>CM062820.1:1571079490-1575879490 GCA_031772625.1 Pinus tabuliformis
GCCCCGTCACATCACCTGGATGTACCATTCCATTCCCATTGTCTGACATCACAGACTTTCCAAGCTGCAGCTCCCGATACTTAGGCCCTGGCTTTAACCCCAGTGCTTGAGCCTTTGAGGGATCAAATTTTCCTTTGATATCAGGCAATTCACAGATGTATACTACAGCAATATCACCAAGCTTATATCTCGCCTGGATTCCTGAGTTAGTTTTTCAGTTTCAGATAACCTATCTGATCCTAAACGAGGACGCTTTTGAGATAAATTTGCACTTTCCTCTTCATATTTACTATCAACCTCCTTGGAAATCTGTATACTGTTCTTTAGTTCCCCGCCACTTCCTATAGCATTAGGAAATAGAATAACAGCAAATATCTGCACAATCTCATCTTTAACAAGTATAATTGAGTTTGTTGATATGCTTCCATTTGAATTGTGATTCACTGCCCTCTCTTCCAAGACATGCCCTGGACCAAACTATTGGTGTGAAAAAAAGCAGAATTTGGAATAAATGACCGCATTGCACCAATTAAAAATTCTAAATCTGATGGGCCCAGATGTTAACTGTCATTCCATCATCCCCTCTACCAGCCATCGTCAGGAGAAGACCTGGAATGCCACCTGCAGTTTCTGAGCAAACTCGTGTAAAAAATATATGATCTAGAAGCCTTGTGGTGATAACACCACCCTTGTCTCGTCCCCAGTCCACAATTTGATTTTGAATGTGCAGTAAAGCTTCCTGGGCAGGAGACAGACTGTCATTGGGAACCTGATTTGACGATATTATAATAATGCGCTCATCAGACCCTGGAACAGAATCAATAGCTCTGATGTTCACACCAATGTCTTTACGCATGCGTTTAATAATACTACCACCCTTCCCAATTACACTGCCAATTTTCTTATTTGGACATAAAACACAAAAAACTAGCTCTTCTACAGATGAAGAGGACCCATGATCAGTCAAATGAGACTCTCTACTTTCAAAAACATATGTCCAAAACTTGCAGACGAGAGTATGTCATTGAATTGGCATAGCCATCGAGGGGACATGCTGCCATGATTATCAAATCCGAGCAAGTTCTGAGCGATTTGTAGCAAGGATTAGTTGTTTCAGGCATTTCAATTGTATGCGCCGCGCAGCATACCCAGTGCATCACGCCCTCCATGTGAGCCGTGCCTGTGTAAATTAACACTACGCTTATTCTCCCAATGCGCCGCGTGCTCCATGTGCGCCGCGCCCAATTTCAATGCGTCGCGCTCTGACACCAACACACAGTCACGGCCCTTTCAAACACTACTTGCTCTTCAAACTTCAAACTTGACCTTTCTCTTGAATTTTTTGAATGGCACTTGTTGCAAAGGAATAAATAGCTTTGAAATATCTTGACAAGATATGGTTTAAATTTTTACTTCTTCAAAAACCCCCTTCATAATGTTTTGACTATGGCACTTTGTCATTTAATGAAACTCTGTCTTTTGGCTTTCTCATTGATTTTCTGAACTCAAAATGATGAAATTGGTTGATTTTTTGCAGGGATATAGGCATATTTTGACTAAGGAAGACCAGGGCCTGCTTTTGAAATATTTTATGGAGGAAAGATACAAGTATTTTATTACAAAAACAAATTTGACAATTTCCTATTCAAAACAGAGTTTTGAACAAGAAATGTCCTCGAATATGCTTGATGATGAAATTTTGAACTGAGAACTTCTTTGAAAACCATCCTCATGGCCTGTGGGCATTTATTAAACATGTCAAAAGACTAAACCCTAAACTCAAAAACTAAAAGATTCTTTTTGACCAAAATAATCATCTATGACTGTGAATGACATGAACTAAGTTTTGATGAACATAGAGAAATTTTAACCAGCCCGACAGGTACAAGCATGAGGGAAACAAGAAAACCAAGCCCTTCCGTCAAAGAATGGCATGCCCCTAGTGGAATGCAATGAAGTGAATCGAGGGAGACACCTAAAAATGAATATGCAAAAAGAGTTTTGATCTCTGACGGAGGACTGACAAGACCGACTCTAACAGGTTTCACACTTCTTGTTTATGATAAAAATTCCTCTGAGCCTCATTGTAACACTATTCAAAAGGCATGTAGCAGTCACATCTCTTCTCAAAGATAAGCTACCATCGCCCAAGCTAGTTTGTTCCATTCTGCATGTAAACAATTTTCAGTGCTTGTTATTAATTAATTGAAGTTTTGTTCTTTCATTGTATCTTTGTGTTCTGTTTAAATTTGTATTTCATTTTGTTCCTTCATAAATTTGGATTAGTGGTATCAAATCTAGGTTTTCTCTTTCTCTATTTTTTGGTGCATTTCCCCAACAAGGTCAAGGAATAAGGAGTTGGGACTTGAACTGGTTGAGCCCTTGAAATACTATCCCTAATTACAACGATGACATCCCATGGCGGAAGAAAAGAAAGATGATTGAGCAGGAGATCTTATCAAATTGCTACTCAAAGAAGCCCTCGATCGGCAAAGGAACGCTATGATGGACAACTTTGCCTAGATCCTTCGATGGATGCTAACAAGCGACACATCTTCATCCAGCAGTCACTTCGAAGGCACCACCCCCTTCAAGGTATAAGTTAACTTCGATATCCCTATATTGGAAGGTCAGATAAATGCAGATGTTGTAGATAAATGGTTAAGTTTGTTGGAAGGTCATTTTTCAGTCCATAGTTTCTTTTATAAGGAAAATATTACTTTTTCACTGGTCAAGGTCGCCCCCCATGTCAAGGATTGGTGGGAAAATTACTATGAGAAAAGGGTCAAGGAAACCTTTCTTTTTATAGCCACACCCTCTTGGAACTCTTTCCGAGATGCTGTCAAGTAATATTACTACCCTGTTGGAAGGTATGAAGAAAAGTACATACAATGGACCACACTGTGGAGTCCTAAAAAGGTATATTTTTGACGATCATTTCAGTGGCTTTTCAGTGGAACTTGTGAACCTTTTCGCATCATGAACTTGGAAAACAATAAAGAATTATGACAAAACATGTGAGATTAATATGCAAGACTTAACCTTGATAATTGTCATTCTCCTGTGCAGGAAAGGGTGAAAATGAGGAGTTGCTATTCCAAAGAAAAAGTTAAGAACAGGGTAACTGCTGTCCCTTTGATGGGGGACCGTGCAAACAAGGCTAAGCAGATCAAAGCAAACCGGCCCGGAAAAAGAGGAGAAGGCACCAGCTTGGCGGAGGAGAAAAGAAGTGATTAAGGATTAACAGTTTGGCGAATCCCTCAGGATCTTTGATCCTGAGGGATCGTTGCTTTATATATCTTGTTACTTAGACATCTCCCCCGTCACCCTTATATAAAGGGATAACACTGTTAGCTTTGGAGGATGCTTTTATGTAATTTTTTGTTAAAGATCAAACTTTGATCATCGAGTCTCGTTGAGAACTGGTTCATTGTACTTTTGTTTTATGCATTAATATAAACTTGGTGATTATCTTATCTCTGTGTCTGGATTAACTTAAAGCGGTGTACCCTTGGAGGCTAAGGGCCCGGCCCCGGAGGACACTTGCTTCTATATCACTACGATTTGATTTCTGCGTGGTTTGCTTATCGTCGTTATTTGGTAATCTGATATGCTTTATAAGTTGACATCACATGCTCTGTTAAGATTCATTCATTAAGGTTTTTACAGACAGAACTGTTGTATTGACTCTACATTATAGTACTGATCCTTTCAGAGTTGATTGAATGTTATTAGTCTTGACCGAATATTATTACTGTTCTGTTATAGAGCTTTTATGTTGTACATTTATGTTATAGAATTTATCCGAAAAGTTGTGTTCTTTACGATTCAGGAGTAATGTTGTTCCAGTTTGAAACCCATTCGTATTCCTGTTAATTAAGATTGATGCTAGATCAGATTACTCTTCAAGCGTGTTGTGCGTGTATCTGATTTCCAAGCGTTGTTCCATAACCTATCAGAAATTAGTGTTGTTCTATTAGTGTACGCTGCTTGATTTGCCTTAAGAATGAAAGATTGTTGTTTGATTACAATGAGTGCATTTGAGTTAGTAGATTAAGTTTGATTACTGCTCGCGAGACTTAGTTGTTTGATTGCTGTTCCATTTCAAAATTGTTGTTCCATTTCAAAATTGTTGTTCCATTTTATCATTGTTGTTCCATTCCAGATTTGTTGTTTGATTTCTTATTTGTTGTTCCATTTTTCTATCTGTTGTTTCATTTACTTGCATTTGTTGTTTTGGCGTGAGAGATGATCTGTGGCTATAATGAGCCTCGGCATTTACTGTCTAGCTCCCAGACCCATGGTCCATGCTCTAATTTCCTTTCCATCAGTTTCCAAATGGATGGGTTATCTCTGCCGAGCCCTTGACTGATAAGTTGCCCAATTTCTGAGTGTGTGATTTATTCCTTTAAAGTAACTTAGTTATAGACAAGCATTCGTTTACTCTTGCATTTTTGAACGTTGTACTACTAGCATTACTCTGACAAATGATAGCCTCAGACTAAGACACTCTTTGAAATAACAAAACACTCCCGGATTGACATATTAATGTGAGGTAATTAGAGGTGAAAGAGACCCTTTTTATAGCTCTACATTTTGGCGCCTGTTGTGGGGAAAAATGCCTATGCAGGACGATCCTATCCACCTAAGGTGTGACAGTGCCTTAGCAACAAACAGAGACAACTATTCTAGTATTCTTCCTTTATGGATTAAGAATGAAGAGAGATGGATGGACTAACCGGTGTCTTCCGTTTGTCCCTCGATCCAGTTTCCCTTCTCTTTGAGAGTTCCCAGCTACTTGCCTTCTCGCTCGCCCAGCTTCAAGAGGTTTCTGCAAGATCACAAGAAGAGAACACTACACAAGACATGGATTCATATTCATAACTAGTTCAAGATTAGAAATAAACTAAACATACTAATGCAATCATACATGAAAGATACATCAGTATATAGGAGAAACCAAGATAGCTTTATTGATGAATAACAAGGTTCAGGAAGAGATACAACCCAGAGGGCTCCAATCCAGCATCTCCTTCCCAGAAAATGGAATTCCTATCTTCACCCCCTTCAAAGCATTAAGCACCCAATGATTCCAATCTCAAACCAACAACAATTCTTTGCAATAACAAAATTCCAACCTCCAGATCTCATGGAGGAGAGATCCATATATAGATGTTTGGAGAGAGGATGAGTCAGCTTGAGATCTGACTAGTGTCCTCTCCCTCTATCAGTTCTTGATTCCACTTGGAGGTTCTTGCTTCCACTTGGAGATTGGGAACCTCTTACTCATCATAGTCGAATTCACTGAGGCAAGTGTCATTGAGGAAGATTCTGGAAGCTTCCTGGGTCTTGACACCTTGCTGAATGAACTTGCCATTTGTCAACTCTCGCTCAGCGCACCCTGGTAGTGCTTCTACCTGCGTTGCAGTGCAGGTAGCCAGTGTTGACTTTGCATTTCAGCGCAGACAGCTAGTGGAGCCACTGAATTGATCCTGAATTGACTTGTTTTTGAGCAGTTTCTGGTGGAGAACTTCTGTGAATTGTTGTGGTTTGTTAGCCTTGTTCCTCTAGGGTAGGAACAACATGTTTAGGGACTTTGGATCCCTTAGATTATGGACATTTCATGCTCAATGCTGTAAGGCACAAAAATGTCTATAACAGTTGCCCCCTAAAGTATGAGGCCGTTTATCGGGTGAAATGCTTTATCAGGGGGATCCGAAGTTCATCCAATGCTGGGAGGAGACCTGTAATAAGATACAATACAATACATTATTTTTCATACTGCTTTCATGATCTAGCTGAGGCGGGCATCCCCATGCTCAGCTTTATAAATTCATTTTCCTGTACATAGAACAGACAATCGTCTGATGGTAGACTGATAATTTTGATGAAATTATCATCCTTTGGGTAGGATGATTATCTGCTGCAATGATGTACATGTCAATGTCTTTATCTTTCCTAAATATATATCGCAGCCCGATGGATGAAACTAGATCCGGGGTCTTCAAACTCGTTCGATCTTCACTCTAAGTACAAGTTGATCCATGTGAGAAATGTTCTGAAGTCGAACATGGAAAGACATCGCTTGATTACCGGTCAATGAGGTAAACTGTTAACAAGCGCGAGAGGAATCACCGATAATGATAATGACCCTCAAGGTACTGCAGTACAATTCACGTGGTGTGAATAAAGGACTTGGCGTCGAACACCACGCAAAATCTTTCGGTCGAAGGTCATTGATGTATACTTGTCGCCGGAAGTGAGAAACTTGCCATTGAGGCATGCAAGCTTCAAAGTACTGAAGGGGTTGTTCCTAGATCAACTTCTTGGATAATGAGCTGACGTCGACAAGAAGCGATCCGTCAAAGGAGGGCCTTAATGAATCCCACATCAATGACACGGAACGGAGCTAATGATTTTGATGGAGGTGAAAACGATCCGTGACATATGATTCAGGGTGGCGGTCATGAAAGGATGAAGGACAATGTACGGCAGTGGATGGGACACGGTTGACTTTTCTGAACGACTTCTCTTGAACATATGGTGACACTGATGGGATGGATCTGTAGCATTACCCCAAATATGGATGGTATGGCGAGACCATGGATGTGACCGGTGAATGAAACAACCCAACCCGATTGTGGTATGGAGGAAAAGTGTCATGTTCAAGAGCGACTTGCTACCATCAAAGTTTTCTTGAGTTTCTCCCAATTTTTCCCCAGTCATTGCTGACCAGTACCTCTTTATTTTTGTCAAGCTTGAGGAGGATAACATGTGCTTGTTCTATAACCTGCCCTTCGGGCAAGCCCATCGCTATGTTTTAACGAGCCTAGCGATAGTGAAACTCGTTCTCGTCTAAAGACAAGTTTGTCGCTATTTAATGATTTTAACGAGTCTAACGACAAAGATAACTCAGTCGTTTTCATTTTTAGAGAGTCTGAAAAGGTACGTAAAGTCAACTCCAAAAGTCCTTTTTCGTCATCTAATCCCTTAGGTCCGAAAAAGTATAAAACAATACAGAAGGGATGAGTTTTCGATAGTTTTAACGAGCCGAATAAAACAAGCGCTCGATCTTTTTGTGCAATAATCCCTCAGGTCCAAAAAGATTAAAATCTAGAGGAGGGATAGCACTTCCGGTCGCTTTAACGAGCTGGAAGGCCAAAACTCGGCAATCTTTTCATATTTTACGAGTCAGATGAAAAGAGCTTAAAGAAGACTCGTCTTTTGAGGAACGAGTGATAAAAAACGGTTAGCAGCTGATTCCAGGTACAGGTTGGAATTTTCCAATCACGGCAGTGTCACAAGGATGGCTAGTGAAATCACTCTTCGTAGCTGTTCCTCAAAATGGGTAAACAAACATATGGAGGTGAACGATCGGCCAATGGAAAAGTGGAGGTGACGGTGCAAACACGACCAAGGCTTTAATGGTTGATGATATTACATTCACTGTGGTTATTTACCGGGATAGTTCATTTTTTAACGAGCTTAAACGCGGGTGGAAACATTTGCTCGATCTTATGTTTATTTTTTAACGAGCATGAACTATGCGCTAAAACTGCTCGGATCTTGCGTTTATTTTTTAACGAGCATGAACTCTGTGCTAAAACTGCTCGAATCTTGCGTTTATTTTTTAACAAGCATGAACTGTGTGCTAAAACCGCTCGATGATAAGTTTGCATGCCCCCAGCATAACAACGCAAATCGAGGTGCATGCCCCCCAAGCTTCATTGCATTCAACTTGGTGGTTGGAATGAAGGTTTACCTTTGAGATTTGGAAAGGAGATTGTTTCATTTTTTAATGAGGTTGACACAGTAAAAGAACTATCCTCATGACTCCTTGTTTCATTTTTTAACGAGGTTGACACGAGATTAGAACCGTCCTCGGAGCCCACTGTATTTACAGTATTTCTATTAGGGCGATGATCCACGTTGACAAAATGTTTAGGAATCTTCCGAATCCATTAGATATAGAAGATTTCATATTGTAGGTTTCCACTGTGGCCACTTCCGCCAGATTACTTGCAGGCGGTAGGGCAAAAGTACCCATTAAGGCAGGGTCTTTTAGGAGACCTACTCCAATATTTTGAAGCGAATGATTGCTTCCATGGATCATTGGAATGCTTCCCGTAACTTGTGAACTGTCGGGGAGGAAAGTTTGTTGGTCGACGACTGTAATTCCTCCTTGAAAGGGAAATGCAATCTTCCTGAAGTAGGTCGACACAACTGCAGCCATGGCATATATCCAGGGCCTTCCCAGTAGGATGTTGTAATCGAGGTTTCCATCAATTACTTCAACATCAATTCCTATTGTTTTACCCCCTAGTTCAACTTGCAAGTTACTTAAAATCCCGTATGGAGTGTATGATCGTCCATCAAATGCTTTTAACGTCGTTGATGATCTCGACAAGGGTGGTGAGCCTAAATTCTTCCAGCAACTCATCGACATAATACACGTAGATGCCCCCTCATCAATAATTGTTCGATGAACAGTTTTGTTGAGGGCTTTCACTTGAATAAGGAAAGCTAGTTGAGTTGGTAATTGAGGGTCATATCCTTTATGATCAAAGGCCACAAGATTGGAATCCCTTGGGCCAATCCCACCTATTGCTGATAATAAAGCTTGCTCTTGGGAGAGGTAATTTTGCGGTACCTCAAGTGTCGACATAGCTGACGGCGATTGGGCCAGGTCCTCTACTATATTATAATTCTGTGCTACTTTTGCACGAGGATTAAATGTCGATTTGTGTACTCCTCCCTTTGGCGACTTTATCATTGGTTCAGGAATGATGGGTGGCACAACTTCGGTCAAAGTTGTCGTCGAACTACTAGGTTGTTCATTAGCATTGTTATTCGACAGCTGTGGATTCCGTAATCTTTATTCCTTGTCAAAGCATCATTTTGCTGCTTTGAGACAGACAACATAAGCACTTGGGATCGGGAAGTATTTTGATTAGCAACCAGTTTGGTTCCCGGGTTTGGAAACAGATCAGTCAATACTGCTAAGGGTTTTGAACTCTTAAAGAGTTTCTTAACTTCAGCTATATGTGGACAATCTCTCGTCCAATGATCCTCATCGCATATATGACACCCCGCAAGGGGTTTCCTTTTTCTCCCTTTCTTTTTCTTCTTGCCCCTCGGTTGCTTCAGTTGTTTTCCCTTGTCGGTCGACACGGCATTTACTTCCGAGGCAAGAGGTTCCTCATTTGCATTTTGACTGGAAATCTTACGGGCTTTTTTAGATGTAGCCTTTGTCGATTTCGTGTTTGTCGTGCCAATCACTCCATCGCCGACGTGAGAGTCATTGTTTGATTTAGGAGGAGGAGAAATTGAGAATTCCGGTCTAGGGGCGTCAGGTATTTTGTCGTATAGCGTGCTAGACTGAGTATAGACCAAGTCCAGATATTACGCACGAGCGATGACTTGCTCTTCTGTTACGACTCCCCCCTTTGCCACATCTTCCGTGATTGTAGGAAGTAAGGATTTGATAAACCATTCAGCTAATAGCTGATCAGGAACGTACGTTTTCACCATCCTACGACGACGTCGCCACTCATGTATATGATCAGATATGTGAGTGGCCGTTGTCTATTTGAAGTTGGTTAGGAGTTCCGTTCCCGTTTCATACCTTATCGGTAATTGAAAATGGGTTAAGAAAGTCGTGGCTAAGGTACTGAAGTTGTCAAACGAAGCTCTAGGCAATTCAATATACCATTTTGCCGCTGGACCCGTTAATGTCCTCTGAAAAAGGCGAAGTTTATCGAATCATCGTTTAGGGTGTTTGATGAACACCATAGATGAAATGTCATCACGTGATTCGATGGATCTTCACCCGGATTTCCATTAAATTTAGGAATATCTGACGGAAGTTTATGCGGAATCGCTGGCCACCAAGGGGCATAAGCAATTGGATCATTCGTCAGCCGGTTTAGATCTGGTAATTCTAGAGTTGCTACAAAGGGCAACTGTTGATTCAGGTTAGGCGAAGCATACCCAGGATAAGATGGAATCGCCTGAGCAGTGGGTCTTTGCATACCAGCATAATGCTGGCAACTTTGACAAGGTTGATGGGCATAACAACTATGATATGGTTGCCCATTACTTACAAAGACTTGTTGCTCAGGTCCTCGATATGATTGCTGGAATGGCGGTTGTTGAGATTGAACCAGCCCTGGTTGTTGGACCATTTGTTGTTGTCCAATACTGGATGATTGACCAAGATGAGGAGTCATAGTACTTGTTTGAGCCTGAGTCGCTCCAGATAAGGAGTCACTAACCTGAGGTTGTGATTGAGTCGTTGAGACAAGAGGCTGTTGTATTGCAACCTGAGAAACTTGGGGTTGACATACAACAGGTAGCGCTTGTACTTGCGACGCAGTCACCACAGTAGGTATAGTGGGAATATTCGACACAGGGTGGACTGGTTGCGTTGAATATACAACCCTTGGTTGTTGAGGTAGCATAGGTACCCAACCACTTGATGTAACTCCAGTATAACCTAAATACTGTTGTGAACTCCCGTATGGATATCCTCCCGGAGGGGGTAATGAAAGGGCATACTACCCCCCATACGGTACCAATCCGGAACTCAAGGGGATTGTTTGTCCTTGGGGACTGGATTGCCCAAATTGACCTCCAAATGGATCAATCTGGCAAGTTTCAACATAAGAGTTGCCGGATATTATTCCGGAGGAACAAACTGGAACGGACCACACTGTCGAAATAGTCCCTGGGTGGACTCCTTCTAGCGATTGTGAGCTAGTTGGGACAGATGGTACGCCGGCAAACATTGTCGCAGTGACAGCAGGGAGTTCTGTTGTTGCTGTGTCATTCGACACAGTCCTAGATGTTGACGGTTGTTCAGACATTTTGAGTCTATCCAAGAGATTGCCTAGCAATTCTACAGGAACTTCCACTGGTGGTAGACTAACTTCTGATGTCGAAGGAAATAGAGTGACCCCGACTCCAAAATGTGTTGGAGTACTTGCTTGCGGATCCTCTACAATTTCCTCTATCGCAATCAAACCAGGTGGAAGGGGAAGACCGTCAGGTCCGTAAAATATTTCTGGTGCCGAAGAAGGGGTTGAATCGACAGCTACAGTTGTTTGAGGAGCAATACTCTCTGAACCGGTCACAGATGGAACTGGTTCAGTAACGCAAGTATTTGCTCCTAGACTAGGATCAGTGTTACTGTCCCTCTGTGGCTGTTGAACTTCTTCTATAGAGGCAGGGTTTCCAGAAATGTTTGGAGTAGCCGGAATCTCAGATGTCGTTGGAACACTTGTTCTAACTTTGATAGGAGATTTCGAACCGGTTAAACGAATTCGCTTTGTCCGTACTATTTTTGATTCCGGAGACAAAGACGGTTGACTCGTAAGCCTCCGCGAACGACGGGGTTTCAATTGACTTTCTTCCACGATTACGGATTACTCGATCAACCAAAATACAAAAAGGGGAAAGTGTGTTTCCGAATTAAATGAATTTTTAGACGCTTTAGACACAACTTTCTTTTTCACTTTTAAAGAGTCGAGAAAAAGCTAAAGATGACTCTAGTCTCCTTCAATGTTTTAACGAGCCCGAAGTGACAAATGCTCGGATGGACTTTTTCCGTTATAGAGTCTGAAAAAGGCCAAAAGGAACTGCTCTGGAGTTCTAGGTAGAGGGTGTGCCAAACTTTTCGCAAAACCGCAGAATACTTTTTAGGGTACGGGTGGTCGATCTTCCTGAATGCTGTGTTCAGTGCATTGCTATCAGTAGGGCGGCCGACACGGCTTCCTAAGGATAAAGGTTTTATGCCTATAGGGGTCTCCCAATATATACACGACGGTACATGGGAGCACAATCCGTACTGGCGCTATTGTCCCTCAGGAGGAATCACCCACCATCAACGAGATCGACAGTCACCAGGCTTTACGACGCTAGAACACGTCTCTAGCCTAGACCTCTATGTTGTGCGTTATGTTGCAAAGCGTTGTTAAGTTCATTCAATTTATTTTAAGTTGATCTTTTTAGAAGCTTGCCTTTCTGGATCACCACGAGATGTATGATACAATTCCTAAATGCAGTCTAAAGATGATAAGCAAGCTTTATATCTTTTCAACTTTGAAAATCCTAGCTACTAAGGGAAAAGAAAGACACCATCTTTTCTCAAAGAGAAATCAGCACACTCTAATGCACTTTTCCTAAATCAAACATGCAAACTATCAAAATGCAAATGCACAATGCAGGTGTTTGTTTTCCGCTCTCTTAGTATTGATGCCTACAAAGAAAGCTTTTTGTACAACTTTGAATTTTCTTTTAAATGACAAATACAAACAAGTTTACTTTTTCGAAATCAGAGAGGGTAGAAGAGATTACAACAATTAACGATTTCCGAATGGAATACTTGTTTCGACACTTAAAAGAGACATACTCAAACTAAAAGCAAAAGTAAATGTATAATCAACTGCAAACAGCCAATGAACTCTCTCCTAAGATCACAATCAACAGATCTGAATCAAGGGCTACAGGATGACTATTTCACTCATGCAAAGGAAAACTACAAATGACGCCACAAACACATAAAAACACTCACAGTTTTTTTGTACAAAAGGAGGCGGAATTTAAGCAGAGAAAAGGAGTTATCAGACTGGTACCTATGTTGGTTACAGGCTGCAAAAATTAGAGATTAAAACAGGGTAAAACATAGCAGAGAACCCCAGCTGCACAAGGCCTAACTGGATCAGCGCAACCTCAACACAGGGGTTTTGACATTCAGTGCAGGTAGCCTTCACGGGACCTGCGTTGAAATGCAGAACCCCTTCACAGGGTCTGCGCTGAAGGAGAAACGAGAGTTTCTCACTAGGTTCTGGGTCACAGATTGCTGATTAATCTACTGTTTCAGGCCAAATAAAATCAACAAGCAAGGTACAATCAAAGGGATGCTTTGAGGGGGTACTAAGATCTATCACAAAGGATCATCAAATCATTTGTGAGTCCATTGTTCAGATCATAGACAAATCCAGTGATTGGATCAAAGGAGCAACTGTCTACTTTGCATCTGAGAATAGCAGATGCAGTTCGATTGTTGTTGTTGAGTCTATGAAACAAACAATGATGGAAACACAAATAAAATGACTAAACAGATCTCCCCAGCGGAGTCGCCAATTTGTTGTGGGGAAAAATGCCTATGCAGGACGATCCTATCCACCTAAGGTGTGACAGTGCCTTAGCAACAAACGGAGACAGCTATTCTAGTATTCTTCCTTTATGGATTAAGAATGAAGAGAGATGGATGGACTAACCGGTGTCTTCCGTTTGTCCCTCGATCCAGTTTCCCTTCTCTTTGAGAGTTCCCAGCTACTTGCCTTCTCGCTCGCCCAGCTTCAAGAGGTTTCTGCAAGATCACAAGAAGAGAACACTACACAAGACATGGATTCATATTCATAACTAGTTCAGATTAGAAATAAACTAAACATACTAATGCAATCATACATGAAAGATACATCAGTATATAGGAGAAACCAAGATAGCTTTATTGATGAATAACAAGGTTCAGGAAGAGATACAACCCAGAGGGCTCCAATCCAGCATCTCCTTCCCAGCAAATGGAATTCCTATCTTCACCCCCTTCAAAGCATTAAGCACCCAATGATTCCAATCTCAAACCAACAGCAATTCTTTGCAATAACAAAATTCCAACCTCCAGATCTCATGGAGGAGAGATCCATATACAGATGTTTGGAGAGAGGATGAGTCAGCTTGAGATCTGACTAGTGTCCTCTCCCTCTGTCAGTTCTTGATTCCACTTGGAGGTTCTTGCTTCCACTTGGAGATTGGGAACCTCTTACTCATCATAGTCGAATTCACTGAGGCAAGTGTCAATGAGGAAGATTCTGGAAGCTTCCTGGGTCTTGACACCTTGCTGAATGAACTTGCCATTTGTCAACTCTCGCTCAGCACACCCTGGTAGTGCTTCTACCTGTGTTGCAGTGCAGCTATCCAGTGTTGACTTTGCATTTCAGCGCAGACAGCTAGTGGAGCCACTGAATTGATCCTGAATTGACTTGTTTTTGAGCAGTTTCTGGTGGAGAACTTCTGTGAATTGTTGTGGTTTGTTAGCCTTGTTCCTCTAGGGGTAGGAACAACATGTTTAGGGACTTTGGATCCCTTAGATTATGGACATTTCATGCTCAATGCTGTAAGGCACAAAAATGTCTATAACAACGCCGTTGCAGGGGAAAGAGTGTAGCCATTTGTCTTTTTCAGAGTAGTGTATGAACCTGCTAGGGAAGAGTTGGATCTTAAAAACGGAAGGTAAGAACTTGCGTGCGAAGCATGTAAAATTCCTGCTCCACTGTCCGCTTTCCTAATAGATTTGTTGTTGCTTTGTTTGAATAGAATTTAGTAGTTCAATTGAGTGCATGACTAAGCAGAAAAAACCAAAAAAGAATATCAAACCTCCACCCAAACCTGAAAAAGCTAAGGGGCCGGTGACCCTTGGTCGAACGACCTTCATAGACGAAATCTATAAGAAAACAGAATCTCAGCCATCAGTAGGCCTCAGGAAAATCATTTCTAAACAGCCTACTAGTTCCCTTCAGGCCACAGGATCACCATCTGTAGCCTTTGCTGAGGTGCATAGTCAAACTGAAGAGCAGGACTTTCAAGAAATTGAAAATTCTACTCCAGAACTATTGCAGGAAGGGAATTTCAGCAACTTTTGTGAAGGAGAAGGAGAGACAGGGGAAACCGAGGAACCAAAATCTCCTATTGGAACAAATCAGCCATTAAATAGCCCAGATAAGGGGAGCACTGCAAAAATCATTGTTGAAGGAACCCAATCTCCTCAGACATCAGGTATTCTCATTATCCCAGATAAAGGAAGTGCTATTAAAACTATCCCTGTCAAAGCCATTCTCTCTCAACCTAGGAATACCCTCCTAGATATCCCAGAAGGTTATTGGCATATATTCGATCCTATGGCTCAGAACTAGCCAAATACTCAAACCTCTACATTACAATACCCTATAGTGGATTCTGCAGCAAATGCGCCCATGAAAGCCATCCCTCTTCAACATATCCCTACATTTCACGGTCTCACATCAGAAGATCCGGATGCATTTTTATTCGAATTCGATGTGTTTTGCAGGGGATATGATTACACCACCGATCCCCAGAAATTGAAATTATTCCCCTCTACATTAAAAGGGGCTGCTTTAAGATGGTTTATGGGACTAGGTGGTGGTTTCATCAACAATTGGAATCAAATGAAAGAATCTTTCTTAAAAAAATATCAGGACTATTGTAGGTCTAGAAAATTAAAGGACGAAATATTCCAAATTACAGGCAAACCGAATGAAACATTAGAGTATGTGGAATGTTTTCAGTACAATCTACAAATATCTCCTTATGCATCACTACCTTTACCTGATAATCTGTTAAAAATTGCATTGATAAGGGGCATGAAGGAACAATGGATTGAAACATTAAACATCATGGGAAAAGGGGATATTTATCAAGAGAATTTTGCTGACATCATTGATTTATGTATCAGGAGTTCGAGAGGCAGCACAAGAGTAAAACCGGCAGAATATGATCGGTTTGTAAGAGATAATAAAATACCAACAGAAGGAGTAACACATGTAGAGATTGGAAATTTATTGGAAAATTTTAAAACTGATATTCTGGGGACACTAACTACACAACTTGATATTATGCAGGCTAAATAGAAGCAGATGGAGGCAGAACAGAATTTGGCGATCTTCTGTCCCCGATGCAAGAAAGGCATAGTCATAAGGAATGTCCACTGGATACAATCCAAACATGCGCCATCTGTACAAAAGATCGCCTTACGGAAAGCTGCCCCTCACTTCCTGGATTAAAAGCAGTATATAAGGAAGCGGAAGAAGAACCAGAATCGGTGTACTTGATCAACTAGTGCCGCCAATGGTAGCCGAGACAATCTGGTATGTTTCCAGACCCAATTTCTTCTTTTCAGCCTCCACAGTATAATGCTCAACAATATAGTATGTGGCAAACTCAGTCCCAACCCCCATTTTCAAACTGGTCACCACCGTCGTTTCCTTCTTCAAACCCGTGGCTGAATCACCAGAAATAGGACCCGATCTGGTGGAGTGTAATGATATTCAGTTACGATCTGGACATATTATTGAAACTGAGGGAGATAAAACAGTTCAATCGAAGATCGGTTACCAAGAGAACACCAGTTGCAACAAGAGGATGTAAATAAGCAGCAGACTCATAACCAAGCAACCACATCCTCTCCTCCGTTCCCAGAACGATTAGTCATACCTCGACCTTTACAGTATCCTGACTTCGACATTCTGGGAGAATTACAAAATCTGTACATAAAAATCCCATTCCTCCAAGACATTCAAGACATTCCTATATAGGCAAAAACTATCAAATAATTGTGCATAAAGAAACCAAGGAGGAATATAACAACTAATCCAAGAGTCCAAGTAGTCGGTACTTTATCTGATTTACTATCCAGGAAAGAAACACCCATTAAATATGAAGACCCAGGAAATCCAATTGTAGCTGTTCAAATTTATGGTTAGACCCTGTCTAATGCCTTAGTTGATCTAGGAGCTGCAATTAATATTTTAACAACCACTACTTGCCAAAATCTCGGCATTACATCTGTAGAACCCACCTCTACTTTGTTAGAATTGGCTGACTGATCTGTGGTTAGACCAGAGGGTACTCTACATGATGTCATGGTCTCTATAGATTCCTGGGAATATCCAACCGATTACCTGATAATTAATCCAAAAACCCGACTTGACGGACACCCGTTAATCCTAGGTAGACCTTGGCTTGCCACTGTCGATGCTTACATTGGTTGCCGGCAAGGAATTATGACCATAACCAAAGGACCAAATATCAAGAATTCAGTTTTATACCCTCCAGCGCAGCCAAGTGTCACAATAATTAAAACTAACAAACACCCTGTATCATACCTTACTGATAACATTAGATCTCCATTAACTATACAAGAGGCACTTGATTTTAAAGATCAAACAGAAGATGATGCCATTAACAACTTCATTAGTCAAACTGAATCCGGATCCTGCACACAGTGTCACATGATAGAAGCAGCATTTGATAATGAATTAGAAGAAGATCCTTTGAAAGATATGCATGACCAAACAATACCCGTTACTTCTGTTGCAAATAGTAAAATTGTGGAAATTGAACCGGGAAAAACTTTAAATATCAATGCCAACCTCACACCTGAACAAGAAACGAAGCTCATCCATTTGTTAAGAAAATATCAAGAAGCATTCGCATGGGATTACCCTGATATGAAAGGAATCGATCCCCAGTTGTGTACACACCGCATTTATATAGAAAAAGATGCTAGACCTGTTCGTCAACCGCAAAGCAGACTTAATCATCATCTAAAGGATGTGGTAAAATATGAACTTCAGAAACTTTTAGATGTCAATTTTATCTATCCTATTTCTGATAGTAAATGGGTCTCTCCACTTGTGGTGGTACCAAAAAAGAATGGGAAATGGAGAATTTGTGTGGATTACAGAGAACTAAATAAAGCAACACAAAAAGACCACTTTCCTCTCCCGTTCATAGACCAAGTATTAGATACTTTAGCAGGAAAGAAATTCTTTTCTTTCCTGGATGGCTTTAGTGGATACAATCAGATTCAGATTGCCCCTGAAGACCAGGACAAAACTACTTTTACTTGTCCTTGGGGAAAATTTGCCTATCAAGTTCTACCTTTTGGCTTATGTAATGCTCCTGCCACATTCCAAAGGGCTATCCTTAGCATTTTTGCAGATTTAATAAATGATGGACTTGAAGTATACGTGGATGACTTTACACCATATGGAGATGATTTTGATCCAGCACTAGATACCCTAGAGAAAGTCTTACAATGCTGCATAGCTACTAGGCTTTGCTTAAGTCACAAAAAATGTTACATGATGATGACTAAAGGACTTATCCTAAGACACTATGTTTCAGCAGCTGGCATTCAGGTAGACCCGGCCAAAATCCAAATACTTTTGCTTATTCCCACTCCTACTACTCAAACAGAGGTACGCAGCTTTCTTGGATTTTCTGGTTATTATAGACGGTTTATAGAACATTATTCGCACATTGTTGCACCTTTATATGCACTAACTGGTAATGTTGATTTTATTTGGACAGAAAAATGTGAGCATGCTTTCAAGGATTTAAAGTAGCTCGTATCCACAGCCCTAGTCCTTCGAGGACCAAACTGGGATTTTCCATTTCAGATATCATCTGATGCCTCAGATACAGCCATTGGCGCAGTCCTTGGGCAGGAAGAGGATAAAAAACTATATGCTATATATTACATCAGCAAAAATTTATCCCCTGCTGAATTAAATTACGTTGTTACTGAAAAAGAATTCCTAGCTGTAATACATGTTGTCAATAAGTTTAGACATTATATTACAGGCTATCATGTTATCTTGTATACAGATCATTCTGCCATAAAATATTTAGCAAATAAGCCTGTCACAAATGCTAGAATAACTAGATGGTTGATTTTATTGCAGGAATTCGATATCACAATCAAGGATCGACCTGGCAAAGAAAACCCTGTAGCCGATTTTCTCTCAAGAATGCCAAAGCCAATCGATGCATTAGCAGTTGAAGATCAGTTTCCAAACGAACATCTGTTTGATGTTGCCGTTCAAACACCCTGGTATGCAGATGTTGCCAATTACCTCACAGTAGGTAAACTACCAAAACACCTAACCCCTAATGAACGCAAACAGATTGTTCAGAAGAGTACTCGATTCTCGTGGATTGGGGGCTATTTGTTTCACACATGGGCAGACATGCATATCAAGAGATGTGTTCGAGAAGATGAAATCTTTAACATCCTAAAAGCCTGTCATGATGGACCATGTGGTGGACACTTCGCTGAGCATAGAACTGGACATAAAGTATTGCAGACAGGATATTATTGGCCCACGATTTTCAGAGATGCAAAGAAATTTGTCCAAGCCTGTGACAGCTGCCAGCGAGCAGGACGTCCTGGTCAAGCTGATGAGATGCCTCCGAAACCACAGTTATTCATTGAACCATTTGAACAAAGGGCTCTTGATTTCGTTGGACCCATCAACCCCTCATCAAATCAGAAAACATATATCTTGGTGGCAACAGAATATGTCACCAAATGGGTTGAAGCAGAAGCATTGCCAAGAGCCACAGAGGACTCTGTCATACAGTTCCCGTTCCACCTATTTGTACGTTATGGCCTTCCAAGGGAAATAATTACAGACGGAGGACCACAATTTGCTAGAAATAGATTAGCTACAACACTCAATAATTATCACGTCCAGCATAAAATCACTACTCCATACCACCCACAAGCAAATGGACAAGTAGAAAGCAGCAACAAGATAATAGAATCAATCCTAACGAAAACCATTGCGTCACATAGGCGTGATTGGGCTGCCAGACTACCTGAAGCACTCTGGGCCTATAGAACAACATGGAGGAGCACCACTGGTTACTCACCTTATCAATTAGTGTTTGGAAAACAACCCATTTTTCCCATAGAATTTGAAATCCAAACATTACGAACAACACATGAAGTTGGCTTAGATCTAAGCGAGGCACAGATTAACTGACTACAGCAGATCAATGAGTTAGATGAAATTAGGCTCTCTGCACTTCAAAATACAGCACTGATTCAACAACAATGAGCTAAATGGCATGATGTGCTCACTAAAAAACAAAGTCTTCCATGAGGGAGACTGGGCTCTGTTGTACGACTCTTGGTTTCAGGACTTCCCTGGGAAACTCCAGACTCGTTGGTTGGGACCATATGAAATCCAGAAGGTACATGACAATGGGACCCTTACTCTAATCACCATTGATGGTTCTGGATATACCTTCAAATCAAATGGCCACCGAGTTCGTCTCTATCGTAAACCACTCACTCGGGAATCCTTCTGCCAGTAGCTACGCCAAGACACTGATATGGAGATTTTAGGGGAGGAAGAGAAGTCTTCCTCACCTGTAATTCATTAAGGAATTCATTTCTTTTTACAATTTGTATATAAGTTTTTTTCTTTGAGTCGTTCTTGTACATATGTTTGAACTAATGTTTTCCTCTCATTTTTGTTGTTCCTTTGCTTTCTCAAAAGAACAGCATTTCGATTTTTGCCGTTTCGTTTCTAAAAGAATGGCATTTGTGTGCTTCTGTTGTTCCTTTTCAAAAGGAACAGCATTTTTGATTTTCTGCTGTTCCTTTTCAAAAGGAACAGCATTCTTGATTTTTTGTTGTTCCTTTTCAAAAGGAACAACATTCTTGATTTTCTGTTGTTCCTTTTAAAAAGGAACAGCATTCTTGATTTTTTTGTTGTTCATTTTTCAAAGGAACGACATTTGCTTGTTCTGCTATTCCTTTTCTAAAAGGAACAACATTTTCATTTTTGTTGTTCCTTTTTCAAAAGGAATGGCACTGCGGTGTGTTTGATGTTCCTTTTCCAAAGGCGCAGCATATTTTTAATGACTGTTGTTCCTTTTTCAAAACAAACGTCATTTCGAGTGTTTTGCTGTCCTTTTCCAAGAAAATAGCATTTTTTTTAATTTTTGTTGTTCATTTTTCAAAGGAACGGCATTGGTGTGTTCTGCTGTTCCTTTCTCAAAAGGAACGGCATCTGCACTTCTATCTATGCTCCTTTGTTGGAACACCATTAGCATACTTTTTCTCTCCTTGTGAAACAGCTCATTCCTTTTGCTGACCTAAATTGAGGATGCTCCTTGCTCCTGTTCTTTCAAAGTCTTTAACATACAGCTATGCACTTATGCAATGAACACAAAATCACAACATACTGAAATCCGCAAATTATAAATCGTTATCTTTATAAGGCTCTGTATTGGTAAGAGGACAAAAGGAAGGACACACTTATTCATTATCTTTTGTTGTTATTGTCTTACTAATTTTTCTTTGATTGGTTATCTTTATCATGACATTCCCTTTAATCCTCTTTGATTATTACTTAGGAATAAGAGCAAAGGGTTTATATCTTCCTATTGAGATGATAAGACTTCTTCCACCATTCCTACTCTTAAGGAGTGTTGAACCACCCTTTGTGTATAAATAAGGAAAAGTGCTTTATGAAAAAGAAAAAAGTAAAGATGAATTATAAGTTGTCAAATGCAAGATAGGGGGTCTCATCAAGAGCCAGCCTACCATGATCATGAGGATGGAAGTGAAGTGGCATTCCCACTATGGCCACCACACCAGGGATATGATCCAAAAGGTATATCAAATAAACAAACCTTGGAACATGAGGTCTCATCACGAGCCGGCCTGCCCACTTTTCGCTCCTTCCTCGTGAATGGAATTATGGCTAACTAGTTACCAAGCCAGCATAATGGCCTACACTTTGACATTACATTCCTTAATATGCACATAAAGGATCATGGTTCTAGGGGTGAAATAAACAACTCTGCCAAGGTTATGGACACTTGTTGGTAGCAGAGCACTGTTAATGGTATTGAATTCATATTGGTTACACCAATAGGTAAGATACTAATACTCTTTTGTTTCTTATATCCTAGGAACTAATCATACATTATTTCCCGACTTATATATCGCATGAACATTTATTACCACCAATCATGGCAAAGGAGGTGACAATGACCACTTGAGATTTGGCAAGTACGACAGACGTCCTATCCCCCAGCCTCGCATCATATCACAGTAGCCTCTTACGTAATACGCGATCTGACTTTATGCCTCGATTTCGGTAATTCGTTATTTTTCTAAACATGGCATATTTTCATACGTTGTTCCTTTATGACTCTGTTGCAGATCGGGTGCTGCTCCTTTCTTTGACGGCTGGGACAGCCTATCACATTGTGGGGGGGGAGGTTAACCTCATTATTCCCCGGATTATGTGTCAGCTCACTATTCGGGAAAGATAGTGTACTAGGGTATGGCACGGCTTAACGGCATGATATTTCTATTTTTTACACAAGTTGCTGTTCATAAGCCATTTCTGTTGCATACTCTGTTTTTTTTCGAAATCTTGCGATTATTACCCTCTCTGTGTTTCAAACAGCACAAGCAGTTGCTGTTCCATTGAGAATCCACAGTGAAACCATGGGAGGAAGGGAAATTCGAAGGGAACCTCAGGTGTTGACAGTCTCCACTGCTGCCCGGGAGATCCTAGAAAGAGCAGGGTGGCTGACTTATCTCAACCGCTTGCAGGAGTCTAATGAAACAGTGGCAATTGAATTCCTGCAGAATCTGCAGGAGGATTACTCCATAGTCAGGGGGAGACGGATAGGAGTCACCGATGATATAATCGCAAAAATCTTGGGACTACTAACCACCGGACCTGTATGGACACTAAAGAAGGAAAGATTACAGAAGATTATAGAAATCTTCCAGGACGAAGGCCAGAGCTTGATGATTAAAGGCAAGGGAGTTCTACCAGCAATGCTAGGAGAGCCCTAGGCAGAATTAGCAAGAACCGTGCAAAGCTACATCACCTGCGAGGGTAGAAAAGACGTGGTAAGACCACGACATCTTAAACTCTTAGTTGTTCTAAAGCAAAAATGCTCTGTAAATCTGCCTGCACTTTTGAATTCATTACTTCATGACGTTGCACGAAGCTTAAAAAAGGCACAGCATGTAGAGTCAGTTGTCAGTCACCACGGGTTAATTCGATTAATTGTTAGTCATAGCCTCACCCAGTAGCAAAGCAGCTGGGAAGAGCTAATTGCAATAATTGAGGGAAGGGCGACAGCACCATCCCCAAAACGTAAACATACTACCAGCACACCAGAACGTCCGGAAAAACGCAGAGAATTAGTAAAACAAAAACATGTTGCTAGTACATCTGAACGTCCAGAAACACGCCAGGAATCGGCAAAGCGTAAGCATGCCACCGGTACACCCGAACAACCAGAGAAACGCAGAAAATCAGTCTAGTTAGCTCGGATACGAGGAAGGCTGGAAAAGCTCCAGGAAAGCACCAGCCAGCCAGTAGAAATTGAGGACGAGCAATCCTCACGGCCAGAAGTAGAAGTAGAGCAAGCTGAAGGAGAAGAGAAAGAAGAGGCCGAGCAATCTGAAGAGGAGGCCGAGCAATCTGAAGAGGAAAATGAGGAAGAAGCTGAGCATTCTGAAACAGAAGCTGAGCATTCTGAGGCAGAAGCTGAACAATCCAAGCAGGAGGAGGAAATGGGATAGCAGGAAGGTAGCCCACCACAGGACCCAGTGGGAGAAGATGAATTGGCCGCAGTTTTGGCCAATATGGGTGAGTATGGCCAACCTTCCAGTCCAGCAGACCTCCACGACAAACCCCAAGAAGAAAATGCATCTGAAAAACCACATGCAGAAGAGGCAGAAGAAGGAAATCTGCATGTTCATGATGAAGAGGAGATAAGAGATACTGAACGGGAACAATCCGTTCCCAAGGCACCAAAGGAAATTCCAGAGGAAGTAGGAGCAGAAAAAGAAGTTGCCCAGGAAGTGACAGAACCAGCTAAGGTTCCTACCCCAAAACAGCCAGAACAGAACAGCGAAGAAACACCCCAGGAGAAAGATCCAGGGACTAGTCACGGCCCAAATCGCAGCAGACAATCTGTTGTTCCTTCTAATGAAACACTGGAAATTAAGGAATTGCAAAAGGAACAACAGAGATTATTGAGCATAATAGCCCAACTCCACCAACAAATCAAGATCCTGAAAGCAAGGAAGAGGGTAAGGAAGACAGCAGGGAAGAAAAACGTGACCATTCCAGTAAAACTCTGCAAGGCAAAAAGGCGGAGGACTAAAAATCGCCCTGTTGTTCAAAACCCTGCTGAAAATCCAGTTGCTGTTCCAAACGATGCTGAGGAACAGACTATTGTTCCATTTGAAAAGGAACAGCAGCAAGCTGATATTCATGTTAAAATAGAAATGGATGATATGATGACTTGTGACAAGGAAATCCAGACGGAGGCACCACCCTCAGGGGTGATAAGGGTTCTGAACTCAAAACAACGCAATAAGAAATTTCAGGTAAAACTCCCGGCCTCCACTGCTGCATGGAGAAGAGATCCAAAGACAATGACCTTGTGCAAGGGATTGAAATAGGCTCAGCAAGAAGCAGAAAGGCTTAGAGAGCAAACGGTCCCTCGCGAAAAGTATGAAGAACTCCAACAGCAACTAAGGAACGTCAATCAATCTGAAAGCTAGGCCTTTGAAGGATGGCGAAAGGAAGAAGAGAAGGTTGCAAAGGTAACTCGTAGGCTAGATATTGTTATCAAGCAGATGGATACCTTGTGTTCTTTATACAATGATGTTTTAGCATGTAGGGCCCCTGCCAAAAACTATGCTCTGTTTTTACTGGAACGGTATTTACAATTAAAAGTAAAAGCTGTTAAAGCAGGCACCCCTATACAAATTAACATTGTCAATGACTTTATAGACTACTGTAAACATTATGGGGTGAAGGTCCAGAGATTGTTGTGTGAATTCTATTTGCATAACCTCGTGCTAGATCAGGAGACTGAGCTGAACCTTGGCCCTTTTTTTGGAGACATCCAATTGCAAGCATTCATCTCATTTGGGGTTAATTAGATTAAATGGCTCAAAGCCTATAATACTTTCCAGAGGCACGAAAATGGCCTAGACTTGTGGGTAAGGGCTGAGCCTAGTGACCCAGTGCAGTTGTGGAAAGCACCTAGAAACCTCATGAGGACTCCAGGTGTCATTAAAACATTAGGACCCATGCACGAGGCACTCATTCAACAAAGTTTAGAATATTTTCTTTCTATCAAAGACCTCGCCATTAATGTAGCCAAATTTCGGTACTGAATCTCTAATCCAAACATCCAGCTCAGGGAACCGTTTAAGTATGAGAATTTTGAATTAGCTGCCAACCGTTTGAACCTCTATGGCGAAAGAATTTTGAGAGCAGGGCCATCCTGGTTAGGATATAGATTCCGCAGTCCAATTATTTGGCACCCTGCACCCGGATATCAAGCCCTGTATGAGATGCCTGAGGGTCAAACAGGCCAGTTCTTTGACTACCTAGTCACTCACCACGGTTGTAGGCCTCCGCATGAGATTCCTTCTCCAGCCTATTCTCTCACTACCTTGCATGTCAACTACAACGTTTTCATGAGGGCATGAAATAGGGTAAGCAGGCGGGTGTGTGGAGTCCTAAAAAGGTATGTTTTTGACGATCATTTCAGTGGCTTTTCAGTGGAACTTGTGAACCTTTTCTCATCATGAACTTGGAAAACAATAAAGAATTATGACAAAACATGTGAGATTAATATGCAAGACTTAACCGCTGATAATTGTCATTCTCCTGTGCAGGAAAGGGTGAAAACGAGGAGTTGTTGTTCCAAAGAAAAAGACAAGAACAGGGTAACTGCTGTCCCTTTGACGGGGGACCGAGTGCAAACAAGGCTAAGCAGATCAAAGCAAACCGGCCCAGAAAAAGAGGAGAAGACACCAGCTCGGCGGAGGAGAAAAGAAGTGATTAAGGATTAACATTTTGGCGAATCCCTCAGGATCTTTGATCCCGAGGGATCGCTGCTTTATCTATCTTGTTACTTAGACATCTCCGTTGTCACCCTTATATAAAGGGACAGCACTGTTAGCCTTAGAGGATGCTTTTATGTAATTTTCTGTTAAAGATCAAACTTTGATCATCGAGTCTCGTTGAGAACTAGTTCATTGTACTTTTGTTTTATGCATTAATATAAACTTGGTGATTATCTTATCTCTGTGTCTAGATTAACTTAAAGCGGTGTACCCTTGGAGGCTAAGGGCCCGGCCCCGGAGGACACTTGCTTCTGTATCACTACGATTTGATTTCTGCGTGGTTTGCTTATTGTCGTTATTTGGTAATCTGATATGCTTTATAAGTTGACATCACATGCTCTGTTAAGATTCATTCATTAAGGTTTTCACAGACAAAACTGTTGTATTGACTCTGCATTATAGTGCTAATCCTTTCAGAGTTGATTGAATGTTATTAGTCTTGACCGAATATTATTACTGTTCTGTTACAGAGCTTTTATGTTGTACATTTATGTTATATAATTTATCCAAAAAGTTGCGTTCTTTACGATTCACGAGTAATGTTGTTCCATTTTGAAATGCAGTCGTATTCCTGTTAATTAAGATTGATGCTAGATTAGATTACTCTTCAAGCGTGTTGTACGTGTATCTGATTTCCAAGCGCTGTTCCATAACCTATCAGAAATTAGTGTTGTTCTATTAGTGTACGCTGCTTGATTTGCCTTAAGAATGAAAGATTGTTGTTTGATTACAATGAGTGCATTTGAGTTAGTAGATTAAGTTTGATTACTGCTCGCGAGACTTAGTTGTTTGATTGCTGTTCCATTTCAGAATTGCTGTTCCATTTTATCATTGTTGTTCCATTCCAAATTTGCTATTTGATTTCTTATTTGTTGTTCCATTTTTCTATCTGCTGTTTCATTTACTTGCATTTGTTGTTTTGGTGTGAGAGATGATCTGTGGCTGTAGTGAGCCTCGGCATTTACTGTCTAGCTCCCAGACCCGTGGTCCATGCTCTAATTTCCTTTCCATCAGTTTCCAAAGGGATGGGTTATCGCTGCCGAACCCTTGACTGATAAGTTGCCCAGTTTCTGAGTGTATGATTTATTCCTTTAAAGTAACTTATTTATAGACAAGCATCCATTTACTCTTTTATTTTTGAATGTTGTACTACTAGCATTACTCTGACAAATGATAGCCTCAGACTGAGACACTCTTTGAAATAACAAAACGCTCCCGGATTGACATATTAATGTGAGATAATTAGAGGTGAAAGAGACCCTTTTTATAGCTCTACACACACTACTGCAACAAAGGGACCAAGATGTGCATGATATCACAAATATTTTCATACTCTACACACAAAGTTGGGTATCAAAGACTGAGAGTGACATCTGGCACTCAAGTACTGTGGTTGTTTGCACAAATATATTCAGGAAGAAATGGAGTTGCTAGACATATCCTTGCTTGGTGCACCATACTGATATGTTTCCAAGATTGAACAAAAATTTAAACAAAAAAAGTGATCTTTTGGATATGCGAATCTGAAGTAGGGCAAGAACACTCTCAAATTGCAAAACAAAGGGAAGAGCCAAGGTGAAATGACTAAGGACAACCCATTAAATCATTGTCGACAGTGGGAGCCAAAAGAACCTCATCTCATCAGAGGTCGTTAAACAGTTGGGCCTACTGACTACACCATGCCCACAACCATCTATCAATGGGTGGCTCCACCAAGGACAAGATCGTTTTATCATCCAGTAGTGTCACTTTCCCTACAACATCAAGTCATTCATGGATGAGGTACAAACAATTCATGATCAACATCGGTTGCCATATAAGTTTCACGTGGGCGACAAAGTTTGGTTACATTTATAGAAGGAATGCCTTATTGGAGCCCATTGGAAGCTTTGATCACTCTGATATGGGCCTTACACCATCATCAAGGTTGCGGGTGATAATGCTTTCGAGATCAACATTCCCCCATTCCTTGGCCTGCAACCAATTTTTAATGTGGACTACCTTCGACCATACTTTCCATCATTGTTGGACACATCAAACATTGTTGAGCAATTGACAATAATAGAGCTCAACGCAGATTGCACTGAACAGGCCACGATTGACTGGATCGTGGACACACAAATTAAACACACTTGCCAATAAAGGATTCAACTATATCGTGTTGTCAAATTTGGCTAGCTCCTACACCAAGGCAAGTGGCTCGCCAAGGACCAAGTTTAGCAAAAGTTACCCCATCTCATGGAGACACTCAATGCAATGGGGACCATTGCTTCCTAAGGGGGGAGGACTAATCCAAGTGGATATTGGTGGCCACCCTCCTATTCCACTTGCACCCGCAACATTGCTTCCTTTGAGTTTCCTTAATTCTAGCACAAGTTTCTATTTTTGGCAGTTTTTCGGGTCCTAAACTTCCAAAGTTGTTTTGAGGTCCTAAAAGACATTTTTTGGGAAAATAGAGTGACCAAAAAACTATAAGAAAAGTACCTCACAGATATCTTCAAAATGAGACATTATGATAGCCAAACAGAGATCATATACTAAAGTTATGACCTTGGGAAGTTGGTGGTCCAACTTACCCCAACAGGGCCCAAAACCATCGGTGCTTCATCCCCTAGGGTTAGGGCTTCACACTTACTCTTTATGATAAAAAGGCCTCCGAGCCTCATTGTAACACAATTCAGAAGGCATGTAGCTATCACATCTCAAATAATCTACCAATCCCCGATCTAGTTTGTTCCATTTATGCATGTAAACAGTTTTCAGTACTTATTAATTAGCTGAAGTTATGTTCTTTTGTTGTATCTTTGTGTTCTATTTAAATTTGTATTTCATTTCGTTCCTTCATAAATCTATATCAGTATGGATCTATTCCTCTTCAAGGACCTACACCCCCAAAGAAGGCTACCTTACCCTCATCATAGATTGGCTAGCATATCCTCAGGAAGACTGGTGGTGGTATCTCTTCAAGCTCAAATTCTCAGCCAAATCTATATTGTTTATGTGGTGTGCTCTGGAAAACAAAATTCCCACCTGGGACTTCTTGCGCCAAAGACAGAAAAGAGAGGGGCTTGGTTGGTGCATCCTATGTAAATCAACTGAGAAAAAAATATCTCACTTGTTGATTGATGACTCATACTCTCAATCCCTCTAGCAGTTAGGCCAAACCTACGTCTAGTTTTGAATGAATCTAAAGGAAGCTTGGAAAACATGGTACAACAACATACGAACAAAAGACTTCATTTTTCTCCCTCTCCTCTCATGCTGGGGCATATGGCTAGCCAGGAACAAAGCAATCATCAATGATCTCCTGACCCCCCAAAAATCCACAACTGCCCAATCCATGGCCATCCTCAAACTCCTATCAAAGACAAAGTCAATGCAAAACACCAAAAATTCTCCAACTCCTCAAATTGACAGGTCTAAACCTTGGGTTTTTTTCGACACAGCAGCACAGAGTAACCCAAAAATTCATAGTGGGGATGTTTTTCTTCACATTGATGAAAAAATGCTTCCACATAAAAATGGGACTTGGTGAGGGCACAAAAAACTATGTCGAACTCATGACTCTCAATATTTTACTAGTATTTTTCTCATGAAGAGAACATAATATCTCTATAGATTTTTGTGGACTCGCAACTGACCATAAACTAGAAAATAGTCACTCATATATTTCACAACCTAAGGATCCATCCATTGGTGAATGACATATATTTTTAAAAATGTGTTTTCTCATATTTAATGCTTCTCATATCTATAGGGGGTACAACACCACAATATACACCCTCTCTAAAGAGGGTATTCCATTGGGTAGTGAGTCATGGTTGATCACAAAATATCATAATGGCAAGGCACATGAGTTCTATCACTACCCCATTACTGAGGAAGCTATCTCTGATTAGAAAGCTTTGCACAACACTTTTTTTTCTGTTCCCTGGTTCCTCTACATCTTTAGCACAATTATAATGGGTTGTTTGCACAACCCAACATATCTATTTTTGTACTTTATATCATCTCCATACCATCTAAGAACTTTATTACAACATTCCTCACAACTAATATTTTCATATTTGTGCAAACAAACTTGTATATGACAACATTAACATCAATTTTTACTATCACATGGATACATGCATGGCATGTATAAAAAAAAAAAAAAAAAATTAATAAATTAATTTCCTCTCGATAATAAAATTACACTTTTTTCAGAGGAAAAAAAGAGAGGATAAATTGCCATAATCCTAAATGAATAATACAATTTAAAGGTGACAATAGGTATTAGTAATTGGTAAGGTAAGCCATAGATTAACACATATGACTCTCATTATTATTTTGCTTTAGTGTTTTTAGGAGAGTGGTACAATGACTAAGGATTTCTTTTGGCTAGAGGATATAACCAAGGGTATCTGAATTTTGATAGGGATGAAGGGCCAAGCACCAAAGCTTATGGTTTAGCTTGCTAATTTGTATTCAACCCCATTTTTATCTTGAAAATTTTTCATTGTCCCTACTTGTTAGGAATTGGTTGAGGAGTTTGGATATTCTTCTTACAATCTTCAGCAAAATATCCATATTTATGGCAAGAGTTGCACTTAAATGGAAGATTCTCATTATTTAAAGGTTGTTGATGTTTTCAGTTATCTAGATATATATCTTCTAGAAGACATTTTTCCATATCTATGTCTATAGAGATTCATACATGGGAAAATATTTTTTCCTTGGGTTCAACTTTACCTATAAATCATCCCAGAGTGTTCCCAATACACTTAAAGGTTTCATTACTCCAATAGTTGAGAGGCAAGTCAAGAAGGCACACCCACACAAAATTTGTTGAAGGTATGCCATGCTCTAGATTAAAATCTTGTGTCCAATGGTTCAGGTACATTCGTCCCATTTCCGAAGAATAGGTCCTTATCCTCCTTAGATTTGAACAAGATTGCATAAAACCCCCTTCACAAAAGAAATGGCTCATTTTCCCTTTAATCAAAACTTTCTAGTGTTTTTGCAACCATATTGCCATGGACCAATGGGAAGGCTAGAAACTTGTGAATTTTCCAAGGAGTTTTTTTTTTCTATTAAGGCTATAGCCATATGTCTTGATGCCAAAAGAGGTGATCAATCCTCAGGAATTTTCTCAATCGGTTTTACAAGCTAGGATAATCAAGTTTAGATGATTGGTTTTCGGATCCAACACATAATTGAGAAAATTGTCGATGCATTTCAAACTATATAATGTGGTTCATCATCAGGACGAAAAAGATGAAGTAATTTAGATCTGAGAAGGATATAAAAAGAGAGCTAGGTTGAATGTAAGGTAAAGAAGAAAACAAAAATAACAAGTTAGCCATTAAAAAAATAATAGTAAAATAAACATTCAAATAAATATAAAAAGTCGGATTAATAAAAATAAATAAGTCTAATAATAAGGAGATTAGGGAATAAGGGAATTAGGAGAAAATTAAGTGAGGGATAAATGATTAACTAATAATAAATAGTTGTCAAAGGAGCTTAGCTCAAGTGGTATGGTTCATGATTTGTGTCCCAAGTTGGCCCTTGTGACATTTTTGGAATATTGGTTCTCCCAGGTGGAATAGTGGCAATCGTTTCTACGAAGTTACTAACTGTGCCTAGTGGAATGTACTCATTATTGTTAAAGATTAAAATTAAATTAAAAAGTAATAATAATAGGGTCAGATTTAGAATAAAAATAAAATTAAAAAGTAATAATAGTATTAAATCCAATAATACCAAATTATATATATGAAAATAGGTAAATAAAATAAAATTAAAAATTAATACTAAAAACTAATTAAATAATATCATATTAAAAGTATAAAATGTGTATAAATATGTAATCCTAATATCATATTAAATTAATAAAATATATATAAATAAAATCCTAAGGAAAAATAGAAATAAACAAATTAAAATATATATAAATAAAATCCAAAGGAAAAATAGAAATAATCAAATTAAGGGAAGAGGATAAATTAATAAATAACTAATAACAATATTTTCAATAAATAATTATAATATGTCAATTTAATTTCTGTATTCAAGTTTCTGTGATTCATAATGATCCATGGTCTTCTCTCTATCTAAGCCTTTGCCATGGTTTGCCTCTTCATCTGGTCCTGATGATGAACCACTCTTGTTGGTTCAAAACGCGTCAGCCAAAAATTTCTCTTATGTGATTTCTACCGAAAGACTTTACTTAATTAATGTCAATTTAATATATATGGTAAATCATAATAGAGGAAATAATATATATATATATATATATATATATAGACGAAGAAGTTAGAGGTGAGAATAAGTAAATAAATTATACTTATAAATTATTATTAAAAATAAATAAGCTTAATAGGTCGAAGGAGTTGAGCTTAAGCAATAGAGGCACATATTGTGTTTCTGCACGTGGCAGGTTCAAATCTCTGGAAGCACGCTCCACTTGGTGAAAATTGTGAAAAAATTTGTATAAACGAGTTCTACTGGGTAGTCCCGTAACCGTTTCAATGCAAACAAAAAAAAATACCTTAATAGAGAGAAAAGTTATAATAAAAATTAAAAGAAAATTAAATAAAGGGAGATAATAATAAGAACTAAATAATAACCAAACAAGAAAAATAAAAGGCCACGAGCAAAAAAGAAGGGAAACAACAAAGAAAACCCAAGAATCAGGGAGGCCTCCTTGATTCTTGGGTTTTATTTGTTGTTCTTTGTAGAAATTTGATAAAAATTGCAACTGCTCACGATTTTGAACTGAAAACAAGAGACACAAATTCTACTCTACTAATTTGTGGAATGGAAATCACAATTTATAACAACATGCATAGAAATGAAACAAGAAAAACCACAAGTACATAGTGATTTATAGGGGAACCCAACTAGGAAAAACCCCTCAAGCCTTTCTGCATTAATCTATTTAATAAAGAAACTATTACAATTACTTGCTCCAACTCTGAGCACAACCTACAAAAGAATAATTGTTCTCTCTACTGAATGGGAGCCTCTAGCCAACACTTAACCAATTTCCTGCTCCACTAGCCTCCTATTTCCTTGCGCAATCCTAAGCAAATTCAAGCTCCTAAACAATAGGGAAGTCCTTATTTCCTTGTGCAAGTCCCAAAGAATTGATCTCCTGATTGAATGTAACAACTATACACTTAACTAGTATACAACTTATGTTACACTAGCTTTGTCTCCTCCACCTCAGCTGAAGAATTCGAATTCAATGCATGCATGAGCTATTTTGGGTTGATTGATCAGTTAACTAAAAGATCTCTGAGTTAGATTATTGTCCCACAACACACTTAACCTTCAAATGACTCTATTAATAGTTAGAGGTCAGTTAATTGAATACGACTGAAAATAACAGAACTAGATTGCCAAATTTCAGCAATCAACACATGCATGACTGAACTCCAAGCCCCTAACTCGAATTTACTGAGCTAACTGAGTGACAAGATCCATGTCACACTAGTTAACTAACTCCAAGTTGTTGTGGAAATTAGATTTACTCAATTTGACTAAGGCTAAAGTCAAATTGAGCCTTTCTTGCTACATTTTCTAACGCTCCCCCTTACTAGCAAGAAAGGGATTTTTCACCACCCCTATCCTACACCTGTGGAATTCGAATTTACCTCTTGACAATGCCTTTGTCAAGATGTCATCATCTTGTGCCTCAGTTGGAATGTACTATAGCAACATAATTCTCCTCTGAACACAATCCTACAAATGATGATACCAAATATCAATGTGCTTGGACTTGTCATGAAATGTTGGATGCTCACGGAGTTTAATCCAACTTCGATTACCACAATATATCACTATCATATCCATCTCTTGACTGAAAATACCCACAATTATTTTCCTCATCCATAGAGCCTCACATGTTGCTTGACTTGCAGCCATGTATTCAGCCTCTATTGAGCTGAGTGCCACAGACCTCTGCTTCTTGTCGTACCAGGAAATAGTTGCAGAGCCAACACTGAAGATAGCACCTAAAGTAATTTTTATGTCTGATGGACTCCCTACTCAATCTGTACTAGTGAAGCCTTGGAGCTTCACTCCCTTTTTCCTATCGTACCATAATCCATACTCGATAGTGTCTATGAGATATCGTAACACATGCTTTGTTGTCTTTCAATACAACTTGGTAGGCCTCACCATAGATTGACTAAGTTGGTTTGCTACACAGGACATGTCGGGTCTTGTGTTCACAAGATACATAAAATACCCCCTCTTCACCTAAAGTGGCATTCTCCTTCCTCAAATTTGTATCTAGAGGTGTGACCATAGGCTTATAGTTATCCATGTGAAATTTCTGAAGTATTTTAGATGCATACATCCCCTGAGACATAAAAAATTCACCATCACCCTACCATACTTCCAGGCCTCGAAAGTAATGCATTAAGCCCATGCATTTCATCTTAATTTCCCTTGCAAGATCCTCTTTGCAAGAGCGGATCAATTTCTCATCACCTGTCAATATTAAATAATCGACATACAAAATAAGAATAAGCAAATTACCATCTACCACAATGTGATAGAGGTCTGCATCTTCTTCACCTTTGGTGAATCAAAATCCACTGAGATAGTTGTCTATCCGAGTGTACCATGCTCGGGGTGTCTGTTTAAGACCATACAATGCACTCTTGATTCTGCACATATGTGACTCTGGATCATATGTCCCAAATCTTGCTAGCTGCTCTATGTAAATTTCCTCCTTAATAACACCATTGAGAAAGGTGGTCTTCACTTCCATCTGGTGAATCTTCCACCCCATCTTCGTAATTAATGTAAGAATTGATCTGATGGAGGAATACCTTGCCACAAGGGAAAATGTTTCCTCATAGTCAACTCCCTCTACCTAAGAAAACCTTTTAGCTACAAATCTAGTATTGTACTTCTTGATGCTCCCATCAATTTCATGCTTCACTTTGTAGATCCATCTAAAACCAACCACGGATTTCCCTTCTGGTCTCAGCACCACTTCCCATACACTATTCTTCATGATGGATTAATATTCATCCATCATGGCATCAACCCAAATAGGTTGAGAAACTACTTCCTCAAATGAAGAAGGCTTTGTCTCAAAGAGCTCTATCATGAGAGCCATGTAACTACTGTACCTCTCAGGTGACCTCCTCTACCTATGTTGTGATGTATGGGATCCCACATTCTCCCTAGCATCCTGCAACAATCTATGAGCTTCTCGGGTTCTCTTTCTCTCTTCTCTGGATGTTTCTGGTTGAGTGGGTGTCTCCACTTGACCTCCCCTCTGCTCCTCCATTTGTGGCTGCTCCAAAACTTCCTGAAGTTCATCCTGAGGATCTTGATTCAGTGTGATACTCAACTCTTGCTTCAGTGCGATACTCAACTCTCGTTCCATAGAGAATCTCATGGCCTTCTCGTCACCAAACTTGGCATCTCTTCTAACCATTATCATCCTTAGTGAAGGTAAATACACTAGGTAATTATGTGGAGTTTCAATTAATCCTGCAAAAACTCCCAATTATGTTGTAGGCTCAAGTTTCCTCCTCGAATCCTTGGAGACATGACAATAAACTGAAGTTCCAAAAATTATGAAATGAGACACAACATACTTTATCCTAGAGAAACCTTCCTTTGGTGTGATCATACCAAGTATCATATGAGGACTCTAGTTATGCAAGTAAATTGTTGTGTTACATGCTTATGCCCATAGATGTTATGGTAGCCCCTGATCATGTAGCATAACTCTTGTAGCTCCAACTATGCTCTTGTTCTTCCTCTTAGCTACCCATTTATGTTGTGGGTTATGGGGTGTTATCAGTTCTCTTTGAATACCTTTTTTGGCACAAATATCCTTGAATACATTCGAAACAAATTCACCTCCATTGTCACTCCTAAGAGCCTTCACCTTCTTCCCAGTGTATTTATCAACTAATGCCTTAAATTCTACAAATTTGGAGAGGACTTCATCCTTCTTCTACATGAAGAAAATCCAATATTTTCTAGAGAAAACATCAATAAAAATTACATAATACTTATTTTTTTTTGTGGAGGCTGTAGAAAATGGTCCACAAACATCAGAGTGGACTCACTCCAAGATTTCTTCTACTCTGCTATCTCGGCCATGGAAGGCGGATTTGACATATTCCCCCAATGTGCAACCCTTGAAAACATCTTTCTAGTCAAGGGAGCCTTTAGGGATACTGGTGGTGATTTGTTGCATGATTTTTAAGGCACCATGGTGTAGGTGACCCAATCTCGTGTGCCAGAGTTCTCCAACATCTCGACTCTAATCTTTTTTTGCATTTTTGGTCAATGTAGCACAATCTCCCACCTCAAGTTTGTATAGGTTCTTCATTCAAACTCCAATCTACTTCACTTTCCTGGTAGCTATGGGTCTTAAAACTTATTTGCTTTTATTAAAAATAACATCATAACCTATATCTTCCAATACTATTACAAAGATCAGGTTCTTCTCCAACCCAGGTACAAACATAACATATTTGAGGTGAATAGGAGAGGATTTATCCCTCTCAAAGGCCATAGTACCAATTCATGTAGCATTATACCTCCCATCATCCCCCAATTCAATATGCATCTGGAGATCCTTCTCCTCCAGGCTACTGAAAAAATCCTTACACCTTGTCATATGGAATGAGGCACCAGAATCAAGGTACCACACACTCCCCATAACAGTGTTGGCCATGCATGCTATTAGGGTGAAGTCTAATTCAAATTGTGAAGCTAATGCTTCACCTCCTGCTCCTCCTGAAGGCTTCTTGTTAGACTTCTTGTGCAGAAATTTTGTTGCATAGTGCCCATATTCGTGGTAGTGAAAACATTTTATCTTGCTCAAGTCTTTATTCTTGCCATTATTTTGGTTGGATTCATGTTTGTTTTGGGTCTTCTTTCCTTTTCCCTTCTTCCCCTTCCCAACCAAGGCAAAATTTTCTTCATCCTCTCCTTTGGATGATGTTCCATCTCTAGTATTTCTCTAGATCTCTTCTTGAACCAAATCAGACCACAACCTTTACCAAATTGATAATTTCTCCCTTCCATTCACAGAGTCCTAGTAGTTGTGCCAGGATTTTGGAAGGCTTAGAAGAACTAGGCTCACCAGATCATCTTCTGCAACATTCACTCCATGCCCTCGAAGCTCATCTCAAACTTGATTAAACCTGGAGAGATATTGTGGAATAGTGTCATTTCTTTTCATCCTAATGTTTCAAAGTTTGTCTTTCAGGGCCAATTTCTATGGTTGCTACTATTTTCAAATAGCTCAATCAGTGCCTTCCACACAACATATCGAGATTTGAAACCACATGGTCTCTCACACCTTCCAGGAGAATTCTCCTATCCTTTACAACATCCTTCTTCTGATGGGTTAACTGTTGTGCATCTGACTTTGGAGGTTTTTCAATATCAGGTTAACATGTTTTAACACACCATTATCATCAAGCACTGCTTCCATTCGATCCTTCCATGCTATGAAATTTGAGCTACCCTCCAGTGCATACTACAATCTAAGTCCGTTGAAAGGAATTCTCCTAAATCTGAAGAAAAATTGTTGCATTGAAGCTGCAAATTCAAAATTCCTGAGGGAAAAGTTAGAAATATTGATTCTAATGTGATTTCAGGGCTTTGATACCATGTAAAAAATTGATATAAATTGCAAATGCTTAAGATTTCGAATTGAAAACAAGAGACACAAATTATACTATACTCATCTGCGGAATTGAAAACACAATTTAGAACAACATGCATAGATATGCAACAATAAAAACCACAAGTACACAGTGATTTCTACGGGAACCCAATTGGGAAAAATGCCTCAAGCCTCTTTGCATTAATCAGTTGAATAGATAAATTATTACAATTTCTTGCTCCAGCTTTGAGCACAACCTGCAAAAGTATAATTGTTCTATCTGTTGAATGAGAGCGTCTAGCTAGCACTTAGCTAATTTTCAGCTCCACCAACCTCTTATTTTCTTACGCAATTCTGAGAAAATTTGCACTCATAAACAATAGCGAAATCCCTATTTCCTTGCACAATTCCCAAGGAATTGACCTCCTGACTTCATGCAACAAATGTACACTCAACTAGTATACAACTCATGTTACACAAGCCTAGTCTCCTCCACCTTAGATGAGAAATTTGACTTCCATGCATGCATGAGCTATTTTGGGCTGATTGATCAGTTAATTGACAGATCTCTAAGTTAGACTATTTTCCCATTGCACAACTGATGTTCATATGACTCTATCAACAGTTAGAGGTCAGCTAATTGAATACAACTGAAAATAATTGAACTAAATTGTTAAAATTTAGCAATCAACTCATGCCTCACTAAACTCCAAGCCCCTAACTCGATTTTACTGAGCTAACTAAGTGAAAAGAGCCATGTCACACTAGTTGATTGCCTCCAAGTTGTCCTACTGATGTGGAAATTTGATTTACTCAATTTGACTAAGGCTAAAGTCAAATTGAACCTTTCTTGCTACATTTTCTAATATTCCCCTTCTTTTTTGCTCATCCCTTGGCCTTTTATTTTTCTTGTTTTACTATTATGTAGCTCTTATTATTATATTCTTTTCTTTAATTTTCTTATCATTTTTATTATAATTTTTCTCTCTGTTAAGCTTTTTTTTTTAATAATTTATAACTACAATTTATTTACTTATTCTAACCCTAACTTCTTAGTACATATGATGCATTATATTAATTATTATTTCCTTTATTATGATTTAACCCCCTCACACCACCCCCCCTCTCCCCACACACACACACACACACACACACACATATATATTTCTATTTTCCCTTAGGATTTTATTTATATATTGTATTCCTTCAATATGATATTAGGATTATATATTTATATATATATTATTCCTTTAATATGATATTATTTAATTACTTTTTAGTATTAATTTTTTTTTTTTTAAGATATATGTTCGTGTGTAGTCTAATTTATAGACGAAATGACTTTTTTGATGACATTTTTTCTGGTTAATTTCAATCAAAATCTGACAGATATTTTTAAAAACTTGACTTTTAAGTTGTTTAATTTGCAAAATTCCAGTGCTCTGGGGTTTTTCAGGGTGTTGAATCCATTTATGCATTCAAAAATGCATTTTAAACAACAAAAAATCACATTCTTTCTTGAAATTATTTTGTCAAATTCTGGTGAAAAGGCCTATTTCGTCTATAAGTTAGACTATATATATATATATATATATATATATATATATATATATATATATATATATATATATATATATATATATATATATATATATAATTGCATTCAAAACTATTAATAATTTTTTATTTTGTTTTTATCTTAATTTTGACCTTATTATTATTACTTTTAAATTTTATTTTAATCCTTAATTTGACTTTATTTTCCTTAATATATATATTTATTGTTAGTTATTATTAGTAAATCATTTATTCCTAAATTACTTTCCTTCTAATTCCTTTATTCCCTAATCCCCTTATTCTTAGACTTATTTATTTTTATTAATCTGACTTTTTTATTTATTTATTTGACTTTTTATTTTATTATTATTTTTGTAATGGCTTATCTACTATTTTTGTTTTCTTATTTACCTTATATTCAACCTAGCTTTCTTTTTATATCCTTGTCAGATCTTAATCTCTTCATATTTTTTTTCCTGGTGATGAACCACGTTAGATGGTTCCAAACGTGTCAACAATTTTCTCAATTATGTGATGGATTCAGAAGATAATCATCTAAATGTTTCTACTCATAGAAGCCTCCATTCAAATAATCAAGTTCTTGAAGGTTTCCCAAAGGATGTTATCATCACTTAAAATACTTGTGCCTTGACATCTGGAGGGGGAGGAAATCCCCCTCTAAAAGTAAATTCCATCTTCAGGCTCAAGACAAAAATAAAATTTGTGTGCATCAGAGTTTATCATGTCACACTAGAAGGCGTGGAGACATTGATCACTAGGGAATATATTATTTATGCACGGTTTATAAGAAGTGACCTTGCACATTATTGGTTTCCAAAGTTTGTTCTTAGGATGAGGCAAGATAGTCATATATCATTTGGAATTGAATGGTAATACAAGTGGTTGATTTGGAATTTTAGGAGATGAATCTCTTATAAGAAGGCTAGCTTCTACTAGAGGGCTATCTTCTTCTTCCTATTGATCTATGATGATTGGGGAAGTTTGGTTATTTAGTATTCTCCTTTAACATCATTGCATTTCTTGACATTCCATATGGGAAATAAAATAGGAAAGATATCTAGGTAATCAAATGTTGTAAGTGGGACAAGATAATTTATTATTCAGGTTAGATGTGGGCTGAGAAGGAATTTGAGGGGGTCTTCGTATAGGGTTGTTGGAGGTAACTACAATTGTTGTTTTTTAGGGGATTGTTGGGTTGATTATTCAATATTCCCAAATGGAGGACCTTGTCAACATTACTGTTAAGGATATTTTTTGTTCCGCTAGGGTGTCCATTGCTACCAAGGCATGGGAGGGTACCCATTTGAAGTGAATAATGAAAAATAGTTTGATTAGAGTCCAAAATGAACCATAGAATTGAGATGGACATTGAGACATATAGGTTGGTTGAGGCTATCAAGGTCATCTTTAAATAATGAAGCATATGTGTCCAGTGTCCTCATTTGTTCCTTGGTATATTTATTTCAGTCTTGGAAATGAAGGAGAGTTTTTGGTTGCATGACGTTACTCACATATCCCAAATATTTCAACCTTATCTAGTGGGTAATCCCTTAAAGGATGCTTCTTTCCACATTTAGAACTAAATATTATGAATGTTAAGTTTACCTCTGTGTATTTCTCTTTTGTTTGAAATATGTTTAATTAGGAGGTAAGAGAGCTTATAGTGCCTACTTTGATGTCTTCTCATAGATTCCCTAATTATGCTTGAGTAACTCCTCCTCTAGAGGATTTTGTAATTCAAGCTAAAACATCTCTAGGTCCCTTTCCATGCTTTTCATTACCTCATGAACAATGTTTACATAATTCACAAATATCTTCATAAATTAGCTAATAAATATCACTAAACGACTTTTGGGGTTGAGGATGTAAGCCATTTTTAGGGGAGTTAAACTATCCCAAGGGGTGTCCAAGCTTGATTGAGCTTCACACAATACTGGTGATAGCGTCCCACTAGTGGGTGGATCAGTTTTAATCCAATATATGGGATGGCCACACCCTAGGCTCAACCTAGCTATAAAATAAATAAATATCACTAAACCCCATCGAATATAAAAGTTCAAGGCATTCATATTGAATTCTTCCTGAGATAATAATTATCGCAGTTTCATGATCCAACTTACTTTGATTTGATATTTTTAGATTAAATTGGAACCTCTCCAAGTGATCCTATCTTATCCTCCTTCGAAGGTGTAGAAAATCTGGTGGTAGGTTAACCCAATAATGCAATATAAATCAAATCAGAATACAACAACCTACTTCTACTATCAATTTGCGGAAGCTTAAAGATCGAGCTGAACAATATAACCAGAAGAAGAAGAATCAATGGCACAATACACATGAAAATACTTTGGGGAAAGCCTCAACTAAAAACCCCACACTATCTGTATTATCATACAAGGTGGAAATACATAGGAATTATACAAAGCCTTAGCTCTCACAGCTAGCCAGCTCTCAGTAAAATCCTCACATATGCTCATAGGAAATCTTGGCTTCTCTTCAGCCTTCCTCTCTGCCCTCCAAGCTCCTATTTCCTTGCGTTGTTCCTTCAAGATGATTCACCTATTACCAAGTGGAACACACTTTAAAACTATGCAATCCTCAAGGAATGATACCTTGACTACATGCATGAGGTTTCTCCATGAGAAAACACATACAACTGATAGTACATTGTCCTTGACTTTAATCTCAACTGGGTCTTTCTCAGAATAGACATGCATGAGTTTCTAATGAGGGAATATTCAGTTAACTGGAGTATCACTAGTTGAGTGCATGCATGCATCAACTCACTGTTAACTCACTATTAGTTCCTCAGACAGTTTGGAACTAATTTAACTGGACTCAATCTTATCTCCTTAATTTAATGGATAACTTTTGCATGACTTCAGAAAGACTTCTAACTTGAATTTCTCCAACTAATTAATTTAAAATAAATTAATTAATTATTTCCAAGTAGTTGTTAAGACTAAATTTGATTTTAATTCACAATTTAATTCAAGGACAAATTAAATTGGAATATTCTTGTTTCCATATTTCAACACTCCCCCTCAACAAGAAAGGTATTATTTTCCACCCTGATCCTATCTCTATGGAACTCGAATTTACACTTTGACAATGCCTTTGTCAAAATGTTAGCATCTTGCTCCTCTATCGAAATATATTGCAGCAACATGATCCTCCTCGCTACACAGTCTCTGAGATGATGATACCGGATGTCGATGTGCTTGGACCTATCATGAAATATTGGATTCTCAAAGAGTTTGATACAACTCTGATTATCACAATAGATCACAGTTAGATCCATCCTCTGATCAAACAAACCAACTAGGATTTTCCTCATCCAGATGGCCTCACATGTGACCTGACTTGCAGCCATGTTTTCTCCCTCTATCAAGCTGAGTGCAACCAACCTCTATTTCCTGCTATACTAAGAAAATTTCGTTGACCCAAGGTTGAAAATCCCTCCTGATGTGCTCTTCCGCTCTGATAGACTCCCTGCCCAATCTGTATCAGTGAATCTCTGTAGCTTCACTCCCTCTATCTATCTGTACCATAATCCATACTGAGATGTGCCTCTGAGGTATCTCAATACATGATTTTCTGCCTTCCAAAACATCTTTGTAGGTTGAACCATTGCTTAACTCAACTGGTTCACTACATAGCACAAATTTGGTCATGTGTTCACTAAGTACATCAGTGAACCCACAAGTTTCCTATACACAGTAGCTTCCACTACTTCTCCTGAAGTAGCATCCTCCTTCCTCCAGTTACCTGCTAGAGGAGTATGCATGGGCTTACACTTCTCCATGTGGAATCTCTTGAGTATCTCGTTGGCATGCTTTCCCTGAGACACAAACAACTCCCCATCCTTCTGCCACACTTCCATGCCAAGGTCGTAATGCATGAGACCCATGTCTTTCATCTCGAATTCTCTTGCAAGGTCCTCCTTACAAGACCCAATCAACTGATCATCACCAGTCAATATGAGATCATCAACATAAAGTATGATGATCAACAACTTACCTATCACCACAACGTGCTACGGCTTCGCATCCGCTTCACTCTTTGTGAAGCCCAACCCAGTGAAGTAGTTGTATATCCTAGTGTACCAATCACGAGGTGCTTGCTTCAGCCCGTACAACGCTCTCTTGAGTCAGCACACATGCGACTCATGATCAAAGGTCACAAAACCTTTCGGCTGCTCTATGTACACCTCTTCCTCAATCTGGCCATTGAGGAATGCAGTCTTCACATCCATCTGATGGATCTTCCAACCCATCTGTGCTGATAGTGCCAACATAGATCTGATAGATGAGTACCTTGTGACAGGAGAAAAAGTATCATCATAGTCAATTCCCTCGACCTGTGAAAAACCACGGGCAACAAATCTTGCCTTATCCTTCTCCACACTACCATCAACAGCTTGCTTTACCTTGTAAAGCCAACGGGAACTCACAACTAACTTGTTTTCTGGTCTTGGAACCATGTCCCAAACATTGTTATGAACTATGGAGTCATACTCCTCCACCATAGCATCAACCCAAATCGGTTTCTACACTACTTCCTCAAAGGAAGATGGCTCAGTCTCAACACCTTCCCCGGCAAGGGCCATGTATCCAGTGTACCTCTCAAGTGACCTCCTCTGTCTGTGTTGAGAAGATGGTGCTCCCACATTCTCTCTCGCATCCTCCAACAATCTGTCAGCTTCTCTTGTGTGCTTTCATCCATTTCTGGAAGACTCTGCTTGAGTGGATGTCTCCACTCCTAGAACCTCTGCATGCGGCTGCTCCGCATTAGTCTGAGGCTCCTCCTCCTTAGGAACCAACAGTTCCTCCACAGCCTGTAGTTGGAGCTCCCTCTCAAGGGAAACTCACATGGCCTTGTTCTCATCAAAATTGAGATCTCTGCGAACCACTGTCCTCTGACAGGTAGGCAAGTACACCCGATAGTTTTGAGGTGTATCAGTGTACCCCACAAATATCCCCAACTCTGTTGTCGGCTCAAGCTTCTTCTGTGCATCCTTTGTCACATGGAAATATGTCGATGAGCCAAAGATCCTGAAGTGACCCACATCTGGTCTCTTACTGAAGAAAGCTTCCTCTGGTGTCTTCATCCCAAGTATGCAATGCAGGCTTCTATTCTGCAAATAGACCGTTGTATTGCATGCCTCAGCCCATAAGTGAAGTGGTAGGCCTTGGTCATGCAGCATTTCCCGTGTTGCCCCTACAATAGTTATGTTCTTCCTCTCGGCCACCCCATTCTATTATTGGTTATGAGGTGTCATCAACTTCCATTTAATTCCTTCCGCTACTTAGAAGTCCTTAAACTCTTGAGAGACATATTCTCCACCATTGGCGCTTCTCAAGGCCTTGATCTTCTTCCCTGACTCTTTCTCGACCAAAGCTTTGAACTCACAAAAATTTGTGAAAGTTTGGCCCCTCTTCTACATGAAATAAATCCAACATTTACAAGAATATTCATCAATGAAAATCACATAATACCTTTGCTTCATTGTGGATGTCGTCGAGAATGGTCCACACAAATCAGTATGAACTCGCTCTAAGATAGCCTCTGCTCGACTGTCTCGATCATGAAGGGAAGACTTGGTGTACTTTCCTAAGGTACAACCTTTGCATGTGTCAACTTGCTCAAGTTTACCTTTTGTAAGTCCTGTACATATATGTTGCATTATCTTCAAAGCCCCATGATGCAAATGGCCCAACCGTCTATGCCACAACTCGCTAATGTCTTGTCTTTGCACCAATTCTTCTTTCATACTCAATGTTGCACAATCATCTACCTCTATTTTATAGAGATTCTTCACCCGAATCCTTATCCTCTTGGTCTGACCCATGGCTGTGTCTTAGGAACGCCTTTCCTTTACTGAAGACAACATCGTAGCCTTTGTCCTCCAACATCGCACCCAATACCAAGTTCTTCTTTAGTCCAAGCACATACATCACATCTAATAAGGTGAGAGGAGCTCCATGCTCCCTCTGAAAAGCAACCGTGCCCACTCCTTAAACACTATACCTTCCATCATCACCCATCTCTATGCACATCTTGAGGTATTTCTCCTCCAAGGCACTGAATAAATTTTTATCACTGGTCATGTGGAATGAGGCTCCACTGTCAAGATACCAGACACAACCCATCATCGATGACACCATGCATGCAATGAGGGTAAAGTCCATTTCAAACTGAGAGGCTAATTCCTCACCTTCCGATCCTTCTGAGGATCCCTTCTTGGACTTCTTCGATGGGAAATTAGTCGCATAATGTCCCATCTTGTGACAATTAAAGAATCTTACTTTAGACATGTCACTCTTCTTCTCTCCATGAGAAGAATTCGATTTGAAATGGGAAGCCTTCCCCTTCCCTTTCCTTGCCTTACTTTCTAAGGCCAAATTTTCTTCATCGTCATTCTTGGATGAAGAACCATATTGTGTATTCCTCCTGATCTCCTCCTACATAAGATCTCACCACATTCGTTCCAAATACAGCAGTTTCTCCCTTCCATTCACAGAGTCCTGGTAGCTATTCCAACTCTTTGGAAGGCCAAGGATAGCGAGGCTCACCATATCATCATCAGCAGTAGTTATTCCCACATTGCCAAGCTCATCTCTACAGGTAGTGAGCTTGTTCAGATATGTGGAAATAGTATCGCCCTTCTCCATCTTGATTCTTCGATGCTTATCCTTGAGCACCAATTTCCTCTGGTCGCTACTGTTTTGGTAGAGGTCCTTCAATGTCTTCCACATTGAAAATGGAGTATCCTTCCCATGGAGAATCAAGACAATATGGTCTCGAACTCCCTCAAGGATGATCCGTCTCGCCTTCGCCACACACTTCTTCCACTCATCCAACTCTTGTGCATTAGTTGAAGCTAGCTTTGGGATTTCTTTATCAATGAATTCCTTCAAGCCATTGTCTTCTAAGACAGCCTCCATTCTATCTTTCCATGATATGTAATTCGAGCTACCTTCCAAGGCATACTTGAGTCTCAAGCCATAGAACGCCATTAACACATATTTCATTAAATTTATAACTAAATAGTGGATCTAGAATTTCAAAATAACAAAAGACTTAATTCTATTGATGTCTTTGTAATATAATTTTTCCGATTTTAATGAAATATGTGTTCATTGGTCAACCTTGAAGTATGATATGAATTCGATTTTCACCTGCAACCCCGAACTTCAAAATTCGAATTCTCTTCTCAGTATATTGTTCACAGCTTCGATACCATGTAGAAAATTTCTACAAATCCAGCTCTGATACCATGTAGAAAATTTCTATAGATCTAGCTCTGATACCATGTAGAAAATCTGGTGGTAGGTTAACCTAATAATGCAATATAAATCAAAGTAGAATACTACAACCTACTTCTACTATCAATTTGTGGAAGCTTAAAGATAGAGCTGAACAATATAACCAGAAGAAGAATAATTAATGGCACAATACACATGAAAATACTTTGGGGAAAGCCTCAACTAAAAACCCCACACTATCTGTATTATCATTCAAGGTGGAAATACATAGGAATTATACAAAGCCTTAGCTCTCGCAGCTAGCCAGCTCTCAGTACAATCCTCACAGATGCTCACAGGCAATCTTGGCTTCTCTTCAGCCTTCCTCTATGCCCTCCAAGCTTCTATTTCCTTGTGTTGTTCCTTCAGGATGATTCACCTATTACCAAGTGGAACACACTTTAAAACTGCGCAATCCTCAAGGAATGATGCCTTGACTTCATGCATGAGTTTTCTCCATGAGAAAACACATGCAAATGATAGTAAATTGTCCTTGACTTTAATCTCAACTGGGTCTTTCTCAGAATAGACATGCATGAGTTTCTGATGAGGGAATCTTCAATTAACTAGAGTAGCACTAGTTGAGTGCATGCATGCATCAACTGACTGTTAACTCACTATTAGTTCCTCAAACAGTTTGGAACTAATTTAATTGGACTTAACTTAGTAAACTGAGTTAACTAATTACAACTCAAATATAACTCAATCTTATCTCCTTAATTTAAGGGATAACTCTTGCATGACTTCAGAAAGACTTCTAACTTGAATTTCTCCAACTAATGAATTTAAAATAAATTAATTAATTATTCCCAAGTAGTTGTTAAGACTAAATTCGATTTTAATTCACAATTTAATTCAAGGAAAAATTAAATTGAAATATTCTTGTTGCCATATTTCAACAGAAGGCATCTTAAAGATCTCTTCTCTTGAATCCTTAGTTTTGTAGTAGTCTCGATATTTCTTTAGGAATTTTTGTTGCATTCCATACCAAGTGTAGATCTTATTTCCACCAAGTCCATTGAACCCTCAAAGGTTATGTTCTTGAGTATGTTAAGGAATCATTCAAATATAGGCATGAAAGGTATAATCATAATTTTTAAAGGAAATTAAACTCAAAAAGGAATGTGTCCATGTATTCATTGGTGAGACCATTGAAGTTAAGGAAGGTTTAAGGGGACTATTCTTCATCTATCTCATTCCTCTAGGTCCTTGATTAGAAATTCAAAGTGAAAATATCTTATTTGGTGGAACCTACTCCCTATTCTTCATTAAAAGGAAAAAATATCCAAAGATTTAGTTTTCCCAATACTATTAATTCATTTGAAGGATTGTTGGAGAACTCAAGATTTTAGACCAAGTTCTCATGAAAAATGAACTCATGGCCATTTCTAATGAATGGCCCTTCTTGCTTCACAAGAAATGCAAAAGGTGGAATGACATTGGAAGTAGCAACCTAAATGCTTCATTCAAATTTAGCAAGGGCGCTAGATTTAGTATTTCTCTTATGGCCTTGGTGTAATTTTAGCTATACCCATGAAAGCTCTAGTTCTGCTAGTTTTATTTTAAGTTGGCTAACTTGGATGGCTCTTGTTGTGCTGCAAAATATACCTCCTAAATATCTTTGTTGATTCATGCATTTTACTATGACCCAACTCTCATGATGCAAGAGACTTTGTATTAAATATAGCAAGAAGGATATTGGTAGCCCTCTTGTTGTTTCCCTAGGGTGCATTCTAAAACTAGTATAAGGAATCTATTCTACTTTTGATACATTTTGGGAACGGTGCCAAATTTGATAGTTATTTTAATCAACCTTCTACTCCACAAGATACAATTAAAATAGTTATACATTTAAAATGTGTTGGGTCTTAAAATTATCATATTTTTACGTCCTCCTTTCCTTATTTTTAATCCCTTTTCATTTAATCATTACCTTATATTAGCCCATCTTAATGCTCATATGTGGGATTTAAGATTTAGGTGTTTCTAATTACATTTATTAGTACTTCATTGAATTATGATTAACATTAAGGAGAATGAGCATATTTTGTATTTTCTATTGATGTAATGGTCGATGTGAGGACAAGTTGTTGCAGGTTTATAAGATGGCATTGTGGCATTGCTCGATTTCAAGCCTATATACTTGAGTTCTCTTTCAAGTTTAAGAAAAAAAATCATCTGGATTCTAAATCCAAGCATCAAGTGTGTGCATTTTACGAAGAACTGGAAAATATGGCACAAAGATGCAAAATGATGGTTCGTTATGATCCCAAAGAGTACAATAATTTATTACAGAACCAAACATCATTTTTATTACTATGGAAAATTCAACTCATCGTTGCAAAAGGGGGTTAATGGAACCAACATCAAAATAATTGTGGGAAAAATATCTACATTGGAAAATCATTAACAATTTGTCAAGGATTTAAGGACCCAATAATCAAGTAAATAGAATTATAAGATATCCAAGCATCTAATCAAATCATTAATAGAGATCCCATGAATTCAATGTTACAGTTATGTGAGAAATTTAATAAATCATGATATATATCATTTTAAATTATGGAGAGCGTATTTATAGATACCCACACTTGCAAACATTTTTTTTTTATATATTTATGAGTCCTAGATTCACTTGGGATGCTATAGCTCATGTGGATTGGTCAATAGTTGATTTCTACAACTGCATTATAACCAAATACGCCCTTGATACATGGAAACAAGCTACAAAAATATTTTCTAAAGGAGGAATACTTAAAACATATATATTAGTCTAAATTATTCATTTTAGAAATCCATTCCAATAGCTTGACCTCCAATACATTTTAGTAATTCCTCATTAATATTTAGTGGTTTTTGTTTCAAGCATTCCATGTATAAAACGAGTGATTCACCTCTACAAATGGGGGAGGATTCTTAGAGTATCAAATCTCTGTTGTTGGCATTGTAATGTTTTTCTGGAAGTAATATGTATAATTTTGTTAATTTTTCTCATGTTTGATTTCCCATAGTGTGCGTGGATTTAACTGCATAGCTAGGCACACAAGCTGAAGCCTTGGAGGGGGCCCACTCTAAGGAAAGGCACTATTTAGGTATTTGTATATATTATAGATGAATGTTTTAGTTTCCATTTTGTTTATTTTCATTCATCAATGTTAATTTCCTTCTTGGTTTTCATTAGTTTCATTTCTTGTAGAATTCTTAGCTGTGGAAATATGTTATTTAGCTACAGTTTGTAACACTTAATGCTTACAAGTGTAATAATAGAGAAAACAAAGTGTTATTACAATACTTGGTCATTGATGGAATTACTCGAAGAGGAGCCATACCTTAGACTTGAAATCATAAGTGTTATAAGTTAGTTTCTATATTTTTTGATGAGGTGTTTAACTATTTTGCAATATGATTTACTTTTTATTCCAAAGCATGGTGTGTTTCCTTTCTGCAAAAACATTTGAATTCCTAGACTAGTCTCTACCCAATTTTTCCAATGAGAGTGATAATTTATAGAAATAGGAAGTTCCCAAATCATGCTTGGTGAATCCTCGATGATAGTATGGTTCACATTCCTAGTGATTTCCTTATTTTAGCAAGGTTGTTTTGATTAAAAAAATGACCAACATACAGGAGAAAGTACATGATCATTTCCAAGAGTGATTGAATTAACTTTGGACTTTTGTAGTGTAGTTATGCAATTTCCTTTCATAGATTAAAAGCATATTAGAATTTTCAAACTAACTGAATAAAACATTTAGTCTTACATATATTATGCATGAGACCTCGCAAGCATCAGTTTCTTGAGTTGAAAATATAATGATGATCTATCTTGTTCCTAATTGTATGGTAATAAAATGGCTCGTCATTTTGGTGTCGTTGCAAAGGAGGTGTGAAAAGACTTAGGAAATTTTAGTTAGTTGGAACAGATAATGCATGGTAAGCTGTTGCACAAAATATTGTCACCATGACATTTTGCAATCAATGTGAGTCTATCACCACTCATACTTTCCTCCTATGCAAGTCTTAAACCTCAGCACTTCATGTCAAGCCTTGAAAAATGAGAGAAAGTCCTTAAAAATCTCTAAAACTTTGGTTCCACACTTTCTCTTAGCATTACCTGCGGTCCCGCATCCCCTGGTCATGTTCCCTGCGGACCTGCCCGCTCTATCTCTAAAGGAAAGGGTGCGGACCCCTGTAAAAGTAAAAAAGGCACAAGTTTATTCTTAAAAACTCACTTTGGGTTAATTCTGGACGCTTCTAGAAGGAATCTTGAGGTGGCAAGTTCGCTCCTAGGTGGTTCATGCATCCCATAACTAAAGGAGCTAACCCCTTGATGTGAGGAGCTTATCCCTTTGAAGGAGGACTCTATCCCTTCATAGGTGGACCTGGTAACTTCCTTCCTCTGCACTATAAAATGAGGCATTGGGCTGGTTACTAAAAAGATTGAAAGCTAAATATTTTTTTGGGTAAATGATGTTGGAATTTAGACTTCCTAATTGAGCTTGAGAGGAGAGATTACATACCTTTTGATCTCATTGGGAAGAGTGTGAAGCTTGTCAAAGTAGAGGAGATTCTTGCTGGACCCTGGGAGGAGCTTGCACAACATCAAGGCACCAAGGTTGTAAAGTTCTTCTTTGTTTAAAGTTAATACAATCAAGTTCATTTTTCTCAATAAGATGTCTTCTATGGTTTATTTCATGAATTCCTTGATCGTCATGATAAATATTCTTTATTATATTGGCTATGCAGGTGTTATTTGATGTGTGCTTGTTTGTGTTTGCAGGTTCTTAAAAGGAAGCTCATTTGGACGGTCGTAGTGTGGCTACCACAAACTAGCATTGGACTTAAGGTAGGGTCTAAAACACCTCTTGGCTTTTATTTATAAATCACAATATTTAGAGAAAGATAGAATTTGATTGTTTTGATTGTCACTAGATATCTGTAGATACTAGGGAGATTGGTCTTGTCTGCAAGAACGATTTATCCGGCCAACAAATTGGCGACTCCACTGGGGACTTGAATTTTGGATTTTTTGCCTTTACTTTTACTTTGACTTGAGAAACTTTTTCTCTGTTTCTGGTTTTCGCTTGATGTGTGTGGGATTGGGTAGTTTTTATATCCTGAATTGTTTTTTGTTTTTTCACGCTTTTGAAAGAGGACCGCACGTTTTGTTTGTAACACAGTGTGGACATCCCCGCACTATTGCTTTACTACACAGAGCGGTACCACACCTGGTTATACCGGATTCCTGCAGAACCTGTCAAATGTTTTAAAAAACCTAAAATCTTTTCATCCAGTTAAGCTTAGGATTTGTTTATGTTTTTTAGCCTCTGCCCAGATCTGCATGTGTCTTGTCAGAAACTTCTTGTTAGTGAATTCCATTGGCATTTAGGTTTTAGGTGAATTTCTAGAAGTTTTGTGTGCCTGGTTTGATTTTCGTTTGGTCTTTGTAGTAACTAAAAATTTAGAAGCCTAAGAAACCTCAGATTACCCTAGTTTTTGCTGGTCTTCTTTATGAGTCTGACCGATTTGTAAAATCTGCCTTTGGTAAGGAATACATCTCATTTTCTCTTTGCAAATATTTGAAAGAACTTCTTTGAGTTTTGAATTTCATTTTTAAAAAAAGAAAACATAAGATCGGTGTTTTTTTATTAATTTTTTATTCTGAAAAAATTAGTCCTTAGTTTGCTTAATAACTAAGTAAAATGTCCTCGAAAAGAAATTTTGTAAGATTTTACTTCAATTAGGTTTTTAGAAATTATAGATCTCAAGATTAGATTTTTCATAGTTTTGAGTGTTTTCTAGAAATTTTAAAAAATCTCTTTTGAAAAGAATTTATTTTTTGTAGTTTTTGAGTGTTGAAAAGAAAAGGATATTTTTCGTGAGCATAATTAGTAGTCTCGTTTTTGAGTTTATTGAAAAAGACAAAAAAAAAGTTTTTCTTTTCGTTTGTTTGTTAAGGAAAGATTTGTTTTTCAAGCAATTGGATTCTCAACTCTTTCTTGCTGCTAGAAATTCATTGAAGAAAAAGGATTGTTTATCATCTTAGGTGCATTTTTAGTGTTTTGGAGTCGAGTCTTCACACCATAAAGTTTCATCTCCACACCATTTGACTTAAGAAACAACCAATAAAAGTAACGCTTAAAGTATCATTTATCTAGCGATCTTTTTATTTCTAGGGCTCTTTATCACCAACATAGCTTAGGTTAGTATCTTGGAGTAGGGAGTAATTAACTCTCCAAGATAGTTAAAACAAACAAGTAGCTATATCTTGCGGTAGGAGATAAATTCCAATTGTTACATCTATGCTCTGGGAAGCTCCTCTTATAGGAGTCAAGCACGAGATCATATCCGAACCAGTGGGGTAATCAATCCTTCTTCATTGGGAACGATAGAAGATATACACGTATTAAAAACGGTAAACCTCGAATTAACCATTGTCGAGGAGCCTGGGGTCACTTGTTGTTAAACCTTGGATTATGTCGAGGAGCCTTCAAGGGGATTGAGCTTGTTACTCTGCCCTTGCGTGTGTATCGGATCACAGACTGTTCCCTCAGGTATATTTGTTTCTATTGGTAACCATAGTGACCATAATCTATAGGATTCTTTCCTAAGGTGACGGTGGAGGGAAGATCCCACTGTACCTGGAGCAGACGTCAACTAGACTCACTTGGACTCTCTGGGGTGTTCTCTTCACTCGAGATGGTTTAGTGGAGAAACTTGTGCCAGTCTGTTTCATTAAGCAGGTTGTCGGGGTAACTTTTCCAACCGCCATTTCTGTATTGAATTCTGCGATGTTGGATTTCATCACCAACTAGTGTTTTCGGTACAGAAAGTTACTGTTTGTGTGTGGTTTGAACTCCTAGATTCTTTAGGCGTGTGATTCAAATTGTTTGGTTCTTTAGAGACTTTAGGTGGTTTTATTGAGATTTTTCTTTGTTTGCGTGTGAAGTAATTAAAATTTTTAATCGTGGCTGAATCACCGAGACATTCCCGTAGACTTCGGGGGCAACCTCCCGAGTATTCACCAAGCCAGCTTGAAGGGCTATGAGCTCTAATAACTCCTAGTGACAGTAGAGTTGGGTCACCGGAAGAAGGAGAATCTTCTTTAGTTGTGCATCCTGATTATCAAGTTCAAGCAACAGAATATATTACTGAACCAATTTCATTTTCCGAAGTTACTGGTAGTGTTTCTTCTACTAGTGAGTTAGCTGAAGAACCTGAAATTTCTGAACTTGAAACTGAACCTGCTACCACTCCATCATCAGGATTTGCTTCTCCAACTTCTAGTGGTCCTAGTTCACCCAGGGTAGGAAGAATCATTACCCAAAATATTCCTTCTGGACTTATTGCTATTGAAGAACTTGTCACTCCAGAAGAAGGTATATCCATCCCTGAAAATCAACCAACTATAGAACTTAGGGAGCATGAATCGATCTTTTACAGTCCACCTAGGAGGGACGCTTGGTATCTTTCATTGACCAACTTTTTAGAAAATTTGGGTCTCAGTTTTTCACCACCTCGAGTTCCTTATCATCCAACACCTAGAGGTTATTATCCTCCTTTGAATATGTCGAGACAGTCATCTGTGTTTTCTCAATCTCTGGAAACATTTTTATATGGCGGTCCTTCTGTTCCTTCTAGGAATCAGTCACTTACTGGTATTTTTTCAGGAGCATCTCCTCAACCCATTGAACATGGTTTTATCAACTGGTAATAACGAAACTAAACCGTTGAGTGTAGAAGACATTCTTATGATGTCAGGTACCATTCCAAATCCGCAACCTTAAGGTAGTCATTTACCACCTAGGGGGCAACCTCAAGGTACCCAATTATCGCCTGGGGAGCAACCTCAAGGTACCCAGTTACCGCCTGGGGGGAAACCTCAAGGACAGTACATACCTTCGGGATAGTACATTCCTCAAGGTCAACCCCAGACTCAGTACGTACCTCAAGGTCAACCCCAGTATCAATATGTACCTCAAGGTCAACCCTAGTTTCAGTATGTGCCTCAAGGTTATCAACCTCAAGGTCAGTACCCAACCCAAGGTTTCCAACCACCTTCAAGTCAATCATTTGTCCAAGGAGCTGGAAATGTACCTTTGAATTATCAACCCTACCCTCAACCTGGTTATGGTCCTCAATATGCTCAACCTTCTATGGGTCGATACCCCAGAATGAACGTAGTGTGGGATCCATCTCAATCTCAACAGATCTTGCAACCGAATGTGCAGTTGTCATCTCAATCTGGACGACCCTTGGTTTCTAGTTCAACTCAGCAACCTGTCCAGCCTACTATTCAAACTTCTGCACCTAGTGTAGTTTCTCAGCCTGGGCCTAGTTCGCCTCGAACTCCGCCTCAAATGACTATTGCAACTACTACAGCATTTGTTCAATCTACCCCACCTAATTTTGGAGTATCGACAGCTCCAGTTTCTATTGTTCCTGCATCAACTCCTCAAGCATCTTTACCTTAGTCTGGACCTACAATTCAGACTTCAGTTTAGATGCCTACAGGACAACCTGGTCCAAGTACGATTGTCACAAGTCAACCTCAGTTTACTTATCAACCTTACCAAGGACAGTACCAATTCGGTCCTGCTATGCAGAACCCAGTCTATGAGTATCAACCGTACCCTGGATATACTTATCAGCAACCTCAACAACCTGAGTACGGTCCGGTTAATCCTGGTTTTCCGGGAGGATATAATATCCCAAATGAAATTCCAATTCCAAGTTATCTTGGATATCCTCCTCCTGGGGCTGGTCTTATGACCCAGGGTTTTCGAGACCCTAATCATCAGTTACCGTTCATTGCAAATTTGGACTTGCCTAATTTGTTGCGCCTTACGAACAAACTGATTAATTATCTTCCGTTTTGGCCGCCAATGCCGAATAAGTTGCCCAGTGATATCCCAAAGTTTGAAGGTAAATCAGGAGAGGATCCGTCAAACCATGTGATGACTTATCACCTCTGGTGTGCATCTAACTCCATTTCAAATGATTCAATTCGTTTACGTCTTTTTCAACGCACTCTAATTGGTCTTGCGGCCAAGTGGTACATTGAGTTACCATGAGCCACTTTTTATAATTTTAGTCAGCTAGCTACTTCATTCTTAACTCATTTTCAGTTGCCTGTCAGATATGACAATGGCACAGAATTATTAACTTCATTAAAACAGTCAATGTCCACTTATATTTCAGATCACATTCATGAATGGAGACGTCGACGGCGTTTAGTGAAAGTTTTTATTCCGGATCAAATCTTAGCATAATGGTTTGTTAAATCATTATTACCTAAAATCACTGAGGATGTAGCTAAGGCAGAAGTTGTTACTGAAGAGCAAGTAATTTCTCAAGCTCAGTACCTTGACCTTGTTTATACGTAGTCGGGTACTTTACACGAGAAAATCCCCGACCTTCCGAAACAAAATCAAATAACTGCAGCTCCTTCAGGGTCTCATGCCGCTGATGGTATGATTGGTTCAGTTAACACCAAAAGTAAGAAGAAATCTTCAAAGAATTCTTCTCCTATCATAACTTTACTAGATTCCCCAACAGGAGACTCTTCCGCTGAAATTCCTGCAGATATTCATGTCGTAGAGTCATCTACGGCCAAATAAAAATCTGGCGGTAAAAAGAAAGGGAAGAAGAAAAATAAGCAAAATTCGAAAGAGAAATCAGATCAAACGGAATCTACTTATGAGAAACGTAAACCTCATTATCCTTGTTTCATTTGTGACGAAGAGCATTTTACAAGAGACTGCCCTCATCGTGCTGAGGTTGTGGAAATTGTCAAAGGTTCTCAAACGCCTGTTGTCTTGAAGGATCCTTTTCCTAGTCAAGACAGTAAGATGATTGGTTCTTCCTCAAATGCCTTGGAAGAACCCATAATGATGTTGTCCCATGTTAGGATTGTGACACGATCGCAAGATTATGGAAGTAAAAGTCCTGTTAATGGTAAGGAAGCAGAATCTTCTAAATCGAACCCATCAACTTCAACTCCTAGTTATGATCCGCTACAGATCGAGAAACCTAACCCAGACTTAGTAATCAAACTGCCTACTAAGGGTATACTTCGAAAGTCGGCTTTCAATCCACATGCGAGAGCTGCTTAGAACTATAACATTGTTGAAGATTTAGCTATTTCACCTTCAGCAATGTCGGCTTTGGAAGTGCTGCAATCATGTCTAGCACAGCGTAAATTGCTATTGTTAGCTATAGGAGCTGTTGATATTCAGGACTCGAACCTTATAATCTTCGATTTAGAAAATAGTACACCTCACTTACCTCATCAAATGGCTTTCCAAATTCCAGTGTTAGTAAAAAATAGACCTTGCTTTAGGACTATGATTGATGAGGGAGCTTCAACGTGTATTATGTCGATCCAGTTGATCTGGATTTAAACAGGAACGTAACAAATTACAGAGATAACCATATACACAAAGATGCAACGGAAATAATACTTCATTTCATTAATGGAAAATACTGAAATATGCTTACAACCAGAAATGGAAATAAACCAGCTAGGGCGATGGTAGCTTATCTCTGAGAAGAGATGTGATGGCTACATGCCTCTGAACTGTGTTACAATGAGGCTCGAAGGCCTATTTATTGTTGAGAAACAATGGAAAACCCTTAACATTCCAAAACCTAACCCTAGGAGATGAAACGCCAAACTGTGGGCCCCGTTTGGGGTAAATTGGTACATCAACTTCCCGGGGTCGTAACTTTGGCATATGATCTCCGTTTGACGCATACAATAGCTCGTTAGAAAGATCTATCCGAGCACTATCATTGTTGGAATGGGAAACATGGGTCCATTCCATGGACCCATATTGCCCTTGGATTCCCCAAAAAAACGTTGTTTAGGGCCTCAAAACGGCTCCGGAAGTTCAAGACCCGAAAAACTGCTAAAAATAGTAAGTTGTGCTACAATTAAGGAAACTGAAAATGCTGAGAAAGACAATGGTGGGGGTCCAGGTGGACTTGGCAGGTGGCCACCAATATCCACCTGGATCATTCCTCCCCCCTTAGGAAGCAATGGTCCCCATTGCGTTGAGCTCCTCCATGAGATGAGGAAACTTCTGCTGAACTTGTTCCCTGGTGAGCCACTTGCCCTGCTGACGGAGTTGGCCTGCTTTGACAACTCGATACAGTTGGATATTCTGTTGGCGAGTGTTCTTGATCTGTGTGTCCATGATTCGATCAGTTGCAGCTTGCTCCATGCAATCTGGATTTAATTCTGTGGGTTTGAGCTGTTCTGCAATGTCGGATGTGTCTAGCAATGGTGGAAAGTATGGCCGAAGGCGGTCCACATTGAACACTGGGTGCAGGCCAAGGAATGGGGGAATGCTGAGCTCAAATGCATTGTCTCCCATAGCCTTAGTAATGGTGTAAGGACCATATCGGAGTGGTCTCAATTTCCGATAGGCTCCAGTAAGGCGTTCCTTTTGCAAATGCAACCAGACTTTGTCGCCCACCTGAAACTTGTGTGGCACCCGATGTTGATCATGTCGCTGCTTGTACTTGGCATTTGATTTCTCAAGAATGTCATGGACCTGCTGGCGAATATGTTGGATGCGCTCAATGAAGCTGGTGGCCTTATCTGTTTCGGACTGGACATGAGCTGAATTCATGTGAGTAGCTGCAAGTGGCATGGCCACATCAATGGGGCATAGTGGCTGGAATCCCAAACCCACCTGAAAAGGGCTATGGCCAGTGGAGCTGTGAAGAGCTCGGTTGTAGCTGTGCTGAACATAGGGGAGGCTCTCGTCCCATGTGCATGGATGCTTTGAGTTATACATGCGCAGAATGTGCACAATCATCCTATTGACAACCTCTGTCTGGCCATCAATTTGAGGATGGAAGGCTGTGGACTTTGTGAGTTTGGTGTCCAGCATTGACCAGAGACTGGACCAAAATGTGCTGAGAATCCGACTGTCCCGATCTGAGATGATAGACTGTGGGATCCCAAAGTGTACCCACACTCGTTCAAAGAAGAGTTTAGCAGTGGCTTCTGCTGTGATATTCTTCTTGCAGGCCACCATAATGGCCATCTTCGAGAACCTGTCGACGACCACAAGAACACAATCATTTCCATGCTTAGTGGAAGGAAGGCCTGACATGTAATCCATGGAGATGGATTCCCAAGGTCGACTAGGGGTAGGCAACGGGGTATAGAGGTCGTGCTTCTTAATGGTCGGTTTGGCAATGGCACAGGCAGTACATGATCGGATGTACTTCCCAACATCCCATCGAAGATTCGGCCAATAGAAATAATTTTGCAGTACTGCCACTGTTTTCTCGACCCCAAAATGCCCAGCAGCCCGACTGTAGTGTGCTTCCCAAATCATCTTGGCACGCTCGCTTGAAGGAACACAAAGGTGACCGAGGTGGCATAATAGGGCATCCTGGAGGTGAAAATCTGCAACATGCCGACCCTCCAAGAGTGTCTGGTATGTGTGGCCGAATTCTAGGTCGCTTTTGTAGAGAAGTGGCCAATCAGAAGTCTCGTGCCCACAAGAGTTGAGCACGGTGGTTAACGCCATGATCGGTGGTCGACTGAGGCAATCTGCAACATTATTGGTGCTGCCCTTTTTATACTTGATATTCAAGTGGAACTGTTGCAGGTATGTAGACCACTTCTGATGGCGATCATTCTGCAATTTCCCTTGGGTCTGTATGAACTGCAGGGATCGGTGGTCTGTGTGGATGGTCGTTTCCTTCCCCAAAATGTAATGCTTCCATTGTCGGCAGGCTTGTACAATGGAATACATCTCTTTATCATAAGTGGGGTACTTCCGGACTATGTCTGAAAGTGTTTCACTGTGATATGCCACTGGATGTCCATGTTGAGTAAGGACTGCCCCAATAGCATAGTCAGAGGCATCTGTCTCGACCTCAAATGGTTGTTGTAAATCTGGTAACGCGAGCACTGGTGCCGTGCAGAGGCGATCCTTCAACTCCCTGAATGCCTTCTGTTGAGATTCAGACCAAAAGAATTTTTCTTTCGCCCCTCCCTTGGTGACTTGACTCAAGGGCCAAGAAATATGAGAAAAATCCAACACAAACCTGCGGTAGAAGTTGGCAAGACCTAGAAAGCTGCGGAGCTCTGTTAGAGTGGTTGGAGAGGGCCAATCACGAATGACTTGGATCTTGGCTGGATCGACATGCACCCCCTGTTCATCAATGATGTATCCCAGATATTGAACCTGGGTCATGCCAAAAGTGCATTTCTCCAAATTGGCACATAGCTTGTGTTGCCGCAGTGTTTGGAGGACCTGTCGGATGTGGTGGAGGTGCTCTTCCCAACTCTGGCTGAAGATCAGAATGTCATCCAAGTATACTACTACAAAGGAGTTGGTGAATGGCTGCAAGATGTCATCCATTAGCCTCATAAAGGTTGCAGGAGCATTCGTCAATCCAAAAGGCATGACCAACCATTCGAAGAGGCCCTCCTTGGATTTGAAGGCAGTCTTCCACACATCAGAGGGTTCGATTGGTACCTGGTGATATCCTGACTTCAGAGCTATCTTGCTAAAATATTTCGCCCCCTTTAGTTGGTCTAGGAGGTCATCAATCCGCGGGATCGAGTACCTATTACGGACAGTGATCTTGTTCAGCGCCCGATAGTCAATACAGAGTCTCCACGTCCCATCCTTCTTCTGTACCAACACGATCGAGCTCCCACAGGGCGATGAACTCGGATGGATGTGACCTTTCTGCAGGAGCTCCTGAATCTGCCTCTTGATTTCATTGTTCTCCAGAACGGAGCGCCGATAAATTGGTCCATTGGGTAGTGGCACACCTGGGGTCAGATCGATGGAGTGCTTGACTTGACAGTGCAGAGGAACCCCTGTCGGGGAGGTGAAGATGTCCTTGTACTCCTCCACAATCTTGTCCATCTGTAGTTGTCGTGCAGAGGGACCCCGTCTGGAGGCCGCGGCCACTTTCTTCTTCTTTCCTTGAGGGCGTATCATCAGGAAAACAAATTTCCTGGTTTTGGAAATGATCTTACTGCATTGTTTTGCAGTAATCAAAGAGATGGCGGCAGGTGGTGCTACCTCTGGTATCCTGAACAACTTATTTCCCAATGTAATAATAACAGCACGGGGCCTTGATTCATACACAGCATGTTGCTTCCACAAGTATGGTTGTCCTAGTAATACATCACAAACATCAAGGGGAGCAATGTCACACAATACCTCATCCGTGAAGGGCTTGATGTTGTATGGAAGGCGACACTGCTGGCTCACGCGAAGATCTCGTCCTTGGTGAAGCCACCTGTTATAGACATTTTTGTGCCTTACAGATTTAAGCATGAAATGTCCAAAATCCAAGGGATCCAAAGTCCCTAAAGATGTTGTTACAACTCCTAAAGGAACAAGGTCAACCAATGACAGCTCCTCCCAGAAGTTCTCCACCAAAAACCACTCAGAACTAGTCAAATCAGGATCAATTCAGAAGCTCCACTAGCTGCCTACGTTGCAAAGGACCCAAATACACTGGCTAGGTGCGTTGCAACGCACTTGAATGCACTACCCAGGTGCATTGAGCGGGAAATGACAAGTGGCAGATTCATTCAACGAGGTGGAAAGACCATGGAAGCTTCCAGAATCTTCTCCAATGACACTTGCCTCACTGAATTCGACCAAGTGATGAGTAAGAGGCTCTCAGTCTCCAAGTGGAAGCAAGAACTGACAGAGAGAAGCCACAAGTCAAAACATAAGCTGACTCATCCTCTCTGCTTACATCTATATATGGATCCCTCATCCCAGAGATCCAGAGGCTGGAATTTTGTAGTTTGCAGAGAATTGCTGTTGGTTTGAGATTGAGATTAGTACATTGGGTGATTTATGCTTTGTTGGAGGAGAGGAAGGGATTCCTTTGCTGGGAGGTAGATGTTGGATCGGGACTCACTTGGTTGTATCTGCTCTTGGACTTTCTTATCATATCAATAAAATTATTTGAGTTTCTCCTACATGTTGTGTATCAGTGATGTTTTGTTATATTTGCATGTTTAGCTTAATCTGATCCTGAGCTTTTTATGAATGTATATCTATATCTTCGTGTAGTTTCTCTCTCTTTTGATCTTGCAGGAATTCGGTGAAGCTGGGCCGGTAAGGGAGTAGGGAGCTGGGAGCTATTGAAGAGAGGAGCGATTGGATCAACAAACTAGCGAAAGACACAGGTTAGTTACATCCTTTCTCCTCATTTACATTTCATAAAGAAGAATACTCAAGTAGTTTTCCTTGTTTGTTGCTAAGGCACTATCACACCTTAGAGTGGGATAGGGGCATTCTGAATAGATGCTTTTCCCAACAACAAATTGGCGACTCCACTGGGGATCGTATCTAGTTAGTTTGTTTGTGTTTCTATTGTTGTTCTTCTCATAAACTTAGGAGTGGAGAATCGAACTGCATTTGCCATTTACAAATGCAAAGTAGAGATCTCCCACTCTAGTCCACTCACTGGGCCTGTTTATGATCTGAACAAGCTGATCCACAAATTCTCTAACTGCCCTTTGTGATAGCTCTTAGTCCTCCTTTAAATCATCCTTCTAATTGTACCTTATTGATAGCTTTTATCCGACCAAAAACCTCAGATCAAACTGCAAACCGTGACCCAGAACCCAGAGACAATTCTCGTTTCTGCTTCAGCGCAGGCTCTGTGAAGAGACTCTGCATTTGAACGCAGGTCCGGAGAGGGCTACCTGCGCTACAATTCAGTTTCTCTGTGCAACAGGTGCGCTGATCAGCCTTTGCCTTGTGCAGCTGTGGTTCTTTGCATCCTTGTGTTCAGTTTTATCTCTATTTTTTTGCAGCCTATTATCAGTGTGTGTACCTATCTGAAAACCCCTTTTCTTTGCCTTAATTCTGCCTCAGTTGTATAAAAGAAACTGTATTTGTTTTTGTGTATTTGTTACATCATTTGCAATTTCCCATTACAAAAGTAAACTAGTCATACTGTCGCTCCTAGATCTAGACCTGTCGTAAGTGTCGTTTTGATCTTAGGAGTAAATTTGTTTGCTGTTGACAGTTGATTGCGCTTTTACTTTTGTCTTTTGGTTTGAATTTATGAATTTCTAGTGTCGAAACAAGTGTTTACTTCAAAATCATAAAGTGTCGTAATCGTCTTTTTGATTTCAAAGAGAAACTTGTTTGTGTTTTCACTTGAAATCGAATTCAAATTTGTACAACAGCTTTCTTTTTAGGCATCAATATTAAGAAAGTGAAAACAAATACATGCATTTGTGCATTTGCATATTGATAGTTTGTATGGTTTGATTTAGGAAAAGTGCATTTACAGTGTGCTCTTTGCTCTTTGAGAAAAGATTGTGTCTTTCTTTTCCCCTTGTAGCTAGGATTTTCATTGTTGAAAAGAGATAAAAGCTTGCTTATCATCTTTAGACTGCATTTAGGAATTGTATCTACATCTCGTGGTGATCCAAAAAGACAAACTTCTAAAAATGATCAACTTAAAATAAATTGAATGAACTTAACAACGCTTTGTAACTTAACGCACAACATAGAGGTCTAGGCTAGAGACGTGTTCCGGCGCCGTAAAACCTGGTAACTGTCGGCCTCACTGATGGTTGGGTGATTCCTCCTGAGAGACAATAAGCGCCAGTATGGATTGTGCTCCCACGTACCATCGAGTATATATTGGGAGACCCCTATAGGCATAAAACCTTTATCCATAGGAAGTCGTGTCAGCCGCCCTACTGATCGCAATGCACTGAACACAGCATTCGAGAAGATTGACCGCCTGTACCTTAAAAAGTATTCTGCGGTTTTGCGAAAGGTTTGGCACACCCTCTACCTAGAACTCCAGAGCAGTCCCTTTCGTTCCTTTTCAGACTCCTTAATAGAAAAGGTCCATCTGAGCACTTGTCACTTCAGGCTCATTAAAAATCGAAGGAGACTAGAGTCATCTTTTGCTTTTTCTCGACTCTTTAAAATTGAAAAAGCAAGTTGTGTCCAAGCGTCGTTAAAATTTATTTTAAACGGAATATTCATACCCTTTTTCCTGCGTTGATCTTTAGGTTGAGAAAATGGAGCCTACCAACCAAGGAATTCCCCTTGGTGGAAATCCTAGTCCCTTCTCCTCTTGGGGAGATGTTGGTGCGCCCCATATAGCCGCATTGTCGCTTCTAGGACTGACAATTGGCTTGTCGGTCTGGCTCTTCTCAACCAATGTCGTTCAGAACACCACTATTCTTGAACAGTCGAATCAGCAGTTAGACCAGTCCAGAGTTACCCACCAGCCTTCTACTTCCTCTAATTCTTCCTCTCCTCCTTCCTCTTCACTTGATGAGGCTGGCAAAGCCAAAAGTCAAGTTCCTAAGGAGAAGAAGGAAAAGAAGAAGAAAGAGAAGAAGAAGAAGGAGCCAAAAGCGACTGGGGGCAAACGAGTGTCGTCTAATGAAAATCCACACACTGCACTGACCAGGCCTAAATCGCCATGTGTCATTTGCAAGGGAGACCACTTTCACAGAGATTGTCCCTGCATCCCTCGGATACTAAGGGACTGGTCTCCCCATTTGCACAATCCGGTGGCGTCAACCTCTGATAGCCATGTTGAAAGCACACCGTCAACTAGCGAAAGTGAAGTCCCAGGACAAAAAGGGAGAGCTAGATCTCCCTGTAAACTGTGCGAAGGCAATCACGCCATCCACCGTTGTCCCTTCTTAGACGGAGCGAAAAGAGTTTTGGATGATCGTCCGGTTTCACCGTTACAACTTCCTCCTGGATATAAAAAACTCTTGTCGAGTCCTTCGTTAGTTGAGAATCCAGATAGCCCGCTCAAGTGGTCAGCTGAAGCGCCGGTCATTGAAGATGAACCAGCTGAATCCATACCCGACGAAAGTCAAAAGGTCGAGGCGGCAGTTGACCCGGTCTTGCCTTCAGAGGTTTTATCTTCGAATGATACAGTCACTGAAGAGGATAAAGATGACACCATCCAAATTCTCTTCATCAACACAGACTTCGACGAACACGGGGGCAATCCACCCATTCCTTTATCGTAGGAAGGAAGTTCGTCAAAGCGATACCCGGTCGTCTACTCGGTCCCACCACCAAGCAACCTAGTTGTCTCCTTCGACTGGAACCAACTAGGCAGACCCCGTTTGCCAGCAAGCATACCATTCAGAATTATCGTCCAAATATACAGAATGGTCATGGCTGGCACCATCATTGATGAGGGGGCATCTGTGAGTATCCTTTCCTCTATTTCTTGGAAAGCGCTTGGTTCGCCATCGCTTTTGCCTGAAATGAGAAATCTGACAGGCTTTGATAAAGGAACCAATCAACCTTTAGGGATCCTCCCCAATGTGCCCATAACATTGAAAGGGAAGACCATTCAAATGAACGTGATGGTCGTTCAAGGACCCTTGGATTATAACCTACTCCTTGGACGAGACTATATATATATTGCATGGGAGCCATCATCTCCTCACTCTTTAGAGTAATGTGTTTTCCGCACGAAGGAAGAGTGGTCAAGCTCGTGGACCAGCTTTCATTTCCCGGATCACGCATCGCAAATAGTCATATACCATCCCTAAATGGTCTCTTCACGCAAGAAATGTCTCAACCCACGGTCTGTCCTCCCGATGAGCGCGAGTAATTCAGAGGGATATGACTGGAACCCAGGGAGCATGCGTCCTGGTCTGCTTCGGCAGGAAAACTTTGGGTATAGGGTAGGTTTCCGCGGGAGAATATGACTAGTCTGTACCCCGTCCAATATTGGAAGAGGGGTTGTTCTAGAATAAGATTCTTTTGTCAAAGTTATGTGTTTGGCGCTCGTTGTCACTCACCTTTGTCTATCTCGGTAGACATCACCGAAGAAGTGTTTTGTTTGTTGTGCTAATGAGACAATCTTTGGTAACCTGAAAGAGGTAGGCCTTTCCTGGTAGAACAAATGTTTTATCTACAAATTGAGGGGTAACCTTGAAATCGTACTTTATACCTGGGGGCATGCAAACCTTTTGGAGTGCAAGCAAGGGGCGGCTATTTATTTTTTAAATTTTTAGGTCCTCCCTTTAAATCCGTAGGTCTAACCCTTTAAACTCGTAGGATTAGTCATTTCCGAACTTGCATAACGAAAGGATGTGGGGCATAGCTTTGTAAGGCGCAAGCTCCATAAAAAATGGCATCTTACATGAGACATTCTTATCATATGACTGGATTAATCGAGCAGTTTTAGCACATAGTTCATGCTCGTTAAAAAATAAACATAAGATCGAGCAAGTGTTTCAACCCACGTTTAAGCTCGTTAAAAAATGAACTATCCTCCGGTAAATAACCACCATGAATGTAACATTATCAGCCATTAAAACCTTGGTCGTGTTTGCACCGTCACCTCCACTTTTCCATTGGCCGATCATTCACCTCCATATGATTGTTTACCCATTTTGAGGAACAGCTGCGAAGAGTGATTTCACTAGCCATCCTTGTGACACTACCGTGCTTGGAAAATTCCAACCCTTACCTGGAATCAGCTGCTACCCATTTTATCACTTGTTCCTCAAAAGACGAGTCTTCTTTAAGCTCTTTTCATTTGACTCGTAAAATATGAAAAGATTGCCGAGTTTTGGCCTTCCAGCTCGTTAAAGCGATAGGAAGAGCTATCCCTCCTCTAGATTTTAATCTTTTTGGACCTGAGGGATTATTGCACAAAAAGATCGAGCGCTTGTTTTGTTCGGCTCGTTAAAACTATCGAAAATTCATCCCTTCTGTATTGTTTTATACTTTTTCGGACCTAAGGGATTAGATGACGAAAAAGGACTTCCGGAGTTAACTTTACGTACCTTTTCAGACTCTCTAAAAATGAAAAGGACCGAGTTATCTTTGTCGTTAGACTCGTTAAAAACATTAATAGCGACAAACTTGTCTTTAGACGAGAACGAGTTTCACTATCGCTAGGCTCGTTAAAACATAGCGATGGGTTTGCCCGAAGGGAAAATTATAGAACAAGCATATGTTATCCTCCTCAAGCTTGACAAAAATAAAGAGGTACTGGTCAGCAATGACTGGGGAAAAATTGGGAAGAAACTCAAAGAACTTTTATTGGTAGCAAGTCGCTCTTGAACATGACACTTCCACTCCGTGCCTGAGTCGGGTTGGGTTGTTTCATTCACCGGTCACATCACCATGGTCTCGCCATACCATCCACCTTTGGGGTAAATGCTACCAATCCATCACATAAGTGTCGCCGATATGTTCAAGAGAAGTCATCCAGAGAAGTCACCCGTGTCCCATCCACTACCATACATTATACTTCATTCTTTCATGACCGCCACCCTGAACCATATATCATCAGATCGTGTTCACCTCCATCAAAATCATTTGCTCCGTTCCGTGTCACTGATGTGGGATTCATTAAGGCCCTCCTTTGACGGATCGCTTCTTGTCGACATCAGCTCATTATCCAAGAAGTTGATCTAGGAACACCCCCTTCAGTACTTTGAAGCTTGCATGCCTCAATGGCAAGTTTCTCACTTTCGGCGACAGGTATACATCAATGACCTTCGACCGAAAGATTTTGCGTGGTGTTCGACGCCAAGTCCTTTATTCACACCACGTGAATTGTACTGCAGTACCTTGAGGGTCATTATCATTATCGGTGATTCCTCTCGCGCTTGTTAACAGTTTACATCATTGACTGGTAATCAAGCGATGTCTTTCCATGTTCGACTTCAAAACATTTCTCACATGGATCGACTTGTACTTAGAGTGAAGATCGGACGAGATTGAAGACCCCGGATCTAGTTTCATCCATCCGGGCTGCGATATATATTCAGGAAAAATAAAGACATTGACATGTGCAGCATTGCAGAACAGATAATCATCCTACCAAAAGGATGATGATTTCATCAGAATCATCAGTCTACCATCAGACGATTGTCTGTCCTATGTACATAAAAATGAATTTATAAAGCTGAGCATGGGAATGCCCGCCTCAGCTAGATCATGAAAATAGTATGAAAAATAATGTATTGTATTGTATCTTATTACAGGTCTCCTCCCAGCATTGAATGAACTTCGGATCCTCCTAATAAAGCATTTCACCCGATAAACGGCCTCATACTTTAGGGGGCAACTGTTATAGACATTTTTGTGCCTTACAGCTTTAAGCATGAAATGTCCATAATCCAAGGGATCCAAAGTCCCTAAAGATGTTGTTACAGCTCCTAAAGGAACAAGGTCAACCAATGACAGCTCCTCCCATAAGTTCTCCACCAAAAACCACTCAGAACTAGTCAAATCAGGATCAATTCAGAAGCTCCACTAGCTGCCTGCATTGCAAAGCACCCAAATACACTGGCTAGGTGCGTTGCAACGCACTTGAATGCACTACCCAGGTGCGTTGAGCGGGAAATGACAAGTGGCAGAGTCATTCAACGAGGTGGAAAGACCATGGAAGCTTCCAGAATCTTCTCCAATGACACTTGCCTCACTGAATTCGACCAAGTGATGAGTAAGAGGCTCTTAGTCTCCAAGTGGAAGCAAGAACTGACAGAGAGAAGCCACAAGTCAAAACATAAGCTGACTCATCCTCTCTGCTTACATCTATATATGGATCCCTCATCCCAGAGATCCAGAGGCTGGAATTTTGTAGTTTGCAGAGAATTGCTGTTGGTTTGAGATTGAGATTAGTACATTGGGTGATTTATGCTTTGTTGGAGGAGAGGAAGGGATTCCTTTGCTGGGAGGTAGATGCTGGATCGGGACTCACTTGGTTGTATCTCCTCTTGGACTTTCTTATCATATCAATAAAATTATTTGAGTTTCTCCTACATGTTGTGTATCAATGATGTTTTGTTATATTTGCATGTTTAGCTTAATCTGATCCTGAGCTTTTTATGAATGTATATCTATATCTTCGTGTAGTTTCTCTCTCTTGTGATCTTGCAGGAATTCGGTGAAGCTGGGCCGGTAAGGGAGCAGGGAGCTGGGAGCTATTGAAGAGAGGAGTGATTGGATCAACAAACTAGCGAAAGACACAGGTTAGTTACATCCTTTCTCCTCATTTACATTTCATAAAGAAGAATACTCAAGTAGTTTTCCTTGTTTGTTGCTAAGGCACTATCACACCTTAGAGTGGGATAGGGGCATTCTGAATAGATACTTTTCCCAACAACACCACCCAATGGTGTATGGTTGTGGATGTGTTGTGGTCGGTAAGCCCAACCGCTTCACGACCTCTGCCGAAATGAGGTTCTTTTGACTCCCGCTATCAACAATGAACTGTATCGGGGAGCCCTTTACCCACATCTGGGAGTGGAAGAGACGCTCCTCCTCCTCTGGATCTTCGGGTTCATTTTTCTGGATCTTTGCGGTAGCAACAGTGGCGCTGGGATCCGCATCAATGATCTGCTTCCCTTTTTCATACCCCTTATCGGGTTCTGACTCAGAGTCGGAACATGCATCTGATTCTGAAACCTTTAGCTCAGCCACCAATGACTGCTTGGCCCGACACTCACTTGTGTTGTGAGTGGAGCTCTTATGGAACTCGCACCATTTTCCAATGTCCTTTCTCGGCTTCGCGGTGCTGTTCTTTGCTTGCAGCTTTGGTTGGTTGTCTTGGGATATCCCGCCTTGGATTTGTCCTTTGTTCTGTGGTTTAGGGGCACCTTTCCCCTGCTTTGGATTCGCAGATCCAAAGTCTCACTTCTTTTGTTTAAACTTCTGCTCGACCTTGACGGCATATCGGTATGCTGCGCCGAGCGAGGGGATGTTTAAGAATTGTATTTCTTCCTGGATGTACTTGTGCAGGCAGCCACGGTATTTGAGTATCAAATGTTGTTCCGAATCCTTGATACCCAACTTTGTGCGAAGGGTATGGAAAAGATTGGTGAACTCCGGCACGTCTTGGTCCCTTCCCTGCCGCAGCGTGGTCCACTTTATGTATTCATCCTCATAGCTTCCGACAGGGTAGTACTGCTCCTTGATGGCATCCCGGAACGAATCCCAGGTGGATGTGGCTGAAAATAGTGAGCCAGTACTTTCATCCTTCTGCTCGCAGTAGGTTTCCCACCAGTCCTTGACGTGGGGGGCTGCTTTGAGAAGAGCAAAAACAATCTTTTCCCGACTCGAAAATTCATGAACAGAAAAATAACCCTCTAGCAGATTTAACCATTTATCTACGGCATATGCGTCTATCTGACCCTCGAATATGGGGATTTCAAAATTAACTTGTACCTTAAAGGGTGTGGTGCTTCCAGAGTAGCTGCTGGAAGCCGATGCGTCGCTTCTGGGTAGCCGCTGAAGGATCTGGGCAAAGTTGTCCATCATCGTGTTCCGTTGTCGCTCGAGGGCTTCTTCGAGCAAGATTTTGATGGAATCTCCTGCCCCCTCATCTTTCTTCTCGTCCGCCATGGGAGGCCGTCAGGATTTGCGAGGCTGGTCTTGCAAAGGTTCAACCAGTTCAAGCCCTAACTCCTTATATCCCGACCTTGTTGGGGACATGCAAAGAAAAACAGAGAAAAAGCAGACCGCTTTGATACCACTGATCCGGATTTAAACAGGAACGCAACAAATTACAGAGATAACCATATACATAAAGATGCAGCGGAAATAATACTTCATTTCATTAATGGAAAATACTGAAATATGCTTACAACCAGAAATGGAAATAAACCAGCTAGGGCGATGGTAGCTTATCTCTGAGAAGAGATGTGATGGCTACATGCCTCTAAACTGTGTTACAATGAGGCTCGAAGGCCTATTTATTGTTGAGAAACAATGGAAAACCCTTAACATTCCAAAACCTAACCCTAGGAGATGAAACGCCAAATTGTGGGCCCCGTTTGGGGTAAATTGGTACATCAACTTCCCAGGGTCGTAACTTTGGCATATGATCTCCGTTTGACGCATACAATAGCTCGTTAGAAAGATCTATCCGAGCACTATCATTGTTGGAATGGGCAAATGGACCCATGTTGCCCCCGGATTCCCCAAAAAAACGTCGTTTAGGGCCTCAAAACGGCTCTGGAAGTTCAGGACCCGAAAAACTGCTAAAAATAGTAAGTTGTGCTACAATTAAGGAAACTGAAAATGCTGAGAAAGACAATGGTGGGGGTCCAGGTGGACTTGGCAGGTGGCCACCAATATCCACCTGGATCACCAATGTTGGAGATCGCTTGGTTCTCCTACACTTAATCAATCTCCGATGATTCTAAAGGCCTTTGATGGCCGTGGGTTCCATCCTTTTGGCATTCTATAGGATTTACCTATAGGGGTTGAAGGCAAAACTGTTAATCTAGATGTGGAAGTGGTTGATGCCCCTCTAGATTACAACCTTCTCTTGGGTTGTAGTTGGTCTTACGCTATGACTGTTGTTGTTTCATTGGTCTTTTGGCTTATAAATTTTCCTCATAATGGATAGATCGTAGCTATAGACCAGCTAACTTACTATTCATCCGACCCAGCCTCTTCTGAAAGTATCCAACATGTCGACAAAACAACTGTCCCTTATAAGGATGTTGGGGTAGGATTGGTTAAAGATTCTGGTTTACTTGGAACTTTTTCTTTTCCTCCTCCTAACGTATCGCCTTCTACTACAACCATTCATATGATTTCATCAGTGTTGGGTCCCTATAATACTAGTGATTACCCCATTACTATTGTAGTTATACCCCTTATTTATATTTTGTGCCCCATTGCCCCCATATTGTTATTAATGTGCCCATAGAATCCCTCTATTGTTATTTTTGTGGCTTTATATTATTATTGTTAGGTCGGCTGGATTATATTGTGACTCCTTAGACTCCTATATATAGAAAGGAGGTTTTGTCATTTGAATCATCGAAGAATTGTTCATTTATGTAATGTAAAGGAGGTTTCCCCCTTGAAGAGGCTGAATTATAAGGCGTTGATCTATCTTTTCTATATTTTCTATCTTTTCTTGAGCTGGTTTCATAACATTTGGTATCGGAGCTTTGGATTCTAGGGTTTCGCTGCTCCAAACAGGTCATCGTGGAATTTTCGCTATAACTTTTTTCTGTGGCGTTTCAGAAGTCACAAAAAAAACCCATTTGAGAAGAAATCACGCTGAACCTTGGATTCGAATTTCAGAGCTTTTCGTGCGATATTTTCGGAGATATGATCTGAGGAAGTTGGTCTTTTTGCAGACTCCTGAATTACATTCAAAACAGGTGACCTAGAGAAAATCGTCATAACTTTCTCTCTGAGGATCGGATTGAAATTTCATAAGAAGGTACAGAAAGAGGACGGACTGTAGTTTCTTGTATGCATTTTTCAGATCCATAGGTCGAAACAATGACTCGTGGCACGTCGTACAAGTTTTCTCTACTGAACTAATCTATAAGCAAGTCACTGTGGGAGATTTCGTATAACTCTTCCTTGGAGAAACCAATTTGGGTCAGACTTGTGGCATTGGAAAGAGAACTCAGAAGGCTACTACAGGGCGAAATTTCAGAACTGGATGATCTGAAATTATAGAGATACATCAGATTCAATATCAGGCTTCTACAAAGTGAAAAAAGATGTGTAGTTTTTTTTTTTAATTTTTGCATAAGCTGGGTTTGAAGGAATTCAAAGGGCATAGTAAAGCATTATTATCGGTAACTGATGCCCCGAGGAAAGAAAATTCAAACACCTAGTAAGGAACCTGAAATCTCTAGCATGACTCATGAAGAAGAGGAAGAAATGCTACATGATATATCAAAATTACAAGAACAAGTGCAACAAATGTCACGCTCACAAAAGCTAACAGAAGCTAAGATAAATGGCGTGGAATCTAAGATAAATGGCGTGGAATCTAATATAAAGGGCATGGAAGCTAAGATGGATGATTTGAAGACATATTTGAGGACAGATTTGAAGACAGACATGGCAGATTTGAAGACAGATTTGACAAATTTTCTACAAGAAATACTTACTAATGGTGAAAAGGTTGTAAAGGAAACTCATGATGTGAACAAAAGAAATGTTAATCATGATTCCATAGACTCTAATGTTGGATTGAATACCCACCATATTCCAAAAATCGATATGAGGAAGTTTGATGGCAAGGATCCCGCCACATGGATATTACAGATGGAGCAGTTCTTCGATCTCAATAATGTGCAAAACACACAAAAGGTACGTATGGCAACTTTATATTTGGAACCAAATCAGTTTGTATGGTATCAATGGCTTTGCTCTCGTAAACAATTTATCGCTTGGGCAATTTTTACGGAAGAATTGATAGCACATTATGAGGATACAAAAAGCAACACTTTTTTTAGCCAATTGATAAGTCTCAAACAAAAGCGTTCAATAATGGAGCACATTGAGGAGTTCCAAAAATTGAACATAAGGGTAAAAGATATTCCAGAGGAGCATAGGATTGATGTGTTCATAGGGTCTTTAAAGGATAATATCCAACATGATGTTCGCCTTTGGGAACCTGATTCATTAGAGAAGGCATTCAGGTTAGCAAGAAAAATGGAAAGCAAAATTATGGCAACCAGGAAGCATACCACTCACAACTATAAAGACGGAAGTGCAGTTGCCCCTAGTCTTCCACAACCTATAAGGTTGACACCACAACAATTGGAAGAAAAAAGAGCAAAAAGGGCTTTGTTATAGTTGTGATAGCAAATACACTAAAGGTCATAAGTGTGCTGAGAAGAAATTATTCTACATAGATTGTGAAGAGGAAGAAGAAAAGGAGCAAGAAAGGTCAAAAGAAGAGGATATGCTCCAGGAACAAAGCCTAGATGAAGAACAAATAAATCCAACCATATCTTGTAATGCATTGGCGGGAATTACCACTCCTCAAACCATCAAGATAGAAGGACAAATCAAGAAGAAAAAGGTAATAGTGTTGATTGATTCAGGAAGCACCCACAATTTTATTCATTGTAGGGTAGCAAAAGAATTGAATTGCTTCCTATATCTAGCACCAGAGTGTCAAGTGATGATTGCAAATGGAGGAACAATAAATTTCTCTAGAAAGTGCCATAATATCAAGCTATCCATGGGAGAATATGTATTGACTAGCCCAATTCTTTCCATTCCAATGGGAGGTGCTGATGTTGTACTAGGAGTCCAATAGCTACAATCCTTGGGTAAAATAGCTTTTAATTTTCAAGAACTTTTCATCAAATTTTCTACGGAAGGAAAGGAAGTTGAATTAAGGGGTATTGCAGGGAAACCAGGAAAGATAATCAGCTCTAATGGTATGACAAAGCTTCTAAAAAAGGAGCAAAGGGGTGTAATTGCACAATTATGTTCGCTAGATGTTTCCACATTAGAATCATCTATTTCTCCAGATCTCCAAAAAGTCCTGGACAATCATTCCAAGGTATTTGAGACTCCCAAAGGTCTCCCACCTATGCGTGATCATGATCATGCTATTCATCTGATTCCAGGAAGTGTTCCTCCAAACATCAGGCCGTACAGATATCCCTATGTCCAAAAAAGTGAAATTGAACGTATGGTTGCAGAAATGCTAGAGGCTGGTATAATTCAACCGAGTCAAAGTTCTTTCTCTGCTCCAGTAGTATTGGTGCACAAGAAGGATGGATCATGGCGCATGTGTCCGGATTATAGGGAGCTCAACAAGCTCACTATTAAAGATAAGTTCCCCATTCCTGTCATTGATGAATTACTGGATGAATTGCATGGATCAATTTACTTCACCAAGTTGGATCTTCATTCAGGATATCATCAAATCAGAATGAAGATTGAAGACATTCCGAAAACGGCATTTAGAACTCATGAGGGTCATTATGAATTTTTGGTCATGCCTTTTGGCCTTACCAATGCACCTTCAACATTTCAAGGCTTGATGAATTCAATTTTCAAACCATTCCTAAGAAAATTTGTGTTAGTATTTTTTGATGATATACTTATCTACAGCAAGTCTTGGAAGGATCATGTTGAACATGTTGACAGGGTGCTACAACTATTGGAGGAGAAACAATTATATGCAAAAAGATCCAAATGTTTCTTTGGAGTCCAGGAGGTGGAATATTTGGGTCATATTGTATCTCATGAAGGAGTTAAGGTAGACCCTAGCAAAATTAAAGCCATTAAGGAATGGAAAATCCCCACATCCATAAAGCATCTGCGCGGATTTCTTGGGTTGACAGGGTATTATCGCAAGTTTGTTAAGAATTATGGGAGAATAGCAGCACCTCTAACGACATTATTGAAGAAAGATGCATTTTCATGGACTCCGGAAGCAACAAAGGCCTTTGAACATCTTAAAGAGGCAATGTGCCAAGCACCGGTCTTAGCTACACCGGACTTCACAAAAACCTTTATTGTGGAATGTGATGCTTCAGGAAATGGAATTGGTGTTGTTCTAATGCAAGATGAAAGACCCATTGCTTTTGAAAGTCGTCCAATCAAGGGAAAGTTTTTAAGCAAAGCTATTTATGAGAAGGAAATGTTGGCAATACTCCATGCACTTAAGAAATGGCGACCCTACCTAATGGGAAGACATTTCAAGGTAAAAACGGATCATGATAGCCTTAAATACTTTTTAGAACAAATATTATCCTCTGAAGAGCAACAAAAGTGGGTCACAAAGATGTTGGGTTATGACTTTGAAATCATCTACAAAAAAGGGAACCAAAATGTGGTGGCAGATGCACTCTCAAGAAAGGATGAGGATGTGGAAGCATTGTTGTGCGCTATTTCTATCATCCAACCAGATTGGATAAATGAAGCAAGGGAGGAATGGAAGAATGACGAAGAAGTGTGGGCACTTATTCGAAAGCTACAACAAGATTCCAGTATGTCTGATACATTTAGCTGGCAAAATGATTCGTTATGGTACAAAGATCGCTTATACCTCTGTAAGAATTCCCAGCTAAAACAAAAGATTCTTATGGAATTGCACACTTCTCCCTTAGGAGGGCACTCAGGATTTTTAAAAACTTACCACAGGGTTAAGAAGGAATTTTTTTGGGATGGCCTTAAATCAGATATTCAAAAGTTTGTGGCAGAATGTTTGGTTTGCCAACAAAATAAAGTTGAAACAATTAAGACACCCGGTCTATTACAACCTTTATCCATTCCAAGCCAACGTTGGGAGGAGGTATCAATGGATTTTATCACAGGTTTACCCAAGTCTGAGGGAAAGAGTGTCATCATGGTGGTAGTTGACAGACTTACCAAGTATGCACACTTTTGTGCATTATCACATCCATTTAAAGCCAGTACAGTTTCTACTGCATTTATGGAAACAATTCAAAAGCTACATGGAAACCCAAAGATTATTGTAAGTGACAGAGATCCCATTTTCACTGGAAATTTTTGGACAGAATTATTTCCTTGTCTTGGTACTCAGTTAGCTCATAGCTCATCTTATCATCCTCAATCTGATGGGAAAACTGAGATAGTAAACAAATGTTTGGAAGGATATCTTCGTTGCTTTGTATCTGATAAACAGACACAATGGTTCAAATGGTTGCCTCTGGCTGAATGGTGGTATAACACTTCCTTTCATATAGCAACAAAAATGACCCCATTTATGGCACTTTATGGGTATCAACCACCATCCATCACATCATATTTAAGAGAAAATTCTAAGGTTCAGGCAGTGGAACATCACATCGAACATCAACAACAAGTCCTCCAACTCTTAAAGGATAACCTCGTGTTGGCACAGAATAGAATGAAACAACAGGCAGATCAACATCGCAGTGAAAGAAGTTTTGATGTAGGTGATTAGGTATTCCTACGGCTACAACCATATAAGCAAATGTCCCTCAAGCAAGCTAAGAAGGATAATAAATTATCACCAAAGTATTATGGTCCATACAAAGTGTTGCAAAAGATTGGTACTATGGCATACAAATTGGAGCTTCCTGCAGCTTCTCGATTGCACCCAGTTTTCCATGTTTCATGCTTAAAGAAGGTTATAGGCGACAAGCTCCCAGTTCAAACAATATTGCCAGAACTTGACGAGGAAGGAAAAATTATATTGGAACCGGAAGCATTTATAGAAACAAGAACTCGACAGCTACGAAATCGATCAATTTCAGAGTACCTTATCAAGTGGAAGAACTTATCCGCTGAAGATTCCACATGGGAGGATGAGAATTTTATGCAGAAGTATCGAGAACTACTCAAGCGTTGAGGACAACACATTTTTGAAGGCGAGGGGCATGTTGGGTCCCTATAATACTAGTGATTACCCCATTACTATTGTAGTTATACCTCTTATTTATATTGTTGTGCCCCCATTGCCCCCATATTGTTATTAATGTGCCCATAGAATCCCTCTATTGTTATTTTTGTGGCTTTATATTATTATTGTTAGGTCGGCTGGATTATATTGTGACTCGTTAGACTCCTATATATAGAAAGGAGGTTTTGTCATTTGAATCATCAAAGAATTGTTCATTTATCTAATGTAAAGGAGGTTGCCCCCTCGAAGAGGCTGAATTATAAGGCGTTGATCTATCTTTTCTATCTTTTCTTGAGCTGGTTTCATAACAATTAGACACTATTGTTTATGATGATCCTTGGATCGTACCTTCTGAATCTGAGATGGATTCATTTGGTGATGCTATGCCTTTGAGTCCCTATGAAATTGCGTATCAGGCTGTACAACCGTTTTCCAACCCTTCTTCAACCGAAATTGATCTAATGAATGTGGTCTATGGAGAATCACTTTCAACATCAAACTCAAATTCAACAACTTTTTCTGAACTTGTTCATACTGATGAGAAAATTCGTGAAATTTTGTCTGTTGATGACTTACCATGGGAAGATCTTCATCATAGATCTTCGTTCTTACCTGAGATTGATCATTTTGAAAATGATTTTTCATCTATTTTTACAACTGATTATGTCAAAGAACCTCAGAATCCATTGCAAAATCCTGATTCTGAATTAAACTTGGGAAATATTTCTCGAACGGTTCCTATTAACATTTCAGTTAAACCTGGAATTGTTGAAAACATTCATATAGGTGCATCTTGTATGGAAATTGAAATTCAAACATATAAGGCCCTATTTCAAGAATTCCGAGACATGTTTGCCTGGTCATATGAAGAAATGCCAGGAATTGATCCAGTAATTGTTGTTCGTGAAATCAAAACTTACCCAGATGCTAAACCCCTCCAGCAACGTTTGCGTCAGATTCACCCGCGAAAAGCTGCTCCATTAAAGCAGAAGTTGAAAAATTACTTAAAGCTGGTTTCATTTATCCAATTCCCTTAACGGATTGGGTATCAAATATTGTTCATGTTAACAAAAAACAAGGAACGATAAGAATATGTATCGATTATAGGGATATTAATCGAGCTTGTCCAAAAGACAATTACCCAACTCCCTATATCGATCAAATCATTGATGATTGTGCCGGCAGCGAAATATTCTCCTTCATGGATGGTTTTTCCGGTTACAATCAAATCAACATTCTACCTACTAATCAACCAAAAACGGATTTTATTTGTCCATGGGGGACATTTGCTTATTACAAATTACCTTTTGGGTTGAAAAATGTCAGAGCAACTTTTCAAAGAGCTATGTCTTACGCATTTCATGACATCAAGAACATTGTGCAACCTTATCTTGATGATTTACCTGCCCATTCATTACGTAGAGCCGATCATCTCATTCATTTACAAGCAATCTTTATGAGATGTAGGCATTATCGAATTAGGTTGAATCCACACAAATGTGTTTTCTGTATAGAAACGCGTCGGTTACTGGGATTTGTTGTTTCGAAAGCCGACATTTGTGTTGATCCCTCGAAGGTTGAAGTTGTTGTCAAATTGCCTCCTCCTTCAACTCTTCGCCAACTCCAAAGTTTGCAAGGGAAAGCAAAATTTTTACGTCAATTCATTCCTAACTACGCCGAGATAACAAAGGGTTTTACCAGGTTGTTGAAACAGAATACTCCATTCTTTTGGGATGAGATAGCTGACAAATCTTTTGATGCACTTAAACACACGTTGACCCATGCATCGTTATTGCATCCTCCCAACTACAACTAGGACTACTTCTTATATCTCGTCGCCTCTCATTCCACCATCGGAATGGTGTTAGTTCAAGAAGATGAATTCGGTAGTGAACATGTGATTTATTACCTTAGTCACACTTTGAATCTGAATGAGTTAAAATATTCACATGTGGAGAAATTGGCCTTGGCAGCTGTTCAAGCTGTCCAACGATTTCGTCATTACATCTTACTACGCAAAACTACCGTAATTTCTGACTATAACCCTATGATCTATATTTTGACCAAACAATTGCTAGGGGGCAAGTATTCCAAATGGATTGTTATCCTGCAGGAATTTGACTTAGAATTTGAAAAATCTAAGTCAAAGAAATCTTTAGTTTTTGCAGAACTGATGTGTGACTTCCTGTGTGCTGATACTAAAACTGTGGCAGAGGAGCCCATTGCAGACGAATCCTTGTTTCTTATCAGCACTCATGATCCATGGTATGGGGATATCATAGTTTATCTCCAAACCCAATCTTTTCAGCCTGAAATTTCACGATCTCAGCTGTTAGAGTCGGTCTAGTTATCCCTCCGTCAGAGATCAAAGCTCTTTTGCATTTCATGATTAGGTGTCCCATCAGTTTTGATCAGTTGCATTTCGTTAGGCATGCCATAACTCTGATGGAGCGGTTTGTGTCATTCATTCCCCTCGTGCTTGGCACTGCTGGTTCAGGCCTGTTTATTAAAATAAGTCTTCAAAGGTCATTTACAATCATGTTTTAAATTTTGAGGTCTTAGGTCTAGGGTTGAGTCAATTTTGTCTTGAAAAGTCTTAGAAGACCAGCAGGCCAGAGGGATGTCTTTGATAGATCATCACTTCAATAATTTTCATCATTGTATAGCTGAATTAGGAATTCTCTTCAAAACTCTGTTTTGAAGATAAGTCGCCATCTCATTTTTGTAAAAATTGTCAAAATTTTCAGTTCTTCAATCGTTCAAGTGCAGCCTTGGTCTCCTTTGCCAGAGCATATCAGAGCTATCCCTGCAAAAAATTATCAGAGAAAATCATTATTTCAACCAATTTTAAAGGGGAAACCAAAAAGGTCAGAGCCTATTAATTTTGAAAAAGTGTCAACAACCAAACATAAGAAAAGGGGTTTTGGGTTAAGCAAAAATCAACAAGGAGTCTATATGAAGATATTTCTCTTCATTTGCAACCCATTCCACATTCCAAGAGCAAAGAGCATTGTTCTCAGGCGATTTTGTGAGTTTGTGAGAAAATTGGGCCGTTTCCAGGGCGCGCGGCGCATCAGGTTGGGCGCGCGACGCATCAGTGGCGCGCGGCGCATCAGGCGACAAATTCCAGTGCTATCTTACACGCGTGAGGCGCATCAGGAGCGCGCGGCGCGTTGGGTGAGGCGCGCGGCGCATTGAAGTTTATGCCCAGACTTTGTCCAAAACACACTCAAACACCTCTTCTCACGCATCAAATCACAGGTAGGCTTTTATCCACGGCTCATTCTTGGTTTTGAAAGGTTTATGTAAAGAAATTATGCTATATTTGCCATGAAAAACCAAGTGTAAAAACCCTCCTTGTCCATTAGTTTGTTGTAAGGATTTAAATGCCAAGATTGCTGTAGGGTTTTCAAAAATAAATGTTGCCAAGGTTTTCCTATTTCCTTTGTTTCCCACCCCCTATATTCACCAATATTTTCCCCAATAATTCCTCATAAAACCCTACACTATCCTCCCTCAAATCCTAACCCCTCCCTTCTACTACAAACATATATTCCCTACCTCATCCCAAACCCTAAAACTTCAAGATTTCCATGCCCCTTCCTTTCCCTAAATTCCTTGTTTTATTTCCATTTTCCCCATTTTCCCCATTTTCCCTTTCTTAACAATTCCCTTGTATATTTGTGTCCCCTTGGTCACAACATTTTGAGAAAAAGAAAAAGTCTATAGTCAATTTTGCACACAGTTGTATATCAGCATATATATATTCGAGCTACCTTGTTTTTTAAAGAACATGTCAGAGACCGAGTCAGCTTATGAGCAGGATTATGATAGTGATTCTACACCAGAGGTAAATGTGCCAAGGAGGTATCACAAAGGTGGCAAAGGTGGTCAGCATGTCAGGGAGGAGCCTACTTCTTTGGCTCAATTGCAAGCTTGTCCACTTGCAATGGATTGTTTTCGGTATCAATCATGTTTTGAATACTGTGAACGGATCTCACAAATCCAGCATCATCGGGAACTAGTCCGTTTATTTGTTCTACATTTGCAGGATGGTCATGTAAACCTTGCCGGAGTGAATTTCACCTTGTCACCCGAGACTATTGCTCAGGCCACTGGGATACCAAATGTAGGGGAGGAATGGAGTAAACACCAGCAGTTAGACAAATTCTACTATGAGCCATATATCAAGCCCGGGTATATAAGACACTTGACTGCAGTTTTTCCTTTCAGATTCCTAAGGGATGAGTATGCACCATTGATGAAACTCATCATTCGATATTTTAGTTGCGAGGGCAGATTCTCACGTCTCTATGCGTACCATGTCCGTTTGTTGATGCATTTTACAAGGGTACGTATGATGAACATTCTGTTTTTCATGTGTCGCAACATAGAGAGGATGGTGCCTTTAGTACAAAGGAAGAGCCCAGCACATCAGCATAAGAGCATCTATCATTATGCATTGATTAAAATTGTAGTGATGCATCAGTTGGCACAGCAGGGCATTACTTGGGAAGATTTTATCTCCTGTGATTACTTTGCACCATTACAGCCACCTCCCGAGATAGTTCATGATGAGGGAGGACCTTCACACCAGCCAGACATTCCCGAGACAGAGCATATGAGTGCTCCTCCATATGTGACATACCAGCGAGGTCACAGGGCATTATTTGCATCTACATGACGAGTACTATCTCCACCCGGGGTGGAAGGGGTCTCGTTGACTTCATCAGCACAGCGAGTGTTATCTCCACCTCATGTGGAAGGGGCCTCGCTTTCGACAGCAGCACCGCAGGTACAGGATAAGGGCAAGAAGCCCAAGCATGAGGAGAGGCCTTCAGGTGAGCCATCCGATTTTGTTACTATTCATGATGAGACAGCTTCAGAATCAGAGAAGACCCAATATATCCGGTATCTAGAGCAGCAGAATAAACAGCTTGAGGACCAGCACATGATCATAGAGCTACAGAACATCTGTGAGAATCGCCAAGCTGCCCAACATAGAGAAATTGAGTTCACCTCTCTAGAGAAACAGGTAAATGAGGATCGAGAGGCTAATCTCGAGAGGGTCAACATCTACTTGGAGGAACAACTGAAAAGGGCCAATAGATACCATGCATTATTGAAACACATGGCTATGCATTACAAGGTCCGGAACCTGGTTTGCAAGGCACGAATTAGGAATCTTAAGGCAAAATTGAAGAAAGCGGTCAAGAAGCAAAAAAGACAAAGGGAGCTTGATCGTCTTCGGATTTTGGCCGAAGCCTCTTTGACTGAGCATAGTACTTGATTGGGGACCCCCAGCCCAAATTTCAACAAGTTTGGGGAAAATTTTGTCAATTTTGAAATTTTTGTGTAAAAAACAGGTTTTTTGGCTCAACGCGTAGCACGCCGCGCGCTACCCATAAGATTGGGAGGTCCAAATCACAAATGGTTTGCATTTTTGGATTTTTCATGATGAAATATACCTGCTCAGCTATTGCCAAGGCATTTCATCAAGGTTTGGGTCCCCAAAAGGTCAAAAAACATGCAAAAAATGACCTCACTGCCCCTTTTTGGACACACAGGAAGAACCTTGGGAGAATGCACTTTTGGAGGGGCAAATGGACATCAAATTGGAAAATTCCACTTGGGTTGGAAAGTAGACATCTAGGGCTTTCCATCAAGCCAACCTGAACTCAATTTGGATGCCGGGAAGTGCCCCAAAAGCAGGTGGAAAGGCGTGTGGCGCATAGGGCTCAGGCGCGCAGCGCATCAGGGTTTTTTGGCACAATTTTCATCTTTAGCTCAGGAAACGTAGACAATTTGACCAATTTTGACTTGTGATGGGATTTTTCACCCTTATTGATGTAATTAATGTAACTTTATGTTGACTTGACACTTATTTACCTATTCTAGATGATTCATTCATAAAATAGCAAAAATTTAATGAATGAATTGGTTTCCTAGCTTATAGAGGCAAGTTGTTTTGACTGCCTAGATTGTAGTGCTTTGTTTAGAATTGGTTGAAACAGCTCCTAGGATGATGAGCTCGACCACTAGAGGCAATGGAATGTGTTAGCTTGCCTATATTATGTTTTTTCTTAGTCATTTTCAGGGTTGGACTCTTGGGAATAGCTTGATACACTATTGTACATATTTTATCTGCATTTTTGGTAAAGGATAGACCAGGTTTTGCAGCACTATTTGGGATTCTTGTGGCCTTATGTGTTGATGGTGTGTTTCTCTCAGTACTTGTAAGTTGTGTATGTGTACCACTTTCCTTATTTAATCTTCTGCAATTAAACAAATGAAGTGTTAAGGTAGAATCCATAAATTTGCTATGCTCTACCTTTAAATTTGTTTAATTTTCCATGTTTTCTTCAGTTTAAGGAGAATCCTTGAGACTTCCTTGCTCTCCTTAGCTCCTCACCTGTCAGGTCTATTCATTCAATCATTTTAAAGGCATCAAAACAATCGCCTATCTTGCCCCAAGTAGACCTCTGCAAAAGTTGTGCCTCATCCCCGCACCCAAAATTGCCTTTCCCTTGAATTCAACAAAACTTCAAAAAATCAATTCCATAGTCCTTGTACTTCATACCTAGCCTAAAATTAGTCATCAATTCAGTCATCTCAAGCTTCTTTGATTACCTTTTGCCGAGATTGACCAGAGAGAGCCCTATCCTGTCCTCGTAGGGCTAGCTACGAGGCTGAGCTTGGTTTGATGTTGCCTCAAGTTTTGCCTTCCTCAGCCTGAGGCAAATTCGAACGCTAACATCAGCGTCGGAAAATACGTTTCCAATCCCAACAATATAAAATCATTAGAGATACACTCTATCGTCGTGGGGTGGACTCTGTTTTCCAATGTTGTTTAACTTATGAGGAAGCTGAAAGGGTTCTAAATGACTGTCACTCTGGAGCATGTGGTGGTCATATGTCTGGGTATGCCACAGCCCAAAAGATATTGCACACTAGCTATTCTAGCCATCTTTGTTTAAAGATTGTATTGACGCAGTCCAAAAATGCCAAAATTGTCAAATTTTTTATCAAAAGATGTGTGCTCCACCTACTCCTCTCCACCCTATAATTTTCGTCGGTCCTTTTGCAAAGTGGGGTATCGACTTTATTACATGTAACCCTCACTCAGCCGGGGGGCATGCGTATATCATCCTTGTGGTAGATTATTTTACCAAGTGGGCCGAGGCGATGCCTACATTTTCGGCAGACGGCAAAACTGCTGCGATTTTCGTTTTCAATCATATAATTGCTAGATTTGGTGTTCCACAAGTGATTATCACTAATCATGGGCGTCATTTTCGAAACATCATGATGACTGAACTAACATATCATCTTGGCCTACGTCAAGGTAGTTCTACTCCATATTACCCACAGGCTAATGGTCTGGTTGAAGCCATCAACAAAGTTCTAGTCATTATGATCCGAAGAATCATTGGGATTCATACGTCGAATTGGCATAACATGTTATTTTCAGTGCTTTGGGCATATCGAACCTCAGTAAAAACATCAACTGGTTTCGCTCCTTTCCAACTAGTTTACGGTTTGGAATCTGTGTTACCCATTGAATGCGAAATCTCGTCATTGCAAATAGCCATAGAGTTACTTCCAGCCACTTCCGAAGAGGAAAAACGTTTGTTGTACTTGGCTCAGGTAGATGAGAATCAATGTGATGCTGCACTAGCAATCGAAACTCATGCCAAACGTATTAAAGCTCAGTATGATCAAAATGTTACACCTCGTAATTTTTCGAAAGGAGGCCTAGTCTTACTATACGATCAAGCAAATGATAAGCTAGGTGCTGGAAAATTCGTACCTATGTGGTATGGTCCTTATGTTGTTAAGCGAAAGCTGGCAAAAGGGGCCTATGAATTGGTAGATTTTGATGGTGTCTCTTTAGGTAAGCCCAGAAATGGTCTCTATCTGAAGAGATATTATGCTTAAATCTGGGTGTGGAGATTTTAGTTAGATTAGTTTTCTTTCTAGCTGGTGTGTTTTAGATTAGAAGTGTGTTTAGTTTAAGAGAGTGTTTTTGTCATTATTCCTACTTATCTTGATTTTACTCTGGATATTGCAGATGTCGATGACTCTTCAAACATACATTGGTTTTGCTAATGGTGCTTGTCGTAATACACGAAACATTTCTTCCACAGCTTAGGTTATCTATTCACCCTCTAATGAGTTGGTATCTATGCATGGGGTAAGCCTCAGTCAAACAACGAACAACATTGCAGAGTATAGTGCAGTGATTGAGTTATTGTCTGAATCCATTTCATTTGAGATTCAGATTTTGATTGTGAGGTTAGATTCTGAACTCGTTGTATTGCAGCTTAATAGAGTTTATTCCATTAGAAAACCAGTGTTATTAAGATTATTTTTTAGAGTTTGTCTCTTGGAACGTGAATTTGACTATATTGAATATCAGCATATTCCAAGATATTTAAATACATTAGCAAATGCAATTGTTTCTCGAATGTTAAGTAGACATTTGAAATAATCAAACTGTAAATTGAAAAGCATTCCATAACATGTTTTACAAGATAGCCAGTAATAGTGATATAGCATAGCATAGAAGTGTGTCAAATACACATTGTCTTCGATCATAGGTTGAAAAACACCTTATGATCGGCAAAAATGATAGTACAAAAAGCAAAAATGTCATATGAGTCTACAAAAGGCGATCATCCTATCACTGGTGATAATCACGATAAGAAACCACTGCTCGGGCCACCCTACAAAGGAACCTCTTGAAAGGTCCTGGGACCCCAATCACATAGCGTTGTAACCTAAGAGGAATGTCATCTATGCTAGTCTCTGGAATGTCTGTTGTCAAACGCTCTAGATGGTTTTCCAATTCGGGCAGGGTCTCTGTAGATTCGTCTTGTGGGGTTGGTACTGCTGCAGCTAGTTGTTTCCTCTCATAGGCCCGGAGAGTGGCTGGTCGCCGTGGACCTACATCTGCATTTGAAACTTTTTACTATCAGTTTTGAGACAATTTAAAAAACAAAAAAAATTAAAATTAAAAAATGTTGAAAATGATTTTACCTGAGTCATCCCATTTCTCTCCTAGTGGAAGAGCCATGTCTGGGTCACCACGATAATCCATCCCAACATAAGGAAAATCCTGAATCGCAAAAACTTGGTTCTCCAACCAATGAAAATACTTAGGAGGAAATCGAACAACCTCTAAACCCTCCTTAGGATGACGGGCCATAACTGAAACCCAACGCATCAGCTTGGGCTCTCAGGGAAGTCCAGCTTCAATGAAAGGATGTTGTGGAACCAACATCGGGACCCTCTCTAGACCAAAGCTCACAACTAAGAAACCATATCCAAAGTTTTTTAGTTGTTCGTTCTTTGCTCTAGTCAGTTGGCCTTTTACATTAGCCAACACAGCTTCACACCAATTGACTACGGTGCCTCGATAATAGTCTACTGCCATCCGCATTTGGGATCTAGTGTCCATATGCAGTGTTGCGCTTCCGCAGAGTCTAGTGATAGTAAATGCAATCACTTTGAGTTCAGGACGGGAGATGGTTTTGATATCAATCCCTATGTCCTTGGTTTGGTCGTTACAAAACTCTAGCTGGAGACTATCGACAGACTGGCCACCTGGCCTAGTCCATAATAGAGTCAATTGTTCACCTCTCTTGGGAAAAACAGTCAAAAATTAAATGTCCTCTGGCTCCATTTCGAGCTGGTGGCCACCAATAATAAAACATTGATCCTGTATATTCCATCTGTCCACCAGCCACTACAAAAAGTCTACTTGGGCCCTCATGCCAGGTATGGCCCAAAATTTAAATAACCTGCATGCCTTCAATGCCTCTATTGAAGGTTGATGATTAATTGCAGCGAGGTCCACATCTTCGTGCTCCCATTCCCGCCAACTAAGCATGGTGTATATCCTAAATTGAACGAAAAGGCAGATTAAAACATTTTAAATCAAAGTTTTTGGGCGGAAATTGAAGAATTTGAAATTGTAAAACCTATGTCGCGAGGACCGCACTCTCTAGTTAGAGACAGTGCGTAGGTCCGCACTCTGCCCAAACAACAGGTGCAAGCCCCTAGCTCTTTCCAGTGAAGGAAAAAGTGGGGGTCCGCAGGTTTCGCATGCTGCGCCTGCGGACCCCCGTGAGCAGTCTTTTAAACAAAAATTCTTCCTAAAAATCAAAATAGAAACCTAAAAAAAAAATTCAAACGGTTGAAATGCAAGATTAAAGTGATGTGGATTACCTAGAGGTGACGGTTTTTTATTCCAACGGACGGATTTTCCACAATCTTCACGGGAAGTTTCTTACCCAAAAGCTCTCATTTCTCACTCTGAAGTCAAACGGTAAAAATGAATTTACAAAAGCCCTTTTTATAAGCTTTTTTGAATAAATGAATTTTTAATTTGTTTATTTTTCACTTTAAAGAGGTAAATTTTTAATGCTTTTTATTTATTTTAAACAGGTATGAGTAATGTTTGAGTTTTTGTGCAGGATATCGGATTTCTCAGGCAAAATTGATCATTTTCAGCAAAAACATTAGAGTCATCTTTAAGCTCTTTTCTAACTCCTAAAATATGAAAAGATTGCCAAGTTTTTCTTTTTAAGCTCGTTAAAATGGAATTAAAAGGATGATCCACTTACAACTCTTTTCTGACCGTATAAACATGAAAAGATTGCCGGATTTTTGTCGTTTCAAATTCGATATTGGTTATAAAACGACGTGTCCTTGATCGCTTTTTTACTTTTTCGGATCAGAGACACTAATTATGAAAAGTACTCCTTGATCGTAATGGTCAAGCAGTTCTCTCAAGTATTATTTTATACTTTTTCAGGCTTGGGAGACACAAATTTACGAAAAAGGACAACCATGGAGTTTTCTTAAGTTTTTCTTCTGACTCCTTAAAATTGAAAAACGCTGAGTTTCTCCACTGGACTCGTTAAAATTTAACAGTAAAGGACCTGTTCAATTACAAACAGGAACGAACCACTCCTTCTTAGGGTTCGAATTTTAAACTAAGTTGGACTCATCTGAAGAATGAGCTTATAATCAAGCAAATGTTATCCTCCTCAAGCTTGTCAAAAATAAAGAGGTACTTGCCAGAAATGGTGGGGGAAAAGAGAGAAAAATGAACCTGTTTTTTATACTTTGTGTCTCAGAAAAGCATTCAACCACTCTTGAACACGACACTTTTTGTTCACCTGGGTTGTGAAATCCTTTACCTAACAGTTAATCAAACCATATTGAAAGTCTTCAGTCAGTTTCTGGGTATTAACTTTGGGTCAATTGTCACCAAACCATCTGCAGTGTCGTTATGTGTTCAAGAGGTCAGTGCAAATAAACCATTCATCTGCAAAATATCTGTCATCCATCTTGACCATCCCTGAGTCAGTCCTTGCAAACATATTTCTTCAAACTTGATCTATGATTTCGTGTTGTGGGCTTGCCTACGACGGATCGCTTTCTATTGACTTCAGCTCATTATCTAGAAAGATGATCTAGAAATCGTCAGTACCTTGGAATCTGCATGCCTCAATGGCAGGTTTCTCACCTTCGACGACAGGTTGCATCATTGACCTTCGATCAAAGGATTCTGTGACATGTTCGACATCAACACATCTATTCACATTTCATGGATTGTACTGAGTACTTTGAGAGCCATTGACATTACTCATGGTTTCTCTCACACTTGTTAACAATTTACATCATTGACTGGTAATCAAGTGGTTTCTACCATGTTCGACTTCGACACATTCATTCACATGGATAGAATCGTACTATTTCGGGAAGTAGAAATCAAGACCCTGGATCTAGTTTCCACCATCCAGGCTGCGAGGAATTTTGTTATTCATTATACAGTGGAATATTCATAAACAGATAGCTGCGTCCAAACTGTGTCTACATATGTCTATACTTGTGATGTATTATAAGATCATTCCTATATCGGAGCAGTTTAGTTAGATTTCTAGTCAATTTTGCTCTGAGTATGGGAATGCCTACCTCATCGATGATATGATCTCATATATATATTTTGTATTGAATTTTTTTATAGGTTCCAACCAGGCTCTCCACAAGATGATCCTCGAAATGATAAAGTACTTCACTCTTCTTAGATGACAAATACTATCTATTACAGACTTCGCACTTTAGGGGGCAATCTGTTGCACAAAATATTGTCACCATGACATTCTCCAATCAATGTGAGTCTATCACCACTCATACTTTCCTCCTATGCAAGTCTTAAACCTCAGCTCTTCATTTCAAGCCTTGAAAAATGAGTGAAAGTCCTTTAAAATCTTTAAAACTCTAGTTCCGCACTTTCTCTTAGCATTACCTGCGGTCCCGCATCCCCTGGTCATGTTCCCTGCAGACTTGCCCGCTCTGTCTCTAAAGGAAAGGGTTCAGACCCCTGTAAAAGTCAAAAATGCACATGTTTATTCTTAAAAACTCACTTTGGGTTAATTCTGGATGCTTCTAGAAGGAATCTTGAGGTGGTAAGTTCGCTCCTAGGTGGTTCATGCATCCCATAACTAAAGGAGCTAACCCCTTGATGTGAGGAGATTATCCCTTTGAAGGAGGACTCTATCCCTTCATAGGTGGACCTGGTAACTTCCTTCCTCTGCACTATAAAATGAGGCATTGGGCTGGTTACTAAGGAGGTTGAAAGCTGAATATTTTTTAGGGTAAATGATGTTGGAATATAGACTTCCTAATTGAGCTTGAGAGGAGAGATTACATACCTTTTGATCTCATTGGGAAGAGTGTGAAGCTTTTCAAAGTAGAGGAGATTCTTGCTGGACCCTGGGAGGAGCTTGTACAACATCAAGGCACCAAGGTTGTAAAGTTCTTCTTTGTTTAAAGTTAATACAATCAAGTTCATTTTTCTCAATAAGTTGTCTTCTATGGTTTATTTCATGAATTCCTTGATCATCATGATAATTATGCTTTATTATATTGGCTATGCAGGTGTTATTTGATGTGCGCTTGTTTGTGTTTGTAGGTTCTTAAAAGGAAGCTCATTTGGACGGTCGAAGCGTGGATGCCACAAACTAGCGTTGGACTTAAGGTAGGGTCTAAAACACCTCTTGGCTTTTATTTATAAATCGCAATATTTAGAGAAAGATAGAATTTGCTTGTTTTTCTTGTCACTAGATATATGTATATACTAGGGAGATCGGTCTTGTCCGCAAGAATGATTTATCCAGCCAACATAAGCTGATGAGAAAAGAGGAGATGATGACTACCCTCTTTGTAAGGTCTCATACGTAGTGTTTTGCATATAACCTATGTCTAATAGAAAATTTTATTTTGTGTGTTATAGGAGCCACATGTTGATCAGCAAAAATGTACTTCATCAACATTAGGGGAGACCACCCAGTTGGGAACTTAAAGCAGCTCCTTTTCCGTTGAAGATGGTGTTTCCGACTAGTTATGGGTCCAGTTACCATGTTATTTATTACTAACCCAAAACTAATCTAATCAAAAACTAATATAACCTAAACTAATAATTAATCTATTTACACCTATATTACATCATGTTATGTTTCCTTTTCATCGATCTTTAAGATGTGGGTTAAAGAGGTAAATCAACACAAAGGTTTGATCGATTTAAAAAGGCTAATCAAACCATAATTAAATGATTTATTTGCCTCTTTAAGAGAGGACTTGATGAAATGTAAGATGTAAATGTAAAACTAATTTAAAACATGAAAAACCTATCTCAAACTAGAATGGGATATCCCTCCCCCAATCCAAGAGCAAGTTAACTAAAACAGGGGGAAAGACTGATATAATTCATCATATGATTTTGTATTAATTAAAGGAAGTAGTTCACATTAACTAATAAAATTGAAAGCAGAATAAGCCTGCAAATGAATAATAAATAGTTATCCTTCACCACAAGTATAATTCAAATGAATTATGATTTAGATCTCATTCTTCCTCTTGGAGATAGCTCCTACAAGACTTCAACAACTCGCAATTGACTCAACAATAGTGTTAGAGATCAATGAAACATACTACTTAGAATTTAGATCAAAATCAATTATAAAACTTTGATAAAAATATAAAAAATTAACATTCTGGTATAGTACACAATAATGGAAATTCTTTAAACAGTGCCAAAATTACATTACAAATGTGTAGTCTTGGAGTAGCTCAGACCCATAGTAAAACTACCTGCAATAGTGCGAAGCAATTAAAACAGTGCGAGAAACCATTTTTCAACCTCTACAATAACTCTCTATGTGTTAAACAATATAAGCACAAATTAAATCATAGCAGAGACCCCCTATGGTGGATCGCAACCTCCTCCAATCTTATTGAAGAGATAGGTATTTATACAGAGTTTCAAAGTTAATAGATCCCTTCGGTTTCTCAACAAACGAGAAATAAAAAGTAAATGAATCTGGAGGTATTGTATTTTGTTAATCACAAGTTGAACTTAGAAGATCTCGTAATCTTCATTTGGATCAGATTCGAACAGTATTTTCCACATGGCACAGGGCCTTTAGAAGCATGGACCAAGCATGGTGTTATGTCCTGTTACACAAATCACAAAGGAGATCAGGGCCTTATTATTAAACTTAACTAAAACAATGTTGAAAGAAAAATATGCCACATAAAACTGGAAAAACATTTAAATAGTGGTTTTAATCAATATAGCAGCGACCCTTTATGCAAATGACAAGTGGCAAATATTAACAGGTATCGGAGAAATGGATATCGAAACTTTAAAAAATGAAACAAAAGAAATAGTTATGATATTGGGCGGCTCTGATATGGAGTGGATGGGATATTGTAATCAACTCCATTTAATAACTTTATCGGGTCCATTATATTAGAGGTTTATATTGGATATTTGATATCATAGGTTTTACTATTTTTACCATTTAAAAATTCGGATACAGGCTGATGCGATATTCTGATTAGACCAATGTTAATACGCATATTGGGTCCACTTATCGGAAGGAATAGTATGTCAGAGGTTGGAGCGAAGGCCTATCAGAGATCGGAGGTGAATGATTATCGAAAGTCGGAGATCAGAGGGAGTGTTGTATCGGAAATCGAAGATCGGGGAAATATGATATTGAAACTTTTAAGAGGTGGCACATAACAAAAACTATGATATGAGGGATTCTCCGATATAAGGGAGAGGAGGAGGGTTACGTGGTATGTGGGTCCTCCATAATACTTCGGCTACTTTATAATACATATCACCGAAACCTATATTCGTTTATTTGTATTAAAATCATTTGTCATATGGTTCGAAGTTTATATTTGCATGTTTATTAGAAAGGATTAAGCCACTTACCACATTATAATATGGTTAATGTATGAATATTGGCCTTGGGAGCTATATTTTATTAATTAATCTAATTAACACAAAAGAATAATTACAAGTTTATTAACTTTAGAAAAAATAATATTTTAATTAACTTTAAATTCTAAATGGTGAAACTAAGGCTAAATTTGCAAACCATAAGGGAAGATGAAACAAGCGTTAATAAAAAAGATGACTGGGCTAAACTAAAAAATAAACATTCAAAGCCTAAATGGATGCAAAAGAGTCCCCATGTATATTATGATAGAATAAAATGGGGGTGTTGTGTTTTCACTACAACAATGGAGATACACTGGAGAGAAGCAGTTATCTCAGTCGTAAAGATACGGAACCTAGTTTAAAAATGAACGAATTAAATTAAAAAAAGATAATTTGAAATGCTCAAATTCAGATTTCCTAACCATTTTGTCCCTATTATATACTATCAAATAAATATATATATCATTATCGTTCATGAGCTTGTAAAAATTTACCCCGTGAATTCAATGTTTCAGTAAATTTATATGTACAACAGTCAGCGCAGTTTGGCGTCAGTTTTCAAGTAAACATGCTAATCAAAAAACCATAGTATTAATTTAACTTCAATACCATAGGCATGGCCACTGCTGCCAGCAGGCATCTATAGCCTTGACAGGGATGCCTTTTAACCCTTTTAGGTGTCAGTGTCCCATCTATTAGGAATAAATGCATAGTTGCAAAAGATCATCTTAAATTTATTTGAATGCCAATTGAAGATCATTGTCCTGGCTTGGTAACCAGCTAATGAAAATTCCATTCATGAGATATAACATGGTGAACAAGTCGGCTCGTGATGAGACCTCTTGTCTCTCAACCTTGTGGTCGAAATTCATTACCTTGACTTGGTGACCAATAATGGTAATGTCACAATGTTAGAACTTATGATCATGGTAGGTCGACTCATGATGAGACCTCCTATCCTTCAATTGACCATTTTTATTTTTATGTTTAACTATGGTTACTGTTAATCTCATAGAGATTACTTAATAGATGGGGTGGCATACTGCTCCTTAAGAGAAAGGGATGGTGTAAAAAAGCTTTAAGCTAACTACTATTCACTTGACTAAAATTTCTCGCCAAAAGAACTCATGACCTTAAGTAATTTCTGTTAAATTTGTTTTACTTTCTTTAAAGATAGGGGTTAAAGATAGTTCATTGACAAATGAAATAAATATTTAAACTCAAAGAAAAAAACTAGACTCCACTTGTTAGGAAAGCTAAAAATGAACATAAACGAAATCATCTTCATTGAAGTGATCCTTTAGAGATTAGGTTCCGTAAATATAAATTAGAACATAAAAATGACTCGCCCAATCATTGTGCCAAGCTGAAAGAGAAAACATTACTCCATTTTATTGTGAAATGAAATGAAAAGGCAATCCAGCTAAGCCTAAAAATGCTTATCAAATCAGAAAGAAGACAATCAAGAGATGAACCTTGAGAAACATCTTACAAGGTAAATAGAGAATTAATATAAAAAAGAGATCATGTTGATTTTATCTTGAATGATGATTTGTTAATAAAGCTCTTTTGTTTCAAAGCATAATTATTGATTTAGACTTATTGTTGTATGCTTTGACAGGGGTTTTCTTACTTTTGCAAAAATTGCTTAAAGATAGTTTGCGATTCTTTATAGATTCAGTTTTAAGAATAATACTGATAATCAATTTCAAAATGTAAAAAAAAAAAAACAAACAAAAAAACACTCCCTAATGTCATATGATGATTGTTCTTCTGAAATGTTATTTTCCAGCAAAGCTGAATCTACAAATCAAATCCATGGGAACCTACAAGAAGAACAACAAAATATAAGAAAGGAATAATGATTAAAAGAGAAAAGAAAAGCTGAAATAAAGCTCAAACTAGATGAGGATGAACATATAAATGTGTACCTGGAAGAATTTGATCATAATTTTACCTGATGAATCTTCATTTTCTCCCATGTATTAATCAAAGTTCAAAACCATCTTCTTATTCAATTTAAACTAATTCTAAACTACACCTAATCCTAATCTAAAAAGTAGACTAAGACTAAGTGAAATCGTGCTTCCAATGAAGCCATTCAAGCATCTTATTTTCTGCACAAGTATGTACAACAAATATCAAAATATCAAAAGAAGAGCTAAGTGCATCTATTGTTAATGTATTTACAAAAATAATTTTATTTGCAATCACCCTTTCTTCAAAGATGTCCTCCAACCAAATCTCTAATGGATCATAAAAGTATGGATGAACATTTATTAGAGACTGGAGGAGATGAAATGGAAGAATGGATGAACAAATGTTAATGTTATGTACATGAGAAAAGTTATTAGTGATTAGCTTATAAACTAAGTCATCCAAATGACCTTCAAATGGATACTTAAGGGGATCATTGGATGAGTTAAGTGATTGGCAGAATGATGGATTTATACTATCAAGTGTTTGAAAAATTAAGTGTTGATCAATTAGATTTTGAACTCTATGTACTTTTAATGATACACTTGATAAGTATTTAATGTCAATTTCTTCGAAATGCCAACCATTAGTATTTACCCTATGGTTAAGGGACAATTGAGACTGATTTATAAAAATTTCCTTCCCACAAGTCTTGATTTGAATAATATAATCGCTATTGGTGTAAGCATCTAGTTGTGGAAATGATAAAGGTTCAAGATCAAGATCAAAGATAGGAAGTTGAGAATCAAAAATGGGAACGGAAAGGTCATTACAATTTGATGCAGTTTCAAAATGAAATTCTTCATTGGTAACATTGGTAAAAGGAAAATATTCATCTTGAAACACACATGAGTTATGAGAAATATGAGAAATTGATTTATTTATATTATCTTATGAATAACTATCGTAAATAATTTTACTGAAATTATCCTCCTTTACAAAAAATTTATATCCATAAAAATGATCAAATTCAAATTTAAGAGAATTCTTAGAATCATGAAAATTGTAATCTATTGATAACTCGTTACCCTGATTAAATTTGTGTGACAATTCATTACTAGTAAGGTCTAAAGTAATTCCTTTGTCTTCTTTAAAATCATATGTGTCAAAAGGAATCAGTAAAGATTTAGTAAAAGAAATGTCTTTGTTGAACAAATCTGGGTAAAGGGAGTAATGACTATCTGTAGAGATGAACATGAAAGGTTCTTTATCTGAACATGTTTCATTTTCATTTAAACATCTTCTAGATTCAAGCTCTTGTGAAATATTTTCATTTTCCTGAGAATGAGTTTTTGATTGAGTTTGGTGGATAGCATGAGATAAATCAAAAGTATCATTTATACAATGCACATCATTTTCATTAATAATTTCCATTTGTTGATTTTCTCGATTAGTAGTAATAATGGATTCATTTGAATTGTCAACAATATTATCAAGAGAAAGATTAAGATCAACAGTAAGATGTAGGTCTATGCATTGTTGAGATTTATCATTCATAGATTGTGCATTATTAATTTGATTTGATTCAGACGTGCTATTTAAAATGGATGGATCTTCAACAACCAATACATTTTCCTCACAAGGAGAAGGAAGAGAAAGTTCTTCTTGTAACCATTCCATAAATTCCTCATTTGTAGGTTGGTCTTTAGAATCGAATTTTAAACATACCAATTTGAATCTGAGAACAAAATCAACTAAGTCTTCATTTTCTAACTTTCTCAAATTCTCAATTTCTTCGCATACTTGATCATGATTATAATTCGCAAATGTATGAAGGAATATCGAGGTGCACTCATCCCAACTGTGGATCGAGGCAACAGGAAGTGGTTCAGACCAATGTTTGGCAATACTTGTAAGAGTCATGGTAAAAATCCTGCATAGAACAAGTTCGTCAAGATCAAAACCAGAATGAGAAAAATTTAAAGAAAACTGAAGAATATGTTCAAATGCAGAGGTATTACCTTCACCGTCAAATTTTACTTGAGGGATACAACTCCAAACAAAATGTTTGGTATGAGCCATCTAGAAAAAATTAGACTTTACGATTCAAGACTCAACAAATACACTTTAAGGAAGCCATCCTTCTAGCACCAAAAATTTTGATCGGCAAAAATGTACTCCGTCAACATTAGGGGAGACCACCTAGTCAGGAACTTAAAGAAACTCCTTTTCCATTGAATATGGCGGTTCTGACTGGTTATGGGTCTAGTTACCATGTTATCTATTACTAGCATAAAACTAATATAATATAAAACTAACATAACCTAAACTAATAATTAGTCTATTTACACCTATATTACATCATGTTACATTTCTTTTGCATTGATCTTTAAGATGTGGGTTAAAGAGGTAAATCGACACAAAGATTTGATCGATTTAAAAAGGTTGAACAAACCGCAATTAAATGATTTATTTGCCTCTTTAAGAGATGACTTGATGCAATCTAAGATGTAAATGTAAAACTAATTTAAAACATGAAAAACCTATCTCAAACTAGAATGGGATAGCCCTCTCCCAATCCGAGAGCAAGTTAACTAAAATAGGGGGGAAAGACTTAAATAATTCATCATATGATTTTGTATTAATTAAAGGAAGTAGTTCACATTAGCTAATACATGTGAAAGAAAAATAAATCTGCAAATGAATAGTAAATATTTATCATTCACCACAACTATAATTCAATGAATTAAGTATGATTTCGATCTCATTCTGCCTCTTGGAGATAGCTCACAATTGACTCAACAATAGTGTTAGAGATCAAAGAAACATACTACTTAGAATGTAGATCAAAACCAATTATAAACTTTGAAAAAAATATAAAAATTTAACATTCTGGTAATAGTACACAAGAATGAAAATTCATTAAATAGTGCCAAAATTACATTACAAATGCATAGTCTTGGAGCAGCTCAGTCCCATAGTAAAACTGCCTACAATAGTGTTAAGCAATTAAAACAGAGCTAGAAACCCTTTTTCAACCTCTACAATAACTCTCTTTATGCTAAACAATAGTGTATAAGCACAAATTAAATCATAGCAAAGACCCCCTGTGGTGGATCGCGACCTCCTCCAATCTTATTGAAGAGACAAGTATTTATACAAAGTTTCAAAGTTAACAGATCCCTTCGGTTTCTCAAAAAACAAGAAATAAAAAATAAATGAATCTCGAGGTTTTGTATTTTGTTGAATCACAAGCTAAACTTAGAATATCTCGAAAGGTTAATTTGGATCGGATTCAAATAGTATTTTCCACATGGCAGGGGTCCTTTAGAAGTAAGGACCGAGCATTGCGTTATGTCCTGTTACACAAATCATAGAGGAGATCAGGGCCTTATTATTAAACTTAACTAAAACAACATTAAAAGTAAAATACACAACATAAAACCTGAAAACCATTTAAATAGCGGTTTTAATAAATATAGCAGTGACCCTTTATGCAAATGACAAGTGGCAGATGTTAACAATTATCGAAGAAATGGATATCATAACTTTTAAAATGAAACAAAAGAAATAGTTGCAATACTAGGCGGATCCGACATGGAGCGGATGTGATATTGTAATCAACTCCCTTTAATAAATTTATCGGGTCCATTATATCATAGGTTTATATTGGAGGTTTGATATCGAAGGTTTTACAATTGTTACCATTTAAAAATTTTGATACACAAGCAGGCATGATATTCTGATTAGACCAATGTAAATATGCATATCAGGTCCACTTATCGGAAGGAATAGTATGTTGGAGGTTGGGGCGAAGGCCTATCAAAGTCGAAGGTGAATGACTATCAGAAGTCGAAGATCAGAGGGAGTGTTGTATTGGAAATCGAAGATTGGGGAAATATGATATCAAAACTTTTAAGAGGTGACACATAACAAAAAATCCAATATGAGGGATTCTCTTATATAAGGGAGCGGAGAAGGGTTACGTGGTATGTGGGTCCTCCATAATACTTCAGCCACGTTATGATACATATCACCAAAACCTATATTCGTTTATTTGTATTAAAACCATTTGACATATGGTTTAGAGTTTATATTTGTATGTTTATTAAAAAGGGTTAAGCCACTTACCACATTATAATATGGTTAATGTATTAATGTTTGTCTCGGGGGATATGTTTTTTTAATTAATCTAATTAAAACAAAAGAATAATTACAAGTTTATTAACTTTAGAAAAACAAATATTTTAATTAACTTAAATGTATAAATGGTAAGACTAAGGCTAAATTTGCAAACCATAAGGGAAGATGAAACAAGCATTAATGAAAAAGATGACTAGGCTAAACTGAAGAAATAAACACTCAAAGCCTAAATGGATGCAAAACGGTCCCCATGTCTATTATGATAGAATAAAATGGGGGTGTTGTGTTTTCACTACAACACCACCCATGTTACTAATATCTTTTGCAAGAAGCTTGGAAGTAGGAAGAAGTATTACACTAAAAGAAAATTCAATGAGAGGTTATCTAAAGAAGGATTGCAACCATGTAAGTAGAATTTTAGTGGCTCCTAGGATATCTTGACCAACGTGGGAAGTTCTATTAGTCATAAAATAAATTAAGTCATCGTGGAATCATGTAATGGATAGCATGAGAGGTTCACTTTGACCTGAGCATTGCGAGCTAGAGGTAAAAAATAAGCACCTTTTGATCTCCTTATAGATTTAGAAAGCTTAAATGAATCCATAGAATCTACTATTTGAATAAAAGAAATTTCAAAAGCCATAACTAGAAATAATACAATTATAAGATCATCTTGTACATGGAAAAGGGCCTAGCAATTCAAGAAAATTAGCATTGGCATATGTAGCATACTTCTGTGGATTAAGGGATGTTATTAAACTATAAGGGCTTAAGGTTTTTTTAGATCAAAGGTACACGTTATCCTGCATGTTGGTCATTTTTTTCTACATATTCTTGTAATTTTTTTTTTGTAATGCTTGGTAGGACCTTCTATTTACTATTTATGAAAAACAAGTTTACACCACATAGATGAGATAGGTGGCCTCAACTTGCCCAGTAGGAAACCAAGTCTGTTGGCCACATATCCGCGTTATATGCCATCCAAAAATCATATAGTTTAAGGTGATCTACCCAAGCTATATATACATCTATATCATAATACGAGTCTGAGTTTTTGTCTATCATAAGCATACATTATAAAAGTAAATGCTATCCGCTAAAAACTTAAAAACAGTTAGGAACCTAACTATTCCTTTTGGTCCTCTGAGGCTGAGTCGACCAAGGTTGGGTCGTCAGCGGAGTCTCATGGTGCATCTGCCAGCTTGATGATACAAGGGATATGCCTTTGGATTCGGTCTAGGTGGATGTCCTGCTTGCACAACTGAAACTGTATGGTCTGCATGTCCTTCTTGTAGTTTGGCATGTCCTGGAGGTTCATTGCCATCCCCATTAATAGTTGCTCCATGGCCTTCCCCATCAAGCTCTTCATGAGCCATTATAGGTATAGAGTCTGCTTAAATTGAGTTATTCTTCCCCTCATATTTCCTGGGTCCGGGATTACCTCTTGCCATGCCTCCATTTTATCTTCTAAGTTTGCCTCCTCTTTTATCTATTCCTCCCAGTCTTCTAAGATCTTCTTGATGCCTACATCTGTCCCTACTCTATACGTTGTTGCTACTTCGTGGATTAGTCTTTCTACTAGCTTTCTTCCCTATCTGGGTTCCGAGGTACCTGGGTCAGTACCCCGGGGCTCCTCACTTCCCCTTCAACCACGTCCTCTGTCACGGGTTGGTCTAGCCATGTCACCTATTATGATCACCTATTCACAAAACATTCCAGTTAGCTTACGAATTACATTTTCCAGCCTTTCTACCATTCTATCGATGCCCCTCTCCTTGCATCTCCTACCATCCCCATCTTTGCCTCGATGCCCTTCTGCCCACTGCTTTGCTGCCTCATTTCTGAAGTAACAGCGCCTCTCACCTGCCATGAAATAGCCTCTCTGCCAGAGCTAACAGTGCCACTCCCCTGCCATGCAATAGCCTCTCTTCCAGAGCTAACAACACCACTCCCCTGCCATGCACTATACCCTCTGCCTTTTTGGAAATTGCCTCTCTCTGCTTTGTTCCTGGGGATAGAGTCCTAGTGCTCAATTCGCATGATGCTTACCCTTACCCTCTCGTCCCTCAAACCATACAATTACTATTACTACCCTCAATTCCTTTCCCTTCTCCCTCCCCTCTAGCCTGAGTGCCTTTCGCTCTTCTCTATCCCTCGCAATTGCCCCGCCTCTCATTTGCTTATCTCCCTTCTCTCCTTCCACCTTATAGGTTTGGTTGGCTAAATTAATGGCATGGCCTCCCTCATACTCTGATCCATGGTGGCCCCTCACGATACCATTTACAGGTTCGACCTCACTCCCCTTCCCTCCTCTCTGTTCGGACCTCTCATTCCCCTTCCATGTAAACACACAGGTATCATTTCAATTAACGAATATGGCCAGATTACATACCTGGTGCTGCTTCGAAGGTGTCATTGCAGGTTGATGAGTTGATCTTCTTCGTCAGTCCCCTGTCTCTTCTTCACAACAATACTCTTCCCATCACCCTTCATTCCTTCATACTCCCCCTTCTTCCTCCTCTGTCCCATCCATCCTCCTATCCTATCCTGCCCACCTCCATCACTACCCTGGCACTAGCTGCCACTTCTCCCTTCCATCCTGTACTTCCTCATGCGGACACCACCGCACCCATCGCCATGAGCGTGTGGGATGTGGTGGGTTGTACCCATACTGGTATTTGCTTGATAGCCATATCTGGCCTATTTCCTTGGGCAGCCACCCCAATCAGGGGATATTCTTGTAATTTTTATTTTTACTTTATCAAGAGTATAAATCTACAATTTACATCTACTTTAATTTCCTTAATTCACAATTCAATATTATGGATGAGAACCTCCAAGATTTACATTTTTTTAAGAAATTCTATAACAACATAAGCTAATTTCCCATGGTATTCTTTAAAATTTGTAAGTTATATTTGGGTTATAGTATACTAACATAAAGTAACCTTGGAAACTAATGGACCATCACAACTTTCATTATATTCCACATACAACTCCATTTTCTCCAGCTAAATAAGCGTTATTTTAATTATGGTTTGACATTATGGGATGTAAGGTACCATTGAAATTGAAGGATTAGTCTACCATTCCTAAAATTCTTGAATGCCTTGTCTCCTTTGACTCATTGTTTAAAAATTGTAAAGTAAGGTTATTTGAAAATTATGACCGGACTTGCAAATAATGGATCATGCTTTAATAGTGATATTATCAATGTTAAAATAGATCTAGATTTTACCACAACCTTGTGACTTGTTGCAAATCCCATTAACTACATCTTTCAAGCAACACTCTTTCATCCATTTGTTGTATATATCAATATAATTCCAAATTGAAAGATTTCGTTGCCCTGAGTCTAATCGAAACAAGGACTTAAATATTTTTTTTTTTAAGACATACTACTACAGCATATGTATTTATTCCATTCACGTTATCATCACCACCACATCTTCTTCCCTAATTTATAGGCCTTTTGCAACCATATTTCACAAAAATTAGTCTCACATTAGCATCTGCAAGCTTCGCAAGGTCAAAATAGCATACAAGAAAAGTATAAAAGTTGGTAACTGTGGAGTTAAGTTATATCAATGCTTTGAGATCAATTTATTACTAGTAAATCATGTCTATGATAATGTAATCTTGAAGGATATTGCCACAAGGATCATTACACTATTCTTGTATCCAAATTCAATATAAGCCAAAACCCCTTTGATACATCGCTTGAAGTGTGAACTGGGGATATTTAAATCTAATGGTTTCTTTCAAGTGACGAGTTAGAAAGGTTTGAGGCATAAACACACTGTTATAATATTTTTATAAAATCCATTACTCCAACAGGTTCAAGCCTATTTAGCTTTCATCCTTAATAACATTTTTTAGTTGCTTCAAGTATGATCTGCAGAGAAGGGATCAACATTATCACTTCATATTTGTTGGGGATGCCAATGTCTATGTGTACACACACACACATTGCCACACTCATGCCATGTAAGAACTTTGTTGATGCATCACCCTTATCAAAATTTTACACCACCTCCATTATAAACCTTCATTTGACATCATGAGAACATAACTTGTCTCTTTGGTCTAAAAGTTTTCCCAAAAATATTGGTATGTATTGATATTTTATGGTGACATTAATAACTAGGTTGATACAATTCCATTATCCTTTTGATCAGTTTCTCCTTTAAGGACTGCATATGTCTTTCAATTGCTAATATCTTGTTTGGTCATACTATTATTAGAGTGGCATCTTCAAGTTAATAATATGTACTCATAAAATTTATATTTTCATTGAAGTTGTGACCTAAGTAGCCTTTTTATTGATAGGTTATACTTAACATATTTCTTGTGTTAAATATGGCATTTAGAGAGTGAGTGGATCGGTTCCTTAAGAAATAGAGGCAATGGTATGGTATTTCCTTTCCTCTTGATTCTTATCATTGTTATTTTGTTATTAGGATTCATGTTATGGCTTGTTGCTACACCTTTGAGGTATGCAAACCAAAAAGTAGAGATCTAAACAAGTACATACTTTTTTCTTTTCACCTTGTCAAACCATGATATCAATGTGACTGTGGAACAATTTCCAATGCCTCTTAAGCCCCAAAAGGGCATCAATAACCTCTAGTAAATAAGGATTACTTATAAATCATTCCAACATAGTGAATTTTCTATTAAGGTTGCTCAAATTACTATTACTCCACTTGTACAGGTTGGTTTTGAAAGGATGGTACTTCCAACAATATAAGTTCAATATTATATTGGAAAGAAAGGATCATTCCTAAAATATATGGCCAACCAAATTGTCAATATTACAGGAAAACAGAGGACTTTAAATTTGAAACTACATTCAAATATCACCATCCATAATAGATGGTTGCACAATCATCGACATGTGTGGGTAATCTAAAGGGGCTTTGCTTGAGACTTAAATGCACATTCTACAACCATCATGGTATTTGTAAATTTGTTCTTGCTTGGAAATTAATCATTCAATGATTATTGTAATTAACAACTCATCAGCATCACAACTAGAGATAGAGATAGAAAAATTGCATGCTTATTTATCTCTACTGTAATGGAAGCTACATCAAGAGTTTCATATCACCATCAATGGAGAGGCTTTGTTGTACAATAAAATATGGTGCGTAATTCAAGGCATGCATGTAGGAAGCACTATGTTAAACATTTTGTACCTTGTAAGACCATTTCCTTAGAAGTTTCATCATACATTTAAAGAATTTCATCATATTGATCAATTTGCTATATTAAATGTTAATAATTTCATAAGAAACTATTGCCATGACAATTATTTAGGAGCATTTTTCCAACACAATAAATGTCTCTATTAATCCAAGTAAAATACATTCAAGGATTAGTGTAATCACTACACGAAAAGAAGGCAATAAATTTTTCAATTGATGCCTCATGAAGCTCCATCAATGAGAGTAGCAATCATTTTCAAGGAGGCATGTGATACATTATTCAACTTACGAAATTTGGAAATACCTCTCATAGTTTTAAAACTACAATTCTTTGAATTTTTAGCAATGATGCACATCAAATTTAGCCTATGACAATTTATTTGTATCTTAAAAATTCTAATATGGTTTAATAGGATTTTTGGTAGAGGAGATGATTACATTAGAAATAATGCGCTCACAAAAATTCAGTGATGCCCAGATATCACTTCAAGAGATACATCATTTTTTCTAATTTTGAATCAAGTTGCTACAGGGTGCCTGTAGGTTTTGATTTTGCATTTTGTGTATGCCATATCACAAAACCTGGGAATTGGGTATTTTTAACTTTTTGTATGGGGATTCTTTTCATTAAAAGTTATATACCTATGGAAAATTTGACATACCTAGGTCATCATTTGAGAGAAATAGTTTGATTTAAATTCTTGCAACAGTGACCTTACTTGAAATATAATTAGGATAATCCATTTTTGGGAGACTCAATGAATATATTTTTCATTTCATTTGGATATTGAACTTGAATCATTTCATTTGGATATTGTATGGTAAATTTATGCCCTAAAAACTAACTACATATCCAAAATCACACTCTTAAAACTATGTTTCATAGGATGTCCATTGGTATACTTGACCTATCAAATCTTCATGTTTTCAAACCCTTATTTACTATGGAAGTACCTACATGAAATAATTTCATCTCCAATTTGAATCAATTCAATTTGTCATGAAATGAAAATCTTATGTTAAAAACAATGACTATTGGTCTAGGTTGCAAATTGAAAATAACTATGCCTTGAATCCCATCTCTTGGCATTGTTGACATATCATTTCAAATAAATTTCAAAATATGTTTGTATTAGAAATATACCTATGAATCTAATTTAATTTGGATTTGGAATCACTGCGATCAGACATCGTATGAATAATTTATAATTGAATTACTATTGGGTAGTCTAGGTTAGCCACGACTCCAATGTTATAGAAGTCAAGTCCTATTGCTACACCAGTAATGACATTGTTGAACAAAACCCATTCAAGAATACCTAAAGCATCATTGTATGCCCATACATGTTTCCTGACTCAAATTGTCCACTAAATCTAATGAATTTTTTGTTTCCTACGTGGTTTATTTTGAAAGTCAATAATTTCTGCAAGAATATCATTCATGTAACCATTTCTACCACATCGCAAATTCAGCCTATTTCTTTCCTTCACAGGACCTCCATACCTTCTTTCCTATCGTCCACTACTAACCGACACAGTAAAGTAACTTGGCTCACTTAAAATGAGAAGATATTTTTATAATTTTAATAAATTGTTGAAAAAAGAGAGCTTGTTGCTACCAAACTATCATAAGTTTTGTGCTTCATGCATGTTATTAATTATTTATAGCATAACTGAGAAAAAAATTTCGGTAATAATCACATAAGAGAAGTTTCATCGACACATTTCCAAACATCCAGTGTGGTTCATCTTGTCCTGACGATGGACCACACTGGATGGTCTGAAACGCGTTGAAGGAACTTCTCTTATGTGATTATTATCGAAAGTTTTTTCTCAATTATCAAATATGGATCACAGAAGCCTGAATTCAAAAATTGTCTAGCATAGTTTCTTCATCTTCAAAATGGCTACAAATTTTGTAGTATGTTCTATTCTTAGTGATGCTTCACATATCCACCATTGATATAGAAACAACACAAATAACAAAGTTCTATGGACAATATTGTATTTCTACACAAGAACTAGTGCCAATAATCCTTGTGGTTGTCAAACAAGAACCTCGTACAATGGAAAGATCATCAAAGAGAAGAAATAGGTGTTGTCACACAAGAACCAACACCCACACACTCTAAGGTTACCCCAAAATAACCAATCTTAGGAGATCCGAAGGTTTCCACACAAGAACAAGCCTTAGATGGCTCTACCATTGCCACAGAAGAACTAATAGTAGAGAACTAAGTTGAAGAAATTCTCCATGAGGCAAAGGCTACTACTCCCCAAGAACATGTAGAAAAATAAGTTGTTGCAGAAGTAGTCTACCCTCAAAATCTTCAACGAATATATCTAATAATTAGGAGGAAATTTCTTAATAGTCCTTGGCACATATTTTCAAAGATATTTACTCTTTTCCATGAGAACCTATGAACAAATTGCTAAGGAAGATTTTATACTTGCTACAAATTTCCTAGAATTATTAGCTATGTATAGGTATGATTGTTCTTTTTATTTGTTTATCAGATTCATTGAATACTCTAGATTTGTATTTGGAAAACCACTTAAGCATCTATTATTTTTTATCCTATTTCCTTACCATTTGATATTTTTCTTGGAGGGAAAAAGTCTTGAGTTTGGGTGGGGGGGATACCATCACCTTTACCTTCTAGGACCATGATATCATTTTTCGTTACCATACCATCCCCACCATTGTTCAATACAAAACCTTCACCAATCCATTTAATTATGACATCCTCTTACTCCCATAATTCATTTCCACCATAAAGTCCCTCATAAATGTTAAAAAAAAAAAAAAAAACACATTTGATACACATGGACAAGCAAAAGAAAATACTAGAAAAAGGAATGTGTTGATAGACAAGAACCTATAGTAGAAGAATTTTTTGTAGAAGTCATTCCAACACAAAAATATGTTGTAATACAACAAGGAAGAAAAATAAATTCAAAGGTATGAGTTAGTTGATTCATTTCCATGCTTGTTTGATACATATATTGGTTCACATCTTCAAAGTTGTTGTGGGTGACCAAGCACAATGATATATGATTTTTTTTGGTTGATGGATACTTGCATTCATATTTGCATGCCTTTTGAGGGATCTTATGGTGTTTTGTTGGCAATAACAATCAATCCCTTTTGAAAAGGCTTGGATCAATCCATAATTTTTAATTTTAAATAAGCCATCAATGAAAAAGATGATTTTCATATGGTTTTGAGATTATCCTATGATAAAGGACTTAACTATTAAGTTGTTCTCTAGAGAATTAGTTTTGAGACATCGGATTGTTTTGACAATATAGAGGCTTTAATTCCTTGTCGACAAGTATATAACTTACAGAAGATCATCTTATATATATTTTTGGACTTTTTACTTTGTCTCTACCAAAAGTATAAGAAACCATCAAGATCAAACAATACGAATGAAAAAAGGATTAGCCCTAAATTTGTTGACATTAGTAGAGATAATCTAACACCAATGTTTCCTCCTACAATAGATCTCTTCCATGTATTATGGTAGCTTTCATTCTTGTAGTTGTGTTAAAGAATTTACAAAGCATTGGTAGCCTCTTCATTAGCAACCTTAATAATACAAGTTACAAAATCTATAGCAAATGATTTTCTTATATCTTGAAATTGGTGAACTAGGTATTCTTGATTTTTGGCGAGGAGAAGCAATGGGGTATAACAGGTATGCCTACAAAATTTCTCAAAAATCCATATCATATTTTGTGAGAAATTAGCAATTTATTAGGCCTATAGTAACCTTGAATTAAATACATAAAATGATTTTACGTAAGTCTACTTTGGTGAGCAGAAGGTACAAGAGAGATGATGAGGTATTTGCAATTTCACTTCATAGTAGACATCCAAAATTATTCCATAAGCAACATGTTGCAATATTAGTTGCAATCCTTGAGATTTAAGATTCCTACACTAGAAATTGCCAAGAAAACACTGATCTTCTATGTCCTTTTGTTGTATTCAATGGTTGATAACTATGAAGAATTTTGGTGGACAGTCTACTCTACAAAAATTATATATGAAAGTTTTAGATTTGATGAAATTCAACCAATAGCCTAGAATTAGAATGGTCAAGATAACAAGGACACACATACTAAATAACCAAAATCTTGGGGGGTAAAGGAATCATTCAACATCTATCCTTGCAACTTTGGACAAGGTTGCATGAGGACATGCAACATATTCAATTTGGGGGAGATGATAAGTCTTAAAATTGCCATCTTCTTACTTCCTCCTTTCCTTATTTCTAAAATGTTTTCATTTGGTGAGCTTATATTAGCCCATTCTAATGCTCGTATGTGAGATTTAAGCTTTAGGTGTTTTCAATTACATTTCTTAGTACTTCATTGAATTACGATTAACACTAAGGAGAATTAGAATATTTTGTATTTGCTTTTGAAGTAATGGTTGATGAATGGAAAATTTGTTGCATGTTTATAAGATGGCATTGCAACATTGCTCATTTTCTAGCCCATATACTTGAGTTCCCTTTCAGGTTCTGCCAAGAACATGGTTTCTAAATCCATGCCTCCATGTGTGCATTTTATGAAGAATTGGAAAAGCTAGCACATAGATGTGAGATGATGATTTACTACCTTATGTATCCCAGAGAGTACAATAATTTATGCAAACCCATGAATTAAGGTTGCAACACATCCAAAGATATAAAAGCAAATTCTTATTACATAACCATACATTATTTTTATTGTTATGGAAACTCAACTCATCATTTCAATAATTTTAGTCAATAATTTTTAAAGTGCTAACAACGGGAGTGTTAGTGTTGATTTGTAAAAACAGGGTTAAAGCACTAGCAACTAGAGTAGCAGCACTTTTTTGTAAAAAAGGTCAATTAAACTCTATTTTTTCTTATAAAAGGTAGTAACTCCGGGCATGGTTTCCGAACAGTTGGAAACAAAATTTTGAAAACTCAAAGACATTTTGTCGAAAACAGGCCCATTAACAAAAACCTCTACCATATTTGCATAGCTATCATGGTTTAAAAGATTCGAATCGATATTTGAAGCCTATTTTTCAGGAATTTTCTAGAATTAATCTTTTCTATTTTTAGAAAAATGTCTAATCAACTTTCAATTGGAGAGCCACCTCATCAAATTCGACTTGGGGATCCTTAGCTTCAGTCATGACTCTAGAAACAACATGATATTCAGATACATAATATTATTTCTTTTGTTTTATGATGGAACGAATGTAATGTATTTAGTTTGGATTAGATAACACTCTTTTATATTTAGCAATTTGTAATTAAGTATGAACAAGAAACTTACTTTAGTTTTTAATTTTCCTATACAGACAAGCTATGTAGAATGAAGAAGGGTTCGGAATTTTTTGAAAAGTCAGATGATCTGAATTGGATCCTCAAATAATTCCATGATTGTCAAGAATGAATGGCAAACTTCAAGAAATCTTATAGCTATCAGAAATAACCTCTGAATAATGGTAATTTGCAGCCAGCACAGAGCAACGAGGACCTTCGGTCAAAGCGCGCTAACCGTTGGCCCATGGAGACCATGCATGGTGCAAAAATGGCAATTGGGAAGATCAAACTCAGAAATGGAGGTTTTTTCTGATACACGATTAGCATTAATCGTGTATCGTTGGGCAAAACCCCTCGAGAAGGAAAGGCCCCGAGCGCTCGGTCACAAGGGAAACCAAAAAACCGTGGGAAAGCGCTAAAACCGACAAGGCGGGTCCCGCACTCAAAACCGACGGAATATCGGAGGCATTTTGGGCGGTAAGCGGGTTTGGCCGAGGACCCAGCGATTCCATACATCGAGTGACACGTGTCTGGTGGAGGAGAGAGAGAAACCGCTTACATCGCGGACTAACGATCAAGCAACTCAACCGCGCGATATAAGCGAAGACAGTAGGATCTGGGGGATCCAGATCAATGGTAGAGGTTCAACCCGATGGATGACCAGATCCGAGGGAGAAATAAGCTACGGCACATAAAGATTTGAAGTCCAATTTGACCGATGAATTGACAGAAGGATCCATTTCGCAGGAATATGGGAAATAATGGAAAAAAAATGACTGTTCAGGAAGAACTGACACTTAGTTTGCAAGGAGACAGGTGGCCACCTCTCTGCAAAGCGTTATGTAGCAATGATGATGCAGGGCAGAGGAGTCCCAGCGAACAGAGGCAAGCAATCCAGAGAGCCGAGAAGACAAAACGAACAGTCGAAGGAACGAACTGGCTTTAAAGCCACGAGCTGAAAGAGACAAGACAAGGATACAGTGAGGCAGAGAAGCAGTGAAGAAGCCGAAGGCTAAGAGACACAGAAAGAGAGGCAAAATTGCAAAGAACAGAGAAGCCGAGCTGACCATCAGAGTAAGGGCAACATCAAGCAAACAGAGACCAATTGAGGTTGAAATTCAGTAAGGGGATTTTGTGAACTCCAAGGACTTGGGAATTCCAAGTGCCATCCTACTGATTATCCTCTGTCAAATGAGACTCAGATTGAGCTCCTTACTGTAAGACTCTGCTTTAAAGAAATAATAAAAAGGCCACCACTGAAGGCTAGACCAGGAGACATAGCCCAGGAGGATTGGGTGAACTCCTTATTAAATTTTGTTGTGTTTCTGTTTTGCTTACTGTGATCTCTTACTGTTTCAAGTGTCTATGTATTTTGAAATCTTATCGATATGTTGCCTAAGATAACATAAACACACACACTAACACATGAGTCTATAATACCTTCATTAATTTCCTGAGGTCACCTAGGGGTGATTTCAGATCAAGTGGTATCAGAGCTATATGTTGTTAAGTTTGGAAAAGCTTGTGTTGGATTTCGCTGTTGAATGCTAACTAGATCAAAGCTCAAATTAGGAGAAGGAGAGTTGGTTGAAACTAATCTTGAAATTGGAAGAGTTTATCCTTAGAAGACAATGTTGGAGGAAGGTTCCGTGGGGCTAGACCCTCGATTTATAGATAGTTTCCTGGCCATGAGATCCATGGTAGAGGAAATGTATAAGGACTTTAGAAAACATAAAGATGAAGATTCATCAGGCTCCAAACAAGATAAAGGAGAAGAAGAGTCTCTCCTCCATGACCACTCAAAAGGCAAAGGGAAATAAGAAAACTTTCTCACACCTCCTAATAGCCCTGAACATAAAAATAAGACATATTTGATTAAACTAGATGTTAAATTTGACTTACCAATATATGATGGAGAGTTGAATGTGGAAAAGCTGGACAATTGGATCAGACAAATTGATGTTTATTGCAGAGTGCAAAGTATCGACTCAGACAAGAGCAAGATTCAGCTGGCCAGCCTACGCCTTGGAGGCACTGCCTTGATTTGGTGGGAAGGCAGGACCCAAGCTGACATGAAGAGACATGGTAAGACTCTTTCCGCCTTGAATGAATTTGTTTCTACAATCAAAAAACAGTTCTATCCACTAGCCTACATGCTAGAAGTCATGATGAGCTGGCAAACTCTTCGCCAATTGAAAGGGAAAAGCATACAAAGTTACACCCAATAATTTAGGAAGAGAGCTTTGATTCTAGGAATCTCATTAGACTCACCTGAGAATCTGTTGAAGTACATTGGTGGTCTACACAGCTACATGAGGCACACTAACCTCATGTTTAATCCCACTAGTATAGATGAGGTATATGTTCAAGCTACGCATCTAGAAGCTAGAGGAAAGAATGGGAACCTAGAAGTTGGGGGATCATCCCAACCCACTGCAAGCAAGAATAAGGAGAAAAGAAAAACAGTAATGGAAAGCAAGGAAGGCCAACACTGCACAGAAAAGCAAGTCTTCAGGCACCCACTATAAGAAGGATGGGCATGATGATGAACACTATTGGATTCTGCATCCGGAGCTAAGACCTAAGAAGTTCGAGGGCAAGAATAAGAAGACTGTTGCAGCTATTCAGAAAGATTTGGGGTCAGACTGGGAGATGAAACAACCATTGCAGCCATAGGTATAAAAGGTAAGAATTCTGAAGCATCTACTAGTAATTATGCACAATCTACTATTCATGAAGAAAATGAGAGAAAAAAACATGAGCTTTTCCATATTCGAGTTATTTCCAAACATCAAAAGATTGATACTTTGTTTGATAGTGGCTCACAAGTAAATTTAATTTCTGAAGAAATTGTAAAGAAGTTGGGATTACTGACTACACCTCACAAGAAACCATACCCATTAGGTTGGTTAAGTGATAAAGCACAACTACAAGTGACTAGACAATGCAAACTTAAGTTTTCTTTTGGGTCAGCATTTGTAGATGAGGTTGAGTTAGATATAATTGCTTTAGATATGTGTGGAATTGTTTTAGGAAGTCCTTACTTGAATGAAAGAAAAATCTATTTTCTATAGAGCTGAGAACAAGTATCTACTCGTTAAAGATGGAATCAAATACTTTGTAAGAGCTCATAAGCTCAAGAATAATTATACTCTCATAAACTCAGGGCAGATGAAATGAATTGTAAATTCATGCAAACAATTTTTACTGATGGTTGTAAAGGAAAAGAAACATGATAAAACCAATGTATTTGAGGGCTGTGATGCTAAACAGCAAGCTGATTTAGAAAAAGTTGTTTTAGAGTATGATATCTTGTTTCAAGAACCTAAAGGTCTGCCACCCAAGAAGGAAATAGTGCATGATATTAATTTGCAGCAAGATGCTCCATTCCCGAACATTGGGATGTACAGGTTGTCCGCTTTAGAGAATACATAAATCAAGAAGCAGGTGCAAGAGTTGCTCGAGAAGGGGTTCATCAGACCTAGCACATCACCATGTGGGTCACCAATTGTTTTGGTGAGAAAGAAAAATGGCTCATGGAGAATGTGCATTCATTACCGAGCACTGAATAAGACAACAATCAAAAATCGTTATCCCCTTCCTTGCATAGATGATCTATTAGATCAATTGAAAGAAGTTGTTTATTTTTCCAAGTTAGACTTGCATAGTGGATATCATTAGGTCAGAGTTGCAGAACAAGATGGATGGAAGACTACTTTCAAAACAAAGCAAGGATTGTATGAGTGGTTGGTTATGCCTTTTGGCCTAACTAATGCTCCTGCTACTTTCGTGAGAATAATGAATGATGTACTCAGACCTTTTCTTGATGATTTTGTTATTGTATATCTAGATGACATTCTTATATTTAGAAAAACATGGGAAGAACATTTAAAGCATGTTAAGCAGACACTAGATGTTTTGAAAAGAGAATAACTTTATGTTAAACTCTCAAAATGTGAATTTGGAAAAACATCTTTGAATTATTTGGGACATATAGTAGGGGGTGGTGAATTGAATATATATCTCTCTAAGGTGGCAGTCATTTTAAATTAGCCTAAACCCAAATCTGTTATAGAAGTTAGGAGCTTTTTAGGAGCAGCAAATATTGGAGAAAGTTCGTTTCTGACTTTTCCTTAATTGCAGCTCCCTTACATGCTTTAATAGGATTGAATGAGGTGTTTCAGTGGGGAGGCAAATAGCAGAAAACCTTTGACACCTTGAAAGAAAAGATTAGTACAACACCAGTACTAGCACTGCCAGATCTTCAAAGACCATTTGAGATCCAAACGGATGCCAGTGACTATGCCATGGGAGTAGTGTTGATACAGCACGATAAACCCATATGTTATCATTCTGAGACATTTAATTCTGCAGTAGTTAACTATCCCACATATGATAAAGAATTGTATGCATTAGTACAGAGTGTGAAAAAGTGGAAACATTACTTAATGGGCAAAGAAACAGTTATACATACTGATCATCAACCACTTCAATATCTACACTCCCAAACTAAGTTGCAGCAATCAAGACACTATAGATGGATGGGTTTTCTACAACAATTTCATTTAGTCATCAGATATAAAAAGGGCATACACAATAAAGTTGCAGATATGTTATCTAGACCCATTATAAATGCATCTACTATACTTAAGCATAATTTTGTATTACATGAAAGCTACATTGAACAATATGCTCAAGATATAGACTTTAAAAATGTATATGCAACTTTAAGTCAAGGCAAACAAGTAGAAGAATTGGATTATCACATTAAGGACCAACTCTTGTATCATTGTGGGAAGCTATGCATTCCACAAACTGAAAGAGTAAAGATAATTCGAGAAGCACACACTTCTCTAATATCAGGTCACTTTGGGGTAAGTAAAACAGTTGCATAGCTACAAATATTTTGTTATTGGCCAAAAATGAACGAGACAGTTTCTAGATATGTAAGAGGGTGTACGATGTGTGCTAAAAGCAAGCCCAGCAATAGAAAACTAGGCTTGTACACTCCATTACCAGTTCCTTCTCATCCTTGGGAAATTTTTTCCATGGACTTTGTTGGAGGACTGCCTAAGTCTAGGAAAGGTCATGATTATCTATACGTTGTTGTGGATAGGTTCAACAAAATGTGTATTTTGATACCTTGTAATAAACAGATTATAGCTGAACAAACTACAAAACTGTTCTTTCAACATGTATGGGTTCATTTTGGATTACCCACTTCTATTATATCTAATCGAGACACCCAATTTGTGGGAAAGTTTTGGTCAAGTCTGTGGGAACTGATGGACACCAAACTGAAGAAAAGTACAGCTTTCCATCCACAAACAGATGGCCAGACAGAAGTAGTCAACAAGATAGTGATCGAGTTGCTAAGGGGATATTGCAGCAAGCATCCCAAGCTTTGGGATGAACATTTGTGTTATGTGCAGCATGCTTACAACCAATCCAAACATTCTTCCACACAGAGATCTCCTTTTGAGACCTGTTTTGGTTTCACACCAAGGTCTCCCTTGGATTTTGTCTTTGGTAAGGACACAGCAGTTGAGGGACATAGCGATGTGGACAAGGCAACTAGGTTCATTGAACAAACACAAGAGATCCATCAAGCAGTATAGGAACAACTGGAAAAGAGCCAGGCCAAATACAAGGCAAGGCATGACAAGCATTAGATGGAGCATAGTTTCCAAGTTGGTGATCAAGTCTGGCTATATATTAGCAAGGACAGGATGCAAGGTGACGGTAAGAAGCTAAAACCAATAAGGTATGGACCTTTTAGGATCCTTGAGAAAATTGGTGAGAATTTTTTTCGCCTTGATTTGCCAGCTTATATGCACATCTACTCAGTCGTCAGTGTAGACAACTTAAGACTATTTGAACCTTCGTTAATTGAAGATCCTAAAGAACAGAGTCAATTGCCTTCTGTTGATGACCTGCTACCTAAATATCTTAATGAATTGCAGGAGACATAGTTCTGGACAAGAAGGTGAGAACGACACGCAGGGGAGATGTTGAGTACCTCAGAATTGAGCTCAGGGGTTCAAAGCCAAGCAGTGCCAAATGGATAGAGATTGGACAGGTGAGAAAGTTGTATCCTCACTTAGTCGATGCTTGAAAACCAACTTTTGGTGGTCCAAAAGCTTTTTCAGTGGGAAGGTCGTGATCCGAATTGGATCCTCAAATAATTCCATGATTGTCAAGAATGAATGGCAGACTTCAAGAAATCTTATAGCTATCAGAAATAACCTCTGAATAATGGTAATTTGCAGCCAGCACGGAGAAACGAGGACCTTCGGTCAAAGCGCACTGACCATTGGCCCATGGAGACCGTGCATGGTGCAAAAATTGCAATTGGGAAGCTCGAACTTAGAAATGGAGGCTCAAAGCGCTAATCGTGTATCACTGGGCAAAACCCTTCGAGAAGGAGAGGTCTCGAGCGCTCAGTCACAAGGGAAACCGGAAAACCGTGGGAAAGTGCTAAAATCGACAAGGCGGGTCCCGCGCTCAAAACCGATGGAATATCAAAGGCATTTTGGGCGGTAAGCGGGTTTGGCCGAGGACCCAGCGATTCCATACACCGAGTGACACGTGTCCGGTGGAAGGGAGAAAGAAACCGCTTACATCGCGGACTAATGATCGAGCAACTCAAACGCGCGATATAAGCGAAGACTGTAGGATCTGGGGGCTCCAGATCAATGGTAGAGGTTCAACCCGATGGATGACCAGACCCGAGGGAGAAATAAGCTAAGGCACATAAAGATTTGAAGTCTGATTTGACCGATGAATCAACAGAAGGATCCGTTTCACAGGCATCTGGGAAATAACAGAAAAAAAAAAAGACTGTTCAGGAAGAACTAACACTTAGTTTGCAAGGAGACAGGTGGCCACCTCTCTGCGAAGCGTTATGCAGCAATGATGATGCAGGGCAGAGGAGTCCCAGCGAAAAGAGGCAAGTGATCCAGAGAGCCGGGAAGACGAAATGAATAGTCGAAGGAACGAACTGGATTTAAAGCCACGAGTTGAAAAAGACAGGACAGGGAGGCAGTGAGGCAGAGAAGTAGTGAAGAAGCTGAAGGCCGAGAGACACAGAAAGAGAGGAAAAATTGCAGAGATCAGAGAAGTTGAACTGACCATCATATTAAGGGCAGCATCGAGCAGAAAGAGACCAATTGAGGTCGAAACTCAGTAAGGGGATTCTATGAACTCCAAGGACTTGGGTATTCCAAGTGCCATCTTACTGATTATCCTCTGTCAAGTGAGACTTAGATTGAGCTCCTTATTGTAATACTCTACTTTAAAGACATAATAAATAGGCCACCACTAAAGGCTGGACCATGAGACGTAGCCCATGAGGATTGGGTGAACTCCTTATTAAATTTTGTTGTGTTTCTATTTTGCTTACTGTGATTTGTTACTGTTTCAAGTGTCTGTGTATTTTTCAATCTTATCGATCCGTTGCCTAAGATAACATAGACACACACACCAGCACATGAGTCTGTAATACCTTCATTAATTTCTTGAGGTCACCTAGGGTGATTTCAAATCATCAGACCTCATGTATATTATTTTTATATTAATAGAACTTGTTGCAAGAAGTATTACATAATTTTAGAGATTCATGTGTTGAAGGTTTGTAGTCAATTTCTTATGCTATTTTTTATATTTCTTAGTCAAAGGTTGAATCCATTGATCTTCAGTAATTTGAATAAAGGTTATGAAACAAAATTATGTATAAATGTTATGTTTTGGGTTATTCAGATTTCCTATATGTTTTTCAACTTAAATGTCAATTATAGAATTCACATGGTTGCTTTGTTTTTTTATGTTTACTTCTATTATCTCCTACCATCTCTCATTAATGATTTGTTTAAGAAACCTACAAATACTTTGCCTTTGTTAGACTTATTTTTATGACCTGTAGTTAGCTTCTTGGTATCAGAGACTCTGTTATCACTTAAGAAACAATTTCCAAATTGTTCATATCAGTTTGATTGTAAAGGTTAGGTGCCAGTCCAGGTTTAATTTTTTGTTTGCTTTAGTGTCTAAGTCCTAGGAGTCTTGGTGGTATGGTTAAATAAAGGTCAACTATCCATTCTCATTCATCACTGGTCTCATAACTCACATAGTTTCCATGTATCAGCTTTGTTCGAAGGTTCTTATGTGTTACGAAACTGTTTAGGAGTTTTCGTAGCGCATAAACACTGTTTAGGAGTTTTCGTAGCGCATAAACTCTGTTTAGGTGTTTTCGTAGCGCAAAACCCAGATTTTGCACTGGCTGCGCTACGAAATCGGGGATTCATGCAGATTCGTACCAAATCTTGCTCAGTTGTCATATCTATCAAAATCCGTTATGTTTACATCATCATTTGTCAGCTTATACACTTCGCCTATCATGTCCAACTGCTTATCTTCATCATTAGAGTCGTTAGGTACCTTGGTACGCTCAGATTTCAAGTTTCAAGAAGAGCCAAGTATTCACAGTCATGATTTGTGTTTGGGTTCATGCATGAGAAATAAATTGTTAAGCCTTCAATTTGAATTCCCTGAAGATCAAGCGAGGTCGTTTTCAAGCGAGGCAGCTTTCAAGAGAGGCAGTGATCGAAGATTAAGGCAGTGCCAGTATTTCAAATTTCTATTCCGCTGGAATTTCATGGAGGGGTCTGCAGAAAGAAAGGAGCACAGGTCAGGCAGATGTTTGAGGAATGAACCTGAGGGGTTAGACAGCATCCTAAAGAATGACGAAGTTGAACGAGCCTTCAAACAGGTTGGCTGTTGGAGGTTTTGCGAAAAACTTCAAGGAGGCCATATGCAAGTCACCAAGGAATTTGCCTTGAATTTCACAGGATTGAATTCGAAAGTTGGGGTGCTTGAATTACCCATCTCTCTAGAGGTCATATCTGTAGTTACTGAAATCCCAAGGGGAGAGGAAAGATGGTTTAAAAATTTCAAATTTGATATGACTCCCTGCAAAGAGTTTCTGAAGCCGAAGTTCATTGATTCAGATTTAAATAAGTCTGTGCCCGGGAATTTTATCAAGGACTCATATGCCAATTTACTTACCTGCATACAGAGGTACTTTACCTATGAGGGGAGGTATCATAAGGTGTATTCATATCACTTCAAGCTTTTGCTGCATTTCACAGGAAATATATCTCTTGATTTACCTTTCTACTTGTTTCGTAGCCTAGGCAAAATGTGTGACAAGGTTCAGCTAAAGAAGGAAGCCTGTGAGACCTCATTGTTTCACCACGGCTTAGTCAAGTTGATCGTTTTGCATGAGCTCTAGAGAGTAGACAGGGACTGGTCCATGTTCATGTTTATGTCTGGCTTCAAAAATGAAACTGGCCTCAGTCCTCAGGCTGTAAAAAATTCTCCACCAGCAGCCAATGATCGTGCAGAAACAAGATCCAGGAGATTTGTAAAGGTGAAGGCTAGGAAGCAGGTAAAGGAACCCACCAGACCACTGATAATCCAAGACACACCCCAACAGTCCCAGAAAGAGAAAACTCAGATCAAAGAAGGTGTACATGAATCATCTATAGGTGAAGTAGTCCAGAGAAGAATAACAAGGAGCTAGTTAGCTAAGGAAAAATGCAAGATAGTGGTTACTGAGGAAAGCCCGGTTTCAAAGGGAAGTCTTAATGACTTACTGCAAGCTATTGATATTGAAGAATCTCCCTTGGTTCAAGCAGATTTGATAGAATCAGGAAAGGACAAGACCAAAAAGATCAAAGCCTCGAAAAAGCTCAAGTTTGATGATCTGGTTGCTAAATTTGTCTTTAAGCCAAGAAGACCTGTGACGAGGCATTCAAGACAGGTACAAGAGACACTGCTAGAAGCAAGTGAAACAGAGGAGATAGCACAGTCTCATGAAGGACTCGTGACTTCATCAAAAATATCATCTCAGCTACATGAAAAAGATAAAGGTAAGGTAGTTATCCCTCAAGAGGAATATAGTGTTGAAGAGTTAAAAAAGAAGTTGAAATTAGAAAACCTGGAAATTGCTAAACTGAAGAAAGCCTCAAGGAAACATGCAATCAAGGAAGCTCATTTTAACAAAATGGAGGCTCTATGGGAAGACAAAACAATTCAAATACCCGAGGTGGTCAACTGTCATGCTCAATACTACACCTGGTCAGTTCCCGCAATAAAGGAAGCAAAATTCATCAGAAGAGTTAATACGAGACTGAGAGTTGGGATCAGAGTTATGAAGAGGCAAATTGAGGATTTGAAGATGCAGCTAAGCCAGCGAGAAAGATTTCCTTAAGGAAATCACACAGTAAGGTTATGTCCCAAATTTTGATGATTTATCTTGTTGCAGTTTTTCTTGAAGAATGATGCATCTCCATTCAATTTTGAATAGCTTCAGGGCAGTTGGAAAGGACATTTCAATATAAAAGAGGCTCAAGGCAGTCAGATTTTGGTGTTAAAACTGTGTTTTGTGATTACACAGCAGTTTCGTAGCGCGCTACGAAACTGCTATAGGTGATGCATAATGCATAGCAGTTTCGTAGCGCGCTACAAAACTGCTGTAGCTGCATAATTAAACTCAGTCGACCAATTTTGAGTAATCAAGGGGAAATTTTTTTGAAAGGGGATTTCAGAAAAGGATCATTTACAATGTGCAAGCATCCAGCCAGGGCAAAACAAGCGGAAGAACTCTAATCTTTTTGTTATACAAATGATCACAACTAGTATTTTCCATGACATCTCAAACAGCTTTGAAGAGGTTTTGTCTTCATACGAGTATATGGGAAGGGTCTACAGCACATGAAGAACGTGGCACTCCCATACATTTTTGTGTAATCAAATAGGAACAACATGGTTAATTGGTTTCGAATATCCTTAAGGAAACCAAAAGCAAAAAAACAGGGGCAGTTTCCTACTTTCCAGCAGCAGTAAAGAGATAAGACATTAAGGGCCAGCAAGGAGTTTTAAACATCCACCAAAGCTAAACTGAAGGAAACCACTTGTCAGAGAACGAGTTTTGATTGTAATAAATGCTATTATCAGCATGATGTGGAGTTAGACTCCTAATTGTCTTAGGTTTCTAAAACTTCCAGTTAGCAGTTGTTGTATTTAATAGTTAGTTAAAGTTTGAGTAGGTGTCATAGCAAGTAGAATTCGAGTTCCCCTCATGCTGGAGGAGGAATCTCAGCTATGTAAAGAATTCTATATATAGGAGAGAGAGCAATGTACTTAGGGTTGGAAAATTATTGAGAAAATCTCTCATATTGTGCTTTGTGTAAAGACTTTGTTTTCTAGTAATACAGTATTGGCCTTGCTTCTCAGGAATCAAAAGGAATTCGATGTTCTGAATGTCTTGTGTTGTCTCTTTCCTATTATCTACAGTGTTATGAATGTCTGATTACTTAGAAATCACTAACAGTGCTCTAATTTCCTTCATACATTTGTAAACTGTGTTGGTCCTCTATGTGTTTGGTGTGTTTACATATGTTGGATTCTGAATGCCCTGACTTCTATGCAAAGCTAACCTTACTGTCAATATTGAAGCATATCTGACTCCATAAGCCCAATGGATACTTTTTAATTGTGTTTCAACCTCTTATACTTGTTCATTTTGTTTCATAGAGTTAGCCATCTTATTCATTATCCAAATCTTTAATCTTGTGAGAGAGCCCTCTCAGGTTGGGGAGGCTAAGCCTCAACCTAAAGTAGGTTTGAAATAGTTACTTAAAGTCTACCTGATCACAGCAGCCTATCAGGGTCTGATTTTGAGATAACAGACTCCATGCCCAAATTTTTTACCTTCCTTTCCAAACCAATTTTATATGATCCAATCATGTCTAGCCATTGTTCTAAGTACATAACTAGTCATATTTGACTGAGTTATAGAAGGGATCCCCCTTCGGATTGAAAGGGATGAATTTCAATTCAAAATATTGGTTAGAGGTTACCTTAGAGTTTTTCCCACAGCCGGGGTTTTCTTTAAGTGATAAAATTTTGGCGTCGTTGTCGAGGAACGAAAGACACATTCTCCCCGAATGATTTTATTGTTTAGATCGGATCTCTAAGGGAAAATAGAGATTTGGACATCAGTTTTGGTTGCAATATTTTGCTTTGGTGACTCCATTTTCAGATACTCCAGCTTTCAAAAGTGTTCATGGTGACTCCATTGTGTTGGCATTATGATGCATGTGTTGTCCTTGATGGCAACTCACTTGTAACAGAACAAGTATATGGTAACTAGATGAATCCACAGGTCAGTTCAGAGGTGACAGAATGATGGAACAAAATACCAGAATGATGGGTCAAAGGTTTACATATCAGAATCAGAATTTTGATACGGGGAGATTGTTGGCATTATGAATTAGGTGTTTTCCTTGATGGCAACCTACCTAATGAGTTGTCCTTGATGACAACCTATTTGATGAATGGAATCCTACTTGATAAGTTCTCTCTTAATGAAAATCTACTTGTTAGGATGTGTTTATAGATGTGACAGAATTCAGAAGAATCAATTCAGAGGAATGATAAAGTTGGAATTTCAAGAACTATACGTGAGTTCTGTTAAGCCAAGTTGCGTATGCACACGAGTTTAGTGAAGAAAAGTAGCGTATGGTTTTTGCACCATGGTATTCTAAATACCAGGGGTCCTTACCATGGTATTGGCCCATAGTAATGAGCGCGACAATGGATATTGATCTCGTCAAAGATTACCACCAGCACTAATGTAGTTTTGACCTGTGGTATTGGATAAGGGATAAACTATATAAAGAGGTGAAGATCAAAGTGCTAGGGGTGCAAGTGATGGAAATATTATGAAGAGTTAGATCAAAAGAAAATATGCATGTTATGGGTTTTTGATGCTTTGCTTGATCTAAACTAAGTATGCACCTGAGAGTTTGATGATGGATGAGATCCAATAGATCTAAAATAATTATGCACTAATGAATACAATTTTGGATCGGGATCATGAGACTTGAAATGACTTTTCATTGTGTGATTTGCTCATGGATTGACTAGATCTAACTATTGACACATGTTTTTATCTCTGAATATTATGATCTGGGTCTTTCTGAAGTTCTAAAGAGCTACACAATTTTAGGTCAAAATTTGTAGATCTATACGTTGGTTGGTCTCGGGAAAAGCGCGTATATAGGCGAGTTCGCTTATTCAAAGTAGCATATACAAAGTAAGGGTTTTTGTTCATAAAATACTGATAAACCTGATCAGTGTTGTTGCTTCTCTATTGTATGCCAATGATGTCCTTGTGATTGATCTAGATTAAGTGATAATGTCTGAAGTAGAAATAATTGAATGATGAAGTTGAATGTGGTTATGGATTGATTGAAGAATGTTAAGATTACTTGTTGATTGTGATTGAAGATCAGAGATAGTTATGTGATTGGTTCAGAGTGTTGCAGTAGATCTAAGTATGATTCAGTGTTCTTTTTAGAAATTGCAGTGGTCAAGTTTTTTGTTTTCAGTATATTAAGATATGTACGCGAGTTTCTCTACAGAAAAGCATGTATGCATGTGGGTTTCCTTAAGGGAAGTAGTGTATTCATTTTGGAATTTGAATGATCGAGACTGTAGTGGATTTTTTGTGTTGATGCAATATTCTAGGTTCAGTTAGTTACAGTGATATGACTGTTCCAGTTGATTGGTTGAGTTTTGATTAAGTGTATGTGATTGGGTTTTCAATGATTGGTTGATTTAGTTGTGGTAGAGATTGATGATTGGGTTTCAGTTATTGGTTGATTCAGTTGTATCAAAAATTGATGATTGGGTTTCAATGATTGGTTGTTTCAGTTGTGTCAGAGATTGATGATTGTGTTACAGTGATGAGTTACAGTTTGATTATTGATATTGAGCTTAAGTGTTGATAATGGGTCCAGTCTGAAAATTTGATGAAAAGAGGAATACAAGTTATGATGTCTTGATATTGGATCCAGTTTGAAAATTTATGAAACGTGGTCCATGGATGTTGCTAAGGGTTGTAGCCTTTAGTGAGGAAGTCGAAGCTTCCTGTTAGTAGTAGCTAGCGATCAGATCAAGGGGTCGCAGCTCCCTTCCAGTAGTAGCTAGAAAACAAGTGAAGGTTGTATTCTTCTGCAGGTTGGTGCCTGCATACTGGTACAAGTTTACGCTAGTACAAGAACCAGGGGGTTGGAGCTCGCTTCTAGTAGGAGATGGAGAACAAACGAAGTTTGTAGCCTTCTGCAGGTGGGTGCCTGCATACTGGTATGAGTTTGCACCAGTACAAGATTGTAAAAAGATTTTTCTTTATATTAAAAAGAATCCAGAGACAACAACAGCAAGTGGTTTTTCCCGCATTGGGTTTCCACCTTAAATCCTGGTGTTCGTGTGTGTTTCTTATGTGTGATGGTCTATTTTGTTCTTACAGCACATGGTTATTGTTTATCTAATGTTTAATACATTAGTGATGCACTCGTTGAAGACCAACATATGATGAATTAACTGAATCATTAGTTCATTGGATGTACGCTAGTTATCTTAAGAACAATCACGTGCATACGTGGGTTCCTTTCAGTAAAGTTGCTTATAGAAATCTGAATATGAAAGTTAAAAGCTATTTATTTGAAAATATTGATTCACCCACACCCCCCCTCCCCCATTCTCAGTATTTTCCCAACACATTGTCAGAAGGATTCATAGCTCAAAGCATTCATTAGTGACTCCATAGGTTTTGATGAAGAACTCAGATGTTAGTATTGTTTTAAGGTATACATGTTTGGCTTTTACAGATATTCTTTGTTTTCCTAATCCTCTACCAGCAAATAAATATTTTATAAAGAAGAAAGGTCCTAAATTTGATGGAGATAATTTAAGATTGACTGGAAATCATATCTCAAATTTTGAGGGCTTTACTAATCTTCATGAAGAAGATTTTGAATATGCACACATGAGAATGTTTTATGATTCATTACAAGGAAAATACAAAATTTGGGTTGAATTTTTACTTGCTAAATATATAAGATCTATTACAAGTTTTTAGGATATGTTTTTGGATACATGGAAAAATAAAACGAAGTTTATGGCAAGCCATGTCTTTGTTGAGGATCTTAAAGAAAAGGATAAGGTAGTTTTGTCTACTTTGTCTAGCGAAGAATGTAGGTTAAATAGTTTGGAGAAGATTCTTAAAAAACTTGAATTTAAATTGAATTGTTACGACAACAATTCTCAAGATTTTCTTTATCAAGATAGTACTTATAAAGATTTTTTTCATCGGCAATATGAGGATGTATTAGAAGAAGAAATCATTTCTTTAGATCCTTATGATAATAAAGAAGCTATTCAGGGATTTACACCTTTAGAAATCACAAAATCAGAAAGCATAGATAGTCAGTGAGTTTTTTATGCAGTACATTCTTTTTCTAATTCATTCTATAAAGAGGATCTTGATAGGTTACAAGACCAGTCAATAACGTTTTCTTTACAAAAAAATTGCATGAGTAACCTTATCAAAACAATGAGTCAGTTCATGACAGTTATGAATTAGAGTTTAAGGAAATAGTGCAGAAGAAAAGGTTGTCCTAGATTCCTTTGAAAATAAAGATGTCATTTAGGAATTTGCTCCTTTTGAAGTAACAAATTCAGATTTTTTTATAGTCAAAAGGATATTCCTATTATGAATAATGTAGCTCTTGTATTTGAAGATTTACAAGAATGTACAATTCTTTCTCTCGAGATGGATGATAAAGAAGATAAGTAGATGGTTGTTATTTCTTTTGAAATGATCTTGAGTTTAATGAAATGGAGTAATGAATAGCAACTATAGATCATGAATGTCGTCTTATTTTTGTTGATAAACAAGAAGTATTTGTTCATGTTTTCGATGACCCTATTGCAAACTTGTTGAAATCATCAGTTAAGGGGAGTTTTGCATATTTCATGAGTTATGGGAATGAATTCACTAAGCATGTTGAGTTGTCATTTAAAAAAAAAAATCTCTCTAATTGAAGGAGATGAAAGCATGTTTCAGTCAAAGAATCGGCAGCTTGGTTGGTTTCTTTGGAAACACGATTTTACCTAATATGAGTTGTTTTCAGCTAATTGCAATAGGGTAGATAATGTACATAAATAAGCTCAGTTTGTTCAAGCATTTATTTAGTTTACATTGTGGATTTTATTACATTAGTAGTGAATTTTCAGCAGTCATGTGAATTTCCAATTTGGTTTTCAGTTACAGAATAAGTGCAGGTTGCAAGTTGCAATTGTTGAGTTGGGATCTGCCCAATGGATCAGGCCTCTAGTCTATAGGGGTTCTTACTACCATCAATGATCAACAACATCCCCATGGAGCCAGTCGTTATCACGATATTAGTCAACAATTTTTAAAGCACTGAAAATGAGAGTTTCAATGCCGATTTGTAAAAAATAGGGTTAAAAACGCTGCCAACCAGAGTAGTAGCACAAAAAATGGTCAATACAAACTCTTTTTTTTCCTATAAAAGGTAGTAACTTCGAGTGTGGTTTCTGAATGGCTAGAAATGAATTTTAAAAAACCCAAAAAGGTTTTTGTCAAAAACAGACCCATTAACATAAACCTATCTCATATTTTTTACATCTATCACAATTTGAGAGTTTCTAATTGATATTTGAATCATATTTTTCAAGAATTTGCCAGAATTAATATTTTCTATTTTTAGAAAAATGCCTAATCAATTTTCAGTTGGAGAGCAACCTCATCAAATTCGACTTGGGGGTCATTAGCTTCAGCCATGACTCCAACAACAACATGATCTTCAGATACAAATATTATTTCTTCTCTTTTATGATTGAACGATTGTAATGTATCTAGTTTGGATTGGATATACACTCTTTTATATTTAGAAATTTGTAATTAAGTATGAACAAGAAACTTGCTTTAGTTTGTAATTTTCCTATAAAGACAAGCTATGTCAAGTGAAGAAGGGTTCATAATTTTTTGAAACTTAGACCTGGTGTATATTATTTTGATATTAATAGAAATTGTTACAAGCAATATTACATAATTTCATAGATTCATGTGTTGAAGGCTTCCAGTCAATTTCTTATGGTGTTTTTTCTCTTTCTTAGTCAAATCTTGAATCCATTGATATTTAGTAATTTGAATAAAGGTTATGAAACAGAGTTATGTGTCAATGCTCTGTTTCAGGTTATTAATATTTCCTATATGTTTTTCAACTTAAATGTCAATTGCATAATTCACATGGTTGCTCTGTTTTTTGATGTTTAATTCTATTGTCTCCTACCATCTCTCATTAATGATTTGTCTAAGAAACCTGCAGCTACCTTTACTCTGCTAGACTGATATGTATAGCCTGTAGCTAGTGTCTTGGTATGAGAGACTCCACACCTAATGGTTTTACCTTTCCTTTCCAAACTAATTTTGTATGATCCAAACAGGTTTAGTCATTGTTCTAGGTACATAACCAGTCAAATTTTATTGAGTTATAGAAGGGATCCCCCTTCATATTGAAAGGGCTAGCTTTCACTTCAAAATATTGGTTAGATGTTACCTAGAGTTTTTGCCATAACTAGAGTTTTCTCTAAGTGATAATATAACCAACATCAAAATATTAATGGGAAAAAGATATTTGCATTGGAAATTTGTTAATGAAACATGCCATGGATTTTAGGATCCAATAATCAAGTAAAAAACAATTAGAAGATATCCAAGCATCTTCTCAAAGCATTAATGGAGATCCCATGAATTTGGTATTAAACTATTTGGGAAAGTTAATAAATGATAGTATATATCGTTTTAAATGTTGGAGGGCGGGTTTCTAGACACCCACACGTACAAACACATTTTTTTATTATATATTTATGAGTTCTATATTTGGTTGGGAGGCTACAACTCATGTGGATTGGATAATAGTTCATTTTTACAGTTGCATTATAACTAAATTTTCCCTTGGCACATGGAAATGAGCGACAACAACATTTTCTAAAGGATGACTACTTAAAATAGATGTGATTGTCATTATTATTCATTTTAGAAACCCATTCCAGCAGTGTGGGCTTAAACACATTTTTAGTAGTTCCTCATTAATATTTAGTCATTTCTATTTCAAGCATTCCATATATAAAATGAGCCATTCGTCTCTGCAAAAGGGGGAGGGCACTAAGAGTAGAAAATATCTATTGATGGTATTGTAATATTTTTCCATTATTAATATATAATTGATGATATTTTTCTCGTGTGATTACCCCATAGTGTGTGTGGGTTTAATTTCATAGTTGGGCACACAGGTTGAACCCTAGGAGGGGGCCTGCTCCAAGGCAAGATTTTTCAACTGTGGTTCATCGTCACTGAGTGGACGCTACATCCATGGGAAATAATCCACGCAGATCTACCCAAAGGGATCTACTTGTTGGCCTAATATTTTGGGCCTAACCCCAAGGGTGTCAAGGAGATTTGACCCTGTGACCTCCCAATTGGAAAGGTACTTAGCAACAATAACTCAACCAACTGAGTTATCACTTAGGGCTTTCTCCAAGGCAATATATTGTGTATCTCTTTGAATATATTATAGATGCATCTTATAGTTTGGATTTTATTTATTTTCATTCATCAATGTTAATTTCCTTCTTGGTTTTTATTTGTTTCATTTCCTACAAAATTCTTGGTTGTGGAAACATGCTATTTAATTTCAAGTTTGGAACCACTAATGCTTACAAGTATAATAACAAAGTAAAAGAAGTGTTATCACAAGACTCTAGGTTTTAACCCCGTACAGAAATTACCTGCCTACGAATTCTAAAACACAGAAAATAAACAATGCGAGAGAATAACACATAAAACACATATACACAGAGATTTTCCCCTAGATTCGAAAATCGGGACTACCAGATTGATTTTTCATTATGTTCCTTTCAATGTTACAATACATATATATACATTTCGAAGCATCCAATACCATGGACCGAAAACCATGTACGAAAACCATGCACAAAACCATAGGTAGGTTCGCCCCACCTAATATAGGGTCTAAAAAAAAGTTTCCCAGGGGCGCTGCCCGGACCCTGTAGAGGGGGGCTACCTGCCCCCCATGACCCCCCCATTACGCAATCGGTGCAACGAAAGGGGGCTCCGCCCCCCTCTAACCCCCCAGCTTACTAGGGTGGCTAGTCGTGGAAAGAATATAACACAACCCAACATTCTCCCACTTGTTGTTTTCTTTCCACAAGAGAGCTTAGTCATTTATCCAGCCTTGCAACGCCCATTGTTTCTCTACACCAAAAGAACTTCTTGAAGCTCACATATTTTGTCAATGCATCTGCAGTATTCTTCAAAGTGTCCACATTTACCAGCAACAACTTTTTGTCTTCTATCATATCCCTCTCAAAGTGATACTGAACATCAATGTGCTTTTTCTTTGAATGGTAAGCAAGGTTCTTTGCCAAGAAAATTTCACTTTGGCTATCAAAGTCTATCCTTATAGCTCCATGTACAAACCTCATACTTGAACACAATCTCTACAACCAAACTGCTTCCTTGCTTGCATGAGTGGCTACCATGTATTCTACCTCTATAGTTGATAGCGCCACTACAGATTATTTCTTACTCATCCAACTGACTACACCTCCAAATAGGTTAAACACATATCCACTTGTAGATCTTCTCTGATCCAGATCTCCGGCCCAATCTACATCAACAAAGCCACAAATATCCAAAACTCTATCCAATCCTAGTCTTCCTTGGTAGCACAAACCATAATCACTAGTGCCATGCAAATACCTGAAAACCCGCTTCACTGTTGTCCAATGCTCCTTCCCTGGTTTTGACATAAACCTGCTCAATACTCCCACTGCATGTGAAATTTCTAGTCTAGTATAGACCATCGCATACATCAGGCTACCAACTGCACTTGCATATGGAACACGGGACATGTCCTCTTCCTCTTCTTATGTCTTGGGACACTGTTCAGCAGATAAATTTACACCTACAAGAATAGGAACCTTCACCAGTTTACTTTCATGCATATTAAACCTCTGCAATATTATCTCGACATACTTCCTCTGGTTTAACTAGAGCTTCCTCTTTGCCTAATCTCTTTTAATTTCCATGCCCAAAGTATAGTTTGCAGCACCAATATCTTTCATGACGAATTTGGAGGACAACTGGATCTTCAAATTCTAGATAATTTCTCTGTTATTTTCAACCAGCAACATGTCATCCACATACAAGACCAAATAAATAACACGGTCACCAATAAATTTAAAATACACATAGTGATCTGCTTTTCTTCTGGTGAAGCCAAGTCCCCGTATAAATGTATCAAATTTATGATACCACATCTTTGGTGATTGTTTTAGCCCATACAGAAACTTCTTTAACTTGCATACTAGTTATTTCTTACCCTTCACCGCAAAGCCTTTAGGTTACTTCATGTAGATCTCCTCTTCCAGATCCCCATGGAGAAATGTTGCCTCACATCCATTTGCTCTACCTCAAAATCAAAAGCAGCAACAACAGATAAAAGTAATCTAATATAAGCTACCTTGGCAACAGGAGAAAAAATATCACCAAATCAATTCGTGGCACCTGGGAATAACCTTTTGCTACCAACTGATCTTTGTATTTCTCCACCTTTCCTTCTGCATTTGTCTTCTTCTTGAACACCCATTTTCTTCCAATGGGTTTCCTTCCAGCCGGAAACTCCACCAGATCCCAAGCCTCATTTTTGTGCAAAGATGTCATTTCATCAACCATGGCCTCTTTCTAGAGTTTTCCATCCTCTGAATATACTACTTCCTTCACTGTTCTGGGATCATTATCAGTAATAGATAAAGCAAAATTTGAACAGAAAGCAGATGGACTATACCTTTCTGGCTACCTTCTTTCTCGAACTAATATTCTCACAACCAGAGTTTGTGGCTCTTCATCTTCTGATTCATCTCCTGTTGTCGAGTCTGATTCTTCCTCATTTAGCTCAAACTCTATCTTCTCAGGTTCCTTTGATGGGACTTCATGTTTAATAAAAAATTTCACCTCTCTGAACACCACATCTCGGTTGTACACAACCTTCCTTGTCACTGGGTTCCAAAGCTTATAATCCTTTAAACCATCCTTATACCTAATAAAGATGCACTTTTCAAATTTACTATCCAACTTTGTTCGTTTCTCCTTTGGAATATGCACATATGCATCACATCCAAATACCCTCAAATGTGAAAGAGAGGGTTTCTTACCAGTCCATACCTCTTGTGGAGTCTTATCCTCCAATGCTGATGAAGGTGATCTGTTGACTAGGTAACATGTTGTCTCCACCGCCTCTGCCTAGAATTCTTGTCCTAACCTGGCGCCACTGAGCATGCTTTTTTCCCTTTCTATCAACCTCTTGTTCATTATTTCTGCAACTCCATTTTGCTTAGGTGTGTATAGAGTATTCTTCTATCGTGCAATACCACACTTCTTATCCTCCACCGTTATCTGTCCTTAACACCTTTACCCTCTTCTCTGTCTATTTTTCCACCAGAGCCTTAAATTCTTTAAACCTGTCAAACACTTCAGATTTCTTCTTGAGGAAATATATCCATGTATTCCTTGAGAAGTAATCTATAAATGATACATAGTACACAGACTTACCTAGTGATGGAACCTCCATAGGTCCAAACACGTCACTGTGCACAAGCTCTAATATCTGTTTCACCCTCTTACCACCAGAGGGGAAACTCACCCGATTCTGCTTCCCATATACACAATTTTCACAGAAATCAAAATCCAGAGAGCTATTAGTCATACTTTCTACCATACCTTTACCATGAAGTATTCGAAGGCTCTTCTCTCCAATATGTCCAAGTCTTTGATGCGATAGCATGGTATTTTCTCCAAAGACCACTAGATTTTCTGCTCTACTTTCAGGAACCATAGAACTGTTGCACCCATCAATAACAGTGCTACCTTGTAACTTGTACAGAATTCCAATCCGAACTCCCCACATCAATACCAGTGCTCCCCAAACCATCTTGCAAGTATCTTTCTTGAACACTGTTTTTACACCTGCATTATCCAGCTTGCTTACAGAAATCAGATTTCTGACCAATATAGGAATATGCAAAACACTCGGAAGTGTTCTAACCCTTCCACCTTGCAACTTCAACTTTACTTTTCTGCAACTAATTATTCTAGCCTTCCTATCATCCCCTAAGAAGACATCACCGCCATCATATTTCTCATACTCGCAGAACCAGTCTCTATGGGGAGTGAAGTGAAAGGATGCACTTGAGTCAATCAACCATGCCTCATGATCTACATGTGTACTTGAAGAAACCAAATATACATCCCCACCTTCATCTGAGGTGGTTTTCACCTCTGCAGAACGAACATCATCATATCTCTTTCCTATGTTAGGAGCTTTATATTTACAGTCCTTTTTGTAGTGTCCTTCCTTTCCGCATTTCCAGCACACCTTTACAAATTTTCCTGAAGATTTAGATCTCTCACTCGATGACTTATTTGTGTTTCTATTCTGGGACCATCCTCGTCCAAACAAGGCATCACCATTCTGGCTCTCCATATTTTTCCGTCTCATCTCCTCTGTCAGCAAGGATGAGACTATTTCATCAAACTGCAAGGCAATTGCATTGCTACCTATTGCAATAACCAGACTATCCCACGAATCTGGTAGAGAACACAACAAACTGATGCACTTATCTTCATCTGAAATTTTAATATCAACAGATAATAACTTACTTACCATAGTATTAAATACGTTCAGATGCTCTGTTACCGAGTCTCCATATTTCATCCTTAGGTTATACAGCGTTTTCCGTAGGAACACTTTATTCACCATAGAACATAGTTATCGATCAAATGGGAACTATTACCTCAAAACGGGTACTCGAGCCCAAAATTCCCAAAAAAACATGAAAAAACACCTTGAAATCGAAAATTGTTCATGACAGAATAAAAAAATTCAGAGTAAATTTTCAATATTTTTTAAAAATAATAGTAAAAAACAATAAAAGCCATTTTGTTTGGTGCAAAAAACACTTTGAAATCGAAAAGTGTTGATGCCAGAATAACTTTTTTTTTTTGCAGGGTACATTTTCAACACTTTTTAGTAATGACATTAAAAATAAAATATCGTGACTCTGAAAAAATTTAAATTCCCAATGATTTTCAAGCATGACATTAACGATAAAATATCACGTCTTTGAAAACCCTTAAAATTCCAACAATTTTTAAGCATGACATTAAATTTAAAATATCGCTTCTTTGAAAAACCTTAAAATTCCAACAATTTTCAAGCATGGTGCTAAGAAAAAATATTTATATTTGTTTTCAGCCACAACATTAAAGATAAAATATCATGACTTAGAAAAACATTAAAAATATTGACAATTTTTTCAACCATCGAATTAAAACCAAAGATTATGACTACAAAGCAATCTTAAATTTTCAAAATATTTTATGCATGGAATTATGGAAAAAAAAAAATTATGACTAAAAAAACTTTAAAAATGAACACCTGAATGAAAGAGTTATTATGCCAAGAGTAATTTTTTTTAAATGCTAAATATATAACGATTTTGAAATCTTAGCCTAACACAACTTGATACATTGCGGAAAAAAATTAAAAATCAACTATCAAATTGACATGCAGTGTAGGTGAGCTCAAGCCATTGTAATGAAAACTTAAAGACCAACCATGAAATTAACACATTGTGGAGCAGACTCGATTCATTATAACGAAAAATTTAAAATAAACTATCAAATTGCACATAATGGGATCGGGTTGCTAGATAAGCATCGACGCATACCCTACAAATATATGTGTGTGTGTGTGTGTGAAAGATACATAAGAAAACAAAAATTCAAAAAAAAAAAAAAAAACATGACAAAAAAAAAATCAAATATAAAAAATATATAGAAATTCAAAAATTCAATAATTGAAAAAAAACACAAAATCGAAAGAAAACAAAAAAATATAAATATTGAAAAAAAATATAAAATAATAATAACAAAAAAAAAACAAACAACAACAGCAACTATAAAATGTAAAAAAAAATTAACCATACCATGTAAAATTTGAAAAAAAAAAAAAAAAAAAAAAAAAAAAAAAAAAAAAAAAAAATTTCCCTGACGACCCTGAGGTCCAATTGGCCAGGGGTGGCAAGGGGACGATTCATGACAAAAAATAAATTAAATTTCATAAAATATATAAAACCAAAAAAATGTAAAAAAAAATCAAAATTAACTTGTAAAAATGAAAATTTTAAATAAATAAATAAGATATAAAAAATAAACAAACAAAAAATTAAAAAAAAAATATATATAATATATATAAGAAAATAAAATTAAAAATTAAAAAAAGACCATTTTTTAAGTTACAAAAAAAATATTAAATAATTATCAGAAAATAAAATAAAAACAAAATTAAAAATAAAAACAAAAACTCCTAATGCTATCCGAACTCCCAACATCAATACCAGTGCTCCCCGAACTATCTTGAAGGTACCTTTCTCGAACATTATTTTTACACTTGCATCATCCAGCTTGTTTACGGAAATTAGATTTCTGGCTAATGCAGGAATATGCAGAACACCCGAAAGTGTTCTAACCCTTCCACCTTGCAACTTCAACTTTACTTTTCCGCGACGAACTATTCTAGCCTTCCTATCATCCCCTAAGAAGACATCACCACCATCATATTTCTCATACTCGCAGAACCAGTCTCTATGGGGAGTGAAGTGAAAGGATGCACCTGAGTCAATCAACCATGTCTCATGATCTACATGTGTGCTTGAAGAAGCCAAGTATACATCTCCACCTTCATCTAAAGTGGTTTTCGCCTTTGCAGGAGGAGCATCATCAGATCTCTTTCCTTTGTCAGGAGCTTTAGATTTATAGTCCATTTTGTAGTGCCCGTCATTTCCACATTTCCAGCACACCTTTACAGGGTTTCCTGAAGATTTAGATCTCCCTCTAGATTTAGATCTCCCACTCAATGACTTATTTTTGTTTCTGTTCTGGGACCGTCCTCGTACAGACAAGGCATCACCATTTTGGCTCTCCATATTTTTCTGTCTCATCTCATCCGTCAGCAAGGATGAGACTATTTCATCACACTGCAAAGTAGTTGCATTGCTACCTATTGCAATAACGAGACTATCCCACGAATCTGGTAGAGAACACAACAAAATGATGCATTTATTTTCATCTGAAATTTTAATATCAACAGATAATAACTCACTTACCATAGTATTAAATGCGTTCAGATGCTCTGTCACTGAGTCTCCATCTTTCATCCTCAGGTTATATAGCTTTTTCTGTAGGAACAGTTTATTCACCACAACATAGTTTCCGATCAAACGGGAACTATTACCTCAAAACGGGTACTTGAGCCCAAAAATCCCAAAAAAACATGAAAAAACACCTTGAAATCGAAAAGTGTTGATGCCGAAATAAAGTTTTTTTTTTTCTTTTTCTTTTTCTTTTTAAGAGTAAATTTTCAACATTTTTTAAAAATAATAGTAAAAAACAATAAAAGCCATTTTGTTTGGTGCAAAAAACACCTTGAAATCAAAAAGTGTTGATGACGGAATAGCGTTCTTTTTTTAAGGGTACATTTTCAACAAAATATCATGACTCTGAAAAACTTTAAATTCCCAATGATTTTCAAGCATGACATTAACGATAAAATATCACGTCTTTGAAAACCTTTAAAATTCCAACGATTTTTAAGCATGGCATTAAATTTAAAATATCGCTTCTTTGAAAAACCTTAAAATTCCAACAATTTTCAAGCATGGTACTAAGAAAAAATAGTTATAATTGTTTTCAGCCATAACATTAAAAATAAAATATCACAACTTAGAAAAACATTAAAAATCTTGACAATTTTTCAACCATCGAATTAAAACCAAAAATTATGACTACAAAGCAATCTTAAATTTTCAAAATATTTTAAGCATGACATTATGGAAAAAAATTATGACTAAAAAAACTTTAAAAATGAACACCTAAATGAAAGAGTTGTTATACCAAGAGTAATTTTTTTTAAATGCTAAATGTATAGTGATTTTGAAATCTTAGCCTAACACAACTTGATACATTGCGAAAAAAAATTAAAAATCAACTATCAAAATGACACGCAGTGTAAGTGAACTCAAGCCATTGTAATGAAAACTTAAAGACCAACCGTGAAATTAACACATTGTGGGGCAGACTCGATTTATTATAACGAAAAATTTAAAATCAATTATCAAATTGCACATAATGGGATCGGGTTGCTAGACAAACATCGACACATATCCTACAAATATGTGTGTGTGTGTGTGTGTGTTTAAGATACATAAGAAAACAAAACTTCAAATATTGAAAAAAAATAAAAAATAAAAGTAATAAAACATGACAAAAAAATCAAATATAAAAAATATATAGAAATTCAAAAATTCAAAAAATAAAAAAAAAAACAAAATTTCAAATATTAAAAATAATAATAATAATAAGTGAAAAAAAACATGACAAAAAAAATCAAATATAAAAAATATATAGTAATGACATTAAAAAAAAAAAATGTAAAAAAAAATAACCATACCACGTAAATTTTGAATAAAAAAAAAAAAAAATAAAATAAAAAAAATAAAAAAATACCCAAAAAACAAAAACAAAAACCCGCAAGGCCCAAGTGGCCAAGGGTGGAAAGGGGACGAATCATGACAAAAAATAAATTAAATTTCATAAAAAAAAAAACAAAAACAAAAACAAAAAAAAAAAACAAACAAACAAACAAACAAAAAAAAAAACAAAAACAAAACAAACAAAAACCATAAAAAATGTAAAACACAATCAAAATTTACTTGTAAAAATGAAAAATTTAAATAAATAAAAAAATATATATAAAAAAATAAACAAACAAAAAATTAAAATATATATATATAAGAAAATTAAAATTTAAAAAGACCATTTTTTAAGTTTAAAAAAAAAAAAAAAGCCCCAAGGGATAGCTCAAATGGTCGAGTTCCCGTTGCTAAAGCACTTTCCCAGTTTGGGAGGTCACGGGGTCAAATCTCCTCGACGCCCTCAGGGTTAGGCCTATTAAGATTGGCCGACGGGCAGATCCCTTCGGGTGGATCTGCCCCGATATTTTCCCGTGGATGTAGCGGCCACTCAGTGACCGTGAACCACAGCTTAAAAAAAAAAAAAAAAAAACATCATTTAAAAAAATATTAAATAATTATCAAAACAAAAAAATTAAAACTAAAAATAAAAACAAAAGAATTAAAAAAATTAAAAATTAAATTAAATTTAAAACTTAAAATAAAAAAAATATTTAAAAAAAAAAAAAAAAAAAAAAAAAAACAAAAAACAAAAAAAAACAAAACAAACAAACAAAAACTTAAATTAAAATTAAAAAAAAAAAAATTTAAAAATTAAAAATAAACAATTAAAAAAAAAACACAATTTAAAAAAACAAAAACAAAAAAAACAATTAAAAATAAATAAATAAAAACAATTAAAAAAAAAATATTACAAAATAGCATAACCTCCCCTCTCCTCCCCCATCGCACCCCCCTCCCTCACCGCACCCCCCTCCCCACTCTCAGTCGTCCCCCTCCCCCCCTTACCCCCTGCCTTCCCTTCCCTGCTCCCCTCCCCCACCCGCCACCACCCTACCCCCCCCCCCCCCACTCTCGACCCTCCCCCTCCCGGGCCCCCAGCCAGTGGCCAAGAGGCCACAGGCCGATTCCAGGAATTGGCCTACGGCCTCTTGGCCGCTGGTTGGGGGCCCGAGCGGGGAGGGGAGGGGGAGGGCAGAGTGTGGGGAAGGGGGTGCGGTGGCGACTGGGAGCAAGAAAGGGAGAGGGGTAGGGAGGAAAGGGGAGGGAGAAGAGTGGGGAGGCGGTTGCGGTGAGGGAGAGGGGACGGATGGGAGCTGGGAGTGGGGAGGGGAGGCAGTAAGGGGGGCAAGGCGAGGTCCGAGAGTGGGGATGGGGGTGCGGTGAGGGAGGAGAGTGGAGTGGGGGCCGGCTGGGGGAGGAGAGAGGGGAGGGCCGAACGTGGGGAGGCAAGGGGGGTGAGGGAAGGTGGGGGAGGGGACGATGGTGAGGAGGGATCGGGAGGAGGGTGACTTAATTTGAATGTGCTTTTTTAATTTTTTTTAATTGTTTTTCTTTTTCATTTTTTTATTTTTCTTTTTTATTGTTTTTATATTGTTTTTATTTATTTTTTAATTGTTTTTTTTAATGGAATATTTTTAATTGTTTTTACTTTAAATTGTTTTTTTTGTTATTTTTTAATTGTTTCTTTTTAAAAAAAAATTTAATGTTTTTATTTTCAAAAATTGTTTTTTTAATTGTTTTTTTTATTTATTTTTTTAATTGTTTTTGTTATATTGTTTTTTTAAATGTTTTTTTAATAGCTTTTATTAGTTGTTTTTTTTTAATTGTTTTGTTTTTAATTGTTTTTTTTTTAATTGTTTTGAATTTTTTTTTAAATTTTGTTTTTTAATTTTTATAAATTTATTTATTTATTTATTTATTTATTTGTTTATATATATATATATATATATATATATATCTATCTTAAATTTTTATTTTATTTTAATTAATTTTTAATTTAAATTGTTTTTTACTTGTTTATTTTTTTAATTTTTTTGGTAATTATTTTAAGTGTTTTTTTTGTAATGAGGTTTTTTTTATTATTTTTTTAACTTTAAAAAAAAATGTTTTTAGATTTTTTTTTGTGGATCAATTTGTTTTTCTTTAAATTATATTTTTTTATTTTTTTTAAACAATTTTTTTTCATTAATTTTTTATTCAATTTTTTATTTTCACGAGTTAATTTTTTTTTTCTTTTTTATATTTTTTGTTATGTTTTTTTATTTTTATTTTTATGTTTTATTATTAACATGTTTTATGTTTATGTTTTTTTGTTTTTTTGTCATGTTTTTTAATTTTAATTTTTATGTTTTTTATTTTTAAGTTTTTTAATTTTTTTTATATATTTTTATGTTTTATTACTAACATGTTTTTATTATTTTTTGGTCATCCTTTATGTTTTATTTTTATGTTTTATGTTTTACTTTTATGTTTTATGTTTTTTTTCTACATTTTAGAGGTTTTTTTGTTTTTTCTTTCTCTTTTTATATATTTTTTTGTATTTGATTTTTTTTTGTTATGTTTTTATTATTTTTTTTTTATGTTTTATTATCAACATGAAAATCAGTGACATTTAAAAAAAAAAAAGTATCCACACTTAATTCATTAGAAAATTTAAAGTTTAAAAACTAAGCCCTCTCATCAAAAAAGGTTGATGCTCATCAGCACTTTTCAAAATCAAGATGAAAATCACTAACAAAAAAAATGTTCACACTTGATACATAAAAAAATTTAAAGTGTAAAAAATAAGCCCTCTAAAAGAATGTGTTGATGTTGCTTCAACACTTTTCAAATTCAGCATGAAAATCACTAACATTTAAAAAAATGTGTTGATGTTGCATCAATACTTTTCAAAATCAGCATGAAAATCACTAACATCAAAAAAAAAAATGTCCATACTTGATACATAAGAAAATTTAAAGTGCCAAAAATATGCTAAAAAAAAAGTGTATTATTGCATCACCACTTTTCAAAATGGGTTATTTTTTGCTACCTCAAAAAAACGGGTACCAGTTCACTTTCTCATTTGATCGGTAACTATGTTAGAGACTTAGATTGGTACAAAGTCCCTAACTTAACCCACAAATCCTTAGTCGTAGCTTCCCCTGATACATTCAGCAATACTGAATCTAAGACACACAATCGTATTGTGCTCTTTGCCTTCTGATCCAACTTCTTCCATTCTTCATCGGACACTCTCATTGATTTAGTACCTGGATCTACCGCAATCCACTGATCTTTATCTACCAACAGATCCTCCATCTTGAGTTTCCATAACTCAAAACTCTGACCATTAAATTTCTCAATCTCTATCTTTCCAATGCTCGCCATCTTCTTTCACCACCAGAATTGATCCCGTAGATCTCCCACTAAACAGTGTCTACCACAGGCCCGAGCGAAACCGCTCAGCAATAAAGGCGTCCCCTTGAAGCCAAAACAACTCTGATACCAAATGTAGGTTTTAACCCTGAATAGAAACTACCTACATACGAATTATAAAACACAGAAAATAAACAATGCGAGAGCATAACACATAAAACACATATACACAGAAATTTTCCCCTAGATCCCAAAACCGGGACTACCAGATTGATTTTTCATTATGTTCCTTTCAATGTTACAATACATATATATACATGCCGAAGAATCCAATACCATGGACTGAAAACCATGTGCGAAAACCATGCACAAAACCATAGGTAGGTTCGCCCCACCTAATATAGGGTCCAAAAAAAAATTCCCCAGGGTGCTGCCCCGGACCCCGTAGAGGGGGGCTACCCACCCCCCTCAAACCCCTTGGACAGGGGGGGCTACTGTGCAATCGGCGCAACAAAGTGGGGGCTTCCCCCTCCCCGTCTAACCCCCTAGTTTACCAGGGCGGCTAGTCGTGGAAAGAATACAACACAACCCAACAAAGATTGAGTCATTGATGGTATCACTCTAAGACGAGCCATACATTAGAATTGAAATCATAGGTGTTAGAAGTTAGTTTCTACAATTGTTGATGAGTATTTTTATCTATTTTGTAATATGATTTAATTTTTTTCCAAATCATGATGTGTTCCCTTTCTGCAAAAGCATTTCAATTCTTATATTAGTTTATATCCAATTTTTTCAATGAGAGTAATTATTTAAAGAAATAGGAAGTGCCTAAACCATGCTTGGTGATTCCTTGATGATAGTAGGGTTCACGTTCATGGTGATTTCTTGGTGCCAATAAGGTTAGCATGATCAATGTTCAAGCTCATGATCATTGCCAAGAGTGATTGAGTTAACTTTGGACTTTTGTAGCGCAGTGATGAAATTTCCTTTCATAGATTAGAATTACATTGTAATTGTCCAACTAACTGAATAAAACATTTAGTCTTGCATATATTGTTAATGAGATCTCACAAGCATTAATGCCTCGAGTTGAAAATCTAATGATGATCTATAATGTTCATAATTTTATGGCAATATAATAGCTCGTCAATATGTCAACTTGAGTTTCAAATGCTTGCAAGGTATTGTGTACTATATGTACCAACTACAGGTCTTATGCACTAGTTTACTACAATGAGTTTAAGATTGGAAATTGCATTGCTAAATTGTATTCACAGTTTGTAGAATTGAATTCACACTTCATGGAATAGAAATAAATTCATTTTTGTATAATTAAATGGAAATCAAGCATAAATAATTAAATATAAATTGTGGTTATGAAATGAATTGAAATTCACACACTAATTCTTAATCGTTAAGCAACCATGCTAACTCAAATTGAATTGAATGTTCCATTCTAATGAAATTACTATAAAAGTATCTAACTAGACAATCACAAACTATTTTTACGAATACAAATATATAAAAGCAAAGAACTAGCAACACTATGTTTTTGTTCAAGTGGGCCTTGCCTTGGCATAAGAGAATTGTTGGAAAAGGAACTAGAAAGCGTTGATATAATCATAGGTAATTTTCTTACTAGTTATCTATAATACATAACATGTCAAAAACAAACCTCTATTGTGCATTAAATCACAATATTGATTTAGATACAATGATAATTATGTCATTCTATATGCTAGCTCCCTACCTAGGAATGGCAGGGATTATTCATACTAAGACTATACACACTCCTTATTATGTAATTATAAGGATAGATGTAAAAACTTAGAAAAAAGGAAACTAAATTAAACCAAGTCCATTGAATCAAATAGTCTCAAGTATGTTTCATAATATTGTCTTGTTCTCATATTTATAAAACAAAATGTTGATTTCTTTGTAAAGTATGTGAACATAAAAGAACCACTTGGTTACTCCTAATAGCACCAGTTGCCAGGATTCAATTATGTTCAAAAGAATATGAGAGTATATTTTGTAGTAATATTTAAGAAATTCTTATCACATGGATTTGTGTTAGAAAATTATATATTACAGAGCAATGGAACACATAAAATATTGCCGAAATATAAACACAGAAAATGTATAAAACAAGAGAGACACAGATATACGTGGTTCACCCAGTTTGGGCTATGTCCATGGAGAAACAACCAGTCCTTCCTTTTATTATATTATCCAGCAAACTAAAGAGATACAACCTACAGCAGATCCGCTATAACACCCTCTTCGCTCTCAATCTCCTCTCTCTTCCTCACTCAGAATACAGATCTAAATAGACACAATACAATTCCCTCATATATAGTGAGGGGTTGCCTTCTAGGGAAAAAAACCATAAACTAAGCATAACTTCTACCGTCAGATCATCCACCTAATGAACGGCTCAGATTGACTAGAAATTACTAGACTTTTACAAGGCAATTTTACATCTATTTTTAGCTTCAGGGGCGCTGCCCCCGGACCCCGACAGGGGGGACAAGTCCCCCCCGCGTGGAGGGGTGTACAGTCTTCCTGGGGTATACATCCGGCTAAAATGTTTGAATACAGAAGATAATCAGGCTCCACACCCAACAATCTCCCACTTGGAGACTAATTATAGCGACTCCACCACTGCTTCATTTGCTAGACAATGACTCCACTTTGGACCTGATTGTTTCTCATCTTCTTCATCATACTTGAAGATCAATTGAAACTGAGCAGATTCTCGGTTTCTCCCTGGTTACAACTTTTGTTAGCATATCTACAGGATTCTGGCTAGTGTGTATCTTTTCCAGCTTCAATTGTCCATCTTCCAATGCTGACCATATGAAATGGTACTTGAGCTGTATATGTTTAGTCTTGGAATGAAATGCAGAGTTCTTCGCAAGATGTATGGCACTCTGGCTATCACTGTATAACCTGCCCAACTCCTGCTTCTTACCCAATTCATCCAGAAACCTTTGTAACCAAATCATTTCTTTACTAGCCTCTGTAGCAGCAACATACTCTGCTTCTGTTGTTGAAAGTGCAACAACATTTTGGATTTTTGAAACCCAACTGACAGTTGTTCCACCTATAGTAAATACATATCCTGTAGTGCTCCTCCTGTTATCTCTGTCACCTGCCATATCTGCATCAACATATCCATGTAGAGCAATTTTTGAACCACCAAAGCATAATGCTTGATTTGTGGTACCTCTCAAATACCTGAGAATCCACTTCACTACCATCCAATGTTCTTTTCCTGGATTGTTCATGTACCTACTTAAAACTCCCACTGCATGTGCAATATCAGGCCTTGTGCAGACCATTGCATACATTAAGCTTCCAACTGCTGATGCATATGGAACTTTAGACATATGAGCCATTTCTTCCTTACTTAATTTGAAATGGCTAGCCAAAGGTATACTAACTGGTTTTGCATTCTACATATTAAACCTTTTCAACACCTTTTCTATGTACTCACTTTGAGACAATGTTAATTTGCGATTCTTCCTGTCTCTAGTTATTCTCATACCAAGGATTTGTTTTGCAGCACCCAAATCCTTCATTGCAAATGAGTTTGCCAATTTTCTTTTGAGCACATTTATTTCCTGCATGTTAGAACTTGCAACAAGCATGTCATCTACATATAATAACAATATAATATAGTTGCCATCATTTTGCCTTTTGAGATAAACACAATGATCAGAGTGACATCTAGTATAACCTTGTTCAGACATAAACCTATTAAATTTTAGATACCACTGCCTTGGAGCCTGTTTTAAGCCATACAAGCTCTTCTTCAACCTGCACACTAGTTTCTCCTTCCCTTTTACCTCATATCCTTGTGGCTGCTGCATATATATCTCTTCCTCCAAATCCCCATGGAGAAAGGTTGTCTTTACATCTAACTGCTCAAGATGCAAATCTTCAGATGCTACTAGACTTAGAATAGTTCTGATTGAAGTCATTTTAACATCAGGAGAAAATATTTCATCAAAATCAATACCTTTCTTCTGTGAAAACCCTTCACTACAAGTCTAGCTTTGTACCTCTGTTTTCCTCCATCTTCTTCCTTCAGCCTGTAAACCCATTTATTCTGTAATGTTGTTTTGCCTGCAGTCAACCTGACTAAGTCCCAAGTCTGGTTATGTGCTAAGGAGTCCATCTCTTCTTTCATGGCTTGCTCCCACTTATTCCTGGTTTCTACCTTCAGTGCTTCTTCATAACATTCTGGTTCACCAAAATCAGTCAACAATACATAATATAATGAAGGAGAGTATCGTTCAGGGGGTCTATTATCCTGATAGATCTTTTAACACCACTTTCAGGTGTTTGAAATGCTTGTTGCTATTGTGGTTGTTGTTCTAGCTATTGATCATTATGATTTTTAGGCACCATCACTTTTCCTGTGATATCGTCAAGCATTGTGTATTCTCTGTTTTCTTTTTCTTGTTTCTTTTCCTGCAACTGATTCTTATACAAGACCTTTTCATTGAATATTACATCTCTGCTCCTAATGATTTTGTGATTTTCATAATCATATAAGTGATAACCAAAATCATTAACACCATATCCAATAAAGGTACATTTCTTTGATTTTGCCTCAAGCTTTGTTCTATTTTCTTTGTTAATGTGGACAAAAGCTTCACAACCAAAAGTCTTTAAAAATGAGTAGTTTACTTTTTTACCTGTCCATGCCTCCTCTAGAATACCACCATCCAAGGAACTTGAAGGCCCTCTGTTTATTAGATAAACAACAGTATCTACAGCATCTGCCCAAAATTGTAAAGGCAATCCTGCATGCAATCTCATGCACCTTGCACGCTCCATGATTGTCCTGTTCATCCTTTCTGACACACCATTTTCTTGTGGTGTTCTTGGAACTGTCTTCTCTCCGCAAATTCCATTCTCGAAATAGTACCTATCAAACTCTTTGCTGCAATATTCACCTCCATTATCTAATCTGTGACACTTCAACCTTTTCCCTCTCTCATTTTCAACCAAATCTTTCCATTTCTTGAAAGTATCAAATACATCAAATTTATTTCGAATACAATAAATCCAGGTTTTTCTAGTTGCATCATTAATAAAAGTAACATAATAATGAGAGCCACCAAGAGATGATACCTGAGCAGGTCCCCATACATATGTATGCACAAGCTCTAATTTTTCGTTCTTCTTTTCTTTCCCAACTCTAAGGAATCTGACTCTCTTCTGTTTTCCATAAACACAATTCTCACAGAATTTTAAATCAACATGCTTCAAACCTGGCAAAAAATTTCTTGAGTGAACAATCTGCATCCCCTTCTCACTCATGTGCCCAAGCCTATGATGCCACAATGTCATATCTTCTCCTGTAGAGGTTAAAACATTAACAGAATTAGAAATACCATTGCATAAATACAATGTACCAACCTTTTCTCCTTTCGCTATTACCAGGGATCCTTTAGTGACCTTCCAAGTTTTATCTGTGAAAGTAGTTGCGCAACTTTCACCTCCCAACTGCCCTATTGAAATCATATTTTTCTTGAGATCTGGAACATGCCTTACCTTCTTCAATAGCCATTGATTTCCATTTTGCTTTTTTATGAAAACTGCACCCATTCCAATGATTTTACAGGGTTTATCATCACCCAATCGAACTTGTCCAACATCTCCTTGAACATAATCATGCAAATGTTTCTTATCAGGTGTGGCATGGAATGAGGCCCCTGAATCTACCACCCAGGCATCAATAATATTTTCTAATGAAAGAATCAAAGCATCTTGCAACACATCACCTATTACATTCACTTCATGATTAGTTTTGTGCTACGCATCTCCTTATTTTCCCTTCCGAGACTTGCAATCTTTCTTCAGGTGTTCTTTCTTCTCGCATTTCGATATACGTGGTTCACCCAGTTTGTGCTATGTCCACGAAGAAACAGCCAATTCTTCCTTTTATTATATTATCCAGCAAACTGAAGAGATATGTAACCTATAGCAGATCCACTATAACACCCTCTTCGCTCTCAATCTCCTCTCTCTTCCTCACTCAGAATACAGATCTACATAGACGCAATACAATTCCCTCATATATAGTGAGGGGTTGCCTTCTAGGGAAAAAAACCCTAAACTAAACATAACTTCTACCGTCAGATCATCCGCCTAATGAACGGCCCGGATTGAGTAGAAAATACTAGACTTTTACAAGGTAATTTTACATCTATTTTTAGCTTCGGGGGCACTGCCCTCGAACCCCCGCCGAGGGACCGCTGGCCCCCGGACCCCCCAGCTGGGGGGATTTACCCCCTCGAACCCCCCCGTGTGGAGGGGTGTACAGTCTTCCTGGGGTATAAATTTGGCTGAAACCTTTGAATACAGAAGATAACTAGGCTCCACACCCAACAATTTGTGGCATTGCTTTTGATTTATCACTATTTCATCCCATAGCTTGTTGCTCAAGCTTACAATAGCTTATGGGTTTCTGTGACAACTATCAATTTTTCTGCAACATACTTCCATTGCCATTATTATAACCAAAATTAATCTAAAGGGAACACAGATTTGATAATATATTAGCTTTAAATTATATCATTTTTTGTTATTATTGTGTTATTCCTGAAAATAGAAATTTAAAGGTTAAGTAACAATGAATATAAAATCAAACAACATATAGAGTTAACTATGGTGAGGTTGGGTAACTCAAATAAGCATCCAGTGCATTAAGAGAAAGTACAAAAACAAATATGCCATGTGGCTTAAGTAGGATATGGCACTCTATCATGTAGTAGGAGAAGTATGGGGATATGAGAATAATTATCAAGATGTTGGTAAGCATATCATATGTTTTCATTCACTTGGATTAGTTGCCTCTGTTGCATGCCTAATTTGACATCCCTAGCAATTTAGGAGCTATAATTGATGTTAATGGGTTTACATTTGGTAACATCTACAAAATGTAGGGAAGTGCATGGGGTTTCCTTTAGAAGTATTCCTTGAAAAAAAATTGTGTTCTCCCAATGACAACTCAAAAACAACATTTATCAGTTCACAAAGATATGCATTAAGTTGGATAAATTGAAAACAAATAAGCATGTAAAAGAGACCTTGAAGACCAATAGCAAGAAAATTTAAGCAAGGGCTAATGTAGTGGATATGTTGAAGTAGGACTTATACATGTAGAGAAGCCAAACAATTCCAAAAATATAAGAAGTGTCTAATATGTAGGTAAGGAGTGGCATTGTTTGAATACCATGACAAGGAAGATCAATTTCAAGTAAAACAACCATTCATCAATGCAATCTATGAAGCGACATATTTTCACACATAGCTTATAGGAAAACTCATTATAAAAATAAGGATGGTGGTACAAATTTATGTAATTATGTAATGAAAGACTTCCTTTCACAGAGAAAAGTCAACAAAAATTAGCTTAGGTTTGTAGGCAAAACTTTAGGAAATCATCATCAAGTATAATGCCCTCTTGGAGGACAAATCAACTAGAAGGGACTTGAAGAAGTAGATTTAGGTAGTCAAGGTGGAACTAATAGAATATTAGGTGAGAAATCCATAATAAATCATTAATAATTAATCATTCTAAATCAAATGACCTAAGCAAGCACACGGCATAACCAAAACCCCAAGTAGATAGTAGTATTCAACATATTGTTCAAACCAAGTAGCATAGCCAAGTGGAAAGTAGGCATGCTAAGGGTGAGTAGTGTTGTGTGTAGACACCCCTTATTTTGTAATTAATGCTCATAAGTATTATGTAATGGAATGTAATCAATGTTGATCAAACTAATAGGTTAAAGGAGGGAAATTGACCTAGTACTTAACATTGACAATGTCAAGTGAACCATGATCATAAGCAAATGTGGTCATTATAAGATTAGGTTACACTCCTTTGTTGACTTTATTATGATTTTTGGACCTAGAGAAACAACCATAGTGATCAACATCACAATAATAGATATTATACTCTTGATTATTAGAGCTAAGCACATTTGATTTTTTCGGTTGGGATCCACTTACTACCAAAGTTTCTCCAAACTCAAATGTTGTGTCTATGATGACCTTGTGTGTTTTATTCTATGTCTCTTATGCTTATAAATCGTTAGAATAAGCCTCAAGGGTTAGCTTAATTGGTAGAATCCATGTTGTTAAACCACCTTTACTATTGAGAGGTCAAGGGTTCTTTCTCTTGGCACCCTCGAGGTCATGCTCCATGGTTGAGTTGGAAAGAAGTGATCCCTTCGAGTGGATTTTCCTAGTATAAATATTTCGTCGACATAGCAGTCACTGGTCTTCGAAGTCCGTGAACCACATTAAAATAAATAAATAAATAAAAGAGAAGAAGAAGAAGTTAGGATAAATTATAGGAGAATATGAATATTATATTATTGGTTTAATTGACTTAGTTAATACTTGCAGTGAAAATATAAATATGTTGGTTATTGGTGCATTGCATCTTTTGTTACTAAATTATTGCATTCAACTCATACAATTTATCACTTATTTCTTATGGTGAGTTATCATGTTTTATTTAGTTAGGTTCTAAAAAATCATTGATATCTAGTTAAGTGCTTTAGTCCAATAATCTATGAAGTGTTAACAATAGAATGAAGTATAAGATAAACTCACTTGACTAGGTGGTTTGGTTTTTGTTTTATTATTTTACATGTCGGTGATTGTTATAAATACAACTGTGGTATCAAGAGTATAATACTAAGTGAAAATATTTGTCATATAGAGACACATATGAGGAGAATGTGAAAATGCAATATCAATGCCCTTCTTACCTTATAACCAATATATATTATATGTGTGTGTATATATATATGTATATGTATATATATATATATATATATATATATATATATATGTGTGTGTGTGTGTGTGTGTGTATATATATATATATATATATATAGATATATGTATGTATATGTATATATGTGTATGTATGTATATATGTATATGTATATATATATATGTGTGTATGTATGTATATATGTATATGTATATATATGTATATGTATATGTATATATGTATATGTATATGTATATATGTATATATATGTGTATGTATGTATGTAAATTGTGGTATCAAGAGTATAATACTAAGTGAAAATATTTGTCATATAGAGACACATATGAGGAGAATGTGAAAATGCAATATCAATGCCCTTCTTACCTTATAACCAATATATATTATATGTGTGTGTATATATATGTATATGTATATATGTATGTATATATATATATATATGTGTGTATGTATATGTATGTATGTATATGTATATATGTGTATATATGTATGTATGTATATATGTATATGTACATATATGTATATATGTATATATGTATATGTACATATATGTATTGGTTATATCTATATATTTGTGTGTGTGTGTGTGTGTGTATGTGTGTACATATATGTATGTATGTACATATATACATACATACATACGTACGTATATATATATATATATATGTATATATATATATATATATATTGGTTATAAGGTAAGAAGGGCATTGATATTGCTTTTTCACATTCTCTGAACTTGTGATCTCTTAAGCCCCGAAGGACTAATATTTTTTAAGCACCAAGATATTTGCATTTGAATTTCTTTTTTATTCCTACCAATGCTTAATAGATCCATAATTAAATGAATTTTACTAATACTCTTATTAGTTTGTGTATTTAATGCATTATAATTATGAAATATAGATTATTTTAAATGCATTGCATGGAAGAGGATAATGAAGAATGTGAGATGAAGAGCTAGTCGACTTCTCCACATACTCAAATGGGACAGGGGAAGACACAATATTTAGATCTCATGAAGAACTTATTCTATGGAAGGAATCAAAGGATCAAGATGGCCACACCCCAAGGTTTTAGGATGTTGTTGGGCCTACGAAACATATTTTATGGAGAAACAAAAAATCAATGTTTGAATATGGAAGAGGAAAGTTATAGAATGAGGGTTCCTAACCATCCATTAAGCCCTTTATCATTCCTCAAACAAAACCATTCCAAACTATGGATCTCCTAATTATTTAGGATCTAATGATATAGGCCATTAAAGCTTAGGCTTTATAGTAAGAAACTAACCACCTCATGGAAATTGATCCCCTAAAGGAAGAATCAAAGGGTTTAGATAAGAGAAAATACCAGGTCATGTGATAATTGCATCATCATAGTTCAAGGTGGATAACACCAAGGGTTCTTTAAAGATTGTCAATAGTAATAGGTTTTTTTTCAAAGTAGTATATGAAATACAAAGTATATCTCTTATTCATTCTCTAGTAATTTTGAAACACCTATATTGGACATCTCTACAACAAAAAAAGCCATTAGCACCAGAATTTAGTGTTTTTGAGACTACGAATTCAATTCAACTAGTGACGAGAAACTCGACACAAAATGGCATCTTCACTTCAGCGTTGGAAATAGCACCAGGAATAGCGTCAGGAATAACGTTGAAAATAGCATTGAGTTTAGTGCCGAGAATTGTTTTGCTTCCAATATGACATCGAAAATAACTTCTATTTTGGCTTCCTAATTTATGCCAAGTTATCTTTCCATTATAACGTCTTTGTTGCTTCGATTTTTGTTTCCAATATGGCATCACTTATTGCATCTAGATTTTATTCCATTATGACATCTTCTTTAGCTTCTAATATGGCTTGCATTATAGTGTCTTTTGTTGCTTCTAATATTGCTTCCATTATTACTTCTTGATTTGCTTCATGAATGGATTCAATGTTTGCTTCTTAGGGAATGTTAAGTTTGGCTTATAGTATTGCTTCCATTATCACTTCTTTGTTTATTACTTGAATTTCTTCCATTTTTGCTTCTCAGGTAACGCCAAGTTTGGCTACTAGTATTGTTTCCATTATTACTTATTTGTTTTCTACCTAAATTGCGTCTTGTTTTGCTTCTTAGGAAACGTCAAGTTTTGCTTCCAAGATTTCTTTTGGTGTGCTTCTAGTTTGGCTTCCATTGTTGCTTCCTTTACCACCAAAAATTGACCGTCACCATTCCATATGAATATCAAGGCATGATGGAATCGAACCATTAGCCTCCTGCTTATAAAGTAGGTGCTCTACCATCGAGCTAGAACCCTTTAAAAAATTAGACCTTGAAACTTTATAAATTGCAAAATATACAACTTTTAATAAATTATAAAACTTTGTAAAATCTTGCAAGATATTTTACTAAACAAGCAAAATAGCATCAAATTTATGACAAGTGGGTGGAGGGAAAAATAGTTACCTATAAGATACTCAATATGTTCAGTTGAATATTGTTGGGTGTAGTATGGGGTAGATTAATGGACCAACATTTACTACCAATCGGTGGTTCGTGGACTTCAAGGCATGACATTAGAAATGCCAGAGAAAGACTTCAGGGACTTGCAAAACAAAACACCAATTTGTCTAGAAGTTATATGCTCACACCTTCAAATTCCTGAAAACAGTAGTCAATCCTGCAATCAAAGGCATTCATTAGAAACAAAACCCTAATTACTGCAAATATTAATCCTGCAACCTTCCAATAATATGAATAAAACCCTAACTATTAATAAATGAAAAGAAAAACCCGAATTAAGGAGAAAACCCTAGTTGTTGGCAAGAAAAAACCTAACTACTAATTAACTAGAAACTTGATCACTAGCCCCTTATTTAACTGAGAGCCAAAAAAATTGTCTTATTGAGCTCAACAAAAGATAATTCTAATTACTCCTCAAGCCAAGCAAAGCACATAATGAATGATATAACCCTAATATCATTCTTGCACTCTTATTCTATCTTCACTCAACCTGTAGCAAGGAAATAGATGCAAATTTTTATAGGGTTTAAATAAAATGCATCAACTATAAGTATTGCACGCATGAACAAAAATATCCTTTCTCTAATCACAACCATACATACCCTCAACAAATGTTTCACCTCCTCAAAATAAATGATAGATCTAGAAACATTATTTCATCAAAACTAGTGCAAGAAGGAAACCAAACATAAAACACTTTGTAATTCTAAGAGCATGAACCAATACTCAATAAATAATCACTCTTAAAATGAATACAAGTCAACACATGCAATTAAATGAAGATATTACAAGAATATGGTGCATAAGTATCTGAACAAATTACAAGTGCATAATAGTTAATCGACCTATAGATAACTTAAAAGACTCTAGATGTCTGGCCTCAAAGATAGGAATTTTATAATACAATACTCCTTCTTGTCAAGAAATGTTGATCAATAGTTATAAGTGCAAGTCATAAGTATAAATATTTGATTGGAATGTTTAAGATTTCAAACTTTGTGGGTCAAGTAACATCAATATACAAACTATCCAATTGTAATGATAAAATTCATTGACTTTGTTTCTTATCAAAATAGGTCAAATGAGAACATTACAGAGTTTGTATTAAGAGCATATTCGAATAGTTCCAGGTCACTCAGTGTATTAAAACTCATATCCATAACTTCTCAGGCCTTAATCAGGTTATAATTCCTTCCAAGTTCTAACAAACTATAAAGGCATCTAACAATAGCCAGAGGTGTTGCAATCTAACTCAAGATCCAAGTTACAAAAGTTTCAAATGTCTAGAAATATGTTATCTTATATAAGTATGTAGAGATCTGGAGTTGTGAGTCTAAATCATATTTCAATTGACCTCTATATCAATACTTCAACAACAACGCTTGAAAATTTAAACCACAACTTTTAGTGAAGTATAAAATAAATTCCTTCCTCAAAGTAGAATAAGAGGTGGTCACTATAACTTATGGTCACTGCTCATACCAGAGGTACATATAAAATGTCTTGCCAACATTCACCATACAATTTCTATATCTTTAGCATGAAACAAATACAAACTAATTATATATTAATAAGTTATGCATATCTTAGAGAAGAAAAAACATAAATCATACACATAGGATTATTAAGTTTGAAAAGAAATCTTGGCAGTTAACAGTCCTTAATGAGAAATCATGCGCACACCTCGACAGATCAACAAGCTATTACAATATGATAATGTACAAGAGCAGTGACGAGTTGGGTTTGGTCGGACCCAAACCAACCAGCTCGTACCCTCTAGGAAAAACTTAAATCATGGGATGTATTTGTTCATTGAATACACCAGAAGATAGAAAAGAAACTTGGCATGAGTATTGTATTAAAAGATGCTCATTATTTTACATCTAAGCCCAAATGTTCCAGGTTCAATCCAATAGTAGAAGACTATAATAACATCTTATCCCTAGAACAAGGCCATGATTAATCTTTCTATACATGTTACAGTGTGAATTTAGGCTATAACAACCCATTTTTTGTAATATGAGCATGATTCAGAAATTCTAGAAAATTGTGCATTTTTAACAAATTGGCCCCAAAGAACCTTTTGTATCTCCCATACTATGGTGAATTTTGAAAATAGTTGCACTTATTACTCAATTTTCTATATTGGGAACAAAACCCATGTCCTAGAATTTTCAGATTCAACCTCATTTTCACGCAAATCAAGGAGGAAGTTGGTTTTTTGAAAATTGTTGTGAATTTAGGCTAAAGCATTAATTAGCTTCTATAAATCCATATGTATTACCTAGGTGTGTTTTGACTCATGTGGGAGCATGAAAACATCATTTTGAACACAAACCATGTCCCAGTTTTCTCCTAGAAGTGCGTTAATATGTCAAACCCTAAATGGGTGCAGGAACTGCATAACTCATATTAGTGATTCATAAACTTTGGAAATCATACATAAATGAAGAAATTTTGATTAAAATAAAATTAAACCAAATTCTTCATTTTTGCATAAAAAATGTGAGGAAGTGTGTGGTAAAGGGGTCACAAATTTGGCCTTCAAATGTAGGTTGGGCGTGCATTTTTGTGAAGCGGGCCAAAATTTCTTTGCTTCCCTAAAATGCACACCCAAGCTTCATTTCTTGGCCAATATGATTGATTCAAATTGTATATTATTTAGTTATTAATTTTACACACTAATTTTCTTCTAGTAAGTTTTTGTTGTTCACAAACTGTTGACACTTTTGAGGGGACATCGTGAACTGAGATTGTTGCAGCACTTTCCTTTACATTAAATTTGACCTTTATATCACTAAATTAGAAAAATTTAATTTCATTAATGTTACTTATGATTAAAAAATCCTCTCTAAGTTGAATCTTGCAATTTGGCCTTAAAATGAAGGTTGGCGTGAATTTTTGTGAAGCGGGCCAAAATTGCCTTACTTCACTAAAATGCACATCAAAGCTTCATTTCTTGGCCAATCTGATTGATTCAAATTGTATACTATTTAATTATTAATTTTATAAACTAGTTTTCTTCTAGTAATTTTTTGTTTTTCAACACCGTGAACTGTGATTACTGCAACACTTTCATTTACATTAATTTTGTAACCACCCCTCCCATATTTACCCACCTTCATCGACCTGTCATGGTAAACATGAGCTGAGGGATACTATGACATGGATCAACCTCCTAAGTACAGTTAAGGAAGTGGAATTTACAAACCGAAACTTTACTAACTTTCCTCAGGAGCTATAGGACCCCCAAGAGCCAAACAACCACTCCATGTGCCCAAACCCTGACTTAACTTGCCTTTTTAGAGATCTAGACTCCTAGTCGCTTGCATAACAAGGCAATCCATCGGCTATGACTCTCCATTCACATGGATAACCCTACCTCCCAGCAACCGCAGTCTAGATTTCCCAGTTCTAAACAGGCGACCTCGGAACCTGAGCCATTTTTTAGTGATAGTGTCCAGACCTCTACCTAGAACTTGATAGAAATTTCCAAAATGATAAATGACACCAAGACAAAGCCATTAATACAAAACTTAGTGAAGAACTTGACCTAACCATGACAGTCATTCCGTCAAACACATGGATAACATGAAATCTACAGGTCATGAATGCATATCGGAACATAGAGATCTGAAACTTATCTGAGATTCACCAAGAAGGTCTAATGACCTCTCTTAATAGCTACAATAACATTTATTAGATTGTGGATTCAATCACCATTAATTTACCAATCAAAACATGATAAGATCCATAATTGGAATCTGTCATCAAACCATGCTTATAACTAGCATATAACCAGAATAATAACAATGATAGAACAATCATCAAAGCTACATCATAACAACTACATGTACTCATAATATACAATAGGAAAAATCCAACCAAGTTAGGGACTTCCACGCACCACCCGACCATAAATTTGGCTAAACCAAATCTTTCTTTCAGCTAATCACCCCTGTGCCATATTCCAACCATGAATGTGGCATCTCATGGGATAAACCAAGGGAATCCATAGGTTAAAACACCACCACCCTCACACTATCATGATCTCACCTAAACCAATACCGAGATCACAAAACCAAACCAAGCTTGGATGCCTTAGAATTCCTTCTCCATCCCTTGAGGAATTTTCATGTCTCTACCCACCTGTTGAGGCCTTCCCAGAGAAAACCATCTCCACCCCCAACCCTTGGGATTTCCCAAGACCACCTCACTTAAATTTGAAACCTTTCAGAAATGGCAAGGCAAGGCTGAAAACCACTGTCAAACCAGGAAAAAATCATGCCAATGACAACAAATGAACCAAAAATACACATGCATGCCAAAACTAGCAAGGAAATCATACATGAAACTCTATACCTACAATTAATCCCACTATAGATGCTTGATCCAACTCTTCCTTGCTTGTTCCTTGCTTTCCTTTACTTGTTTGCTTGCTTCCTCCTCTTGATGTTTTTCTCCTTTATGAAAACCAATTCCAAAACTAATCTAACAAAAGGCCCCAAAATGATGCTCTGATGCCTTTTTATTATTGAAGACTCTAATTTCTTAATTTTTCCACTATTTTCCTTCAATTTCCTCCTCACATGAAACCTATGATGTTTCATCTCCCTTTTCTCTTATTCTCCTTTATTTTCATAGATAAATGCCGATAATTTCAAATTTGCCTTTCCAAAGCCTTTTCCAATTTCATTAACCATAATAAACAACAAGTGATTCCCACTAGGATTTTTTTCCCAACATTAACCTTGGAATATGTATCCCATGACCTTAGTCTTATTATTCCTTTATTAACTTTATTACATGAACTTTTAACCCGGTGTTGTTATATACCCCTCCCCCTTAGGGGAACACCGTCCTCGGTGTTCTATGACACCTATAACTAGCAAAATCATTGTAAGCCAAAACGTACTGCCCATGGAGATTTATAACTTGGCTCGATGCAATATTTATAATGAACAACCTGCTGAAAAGAAAAACCATCATGACAAACATGACAACCATACCTCTTATTAGAGCGTTATAACATAACTCATTGTGGTATTTACAATAACAACCATACATAACTATGTACATATACCAAAAACTCATTTGCCTCCACCAGAAAATAATGAAGGATACATAGCCCGCATCTGATTATTCATCTCCCATGTAGCTTCATCAGGCCCAAAGTGCTTCCATTTCTCTTTAACTTTCTCAATTGCTCAGTTCCAAAGCATGAGTCATTTTTGCTGCAATATGCACTGAGATTCTGACTGGAATTATCCTTCTGGCTCCACCTACAATACAGACCATAAAATCACATGATCAACATCCTTCACATATCTTTTAACCAATTAAACATTGAAAACATCATGGACTTTCACTATCAGAGGAAGTGCAAATTTGTAGGCCAATGGTCTAATCCTCTCAAGGATCTCGAAAGGCCCGCAATACTAAGGTTCCAATTTTTCACATGATCCAATCCTCAAGGAGCTCCTCTTGGGCTTGACGTGTAAGTACACATGCTCCCCAACCTGAAACTACTTAAATTCGATGTGTTAATCTACATAACTTTTATGTTTATCCTATGCTTCCTTTAGATTCTTCTTGATAACCTACATTTCATGTTCCATATCTTCCAACATATCTGGTCCTATAAGTACCTTGTTCATTGGATCACTCCAGTTGATGGGAGTATTACAACTCCTCCCATAGAGTGCCTCAAGTGGACTCATCCTCGGTGACTCCCGAGAGCCATTGTTGTAAGAAAACTCCACTAGTGGAAGATACTCCTCCCACCTCCTTTATTGGTGCATAACATACATTCTCAACATGTCCTCTATTATAGCTCCAAATCTCACTCTTGAGGTTTGTGATGCTGCACTCATGGCCCAGGGAAACCCCTCCTACCAGACCTAGTCCAAAATTTAAAAAAACTATGTTTTATTCCGTATACATGACATTTCCCTGAGCTAAACGCGTGTATACGCGAGTCTGTGTATACCCAACCCGCATATATGTCTTAAAACACTTAAAAAAAATTAAATCTCCTTAATTTCGGGTAGAGATCGCGGGTTTTACCTGTTGATCACCTGTTAGTGCCCGTGGCCCAACTATTCCCAACGAATTCCCAACTAAAAAACTACTTTGGGAGAAGTATAAAAAGGCTTCAATGGGAAGGCCTAAGGGAGGAGAGAAGAGAGAGAAAGGTTATTATGCTGAGATTTCCCTGACTAGGTCTGAAGATCCTAGTGCCTCCTGCACTTCCCCCATTTACAGGAAACCCTTTTTTCCTTGTGTGATGATGTCTATCTACTACTTGTGATATCATGGAGTAAGTCATGGAAGGAGTTTGTTAAAGGCTTGAGATTGGACGAATCTGGAGGACAGTTCCGCTTGGATCGTGCGAAAGGACGAATCAGGTGAAATTATTCCTTTATGTACTTTACTTGTCTATAATAAAAGAAACACTTGTCTTTGTTCCTGATATAAATCTTCTTCATGTTTATGATATCCATGTTATGATTCATATATGAAAGGTTGTTTAATTGCATAACTAACTACTTTTCAATATACCATGAAGATGATTTATTTATAATGTTTAGTCCATATACTGCTGTACTTTTTGGAATTGATTGTTTTGCAGGTTGAAGGAGCAAAAGGAACTCCAAGAAGGGTTTGGACCCTGGAAGGATCTTCCCAAATGTAGGACCCCCAGGTACGCCCCTTATCATATAGTTTGCTTATATTAGCATTATGGCTGTATGGAATGTGTGTTTCTATATATAGACAACCTTTGATCTGCTAGGGTTTCAACCCAAAGACCCTAGAGGAATTTGTCCCTTAACAGAATTGGCGACTCCACTAGGGACAACAGTATTGTTGTTCCTAGTTTGGGTTTATTCAAGCCAATCAGGGCTCAGCTGTCTGTTTGCTTGCTGTTGTTGTGTAGTCTGTTCCTGTAGGAACTTGAATTGTAAGTTTGGTCAGTTTCTTCAGACTGTTTTTTATTTTTTCTTGAAATCTTTTATATATGTTGTTTTTCTTGTTTACAGAAGCGTATATACGCATGTTTCCTTAAGTAAACCCGCATATAGGCATGTTTCCTTAGGCTCAGTTGCATATACACGCAACTGTACATCAATACAGTCGCATATATTTTGCAATTTTCAAGATTTTTTAAATCTTTTTGTTTCTGAAGGTCTGTCTGCTGGTTTGATTTAGTCATGAACAGTTACTTTTCAGTGTCAGTTTTTAGTTTTATAGAAAGTATCTGATTTTGAATTCTCTCTGATTTTTGGAAAGTGTTGGTCTTATTGGTTTTATTGCAAGCATCATCGTTATGTTAAGCACACAAGATTTCTTCGTAGGAGTCTTGGCTGCTTTGTTTTGCCATAGCAAAAAGGTTGATCTCAGTCTTTGTGTCAAATCTTATTTTGGTGACCTTTTGTGTTTGCTTGTTAAAATTACATTTTTGTGACCATCTACTTTTCTTGTTTTCGAAAGTTGTTGATTGACACTTTCTTGAAAATTGTCTTTTTGATCTTTTGGTCTTTGTTGCCAAACCTCTCATTGCTGCTTTGGATTGTTAAAAGAATCTCTAAACACATCTTTGTTGTTGAGTTTTCATCCCTTTCGTGTTGTCAGCTTGCAAAGTGTTTGGTGCTGATTTTTCAATCATAAAGTTTCAGTCTTGTTGGGAGCACTTTTAAAAAGACATTTTTGTTTCATTTTTGAAGAAAACTTTTTGAAAAACTTGGTTTTGCTTTCTTGAACTTTGTTTTGTTTTTAGTTTCTTTTAGTGAATGAAAGTGCACTTTTGTTTGTCTTGAAACTTGTTTTTAGTGTTTAGATGAAATGAACAATTAGCAACTCATATTCCATCTAAACATTTTAAGTGGCAAATTAAAAATTGATAAACAAGTAACTTTCATTTCTTGATGTAGAGTAGTCTTAAGTCTTGCATCAGCATATACTCATTGCATTAGGATAGAGTTGCACATCTTTTTAGGCATCCATAGTTTTGTTAACTTTTGTGAGTGTGGAGCGTGAATAAAAGAAAAGAAAAGAAAATTTGTTGTTTTTTTTGAAGTTCCTTTGAACCCAGTAGAAATTTCTTTTCATCGAAAAACAAAAACAAGTGCATTTGCATGTAGTTTGGTTTTTATTAGTTTTTTTTGCGTCAAAACACCACTAGTTTCACTTCCGCTTATCCCTTGACTTAAAGAACAACCCATTTAAAAACAAGTGCTAATTAAAATATACTAGAACTTTTTATAATTGTCAAGTTAGACACACCAACAAGTTTTAGGATATTTTAGGGCCTTGGATTAGGCGAGTGGAGAGATAACTCTCCAAGGCCATTTAAACTGTCAAACATAGGAGTCTGAATAGTGAGTGAAAATCCAATAGCGTTAGGGAGACCAGGAAAGCTCTGGATCTGGGAGTTAAGCACGAGGGTTTTTGAAAACAGGGAAGAGAGATACCCCCTCTCCTACTTGTCGAATCTAGCCTCACGATTGTTCCGCCTGGCTTCTGATACGAGTTAATAACCTTAGTTGCTACTCCTAGGGATCTACATAGGTGGATGCGGAGGGGAATCCCGTGGCACCTAAGGTCGACGTTGTATCACTCTCAACGGTACTACTAGAGGGCACCCTTGTGAAGCTTGGGGGCTTGCACCGGCGCAGCCCGTTGTTAGGAGTTCAGCGTAACTTCCTCTCTTACCTTCGCTGATAGGACTGGGCCGTCATTATCCCAGACTATCTTCGGAAGGCCCCTTACTTCACTTTCGTGTATTTTGGTGTCCGGTCCTCATCACCCGGAGCGGAAATACTCGAAAGTTGTTTGACTGGTTGATATCTTTTAGGGACTTTTTTTAGTGTGTGCTCTGTGCTCCTAATCGGCCTAACTTTCAATTTTTTGAGTCTTTAGCTAGATCTTAATAAAAAATTCAAAGTGGCTGACTGATCACCTAGACGGTCTCGAAGACTTTGTGGTCTTTCACCACCAAGTTTAGAGCCTTCTCCTAGAAGGCACAAAGGTAATACTTCCGGTGGGTTTCAACCCGTGGCAGCTAACGCATCAGGAATTGATCCTCCTCTCGGGGGCATTAGTGTTCAGAATAGGCCTGGTACTTCTACGGAACAAGAGAGAAACACTCCAGTTCTTTCTCGAGTTCTCTTTCAGACAGAAAATAACATAGAAGTAGAAGAACTCACAGAGTCGTTAGCGGCTCTGAATTCTCCTATACCTTCTAGCTATCCAGAAGTATTACGATACGTTGGGACTCCGACGCATAGACCGTCAAGTCTAGGTCACACTACGCACTTACCATCGATGACCACTACTGGAAGCATGGCTTCCACTACAAGTGCTACAACTATACAGACTCCAACATCAGTACAAGGGGGAGGAACTATTTCCATTCTCTCTGCACCTTTATTTGGGTCTTTTGCTAGCACATCTTTTGTTGGGTCTACCTCCATTCCTTCTACGAGTGGAAATTCCCAAGCCAATGCTTTTAGTACTAGATTCTTCCCATTTGGCACCCATTCACAGGGTATTCCATTAATTCCGTTTAGTGCCTCCACATCCATGATGGGTGGATCAGCTTCATTCTAGGGTTTTCCTTTCGAAAGTGGTCATATACCACATTCCAACCCAACAATAGGATCTATGCCTTTTTATTCTGCAAGACAAAGCAGCAGCCCTTTCCAAGGTTGGACTAACCCTACAGTTAGTGGCATGGGAACTGGGAATCTATTTTTCGGACAACAAGGGAATGGGCCGTACTCCACAGTTCATTTGTTTCGAAGTACTCCTCCCTTAGCTACTGCTTGGAATCCTTATCAGGGGTTATCCACTCCTTATAATCCTTTAGGAGGAAGCTTCGCTGGTTATGGAGGTTTTGCAGTCGGAGTTGGTCAAACTCCAAGTTTTGCTGGATCACAAGGCTTGCATTTTGGTTCAGCTGGTTCTACTGGATACTTCGAGCAGCCTGGTGCCTCTCAAAATCTAGACCAATCTTTTCATAACTTTGGGAGCTCCGCCCAGTCAGGGTGGAACCCCCAAGGTCCTCCTAGGCTTCCTTTTCTGGCAACTTTGAACTTGACAGATCTCACGAAATTAACAAATGATCCAATCAAGTACAACCCAGCCTGGCCTTCGATCCCAACCAAACTCCCTTCGAACATTCTAAAATCCAAAGGGAAAGGCGGTGAAGACCCAGGCGACCATGTAACCACATTCCATTTTTGGTGCTCATCAAACTCCCTTATTGATGACTCGATTAGGTTGAGACTTTTTCAATGCACCTTGACTGGTAATGCAGCCAAATGGTATATAGAGCTGCCAGGGGGCAGCTTTACATCTTTCGTGGACTTAGCTAATATTTTCTTAAACCATTTCCAGTTGCCCGTCCGTTATGATGTCGGAACTGAACTTCTGGCCAATTTCTGTCACGACATGGCAACTCACATTTCTGACCATATTCAACAATGGAGACGGAGAAAGAGGCTCATTAAAGCCGAAATCCCTCCGGAATACCGTCTCGAATGGTTTTTGAAATCTTTACAACCCGAAATCTCTAAGGATGTCTCCATGTCCGTGTTGGAATTATGATATAACTGTTGTCCTTGATGGAAACTCACTCAGAGGTTGATACAGGTGATGGTAACTCAATCAGAGGACAGATCTTAGTACAGCATGTTAGAGTCGGTCTGGTCAATCCTCTGTCAGAGATCAAAACTCTTTATGTATTTCATTTTTAGGAGTCCCGCTCCATTTACCCAGCTGAATTCCGCTAGGAGCATGCCATAATCTGACGGAAAAGGTCATGTTAGTCATTTCCCCTCATGTCTGGCTCCTATTGGCTTAGGTCTTTTGTCAATGATCACTAAAGTCCATGACAGTCAAGGTCTGGTCCTTTAATGGACAAAAGTCATTTTCGATAATTAGGTCTATGGATTAATCAATTTGGTCTTCAACCATGTCCAATAAAGCCATGCAGGCCAGAGTGGGGCCCTCACAAAGTTATGATTCAGAGAGTTTCATCGTCATGTGGACAAATTTCGACTATTCTTCAAAACCTTGTTTTGAAGAAAAAGTCAAACAGTGTGTTATTTGTGATAAAATTTTCAAAAGGTTGCCAATTGATTTCTTCAGATGCAGTCAGGGTTTCCGTGGCCAAATGCCTTGTCATGCAACCCCTGCAAAAAGTGTCGAAAATTTCATCATTCTAGCTAAAAAATTCAAAGGGAAAAAAGAAATTCAATGTTGCTTTAAGTCAGTGAAAAGTGTCAAAAGGAAACATTAGCAAAGTGGGTTTTTGAAGAAGAAAAAATTTAACCCATGACTTCAAAGTCTTTATATAAGAATTTCCACAAGGAAACAAGGTCATTGTGCAAATCAAGGTTATTGAGAAACATAGCAAAGTGTTTGAGAGTGCAAAGCACGCGTTTGGAGGGAGTTGGAGTCATTTTCAGGAGCGTGGCGCACACACAGAGGGGCACGGCGCACATACAGAGCGCGGCGCACACAGAGCCACCCCACAGTGCAAAGTTTACAAGGGCACGGCACATATAAAGAGCGCGGCGCACTAGGTTTGTCACGCGGTGCACACCCACAAAGGCCCGAAATCTTGCCAAATTGCCTCAAGTTGCCGTTGAAACCCCTCAAATCGACAGCTAGGCTCTAAATCTCATGGCTCATGAATTTCTGTGAAGCTTATAGTGGTTCATGGCTAGCTATAGTGGCATCTAAAATTCATAAAACCAACCACTAGAAAACACCAAAGCCATTGTTGCTAGGGTTGCAAAATTGTGGTGTTGATGCCAAGGCTCCTCTTTCACCTCTCATCTTTTCCCTCCTCTCCATTTTTCCCTTCCCCCCTATCTCATTTTTCCCTATTACCCCTACCCTAAAATATTACCAAACTCCATTCCCTATCCCCTCCTCTTATTTGTCAACATAACACCCCAAAACCCTACCTTATTAAAACCCCAAAACCCTACCTTATCAAAACCCCAAAACCCTACCTTATCAAATCCCCAAACCCCCCTACATATCCCTAAACAAAACTTCTCCCCATAACCCCTATTCCCATCATATTATTCCCCTCCTAATACTCCCTTTTTTCATTGTTCCCCTTGGTGGCAGATATCACAACAACACCTAGTTTCACACCATCATCAAAGGGCAGCCCAAGTACAATACACACAGCAGTCATGGCATCCTAGCATTCATCAGAGTGTGATATGGAGACACAAAGTGATTCATCCTCGGAAGAACAGGCTCCCAGGAGACATCACAAGAGTGGCAAACATGTTAGGGATGAGCCAACCACCCTCACTAAATTGCAGGCCTGCCCTCTTTCCATGTCATGCTTCCAGCATCTATCATGTTTTGAATTTTGTCAAAGAGTGGCTAATGTTCAAGTTCATCATGATTTGGCTTGTCTTCTTGTGCTTCACCTACATGGAGATCACTCTATCTTGGCCGGGGTCACCTTCACACTAACACCCGAAACTGTCTCATTAGCAACCGGTATACCGAATGTTGGAGAACCATGGCACAAGAAACAGAAAGTTGATCGGCAGCATTATGAGCCTTACATTAAGGCCAGTTGCTTGAGGTAGCTCACAAGAGTCTTTCCATTCAGATATTTGAAAGATGAATATGCTCCACTCATGAAGTTGATCATGAAGTACTTCAGCTGTGAGGGGAGGTTCTCTCGTCTATATGCCTATCACATCAGGTTGCTCATGCACTTCACCAGGGTACGGATGACGAACATCCCATTTTTCATTTGCAAGAACATAGATAGGATGAACACATTCATGCAGCACAAGACCCCTCAGCAGCAACTTAACAGTGTTTATCACTTTGCTCTTATTAATATTTTGGTGGATCATCAACTAGGATTGCAGGGCATTACTTGGGATGATTTCATCTCCCGTGACCTCTTCAGCACTTCACAGGTATTATCAGAGGTTAAGCATGAGGGTGAACCTTCTCATTGGTATGAGCGCCATGAGACTACTAGTGTGCCGGTTTTCATCACATATCAGAGGGGTGCTAGACATTTGTTTGCAGCAGCAAAGCGAGTGTTATCTCCACCCAGGGTGGAAGGGGCCTCACTTCCGACATCAGCACTACAGGTACAAGATAGAGGTAAGGAGCCAATTCATGATGAGGGGCCTTCAGGTGAGCCATCAGGTGAATGAGAGACCGAATTCATTCTCCTTCATGATGATGATACAAATACAGAACCAACAAGTGCACAGCTCAAAGAGATCATCCAGGAGCAGCAATCAGAGATCGAAGCCTTATCCCTTGACTTGGAGAGGGCTAAGTGGAACATGAAATATCTGGAGCAGAGGAACAAATAGCTTGAGGATCAGCAAGCGATCATGGAGCTACAAAACATTCGTGAGCATCGCCAAGCTGCACAAAGGAGAAGAGTTGAGCTCACGTCATTGGAGCAAGAGATTAATGAGGATCGGGAGGCCAACCTCGAGAGAGTTAACATGCACTTGGAGAGGCTACTGGACAAGTCCAACAAGGACCATGCACTGCTGAGACACATGGCTTTCCACTACATGGCATGAAACAAAGTATGCAAGGCCCGAATCAGGAATTTGAAAGCGAAATTGAGGAAGGCAATCAAGAATCAAAAGAGGCAAAAGGAGCTCGATCGACTTCAGATATTGGCCAAAGCCTCTTTGGCCTAGCATAACACTTGATAAGGAAGCTCCAGCCCAAATTTCAAGAAATTTGGGGCAATTTTGGTCACATGGAAAATTTTTGGTCACAACACAGGTTTTTTCTCCCTGTGCGTCGCGCCACTGGCGCGGCGCTTAGGATTGGGAGCTCCAAATCACAAATGGTTTGCATTTTTGGATTCAGCATGCAAAATCACGACTACTGGTGCTTGGACAAGAAATTTGGGCATGATTTGAGTCTCCAGGAGGTCAAAAACACTCAAAAAATGACCTCTCTGCCCCTATTTTGACACACAGGAAGTAGTCTTGGGAGAATGAAGATTTGGAGGGGAAAATGAGCACCAAATTCAGAAATTCCACTTGGGTTGGAAAGTAGACAGGCCAGGATTTCCAACAAGCACACTTGGGAACAATTTGGACTCCAGAAGGTACCTCAAAATCACCTCCAAAGTGGCGCGGCGCATATAGAGAAAAAGGCCAAAATCACTTCCGCTTCGCGACATTTCGATTCGTGACTTTCTCCAAGTGGGCCCGCTCATCTACACTACACTTTTTTTGACACCTAAGGCAAAATTTAAAGTATTTCCACTAAAGGTTGGCTTCTATCCAAGTGGCAAAGGAAGGCGAGCAGTCACCCAAGCCATTTGTCATTTTTGTAATGCTGCACCTGTAACTAATGGTTGGCTTTCCACTTCCACTTTGTAATGATTCGAAAAACTCCCCAACTCTTGGTCATTCTATTTCCTCATGGCATAGTCTATTTATTGTATGCAAACCATTTGCAAATGGTTGGTTGGCTTGTAATTTCTGGGAGACTGTGGGAGAGAAACTCAGTTCTTCATTGTATATTTTGACAGAGGATTAATGAAAGGCAGCGGCTCTGTTTCATGAGATTCATGTGGTTGTGAGTGTAGAAAATGTGTCTCTTATGTTTCATATGTATTTCGTAATGTTTCACAGTTCATTTCATATTCATTTCCAGTGAAATTTTCTAAGTTAGATAAGGTAGAATTCATTTTTATTGCTCTGCCTGTGGGAAAATTTCATGTTCAGTGTTCTTCTTCTATTGAAAAGGATTCATGTACTTATGCCCTTTTCACCCTCCTAAGCAATTCCTCCATTCCATGTTATTTCAAACTAAATTGCTAGACTTTCCGCCTGTCTTGCCTCACGAAGTAATATGTGCCTTTATATTAAATTCTCTGCTCATTGCTGTCCCTTGGTCCCATACCATCCCAGAAAATCAGTCATTCATAAAAAATTGCTTCTTGTATCCATATTTACTTGCTAGCCTAAGATCAATATTTCCCTGTTAGTCATCTCAGACCATTCCATACTTATTCGTTGAGCGTGACTCAGAGAGATCCCTCTCTTGTTCTGGTAGGGCTAGCTACCAGACTGAGCGTGGTTTGTGGTTACCCTGAATTTTTCCTTCCTTCAGCCTAAGGCAGATTTAGGTGCTAACATAGTGGCGACCATACTGGGGAACAAATTAATCCCCTTACTTCTTGATAATTCTAAGCTTCCGGATGATAAGTTTAGGATTTGATAGGTTGAGTAAGTTGTTCATGTCCTTCTGATTTTTTTCGAAAATAGCACGCTGGCTTCGAGACGATATACCAAAGCCAATCCAGATCCGGATCCTCCTCATATTTACGAAAACCCAAACTTGATTCCAAGACTCCTTCATCAAGAGAGCACTATAACTCCCATGTTCAAATCCCATTCATGTCCTGACATTTTTGAGTATCTTGAAGAGCTTGAGTTTGATGAGCGGTTTGAAATATCATTGTTCGAGACCAAATCCGAAAGGGTTGTTGGCTATACTGTCTCCAAACCACAATTTCTTGTAGACTTAGAGACGGAAAGGGCTAACTGGTCAATTGATAATTACATTATAGCTCAGCTTCAAACTCCAATTGCTAGCCCCTTACAAACTGTGCACACTCCTCCAACACCTCCAAGGCCAAATCCACCAAGAGTGATGGATGCCCGTTTTGCACCCCTGGTTCTGCCTCAAGTTCTAAATGATATTCCCGCGGATTATCAAAGCAAAATCCCGTTTTTGGATGGCACTCCTAACAGCATTACTGCTCAGCAACATGTAAACAGAATGGCAGATTTCTATGAACTTCATGAGATCGATGCGGAGAATGTGGCAATGAGACTCTTTGTACACACATTTGTAGGTGAAGTGAGGAAATGGTTCAAAGGTTTGCTGGTGGCATGTATCGCTACCTTGGCCAACCTACAAAGACAATTTTTAAACCAATGGGAAGTGAAAAAGAATCCTCTTCAAATTCTGGCTAAATATGAGCAAATCAAAGGAAACGCTAGTGAGTCGGTCCAAGACTATTGTGTTAGATTCAATTCAATTTATAACGAAATTCCAGATCATCTAAGGCCACCTGTGGGACTAGCCATGGTGAAGTTCCCGGATGGTTTTGATGCTGACATGGCTTATCAATTAAGAGAGAGAGAACCAGCCACAATGGAAGACATGCAGAAGATAGCGGTCAGCGTTGAAGCGAATCTGCTGACCAAGAGAGCTAGAGCAAAGGCAGAGAAGAAGGTCACCGTAAAAGAAGAGTCTTCCTCGGTAGATCAATTACTCCGGAAGGTAGAGCAGATGCTTGAAAGGGTGAAACTTGACAAACCGAAGCCACAAGTTAGAAATCCTAACTTTCATGTTCAGCAGCAGCCACAATATAGAATAAGACAGAGAGATCAGCGAGCCCAAGAGTAGACAGCACAACAGCCAGTACAAACACCTTTGCAACAAAATTTTGTGCATGGACCGGAGTCAGATGAGGACGGGAATATAATAGGTGAAGAAAACCACCTCTTTACTCTTGATGATTTGCCTATTTATCTCACTGAGGATGAGGATTATGCAGAAAGTTCGGTTGTACACAAATATGTAGATTTCATTCTAGCAAACGACACCGTCTTGGAGGAAGAATCAGATGAGTACCAAAGAGGCTATATGAATGCTCTGTCTACCCAGCAACAACGATATTCACTTAGAAACAGAGATGTGTCGGTCAAACCAATTCAGAAAAGGAAGGATGTTGAGGCATAAAAGAATGATTCATCAGTTACACAAAGGAAAGGAAAGGACGTGGTTGGTCAGAAGAGCAGCAAATCACCATCAGCAGAACAATCACATCAACAAGTTGCATCGAAAGAAAAGGAAAAGAAAGAAATCCCAGTCAAAGAGGTAGAAAAGATTCCCACTTTTAATTTAGAGAATGAGATTTCTAAATTAAAGGTATCCATCCCCTTGACTGAAATAATGAGGAACAGCAGTTATAGAGGGCAAGTATCTAAAATGTTGAATTTGGACCCAATGTCTGACATGGTGAATGTCGAAGACGATCAACCTGAAATGATTTTTGGGCCAGCATCGAATGGTGAGTCTCTTGATAGTGATGTGCCACCCTTTTATATCAGTTTAAGGTTGCATGATTTTGTGTTACATAATGCCATGTTCAATTCCGGAGCTTCTCACAATCTCATGCCCAAGGCTATCATGGATAAGCTTGGTCTGGACATCACCCGGCAATACCATGATCTCTATTCGTTTGATTCCAGCAGAGTAAGATGTATAGGACTCATCAAAGACTTGGTTGTGAGTCTGGATCAGCTCCCAATGAAGAATGTTTTGATGGATGTTGTTGTAGCAGATATTCCTCCCAGGTTTGGCATGCTTCTTTCCAGATCTTGGGTAGCGATTCGCGAAATTGAAAGGGACACTACAGCTAGATTTCTCCTATGCAACGGTTCTGGTGTTTGGCCAAATGAGGAAATTGTATCGGGAACAAAAAATGAAATACATGATCACAAGCAAGGAGAAACCAATAAATCATCTGATTAATTATGTACATACAAATTAGAGTCTTTTGTTTTGTATTCTGATAGTTTTAATGATGTATATAGTCAGTTAGTTGAAGCAGAAAGCATTCCAGAAATAACAGAAAATTTTAGAGAAGTTTTAAAGAAAGAAGGACAAGAACAGCAGAACACCGTTGAGCGATCAGCTGAAAGTAATGGACAGCAAGCAGACCAAGCACAGCAAACAGATTTTCAACACTTGCAAGAGGAGGAAGAAGGTTTGTGGACCATGGATTTCGATGGAGCAGTGGGAAATGATGGCGCTGGAATTGGAATTTGGGTACGCAGTCCTTTCTCCGCCCCGAACAAAGTGCCTAGTAACGTGCGGGTATGCTCTTACAAGTTGGCTTTTGATTGTTCAAACAATGAAGCTGAGTATGAAGCTCTGATTGTTGGCCTAAAGATTCTAAGAAAGCTGAATGCTAAGAGGATTTCAGTATATGGCGACTCCGAATTGGTGATTAAGCAAGTCAGAGGTGAATATCAAGCAAAGCATCCTCGGATGCGGGCTTACCGTAATGCAGTCCTAGACATCCTAAAATTGTTTTCAGAATACACCTTGACATGTGTGCCTCGTATACAAAATAGTATTGCTGATGCTCTTGCTAAGGCAGCAAGTAGTTTGAAGATCCCAATGAACTCTAGTAATAAATTCGAAATCCATGTCAAGCATCGTCCGACTGTCCTAGACAATCAGAAATATTGGGAAGTTTTCCAAGATGATGAGGAGATTAATGATTTTCTGCAAAACAAAGGTAAGTTCAAAGAAACCTTAATTAATGTAGAAAATTACAATGGTAAAGGTAATGGTACAGATGATGTGCAGATCAATCAAATGGGCGTGTTGCAGCTAAAGAATAACGTTATTCCTAAAGGCTTGATACCTTTAGAAGAACTCTTCGATCAAGATGATGTAGCGCGCAAACCAACATTGCAGCCAACAGAGAAGGGTGTGGAAGAGGTCAATATCAGAATAGCTGCTAATCCTAAATTGGTAAAACTATCTAAAGCACTGCCACCAAAGATCAAGGACAAATATATCAGTTTGTTGTCTTCATTTGCAGATGTGTTTGCTAGGGACTATTCTGACTTAAAGACATATGATATCAATATAATTCAGCACACTATACCCATCAAGCCCAAACAAAACCATTTAGACAAAAGTTGAGAAGGCTAAATCCAAAGTTGCTGCCATCTATTGAAAAGGAGATAAACAGTTTGTACAAATCAGGGATCATTGTTCCCATGAAATTTTCAGATTGGATCTCTAATTTGGTGCCCGTACGAAAGAAGACAGGTGAGTTTCGCTTATGCATTGATTTTAGAAATCTCAATAAATTTTCGTTGAAAGCTAATTATCCACTACCCAAAATGGACCATATACTTCAACGAGTAGTGGGAGCTTCTCGTATGTCACCACTTGATGGTTATTCCGGATATAACCAAGTTTATGTCCATGAAGATGACCGAGACAAGACAGCGTTCACCACTCCATGGGGAACCTTTCATTACGCAAAATGCCTTTCGGTTTAAAGAATGCGAGTGCCACATTCCAGCGTGCAATGGACTTGGATTTTTCCAATGAGAAGGATGTCTTTTTGGTTGTGTACCTGGACGATTTGACGGTGTTTTCCAAATCTGATGAAGAGCACATGTACCATCTAAAAATTGTCTTTCAAAAGTGCAGAAAATATGGCTTGTCGCTGAATCCGAAAAAGAGCTTGTTCGCCATGGAGGAAGGCAAGCTACTCGGGCACATTATCTCAAAATATGGCATTCGTATTGACCCAACACGTGTGCAAGCAATTCAGCAAATCGATCTACCCCGGAATAAGAAAGAGATACAATCTTTCAATGGTAAAATGAATTTTCTACGCCGCTTTGTACCTAATCTTGCTGAGCACCTAAGAGAGATGACAAACATGCTTAAGAAGGACAGCCAAGTGAAGTGGACGGAGGAGGCTGTAAAATCTTTCAATTTAGTCAAATTGGCTCTTTCTTCAGCTCCCGTTCTAGTCAGCCCGGACTACACTCAGGATTTCATATTGTTTTCATTTGCTTCGGAGCACACTATGGCAGTTGTGTTATTGCAAAAAAGAGATGATCATGAAAGACCCATTGCATTCTTCAGCGGAGCTATAAGAGATGCAGCCTTAAAATACAACATCATTGAGAAGCAAGCCCTTGCACTTGTGAAGGCATTGAAATATTTCCGGGTATATATTCTACATTCTCATATTTTGGCCTATGTTCCTAACGCTGTTGTCAAAGATGTTTTAGTGCAGACTGATCCGGAGGGAAGATGAGGCAAATGGATTGCAGTCTTGCTAGAATATGATGTGGAAATAAAGCCCACAAAGCTGGTTAAACGACAGGGATTGGCAAAGTTAATGGCTGAATAAAACTTACACGCCTTGGACATAAATCTGATCACTGCTATGTCCGATGAGAATGAGGAAGCATCATCAATTCAGGTATCTGAAATGTTTTCTCTCTCTCCGTGGTATTCAGATATCATATACGTGCTTAAAAATTTGTCACCACTGCCCGGCATGACTAGAAACAAAGCGAGAACACTCAAGTTGAAAGCTGCGAAGTTTTGCATTCTTAATTCCGCACTGTATTGGAAAGATCCCGGTGGCATTCTGTTAAATTGTTTGGTGGAAGAAGAAGCAAAGAAGGTCATGGAGGACTGCCACCAAGGAGACTGTGGGGGTCACCTTTTTTGAAAGTCAACAGCAAATAAAATTCTGAGAGCAGGGTACTATTGGCCGACATTGTTCGCTAATGTATATAAGATGGTCAAGCGCTGTCATAAGTGTCAGATTTTAGAAGGGAAGCAGAAATTACAGCCTTTGCCGCTTAAGCCCATCGAGGTGAGTGCCCCTTTTCAGCAATGGGGATTGGATTTCATTGGTGAAATTCATCCCGCTTCTTCCGTTCAGCATAGATGTATCCTCACAGCAACAGATTATTTCATGAAATGGATCGAGGAAATTCCCACCAGGCAAGCTACTGATGCGGTAATCATTTCATTCCTTGAAATAACAACTTGTCTCGCTTTGGTTGCCCAAATAAGTTAATCACTGATAACGCAGCATCTTTCAAATCAAAAAGGATGGTAGAGTTTTGTCATAAATATCACATCATTTTGGGTCACTCAACTGCCTATCATCCGCAAGGCAATGGATTGGCAGAGTCTTCGAACAAATCATTGGTCAACATCATCAAGAAGCTGCTGGAAATAAATAAGAAGAGCTGGCATAAGAGGTTGGTCAATGCACTTTGGGCAGATCGGGTCAGCCAGAAGAAATCCATTGGTACGTCACCGTTTGAGCTTGTTTATGGAGTTGATACAGTATTTCCTACCTCTCTCGCTGCCCCGGTAGTCAAACTTCTTCAGGAGGCCGGCAGTGAAGAAGATCCCATGCAGAGAAGGTTGAATCAAATGGTCCACTTGCAGCAGACCAGAGAAGAAGTTTTCAAGAACACATCCAAATTGCAGGAGAAGATCAAGAAAATTTATGACAGAAAAGCAAAGGCGGATAAATTTCAGTTGGATGATGTGGTGTTGAAGTGGGATGCAAGGAATGAGGAAAAAGGTAAGCACGGTAAGTTCGAGAATCTTTGGAAAGGTCCTTTCAAGATTGCAGCATATCGGGGTCAGAATGCCTTTCTTCTAAAGGAAATGAACGGGGAAGATTGTCCAGGAGGGTCGATCAATGGTCGGCTACTCAAGCGGTACCATTTCTGAGTTATTAACGTTGCTTCCACTATCATTGTAAATACCATTTTTATTTCAGTTTGGTTTGATTTTGTCAAGTTAGTCTTCAAGTCATTTCAATGTCAAGTTTGAGTCAATTTTTTGGTCATTTTAGTTTCATAAATGAGTCAGAGTCCTGTGTTTTTTGTCGAAAAAATGACTCCATAACCCAATGGACGAAGACACTGTCTAGCTCTTCCAGAGATCTACTATTCTTGGCACCTCCAAGGAGCTACCATCCCCCATTGGAGCCAATGTTAGAGTCGGTCTGGTCAGTCCTCCGTCAGAGATCAAAACTCTTTATGCATTTCATTTTTAGGAGTCCCGCTCCATTCACCCAGCTGCATTCCACTAGGAGCATGCCATAATCTGACGGAAAAGGTCATGTTAGTCATTTCCCCTCATGTCTGGCTCCTGTTGGCTTAGGTCTTTTGTCAATGATCACTAAAGTCCATGACAGTCAAGGTCTGGTCCTTTAATGGACAAAAGTCATTTTCGATAATTAGGTCTAGGGATTAATCAATTTGGTCTTCAACCATGTCCAATAAAGCCATGCAGGCCAGAGTGGGGCCCTTACAAAGTTATGATTCAGAGAGTTTCATTGTCATGTGGACAAATTTCGACTGTTCTTCAAAACTCTGTTTTGAAGAAAAAGTCAAACAGTGTGTCATTTGTGATAAAATTTTCAAAAGGTCGCCAATTGATTTCTTTAGATGCAGTCATGGTTTCCGTGGCCAAATGCCTTGTCATGAAACCCCTGCAAAAAGTGCCGAAAATTTCATCATTCTAGCTAAAAATTCAAAGGGAAGAAAGAAATTCAGTGTTGCTTTAAGTCAGTGAAAAGTGTCAAAAGGAAACATTAGCAAAGTGGGTTTTTTAAGAAGCAAAAATTTAACCCATGACTTCAAAGTCTTTATATAATAATTTCCACAAGGAAACAAGGTCATTGTGCAAATAAAGCTTATTGAGAAACATAGCAAAGTGTTTGAGAGTGCAAAGCACGTGTTTGGAGGGAGTTGGAGTCGTTTTCAGGAGCACGGTGCACACACAGAGGGGTGCGGTGCACATACAGAGCGTGGTGCACACAGAGCCACCCCACAGTGCAAGTTTACAAGGGCGCGGCACATATAAAGAGCGCGGCGCACACCCACAAAGGCCCGAAATCGTGCCAAATTGCCTCAAGTTGTCGTTGAAACCCCTCAAATCGATAGGTAGGCTCTAAATCTCGATGGCTCATGTATTTTTGTGAAGGTTATGGTGGTGTTGTGGCCACCAACAACCCCCCTCCTTCTTTAGTATTAGCAATAACACTAAACAAGTTGGGACCCTTAGTAAAAAATTCAAAAAAATTTATAAAAAAAATTTGTATTATACTCCTTAAAAATACATCGCACGGAGAAGAGTAAACATTTATGAGCACAATAAAAAACTGCGAAGAAGCGACGCGAAATTCATCGCATCGCATACATTAAGAAGCGCCCACAAATGAAGATCTTAAGAAATCTCAGATGTCCGATATGCGACATCGCATATCGTAACATCACATAAACAGCACACAATAACTTAACAAATTGCAACGATCTGCGATCTTACGATAAACGCGATGCTGCGATCTTGCAATAAACGCGATGCTACGATATTGCGATAAACGCGATGCTGCGATAACGCGATAATGTGATTATGTGATAAACTGATCAGGAAACTCTGCGATGACACATCTTGATAATGCGATCCGCGATGCTGCGATGCGAGTCGCAGAAATCACACATTGCAAATTTTCCTCGGCTCAGCATTCAAGAAAAGTTGTCCCTAAACCAAAAATTGGGCGTGTGCCTTAAAGGAAATAAATGAATGTACGCCAAAGTATTCATGAAGGACAGTTTTGTGTTTTTCGAAGAGTCAGTTCACTATGGGTGTCATGATTTTATACATTCGTAGAGCTTAGAGCTTTCGTGTCAAAATTTATTATCATTACTCTTTTCCTTTGCGTGAACTGCAGGAATGAAAAATAGGAAACAACATGAAACAATGTGCAGGGAACATCTAAGGAAAAAGGGAGAGCGTCAATGCTCGGAGAACAGAGAAGAGATGTCCTCATAAACGGATACCGCATGCAACAGAAACGCAGATTTCAGAGTATTACTGAACAGATGTTGATATCAATAGGCGATTCGACACTCAAGGTCAAAGGCTCACAAAAGCAGCATGTTTACAAAATTCTGAAGCTTATGCCCTGTAAAGGAAAAAGCGTTAAAGACGGAAAACACACCAGAAAGGCCCGGATCAAAGAACGGAGGCAGTTTTCGATGCGCGATTAGCACCTAGCGCTAATCGCGCATCACTAAGAAAATTGTTCAGAAAGCAAAGTCCCTAATTTGCTTAGTCATCCACGAGTCCGGAGACCGAGATAGCAAAAGCAGAAGCAATTTGAGAGAAATTTGGGTTGTTACCAAGTATATACGCAGTAAATTCGCCCAGCCAGAGGATGATTCCCAAAAATATCTTCTAGTTTACTAAAAAGTGGTGCCAGCGCTTGCCATTTCTATTTGCGTAGCCCAAGCAAAAGCAGAAAACAACCAGCCGACTCTTCCCAGGCAAATGTTGCATACTCGCAACATTAAGGAGCAAATGCAGAAATAGTTAGGAATTAGATTCAATTTTTAGAAATAAGTTTGCTTAGATAAAGGGCGGTCATTTAAACCGTATCCTAAATTTATGTAATTAAGTTATTTAGTTAGCAGTATTTAAACCCTTCTCATGCATTTAGAGAAGGGTCCAGAAATTTGTCAAAAACTTGTCCTCAGAACATGCACTTTTGCACCCTCAGAGGAGGTTTTGATGAATGAATGGATCAAGGTTTATTAATGTTTGCATTTGATATTTGCTACTGATGTTGCACTTCTGTACTCTTGGTAGATATTAGAACAAGGAGAGATAAATCATTGTTGCTTGAAGCTTATGAGTAGGACCAGTCATAAATGGTACTTTTATCTCTTGGCCATTTCTGCTTATATTCTTAAAGTGATATACAGTTTTTAGTTGTTTATATGTTATTGCATGAATGTTTGAGTTACCATTTGGCACTTTTGTACGGTGGAGCCATTTATTTATGTTTGATATATATGAATAACTTATTATGCGATATGTTGTTCACAACTGTTTTGCCTAACTTTTTATGCAAAGTGGTTCATATTAATTGATTTCCATTCTTATGATAGCTGAATGATCTTTATTACCAGTTATTATTTGAAATTTCTTTAGATCGCATAATAGAAGAAATACATCCCGGGTTAGCATAGATTAGATGTGTTGTTTTCATTAGATTACAATAGCATAGAATTATATTAAAGTAGCTTAGATTAGAACTCTTAGATCAGCATCATCCAACTCTGCACACACACACACCCTTAGATTGGGAAACTGGTCCCATTATCCCCAGTCGGACCCGCTATACCAAACGGATAAGGAGCTGCCAACCAAGGTCCAGACCGGGCGGGTATCCCCCTTGTTGTCGACCCGATTTTCGGGGCTTCAACAGGTGGTTCATGGCTAGTTATAGTGGCAACTAAAATTCATAAAACCAAACACTAGAAAACACCAAAGCCACTGTTGCTAGGGTTGCAAAATTGTGGTGTTGATGCCAAGGCTCCTCTTTCACCTCTCATCTTTTCCCTCCTCTCCATTTTTCCCTTCCCCCCTATCTCATTTTTCCCTATTACCCCTACCCTAAAATATTACCAAACTACATTCCCTATCCCTTCCTCTTATTTGTCAACATAACACCCCAAAACCTTACCTTATTAAAACCCCAAAACCCTACCTTATCAAAACCCCAAAACCCTGCCTTATCAAATCCCCAAAACCCCCTACATATCCCTAAACAAAACTTCTCCCCATAACCCCTATTCCCATCATATTATTCCCCTCCTAATACTCCTTTTTTTCATTGTTCCCCTTGGTGGCAGATATCACAACAACACCTAGTTTCACACCATCATCAAAGGGCAGCCCAAGTACAGTACACACAGCAGTCATGGCATCTTAGCATTCATCAGAGTGTGATATGGAGACACAAATTGATTCATCCTCGGAAGAACAGGCTCCCAGGAGACATCACAAGAGTGGCAAACATGTTAGGGATGAGCCAACCACCCTCACTAAATTGCAGGCCTGCCCTCTTTCCATGTCATGCTTCCAGCATCTATCATGTTTTGAATTTTGTCAAAGAGTGGCTAATGTTCAAGTTCATCATGATTTGGCTTGTCTTATTGTGCTTCACCTACATGGAGATCACTCTATCTTGGCCGGGGTCACCTTAACACTGACACCCGAAACTGTCTCATTAGCAACCGGTATACCGAATGTTGGAGAACCATGGCACAAGAAACAGAAAGTTGATCGGCAGCATTATGAGCCTTACATTAAGGCCAGTTGCTTGAGGTAGCTCATAAGAGTCTTTCCATTCAGATATTTGAAAGATGAATATGCTCCACTCATGAAGTTGATCATGAAGTACTTCAGCTGTGAGGGGAGGTTCTCTCGTCTATATGCCTATCACATCAGGTTGCTCGTGCACTTTACCAGGGTACGGATGATGAACATCCCATTTTTCATTTGCAGGAACATAGAGAGGATGAACACTTTCATGCAGCACAAGACCCCTCAGTAGAAACTTAACAGTGTTTATCACTTTTCTCTTATTAAGATTTTGGTGGTTCAGCAGCTGGGATTGCAGGGCATTACTTGGGATGATTTCATCTCCTGTGACCTCTTCAGCACTTCACAGGTATTATCAGAGGTTAAGCATGAGGGTGAACCTTCTCATCGGTATGAGCGCCATGAGACTGCTAGTGTGGCGGTTTTCATCACATATCAGAGGGGTGCTAGACATTTGTTTGCAGCAACAAAGTGAATGTTATCTCCACCCGGGGTGGAAGGGGCCTCGCTTCCGACATCAGCACTACAGGTACAGGATAGAGGTAAGGAGCCAATGCATGATGAGGGGCCTTCAGGTGAGCCATCAAGTGAACGAGAGACCGAATTCGTTCTCCTTCATGATGATGATACAGATACATAACCAACAAGTGCGCAGCTCAAAGAGATCATCCAGGAGCAGCAATCAGAGATCGAAGCCTTATCCCTTGACTTGGAGAGGGCTAAGTGGAACATGAAATATCTGGAGCAGAGGAACAAATAGCTTGAGGATCAGCAAGCGATCATGTAGCTACAAATCATTCGTGAGCATCGCCAAGCTGCACAAAGGAGAAGAGTTTAGCTCACGTCATTGGAGCAAGAGATTAATGAGGATCAGGAGGCCAACCTCGAGAGAGTTAACATGCACTTGGAGAGGCTGCTGGACAAGGCTGACAAGGACCATGCACTGTTGAGACACATGGCTTTCCACTACATGGCGTGAAACAAAGTATGCAAGGCCCGAATCAGGAATTTGAAAGCGAAATTAAGGAAGGCAATCAAGAAGCAAAAGAGGCAAAAGGAGCTGGATCAACTTCAGATATTGGCCAAAGCCTCTTTGGCCCAGCATAACACTTGATAAGGAAGCTCCAACCCAAATTTCAAGAAATTTGGGGCAATTTTGGTCACATGGCAAATTTTTGGTCACAACACAGGTTTTTTCTCCGGAGCTCCAAATCACAAATGGTTTGCATTTTTGGATTCAGCATGAAAAATCACAACTACTAGTGCTTGGACAAGAAATTTGGGCATGATTTGAGTCTCCAGGAGGTCAAAAACACTCAAAAAATGACCTCTCTGCCCCTATTTTGACACACAGGAAGCAGTCTTGGGAGAATGAAGATTTGGAGGGGAAAATGAGCACCAAATTTAGAAATTCCACTTGGGTTGGAAAGTAGACAGGCCAGTATTTCCAACAAGCACACTTGGGAACAATTTGGACTCCATAAGGTACCTAAAAATCGCCTCCAAAGTGGGCAGCGCGTATAGATTTGGGCGCTGTGCATATAGCGAAAAAGGCCAAAATCACTTCCGCTTCGCGACATTTCGATTCGCGACTTTCTCCAAGTGGGCCCGCTCATCTACACTACACTTTTTTCAGCACCTAAGGCAAAATTTAAAGTATTTCCACTAAATATTGGCTTCTATCCAAGTGGCAAAGGAAGGCGAGCAATCACCCAAGCCATTTGTCATTTTTGTAACGTTGCACCTGTAACTAATGGTTGGCTTTCCACTTCCACTTTGTAATGATTCGAAAAACTCCCCAACTCTTGGTCGTTCTATTTCTTCATGGCATATTCTATTTATTGTATGTAAACCATTTGCAAATGGTTGGTTGGCTTGTAATTTCTGGGAGACTGTGGGAGAGAAACTCAGTTCTTCATTGTATATTTTGACAGAGGATTAATGAAAGGCAAGGGCTATGTTTCATGAGATTCATGCGGTTGTGAGTGTAGAAAATGTGTCTCTTATGTTTCATATGTATTTCGTAATGCTTCACAGTTCATTTCATATTCATTTCCAGTGAAATTTTCTAAGTTAGATAAGGTAGAATTCATTTTTTATTGCTCTGCCTGTGGGAAAATTTCATGTTCAGTGTTCTTCTTCTGTTGAAAAGGATTCATGTACTTATGCCCTTTTCACCCTCCTAAGAAATTCCTCCATTCCGCGTTATTTCAAACTAAATTGCTAGACTTTCCGCCTGTCTTGCCTCACGAAGTAATATGTGCCTTTGTATTAAATTCTCTGCTCATTGCTGTCCGTTGGTCCCATACCATCCCAGAAAATCAATCATTCATAAAAAATTGCTTGTTGTATCCATATTTATTTACTAGCCTAAGATCAATATTTCACTGTTAGTCATCTCAGACCATTCCGTACTTATTCGCTGAGCGTGATTCGGAGAGAGCCCTCTCCTGTTCTGGTAGGGCTAGCTACCAGACTGAGCGTGGTTTGTGGTTACCCTGAATTTTGCCTTCCTTTAGCCTAAGGCAGATTTAGGTGCTAACACAGCAGGTCAAGAGAGAGATATACGCAGGTTCATTGTGACAAAGCCGCGTATACACGCGGGTTATAAGTTTCGAAGACGCATATGCGTATACACACACGTTCATGCAAGGAAAAGCGCGTACATGTGGGAGAACTTATGTTTTGGTCCGTGGTATTTAGTCCTTGGTATTTGAACCTATGGTTGTGGACCGTGGTATCTCATCTAAGGTGTTGATCCCAAGTATTGGGTCCATGGTATTGTTTCTACATGGTTTTGGACCATGGTATTGATAGAAGCCTAAACCTATATAAGGAGAAGATCATTAGGCAAAGCAGGAAAGTAAGGAATGGATGTCTGATGAAGTGTGAAGATCTAGTATGCTGGTTACGGGTTTGTGATGCTTAGCTCAAGTGGGAAATGACAGCGAAGGTATAAGTAATTATCTTTAGGTTTGTACGCGGGTTGTCTCTGGTGAAAGCGCGTATACACGCGGTTTTGATATAGTCAAGTAGTGTATGCATGATGAGATTTGGTGTTTCAAGTTGTTGTCGTTGTTGCAGAGTTCTGGGCTCTAGTCTGTGTTCTGGTAACTATTTTGATGACAGGGTTTCAGTGATTTAGTATTGGGTGATTTAGAGATTTATGATGCAAGTATAAGTTGATGATTGTATTGCAGCAGTGATTGTTTTGTACTTATGGATCCAGTATGAAAATTGATGAAACGTGATCCCTGGAAGAAAAGAAGGTTGTAGCCTTTTGTAGGTCAGCACCTACGTACTAGTATATCAGCTAGTACAAGAGCTAAGGGGGTTGTAGCTCCCTTCCAGAAGAAGCTAGAGAACGAGAGAGGGTTGTACCCTCTGCAAGTTGCAGCCTGCGTACTGGTAAACGACTGCACCACTACATTGTAAAAGAAGTTTCTTATTAAAGGAAGATAGAAACAAATTGCAGCAGGTGGTTTTCACCCACATTGGGTTTCCACCTTATATCATGGTGTTCATGTGTGCTCTTTATCTGTGATGATCTGTTCTGTTTACTGTTCATATGGTTAATAATGTTCTGATGCATTCACTGGAGATGAACTGACTAAATCATAAATTTTACTGGATATACGCTAGTTGCTTTTAACACAGTCGCGTATATATGCGGATATCTTTAACTGAAGTAGCGTATATGAATCAGAATATGAAAATGAAAATTGTTTGATTTGCTAATATTGATTCACCCGCCCCTCTCAGTATTATTTCCAACAGTCCAGAGTCTATTCTGAGGAGCAAGCTATTTTTAGGGCCCAGCAATTAGAATTGATTTATTCTCAGTCTGGGATCCTACAAAAAATCTTGCCAGATGCTCTTGGATCTAAGGTTGATATAGCCAAGTCGAAGCCAGGTCCCCATGCGGATGGTATCGTTGGATCAGTAGACACAAATGTGGTGAACTTGTTGAGCCAATTGCAGCAGTTGTCTTTGCAAACTGCTCCTAACAACCAAGTCACATCGTCTAACCCTTCATCTTCCCAACCCTCTTCAGTCAATGCCGTCCAATCTACCAACCCCAAAGGAAATAAAAATTCCAATGGGAAGAAGAAAAGACGAGGTAAGAAAAAGAGTCAAGATGGGAAGACTGATGCAAATAATCCTAGCAACAACGTTGGTGGTGGTGGAAATGAGTCTAAAAAGAAAGTCAAGTTTCCATGCAAGTTATGAAGTGGAGACCATTTAACTCATCTCTGCCCCAAGATTGAAGGCACTCAGGGCTTGTTAGGGCAGTAAGGGACTTCTAGTTCTCAAGCTGTGTTAACCAACCCTTTTCCCCAAGGGCAGCAACTTCTTTCTAGCGCGAGTTCAAACCCTGGTACCTCCGCAGGGGGCAACCAGGAAGGGGACAAATCATCAAATGTTTTCATGATGGGTTCTCACGCTAATGTGGCCACACGGTCACGTGATTATGGTAAAGGTGAACTTCCAAGGATAAAACAGTTCCCGAAACTAACAACCCACTTCATATTGAGCGACCCTCTGTCGAGACTATACCACGGGTACCGAAAGGTTCCGCTAAACACGCGACTATTAACCCTAATATTAGGGCAGCCCAAAATTACTCCATTGTTGAGGATCTAGCTCAGAGTCCATGTGTTATGTCCGCTTTAGAGGTTCTCCAGTCGTGTCCCGCTCAAAGAAGTGCCTTGTTTTCATAAATGGGGGCAGTGGATCCAAATAATTCATTAGCTCTCACTTTTGATATGCATAATGTCAAAAAGAGACTTCCTCATCACATGGCTTTCCAGATAAAGTCTACCTACCAGAAAACTAATATTTTTCGAACAGTTATAGATGAGGGAGCTTCCACATGTGTCATGTCTATGTCATGTTGGAAGGCCATTGGATCGCCTTCGGTTGTTCCTTCACCTACCCTCTTGACAGCGTTTGATGGTCATTCTCATAGACCATACGGGATTATCCCGGCCTTTCCCATATGTGTTGGGGGAAAGGTCGTTAATATCAAAGTAGAGGTCATCGATGCTAACCTAGACTACAATCTCCTCTTAGGAAGGAATTGGGTATACGAAATGGATTCTGTTGTTTTGACTCTCTTTCGTGTCATTTGCTTTCCTCATGAAGGGAAAATTGTTAAGGTTGATCAATTGGATTATTGTCTAGTCGATCCTCGAGCAACTTTGGACTCTACTATTCCCTTAGTGGATAACCCTCGTCCACCTACTAAGAATTTAGGAGTCGAGATGTACTCTTCATTGATGGGTACGTTTGATCTTCCCCCTCCTACGGCTAGAATAGATACAATTTCATCCTCCAAGGACCCCTTACAGAAAGAGTTTGTTCAAGCTCATTATTTTTCGGATCTTGGAGCCTTATCTTCATCTGTGACCACATCAAATGACGGCAAGGCAGGTGAAATAGAATCTCTTATGTCTGCAGTGGAGCCTAGATGTCAATCTATCATTAATTCTGCAGACGACCATTCCACTCCTTTTTTTGAAGAGGAGGTAGACGGTGATGTGACTCATTTTCATACCCTTGATTCCACTTCTGCATAGGATTGCTCGGATATTGTTTTTCCATCTGACAAGGCGATACTCGAAGCAATGACGGCTGTAGATCGACCTTTGGAAGATTTACATCGTCGGTCATGTTTTCATTCCCCTTTACATGAAGTCAAGTCCAGGTCCTCCAGTCTGCCTAGCGATGTTTGTGCGGTTCCTTTGGCTCCAACACAGTCATTCGCCAAAGGAAGTATATTGATTGGTTCGATAATAGTACCAATAAACATCCCTATGAGCAAGTGGGCGGAGCCCCCTGATGGGCTCTACCTCAAGAAGTAATTTTCTTAGTAACTAGGCAATGGCTTCTTTGTACATCATGTATATTTGTACATATCTCATCGAGAGTTTTTTTATATCAGCACTTTTTGATCTGTTATGGCAGGTGTTGATGGATGACTTGGTCTATTTTGGATTCGCCTATGGTGCTAGTCGGCACACTCGGAACCTCGCTTCTGCAGCTTGGGTACTCTATTATCCAACTGGTCAGTTGATGATATCAAGGGGAGTATGCATTGGTCATGCTTCAAATAATATGGCTGAGTATACTGTCGTCATTAATTTACTATCCGAGGCAATTTCTCATGGAATCGACTCGTTGGTAGTTTATCTTGATTCACAACTGATAGTGTCGCAATTGAATATCATTTATCGGGTAAGGGATCCATGTTTATATCACCAGTATTGAAGGGTGAGGTTGTTGCAAAGATCATTTACTTATATTAATTATTTGCACACTCCAAGATCTCATAATTGGTTAGCTGATTTTATCACAAATCAAGCATTAGACTGGCACATCAATCATTCATCACAATAAAATCAAGCATCAAAAAGTCGAACTGTATATATATATATATATATATATATATATATATATATATCTATATATATATATATATTATATATATATATATATATATCATAAAACATCTCAAGTGTACCTAAGTTTGTCCAAAAAATATACAAAATTGGGACTCCAATGCCCATAATCATGTCTAGTACATCTAATACCCCGACTCAGGATGAGCGGCTAAGTAGGTAGCTATCACATTGGCCACACGCCTAAAAGTGCGGACACAGTCACGTGGCATGCCAACCACATGACGCTGCATATCCTCAGGAAGATCCTCTACCGCCGCCATTGGTACTCTGTGAGTGAGTCTCACAAGTGTCGTTGAACGGTGTGAAGTAGTCGCTTTGTGTCAGCAGCTTCCTCTTCGGCCCCTCGGCCGCGACGTCTGTGCCATGGGAGATCATTTGGTTGTACCGGCCCAATATCTGGAACATGATCATCATATTAGTCATTTGAATCCTATCAAAAACATTTTTCAAAATTCATTATTATATTTGAAAAATCCAAAAAAAATCATAAAATCAAAAAACACTTACCAATGTTGCCCCATGCTGCGGTCGATGGTAATACTAGATCGGGATCTCCTCGGAAATCCAACCCAGCATAAGGGTAGTCATATATGGCGATGATCTGCTGATCCCACCAGGAAAAGAAGTCATTGTCAAATGCAGTCCGTGGGACGTCCCCACCCCCTAGACGTTTCATCAGGTCAGCCCACCTACCCATGTGTGGATCTTGTGGGGTGCTGATGGAAACCGCTACCCTAGGGCGGAGTGCAGGGACCCTCTCAAAAAAGAAAGAACACAAAATACTCCCATATCCGAAGTTTTTGGTCTACCCTCTCTTGATGGAAGTGAGCTGGCTTTTCAAGCTGGCCAGAAGAGGAGTACACCAGTCAAACACGGTGGTGAGACAGTCCACCGCCAAGCTCATGGTTAGCCGTGATGCCTGGTGCAGAGAAGCTGATCCATTCACTCTAGCTATGGTGAACAGATTATCCTCAATGATAGACTCTCCACATGTGTAATGGAAATCTGACTTCCAACCTTTTTTGGATGTCTCGGGCAATAGATATGTATGTAGTCCTCATCGAGAGACTGCCTTGTGTCCTGCCCCTGGAATGTACTACCTCTCCCCTTCGAGAAAGGCCTGTGATGAAATAAATGTCATCCACTTCTATCCTGAGTGGCATCTGGTCAATCATAAATGCATCATCATCGATACTCTAGTAATCAATGAGCATCTCAAGCAAACGTGTGTTTGCTTTCATATTTGGTAATTTGAAGAATTTTAGCAAACCACATCCCCGTAGGGCATCCAAAGCATCAGGATCATTCATGACCTCATCATCCACTGCGATATGCTCTCTTTCTCGCCAAGTGACCAGCATCCTGAAGAAAAAATTATTTTAAACCATTAGTTTTTTTGTTTCAAATGTTCGCGGGGTATACGCAAGTCCATTTGCACACAGTCACGTGTAGGGCCCGCGTGTATGCGGGTTTCATATACTCAACCTGCATATAAACCACGATGAAATTTTTGACAAATAATTCAACGGTAAAACATAAATTAAAAATTATAAAACTAGTCACAATTAATTGCAAGACAAGTATAAGAGTTACCTAGGGATTTTGGAAGAATCTGAACGGTTGAATTTGATGTATGGAAAAGTTGCTCCTTTTGCTCCACCTCTCTGCTCTCAAACTCAAATGGTGAAAATGGTGAGTCCAAAAACTCTTTTATAGGTTTTGAAAATGCAAAATTTTTTCAAAATTTTATTTTGTTTGGTCTCATGTAACTTTTAACTTGGGAGCTTGGAATGTCGAGAATGGTTTGATTTTCAGGACATTTTGGACGTTTTTTCGACGGTTGCGAGACGGTTCCATGACTGCTGACCCGTCATGTCAGGTATCGTTTTCTCACTGGCATATAGGTTAGGGAAGCCATTTTTATGTTGCATTATGCATACTAGCCTCCATCTGTCGATACATTTGCCATAGAGTCGATCCCATCGTGTTATGGTTCGTAAACCATCTTCACTCGCCGATTCTTTAAATCATGACACGATGGTAGAAGCCATCCTTTACATGGGCATCGTAGTTAGCACCTCACTGACATTTGTTGCCCATGCTGCTCCAATTTGAGTAGGCTCAAGAGTCCTCTGTAGTCCTGCCATGACTTATGCGATGAAGATTCATTCCTCTTTGCTTCTTCGCTTCCATTCTGGCCTTATACCCTAGAGGCTTCTTTGTGTTGAGTTGTATTACTGCATTGCATTTTGACCATTTGCACCTTTTTGCCTTTAGCCGACTTCACTTGGACTCGTGTTTAAGCCAACTTTTGACCATGACGACTGCAAAATCAAACTTGCATACCTTTAACTTCTGCAACTTGACACACCTTGACCCGTGGAAGGAACACGCCTTTGAGTGTCATTGACCAGTTTTCGCCTCCCTGCATTGAGCATTAGGACGTTCCAATCCCAGGAACTAGATCATCTGTTTCACCGACACTCGTTCTTTCCACTGTACTATAGCATTCTTTTATTCTTTTTCCATCTTAAAAGAAAAAGACAAAAAAAATTATATATTCCAAAAAAAGAGCGGGAACGGGACAATATTTCCATTTATTGTTGGCAGCTAGAGTCAGTCGTGTCACCCTTGAACAAAGCACTCAAAGCAAAGTCTCCTCCATTTGGGCGGGATTTAGTTTGACTTAGGTATGCCTTAACCTTGTTATTGAGTCATTTCTCCCCCGATTGGTTATCTCTTCCAATCATATGGAGGGTTCGTTCATGCCTCCTGCACAACAAGCTTATACAGAGTCATCATATGCTGCCACATAGTCACATTGAGTCGTGCTTTTGTTCAAGGGAAGTTAGCCTGAGTCGGCCTCTCTGCGGTGTCTCTTGACTAATTTTTCAGTCGGCCATCCCTGATTGTCAGTATCATGTCTATCATCACATCAGCTATATTGGTCCTTTACTCGTGCCGGTTCGAGAAGGTCCCCATTGACTTCTTGCTGGCGGGTCTTGTCCTTATCGACGACGATATCTTGCTCTGAGGACAGGCCTAGAGCTGCACCCTGGCCCTATTTTCATTATTGATAGGTCACCTTGTGCTCAACATCAATCAGTATCATGGGTCTTTGACTGAGTGGTTTCCCTTGTGTTTGACATCAACTTACATTATCACACATTGGGATTCGTGCAGTACCTTGGTTTCCATTTGACCCTATTGGTGGATACCTCGCCTCTATGTCAGCTTTCATTATTGGTTGGTTCAGAGGGTTTCTGTCATGCGCTAGCCACATCTTGTGTATGCCGGAAACGTACTTTGGTCGGGTTACTACATCTTTTTCATCTGATTCCTTCCACATTATTGGCCTACGGGTTACACTCGTGCTAGATTGATGAAGGATGCCTTAATGCCTTCCTTCTAGCGGATCTTTCCCCATCGACTATGACTCATTGCTCTGGGGCAAAGATCTAGAGTCCATTTGGCAGTACCTTGGGGTTTGCAGTCATTAGTGGCAGATCCTTCACTATCGACAGTGGGAAACCATCATTGTCTCCTGATTGATAGATTCTTACAGGTGTTCGACTCCAGCTCATCTATTCACACTTGTTAGATTGTACTGGGTACCTTGACACTCATTATCATTATCGGTGAGTAGTCTCGCGTTTGTTAACGGTATACATCAATGACTGGTAATCAAACGATTTCTCACATGGTTGACTTCAGATCATTTATTCCCATGGTGTAGAAATGTACCACGGCGGTCGGTGAAGACCTCAGGTTGCATCAGCATTCATTGGTTCACTTGACAGTTGCTCCTATTGCTGCTAGTTGATACCACTCCACCTTATATGTTGCAGTCATTCATGGCGACATTCTATATGCTGGCACCTGAGTTTGCAGTGTAGTACCATCCTATTCCATCATGTTCAGTTGGTACCTTTTGTGATCAGTCTTTGATATCAGTGATCCGGTTTATTCTTCAACATCATTGACATTCTTATATGTGATATTCAGACATGTACTTGTTCGATCATGATCAGATGATCCATTATGTATTTTCCAGTTCTTTATACTTGTATACTTAGTGGATCCACTTGTACTTGATATGCGGACATGCTTTACTTTCTCTGAGCATGGGTATGCCCGCCTCAGACAGTGTTTCTTTCTGATCTCCTTTTGTGGCTTGGCAGGCTGAACTCTGGTGAAGTCCTTCTCAGTTTTTGGTAGATTTCCTTTCCATGTACTTGCTTAATACATTTCAGCCATCATGTTCCCCTTCTGACCTCATATATTAGGGGGCATATGTTATAGCTCCAAATCTCACTCTTGAGGTTTGTGATGCTGCACTCATGGCCCAGGGCAACCCCTCCTACCAGACCTGGTCCTAAATTTAAAAAAACAGTGTTTTATTCCCTATACGTGACATTGCGCGGAGCTAAACGTGTGTATACGCGGGTCTGTGTATACCCAACCGGCGTAAATGTCTTAAAACACTTTAAAAAAATTAAATCTCCTTAATTTCAGGTGGAGATCACGGGTTTTACCTGCTAATCACCTGTTAGTGCCCGTGGCCCAACTGTTCCCAACGAATTCCCAACTAAAAAACTACTTTGGGAGAAGTATAAAAAGGCTTCAACAAGAAGGCCTAAGGGAGGAGAGAAGAGAGAGAAAGGCTATTATGCTGAGATTTCCTTGACCAGGTCTGAAGATCCTAGTGCCTCCTGCACTTCCCCCATTTACAGGAAACCCTTGTTTCCTTGTGTGATGATGTCTATCTACTACTTGTGATATCATGGAGTAAGTCATAGAAGGAGTTTGTTAAAGGCTTGAGACTGGACGAATCCGGAGGACGGTTCCGCTTAGAGCCTGCGAAAGGATGAATCATGTGAAATTATTCCTTTCTGTACTTTATTTGTCTATAATAAAAGAAACACTTGTCTTTGTTCCTGATATAAATCTTCTTCATGTTTATGATATCCATGTTATGATTCATATATGAAAGGTTGTTTAATTGCATAACTAACTACTTTTCAATATACCATGAAGATGATTTCTTTATAATGTTTAGTCCATATACTGTTGTACTTTTTTGGAATTGATTGTTTTGCAGGTTGAAGGAGCAAAGGGAACTCCAAGAAGGGTTTGGACCCAGGGAGGATCTTCCCAAATGTAGGACCCCCGGGTACGCCCCTTATCATATAGTTTTCTTATATTAGCATTATGGTTGTATGGAATGTGTGTTTCTCTGTATAGACAACCTCTGATCTGCTAGGGTTTCAACCCAAAGACCCTAGGGGAATTTTTCCCTTAACATCCTCCAAAATCATGTTGACCCTCTTTGTTTTTCCATCTGTTTGCAGATGATAAGCTGTATTGAAGGCTAAATCTGTACCCAAACCTGCAAAAAACTCCTTCCAAAACATGGGAATCTCTATCTAATATGATCTTCTTAGGAATACCATGCAAACCCACTATCTCCCTGATCAAAATCAAAGCTACCTCACTGGCTGAATTAGTAGTCTTCACTGGAATGAAGTGAGCTACCTTGCCCAACCTATCAACCAACACCATGATGGAATCATGCTGCTTCGATGTCCTCAAAAAACCTATAATGAAATCCATGGAAATGACCTCCCATTTCCACTCGGGAATCATAATAAGTTATAACAAACCAGCTTGGTGCTTACATTTAGCTTTCACCTGTTTACAATCATCTAGCAACGAACTCTACCACTTCCTTCTTCAAATTCAGCCAGTAGTAGAACTTCTTCATAGCTGTCAATGTCTTCTGAGATCCTAGGTGACCTAATATGGCTTGACATGAAACTCCCTCAAGATAAGCTTCTTGAGCTCATTGGCATCTAGCACATAGATCTTGTCCCTAAATCTCATCAAGCCATTTGTCGTGAGATGATAATGAACATCCTAATAACATGTACCATGTTGTTGTAACATGTGCCTAAGCTCCCTATACCTATCATATTGTTGTCCAACCTGTAAGATTTGATCCTGTAAATTTGTCCCATAAGAGCTCATAGCTACAACATGGTTTACCTACAATATCCTACTAAGAGAATCTACAACCATGTTCTCCTTTCATTTAATGTATCTTATCTCAAAGTAAATTCACTGAGGGTAGCCAACCATATAGCTTGTTTGGAATTCAAACTAGGTTGGTCAAATATATACCTCAATCCACTATGGTCACTCATCAAAATAAACCTTCTGCCAAGAAGATAATTCCTCCACATATTCAAGGCATGAATAATAGCTGCCAACTCAAGATCGTGAGTCGCATAGTTCTACTCATTCTCATTCAGTTTCCTTGACTCATAGCACACCACCTGTCCCTCCTGCATCGGGACTCCACCAAGTCCTCTCTTGCAAGCATATGTACATTCCACAAATATTTATTTGGATCTTCAATCTTTAGAACTAGAGCGTTTGTAAGAAAATTCTTCAACTGCTCAAAAGTAGTTGCACATTCCTCTGTCCATTCAAGTTTCTTTCCTTTCCTATGCAATGATGTAATAGGACATGAAATCCATGAGAAGTTCTTGATGAGTCGCATGTAGTAACCTTCTAACCCAATGAATGATCTAACCTCATCCACATTTTTACGTGCTACCCATTCCATGATAGCTCTTATATTTTCCGAATCCACTGCTATGCCTTCCTTGGAGACAACTTTCCCTAAGTAATTTACCTTTGTCTGAAAGAAACTGCATTTCTAAGATTGGCATATAACGAATTCTCTCTTAGAAATCTCAACACTGTTGTTAGGTGTTTTGCACGTTCTTCCTCATTCTTATAATATATCAATATATCATCAATAAATACAATCACAAACTTATCCAAATAAGGACGCAACACACTATTCATTAAGCACATGAAAGTAGTTCGAGCATTTATCAAATTGAAAGGAACCACAAAAAACTCATAATTCCCATACCTGGTCAAGAAATCAGTCTTGTAGATATCCTCTTCTTTGATACGTACTTGATGATATTATGATCTCAAATCAATCTTTGAGAACAATGTTACCCCATTCAACTAGTCAAACAAGTCATCGATCCTTGGCAATGGATACTTGTTCTTGATCATCACCTTATTCCGCTGCTCGTAATCAATACACAACCTTAGAGTACTATCCTTCTTCTTCATGAACAACACCAATGCACCCCAAGATGATATACTTTGCCTAATGTATCCCTTATTAAGCATTTCCTTCAACTGCAACTTCAATTCCACTAACCCTGTAATGATCATCTGGTAAGGTGCCTTTGATGTTGGTGTTACTCCTGGTATTAACTCAATAGAAAAATTCACTTCCCTGTGGGGAGACAACTCTGAAATTTCTGCTATAAATACATCCTGAAATTGTTGCAAGACAAGGTACCTATTAAGGACTTCCACATCCTCAACATCCTTACCCTTGTCACTAAGAAAATGAACTGCAAACAGTACACACCCCTTCCTACAATTGTGCTTGGCCTACATAGTTGTAACCATTCTAACTGATGTAGGATTCTTCTTACCCTGCAAGATTCTCTTTTAATTATTATCATCCAGGCACTCAATAGCCTTGTGATAAAAATCGTCCTTAGTCTTGTGACGATACAACTAATCCACACCCAGAAGCATTCTATATTATCCCAATGGAAGTACACTTAGATGTGTTGATGTAGGCATACCATTCAACTCAAATGCACAAGCTCTTACCCAATGATGAACTCTTTTCTTAGTATCTGTAGCCAACTGCACCAACAAAGACTTTGCATTCACTTCTTTTCTCAAACCACACTTATCCACCAGGTGAGGAAAAACATAACTATAATTCGATCCAGGGTCAATCAAAATATAAAAAACTCGATCACAAAGCTTACCGTCCATCTCAATAATGGATGTCTGGTGATATGTCTACTTTTTGTCCACAGTTGTATAAATCTGATAAATTCTATGGTCAACGTCCCCAACTGTTTGCGCCTCCTGAGCATAGTAGATATGAGGCCTGCCAGGCTAGTACAATGGGAAATCCTTCTTGCGATGATCTTTGCCACAAATCCAGAACTACAACGGTCGCCTGCCATCACCTATATTCTGTTGCTCTCATTGTTGAGACCCATTTCCCTTCTCAACTGCATTAAACTTCTTGAAAGGAGCAACATTTTCTTTCTCACCTGCATCCTGAGGTATTCCCTGCTTCGGTGGCCACTTCCCTTTAGCTTTCTCATTCCCCTTCAATTCACGCTTGAGCTCAACTTTACGCTTTGATTTATCATAATAATACTTCAGTTTCCTGATGGCTTCCTCCGTGACTGAGGCTCATCAAACTCAATCCATTCTCTATATGTTGTTGGAAACCCGCTGATGAACCTGTTGTAGCATCCATTCCCATTGTTATTTAAGTTTTATTTTTAGTTTTATTACAAAATGGAAGGAAAATCAAAAAATATGAAAAGAATGGTTGATTTTATATCTCAGTGGTTTTGAAAGTGATAAACCCGCAAGAAGATCTGGGTCATCCGATCAACAAGCCATAGATCCAACGGTAATCGCATAAGTTGACTAGAATGGGTTTATTTCGGGGATCGGATGCGACACTGTATCAAACACAATTTAAACTTGTTGAAGTCTGGGCCAATATCATTCGTCCATTGAAAGAAACGGGATCCGATGGATATCGGGTCTTATATCGAGTCACAATATCAGTGTTGAAAAGTAATCAAGTTTCATCTTTTAATTGGACCCGATAAATCATTAATTTCAGTGCTATTTCCTATCGGGTCCGAAGATCAGTTTGGAAAAGTCATCGGGTTTTGTCTTTAATATCGGACCTGATGAATCATTAATTTCATTTTTATGTCCTATCGAGTCCGAAGATCAGGTCGGCAAATCATTGGGTTCAGTATTTAAATATCGGACCCTATAAACCATTAAATACAGTTTTATGTCCTGTCGGGTCCGTAAGGGAGTTAAGGTGTGTTGAAAAGATGGACGTGACAGGTTTTATGAACTAGTGTTAATTCTTTTTAAGTTCCATGGGCCTGCCATCATTTAAATGTCATACAAGTTCGACATGCGTGATCAAGTGATAGTTTGATAAGCACTTTAAGGTGCACTGTAGGGAAGCAATAAGCACGGAGGATAATCAGAGCTCTACCCCCGCAGTTAACCGTGACGTTAGCACAGTTGACTGGAATGTCTGGCCAAAAATCATTGCGGGGGTTCAACCTCGTTGATGCTCTCACACACTCTTTAACCCTCGCAGTGATTCCAAAGCCTTCTGCCCTTCATCCACTGCTCCGTTAAGGCTCAAAGATACATATTTGAAAAGAGAACGGCCACCATCTTCTAATTTCCGTTATTTCATGTTATTTTATGTTCTTTAGCATGAGGTGTCTTTTACCCTCTGTGTAATATTCTGTAATATTTTTTACTTTAGACAGTTAGGGAAATAGTTAAGTAGTTGGACAGTTTTGGTGACTACCAACTGTCTCATAATGTATAAAAAAGAGAAAATTTAGAGAGAAGTGGTTCGAATTCTGGAGAACCTAAATACTAGGCCAGGGAATTCCTGATACAATTGTTGATTAATGAAAGAATCACAAGTTTTCCATATATTGTTGGGTATGATTTTGTGACTTCTTTGTTATGTGTCATATTATGTTTTCTTCCTTTAAGTATGGTAATGAAGCTGCAGGTCTTTATTTGCTTATGTAAATGAAGTTAAAATTCCTTTAAAGAGCGCCTATACTTGAAGTTCACACCTTTGTAGTTCTTCTAAGTTACAGATAATAGTTTCTATGTAATACAGCATATTATCTTTAACTTCTCCAAGTGACACAGATAGTAGATCCTGTGTAAAACAACATATTGACTATGTGAAGTCCCCACCTCCACAATTCTTCTAAGTTATCGATAGTAGTTTTTGTGTAAGACAGCATATTATCTTTAACTTCTCCAAGTGTCACAAATAGTAGATTCTGTGTAAAACAACATATTGTCTATGACTTCTACAAGATTTCTTCATTCATCATTTATATTCAGCAATCAAATGGCATTCTGAGATTTTCATGTCACCTAAGTATTGAGGGTTTAAAACCAAGTCTTTCAGGTCCTTCATTTGAGAATACAACATACAATTAAGTGACAAACAAGTGACAATAATTATAAACATTAATGTCTTAAGCACAATTTCTACACAGCCAGGAAATTGGTTTCTTAAGGTACAACATTAATTGGCGTCGTTGCTGGGGAGAGAAGACAAGAACACTTTTCCTTGGGTTTTCAATAGTTTCCTCTGGTTGTTTAGTGAGGAGGAAATTTTTGGTTGTTTTGGATAAAAGCAATAACTCTGGCTCCAAGAAGACCCCATACAAGATCAGACACCTCATAACAAAAAGTTCAAGCCCTTTCAGATCCTGAGAGGATAGTTTTCAAGAGGGTTGGAAGGCCTAAAACTCCACTTACACCAAGTCCTACACTGTCTGCACTAGGCAACAGTTCATCACAATGAAATTGATGAATGTTGGAAGCGGTTTTCTGATTTTATGCAGGTAGAGCTACATAAGAAATATGACTTGAGATCAAGGAAAAGATCTAGAAGTCAAGAAGATGAAGGTGAGCAGCAAGTTCCAGCTCCCTTACAAAAGGTGACTCCACAAGAACAAGAACCACAACCTGCAAAACAATTGAATAAGAACACTTTTCCCTTGGTTTATTAAGTTTGAAGCTGATTCTTGAGGGTGACAAGTTTCAGCAGTTGGTTGTACATTAACACCTGTGACCTTCACTTTGGAGTTTTCTTTTCTGGGATTTAATGGCTATCCCTGCATTCTTAGCCAATAAATTTGGCCCACTGGATTTTACTGGGATCACCGACTATCCTCATCATATTCCTACATTTCATGGGTGGAATGAGTATCTTCCAAGATTTAGTGGAAATGAATATGAAGGTCGAGTTCAGCACCTCCAAGAGTTTCATGAATGCATGTAGTAGCAGAGCATCATTCATGAAGATGTGAAGATGAAGTTTTTTATGTTTTCTTTGGACCAAGAAGCTAGGGTTTGGTACAGGTCTCTACCTCTTTCAAGCATTTCATCTTTGAAATATGTCCATTCAGTGTTTAATTCTTTTTGTAGAAATTCTTATGCACACAAGTCCCTTTTTGAAGCTTGTTGTGAATATTATGATTCTAAAGAAACTTTAAAGACTCATGATAATCATGTTGAAGAAACTAATGATCATGTTGATAATATATCAAGCCTTCAAAGAGGTTATAGCCAAATTAATTATGAGCAAGTCTCTGAAAGCAAAGAACTATCATTTTCTCAAAATGATGAGGAAAAGTTTTTAAAAAACTTTTCTTCAATAATCTCACAAGCAGAGAATTGGTTGACCCTGTTCCAAGCAAATCAAGAGAGCATTCAAATGGAGAAAAGTTCAAACATGCATCAAGAATTTCTGCCCAACAGTCGAGAAGAGGGAGAAATAATTAAGTTGCAAGTAAATCCCCAAAGATTTTATTTTTTAAAATTTGATGGTCCTCTATTTATAACAAAAATGGTTCAGATAAGGAATAGGATGAAGGTCTTCGAGTTCATCAGTTGGGTGTTGGACATAGAGAAGAAAACCAGCAAGTGGGGAATGTTGGACAACAATATGTTGAGTCATTTATCATAGCAAAAGAGGCTATCTTCTGTAAAAAGAAAACTGATAAAGAGATTGTATATCATTGCATTGAAGAACACAATGGCACCCATGGATCAGAGGTAAACAATCTATTTGAAGTTGGCCATTTGTCATATAGTGATGTGAAGAATTTTCTTTTATTTCCTGAGGTCATAATTAAAAATTAATTTCAACCAAAGCTCAAAGATGAAAAGTGGAGACATAAAAGTGACATAGATCATTTTCTTAAAGATGTTGTTCATTGTTCTACTGAGAATATTATCCCAATAGAGGGTTTATTTGAGCAAGAACCTTCATACATAGAAATTTATTCTTTTGGGGCTGATCAAGACCATATTTTTTCTTATACTTTTGAATATCTTGTGGCAGATTACATGGAGAAATTTATTAGCAACCTACACATACCATTTTGTGGATATATTCCTAATTTTTGTTGTGATTTTCCCTTACGCATAGTTAATTTTCCGTTCAAGATGAATTGTATTTTCAAAATTTACTAGCAGAATGGTTCTAGATCAGGCACGCAAATGCTAACCTGGTACCATTGGAATATTGAATTCACTTGATTGAGAGCAGTCATGTACATAGGTAGGAACCTATACATAAATAAGCTCAGGTGTTGAGCATTTGGTTTCTAGTTGCAGTTCTTCAATTTAATTTTAGCTGATAAATAAGGGTGATTGTCCCAGTTGGAAACCGGTTTGTAGAGGTTTCATATTTCAAGAATGTTAGGTTTTAGTCTTTCAAATTTTAGGGTTTTCATAATTTTGGACTCCATGCCCAACTAAGGCTACTAATCTACGATTCTCAGCACTTTGCTATCAAAGCACAAGCATCCTACCATTGTAGATATCGAAGTGAATTCAGTGTACAAATGCCATGGAATTTGAATTAGTTAAGCAATACATGACTCAATGCCCGAGGTGAAGGCACTGATATGTGGTGCTTAGTGCTTTTGTGGCAAAAGCACTATCCCCAAGTGGAGCCAATTGTTGTAGCATCCATTGCCCATTGTTATTTAAATTTTATTTTCAGTTTTATTACAAAATGGAAGGAAAATCAAAAAATATGAAAAGAATGGTTGATTTTATATCTTAGTGGTTTTGAAAGTGATAAACCCGCGAGAAGATCTGGGTTGTCCGATCATCAAGCCATAGATCCAACGATAATTGCATAAGTTGACTAGAATGGATTTATTTCAGGGATCGGACGCGATGGTGTATCAAACACAGTTTAAACTTGCTAAAGTCCAGGCCAATCTCATTCGTCCATTGAAAGAAATGGGATCCGACAGATATCGGGTCTCATATCGAGTCACAATATGGGGTTGAAAAGTAATCAAGTTCCATCTTTTAATTGGACCCGATAAATCATCAATTTTAGTGTTATTTCCTATCGGGTCCGAAGATCGGGTCGGCAAAGTCATCGGGTTTTGTCTTTAATATCGGACCCAATGAATCATTAATTTCATTTTTATGTCTTATCGGGTCCGAAGATCGGGTCGGAAAATCGTTGGGTTCAGTCTTTAAATATCGGACCCGATAAACCATTAAATACAGTTTTATGTCCTGTCGAGTCCATAAGGGAGTTAAGGTGCGTTGAAAATATGGACGTGATAGGTTTTATGAACCAATGTTAATTTTTTTTTAAGTTCCGTGGGCCTTCCATCATTTAAATGTCATACAAGTTCGACAAGCGCGATCAAGTGATAGTTTGATAAGCACTTTAAGGTGCACTGCAGGGAAGCAATAAGCACGAAGGATAATTAGAGCTCTACCCCCCGCAATTAACTGTGACGTTAGCACGGCTAACTGGAATGTGTGGCCAGAAATCATTGCGGGGGTTCAACCTCGTTGATGCTCTCACGCACTCTTTAACCCTCGCAGTGATTCCAAAGCCTTCTGCCCTTCATCCACTGCTCCGTTAAGGCTCAAAGATACATATTTGAAAAGAGAACGGCCATCATCTTCTAATTTCTGTTATTTCCTATTATTCTATGTTCTTTAGCATGAGGTGTCTTTTACCCTATGTGTAATATTCTATAATAATTTTTACTTTAGACAGTTAGGGAAATAGTTAAGTAGTTTGATAGTTTTGGTGACTACCAACTGTCTCATAATGTATAAAAAAGGGAAAATTTAGAGAGAAGTGGTTCGAATTTTGGAGAACCTAAATACTAGGCCAGGGAATTCCTGATACAACTGTTGATTAATGAAAGAATCACAAGTTTTCCATATATTGTTGGGTATGATTTTGTGACTTCTTTGTTATGTGTCATCTTATGTTTTCTTCCTTTAAGTATGGTAATGAAGCTGCAGGTCTTTATTTGCTTATGTAAATGAAGTTAAAATTCCTTAAAAGAGTGCTCCTATACTTGAAGTTCACACCTTTGTAGTTCTTCTAAGTTACAAATAGTAGTTTCTGTGTAAGACAACATATTTTATTTAACTTCTCCAAGTGTCACAGATAGTAGATTTTGTGTAAAACAGCATATTGTCTATGTGAAGTTCCCACCTCCACAATTCTTCTAAGTTGTCGATAATAGTTTCTGTGTAATACAACATATTATCTTTAACTTCTCCAAGTGTCACAGATAGTAGATTCTGTGTAAAACAACATATTGTATGTGACTTCTACAAGCTTTCTTCATTCATCATTTATATTCAGCAATCAAATGGCATTCTGAGATTTTCAAGTGACCTAAGTGTTGAGGGTTTAAAACCAAGTCTTTCAAGTCCTTCATTTGAGAATACAACATACAATTAAGTGACAAACAAGTGACAATAATCATAAACATTAATGTCTTAAGCACAATTTATACATAGCCAGGAAATTGGTTTCTTAAGGTACAACATTAATTTGGCATCGTTGCCAGGGAGAGAAGATAAGCACACTTTTCCCTGGGTTTTCAATAGTTTCCTCTGGTTGTTTAGTGAGGAGGAAATTTTTGGTTGTTTTGGTTAAAAGAAATAACTCTGACTCCAATAAGACCCCATACAAGATCAGACACCTCATAACAGAAAGTTCAAGCCCTTTTAGATCCTCAGAGGATAGTTTTCAAGATGGTTGGAAGGCCTAAAACTCCACTTACACCACGTCCTACACTATCTGCACCAGGCAACAGTTCATCACAATGAAATTGATGAATGTTGGAAGCAGTTTTCTGATTTTATGTCGGCGGAGATACATAAGAAATATGACTTGAGATTAAGGAAAAGATCTAGAAGTCAAGAAGATGAAGGTGAGTAGCAAGTTCTAGCTCCCTTACAAAAGGCGACTCCACAAGTACAAGAACCACAGCCTGCAAAACAATTGAATAAGAACACTTTTCCCTTGGTTTATTAAGTTTGAATCTGATTCTTAAGGGTGACAAGTTTCAGCAATTGGTTGTACATTAACACCTGTGACCTTCACTTTGGAGTTTTCTTTTCTGGTATTTAATGGCTATCACTGCATTCTTAACCAATAAATTTGGCCCACTGGATTTACTAGGATCACCGGCTATCCTCATCATATTCCTACATTTCATGGGTGGAATGAGTATCTTCCAAGATTCAGTGGAAATGAATATGAAGATCCAGTTCAGCACCTCCAAGAGTTTCATGAATGCATGGAGCAGTAGAGCATCATTCATGAAGATGTGAAGATGAAGTTGTTTATGTTTTCTTTGGACCAAGAAGCTAGGGTTTGGTATAGGTCTCTGCCTTGTTCAAGCATTGCATCTTTGAAATATTTCCATTCAGTGTTCAATTCTTTTTGTTGAAATTCTTATGCACACAAGTCCCTTTTTGAAGGTTGTTGTGAATATATGATTCTAAAGAAACTTTAAAAACTCATGATAATCATGTTGAAGAAACTAATGATCATGTTGATAATATATCAAGCATTCAAAGAGGTTATAGCCAAATTAATTAGGAGTAAGTCTCTGAAAGCAAAGAACTATCATTTTCTCAAAATGATGAGGAAAATTTTTTAAAAAAATTTTCTTCAATAATCTCACAAGCAGAGAATTGGCTGACCCTGTTCCAAGCAAATCAAGAGAGCATTCAAATGGAGAAAAGTTTGAACATGCATCAAGAATTTCTCCCCAAAAGTCGAGAAGAGGGAGAAATAATTAAGTTGCAAATAAATCCCCAAAGATTTTATTTTGTTAAATTTGATGGTCCTCCTATTTATAACAAAAATGGTTCAGATAAGGAACAGGATGAAGGTCTTCGAGTTCATCAGTTGGGTGTTGGACATAGAGAAGAAAACCAGCAAGTGGGAAATGTTGGACAACAATATGTTGAGTCATTTATCATAGCAAAAGAGGCTATCTTATGTAAAAAGAAAACTGATAAAGAGATTGTATATCATTGCATTGAAGAACACAATGGTACCCATGGATCAGAGGTAAACAATCTATTTGAAGTTGGCCATTTGTCATATAGTGATGTGAAGAATTTTCTTTTATTTCCTGAGGTCATAATTACAAATTATTTTCAATCAAAGCTCAAAGATGAAAAGTGGAGACATAAAAGTGACATAGATCATTTTCTTAAAGATGTTGTTGATTGTTCTAATGAGCATATTATCCCAATAGAGGGTTTATTTGAGCAAGAACCTTCATACATAGAGATTTCTTCTTTTGGGGCTGATCAAGACCATATTTTTTCTTATACTTTTGAAGATCCTGTGGTAGATTACATGGACAAGTTTATTAGTAGCATACATATACCATTTTGTGGATATATTCCTAATTTTTGTTGTGAGCTGCCCTTACGCATAGTTAATTTTCCATTCAGGATGAATTGTATTTTCAAATTTTACTAGCAGAATGGTTCTAGATCAGGCACTCAAATGCTAACCTGGTACCATTGGAAGATTGACTTCACCTGATTGAGAGCAGTCATGTACATAGGTAGGAACCTGTACATAAATAAGCTCAGGTGTTGAGCATTTGGTTTCTAGTTGTAGTTCTTCAGTTTAATTTTAGCTGATAAATAAGGGTGACTGTCCCAGTTGGAAACCGGTTTGTAGAGGTTTCATATTTCAAGAATGTTAGGTTTTAGTCTTTCAAATTTTAGGGTTTTCAGAATTTTGGACTCCATGCCCAACTAAGGCTACTAATCTATGATTCTCAGCACTTTGCTATCAAAGCACAAGCATCCTATCATTGTAGATACCAGAGTGAATTCAGTGTACAAATGCCATAGAATTTGAATTAGTTAAGCAATATATGACTCAATGCCCGAGGTGAAGGCACTGATATGCGGTTCTTAGTGCTTCTGTGGCAAAAGCACTATCCCCAGGTGGAACCAGATGTTGTAGCATCCATTGCCCATTGTTATTTAAGTTTTACTTTCAGTTTTATTAAAAAATGGAAGGAAAATCAAAAAATATGAAAAGAATGGTTGATTTTATATCTCAGTGGTTTTGAAAGTGATAAACCGGCGAGAAGATCTGTGTCATCTGATCAACAAGCCATAGATCCAACAGTAATCGCATAAGTTGACTAGAATGGGTTTATTTCGGGGATCGGACGTGATGGTGTATCAAACAAAGTTTAAACTTGTTGAAGTTCGAGCCAATCTCATTCGTCCATTGAAAGAAACGTGATCCGACGGATATCGGGTCTTATATCAAGTCACAATATGGGGTTGAAAAGTAATCAAGTTCCATCTTTTAATTGGACCCGATAAATCATCAATTTCAGTGTTATTTCCTATCGGGTCCGAAGATCGGGTCGGCAAAGTCATCGGGTTATGTCTTTAATATCGGACCCGATGAATCATTAATTTCATTTTTATGTCCTATCAGGTCCGAAGATCAGGTCGGCAAATCATTGGGTTCAGTCTTTAAATATCAGACTCGATAAACCATTAAATACAGTTTTATGTCCTGTTGGGTCCATAAGGGAGTTAAGGTGTGTTGAAAATACGGACGTGACAGGTTTTATGAATCAATGTTAATTATTTTTAAGTTTCGTGGGCCTGCCATCATTTAAATGTCATATAAGTTCGACAAGCGTGATCAAGTGATGGTTTGATAAGCGCTTTAAGGTGCATTGTGGGGAAGCAATAAGCACGAAGGATAATCAGAGCTCTACCCCCGCAATTGACCATGACATTAGCACAGTTGACCGAAATGTGTGGCTAGAAATCATTATGGGGGTTCAACCTTGTTGATGCTCTCACACACTTTTTAACCCCCACGGTGCTCCCAAAGCCTTCTCCCCTTCATCCACTGCTCCGTTAAGGCTCAAAGATACATATTTGAAAAGAGAACGGTCATCATCTTCTAATTTCCGTTATTTACTGTTATTCTATGTTCTTTAGCATGAGGTGTCTTTTACCCTCTGTGTAATATTCTATAATATTTTTTACTTTAGACATTTAGGGAAATAGTTAAGTAGTTTGACAGTTTTGGTGACTACCAACTATCTCATAATGTATAAAAAAGGGAAAATTTAGAGAGAAGTGGTTTGAATTTTGGAGAACCTGAATACTAGGCCAGGGAATTCCTGATACAATTGTTGATTAATGAAAGAATCAGAAGTTTTCCATATATTGTTGGGTATGATTTTGTGACTTCTCTGCTATGTTTCATCTTATGTTTTATTCCTTTAAGTTTCGTAATGAAGCTTCAGGTCTTTATTTTCTTATGTAAATGAAGTTAAAATTCCTTAAAAGAGCACTCCTATACTTGAAGTTCACACCTTTGTAGTTCTTCTAAGTTACAGATAGTAGTTTCTATGTAAGACAACATATTATCTTTAACTTCTCCAAGTGTCATAGATAGTAGATCCTGTGTAAAACAACATATTGTCTATGTGAAGTTCCCAACTCCACAATTCTTTTAAGTTATAGATAGTAGTTTCTCTGTAAGACAACATATTATCTTGAAATTCTCCAAGTGTCACAGATAGTAGATTCTGTGTAAAACAACATATTGTCTATGACTTCTACAAGCTTTCTTCATTCATTACTTATATTCAGCAATCAAATGGCATTCTGAGATTTTCATGTCACCTAAGTATTGAGGGTTTAAAACCAAGTCTTTCAGGTCCTTCATTTGAGAATACAACATACAATTAAGTGACAAACAAGTGACAATACTCATAAACATTAATGTCTTAAGCACAATTTCTACACATCCAGGAAATTGGTTTCTTAAGGTACAACAGAACCTTTGAATATTTTCTTTCTCATCCTTGAGGTAAGGAATATACCTCAACAGCTCCAGGAACCTGCTAGGATACTCATCATTTGTCATGGAACCCATATGCAGCTCATGAAACTCCTTAGCTCTGTCATCGTAATATCTCTCAAATAGGTACTTCTTCTTGAAGCTTCTCTCGAACTCATCCCAAATCAACTCTTCTTCTCAAATGCCTCTAACGTTCTTCACATCTTCCCACCAGATAGTTGCTTTCCCTTAAAGACTAAGGGTATCTATTTTGGATTTCATGTTATGAATAGTTATGCAATCTGAATAGTTTCTTCATCCCAAGCAACCATGCATCTGCATCCTCTAACTTCTTCATTTCTCCATCAAATGTAGGGGGCTTGAGTTTCTTGAAATCGTAAAGCAAGTACTCATTCCTCCTATAAGGATGATGGCATTGATGGTGGCGATGATGTCTCTTGGACGAAAAACTAGAATGAAACCCATACATATTAGTCCCCTTGTCAGGTGTACCCAATGATTTTCCACCTCTAACTATGTCCCCTCTATCTGACCTATATCCTAACCGAGACCTACTACCCTAGGCCCCATTATTCTTCTCTTCCTTTTCTTGACTAATCCTCAACTATCCCTGTGTCTGCAAGTCTAAAAAACTCTAAAGGATCACTGCATTGATCTCCACCTAGTTTTCCTGAGCCCTTGCAAGTCTTTCATGAGCCTCAACCAACATGTTATTTTCTTCCTTGCAACTTCTAATCTCTACAACTCTCGAAAGTATTTGTTATCTCAAGAGAATACTCATCTCCTTGCTACCAAAATGATCTGTAAGGAGAGTCACATGAACTGTAGTCCAACATTTTACTCATCTCTTTGATTCTCTTCTTCCAGAAAACATTCCATGTCAGATAAACCAAATAGATACCATAATCAAAATCATACCTCAATTATGTTCAGAGGAGGCTTATCTCATTTGCAAAATTAGACCACATTAGCGCGATACATGTATAGTCATAATCATATCAATATACAGACATCATGTATGATAATACCAACTGAATAACATTTCATCATGCATGATAAACAAAACCATGATAGTGCATGCATAACAACATGCATCTAGCCCATCCAATCCGAGTGTTTGAACCATGCTTTGATACCAATCTGGTATCAAATAACACCCAAATAGAACAGAACGTGCTCTGATACCAATCTATAACCACCCTCCCACATTTACCCACCTTTATCGGCTTGTCGGGGTAAACATGATCTAAGGGCTACTATGACAAAGGCTTCACCTCCTAAGTATAGTTAAGGAAGTCGAATCGACAAACTAAAACTTTACTGACCTTCCTCATGAGCCATAAGACCCCTAGGAGCCAAACAACCACTCAAAGTTCCCAAACCCTGAGTTAACTTACCTTTTTAGTGATCTAGACTCTTATTCACTTGCATAACAAGGAAATCCAGTGGATGTGACCCTCCAATCGCATGGATAACACTGCCTCCTAACGAATGCAATCTATATTTTCCAATTCTAAGCATGCGACCCTAGAATCTGAGCCACTTTTTCAGGGCTACTATCCAGACCTTTGCCCACAACTTGATATAACTTTCTATAATGATTAATGACACTAGGACAAACCTAGTAATACAAAAATTAGTTAAGAAATTGACCTAAACAAGCCTAACCATGACAGTCATTCTGTCAAACACATATCGAACATGAAATCTACAAGGCATGAATGCATATCTGAACATATAGATCTTAAACTTATCTGAGATTCACCAAGAAGGCCTAATGCCCTCTCTTAATAGTTGTAATAAAAATTATTAGTTCGTGCATTCAATCACCATCCATTTACCAATTAAAACATGATAAGAGCCATAACTAGAGTCTATCATAAAACCATGCTTATAACCAACATATAACTAGAATAATAACAATGATAGAACAACCATAAAACATACATCATAACAAGTACATTTACTGATAAGATACAAGAGGAAATAGCTCTTATTAACATATGCAAAATCCAACCAAGTCAAGGACTTCCACATACCACCCGACCATAGATTGGCCTGAACCAAATCTTTCTTCAACCAATCATCCCCATGCCATATTCCAAGCATGAATGTAAGATCTCATGGGATAAACCAATAAATAAACAATCAATGGAATAGATATGTTAAACCACCTCCACCCTCACACTACCATGATCTCACCTAAACCGGTACCGAGATCACAAAACCAAACCAAGCTTGGATGCCTCAGAATTCCTTCTCCATCCCTTGAGGAATTTTCATGTCTCCGCCCACTTGTTGAGGGTTTCCCGGAGAAAACCATCTTCACCCCCAACCATTGGGATTTTCCTGAGACCATCTCACCTAAATCCAAAACCTTCCGGCAATCCAAAGCTCAACCAAGAATGAATCCCATCACACCATGATTATCCGGAAATGACAAAGAAAGGCTAAAAACCACTGTCAAACTAGGCAAAACCCATTCCAATGACAAAAAATGAACCAAACACACACATGCATGTACCATGCTTGCCAAAAATAGCAAGGAAGTCATACTTGCAACTCGATACCTGCAAGTAATCCAGTTGTAGCCACTTGATCCAACTCTTCCTTGCATTCCTTTGCTTGCTTCCTCCTCTTGGTGCTCTTCTCCTTTCTGAAAACTAATTCCAAAACTAAACTAACAAAAGGCCCCAAACTAATGCTCTGATGCCCTTTTATTATTAATGCCTCTAATTTCTTCACTTTTCCTCTATTTTCCTTCAATTTCTTCCTAACATGCAACTTGTGACCTTTCATCTCCCTTTTCTCCTATTTTCCTTTATTTTAATAGATAAATGCTAATAATTGCCACTTTGCCTTTCCAAAGACTTTTTCAATGTCGTTGCCAATTTCCTTAGCCATGATAAATAACAAGTGATGCCCACTAGGAAGGTTTGCCCAACATTCAGCTTGGAATACGTGTACCATGAACTTGGTCTTATTTTTCCTTTATTAACTTTATTACATGAAATTTTAACACGGGGTTGTTACAAATTTTGACCTTTAGATGAATAAATTAGAAAAATTTAATTGCACTAATGTTACTTATGAGTAAAAAAATACTCTCCAAGTTGAATAATTCAATTTGGCCTTAAAATGAAGGTTGAGAGTGCTTTTTGGTGAAACAAGCCAAAATTTCCTTAATTCACTAAAATGCACACCCAGGCTTCCTTTCTTGGCCAATCTGATTGATTCAAATTGTATACTATTTAATTAGTAATTTTACGCACTAATTTGCTTCCAGTAAGTTTCTATTGATCACAAACTGTTGACACTTTTGGGGGGACACAGTGAACTACAATCGCTGCAACACTTTCATTTACATTAACTTCGACCTTTAGATCACTAAATTAAAAAACTTTAAATGTATTAATGTTACTTATGAGTAAAAAATTACTCTCCGATTTGAATCACTCAATTTGGCCTTGAAATGAAGGTTGGGTGTGCATTTTTATTAAGGGGGCCAAAATTTCCTTGCTTCACTAAAATGCACGGCCCTACTTCATTTCTTGGCCAATCTGATTGATTCAAATTGTCTACTCTTTAATTTGTAATTTTACATTGTAATTTGCTTCCAATAAGTTTATGTTGTTCACAAGCTATTGACACTTTTGGGGGGGACACCATGAACTGTGATTGTTGCACCACTTTCATTTACAATAACTTCGACCTTCAAATCACTTTTTGCCACTGGAAAAATCCGTAACATTTCATTAATATGAAAGATTACATATGTAGATGCTTAACGCATATGCCATGTTCACTGATTCTCTGTACATTTTACACAAAATTGCATGTCTATGCTGTTTTGGTTTCTGCTCAGATTTGCTATGTAGGCTGTATAGATTTTGATGCCTTTTTTGGCATCCTTCAGTCTGTTACAAAAAAGATTATACAAAAAACTGTCATATATAATGTTGCTGTCACACTGCTGTTATAATTTAAGTCGCATGTAGACCCACTGTAGGGTATGTCGGGTCTATATATGGGCGATGATAAAAAATTTGTTCCTATTGATCCAAAATCTCGGATATCTCCCAATATCCTTGCTCCATCAGCGCGGCCTCCTTGGAAAATTTGTCAGCATCTTGGTTATGTTCCCTGTAGATATGTGAAACAGTGATATGGTTAAAAGCCTCTTTGAGCTGAAAGACTTCATCAAGAATGACGCTGAGTGTGTGCGAGTGACATGTAGAAATTCTATTGAACCAATTTATGATAATCTGTGAATCCCCGAAAATGTTGATGCTAGTGCAATGATGGCTTAATGCAAAGTGCAGCAGATGTCGCAAGGTTATGAGCTCAGCAAAATTGTTTGTTCCAGCACCCAATCCCGCTTTTATGATGTAGGAGTGTTTTTCAGTTAAATGCAGGATGAAGCCACCCCCACAGCTTTGAACATTGGCTGCTCCGTCAAAAAAAGCCCATGGGGTACCCCGATCGATGATGGGAGGAGGGTTTGTTCTGCGCAGTTTTGGGGGAGGCGGATCAGGAAGCTCGTTGAATGCAGAGATAATGCCAGCTTCTATAAGGGGCCAATGGATGGCCCTCTCTTCGAAAATCAATTGGTTCCTTGTTTTCCAAATGGACCAATTGACTATAATGGGTAAGTTTACTGCTTTCGAGCCCTTGTTTTGATTGCCCCATTCTATCCAAGCATTTATTAGATCAGTACCGCTCCATTCCCCTGTGAAATGTGTAAATGGTTTTATGTTTTTCCATACTTGCTGTACAGAGATGCATCGCAAGAATAGGTGTTCTGTAGTTTCACTATCGGCTTTACACAGTACACATCTCGTCGGACCATATATGGCACGGCGCATGAGGTATTCTCCTGTGGGTATTTTGTTCCTGAGAACACACCATGTAAAGAGTTTCGATCGAGGCGAGGCTGTTAGCTTCCAAATATTCTGCCACCATCTGTCTAAGACTTCCGGTTTCCTCTGCTTGATTATCTGAATGTAACGCTCCTTTGGAGTATATATCCCGCTTTCTGCCTGATGCCAATGCAAGTTCATCTGATCCCTACATAATTCTGATGTGGGATTCTATCAGTGTCGCACAGTATTCGCGCCAGGCTGTGTGCCATCTTTGCGGGAGGTTAAGTTGGGTGGTTGTCTTCCAAGCCTGATGGAAGATATCAGATTGCTCTTGATCTGCTATCTGTGCAATCACCCTAATGCCATGAGCTGTGAGGAATTCCACCAGCGCTTGTGGAAGCAGATGTCTCCCCCCACAACCACTCCAGGGGTCTAATCCTATACGAGCTCTGTCTCCATTCCTTATTCGCCATACAATGTTGTTCTTGATGAGCGGAAGAGAGTGAAGGAGAGCTTTCCAAATTGAAGATATGCCAATTTTATTCCATGTTGGGAGCCTGGCCCATTCGATAATGTTGAGGGGCCAAATATATTTGTGGTAGGTGATTTTTGTCCATAGGCTGTGAGAGGTCAGCAGGGCCCAGCCCATTTTGGCTGCCAGGGCACTAGCAAAAGAGGGGAGATCCTTCAAACCCCAGCCACCCCATTTCTTGGGTAGGGCAATCTTGCTCCAGCCAATCCATGCAAATGTGCGCTTTTCTTTATTGCCCGCCCATAAGTATCTATTACAGAGATGCTGGAGCTTTGAAAGGATATTCCGAGGGATCCAAGCGAGTGCCATCCAAAAGACCGGTGTTGCTTCCAAAACTGATTTGATCAATGTTAATCTTCCTGCTCTGGATAGATATCTATAGCACCAGCAGGATATCCTCTTTTCCACTTTAGTGACCAGCCAAACCCAATCCGCGATCTTTTGGTTGGTGGGTTTTAGCCAGTAACCGAGATATTTTAACCCCCTGTCCAGGGGCTGAGTGGTGTAAGGGAATGCTTGGCTGGCTGTGAAGGATTCATTAACTGTGGTGCCAACCAATGTAATGGTAGACTTTTCCCTGTTGACCTCCATCCCAGTGGCATGTGCAAATAGCTTTAGGATCCTGTTGAAAGTGGAGGTATCTTGTATGCTGCCGTCTAGAAGGATAAGGACATCATCAACGAACAGCAGATGTGTAAGAAAACACTCCTCTGATATTTTAAGGCCTCTGATAGTTCCATCCCTTTTAGCTGAAATAATGAGGCGGCTGAGAGCTTCCATAACCAGGAGAAAAAGCAGGGGAGATAGTGGGCAGCCTTGTCGCAGCCCTCTCTCAGAGTGGAAGAAATGTGAGGCTGCTCCATTAATCAGAATGCTATAGGTGGGGGATGTAATGCATGCCATGATCCAGTTGATGAGTAGATGAGGGAAGCCCAGATGAATAAGAATCATCTTAATAAAGAGCCAGCTAACTCGATCAAAGGCTTTGGAGAGGTCGATTTTAAGGAGGATGCATTTGAGATGCTTGGTCCATATGGAGTGAATAGCTTCCTGTGCAGATCCGATGGCTTCGTGTATCTGTCTGTTTTCCAAGAATGCAAATTGTTGGGGGGCAATATGCTTAGACAGAATGGGCCTGATCCGGTTTGCAATGATTTTGGAGATGATTTTATAGAGGACATTACACAATGAGATAGGTCGAAAGTCGTCAAAGGATGTAGGAGAGTCCAATTTGGGGATGAGTGCAATGAAAGTGGAATTTATGGCGTGGTAGAGCTGGCCCGAAGTTCTACTCTCCTCAACCACCTTCAGGATATCTTCACCAATGATGTCAAAGAATGCAATATAGAACTCAATAGTCCATCCATCTGGACCTGGACTCTTTTCCTTCTGAAACCACTTGATGGTACTTTCTAATTCTTCCATGGTGACCGGATCGGAGAGTGCACCAATATCTTCATTGTTTACAAACCTAGGAAAATGAGAGGCCACATTGATGATTTCAGCTAGGTTTGTTCCAGCAGGGCTCTTGAATATTCCTTTGAAATGAGTCGAGCCAAGATGGGAGAGCTTATTAAAGGTATCCGCCAGTCCTCCATCCGGGAGGGGGAGGTTCCAAATGGTATTTGCCACTCTCCTTCCTTTTGCGAAGTTATGGAAGAATCTTGAGTTCTCGTCCCCAGCTTTTAACCACAAAGCCCTACTCCTCAGCCTGAGCGATTCCTCCCTGAGCTTGAGGATATTTTGCTTTTGCTTCTCCAAGTCTACTAGACGAGTCTTGTTCTCCCCTGAGATGAACCCCAAGTTTCTCTCATCCAAGAGGGATTTAAGATCTGCTTCCACCATAATGAGTTGTTCATCCTCCCTTGCCTTTTTTGTCTTGGCCCACTCAATCACTATGTGTTTGAGTTCAGTCAGATTTTTGACAAAGCCCCTTGCCAACGAGGATTCTCTATTAATGGGATGGGCTTGCCAATAATCCGAGACTATTTTGGAGAAGCTTGGATCCTGGAGCCAAAGGTGGTTAAACTTGAAAGGAGCTTTTGGCTTTGGATGGGGGCCCATGATCTCCATTAAAATTGGAGAGTGATCAGATATGCCTCCAGATCCAACCCACTGCTTGTAATGGTGTAGCTGGTGAATCAGAGGGCCTTTCATCAGGAATCGATCTAGCCTACGAGCCAGAGCTGTTGTCCCAATCCTTCTGTTCCTCCACGTTGGGAGAGGGTTCTGCATGGGAATGTCGATAAGATCATATTGCTCTAGAATGCTTCTCATAAAATCTGAGATGGAATCTACTTGCGCCAAAGAGCCCCAAGACTCCCGAAACCCCATTGAGAAATTTAGATCACCCCCCAGGATGATGCGATCCAGAGACATCAGGCTCCTACTGAGAAGAGTTCTCCAAAAGCTTTCCCTCTGCTGGCATGGACCATAAATATTGATGATGCGCAGGGGGAGACCCAGGTCCATCAAAAAAATGTCAGCTCCCATAAAACCAAGACCTCCCCAGGAAGAGTCCAATCTGATGTCGACCTTCAAATCACTAAATTAGAAAACTTTAATTTCATTAATGTTACTTATGAGTAAGAAAATACCCTCAAAGTTGAATCATTCAATTTGGCATTGAATGAAGGTTGGGAGTGCATTTTGGTGAAGCGGGCCAAAATAGCCTTGCTTCACTAAAATGCATGTCAAGGCTTTCTTTCTTGGCCAATCTAATTGATTCAAATTGTATGCTATTTAATTAGTAATTTTACACACTAATTTTCTTCCAGTAAGATTTTGTTGTTCACAAATTGTTAACACTTTTTGTGGGACACCATGAACTGCGATTGTTGCAACACATTCATTTACATTAAATTCGACATTCAAATCACTAAATTAGAAAACTTTAATTGTATTAATGTTACTTATGAGTAAAAATAATCTTCAAGTTGAATCATTCAATTTGGCCTTGAATTGAAGGTTGGGCGTGCATTTTTGCGAAGCAAGACAAAATTGCCTTGCTTCACTAAAATTCATGCCTCATATTCATCTCTTGGTCAGTCTGATTGATTCAAATTGTATATTATTTAATTATTATTTTTACAAACTAGTTTGCTTCCAGTAAGTTTTTGTTGTTCATAAATTGTTGACACTTTTGGGGGACACAATGAATTACGATTGTTGCAGAACTTTCATTTACATTAACTTCGACCTCCATACCACTAAATTAGAAAATTTTAATTGTCTTAATGTACTTATGAGTTAAAAAATGCTCTCCAAGTTGAATCATTCAATTTGGCCTTGAAATGAAGGTTGGGCGTGCATTTTTCTGAAGAAGGCCATAATTGCCTTACTTCACTAAAATCCACGCCCAAGCTTCATTTCTTGGCCAATTTGATTGATTCAAATTGTATACTATTTAATTAGTAAATTTACATACTATTTTGCTTCCAATAAGTTTTTTTTGTTCATAAACTATTGACACCTTTAGGGGGACACCATGAACTGTGATTGTTGTAGCACTTTAATTTACATTAACTTCAACCTTTGGATCACTAAATTAGAAAACTTTAATTGTATTAATGTTACTTATGAGTAAAAATAATCTCCAAGTTTAATCATTCAATTTGGCCTTGAAATGAAGGTTGGGCGTGCATTTCTGTGAAGCAAGCCCAAACTTCCTTGTTTCACTAAAATGCATGCCCAGGCTTCATTTCTTGGCCAATCTAATTGATTCAAATTGTATACCATTTAATTACTATTTTTACGCACTAATTTTCTTCCAGTAAGTTTCTGTATTTCACAAAAAAGCCTAACGACTTTCCTTATTCTCTGTATTTCTCTATATTTTCTGATTGACTCAAATGTTATATAATTTAATTAGAAAATTTACACATTAATTTTCTTATAGTAAGTTTATGTTGTTCACAAAATAAACCTAACGACTTTCCTTATTCCTTATATTTTTGTGTGTTGACCCTTGGCTGACCTTCCTGCACGGTACCCCTTTATATGGTGCTCCTCTACACAAATCCCAAAAATTGTAACCCGAAATCTTCCTCCAACATTAGGTCCACATATGAACACTTATTTTCATCTACTAGACAGTCCCTACCATTAGGTATCATCTTCTATTTCTAGCTTTTGTTGTAATTTTAGTAAGTCTATTGTTAACAGTGGATGCCACCTAGGATGATGTGTATTAGTGAGACTAGCTAGTTGAGGCTAGTTAGTTAAGACTAACTCCATCACATGGTTATTTTAATTGAGACAAATGATTTTCTACATAATAAATTTCTAGTAGTTTGGGTTGTTAGAATTAACACCCTTAGAAAAACCATCTCTCATGCCCCATCATCACAACATTTGGAAGGATTAAGAATCTCATCTACTTCCAACCCTATTTCACATTTACAATTTGAAGATGGCATACTACTTAAAAAGAAGTCGAAGCAATAAAAAATGCCACTGAAATATTTAAAAGACCCACAAGCCAAACCATCTACCATTAACATAGAAAAATCAAACTTTTTACAAGGCTAAAACGACAAATTCCTGAAAATGTTGGAAAAGGATATAGAAGCAAGTTTTTTTTACCTATTTGGCTAGGAAATGTGTCATTAGGCTTCTAATTTAATACCTCATCAGTCCCAAAAACAAATCTGAGATCTAAGCACTTTCAAAAACTGGCCTAAATAACCCCATACATTTAAGCTTGTTTTACAAAAAAAATTCAGATCTGACTTTTTTTCACTTTTTTAGGAAAAGGAAGCCACCACCATGTCTCTAATTATCATCCTCATCGATCCAATCAAGCAGAATTGAAATCCCAACACTTTCAAAAATTGGCATTTCTATATGGGCTAGTTTCTTGCCTACTTGCCCAAGTCATGACTTGACCTTTCCATTTTCCACGATGTCCACCTGCAAAACACTCTTACCATATCCCCATGAAGTTTCCACAGTCATAACTCCAAGAAATGGTGAGTGTATGGAGTCATTATGACTACTACAGGAAAATATGTTTCCTGTAGTAGCATTCAAGGGCCCAACAAATCCACCATTTACCATCACAAATTGAAGGACAGAGGCTAGGAGGGCCTCAACATCACCAAATTTATTGAAGAAGGACCCCAACAATGAAAATAAGGTTGGGCAGTAATGAAAAAATAATATCTCTAACAACAACTAGCCATGAAGATACAATCTTTGCCTCCATGAAACACCTACAAAACAAGTCTTCAAATCCAAAGCATCAACACCAGAGCTCCATAGGTAAGCAAGGTATGAAAATCGAACCCTTTGGATTCCATGAAACACTATGTAATTTCTTTTGTGTGTGTCTAAGTATCAAGGGTCACTTCTTGGCTAAACAAAGTGTCTATCTACCTCAACTCCCACATGAGGGGACAAGAAGAGACAAAATAGGAAATATCATGCAAAAAGGTGTCTGTTGACTTATGTGGTGAGGTGGCATGATCTCATTATCTCATGATCTAATAATCTCATTGATCTCATAATCTCATGATTTTAATTTTAAATTACGAGTGATAGATGAGACAATTTCTCCTGCATGTTGAGCCCACCTACCACCTCATATCAACAACTTGAGTTGTCATCTACCACATGCACCACTAGCTCATCAATCCACTCATGCATGCTAACCTTAGAGTCATCACTAAGAAATGTGTGCTTCAAGTATGTGAGGCTAATAGGATGCAATTGTTATGCATGCATGAGCTTTTCACTTATGCATGGCTAGTTAGTTAAGGCTAACTCCATCGCATGGTCAGTTTAACTGAGACAAGTGATTTGCTAGATAATAAATTGCTAGTAGTTTGGGTTATTAAAATTAACAGCGTTAGAAAAATCACCTCTCATGACCCATCATCACAACATTTGCAAGGATTAAGAATCTCATCTACTTTTGGCCCTATTTCCCATTTACAATTTGAAGTTGGTGTACTACTTCTAGGATATGCTAGTCTAAAAGAAGTCAAAGCAATAAAAAATGCCATCAAAATATTTAAGAGACTCATAGGCTAGACCATCTACCATTAACATAGACAAATCAATTTTTTTCTAGGACTAAAAAGACGATCCCTGACAATGTTAGAACTTAAAAGAAGATATTTTGCATATGATTTATCTAGGCTTTCCTCTAGTAGATGGAAGATGTTCTTTAAAGTATTGAGAGAAATGCCATTGATAAAATAAGGAATAAATCAACAATGTGGAAGAACAAATCATTGTCCCTAGTAGCTAGAATGAAAAGTAGTGGGTGCCAAAGTATTCATTGTTTTCTTCCCTAGTTGATTCACTTCTTTTACTCTCTACAAAAACTGATTTTTTTTAAAAGCCACGAATGCATTTTTTTTCACCTTTTTTATAGAGGAAGGTACGCATAGCTTCAAAAAAAAATCCTACACAACCTCCAAGTGTAAAAAAGTGGGTCCCATCACTTTGCATTACCTCTACAACATGATTGTGGTCTTATTACGGGGTTTTTTTAGGAAAAAGATATAGCAATGAGTTTTCTTCACCTATTTGGTTGGAAAATGTGTCATTAGGCTTCTAATTTAATACCTCATCAATCCCCCAACTCAAAATCGAAAACTGAGCACTTTCAAAAAATGGCCTAAAAAACCTTAGACATTTTAGCTTGTTTAAAAAAAATCATATCTGACTTTACTTCTTGAGGAAAAGGAAGCCACCACCATGTCTCTAATTATCATCTTCATCGATCCAATCAAGCAGAATTGAAATCCCAACACTTTCAAAAATTGGCATTTATGCATGGGCTAGTTTCTTACCTCCTTGCCCAAGCCATGACTTGACCTTTCCAATTTCCACCATGTCCACCTGCAAAACACTCTTGCCTAATCCCCATAAAGTATGCACAGTGGTCACAACTCCAACAAATAGTGATTTTATGGAGTCTTTGTGACTGATACAAGAATATTTGTTTCCTGTAACAGCGTTCACGGGCCCAACAAAGCCACCATTTACCATCACAAATTGAAGGATAGAGGCTAGAAGGGCCTCAACATCACTAAATTGATTAAATAAGGACCCCAAAAATGAAGAAGGATGCAATCAAGTAGAATTGAAATCATGTCATTTAATTTATGACCTACTTAAAAATTAAAAGATAATAAAAGCCAAACCCCGAGATAAAAATAAAAAAGGATCCAACCCAAATTTGAGCTAAATTAGATGAGACCCGTCCAAGAATCGCAAAAGGAGAACAATCCCTAAGATATCTTATGGTCTCTTTCTCCTTTTGAATATAGTACGATCTCCTACTCCAAGAAGATCTGCTTGTGTTTTGATTAATGGGCAAAGATTTGGGAACAAGTAGTCTAGGATGTGCTTATCATATACTAGTACTATAAATTTAAAGTATCACCATGAAAATTAATAGCAATTGTATTAGTTTACATCAGATTCGAACTGAGGCCCATTAGGGCATTGTTACACCACAAGATTGAGCCCCATTAGGGCTTTGTTACACCACAAGACTGAGGCCCATTAGGGTGTTGTTACACCACAAGACTGACGTACAATTTCACATACCCATAGGATGGAATGATCATTATATCACTGTTAATTAATTATAGGTGCTCGTCTGTTTTTATTTGAAGCACACAAACCCCTTTCTTACCCTATGAAACCCAAGCAATTTGGAGCATTCTTGAACAACATAAATATATATGTGAAAATTTAAAAATATTTAATTGCATTAATGTTACTTATGAGTAAAACAATACTCTGCAAGTTGAACCATTCAATTTGACCTTGAAATGAAGGTTGGGAGTGCATTTTTGTGAAGCAAGCCAAAATTTCCTTGCTTCACTAAAATGCATGCCCAAACATTATTTCTTAGCCAATATGATTGTTTCAAATTGTAGATTATTTAATTAGTAATTTTACACACTATTTTGTTTCCAGTAAATTTATTGTTTATAACAAATTGTTGACACTTTTGGGGGGGACACCGTGAACTGCGATTGTTGCATCACTTTCATTTACATTAAATTCAACATTCAGATCACTAAATTAGAAAACTTTAATTGCATTAATGTTACTTACGAGTAAAAAAATACTTTCCAAGTTGAATCATCCAATTTGGCCTTGAAATGAAGGTTGGGTGTGCATTTTTGTAAAGCGAGCCAAAATTACTTTACTTCACTAAAATGCACGCTCAAACTTCATTCTTGGCCAATCTGATTGATTCAAATTGTATACTATTTAATTAGTAGTTTTACACACTAATTTGTTTCTATTAAGTTTTTGTTGTTCAGAAATTGTTGATGCTTTTGTGGGGACACCATGAACTGTGAATGTTGCAACACTTTCATTTATATTAACTTCTACCTTCAAATAACTAAATTAGAAAACTTTAATTGTATTAATGTTTCTTATGAGTAAAAAAATTGGCCTTGAAATGAAGCTTGGGCATGCATTTTTGTGAAGCAAACCAAAATTGCCTTCACTAAAATTCATGCCCAAGCTTCATTTCTAAAATTCATGCCCAAGCTTCATTTCTTGGCCAATCTAATTGATTCAAATTGTATATTATTTAATTAGTAATTTTACACACTAATTTTCTTCCAGTAATTTTTTGTTGTTCACAAATTGTTGACACTTTTGAGGGGACACCGTGAACTACGATTGTTGCAGCATTTTCATTTACATTAACTTCGACCTTAAGATCACTAAATTAGAAAACTTTAATTTCATTAATGTTACTTATGAGTGAAAAAAACTCTTCAATTTGAATCATTCAATTTAGCCTTGAAATGAAGGCTAGGAGTGCATTATTGTGAAGCATGCCAAAATTCCTTGCTTCACTAAAATGCATGCCCATGCTTCGTTTCTTGGCCAATCTGATTGATTCAAATTGTATACTATTTAATTAGTAATTTTACACACTAATTTGCTTCCGGTAGGTTTCTATTGTTCACAGATTGTTGACACTTTTAGGGCGACACCGTGAACTTCAATTGCTGCAACACTTTCATTTACATTAACTTCGACCTTCAGATCACTAAATTAGAAAAATTTAATTGTATTAATATTACTTATGAGTAAAAAAATACTCTCCAAGTTAAATCATTCAATTTGGCATCGAAATGAAGGTGGGGCATGCATTTTTGTGAAGCGGGCCAAAATTGCCTTGCTTCACTAAAATGCATGCTCGAGTTTCATTTCCATGCCAATCTGATTGATTCAAATTATATACTATTTAATTAGTAATTTTACACACTAATTTGCTTCTAGTAAGTTTGTTTTGTTCACAAATTGTTCACACTTTTAAGGGGACACTGTGAACTGCGGTTGTCGTAGCATTTTCATTTACATTAACTTTGACCTTCATATCACTAAATTTTAAAACTTTAATTGAATTAATTTTAATTATGAGAAAAAATACTCTCCAAGTTGAATCATTCAATTTGGTCTTGAAATGAAGGTTAGGAGTGCATTTTTGTGAAGCAGGCCAAAATTGCCTTGCTTTAATAAAGTGCACGCCCAGGCTTCATTTCTTTGGCAATTTGATTGATTCAAATTATATACTATTTAGTTAGTAATTTTACACACTAATTTGCTTCTAGTAAGTTTTCATTGTTCACAAACTGATGACACTTTTGGGGGGGACATTGTGAACTATGATTGCTGCAACACTTTACATTAACTTCGATCTTCAGGTCACTAAATTAGAAAGATTTAATCGCAATAATGTTACTTATGAGTAAAAAAATACTCCCCAAGTTGAATCATTCAATTTTGAATGTTTTAACCCTATACAGAAATTACCTACAAACGAATTCTTAAAACAGAAAAAATATACAATGGTGAGAACAAATATACACAGAGATTTTCCCCTAAATCCCAAAATCGGGAATACCATATTTATTTTTCATCATATTCCTTTCAATGTTACAATACATATATATACATGTCAAAGTATTCATAAACCCCAATCCACTAACCCTAGATTAGAACATAACCGTAGTTCCCTTGATCGAATCTACAAATACAATGGGAAAAAACCATTGTGCCCAAAACTCATGTGCGAAAACCATGCGCAAAACCATGGGTAGGTCTACCCACCATCTTTGGGTTTGCCCGCATCCTTGGGTCTGCCCAATTATTGTTGGGTCAGCATAAAATACATTTTTTTATGGGGCGTTGCCCCAGACCCCATGACTCATGGAAAGAATATAACACACACCCAACATTCTCCCACTTGTTGTTTTCTTTCCACACTAGGGGTCACAGGAGAGACTAGTCATTGGTCTAGGGTTGAAATGCCCATTTTTTCTTACTCCAAGAAAACTTCTCAGTGCTCATAGACTTTGTCAATGCATCTACAACATTCTTCAGAGTGTCCACCTTTACCAGAAATACCCTTTTATCTTCAACCATATCCCTCACAAGGTGATACTGAAAATCAATGTGATTTCTCTTTGAATGATAAGCAGGGTTATTTGCCAAGAAAATTACACATTGGCTATCACAATCTATCCTTATAACTCGTTGTACCAACCCCATATTTGAACACAATCTCTGCAACTGAATTGCTTCCTAGCTTGCATGATTTGCTACCATGTATCAACCTCTATAGTTGAAAGTGCCACTACAAATCGTCTCTTGCTCATCCAAATGACTGCTACTCCAAATAGGTTAAACACATACCCATTTGTAGATATTCTTCGATCCAAATCGCGACCCAGTTTGCATCAACAAATCCATGTTTTTCTAAAACTCTATCCAATCTTGGCCTTCCTTGGTAGCATAAACCATAATCATTAGTGTCACGCAAATACCTGAAAACCTGCTTCATTGTTGCTCAATGCTCATTCACTAGTTTTGACATAAACCTGCTCAATACTCCCACTGCATGTGCAATATCTAGTGTGGTACAGACCATTGCATACATCAGGCTACCAACTGCACTCACATATGGAACATGATACATGTTCTCTTCCTCTTCATGTGTCTTGGGACATTGTTCAGCAGATAAATTTACACCTACATGAATAGGAACCTTCACCGGTTTGTTATCTTGCATATTAAACCTCTGCAATATTGTCTCAACATACTTCCTTTGGTTTAATTAGAGATTCATCTTCTCCCAATCTCGTTTAATTTCCATGCCCAAAATATAGTTTGTAGCACGAATATCCTTCATGTCGAATTTAGAGGACAATTGGGTCTTCAAATCCTCTATAATTTATTTGTCATTTCCAATCAGCAACATATCATCCACATATAAGACCAAATAAATAACATGATCACCAAGTAATTTAAGTTACACACGGTGATATGCTAATTCTTGTTCTTCTAAAGTGTGTGGCTCTTCCTCTTCTGATTCTTGTTCTAATGTAGAGTATGATTCTTCCTCCTTCAGTTCAAACTCTATTTTATTAGGTTCCTTTGGTAGGAGTTCATGTTTAATAACATATTTCACCTCTCTAAACACCACATATCAGTTGTACACAACCTTCCTTATTTCTAGGTTCCAAATCTTATAACCTTCTAAACCATCTTTATACCAAATAAAGGTGCACCTTTCAGATTTACTATACAACTTGGTTCTTTCATCCTTTGGAACATGTACATATGCATCATAGCCAAATACCCTGAGATGTGAGAGAGAGGGTTTCTTACTAGTCTATACCTCATGTGGAGCATTATCCTGCAACACTAATGAAGTTGATATGTTAAACATGTAACATGCAATGTCCATTGCCTCTGCCCAGAATTCTTGTCCTAACCCGACACCATTGAGAACACTTCTTGCCTTCTCCATCAACATCTTGTTCATCCTTTCTATAACTCCATTTTTCTGAGGTGTGTATGGAGTAGTATTATATCATGCTATATCACAGTTCTTACGAAACTCTTCAAATCACTCCTTGTGGAACTCTCCACCATTATCTATCCTCAACACCTTAATCTTCTTCTCTGTCTGATTTTCCTTAATTTCTTTAAACATGTCAAATACTTCATATTTCTTCTTAAGAAAATATATCCATGTGTTCTTCAAGAATTCATCTATAAATGAAACATAGTACACAAACTTCCCTAGTGATGTAACCGACACAGGTCCAAACACATCATTATGCACAAGCTCTAGTATCCCTTTCACCCTCTTAGCACTATAGAGGACCCTCACCCAATTCTGCTTCCCATATACACAATGTTCACATAAATTTAAATCCATAGAGAAATTATACATACCTTCTACCATATTATTACCATGCAGTATTTGAAGGCCCTTCTCTCCAATGTGTCCTACTATTTGATGCCATAACATAGTCTTTTCTCCATAGACTAGAAGATTTTCTACTCCACCTTCAGGAACCACAAAATTGTTACATTAATCAATAACAGTATTGCCCAACAGAGTTTTGATCCAAACTCCCCACATCAATACCAATTCTCCCCGAACCATCTTTTAGGTATCTTTCTCGAACACTATTTTTACACCTACATCATCCATCTTGCTTATAGAAATCAGGTTTCCAGTTAATGTAGGAATATGAAGAACACCAAGAAGTGTTATAATCCTTCCACCTTGCAACTTCAGCTTGACTTATCCACATCTTGTGATTCTAGCCTTCCTGTCATCCCCTAGGAAGACATCAGCACCATCATATTTCTCGTACTCGCAGAACCACTCCCTATGGGGAGTGAAGTGAAAGGATGCATGTGATTCAATCAATCATGCCTTATGATAGATGTGTGTACTTGAAGAAGAAGCCAAGTACACATCCTGACCTTCATCTGAGGTGGTTTTCACCTCTTTAGAAGGAACATCATCATATCCATTTCCTTTCTCGAGAGTTTTAGATCTACAGTCCTTTTTGTAGTGCCCCTCCTTTTTGCATTTCCAGCATCTCTTTACATATTTTCTTGGAGATTTAGATCTCTCTCTATATTTAGATCTCCCACTTGAGGACTTTTTTTTTTGTTCTGGGACCGTCCTCTTGTAGACAAGGCATCTCCATTCTCGCTCTCCATATTTTTTCGTCTCATCTCCTCTGACAACAAGGATGAGACTATTTTATCAAACTTCAAGGTAGTTGTATTACTACCTATTTCAACAACCAAACTATCCCACAAGTCTAGAAGAGAACACAACAAACTGATGCACTTATCTTCATCTGAAATTTTAACATCAACAGATAACAATTGGCTTACCATAGTATTAAATGTGTTTAGATGCTCTGTCGCCGATTCTCCATCCTTCATCCTCAGGTTACACGGCTTTTTCCACAAAAACAATTTGTTCACTAGAGACTTAGATTGATACAAAGTCCCTAACTTGTCCCACAAAGCCTTTGTCGTAGCTTCCCCTAATATATTCAACAATACTGAATCTGAGAGACACAATCGTATTGTGCTCTTCGCCTTCCGATCCAACTTTGCCCAATCCTTTGCCAACATTCTTTTTGGTGTCGTACCTAGATCTATAGCGATCCATTGATCTCTATCCACCAATAGATCTTCCATCTTGAGCTTCCACAACTCAAAACTTTTTCCATTGAATTTATCGATCTTTATCTCTCCAATGTTTGTCATCTTCTTTCACTGCAAGGATTGATATCACAAATCTCCCACTGTAATAAGGTCTACCACTGGCCTGATCAAAACCCCTTAGCAGCAAAGGCCTCCCCTTGAAGCTAAAACCTGGCTCTGATACCAAATGAAGGTTAACCCTGTAAAGAAATTACTTGCAAATGAATTTTTAAAACAATATATATATATATATACACACACAATGGCGAGAACAAATATACATAGATATTTTCCCCTGGATCACAAAACCAAGGATACCAGATTGAGTTTTCATTATATTCCTTTCAATGTTACAATGCATATATAAACATGTCAAAGCATTCATAAACCTCAATCCATTAACCCTGGATTATAACATAATCGCAGTTCCCTTCACTGGATCTACAAATACCATAGGAAAAAACTGCCATGCCCAAAAATCATTCACAAAAACCATGTGCAAAACCATGGGTAGGTCTGCCCACCATCTTTGGGTCTGCCCCCCATCCTTGGGTCTGCCCACCATCTTTGGGTCTGCCCACCATCTTTGGGTCTGCCCCCCATCCTTGGGTCCGCCCAACTATTATTGGGTCTACATAAAACTCATGGAAAGAATATCACACACCCAACAAATTTGGCCTTGAAATGAAGGCTAGGAGTGCATTTTTGTGAAGCAACCCAAAATTTTCCTGCTTCACTAAAATGCACGCCCATGATTCATTTCTTGGAAAGTCTGATTGGTTCAAATTGTACACTATTTAACTGGCAATTTTACATACTAATTTGCTTCTAGTAAGTTTTTATTATTCACAAACTATTGACACTTTTGGGGTGACATCGTGAACTGTGATTGCTGCAGCACTTTCATTTACATTAACTTCGACCTTCAGATCACTAAATTAGAAAACTTTAATTATATTAATGTTACTTATGAGTAAAAAAAATACTCTCCAACTTAAATCATTCAATTTGGCCTTGAAATGAAGGTTGGGTGTGCATTTTTGTGAAGCAAGAAAAAATTGCCTTGCTTCACTAAAATGCATGCCCAGGCTTCATTTCTTGGCCAATCTGATTGATTTAAATTGTATACTATTTAATTAGTAATTTTACACACTAATTTTCTTCCAGTAAGTTTATGTTGTTCACAAATTGTTGACACTTTTGGGGGAACACTATGAACTATGATTATTGCAGCACTTTCATTTACATTAACGTCGACCTTCAGATCACTAAATTAGAAAACGTTAAGTGCATTAATGTTACTTATGAGTAAAAAAATACTCTCCAAGTTGAATCATTCAATTTGGCCTTGAAATGAAGGTTGGGAACGCATTTTTGTGAAGCAGGCCAAAATTGCCCTGCTTCACTAACATGCACACCCAGGCTTCACTTCTTGGCCAATCTGATTGATTTAAATGTATACTATTTAATTAGTAATTTTACACATTAATTTTCTTCCAGTAAGCTTATGTTGTTCACAAACATTGAAACTTTCAGGGGGACACCTTGAACTGTGATTGTTGCAGCATTTTCATTTACATTAACTTTGACCTTCAAATCACTAAATTAGAAAAATTTAATTGCATTAACGTTACTTATGAGTAAAAAAAATACTCTTCAATTTTAATCATTCAATTTGGCCTCAAAATGAAGGCTAAGCGTGCGTTTTTGTGAAGTAGGCCAAAATTGCCTTGCTTCGCTAAAATGCACGCCCAGGCTTCAATTCTTGGCCAATTTGATTGATTCAAATTGTATATTGTTTATTCATTAATTTTACACACTAATTTTCTTCCAATAAGTTTTTTGTTGTTCATAAATTGTTGACACTTTTAGGGGGACACCGTGAATTGTGAATGTTGCATCACTTTCATTTACATTAATTTTGACCTTCAGAACACAAAATTAGAAAATTTTGATTGTACTAATGTTACTTATGAGTAAAAAACTACTCTCCAAGTTGAATCATTCAATTTGGCTTTGAAATGAAGGTTGGGCTTGCATTTTTGTGAAGCAGACTAAAATTGCCTTACTTTATTAAAATGCGCGCCCAAGCTTCATTTCTTGGGCAATCTGATTGATTCAAATTTTATACTATTTAATTAGTAATTTTACACACTAATTTGCTTCTAGTAAGTTTCTGTTTTTCACAAATTGTTTACACTTTTGGGGTAATATCACGAACTACATTTGCTACAGCACTTTCATTTACATTAACTTCAACATTGTAGCTCAAAATATGCACAAATCCCAAAAATTATAGCCCAAAATATTGCTCCAAAATTAGGTCCACATATGACCACTTTTCTTCATCTACTAGACATTCCCTACCATTAGGTATCATCTTCTATTTTTAGCCTTTTCTATTTTTAGTAAGTTTATTTTTAACAGTGGATGCCACCTAAGATGATGTGTAGTAGTGAGGCTAGTTAGTTACGGCTAATTCCATCGCATGTTTAGTTTAACTGAGATAATTGATTTTCTAGGTAATAAATTAGTATCAGTTTGGGTTATTAAAATTAACACCCTTAGAAAAATCATCTCTCATGCCCCATCATCACAAAAATTTAAGGATTAAGAATCTCATCTACTTCCTGCCCTATTTCCAGTTTACAATTTGAATCTATTGTACTAATTCTAGGATATTCCAATATAAAAGAAGCCAAAGTAATAAAAAAAATGCCACTAAAATATTTAATAGACCCACATGCCAGACCATCTACCATTAACATAGACAAATCAATTTGCTTCTAGGAGTAAAAAGACAAATCTTGAAAATGTTGGAAAAAGATACATCAACAAGTATTTTTCACCTATTTGGCTAGGAAATGTGTCATTAGGATTCTAATTTGATACCTCATCAGTCCCCCAAGTCAAAACCGAGATCTGAGCACTTTCAAAACAATGGCCTAAAAAAACCCATACATTTTAGCTTGTTTTACAAAAAAAGATCAGATCTAACTTTTTTCACTTTTTGAGGAAAAGGAAGCCACCATCATGTCTCTAGTTATCATCCTCATCAATCCAATCAAGCAAATTTGAAATCCCAACACTTCAAAAATTGACATTTATGTATGGGCTAATTTCATGCCTCCTTGCCCAAGCCATGACTTGACCTTTCCATTTTCCACCATGTCCACCTGCAAAACACTCTTACCTTATCCTCATGAAGTATCCACAGTAGTCACAACTCCAATAAATGGTGATTTTATGGAGTCTTTGCGAGTGATAAAGGAAACTCTGTTTCGTTTAGCAGCCTTCGAGGACCCAACAAATCCACCATTTACCATCACAATTTGAAGGACAAAAGTTGGGAGGGCCTCAACATCACCAAATTGATTGAAGAAGGGCCCCAATAATGAAAAGAAGGTTGAACAGTAATGAAAGAAGCATATATCTAACAATAACCAGCCATGGAGATACAATCTTTGCCTCCATGAAACACCTACAAAACAAGTCTTCAAATCCAAAGCATCAACACCAGAGCTCCATAGGTAAGCAAGGTATGCAAATCAAACCCTTTGGATTCCATGAAACACTATGTAATTTATCTTGTGTGTGTCTAAGTATCGGGGGTCACTTCTTGGCTAAACAAAGTGTTTATCTAACTCAACTCCCACATGAGGGCACAAGAAGATACAAAATAGGAAATATCATGTGAAAAGGTGTATGTTGACTTATGTGGTAAGAGGTCATGATCTCGTGGTCACGTAATCTCATGATTTTAATTTTAAATTACGATTGATAGATGATACAACTGTTGTTGCATGTTGAGCCCACCTACCAGCTCATATGAATAACTTGAGCCGTCATCTACCACATGCACCACTAGCTCATCAATCCACTCATTCATGCTAACCTTAGAGTCATCACTAAGAAATGTATGTTTTAGGTATGTGAGGCTAATAGGATGCAATTTCTATGCATGCATGGGATTTTGACTTATGCATGGCTAGTTAGTTAATGCTAACTCCATCGCATGGTCAGTTTAACTGAGCCAATAGATTTGCTAGGAAATATCATGCGGAGAGGTGTATGTTAACTTACATGGTGAGGTGGCATGATCTCATGATCTCGTAATCTCATTATTTAAATTTTAAATTACGAGTGATAGATGAGACAACTGCTCCTGCATGTTGAGCCCACCTACATGCTCATATCAACAACTCGAGTTGCCCTCTGCCACATGCACTACTAGCTCATCAATCCACTCATGCATACCAACCTTAGAGAAATCACTAAGAAATGTATGATTCAATTATGTGAGGCTAATAGGATGTAATTGTTATGCATGACTTTTTCACTTATGCATGGCTAGTTAGTGAAGGCTAAGTCCAACGCATGGTCAACTTAACTGAGACAAGTGATTTTCTAGATAATAAATTACTAGTAGTTTTAGTTATTAAAATTAACACCCTTATAAAAATCATCTCTCATGCCCCATCATCACAACATTGGGAAGGATTAAGAATCCCATCTACTTCCGACCCTATTTCCCATTTATAATTTGAAGCTGGTGTACTACTTCTAGGATGTTTCAGTCTAAAAGAAGTCAAAGCAATAAAAAATGTCATCAAACTATTTAAATGACCCAGGGGCCAGAACATCTACCATTAAAATAGACAAATCAATTTTTTTAAAGGACTAAAAAGACAAATCCTGATAATGTTGGAACTTAAAAGAAGATATTTTTCATACGATATATCTAGGATTTCCTCTAGTAGATGGAAGACGTACTGCAAAGTATTGTGAGAAATTTTATTGATAAAATAAGGAATAAGTCAACAATGTGGAAGAATAAATCACTACCCCTAGTAGCTAGAATGAAAAGTAGAAGGTGTCAAAGTATGCAATGTTTTCTTCCCTAGTCAGTGCACTTCTTTTACTTTCTTCAAAAACTAAAAAGTTGTTTTTTTTTTTTGCAGATCCATTTTTTTCACCTTTTTGATGGAGGAAGGTACCCATAGCTCAAAAAAAATTCCTGCATCACCTATAAGTGTCAAAAAGTGGGTCCCATCACTTTGCATTACCTCTACAACATCATTGTGATCATGTTATAGGGTTGTTTTAGGAAAAGAAACAACAACAAGTTTTTTTCACCTATTTGGTGGGGAAATGTGTTATTAGGCTTCTAATGTAGTACCTCCTCAATCCCCCAATTCAAAACTGAGATCTCAGCACTTTCAAAAAATGGCCTAAAAAACCCCATACATTTTAGCCTGTTTTACAAAAAAAACCAGATCTGACTTTTTTACATTTTTTGAGGAAAAGCAAGCCACCACCATGTCTCTAATTATCATCCTCATTGATCCAATCAAGTTGAATTGAAATCCCAATACTTTTAAAAATTGGCATTTCTATATGGGCTAGTTTCTTGCTTCCTTGCCCAAGCCATGACTTGACCTTTCCATTTTTTACCATATCTACCTACAAAACACTCTTACCTGATCCCCATGAAGTATCCACAATGGTCACAAATCCAAGAAATAGTGATTTTATGGAGTCTTTGTGACTGTTATAGGAAACTTTGTTTCTTGTAGTAGCCTTCAAGGGCCCTACAAAGCCAGCATTTACCATCACAAATTGAAGGAGAGAGGTTAGGAGGTCCTCAACGTCACCAAATTGATTGAAGAAGGACCCCAACAATGAAGAAGGATTCAATCAAGCATAATTGAAATCATTCCATTTAATTTATGACCTACTTAAAAATTAAAATAGAATAAAACCCAAACCCCAAAACAAAACAAAACAAAAAAAGATCCAACCCAAATTTGAGCTAAATTAGATTAGATCCATCCAAGAATAGCAAAAGGAGCATAACCACTAAGATATATTACAGTCTCTTTCTGCTTTTGAATAGTATAATATCTCCTACTCCAAGAAGATCTGATTGTGTTTTGATTAATGGACAGAGATTTGGGAACAAGCAGTCCATAGTCTCCTTGGAACCCACCTGTGTTAAAGAGATATAAATTAAACTTCGATAATGCTTCTAGGGAAAACTTAAGGGAGGGTATTGGTGGTGGTATCATTAGAAATAATGAAGGCCAAATTATTTTCAATTATCTGATATTCAAATGAGAAGGTAACAAATAACCAAGTAAAATGATTGCATGCTTAATGGGGATTAATTTCTGCAGATCTAATATTCTTTGTTCAATAATAATTGGAGGATATTTTAAAAATATAGTTTACATATCGAATGAAATAAAATCTAGTAAATATTGTTACACAAACTTTCAGACTTTCAAATATAGCATAACGACACACATACATAATTTGTACACATTCACACTCACCCTCCTTAAATAGATGTGTGTGATTTGGGTAGCCTCTCTCCAATGAAAAATTTGGGAGAAATGCGTGAAGCCCATGGCTTGCAATTGTTTAATCTCTAAAATTGTAATTTGCAAGTTCCACAACCGAGATGGATCCTTCGTTTGTAAATAAAAATCAGCAAAATCTTGGCTTCATTAGGCATGCCATACAAAGGAAGCATAACTTTATTCACATGCTTCTTATGGGAAGGGTTTTGTGGCTGAGCATGAAGACTACAGGTCAAAAATATTGTATTGATGACCTTCAAGAAGAAAAATCTTCTCTGCGGGAGGAGAATGAATATTTGATGTGTAAATTTACCAATTTGAAAAAAAAATAGATGCGCGGGAATCAGGCTCAACTTTGATGGAGGTGCTAAAGGTGATTTGAAAAGGTCATGCTAAAGTTGACACTAAATCTGATGTTAAATATGACTCTAAAGTCTGTGCTAAATCCAACGATAAATCCGACACTAAATCCAAGGCTATTCAGCATTGAATTTATCAATAACTGGCAATGATTGACGAAAAAAAGACAAAAATATGAATTGGAGAATCCTAATTCTAAGGGATAATATCAATTCAACAATCAAAATGAGTGACGTTGGGAAGGGAAAAATGCAATTATCCTCCACTAATATTATGTTCAATCATATAAAATAACAATATCCCCTTCATAGTAGTCACTTGAAAGGCAAGGTCATAGAAGTTGTGAATAACCTCCCTAGTCCTCAAGAGGAAAACAACTCTCATGGAAACACATGAACTAATATTGAAGATGGAAGAGAGGGCTTGACAAATAATCTAAAGAAAATACTCATCTAGAGGGGCTTAAAGAATTCAATAAGCTATTTTCCTCAATTTATTTCTATAGTTTGGAAACTAAAAATGCAAAGAGGTGCAAAGGATGAATCCCTTTCACCAAGGATGGGGAATATGTCATCACGTCAAGAGGTTAGAGATAGAGATTTGAGCTCCCAACCTTTGCAACTTGTTATCCAACCCCCTACTAATGTATTAACTTTTCTCTAGAAAGAAAGAGAATCCTAGTGATCTAGGGGAAGTAGAAGGTGATCCATGTCTAGATCTTAGACTTATAGGAAATGATATCACACTCAGAAGAAAATCCTTTCTATTAAATGCACGAAAGAAAGTATAGAGGTATGTAAAGTTATGGGCCCTTATAGTGGGGCATTCCCCTAGGCATGTTACCCAATGATAATTCTCTCTCAATGTAATCATTATGGGTAGTACCCACAAAAAACCAGCCCTGAATAGAATGTGTAGTATCTACAAACCTGACATAATTTCACTTCAGGAACATATGGTGGAAGGATCAAATGTTGAAATTATTTTGTCATCCATTTTGAAGGGTTGGAATTTCTTATCAATGGATGCATATGGCATATCTAGCAGGCTTATCTTACGATAGAACCATGACTTCAATTTAACTTCTTCCTCTAACAACATTGCACTGTTTGGAATTTGGTAAAAAAAAATAGTCATTAACATATATGATCCATGTGAAAATAAAAAACATTTATGGGAAGGTTTCCTAACTTAGTATAACATAATCATTAATGGGATTTAAATTTTATCACTAAAATATTTTGAGGTATGGTGATTAACTAAAAAAATGGATCCCCTTGTTAACTTACTCCTCAATAATATGGAAAGGGAGAGTCTTTGTGTTGTGGAACCTATTGAAGTAAATCCAACTTTGAGGAACTTTACAATTAGGAGAAGTTTATATTTCTAAGAAACTTGATAGACTTCTTATATATATCCAAAAAATCCCCAAATGAAGTTGATAGAATCATAACTTGATTTGGCAAAGCAAACTTATTTGATCACCTCCCAATTCTATTCAAACTAGAAAAGGGTAAAAACAAGTCCATTGGCTCTCTCAATTTCAATCCAAAAGGTTTAGAAAATGGTGAAATTATTTTGGCTTGGTTAAGGAAGAGTGGAGATATTATAATGCTAACAACTTTGCATGTTTGAATTTAATGAGAACCTCAAAGGAATCTCAATAAATTTCAGTAGGATATACTAACTATAGAATTATAAATTTCCACGCCATTTAACTGGAATATAGCAAGGATTTTCATTGAGATGAATAAAACACTCTCAAGGATTTGGAATATTTTTTTAGCATATACTAGATTAGGAAGAAAGTACATGGAGATTGAAGAGTAGATTTTCCCTACTAGTTGAAGTAGATGTCAATACAAAAAAACTCATGCATATGAGAAGAAAAATAAGAACATAAACACTATTTGGGAAATGAATCAATAAGATGGAAGCAAAACATGGAAATTCCAAGACTTTGCAAATCTAGGGGTTCTACATTTTCAAAAACTTTATCAAGAGCCTCTAAGGGTTGACATATCAAGGATAATTAGAATGACCACCTTATTCCCTAGGTTCATAGATGAGAAAACAAATGAAGATATAATGGTAGAGGTCTTGAAAGAGAAATTAAAATTTGTACTAAATTCAATTCGAAGGAACAAAGTCTAAGGCCTTTATCTCTAGCCGATAGATTTTTTTAAGATTGCATAAACTCATTGGAGAGGTTTTAATCCACGTGGTGGAATAATCTCAAGTTTTTAGGAAGATTATGGGGGCATTTAACTCTACTTTCATATCCTTGACACCTAAAATGATAATACATCGGAAGGATTGACCCCTACTTGAGGTAAATGATGTATAGATTATACAATTGAATTATAATGACATATACCACACATAATGCCTACATATGAATCAAAGATGAGGATAACAAAAGAATCTAGGGATGATGATTTCATGGAACCCATTAATAGAATAACAAATAGATTACAGGAGATAGTTATGCATATGGTTGCACTAAATATTTTATAATGAAATATCTATTGTGGTCAATGTACATTTAAAAAATTCAAGTGGGTAATGAATGATTGGATATAATTTCCCCTTCGAGGGTTTCTTGAGCTGAATGATTGGATATAATTTCCCCTTCGAGGGTTTCTTGGATGCAAGCTCTTGATGTCCCTTGATTGATATATGTTAGAGTGTATTTTTTATTGAGTCTTAAAACTCAACACCATCTTTTTCAAGAATTTAGACACATCTTCATATGTAATTCAACTTACAAATAGATGATTTCCAATAAGATCAAGAAATTCCTATCTGAATTTCTATCAAAGGAAGAGTTTGGTTTATATATGGAGCAATAACATTGGTTTAAGAGGGGATGCACACCATAAAGGTGGAAAAGAAACTAACCATGATCATAAAATCATATTTGTCCAAGGCATATGACGATGTAAGTTGGCTATAAATAACGTTGGTGTTGATTCATAGGAATGAGGTTACACGTGTTGAACTAGATCACTAGGTACCTCTGAAAAATCTCCCTCTTTGCTAATTAATGGATCAACTTAAATAATTATTTTCCATCCAAATGCATTAGGAAAATCTACTTGCTTTCACCCCTTTTATTCTTGATTATTGAAGAGGGCCTAAGTAGAGACGTCCTTGATTATAAAAGAAGGGATTCTATAAAAGGTATTCAAATGAGTAGAACTCTCCATCTAACCCATATATTATTTGTTTATGATGTCCCACTCTTTTGTAATAGGTTACCTAGGGAGGCTAAAAGATTCAAAGAAATTGTGGACTTGTATTGTAAAACAACATGCATGGAAGTAATTAACCAAATTCTTTCATCTCCTTCAATGAAATTCCATTAGGACAATCAAGGTTTCTATAAACCACATTTCATTTCACTTCTTTTGATTTCAATGGTGGATTAATTTATTTAGGTTTCCTTTTAAAACCCAATGGTTATAGTTTCAAAGATTGGGGATGGTTATTTAAGAAGTCTATTGTAAAAAGAGTTTCAATATGGTGTAACTGACAATAGACTCAAGGAGGCAGAATGCATTTGGTAAATATAATATTAGAGGCCACCCTTTTCTATTTGCACTGTATGACACACATTCCAAGAGCATTCCTAAAAGGAAAAGGAAAATGTTTCAAAGTTATATGGTCCAGTATCAAGGAAGAGATGGAGTTGTTTTCATAAAATAGAATAGAGATGGAGGTTAGGGGTTAAAAAGTATACATGCTTTAAGGAATGCACTAGCTACCAAGAGTTTATGGAGAGTAATGAAGGGGCTAGTTTGTGCATAGGTTCATATGGAAAAAATGTGTGGATCCACTATCATTTGATGAATGGAAGAGAATATAATGACGCCCATTGCTAATGTCTCCAATGTGTGGAAGGCTTTTGTTTAATATTTTCCTCTTCCAAGTATTTAACTTATGTTGAGGATAAGTAAAGGATATAAATAAAATTAGGTGAAGACCCCTAGGTGGAATGTGAAGGGATTCATAGGAAGAACATGAAACTAATGAAATCATACATGACAATTACATTTTCACTCTAGTGGAGTATGTGGGTCCAAACTTAATCAACATATGGAAACATGGTTGGGAAGCTACTAGGTTAATAGGTTTAGAAGGAGATTTAATTGAAAACTAGAATGGCAAGCTATATTAGTAGATTACAATTAAGCTCATGCAAAATTAGAGATGAGGAGTATGATTTTAGTCTAAAAACATTAGTTCAATCTATTACATAGAAATGCTTGGTTACACAACTATTTTACATAGGAACAAGGGGAGTTAATTTGGTGGTGGAAAATCATTTGAAAAATCAAATCTCAACTCAAAACAAACTTATTATCTTCTTGGCACCTAAAAAAAGATATATTAACTTCAAACAATTTTCAAAGGATGATGGCATAGTGCCTAGGTAGATGTGAATTGGGAAAACGTGTTGAAGAGAATGTTAAACACTGTTTGATTCATTGACCCTTCTCTAGTGAAATATGGAATTAGAAAAAAGCACTAACTCGATGCTTAGCAATTAACAAGACAACACTTTAGAAGAGTGCTTCAAACAAGGACATGAGGACTAATCTTTAAAAGATCTTAGTGCACTTCCTTATGTAGTCTTATGGGAATTGTGGTTGGCCATGAATTCTATGTTATTTAGGACAAGGAAATCCTAACAATTAAAATCTTACATCATAGTATGAGCATACTGGGAGTACTACCAAAGGTTGTACTAAATTTAATTATAGATAACTCCAAGCTATAGGGATTTTTTATGGAGGCATTCAAGGATCACTCAAGACTAGTGATGACAGTGGAGTTTCTCACTTATGTGATAGATGCTATTTTGAGTTCAAAACAACATTGGGGTTGAAACAAACAAATGGGAAAAACTAAACATTCTTATGATATTGATAAGGATATCTATTAAAAAAATTCAATAAATGCTACTAATATGGCACTTATATGGAAACTCTCTCCTTTGCATTGTTTAGGTAAAAGGTAAAAAATAACTGTGAACTCCTACAAGTCAAAGAAATGATTGGGATATTTGCTACTATCTCATATACCATTGTATATAAAGAACTCAACTGTGAGGTAGGTACAATATCAAAGCAAGGATTGGAAATGGCTATAGGAAGCAGTATTAGTCTCTTTCAAAGGCTAGGCCGCTATAATGAGTTCACCATTGACTTTACATTACTTCATGTTTGACTTTTAAAAATTTCCATGTTATCCAAAGTAATTTGTATTTTTTTCATTTAAATGAAACAAATAATTTTATATATTTCTATTTCTATTTGTTATAAACTTTGAGATGTTATTGTTAGGTTGGTGACAAAATTTTCAGGAACACCATATATTTAAACATTCATATTCAAATACATTGAATTGCCTTCCTGTAATTATCAATACCATTTACAGTATTATAAGCCCTACAAACGCCAACATGTTTCATAACTTTAGCAACATTCTCCATTGTCATTCTCCACCACCTTAATTTTCCAATGTAATTCATGGTCATCTTTATGCTCAGAGTATTGTGTATGAATAATACACATATTGTTGTATATGTATGAGTAATAGCAATATGCTTGGCGTAAAATTTCCTATGGAAGGATCCTTACATCACATGTGCACAAACTAAATTTCTACTTTTATGCTATACATATCTATTGGCTTGGACCACATCAACCCTTAGCATGACTAGATTTTTTCACAGAAATTTTCAAACTAATGACCTTTACACCACGAAATGTCTTTACAAAATACCTTGAGACCATCCTCTCGAAAAAAAATATAATCACTTCAAACACTTTCATATATATATAAAAGACTCCTTAAAATAAACGAATGTAAATCTGCCTTTGGATTACGAATTTGCAGAGATGCTTGACTTGCCATTGAGGCAAAACATTACAATCCCCTTTGAAGTAAAATAAATGATGCCCAAGAAGATGTCGAAAATATAATATTAAAAAACAAATTATAATTAACCTAACATTTACTTTGTAGATTATACTCTAACAAACGAAGTTCCTCTTGTTGAGAAGACTCTTGAAATAACATTTATTTCGAAGAGAAGTATATTAGGAACCAACAAAGTTCTTTTTGCTCACAAGAGCCGTGGGTATAGGATAAAGAAGTTTGATTTTTATATAAGTATATTTTAATAAAATCAGTTTACATATATTTTATGTCTGGTTTTATTAGGTGTGGTGAGGGATTAAATTTTTTGTGTAAATTTTTTTGACCCCAAAACTTGTTTCAATTTGTTTCAGGATTCAAATTCATTTAAAAATATGGTTATTTATATGTATGACATGGTCATATGAAAAGACATGACATTTCCAATTTTATTTCTAAATTTTAATTATCAAACCGATATTAATAATCATTAATTTTATTTTTGTAATTTTAATTATTGAGCTAAAGGTACATAACGTAATAACCAGACATAATAGGACATTACAACATATCTTCCATATTGAATTGGAGAGCACATTTCCACGCTATATATATATATAAACACACGAAATACAATTTATTATAATTTAGTTATTATTGATATTGAAAATAAAAGGGTAGTTTAACTAATAGGTGAAATAACCTTTTCTAAGGCATTTTTTCTGGTTAATTTTAACCAAAATCCTGTAGAGATTTTTAAAAACTTGAGTTTAATTTTTTCTATCTATAGAATTCGAGTGCCTCTAGAATTCTTCATAGTGTTGAATTTATTTGTGCATTCAAAAATGTATTTTAAACAGCAAAAAAAATCACAATACTACTTGAAATTGTATCACTAGAATCTGATGAAAAAGGGCATTTCGTCTATAAGTAAAATCCTCTAGAGATTTTTAAAAACTTGAGTTTAAGTTTTTTTATCTATAGAATTCGAGTGCCTCTAGAATTTTTCATGGTGTTGAATTCATTTGTGCATTAAAAATGTATTTTAAGCAACAAAAAATCACAATACTACTTGAAATTGTATCACTAGAATCTCATGAAAAAGGTCATTTCATCTATAAGTTAGGTTGCGTTGAAAATAAGTTTTATTAATTATTATTTATAAACATGAATTGATTTATTTTTGTTATTTAAGAAAAATTAAACTATCGCAAATCGTTTACTAAATAAGTTTAATATGATAAATATGAGTCGATTTATCACTATTGTTTAAATAAAATCATGTTTTTTGTTGTAAGCTTCAATTCTATTGATCAGTAAAAAAAAGATACATCATATACAACTATAGCAATGATTTTTCCACCCCGATCTACCATTGGGAAACTAGACCAATGACAGGAAAACATTGTTTTTGTCAAAAAATCACATAATACTTATAGTAACCAAGTTGCATCCAAATCATGCTACTAACCTCTAATTTACGAATGTAATACATAGATTTAAACTTAACAAGATTGCAATGATGTTGCTCGTAGACCACAGAAATAGGAAACATAAAAGAGTTCAGAAGAGAGTTGTCATGATCAAAACTGTTAGCCTTGGTGATGCTTAAGTAGAGGTGGAAACATCAATTCTAGTTGTTGGAGTACCAAGGGATGTTGGGCCTTTGCCTCTAGAAATATAGCCTCAATTCGGGCAAGCAGAAGGGCCATTTCATGATTCTCGAGATACATATCTCAATGTTATGCCTGTGTATTGTCTAGTTGAAGAGAGATTTCTCTCTTGGCTTCATTTCTCTCCAATGGGACTTTACCGAGGGGAGCATTAATATGCCCATATAACTCAATGGTACAAAGATATTGACTCTGGACCAGGATTGGGGACCCATTAAGCAACCGAGGCTAAGATGTTTGCATCTAAAAATTCATCCTTACCGGTCGTGTCTTCTACTGATGCATGGTTAAGTTCTAATTAAATGTAGTTTAGTATCTGTTACACAACATTTTGTCACTGTCCCTGTACTCCCCGTCCACAATCCTGGAGGACCTCTACACTGTACCCGACATATTTTCCTATCATGAAGAAACTCCCATTGTATCCCTCTTCATGAGCAGAACAATTCCCTTTTGCATCATTTCCCAAAAATCTTCTGTTTTTCCCAGTTTACAAGATCGGCGCTAATGACCCTTGTCCTCCTCGCGCCTATATGCAGGGATTAACACTGTCCCTAGCGCTGACTGGAGCGACTGAGCTTTCTTCTAGTCGCGTCAATCCTCTTATGGAAAGTTTTTTAAATAAGGAGCCAAAGCTTCAAGCTCTAGAAGCTTCGTAACAGAAGTTCGGTAAATGGTTTGGCCGAATGGGGTCGAGAATGTCAGTTTGGGCTCCTTTCCCCAATAAGGATGGAACTACCTCAAGAGATAAGACCTTCTCCCATGAGAAGAGGATCCATCTCCCATCCATTCATGCTATATAAACCTCCATTTTTCCTAAGCACAAGCTAGTGTTAATGTTGGTGTGCTAGTGCTAATTAAGTTTGGAGTAAACATCAAGCTATCCATAGTTGTAGCTCTCTAGTTATGTGAGGGAGAAGTGTGAATTTGGTTTAGTGTGAAGCCTAAAGGGAAGAGCCTTAAAACTATCATTGTTGAGGCCATCATGGAATTCTAATGGAAGTGTGTGGGAACCTGGTTTTGTCGAAGGATAACAGCAACGTCAAGACAATGGTTATAATCTCTTCTTGATTCAATATATATGCAACTATCGATTGATTTCCTACATAATGTGTCATAGTACATGTTCATGGATTAATGTTTCTTGACTTGTTAAGCAGGTTGAATTACAATTTGTCTATTATCACGGTTGTTGTTTGTTGTTGTTTTCTTGTTTCAGCTGTTTGATGAAGGAAATGAGAGATAGTTGGAGCGAGCAAGCAAGGTCATCATCAAACGGGATGAGCATACTAAGAGGTAGGCCATCTTAATTGGTTCTAACCTAAGGAAATCTTCCATAGAATGTATTAGTTGTGGCTAGACCCATTATCAGGCTAGAGGAATTGTTTGTGTCTGCACTCATAATGTTACTTCACCACAAATTGGCTACCATATAGGGGAGCCAATCCTTCTGTTTGTTTGCTTGTAATTTCATGGTTTTGTGTGAACTTTTCTAGTTTCATTGTTTCCCTTTGGTTCTGTTTGTTTTCCTTTGCTTACTGGTCTGAGTTTGAAATTCATAGTAGCAAGTCTGGTCCCAGCTTAAAAAATAAAAATAAATAAAAAAATAAAAAAATAAAAAATAAAAATAAAAATTGGTTTCCTCGCTCAGCGTGCTTAATTCGCTGACAATCGCGCCAATCAGCACGATATGCTGAGAAACAGTCACGTCGACCCCCTTCTGGCACTCGTTGTCAGTTAGGTAGTCGCGTCGACGCCTGTAAGTGAAGATTAGGGTTTGCCCCAAATCTTGGCCAGTGTGTTTTGCTCTCATAATTTCGACCCTGTAAGCCTTTTAGACCGTCTTATCCCTAACTAGAAAGTTGTTTTTCATTTGGTTTGTTTGCTTGTTGATTTGTCATCTTTCTGCTTGATTTCTTGGGTCATTGGATGGTTAGTGGCACTAGGGCATCTAGATTGTCATCCATTCAGTTGTTTGTGAACTCAGTGAATTGAGTTGTTGGTGCATTTACTCCTTGCATTTCGTTTGCAGTCCTTCTATGACTTTGACCTCCATTACACAAGTTTGAAAAGTTTTCGTTTGCTTGTCTAAACATTTCTTTTCTAGCATGGATCACTTTGCTTGTCTTGTTTTTGGTAAAGTCGGTGTTTCATTAGTTTGAAAGAGATTCTCTTTTTGTGTTTTCATTTGCTTGAAGAGCTAATTGTCTCGAAAACTTTTTCATTGAAGTGTTGTATCTGAAAAATTCATTTCGTCGTTTCATGAAAAGTATAAAATTCTAGTTTGTTGCATCAATATGCTACATTAGTTAGCATCATTGAAGACTAGGATTGCATTGGCATTTGAAAAGAAAAAGAACTCTCTTTGCTTTTGAAAGGACTATTAGAAATGTACTTGTCAGGAAATTAGGAATTGGAATGTATTTTTCATTAGTTTATTTTCTCAAAAAGTGAAGTAGTGAAAAATCATTTTGCTTTCAGTTGCTTGGTTGTTTGCATTTGATTGTGTGTTTTCTACCCTCTCTAGTGTAGACAATTCATCGAATTGAAAGGGTCTTGTCTCATTTAGTTGCATTTAGGGTTTTTCGAGTCACATCGCTAAGGCCTGAAAACTGAGACATAACTCAAGATAAACTTTAAAATGAACTCAATTAACCTAAGGCACATTTGAAATCTAACGATCACATCTAGAAGGTCTAGGCTAGAGATGTGTTCCGACATCTTTAAACCTAGCAGCTGTTGTTAGCTTCGGCACTAGACAGCGCTAGTACGGATTTGTGCTCCCCGTACTGTCGAGTATATAACGAGAGACCCCTCTAGGCTGCAATACTTTATCCATAGGAAGTCGAGTCGGCCGCCTTGCAAACGTGATACACCGAACACAACATTCGGGGAGATTGCCTACTCGTACTTCTTGGTTCGCCAAGAGGTATTCTATAGTTCACGATTGCCTGGTAATCCTTTTTCCTAGATCATCCAGAGCAGTCATTTGATCTTTTTTACTCATTAAACTTAAAATATCATTCAAGCACTTGTCCTTTCGAGCTCGTTTCCAATAGAAAGTGATAGAGTCGTCTTTGTTTCTTTCTCGACTCTTAAAACATGAAAGAGCCCCAATCTATTTATGTGTCTTAATAAATTGATTGCCCATGATCTTATAACATCCTGTTAGTCTTTCTAGACTAAAACGTGAGTTTCCCTTAAAGAAATTTTTAAAGCATTGAAGTTTATCTCTCTCTTTTCCTATTAACTAAGACAAGGTCATCGTGGTTGAACCATCTGGTTCACCTAGTTCCTCTTCCTCTCCTCCATCTGAAAGATTGCCTGAGGAGCCATTTCCTGAATTACCAGAGTCACTCGAGGACCAAGGTGTTGAACTCGAAATTGTTCTGAGCATTCAACCTTTGTCATCTCGTCCTCCACCTACTTCAGATACTGGTCACTTGTTGATTTTGGCCCGGAATCTCCAGAAAATCATGTTCAAACTCCTGAGAGTTCGTCAACCATTGACGGTTAGCTTGGACTGGTTATCTACCCTCTGAATCCTTTATTCGACCCTGTTGTGATATCATCGCAGTGTTTGTACAGTCCGTACGATCAGCCAAGTGTTCTTTTGGAATTATCCCCTCGTACCTCTTCGGTCGTTCTCCGTCGTTTGTTCCCAAATATGGAACCCAAAGGCGATGCCCCAGTCACCTCTCTGGATGATTCGGAAGTTTCTACTCCACACACTGTCAAGGAGGAAGAACATCATTTTCCTCCTAAAGGTTTCCCCTATACAGGGAGCATTCTTGTCAATGTGCATCGAGAATTGTCGCCTAATTATGTATCCTTGGCACAATTGGTTTCAGGTACACCTAGTGCCTCATCACTTTACTATAACCCTGTTTGGGCGTCTGACGCCATGCCTACTATAGGTTTTTCATTACGAACTCGACCTCCCAACAGGTCGTTACCTCAGTCCTGGTGCAACCCACCATTCTGAACCCTCTTGTATCATCAGTCCCAGTTACCCGTCCAGTTCAACCACCAATCTCTGTCAGTTCCTCAATCCCTCCGATCAGTAGCCAAACTGTGCCACCACCTGGGGGCAGAATCTGAATGTTTCTATGGTGTTAGGCACCACCAATGTGAGTATCTCACAGGCTCACATGCTTGGTATGAACCAACCTTCTTTTGGCATTATTCAACACCTTGTTGGTCCTACTGGATCGAGCAATTTGCAGTACCAAAAAGTTCAAAATCTCATTTGTCCATCTAGGTCAAGCAATTTCAAGTATCAGCAACCTTATGAGGCTCAGGTTCAATACCAAAATCCTTATGTTCCATATGGTTCTCAAGGAATGGTCAATACGCCTTACGTCCTTCAGTCTGGGCAGTACGTTTAGCCTGGCTCATCCACTTTCCAAGGTGGCTATGGCCAAATTCAGTTTGGAAATTTTCCGGGCACTATTCAAGTACCCTTGCAACAACAAGGACAACCTCTACAACAACAAGGGCAACCTTTGTTGCAGCAAGGGCCATCCACGCAACAGCAAGGGAAAATGATCATGTAGCAAGGTCAACTGCAACAACCGCAGGGGCAACCCTCGCAACAGTTGTAGCAAACCATGCAACAACAGATGTAGTATGCTCCACAAACCTCCCAGCCTATGTCTTCACAGGGCCAACCTCTGCAGCCCCAGGGACAGCTTTTGCAGCCTTAAGGCTAACCCTTGTAGCAGCAGAACCAACCGAGGCAGCAGCAACCCTTATATACATATCAATAGGGTAAACCCTTGCAAGGGCAAGGCCAGGGTCAAGTCCTGCAGTAGCAGGCCCAAAACCATAATGTCTTAGGTCAATAGATCCAAAATCCTTTTGGCCAAGGGTAACAGGTACAGAATCCTAATTTCCTAGGTCAACAGGTCCAGAATCCTTTTGGCCAAGGGAAGCAAGTATAGAATCCCTATGTCCAAGGGCAACAAGTGTACAATCCTTATGCCCAAGGGCAGCATGTCCAAAATCCTCTTATTCAGGGGCAACAGGTTCACAACCCGTATGTTCAAGGACCATATGTCCAAGGTCAATAGGCTCAACAGCCTCTTAACCCGTATGTTGCTTATTAGCAACCTATGACTGGACAGTTCCAAGGTATTGAAGGTCAAAATCCTCCCTATGGCCAAGGTAGCCCACAATGGGGTCAAACCAAATACCATATGGCCAAAATCCCCCACCATGGGGCCAAAATCCTTACCAGCAGGGATGGGCTCCTCCGGTTGGACTTGCTTACCAACCTCCAATGCCTTTTAATACTCAGTCACCATTATTTCCCACACTAGAGTTGCCAGAAGTGTCTCGCCTTACAAATGATCCAATCCTTCATTCTCCATACTGGCCTCTAGTTCTGTCCAAGATCCCGAGAGATTGTCCTAAGTTCGATGGGAAAGCAAAAGAAGATCCTCAAGCCCACGAGATGACATATCACCTCTGGTTCTCTTCGAATTCTTACGTTGATTATTCTATTCGTCTTTGTCTTTTCCAACGAACCCTCACAGGTGTTGCGGCCAAGTGGTACATCGAGCTTCCTCGAAGTACTTACCATGACTTCAACTCTTTATCCATGGCTTTCCTCACGCATTTCTAGATGTCGGTTCGCTATGAAACTGGAACCTATTTTCTCACGTCGCTTAAACAAGATACTGCGACACACATCTCTGATCACATCCATGAATGGAGACATAGACGTTGCCTAATCAAATTTGATATTGTTTATCAATTGCTCATCGAATGGTTCACTAAGTCATTCATGGCTCCAATTGCACGCGATATAGCTATGGGTGGGTGCGTTACTGAAGAACAAGCCATTACTCATGCCCAATACTTAGATCTCGTTTACTCTTAGTCTGGAACTTTATACGAGTTATTACCCGATACTCCGCAGCCATCATCTGATCCCACGACATCAAAGTCACAGGCTACACCTCCTATTGATGGAGTAATTGGTTCAGTTTCGTAGACCCCTGCTAAATCTTCTTCCAAACAGAAGTCGGTCTCAAACACTGCTTCCAATAGTTCCTCCCAAAATCCACTTGGCCCTGGTAGAACCTCAGAGGTTCACGTTGTCCAGTCTACCGCAGCGGATAAATCCTCGAAAGATAAGAAGAAAGACAAAGGCAAGGGTAAAGTCGATGCCCCGAAACAGGGGCCTCCTAAGTCGTCTACTAGTGATTCTTCACAATGGAATCCTAAGTATCTGTGCCTCATTTGCGAGGAGGATCACTATACCAAGGATTGTCCCCGATGATCCGAAGTTATTCATTTGCTCAAAGGGACGCCAGTTGTCCTAAAAGAGCCATTTCCATCTCAGCATACCCAAATGGTAAACCAACCTCAATCATCCGCTTCCTTAGGATCTCAAGTGTTCATGATGAGTACACCTATTAATGTGGCTACTAGATCAAAAGATTAGCAAACTCCTGCTCTGACAGCCGGGAAAGAGAAAGAGGTCACCCTTTCTTCTTTCGCCCTCTTCATATCAAGCGCCCTAACCCTGATTCCTCTATACGACCACCCTCTCTAGGTGTGCTAAGGAAATCCTCGTACAATCCCAACACTCGAGCCGCTCAGCACTATAATATTGTTGAGGATTTAGCTCAGGCGTCGTCAGCTATGTCAGCTCTCAAGGTGCTCCAAAGCTGCCCATCACAGCGGAAATCTTTATTATCGGCTATTGGGGGTATTGATCCTACCGATTCCAAATTGATATGTTTTGATCTAGAGAACCATGTTTCGCGCCTGCCTCATCAGATTGCCTTTCTCATTCAGGTAATCATCAATGAGAAGACCATCGACAGGACTGACATCGATCAAGGTGCTTCCACCTGCATCATGTTAATCGCATGCTGGAAGGCCATTGGTTCTCCTGCTTTGAACCAATCCCCAAACACTTTGGAAGATTTCGATGGGCGCGATTCGCGACCCTTCGATGTCTTACCTAACCTTGCCATTACTCTTGAGGGAAAGACAGTACAAGTTGAGGTAGAGATCGTTGACCCTAATCTCAATTATAATCTTCTACTCGGCCGGAGCTGGACCCATGCCATGCATGTTGTAGCCTCCTCCCTATTCCATGTGATTCGTTTTCCCCATTAAGGGAATATTGTGACTGTCGACCAGCTGTCCTTCTTTGCCTCTTCCTCCTCGAATGGAAATGTTTCGTATGTCAAGCACACTAGTGCTCCCTATGAGAGTGTGGGGGCAGGTCTTTTTAAAGATTCTATCTTAATGGGAATTTTTCCACTCCCACCTCCTCATGTTGCCTCTGTCAACACTATCTTGGTCAAATCTAACCCTTGGGTCATACCTTCACCAGATCTTGTTGATACTTGGGGCAAGGTTATGCCACTTAGTCCTGCCGAAATCAATTACGTGGAGATTATTTCTGCCTCAAGTTCTGCATCCACTGATTCTCCTGTTTTGAAGACCTCTCTCGATATGTATTCTCAATCCCCATGGCTTGGCGCTTTGGGATCTCTTGATCCCTTAGCCGAGACTTTTCTTGCTGACGAAGGCATCATGGAAGTAATTTCTCTCAAGGAACCACCTTGGAACAATACTCATCATCGTTCCTTGTTCCTGCCTCGCCCGACAGTCACGTCTACCGGTCTTGAAGAGTTCTCTTCTCAGTTTCCTTCCCTTCTGCTTCCACCACCGGTCATGACTCATGAAGTATGGTCGTCGTCCTTCTTTGCATATTCCTCCTTGAATGGCAATGTTCCATATGTCAAGCACACTAGTGCTCCCTATGAGAGTGTGGGGGCAGGTATTTTTAAAGATTCTGCCTTAATGGGAATTTTTGCGCTCCCACCTCCTCATGTTGCCTCTATCAATATGATCTCGATCAAATCTGACCCTTGGGTTATACCTTCACTACATTTTGTTGATACATGGGGCGAGGTTATGCCACTTAGTCCTACCGAAATCAATTACGTGGAGATTGTTTCGGCCTCAAGTTCTGCATCCTCTGATTCTCCTGTTTTGAAGACCTCTCTCAATACGTATTCTCAATCCCCATGGCTTGGATCTTTGGGATCTCTTGATCCCTTAGCCAGGACTTTTCTTGCTAACGAAGGTATCATGGAAGTAAGGTCTCTCGAGGAACCACCTTGGAACAATACTCATCATCATTCCCCGTTCCTGCTTCACTTGGCAGCCACGTCTACCGGTCTTGAAGAGTTCTCTTCTCCGTTTCCTTCCCTCCCGCTTCCGCCACCGATCATGACTCATGAAGTATGGTCGGAAGGAAATTTGGGTAATATTACCCAAACGATGCCAATTGATATTTCTATCAAGCCTAGTATCGTTGAACATGTCCATATTGGGGTAACTTGTTCTCTGGATGAGATCAAGACCTATACTCGTCTATTTCAAGAATTTCGTGATGTGTTTGCGTGGTCCTACGAAGAAATGCCTGGCATTAATCCTAGCATTGTTGTGCACAAAATACCAACTTATCCTCACGCAAAGCCCGTTTTCCAATGACTCCACCGAGTGCACCCTAGGAAGGCCACCACTATCAAGGGTGAAGTTGAAACACTTCTCAAAGTTGGATTCATCTATTTGATCCCTCTTACAGATTGGGTGTCAAATATTGTCCCAGTGACGAAAAAACAAGGCATGATCTACATTTGCGTTTATTATCATGATCTCAATTGTGCTTGTCCTAAGGATAACTACCCTACTCCCTTCATTGATCAGATCATTGATGAATGTGCTAGGAGCGAAATATTTTCCTTTATGGACGGTTCTTCTGGTTACAACCAGATTAACATTGCATCGGCCATTGGGCTACATTTCAGCAGGCGATGTCCTATGCATTTCACGATATTTGCAACATCATTCAGCCTTACTTGGATGACCTTCCCGCTCATTCTCGTAAACACCAAGATCACCCTAACCATCTTCGGCCAATTTTTCTTCACCGTAGACACTACAACATTTGGTTAAACCGGCATAAATCTGTTTTCTGCATAGAATCTGGATGACTCCTTGGCTTTATCATTTCCAAGGATGGTATTCGCCTTCATCCACTTAAAGTCAAGGCCATTATAAATTTACCCCCTCCATCTTCATTGCACAAACACCAGAGCCTGCAAGGAAAGGCAAATTTTCTCTGTCGTTTCATACCCAATTATGTTGGGCTAGCTACATGATTTACCTGGTTGCTCAAACAAGAAATGCCCTTTGCCTGGGATGAGGTTGCCCAACAGTCTTTTGATGACCTTAAGGCTGTCCTCATAAATTCTTCTTTGTTGCATCCCCCAAATTATCATTGATATTACTTCCTTTACCTAGTTGCAGCCCCTAGCACCATTGCTATGGTCTTGGTCCAAGACGATGACGAAGGCAACGAACATGTTATCTACTACCTTAGTCATAATCTCCTCGACACCGAAACGCGTTATGCCCATGTCGAGAAGTTGGCTTTGGTTGTCATCCAGGTTGTTCAACGCTTTCGGCACTACATCCTCTTACGCACTACTACTATGATTTCTAAATGCAACCCCATGACCTACATCCTGACTCGTCAGTTGTTGGGGGGAAAGTATTCTAAATGGATTTTCATCCTGCAAGAATTTGATTTGGTATTTACTACTACCAAATCTAAGAAGTCACTAGTTTTCACCGAGTTGATTTGTTCCCTTCCTTCTACATCTCTTCTAATTGGTGCAAATGAACAGCTTCCAGACGAGACTCTTTTCCTAATCAGCACCCTTGACCCATGGTATAGTGATATCATCGTATATCTCCAGACATCCACGTTCTAGTCTGCATTGACTAAGGATGATCACCGAAGGATTTGGCATCAATCCCAACCCTACCGTATTATTGGCGATACTTTATACCGTGTTGTTGTTGATTCAGTTCTTCGACGATGCCTTACTCTCGAGGAGGCTGAGAGAGTTCTCAATGACTGCCACTTCGGGGCATGTGGCGGTCATATGTTTGGCTATGCTACCACTCAAAAAATCCTTCGTGTTGCTTATTTTTGGCCGTCCACTTTTAAGGACTACATCCTTGCTATTCGCAAGTGCCATGAATGCTAAATTTACCAACGCAAGATGCGCGCCCCACCCGCTCCCCTACACCACGTCATTATCGTTGGTCCTTTTTCCAAATGGGACATCGACTATATGACATGTAACCCTCGTTCAGCCGGGGGGCATGGTTATATTATCGTTGTTGTGGACTCTTTCACCAAATGGGCCGAAGTGATGCCTACATACTTTGCAGATGGTAAATCGGTGGCTCAATTCCTTTTCAATCACGTTATTTCCAAGCTCAGTGTACCTCAAGCCATTGTCACAGACCATGGCTCCCATTTTAGAGATTACATGATGGATGAGCTGACCTTCGCGCTAGGTTTGTGCCACGATGGTTCAACCCCATATTACCCTTAGGCCAACGACCAAGTTGAAGTTGTGAATAAGGTTTTCGTTACAATGCTTCAGCATACTATTGGGATGCACAAGTCAAATTGGCATCTCATGCTCTTTTCAGCTTTGTGGGCTTACCGAAACTTAACCAAAGACGCAATTGGCTTCACACCATTCCATCTTGTCTACAGTCTAGAAGCAATGTTGTCGATTGAATGCGAGATTCCTTCACTCAAACTAGCTGTCCAACTTCTCTCCGAAACATCACCTCAGGAAGAGCGCCTCTTATATTTAGAACAACTAGATGAGACTCGTTGTCTCGCTACTCTGGTTATCGAAGCATAAGAGAATTGAGTCAACTCCCATTTCGATCAATCAGTCTCCCCCCATGTGTTCTCTGAGGGTGATTTGGTTTTACTATACGACCAAGATAATGATAAGCTGGGGGTAGGCAAGTTCGAGCCCATGTGGCATGGGCCCTACATTGTGAAACGTGTTTTGCAAAAAGGGGCCTATGAGCTTATTGATTATGAAGGCAATCCTCTGGACAAGCCTCGAAATGGGCTTTACCTCAAGAAGTACTATGCTTAGGTCATCTTGCATGGTTACTTGTGTACATTAGTGTGTCATTCATTTTTGTGCAGTGTGGTTTGGTGTGTTAGTTTTCAAACAGCTTTCTTGTTTACTATGTTTTCCCTGCTTTGCAAATGTTTGTGACTCCCCACATCGGTTTCGCTGATGGTGCTTGCTGTAGTACCCGGAACCTATCATCTACGGCGTGGGCTATTTATGACCCTCACGGTGAGTTGATTGATCTTCAAGGTATCTGTTTAGGTCGCACAACTAACAACATTGTTGAATACAATGCGGTCATCGAACTATTGTCAGAAGCCATTGCTCTTGACATTCGAGAGTTGGTTATCAACCTAGATTAACAGCTTGTCGTCCTTCAACTCAACAGGCAATATTCCATTATAAACCCTCAGATATTGAGAATGTGTCTCCGTATTTGTCTACTAGAAAGGTATTTTGATTACATTACATATCATCATATTCCTAGACGCATGAATACATTGACAGATTCATTAGCTAATTATGTGTTGGATAGACATTTACGAAACATGTGAAAAGATAAAAGAAATCATTTGTACCATAGTAAGCAAGAAAATACAACATATATATATATATATATGGTGATAATGTTTGATACACCCCAAAAATAATATGTGTGTCCAAAATAACATCGGCAGCTCGTAGGCCTCATATAACAGTGCCACGCAAGCCTCAAAAATGTAAAATGCTGGACCTAGGAACTAATCAACATGGTGATCGTGGTAGCATGACACGACTCATGCAACACGAGTCAGAAATTGGTGGATCCAATCCGATACTCCCACTGTGTGTCTCTGGTACTGGCGAGGAATGTCTCCCACCTGAGCATACTTCGGGATACCACGAGTCAACCCCTTAAGGTTCCTCACGATCTCCTCCTCGTTGTCACTCCCTTCCTAATAAGGAGCAACAACATCAAATTGGCGAGCAACGCACCTACCTATTTGGGAAATCCCAGCAGGACGCTCTGGTCCAACATCTGCATTAACAAAACGAAATTTTATAAACACATATATATCAAAAACAATTAAAAAATCACAAAATTAAAAAATTTATTGTTTGCCTTCATCGTCAAAATCCTCTCCATATGGCAGTGGCATGTCCGAATCTCCGCGAAAGTCGATGCCACCGTATGTCCAATCCTCCACGACGATCAGCTGTCATCATAGCCATGAAAAGAAGGCAGGTCTGTACAACATGTGCTGGCCCCTAATGATCCTAGGCATCAAACGACTCCAGTGGGCCATCCACGGGTCACGTGGCATGGGAGGATCTACCTCAGTCAACTGGTACTGGAACAACGGCACCCGTTCCAAGAAAAAGGTCACTAGTACAGATCCGAAGCAAAATTGCTTCAGATTCCCTGCCTTAGCTTTTGTCAGCTGGCATTTTATGTTGATCTTCATGGCTTCCACCCAATTGAATATCGTCGGTGTTGTGCAGTCGATGGCATATAGGAATTTCGACTTGTTAGTCTCATGCACTGCTTAGGACCCCGCCACTCTATTGATAGTCAACAGTAGCACTCTCAGTGTCAGATCTCGCACAGTGGCAATCTCAATCTTGCCACTCTTGGATTTGAGGGCTTCAGGGCAATGTTCGGCAAGCAGCATGGATATGCTTGCCCCAATCTGTCGTGGCCCATATAAGTTGATTGGTTCCCCTCTCCAGGACAGTGCTATAATGAAATATATGTCTGAAGTTTCTAACTCCAGCTCCCGGTCACCAATGATGAATATTTCTCGATTTATGTCCCAGAGACTAATCAGGTACCAAAGTAGCTCAAGTTGGGCCTGCATCCCAGGTGTGAGAAAGAACTTGAGGATCCCACAGTCCCTCAAAGCGTTCAGGCAATTTGGATCATTCAGTGCCTGAGTGTCCACATATTCATGCTTACGTTCTTTCTAGTCCACCATTTTTGACGATTCTTTCGTGCAAAAACCATATATTTAAGTCAATAATCATTTTTGGCCCATAAAATTCATATTCCAATGGTGGTTTTGAGGGGAAATTGGTTTTTCCCTATTCACGGCGTTGGCGCGCCTGTTTTAAAAATAGTTGCGTCGATGGTGCGATAGGTCGTTTTAATTACCCTCAGCCGGCGTGATTTCGTGCCCAGAAGTCGTGCCAACTGAGGGCGAAAAACTTTTGACAAATCCTCCCTGAAAAATCCAAAAAATGGTTGAAAATAAGAATAAATGGTATGAAAATGAATCTTAGTGCTTTGGCTCTTACCTGTAACTGACGACTTGGCAAATGACCTCCCAGATCTCCTAAAATATGCTTCGGAACAATTAGGGCAAAAATGAGTAAAAAGTCTTTCATAGCAAGGTAAAATAGTAAATGGTAAAAAATATTTACTTTTCCTCCCTTTTATTCAATTTTTCATGAAATATTAGGTTTGTAAATGTTTTGACCTATTTTGCCTCAAGAATTGGATAATGTACTTTACCTTTTTACATAGCGACAGGTGGTGGGTGTTCGACGATGATGCCAAGTCACGTTTTAGCTTTTTTCTCGACTCGTAAAACTCATATGAAAATATTGCAGCGTATTTTTCCCTTTTGGCTCGTAAAAGAGAATAAAATGGGGGGTATGCTTTCAAGCTCTTTTCCGACCCTTTAAAAATGAAAATATAGTCGAGCTCTTGTCGTTTTGAATTGGTTAACGGATGCGAAACGCTGTGCGCCCAGTATAAGTTTAACCCTTTTTCGAGCTGGGATGCACTATTTACGAAAAAGGTACTCCTTGACTGAAATGGTCAAGCGGTTCTCTCAAGTATTGTTTTCTACCTTTTCGGGCTCGAGAGACACAAATGTATGAAAAGGGACCATGTGGAGTTTTCTTTTCCGTGTCTTTTTCAAACTTTCTAAACATGAAAAAGGTACCGAGTTACACCTTTGTCGAACTCGTCAAAATATAAAATGACATCGAATTCTTCACCATGACGAAAATGAGCTTATCCTTCCTAGGGCTCATTAAACTTACTAGGTCGATTCGTTCGAAGGATGAACTTAAAGTGCAAGCATATGCTATCTCCTTCAAGCTTACAATTAAAAAATAATTGGGGTACCTGCCAGAAATGGTGGGGGGGATTTGGAAATCTAATCAGTTGTGTCGGCAACTCACTCTTGAACATGACACTTTTTCTTCGTGTCTGGATCGAATATCCTCCTTTTTATCGTTGACCTTCTTGGGTTGGGGCATTCGTTTTTGCCTTCCATTTGATCTCTACCACGTCATCATGACCACCGATCCTATGGATCCAAAAGCTATTCCTCCCTTTTATTCAACTTTTTCATGAAATATTCATGAAAAATTAGCGACAAGTGGTGGGTGTTCGACGATGATGCCGAATCATGTTTCAGCTCTTTTCTCGATTCGTAAAACTCATATGAAAATATTGCTGCATATTTTTCCCTTTTGGCTTGTAAAAGAGAATAAAATGGGGGTATGCTTTCAAGCTCTTTTCCAACCCTTTAGAAATGAAAAGATAGTCGAGCCATTGTTGTTTCGAATTGGTTAACGGATGCGAAACGTCGTGCACCCAGTATAAGTTTAACCCTTTTTCGGGCTGGGATGCACTATTTACGAAAAAGGTACTCCTTGACTAAAATGGTCAAGCGGTTCTCTCAAGTATCATTTTCTACCTTTTTGAGCTCAAGAGACACAAATGTACGAAAAGGGATCATGTGGAGTTTTCTTTTCCGTGTCTTTTTCAAACTCTCTAAACATGAAAAAGGTACCGAGTTACACCTTTGTCGGACTCGTTAAATTTTAAAACAACATCGAATTCGTCACCATGATGAAAATGAGCTTATCCTTCCTAGGGCTTGTTAAACTTACTAGGTCGGATTCGTCCGAAGGATGAACTTAAAGTGCAAGCATATGTTATCTCCTTCAATCTTACAACTAAAAAATAATTGGGTTACCTACCAGAAATGGTGGGGGGAAATTTGTAAATCTAATCAGTTGTGTCGACAACTCACTCTTGAACATGACACTTTTTGCTTCATGTCGGGATCGAATATCCTCCTTTTTATCGTTGACCTTCTCGGGTTGGACCGTTTGTTTTTGCCTTTCATTTGATCTCTACCACGTCATCATGACCACCGATCCTATGGATCCAAAAGCTGCCAAACTTCCAGTTGTGTCGCCCATATGTTCAAGAGTTGTCCTTCTGCAGTTACACTTACCTTTGATTCTCTGTATCATCCAAAATCATTTTGCATCCCTTTGTATCGTGTCGATGATGTGGGATACATTATGGACCTCATTCGACACAGTCGCTTCCTATCGACTTCAACTCATTATCCAGGAAGTTGACCGAGAGACTCCGTTCGAGTACCTTCGAGTTTTCATTCCATAATGGCAAGTTCTTCGCACTTGACGACAAGTTCACATCATTAGCTTTTGATTGAGTGATTTTACGAGTGTTCGACTTCAGTTCCTCTAATCACATTCCATGGATTGTGTTGATAGTACCTTAAGGACCATTGTCATTATTGGTGGTTTCTCTCACGCTTGTTAACAGTTTACATCATTGACTGGTAATCAAGCGACTTTCTAGCGTGTTTGACGTCAACACATCTATTCACATGTTAGAATTTGTACTTTGATCGGGTCGTGTTGGAGCGCAAGACCCTGGGCTCAGATCACAAAATTCTAGGTTGCAAAGTGATGTGACATGGTTATGTTGATATACATGTCTCTTTCAGATGGATAGCTGCAACCATACCATGAGTTATCATATGTGATCCTTCTCATTATTGGATGGGTACGACCATACGTTTGTTTCATTATGATCCTCTTTTAAGGATGGTTGCGCCCATGCCTGGATCCATTTACATGATCATTCTCTGGGTGGCTATGTCCATACCATGATTCATGTACCATTTGACAGAGTTTTCATTTATGTATATGTATTTGTACTTGCTCGCAGGTTTTCTGACGACAGACTCCGGTTCCCCGCACTGATAAAGCATTTCATCCCTCACTCTAGTTCGCCCTTCATGCTTTAGGGGGCATCTGTTACACAACATTTTGTCACTGTCCCTGTACTCACCGTCCATGATCCTGGAGGACCTCTATTGTGTACCCAACATGTTTTCCTGTCATGAAGAAACTCCCATTGTATCCCTCTTCATGAGCAGAACAATTCCCCTTTGCATCATTTCCCAAAAATCTTATGTTTTTCCCAGTTTACAAGACCGGCGCTAATGACCCTTGTCCTCCTCGCGCTGATATGCAGGGATTAACACTGTCCCTAGCGCCGACCAGAGAGACTGAGCTTTGTTCTAGTCGCGCGGATCCTCTTGTTACACAGCATTTTATCACTGTCCCTGTACTCCCCATTCCTTGATCCTAGAGGACCTCTACATTGAACCCTACATGCTTTCCCTTCATGAAGAAAATCCCATTATGTCCCTCTTCATGAGCAGAACAATTCCCTTTTACACCATTTCCCCAAAATCTTCTCTTTTTCCCAATTTACAAGACCAGCGCTAATGGCCTTTGTCCTCCTCGCGCTGATATGCAGGGAATAACACTGTCCCTAACGCCAACAGGAGTGTTTGAGCTTTGTTCCAATTGCGTCGATCCTCTTATGAAGAGTTTTTTAAATAAACTATAATATTGATGAGGATTTGGCTCAGGTGTCGTCAACTATGTCGGCTCTCGAGGTGCTCCAAAGCTGCCCATCGCAACGGAAATCTTTGTTGTCACCTATCAGGGGTATTGATCCCACCGATTCCAATTTGATATGTTTTGATCTAGAGAACCATGTTCTGCGCCTCCCTGATCAGAATTTCCTTTCTCATTCAAGTAATCATCAATGAGAAGACCATCCACAAGACTTTCATTGATGAAGGTGCTTCCACTTGCATCATGTCAACCGCAAGCTAGAAGGCTATTGGTTCTCCTACTTTGAACCAATCTCCGAACACTTTGGAAGCTTATGATAAGGGTTTCGGCGTAAATCACATTATCAATCATTTGTCAACATGTTTCGAACCAACAAGTGTGGTTCATCGTCAAGACAAGTTGAAGAACCAAATCACGGCTGCATGTTAAACAAAGAGAGAGAAGATCATCCAACAACTATATTTTACTAGGAAACAACTATAATAGACCACAAAATGGCTATATTTGACTAGACTGGACCAAAGGACAAGGACAACAGCTATATTTGACTTAGCTCTACCAAGGGATAGGGATAGGGAGAATTAGTTTCGATAATTTATAAGTTAGTTATGTTATTTTTAATACTATCAATGAATTGTATTTAATTATTAATTGTATATAGATAAAAAGTTTTAATAGAATATAAATAATAAAGGTTTATTATTAAAACTAATATAGCTTTTAATCATTTCAACTACTAACCCTTAGGAGAAAGAATATATTATTACTAGTTAAGTTAATATTTATAATTAATTTTATTTTATTTAAAGGCTCAAATATTAATATTATAATATTAAAAGTATATGGAATAAATCAAATAATAGTTAGAAGAATAACTAACTTATTTAGTTAAGTTAATATTTATAATTAATTTTATTTTATTTAGAGGTTGAAATATTAATATCATAATATCAAAAGTATATGGAATAAATCAAATAATAATTTGTTAGAAGAATAACTAACTTATTTAGTTAAATAACGCAATTTATTTAATAATAACCCTTAATATTATCAATGAATAAGTAGTAAAGGTTTATTAAAAGAATAACTAATTTGGCTTTTAATCATTTCTACTACAACCTCGAGGAGAAAGGAGATAATATTTATAATTAACTCATTTTATTTAAAGGCATAAATATTTAATATTGTAATATTAATAGTCTTTGTAGTTAGTTAAATAATCTAATCTCTCTAATTATAACTCTTAGGGGAAAGATTGTTAATAGTTATTAATAGTTATTGAAAAATAGTTATTAATATTATAATAGTTATAATATTAACTAGATAATAATAATAAATAATAGTTATAATGTTAACTAAATAATAATAATAATAGTTATTATAAATAAATAATAATAATTAAGTTAATTAAAAAGGAATTATAATACATAATAAAACCGAACCATTTTGCTCTTATTTCCAATCTAGAAGGGAACTAGAAAAATTAAATAAGATTACTAAAAACTGTCGAGAAATCGAAGAGCAGAAATGAACTTACTAAAAGACAACACAAGGGGCGGGGACCGGGGGCAGGCTAAGAAGAAAGGGCAGGGATCCAGCAGCTACTAATTTTCCAGCCATCATCCCTATTGAGATTGCTTGGCCTCTTTTCAATTTCAATGGCCTCCCTTAAATTCCGATGATGAAAAGGGGCAATCTTGGCAATAACACAGGCATCCTCCATACTTTGGAAGCTTTCGATGGGTGCGACTCGCAACCCTTCGGTGTCTTACCTAACCTTGCCATTACCCTGGAAGGCAAGACAGTGCAAGTCGAGGTAGAGATCGTTGACGCCAATCTCAATTACAACCTTCTACTCGGCCGGAGTTGGACCCATGTTATGCATGTTGTAGCCTCCTCCCTAGTCTGCGTGATTCATTTTCCCCACTAAGGGAATATCGTCACTGCCAACCAGCTGCCTTTCTTTGCCTCTTCCTCTTCAGATGGCAATGTTCTGTACGTCAAGCACACTGGTGCTCCCTATGAGAGTGTGGGGGCAGGTCTTTAAATATTTTGCCTTAAGGGGAATTTTTCCACTCCCACCTCCTCATGTTGCCTCTGTCAACATGGTCTCGGTTAAATCTGATCCTTAGGTCATACCTTCACTAGATCTTGTTGATACCTGGGGCGAGGTTATGCCGCTTAGTCCCGCCGAAGTAAATTACGTGGAATTGTTTCATCTTCAAGTTCTGCATCCTTTGATTCTTTTGTTTCGAAGACCTCTCTCGATATGTACTCTCAATCCCCGTGGATTGGCACTTTGGAATCACTTGATCCCTTAGCTGATAACTTCCTTGTTGATGAAGGTATCATGGAAGTCATGCCTCTTGAGGAACCACATTGGACCGATACAAATCATCGCTCCTCGTTCATGCCTCGTCTGGTGGTCATGTCTACTGTTTTCAAAGAGTCCTCTTCGCTTCCGCCACCGATCACAACTCATGAAGTATGATCGGAAGGAAATTTGGGTAATATTACCCAAACGATGCCAATTGATATTTCTATCAAACCTGGCATCATTGAACATGTCCATATCGGAGTATCTTGTTCTCTGGATGAGATCAAGATTTATACTCGTCTGTTTCAGGAATTTCGCGATGTTTTTGTGTGGTCCTACGATGAAATTCCTAACATTGATCCTAGCATTGTTGTGCACGAAATACCAACTTATCCGCATGTGAAGCCCGTTCACCAACAGCTTCGCCCAGTGCACCCTAGGAAGGCCGTCGCTATCAAGGGTGAAGTTGAAAAACTTCTCAAAGTTGGGTTCATCTATCCCATCCCTCTTACAAATTGGGTTTCAAATATTGTCCCGGTGACTAAAAAACAAGGCACGATCCGCATTTGCATTGATTATCGAGATCTAAATCGTGCTTGTCCTAAAGATAACTATCCTACTCCCTTCATTGACCAAATGATCGATGAATGTGTCGGGAGCAAGATATTTTCCTTTATGGACGTTTTTCTGGTTACAACCAGATCAACATCACACCGGCCGATCAAGAAAAGACAGTTTTTATCTGTCCATGGGGTACGTTCGCATACAAAAAGCTCCCTTTCGGCCTCAAAAATGTTGGGGCTACGTTTCAGCAGGCAATGTCTTATGCATTTCATGATATTCGCAACATTGTCCAGCCTTACTTGGATGACCTTCCTGCTCATTCTCGTAAGTGCCAAGATCACCCTGACCATCTTTGGAAGATTTTTCTACACTGTAGACACTACAACATTCGGTTAAACCCGCATAAATGTGTTTTCTGCGTAGAATCTAGATGACTCCTCGGCTTTATCATTTCCAAGGACGGTATTCACCTTGATCCACTTAAAGTCGAGGCCATTGTAAATTTACCCCCTCCATCCTCATTGAGCAAGGCAAATTTTCTTCGTCGTTTTATACCCAATTATGTTGGGCTAGTTACAAGATTTACCCAGTTACTAAAACAAGGAATGCCCTTTGTATGGGATGAGGTGGCCCAAAAATCTTTTGATGATCTCAATGTCATCCTCGTAAATGCTCTTATGTTGCATCCTCCGGATTATTATCGATATTACTTCCTTTACCTAGCTGCAACCCGTAGCACCATTGCTATGTTCTTGGTCCAAGATGACGATGAAGGCAACGAACATGTTATCTACTACCTTAGTCATAATCTCCTCGACACTGAAACGCGTTATGCCCATGTCGAGAAGTTGGCTTTGGCTGTCGTCTAGGTTGTTCAACGCTTTCGGCACTACATCCTCTTGCGCACGACTACGGTGATTTTCGAATGCAACCCCATGACCTACATCCTGATTCGTCAGTTGCTAGGGGGGAAATATTCTAAATGGATTATCATCTTGCAAGAATTCGATTTGGTTTTTACTACGACCAAATCTAAGAAGTAACTCGTTTTCGCCGAATTAATTTGTTCCCTTCCTTCTAAGTCTCTCCCTACTGGTGCAGATGAACAGCTTCCGGACGAGACTCTCTTCCTGATTAGCACCCTTGATCCATGGTACGGTGATATCATCATGTATCTCCAGACGTTCGTGTTGAGTAAGGACGATCGTTGATGGATTCAGCATCACTCCCGACCCTACCATATTATTTGCGATACTTTATACTGTGTCGGTGTCGATTCATTTCTTCACTGATGCCTTACGATCGAGGAAGCTAAAAGAGTTATCAATGACTGCCACTCAGGGCATTGTGGTGGTAATATGTTTGGCTACGCTACCACTAAAAAAATACTTCGCGTTGGTTATTTATGGTTGTCCATTTTCAAGGACTGCATCCTTGTTGTTCGCAAGTGTCATGAATGCCAAATTTACCAATGCAAGATGCACGCCCCACCTACTCACCTACACCCCGTCGTTACCATTGGTCCTTTTTCCAAATGGGGCATCGATTATATGACATGTAACCCTCATTCGGTCAGGGGGAATGGCTATATTATCGTCGCTATGGATTATTTCACCAAATGGGTCGAAGCGATGCCTACATACTCTGTAGACGGTAAGATGGTGGCTCAATTCCTTTTCAACCATGTTATTTCCAGGTTCGGTGTACCTCAATCCATTGCCACAGACCATGGCTCCCATTTCAGAGATTACATGATGGCTGAGCTAACATCTGCATTGGGCTTGCACCACGATGGCTCGACCCCATATTACCCTCAAGCCAATGGCCAAGTTGAAGCCGTGAACAAGGTTTTGGTCACAATGCTTCAGCGTACTATTGGAATGCACAAGTCAAATTGGAATCTCATGCTCTCTTCAACTCTGTGGGCTTACCGAACCTCGACCAAAGACGCAACTGGTTTCCCACCATTCCAGCTAGTCTATGGTCTGGAAGCAACATTTTCGATCGCATGCGAGATTCCTTCACTCAAGTTAGTTGTTGAACTTCTCCCTGAAACATCACCTCAGTAGGAACGCCTCTTATATTTAAAACAACTAGATGAGACTTGTCATATCATTACCTTGGTTATCGAAGCACAAAAGAAACGGGTCAAGTCCCATTTCGATCAGTCAGTCTCCCCTTGCGCGTTCTCTAAGGGTGATTTGGTCTTACTATATGACCAAGCTAATGATAAGTTGGGGGTAGGCAAGTTCGAACCCATGTGGCATGGGCCCTACATTGTGAAACATGTTTTGCAGAAAGGGGCCTATGAGCTTATTGATTATGAAGGAAATCCTCTAGATAAGCCTCGAAATGGGCTTTACCTCAAGAAGTACTATGCTTAGGTCATCTTGCATGGTTACTTGTGTACATTAGTGTGTCATTCATTTTTGTGCAGTATGGTTTGGTGTGTTAGTTTTCAAACATCTTTCCTATTTACTATGTTTTCCTTGCTTTGCAGATGTCTGCGACTCCTCACATCGGTTTCGCTGATGGTGCTTGTCATAGTACCCGGAACATATCATCTGCGCCATGGGATATTTATGACCCTAACAGTGAGTTGATTGGCCTTCAAGGTATCTGTTTAGGTCGTACAACTAACAACATTGTTGAATATAGTGCAGTTATCGAACTATTGTCAGAAGCCATTGCTCTTGACATTCGAGAGTTGGTTGTCAACCTAGATTCACAGCTTGTCATCCTTCAACTCAACGGGCAATATTCTGTCAAAAACCCTCAAATATTGAGAATGTATCTCCGTATCTGTCTACTAGAAAGACATTTTGATTACATTACATATCATCATATTCCTAGACGCATGAATACATTGATAGACACATTAGCTAATTATGTGTTAAATAGACATTTACGGAACATGTGAAAAGATAAAACAAACCATTTGTACCATAGTAAGCAAGGAAATACAACATATCTATATATATATATATATGGTGATAATGTTTGATACATCAAAACACCAAAAAATAATATGTGTGTCCAAAATAACATTGGCGGCTCGCAGGCCTCATAGATCCGTTGCACAAAGGCCTCAAAAAATGTAAGTGTTGGACCTAGAAACTAATCAAAATGGTGATCATGGTAGCATGACACGGCTCGCAGATCACGAGTCAGCAATCGACAGATCCGATCTGAGACTCCCACCGTGTGTCTCTGGTACTGGTGAGGAATGTCTCCCACCCGAGCATACTTTGGGATACCACGAGTCAACCCCTCAGGGTTCCTCGCGAACTCCTCCTCATTGTCACTCCCGTCTTGATAAGGAGCGACAGCATCAATCGGGCAGGCAACTGCTTGGCTATTAGGGACATCCCAGCAGGCCGCTCTTGTCTAACATCTGCATTAACAAGAGAAATGTTATAAGCACATATATACCAAAAACAATTAAAAAAAAAACTCAAAATTAAAAAAATCGATTGTTTACCTTCATCGTCGAAACCCTCTCCATCTGGTAGCAACCCACAACAATCTTTTGGCATCGTAGCCATGAAAAGAATGCAAGTTTATACGACATGTGCTGGGCCCCAGTGATCCTAGGCATCAAACGACTCCAGCGGGCCATCCGCGGGTCGTGTGGCATGGGAGGGTCTATCTCAGTCAACTGGTACTGGAACAGTGGCACCCGTTCCAAGAAAAAGGTCATGAGTACATATCTGAAGCAAAATTGCTTTAGATTCCCCGCCTTAGCTTTGGTCAGCTGGTGCTTTATGTTGATCTTCATGGCCTTTGCCTAGTTGAAGATCGTAGGTGTTGTGCAGTCGATAGCATATAGGAACTTCGGCTTGTTGGTCTCATGAACTTCTTGGTACCCCGCCACTTTGTTGATGGTCAATAGAATCACTCTTAGTGTCAAATCCTAAATAGTGGAAATCTCAATCTTCCCACTCTTGGATTTGAGGGCCTCAGGGCAATGTTCAGCAAGTAACGAGGATATGCTTGCCCGAATCGGTCGTGGCCTTTACAAGTTGACTGGTTCCCCTCTTCGGGACAGTCCTGTAATGAAATATACATCTGAAGTTTCCAACTCCAGCTCCTGATCACCAGTGACAAATATTTCCCGATTTATGTCCCAAAGACTAATCAGGTACATAAGAAACTCAAGTTGGGCCCGCATCCCTGGCATGAGAAAGAATTTGAGGAGCCCACAAGCCCTCAAAGCTTCCAGGAAATTTGGATCATTCAGTGCCTGGGTGTCCACATCCTCATGTTCCCGTTCTTTCCACTCTACCATTTTCAACGATTCTTTCCTGCAAAATCCATTGATTTGAGTCAACAATCATGCTTGGCCCATAAAATTCAAGTTTTAACAGTGATTTTGTGAGGAAATAGGGTTTTTCCCTATTCACGTCGTCGACACGCTTGTTTTAAATAGTTGCACCGACGGCGCGATAGGCAGTGTTAATTGCCCTCTGCCAGCACGATTCCGTTCCTGGAAGTCATGCCGACCGAGGGCGAAAAAATTTTGATAAAACCTCCAGGATCTCCCGCAATCTGCTCCGGAACAATTAGGGCAAAAGTGAGTAAAAAGTCTTCACAGCAAGGTAAAATGGTAAATGGTAAAAATATATTTACTTTTCTCCTTTTTATTCAAATTTTCATAAAAATATTAGGTTTTGTAAATATTTTAACCTATTTTGCCTCAAGAATTGGATAATGCACTTTACCTTTTTGCGCAACGACAGGTGATGGATGTTTGACTATGATGACGAGTCACGTTTCAGCTCTTTTCTTGACTTGTTAAACTCGTATGAAAATATCACCGGGTATTTTTCCCTTTTTGACTCGTACAAGAGAATAAAATGGGGGGTCCACTTTCAAGCTCTTTTCTAACCCTTTAAAAGCAAAAAGATAGCCGAGCCCTTGTCATTTTGAACTCGTTAATGGATGCGAAACGTCGTGCGCCCAGTATAAGTTTACCCCTTTTTCGGGCTGGGACGTACTATTTACGAAAAAGGTACTCCTTAACTGAAATGGTCAAGCACTTCTCTCAAGTATTGTTTTCTACCTTTTCGGGCTCGAGAGACACAAATTTACAAAAAGGGAACATGTGGAGTTTTCTTTTACATGTCTTTTTCAAACTCTCTAAACATGAAAAAGATACCAATTTATACCTTTATTCGACTCGTTAAAATAAATGACATCGGATTCGTCGTCATGACGAACATGAGATTCTCATTCCTAGGGCTCTTTAAACTTACTATGATGGAATCGTTCAAAGGATGAACTTACAGTGCATGCATATGTTATCCCCTTCAAGCTTGCGATTAAAAAATATTGGGGTACCTGCCAGAAATGGTGGGGGAAAATTTGGAAATATAATCAGTTGTGTCGGCAACTCACTCTTGAACATGACACTTTCTGCTTCATGTCGGGTTGGGATATCCTCCTTTGTATCATTGACCTTCTTGGGTTGGGCCGTTCATTTTTTGCCTTCCATTTGATCTCTGCCACGTCATCATGACCACCGATCCTATGGATCCAAAAGCTATCAAACTTCGAGTCGTGTCACCGATATGTTCAAGAGTTGTCCTTTTGAAGTTACACTTACCTCTGATTCTCTGTATCATCCAAAATCATTTTGCATCCTTTTGTCTCATTTCGATGATGTGGGATTCATTATGGCCCTCCTTCAACATGGTCTCTTTCCGTCGACTTCTACTCATTATCCGAGAAGTTGACCGAGAGACTCACTTCCAGTACCTTAGAGCTTGCATGCCCTAATGGAAAGTTCTTCGCACTCGACGACAAGTTCACATCATTGGCTTTCGATCAAGTGATTTGACGGGTGTTCGACTTTAGTTCCTCTATTCACATTCCATGGATTGTGCTGATAGTACCTTGAGGACCATTGTCATTATTGGTAGTTTCTCTCGCGCTGGTTAACAGTTTACATCATTGGCTAGTAATCAAGCGACTTTATAGCATGTTCAATGTCAACACATCTATTCACATTTTAGGATTTGTACTTTGATCGGGTTGTCTTGGAGTGCAAGACCCTGGACTCATATCACAAAAGTCTAGGTTGCGAAGTGATGTGACATGGTTATATTTATATGCGTGTCTCTTTCAGATGGATGATTGCGACCATACCATGAGTTATCATCTGTGATCCTTCTCATTATTGGATGGTTGTGACCATACCTTGGTTTCATTATGATCCTCATTGACGGATGGTTGCGCCCATGCTTGGATCCATTCACATGATCGTTCTCTGGATGGAGAGTGAGTCAGCTTCTGGGATTTTGATTAGAGTCATTTCACTAATAGTTCTTGGTTCCACTTGGAGATTTCAGATCTCTTACTCATCCCTAGGCGAATTTAGAGAGGCAAGTGTCATATGAGTAGTTTCTAGAAGATTCTCTGGGTTTCCACCTAGCACACTACTTCTGCCATTTATCTGCTCTCACTCATCGCACCCTACAAAAGGGCTTTCCAGTATGCATCGCACCCCCAGTGTGTAATAGGTGAGATGCATCGCACCCTATGCATGGAGCAGTCTGTATGGTCCTGTTTTGACCAGTTCTAAGTAGTTTTTCATGGAGAACTTCTGGGAGATGATGTAATCAGCTGACCTTGTTCCTTTAGGGTATGAGACAACACTTTTAGGAGTTTAGAAGCCCTTGGTTTATGTACATATGTGATTGGGGTTGCAGTGCCCAAATATGTCTATAACAGTTGCCCCCTAAAGCATGAGGTCATAAATCCTTTTGATGTCGAACTAGAAGGTGACTTGTAATAAGATACAATACAATACATTATCTTCATAATATTTTCATGATATAGCTAAGGCGGGCATTCCCATGCTCAGCTTTATAAATTCATATTCATGTACATAACACAGACAATCATCTGTGTGGCAGATTGATGATTCTGGTAGAGCCATCATCCTTTATTTTGGATGATTATATGTGCAGTTGTGATGTACATTTGATGTCTTTATTTTCCTGAATATATCGCAGCCCGGATGGATGAAACTAGATCCAGGGTCTTCAAACTCGTTCAATCTTCGCCTGAAGTACAAGTCGATCCATGCAAAAAGATGTTCTGATGTCGAACATGGAAAGACATCACCTGATTACCAGCCAATAATGTAAGTTGTTAACAGGCGCGAGAGGAATCACCGATAATGATGATGACCCTCAAGGTACTGCAGTACAATTCACGTGGTGTGAATACATGAGCTGATGTCGAAAACCACATAAAATCTTTCGGTCGAAGGCCATTGATGTAAACCTATCGCCGGAAGTGAGAAACTTGCCATTGATGCATGCAAGCTTCAAAGTACTGAAAGGGTTGTCCCTAAGTCAACTTCCTGGATAATGAGCTGATGTTAACAAGAAGTGACCTGGCGTATGAGGGCCTTAATGAATCCCACATCTACGACACGGAACGGATAAAATGATTTTATGGAGGTGAAAACGATCTGATGATACAAGGTTCAGGGTGGCGGTCATGAAAAATGGAGAGTGAAGGTATTGTAGCGGATGAGACGTTAGCTAGGTTGGTGAATTCTCTAAGTGACTTCTCTTGAACATATCGGCGACACTGAGATGGATTGGTAGCATTAACCCAAGGTGGATGGTACGGTGGACCAATGGTGATGTGACCGGTGAACGGAATAACCCAACTCGACTCAATCATGGTGACGAAGTGAAAGTGTCATGTTCAAGAGCGACCTGCTACCAATGAAGTTATTCAAGTTTTCTTCCCTTTTTCCCTAGTCATTGCTGACAAGTACCTCTTTATTTTTGTCAAGCTTGAGGAGGATAACATATGCTTGTTCTATAATTTGCCCTTCGGGAAAACCCATCGCTATGTTTTAACGAGCCTAGCGACAATGAAACTCACTCTTGTCTGCATGGACAAGTTTTTCGCTATAGTTTTAATGAGTTTAACGACAAAGATAACTCGGTCCTTTTCAATTTTAGAGAGTCTAAATAGGGACATAAAGGCAACTCCAGTGGGCCTTTTTCGTAATGTAATCCCTTAAGTCCGAAAAAGTGTAAAATAATACGAAAGGGATGACTTTTCGATAGTTTTAACGAGCCGAACAAGACAAGCGCTTGATCTTTTTGTGTAATAATCCCTCAGGTCCAAAAAGATTAAAATCTAGAGGAGGGATAGCACTTCCAGTCGCTTTAATGAGCTGGAGAGGCCAATTGCTCGGCAATCTTTTCATATTTTACGAGTCAAATGAAAAGATCTTAAAGGAGACTCGTTTTTTGAGGAACGAGTGATGTTTTGGATAGCAACTGGTTCCAGGTAGGGTTTGGAACATTCCAATCATGGCAGTGTAGAGAAGGTGGCTAATAGAATCACTCGTCGCAGCTGTTCCTCAAAAGGGTAAACAATCCAATGGAGGCGTATGATCGGCTAAAAAAGAGTTAAGGTGATGGTAAGAACACGACCAAGGTTCAAAAGCTGATAGTCATGTGATCAAAATGGTTATTTACCAGAGGTGGGGTTCATTTTTTAGTGATCTTGAACTCTATGCAAACATTTGCTCATTGCTAGGTTTATTTTTTAACGAGCTTGAACTTCACGTAAAACTGCTCATGGCGAGGTTTATTTTTTAACGAGCTTGAACTTTGCGTAAAATTGCTCGTGCCAGTCGTATAATAAGGATGTCTCATTGATACGTTCATTTTTTAAGGAGCTTTCCCCATTAGAAACTTTGCTCCTGAGCCTTTCATTATGCAAGCTAGGAATGACCAACCTACGAGTCTAAAGGGTTGAGAGCCTACAAAATAAGAAAATAAATGGTTCCTTTGCACTTGCATGCAAAAAGGTTTGCATGCCCCCAAGTATAACAAAATAGAGTTTCCAGGTTACCATACGGAAGTTCTTTCATTAGCAAGATTGTTTCATCCACATGTGCAGACAAAACACTTCCTTGAATCTGTCCATCGAAATGGACGAAGGTGATTCTAGCTCCAATCACCTAACCTTTGACGGAGGAACCCTTTTCTAGACTGATCCATTATCCTAAACGGACAGGATTGTCAAACTAGTCATATTCCTACGCGGGAACCTATCTTATATCTGGGGTTTTTCCGCCGAAGCAAACCGAGCGCATGCCTCCTGGGTTTCAGTCACAATCACCGAATCACTCGCGATCATCAGGTGGACGGACTGGAGATTGATGAGACATTCCTTGTGCAAAAAGACCAGTTAGGGATGGCATTTGACTAATAGCTGTGTTTGAACCAGGGAACGAAAGTTGGTCAACTAGGTGAACCACTCTGCCTTCATGTGGAAAACACATCACTCGAAAGAGTGAAGAAACGATAGCTCCCATGCTATAAATGTAGTCACACCCAAGGAATAGATTGTAATCTAGAGGTCCTTGAACTACCATCACGTTTAGATGAATGGTTTTCCTTCTCAAAGTTATAGGCAAATTTGGAAGGATCCCTAACGGTCGACTGGTTCCTTTGTTGAAGCCTGTCAGATTTCGAATCTCAGGCAGAAGCGATGGCGAACCAAGCACTTTCCAAGCAGTTGAGGAAAGGATACTCATAGAAGCCCCTTCATCTATAATAGTACTGACCATGATCATTCTATAAGTTTGTACTATGATTCGGAATGGTACATTAGATGGTAGGTGGGGTCTGCCTAGAAGATTCCAATCGAAGGAAACGACTAGATTGCTTGGAGATGGGACCAAATAAACGACCAGATACATCTTTGACGAACTTCCTTCCTACGGTAAAGGAATGGGTAGATTGCCTCCATGTTCATCGGAGTCTGTGTTTACGAAAATAATTTGAACGGTGTCATTCTCATTCTCTTAAGTGACAGTATCATCTAAAGGTGGGTCCTCTAAAGACAAGATTGGGTTGATTGTCATCTCAACCTGTTGACTTTGGTCCAGTGTGGAATCAAAGGGTCTATCTTCAATGCTAGGTGCTTCAACTAACAACAATGGTGTGTCAGTCGGATTTTCAACTAGCGATGGACTCGGTAAGAGTTTCTTGTATCCAGGAGGAAGTCACTGCGGTGATGCAGGACGGTTATCCAAGACTCTTTTAGCTTCGTCTAAGAAGGGACAATGGTGGAGGGCATGATCGCCTTCACACAGTCTACAAGGAAATTTGGATCTTCCTTTTTGTCCATTGACTTCGTTTTCACTAGTTGACGGTGTGCTTTCAACATGATCATCAGCGGTTGAAGACACCGGATTGTGCAAGCGGGGAGACCAGTCCCTCAAGATCCGTGGGATGTAGGGACAATCTCGATGATAGTGGTCTCCTTTGCAAATGACACATGGATATTTAGGTTTGGATTGTGCAGTGTGTGGAATTTTGCCAGACGATGCATGGTTGCCCCCTTTCGTCGTTGGCTCCTTCTTCTTCTTCTCCTTCCCTTTCTTCTTCTTCTCAGTTACTTGGTTATTAGTGTTACTAGCTTCACCAAGTGAAGAGGAAGAAGGAGAGGGAGAAATAAACGAAGTAGAAGGTGGGGGAGAAACTTTAGTATCATCTGGTTGCTGATTTGATTGCTGAGGAATTGTGGTGTTTTGAATGACAGAGGTCGAGAAAAGCCATACGGGCAGGCCAATTGTGAGTCCTGGAAGGGACAATGTGGCCATGTGTGGAGCACCAACATTCCCCCAAGGGGAGAAGGGACTAGGATTTCCCCCAAGGGGAAATCCTTGATTGGTAGACTCCATTTCTCAACCTAAAGACCAACGAGGGAACAGTGACATTATTCTGATTAAAATAAATTTTATGACGCTTTGGCACAACTTACTTTTTCAATTTTTAAGAGTCGAGAAAAAGCTAAAGATGACTCTAGTCGTCTTCGATTTTTAATGAGCCCGAAGTGACAAGTGCTCAGATGGACCTTTTCTTTTAAGGATTCTGAAAAGGAACGAAAGTGACTACTCTGGAAATCTAGACAGAGGGATTACCAAACCAATTGCAAAACTGCAGAATACTTTTTACGGTACGGCAGTCAATCTTCCTGAATGTTGTGTTCAGTGCATTGCGATCAATAGGGCGGCAGACACAGCTTCCTAAGGATAAAGGATGTAGCCTATTGTGGTCTCCCAATATATACTCGACGGTACGTGGGAGCACAAGTACGTACTGGCATTTGTCGTCTCAAAGAGGAGGAATCACCCAACCTACGATGAAAGCGATAGTTACCAGGCTTTACGACGTCGGAATACGTCTCTAGCCTAGACTTCTAAATGTTGTGTGTTAGGTTCCAAAGCGTTTTTATGTTCATTGAGGTTTATTTTATAGTTGATCTTTCTTAAGAAGTTTTCCTTTAAGGTTCACCGCGTGATGTAGATATACAATTCCTAAATATGCAATCTAAGATGATAAACAGTCATTTACTTTCTTTTTGCAATGAAAATCCTATCTACTAAGGAAAGAGAAATGAAATTCTTTCAACATAGAGCAGACAGCACACACTAGATGCACTTTTCCTAAATCAACTTCAGCATGCAGTCTTAATGCAAATGCACATACATGTATTTGTTTTCCACTTTCTTAATGTATGAATGACAAAAAGAATGCTAAGTACAGATCTGAACTATTCTCTTTCACAGCGACCATACTAACAATTTTCTTTTCAAAAAACGAAAGTAAGGTCAAGACGAAACTTTGCGATTTTGAATTTAAACTACTTTCGACACTTGAAATACTAATGATTCAAATCAAATACAATGGAAAAAGTGTAATCGACTATCTAAAAGAGGAATGCTTTGTGACACTATTTTTCTTGACCGAAAACGACACTTGCGACACTTTCAAATCAAAAGACGACAGTTCGATTAAGCTACTATTTGCATAAGAGAACTGTAAATGATGAAAAATACATTAAAAAAAAAAAAAAAACAACAACAACAATTCACAATCCCTTCTAATGGAGGCTGAATAATGCAAAGGAAGATGGTTCAATAGAGATTACTGATCACAGACAGCAAAACTACTGACTAAAGCTGAAGACAATGAAGAAAAAACCAAAATATGGAGGCAGAAACAGTCTTATCTGATCATCGCACCTGTAACACAGGGAAATAGGGATGCATCTCACCTACAGCACACGGGAGGTGCAATGCATCTAGACTACCAAGAAGAGACAGTGCGATGGTCCAGGGACGAGACTGAGCTTGGTTTTTGCTCACAGTTTGCAGCTAAGTTCAGGGATTTAGGCTGAGCTAATGATTTTCAGTAAACACAAAGTATAGGGGCTGATCTAATGAGGTTATTTGAGCTACCACCAGGGCACTTAGGATGTTTGCAAGCTAGATGTTCAGTCCATAAACCAACCCGGAGATTGACTGAAGCAGCGTTGATCTACATTGCAATTGCATAGCAAAAGCAGTTCGAAGGCTAGCTGGCTTAACTTCAGGCTCCGTCTGTGGTTTATAAAGAAAGCAACAATAACGAAACAAACAAACCATTCGCTCCACAGCAGAGTCGCCATTTTGATATCGGGAAAACTAGTGTCCATTCAGAGCTGCTAGTCCCACTAAAACGGGTAGCTATCTTAGAAACAAACATATTAAAGTTACTTGTGTTTTCCTTTATGAGAGATAGATGAGAGAGAAGTAGAGAGCACCAACCTCAGTGTTTCGATAGTCTCCTTGCTTGTTTCCTCCTTCCTTTGATAGAGCTTTCGCCACTCCTTTCTCGCTTGTCCCACTTCAAAGAACACCTGTAGAGTCAAGGTAGAAAAATACCATCAAAGCATAGAGATCTACAACCATAAATAATGTAGGATCAGATGTACATTAACCATATAGATGCATATACAAATACAAGATTCAAAGATATACAAACATATGGAGGAAAACTCAAACAGCTTTATTGATAGAAGTAGTAGAAGAGAGGATTACAACCAAGCTGTCTGATCCAGCATCATCCTCCCAGCATGAAATCCCTCTTCACCTCATACAAAACAAGATCACCCAACAATGTCTTCAAAGAGAAACCAACAGCACTTCCTTGCAAATTACAAAATTCCAGCCTTTGGATCTCTAGGATGAGGGATCCATATATACATGTTTACAGGAGAGTGATTCAGCTTCTGGGATTTTGATTAGTGTCATTTCACTAATAGTTCTTGGTTCCACTTGGAGATTTCAGATCTCTTACTCATCCCTGGGCGAATTCAGAGAGGCAAGTGTCATATGAGCAGTTTCTAGAAGATTCTCTGGGTTTCCACCTGGCACACTGCTTCTGCCATTTGTCTGCTCTCTCTCATCGCACCCTATAGAAGGGCTTTCCAGTATGCATCACACCCCCCGTGTGTAATAGGTGAGCTGCATCGCACCCTATGCATGGAGCAGTCTGTATGGTCCTGTTTTGACCAGTTCTGAGTAGTTTTTCATGGAGAACTTCTGGGAGATGATGTAATCATCTGACCTTGTTCCTTTAGGGTATGAAACAACACTTTTAGGGGTTTATAAGCCCTTGGTTTATAGACATATGTGATTGGGGTTGCAGTGCCCAAATATGTCTATAACACTCATGATTTCGACCCTGTAAGCCTTTTAGACCGTCTTCTCCCTGACTAGAAAGCTACTTCTCATTTGGTTTGTTTGCTTGTTGATTTGTCATATTTCTGCTTGATTTCTTGGGTCATTGGATGGTTAGTGGCACTAGGGCATCTAGATTGTCATCCATTCAGCTGATTGTGAACTCAGTGAGTCGAGTTGTTGATGCATTTACTCCTTGCATTTCATTTTGCGATCCTTCTACGGCTTTGACCTCCATTACACAAGTTTGAAAAGTTTTTGTTTGCTTGTCTTAACCTTTCTTTTCTGGCATGGATCACTTTTCTTGTCTTATTTTTGGTAAAGTCGGTGTTTCATTAGTTTGAAAGAGATTCTCTTTCGTGTTTTCATTTGCTTGAAGAGCTAATTGTCTCGAAAACTTTTTCATTGAAGTGTTGTATGCGAAAAAATTCATTTCGTCGTTTCATGAAAAGTATAAAATTCTAGTTTGTTGCATCAGTATGCTACGGTAGTTAGCATCATTGAAGACTAGGATTGCATTGGCATTTGAAAAGAAAAAGAACTCTCTTTGCTTTTGAAAGGACTGTTAGAAATGTACTTGTCAGGAAATTAGGAATTGGAATGTATTTTTCATTAGTTTATTTTCTAAAAAAGTGAAGCAGTGAAAAATCATCTTGCTTTCAACGGCTTGGTTGTTTGCATTTGATTGTGTGTTTTCTACCCTCTCTAGTGTAGACAATTCATTGAATTGAAAGGGTCTTGTCTCATTTAGTTGCATTTATGGTTTTTCGAGTCACATCGCTAAGGCCTGAAAACTTAGACATAACTCAAGATAAACTTTAAAATGAACTCAATTAACCTAAGGTGCATTTGAAATCTAACGATCACATCTAGAATGTCTAGGCTAGAAACATGTTTTGGTGTCTTTAAACCTAGCAGTTGTCGTTAGCTTCGGCACTAGACAGCGGTAGTACAGATTCGTGCTCCCCATACCATCAAGTATATAATAGGAGAACCCTCTAGGCTGCAATCCTTTATCCATAGGAAGTCGAGTTGGCCGTCTTGCAAACGTGATACACCGAACACAACATTCGGGGAAATTGCCTGCTCATACTTCTCGGTTCACCAGGAGGTATTCTACAGTTCACAATTGCCTGGTAATCCTTTTTTCCTAGATCATCCAAAGCAGTCATTTGATATTTTTGACTCATTAAACTTAAAATATCATTCTAGCACTTGTCCTTTCGAACTCATTTCCAATCGAAAGTGATAGAGTCATCTTTGTTTCTTTCTCGACTCTTAAAACATGAAAGAGCACCAATCTATTTATGTGTCTTAATAAACTGATTTCCCACGATCTTATAACATCCTGTTAGTCTTTCTAGACCAAATCGTGAGTTTCCCTTAAAGAACTTTTAAAGCCTTGAATTTTATCTCTCTCTTTTCCTGTTAACTAAGACAAGGTCATCGTGGTTGAACCATATGGTTCACCTAGTTCCTCTTCCTCTCCTCCGTCTAAAAGATTGCTTGAGCAGCTGTTTCCTGAATTATTAGAGTCACTCAAGGACCAAGGTGTTGAACTCGGAATGTTATGAGCATTCAACCTTTGTCATATCATCCTCCACCTATTTCAGATACTGGGTCACTTGTTGATTTTGGTCCAGAATCTCAGGACAATACCGTTCAAAATCCTGAGAGTTCACCGACCACTGACGGTCAACTTGGACTGGTTATCTATCCTCTGAATCCTTTTTTCGACCCTGTTGTGATATCACCGCAGTGTCCGTCCAATCCGTACGATCAGCCAGGTGTTCTTTTGGAATTATCCCCTCGTACCTCTTCGGTCATTCGCTATCGTTTGTTCCCAGATATGAAACTTGAAGGCGATGCCCCAATCACCTCTCTGGATGAGTCGGAAGTTTCTACTCCACACACTGTCGAAGAGGAAGAACATGCTTTTCCTCCTGAAATTTTCCCCTATACAGGGAGCATTCCCATCAGTGTGCATCGGGAATTGCCGCTTAATTATGTATCCTTGGCACAATTGGTTTCAGGTACACCTAATGCCTCATCACTTTACCATAACCATGTTTGAGCGTCTGGTGCCATGCCTACTACATGTCCGTTCATTGTGAACTCGACCTCCCAATAGGCCGTTACCTTAGTCCCGATGCAACCCACTATTCTGAACCCTCTTGTATCATCCGTCCCAGTTACCCATCTGGTTCAACCAGTGGTCTCTATTATTTCTTCAATCCCTCCGGTCAGTGGCCAAGTTGTGTCGCCGCCTAGGGGGCAGAATCTGAATGTTTCTATGGTGTCAGGTGCCATCAATATGAGTAGCTCACAGGCTCACATGCTTGGTATGAACCAACCTTCTTCTGGCATTATTCAAAACCCTGTTGGATTGAGCAATGTCTAGTACCAACAGGTTCAAAATCCCATTGGTCCACCTGGGTCAAGCAATTTCCAGTATCAGCAACCTTATGAGGCTCAAGTTCAATACCAAACTCCTTACGATCCTTCATTTTACCTAATGAATTATAGCAGTAATTACACTTTAGCATACAATGTTGCTATTATATATGTAATTATGCATGAATGAATGAGATATGTGTAAGACTAGATTCGATAGAGAGTGAATGCTACTATTATATAACCAAAAACTTGAAAGTAGAATGTTTAGACAATGACTAATTATAGTGATTAATGTTTATTAAAATCAACTTTACTTTTAAAAATATTAAAAAATCATTAAAAAAATATTAAAAAACCAAATCATCCTAGTTTTATTGAATTAAAAAATTAATAATAATAATATTTATCTTTTTTCACATTTTAAAATTTGTATTCTATTTTTCTTTTAATATATTTTAACAAACATTTTCAATTATTTAGAATTTATTAAATTCTGACTCATATTTTGTTTTAAATGAAACTGGTAGTTTTTATATTAGAAAATTTGGATTCATGGCGAGAACCATTTACAGGATTCAGTGATTTTTTTCAATATTCCAGTAAATCCAAAGTTAGAAAAAAATAAAAAATAAAAAATTGCCTCTTCCAGCTTTCTATACTATGATTTTATATTAAAACCTACCATACTTTCTACAAAATTACCCTAGAAGCTTAACAAACTTGCAATACATATTCAAAGAAGGGAAATGAGAAAACACACCAGAGAACCCCATCAATATAACATTTTCGTAATGTCGCTTTCGAGACAAATCTCTGAGAATGCCATTAATTCTTGATCTCCTTTCATCCCAGAGCCTACATCAGGAGAACAATCAACCAAAAACATAACAACCAAACTTGAGGATTGACATAGATAATTAAAGAACGATGCCTTTGGGAATTTTGGTCCAGGAAATGAAATCAAAATAGCCTCTATGCTCCCCATTAAAACATGGCTTCAAGCCATGCCATCTATTCGTTTTGTCGTCACTGAATAGTTGATGAAGAGACGTGAAGTACAAATACCCTCCATGTGAAGAGATCTACTTGCAATCTGTGCCATATGGAAGAAGAAGAAGAAAGAAATTATTTTAACGTCCATGATGCTAAAGATAGCCTATGGGACATATTGCTTCTTCATCTGCTTGATGTATTTGGCCCTTTTTCTGTGAAGCTTCAAAATAAATGCTCCAAGCTTCTCGACAAACCCCTTGCTAATAGATTATCCCAAGAGCTAGCTACCAGCATATCTGCATAACTTTCCCTGTTGTATTTGAAGGCCTCACATTCTAAAATGAAAAAAAAATAGTTTCCACTTTTCCGAAAGAACAAAAAATGCATACTATTTCCTCCCACACTTCCTTTGGCCTTTTCCAGCGCTCTGTTTCACAACGAATTTGATGAGAATTAGTCCTTAACTGAGCAATAAGAATTTTGGATCTCCAAGAGATATTGGCCTCTATGTATGCTTTTGGTTGATGACTATGAGTGGGATTAAACAATTCAATATTGCAATTTTTCTTTCTTGCTAGCTCCTTATCCCAAGTAAGCTTCTGGAACTTTTCCATAACAAAAGCTTTTATCTCTTTGTTGTTTATGGGACACGCGTTCAGGCAAATACCCCATCTACTAAACCATTTGTTATTTTGTTGCCTCCAAGTTTCTTTGCTCTTGCACAATCTATCGTTAAAGACAACCTTAGGCCATCTACCCTCTTCCATTTGCTCAATTTTTTTTAAATACCTTATGACTTGCACCATAGCAATTGCTTCAATAGGAGCAGTCCCTGTTTCACTTAACAAGATATCATAAGGAACTGCACTTTTAACCTTAAATTTGTTTGTAAGCAAACGCTTCTGAATCTTCTCAATTTGTCTCCACTACATGTCGGATGTATTGCTGGCCCATAGTTCACAACCATAGAGAATCATCGGAATCACTAGAAACCCAAAAAGAGTTTGAGTGGTCTTCCAGTACCATAACTCTGCCTCTCTACACCTATTTTGAAAAGCATAAAATGCTTTCCAACACCCCAAAGTTCTTTTCTTTCTATAACCATTCCAGCTTAGATTTTTGTTGAAGTCAATTCCGAGGTATTTGTAGTCTGCAACTTCTTCCAGAATGTTGCCTTCAAAGTAGAACTTATGCTGGTTATGTTTTATTTTCTTATAGAAGACCACTACTTTCATTTTATTGATATTGACTTGCATCCCCACACTTCTACAAAAATGCTCAATGGATAATAAGTGCTCTTGCAAATCAAGAGCCGATTTAGCAATCATACTAAGGTCATCTGCATACAAAATAAGCCTTATAATAAACTTTCCCAAATAGATACCATCACCCCCTTGCGAATTTAACTACCCCTCAAGCTTGTCGATATATAAACCAAAAGGGGTAGGAGACAGTGGGCAACCTTGCTTGACCCCAATATCGCTTCTAAAACTTTCAGAAATGCCTGCCGAAGTTCTAATTTTGACTTTCACCTCCTCATACAGCCTATGCACAGTTGCTCTCAAATGTTTAGGAACCCCAAGTTCCTCCATTCTATGCCAAAGCTTATCCCTAGGAACCGAGTCAAACGCTTTTCTGAAATCAACAAAGCAACAAAAGACTTATTCCATTTTCTCCCAAACTTTTCAATGATGTGCCTTAAAGTTATACAATGATCAATTGTGAAATGTTTAGGTCTAAAACTTTCCCTTTAGCACGCTTATCTCTTTCTTCTGCCCACTTGCTAATCTTGTTTTCTAACATGCTTCCGAATAACTTTGCAAACAAAGGGTTTATCATGATGTCCCTATAATTGGAGGGATTATTGACATCACCTCTCTTGAAAAGAGGTATTTCCAGACTAGTTGTCCAATCTTTGGGGAGCCCTTGTTGTATGATGTTGTTGAAGATTTTTGTAATGTGATGTGCAAGAATCTTTGAGCCCCACTTTAGATATTCTACTTGGAGTTCAGCTAAGTCTTTTTCTTTTCCAACACCCAACTTCTTGATACCCATCTCTACCTCTTGTACTATGAAGAGTCCAGTATCAGTGTTGACCAAGGGGGGAGGGTCAACCTTGGGAACCTGCTCATAGAGTTGTCTTGCATAGTCAAACCATTTAGAAGCTGTAATATTATTTCCAATTTGTATCTTTTTCGGTTGGAGGAGAAACCATACTCCTATCAAATCTTATAATCATTCCTCTACATTCAATGAAGCAGTCACAGTTCAAGGGGAAACCAAAATAATAATCTCCATGATCATTGGAGTTACATAATTCATTGGAATTAAATTATGGAATGGGAGAAAAGACTCCATGCTCATCTTTGATTTCCAATATCCCAAGCCCAAGCGCTACCCAGCGATTGACCAATTTATTTGCTTCTTCATTTAGGTGCCTAGGATATGGAAGAGAGATATCTTTTCAAAGTTACCTATCTATAATACAATTATACAATTATGTTCACCATGGCCGAGGAAGAAGGGTTTTTTTTCAAATTTCGCCTTTGAGATCATCCTAATAACTATCATCGAGTTCCTAAGAACCATTATTCTCGTTATCCATTTTCTTATAATCGTGTCTAACCCTTTCCATAAAGCTAAAATATATGTCTGCTTATTTGTTATTGGACCCAAACACCAGGCAAATCTAATCATTGTTTATTCTTCAAGGAAGAAAACCACCACTCTCGCTCCTGCCACCCCTAAATTATGACTCATATTTAAAAACCTATAAAATTATTGTTTTACGGTTAGGTATGATCAATATTTCAAAGCATAACAAGTCTGTTTACATGACAAAGATCAATGAATCGATTAAAATTAATAGCTTGGCATCTTTAAAAACGAAGACTTTTTAAGGAACATTTTCATGTCAGATGAATTAATTCTTTATATAGTTGTGTATGCATGTATATTAGTATAGTTGGTAAATGCTTATAGGTATTAATTATTGATGATGATGCTAACGATTAATGTCCACTAAGACGAATATGGTTTAACGGACCTTAAAAAAGTAAGGGATTAAATGACACTCTTTAATATTTTATTGCTATGATAGAAAAGAAGGGAGAGAAGCTTTCCTAGATCACCATAGTTTTGCTAACTTAAGTCAAGAAGAATTGTAGTGTGGCAGAGATTTTGGAAATGATCATTATTAGTTTAGTGTTGATTAATGTGACTTATAATATTTAGATTTGAAAAGAAAAAAAATCAATATTATTAAAAAAATTCAAACATTTGATTGGACCATAACTTGAAGGTATTATTGCAGCCTTTTTCCCAATATAATGTCAAGTGGATAACTTCCTCACATATTATATAACATAATTTATGGATGTGGTTGCAATATTCATGCATCATTTTTATATATTTATGTAATGGTTTAGCTTTGAAGGAAGCTTGCCCAAAAATAAAATTCTTGAAAATAACTCATGCTCAAGTAAATAACATACCTGCCATATGTTACTTCTCGACATAATTTAAGCAAGTCTTTGCATAAAAAATGGATAGGAATAATATATAAATAAATATACTCACCAAGAGTTACTTCCCACCATTATTTATGTTTTCTTCGGCACTAATGTAGTAATAAAATTGTAAATGTTTAGAAGTATTAGTACTACCCACTCAAATTTATGCAAGTCCTTGTGCCTAAACAAACAATTAATTTATCCACTTCACATCTCAATTTAGTGGTTCTTTCCAAAGAAAGTGTTTTTTTTCCCATCGAAAAATCATAATTTTCATTATAATAAAGAAACTTACATGATAAATATGTTATGTAGCATATGAGTAATCAGTGGCCTGGCCACTATTTGTATTGTTGTCTCAAAAATAAATGTCAATCCCATCGAAGGGAGATTGCTATGAATAATTACATATGAATGTTCAGTAATATATAGACATAAATATGCTATAATTCAAATATATACATCAAAATTTGTCATAAAATACTCAAAAAACAGGGCCCTTGGCCCCATCAAAATTGCCCATCCATAAATGGGCGATGATAGTAGTTGTATGATTCCATGTCCTGTAGCTCTTGTATCAACCAGATTCCCCTTGGAAGGTGTGAGGCTTCCTTGGATAGGAGATCAGAAATAGTGTTGTGTTCCCTGTAAATATGATGACAAGAAGATATGTCAAAATGTGTTCTCAGCCTCAAAGCATCATCCAGTATGTGTCGAAGAGTGTGTGTGTGAAAAACAGTTTATTGATTAAACCATTTTATAATGATCTGTGAGTCGCCAAAAATCTGAAAATTTCGACATCCTTTAACAAGTGCAAAATAACTAAATTCCAGAGAGATATAAGTTCAACAAAATTGTTTGTCCCTCCCCCCAATCCCATTTGTATCCTATAGGAGTGTGTATGATTAATATGAAGGTGTATTCCTCCCCCACATCCATGTTGTTGGGCCGATCCATTAAAATATTCCCATGGCATATCATAATCAATGATTTCAACTGTAACATTGTGAACAGGAGGGTCTTAGGCATCCTCTGGTAAACTAAGATAATCAGTGGTGAGTGTAGCTATGATATTGGCCCAGCATGGTACAGTATCAGTAAAAATTATCTTGTTCCGTTGAAGCCAGATGTACCAACAAACCATTACAGGTAGGTTCCAACTCATTTGTGAATGAGTAATTTGCCACCATCGATGCCATGCCTCCCGTGTATCTAGTCCAGTCCAGTTATTTTGAATCTGTAATAGTGTTGTAACCTCGGACAAGATAGATGTAGTGGTTGAGAAACTAAGGGATAAATGATCACATGTTTCCATTTCCTTCTTGCACAATACGCACCAGTTCGGGCCATGAAATGTGCATTTAAGAAGGTTGTCTATAGTAGGGACCTTGTTCCGAAGGATACACCACATGAACTATTTTTCCCTGGGGGCAGCCTTCAGCTTCCAAAGAATAGCCCACCACCACTCCAATGCAATGGGTTGGTGTTCGTCATTAATAAGCAAGTATCCATGATTGGGGGAGTATTTCCCATTTGGGGAGTGGGACCAATTTAGTTCATCCTCCCGCTCTATAATCCGGACATGCGATTCCAACAGTGTTGTTTTATAATTTTACCAATTTTCCAGCCAGCATGGTGGGATATTCAGTGTAAAGGTGTTTTTCCAAGCCTGTCGGAACATATCAGTGTGCTCTGAATCTGTAATTTCTGCCATTGGTGTATCCCAAGTCCAATAGATGATGTATCAGCCCAGGTGGTAGTAAGTGAGCATTCCCACACCCAATCCAAGGGTCATTGCCAATCTGAACAGAGTGACCATTACCAATTCTCCAAGTCAATCCATCCCGTACATGGTTCAATGTGTTGAGTAGTGCCCGCCAAACTGTGGATATGTCGTTCATGTCCCATGTAGGTAGCTTGATCTAGTCATGCAAATGTAATGGGGAGATGTACTTCTGATATATAACATTTGTCCAAAGGTTCTTGGATGATAGGAGATTCCAACCCATTTTTGCAGCCAGTGCACTAGCAAAATAATCCAGGTTCTTTATACCCCATCCCCCCCGTTTCTTTGGAAGTGTGATTTTTTCACACCAAACCCGGGCAAAAGTGTGACCCACTTGTTTACCCCTCCAAAGAAATCTGCAGCATAATTGTTGTATTATTTTAATGACGCCCTTTAGAATCCATGCTAATGACATCCAATAAATCGACGTGGCCTCGAGGACAATTTTGATGAGAATCAGTCTCCCCGCACGAGACAACCACCTATGGTGCCATATATTTAATCTTCTTTCAATTTTCACAACCAACCATACCCAATCTGCAATTTGGTAGTTTGATGGTTTTAACCTAAATCCCAAATATTTGAGTCCCTCCTCAATATGTAGAGTGATGAAAGGGAAATTTTGAAGTGTTGAATGAATCTCATTTTGGTTGCACCCATAGGCTGATATGGTGGATTTGTGATTATTGCATTTCATTCCAGTAACAAAGAAAAATAATTGGAATGCGGTCGCAAATTTTGTGGTATCCCCTAATGATCCATTCAGAAATATGAGAATGTCATCCAGAAATAGAAGATGTGTGAGAATGTAGTTGTTTTTGATCTTGATACCCCTCTATCTACCTTGTGTTCAGTCTGCTGAGATGAGTCTACTCATTCCTTCCATGATCATTAAAAATAGTAGTGGGGAAAGTGGACACCTTTTCCTCAGTCCTCTTTTCGCATGGAAAAAGGAGGATGATGATCCATTGATAACACTATATGATACATTTGATATGCAACAGATAATCCATTGAATGAATGGTAGAGGAAATCCAAGATGGGTTAATAACATTCGAATGTATAGCCACCAAGTGCGATCAAAATCTTTTGCCAAATCTATCTTCAGTATCATACCTTTGAGATTCTTTGATTTGATGGAGTGAAGAGCTTCTTGTTTTGTGCCCACTGCTTCATGAATTTGTCTATGGTCAAGGAATGCAAACTGTTCCAAAGATATATGCTCATATAATATGGGCTTGAGGCGATTTGCAATGATCTTGGCAATTATCTTATATATGCAATTGCAAAGGGATATGGGCCTATATTCTTCAAAACTCTGTGGGTTATCAGACTTAGGAATGAGAGTGATAAATGTAGAGTTGAAAGCATCATACATTCGCCCACTTGTCTGACATTCTTCTATGATTTGAAGTAGTTCTTGGCCAATCATGTCGAAAAATGCAATGTAAAATTCGATCGACCATCCATCTAGTCTAGGGCTCTTATCCTTCTTAAACCACTTTATGGTAGCCTCTAATTCCCCCATCGATACTGGAGAGAGTAGTGCTTCACCTGTTTCTAGGTCCACATATTTGGGGAAGAGACCAGCAACCCTAATGATCTCAACAAGATTTGCTTTCGGGGGAGCTTTGAATAATTGCCCAAAACGCGATATACCAAGATTCGCTAGTTCATGGAAGGTCTTTGTCGGTGTTCCTTGCTCATCCGCAGGCTGCCAAATGGTATTAATGGCCCTGCACCCATTTCCAACATGGTGATAGAACTTGGTGTTCTCATCCCCCTCCTTTGACCAGATGGCCCTGCTTCAGAGTCGCCAAGTTTCCTCCCTATCTTTCAAGATCCTATTCCTCTCAATCTCAAGTCAGATTAAATTTTCATCAGCATCAGCAGAGATGAACCCATGGCTCTCCGCTCCACTCAATTGTTCAATTTCTAGTTCAGTATTTCTCAGGCACTTCTCATCTTTGATCCTCTTACTCTTTTCCCATATAATAGATTTTTGTTTCAGGATTGTCATTTTATTAGCAAAAATCTCAGTGTTTGTCAGACCCTGTTGTGCAGGTATGGTACTCCAGTTTTGAGTGATCATCTGTAAATATCTTTCATCTTTTAGTCAGGTCATTGGGTTTTCTAACACCACTAGAAATCTCCAGATATATGTGATGGTGATCCGATAACCCCCCATTTCCAACCCATTGTCAATAAAGGGGAAAATGATCCTTTAAGGTCTCCTTAACCAGAAATCGATTCAATCGTCTGGCTAGTGTTGCAACCCCGGTCCTACGATTCCTCTAGGTGGGCTTTAAGAAGGCCATGGGTATATCAATCAGGTAGTGTTCCTCCAGGAGGGGCAAGATCCCATTCGATAGCCAGTCCACTTGAGCATTCATGCCCTAGGATTCAGCATTTCCCAAAGATAAATTGAGATCCCCCCCAATAATAATGTTCTCAGCCTGAAAATATTCAAATTCAAGCAACTGTTGCCAGAAAGTGAGCCTATTGTTACAAGGTCCATAGACATTTATAATCCTTAGTTCCTTACCAAGCTCTGCTGAGTAAATATCAGCCCCAATGAAACCCATCCCCCCCAGGAGTTTAGTAGTCTAATGGATCTAGGATCAATACCCAATAACAAGACACCAGATCGCCCACAGGAATCTAGTGAAGTGAAGTACCATCCAGGTAATATAGCCTCAAGAATGGGTGTAATTTGAGGTCCAGATGCTAGGGTCTCCTATAAGAAAATAATTTCCACCTTTTCCAATTCCATCAAACGACGGAAGGCTAATTTATTTGCAGGGCTAGCCAACCCCATACAGTTGTAGGAAAGCCACTTCATGGAGAACTAGGGGGGAAGGTCAATGCTCTAAGAACCTTATCAATGGGTTGTTGTTGCCATTTTTCCACATCCAATCCAGCCTAGAGGATGGCTTTAGAGATGGAGGATTGTCATCCATGGGCAGTCTTGGTTTGTGGAGGGTCGGGAGTAATTCCAATGCCACTACCATCGCCCCGGGTTAGACGAGATAATGACTGAAGGTTATAACAATGTCCCAAAATTGATTCACTGGTTGGCTCCGCAGGGGAGGGGGATTCTAGAATCCCAGTGATGGTAGGAGGAGTGGGGGAGAAAATAGGTGCAGATGAATTCAATGAATGAGCAATAGAGGGACAATGCACGGTACCAGCATTACAATTTGAAATGCAAGGAGAGAAAGCAGAAGACAACAATAGGATAGGTTGAGGGTTAGAGATGGTACCTGCATCAGAGGTAGCCACTGCCGCAGTCGCACGCGATCTGGTGATACGTGGGGATGGGGGACGAAACTTCTCCTTGCGAGTGTAGGGACCTCGAGTCGCCTGAGTGTCCAATGGTGGTTCATCCTCGAAGCCAACAGGTCTCTTCCCATGATGATCAGGTACTGAGGTAGAAGTGGAGGCAGGTCCAGGCCGAGCAACCGAGGCAGAGCTTGATGCAAGGAGAGGACAATGCTTATAAATATGTCCAATTTTTTGGCATCTCCTGCAACGATATGGTACTCCTTCATAATCCAGAATCTGTATCCTACATGTGTCCCTCCAATGCAGTTGCATACTTTCCTCTAGACCTTCCCTGGTATCAACAAAAACGAGAATGCAAGCCATGGACATATTCCCAATTAGCATGTATGCTTTGTCGTAGTCCATGTATCTTCCAATAGCATTCCCAATCCACTTGAATATATCCTCTGACCATAAATGTAGTGGGAGGCCAAGCAATCTGACCCGGATGGGTCCAGCCCTAAGGTGTTCTTGTTCACGATCAAATTGGGGACTCCATCGCTTGAGGAGGATTGGTTTCAATTCAATATGTCAGTGTCTTGATAGAACCCAAGGAATGAACTCATGCCTCTGAAATCGCAATGTGAACCATCCAAGAGAGAGGGTAACAATTGACGGTAGCTTAATGAGAATCTGTTCCCATATCTCCAGCACCCACTGCTTCAATCGCGCGGCTGAGTATGCCCTACTGTTATAGACATTTTTGGGCACTGCAACCCCAAGCATAAATGTCCATAAACCGAGGGCTCCTAAGTCCCTAAAGGTGTTGTTCCAACCCTTAAAAGAACAAGGTCAACTGATTACAGCATCTCCCAGAAGTTCTCCATGAAAAACTACTCAGAACTGGTCAAAACTGGACCATTCCACCTGCTCCATAGGCAAAGTGCGTTGCATCCCACCTAAATACACACAGTAGGTGCGTTGCATTTCAAAAATCCCTTCTATGGGGTGTGATGGGCGAGAAGGGACAAATGGCAGGGTGAATCCGCAAGGTGGAGAAGCATGGAATTTTCCAGAAACTTCTCCTGTGACACTTGCTTCTCTGAATTCGACCAAGGATGAGTAAGAGATCATCAATCTCCAAGTGGAATCAAGAACTATCAGAGGGAAGACACTAATCAAATCTCAAAAGCTGACTCACCTCCCTTGTAGACATCTATATATGGATCCCTCGTCCCAGAAATCCAGAGGCTGGAATTTTGTATCTTGTAAGGAAGTGTTGTTGGTTTCTTGGTGCAACATCATAGTGTTGGGTGATCTAAGCTTTTCATGAGGTGAAGAAGGGCTTCTTGCTGAGAGGATGATGCTGGGTCAGAACAATTGGTTGTAATTCTCTTGGCTCTTTGTTGATTATCAATAAAACTATTTAAGTTTTCCTCCATACACTTGTGTGATTGATGTTTTATGCATTTGTATGGTTAATATACATCTGATCCTATATTGCTTATGATAATAGATCTATGTTCTCGTATAGTGTTATGCTGCTTTGATTCTACAAGTACTCTGCGAAGCTGGGTACACAAGAAAGCAAGTAGCAAAGGACTATCAAAAGAGAGAGGAATCGAGCAAGGAACCAAGTGCAAGACAGAGGTTGGTCTCCTTTATTCTTCTCTCATCTATCTCTCATAAAGGAAAACGAAAGTAGTTTTAAGTTTGTTTGTTTCTAAGGTAGCTACCAACCTTAGTGGGATTAGCAGCTCTGCATAGACACTATTCCCGGTAACACCTACCCCGAACACGGCTGGAATCCAGAGATCCAGAGGCTGGAATTTTGTTTCTTGTAAGGAAGTGTTGTTGGTTTCTTGGTGCAACATCATAGTGTTGGGTGATCTAAGCTTTTCATGAGGTGAAGAAGGGCTTCTTGCTGAGAGGATGATGCTGGGTCAGAACAATTGGTTGTAATTCTCTTGGCTCTTTCTTGATTATCAATAAAACTATTCAAGTTTTCCTCCATACACTTGTGTGATTGATGTTTTATGCATTTGTATGGTTAATATACATCTGATCCTATATTGCTTATGATAATAGATCTATGTTCTCGTATAGTGTTATGCTGCTTTGATTCTACAGGTACTCTGTGAAGCTGGGTACATAAGAAAGCAAGTAGCAAAGGACTATCAGAAGAGAGAGGAATCGAGCAAGGAACCAAGCGCAAGACAGAAGTTGGTCTCCTTTATTCTTCTCTCATCTATCTCTCATAAAGGAAAACGAAAGTAGTTTTAAGTTTGTTTGTTTCTAAGGTAGCTACCAGCCTTAGTGGGATTAGCAGCTCTGACGAGACACTATTCCCGGTAACAAAATGGCGACTCCACTGGGGACTGAGTAGATTGTTTGTTCATCTACATTTGTTTACTTTATAAACTTACAGACGGAGCCTGAAGTCAAGCCAGCTAGCCTTCGAACTGCATTTGCTATGCAAGTGCAAAGTAGATCAACGCTGCTTCAGTCAATCTCCGAGTTTTGTTTATGAATTAAACAATTGATTTACAAGCTCTCTAATTGCCCTTGTGGTGGCTCTAGTAACCTCCTTAGATCTACCCCTGTGATTGATTTACTGATTACCACTTGCTCGGCCAAAATCCCTAAACTGAACTGCAAACTGTGACCCGGAACCCAATAAAAGTCTCGTCCCTGGTCTAGCACACTGTCTGTTCTGTGAACTTCAAATTCATCGCACTTCCCAAGTGTAGTAGGTGCGTTGCATTTCAATTTCACTGTGTTACAGGTGCGTTGATCAGACAAGGCCTTGTTCCTAAATTTTGGTTTCTGTGTTCACTCTTTTCAGATCTATTCAGGAGTTTTGCTGCCTGTAGTCAGTACACCTCTGTTTAAAACCCCTTTCCTTACTGTTATTTCACCTCCATTGTGCAAAGAACTGTAAAAATTTTTATGTATTTTTTGAGTCATTTTCAGTTCTCCTTTACAAAAAGTAGCGTAATTGTACTATCGTTTCTTGATTTGAAAGTGTTGCAAGTGTCATTTTCAGTCATAGAAGAGAATCTGATTGTTCTTGATAGTCGATTACACTGTTACTATTGTATTTGATCTGAATTAGTAGTTTTTCTAGTGTCGAAAGCAAGTTTTCAATTCCAAATCGCAAAGTGTTGTCATTGTCCTCATTTTGTTTTGAAAAGAAACTTGTTAGTAATTGTCGCTTTGAAAAATAATTCAGATTTGCGCTTAGCTTTCTTTTTATCATTTACACATTAAGAAGGCTGAAAACAAATACATGCACGTGCATTTGCATTTAGACTATTTGTTGGTTTGATTTAGGACAGTGCATATAGTGTGTGCTCTTTGCTCTTTGTTGAAAGAACGCCATCTCTCTTTCCTTAGTAGCTAGGATTTTCATTTGCAAAAAGAAGATTAAACGATTGTTTATCATCTTAGATTGCATTTTAGGAATTGTACATCTACATCACGTGGTGAACCTGAAAGGCAAATTTCTTAAGCAAGATCAACTATAAAATAAATTTAATGAATCTAAAAACGCTTTGGAACTTAATGCACAACATCTAGAAGTCTAGGCTAGAGACGTATTCCAGCGTCGTAAACCCTGGTAACTGTTGTTTTCATTGTTGGTTGGGTGATTCCTCCATTTTGAGACGATAAGTGCCAATACGAACTTGTGCTCCCACGTACCGTCAAGTATATTTTGCGAGACCACAATAGGCTTTATCCTTTATCCATAGGAAGCTGTGTCTATCGCCCTATCAATCGCAATGCACTGAACCCAGCATTCGGGAAGATTGACTGCCGTACCGTAAAAAGTATTCTGCAGTTTTGCGATTGGTTTGGTAATCCCTCTGTCTAGATTTCCATAGCAGTCCCTTTCGTTCCTTTTCAGGGTCCTTAACGGAAAAGATCCATCTGAGCACTTGTCACTTCAGGCTCATTAAAAATCGAAGGTGACTAGAGTCATATTTTGTTTTTTCTCGACTCTTAAAAATTGAAAAACCAAGTTGTGTCAAAGCGTCTAAAATTCATCTAATTCGGAAACATACTTCCCCTTGATTTTTAGTTGATCGAGTAATCCGCAATCGTGGAAGAAAGTCAATTGAAACCCCGTTGTTCGCGGAGGCTTACGAGTCAATCGTCTTTGTCTCCGGAATCGAAACTGTTACTGACAAAGCGAACTCATTTAACCGGTTCGAAATCCCCTGGTAAAGTTAGAACAAGTGTTCCAACACCATCAGAGACTCCGGTTACTCCAAAAATTTCTGGTATCCCTGCCTTTATAGAAGAAGTTCAGCAGCCACCGAAGGACAGTAGCACTGATCCTAGTGTGAGGGTAAACACTTGTGTTACTGAACCAGTTCCATCTACAACTGATTCGGAGGGTGTTATTCCCCAAGCATCTGTCACTGCAGATTCCATACCTTCTTCGGCACCAGAAATATTTTACGGACCAGACGGTCTACCTCTTCCACCTGGTCTGATTGCTATAGAAGAGATTGTGGAGGATCCTCCATCTAGTACTCCATCGCAATTTGGAGTCGGGATCACTCTGTATCCTTCTTCATCAGAAATTAGTCTACCGTCATTGGAAGCTCCTGTAGAATCGATAGGTAATCTTTTGGATAGACTAGAAATGTCTGAACAACCGTCGACATCTAGGACTGTGTCGTCCGACACAACGACGGCAGAACTTCCTGCTGTCACTCCAACAATTTTCGCTGGTATACCATTTGTCCCAACTAGCTCTCAATCGCTGGAAGGGGCCCACTCAGGGGCTATTTCGACAGTATGGTCCGTTCCTGTTTGTTCATCCGGAAACTCTTATGTTGAGTCTCAGCAAATTGATCCTTCAGGGTGTCAATTTGGGCAGTCCGGTCCTCAAGGGCAAACAATCCCTTTAAGTACCGGATTACTGCCATATGGGGGGCAATATACCCTTTCATTGTCTCCTTCGGGAGGACAACCATACGGGAGTTCACAACAAAATTCAGGTTATGCTGGAATTACATCTAGCGGTTGGGTGTCGATACTACCTCAACAACCAAGAGTTATGTATTCAATGCAACAATGTTTACCTATGTCAAATATACCAACTACACCGGCTATTGTGACAGTGTCACAAGTACAAGCGCTGCCTGTTGTATGCCAACCTCAGGTTTCTCAGGTTGTAATGCAACAGCCTCTTGGCCCTGCGACTCAACCACAATCACCAACAAGTGGAATGACACAGGCCCAAACGGGTACAATTACCCCTCATCTTGGTCAAACAGTCAGTATTGGACAACAGCACATGGCTTCACAACCACGGTTGGTGCAATACCAACAACCGCAATTCCAACAGGTATACCAAGGATTTGAGCAACAAATCTTTGCAAATAGTGGGCAACCGTATATTCAAAACGGTCAAAATCAACCATTCTACAATGGTTATGCCGATCAACCTTACCAAAGTTACCAGCATCAAATGCATTATGCTGGTATGCAGAGACCAACTACTCAGGCGTTTCCATCTTATCCTGGGTATGCTTCGCCTAACCTGAATCAATAGTTACCCTTCATGGCGACTTTAGAGTCACCAGATCTAAATCGGTTAACAAATGATCCAATCGCCTACGCCCCTTGGTGGCCAGCAATTCCGCATAAACTTCCGTCAGATATTCCTAAATTTAATGGAAATCCGGGTGAAGATCCGTCAAATCATGTGATGACCTTTCACCTGCGGTGTTCATCAAACACCCTAAAGGATGATTCGACTAGGATTCGCCTTTTTCAGAGGACGTTAACTGGTACGGCAGCAAAATGGTATATCGAATTACCCAGACCTTCGTTTAACAACTTCAGTACCCTAGCCACAACCTTTTTAACCCATTTTCAGTTACCAGTAAGGTACGAAACGGGAACAGAACTTCTTACCAATTTCAAGCAAACAACGGCCACTCACATATCCGATCATATCCATGAGTGGCGACGTCGTCGTAGAATGGTAAAAACATATGTTCCTGATCAGCTTTTAGCTGAATGGTTTATTAATTCATTATTGCCTTCCATCACAGAAGATGTGGCAAAAGGAGGAGTCGTCACTGAAGAGCAAGTTATTGCTCGTGCGTAATATCTAGACTTGATTTATACTCAGTCTGGCAGGCTCTATGATAAAATCCCCGACGCTCCCAGACCGGAATTTTCCGTTCCTCCCCCTCCTAAATCAAACAAAGACTCTCATGCCGGTGATGGCATGATAGGTACGACAAGCATGAAATCGACAAAGGCTACATCTAAGAAAGCCCGTAAGATTTCTGATCAAAATGCAAATGAAGAACTTCTCGCCTCGGAGGTAAATGTCGTGTCGACCGACAAGGGCAAACCACTGAAGCAACCAGGGGGCAAGAAGAAAAAGAAAGGGAGAAAAAAGAAGCAGGATGAGTCAGCTCCTGAAAAACCTTCTGCAAACCCTTTTGGGCAAAGGAAACCCCCTACGAGGTGTCAGATATGCGATGAGGACCATCGGACGAGAGATTGTCCACATAAAGCTGAAGTTAAGAAACTCTTTAAGAGTTCAAAAACCTCAGCAGTATTGACTGATCCATTTCCAAACTCGGGAACCAAACTGGTTGCTAATCAAAATGCTTCCCGATCCCAAGTGCTTATGTTGTCTATCTCAAAGCAGCAAAATGATGCTTTGACAAGGAATAGAGATTATGGGAATCCACAGCTGTCGAATAACAAGGCTAATGAACAACCTAGTAGTTCGACAACAACTTTGACTAAAGTTGTGCCAACCATCATTCCTGAACCAATGATAAAGTCGCCAAAGGGAGTAGTACACAAATCGACATTTAATCCTCGTGCAAAAGTAGCACAGAATTATAATATAGTAGAGGACCTGGCCCAATCGCCGTCCGCTATGTCGACACTTGAGGTATCGCAAAATTGCCCCTCCCAAAAGCAGGATCTATTATCAGTAATAGGTGAGATTGACCCAATGGATTCTAATCTTGTGGCCTTTGATCATAAAGGATATGACCCTCAGTTACCAGCTCAACTAGCTTTCCTTATTCAAGTGAAATCCCTCAACAAAATTGTTCATCGAACAATTATTGATGAGGGGGAATCTACATGTATTATGTCGATGAGTTGCTGGAAAAATTTAGGCTCACCACCCTTGTCGAGATCGTCAACGACGCTAAAAGCATTTGATGGACGATCATACACCCCATATGGGATTTTAAGTAACTTGCAAGTTGAACTAGGGGGAAAAAACAGTAGAAATAGATGTTGAAGTAATCGACGGAAACCTCAATTACAACATCCTACTGGGAAGGCCCTGGATATGTGCCATGGCTGCAGTTGTGTCGCCATACTTCAGGAAGATTGCATTTCCCTTTCAAGGAGGAATTACAATCGTCGACCAATAAACATTTCTCCCCAACGGTTCACAAGTTACGGGAAGCATTCCAATGATCCATGAAAGCAATCATTCGCTTCAAAATACCAGAGTAGGTCTCCTAAAAGACCCTGCCTTAATGGGTACTTTTGCCCTACCGCCTCCGAGTAATCTGGCGGAAGTGGCCACAGTGGAAACCTGCAATATGAAATCTTCTATATCTAATGGATTCGGAAGATTCCTAAACATTTTGTCAGCATGGATCATCACCATTTTAGAAATATTGTAGCAATCAAGTTTCTTGGCCTGGGGGACAAACCCAAATCAATGCTCATCGAGTGTTTGGATAGATAGGTCTAAGGAATATGGTACCTCTTCAAACCCTTGGTCGCATGTACATTCTACAGACAAAGGAATCATTCAGTCAATGATGTTAGGAGAGGCACCATGGGAAGATTACCACCATCGTTCCCATCTCCCGGATTACAACGAAGATTATTCCAATGACCTTAATCATCCTTCAGTTTTTTATTTTCTATCAAATACTGTAAATACGGTGGATTCCGAGGACGGTTCTTATCTCGTGTCAACCTCATTAAAAAATGAAACAAGGAGTCATGAGGATAGTTCTTTTACTGTGTCAACCTCATTAAAAAATGAAACAAATCCCTTCCCAAATATCAAAAGTAAACCTTCATTCCAACCACCGAGTTGAATGTAATGAAGCTTGGGGGGCATGCACCTCGATTTGCGTTATTATGCTAGGGGCATGCAAACTTATCATGAGGAGTGTTACCGCAGGGTTCAAGCTCATTAAAAAATAAAACTTGCCACGAGCAGTGTTACCGCAGGGTTAAAGCTCGTTAAAAAATAAACCCGCCTCGAGCAGTTTTATCGCGGAATTCAAGCTCGTTAAAAAATAAACATAAGCAATGAGAAAGTGTTTCCCCCAGCGTTTAAGCTCATTAAAAAATGAACCAATTTCTGGTAAATAACCATCGTGAATGTATTACTTCAGCCTTTGAAGCCTTGGTCGTCTTCTCATCATCACCTCCACTCTGTATTGGCCGATCATTCACCTCCATTTGATTGTTTACCCCTTTTGAGGAACAGCTGCGAAGAGTGATCTTGTTAGCCATCCTTGTGACACTGTCATGATTGGAAAATTCCAAACCTTACCTGGAATCAGCTGCTACCCGAATCTATCACTCGTTCCTCAAAAAACGAGTCTCCTTTAAGCTCTTTTCAACTGACTCGTAAAATATGAAAAGATTGTCGAGCTATTGGCCTCTACAGCTCATTAAAGCGACTAGAAGTGCTATCCCTCCTTTATATTTTAATCTTTTTGGACCTGAGGGATCATTACATAAAAAGATCGAGCGCTTGTCTTGTTCGGCTCGTTAAAATTACCGAAAATTCATCCCTTTCGTATTGTTTTATACTTTTTCGGACTTAAGGGATTAGATGACGAAAAAGGATTTTGGAGTTTCCTTTACGTTCCTTTTCAGACTCTCTAAAATTGAAAAGGACCGAGTTATCTTTGTCGTTAAACTCGTTAAAACCTAATAGCGACAAACTTGTCCATAACAGACAAGAACGATTTTCACTATCGCTAAACTCGTTAAAACATAGCGATGGGTTTGCCCGAAGGGCAAATTATAGAACAAGCATATGTTATCCTCCTCAAGCTTGACAAAAATAAAGAGGTACTGGTCAGCAATGACTGGGGAAAAATTGGGAAGAAAACTTGAAGAAACTTTGTTGGTAGCAAGTCGCTCTTGAACATGACACTTTCGCTCCGCATCCGAGTCGGATTGGGTTGTTCCATTCACTGGTCACATCACCATGGTTCCATCACACCATCCACATTTGGGGTTAATGCTACCAATCCATAATGTGAGTTTCGCCGATATGTTCAAGAGAATTCACCTGTGTCTCACCCACTATAGTAAATTTTCGCTCCATTCTTTCATGACCGCCACCCTGAACCGTATATCACTAGATGGTTTTCACCTCCATTAAAATCATTTGCTCCATTCCGTGTCATTGACGTGGGATTCACTAAGGCCCTCCTATGACAGATCGCTTCTTGTCGACATCAGCTCATTATCCAAGAAGTCGATCTAGGAACATCCCTTTCAGTACTTTGAAGCTTGCATGCCTCAATGGCAAGTTTCTCACTTCCGGCGACAGGTTTACATCAATGTCCTTTGACCGAAAGATTTTACGTGGTGTTCGACGCCAAGTCCCTTATTCACACCACTTGAATTGTATTGCAGTACCTTGAGGATCATTATCATTATTTGTGATTCCTCTCGCGCCCGTTAACAACTTACATCATTGGTTGGTAATCAGGCGATGTCTTTCCATGTTCGACTCCAGAACATCTCTCACATGGATCGACTTGTACTTTGAGTGAAGATCGAATGAGATTGAAGACCCCGGATCTAGTTTCATCCATCCGGGCTGCGATATATATTCAGGAAAATAAAGACATCAAATGTACATCATTGCTGCACAGATAATCATCCAATCTAAGGGATGATGGCTCTACCAAAATCATCAGTCTACACTCAGACGATTGTCTGTCCTATGTACATGAAAATGAATTTATAAAGTTGAGCATGGGAATGCTCGCCTCAGCTAGATCATGAAAATAAAATGAAGATAATGTATTGTATTGTATCTTATTACAGGTCTCCTTCCAGCTTGAAAGAACTTCGGATCCTCATGATAAAGCATTTCACCCGACATCAAAAAGATTAACGACCTCATGCTTTAGGGGGCAACTGTTATAGACATTTTTGGGCACTGCAACCCCAAGCATAAATGTCCATAAAATGAGGGTTCCTAAGTCCCTAAAGGTGTTGTTCCAACCCCTAAAAGAACAAGGTCAACTGATTACAGCATCTTCCAGAAGTTCTCCGTGAATTCTACTCAGAACTGGTCAAAACTGGACCATTCCACCTGCTCCATAGGCAAAGTGCATTGCATCCCACCTAAATACACACAGTAGGTGCATTGCATTTCAAAAATCCCTTCTATGGGTGCGATGGGCGAGAAGGGACAAATGGCAGGGTCAATCCGCAAGGTGGAGAAGCATGGAATCTTCCAGAAACTTCTCCTGTGACACTTGCCTCTCTAAATTCGACCAGGGATGAGTAAGAGATCATCAATCTCCAAGTGGAATCAAGAACTATCAGAGGGAAGACACTAATCAAATCTCAAAAGCTGACTCACCTCCCTTGTAGACATCTATATATGGATCCCTCGTCCCAGAAATCCAGAGGCTGGAATTTTGTATCTTGTAAGGAAGTGCTGTTGGTTTCTTGGTGCAACATCATAGTGTTGGGTGATCTAAGCTTTTCATGAGGTGAAGAAGGGCTTCTTGTTGAGAGGATGATGTTGGGTCAGAACAATTGGTTGTAATTCTCTTGGCTCTTTCTTGATTATCAATAAAACTATTTAAGTTTTCCTCCATACACTTGTGTGATTGATGTTTTATGCATTTGTATGGTTAATATACATCTGATCCTATATTGCTTATGATAATAGATCTATGTTCTCGTATAGTGTTATGCTGCTTTGATTCTACAAGTACTCTGCGAAGCTGGGTACACAAGAAATCAAGTAGCAAAGGACTATCAGAAGAGAGAGGAATCGAGCAAGGAACCAAGTGCAAGACAGAGGTTGGTCTCCTTTATTCTTCTCTCATCTATCTCTCATAAAGGAAAACGAAAGTAGTTTTAAGTTTGTTTGTTTCTAAGGTAGCTACCAACCTTAGTGGGATTAGCAGCTCTACATAGACACTATTCCCGGTAACACCTACCCCGAACACGGCCAACCAGAACCCGGTCAGTGGTGTCCAGTACTTCCCTCTTCTAAATGTTGACACCAAAAGTGAGGGATAACTTCTTATTTCCTGCCTTCACCCCTTTGAAGCGCTTATCAAGGCGCCCCGACCAATTCGGGGGAGTTCTATTCTATTGCGGGAGAGATGGGTTCACTTTGGCCTCCGAGCTAGGGTTCCTGGAAAAATGTTGATGGGGAGGAGATGAGTCTACAAAGCAACCGAAGGTGGGAGGGTCAGAGATTGGGGGAGGGGGAAAGGGGACCACAAGGTCCAGTGGAGAAGTTGGTTGTGTATGCGGAGCCAAAGGAGGAGGGATGAGGGAATATTCTGGAGGGTGGGATGGATGGGGGTTCAAAGGGTGCGGGGGAGCAAGCGGGTTCAGACAGGAGGAGATAAACTGCAATGAGGTTGGGGATAGCGGGGGGAGGTCGGAGTCCGGCGGGTAGTCAACCGCTTCAGTGAAAGGAGGAAAAGGTAATGAAGATGAAGATGGTCAAGGTAAAGGGTCATTATGTTGAGATGAGATGGTGAATGTAGGGTATTTTGGTACCAAGAAAACCCCAGGTGCCCCGGTGCCAAAGAAAGTGTTATCACAATAAACATTTTTCATTTTGGATTTTTTTTGGAAAATGTTGACAGTTATAGTGTCACTATTTAAAATTGTAATAAACAAGGAAAATTTCTCGATAGTAGGGTTGTTAACATTTTTTGGAAATTCGAGTAAATAATAAGAGAAGTTTGCAGTCATTTTCCAAGTAGTAGAAGGACTCAAATCCGACATTAGACCCTCTCTATTGGAAAATGCTCTGTTGGAGAGGTAAATCCCCTCTACGGATAGAGGCGATCCCTACTAGCCCAGCAAGGGTCTAGCAACAATCACACAATGTTGCTACGCATGTTCCTAGTTACAATTAAACAAGAGGTAAAGAGCACCTACTTGGATTCCTGCGCTTGTCGTTTGACGAAGAGATGTTGCCTTCGCTCCTCCGCTTTGGCTGGTCACAATCCTCCGCGATCCCCGCGAATAGATACCTGCACACACGAAGGGGAAACAAACACAAGCGTAAAATCTAGTAAAAGCAACCATACATCAGTCAGAAAAGATGTAATTCACATTTAACCATGGCATAGACAAATGAGAATGGAACAATAATAGCAGTCATCTATTATTAATCAGAATAGAGAAGAGTACAACCAAATGTTCTGACGTCGGTAACCTTCTCAGGAGGGGCCAGTCAGCATGTATCTCAAGCATTCACCTTCGAGGATGATTCTCCCAAGACAAACAACTCTCTCTCTCACACAAATAACACAAAACAACCTTCCCTAAGCAATCAATCACTTCCACACCTAGCACACCACACCTATAGCAGCAATCTGAGCACTACAAGCTCTGCACAATCCAAGCTATTCCAAGCTAAGTCTAACTAGCTGCTCATGGTAATGGTGGAAGTTTATATAGGAGAAGGAGTCTCCTAAAAGGGTGGAAGGATGAGCTTATCTTTGAGGGAAATGGTTGCAAAAAGGTCGAACAGTCATGCCATAGAAAGGAGTCGATGTTCACAAAGCTAACAACCAAGCCTGGAGTTATCTGGAAGGCTGGTTGTTTGAACGAATTCGCCCAAACTGGATCAGCGCGGATAATGAGGAAACTGTCGCGCTGTCGGCGCATCTCAATAACTGGGACAGTCGTGTCAGCGCGGAAGCACACGGGAAAGGTGCGATGTTCACCAGCGCGGGAAAGGGATGTTCTTCCGCGCTGGCAGCGCGCGGAATGCACTATGGAGCGCCAGTCATCGCGGGTATTTTTCTAACAGACGCGCTGATGCATAGAACTTTGGAAAAAGGGGGTTTTAGGGCTAGTTCAGAAGGCATGAAGCTTAGTGATTGACACAGCAGGGTGACCGACAGGAAGGCAGTGACAAATTACTGTGTAACATGCTCTGAAAAAACTTTCCAACGATATGTGGAAGTCCAAAAATGGAATCTTGGATCAAAATATATGGCTTGTTGAAGTTTAAGGGTTTGAATTCTTTGAAAGAAAGGAATATCAGAGGTCCAGAGCAGATCAGCAATCACATATCGGAAGGTCTTGCATACCAGAGGTCCATGGCAAATAGGTGAATTGAAGGTCCAGGGCATATCGGTGATCGACGATTAGCGAACCAACGATCAGCGCATCGGAGGTCCATGGCATATCGGCGATCGACGAATTAACAATAGGACAATGTTGCGATATGCAAATGTTGCGATATGGAAAGTTGTGATATATAAATGTCGATAGTGTTAAAACCATTGGGGAATGTTGATAGTGTTAAAGTCGTCGGGGAACGCCGATACAAGTTAACAAAGGATTTCATCCAAAAACCAAAGTAGGATGGGCCCATTTCTCTCTCCTCTAGTGGGTCGCATTGCGACATATGATTGGTTCCAATAAAGCTATGTGGCATCTGACGTCAGCATGATGTGGCAATAGGGAACGACACGTGGTACACAGTTTTGGTTTTTTCAGGGGTCCTAAGTGATCAGGTGCTAAAAAAAACTCAAAATTCAAAGTTTTCGGATTGGTGTGGAACCTGGATGACTGCGTAGTGCTCATCATCCTAAATCTGGTGCAACTTGTTTCGTGCGAAACAAACTCTGTATGACTCCAAAAACAAGTTTTGTTCACTTTCCCAAACAGGCGAATTAAAAAAAAGGGGACAGCCTAGTCAACAGTCCGTACTGCTAACATGGTTTTGATTGGGCAGGTTATGTGGACGTTGACTTGGTCAACAGGCTCCTCGACGAATCACCAAGTGACAAGTGGCATTCATTTATTGGTTAAAGTTATGTGGTTTTGATTGGTTGGAGGGGTGGCCAACCACGGGCTGATACGTGGCCCAATTGGAGGTCGTCGCGTGGTAGCCCAGGAGGCCACCAAAACTTATTTGAAGTCCGAGCAGAGGTAGTGGAGGTCGAACCCGCGACCTCCCAACACACAACACAACCAATTACTAATGCACCACGGCGGTGGTTCTTAACATGAATGGACAACGAGCTCTATTTGAAATTCGTTGGTGCAGAGTTCAAAGAATGGGCCAGCCCATATGGGGTCAGCCACGGTATAACTACCCATGTGATCACCGCAGAGGTGGAGTGGGGGCCCGACCGACAGGGGTGGGCCATTAGCCTTAGCCTCGGGCACGTTGCCTCAATTTTTGGTTCATTGGTGTTAGCGGGCATTTTAATTGTCTGAAAATTTTGCCCCATTTTCGGTGAAATTGTCGCTCCATTAGCGCACTTTGTGGGCGAAATTGTAGGATGATGCCAGATTTTGTTGAGTTTGTGGTGCGATTAGCACAAGATTAGTAAAGGCCATAACTTCTTCGGGTTTTGACCAAATCATGAGAAAAAAGAGGCTACACAGGCATTTTTGGGCATTCTAGAGCCATTGGAATAGGTTTCAGAGAATTCTGAGCATTGTAAACTAATGTATTCACACTTTTGAGCATAATAGACGGGCCAAGTAATTGGAAGCTGGACCAAGGAGACGTAGCCCAGGAGGGGTGAACTCATTCATCATGTGCTGCTATGATACTGTTTATGGTGATGTTTATGTCTATCCTTTCTTGTTGTTCAGTCATTTGTTTATGTAAATTTCCACATAAAAATTACATAAAAATATTCAAAAACCCATGTTTTACTTGCAAACAATCACATGAATCCTCAAGCATATTTAATATAATCTGAAAAAAGGAATTTTAGAAAGAAAAACTGATTTTCTTAATCATATCAAGTTTCGTATCAGAGCTCTTGGTTTTATTTTTGCAAGAAGGATTTGACTGTTTGCAAGTTTATGTCATGCTTACAAGGTTAAAAGTCAAAAGAGGAGAAGGGAAACTAGTTGAAAGCCCTGAAGTTGGGTCAAGGGGAAGGAGGGCAACGTTTCCACAATCTCCATCGCCAGTTCTTCCTCAAGTTGCAGTTGAGACTCTAGTGAGTATGTCTCATGAAGGAGAGCCTACAAACATGACAGAGGATGGGAAGGTCTTTAGGAAGGCTTTCTTTGATATGACATAGATGGTTAAGGTCCTCTATAAAGAGAATACCATACTACAGGGTGAAAGCTCCAAACCTCCCAAAGGAGAAGCTTCTTCAGGAGGATGAGGTAATGGAAATGGAGGTAAACCTCCACCATCTCCACCATCTTCTTCATCTTCTTCTTCACAATCATCTTCACCCTATTCCACTAACACAACCCTTACTCATACTCATTAGCGTTCCTCAATAGGAATTGGTAAATCACCCTTACTAAAACTTGATGTTAAATTTGAACTACCCATGTATAATGGTGAAGTGAATGCAGAAAAGCTTGATAATTGGATTCGTCAATTGGAGGTCTATTGCAAAATTTAGAACCTTCAAGAGGATGACATAAAAATTCAATTTTATTCCTTGAGGATGGAGGGAGAAGCACTAGTATGGTGGGAATCAAAGACACATGAGGAGATAAAAAACACGGTAAGATCTCTATTTCTCGGTCTAATTTCATTGCTACAATTAAAAGACAATTCTACCCTCTAGCTTGTAAGCAGAAAGCCATCATGATTTGGCGGAACTTTAGATAACTTACAGGTCAAAATGTGAAAGATTACACCCAAGAATTCAGAAAAAGATCTTTAATGTTAGGTGTAGATTTGCAATCACAAGACACATTGCTAAATTACATAGGGGGATTACATAGTTATATTAGGCATACTATCTTAATGTTTAATCCCAATAATCTAGATGAGGTGTGTGTGCAAGCCACTCATCTTGAGGCAAGAGGGAAAAACACTCCAGAAGAGGGTAGTAAAAATCCATTTAAGGGTAAAGGAAAAGAAAAGGGTTTCAAAGGAAAGAAAAATGCATCCATTAAAAAGGAAGGAGAGAAAACAATATGTAAACATTGTTCCAAAGAGGGTCACGATGAAGCTCATTGTTGGAAGCTTCATCCTGAGATGAGGCCTAAGAAATTCAACAACAAAGGAAAAGAAAAGACAATTTCCATCATTCAAGAGGATTTGGGATCCGATTCGGGTGATGAAACTAAAATTACAACCATGGGTATAAAAGGAAAAGAATCCATTGCTAGCACTAGTATATCAAATTGTCACACTAGCACTCCAAATGAATAAACAATGACTGAATTATTTCATGTGGGGATAATCTCAAAACATACAAAAATCGACACACTTTTTGATAGTGGGTCTCCAGCCAACTTGATATCTAACGATTTAGTTAAGAAACTTAATCTTGAAACCATTTTACATCCCAATCCATATCCATTAGGTTGGATATGCAAGGACACAAACTTACAGGTTACAAGAAAATGTATTATTCAGTTTGCAATCACAGCAAACTTCATTAACGAAGTTGAATTAGATGTTGTACCGCTTGATATATCAGGAATTGTTTTGGGTAGTCCTTACCTCTATGATAGAAAAGCAATCTTCTATCGTCATGAAAACAAGTACCACTTGTTCAAAGATGGTGTGGAGTATATTGTGAGAGCTCATCGCAAGAAACTAAATCTTTCATTAGTTAATGCAGGGCAAATGAAAAGACTAGTGAATTCAAGCAAGAATTTAGTGCTTCTTATGATCAAACCCAATGTTGATGTTGATTATGAAGTGTTTGATGGTTGTAATTCAAAATTGAAAACTGATTTGGTTGATGTAGTTAACCATGATGATGAGGTGTTTCAGAAAGCAAAGGGATTTCCTCCCAAGAGGAGAATCCAACATGAAATACCATTGCAACAAAAGTGTCTTCTTCCTAACATTGACATGCATTAGATGTCAAGAAGGGAAAGTGCAGAAATAACAAAGAAAATCCAAGGATTTTTTAACAAAAGGATTATCCAACCATCTCATTTACCATGTGTTGCACCTCTTGTTTGTGCGCCCAAGCAAAATGTAGAGCACTTCATTAAACGGGACTCAAGGAGTGGTTATCATCAAAGTAGAGTTGTTGAAGGACGCATATGGAAGACGACATTCAAAACAAAACAAGGTTTGTTTGAATGGCTTGTTATTATTTTTGGTCTTTTCCATGCTCCTACTACTTTCATGCATGTGATGAATGATGTATTGAATCCATTTCTAGACATGATAGTCTACTTGGATGACATTTTCATTTTCAAAAAATTTCATTATGAACATGTCATGTGTGAGAAAAAAATACTTGATGTCGTATGTCAAGAACATTTGTTATTGAAGATGTCAAAGTATGTGTTGGGTAAAACTTCTTTAATGTAATTGGGCCATAATATTGGATAAAGTGAGATGAAGTTAGACCTCTCCAAGATTGATGCCATCATGGATTGGTCAATGCTCAAGATAGTCATTTGAATAAGAGGTTATTTGGGAGTAGCCCAATGTTGGAGGAAATATTTTGTTCATTTTTCTTCTATTGTAGCTCATTTTCATTCTTTGGCAGTTGTGCAAAAGGTCTTCCAGTGGGGAGGCAAATAACAAGAGGCATTTGATGCTTTGAAACAAAAGACAAGTTCAGCCTTTATACTTTCTCTTCCATACTTAAAAAAGTAATTTGAGTTTCAGATTGATGTATGCGACTATGCCATGGGCGTAGTATTTTATGCAATGTGGTAAGCTCATTTCATTTCATTCATAAATTTTCAATGGTTAGTTACAGCGACAAAGGCACTTTCATTGGATGGGTTTTATTCTACTATTCTACTTGGTCAAAAGGAATAAGAAAGGTATAAGCGACAAGTTTGTTGATGTACTTTCTAGGCCTATTGTTTGTGTAACTAATTTCCTCAAGCATCATTTTGTTTTGCATGAAAGTTTTGTTTAGCAAAATACATACTTTCAAGATGTACATTCAAGCTTGAGTCAAGGGAATCAAGTAGAGGAATTTGTTTACCATTTGTATCATAATGTGTGGTATCATCTTGGTAAGAAGGATCTTGCTATTGATGGTAACATCGACAAAGCCAAGGACTTCATTGAACGACTCCAAATGGTACATCAAACAGTGCAAGATCAACTCAAAAAGATCAAAGGCAAGTACAAAGCAAGGCACGACAAGCATCGCGTAGATCACAAGTTCCAAGTCAGTGATGAATGGGTCGAGATTGGAAAGGTGAGGGAATTGTACCCTCACTTGTTGGACAACTGAAAGTGATATTTTGGGGTCCAAAAAGCTTCTAGTGGGGAGAAATGATCAGGTGCTCAAAAAAAAAAAAAAACTCAAAATTCAAAGTTGTAGGATTGGTGTGGAACCTAGACGAACGCATAGTACTCATCATCCTGAATCTGACACAACTCGTTTCGCGCGAAACGAACTCACTTTCCCAAACATGCGGGGAAAAAAAAACAAACAAAAAAAAAACAAAAAAAACAAAACAAACAAACAAAAAAAAAAAACAAACAAACAAACAAACAAAAAAAAAAAAAAACAAAAACGAAAAAACAACAAAAACAAAAACAAAAAACAAAAACCAAAAAAACAAAAAACAAAAACAAAAAAACAAAAACAAAAAAAACAAAAACAAAAACAAAAAAACAAAAACAAAAAAACAAAACAAAACAACAACAACAACAACAACAACAAAACAAACAAACAAACAAAAACAAACAAACAAACAAACAAAAAAAAAAAAAAAAAAAAACAAACAAACAAAAACAAAAAACAAAAACAAAAAAAAAAAAACAAAACAAAAAACAAAAAACAAAAACAAAAAAATGTTAGGATATTCCGACACATAGGAAATAGTTAAGTACAACTTGGTCTAGTATAGGGTTAGGTAAAGTGTGTTTCTTTACTATGTACATTTTGTAACTTACAATCCGACGGTCACGATATGTAGTGATCCAACGGTTCATTCTCTCCTCGGTATTACTGACACTTGATCCGTGGCTTGACACCCGATTGGTCCATGATTTCTATTTAAAGCGCATGGAGGGTCATTTGTAGGGTAATCCATCTATGAGAGAAGCTTATGTAAATTTTCATTCTTTTATTAATAAATTGCCTGAAGTGGCCGCGTTGGCTCAGGCCGTGGACTGTTTCCCTCTTTGAGGGTTTTAACCACGTCAAAAATACTGGTGTATTGATCTGCGATCTGGTTGTGAGCGGTGTCCTTTGGTGTTCTGTCTGAGGAACTTACCCTGTAAATTCCTACGTGGTATCAGAGCTTGGACTCAGGTTCGATTCCCCCGAGTTGCGTTTGAGGGGGGTGTTGGAAGAATCACCGCACCTCTATAGAATCCGTAATTTCCACCCTGGGGATCCTAGTTACTAGTTTGCAACGTTTACCAACACCTGCGGGTTTTGGTGTAACGCCAAACCTCCACATGGGATCTTGTTAAATGATACATGGGATCTTGGCAAATGATACATGGGATCTTGTTCCTCTACCAAAGGGACAAAAACTTGTTAGATGCAAATGGGTTTACAGAACCAAGTATGGACCAGATGGGAAAGTTGATAAACATAAAACTCGTCTTGTTGCTAAAGGTTTTTCACAGGTTGAAGGCATTGACTACACTGAAACCTTCTCCCCTGTTGCCAAAATGAACTCTATCCACCTTATTCTTTCCCTTGCTGCCTCGTTCAAATGGGAAGTCCATCAGATGGATGTTAAATCTGCCTTCTTGCATGGGGACTTGCATGAAGAAATCTACATGGAACAACCCATTGGCTTCATAAAAACAGACTCCAGCCTTGTATGTCGGCTTAAGAAATCCCTTTATGGTCTCAAGCAAGCTCCTCGAGCTTGGTATGCCAAAACGGATAGCTTTCTTTTAGAATCTGGCTTTTCTAGGTGTCATTCTGACAATACTGTCTACACCAAGAAAGTGGGCAAGTCTCTTATCATTCTTGTCCTTTATGTTGATGATCTTATCCTTACGATAGTGATCCCAACCTTATAAACCATGTGAAGTCCAACCTTAAAAATAAATTTGAAATGACAGACTTAGGACGCTTACATTATTTTCTCGGTCTTCAAGTCTTGCAATCCAAGGAGGGTATTTCCCTTTCCCAGTCCAAGTATGCTTGTGATATTCTACGCCATTTTCACATGGAAGACTATAAGCCAGCCCCTTCTCCCTTCCAGTCTGGAGTCAAACTTTCAGTCACTTGTACTTCTCCTGAAGTTGATGCTACCTTATACCGTCAACTTGTAGGAAAAATTTTGTATCTAACCCATACTCGTCCTGACCTTTCCTTTGTTGTTGGCCTTGTTGCTCGGTTTATGCAAAAACCACGTGAAAGTCATTGGAAAGCAGCTAAAAGAATACTTCGTTATGTTCGAGATACAGTTCAGTTTGTGATTCATTACAGTGTCGAAGCAGCTCCTCTATTGGTTGGTTTCACTGATTCTAATTGGGCTGGTGACCCTGATGATCGGAAGTCTACTGCTGGTTATGTGTTCACTCTTGGTTCAGGACCTATTACATGGGCTTGCAAGAAACAAGGTGCCATTTCTCTTTCATCAGCAGAAGCAGAGTATCATGGTGCCGTAGAAGCTAGTAAGGAAGCCTTGTGGCTTCGTCAGATCCTGTCAGAGTTTGGCTTTCAGCAGCAGCATCCGACTACACTTTGGTGTGATATTCAAAGTGCCATTCAACTATTCAAAGATCCAGTCCAACATCAGCGCAGCAAACACATTGAACTGCACATGCACTTCATCAGAAAGCTCATTCACAACCATGTTCTTGAAGTGCAATATTGTTCAACAGATGATCAAGTTGCAGACATCTTCACAAAGGCTCTCACAGAGGCGAAGTTCACTAAACTTCGATTTATGGTTGGAGTTCAGGAAGTTGTTACTAAGGGGGGATAGGCTCTAGTGCCTCCTTCCTTCTCCTATTGTGTCATATTTGTAAATCCTTCAATCCTATCCCAAGTTGTTCTTAAGGGGGGATGTTAGGATATTCCGACACATAGGAAATAGTAAAGTACAACTTGGTCTAGTATAGGGTTAGGTAAAGTGTGTTTCTTTACTATGTACATTTTGTAACTTACAATCCGACGATCACGATATGTAGTGATCTGACGGTTCATTCTCTCCTCGGTATTACCGACACTTGATCCGTGGCTTGACACCCGATTGGTCCATGATTTCTATTTAAAGCGCATGGAGGGTCATTTGTAGGGTAATCCGTCTATGAGAGAAGCTTATATAAATTTTCATTCTTTTATTAATAAATTGCCTGAAGTGGTCGCGTTGGCTCAGGTCGTGGACTATTTCCCTCTTTGAGGGTTTTAACCACGTCAAAAATACTGGTGTATTGATCTGCGATCTGGTTGTGAGCGGTGTCCTTTGGTGTTCTGTCTGAGGAACTTACCCTGTAAATTCCTACAAAAAAAACAAACAAAAAAAACCAAAAAACAAACCAAAAAACAAACAAAAAACAAAAAACAAAAAACAAAAAAACAAAAAACAAAAAAAACAAAAAACAAAAAAAACAAAAAACAAAAACAAAAACAAAAAACAAAAACTGGGCAAGTTATGTGGATGTTGACTTGTTCAATAGACTCCACGACGAATCACCAGGTGTCAAGTGGTATTCATCTATTGGTTGAAATTATGCGATTTTGATTGGTTGGTGGGGTGGCCAACCACGGGCTGACACGTGGCCCAGCTAGAGGCCGCCACGTGGCAGCCTGAGAGGACACCAAAAACTTGTTTGAAGTTCAGGTGGAGGCAGCAGGGGTCGAACCCGCGACCTCCCAACACACAACACAACCAATTACTAATGCACCGTGGTGGTAGTTCTTAACATGAATGGACCGTGGGTTCTATTTGAAATTCGTTGGCGTGGAGTTTGGAGAATGGGGTAGCCCGCGTGGGGCCAGCCATGGTTATATAACCGCCCATGTCATCACCGCGGTGGTGAATTGGGGGCCCAGCCAGCGGGGGCGGACCATTGGCCTTAGCCCCGGGCGTGTGGCCTCATTTTTCGGTTCATAGGCATTAGCGGGCATTTTAACTGTCCGAAAATTTCACCCGGTTTTCGGTGAAATTGTTGCTCCGTTAGCGTGCTTTGCGAGCGAAATTGTAGGATGATGCCGGATTTTGGGGAATTTGTGGTGCGATTAGGAGAAGATTGGGAAATGCCATAACTTCTTCAGTTTTTTACCAAATCAAAAGCAGAAAGAGGCTACTCAGGCATTTTTGGGCACGCTGGAGCCATTGGAACAAGTTTCAGAGCATTCTGAGTATTGTAAAATGATGTATTCACACTTTTGATCATAATAGAGAGGGCCAAGCCATTGGATGTTGGACCAAGAAGACGTAGCCCAGGAGGGGTGAACTCCTTCATCATGTGTTATTGTGATATTGTTTATGGTGATGTTTATGTCTCTCATTTGTTGTTGTTCATTCATTTATTTATGTAAATTTGCACACCAAAATTACATAAAAACACTCAAAAACCCATGTTTTAAACTTGCAAACAATCACATGAATCCTCAAGCATATTTAATATAATATGAATAGGAATTTTAGAAAGCAAAACTAATTTTCTTAATCAGATCACTAAGGGGGGAAATCAGAGTGACACGTGTCACCACTCATGAGGTGCCACATGGACAGATGACGTCATATCGGAGGTCGCATATCGAAGGTTGAGTAATATCGTAGCTCCAAAGTAAATCTTTTGATTGGAAAGTTACGATGAGAGGGGCTCCGATATTGGGACTAGCACATGGTCATAAGAGTTTAAAGAACCTTAGTTTCTAAGGCACTTAACAAAGGAAAATAGCCCCCGGTAGCGATCAAAACGCCTTAGCAACTCAAGGTTGGGCGATAGGTCACAACCCTCAGTCTTATGGTGAAGAAATGCAGGAAGGGCTAAAGCAAAAGGAGCCAGGACAAAATCGAAATTTGCGTTAAGTTACGTTATAAAGGGTTTCCAATATGGAATTAACCCGATAGTCATTGGCCCATTGATATAACAAAACAAAGGCCAAAGGAGAAAAGCGCAAGGGGCTGATGAGTATTGGTGAAACAATAAGGTAGAAACTTCTTCGATAAGACCATACAGAGAGTGGAAGGCATATGAGTCAGCAGTTGTTGAATCGCATGAAAAGAGGGATTGGTAGTTTGAAAGGGTAGCTCACAGTTTTTGCGAAAACAACTCCAGCCACTCCAGATTCAAAGGCAAAGGATCAACATTAATGAACCAATTTCCAGATTTGAAGGCTAAAGATTTTCCAACATAATTGAAGAAGAACAAAGGAGCAGTTTTGATGGATTGTTGCAAAGGGACCTGTTATGCTAGCAGAAATGCTAAACTATAGTTTAGGGACCTGTTCTACTTTCAAGGGAGGCAATTGACTAGATATTTCTTTTTGCCTAAATACAAGCATATTTTCCTATAGTTATTCTAGGAAAGACAAAATATTTTTAAGTTTATCTTTGCATACATGAACTTGAAAGATATTTAAAATATCTCAGTTTTTGTAATTATGTGATGACTATTATTTTACAAATTGTTATGTAAGAACTTTTTTTTCCCGTAGAAAAATTCGTAACTTCTATTAGATAAAAGAAATTACATTTTGTAGATGCCAAGGCATATGCATGATGAGGCTGATTGCCTCCACCAGATAGTAGCAAAAAAAAGAAGTTGTCTGCATCCCTGTACAGATGATGTTAAACAGTTTTCCTCCACGCAGGGAGTTCAGTTTTGTGTCATTTACCAAAATTAATACTGAAGTAACAAAAAGTGCTCCACGCAGGGAGATATGCTGTTTGAAAAACACAAAAAAAGAATAATCATCTGCAGTTCATCCAAATAAGTCTGATGTATTGTAGTGAGATCAAAATATTTCCACTAGTTACAGCAGCCGTTGTCTTCTAGTTTTGTCTGTGTACCAAAAAAGCATCATAAAAAATACAGTCTGTGTATAGTTCTGTAAAACATAGAAAAAAAGAGCGTCCTCATGACTATGTCCTCCGGAGAGAGCGCGGGTCGACAAAAGGTCTGTGATAGTGTTGATGGAAAAGTCCATCCAACTCTTCCTATATCAGCCAGTCTTCTTCTTGCCTTTGCGCTGCCTGTTTTGATAAGAGGTCCGCCCTTGAGTTGCGCTCCCTGTAAATATGGTGACAAGCAAAATGTTCAAATAAGTCTGTGAGCCTGTGAGTCTCATCCAGAATGTGTCTCAACGAAAAAGCAGAGCATTGCGAAGTTCTATTTATCCAGTTGCAGACAAGTTTTGAGTCTCCAAATAGTTGTAGCTTTGTGCAGCCTTTCTCAAGAGCAAAATGTATAATATGTTTGGCGGTGGTCAATTCGGCATAATTATTTGTGCCCCTTCCCAGGTGCATCTGAATATGGAAGCAGTGGCCCTCCCTGAGGTAGAGGAGGGCTCCTCCTCCGCAGCCTTCAGCTTGGGCCGAGCCATCAAAGTAGGCCCATGGGTAGGATTTGTCAATGAGCTCAGGGATAATGGTTATGTGGGAGGGTTGTGAGAGGTCTTCCGGGAGTAATTCATAATCGGCAAGGACCTAGGATCTGATGGTAGGCCAGATGGGGTCTCTGTGGTCAAAGATAGCTCGGTTCCTAGCCATCCAGATGGCCCAGCACATGAGGAGAGGTAGGTTCCTTTCTCTGCCTTTGTGTTTCTCTAGCCAAGACAACCAGGCTTCTGATGTGTTCTGACCTTGCCAATTGTTGAAGGATGGAGAGGATGAGGTTATGAGGGACCATTGAGCAGAGACAATAGGGCAGGTTAGGAATAGATGATCTGTGTCTTCCTCATTGCACCTGCAAAGATGACACCAGAAGGGTCCATGGAAAGATCGTCTCATTAAGTTAGTGCCAGTGGGAATTTTATTGAACAGTATGGTCCACATTAGCATACGCGTTCTGGGGGCCGCTTTGAGTTTCCATAGCACATTCCACCAGGGCTGGACGATTACAGGCTGTACAGAATGTATGAGCTTTACGTATCCTTCCTTGGGGGTATAGGTTCCATTTTTTGCGAGTGCCCATACAATCTCATCTTCTCCTTCAGTTATCCTTATGTGGGCTTGTGTGAGGGCTTCAATGTACATCTCCCAGTCATGCCTCCACTGACCCGGAATGTGTAGATCGTCGGCTGTCTTCCAGGCTTGCTGGAAAGGGGTGGTGCTTGCTTGGTCTGCAATGTGGCCTATGTGGGAGACACCCATATCCTGGAGATAGGCAATTAATGGTGCAGGGAGGCGATGGGCGTTCCCACACCCGATCCAGGGATCCGATCCTAAGCGTACAGCTTGTCCCTGGTGGATCCTCCATGTTAGACCTTCCCGGATGAGTGGGAGTGAATTGAGGACAGCTTTCCATATATTGGAATGCCTTCCGCTCCCTCTGTGTTCCCTGCGAATCCAGCTGAATATGTTTTCCGGAGCGATGTATTTTTCATATACCACTTTTGTCCAGAGGCTGTGTGTGGTGATGAGCTGCCATCCCAATTTTGCTGCCAAAGCTTTTTCAAATAACTCTAGTCTTTTAATTCCCCAACCTCCCCATTTCTTTGGTCTAGCAATAGTATCCCATTTAACCCATGCAAAGAGGTTTCCCTGTTTTTTCCCTTTCCATAAGAATCTGCAGCATATCTTTTGTAGTCTGTCGAGGATCCCTCTTGGAATCCAAGCCAATGACATCCAGTAAACAGAGGTTGCTTCCATAACAGCTTTGATGAGGGTGAGTCTTCCAGCCCTGGATAGGTATCTATTATACCAGATATTTAATCGCTTTTCCACCTTTGCAATAATCCATGTCTAGTCAGCAATCTTGTATCCTCCATGTTTTATTCTGAATCCTAGGTATTTCAGCCCTTCCTCCATCAGGTGTGGTGGGAAGGGGAAACGATGTCGGATATAAAAAACCTCATGTTGTGTGCAGCCTGTCTCTGTGAGGGAGGATTTCTGAATATTTATGATCATACCTGTAGCTTTCTGAAATAGATCAAAAACATATTGCATGGTTGAGGAGTCGGTCAGGCTGCCATTTAAGAAAATGAGCACATCATCTACAAACAGTAGGTGAGTGAGAGAGCAATTATCTGTTATCCTTATACCAGAGATCCTGCCTCTCCTGTACTTTGTCCCTATCAATCGACTTAGACCTTCCATGATGAGCAGGAAGAGTAGGGGAGAAAAAGGGCATCCCTGCCTGAGACCTCTTTCTGCAGTGAAGAAGGGCGTGGGGGAGCCATTTAGGAGGATGTTATACGGCACTTCGCTGATACAGCTCATTATCCTTTTGATGTACAAGTAGGGAAACCCCAGGTGTGTGAGAAGCATTCAAATGTAGAGCAGGCTTGCCCTGTCGAAGGCTTTGGAGAGATCCACTTTTAATATCATTCCCTTCAGTCTCCTGCTGTGTATTGAGTGGAGGAGTTCTTGTGCAGTGCCAATAGCTTCATGGATCTGGCGATGCTGGAGGAAAGCAAACTGTTCAGGGGAGATATGAGCCGAGAGGATGGACTTTAGCCTATTTGCGAGAATTTTGGCCATGATCTTATAAAGGCAATTACAGAGAGAGATAGGCCTGAAGTCATTGTATGAGGCAGGCTTGTCGGACTTAGGGATGAGTTATGAAAGTGGCTTTGATGGCTGAGGGGATCTTGCCTAAACGGCTGCAATGATTGATAACTCTGAGGAGGTCCTGACCCAGAAGATCAAAGAAAGCGAGGTAGAATTCGATGGTCCAACCGTCGGGTCCCGGGCTCTTCTCTTTTTGGAAACCTCGCATGGTGGCTTCTAGCTCCCCTAATGTGACCTCCTTGATGAGATCTTCAGCATCCTCTTCATCCACAAACCTGGGAAAGAGCTCGGCAACCCGCATAATCTCTAACAGGTTGGCTTCCCTCGGGGCCTCATAGATGTTCCTGAAGTGTGAGGTGGCCATTGAGGCTAGTTCTCTGGAGTTGCTCACTAGGTGTCCCCGGTCATTTTGCAGTTCCCAGATAGTATTGATCATTTTTCGTCCATTTGCAAAGCGGTGGAAGAATTTTGTGTTTTCATCTCCTTCCTTAATCCAGATTGCTCTGCTTCTTAATCTCCAGCTTGCCTCTCTGTCTCTGAGGATTTGGGTTCTCTGGTTGATCAGGGATCCATACCTGGCTTTCTGTTCTTGAGAGTTGAAAGTGCCATCCGACAGCAATTCAAGGTCAGCAATTGCTTGTTCTGCCTGGGAGATAATTAAGTCTTCTTGTTCCCTCTTTTTGTGAGCCCAGTCTTTGGATAGTCCCTTTAGTTCAGAGAGATTTTTTATAAAGCATATTGCTGGATCCTCCTCCTCAGAGATAGGGTGTGTTCTCCAGAAGTCGGATATTAGCTTGATGTAGGAGGGGTCCCGGAGCCATGTGGAGTTGAACTTGAAGGGAGCTTTTTGCTTCAGGAGTTTTTCCCCAATTTCAAGAAAGATAGGCCTGTGGTCCGACAAGCCTCCACTGCCAACCCATTGTCTGGATCTTGGGTGGCTGTTGTGAAAGGCCTCCTTGATGATAAAATGATCCAGTCTTCTGGCCAAGCTTTGATCGCCTGTCTGATTGTTCCTCCAGGTGTGTTGGATCTTGGCCGAGGGAATGTCGATCCATTGGTGGATCTCGAGCAGCTGCTCAAAGAAATCAAAGAGTGGATCAATCTGAGCCATATGGCCCCAGGATTCTGAGAAGCCCATGGAAAAATTTAAGTCTCCCCCAAGAATTAAATTCCCATTTTGGAGAAGGTGGGAGCTGAGGAGCTTTCTCCAAAAAAGTTCCCGATTTTGACATGGTCCATAAACATTAAGGATTCTTAGCTCTTCCTCCAGCTCCTTGGAGTATATGTCTGCTCCCAGAAAGCCCTCACCACCCCATATGTTCTTCAGATTTATCGAACGGTTCTTGAAACCAATTGCAATGCCTCCAGAGCGGCCCGAGACATCGATAGCATGGAAAGACCAGTCGTGCAACCAAGAGCTTAGGGTGGAAGTGGCTGATTCCACATTACAAAGGGTTTCTTGCAGGAAGATAATATCAACCAACTCGGAAAGGAGGAGTCGCTTCAGAGCCAGCTTTTTCTGGGGACTAGCCATCCCTCTACAGTTGAAGGACAAGAGCTTCATGGAGGGGAGGGGGGAAGGGTGTCCTTTGCTCTAAGAACCCTTTCAATGGTATGTTGTTTACCCTAGATCACTTCATCCCCAGCTTGATTTTTACCCTTATGGATATTGGAGGGTCTGCCTCCACCTTGCTTGGGCGAGAGGATGGAGGGGGCAGAATCCAAACCTATGGCGTCCGGCTCTTTCTGTTTAGCAGTAGAGCGGGTGGAGTACCTCGGAGTGGAATTTACCGAGGGGGAGGGCGAGGGGAGGGGACGGGATTGGACGGAGGAAAGGGGGCAGGAGGAGAGGAAAGTCGTCGGCTGAGGGAGAGGGCAGGTCACATAGAGGTGGGGAGGTTTTGAGGGGGGAAGGGGCGGGCGGGAGCCCATCACCAGGTCAAGTGCCGAAGGGGATGATGGGCCGGGGATCCAGACAGGAGGGGGCATATGGGAAGATAGTGATAAACAAGAAGAATCAAGATGCGAAGCAGAATTAACAGGGGGAAGAGACATACCCGATGAGAAAACGACGCCCTTTGCAGCCCTTGAGCGCGTCAGAGGAGGAGAAGGTGGCCTGATCGGGATTTTGCCCTGCTTTTTTGCCAAAGGAGCAAGCGGCGCCTCCACTGTGTCTGAGGTCCTGATGTGTTCCGCCCTTGGTGCTGACGCGGCCTGACAAGGATAATTTTAGGGGCGAATGTTCACCCTTTGGCGAAATTAAGGGGTTTTAAATTTTTAGTGGGCGAATATTTTGTATCATAGTACATTTTTACAAATCACCTCAAATAGCCCACCTTATTTTAAGGGAGAGGGTAAAAAAGGTAAATTTGGCCCTTGAAATTAGGACTTACAACCTTCCATTAGCCCATTTTCAAGAATAGGTTTTATTTAAGTGAATCCATTCGCCCATTTTCAAGAATAGGTTTTATTTAAGTGAATATTATGGGCCAAATACCATATTTATAAAAGAGGTATGGTAAATTAATAAAAATATAAATAAATGAGAGGTATGGTAAATAAATAAAAATATAAATAAACTAGACGTATCGTAAATAAATAAAACCTCTTTTTATATTTAGTCCATAACCCTCGTTCTATTTATGAAGGCTCAAGAAAGAGGCTTTATTTAAGTGAATCCTATGGGCCAAATACCATATTTGTAAAAGAGGTATGGTAAATTAATAAAAATATAAATAAACAAGAGGTATGGTAAACAAATAAAACATTTTTTTATATTTACTCCATAAGTCACCTTATATTTAAGAACACTCAAAAAATGGGTTATATTTAGGTGAAACCTATGGCCAAAATACTATGGGACAAATACCATGGACTAGATTGTTATTAATACCATGCAAAAAACCATTATTAACCCTAATATTAGAATTAATAAAAATAAAAATGGCACATGGTATTCACCCATGGTATTCACCAAAATGGCACATGGTATTGGACCCATGGTATTCACCTGGAATGTAGCCTATTTAAATGGGGGAATTAAACCAGCATGTAGCCTATGCTAAGATTCACTAGGACTTTACAAAGTTTTATTATTTAGTGAAAGACTCGCCAAGATCTTACAAGATTTTATAATTGAGTAAAATATTCGCCAGGCCTAGTGAGAGATTCGTCAAAAAATTATATATACATATTATATTATTGATAAAATTGCCTTCCATTTTTCCTATATACCATGGAGATTCGCCCATTTATTATATTTATAAATTTAGGGGGGGTTCTTAAAATTTTCCCTACGGCCTGAGGAGCTTGGGGTTCTGCTGAAGTAGGATGTTCCTGCAATATGGATTCCTGTTGGGCCTTTTTGAGAAGGGGGCAGTCCTTGTAGAGGTGACCCACTTGATGACATCTCCTACATCGATAAGGAATCCCTTCATAGTCAAGCTTCTGCTTCCTCGAAAATGTTTTCCACTGTATAGTGATATGTTCCTGCAGGCCTCCTCTCGTGTCAAGGTGGACTAGAATCCTGGCATATGCCATCATCCCTGTCGCAATGTAGGATTTGTCCGATTCCATGTAGGTGCCCAGCGAGTTTCCAATTCTCCGGAAAATGTCCTCGGACCAGTACTGAAGAGGCAAGCCCGGGAGTCTAACCCATACAGGCTTGACCCCAATTTGTTCTGTTTCCGGGTCGAAGAGCGGCGTCCATCTTTTAAGAAGTACTGGAGCTTTTTCAAAGTGCCAGAAAGATGACAGTACCCAGCTCGTGTGGTTAGCCCTCGCGAACCTTAACGTGAACCAACCTCGCACGAACGTTTGGACCGAGGGGACTTCCGCCAGGTATTGTCCCCATATTTCTGTTGCCCAGGTCTTCAGTTTCTCCACTGAATAGTTCCTGCCCCGGATGCATCCCACAAGTACTCTGTCCGCTAGGTCCATCGCGTCTCCCCACTGAATGTCTTCTTCGAGCCTCAGAATGATGTCCTCTGGTCTGGATTTAAAGCAACGAAGTTTCTTCTTCGGGCGGGAGGACATACGGCTAGGGTTTGTTGATGCCCTAGGTTCAGCAGGAGCGTCGACCGGAGGAGGGGGGAGAGGGATCGAGAGGGGGGGGATAGCCTCCGGGAGGGGGGGGATGGGGTTGTAGCTGCCCGATGTGGCAGGGGGCGCGGAGAGGGGGAGGGGAGCTGTAGGGGGGGGGCTTCAAGGGGAGCGTCAGATTGCGGAGGGAGGGGATGAGGAGCCTGCAGATTTGAGGGACAAGCTTCAAAGGGGGAGGAGTGGAGGCACTCTGCTAGAAACCCTAGGGAGGCCGGCGAAGGGACAGAGAAAGGAGCCCAAATGGAGGGATCGACAGACTGGAAAGCGGCAGGAAGAGTCGGATCCGACGACTGTGTGAGGTCTTCAAAACTAGCGGACAGGCTTTCACTGTACATACCTCCAGAAGCCGAGAACGTGGAGCGCCAAATGGAACCGTCTGCCAGCGGAGAGTCCAAGTAGTCCACCTCGTCAAGATCCATCGCCAGCTGCTTGGAACAGAATGTGTCCTTGGAACCAGGAAACTGTCGGGGACCATCGCCGACAGTCAGGAAACCGTTGTGTCGTTCAGGTGCGGGAATAGAGGGGTAGCAGATAACCGTCCGGGAGGAAAACGACGGGGGGAAAGCGACCTGCAGTTGTAGCAAGGGGTTAGGCACGGCGACAAATGCCTCGCATCGAGTAGCAAAAGGGGAGGGCAGATCAGGGATAAGAGAAACGGAGCGGGATGAGAGAACGCCTGCGAAGATAGGAGGAGGGTAATACCAGAAGGGGAGATAAAAGTTAAAACACCCCGGCTCAAAGCTCGAAAGGGGGGGTACGGTGGCAGGTCTGGCTGCAGGACCGATGCCGGCCTGCAGCCCCGTAACTCCAAAGAAGAAATCCCGTTCAGGCCATGTTACGGCCTTGTCGTACCAGTTCCGGCGACCATCGATCGAATCCCATCCTCATTCCCCGATACTGAAATAAAATCCCTTCATCTTAAAATGTTATAAAGTCATGTAAGAACTATATAAACAGTTTATGAATATTGAAACGAGGTTGGATTTTATTGGAAAAACACTTGTAGTCTAAATATATTTGAGCAATCTTGAATGTATTCACAGTATTCAATGAGCAGTTAGTAGGAAATTCATGTGTTACTTCTCTCTATCAGTATTTTCTTTGTTATATAATTGTCTTCTTCAATGTATGAGAATGTTAGCTTATGAGATTGGATTTCATTGATGCTCTTATCTTAAATTATCGTTCATTAATATTTTTTATTCTAGTCATTTATAAACTTTGTTTTCCTTCAGACTTCTTTCTTCCAAATCTCCCAAACAATCAAAGGACTTGTGACTTTCATGCTTTGTACAACCTGCTCATTGGAGTTGTGATCTCATTTGTTTAATAACTAGACTCCATACCCAATGGTTTTAAAGATCACCCAACCAAATTATTCTTAGATCTAAATCTGGCCACTTGAATTCAATTGCACAAAACCTTCTACTACAGTGACCATAGGGTAGTTGAGTTTTACGAAGAGATCCCTCTCCGGGTTGAGGGGGCAGCTTCAACTTAAAAGAGGTTTGAGGTTATCTTAGGGTTTTTCCCTGTAGCCAGGGTTTTCCCTGAGTGATAACATTTTGGTGTCGTTTTTGAGGAATGAAAATCATATTTTTTCCCTAACAATTTTATTGTTGAAGATCATATCTCTAAGGGAAAACATAGATTTGTATATCAGTTTGGCTGCAAGATGTTTTCTCTAGTGACTCCACACTATGATCTGAAGGGTTCTTATTGACAGAGTTCTGGCTCATACAGGTGTTCATACTCGGAGGAACCCAGATCCAAATCCACCTCAGATTTTGTCAAGCCTAGAAAATTTGTTCAGGAAAAAGACTCCCAAGGAAACAGGTATGGTCGATTTAGAAAGATCTTTCTCTCTACCTGCAAAACTTGAAACTTTTGAAGACTTAGTGCTAGATATTAAATTTGAAAGTAACTTACTCATATCTAAGTCCGAGATTAATTTGTCAGAAACTATTTTAGATCCAACAGATCTTAAGACCTTTACCCCTGGGCCCTCTATCCCAGAACTAGAGCTTTTACCCCAAGATTTTGAGATTTGGGCTCACTTTCAGAAATTGGAACAAAAAGTCAAGGAACTTCAAGAAGTTGTTGCTAAATCTCTGACTTATCCTTATTTCATCCCATCTTTGTTTACCCCAACTACTCAGCTGTCATATGGAGGTTTTCAAAAGCCTATTCCATCAACTGCCATTCCAACAATCTCAGTACCTGTAACTTTTGTTGTCTTTACTCCTGCTGTTAGTACAAGTTCACATCGTAGACCTATGGCTGGCCAATATGCCCCTTTGAATCTTCCAGCATAGGTCCATGATCTCCCACAAAATTATGGACAATGTCTTATTCAGTTTGATGGGACTAGATATTATATTGCTCAACAACATCTAGACAAACTCAACAATTTCATAGATCTATAAGAAGTTGACCATGATGACGTAAAATTGAAGTTTTTTGCATAGAGTCTATCTAGTGAGGTAAATAAATGGTTCAGATCTTTACCTGCAACCAGTATTAATAACTTCCAGTAGTTTGAATGGTTGTTTCTCACCAAATGGGAAGTGAAGAAAAACCCATTGCAGATTTTAGCCGAGTATAATGCACTCAAAAGAAACCCAGGAGAATTTGTACAAGAATTCACAGTCAGATTTAATAAGATTTATAATTCTATTTCAGCTGAAATCAAACCCCCTCCTAGTTTAGCTTTGTTACATTATCTTGACTGCTTTGATGTTGAGTTGGCTTATCAACTCCATGAGAGAAACCCTACTACTTTGGAGCAAATGCAGAGTAATGCAATTGGAGTGGAGGCCAATTTATTGGCAAAGAAGGCAAAAATGAAGGTTGAAAGAAGAGTCATCTTCATCCCCTAACTTGAAATTTGATGTGATGTTGAAAACTATGGAGAAACTGGTGGATAAGTTGACCCCTCCCCGAGGTGAGAATCAACCTCAAGTCATAAATCTGAATTTCAAGAGGCCCTAAGCTGCTCAAAATCATCCTAGAGAGCAGAAAGCTCCTGAAGAACAACAACCCGTTGTTCGACCTCCTTTTCCAAAATAATTTGTAGATGAGGATACTAATGAAGAAGAAGACCATCAGATTGGGTGCTTCGATGACGAGGAGACCCAAGTTTTTGCCACCAAAGAAGAGCGACCTTTTCACTGGATGCTCAGGAGAAAAATATAGTGTTCATCTCTGTGATTTCAGTTGTTTATCAGGAGGGGTATATTAATGCAGTGGCAAATTTTTTAAGACAATACAACCTCAAAAACCGGAATGTTCCTATTAAAGCTCCGCCACAAAAGACAGCAATCGAACAACAAGTTGAACCCAGAAAAGAGATATTGAAGAGGCCAAAGGAGCCAAAGAAGGACAATCCGAAAGAAGCAAGAAAGGAGACCAAAGATGCAGAAAAATTACAGTCAACTTTTAATCTAGAGTCTGAAATTAGTAAGTTGAAAGTGTCCATTCCTTTTGCTAAACTTTTAAGAAATGAGCAATATAGGAAAATAATTTCTACTATGATTAAAAATTCAGAGATTGATCAAGTCAACATAGTTTCACAAGATTCTTTGAACCTAGATGATGATGCTCCCGAATTTGTATTTGGCCCACACGTCACAAGTGCAAATGATGACGTGCCCCCATTTTTATGTAAGTCTAAATGTACATGATATGATTCTTCATAACACAATGTTAGACTCTAGAGCCTCACATAATCTCATGCCCAAATCAGTCATGGACCATCTAGGACTCCAAATTACTAGACCCTATAAATATTTGTTCTCCTTTGATTCCAGAAAAGTAAAATGCTTAGGGTTGATTAAGGATTTAGTTGTCACCTTAGGTCAGATTCCCGCTAAAAGTGTTTTGATGGATATAGTAGTAGCAAACATTCCTGCCAGATTTGGCAGTAAGATTGGGAGGAACTTTACAGATGGATATGACTTATGCTTCTATACCATTGTTTGGTGAAATGAAAAGGCTATACCAAGAAGTTCAAATGGCCTATATGGTGAGAAGAAAAATGTAATCGGGTAATCATCCAATATATGTAGTAGACATAGAGCTAGGATCAAAAATCTTTTTCAACAATTGTTGTGTTGAGGGAGAAACATTAGCAGCAAATGAAATTGATATTCAACAAGAACAAGTTCAGAATTCTCGAGGAGAAGTCTGGAAATTATACTTTGATGGATCCACATGTGAGAAGGGTTTGAGAGTAGGTGTGTGGATTTTTCCACCAGATTGTATAAGTCAATTTCATTCTTTTAAATTGTTGTTCGATTGTACAAATAACATAGCGGAGTATGAAGCTCTCATTATTGGTTTAAATCTGTTACAAGAGAAAAAGGCATAGAAAGTTCACATTTTTGGAGATTCGAAGCTGGTTGTGAACCAAGTTAAATCTGTCTATCAAACTAGGCATCCGAGAATGAGAGCTTACAGAAATGAAATTTGGGATTTGTTTTCTAACTTCTTTGTTGAACATGAAATCTCATTGATACCAAGAGAGAAGAATGGAATTGTAGATGCTCTGGCAAAGGCTGCTAGTACATTCAAAGCTTCGTTGTATTCAAATGAAAAATATGAGATAAATGTTAGACATTGGCCTTCAATTCCAGATAATACAAAGCATTGGCAGGTTTTTGAAGACGATCAACAGATCAGAAGATTTCTAGAGAGAACAGATGAATTCCTCAACACTCTGATAGAAAGGCATGAAGATGAAATTGCAGATGAAAATTCTGAAACAACAGTCTATTTGAATGTTGTAGCAGGAAAGGAAATTATTCAGCTTAGTAATAATTTGATTCCTAGAGGCTTAGTACCTTTAGAAAGATTATTTGATTCTAATGATGTAGTAGTGAAGCCAAGAATTCTGCCAATTGAGGGGGAGATGGAGGATTACAATTTGGGAACCAAAAGTGACCCAAAATTTGTCAAAGTTTCCAGCACTTTGAAAAAATAGCAAAAAACACAATATGCAGAATTATTGAAGGAATTCGTTGATATATTCGCCTAGAGGTATGAAGATTTGAAAATTTATGATCAGTCCATTATCCAACATACTATACCACTTAAGGAAAATGAGAAACCATTCAAACAGAAGTTAAGAAGGATCAATCTGAAACTACTACCACTGATTGAGAAAGAAGTAAAGAGGCTGCTAGCTGCAAAAATTATCATTCCACTCATATTTTCCAATTGGGTAGAAAACTTGGTGCCAATAAGAAAGAAAAGTGGGGAAATTCGCCTGTGTGTGGATTTCAGAAATTTAAATAAAGTCTCAATGAAGGATAATTATCCTTTACCAAAAATGGATCACATTCTCCAGAAGGTGGTTGGTTCAGAAAGGATTTCCATGCTGGATGGGTTTTCAGGATACAATCAGATCTTAGTCGACCCAAAAGATCAGGAGAAGACTACCTTCACCACACCATGGGGTACGTTCATGTATTCTAAGATGCCATTCAGACTCATGAATGCAGGAGCCTATTTTCAGCATGCAGTGTACATATCATTTGCTAACGAAAGAAATAAGTTTGTGGTGATTTATCCAGATGCAATATTTTTTTTCTCAAAGTCTGAATCTACCCATCTAAAACATCTTAGAACAGATTTTAGTAAGTGCAGGAAATTCAGAATTTCTCTTAATCCAAAGAAATCCCATTTTTCCATGAGAGAGGGCAAGATGTTGGGACATATAGTGTCAAAGGATGGCATCAAGATAGACCCCAGAAGAGTGATAGCAATCCAAAAGATTGAACAGCCAAGAAGTAAAAAGGAAGTGCAATCTTTCTTAGGTAAAGTAAACTTTCTGCAGTGTTTTATTTCGAATTTTGCAGAAATCTTAAAAGTAATAACAGGAATGCTTAAGAAAGGGAGCAAAATTAAGTGGACTGAACAAGCAAATAATTATTTTAATGATATCAAGAGAGCCTTAGGCCAAGTGCCTCTACTCATTAGTCCATATTTTTCAAAATATTTCATGATTTTTTCTTTTTCTTCCGAACACACTATCTTTGGTGTGTTGCTTCAGAAGAATGATGCAGGACAAGAACAACCCATCTCCTTTTTCAGCAGGGCATTGAGGGATGTTGAACTAAAGTACAATATTCTAGACAAACAAGCATATGCATTGATCAAAGAACTAAAATATTTTAGAGTGTTTATTTTGCATTCTCATGTGATTACATATGTACTAGATGCTGCAATAAAGAGTATTTTAGTACAACTAGACAGTGATGGCAGAAGAGGGACATGGATTGCTAAAATGTTGGAGTATGACATGGAAATCAAACCTACCAAGTTGATTAAAGGACAAGGTCTAGCCAGACTAATGACTGAGTCAAATCTTGATGTTGTTGGTATAAATTCTGTTTTTGAATTATCAGATCTGCTAGATGAAGAATCAGTGGTTGAAGCTGAAGATTGTTTTAAACAATGTTCGTGGTATGTTGATGTTGTTTACATTTTGCAAAATTTACAAGTGCCACCAGGAATAGATAAGACCCGAGCTAGATTTTTGAGACTGAAATCTGTTAAGTATTGTCTTTTGAATGGTTATCTATACTAGAAAGATCCTCAAGGTATTTTGTTGAACTGCTTGTTAGAAGATGAAGCTAAGAAAATGAGTAAAGAGTTTCATGAAGGAGCATGTGGGGGGCATCATTACTGGAAGGCCACAACAGATAAAATCTTGAGAGTTGGTTTTTACTGGCCTACTTTATTTTCTAATGTTAGAAAAGAAGTAGTATCTTGTCACAAATGTTAGTTGTTTGAGGGTAAGTCAAAACTAATGTCTTTACCTTTGAAACCTATCTCTGTAGAGGCACCTTTCCAGCAATGGGGCCTTGACTTTATAGGTGAAATTCATCCAGCATCATCAGCACAACATCGATGGATCTTGACAGGGACAAATTACTTTACAAAATGGATTGAGGCACTTCCAAGCAGGCAAGCTACTGATCTTGTGGTTATTCAATTCTTAGAAAATATTATTTCTAGGTTTGGTTGCCCAAAGAGGATAATTACTGATAATGCACAATGTTTCAAGTCTAAGAAGTTAGTAAAATTATGTGAAGACTACCATATCATACTTAGCCATTCCACAACCTATTACCCTCAAGGTAATGGACTTGCAAAATCCTCCAATAAGAGTTTAGTCAGAAATATTAAAAAGTTTTTAGGATATAACAAAAAGGCTTGTCACAAAAAGCTTGACGTTTCCTTAAGGATGGATAGAGTTAGCACTAAAAGGTCAATCAATACTTCTCCTTTCCAGTTGGTATATGGTGTTGATGCATTGTTTCCTGTTTCAATTGGAATGCCTGTTATGAAATATTTGCAAGAGTTGGGAGAAGAACCAAATCAACTACAGAGAAGGATAAATCAGCTAATTGAAGTGCAGGAAACCAGAGAAAGGGTGTATGAAAAATCTCAGGAAATACAAGATCAAATCAAAAATGTTTTTGACAAAAAAACCAAAGAGGATGACTTCAAATTCCAAGACCTAGTTCTAAAATGGGATGCTCGCATTGAGGATAAAGGTAAACACGAGAAGTTTGAGAACATTTGGAAAGGGCCATACAAAATTGCAGCTTTCCGAGGAAAAAATAGTTTCATCTTAGAAGGTCCACATGGAGAATCTTTACCAGGAGGTCCAGTCAATGGACGTTTCCTGAAGCATTATATTTCTTAAACACATGATGATTTTCAAGTTTCATTGTACATATCCATATATTTTGAAAAATATCTTGCAGGTGTGGATGAATTTTCTAAAGGACTTGAAGCCCGAAGTGAAGGCCCTAAGGTTCTGCTAATATTCATCAAAAAAATAAGAAGTTTTTTAGAAACAGTTGTATTTTCTACTTTCAAGTTCAGAGTCTGTAAAATCATCTCTTAAAAGGATGAAGTTCTATTTCTTAGTCAGTTTTTATTTTAGCCAAATTTTGTAATGGATGAGGCAACTGGTCTATGGGGGGTTCTTTCTGCCATCATTGATCGACAACATCCCCATGGAGCCAATTGTTATCACAATAAACATTTCACATTTTTAAATCTTTTTTGGAAAATGCTGACAGTTGTAGTGTCAGTATTTAAAATTGTAATAAACAAGGAAAATATTTTGATAGCAGGGTTGTCAACATTTTTTGGAAATCCAAGTAAATAATTAGATAAGTTTACAATCATTTTCCAAGAAGCAAAAGGACTCAAAGCCTACATCGGACCCTCTACTTTAGAAAATGTTAAGAAAAATCTTTCCAATGATATGTGGATGGACTCCTGGATCAAAAGATATGGCATGTTGAAGTTTAAGGGTTTGAAGCCTTTGAAAGGAAGAAATATCGAAGGTCTAGAGTAGATTGACGATCGATATCGGAAGGTCCTACATGTCGGAGGTCCATGGCAAATCAGTGAATTGGCGCATCGGAGGTCTAGGGTATGTCGGTGTTTGGCGGTCGGCACATCAGAGGTCCAGGGCATATCAGTGATCGACAATCGGCAATTAGAGATTGTTGCGATATGCAAAGTTGGGATATATAAATTTCGATAGTGTTAAAACCTCCAGGGAATGCCAATAGTGTTAAATCTGTCAGGGAATGCTGATACAGGTTAACAAAGGATTTCATCGCAAAACCAAAGGAGGATGGACCCTTTTCTCTCTCCTCCAGTGGGACGCGTGGCGACATATGATTGGTTCTGATAAAGCTATGTGGCATCTTACGTCAGCATGACGTGGCAGTACGGAAGGACACCTGGCAGGAAATTTTGGCGTTTTGAGGGGTCCTAAGTGTTAGAGAATCTAGGGCAAAGTAATGTTGTGATGATTCTCTGAGACTTGATAACAATTTGTGAAGTCTTTTTACTTTTCCTTAGTTAACTTATACTTCTTCTTGTTCTTATTAGTGCATATGTGTGTGCTTCATCAAACTGCTACCAAAAACAAAATAACGATAACACAGAATTTGGCTCTCTACCAGGGACAAACCCTCTCCACCCTTGAGAGGGAAACCATTTGTAAGTTTTATCTTATTGAAGCTTCTTATTTGAACAACTGCCAAACCATAGACCCTTGACTAAGATCTCCTCCAAGCATGAGTCAAATCCTTCCTCTTTCTGCATTGTCACTTCTGGCACGTCTTCCAGCACTTTGTCCTCTAGGTTAGGAAACCCTAGAATATTAGGGCTTCTCTTCTTAGCTAAAAGGAGGACCTTCTTTGTTGTCCTTAGGAGACCTTGTAGACCCAACTGCTCATCCGAATTAGGTCTCTTATGTTGCTGCCCTAAACTGTTGTCAAGTCCTTCCTGCACCTCGCACGTGTGACTATTGTAGCCTCTTTTCCCTCTTCCTTGGAGTTCCCTTCTTCTTTTCTTGAAGGTCTTTCTTCCACGCTAGAGTAGTAGGACTTGTAGGCTTAGTTTCAGCCTCAACCAAGGGTGGATCTATGACTATAGTTTACTACTACCCTAGCCGCAAGAATAACTTCAGATTCTCGCACGTGAGGCTATGTGTGACCCTAAGAACAGTCCCATATTCCTCGTCGTTTTCTCCTTCTTTCTTCGCTTGTGAGGTTGCCTTCAATGTTGGAGTAGGATACCTTTGTTAGCCTAGTTTCTAGCCCAAACCATAAATGACATGTCATTGTACTTTTGATGCTAATCTGGCCACAGTATGTCCCTTACTCTTTCACATGTGTGACTGTGTGTATACCCTAGAGACAGTCTTTTTTCTTCTTCATTGTTCAGTCTCCTTGTTTCGTTGCTCTTTTAGACCTTTTATCTCGGTTACTTCAACCTTCGTGTCACCCTTCTCTTTGCAGATTTCAGAGCCTATGTTATATGTCCAAATGAGGAGTGGACAACCTTTATAAATAGAGGTTTGTCCCTCCTCCTTGAAGACGACTTGACTATCTCTAAAGTCGACTTGACAGTTTCATTTATAATTCATCTTTTATTCGTTATGCAACTACTTGTAGACTTCGTTGGTTCTTGGAGAGGATTTGACCATGCTTGGAGTTATTTCCTTGACCTTGTTTGATGACTTACATGATGTAACATGCCCTCAAAGGGTCTTTTCATAATTACATTTTGAATTTGACTCTCTAGAAGCACTTCAAAATGTGCTTAACCTATTTTCAATGAGCAAGAAACTCATTGACAAATAATACAAAAAAAAATTCTCTTTTCTTGAATAAGTACAAATATAAAAATTACATTTATGAAGACCGAACCTATTTACATATTCTCCAACACTAAGGGGGGAAATCAGAGTGACATGTGTCACCACTCACGAGGTGCCACATGGACTGATGAAGTCATATCAGAGGTCGCATATTGGAGGTTGAGGAATATCGCAACTCAAAAGTCGATCTTCCGATTGGAAATTTCCGATAAGAGGGGATCTGATATTGGGACTAGCACATGGTCGTAAGAGTTTAAAGAACCTCAGACGCTAAAGCACTCAACAAAGGAAAATAACCCCCGACAACGAACAAAACGCCTTAGCACCTCAAGGCTAGGCAGTAGGTCACAACCCTTGGTCTTATGGCGAAGAAATGCGAGAAGGGCTAAAGAAAAAGGAGCCAGGACAAAATCAGGATTCACGTTAAGTTACATTATAAAGGGCTTCCGATATGGCATTAACCTGATATTCATTGGCCCGATTATATAACAAAACAAAGGCTAAAGGAGAAATGTGCAAGTGGTTGATGAGTATTGGTGAAATAACGAGGCAGAAACTTCTCCGATAAGACCATACATAGAGTGGAAGGCGTATGAGTCGGCAACTGTTGAATCACAGGAAAAAAGGGATTGGTAGTTTGAAAGGGAAGCTCACAGTTTTTGCGAAAATAACTCTAGCCACTCCAAATTCAAAGGCAGAGGATCAACATTAATGAACCAATTTCCATATTTAAAGGCTAAAGATTTTCCAGCATAATTGAAGAAGAACGAAGGAGTAGTTTTGATGGATTGTTGCAGAGGGACCTGTTATGCTAGCAAAAATGATAAACTATAGTTTAGGGACCTGTTCTACTTTCAAGGGAGGCAGTTGACCAAATATTTATTTTAGCCTAAAATAAAAGCATATTTTCCTATAATTATTCTAAGAAAGATGGGATATTTTTAAGTTTATCTTTGCATACATGAACTTGAAAGATATTTAAAATATCTCAGTTTCTGTAATTATGTGATGACTATTATTTTGCAAACTGTTATGTAAGAATTCTATAAATAATTTATGAATATTGAAACGAGGTTGGCTTTTATTGGAAAAACACTTGTAGTCTAAATATATTTGAGCAATCTTGAATGTATTCACAGTGTTTAATGAGCAGTTAGTAGGAAATTCATGTGTTACTTCTCCCTGTCAGTATTTTCTCTGTTATATAATTGTCTTCTTCAATGTCTGAGAATGTTAATTTATGAGATTGGATTTCATTGATTCTCCTCTCTTAAATGATCAGTCGTTAATATTTTTTATTCTAGTCATCTATAAACTATATTTTCCTACAGTCCTCTTTCTTCCAAATATCCCAAACAGTCAAAGGAATTGTGACTTTCATGCTTTGTACAACCTGCTCATTGGAGTTGTGATATCATTTGTTTAATAGATGGACTCCATGCCCAGTGGTTTTAAAGATCACCCAACCAATTTATTCCTAGATCTATATCTGGCCACCTGAACTCAATTGCACAAAACCTTCTACTACAGTGACCACAGGGTAGTTAAGTTTTATGAAGAGATCCCTCTCCGGGTTGAAGGGTTAACTTCAACTTAAAAGAGGTTTGAGCTTACCTTAGGGTTTTTCCCTCCAGCCAAGGTTTTCCGGGAGTGATAACACAAAGACTATACTATTCAATATGCCTATTGACCACCATTAAATTGGCATTCACCAACGTAGGTTATAATTTTTTATGCAATTTTTCCTAGAGCATAATTTCTAACTTGAGTGACAAGGACTAAACCAATAACACTAGTTCAATGATACATTTCAAATTGTCAAAAATAAAAAATAAAAATCATAAAAATTAACTAAAATACAACTTTATTTTAAATTATTTTATTAATTATAAAAATATTTATATAAGTTAAATATAATGATACATTAATAAAAAATATGAAACAAGATTCTTAATCATGGAGATTCTTAACTTGTAAATAGTCTATGTTACAATACCATGGTTTACCAATACCACATATCCAAAAAATTGTAACTCATTTCATATGAGGCTTGTTGACATGGCATTTTTTTTATTTAATCAATATAATAAAAGGGCATAGATGGCATAACTACTTTTGAGATAAATATATATGACTACTACTAAGAATATTCTAGAATATTTCATGGAGGTTAAATCTCAATTATCAACCTAATAATTATTTATATTTAAATTAAAGTTCTAGAAGTCCTATTTCAAAACAAGCATGTCTATCAATATAAGTAATGTTTATAAACTATCATTTGCAAATTTCACAAAAAGTTATAAGATTTTTTCTATAAAGTATTTTTTTAATTGAGATTGAATTAATATTAAAAGTTGTTTTTTTAATAGTAACATAAAACAAAATTTATATTTGGATTCACACTTACGGATATAAAATTTTAAAATTAAATTTAATGTTTTTCGCCATTTTGTTAGAAATAGAGAGAGAGAAAAATTATGCACAACACAAATCACTCTCATATTTTTATTGATCATGGAGGTTACATATATACAGGTTTCAAATTACTGACTTCAACAAATCTAGATCCTAAGAAAGTGGATCTATGACTAAGACATGACACAACAACAACCCATACACATGGGAAACTACCACATCTAGAATAACACCTCGGAATACTCACTTACAACTTGTAATACACATGACGCACATGACATGGAAGCATTACTTCCAACACTTTTGACTCAATTTGGATTTATAACAAAATCATATAAAGAGGTTCATTAAGCTATAGCTTCTAAGGGTATAAAGATTTTAATATAATTTGAAAAATAAGGTTTTTCTGGTAAGGTAATATTTTTTTAATCAATATAAAAAGTTGATTTTTTAATTGTAATAGATATTTTATGCTAAAAATTAATGTTTGGGTTCACATTTAAATAGTAAGAATATAAAATTTTAAAGTTAAGGTTAATGTTTTTCATTTAGTTTGGACTTATAACAAAATTACAGAAAAGTTTCTCTCCACTATAACTTCTAAAGGTATAAATCTTTCAGTATCCAACAAATTTTACTCCCATATATAATTAATTATGAATATGAGGGTTATCATCCTTATGGAGGTCCCTTGGCTCCATTGATGGAACTACAAGTCAGACTACTAAAATGGCATTGTTGATAGGGTAATCAATAGAGGGATAACATTGTTGGTTCAGATCAAACGTTGTTGAAGGTCCTTTTTATTGGAAAATCCTAGTGATTGTCTCTTTAGCTAAATGAGGTTGCACTCTATGTTACATAAAAAATTCTATCAATAAGATTGCACCCTTTGTTACACAAAAAATTCCATCATGGAAATGAGGCTAGTTATCCATTGATTGTACCTCAACTAGAACTAAATAATTTCATTCTACGAAACTTGAATTTCTTGCTCCACTTAGTGTTGAGAAGTACTCCTGACTATTTCCCAATTGATTATACCTCAACTAGAACTGAATAATTTCATTCTAGTGGATTTCATGCTCCACTTATTGCTTAGGAGTGCTTCTAACCCTTTCCAAATTAGTAATTTGAACACAAAATTTTCCACTGCACCGAGGACGCTGAAACTTCTTCAAAACCCAAAGAGAGTGACCTCAAAAAGATTGAGGAGGGACTACCCTAAAGAAATGTCTCCAATACAAACCCAACAAGATTTCCCAATAGAACAAAAGACAACAGATTCCTTACGAGAGGACATAATAAATTGGTAAAGCCTCAAAAAGGGAAATTTCCCTCACGTATTCCATTTTTTTTTAGACAAATTTCGGTTGCTATATTATGATCTTAAAAAGAAAAGAGAGGCAGTTCACCATACAAACAATGTTTCCTGAACATCATGGATCCAAGGAATTACAAAAAGGTTCCCTTCCTTGATCCTTGTTCTAATATTCCTGCCTCTAAGGCTTCTTATACTACTGTAAATCCTTACATATTGCAAACACCAAAACTTACAGCTACAAAACATATTTAATCTATCTCTATATGACAATCTTCCTAGCTGTGGACTCTTATGGGTATGGATCTGGCTCATTATGTTTTGCACTGGAGGTAGAAGGGGCTTCCTTGAGCTTTTTGTCCATCATGAACTTAAGAACAGTTATCGATTCTTCGGCGTGGCTGCACCGGTTGGCCAAGTTGTTGAACTGCTCATGTAGAGAATGAACTCTGTGCAGGAACAGATTGATTTCTGCCCGATACTTCTCATTGAGAACTCTGAACTGATCTTCGATTCGTGTTTCCAAACTTCGGACTTGGTCTTCCAATGCACGTTGTTGCGCTCTCAGCTCCTCAAACTCTGCCTGAAGGTCTCTGCAGTGGAAGCAGTCCTCTGAGCGGTCCATTATCACTGAGTGCTTCCTGTCAGTGGTGTCGACCTCTATAACGCAGAACCTCTGAACTCTTTGGCCTCTCCGCTTATAGCAGATTGCGACCACAACTCTCGCAGGGTTGTTACGATGCTGCTGAGCGCTAAGACATCTACCTTGGGCTGATTGGAGGCAGACGGGAGCGTTAAAAGCCTGTTGTCTGTATAACCTCCCTTTCTTAATGTTTTGAGGAGTTCTGCTACCTGGGGTATAAATAGAGTCCATTTGCATGCTGTGCAGGCGGGAAGATGCCCATCCGCGTCTCATGGTAATCCCCGGAATGGTCAAATGCATATCTTTAACCGCAAATGGGATCATTCTGCAAGGACGATTTTCTCCTGGATTTCTCTTGATTCCCATGCATTGAAGCGATATCCTGATCTCGTTTCTGATCCAAATCCTGCCTATCTTACCTGCTCTGTCGTCGACACTGACTGCTTGACTGATGTCACTGATTCTGTCAGCTGAGGTACATCTGTTGTTGACTGAATGTTGTAGGTTCATGGTAAAGGTTGAAAAGAGACAGTATTATTACAGCTCAGGCTGCCCTTGGAACGCTCGCATGCCCTGCTGGCATGCTTATCGGCCTCCTTGTTCAATCCACGTAGGATGTGGTAATACTCGACTTCTTCCATTGAAGCATGCAGGATCTGATTCCGGTGGTTTATCTGCTGAAGGAGAATATTTGGCGTGCTCTGTCTCTGCGCCATAAGCCTGATAATTATTGCAGAGTCCCCAAAGACCACTGCCTTTCTTATCCCTAACTTTAGCAGCTGTATGAGTCCCTGATACAGTGCTAATCCCTCTGCTCTGTTGTTGGAGATCTCTCCTAGCCCCCATTCGAAGTGAAGTATGCTCTCTCCATTTGCGTTGCAAATTAGACCCCCTGCACCTACTTGGCCCGGGTTCGATTTAGAAGCACCATCAAAAAACAGATAGAACCTGTTACAATTTCTCAACCAATTCGAAAATTCCTCATCCTTTAATCTCATTTTCCATGCACTATTCGTTTCTTTCGTTTGTGTCCTTCCTTTGTTTGTTTCCTGAGCGCTGGCAATGTTCTCAAAAACATAACTGATCAAATTTCTCTCTTCCATGCTATAATTTGTTGTCTCGATCTTGCCTCTGGTGTGATTTGTGACTGTCTCTAACGCTAACATTTTAGCCTTATGGCACATTATCCTGGTGTTGCAGCCTTTCTCCTGGAAGACCTTTCCATTTCTTGCCAACCATATGCGCCATAAAAGGGTTAGAGGAATGGTGTTCCATACCCTTTGCGCCAATTTACTCCTTTTCTCTTTCCATGGACAATTTTTCCTCCATTTGTGAATCGTTTCTGCAATAGTTGCCTGAGGCTCCCAGGGAGCTTCCCCTATTGAGGCCATCTTCCTCCAACATTCACCAGCCACCGGACATTCTATAAACAGATGCTGGATTGTTTCCTCTGATCGACAGCAGTTTGGGCATCTGGATGGCCCCATTATGCCTCTTTTCTTTAGATTTTCCGTTGTTAGCGTTTTTCCTTTCAGGAGAAGCCAAATGAAAAACTTGACTTTGGGGGGTGCTTTTGCTCTCCAGACAAGTTTCCATTGGTTCCATATTTCCTGTTGGAGGATGCTATCACAAAGAAATTGATGTCCAGCTTTAACCGTGTATTGAGTTCCAGTTGGGTCCCAGCGATATCCATCATGTTTGCCTTCTTGGACCGGGGCTTTGCTGTGAAGGAGATTTTTTAGGGCAGTGAGGCTAGTGTCTAGCTCCCTGGGGTGGTCCGGGAATTTCCAACCTTTCCATGCTTGAGAGTGACTATCCCATTGAGATATTTGAGCCAAGTGCATTATCCCTTTTCCATTGAGCCAGTTTATGGCAGGGATTGCCTCCGTCTTTGTTCCAATGGGTTGCTGTCCTAAAATTCTGTCTATGGAGAAGTTGATGCTGCTCCCCCCTCCTGGGACCTTTGAGATATTCTGAGACATAAAGGTAATGGCCTTCTTGCAGAGTTGCCAAATTTTTGTACTGTCTCTGTTAGGGATATTAGTCTCCACGAGTTGTTGCCTTGTGCAGTTCAGATATTTTGCTTCTAAAATCTTCTTCCACCACGCTGTAGGCCCTGTGATCATCCTCCATACTATTTTAGCTCTGAGTGCTAAGTTTAGCAATTTTGGTGATCTGATGCCTAGTCCTCCTTTTTCCTGAGATTGGATTATGTTCTTCCAGCTTACAAGATTGAATTTTTTCTTATCCGTTTTCCCTCCTTGCCAAAGAAAATGCCTGAGGGGTCTCTCCATTTTCTAATGAAATACAACAGGAGCTTGATATAAGGAAAAACGATATATGGGAAGAGAAGCTATACCTGATTTTAGAAGAACTAGTCGTCCTGCTGGATTCAGCCACATGGTGCCCCAGTGCTGAACTTTTCTCTTTATTTTATCAAGAATTTCGTTCCAGGTATCAGCTTTCAGCGGTCCCATACTTACTGGCATCCCTAAATAGGAAAAATGATTCCAGACTAGTTTGCAGGAGACTCCAAATATACTTGCAATGTTATGGATGGTATGGTTTGGTGTATTCCAACCATATATACAACTTTTTATCTGATTGACCTTCCCACCTGAGTAATCCATGAATTGATCCAAAATCTTCTTTAAGCGCCTTGCTATAGTGGTGGAAGCTCCTCCTAATAAGAGAGTGTCGTCTGCAAATTGAGAATGATTGATGTTCTTTGTTCCTTGCTCAATCTTGATGCCAGTGATTAGGCCTATCCTCCGGTTGTAATCCAAGTTTGACTGAATGCTTCAGCCATAAGGATAAACAAGTAAGGAGATAGGGGGCAGCCTTGTTTGAGGCCACGAGAAGATTGGAAGGCAGCACACGGTCTCCCATTAATCAAAGGGGAGATCTAGGGATCCATTATACAAGCTTTGATCATTGTGATGAAGGAGGGATCAAACCCCATTTTGTGAAGAACAGCAAACAGGAAGGAAGGCCTTACCCTATCAAAAGCATTGGCAAGATCCAGCTTCAGGACAAACCCTTTCTCTTTTCTGCTTAAGCTTGAGTGGATGGCCTCTTGCACAAGAAGGATAGAGTCAGTGATGTGCCTATTAGGGAGAAAGCCCCCTTGATTTTCGGAGATCAGGGACGAGAGGTGTGGTTTGAGCCTGGATGCTAGAATTTTTGAAATTATTTTATATGCTGAGTTGCATAAAGATATTGGCCGAAATCTTGAAAAAGTGGAAGGTCGATTCTCTTTTGGAATTAAGGCCAGATAGGTGGAGTTGGTAAATCCCCCCATTTTGCCTTTTTTTAAAACCCAACGAATCATCTTTAAGAGATCTTTTTTGATCATATGCCAATATTCTCTGTAAAAGCTAATGGAAAACCCATCAGGTCCTGGAGCTTTATCTGGGTGTAAACTCCAAATTGCTGCTTGGATTTCTTCTTCTTCTACTTCTTTTCTGAGACTGTTGTTCATTTCTTGAGTGACTCCTTTAGACAGATGTTGTAGCATGCTTGAATAATCCTCCTCAGCTTTATCCTCAGTCAGAAGATTATTAAAGTGCTTGGTAGCTGCTTCCTTTATAGAGTCCTGAGTATTGTGACGGTTCCCTTCATTATCCATTATTGTGCTCACTGTATTTCTGACCTTTCGAACCGTGGCCTGCTTGTGGAAATAAGAAGTGTTTTTGTCTCCCTCCTGTAACCAGAGTTGCCTTGATTTCAGTCTCCATTTTGTTTCTTCATCCCTAATAGTTTGACTCAGCTGTGAGTATAATCTAGTTTCTTGCTCTTTAGCTTGCTGAGTTAGCCCAAGAACTTCGATTCTTTGCTGCACTTCCTCTAGTTCTTGCTTAATTTTCTTTTTATTCATCTCGGGCTCTTGATAATTGTTCTTTGCCCAATTCTTTAAAGCCTGTCTTACTCTCTTCAATTTTGTCTCCCAAATAAAGGTTGGCGAACCTTCTACATGTTGAACCCAAGCCTGCCGCACCACATCTTTTGCTGCTGAGGAACGATTCCAAATGGAGCAGTATTTGAAGGGTATGGGTCCTAGCTGACATTGGCTATGAAGAGTAAGCGTTATTGGGTAGTGATCAGAGGCAGAGACATTGAGAATGTTTGAATGGCCTGTAGAGAAGGTGGACATATATGCTACACTGATAAGGAACCTATCAAGTCGTTCCATGATATTGCCGGCACCAATTCTTCTGTTACTCCAGGTGTACCTACGGTTTTTGGGTCTGATATCAACAAGGTCGTGCTCCTGCATGATGGCCTCAAGTCGACTTCTGAATGGATCAGGGATGAAATTTCCTCCTCTTTTTTCGTTAGCATGCATCACCAGATTTAAATCTCCTGCTATAATGAGATTATTGTTCTGCTCTTCTTCTATACTTGCTTCCAATGTGTTCCAACACATTTCTTTCTCTCTGTACTGATTCGGAGCGTATATGTTGTAAACTGTTACCTTTGAGCTACCTGTTTTGCTTTCTAAATTGACTCGAATCCAGTTCTGGTGTACGCTGGTGGAGTCACAGATCCATTTATTGCTATTCCACATAGTTAATATACCGCCTGAGGCTCCTCTTGCTTCGCTTGCACATCCATTGAAATGCTTTTGCTGGCTTATTACTCTACTCATTTCTGATTGATCTTGCTTTGTTTCTTGAATAAGAACAATTTCAGGATTTTCACTGTGGATTAAGTCCTTGAGGGCAACTAGCTTGGAGGGGTGCCCTAAGCCCCTACTATTCCAAGATAGTATTTTCATCATGATTTACTGGTTACATGGAGAGGTGCTCGCCTCTCATTGCCTTTGTTACTATTTTCTTTTTCCAAGTGTCCAAGAATGAAGGACTCTATTGGAGTTTGGGTGCCCAGGGCTATGTCTTTCTGAGTACTTTCATCCCTCTGTTGCTTGGCCGATTTCCTGCCAGGCCCTGGCTTTTTAGGGACATCACTGGATGCTCCATGTTCCTTTGAAGAGCTCCTGGTAATCCTTGAAGAGGGGGGATCAGGAGAGGGTTGGATGATGAGGGGAGGAGAAAGATGGATAGGGGGATCTGTGGTAGGGAAATCAGGTCCGGATTCTGCCTCAGAGAGGGTCGCGAAGGGATTAGAGGATGGAGGGAGAGGAGGATCGGGAATCAGAGGAGGGGAGGAAGGTTGCTGAAGGGGAGGTTGCTGAGAGGAGGAAGGTTGCTGATGGGAAGGATGCTGATGGGGAGGATGCTGTTGGGAAGAACCAGGGGCATCAGGATCCATAGTTTTGAGGGGAGGAGATGCTTTTTTCCTTTTTACAGTTTCCCATTGCCCATCCTGCTCATCAGATTCTACGTTAACTATTTTAGTGCATCTATTTGCAAAGTGTCCATATTCATGGCATACCTTGCATTTGAAGGGTATCTGCTCGTAATCCAACTGCTGAATATGGCACCAATCATCAACTTTCAATTTGATCGCTTCCGGCAGTCCTCGGCCCAGATCGACTTCAACACAAATCCGCGCACATGCCTGCATGTTGTCTTTAGGCTCACTGCGATCTATGTATTTCCCAACCGCATTTCCTATTGCTTTGACCGAGTCATCCCCCCAGCAGTGAAGGGGAAGATGTGGCAGTCTAACCCAAACTGGAACCGCATTTGGTATATCAAGTTCTGGATCAAAATCCGGGGTCCATTTATTGAGGTAGAGACCCCTGGAGTCCATAAAGTAAGGCCCATTTCTGAATATTAGATCTTTGTCCTCTTTGGTTTCAAAATGAAAAGTAAAATATCCTCTGCCACAGAATCTGATGGATATTTTACCCTGGATCTTGTCCGACCAGTTTCTCTCGACCCATCTTTGCACTGTTCTGGGTGATGGCCACAGTCCTGTAAATTGCCCGATTAACCCTTTTTCCGCTAGGGAAATGGCTGCCATGCGTGGAATGGTAGGTGGCAGTTGAACTTCCTGTAATACATCAAGCTTCTTCACAAACTTTGTTGTTGTTGGTCTAGGTCTTTGCGGAGGGAGAGACTTTACCAGGTTGGAGAAGGCTCTTTGCAGCTCCGGATCCCCACCAAGTGGATCCGGAGGATCCATGATGAAGCTCGTTCAGGCGTCCCAGGCCGAGGCTCGATCGCGGGTTGCTCGCGCGCGCAGCAGCAGCTCGCTCCAAAGGATGGAGGATATCCCCTCACGTATTCCATTAATCCCCTTGATAGGACTCAATTATACAACACATCCATGATGAGATTTTCTCCAAATGGCACATTTCAAAGTTGCATTTTCATGTCCCTCCTCTCCCCGAACCTTCGCCTTACTAAGCACACAATATCTTGACACCTATTTCCACTCTCTAATGCCTATTGCATGGGGTTTATTATTTATGAAATAGACTTATAACGCACTCATTAACCAGAAGGGTGACAAGTTTTAACATGGTGACCTTGTTTGCTAAGCCATCTAGTTCCTTATTGTTTTCCCTCAAAATACAGACCATTGAGTGATCCATCAACCTATTTAACAAGGTTTTGATCCTTCGAAATATAATACTCTTAGGGATGAAGCCAAAATGAAGTTGATAGACTTATGTTTACGAAATGAGTGACTTTAAGAATAAGTGAAAAAAGGCGCAAGCCTCAACTAAGTTATTGGTATATCTGGGTTGTGGGCTTTTGATATACTCTTGGTGTTATAGTGGCAATTAGAAGGTTTGATTATGTGCCTTGCCTAGATTACTCCAACAAATTACCGATTCACTATGGTTAAAAAAAATATATATATATATTATTATAATGATATACTCATTATTAATTCAATACACCATTTACAAAAAATGAATTTTAATTTAAAAATATTTTTCATAACTACATAAAATAAATTTTATTTATAAAATATTATTAATATTGGTTGGATAAACTATATAGGTATTAATGGACTTTAATCATTTTCTTCATCATATTTATTATACTCATTCTTCCAATACAATTTAGCAAAATATTATTTTTTGTTTGGTAGTTTATGTGAGTTCTGAGATGACTGCACGACTAACTTGTGACTTGAGTAGTTGCAACCCAGGGGCATTTAAGCTGTTAAAATCACCAGGGTATCACACCTAGTTTAGGCCACACCAACCCTTAACATGGCTAGATTTTTGTTCATAGAGTTTCAAACCGATGACCTTTACACCATGGAATACCTTAACAAAACACCCTATCACTATCTATTCTACGCCCAATGAACAAATAAAATATAATATTATCAATAATATATTTTACTCAACATTTTAAAAAAATGAAAATAATAATAAACACCACACATAAATAATTACTTCGTAAGGCATTTCCCTCTTAGACCAACTGCCCTCCCATGCCACTTGTGCAGTTGTGAGTCATTGAATTTGATGTTAGACGATAGAAATAGTTTATGCAATCAGATTGATTGAAAACCGCTATTTGTCGGTTACATTTCGTTACCGAATGGCCTCAGCCATTGTTTGAAAAACTTGCAAGCTTGGTTACGACTGAAGGTTATTCTATGCGAGGCATATTCAGCACTGCAAAAGCACCCTAGCTAATATGACTACCTTGGAACACGAAATGCTCACGCAACACAACGCTCTTAGTTTCCTGTGAAAACTTGACTTTCATGGCAATACTGCTTGGTGACTGCTTGCAAAATGGTTTATCAGATGTAGGGTTTCTTTATCAGCGATTCAACTTCCAGGAACGTTTTTGGACTACTTCGCCTCTGGTAACAATCTTAATCTCCCTTTTGAGTTTTTGTTTAACTTATATTTCATCCATTTATGACCCATTTCCCCAAACCCTAACAACGATTTAACGGTTGCAGGCAGAAGGCTGGTTTTTCTAAGCAACGCGCCATCCAAAGGTATATGGTTTATTTACTTTTCTTACAAAGATTAAAATGTGGTGGAGATTATTCATTTTCACCGTAATCTAATCTCAATGTTTTATTGTGAGTTTGCAAGTAATGTCTAGAGATAGACTTTTTTTGTTTGTTTACTAGCCGACACAGGATTAGTTCTTATTGGGTTTCTTACGTGCGGCTTCTTTTGTGCCAAGTTCTTCTGGAACCCACTTCCTTAATGGTTTTTTCTGCAGCTTAATAGTTACTAGAACTCTAATTTACCACTCTAATGCAGTGGTATAAGTAGTTTCAAGTTGAATTTGATGTAATATTTGACACAAGGGTTTCCCTTAGTACCCATGTCATTAATTGTTAAATTTATTGGGACAAATTGGGTTTTCTCTGAAAACCTAATTTGGAATGTCTTATTGATCATCTTACTATTAACAACACTTGAATTGGACCATTTAATACATGGCTTTGCCTTTGAGAGTTTTTATTTATAGTAATATATGTATAATTTTATTGCCCGGCTTTTGTGAAATGATTCTTTTATGTTTTTAGATGACAGTCGTGTTTTTTTGGTTTGGTTTATGCACTTATAGATAGTTATATACATATATATTTATGGCTCGCGGAACTATCCGCTTTCGATATCACCGATTGATGGCTAGTTCAGTTGTTTTTGGGCTCGTAATTGCTTTATGAAAACCCTGCAAGGAATGACTGTTCTCTTATGATTTTCAATCATTTTGATGGTTTTCCCTTTTTTTATAATGCCTTTGTAGTTAATGTATTTCTTTCTGTTCTGATAGTACTCAACCCATATTCAGATATCAAAGATACTGTATTTAAAGAAAAGTTGTTTATATTGTTGCATACAAATTCTTGGTTGTATTTTAAATCGTTAGTTAATTACTTTGTCCTATTGTGATTTGGGCTTACAGCCTCGAAGTCTTATACCCAACACGAGTATCTCAGGTCAAAGGATAGGAGTGGCTGGAGAAAGATGAGCATTTGAAGACCTAAACAGGACATTGTCAAGAGGAATATGCATTACTTTTAGAGTTCTTGAGCTGGTAAGAAACCAATGGAACTCTCGTTCTAAGTTCTGGACTAGACTTAGGTCTTGAGATTACAAAAAACTGATATCTGAAACTATCCTAGAAACAAAGGAGGCTCGGGGGAGACCTGGACGTAATAGATTTCAAAAATTTGAAAGCTTGGTTACGGTTGAAGGTTATTCTATGCGAAGCATATTCAACTCACAAAATAGAAGAAGCACCAAAAACATAATTTGTATAATAGAGGAATAGGGCGTTGAGACAAGTATAGAAAATTTGGCTCCACTAGGATTATGGGCTCCAAGTTGGTTAGCGACCCTTAGACTGCATCCAACAGTCGAAAGGAATGAAAATGTGTGCTTCAAGAGATGTTGGGGTTTCTATTGTATCACTCTTGACTACAAAGGTGCAGTTTAAAGTTTATAGGAATTACCTGGTTGCCACAAGAAAGCCAAACAGTATAGACAACTCCCAGTGGTTGATGTTCAAGCTGTAAGGTATTCAGGCACCATATAATTTAACTCGAATGCAATTTCTTACTCTGTAATAGATAAATTAATCATTATAATTTCATTGACTTGGAAAATTGTGATTGTTTTATATTTTCATTAAAACATGAAAAGTGACTACTTGTGTCAAAAACTATATAGGCTTGGAATGGAGCTCTGAGGCCCCTCTCAAGCGATGTGTGGCTTATCATAGCAAATTGATAGCAAACTGTGATTGGAATTGAACTCTCAGCCCCTCTCAAGCAAATTTGTGGCTTGTCAGAGCAGATTGTTTCATTTTATATACATATTTCATACTGAACACTGGTTGGATTCATGTGTGGAGTGTTCCGCTGACACTAATCTACATGCCCATTTCATAGTGGATATTGATTTGATTCATAGCGTAGATTAATCCTCCATATTTTTTCACAATTAAGGTTAATGGTTTTCTATGTATCATATAAAAAATGAAATAAATATATCTAAAGTCATTTTGCTTACCAAGTAGTGAATGAATTAACAATAATATCCATGTTATTTATTTGTCCTGTCAATAGAAGTAAAATTTTGTAATACCAAATCTCCAAGATGTTGGCAACAATGGAAAACGTTAGAATTCCCAATGCATAATGAATAATGGTGAAGTTAGAGATCTTTCATTTCTGTTGGTATAGTAGAGAGGGTTCAAATAACAGAGCGGAGTTATTAGCATTATGGGGAGCTTTATTCTATGCTAAAGGTTTGTTATTGATGAGATTGTCATCTTTGAAGACTCACAAGTGATTAAATGGGTTGACATGACATCTTTATTGGAGTCTTCAGTGCTGAAGAATTGGATGAAGAAGATAAGATTGTTGATTAGTACTTTCAAGAGGCTATCCTTCACACATATCTATAGAGAACAAAACTATGTGGCAGATAGACTATCAAAGGAGGATCCATCCAGAAATGATCAAACTTTTAGTTTTTGAAAATGGTTCATTCCTTCGTTAAGGGACTATTAAGATATGAAGGATAGAAACTTTATGTTATCTAAGTGATGATTTTGTTTTTTTGTTGAAGTGTCTAAGACTCGCAGAATCCTTTTGTAGAGATAGAAGGCACATAGTAAAATTGAGAGTTATTTTATGTAAGAGCAAGACAAATAGAAGATGGGCCCCGACATTTTTGGTTTGATGGGGTTGTCTCTTGTTGCTACTCTCTGCCTCATGTTTCCGTCTAGCTTTATTCCTTCTTGTTCGAATTTTGGATGTGGAGTTGGTTTTACTTTGATACAATAACTCTGTTGTTTTGGATCTATAATCTGTCTTTGTTTTACTTTCTGCTATAGCACTTTGTTTTTGGGAGTTTTTGCTAGTTGCCTTAGGAAATCTCTTTGCCACAGAATCTTTCCGATGTAATCTAAATTCATGCTCTATAACCATCCTCTGTATTTTTAATATAAGATCGTGTGTTTTTTCCTCTTGAAAAATACCCAGAACAGAGATAGGATCCTAGAATAGAAAATGTTAGATCTAATGAATGGTTGATAGTGATAAAATGAAATAGAAGAGAAATCCATGGAATGGTAATTTTTTTATTTAATGAAAGCAAGTGTGTTTTTTTCTTTTTGAAAAAATAAACACGTCACAAAGGTCAAAATCACTTACCATATCATGACACCAGATGCAACAGATAGTTTTAGAAACGACCAAATTTCACAAAAAGTTTCCCTTGAAAATCCAGTCCATGTGAGTGGGCATGCTCCACAGGTAATATACAGGAATTGTATAATAGAAGGTATCCACCACCTAATGTCTAGTGAGACAAGTGCCCCGTTGAGGCCCATATTCCACTTCAAGGCAAAGAGCCAATTTAACAAAAAAAGGACCATTGTTCCAACCACAGTTGACTATGCTATGATATTGTTCTTTCTCCGTGCAAGTAAATATCTCAGAATGGAAAAATAGAATGGAAATGAAAAGTGTGCAAGTAAATATCTCAGTCAGTACAAGTAACATGCATCTTTTTTACTCAAAGGGAATCATTCATAAATATGAGACCCCTAAGCAAGGTACATTCCTGAAATTCATCATTATTTAGTTTTTTGGTAGGTTTCAATCTTGTATTTAAAATGTATGAGTTAAAGAATAGTTCTAAATGGGATTACCTCATAAACTTTAGTTCTGGAGGACTTCTATCATATTCGACTGGAATTCTATGAAAATAGAACGGTAGGGTTTTTCTTTACTGTCCTCTTTAGCCAAGGCCATCTTTCTGCTTACCATTACCAACACTTTTGTTTTCTTCCATTTATGTGTCTGCCCTCTTTGTTGCCTTTTTACTTGTTGGATTATGTTGCCTTGATATTGTTGCTATATGTTTGTATTGAATGCTTAGTACTTTGTGTCCAAGAACTTGTTTTGGCAATGCCTCTTCAAAAGATGTTTTGGATTGAAATTTTGAAAGCCCAACAAATTTTGTTTTTGTTTCATATAATGAACAACAAAATTTTGGGATGAACACTTTTAACATTGAATTGAAATTGTGAATTCAGAAAGTCCAATTGGACAAACTTCAACTTGATTTACTGAAATTAGGAAATAAAGTTAGTTCATACTGGGGTTGTAAATGGAGAAATCATAGTGAGCAATAGGAAACATGCAGAGTTGTTGCTTGAATTGAGGAACAAAGGTTTCACTCCATTCCCCAAGAAGGGAAAACCTGTTTAGGTAGCTATTGTTGGGGCAATATCAGATGATGAAGAGTCTCCTAAAGACAACATTGAGATAGTAAAGGGTGTTCATGCTGGAGATTATGAGTATCTTCTATCCATGGCAATATGAACATTGACTTTAGAAAAAGTACAACAATTATGTGCTGAGCGAGACAAGCTTGAGGGTGATGTTGAGGAGCTTAAAAAGGAAACACCCAAATATCTATGTTGAAAAGACTTGGATGCCTTTACAAAGGAGTTGGATGTATGTTCCTCATATTTTGACATGTTTGGTAGATCCATATCTGTGTGATTCTTCCTGTCTGATAAATGAGTTTCTATTTTGGTTTCTCACTTTCCGAAAAACTATTATGCTCAAGAACTGCATGAGGCCAAGGATGATGTATATGAATTGAGTAACATGGGAAATGATGCTGCCAGAATCTTTAGACAAGTAGGCAAAAACCAGAGAAAAAATACCAAAAAAACTGTAACTGCTGAAAAAATTGATTCTCAATCAACCACCAACAATCAGGCATCGACTGCCTCTCTTACTACAACTAATGCACATAATGGTAATTATGTTTTTAATCAAGTGCAATTCAAATTCGTTGTTATAAATGTCAGCCCTATGGTTGATTTTTTTTTGACATATGCATGGCATCTATCTGCAGAAATTGTGAAACCCAAGCATGGAGGGGGCAAGAAAGGGGCTGCAAAAAACAAATGGTTTGTTTAAGTTACTTTCTATTTATTTCCCTAGGATCCAATTTATGTTGTTATTTAACATGGATGATGTGAATCATATATTTTCAAGAAGTGGAAAGCGATGAGGATGATGAATTAGATACCAGCATGTAGGATCGGTTGGCATCTTATAACCATGGCTTATCAACTAATCAATCAGGTTCCTCATCATATTTTTTCTGCAGCAATTGATATCTGCTAGGGAGATAACTTTTGTTATTTGAGCACTTCAATCTCTTCTAATATAAATTTGCATTTTGTAATCTGGGTACTTGTGTTTTTTGCAAATTGCAGTGGTTGAGGATCAGGGAAGCAAACGAAATTCACCAACTAAAGATTTTAAACCAAAGCAGAAAGAGATCACTAGACGGGCAAAAAAGGCTTCCCTTGTCTATGTTGAGATGTCAGATGAAGATGATACAATGGAAACCATTCACGAAGAAGAAGGAAATGAAGAGGAGGGAGAGAACCAACGAAGGAAGGCTGGTGCAAAAGGGAAGACTGCCAATGGGAGAACAAAGAAGGCCACTATGGCAAGTGATGGTGATTATGATTTTGGAATTGGTGAAGATGACGACACTGATTATGAGGAAGCCATTCCTAGGAAGGGGTCAAAGAAGCTTTTTACTGATAAGGCCTCCAAGCCCTCGAAAACAAACCCTAAAAAGTATAATTCTACAACTACTGCCCATGTACCTAGAAAGAGAGGACCCAAAAGGCCAACCCAGGGACAAAAGTTGATTGATGAAATGTTTAAGACTAATTCTGTTGACGATGTTTTTTATGTTGTGCAATTGTACAACCATCACCTTACAAGAAATCCCCTAAGAAAAAAGTGAGAAAAATGAGACCATCACCTTCCAACAAGAAAAGTGGATTAATAATGTCAAATTTGACGCAGGAGAGTGATACAAGTCCTCCTCGTGCAAATGGCTTTGCTAGATCTTCGTCCAACAGTCCTGAAGAAGTCAACAAAGCTCCAAAGCCAGTTGGGTGAAGAAGGCCACAGAGAGTGACTCCAACGCTTGTGCAGTATGCCTTGAGTGAGAGCAACGATGAAGATGAAGATGAAGTTGAGATCAGTGATTCATATTTTGTAGAAGATGATGACTAAAGTAGGAAAGGTGCTCAATGCAGAATGTGCATCTTTTACTTAGTATTCTGGTGGTTTTGATTTCAAAACAATTGTATCATAATAGGGCATGCCTATGTAGGGCTCTTTGAAAGCCATTAGTTCCTTTTACAAAAAACTTCAGAAATTCTTTTCTTTTAGCATCAATTAATATTGACATAAACCACAAATGTGCATAGAAGATTATGACCAAACTAGGAAAGTTATTCAGTATTCTTGTAAATATTTTATACTAAGTATTTTTGTGGTTCTAATTTTACATCAGTTATGGGTTCTTTGGAAGGCATAAGTATCTTCTTGAAAGCTTCATTTTTTTTTTCTTTCGCATCAATGATAATTGACATGACTACAATGTTTGTACATTTTTTTGACATCACACCACATAGAAGCAATGTGGTTGTCACTTACTTGCACTTGTTGGCCTGGTCAGATAAAGTCACAGAGAATATCTAGAAATATTTTGTGGTGCATTCCACAATTTAATCTTGCTGCTTATATATCTTTATGGCATGGGCTATATAGAGCACGCAAGCCTCATTTGGTGATGCATTCCATCATTCAACTGCAAATATCTTTTTTGTATTTTAGATCTAGAGAAAAGTGCAGGCTTCTTAGCATCTTGTCATTAAGTCAATTTCGTTTCTCCTACATCAATTGGGACATTAGGTGCAGGCCTCTTAGCATTTTGTCATTAAGTCAGTTTTGTTTTTACTATGTCAATTGGGACATCAGGTGTGAATTTTGGATCTCATTTGTGAGACAAAACGAGTCATGTTTGAATTGCAAATCTCTTGCATAAGATCTAGAAAATGGTATATCATTGTTTACACATCACATCTGCATAGAAGCAATGTGCTTTTTCATGTATCTGTGATTTTGTACTTATTTTCCTGGTCAGATAAAGCAGCAGGAATAGTTTGCAGAAATATCTTGTGTTTTATTTCACAATTTACTCTTGCTGCATTTATATGCAGGTCTCATGTGGCAGTGCATCTCATCAGTTAATTGATCCTTTTACCACATAAGTTTCTTTTTGGCATTGGAGAAAGTACTTATGTAGAAGAAGTGCATGGACTGGCCTTGTGATCAGCATTGTAGTAAGGAAACTATTATGTAATATTGACAATCCATTGGTAGTATGCTTCTTATTTAGTTTAGTTCTCATATTATCATATATACTACCGTTATATCACATAACATATCAAACATGTCTTCAGCTATGCTCTTCTTCCATATGTTATCCACTTACAACATTTCCTTTGCAACATCTCGTGCAATTTCAAAGGAAAAATAAAATCAATGGAAAAAAAAGTTGTTTGTATATGGTTCAATATATTCTCTCACAATTTTTGTGGGACTTGCGTTTTATTTTAAAAAACAAGAAAATCAACATTGCACTTTGTTGTTTGAATTGTGCATTATAAAAAAAAGAAAGCCTGAACTATAAGGTAAGACAAAAATAAATAACCAATTTCTTTATCCAAACAATTTTCCAAACCTAAACTTTCTTTTTAAATAAATAAATTCATATTTATACTTTAAATATTCAATTAAATTGCATAACATATCACCTCTTTTTTCTTCTATGCTACTCTTTCCTATGCTACCCCCTTATGGTGTTTCCTTTGCAACATGTGGTGCAATTGCTAGTGATAAATAAAATGAAATACATAGAATGTGCCAATGAATTAGCGCCACTATGGGCATGGAAATAATGGAATTAAAAGACTCGAAGATATGGACAGACCAAGGTAATCCACTTATCATTCACTCATTATAAAAAAGGCTTTCCATTTCTATTATCAACATATATCATATATTTAATGTTTAATAAATATTGCTTGCATATATCTATATATATATATATATGTGTGTGTGTGTGTGTGTATATATATATATATTTTAAATTATAAAATTTTCTTCTTACGAGTTTTCTTTATATTAAAGGCGAGTGAGACACAATAATCTAGTTGTCTTTAGTGAGACTTTTTGGAATCTTTTCCGGTGGATTTTTCCAGTCTAATTTCTCTAAAACCCGATAGGAATTTATTGAAATCACAAGTTTGATGGGTAATCCTTGCACAATCGAAGTGCCCTAGAGGTTTTTTAGGGTGTTGAATCCATATATACAGTTTAAAAACCAATTTAAATAACACAAATCAATATTTCACCTCAATTTTTTTCGGATTCCAGTACCCAAAAGTACAAAAAGTCACACTAAAGACAAATCCCACAATAATTTGCGTTTTTTTAAATGCATATTTTCATTTTTTTTCATATTAAAATTGATATTTATATTATTTAATATAAAACAAAGTTTAAGTTTTTGGCTAGTTTAATTGGTCATGGCTATATAAATGGAGTATTATGTGCGAGGAGGTTTGTGGTTCAAATTTTCCAATTCACTTGTGTGTGCAAAAGAGACATATGTACAAACCTAAAGATTATAGTAACAGTGGTTAGAATGGACCCCTTATCAAGCTAGTAAGATCCAATTGCTAATATATATATATATATATATATATATATATATATTATTAAAATATTTTTATATATAATAAAAATAAAATTATATTTATAGTCTAACATTTTTTCTAAAAGTTATTGCCAAAGGCTTCCTATTTCAACTTAACGTGGATGAGGATTTGTTGTTGATTTTATTTCTATTTTTTTAATTCACAACCTAGATTGATTCTCAAGGGAATATGCTCAACATATGCTTAGTCTAAATTCTTATCAAGGGCTGTAGTGTGTTACAGAGTTTGTTAGGGTGCATTGACTTTTAATAAATTAAAAAAATTAGATTTGTGCCAAGTGGCTCCCTGCCCACCAATTTCCTGAGATTTTCAAAGCATACCTAATTTTAGAAAAAACTTCCTTATATCTTGGTTGTAATGGATAGAAACTCTTCAACACTTCTATTTTTTATCATGACCTAGGATTCTTAAAGGTTAAGTAAAATCAAATTTAATAATGATATTTTTGTTGCAATAATTAATAATAATATTTGTGCTACAATAGTTTTTTTGTTATATATTTATCAATGGTAGATACAGATGAAGGCTCCCCTCGCACACCAATTTCCTAGGGATTTTCAAAACATATATAATTTTAGAAAAACTTCCTTATATCTTGGTTGTAAAGGATAGAAACTCTTCAACACTTTCGTTTTTTTGAATGCTTCGGTGATCCATAATGAATTAAGAAAAGTCTTTCGGTAGAAATAACATAAGAGAAATTTTTGGTCAACGCGTTTCGAACCAACAAGTGTGGTTCATCATCAGGACCAGATGAAAAGGTAGACCATGGCAAAGGCTTAAATAGAGAGCAATGTAGAGATCATAATTTCAAGTAATGATTATTTTTGAAAAATAATATTTAAATTATGATATTAATTTATTAAAAACAAATATTATTAAGTAACGACCATATTAAACGGCTAATTCTTGAAAAATAATATTTAAAATAATTTATTAAAATCAAATATTATTAAAAAAATCTATTAAAAAAAAAAAAAAACTAACAAGAATAAAAAAAATCAAAGTCAAACTCCAAACAAGGAGGGAAATCGAAAATTATAAAAAGGACTAAAGACCTGACAATATCATTTAATAAATAAAAATAATTAACAGAATAAAATAAACTAAAATAAAAATAATTAATAGAAAATAAATAAAACAAAACAAAAATATACGCCAGTCATTCATATATATATATATATATATTCAAAGAAAAGTAATCAATAAATAAAACGGGGTCAACAATAAAATACGGGTTGAAGCCCATTAAACAAATAACAAAAATACTAAAAAGAGTTAAGAATGAATAAGATGATAAAATACTTAAGAAAACAAAAAGGATCAAGAATATAAACTCTAATGAAGAATAAACCAATAACAAATATTATAAAAAGGACACCAATACCTACACAGATAAATAAACAAACAAAATAAATCCCAAAAAGAAACCTAAAAAACTAGGAGGAAAGGACACAGACCCAACTTCTACTAATAATCCAACCATCGTCTCTATTCATGCCCTGAGATTCTTAAGGGTTAAGTAAAATCACAGTTAATAATAATATTTTTGTTGCAATATTTTTTTTGTTATATATTTATTAATGGTAGATACAAATGAAGTCTTCGGCTATATCAACCACATTAATATTTTTAATGTGCTTTTACTAGTTAGTTAGTATATATATGTGTGTGTGTGTGTGTGTGTATGTGAAAATGTAAAATATTACAAAGTAAATTTTTATTTATTTATGTCATACACGTAAAATGTTATTCATTTTATAGATGTAGAATGTTATTTATTTATTTTATTATTATTTTTGTAGATAATTTTTTTATAATACACACTAATTACATTGATAAAATAATATGACATATATACATTAAGTGTTGTCTCAAGATAGGTAAACTAACTTGGACACACAATTGTTTGGTTGAGAGAATATCTCAACCACACACCAATCTAGGAAACATCTAGATATAACAACCCTAAGGAATAGGAACAGACTCCTGTAGATAGAATGAATCACAACTGAGACAAGTAGGAATTACAATTTCCAAGTCACCCCCTTAATGACTACTTGTCTTGATCTCAATATGCAAAGTCTAGTTGTGGTCAAACATAACAAAAGAATATGTCGACGTCCATATAAAGGAGCAACCATCCACCAGAATGCATGGGTGCCAACCGCTGCAACCGTCAGTCTACTAGGATGCCCTTCGCATACATGGTTCTGTCAACCATTATAACTGCATACATGTACTTGTACCTGCAAATCCCCCTCCATCATCATCATGGGTTTTATCGGATTACCCATAACCATGCTCTAGGTTTTATCGGATTACCCTCAACCATGCCAACAAGGTCTCCCAGCCATTAAGGCTCAACTCAACCACCAAGGCTCAACACAACCACCAAGGCTCAATTTAGCCACCAAGGCTCAACACAACCACCAAGGCTCAACTCAACCACCAAGGCACTCAATTTAGCCACGAAGGTTCAACACAGCCACGAAGGCTCAACTCTGCAACCAAGGCACTCAATTCAACCACCAAGGCTCACCACATACCTATCTTAACCAGGCCCAGGGTTTTCTCGGCTCACTCTCAACCATGCCTACAGGAATCCCATTCCACTTCACTCTCACACGTGGTTTCTAGCTTACCACAAACCAACACTACAAAGTGGTTTTTGGCTTACCACAAATCTGCAATTACAAAGTGGTTTTAAGATTACCATGAACTTCATGGGGTACACATGCCTCATCAAGCTTACATTTCACACTTCAACTCTTGGAGCTACCAGGTACATAATATTACGAAGACCACTATAAAACATCTTAGACTTGCTTACAATTAAATGTATGTGGCACACTATCATCATGAATCTATTCCACAAACACACACAAACTCTCAACTTAGTTGTCCATCATCCTTCAATATTGATGATGCTCCCATCACCATCTTCTGATGCCATTTTAGTGTCATGTCTTCATCATATATGGCAATAATTTTCCTGCAAATTAATTTGTCTATTGTTGGAATGGCCAGTTCCAACAAAGACAAATGTGTGACAATAGTTGGCTAAACTAAATGCCACTATATTCTTTCAACCATAAGTACATCACCAAAATAACACTTTCTAAAAAAATAAAATTTAAACAATGGAAAGAATTATTCTATTTTACATGACATCATGCTAAGGAGCACTAAGATCCATTAACTAATGCAAATGCATAACTCTGCTCTTGTTCTTCTCTCTTCCATACCCTTAGTTAAGATCAACGTGAACACAACAAAGGAAATCACCATCTTTGCATTTACTGCAAATTTCTCCGGCAGAATACCCCTAGGTATGGCAATAGGCTTTCAAACCACCAAGAGCATATCAGCTTCAACATCTCTGGCAACAAACAACCCCCATTCTCTAAGACCCACGTCAGAGGATCAAATTTGCACGGGACCCACATACTCCGCACATTCAGGGGGTCCCCTTGCAAACCCATTTGAAATCCATTCTGATAAATCAAATGTCCCGTTTTGGGACTGCAACTCAAAACTGCGACTCCTTTCCAAGGGCTCCATGAACTTTGTGGTGTTAGGGTGGTGTTGGAGGGCCGATTGGAAGCATTCTGATGCCTATGAATATTGGTCAAGCTCTAGCATAATTCTTCCCTTGCAATAAAGGCTCTTTGGGTGGGTTGATCGACCTCGTCACAGATCGAGCTCCAAAACTCAATAGCATGCAGAGCTACAAGTTCCTCGTCCTCCCTAACTGCCCTCACCATAATTGCAAAGATATCCTGCATATAAGGTGCAAGCTTCCCATAATGCATTGACGCAATCGACACCAAGCACTCGAACGCAGCTTGCCGGATCCTCACATCAGAACAAGCAGTCGCCTCACAGACCACCCTCATGATGTAATCCCTCTCCATGTCATTGTTAAAATTGGTTTGCGCAAAGTCCAGGTCATTGTGCAAGGCCCTTGTTGTCGCCAACCTCATATTGCCATTTGCCTCTGAGGAATTCATCCCCTGCACCAAACTGTTGAACCCACGAAACAAAACCCAAACAAGAAACAATCAAATTCAAATAGTGTGTTTTTCCCACACAACTACATTAACGTTCTCGCTTCTAATAATAGTAGTTTTCCCGTAAAAAATTACAGACTTTCACCCCGCTGCAAGATCCATCGATTGATGGACAAACTAAAAAATTAAATCAATACAAATACACTCTTTTATTTCCCTCAGCCCAGGAACGGCCAAGGCCTCATGCCCTCATGGGCTCTGATACCAAGATACATTTTGATAATACACACTAAATTACATTGATCAAATAATATTACATATATACATTAAGTGTTGTCTCAAGATAGGTAAACTAACATGGACACACAATCACTTGGTTGAGAGAATATCTCAACCACACACTAATCTTGGAAACATCTAGATATAACAACCCTAAGGAATAGGAACAGACTCTTGTAAATAGAATGAACCACAACTGAGACAAGTAGGAATTACAATTTCCAAATTTTCAAGTTTTGTACAGTAGGCCTTGATTATTAAGAACATGTGCTTCTTCGTAAGAGGCCATATGTTCAAACTTAGTAGAGTGTGGGGAGAGTACGTACACCTCTGTAATCATAGTTATTTTGAAAAAGAATAGAGAAAGAAATTGGCTTCCCTTTGAGTCAGAAAGCAAAAGTGAGGTTGCTAGTAGCCCATAATTAGACTCTAGAGTGCTTAGTTATTTTGGAAAATAATAGAGAAATAAATATTCAACAAAGCATCGAAACCCACAATTAGACTTTAGAGTGCTTAAATATTTTGGAAAGAAATAAAGAAAGAAATATTTAACAAAGCATCAAAGTCTAGAGTGCTTAGTTATTTTGGAAAAGAATAGAGAAACAAATATTCAACAAAGCATAGAAGTTCAACATGTCACTAACAGAGGTTTGGGCTTGGGTGGGGAGGATAATAATTATTTTTCCCAACCACCAAAAATAACTCTAATTAATAAAATATATTAAGAGAATATATATTAGTTGTTTCCTGCTCTCCGTAGGACTGGAATGCTATGCGTTGGAGTTAGGGATCTTGAGGGCCTTAAATCTCGATCAACGAATGGATGTTTTGGGTAAGAAACCTTCTTTAGTCCCTCCTATGGTTTCCAATGTCACCTATGTTCCTCCTCCTCGCAATTACATCAAATTAAATTTTGATGGGGCTGTTAAAAGTAATCCTGGCGGTTGCCGGTGCTAGTGGCATCTTTCAGAATGATCAATCTCTCCCTCTGAGAGTTTATGTTATGTCGTGTGGATTTGGGAGTAATAATATGGCATAATTTATGTCTTTAGACAAAGGGCTCCAAGTTGCTACACATGAGGGATTTCAACTCAGGTAGATGGTGATTCTCTTATTGCAATTCAGTGTCTTCAAAAACTCATTAATGGACAACCACCTTGAAAGGTTATTACAAGTTGGAGATTAGAAGGGCTTGTTGAACATATTGTTGTTTTATTGGATTCATTTGAGTATATCCGTGTTCAACATACATGTCGCTTAGGTAATAATGTTGCAGATTATTTAGCTAATATGAGTTGTCATTTTAATACCTTTGATTTTGAGGAAGTTTGGCCTATGACCTCCATCCTCACTGATAGGAAAGCTTCGCAAATAGTACTTTCTAAAGAAATCTCGGTCCCCGCTGATGGTGAACATGTGGGAGAGACGTCGTTGGGATAAGTGAGGGTGTACCACCAAGTGGATGGAGATAATGTAGTGGCTTTAAGCAGTTAATATTGTTGAGATTGGTTTGTGTGTTGTCATGGGTATTGTGTTTTGGTTCAATCGAAGGAATGTTTGATGGAAGCAGCTAGGGTTGGAAGGTGTTTTCACCACCTTGTCCTCTGGCTCTATTTGTTATGCGTGTCAAGTTTACAAGATAGTCCTCCTACAAGCTTATGGAACATTCGATTTGGTGTGGGATATAGTATGGTCTGCTTTTGTTCTCTTTCTTACGTGACTTACTTCATCCATAATCTATGTAGGCTCATAGTTTCGGCTCTTCTCTTTGTCTCTGGCTTATTAGTCTCTCTTTTGGTGGCTTTGTGTTGAGCCTGCTTGCACATCCTCTCCCTTTGGTCAAGCGACTTTTTTCCTCCCATTCCTTAAAGGTCAAGCAAGCTTCCAATTCCTCTCCTGTTGGTCGAGTCATGCTTGCACATCCTCTCCCTTTATTGTTCTCCTAGAAAGTTTCAATGTATATATTGTTTGGAGCATATGACTGTTTTGATTTGGATTGTTGGGGTTGGTGGAGGTATTGATTTGGCGAGTGCGAGACCCCTGGTGCATCCCGATGCTTCAATGCTATATCTCAATTACTGGATAAGAACATGGATAGTTTCTCAATTGGTGTCGCGCTTTGGGGTTAATGCTTCCTTAGCTTATGTTCTGGTTATCGTCTTGTGGTGGGGGATTCCTTCTAATTGTTGTTAGATTTTGAAGATTTGTTATCTGAAGGTCATCCTTCATCATTATGTGTTTCTGTCAATCGTGTGGTATGGTTTAGGATTCTTATAGTGCTTCTTAGTAGCTTTTATTCTGGGCAATTATATCAGTGGAAGTTTGGGTCCTCCTTTCGGATGTGCATAAAATTTCTTAGTCATTTGGGCTTGGGTCCTCTTGAGTGGTTTTTTGGGGACGATCTTATCGTTTTCAGGTCGAGCTTTTAGTGCCCTCCTCCATGTCCCTGGGTTTCATTCATAGGGCATTGTTCCTCCTCTAGTTGTTCTTGGTGTCCGACCTCTCAAGTTTTCATGGCTCCTTGTCAATGAATGCCTAGTTGACATGGTAGTGGTTCTTATGCAGTGTGGAGAGGGTCTCATCCTTTATGACCTTTATCCTATCATTATGTTGCCTTGGCTCTTGATGCAGTCCCCTTGGAGGTTCGTCGTGAAATTCTTCTTTTAGAAGACATGGAGAATGATGATTGTCCCTATGTTTCAAATTCTGAACTTGCAGGTGTTTGTGTTAAGTGGTTTCTGAATTTGGGACATTTTCGTTGCCGAAGGTTGCAATTCCTTAGTTCTATGGCTCTTAATCAACATACTTCTACGTTTTTAAGGCTTTTGTTTTGGGAAAAGCAGATTGAAAATTATAATGTCTTCTCCTCTCTTGAGGACATTAAACGTATGGTTCATAATATTCGCTTCGACCTCCACAATATCGATTCTCGCTTGGCAAAGGTGGAAGCAATTATGGTTTCAAACTCTGGCTCAGGTGATCTCATGGATCCCCCTACCCATAGCGAGCACACTCCTCATAAACACGCTTCAAATCATGGCTCTTTTGAAGCATATGCATGACGCTCTTAGGGGATTTTTAATTTTATGTCTTTTGGCTCAGCTTTGGGATTCAAGTAATCCAGGTTATCTTCATTTCTTAGGTGACATCAACTTTTTGCTTCGGTTCTCAACTAGTTTGGTTGGCGAAGACGCTTTTGTTTGTGTTCGTTGGGCATTCCGTCGACCGACTTTGGACTCCCAGTTCTTGTATATATATTTTCCATTGTTGCTATTGTACATCTCGTATGTTATTATTCTACATCTTCTCTATTATTTCTATACCTATATAACTTTGGGTCATAAGGATGTGTTGTTTTCTGGAGGGCATGAGCCTCTCCTATTGTGTCTCCTGTTTGGGCATGCAATATCTACGACTCAACTCTTTGTTTATACTTTAATTATCACGAAGGAGGGTAGTTTTTTTACCTATGGGTTATTGAGCTCCAGTTTGACTCTCAATTGTAAACAACAATGTATAATATTTTCGGTTAGAAATATATGTACATATTTACAAAAATAAAAAATAATATTTAATAATTGTAAACAAAGAAAAGAAAGAAATAAAGATTATAAAGTTATTACTTGTGATGCTACTTGAAAATGATAAATGTGTGAATGCTTTATTTTACTTTGGCATATATATATATATACTTTTTTTAATTTCTAAAATAATTTATTTTCATAAATTTAATTTAATTTATAATAAATTATAAATTAAATAACTTATTTGATTAAATGTAATCAATTGAAAGAAAGAACGAAATTATTTTAACGTCCACGAGGCTAAAGATAGCCTATGGGACAGATTGCTTCATCATCTGCTTGATGTATTCGACCCTTTTTCTGTGAAGCTTCAAAATAAATGCTCCCAACTTTTCGACAAACCCCTCGCTAAATAGATTATCCTAAGAGCTAGCTGCTAGCATATTTGCATAATTTTCCCTGTTGTCTTTGAAAGCCTCACATTCTAAAATGAAATGTTTTTATGTTTCCACTTTTCTGGAAGAACAAAAAATGCATACTCTTTCCTTCCACACTTCCTTTGACCTTTTCCAGCGCCCTGTTCCACAACGGAGTTGATGAGAATTAGTCCTTAACTGAGCAATAAAAATTTTGGCTCTCCAAGAGATATTGGCCTCTATGTATGCTTTTGGTTGATGACTATGAGTGAGATTAAATGCTTCAATATAGTAATTTTTCTTTCTTCCTAGCTCCTTATCCCAAGTACGCTTGTGAAACTTTTCCATAACAAAAGCTTTTATCTCTTTGTTGTTTATGGAACACGCGTTCAAGCAAATACCCCATTTACTAAACCATTTGTTATTTTGTTGCATCCAAGTTTTTTTGCTCTTGCACAATCTATCATTAAAGACAACCTTAGGCCATCTACCCTCTTCCATTTGCTCAATTTTTTTTAAATACCTTATGACTCGCACCATAGCAATTGCTTCAATAGGAGCAGTCCCTATTTCACTTAACAAGATATCATAAGGAACTGCACTTTTAATCTTAAATTTGTTTGTAATCAAACACTTCTGAATTTTCTCAATTTGTCTCCACTACATGTCGGATGTATTGCTGGCCCATAGTTCACAACCATAGAGAATCACCGAAATCACTAGAAGCCCAAAAAGATTTTGAGTGGTTTTCCAGTCCCACAACTCTGCCTCTATACACCTATTTTGAAAAGCATAAAATGCTTTCCAACCCCCCAAAGTTCTTTCTTTCTACAACCATTCAAATTTTTGTTGAAGTCAATTCCAAGGTATTTGTAATCCACAACTTCTTCCAGAATGTTGCCTTCAAAGTAGAATTTATGCTGGTTATGTTTTCTTTTCTTAGAGAAGACCACTACTTTCGTTTTGTTGATATTGACTCCCCACACTTCTACAAAAATGCTCAAGGGATAGTAAGCGCTCTTGCAAACGAAGAGCCGATTTAGCAATCAGAATAAGGTCATCTACATAAAAAAGAAGCCTTATAACAAACTTGCCCAAATAGATACCATCACCTCCTTGTGAATTTAACCACTCCTCAAGCTCGTCGATACATAAACCAAAAAAGGGTAGGAGACAGTGGGCAACCTTACTTGACCCCGATATCGCTTCTAAGACTTTCAAAAATGCCTGCTAAAGTTCTCATTTTGACTTTCACCTCTTCATACAGCCTATGCAAAGCTGCACTCAAATGTTTAGGAACCCCAAGTTCCTCCATTCTGTGCTAAAGCTTATCCCTAGAACCGAGTCAAACACTTTTCTGAAGTCAACAAAGCAACAAAAGACTTCTTCCTTTTTCTCCCAAACTTTTTCAATGATGTGCCTTAAAGTTATACAATAACCAACTATGGAATGTTTAGGTCTAAAACCTACTTGCCCTTTAGCATGCTTATCTCTTTCTTCTGCCCACTTGCTAATTTTGTTTTCCAGCATGCTTCCAAATAGCTTTGCAAACAAAGGGTTTATCATGATGGTCCTATAATTGGAGGAATTATTGACGTCACCACTCTTGAAAAGAGGTATTGCCAGACTAGTTGTCCAATCTGTGGGGAGCCCTTGTTGTACAATGTTGTTGAAAATTTTTGTAATGTGAGGTGCAAGAATTTTTGAGCCCCACGTTAGATATTATGCTTGGAGTTCAACTAAGGCTTTTGCTTTTCCAACACCCAACTTCTTGATACCCATATAATCCGGATCTTGGGGGGAGGCCCTCAAGATCTAAAAGATTGAAATGGATCTTGGGGGGGAAGGCCCCCAAGATTTGAAAAATTGAAATGCCAGAAGAAAAAGAGGAGAATGCCCAATAAACAACCACAAAGAAACTTTTTATTAAAACAGAGAATAACTATAAAGACTACATTGTGGCGGACAATCTATCATTTTACAAAATGCGACTTGTTACTTATAGTATTTTTTAGTTACAATACCACGGGTCAATTCCATGGGTGAATGAATACCATGGGTCAATTCCATGGGTGGATGTCACAATACCATGGGCAAATACCATGGGTGAATGAATACCATGGATGGATGTCACTTACAATACCATGGGTGGATGCCACTTACAATACCATGGGTGAATTCCATGGGTGGATGAATACCATGGGTTGATGCCATTTTTCATTTGGATCATTCCTCTCTCCTTAAGAAGCAATGGTCCCCATTGTGTGAAGTTCCCTCCCGCGAAGCCTTTCTTGAATATGAAGAGCCACTGAAGAAAAGGGTTTTATGGGGTTAACCCATAACCATAATGAGTGAAGATCTGAGGATAGAGATACCCTGTAATGCTTGTGACCAACTGTGATACTGACAGTCTGCAGCCTAGAAAATGGACTTCGATGAAGTGCGGGTTTGTGGATGACCCATAACCATGATGAATGAAGATCCGAGGATAGAGATACCCTATAATGCTTGTGACCAACTGTGATATTGACAATGTGTGGCTTAGCAAATGGACTTCAATGAAATGTGGGTTTGTGGATGACTCATAACTATGACAAACGAAGATCCGAGGATAGAGATACCCTGTAATGCTTGTGACCAACTGTGATACTAACAATGTGCGACTTAGCAAATGGACTTTGATGACAAGGATTTTGTGTGGTTGACCCATAACCGTGATGTTGGTTGTTGATGAAGTAGCAGGTGCCTACATAACCTGGGGTGGGAGGGCACGTCTCCAAATAACCCAAGCCGAATGTTGCTATGCTGAAACTGAGGAATGTGAAGTAGGTGCTTACTAAAGTGGGGTAGGAGGGCACGTCTTCAACGGGAACTTGCTCTGAATGCTGCTCCATAATTAAAATGGACATAACTCGGTCAATATAACTCATAATATTTATTATAGCCTGTTTTTGGAAGTAGAAGGACCATTTTTCATCTTCACATTTGTTGGAAATCCTTATCTGGACACTCTATAATCTCATATTCGCGCTGCAATTTTTCCGCCGTCACAAAAGTTCTGAAAAAATAGTTGATTTTAAATCAACATTATCTCCCACATCTGAATTCCGATTCAACCCATTTTTTTTTTGAAATTGGGTAACTTTTCAAGAGGAACTTAGATCTACAATCCCTTTTATGAAATTATGCACAAAAACTTCAAAAAATGATAGGAGAGTTTCCATCCACTAGTTGTCGTAAATAAATAAATAAATAAATTCCTCAATAACCAGTCCGCCGCCATTAAATTCACGATGGAAAAAGAAGTTAATGGTTGTCTTCCGTTCTTGGATGTTCTCATCTCTAAGAAGGCGGATGGTTCCTTTTCTCATCAAGTGTTTAGGAAGAAGACGCATACTGAGCAATACTTACATGCGTCTTCGCATCATTTCCCAGCTCAGAAGTTAGGGGTTCTTAGCACGCTTGCCACCCGTGCTGTTAGAATTTCGGATGAGAAGAACCTAGAAGCGGAGAAGGCCCATCTCCTGGATGTCTTTGAGAAGAATGGTTACAATAGGCACCTGGGTCGAAAAGCCTTCCTCAAGGCCAAAAAGGAGCCTTCAACCCGAAGGGTTCCTAAAGATCATGTCTCGGGTGTGAACCTCCCTTACATCCAAGGGATCACGGACAGGATTGCAAGGATTCTGAGGAAGTACGATGTGCCCGCTACTTTTAGGCCTCTTAACACTATCCGTAGCTCCCTCAGGTCTGTGAAAGACCCTATCGATCCCAAGGACATGAAGGGCGTCTATGTCATTCCTTGTTCCTGTGGGACCCCTTATATTGGGGAGACTGGTCGCTCTATCAAGCAACGGATTAGCGAGCATTCGGCGGACTTAAGGCATGGTAGGACCAAGTCCTCAGCCCTGGCTGAGCATGCGGGGAAGACTATGCATCATGTATGTATAGAAGAGGCTCAAGTCATTGCAAAAGTAGCCCATTTTCACCATCGCAAGTTTAGAGAGGCCTTGGAGATTGAGAAAAGGCCGAACAATCTTAATAGGGATGATGGTTGGAAGATTAGCAGTTGCTGGGTCCCAGCCTTGTCTTCCTAGCCTCCTCATTCCCCTTTTGTTAGGTCCTAGGGTCCCTGTCCTCCGTCTCCATTGGTGTGTTTCTGGCGATCCTATTAGTATGGAGTGTATGGATTATTAATTTCTAGCATCTTCGGGCTTATCCCGTTTAATTCTATGGGGTATTTTCCTTCAGATTAGATCTTTATTTTTTTGCATTTGTATTTATTGCTTTTATATTGGATTATTAGTAATAATCTATTTACCTAAGTGGCTTAGATATCTTTTTAGTGAATTAATTATAGAAAGTGATATAGTTGGAAAATGACCTTTATGTCAAATAATAAATAAGAAATTCTTATGTATAATAATCTGATTTTATTATATGATATACCTATAATATTGAGTGAGTTTAAGTTAGTTATATTTGTTGGATATTCTATTACTAATAAACATATTCTTTAAGTATGATAATTACCTAATGTTACTAAGTAATAAAGATTAAACAAGAATATTAAATTATAAATATTGGAATTATACATAATATAAATTATTTAACAAACATAAATTATTATTTTTATCTTTTTACCATTAGCTTTAAGCAATTAATATTAGATTAATACACAATTTACCTATACTCTATTATTAATAAACATTCTTTAATTAGGTATTTACCTAATGTAACTTAATAATAAAGATTAACAAGAATACTAATTTAGAAATATTGTAATTATAAATTATATAGATTATTTAATAAACATAAATTATTTTAGAATGGGCCAATTGGATTTAATTAATTATAATAATATATTAGGGTTCACCTTTGGACCATTAGCTTTAAACAATTAATTAATACACAATTTTCTATTATACTTTAATTTTGTATTTACCTAATGTAACTAAATATTAAAGATTTGTCAAGAATACTAATTTAATAAACTTTGGGCTTATATATTATATAGATCTTTTAATAAACATAAAATATTTTTTGGCTAATTTGATTAAAATAATACAATAAGGGTTATCTTTGGACCTTAGATTTAAACAATTAGTATTAAATTAATACACAATTTACTATATTCTATCATTAAAAAAACTTATTCTTTAAATATGGATTTACCTATTGTAACTAAATACTAAAGATTTACCAAGAATACTAATTTTAATAATACTTGAATTACTAATTATATAGATGATTTTATTACAATAACAAAATGAAATCCCTTAATATATAAATTATTTGTTTTAGCGGTTTTTAAGAATATTAATAATATAATTGTGGTTTGACTTGGACCTTTGGTCAAAATTAGCCGTTGGCATTATAGCCGTTGGAATCTCTGCATACTATATTTAAACCAGCTGAACCAAATTAGTCTTCAACTTGTCCTGACGATGAACCACACTGGTTGGTTCGAAACGCGTCGACAAAAGATTGATTATGTGATTTTTGCCGAAGATTTTCTAACAATGTTATGGATCACAGAAGTCTAAATTCCTAAATAAATTCCTACAGCATAACTGATTTTAAATTAGCGATATCTCCTTCATCTAGACTCAAAAAAAAAAAATCTACAACATAGCTGATTTTAAATCAGCGATATCTCCCTCATCTAGACTCCGATTTAGCCGATTTTTTTATTTTTTATTTTTTGTAATTTTTCGCAAAGAATCTAGATCTGTTATTTGCTTTTGTAAATATTGCACCAAATGTTTTATATCTTATTTGCAAACTTGCCGCCTAAAAAAAAAAAATCCTGCAAAAAAAATGAAAAAGAAAAATTCTTCCCTCTTGGCCCAAGAAAATGCTTTGTGGAGGACGTAGCACATGTCTGAAGTTTGTTGAATATTGCTGCAAAGTTTGAAACTGAAATATGCATCAAACCCTCATTCCCATGGAATCATAACCTGCTCCGATACCATTAATCCGGATCTTGGGGGGAGGCCCTCAAGATCTAAAAGATTGAAATGGATCTTGGGGGGAGGCCCTCAAGATCTAAAAGATTGAAATGGATCTTAGGGGGGAGGCCCACAAGATACAAAAAATTGAAATGCCAGAAGAAAAAGAGGAGAATTCTTAATAAACGACCATAAAAAAACTTTTTATTAAAACAAAGAATAACTATAAATGCTACATTGTGGCGGATAATCTGTCATTTTAAAAAATGCGACTTGTTACTTATAGTATTTTTCAGTTACAATACCATGGGTCAATTCCATGGATGAATAAATACCATGGGTGGATGTCACAATACCACGAGTCAATTCCATGGGTGAATGAGTACCATGGGTGGATGTCACAATACCATGGGGAAATACCATGGGTGAATGAATACCATGGATGGATGTCACTTGCAATACCATGGGTGGATGCCACTTACAATACCATGGGTTGATGCCATTTTCCATTCGGATCACCATCTCTAGCTCTTGTACCGTGAAGAGATCAGTATCAGTGTTCACCAAGGGGGGAGGGTCAACTTTGGGAACCTGCTCATAGAGTTGTCTTGCATAGTCAAACCATTTAGAAGCTGTAATATTATTTCCAATTTGTATCTTTTTCGGTTGGAGCTCCTTCCAAAATAATTTAGGATTATTTTTCCCAAGGAAGATTAGTTCTTCCCTCCTTGAAACCATGAAATCGACCTTTTTCTTGCTTAATAACTGCTTGTAAGCTTTAAGCTTTATGTTATCCTTGTTTGACTCTTTCCACATTCTCCTTGCCTTTTTCTTTTCCTTGTCAAACCAAGCATTAACCGGAAAGCAATTTGTTTCAAACTTCTTAATTTTTGCTCTTTTGCACTTTGCAAGTGCGCATTGAATTAAATGTGTTAATTCATGACTATGAAGGCTGTGAATTGTAATTTTCTCCTTCTCGAAGAGCCTCTCTAGCGTTATTTTGAAGGTATTACAATTTTCTGGGGTCAAAATAATTCTGCCCTGTGGGATATTTTGTTGGACATGCTGAATTTTTGACTCTAATTGTTTATTTCCAATCCAAGAGAAACATAAATAAATTGGCTTGTGATATGATTTCAAGTCCCACAGCTGATCTCCAATCAAAACTTCTTCCATTTTCTCACACAAACCATGCGAACAAATTACATAATCTACCATACTTGCCCAATTGTAAGTATTGCAAGTGAAATCACTGGACTTTGCCCATCTAGTCAAGCCATTGCAAATGACTAAATCAAAGGCCCCATATAGAGTAAGCAATTGTTCACCAAAGAGATTGCAACCATTGTTCTATGAAATTCATTCCCACTGATGATTACTTTCTTCTGTAAGCCAAATAGGGTCACAATTATCTTTACAACAAAGAATGCTAGTTTGCTCACTTGCAGTCCTAGCATTGAAATCACCCACTATAAGGACTTCACCCAGCTGCAAATATATTGCAATATCCGCTTTTAAGGCTAAAAATAGATCTTTGTGGTCAAGCCCTCTACCTTTGTAGATTTTTGAAACCCACAGCACAAAATAGGATGCTGCAATTCTGATTTAGTTTCCATTTTCTGATATTTTAAACCAAATGAATTGCTTATTTGAATCTTCTTTTTCTAACTGAATGAGACGACCTTCTTTCTCCCTTACTAAAACCATGATACCCCCGTGCGCTTTGTCATTCCTTGCTGCCTTGTTCCACACTGCCATCTTCCAGTATCCTTCAAACAGAGGTGTCTTGCACCCTTCCTGCTCATGTGATTCTATGAGGCAAATTATGTCTCTATCTTCTGCAATAGGCCCTAACCCAAGTCCTCGTCTCCATGGGTAACCTTTGCAGTTCCAACAAACTAATTTTAAGAAAACCTGGGTATGACTTGATTGCTATTTATTTTGACACGCAAGACTCGCATTTGAGTCTATGTCCCTGCTTTCCCATACTGGCCTTGCTTTATGATTTCTCGTTGAAGAGTTTATTGCCTCTTCTTTATTACCATCTTGCTGCTCTATTTTGGAAGGAGGTCCAAATTGTGTTATCACAACTTTGCCTTTATAAATCCATGCTCTCTTGCCTTCATCTCTCGCTGCCCTAACCTTTAGAATTTCCTTCCTTCTTTCCTCCTGTTGTTTTACAGTTAAACATTTTTCTAGGAAAAAACGAGAACCCCTCAAGAGATGTTTCTTGCTTAGAATGATATATTTATCACGCAAGCTAGGCATAATGATTTTTATGGCCCTAGATCTCTCCCTGTTAAACTTACCCACCCTCCCTGCTTGGCATATTTGTCCTTGCCATAACAACTTGTCTTTCAAGAAGTCTCTTGCAAGGTCAAGAGTACATTCATTTTTCCCATAAGCTTTCACCCCTTTAATAATTATGTTTGCTGCCCTATTTTGTCTTTCCTTGCCTTCACTATCTTGCATGTTGTCAACCTGAATATTTGTTTCTCCTTCCTTATTAGCAGAATTGCTAATAACTTGAGCCCAAGTTTTGGAAACTTTGGTGGAATCTCCTTTCGTTTCTTCTCTTGCGTTCTCTTCATGATTGTTTATTTAGGCAATCATTTTCCCTTTATCCTGGGATGATTTCACATTCACCACCTCTGTGTAATGTCCTCTAATAATAATAAAAATAACAAATAATATAATATAATATTAAAATATAAGAAAATAAATGATAAACAATAAAGAAAATATAATAATAGTAAATAAATAATAAATAATAAACAAAATATAATTATAATAAATAAAATAGTAAATAACAATACTAGAGTTCTAAATAAATATAAATAAAAATAAATTATAAAAAATAGTAAAAATAAGTAAAGTTAACAAAAAGTAAAATAAAATAAGAAAGAGTTAAATTAAGAGAACTATAAAAATAGTAAAAATAAGTAAAGTTATCAAAAAGTAAAAATGAATAAAATAAGAAAGAATTATATTAAGAGAATTACTAAATTAAGTTAAACTTAAAATAAACAAATAAAAGTTGCATGTTGACACATGTATGCGGTTCCCCTTCCAATGTTTGCTCTATTTAATAGACGGTGAGGAAGATGAGAGATCATTCCATGATTCCATCATCCATTCTTTTGGGAGAAAAGTGTCGTGAGACAAAGGATTCCCTTGCAGTAATACATTGAATGAGGGCTTGGGGTGGGCCAGTTGTAACAAGATTTTGTGCAATTGAGCCTACGGTTGGGTGGAGGGTCGTCCCCAAAATTTTGTTGTGGTTAGCAAGATTCAAATAGCGTTCAACTCCGAAATCACAAGTAAGGAATATCATTGCCATAGGTAAGTTGTCTCTGCTCATATTTCCGAAATTCAATGTTAAATCATTGATAAATTGTGTGTTGCTTATAAATCGCATAATTAATCTAATTAGTTGTATGTTTTAATTTCGGGGTTGTTACACTCTACTTTCCACTACATATTTCTTTATGTTTTGCACATCCGCCTTCATGTGTTGCCATTCTGTCTTCCCTATCAGGAGAGCTTCCTGTAACAATGCCACTTGTTCTTTTAAAACTTTATTGCTTTCTGATAAAGCTTTGTTCTTAGCTGTTATTATATGAATTTTATGATCTCTTTCCTGCCCTTTAGCTTCTAAAACCTCCAACCTTTGTTTTGCATTTAATAATTCTTTCACATAAAGATCAGATGACTAGGTGAGAGGTTAAATATCTATATTATATAATAAAAATTTCCAATTAATTAAGGCTTCCTATTTCAACTTAAGGTGGACGAGGATCTTGACTTCTTTTTATTTTTTTAGTTAACGATCTAGATTGGTTCTCAAGGGAATATGCTCAACATATGCTTCGTTTGAAAATGCTTATCAAGGGCTCTAGTGTGTTACAAAGTTTGGTAGGTTGCATTGACTTTTAATAAATTTAAAAAATTAGATTCGTGCTAAGTGGCTCATCGCCCACCAATTTCCTAGAGATTTTCAAAGCATACCTAATTTTATACCTTATATCTTGGTTGTAAAGGATAAAAACTCTTCAACAATTCTATTTTTAATCATGATCTGGAATTCTTAAGGGTTAAGTAAAATCAAAATTAATAATAATATTTTTGTTACAATAGTTATTAATAATATTTTTATTGCAATAGATTTTTTTTGTTGTTGTGTTGTATATTTATTAATGGTAAATACAAATGAAACTTTCAACTATATCAACCATATTAATATTTTTAATATAATTATACTAACATATATTAAATTTAATAAATTAATTTTTTATATATAATAGTAAAACAATAAAACAAAACATTTATGTTAAACATGTGTGTGGAAATTGCATATCCATTTGAAACCATCCACTAAATCAAAGATGCTCCTCGCTCCTTTATGAAGAAAGTTGGCATCAACATAAAAACAAAAATGTTTATAACATTTGACCACTCCTTTTCATACACACTCTTGTACATTGTATGGTAGGATAATAGCTGGAAACTACCAAAAATTTAGGTAAAATTTTAATGAAAAATAATAGATATTTTTGCTTTATTTAATGTAGGAACTTTATAGTGAAGTTTTAAAATTTAGTCTGGGAAATGGGTTAATTGTAAAGTGTTTACAGATTTAGTGCCGACTATAGATGATAATTGGTTGAAAGTTATATATATAGAAATAACTAATTTATTTTAATTTAGATTTAGCGCCGACTCTAGATGTTACCGGTTGAAAGTTATATATTTATTGAAATAAATATTTTATTTTAATTTAGTTTTTAAAGGTAAATAGATTTATGATGATTTTTTAGGGATATTTATTAGTATTGATTTATTATTATTAAAAAGTGTAATTTATAATTTTTATTTAAAGATATCTAGATTGACTTATTATTATTATTTGAAATATATATTATTTAATAATGATGATTATGATTAATATCCACTAAGATTAATATGATTGATCGAACTTTAAAAAAGTAAGAGATTAATTGACATTCTTTAATATTTTATTTCAATAGGTAATATAAAAAAATAAAAAATAAATGTATAGTCTAACTAATAGACAAAATGACCTTTGTTTAGACATTTTTTAATAGTAAATTTGTCCAAATTTTTGTAGATATTTTTATTTCATCTATTTTAGACTACACCAAAATAAATAATTATGTATATACATATGTGCATAATAATATGTAAATAAGAAACTACCTTAATTTCATCATAAACTTTAAATCTATAAACATTGAGAGGAGTAATTTTAAATTGGATGTGTAATTTTTTTTTTCATTTCATTGGGATGTGTAATTTTTTTGGTCATTTCATTCCATGTCTTGTATTAATTCCTTCGTATTTAATGATAAAAAAATTATATATAAAAAATTATTCTTTTGAAAAATTACAATTTTATATGAATTTATGTTAGATATCATTTTGGGATTCAAGTGCGTTAAGTAAGTCATTCACCCCTGTGAGCATCACCCGATGCAATGAGTGCTAAGTGAACTATTTAAAATCATGAGAAATTAGTCACTTATGACCCGATGCAATGAGTGCTAAGTGAACTATTTAAAATCATGAGAAATTAGTCACTTATGACTACCTCTCAGACTTACTTAATGCAATTGAATCCCAAAATGATATCTAATATAACGCACTGCGTAAACCCCCATACATGAATTTATGTTATTATTATTTTATACGACTTGAGTGGGCCTAATGGTTAAGAGCATGTGTTTCCTCCTAAGAGGTCACAGGTTTAAAAACTAGAGGGGTTTTTTATTTTCTCTTTCCAAAATAAAAATCAATTTTTTATTTTCTCAGATTGGATGCTTCTGTGATTCATGATATAATGATTAAGATCTTCTAGAAAATCACATGGAGAATTATTGGTCGACGCTTTTCCAACCTTAATCTAGGTTCATCATCAAGACAAGGATGAGGAGCAAGATCAACATACTGGTAATATATATTCGAGAGATGAACTATAATTATCCAAAGTTCAAAAGAACAATTATCAAGAAAGAACATTAAGAAATAAAAAGTAATATATTCAATAGTTATTTTTGACTTTCTATTTTAAAATAATCCATTTTATTTCATTTAATTATTCATATTATTTTAGAATTTATTCCAAATATTTTACCATTTTTAAAATAATATTTTATAATTTGTTTACCATTCATATTGTTTTATAACTCATTCATAATTATAATATTATATGAACTTAATAATTCCTATTATTTTTATCTTATATTCTATAAATAAATTATATTAATTTTAATTGATTGAAAAATTATAATAATCTAATAAAAAAGGAAATTAATACAAAATATTATTAATAAAAAGTTAATAAATAAAAATCAATAATATTATCATAATACCCATATGTTTGAATATGGCTTGATTTTTTTTAAAATTCATTAATCAAATAAAATAAAAACAATACAATTAAAAGCCAAAGAACAAGACACCACCAACCAAGACAGAGGAAGGAAAACAAGGGGTTAAGAACAAAGAGAAGGGACCTAAGAATGAAATGCTTAACTTCCATCCATCATCCCTATTAAGAGTCTTACTCCTCTTTTCAATTTCAATGGCTTCTCTTAATTTACGGAGATGGAAATGGTTAACCCTCCCGAGGACCTTAGAATCCTCTAGCAAATATGGTGTTTCTTTAATTAAGCATACAGAGAGGAGTCTTAGAGTGCCTTAGAATCCTCTAAGCAAATATGGTGTTTCTTTAATTCAACATACAGAGAGGAGTCTTAGAGTGCCTAAGGTCCGCTGAGTGCTCCCGAATCCTTTGTGAAATGGAACTCCTAGAGTGCGAATCCTTTATGAAATGGAACTCCTTGTCTCTCCAATATAGGAAGTTCCACAAGAACACTGAATTAAATAAACACCTTCATGCATTTTATTGATTACAATGATGATATAAGAGAGGTTAAGAAAATATGAGGCTATTTAAAATTCTTTAAAATCTTATGTCTATTCCGAAAAAATGAAAGTGAAAAACAAGTTCTCATCATTTGACTTTGGAATAGCTTTTTTATATTTTAATTCACAATTTTACGCTTATGATAAAAAAAGCGATTTAAGAATTTTTACCATTTTACTTTTCAATCTACTATAGAATACACTAACTATTTTACATTTTGATTTTTTCATTAGAATTTATTTTTATCAAAACAAAACTTGCTTTTCAATCTACTATAAAGTACACTAACTATTTTACATTTTGATTTTTTCCACTAAAATCTATTTTTATGAAAATAAAACTTACCTATTTTATTTTTATCTAGTTATCCATGTTTTTTAATACATAATGAATTCTACCCTCAAAAATCTAAAAAACAGACGCCACATATTCAACTTGTAATTTCTATCAAATTTCCAATAAATTTAACCAAACACACTTCCGAAACATAAAACAGCCACCTTTTCTATCATTCACATCTCATCCATACACATAAGATATTCCCAACCAAATAATTCGAGAGTGGCTTCCCACCCCACAAAAAAGAGTAGAAACCGCCCCATAACGAACCATCACCTCCTAAAAAGCGAACCAGAATAAAACCAAAAATAATCGCACATTATAAGAAATTCAAAATACTCGTGATTTCTTGAATAGACACGTGGCTCCTCTCGGGGAAATTCGAAAGTAAATTCACACACTCTTGAACTTCAGATGAACACAGAGATATCAGAGGATGTCAGCAACTGAGGGCTTGGGCCTGGGCTTCAGCTTTGGCTTGGGTAGCATTTGAGGCCAAAATAAAATAAAATTGGCAGCAGGTGTCGGTTTGGATTGGATGGACTGTATTCCATAGGGTTTGTTTGTTGATCGTGGGGGCTCCGCCATTTATTTTAACGGTATGCCTTCAAGTTGGATGGAAAAGCTGAAATCATTTTTAAATTTTTGTGTTTTTCCCTCGCGTAGTCTGTAACAGAATGTGATGGCCTGCTCTGATTTATTCACAACACCCGGCGGGGTTCGATCCCGGGTCTTCTCGGGGCCCGGCGTCATTTGCTTCATGGAATTCAGAGAGAGTTTTGTGGAATTTGGTTAATCTTGACGTGCAAGTCCGAGGTCGGGTCGTCCGGTGCAATGGCGGATGTTAAAGGATCGGCGGTGGCGGCAGAAGACGGGGATTATCATTCCATGCAGCACAAGGTGAAATTCCTGTGCAGCTTTGGGGGTTCGATTCTTCCCAGACCCTCGGACGGGAAGTTGCGCTATGCCGGCGGCGATACGCGGATCGTGTCCGTCGCCAGGGACGTCAATTACCGTGAACTGATGTGGAAATTGCAGGAGATTTATGATCGGGAGGAGCTGTTGACGCTGAAATACCAGCAGCCGCAGGACGATTTGGACTCCTTGGTTTCCGTGTTGTGCGACGATGATGTCTATCATATGATGGAGGAGTACGACATACTCGATGCTGGCGAAGGGGTTTTGTCGAAAATACGGCTTTTCTTGTTCGCAGCCGGAGAAGATGAGGATCATCATCGGCAGCACAATGAATTCCCGTCAAAATTCTCGTCGATAGACGGCAATGATCCCCGGGACCCCGAACAGAGGTATGTGGATGCTTTGAATTCCGTGGTTGAAATAATCAGACAATCTGATAACAACAGCAACAGCAATAATAATAGCGGTAATTGTTCATTAAGTGAAGCCGGCGTTGCGCAGCATGTTTCTGTGGCATTGCCGGTTTCTTCGATGAAACCCTTTGTGAAGGTTGGAGGATCTGCTTCGTCATCCCCGCCTTCTTCTCCCTCTCAATATCATAGGCAGAGCCCTCATTTTCATGATCATTCTTGTAAGAATCCCAGTGGTCATCACCACCACCATCATCAGTATGTGCATAGCAGTAATTTGGTCCAGCATGGAGAAACCCCAGGGCTTGAATTCCCTGCAAGAGGGCAAGCTGAGGTGGTCAGTAGTCATCATCAGTATGTACATAATTTAAGTGTTTCTGCTCACGAGTCTTTGATCTTGGATGTCGATGGTGGCCAACGCGAGCCGGGGATCGAGTTCCCTGTGAAAAGGCGAGCATTGGAGCTTGATAGTCAACATCATCATCAGTATTTGCCCAATAGTAATCTGTCCTGGCACGAACCGCAGGGTTTTGAATTACATCCTAACAGCCAGGGTGTTGAATTACATCCGAAGGTGCATTCTGAACAAAGCGGTCATCAACAGTCTCATCATCAGCAGTTTGTGCCTTACGCACATGAATCCTACGGGAAAATCCCCATGGTATCTGTGGTTGAGTTTCCTTCAAAAAGGCAATCTGAGGTCAGCAGGGGTGAGTTTCCTTCAATGGAGAAGTCCGAATTAAGCAATTTTCATCAACAATATGTGCCTCATAGACACGAATCCTATCGCGAAATTCCGACAGTATCTGGAGTTGAATTTTCTTCAAAAGGGCAATCTGAGGTCAACAAGCGCGATTTTCCTTCAAAGGGACATTCTGAGTTTGGCGGTTTTCATCAGCAGTCTCTGTCCAATCGATGTGAACCCTATCAGGAAATTCCCAGAATGTCTGGATCTGAATTTTCTTCAAAAGGGCTATCTGAGGTCGGTAGGGGTGAATTGCCTTTGAAAGGACAAGCTGAGTTCGGAAATGTTCGTTATCAGTATGTCTCCCAAGGACATGAATCCTATCTCCAAGTTCCCATGGTATCGAGAGCTGAATTTACTTCAAAAGTGCAATCTGAGATTGGAAGATTCGAATTTCCTTTGAAAGGGCAACCTGAGGTTAGCAGTCTTCATCAGCAGCAGATGCCCCGCCAGCGTGATTCTTATCTGGAAATTTCTCCATTATCCAGGGTTGAATTTCCCGATCAAGAGCAGCAAGTTGATGTTAGCAGTCATCATTCACACGTGATTAGTAATATCACACCTCCCCTGCATGAATCTTATCATGAAATTCCTGTGGTGCCTGGGTTTGAATTTCCTTTGAAACGACAATCTGATATCGGCAGTGAGATTCATCCAGAAATATTAATCAACAGACAATACAAAGAGAAAGTGGTGGATCCGTTTATGACACATGTTGAAGCCCGTGGAAATCTGCAGCAATTTGAGCAGCAGCATGTAAATGTCCAATCTGGAATTGTTGTTGGTGAAGTGGGCAATGATAATAGGCGAATTTCCAATCTTTCATCTCATCAGTTCGATATGAATTCCCCAGTTTGCCTTCAGCCACAACAGAAGCCACTAGTATATCACCAGGCTGCTGGGCACAATTCTTCTGGGGTTCACCATGATCAAGAGCACATTTACAAAGATCATCATCATGAGCTTGACAGTTCAAATTCAAGGCAAAAAAACACCTTTCTGCATCCTTTGGGTAGGCAAGGAGAGCAACTCCAACATTTACAGATTGACGATGAACTACACCAAGTGTTGTACAATGATCATGAACATAATTCCCTTTATTATGCCACAAGCCCACGCTATTCTCATGATTTCGTTTCTGCATCACAGTCGGGCACTGTTTTGGAACATATGGATTCTATGCCAGGAGCTCGGGACATAAATCCTAGCAGTTCTCAAGAGAGATATTTGGAAAATCATCATCATCATGTGCAAGTTCCTTGGGTCTATGATGAGTACGGAAACCGAGTGGATTACATCAGCAGCCAGTTGAGGGGAAATTTAGCACCCCTCAATTTTCACCCAAACTACACTAGCTATACACCAGTTGATGAGCATATCATGTATCATCAGCAGTCTCCATTTACAGAGGAGGATGCTAGATTTCAAGGACAAAATTTGAACCATTTGCCGAAAAGGTTTGAAGACCGGCATTATGCTGGCATACAATCAAAGGAGAACTTAGCTGATGCTTGGATTTTAAATTCATATCAAGAGCAGTTACCATGTTATTCAGAGCAATACAGGTCAGACCAGGTGAATTTCTGGAAGCACAATGAAAGTGGGGAGTATTACCCTTCTGTCTCAAGGGAGTTATCCATAGAGAACTTAAATGCCGGAATGGATCACAGGATGTATGCTGCTGAGCAGACTGAACAACTTGCTAGTTTTCGTGATGACAGAGAAAAAACAAGGGGCTTGGTTCTGCATCAGGTGAATCATCAAGTAGAAAAAGCAAGAATGTTGGCTGATGGAGAAGTAAATGGTGTTCATGTGGTGGGGGACAGTATGCAGAGTGATTTAGGGCAAAATAACATTTGGGATCACTATCCAAGGTGTTATCTGGTGTGCATCCTGGTAGAATTTTCCATGTTACACCTCCGTAGACAAGGGTTTTTCTACAGAATTAGCAGTGGAAAATGAAAACTTTGCTGCCATGCACGGTGGAGAAAGGCTTTTACAGGATGTCAAGGCACTTAATTTGGGAAATGCTCCACAGAGGAAGCTAGAGCATATGAGGATTGAAACTCATTCAGATCATAACTCTGTGGTTCATTTGCAGTCAAGTGATGGGCAAAGGCTTGGATTTCATAGAGATGCAGAAGGTGAGGATGTGAATGCTGTTCTTGGTCAAAGAGATGGCCATAATATAGAAAGGAGGGAGCATGTTTACCCATATAATAAAACAAATGATGCAGCTGAAGCAAATATTCCAAATTACTGGTCAAATGATGCTTTGCAAAAGAATACAAATGCTTTTTATCAGGACAATCAGCATGTTAAGGATTTTGATTTCACAAGGGAGACTGAGGACATTAAATTTCCAGTCACTGAATCGTTCAAGAGGAATACAGGTTTTCTGAGGGGAACTGATATTTCATGTGAACCTAATGCATTCACCCTTCTGGAGGACAATGAAATTCTTTCTAGCAGTGATTTTTTGCATGCAATAACTTCTTCAGTTGCTCTTGTACCTAACAAACCTACTGATGCAGCAACTTCTGAAAATTTTACTTTTGTATCAGTTTCTTCACCTCAAAGAAGCAATGTTGTAACCTCTACAACTGTTCCAATATATGATCAAACTCCACCAAATAGTGTTGACACTGTTGTACGAGAGACCCTATGGGCAGAACTTGAAGAAGGAAGTAAACATAACGAGTTAGAGAACAATTCCATTACTGGAAGTGACAGGGTGATGCCTATCACAGAAGAGCTGTCAGTGGAGTGCAATTCAAATGGCTTAGAACTACCAAGGCAAGATGAAGGTGTGGATAAAACTTGCTTGAATGGTAAAATGGGTGAGGATATTAACAGGACATCCAGAAACATGGATTTATCTTTATATGGTCCAAATATTTTGTCTTCATCCATGAATTCAAGATATGAGATATTAGACAAGAAGGATTCTTCTGGAAAAGCAAAAGAAGAGGTAAAACAAGTGGCCTATAAGAATGATCATGTTGGGACTGTAGTTCCTATTTCAGATCTGGAAGAAAATGTAGTGCAACAAGAAGTTCCTGAGGTATGCATAGACAGGAAGTGCTTTGTTTGTAAGTTGAATTGTTTCTCATGTTTATTCCCTATGATTTCCTCTTTGTGTTTGCAATTAAATGAATGAAATTATTTTCGGGCCAGAACAATTCTTTGGGGTTAGATGAAGATGTCCACAATCATTCAGTGGACATGGCAAAGAGTGCTTCAACAAAAGCTAAGGCCCAAGCACTGGATAAAGGTTTACAGGTATAATTAGTATATTTCAATCTTCATTTATTTTCTGAGGTAGTTGCTAATTTTCTCTTTGAGAGTCATGTTTTGAATTTGAAGCATGATTTGTTCATTACATTTTTGTCCTAAATTGGTATGTGGAGTCACATGTCAATTCTATCCTTCAGCTTATGCTTTATGATGCGATCCAATCCAAACAATAAAAAAATGCTGACTTGGAAGAAATACGAGAGCTTGGTTCTGGCACATATGGGACAGTTTATCATGGAAAATGGAAGGGATCAGATGTTGCTATCAAGCGGATCAAAGCGAGCTATTTTGAAGGAAGGCCATCAGAGCGAGAAAGTTTGGTGTGTAACTTTTCATGCATCCTTTTCATGTCTGTTGATTTGAAAAGGAGCTAAGTTCTCCATGATATTTTTATTTTGTTGTTATATATGGTAGGATACGTGCAATCTGCATATATCATATCTAAGATGAATTTAATATAGCTCAAGCCAATTGTTAGAGTAAAACTTCTTAACGATGGTTCTCAGCTGACAAAACTGGATAGGGAATTTGAAAACCAAGGCTACAATTTTCACAGAATGAGTCGTTATGTTGAATATTTTGAACAAGGCTTAACTGTATCTGCTTCCAACCTCTGGGAAGTCCTGGAATGACAGACAAGGTAAAAATTTACAAAACACAGTAGGAATGGAAATGTCAGGATCACATAATATTAGTGCATGTTGATTGAATGGAGTCTGGATGTAGCAAATCTGATCTCTTGAAAAGCTTAAGCTTTTACAACTAAAGCTCAATTTGAATCCAGTCAGCTCCTCATGAGCTAGACGTGAAAAGAAATCAGCTTAATGGGGACAAATTGTTTTACTCCCATGTAATTTTCATCAATTTTCTATCCTGCTTTTGATAACAAATCTGCACTGTTACAACAAAATCCAGCACCCCTGTATGATGTAAAGTCCCAAGCATCAAAGGGCTAGTCTTGTGCAACTCAGACAAATCAGCCTTAAATTGTTGAGATTTATGCAGAAATTTGACCTTGGAGAGTTAAGATTGCTACTCTAAAACAATGTTTTGAAGGTGATGTTATGTTATTCCAAGCAACAACCTTTGTTAAATGAAAGTTTAATATAACGACATTGATTATAAGACGGATCAAGTCCTTGCTTTACATTATCCAAATGACACATGCTTCATTACAAGGCCTTCATAAAAATGCTACAAGGGTCTTTGACAATAATAAATGACATGTGAGAAAGATTGCACACATAAAAGGCTTCACAATAGACAGATCGATGCTATGCACCTCCGGTCTTCCATAAGCGTGCCAATATGATGTATAATGAAGTGTAGTGGGTGGGCTCCTCAATCCCCAAATTGCCAACAACCATTACAATGGAGAGAGAGCTCCTTTTTATCATAGTTTTTAAACTTGGTCTTGGACTTGGAATTGGTTGAGGGTCAACTTGAACACGGACTCGAACTTGGATTGATTCAGACTAATCTAATTGCAATTACCTGGTTACTAAAATTACATAAAATACTTTGATTTTAATTAAAAAAACATTTTGAAGATTCCAAACCATTAGAAACAAAGTACATAAAGTCTCCTCATGCATATACATATAGTGGTTGCTTGTGGAATCAACTGTTGCTTGAGTTGTTCACTATACTACTTGTGTATTCAATGAAGATCTCATTGTTGTATGGATTGATGAGTACTACAACATTATTATGAAATACAATTCTTTCATATGTTTGTTGAAAACCCTAACTCATAATTGCATCCCGTGGGTGATCTCTCCAAGAGGGATATTACAGTGTAATCAAAGTTGTGCATCCTCCCAACCTACGAGTATATGATTTCTGGATGCTTTCAGAGGATAGGGGAAATGTTATAGTCAGGAAAAAGAAGGGCAACGATAGTTATACAGATTCGGTCATGGCGGCCATGGGAGAGCAACCACCAAAGATTAACCCCTTAGACATCTTGGGGTAGGTAGCAACTGGGTAGTAGTAGATGGCTCAACAGATGGCACAAGGACAATAACAGATGCCTCAATAGATGGCACAAGGGCAGCAATAGGTGGCCCAACTTCTTACCCAAATTTTGGCAAATCTGAGTAATGCGGGTAACATTGTGTTAGTGGATTTAATGGCGGCAGCTGGAGTCAAGCAGAGGGAAGCAACAACTATTTTGCTGGTCCTTTTAACATCCTTGCACAAACTAACATGAGGGCAACTAGTAGGAGGACCACCAAACCTCTACTACCCCATTATCTATTTGGTCAGGGAGCAGTAAACCAAGGACCACTAGAATAGAACGAATTAGAATATTTCCCGGAATATGCATCACTAGTAGAGGATGTTTGAACTTTGAGTAGCTATGACCTTTACGGAGTTCAGTGACATTAAGTACAGAAATAGGCCTAGAGATCATAATATGGGCACACAACCAAACTTTGATCTACTGTGCAAGGTTGGGAAACTGTCCATCCCATCCTTTGGTTGGTCATCCAAATACTTGGCAAGGTCTTGGGTACAAAAGTTAGGCGCACACAACCAAACTTTGATCTACTGTGCAAGGTTGGGAAACTGTCCATCCCATCCTTTGATGGGTCATCCAAATACTTGGCAAGGTCTTGGGTACAAAAGTTAGACACTTACTTCCAACTTAACCCAATGTTGGAAGCAGAGGCCATCACCACCCTGCATTTGGAAGGAGAAGCTCATGAATGGTGGTACCACGGATTGATCACCCTGGAACATTCCAGCATTACTTCTTATGTGGACTTCACACAAAGGTTAATAGACCAATTTGACAAGAAGGATTCAGAGATGCACTTCAGGGAGCTAGCACAATTCAAGTAGACTGGAACACTAGATGCCTACATTTCAGAATTTCAGCAAGTAGTTGTTTTGGCGACAAACATATTTGAACAGAGGCTGATCATGCTCTTCACAAAAGGTTTAGCCGAAACACTATGTGGTTGGGTCAATGCCTTCGAGCCCACCACCTTACAAGATGCCATCACTAGGACGTGAGACATGGAAGATGCAATGCCCAAAGCTAAATTTCCATCCTAACCACTCATCACTCAGAAGAATAGAGATAAGAGCCCGTTTCACAGAGAGTGGGCTGGGAAGGACATGTTGGATGATGAGACTCAGAGTGAATTGAGAAAGAAGAAACTTAGCTTTAGTTGCAACGAACCATGGGAACCAGGTCACAGATGCTTTGGCAAGGGAAAGGTCTACTATATTGTGGTATTATTAGACAACAATGATGAAGAAGATACAATGCCAACACCAAGCAGTGAGCCTAGTAGTTCAGAGAAGGAGTGGTCCCATGAGGAAGCTAAAAGGGATGAGAAGTCTTGTACGGGGATTAAGGATGGTACTATCGTCACTTTTTCTGGTGTCCCTAGATACAACGCCTTCAGGATTAGGGGGGTCATACAAGGACAATGAGTTAGCCTAGGTCAATGGCAGGGTTACTCACAACTTCATCGATGCAGCCTTGGTGGCAAAGAGAGGTTTTTCTACAGAAGAGTTTGAGGGATTCAACGTCGTGGTGGCTGATGGATACAACATGACATGCACACAAAGGATTCTGTGCTTGAACGTGACATTGGGCAATTGCACATTTCTTGATGACTTCTATGTGGTGGATCTTGCAAACATGTTAAAATTGCAACTAGGGCCAGACTCCATATGGGTCTACTTATTTATGGCAACTGATATATTTCTTGGATTCCTCTCATCGAGAGGTGTAGGATTGATCTAAAGATCATTCGATTCCGACAAGTATTCATGGAGATATGAATTTATTTGTGTTATGTGACAATTCGTCAAGGTCGGCCAACAACCAAATAATCCCCACTTGTCCTCCACGTTTTAGTATAAATAGAGGTGCCTTGAAAGTCATCTTTGACTCACCTCTTGTGATATCTTCTCTCCATTGTTTTGGGTTTTAGTGGAAGGGAAAGTCCTCAAGAGGATACGTTGTCCTAAGAAGAGGTCTGCCATGCCCTAAACCAAAATTCTACAAGGGACTTGGACGCAGTTCAACAAGGGACTAGAACGCATTAAATCCAAGGGCTTGTATGCTGGTTGCAACAACCCTAAACGCTGAGATGAAGAAGCCCTACCTACAGCTAAGTAGAAGCCCTAACGTTGTTCTAAATAAGGGATGCCCTAACTGTTGTTTAGATTGAAACGCAGTCATAAAGGATAGATCCAATCGCTGTCATGAAGGGATCCTATTGCTGTCACCCTAACGCTGTCATGGAGGATCTATCCTACCTTAGCCGCAGTAAGGAAGTAAACACTAATGATGCCCTAAATCTAATACGCTGTTATGTGAGGATGATCTAACACGAAGAAGGCTTTAACATAGTGGAGAAGGCATCTATAACGTAGGTCTAAGAGACCTTATGACGCTGATCTATGAGACCCTAAATCCACTGTCAATGTGCCCTAGCCGCAGGCTTGTATGAAGATTTATTAGTAGAAAAAGGAGACATATATACAGCCTTATAACTCTGTCCATGTGCTCTAAAAGCAGGTCTAATAAGAGACCTTAAGACGCTATCAAAAGGAAGGCTATTCGTTGTCCTAAGGATGTTATCTACATCAATCCTATATGCAATCTCTCAAAGGAATGACTTCAGACGAGGACAGTATATGGATCTACCTGTATATCAGTGATATATATGTCTGCACTCTTTCATGGTTTGATGAAAGTAAAGTTTCGAAACATTCTCTTCAACATTGCTATGTGCTAGGCCACAGGCCATAACACCGTAGCTAGGACTACCTTGGTGTTGCTATCTTAGATCTAAATGGGTACAACATGATGTGATGGATGCAGCAGCATGGTATATTGCAACAACATGGTATAGTAAGGTGTATGGAGCAACATGTTTAGATACAACAGTATGATGGTGCAACATAGTGCACAATGATGGAATGGTGCAACATAGTGCACAATGATGGATACAACAGTATGAATAGTGCAACATAGTGCACAATGATGGATACAACAGTATGAATAGTGTAACATAGTGCACAGTGACAGTGGTGCAACACAGTGATGCATAGTGCAGCATGATGAATAGTGCAGCATGATGATGAAGAGGCATGTTGGGTGAATCATTATGAGGTACAACTCAGTGATGGTGCAACATGGTGCAACACAATGATAATGGACATGGTATGATGGTGCAGCATGGTGCAACACAGTGATAGGTACAGCAAGGTGATGGAATCACCTGTGTCCAGATCAACTACCTCATGTGACATCTTCTTAGAGAAGATCTCTGCTCTTATTTTGATAAGTCAAGATGCTGACTTCTGATGTATATGTACTATCTCTCTCTCTGCTGAACTATTGAAGAACATATAAGAAGAATTGATCAAGGGTTTCCCCACATTGGGGTTTGTCCCTGGCTGGCGCCACATCTTGTGTCCTCTTGTCTTGGCTTGTTTTCTGTGATTTATGTTTATGTTCTATCTGCATTTTACTATCATGCTAAATGTGATTGCTAATCTGGAATTGATATTGAGCTAATATGGAAAATTGAAGTAAATTTGCTCTCAGCATAGAACATACCTAAAATTAACATGGTATCAGAGCTGAGGTGAAGACAAAGCCCAAGCAAGAGTGAAAGAGCAATCACCGAAGACAATTGGAAAGGACAAAAGACTCAATGGGTTCCTCATCCCTCTTCAAATTCACCAAGGGTGAAGTCGAAGCAGAGATTAATATCTGAGTTGCATAATGGAAGCATCTGATGGCCTACCTAAAGATCACTTCAATGGGAAGCTCGGATCTAAGGGTGGAAGGAAAGGCAGATGCCTTGCTTGCAATAAGTTTGGCCATTATGCGAAGGAGTGTTCGAATGGTAGGGACACATCACTTGATGATGATAACAATCATTCCAAGGACATCTTCAATGATCGGAGGAATGACAGGTAATGCAGGTCATCAAGGAAATGGCTGACTCTTCAAAGAAAGCAAGGAACTCCAGGTATGAAGAATCAAATGTTGTTTCTGATAAGCTAAAGAAGTATTATCTTATATTGGCCCTCTCCACTACTTCTCCTCCAGACTCTTTGGGAATCTGGCTTATTGATTGTAGTGCTTCAAGGCACTTCATCAGATAGAAGGAAACTCTCTCTAATTTGGTAGAGATGGAAACAGTGGCGGGGATTATACTTGGAGTCAATGCCACCTATCTCGAAAGGGGTGTAGGGAATGTTACCCCTCAATTGAATGAGGGTAACGCGATTCATTTTCAAGAAGTTCTTTATGTACTTGATCTCAAGAAAAACCTGGTGTCCATTTCGGTAATGGAAGTCAAAGGTTTCAAGGTGGCATTCATCGATGGAAAGGTACGTGTTTGAAAATATAATTTTCAAAGTTGCTTTTTCAAGTTGTAGGAAGTCCATTGGGGACCATGTTGTGTGACTCATCTCTTCAATGGCACTAGAGGTTTGCCCATCTTCATTATAATTGCTGGAAATACTGGGGGGGATGAATCAGTATTTCTTTTCAATTATTATTTTTATCAGTTAAAAACATTTATATTTGGAACATAAAAATAGATAACAGGAATAGATGCTTTTATAAATATGATTTTTGCAATAAATCAAGTACAATATATATACATATATATGGTTTCAATCAGTTGCCAAGCACCAACTTGGACTGTTTGTGAGGCTCCAACCTCCAGAGCACCAACTCTGTCTTGTTAAGGCACCAACCTTGAATTTAGGAGCACCAACTCCCAGTACACCAATCCTTTCAGTTCTGAGGCACTAACCTCAAGGGCTCCAACCCTCTGCTGTAACTGTCTGGATCTGTTTGGTTGTAATTCTTTGCTCCCAACCCTGCTGGACCTATGACTTACTTTTGTCCTCCTGTTCCTTCCACTTCTGCCAGAACTTTGGCTCCCTTTTTTCTTACAGTTTGCCAGCTTCTCAAACTTTCCCTTGTTCTCTGTTTTATATGCCTGATACTCCTGACCTTTGGCTTTCGCTCGTTTCCTCTTCGCTCGCTTGATCTTTCGGCTTCCTCTGCGCTCACTTTTCGGCTTCCTCTGTCTCTTCGGATTCATCAAATTCTTATAGGACATGTTAATGCGGAAGAGAGGCCGCATTATAATAGAAAAATGTCGCATATTAAAACTATATAAGGGAGGCCCTTTTTCAATATTTATACAATAGATTCAACATTTATGGAGGATTTCATAGGAGAGGTTGTACCTATGTTGCATGGGTTCCGGAACCCGGGGGTGGGGTTCTCGAACCCGTCCCGGGTTCTCGAACCCAAGTACCGGATTCTTGGATGGGTGCTTCTGAGAAGAACCCATAAGAACCGGGTTCTTCTATAAAGAACCGGGTTCTCCATTAAAAAAAATTGGGTTCTTTTGTCTTGACAGGTACGAAGAACCCTGATGATGGGTACTTGGAACCCCAAAATCGGGTTCTTTGGAGTTCATTTTAATTTTAATTTTTTAATTTTTAATTAATTTAATGGGCTTCCCCTAATATTCCAAGTAGCTAGTTCTGCATCTTTCTAGAGGAATTGGAGTACTTATGTCTTTATCCATTCAGTAAAGAGAAATAGGTTGGGCTCAAAGAAGGCAGAGAACTTAGTGTACATTCATAGCACACTTTGTCTCATATCTCGAAAAGATCTTCGTTACAAGGAGGGTCCTTTCAAGAGATGGGACCAATACACAGATGATGTTATGTGTGTGGGTGAGGAGATACAACCAGATGGCCTTATTGAGCTACCTCCAGTTGCTATGGATGAGAAAGAGCCTCGAGATGAGAGTGATTCCTACCTGGAGAGCATGCTAACTGAAGATCTGAGTGATGTTGATGACATGGCTTGAGGAAGCCATTGTTCACTATTAGCTATTTTTATTTTAGTATTTTAAAATTTCCTAGTTTTTTAAAATTGGAGATGCCTTAAGGCAAATTTTGAATGTAGAATGACAATGGACATATATCATGATTCTTATTAATATGTAAACTCCAATTCACACTTGATATAACACTAGAAATTTTGAAATTTCATTGTGAATGTTGAATGTTCAATGATGTGCATGCTTAAATATCTAAAGTTTAAATCACAAGTATTTTAGTTTTCTTGTTTAAAGTTGAAAAATATACAATTTCACATATATTATAATTTATAAAATATAATATTTATATATTATATATATAAATTATAATATACCCCCAACGAACCCACGCACCCTGTTTCAAAAAATGACGTCCCCGTTCCCGTCCCCGTCCCCGTACCCGTCCCCGAACCCACGTTTCCTGGCAACATAGGGTTGTACCAACAGGGAGGTCACACATGCCACATCACAATCTCAATCGTAATCGCAAGTTCTGGAGGTCTTTTATAAGTCGTGCCCAAAACATAGCCGATGGCCGATTCCCCTTCTGGATGCGATATTATATTAACTCCACAACTTTATCGCAATCGACAGATTTGCACATAACATAGCCAATTCCCCGATACCCGGACGCGATATTATTATAAACTGTTTTTAATAACTCCGTCGGGTCCATATATATATCACAATCGGCGCTTTCAATGTGGCAAGGCTTTACAAGAGGCTTGCGATATGCGACGGATGCGATAATATATTAAATCATATTGCAATGGTCCAATCGGGTACGTATACATGCACATTTTCCGATGTTTGCCTTTTTCAGATCAATCCTCCACCGTAGATCTTACCATCCCATCCAACGGTTGATATTACACCTGAAGTTTCAAACAGTCCGTTGATCCTCTGCCGTTGATCACCTCCCGCAAGATCCAACGGTTCACAGAGATTTCGGGTGGACAAATAGCACGGAGAATACACGCTCGATAAAGCAGTTTTCTCTCTCCACCCTCGTGCTACGTGTCGCTCGGTTAATGGAATCAGGCGCTCTCCTCTAAATACCACTTACCGCCTAGCATCTGCCCGAAAACCACTGCCACTATTACAAACCCACCTTTTGGAATATAACCACGTGCATTCACTCTTCATCCGTCTTCTTGATTTCTGCCGATATTATATACTCCTCTGCTCTTTTGGCTCCTCCGCTCTTTTGGCTCTTCTGTTAACTTCTTTGGCATATATTACATGCGATACTCCCGATATGGCTCCTCCTCAATCTCCTGCTCTTACACTTACTTGGCTTTTCTGTGGCTTTCTTTGCTTTGATAGCTCTGCTCTGATAGCTCCTATGACTTTCGATACTTGGCTTTCCTGTGGCTTTCTCTGCTTTGATAGCTCTGCTCTGATAGCTCCTATGACTTCCGATATTCTCTCCAATGGCTTGACTGTCTTGGCTTTCCTTTGGTTTCTCCTCATGGCTTCTTGCTCCTGTTTCTTCACGAATCTGCTCTACTTCTCCTTGGCCTCACATCATTGTTTACTCATCCAGAATATTGCCATATTGACATCAATGACAATCTAGGTCAACAATCTCCCCCTTTGTTATTGATGGCAATATTCTTCTTCTCTCCCCCTTTGACATCAATGGCAAAGGAGTGCTCAGGGACTCCCCCTATCGAATGGCTTCCCTGTCCTGCAACATCTTTATGAATCAACTTAAGTGATGCTAAAGAGATAACTCCCATCTTTTGACGAAGATGTTCAAATGCTTCTCGAGGAAGAGGTTTTGTGAAGATATCAACTATCTTCTCCTTAGTATTGATATATTCCAAGATGATGTTTTGTTCAGCTACTTGTTCATGAAGGAAATGATACTTGCTTGGGATATGTTTGGTCTTTGGGTGCATCATTGGATTTTCGCTGAGGCTGATCGCATTTGTGTTATCACAATAGATGGTAGTTGGTTGATTTGTACCTATGTTGACATCTTTTAGAGCTTCCTTCATCCGTAGTATTTGAGTACAACAATCTGCGGCAGTTATATACTCGACTTCAACTGTAGATAGTCATATGGATGTCTGTATTTTGTTGAGCCAAGATACTGAACAGTCTCCTAGGAAGAATGCATTTCCACTAGTACTTTTCTAATCATCAACACTTCCGGCCCAATCAACATCGGTGTATGCAGTCAAAGTAAGAGTTGAGCTCTTAGGGTACCAGAGACTGAAATCAGGAGTTCTTTTCAGGTATCTGAGAATTCTTTTCACAACCAACAAATGGGATTGTTTAGGAGCTGATTGAAATCTTCCCACCATTCTTATTGCTTTCATAATGTCGGGTCTCGTAGCAGTGAAGTACAAAAGGGCTCCAATTATTGACCTGTAATGAGTTGCATCTACTGGACGGGAGTCATCATTTTTGCTCATTTTGCAACTTGTGGTCATAGGTGTGCTCATGGGTGCACAGTCTTCCATTCCATATCTTTTAAGCATGTCTTTAAGATATTTGGCTTGAGATATAAACATGCCTGCCGTGGTTTGAGATACTTGTAGTCGAAGGAAGTGAGATAACTCTCCTATCATTGACATCTCGAACTCTTTTGACATATTTTGAGAAAACTCATGGCTCATCTCATCATTATTACTAGCAAAAATCAGATCATCAACATAAACAAGTGTGACTAGTAACTTATCCTCATCTGTCTTTATGTAGAGATTACTTCCTGCCACCCCCTTCTTGAAGCCTTGTTGTTGTAGATAGTGATCCAATCTTGCGTACCAAGCTCTAGGAGCTTGTTTCAACCCATATAATGCCTTTTTCAACTTACAAACAAAGTCTTTTCGTTCTGTTAGATTAAACCTTTTTGGTTGCTCCATGTAGACTTCTTCCTTGAGTTCCCCATTCAGAAATGCTGATTTTACGTCCATTTGATAGATTTTGAATCCTTTTGAGCAAGCAAATGCCAAGAACATCCTGATAGCTTCCACACGAACTATTGGTGCAAACGTTTCTTCAAAGTCAATTCCTTCAATTTGTGAATAGCCTTTACAAACAAGCCTTGCCTTGTTTCTGATGATTTGTCCATCTTCATTCATTTTGTTCTTAAACACCCACTTGGTTCCTATTATGTTTTTGTCCTTTGGACAAGGTACTAGCTCCCATGTCTCATTCTTCTCAATTTAAGACATTTCTTCTTCCATGGCTTTTACCCAATGAGGATCCTTACTTGCTTGAGTAAATGTTTCTGGTTCTATCATGGATAGAAGAGCAATATCATTTTTCTTTGGTGTATTTGTCATCCTTCTTCGGGTTTGCATCCCTTCATCTATATTGCCAATAATTTGCTCTTCCAGGTGATATTTTTGGAGAAGTTTCATCTTTGAAGGAGTTTAAGATGGTTCTTTTTCCTTTGGTATTTCTTGATTTTTTCTTTCTTCTTTAGGTTCTTCTTCTTCAATGAGAGGATCAACTTCATGTTCTTCAATTTCTTTCTCTGGAAGGTCTTCATCAATCTTCACATCAATGCTTTCCACTATTTTCCGTAGTCGGTTATTGTAGCACTTGTAGGCTTTGCTTCTTATAGAATATCCAAGAAAGATCCCTTCGTCAACCCTTGAATCAAATTTTCCTGGTGAGTCATCATTGATTTTTATAAAGCACTTGCTTCCAAAAATCTTGAAGTATTTTACTGACGCAGGTCTTCCATTCCATAATTCATAAGGATTCTTTTCATTATTTGGTCTCAATTGAGTTCGATTCAATGTATAGATAGCTGTCCCGACTGCTTCTTTCCAGAACTTTGTGTGCAAGTTAGCTGCTATTAACATTGTTCTTGCCATTTCTTGAACTGTTCGGTTTCTTCTTTCAACTACCCCATTTTGCTTTGGTGTTCTGGCAGCAGAGAGTTCTCTTTTAATTCCATGTATTTTACAGAATACATCAAATTCTTTTGATGTGAATTTTCCCCCTCTATCTGTTCTGAGACACTTAAGAGTCCTTTTCATTTTCCACAAGAGATTTAAGATTCTTAAAACACTCAAATGCTTCGGATTTATATTTTATAAAATATACCCACATCATTCTGGTACATCATTCTAGTATAGTCAACAACAAATAAAGCAAAGTACCTTTTTCCTTGGAGTGCTGGAGTTCTAGTTGGTCCACATAAATCAGCATGAATGATCTCCAAAGGCTTTGATGTAGAGAACTCCTTGGTCTTGTGACTTGTTCTAGTTTGCTTTCCATGTTGACATGGGCCACATACTCCTTGCTTTGGTTTGAATAACTTTGGAATGCCTCGTACTGCTTTAATCTTGCTGATATTGATCATGTTATCGAAGCTTGTATGTCCAAGTCGCTTGTGCCACAACCAACTTTCATCTGTTTGACTTAAGTAGTATTTATCTTCTTGAATCTTGTTCAGAATATAGATGTTGTCTGGAGTTCTAACCCCTTTCGCCACAAGTTCCCCCGAGGAAGAGTTCCTTATTTCACAGTCTTTGGTGCTAAAGACAACATTATGTCCTTGATCACAGATTTGGCTAACACTTAGGAGGTTTTGTTTGAGCTCGTTTACTAGCAAAGCATTTTGAGCTTTTCCTTTTCCATTAATAAGAGTAACAATTCCTTTTCCAACAATTTTGGCAGATCCACTTCCAAAGGATACATTTCCTTCCTTTTTGTTCAATGAGACAAACTTCCCTTTGTCCCCTGTCATGTGTCTGGAGCACCCACTATCCACAAACCAATGATTTTCATTATTTTGAGCACATAGAGCTAGGCCACATTTATCCAAGTTGGGATTCTCACTTCTTGCTTTTCCTCTTTTGAGTGGACAATTTTGTTCATTATGTCCATTATTCTTACATAATGAGCAAATCAGATCAAATTTGGCCAAGGGATCAAAAGAATTGTAGGTCTTGATTTGTCCTTGCCCTTTGGGGCCATATGGTTTGTTTATTTGATTCTTCAGTTTTGGTGTGTCATTCTTACAAGCCATGCAATGTCTAGCTTGATGACCAAATTTTTTACAATGGAAACAATGCCCAAAAAAGATAGTTTTGTACTTGTTGTAATAGCCATGATTTGAATCAACATTCTTCTTTGAAGTTACTCCTGCTTCATTCTTTGGATTTGAGATGGCCTTTGATAAAACACTGTTTTGTATCTGTTGCAACATCTATGATTCGAATCAACATTCTTCCTTGGAGTTACTCTCTCTTCATTCTTTGGATCTGGGTTGAGCCTTTGATGAAATAATCTTTCTTCTTTTGGGTTGCTGGAAAGTACGTCGACATAGCTTTTCGCATTATTCTTAGTACTTGATGATTCTCCTTTAAAACCTATTCCATATTTGTCATGTTGAGGTTTTTGATTATTTAGGATAGTGTCTAGTATTTGAGAGCTTTTCCAACCCTTTTTAAGTTTCTCCAATTCCTTCCTCAGAGATACTATTTCGGCTTCACGTTCTTCACAAGCTTCTTCTTTTTCTTTTAGCTTATTTTTCAAGAGATCTTCCCTTCTTTTTGTTTCCTCGTTTTCTACCCGGAGAGAAATGATTTTATTCTGTAATTTCTCATTTTCTTCAATAGCACTTATTAACAATTCATCTACATTTCCATCTAGCCCTGAGTCATCATCATTTGTGAATGCCATGAATAATACTTCTTGGCTTCTAGCATGGTCATTTGCTTCATCTAATTCTTCATTACCTCCTTTGCGGTGAGGGAATTGGTTAGTTGATTTCTTTTTGATGACTACAAATTCATCTTCATCAGACTCATCTTGCTTAGAGAGGAAATTCTTCTTATTGAACCCTTTCTTTTTGTATACCATCCTTTTAGAATTTTCTTCATCATCACTATCATGCTTATGAGGACATTTTGCAGCATAATGACCTATTTTTCCACATTTGAAACAAATAAGAGGGTATTTACCTTTTAGCTTAGATCCTTTCTTCAACCTTCGTACAAATTGCACCAATTCAGATTCAACATCGGAGTCATCACTACTGACATTCCTTTCTTTCCCCTTTTTTGATTTTGAGGCCTTGAATGCTGCGTCTTTGGAACTTGGGCAATCTTTTCTCATCTCATAGGCAATGAAGATTCCATGGAGTTCATCCATCTTGAGAGTATCTAGATCATTTCTTCTATGGCACTTACTTTGGAGTCAAATCTGTCTGGGAGAGATCTTAAGACCTTTTTAACAATGGTGCTTTCTTCAACATTTTCTTCCAATCCTTTAAGAGAGTTGACCACTTCAGCTATTCGGAGAAAATATGATGTAATATCTTCCTCATCATCCATTTTCAGACGTTCAAATAGCCTTCTATGAGTTTGAAGCTTTGCCTTCTTGACTTTGGAGTCCCTGTCGTATAAGCCAATTAACTTATCCCATACTTCTTTGGCAGAGTTACAATTCATGACTTTTGTAAATTCAGAATCAGTTATTCCACTAGTGATGGAGTTGAAGGCTTTTGCATTTGCAACGTAGACTTTCCTCTCGTCTTGATCTGTTGGAAGAGTGGAAGGAGCTATGTACTCATTTAAGACCGAATGCCAAACTTCAGGTCCAAGGGACATTAAGTAGTAGGACATTCTCTTTTTCCAGAAACTAAAATTTGTGCCATCGAACAAAGGAGGTCTTCCTGACACTTCATGATTTCTCATCATGACTAAGAATCCTTCTTCAAGCTGTTAGGATGATATGAAGAAGCCCACTCTGATACCAATTGTTGGAAACACTGGGGGGGTGAATCAATATTTATTTTCAATTATTATTTTTATCAGTTAAAAACATTTACATTTGGAACACAGAAATAGATAACATGAATAGATGCTTTTATTAATATGATCTTTGTAATAAATCAAGTACAATATATATACACATATATATGGTTACAATCAGTTGCCAAGCACCAACTTGGACTTTTTGTGAGGCTCCAACCTCCAGAACACCAACTCTGTCTTGTCAAGGCACCAACCTTGAATTTAGGAGCACCAACTCCTAGGACACCAATCCTTTCAGTTCTGAGGCACCCACCTCAAGGGCTCCAACCCTCTGCTGTAACTGTCTGGATCTGTTTGGTTGTAATTCTCTACTCCCAACCCTACTGGACCTATGACTTACTTTTGTCCTCCTGTTCCTTCCACTTCTGCCGGAACTTTGGCTCCCTTTTTTCTTACAGTTTGCCAGCTTCTCAAACACTCCCTTGTTCTCTGTTTTATATGCCTGATACCCCTGACCTTTGGCTTCCGCTCGTTTCCTCTTCGCTCACTTGATCTTTCGGCTTCCTCTGCGCCCACTCTTCGGCTTCCTCTGTGTCTTCGGATTCATCATATTCTTAAAGGACACGTTAATGCGGAAGAGAGGCCGTATTATAATAGAAAAATGTTGCATATTAAAACTATATCAGAGAGGCCCTTTTTCAATATTTATACAATAGATTCAACATTTATGGAGGATTTCATAGGAGAGGCTGTACCAACAGGGAGGTCCCACATGCCACGTCACAATCTCAATCACAATCGCAAGTTCTGGAGGTCTTTTATAAGTCGTGCCCAAAACATAGCCGATGGTCGATTCCCCTTCTGGATGCGATATTATATTAAATCCACAACTTTATCGCAATCGGCAGATTTGCACATAACATAGCCAATTCCCCGATACCTGGACGTGATATTATTATAAACTGTTTTTAATAACTCCGTCGAGTCCGTGTATATATATCGCAATCGACGCTTTCAATGTGGCAAGGCTTTACAAGAGGCTTGCGATATGCGATGGATGCGATAATATATTAAATCATATTGCAATGGTCAAGTCAGGTCGGTATACATGCACATTTTCCTATGTTTGCCTTTTTCACATCAATCCTCCACCATAGATCTTACCATCCTATCTGACGGTTGATATTACACCTGAAGTTTCAAACAATCTGTTGATTCTTCGTCGTCGATCACCTCCCGCAAGATCCAACGATTCACAAAGATTTCGGGTGGACAAATAGCACGGAGAATACCCGCCCGATACAGCGGGTTTCTCTCTCCACCCTCGTGCTTCGTGTCGCTCGGTTAATGGAATCGAGCGCTCTCCTCTAAATACCACTTACTGCCTAGCGTTCGCCCGAAAACCACTACCACTATTACAAACCCTCCTTTTGGAATATAACCACGTGTATTCACTCTTCATCAGTCTTCTTGATTTCTGCCGATATTATATACTCCTCCGCTCTTTTGGCTCCTCTGTTAACTTCTTTGGCATATATTACATTTGATACTCTCGATATGGCTCCTCCTCAATCTCCCGCTCTTACACTTACTTGGCTTTCCTGTGGCTTCCGATACTTGGCTTTCTTGTGGCTTTCTTTGCTTGATAGCTCTGCTTCGATAGCTCCTATGACTTCCGATACTTGGCTTTCTTGTGGCTTTCTCTGCTTTGATAGCTCCTATGACTTTCGATATTCTCTCCAATGGCTCGATTGTCTTGGCTTTCCTCTGGTTTCTCCTAATGGATTCTTGCTCCTGTTTCTTCACAGATCTGCTCTACTTCTCCTTGGCTTCACATCATTGTTTACTCATCCAGAATATTGCCATATTGACATCAATGACAATCTAGGTCAACAATAAGGCCCTAACCGATGTGAGTCAGATGGTGAAAGGGAAGCTTGAATTCAAGAAGAGCATGGAGGTACATGTCCGAGATGTACCAAAGGAAAGTGTTACAAGGGGACCATTCCCCTCATGTAGCAAGTCCATAGGTTTGGAACAAACATAGGGGTTTGAGATTCATGTTCGGGAATCTCATGTATACAAGTGGAAGAAAGCCCTTTATGGCTCGAAGCAAGCACCCCGGGCTTGATATGAGAGGATTGATAGCTAGCTAATAAAGCTGAGACTCACTAAGAGTGAAGCTAATTCAAACCATTGCTTTAAGGTTGTGGATGATAGACCTCTCATGCTGGTACCTTATGAGGACAACCTCTTTCTGACATGTGCAAACCCTCTCATTTGCAAAAGTAAGAGGGAGTTGGATTTCGGATTTGGAATGGTGAACTGCAAACCCATGACTACCTCGATGAAGCCTAACTTTAAGAAGTTATGCGATAGTGATGCCAGACCTGATTTGGGAAATGCCTCTAAGTTTCATAAACTCATACTAGCATTGATGTTCTCGGTGAACTCCCGTACGGATATATGTTTTACAGTTAGCCGGTTAAGCCTCACTAGATTGGTGCCAAGAATAATTTGAGATATCTTTAGGGCATAATCTCTCATGGATCGAGATACATTGTTGGAAATGTGAAATTGCATGATTATTCTGATGTTGATTAGGCAGGTAGTGTGGAGGATCGCAAGAGCACTTCTGAGTGCTGGTTCTCTTTGGGTTCTGCTTCGATATCCTGGATGAGCAAGAAGCAGAAGCCGGTTGCTTTGAGCACCGTTGAGGGGATACATAGCTGTGAGTATGGCCTCTTGTGACGTTGTCTGGTTGTGGAAGCTCTTCAGTGAGCTGTTTGGACACGTGCTGGATACTATTGTGATCTTTTGTGATAACTAGAGGGGGATTCGATTGTTGAGGAATCCCTTGTTCTATGATTTCTCCAAGCATATAGACATCAGGTACCACTTTATCTGGGATATTGTACATCGAGGAGCAAGAAGGCTCCATCGCATTGGGATTGATGTGCAGGTTGCTGATATTCTATCGAAGCCCTTGGGAAAGGTCAAATTCTTGACTTTTCGAGAATGACTAGGAGTCGCGGAGAGACTCTCTCCTAAGGGTCTTGTATGATATGGACATTGAGCTCTGGGAGCTCCGGGGGGCTTGGGGGTACATCTTGGAGCGATGAGCAACCATAGGGTTAGTGGTTTAGCCTTCCCCTAGTGGTCTGCTTTATAGGCAGGATTAGTGGTTCATTCTTCTCCTGCCTAGAAACAGTCATAGGGTGAGTGTTTCAGCCTTCCCCCAGTGATTTGTTGTGTATATGGTGAATTGTTTAGCCTTCCCCTGGGATACCCCTGGCGACATGTAGGCAGGATGAGTGGTTCATCCTTCTCTTGTTGAGACATCCTACCCATGGAGTCTGGGACTCATGGGAAGTACCTCTCATCTGGCCAATGAGTAGGGAAATGAGAATAGGGACCATAATAGTACCGATGGACGCATCGTGTTACCGTACTCCCTATGCTAGGATGATATTGATATGGGATCAATTGGAACAGACTTCGGGGCAGTAAGAGTGATATAACTCACTCTCTTTTGGAACTGATATCGGATCAATGAGAGTGGTGTGAGACACTCTCTTTTATATGGGACTGACTTCGGGTTAGTAGAGGATGGTATGATACATTCTCGATCACTTCTTCTTCTTAGTTCAGCAGAGCATAGCAGTGCAGGGCACTGATGGCAGAGATAGTACAGTCTGGCAGATGGATTAACAGATGGAGTTCTCCCTAGTTGAGAGGGAGTGTTAAAATTGGCAACTAGGGCCAAACTCCATATGGGTATACTTATTTATGGCAGCTGATATTTTTCTTGGATTCCTCTCATCGAGAGGTGTAGGATTGATCGAAATATCATCAGATTCCGACAAGTATTCGGAGATATGAATTTATTTGTGTTATGTGACAATTTGTCAAGGTCAGCCAGCAACCAAATAACCCCCACTTGTCCTCCACGTTTTAGTATAAATAGAGGTGCCTTGAAAGTCATTTCTGACTCACCTCTTTTGATATCTTCTCTCCATTGTTTTGGGTTTTAGTGGAAGGGAAAGTCCTTAAGAGGATACGCTGTCCTAAGAAGAGGTCTGCCATGCCCTAAACCGAAATTCTACAAGGGACTTGGACGCAGTTCAACAAGGGACTTGGACGCAGTTCAACAAGGGACTAGAATGCAGTAAATCCAAGAGCTTGTATGCTGGTTGCAACAACCCTAAACGCTGAGATGAAGAAGCCTACCTACAGCTAAGTAGAAGCCCTAATGCTGTTCTAAATAGGGGATGCCCTAACTGTTGTTCAGATTGAAATGCAGTCATAAAGGATAGATCCAATCGCTCTCATCCTATTGTTGTCACCCTAACGCTGTCATGGAGGATCTATCCTACCTTAGCCGCAATAAGGAAGTAAACACTAATGATGCCCTAAATCTAATACGCTGTTATGTGAGGATGATCTAACACGAAGAAGGCTTTAACATAGTGGAGAAGGCATCTATAACGCAGGTCTAAGAGACCTTATGATGCTGATCTATGAGACCCTAAATCTACTGTCAATGTGCCCTAGCTGCAGGCTTGTATGAAGATTTATTAGCAAAAAAAGGAGACATATATACAACCTTATAACTTTGTCCATGTGCTCTAAAAGTAGGTCTAATAAGAGACCTTAAGACACTGTCAAAAGGAAGGCTATTTGCTGTCCTAAGGATGTTATCTACAACAATCCTATATACAATCTCTCGGAGGAATGACTTCAGACGAGGACAGTATATGGATCTGCCTGTATATCAATGATATATATGTCTGCACTCTTTCATGGTTTGATGAAAGTAAAGTTTCGAAGACATTCTCTTTAGCATTGCTATGTGCTAGGCCACAGGCCATAACACCATAGCTAGGACTACCTTGGTGCTGCTATCTTTAGATGTAAAGGGGTGCAACATGATGTGATGGATGCAACAACATGGTATAGTAAGATGCATGGAGCAACATGTTTAGATACAACAGTATGATGGTGCAACATAGTGCACAATGATGGAATGGTGCAACATAGTGCACAATGATGGATACAACAATATGAATAGTGCAGCATAGTGCACAGTGACAGTGGTGCAGCACATTGATGAATAGTACAGCATGATAATGAAGAGCAGCATCTTGGGTACAACATGATGAGGTACAACTCAGTGATGGTGTAGCATGGTGCAACACAGTGATGATGGACATGGTATGATGGTGCATCATGGTGCAACACAATGATAGGTACAACAAGGTGATGGAATCACCTGTGTCTAGATCAGCTACCTCATGTGACATCTTCTTAGAGAAGATCTCTGCTCTTATTTTGATAAGTCAAGATGCAGACTTTTGATGTACATGTACTGTCTCTCTGTCTGCTGAACTATTGAAGAACATATAAGAAGAATTGATCAAGGGTTTCCCCACATTGGGGTTTGTCCCTGGTTGGTGCCACATCTTGTGTCCTCTTGTCTTGGCTTGTTTTTTGCGATTTATGTTTATGTTCTATCTGCATTTTACTATCATGTTAAATGTATTTCTAATCTAGCACTGATATTGAGCTAATATGGAAAATTGAAGTAAATTTGGTTTCAGCATAGAACATACCTAAAATTAACAAAACACCAATGTTGTATTGGGAGTACAATGGTTATACTTGTTGGGGAAGTTCTCAATGAACTACCAGGTAATGGAGATGGAATTCAGGGCCTCAAATGGCAATAATGTAGTGTTGACGGGTGTTATCACTCAAGAGTTCTTCTTGGCTGTGAAAGAAAACTCCTAAGGTAACTTTTTCAACCAAACATTCAGGTTGGAGGCTAGCCCTTCCAACCTAGAGAGGGCTCTCTCTTACAACTCAATCACCCAATGTCACTTCAATAACTGACTGTGTACTTGAAATAATGGCTAGATCTTTAGTTGAGTGGTGTTGAAAAAGGGTTTGGTTGGGCATGAGAGAGACAATCCATTGGGCAATTGAGTCAAACAAGCGGAGGTTTGATCCAACTTATCAAGATACTTGCTGCATGATCAAGGATTAACAAAGACAAGATAGATGGCACACCTTAGACATTTCAAATCATCGTTGTGGCTGAAGGTAGAAAGTAGAAGACAATCCCACTATAGTAGGGCATAGAAGATGAATCCTAGAGTAGCTTTAGAACAAAGAAGTGCAAACATTTGAATTTATGAAACATAGTACCAAAAACATGAATTCTGTAACATTTACTTTCATTCAAATATCAAAAGACTATACATCCAAATGGTATAACAGAGATAGAAAACAATGGAACTTGTAGAGAACACAGACTAAGAGATACCATCACATGAATCTTTGTTTCAATGATTAAAAACCTTATGATCTTGAGAAAGTGTAAATTAATAAAGCTTTAAAACATGTAGACAATAGCTATCTTTTCGTCAAAATCCAACCCCGATATATTACAATTCCTCTAATTTATACAAAAGTTACATAAGTTTAGAGATCCACACTTTCTGGAATGTTTTTAATACAAAATACTAAACATATATACATATCCTACCAAGATCCAAAAGAAATGGATGTGAAAACCTCTTCATCCATCTTTAGTTTGCTATCAAGTCGAATTGATGAGGTGGCTCTCCAATTGAAAGCTGCTCGGGCCGCTTTTCTAAAAATAGAAAAAAATTAAATCTGGTGAATTTCTAAAAAATAGGGTTCAGAGATCCATTCAAATCTTTCAAACCGAAATAGTTGTGTAAAAATGGAAAGACGCTTTTGTAAATGAGCCTGTTCCTAACAAAAACGTCTTTTGGGTTTTTGAAATTCATCACCACCTTCTCGGAAATTGTGCCCAAAGTTAATGACTAAAACAAGAAACCATTAAATATTTAAATCTGGAAAAGTGGGTTGCAAATATTCCTTCCTATATTCCAAACCATGACACTTGAGTAAAAACCTAAGTTACCAAGATACGGATATGGATATGATGGTTTTTTGAAAAGCTAGGATCCGGATACGGTGAGGATACGACAAGTACAAAAAAATATATAATATATAATATTTTTTTATATTTTAAAAAACATAGTTCTAAATCAAAACCATTACTAAGTCACAACATTAGAATTAAATCATTAGATAATTTATGAATCTAAACACTGAAATGATGCATGTTGCCTCATACAAAAATGATAGTAGTAATACAAAAATGAGTGCCTCATGAGTGGTCACTCTACTAATATGATAATATCAAATAGGTGCATACCAGCACACCTATTTTAGTTTGCCCAGTGAGATGGGCCTTAAACCTATTGTATGAGCCATTTGGAATGCTATTGCATTCACTACATCTCCATTTGTATGAACCACCCCCAACATTTTTGCCAAAAATTTCCACATACTACCACAAAAGAGATTTTGGGTCTTTATTGATATTTGTTCCTTCACTGTAGTGATGGGTCTTTATAATTAGATATAAATTAAAACCATACACAAGTAGCAATATATGTTTTTTAATCTAAAATTACACATTAATTAATTAATATATAAAACTATAATTAAAACTATATATAAATTAAATATGTTTTTAAAATTATAAATCATACATTAATAAATTAAACGTGTATAAATTAAATATTAATAATATTTAATCTATAATATACATTAATATTATAAATATAGATTAAATATATTAATATTTAATATTATATTAAATAATAATGTTAATATTTAATATTGATTTATAATTAACATTATAAATAAATTAATGTAAATGAAATATTAATAATACTATATAATAATATATTGAATGTAATAAAAAATTAATTAAAATTGCATGGACAATATTAATATAAATTAAAAAAAATGTAATAAAACAACTTGCCACCCATGCCTAAGCCCCCTCCAGCCGGCGTCACCATCGTTGTGCTGCCCACGGCCCCGACAATTGAAATGAAATGAAATTGTTGTGCTGCCCATGGTGTGACGTGCTGCTGACACCCCGACCACACTACCTCGTGTGATGTGTTGCCGCCCCAACCACGCGATGTCTCACGGTGCTTGACCAGGCAACCTCCCGCAGTGCGCTGTCAACCCATTCCGTCTCCAAAACCACCGAATCTGCCACCAAACCAGTTAAATTGGCTCCTAAACATAGGGTGAGGTTCTGCTTGACACTGAAACGACACCCTGGCGGATCATACACGGATTCAAGCGGATCCGGATCTGGTTTGGATGCGAGGATCCATGTTTCATTCTGTTGACCCCCATGGATCTGGTAACATAGGTAAAAACTGAGAGGTTTTTGTAAATCAACCCGTTCGCAACAAAAATCCCTTTTGTTTTTCAAAAATTCATTTCCAATTGTTCGGAAACTTCGCTTGAACACGTTGACGAAAACAAGGAGAAATAGAGTGCTGCTGTACGTGTTGAAAAATGATTTCGTAGTGCACATGTAGGTGCTGAAAAATATTTTTGTAGTGCTTCCAAAATGAAAACTACAATGCCCTTGCTTATGAAACTTGCTTTGGTGTTTTGTTATCGTTTGAGAAGACTATTGATAAACCCAAAACCTCATGATATTTCACTTATCAAAAAGTTTAAATATGCCTTATAACTCAAATCACTTTAAAAATTGCTTGACATAATCTTCTTTTCAGATTTCAAAGTAATTTAGTTAAATAAAGACAGTCAACTCCTGAAAACCATTTTGAATTTTCTGAACATACAACAAAGTGCTAACAACTTGCTCCAATGGGATGCTGTCCTCCCTGTGAGGCAGCAAAGAACTCGAAGACCAAGTGCCTAATCCATTGGGCTGTTCCCAAGCTCTGAGACCAACAACCTGCAACCTGTACATGTAACCTGATTTTTCCAAAACTTCTATTTGGAAACAAAACTGCAAACTGAAAACCAAACTGTACACTACTGAAAAGACTATTACTACAATATGAAAACATATACTGAAAACTGAACTAAAAATGGTTGAAAATGATGCTCAACTGTGAGCTCATTCACACACCAACCTATTCTAAGTTGCTGAAAAACACCGTAAAATCAAGTGACATCAAAACTCCAATGTAACCACGAAAGCAAATAACTATTAGACAAAGTTTTGCTTTCACTCACTTCAAATAGAAAAAAGAAAAAATGAGCACTGGCAACTCAAACTGCAACTTGAATCCAATTTCTGTATTGATGAAGAAAACAAGATCTATCACTGATGACTTAAATAAGCTGGCCAGAGGGTTTTCAAAAACATGAATGACTACCTTTCCTTTATGATCAACATGTTGAAAAGTGTAACTAAGGTTCAGTCTTCATAATGACATGTAATTGTGATTTTTATGTAAATGATGTAAAGAAGAAAAATAAAATTATTATTGTAATGCTTGCCTCATGGGTTTCATGAGCAAGGAATTTTATTTTTAGATGGCTCCCATTGTGAGCCTTTAGGATTTGTCATCTAGTCATAAAAGTCAAAGAGAGTCAATGTCATGTATGCAAAACCCTTCTTGGGCATGTTAGGGCATGTTACAAATGTATATCGGTCAATAGGATTGTCAAGTAACCCTCCAAGACAAGCACAAGTTATCCTTCTTCAAGTCGGCTTCAAGATGAAATATAGAACTCATGTCGGCTCACCTAAATTGGAGACACAACTCTTCATATGGTCATGTTGGCTAATATACATGGACAAACTACTATAAATAGGCAGCTCGGCCTATTCCACAGTCAAGCAGTTCGATCACCTCTGAAATTCAGATGACAATTGCAGAGACAAAATTCAGTGAAAGAGCTCGGATAAGGGTACAGAAACTTGGCCTTATTGCAGAAAGAATTTCGGATAATTTCAGAGTGAAGTTCGGATAGATCACAGGGATATTCTCTGCATAATTTTCTGAGATAGAAAGTGGATTACAGTGAAGATCAAGAAGGCAGAACTTCGGTGATATATCACAGTAAATGTTTCAGTGCTATATCTCAGTGCCTCCACAACAAATAACTTTGGTGCTATCACAGTGATAAGGGTTCAGAGCTACTACAGTGAGGATTTCGGTGCTACCACAACAAGAGGATTTCAGTGCTATATCTCAGTGCCTCCACAACAAATAAGTTTGGTGCTATCACAGTGATAAGGGTTCAGAGCTACTACAGTGAGAGGATTTCGGTGCTACCACAACAAGAGGATTTCAGTGCTACCACAACGAAAGGATCTCTGTGCTACCACAGTGAATAAGATCTCAGTACTACCACAGTAAGAAGATCTCAGTGGTGATAGTGTCTCGGTGCTAAGAAGGTTGAAGTGGAAGAGGAATCGAGAAGAGGAAAGGAGCAAAAGGTTGACTGTCAAGAGAACTTGTGACTTGGTCTTGGAGTGGCAAATAGGTCAGGGGTTGTGGTCTTGGTATTGATCAATTGGAATTTTTATAAGAAGAATTTGTGCGGATTTTCCTCCCAAAGATTGAGAGGTTTTGTTCATGGCTGATAGCCTACATTCCATGTCTCTTGTGTATTTATGTTCATGCATTGGTAGTTATTTGATGAAGAAGAACACTAATAACCTAAGTAAAGGAAGATCCTAATATAAAGAAGTAAATACTAAAATGCTCTCACAAACAGTTACTAATTAAGGAGAAATCACTTAATATCTTTGCCCTAGATTTCTCAACATGGTATCGGAGCTAAGGTGACTAAGACAAAGAAGGGCATCTAATCAAGGGACACTCAAGGATCAAATCTCAAGGAAGGCATCAAAGCAAAGATCAATTTGAAGTTAAAGGAAGGATAACCCTAGATCAATGAAGTCTACAAAGAAGTATTGGGATCATCATCAAGACAAGAAGAGTTGAAGAGATCTACGAATCAAGTTAAAAGACTATTCATCCAAAGGAAGCTAGATCAAAAGATGGTGTCATCAAGACTCTCTCTCGTTGAAACAAGAAGTCATCACTGATCTTCATCAACAAGACTTTACCATCAAAAGGGATCTCCCTCTCTGTGAGATCAAGGATCATTATTGAAGAAAACTATCTTCAACAAAGAGAAGTTTTCTATTCTCTATATCATCATCAACATCAAGGAGGAAGCAAGGAGAAAGGAGCATCCTATCAAGTAAGTATATGACCTTATCTGAATTTGTCAAAATGTCTTTTTGCAAGGAGAGCAACAAATTGGTTGGGGCTTCAAACTATCTTGCATGGAAGAAAAGGATAGATCTAAATCTCATTGAAAATGAGGTCATGGGTCATGTCAAAGGATCTATCACCAAACCAGGAGAAGAAGATGCTCAAGAACTTGCAAAGTATATGAAAGGGGAAGTTAGGGCTCAAAGGATTCTCATAGAATCTATCAAGGATCCCCTCATCCCATATGTATCTAAACTCAAAACTTCAAAATAAATCTATGACAAACTGGTAGAGTTGTATTTCATAAGCACTGCTGGAGAAGTCATCTCATTAAGGCAAGAACTCTACAAGCTGAAGATGTCTAAGGAAGATGGAATAGCCTCATACTTTATGAGGATATCTGAGATCCAGAATCTCAACTACAAGAATTGGGAGAAGTCATGTCTGATAGTGAAATCACTACAGTGGTATTAAATGCACTATTGGAGGAGTGGGGTAACTTGACTTCAAGTATTTATGGGAAGAAAGAAGCTACTCCATTCTAGGATCTATGGTCACTATGCAATATTGAAGAATCTAGAGTCTAGATTAAAGGCCAAATCTGATGTGGGAGCAGGTGAGCAAATTCAAGCTTATGCTGCAATGACAAGAAGAAAGGGACAATTTGGAAAGTTTGGTCCTTAGAAAAAGAAAAAGAACATGGCTAAATCCAATGCTATGGGTGTCAAGAATATGGACACTACAAAAGAGACTGTCCTAAGATCAAGAAAGACAATAACAAAAGAAGAAGAGAAGAAGCTCATATCACCGAAGAAGTGGAGGAAGCTGAAAAGAAGAAGTCCAAGATAGAGGAAGTAAGAGATCTCTACTATGACTGAGATAGTCTTCCTCACCTTAGTTCTTTTCAAATTCCTAAGTCTTCTATTGTAAGATATGACTATCATGATTCACTAAATGGGATGCATCAAGGCATCATAGAAGCATTGGAAACAAGAGTTGGACATCATCATAGAAAAGCATGAAAGATGGTTAGAATCTATGGAAGTCAAGGATATAGCTCGTAGGAATCTCATTGGAAACATAAGTGGCAAGGTCATCTAGTATAGGGTTCATCATACCTATGTCAAAGGAAACATCCACTGATGGGGATACTTTAGATCCTTAAGATTCTCTAATGGAATCTTTATTGAAAGGTTCACCGATCATGAGGGAAAGCAAGTGTTTTCGTGGGATTGAAGCTCATTCAATCAAAGAAACTGCTACAGGAATCCTGGATGACCCAAAAGAAAAATGAGGTATGTATGATGGAAGTCATGTCATATGGTTACAGATATCATGAACCAATGCTCTATCTTAAGAACATGATCAAAAAGGAAGGATCTCCTCCCTCAAAGGAATGCAGGAATGCATGGGTCACACATTCACTAGATGAAATCAACATAATATGTCTTCATATGAAGTATGAGGTGGTTGACAACAATTGAGGAACTCTGAATGGAAGCTCCTGGGAATGAAATGTGTGACGAAAGGAAGGAAGAGATCGTGGAATATGCAACCATGGAAAAGGCAATCAACATTTGAAAGACCAAGAAAGATTTGACTAGATATCTCCATGAAAGATATAAAGACTCTGATGGAGTCTGAAAAAGAAAGAGACCCTTGACAATATATATCTTTGGCAGATGTGTCGATATGTATGCAGGATGCTGATACAAACCAGAAGATGTCATGATGAAAGACCATCACAAAGGGGCCTATGCAAGGCTACCAAGGGAAGAACTGTGGATGTCTTCCAAGGGGATCATGTAGCAGGATGAAAGATACTTCCAGAAACATGGCATGAAGAAGGTAGCATGGCATGAAGGAAGGCCATATATGGATTGATGGATCACTTTCCGATGAAATGAATGATGACATACCTGACTCATGGATGAAAGTGATGGATGGTCTGTGCCCTATGAAGAAAAAGATGAAGACTCCATGACGAAGAAGAAATTCATGACATCGAAGGAAGGAGGTCTTCAAGCAGTTGGTTGTCCCATCATCTCCACCTATGGAGCTGCCGAAGGTCCCTAATTAAGAGGGAGCTTGGAAACAAGTTTCTTACTTGGTAGAAACTTGGAAGCAAACTTCCTAAGTCAAGAGGGAGCTTAGGTACATTCCTTTCGTAGGAATGAGTACATTCCTTTAGTGGAATATATATGTCCTCCTTAATTAAGAGGGAGAGATAGACATCATTCTTGTCTTCACTTGGGAAGACAAAATGGAGGATTGGGTAAACATCTGGCATCCAAGGTTCTTTGAGGATGAGTTAGGGCATCCAAGATAAGAGTAGTCGTAGAGGATCGATATTCTTTGAGGACTGGGAATCCAAAGATAAGAATATTCCTGGTGGAACACACCTTGAGGACTCCGGGGGGGGGTATGTTCCAGGAGAGACAATGATGAGGGTGTCTATAATTCATTGGTCTTGCCAGCATTGTGCTCAGATCTCGTGGAGAGATAATGTTGTTAGTCAAGGCCTTGCTATGTGACAACGCTGGTTGATATGATGCTATAAAGATGGGTTACCAATCCGATTCTTCTTATGGGAAATTAATCATATTGAGAATGACCAAGTACCATTATGAATACCTCCCTAGTTAAGAGGGAGCGTTGAAAAGTGTAACTAAGGTTTGGTCTTCATAATGACATGTAATTGTGATTTTTATGTAAATGATGTAAAGAAGAAAAATAAAATTATTATTGTAATGCTTGCCTCATGGGTTTCATGAGCAAGGAATTTTAGTTTTAGATTGCTCGAATTGTGAGCCTTTAGGATTTGTCATCTAGTCATAAAGTTAAAGAGAGTCAATGTCATGTATGAAAAACCCTTCTTGGGCATGTTACAAATGTATATCAGTCAATAGGATTGTCAAGTAGCCCTCCAAGACAAGCACAAGTTATCCTTCTTCAAGTCAACTTCAAGATGAAATGTAGAACTCATGTCGGCTCACCTAAATTGGAGACACAACTCTTCATATGGTCATGTCGGCTAATATACATGGACAAACTACTATAAATAGGCAGCTCGGCCTATTCCACAGAAAAACAGTTCGATCACCTCTGAAATTCAGATGACAATTGCAGAGACAAAATTCAGTGAAAGAGCTCAGATAAGGTTACAAAAGTTGACCTTATTGCAGAAAGAATTTCGGATAATTTTAGAATGATGTTCGAATAGATCACAAGGATATTCATTGCATAATTTTCTGAGATAGAAAGCAGATTATAGTGAAGATCAAGAAGGCAAAACTTCGGTGATATATCACAATAAATGTTTTAGTGCTATATCTCAGTGCCTCCACAACAAATAAGTTTGGTGCTATCACAATGATAGGGGTTCATTGCTACTCTAGTGAGAGGATTTCAGTGCTACCACATCAAGAGGATTTCGGTGCTACCAAAATGAAAGGATCTCTATGCTACCACAGTGAATAAGATCTCAGTACTACCACAATAAGAAGATCTTGGTGGTGATAATGTCTCAGTGCTAAGAAGGTCGAAGTGGAAGAGGAATTGAGAAGAGGAAGGAAGCAAAAGGTTGACTGTCAAGAGAACTTGTGACTTGGTCTTAGAGTGGCAAATAGGTCAAGGGTCATGGTCTTGGTATTCGTTAATTGGAATCTCTATAAGAAGAACTTGTGCAGGTTTTCTTGGAGTGGCAAATAGGTCAAGGGTCATGGTCTTGGTATTCGTTAATTGGAATCTCTATAAGAAGAACTTGTGCAGGTTTGCCTCTCAAAGAGTGAGAGGTTTTGGCCGTGGTTGATAGCCTACATTCCATATCTCTTATCTATTTATGTTCATGCATTGGTAGCTGTTTGATGAAGAAGAACACTAATAACCTAAGTAAAGGAAGATCCTAATCTAAAGAAGTAAAAAACTCTCACAAGCAATTACTAATTAAAGAGAAATCACTTGATATCTTTGCCCTAGATTTCTCAACACAACAAACAAAGAAGTGAATTCTTCATGATTACCCGCTGGTTGCTCTATGTGTTGAAGTTGATCACCCTCAAATAAAATGGCAACACGCTGTTCTTTCCTCTCATCATTAACATCAAAGAAAGCTTTTGTACACTTTTGAAAGGATTCAAAAAGAAAAGCCACATCATATGTATTAGAAACATCAAAAGTTGACCTTTCATGTGATTCATCGAGAATGTCCCTTTGGCCCTTAAAAATTTATGAATTTGTCAATTCCAAAGATGTCAAATCATGAATAGTTTATGTACCATTTGAGGGATCTAAAACAACTTGCTCTTCAATGAGTGATTAAGGAGATAAGAGAACTGCAGAAAAAAGTGATTGACTATCATATACTTTCTCTTGGTCACCTAAGATCTGACAAGACTGTTGAATTTCTTCAACAAGCTCAGGAGAAGGAACATGGCTTTCATCATTAAAATCATGATCAACTCTATTTTCAGCTAAAAGAGAAGTTAATGTTTGCTGAAAGTTGTCCTGATTATCATGGTAGCTAGTCTTTGATTTTGTTTGTGATGTTGGAAGGAGTTTTCACACAAGGCTTCTAGAATTTCTTCGTCCATAAACTCCTCATCACCATAAAAATTTACCATGTGCTGAATGAAACTTTCAACATGCTTGCAACAATTCTCAACCAACAATAAAAAAGGATATGATTCTTTATATTTCTCAAAAATACTGAATGAAAATCCTTAAGGGAATACAAGCTACCAGGTGGCAACTTTTCATACCAAGATCTAGCTTTTCCCTCCAAGGATACCATGAACATTTTCATTAAACAATCATCATGAAACTCAACACCAAGCCTACGTATATGCATATGAAATTTAACCAAATGAAACACATCATCATCCTTGTCCTCATCTTTGAATCTTGGCAAATATGATTGCCAATCTATACGAGGAATACGATTTGGAAAGCTAGGAATATGAACACGATTTATGGGAGCATAACTTTCAGATCTGTAAGTGTCCATGGAATCCATTTTGAAAACAGTGGAGTCACTAGGAAACTCTTTATGCTACGGATTCTTCTGACAGTGGAGTTGCCATGAAAGTTTTGAGCTCTGGATTTTTTTGAAATTGGAGTCGCCAGGTGAATGATGTGCAATTTGATTATGTCTGATCCTTGTTCACTATCAATGATCAGATCTGGATCTTTGTTGTTCCTTCCTAGCGAATATTCATCCTTCATTCCCCGACAACGATGCCAAGATGTTATCACTCAAGTGTTCTTTTTCGCTATGAAAGAAAACTCCTAAGGTAACCTTTTCAACCAAACTTTCAGGTTGGAGGCTAGCCCTTCCAACCCAGACAGGGCGCTCTCTTACAACTCAATTACCAGTGTCACTTCAGTAACTGGCTGTGTACTTGAAATAATGGCTAGATCTTTAGCAGAGTGGTGTTGAAAAAGGGTTTGGTTTGGCATGAGAGAGACAGTCCATTAGGCAATGGAGTCAAACAAGCTGAGGTTTGATGCAACTTATCAAGATACTGGCTGCATGATCAAGGATTAACAAAGGCAAGACAGATGGCACACCTTAGACATTTCAAATCATTGTCGTAGCTGAAGGTAGAAAGTAGAAGAGGATCCACTATAATAGGGCATAGAAGATGAATCCTAAAGTAGCGTTAGAAGAGAGAAGTGCAAACATTTGAATTTATGAAACAAAGCACCATAAACATGAATTTGGTAATTGTTGACCACTACGTGTCAACTACCCATAGCAGTACACCCCATTTTTTCTCAAAAGGGATGGTGCTTGATCGATGTGTCCGTGCTATTCGACTTCCATCATCAACCTGATCATGTTATGTTGTAAACTCAGTCTGCATGTGTAAATTGTAAATAATTTTATCAGATATGAGTCATGTATGTAAATTGCCTAGATGGACCTAATTTTCTAGTGATAATCTACGTTCTGGAAGGTTTTTTGTCTCACCAATCCATGATCGGCAGAGTTTTCCTTCAACCTAACCCCAAAGCCGGAATGAATTTTGTCATTGGAATCTTAGGGGGAATCTTAGTGCGTTGGTCTGCTAGATTATGTTTGGTCGCAGAACTAGGTGGTCTATGAGGGTCTATGTCAAATGGGTTTTCCCCCTTGAGATGTAAAATTGTAAAGGTCATGATGTAAAGTGTCTTGAGGGTTAGCAAATGTTTTAATCCCCTCATAAGTCCTAGGTCTTAGGTGATTTTTCCAAAGGCTAAATTCGAGGATCCAAAAATAAAAATTAAAAAATTAAAAAAAAGGATGAAAATATTAATAAAAATTAAAAAATTTAAAAAAATAAAAAATAAAATAAAATAAAATTTAAAAATAAATAAATAAAAATAAAAAAAATAAAAAAATAAAATAAAAAATAATAATAAGTCAAAATTTTGAGTAAATAAATGCAGAATTTTAATTTTTTAAATATTAAAATGCATTTAAAAATTCGATGGATGAGATTAAAAGAAATCTTGATCCTCATCGACGGTCGAGATTAGTTTGACATGGATCACTCGAACTAGCCGTTGGGAATTTTTCCTTTAAATAGGGTGCTAGGGGTCATTTAAGATGAGATTGGATCTTAGAGTCTGGTGCTAAAGAAAGCTCTCGTAGTCATTTTTTGTGCAATAAAGAAAGAGTTTGGGGTTAAAAATCTTGCTGGTGTTACTCTTCTGGAAATGTTGTAAGATTGTTTTATTTTTCTGCCTAATTTTATTTTTAGTCATCGATAATAGCTTGATGAAGATTGATTCAGGGACAGGTATCTTGTCTGATCTTTGAGGTTTGAATGATAGTTTAGATTCTGAAATATAATGTTAGGTATCTCCATTTGATCTGGATTTCAATATTGTTTTCTCCCTGTATGTTAATGGTTGATTTTAAGCTGTGCAAGGAATCTTAGTTTTGAGTTTACTGGGCGTTAGGGGAAGTTCTCGGCTGAACCAACCAATTCCCGAATTGCGTTTTCTGAAAGAGCCCAGCTAGTTTTAATCCTGAGCTTATCATCTGAAATTTTTTATGAATGCATGCAGGGTTTTCTGAAGTATCTCACATTAAATTTAGAATTCTGAAAATATTACTGTGTATTATTGACAAATTTGGCTGTTTAAGAGTCGAAAATATGTAAACATTGTAATTATTTAGTTGGTTTTTTTAGGGTTTTTAGGGTTTCATTTATTTTTTTCATTCTCAGGTTCTGGCCGTTTGTTTCCTTTGTCTTCAGGTTGCAAGTACAGGTCTTTTTTGAAAATTTTTGCAGAGATAATCTTCAATGGGTTCTCAAATTTTTTGATGAAATTTGAGGGTTTATCAGAGCTGTCTGCTACTCAAGGTTTCATTTTATTGAAAAATTCCATATATATATATATATATATATTTTTTATCACAGCTCCTGGATTGCTGCCAAGTCTCAAGCAGCTGTATATACAACAGTGATCCTCTCGCTGTCTGCTCAGTCATCTTTGTCAGCAGCTATCACTCATCGCGACAATCCTCCCCATCGCACTCCCCACGCTGGCTATCTGCGTGCAGCTCTCCACATTTCCTTACTTACCCGCAGATCTGCCCTCTCCTCGCAGCTCCCTTCAACCTTCACGCAGTTCTGAGCTTCATTGCAGTCGAGCTTTGCCACTGCCATTCCTCGCTCCCTAACCTGCAAACAAAATATCAAGCGCAACTCCATCGAAACTCTGCTCACGCTGCTCCATATGATCCGCCCTCATTCTCATCACTCCTCTGTCACCTACGTCTTGCCTTTCCAAACCTGCAAACGACACTCTTGACTCATCATCCACCGTCCTTCCTCCATTTCCTGCACCTGCAAAAAACGCTGCTAGAACTGCGTGTTTTATTTTGCTCCACACTGCCTATACGCAAATCCGTTCCAGTTCCTTCACGCTGACCTGTGCAACGTCCATTTCCATGCAAAACTGCAGCAATAATCCGTCAAGCTCCCAGCGTTGCTATTGTATCCGCTGCCCTTCCTGCGTACATTGCCTCGCCCTCCTTTCTCCTGCACGCCATCGAAACCACTCGCTGGCCATTGCTCCAACTCTCTTTGCTCGCGTCCAAACTCCTTGCTCTTTTCCGCCGCCGGATTCCCTTACACCTGCAAACACAATAAAAACACAAAAATTCTGATTTTCTTCATTACCATACAGCTAGGCTTAAATTTAAATTTTTTGTTTTATTGTATCGTTTAGATTTTTTTTATTTGATTTTCATTTTAGATTTGAAATTTATTTATTTAGATTTTCAGATTTTAGAAATTTTCACTTATTTATATATGTATATGATCGGTGTTAGCTTTTACTTTTGATTTTATTTAATTTAAGTCTTAGTTTTAGAATTAAGCTTTAGTTTAGAAAGGTTACTTTAGATTTTAGGTTTGGTTTTTATTTTATTTTGATTAGACTTTTTTTTCACTTACTGGTTCACGGATACCCGGGTCAGTGGGTAATCGCTACGTCCAGGGTTTTAAACACTGAGTGGACGCCACCCGAAGGGCATCAACACCCCTCGGCCTATTTACTGACCTAACCCCAAGAGCTTTCGGGATTCGACCCTGTGACCTCCCATTGGCGAGGCACTTGATTTGACCGATTGAGCTAACTCTTGGGGCTATTTTGATTAGACTTCATTTAGTTTTAGTTTGATTTCTTTTCAATAAAAAATATAATAAAAAGGGGTTAGATTTGATTTTTCATTTGTTTTATTTTGATTTTTATTTAGGATTTAGTTTTATAGAATTTCATTTTTGTTATGATATGGTCAGGTGTTAGTTTTAATTTTGATTTCATTTACTTTAGGATTTTAGTCTTGTTTTATATTTAGATTTAAAATTTTATAAAAAATATAAAAAATTATATAAAGAATTAAAATTTTTGAAAAAGGCTAATAAAAAAAATTGGAAATCCTTTTTTAAAGACTTTTTTCTGTTGTGGTGAAGTCAAATGTGCTTAAAACAGTGATGCGGGGGAGCGCCCCCCCCCCCCCCCCCCCCCTTCGAACCCGCTCCCGAAGCGCGCTCCGGGCGGGAGCGGGTCGGGAGCGCGCTCCCCAAATCGCTCCCGGACGGGAGCGATTTTCGGGAGCGCGCTCCCGTAAAAAAATTTGCGCTCCCTAGTCTGTGAGGGAGCGCTTCAGGGAGCGATCGCTCCCGCGCTCCCGGAGCGCTTTTTAATGCCCGGGAGCGATCGGGGAGCGATCGCTCCCTGATCGCTCCCGGGCATTAAAAAACGCTCCGGGAGCGAATTTTAGTGAATCGGGAGCGGTTCGGCGGAAAAAAATTCCGCGGACCCGAAAAAACAAAAAATTTAACTAATTTTTTTGGGTTTATAAGCCCAATGGGCCAAAACAAAATCATTTCAATGAGATTGAGCTTGATTTTGAGAGCAAAGGAGCAAGGAGCAAGAGCTGAGGAGCAAGGAGCCAGAGCTGAGGAGCGAGGAGCAAGTGCCAAGGAGCGAGGAGCAAGCTTGCAGAGGTAAGTAACTTAATCATTTAGTTAGTTTAGCTGGTTAGGTGGTTAGTTTGGTTAGTTTAATTTACCTGTTTGAGTTTAAAGATCATTAATTTAAATTAAATTAATAAATTAAATGAATTAATCCCAATAAACTAAATTAATTTGCAGATTCAAGACTCAAACCCTACAAACATCAAACACGATGGACCTGGGGATTTTTATTGGCATTTTCCTCTTCCTGGTCCCTTTTCTGGTTATTATGGTGGTGGAGAGTAGGAAACGGAGGGGGCCTGAAACTGAAGAGGTGGATGAAGAAGCCGGAGGAAGTCAAATAGGTGAAAACCCCAGTGAGGAGGATGTGGAGGAGGGTGAACATGAGGGTCAAAAAACTAAACAAGACCAAACTCCATTGTGGAAATATGTTCAGAGGCCTGAAACAGGGAGAGGGGGTGGAACCACTAAATTTCATTGCCCCCATTGCAACACTGATTTCACAGGCTCATACACCCGTTTGAGAAGACACCTTTGCGGGAAAAGGGCATGGGATGGAGAGAAACAAATAGGAATCAGAACTTGCGACGCGGTGTCAACAGCAGATAGAGCCAAATACATAAAGGAAGAGGAGGACGCCCAATACAAAGCAAAAAGATCAAGGGGTTTCTTTGAAAGCTCACAAAGAACTCCTTCAGCATCCTCCCAAGGCAGTGGATATGGACATGGAGGCTCAGGGTCATCATCTTTACGCCGTAGAACCATATCAGATTTCCTTGATGAGGGGTGTAGGAATGATGTGGATTCAAAAATTTACAGGTTCCTCTATGCCAATGGGATACCATTCAATGTTCTACGCTCACCTTATTGGCACGAAATGGTTTCTGCCATAAATGATGCCCCTAAAGGATACAAGAGCCCTGGGTATGACAAGGCAAGAACAGTTGGCCTTGATCATGAAAAAGCAAAAATATCACATTCTTTGAATAAAATGACAAGTTCTTGGACTGACAATGGGGTGTCCATTGTATCTGATGGATGGACAAATGTAAAAGGCAAGCCATTGATAAGTGTTCTCGCTGTGTCCCGAAGTGGTCCCATTTTTCTAGCTGCACATGATTACTCAGACAAGTTCAAGACCGCTATCAACATTGCAGAAGCATTGCTTGAAACAATTGAGCGTATTGGCCCATACAATGTCATCCAAGTCATCACTGATAATGCTCCTAATTGTAAGGCAGCGGGAGCAATTATTGAGGATAGATACCCGAACATATTTTGGTCTGGATGTTTGGTTCACACATTGAACCTTCTGTTGCATGATATTGTCAAAAACAAAAATGAACAATACCAATGGATTGGTGATTTGTACAAGAGAGGAAAAAAAATGATAAAATTTATTACAAATCATAGCAATACCCATGGCCTTTTCCGAAGTCACTCGAGATTGGAGTTGCTGAAGATTGCGAGGACTAGATTTGGTAGCTATTACCTCACCTTCAGGCGCCTTTTGAAGGTAAGAGAGGGTTTAGCTAGCATGGTATCAAGTCCAAATTGGCAGGTGTTAAAGGAAAGGGCTACAAATGTAGCTGACATTGCAGGTTTTGAAACGGTGGAGGAGGCCGCTCTTGATGGGCAGTTTTGGACAACTGTGAGACAGGTATTGGATTTCACCAAGCCAATTTATAACATGATTCGGTTTGCAGATACAGACAAACCAGTGATTGGCGAGGTGTATGAGCAAATGGATACCATGTTGGGGGAAATAAAAGACATTGTTAATAACAGAGATCCCGACTTGTACAATCTGATTCACGATTGTGTGTGTGAACGGTGGAAAAGGCTTAACCTTCCACTACATTGCTTGGCGTATATCCTTACGCCAAAATACTACTCAGATTCTTGGTTGGGCAAACCTGCAGCAGGGGGTGGTGTTAGGACCAAACCCCATTTAGATCGAGAGGTAACTAAAGGATATCTGGATGCATTAGAAAAGTTGGTGCCTGACAGGGAGGAATGTGCAGCTGTGCGCCTTGAAATAGGCAAATACTTCACTGGCAGTGGTTTGTATGGTAACTTCCATGCAATGGACGACAAAGATAAATTTGATTCTCTCACATGGTGGGAAACATATGGCGGCGACGGACTTTTGCGAAAATTGGCATTGAAAGTTCTTGCACAGGTTGTAAATTCTTCTTCTGCAGAGAGGTGTTGGAGCACCTACAGTTATATACATAATGTGAAAAGAAACAGGCTCAACGAAAACCGAGCAGAAAGCTTGGTTTATGTGCACTACAATTTGAGGTTGTTGAGCCATTACTGTGATCGGGCTAATGAAGATCCCACATATAAAATTTGGGACAATCACCCTGAGGACGACAATTTGGAGGATGGCATTGTACATATGGAAGAACTAGAAGATGAGCTTGTACGGGATGAAGCTGAAGCAGCTGCAGCAGCCATGCCACCTCCACCTCCACCATCCAGTAGCAGTTCTCGGGGCCCGAGTCTTGTTCCATTGCTGTCGCCACCTCCATCGACACCCTCGCGTGGAGGCTCTAGTTCTGGTCGTCGGTCTGGGCGGGAGACTCCTAGAAGACCGCCAAGACCTACTTATACTCCTGGAGACTCTCGTGGCAAGGGCCACTTGTAGATTTACAGTTTACTTGTCTTTTTTAGTTTCTATTAGACTTGTCACTTTAGTTTTCATAACTGTTCAGTGTTGAGTTTTGAGTCCTTGACTCTTGACTCTTGACTCTTTCATATCATTATGACATTATGATATTTTTTGTAAACATTATATCACTGTGACAATGAAAATTTGAAGTTTGAAGTTGGGCCTTGGCAATTATAACTCATTGGTAATGATTGTGAATTATGAATATGATGCTTTGTGAAACACTAAAGTTGTTTCATTTCATCTCATTATTCATGTTTCATTTTATAAATTTTTAACATTTCATATCATGTTAACAGTTAGAAGTTAGGACTTAGAAATATCTTCGATATTACTTCTTGTAATGGTTAAACTTGGCTTACAAGTACAACTTGTTACTTTGGTGATCAATGATGATAAATGTTATTGAATTGAATGTTATTTTAATTTATTATTTTACTAAGGTTGATGACGATTATAATTTCTAGATGATTGATGTGATATGGTTCAATGATCAATTTATGTTTTTTTATGTTTTTTATGTCTATTTCATCATTCTACATGTTTTTGTTGACATATATGTATCAAAAATTAAAAAATATAAAAAATATATATATTTTTAAAAAATCGCTCCGGGATTCGCTCCCAAACCGGGAGCTTCTGAAAATGGTCGCTCCCGCTCCCGCTTCCGCTCCCGCTCCCCGCTCCCGCTCCCGCTCCCGCTCCCGCTCCCGCTCCCCGCTCCCGCTCCCGCTCCCGCTCCCGCTCCCGCTCCCAAGTAACACTGGCTTAAAATGTTTATATCTGGAGATTAACTGTTTGAAATCTGGTCAACATTTAAATTTCATGGTGGTTTAAAGCATTCATTCTTTAGAAATTTAATTGCTGGAATATCGTTAAGCCATTGAGCATTTATCGATTATCTCGCATTTGGGTTATTTGATGGTAAATGATTGTTAATGAGTTCATATTTCTGCAAGCATTTGATAAATAATCATTTAGTCATTAACTCCACAAGGCACTGGTCTATTAACCTAATAAAATCAATTAAGTGCTTGTTTCTCCTCGTGTCTCCCAACCCAACTGGTCCACAGTTGGTCATCCATTGTCCCATAGGGTCTACCCCCCTTAGTCGCAGGAGACAGGCTTAAACGGAGAGATCGGGGATCAAGATGACAGCTTCTGGTCTGAGCGTTGTCGTGACAATCTGTGCGACAACAGTAACATTTGCTTTCATTCAAATATCATAATACTATACATTCAAATGGTATAACAGAGAGAGAAAACACTGAAACATGTAGAGAACACAGACTAAGAGATACCATCACATGAATCTTTGTTTCAATGATAAAAAATATTTTGATCTTGAGAAACTGTAAATTAATAAAGCTTTAAAACACATAGGCAATAACTATCTTTTCTTCAAAATCCACCCTTGATCTATTACAATTCCTCTAATTTATACAAAAGTTACATAAGTTTTGAGATCCACAATTTCTGGAAAGCTTTTAATATGAAATACTAAAAATATATACATATCCTAACAAGATCCAAAAGAAATGGATATGAAAGCCTCCTCATTGATCTTTAGTTTACTGTCAAGTCGAATTGATGAGGCGACTCTCCCACTGAAAGCTGATTGGGTGTTTTTCTAAAAATAGAAAAAATCAAATTTGGCGAATTTTTGAAAAATAGGCTTCAAATTTCCATTCGAATTTTTCAAACCGTAATAGTTGTGTAAAAACAGAAAGAGGTTTTCGTAAATGAGCCTGTTCCTAACAAAAATCTCTTTTGGTTTTTTGAAATTCATTGCCACTTTCTCAGAAATCGCGCCCAAAGTTAATGACTAAAACGGGAAATCATTAAATATTTAAATCTGGAAAAATGTGCTATAAAGATTCCTTCCTATATTCCAAACCATGACGAGTAAAAATTGAGAGAGGTTTTTGTAAATCAACCCGTTCCCAACAAAACCCTCTTTTGTTTTTCAAAAATTCATTTCCAAATGTTTGAAAATTCCACTTGAACATGGTGACTAAAATAGGGAAAAACAGAGTGTTGTTGTAGGCACTGAAAGATGATTTCGTAACACACCTAAAGGGACTGGAAAATATTTTCATAGCGTTCTCGAAACAAAAACTACAATGCCCATGCTTATGAAATTTGCTTTGGTGTTTTGTTATTGTTTGAGAAGACTATTGATAAACCCAAAACTTCTTGATATCTCACTTATCAAAAAGTTTAAATATGCCTTATAACTCAAATCATTTTAAAAAATACTTGACATAATCTTCTTTTCATATTTCAAAGTAATTTAGTTAAATGAAGACAATCAACTCTTGAAAACCATTTTGAATTCTCTGAACATACCACAAAGTACTAACAAGGTGTTAAAATTGGCAACTAGGGCCAAACTCCATGTGGGTCATCTTATTTATGGCAGCTGATATTTTTCTTGGATTCCTCTCGTCGAGAGGTGTAGGATTGATCTAAAGATCATCCGATTCTGACAAGTATTCATGGAGATATGAATTTATTTGTGTTATGGGACAATTCGTCAAGGTTGGCCAACAACCAAATTGCCCCCACTTGTGCTCAACATTTTAGTATAAATAGAGGTGCCTTGAAGGTCATTTACACACACACTTCTTGTGATCTCTTCCTCTCCACTTGTCTTGGGTTTTGGTGGGAGGAGAGATCCTAAGAAGACAATGCTGCCCTAATGGAGATGATGCCCTAAAACGCAGTCATGAAGATGCCCTAAACGCAGGTCTAGAAGAGACCTACAATGCTGATCTATGAGGCCCTAAATCAGCTGTCACAATGTGCCCTAGCCGCAGACTTATGACAAGATCTATGGTGCATAAAGAGCTTTGTTTTGGCCGCAGAAGAGAGGAGCCCAACGAAGGTGAAGGAAGGCATAGTTTATGCCTCCTTCTAGACTGTTTGGGAGCCGAGTTACTACAGGCAGGAGGCCGAGGTCATGATGGGAAATTCTGGGCAGAAATAAAAGAAACCTCACAAGTGAACAGGTCGAGTTTCCTTGGGTAATTACAGGTAGGAAGGGAGGCTTGTTTTGGAGGTTGAGATGTATTAGGCCCTCCAAAACAAGGCCGCATATTCCTGTAGCAACAACGAAGGAAAGGGAGCCTTGTTGAGGGTTTCTGAAGTGTTTTTGTAGGCAGAATGATGCCCTAGACAGGGTCGAGCAAGTGTAGTAGGCAACCGCATTGAAGAAGGACAAACCTAGGTGGTTTGTGGAGCAACTTGTGCATGGAATGATGGGTATTCTCTCTGGTTGATGAGCTGCAGATTTAAGAGGACTATTGTAGCTGGAAGAAGGGTTGAACAGGACTGTTTGGATGCCCTAACCCATGATCTAATGCTATAACAGTATGCACAAGTTCCAGGTATGTATTTGATATGTTGTTGCCTATGTGTGAGGGTTGGTAGGACTGTCTTGATGGCCTAACCAGTCCATGATGAAGGCTGCCCAATCTGCTGCAGCAAATAGAGAATCCCCTAAACAGTGAACTAATGCAGAACATGATAAGATGTGACAACGTTGCTATAAGGTGCAACATGATGTTGAATGTTGCTGCATAATGATGGGCATCGTGATGAAGTGTAGTGTAGCATGATGTGTGCAGCACAAGTGTATCAAAGTGCAACACTGTGATAATGAATGCTGCAATAAGATGCAGCATGATGGGCACATTGAGGTACAACTTAATGAATGATGCAATGAGATGCAAAATGATGGGCACAGTAAGGTACAACTTGATGATGCAGCACGGGGAGGTGCAACACGATGATAGGGTGCAACAATATGATGTGTGCAGCATGGTAACGGAGGCACCTTGGATCAGTGGAAACAATATGCCTTCAACTCAGCGCAGATTAGCTACCTCATATGCTATCTTCTTAGAGAAGATCTCTGCTCTGACTTCTGATGTATATGTACTATCTCTCTCTCTGTTGAACTATTGAAGAACATATAAGAAGAATTGATCAAGGGTTTCCCCACATTGGGGTTTGTCCCTGGCTAGTGCCACATCTTGTGTCCTCTTGTCTTGGTTTGTCTTCTGCGACTTATGTTTATGTTCTATCTTCATTTTATGATCATGTTAAATGTGATTGCTAATCTGGATTTCATATTGAGTTAATGTGAAAAATTGAAGTAAATTGCTCTCAACATAGAACATACCTAAAATTAACATGGTATCAGAGGTGAGGCGAAGACCAAGCCCAAGCAAGAGTGAAAGAGCAATCACTGAAGATAGTTGGAAAGGACAAAAGGCTCAATGGGTTCCTCATCCCTCTTCAAATTCACCAAGGGTGAAGTCGAAGCAGAGAATATTACCCGAGTGGCGCAGCGGAAGCCTCTGATGGCCTACCTAACGATCACTTCAATGGGAAGTCCAGATCCAAGGGTGGAAGGAAAGGCAGGTGCCTTGCTTGCAATAAGTTCGGCCATTATGCGAAGGAGTGTCTGAATGGTAGGGACACATCACTTGATGATGATAACAATCATTCCAGGGACATCTTCAATGATCAAAGGAATAACAGGTAATGCAGGACATCAAGGAAATGACTGACTCTTCGAAGAAAGCAAGGAAACGTAGGTATGAAGAATCAAATGTTGTTTCTGATAAGCTAAAAGAGTGTTATCCTATATTGGCCCTCTCCACTACTCCTCCTGACTCTTTGGGAATCTGGCTTATTGATTGTAGTGCATCAAGGCACTTCATCGGATAGAAGGGTGCTCTCTCTAATTTGGTAGAGATGGAAACAATCGTGGGATTATACATGGAGTCAATGCCACCTATCCCGGAAAGGGTGTAGGGAATGTTACCCCTCAATTGAATGAGGACAACACGATTCATTTACAAGAAGTTCTTTATCTACCTAATCTCAAGAAGAACCTGGTGTCCATTTCAAGGTGGCATTCATCGATGGAAAGGTATGTGTTTGAAAATGGAATTTTCTTAGATGCTTTTGAGGTTGGCAATTTGTATCAAGTTGCAGGATGTCCATTGGGGACCATGTCAGTTGACACATCTCTTCTATAGCACCGAAGGTCTGCTTATTATGGGGCCCTACCCGATGGTGATAGGGATGCCGAATTCAAGAAGAGCATGAAGGTACATGTCCGAGATGTACTGAAGGAAAATCTTACAAGGGGACCATTCCCTTCATGTGGCAAGTCCACTGGTTCGGAACAACCCGAGGAGTTTGAGATTCATGATCAGGAATCTCATGTATGCAGGTTGAAGAAAGCTCTTTATGATTTAGAGCTAACACCCTGAGCTTGATATGAGAGGATTGATAACTGTCTGATGAAACTAAGATTCAATAGGAATGAAGCCGATCCAAAACATTGCTTGAAGGTTGTGGATGATAGACCTCTCATACTGGCACCTTATGAGGTTGACCTCTTCCTAACAGGTGCAAACCCTCTCATTTGCAAAAGTAAGAGGGAGTTGGATTCCAGATTTGGAATGGTAAACTGCAAGCCCGTGACTACGTCGATGGAGCTTAACATTCAGAAGTTATATGGTAGTGATGCTGTACCCGATTTGGGAAATGCCTCTGAGTTTCATAAACTCATTCTAGCATTGATGTTCTCGGTGAACTCCCGTCCGGATATATGTTTTGCAGTTAGCATGTTGAGCTCATATATGGATGAGCCTCATTGGATTGTTGCCAAGAATCTTTTGAGATATCTTCGGGGCACAATCTCTCATGGAGTGAGATACACTACCGGAAATGTGAAGCTGCATGATTATTCGAATGCTGACTGGGTAGGCAGTGTGGAGGATTTCAAGAGCACTTCTGGGTTCTGGTTTTCTTTGGGTTCTACTTCGATATCCTGGATGAGCAGGAAGAAGAAGTCGGTTGCTTTGAGCATCCCTGAGACCGAATACATAACTACGAGTATGACCTCGTGTAAAGTTGCCTGATTGAGAAAGCTCTTCAGTGAGCTGTTTGGACACATGATGGATACCACCGTGATCTCCTGTGACAACCAGAGGGGGATTCGATTGTTGAGGAATCATGTGTTCTATGATCGCTTCAAGCATATTGTTAAAATGGGCAACTAGGGCCAAACTCCATGTGGGTCATCTTATTTATGGTAGCGGATTGGATCCCTCTCATCTAGACGTATAGGATTGATCTAAAGATTATCCGATTCTGATAATTATTCATGGAGATATGAATTTATTTGTGTTATGGGACAATTCGTCAAGGTCGGCCAGCGACCAAATAACCCGCACACGTGCTCAACGTTTTATTATAAAAGGAAGTGACTTGTTAGTCATTTCTACATACACTTCACTCTTAATTTCTCTCCACTTGTTCTGGGTTTTAGTGGTAAGAGAAATCTACATGATGAAGCCCTAGATGCAGGAGGAAAGGAGACTAAGGGAGTTGCCCTAGCAAGGAAAACATAGTCCTAAGAAGGATGCCCTAGCCATAGTCCTAAGGAGGATGCCCTAGCTACAGTCCTAAGGAGGATGATCTAGCCGCAATTGAAGGGAGGAGACCCCTACTTCTATACGTTGCCCAACCTGCCCTCTACGCTGCCTAAAGGAGAGATATAGCAGGCCTATTCATGCTGCCCAAATACGCAGGTGCCCTAGCCGCAGTTAGGAAGACAGACCAGTGAGTTTGAAGGGACGTTTTCAGGTAAGTGAGTGCTGGAAGGAGGGCCAAAGTAACATGTTGGAGGGATGCAATAGTAAGGGATTGTTCTGGGCTAGTAAACGCAGGGATTTCTCCTGAAACAGGCCGAGTAAGGGACTGTTCTGGGCTAGTAAACGTAGGGATTTCTCCTGAAACAGGCCGAGTAAGGGACTGTTCTGTTGTGACTAGGCCGCAAGCCTGTAGGTGCTGTTTTGAGGGTCAAACATAGAGCTGTAGGTGCCTCCTCAAACAACGAGGTCACATAACTTGAAGAGGAGAGGAGACCACATAAATTAAAGGTGTGTTTTGGGCATGACTGTTGGGTTGCTGTAGGTTACAGTGGGAGCCCTAACCAGTGACCAAAACACTGCCCATAAACAGAAGTGCAGAAGTATGGTAACTTGTGTTGGGTCATGCTTTGACTTGTTTGATTGGAGAGGTCTCTTCATTTATGAGGAGATTCTATGTAGTGTCTTAAGTTCTTATCAACAATTGGTATTACAGTGGGACAACAACAAATGCAATCATGGTGGAGCATGGTAAATGGGACAGCAAGGACATGGTGCTTGGTGGAGCATGGTACATGGGACAACTAGCAATCATGGTGCAACAATGAGATAGAATGCTGCTGCATAATAATGGACATCATAACGAAGTGAAGTGTAGCATGTGCAACACTTGCAAAGAGCAGTACAGTGATATTAAATGCTACAATGAGATGCTTCATGATGGGCACAGTGAGGTATATGATGAGGCAGCACTGGTAAGTGCAACAAGATGTTGTAGTACTGGAAGGTGCAACATAAGGTGCAACAATATGATGTGTGCCGCATGGTAATGAGGTCCAACGTAGTGATGATGGGTGCAACATGGCGCAACACAGTGAGGTGCAACATGATGACGAGGTGCAACACTATAATGGGTGATGGAGTCACCTTGGAGAATTAGTTCTTCAACTGAGTTCAGCTACCTCATGTATCATTTTCTTAGAGATGATCTATGCTCTTATTTAGATAAGTCAAAGTGTTGACTTCTGTTGTAATTGTACTATCTCTGTCTCTCTTTGCTGATGAAGAATTGATCAAGGGTTTCCCCACATTGGGGTTTGTCCCTGGCTAGCGCCACATCTTGTGTCCTATCATCTTGGCTTGTCTTCTACCATTTATGTTTATGTTCTATCTGCAATTGACTATTATGCTAATGTGAATGCTAATTTGGAAAAGATATTGAGCTAATTGTGAAAATTGAAACAAATTGCTCTAAGCATAGAACATACTTAAATTAACACATATAGACATCAGGTACCACTTTATCTGGGATATGGTACATCGATTAGCAAGAAGGCTCCATCACATTGGGACTGATGTGCAGGTTGCCGACATTCTGTCAAAGCCCTCGGGAAAGGTCAAATTTGTGACTTTCCGAGAATGACTAGGAGTCTTGGAGAGACTCTCTCCTAAGGGTCCTGTATGATATGGACATTGAGCTCTGGGAGCTCTGGGGGCTTGGGGGAACATCTTGGAGTGATGAGCAACCATAGGGTGAGTGGTTCAATCCTTCCCCTAGTGGTTTGCTTTGTAAGCAGGATGAGTGGTTCATCTTTCTCCTGTTGAGACACAGTCATAGGTTGAGTGGTTCATGTTGAATAATCTAGGGCATGTATAATTAAGATGATTCTTCGTTACATGATAACAATTTGTGAAGCATTTAAACAATTTATATTTGCTTGATGGTTACTTCACTATTAGCATGTGTTTGTTAACTTCATCAAACTACTATCAAAACAAAAGAGACAAGAACACAAATGATTGGCTTTCTACCAGGGCCAAAACCTCTCCCTCTTGGAGAGGAAAAACCATGCATAAATTCTTCTTATAGAGATTGCATTGACGAATACCAACCGTCAAATTATACTGAAGAAAGACCAAGTCTGAGCAACAAATTTCTGAGGCGCTATTGTCATGAATATGCGAGCGATACTATCTCGATCTCTATGAACAAATCTTGGAGATTAACTTGGTTAATGAACTCACTCCCTATACATAGAAAAAGGATGTTTTCATTACAGAAGCTGACCTGAAAGCAAAGGAGTCGATTCTCATAAGTTCCTGTCACCTGGAAGGTCTAGTATATACCTTTTGCTATGATCCTCTGCAAGTTTCAAAAATATGATGATCTCCCTTCGTGTTCTATACTGACTTGTGGAGCAATCAAACTATGATGGGTGGCTATGTAAAAGATGGTCAAGTTGCAAGCCTAAGGAATAATAGGACTCTGCTTTGGGATTTCAAGAAATAAGTAAAAGGCCTGCTAAATCTAGAGATACTACTTGTCTCTCTTCAAGACCAATGTCTCTAAAGTGCTAGCATGGATAGTTGAATAAGTCTTAATGATGAAATTTATTACAAAAGGCAATGCAATTGATACATTGTGATCTGAAGCATGGACATTGGAAATAAATGAAAGTTTACTCCATCTGTTAAGCATGTTTCCTGTTTAAGCCTGAAGTCTAATAAGAATATGACTAAGGATTTGAGACTTGATGAAATTGCAATAACTAGGGTTTGAAAGTTTGAAATGTTTTGGGTTTGCAGAACTCTAGTAAGGGTTTGAACAAGAAAGTCCTAGGGTTTGTGGAACCCTAGGATTGATGACTTTGAAAAATAATGAAGTTGAAAAATAATGCAAGGAGGCTGATGTTTAGAATGATGAAGATAAGTGTTTCTCATCTAGAGTTTGTAAACCCTAGATTGAACCTGGAGAATTATAAAGGTTTGAAGTCAAAACCCTAGCTATACAAATTACAAACCCTGGCCAAACAATTGAGATTGCTTCCACTTGAATGAAGAAATTGTAGCTCCTAGGAGATTTGACATCTTGATGATGTGGTTGTTATGCAGGTTGAATGCAAGAAATCTAAATATCAAGAGGGAACTCTCATGATCTCAAAATATAAGTATCATGCATTTCTTTTATTTTTTTAATCATTACTGACATTGGATTGTTTATAGTTTGTAAACCCTAGTGATCCAGGTGGATGTTGGTGGCCACCCACCTATCCCACTTGGACCCCCACCACTGTCTCTTTCAGTTTTTCAGTTTGCGTAATTGTAGCACAATTTACTATTTTTAGCAGTTTTTCGGGTCCTGAACTTCCGGAGCTGTTTTAAGGCCCTAAACGACGTTTTTTGGGAAATCTGGGAGCAACATGGGTCCATGTCCCAAAGATGTAGTGCTCGGATAGATCTTTCTAACGAGCTATTGTACGCGTCAAACGAAGATCGTGTACCAAAGTTACGACCTCGGGAAGTTGATGTACCAACTTACCCAAAACAGGGCCCACAATTTGGCGTTTCATCTTCTAGGGTTAGGTTTTGGGATGTTAAGGGTTTTCGATTGTTTCTCAACAATAAATAGGCCTTCGAGCCTCATTGTAACACAGTTCAGAGGCATGTAGACACGACATCTCTTCTCAGAGATAAGCTACCATCGCCCTAGCTGGTTTATTTCCATTTCTGTTTGTAAGCCTATTTCAGTGTTTTACATTAATGAAATGAAGTATTATTTCCGTTGCATCTCTGTATTTATGGTTATTTCTGTAATTTGTTGCGTTCTTGTTTAAATTCGGATCAGTGGTATCAGAGGGGTCTGCTTTTTCTCTGTTTTTCTTTGCATGTCCCCAACGAGGTCAGGATATAAGGAGTTAGGGCTTGAATTGGTCGAACCTTTGCAAGACCAGCCTCGCAAATCCTGACGGCCTCCCATGGCGGATGAGAAGAAAGACGAGGGGGCAGGAAATCCTATCAAAATCTTGCTCGAAGAAGCCCTCGAGCGACAAAGGAACGTGATGATGGACAACTTTGCGTAGATTCTTCAGCGGCTACCCAGAGGCGACGCATCGGCTTCCAATAGCTACTCTGGAAACGCCACACCCTTTAAGGTACAAGTTAATTTTGAAATCCCCATCTTCGAGGGTCAAATAGATGCAGATGCCGTAGATAAATGGTTAAATCTGCTAGAAGGGTATTTTTCTGTTCATGAATTTTTGAGTCGGGAAAAGATTGTTTTCGCTCTTCTCAAAGCAGCCCCCCACGTCAAGGACTGGTGGGAAACCTACTGTGAGTAGAAGGATGAAAGCACGGGCTCACTATTTTCAGCCGCACCCACTTGGAATTCATTCCGGGATGCCATCAAGGAGCAGTACTACCCTGTCAAAAGCTACGAGGACAAATACATAAAGTGGACCATGCTGCAGCAAGGAAGGGACCAAGATGTGTTGGAGTTCACAAACATTTTTCATACCCTTCACACACAGTTGGGTATCAAGGATTCTGAGCTGCATTTGATACTCAAATACCACAGTTGCCTACACAGGTACATCCAAGAAGAAATGGAGTTCCTGAACATCTCCTCGCTCGGCACGACCTACCGATACGCTGTCAAAATTGAGCAGAAGTTAAAATAGAAGAAGCGAGACTTTGGATCTACAAATCCGAAGACCAAAGAACAAAGCCAAGGCGGGGTGACCCAAGACAACTTGTCGAAGCCGCAAGAAAAGAACCATTGTTTTACAACCCGCCCGTTTCGACTCCGACTCGGCCGAGTCGAACCGAGTCGTTACCCAAAACTCTGACCCGGCCAGCAACCCGGCTCGGTTGACCGAGTCAACCATGACTCGGCCGAGTCATGGTTGACTCGGTCAACCCGGCCAGGTCCGTTATGACTCGGCCGAGTCAATCATTCCACGGCTGGGCAGCGTAAAACATGCATTTTAATGACTTTTTTTGTAATTTTTTATAAAGTTAACTGCAGTCCTATGTGACATGTTTAACTGTTTCTGGTTACTGGCACACTGCACAGCATCCATCAGTAAACTCAGTTTGATTGGCTGCTTAATTATTATGAATATCCAGCTGTTCATAGGCTTGAGACAAGGAGAATGTGACTGATGAATACCTTGGCAATGCCTGGTCCACCATACTATGTACTAATGTAGTTCATGGTGATCGACAATTGATTGTGTTGGTTTGATCATGTCATCTAGTTCCTTTGTTTGGTCATCCTTACTTTTAGTTGATATCCCAAAAACCATTTCCAATCCTTCCAATAGGACCACAAGTGTTCAAATTCAATTTAAAGTGTGAACAAACAATCATCTGGAATGAAGAAGCATAGTGCTGTAAATGCATGACGATAAACAATTTGAAGTTATTGAGGTTGTTTAAGATCTCACCAAGATAACCAATATCTTGTAGTTGTAGCTTTGTCCATCAAATTGCTTCATGACCTTTCATTGCAGTCCACATTCTTTCATAGGTGGGAAGTAAACCTGATTGTGCTTTGGTTGTTGAAATAGTCTAGATTGATCGTGTAGCTAAATCCCAGATTAATTGTCTTGGTCTCCTTATCCTTATAAAAACATATGAACTGAAATCATGAAGGCATCAACTACACCAACAATATCACAAAAACTAAAAGGCAGTGAATTGCATAGCATGCTAGATACGGTGTTGCATAAGAATTTTGGGAGATTTGATTCATTTCCCGAGACCGATTTAGAGGTTAACATGATCCCCCAAGCAAAATTATATATCGAGCCTACTTTGATCATATGTTGTTTTCCATCTATATTATAATGCTGTGTGTTTGGAGTCTTGGACAATGGAAACATGAATGAAAATCTTTAAAATTATGTTTAAAATATTTAAAATTATGTTTTTTAATAAAAAAATAAATATTTAATGTATTTTTTTAAACGACCGAGTCATTGAAATCGAGCCGGCCGAGTCATTACCGAGTCGGAGTCGATCCTCGGCCGAGTCGGAGTCGGAGTCGGAGTCGTAAAACATTGAAAAGAACAACACCACGAAGTCGAAGAAGGACACAGGAAAGTGGTGTGAGTTCCATAAGAGCCCCACTCACAGCACAAGTGAGTGTTGGAGCAAGCAGTCCCTGGTGGCTGAGTTGAAGGCTTCGGAATCAGATGCATGTTTCGACCCTGAGTTAGAACCCGACAAGGGGAATGGCAAAGGGAAGCAGATCATTGATGCGGAGCCCAGCGCCATTGTTGCCACCGCCAAGATCCAAAAGAATGAGCCCGAAGATCCAGAGGAGGGGGAGCGTCTTTTCCACTCACAGATGTGGGTGAAGGGTTCGCCGCTGCAATTCATTGTCGACAATGGCAGCCAAAAGAACCTCATTGCAGTAGAGGTTGTGAAGCGGTTGGGCCCACCAACTACACCACACTCGCAGCCGTACAATATCGGGTGGCTTCACCAAGGACAAGATCTTCAAGTTCGCTAGCAGTGCCGCCTTCCCTATAGCATCAAGCCCTTCACAGATGAGGTATTGGGTGATGTTACACCTCTAGATGTTTGTGATGTATTATTAGGCCAGCCATACTTGTGGAGGCGACATGCTGTGTATGATTCAAGGCCTCGCACTGTTATTATTTCTTTGGGTAATTCATTATACAGGGTATCAGAGGTAGCCCCACCTACCGCCACCTCTTTGATCGCTGCTAAGAATGGCAGCAAGCTCATCTCCCAGACTAGGAAATTTATTTTCTGTCTAGTTCGCTCCTAAAGTAAGGGGAAGATTGTCACCACATCCATGACCCCCGCGAAGGGTTCTTCCACGCGACAACAACAACAAAGGGATACGGTCATGACAGAACACAGGAACAACTTCTCCTCACCCACAGGGGTACCACAGAAGCTTTAGGTGGGCAACAAAGTCCAGTTGCATCTGCAGAAAGAACGCCTTACAAGAGCCCATCAGAAGCTCTGACCACGCCGACATGGTCCTTACACCATTACCAAAGATGTGGGAAATAATGCTTTGGAGCACAACATTCCTCAACCCTTCGCTTGCACCGAGTGTTCAATGTGGAACGCCCTCGACCATGCTTCCCACCATTACTGGACACATCAGAGATTGCAGAACAGCTCACTAGGGACCAAGTTCAGCAGATGGAGGAACTCAACGCAATGGGGACCATTGCTTCCTAAGGGGGGAGGAATGATCCAGGTGGATGTTGGTGGCCACCCACCTATCCCACTTGGACCCCCACAACTGTCTCTTTCAGTTTCTGTAATTGTAGCACAATTTACTATTTTTAGCAGTTTTTTCGGGTCCTGAACTTACGGAGCCGTTTTGAGGCCCTAAACGACGTTTTTTCGGGAAATCTGGGAGCAACGTGGGTCCATGGACCGATGTTGCTCTTCCCAAAGATGTAGTGCTCGGATAGATCTTTCTAACGAGCTATTGTACGTGTCAAACGAAGATCGGGTGCCAAAGTTACGACCCCGGGAAGTTGATGTACCAACTTACCCAAAACAGGGCCCACAATTTGGCGTTTCGTCTTGTAGGGTTAGGTTTTGGGATGTTAAGGGTTTTCCATTGTTTCTCAACAATAAATAGGCCTTCGAGCCTCATTGTAACACTATTTAGAGGCATGTAGACACCACATCTCTTCTAAGAGATAAGCTACCATCGCCCTAGCTGGTATTTCCATTTTTGTTTGTAAGCATATTTCAGTATTTTACATTAATGAAATGAAGCATTATTTCCGCTGCATCTATGTATTTATGGTTATTTCTGTAATTTGTTGCATTCTTGTTTAAATCCGGATCACCTAGGTTGGGTTTGGAGAAGAAAATACAAGACTTATGGAAAATTTCTTGATGATGTGGACTCCTTGATGATGATGTGGACTCCTTGATGATGATATGGACAAGGTCAACGTCTTGATGATGATATTGACTCCTTGATGATATGGACTCTTGATAATGTGGATTCCTTGATGATGACGTAGACAAGATTAACTCCTTGGTGAGTTGAATGAGGTTCGCTGGACCTAAGAAGACCAAGATTAGGAGGGAGCTGTCACATTCTCAAGAGATAAGTACTTTCTTGATTGTTTCTATTGTTGTTACATTATGAGTCTCTTGTCTTTGTATATCTTGCTTGGTTGTATTTGTTCTTCCATGGCCTCCTAGCAAGGATTGCAGGTACATAATGAAGATTGCCAAGGTGTGGCAATCGTTGGAAATGGATGGAAGAACAATGTGACAAGAAGACTCGTGATTGGATGAGCTTTGGACTTAGAGGGAGTAGACAAGATCAACCTAATTGAAGCATGTTTTGATCCATGATGTAAAGAAGTCAGTTGAGAAGATGGCTTGAAGTCTTGAAAATTAATGCTGATCCAAAAGAAGAGCCCGTGAATTTTCTGCTATGTGTTGATGATATGTTTTTGACAAAGGACTAAGGTCCTCTTTGTCTAGTGTAAGAGGGAGTTGATTGAAGAATTGTGAGATTGAAACTTGAAAGTATGGCATGAGCTTAGTGAAATCCTTGTTGAGGTTGTGGCATAATGGACTGTGAGTCCATGGACACTTGCTTGAGGAAAATTTGAAGAAGTTGTGAGACTCTACTGTTGATTTGATGAATCCCTCTAATTGGCTCGTTGAACCACTTGATGCATGGAATTGCTGACTCTATCTGAACTGGATGTATTATGGATGCTATATGGCATGGATGGTCCTACTGCATGTAGCATGATTGAAGCTAGAAATGTAGTTGATTTGTGAAGCTGGAAGCCACATTGTCTGCTGGATTTGACTATGGCACACTTTTCTGCTGATGAGCAGGTTGCTGATATTTGCTTCTGTGAGAAGCCACTTATTGTCTATTGGATTCGATCATGGTTGCTAATGTTTGCTTCTATGAAAAGCCTCAACTGAAGCTAAATGAATAACTAGATATTGTTTGCCAAAATGTTTGATAAAGTGTTGAAATCTACCATGGCTACTTTTCTGTTGTTGAGCTGGTTGCTGATGTTTATGTGAGAAGACTGGAATGGCTGAGAATCCCTTTGGAGAGGGAGCATTGATTATATAGCATCATGAATCTTCCTTAGGCTGTGTGCCGGGAGACCTATGGATTGGTCGGGAAGATTATCACTCCCTTAGGTTGTGGGTCGAGAGACCAGTGAGTCTGGTTAGGGAGCCTGGTGCTGAGGCATAGAGTGATCCCTTAGGTCATGATGACTGTGAGATCAGTTTGGTCAGGGACACTGAGTTTGTGATCTCTCCCTTAGGCAGTTGTTGTGAGACCTATGGATTGGTTGGGGAGATTGATCTCCAATGCTCTCCCTTAAGCTGTGGCCCAAGAGACCTTATTTGTGGTTGGGGATTGAGATAGGGATTCCTAATGGGTTTAATGCTAGGGTCATCATTATATTAGTCAAAGTCCCCATTGTGGACTCCTAGGATTAATATTGAGTATATAGAGCCATTGTATATTCGAAGAGACCCTTCTTAGACTTTTCAACCATGTAAAAAGGTTTTGTATCAAGTCAAATATGAATCATTGTCTCCTCCACATCATGTCGGCCTAAGGAAGATCAAGTTGGCCTAATGACCCCCATTCGACTCACTAGAAGCCTATATATTGAAGGAGGTCAAAGTCATTTGATGCACTCACACTCAAGCAAGTTCGATATCTCTATACGAGTTGGAGAAGTGCGAAGTTTGTTGTCGGGAGGAAGAAAGAAGTGCGAGTTTGGGGGAGTCTCTAGAGAAGAAGGAAATCGAACTTTTGGTGCCTCTCTCTTTGTTTGGTGGTCTGGGTTGGGAGATCGAATTCTCCTAAGATTTTACTATTACCGTACGCTGCATGTTCCCTGAAGCTGCTGGCTAGTCGAAATTGCTGGAAGGGGTCGAAGATCTTGGAGGCTGACATTGTGTGGAGGGAAAGTCTGGTCTTGGTCTAGGGTAAAGAGTCTCAAATAATACTATTGAAATGAAGAATTATATTGACTGGGTTTTCCCCTCGGGGGGGGGTTTTACCCTAGCATGTGCCTATATCTTGTGTCTCTTGTTTTGTGATCTTCATATTTGTATAATTGCTTGATGAAAGATAAGATAATAAAGAAGTGAAAGAAGCCAATACACTCACAAGTAATTATCAAGAAATGAGAATCAAATCCTAATATAATATGCTTGATTTTCCAACACGTGAGACTTTGTTTGTGGTCAGGGGGATGTACCTTGTGTATATGATTGATTTGGCCTCATTAATTGATCCCACTTGTTGTGGTGGATGTTATATATATTTCTTTATGATGAGATTGATGATCTCTCCCATAGGCCATGTGCATGGAGACCTATGTATTGGTCATGGAGATTGATCTTGATTGAGAGAGAGACTTGTACTTGTGATCTCTCCCTTAGGTTGTGGGCTGGGAGACCTATGGATTGGTCGGGGAGATTGATCTTGAGAGAGAATGAAAAGTACCTCCTTGGCTAAGAGGGAGTGTTGGAAATATAGTAGCCATGGTTGGTATTTTCATCATGTGAAATTGGAAAATTTGAATCCATATTTTCCATCCTAATTTACCTCAAGTTGGCCTCCCTTTTCACAAGTCGGCTGGGCCCCCAAGAGGCACCCATTCGACCCCCTTTGATCACTATAAAAAGGAGACCACCTCTCCTCATTTGGCACATTGATCTATCTTGTCAAGAGCTCTGTTCCAACTATAAGAAAGGAAGGAAGGAGGGGGCCAAAAATATCAGGAGGAGGGCTTGGCATTTTCATCTTTTTCTTGGGTATTGGTTTGGCTATTATCTTGATGGTGTTTTTGATGTATTGATGAATCTTGAACTCTCTCTCTCTCTCATAAGGAAGAATTTATGGGTTTTCCCCTTGTGGGTTTTGCCTTGGCCTCAAGCCTAATTTCTGTGTCTCTTGTCTCATGGTTTCATGGTTATTTTCTATTGCTCTTTCATGGTTTAATGGTTGATATTTTCTTCTATATAACTGCTTAATGATTTTGAATGAATGCTATGTGGAATTAATGCTATTGATCTTTAGAAGTAGCTGTCATGTAGAAGAAAAATTATTTCTATCACGTGCCCTAGAAAATCAAGACGTGGATGCAAAATGTCAACTTGAAATTCACCCTCCAAGACAGATGCATGTAAAATATAATAAAATAATGTCAAACCTAGGAGGATGTGCTCAAGTGTCCACCTAGAAGAGCTCACACAGTGTGCTCTCCAAGGTGCATGAGAGATAAAACAATAAAATACTCCTCTAAGGAGAATGCTCCACAACCAACCTCCTAAAACAACAAGTCGTTGCAAGATGCATGTAGCTAATCCACACATGTGAATCCCAAGGCAAGCAACTTATGGATGAATGTGCAAAGTGCTAGGTAGATGGAGAGCTCTATAGGCATTGAAGTAATGAAAACGCCAAAATAGCAAGTGGACCATCTCCACAAAACAAATCCAATGAGATAAGGGCGAATTGGGATTTTGACCAAGCCAAAACTCCATGTAATAGTAAAATGTATATCTCCAAGAATAGCATTAAGTGTCTTCATAAGTATGCCCCTCAAAGGATATGCTAAAAAATACTAACAAGACCAAGTAAATGCATGCAAAAGCCATGCATGTGGCCCCCCAAGTATGGTATATGCCTTTCCATAAAACTCTGCTATTGCCTTCTCCAATAAAATAATTTATATGCCAAATCAAAGGGTGATGGCACTCTTCATTGAAGGTCAAATGATGACAAGTGCAGCTAAAATATCTTTGTAATAAAGATGAGAGAGCACCTTTGTCAGGGCCTCACACTATGGATGCGCACAACGTCATCTTGTGTCTTAGAGAGAGAATGCAAGCCATCTTTAGAGAGGGATCACATCTTGTGTGTGACACATGATTACGTTGATATTTGCAACACTTTGATGAGTTCGATGGGCGAGAATGGAAGTGGACTTGCCTTGGTGATGGAATAGGCACTTGGCACATGTGTACCCTTTTGCCTCAAAATCTAGCAAGCCTTATGAGAGGCCTCACAATGCAAGGACGAGATCCCAATGCAACAATGAGGTGCTTGCCATTGTCACTTTAGCACTCCACCTCTTGCTCTTTAATGGAATTTCACTACACGGGAGACTTCCCATTACACATCACCTAAGGGTATTCTAAGTCAATAGGATCAAGTTGATGTAAAGGATGCTTTATCAAGGTACTTCTTGCTCGGAACAAGGCACAATTCTTTGTGGAAAGTATCAATGTACCTATGAAGAAGCCTAGAAAATAACACTTGAAGCCTAGGGTTTCAAGATGTGATTCAACAATAGTACATCTAGGCATACAAGCACAAGGAAAAGGTTTGCTTTGAAAGATATGATCAACAAATGGAATGAAAAACCTTTAATTAGCCCTAATTTGAAGCCTTTTTGCTGAATTAGGGTTTCAAGAGGCCTAAATTGCCTAGGGTTGATGATGTCAACCCTAATTAGGTAATTTCCACCAAGGGAAAGGCTAGATTTTGAGTTAACAAGGTCACACAAGGTGGAAACAAACCAAATTAGTTCCAACATTGACTTGAGGCTAGCCCTAGTCGAATTTGGTCCCTTGCCCTAGCCCTAGCTGCTTGCCCTGAAAGGCCAAAAAGATAAGGAAAAGAGGAAAAAAATGATTTTTTCAAGGTTTTGATCATCAAGAGGGATGCAAGTGCCTTTTCCTTACTTGGGTGATGGAGTCTTAGGAATTTTAAACATGGGAATATTAAATTTTTGAAGGGAGTAAGGGGAAAAACCCTAGTTTTCACTTCCTAACTCTATCTATCATTTTATGAGGGGAGAAATCCACTAGAAAAAGGCTCGCTAGGAGGTTTTCTAGGGAGTTCAAGGGTAAAGGATTTAGCATGCAATAATTACCAATAATTTCAAATAAACATATGTTGACTTGGAGTAGCATTGGATGTGTGCTCTAGCCATGAAAATTCGTGGAGAGACTAAAGCACATGAGATCTCCAAGACTCAGAAATGGTTTGGAAAGATTGTACCCGGTTTGGGAGATATTAAAATATTTAATATTTTAAATGGAGTTCCTAAGTCTAAACTTAGGAAAAGTAAAATATTAATGGGTATTAATATAAAACTGGGTTAGAAGGTTCCAAAAGACATGGATCAAGCCAAATCTAATATTAGCCGTTGATTAGAGATTTAATCTCGGCCGTTGAAGGACTAATGAGAAAAGTATAAGAGGAGGTTTGAGGGTCATTTGGAGAATACACCAGAGTGATCAGTCATTCATTTTGTTAGAGCGGGGTTGCTAAGCAAAGTTGAATCAGTGATCAGCAGCGAGGGGCAGTGAGTACTGGGCAGAGAGGCAGAGACAGTGCCAAGAGACCAGCGTAGAAGCAGAGAGCGAGAGGCGACAACCAGTTTAGGCCACGCAGAGCCCAACAGAGACATCGTAGAGGCTAGAGGGATTGCGTCATCCATGTAGAGGCTGTAGGAGTGACACAGAGGGTCCCAAAGGCTGCGTAGTGCCTCAGAGGGCTAACGCAGGGCAACAGGAGGTTGACGCATGGCAGCGGGAGGCTGACGCAGAGGCCAGAAGGGCCAGTGTAGAGCTTCAGAGACGTTGGAGAGGGTTTCGTGGGACATGTTTTCTGAATACCTGTTTCCGAATAAAGAGGTATTGCCACTGTGTATTTTTTCTCTGTCGGGTGAGCTGGTTAGGCACCCAATTGTACTCAAGGAAATACTGCATAATAATAAACCCTTAGAATAGTTACACCGGTTTTCTCGCATTGGGTTTTTCCGGGGACATTTGTCCAAAGATAACGGTGTCACTTGTGTGTTTTTTTTTTTCAGCGGATGATCTGGAGATGTTGAGATAGTATTGTGTTTATTTCGTTATTTATATGTTTTAAATAACTTGTTCAGAATTTACAAGTAGAAGAAATAAACCAACGGAATACACATTAATTTTTTAACGGATAGACTTAGAAAATTCAACATGGTATCAGTGCGTGGTTGCAGATCACAGGAAAGCTGAAGGCATCAGCTGAGCAGAGCATTTGCAGTAGATTCAGCTGTCCTGAGTGACAGAGCTAATCCTTGCAGAAAGTGCCAGAGGAAGGGTTGACATAGAGGGACTGCGTCATCAGTTCGAGCTTGAGAGAGAGCCACGTAGAGGCTAGAAGGGCTGACGCAGTTCGCTGAGGCTGCTGTTTTTCCGGTGTCGGGATTGCGCAGAGCCTAGAGGCTCAATCCTTCAGTTGCTGGGGTGAAGGAAGCTATGGGCAGTTTGCTGGAGCAAACGCTGGTGGGGTACTGTGGTCAGAACAGTACCTAACAGGGCAAAACCAAGGTAGAGGGAGTTGCTGCTAAGGCGGATTTCTAGCCAAGGAATCCGGACCAATGTTGCAGTTACACAGACGATCGGAGAGGGGCAACTTGACGGTTGGCGGAAGGATTTCCAGGAGGGAAATTGAGACTCAGAGGGAGTCCAGAAGAGAACTTCCAGACGAGAAGTAGAGAGACTCAATAGGAGTCGAACCAAGAACTTCCAGGCGGGAAATAGAGAGACTCGGAGGAGTCGACAAAGAAGAGCAGAGAGATGGTCGTGAATGGGTTGAGGGATTAGGAGCGTCCATCTTTGTGGTCTGGAAGGCCAGGATCCTGTGCATTCTAGACAAACATTGCATCAAGGGCTTCGTCTTGAGAGTAATGGCTATCTCAGTTGACTCGGTAGCTAATGAAAGGTACGAGGAGGAAATGGCCAAGGCAAAATGCATCATCCTTGATGGGGTCAAGGATCATGTGGTCCAACATATTGCCGAGAAGGAGATGTCAAAGGAAATGTGGGATACCTTGAAGACGTTGTACTTGAGAATCGACGACGGTCATACTAGATGCAGAAGGGAGAGCAGATAGATCTCTTCCACGATCAGTTGAAGGAGATCCGGGACCAACTGACTTCCATAAGGGCCAGGTCGGATCAGGAGTTGATGGTAAGAACCGCACTAAACACAGTCTCCGAGGAGTGGGGGACATTTGTCCAGAGTATACTGGGCAGTGCGAATCTTCCAGATTGGGAGGAATTGTGGGCGACTCTTTGTCAAGAAGAGATCAGACAACTGACTAAGACAAGAAGTAGCAACAAAGGGGTCAGGATCAAGAAGGAAGAGGAAGAGGATGCAACTTTGGCATCTGCGGGAAAGCAGGAGAAGAGGAAGAAGAAGGACCTCTCTAAGGTCAAGTGCTTCCACTGTGGGGAACTGGGTCATTATGCGAACCAGTGTCCGAGGAAGAAGAACAAGGGAGAGGCATCTGACTCTAAGGCAGCGCCAGCGAAGGCAGAGAAAGAAGTCGAGGAGGATGATGATTGTGCCATGAGTGCTCATGTACCACTAGAGAAGAAGTGGGGAGACATCGAGCTGTAGTCAGGAGGACTACAAGCGATGAGGGGCAGGATCCTTGAAGTACCCAACCTCTTGGATTATACCTTGCTATGGGAGCCCCAAAGAGAGAGTAGTAGGACTAGCGGATGTCGGTAGAGACAAATGCGGATGAAGCGACAGAGAGTGCTACAGTGCAGGAGTCCCCGCGCAGCGTGAGGCTAGTAGGCTGCAATAGTGAAAGAGGCATGGGAGTGTTGCAACAGTGTAGGATGGCGCAAAGAGGGTTGCAACGGTGCGAGATGCAGGGAGTTGTTGCAGCAACGCAGAGGTTAGTAGAGGGAGCACTTGTTAGCGACAGAGGGAGCTTCAACATCGAGAGTGTTTCTAGCCTGACAGGGATGTTAGAAGTTGGGTGGATCAGTTACTTCTCAGTAACTGAGTTGTAGTGCAGTAGCACGATGTAGCATGATGAGAGGGGGATGTAGTGCAGATGCAGTGTTGGGAGGATGGTACAGCAACATCACAGATGCATAGGGAGTTGCCGTACGGATGCAACAGTGGTAGTGACAGAGCCATGGGCAACAGTACAGGATGCAGAGGATGTTGGGTGGGGAGGCCGAGCATCAGCACAGGAACCGGTGCTAGATAATCAGAGTGATGCTCAATGTGGAGTATTACTAGAGCACAGTCCTCGCTAAGAGGGAGTGTTGATTTGGGGTAGCATCGGATGTGCTCTAGCCATGAAAATTGGTGAAGAGGCTAAAGCACATGAGATCTCCAAGACCTAAAAATGGTTTGGACAGATTGTACCCAGTTTGGGAGATATTAAAATAATTAATATTTTTAATGGAGTCCCTAAGTCTAAACTTAGGAAAAATAAAATATTAATGGGTATTAATATAAAATTGGGTTAGAAGGTTCCAAAAGGCGTGGATCAAGCCAAATCTAATCTTAGCTGTTGATTAGAGATTTAATCTCGGCCGATGAAGGACCAATGAGAAAAGTATAAGAGGAGGCTTGAGGGTTAGTTGGAGAATACACCAGAGTGATCAGTCACTCATTTTGCTAGAGCAGGGTTGCTAAGCAAAGTTGAATTGGTGATCAACAACGAGGGGTAGTGAGTACTGGGCAGAGAGGCAGAGATAGTGCCAAGAGAGCAGCGCAAAAGCAGAGCGAGAGGCAACAACCAGTTCAGGTCACATAGAGCCCAGCAAAGACAACGCAGAGGCCAGAGGGACTGCGTCATCCACGTAGAGGCTACAGGAGTGACACAGAGGGTCCCAGAGGCTGCGTAGTGCCTCAGAGGGCTGACGCAGAGAGGTTTGAGGTTGACGCAGAGGCCAGAAGGGCTAGCGCAAAGCTTCGGAGGCGCTGGAGAGGGTTTTGTGGGACATGTTTTCTGAATACCTGTTTCCGAATAGAGAGGTATTGCTGCAGTGTATTTTTTCTCTGTCGGTTGAGCCGATTAGGCATCTAGTTGTACTCAAGGAAATACTGCATAATAATAAACCCTCAGAATAGCTGCATCGGTTTTCCCGCATGGGTTTTTCTGGGACATTTGTCCAAAAATAACGGTGTCACTTGTGTGTTTGTTTTCTTTCAGCTGATGATCTGTAGATGTTGAGACTGTATTGTGTTTATTTCATTATTATATGTTTTAAATAACTTGTTTGGAATTTACAAGGAGAAGAAATAAACCAGCGGAATACAGATTAATTTTCTAACGGATAGACTTAGAAAATTCAACAACATATGCATTTAGACAAGGAAAAATAGAAGCCCTAGCCATATTCCATTACATGCAAAACCATAAAAGATATTCAACAAAATACTCACAATCTATCCAACAACATGCCTTTTTTCAATCCTAAAATGATGTCTCCACAACAAAAACTAGTCTCCAATAGCTAGAATCCACATAAGATCACATCTCCACAAGTAACAAAGTACAACAGAGCAAGTCGAGCTCTTTTAGAGAGGCTGAAATCCACAAGTGTGATGGTGAACGAATGAAAGAGGTGATCCTTTACTTATATGAGGTCTATCACCTCTAATAATTGACTAAAAGCCCCTAAAACAAGTTTGATTTTAGTAGACATAAAGTAAAATTGGGTTACAAGCCAACCCTCTAGATTAGCACCAAAATATGCCAATAAAAGCCCACACTTGTGAGTTGTAATCCTCTAAAAAGGATGAGGGAAGGTCCTCAAATCAAGTCTCAAAGCATCTCCATGTGTCCAAAATCCAGCTGGGGGTGCCTTGTGTCACATCTATGGGTGCCAAGTGTTGAAAATGGGTAGTTGCGGTTGGTAGTTTCATTGGCAAAAGAAAGAATAATTTATGTATTTTTTTATGTTGACCAAGTTAGCCTCATTTGCACAAGTTGGCCCCACTCATTGAAAGGGTTTGACCCCAAGGTCAAAACCCACCTCCTAGCACATGTATATATTGGCATTTGATTGACCTCATTTGGCATCCATCCATCACATCTCATTCGACTAATACAAGGAGCGCTGTTCACATGTGCGGGGAGAAGAAGAAGAAGATTCGTCTTTTGTTGACCAACTATTTGACTTTTGTTTGTCTTGCGTTGACCTTGGTTCATTCCTCTCTGTTTGACTGAGTTCTTGATTGATTTTGGAGGCCAAGTTTCTCTCTAATTCATTGACTTTGTTTGACCGAAGTTTATCTGTGTTTATGGGTCGTTGATTGAGAGTTGACCATAGGTCAACTTCTATGATTTGACTGAGCTTTGACTGTGGTGTTGCAAGTTGAATTTCAACCCTTTGACCAACTGCTTTTGGTCGAAATTCAGCCCCTCTGTTGCAAACTTTGACTGGGACCAACATTGACTATCTCTCTCATTTGATTGGTTTGACTTGGCATTTATTGAGGTCAAAGATTGGAATTTTGACTAGAATATTTGATGTACATTTTTTATGAATTGAACTCTCTCTCATAAGGAAAAAATTCTGGGTTTTCCCTTGTGGGTTTTTCCTTGGTCATTGACCTAAATTTTGGTGTCTCTTATCTCTTTGTTTACTGTGATCTCTATTACTCTATTGTAGAAATAAGAATTTAATGGTTGAAATTTTTCATGTATAACTGCTTAACGATCGAAATGCTCTAAATTGCATCATTGGAACTAGAAGTAATTATCAGTTGGAAAAATTGTACTAGTCTTGATTGCACTAGAAAATCAACACCAAGTTGGCAAGGTAGTGTGCTCTCTCTCTAGTGTTGGGGCTCCATTAGGTGCAACATGCTCTCCTCAATCATCCTCCGGGATAACCATCCTCATCTAGGCCTTGGATCAAGGGATGCTCATCAAGTAGTGTTAAGGCTAATCTAGGGGCTTGCTAGGTTGACTGGTACATCATCAAGAATCCTCCATGCCAAGCGAGAAAAGCTCAATGTTCTAGCATTTGGGGGTGCTCTTGGGGTATCCATCAACTGCTAAGATCATCAAAGTTCCCAACGCTCCGTTGAATATGGGAAATGCTGCATTTGCAAGATCATCATATTGTCCGAAAGTGGAGTATCGCCTGGGCATCATGTGGAGTAGGGTACCCTCAAGGCCTCAGTTTCTCTGGACCCCTTGGAAAAACCATTTCAAACTCAAGTTAAAGCAACCATTCATTAGAGACTAAGACCATAAATGCATTTAAGTGGACCAAACTTAAGTGTTAAGGTCATTTTTATACCTCAAACCGAGATTACCTTCAAATATTTAAGTAGACCAAGTCTCGTAGAGGTGTTCCCTACCTTTGTAGGGGTGGCTAAGTAGTCAACCCTATTTGGTGCTTTAACTTCCAAGGGAAGGTGACATTTGCAATGTTAACCCTTTAATTCACACGTGTTAGTGAGAATAGGTGGCATAGGTGGCAATGGAGACAAAGGACTTCATGGTCAAGTGCCATGGTTAGGGGACCAACTAATGAGAGTCCACTTCTTGAGTGTATAGGTGTAATGGAGGGAGCAATTGTGGAGGCATGAGTTACGCTCTTGACTTGCTTTTTACACCTCTCTGGTGCGCCTTTTACTTACTTTTGATAATGTTTTTTAATTGGTGCATAACTCAAGAATCAAAGCTTGTCTTTATGATGAAGCATTTGTTTCACCCCTTAAGATGAGACAGTTTTTCGGTCATCAGGGTTAGGACATGCAAGGGTTCCTTTTGATGAGATGGAGCATCAAGTGCTCAAGAACCAGGTGATGGCTAATGAGGGGGGTAGAGCTCATGCTAGGCTTTTTCCCACACACTAACTTATGTCTCGACCATCTTTTGCATTTTTACTTTTTTTTCTTTTCTTTCATTGTGATCAGCTTATGCTTTTTCATTTCTTTAGTTGCACCAACCTCCAGGGCAATATTCTTGGCTTGACTCGAGGATGTGGATATGTGAGTGTTAAATCCCAATGAACCAATCACAGATAACCCGAAGGATGGAGATGATATTAAGGTAGATGATGTGACATGGAATATGTTAAGTATGGAAAAGGAGAATGGACACACTACTTCCAAGGAGTGCCCTTCTTATGACCCTAAGGTCTTAAGGGAGTTTCCACTAGACTAGGGCTAAAGGTTAACCTCCTTGGGGAGGTGAGAGAACTAGTTTGCAGTCAAGATCAATCAATCATCCACATCACCCTTTTTATCCATACTAAAATGCCCAAACCATTAAGTAAAAGCACTCAATTGCAAAATAGCCCAAAACATTAAGTAAAACTTAAAAGCACCCAATTGCAAAATAGTCAAAGTACTCTTTTAATGGTATCCCACCTTCATCGAAGAGGAATGTTGGATGGTGAGAGGTGCATGACCGATGTTAGAGAAAATTGGTATATCATCATCAAAAAGCGAATGTGTAAGGTTGTTGCCTGGCCTGCTATCTGAGATAAGAGAAAACGTTTTCTCCTATGGGGTTACCCATTTTGGTGGGTAACATGCCCCATTATCCCCAAGCTATGGATGAGATTACATCACTTGGCACATTCATCCTCTTGAAAAAATGTGGCACGTTTAGACATAGGGTGGACTAGGACTGCATTAGGGTGGACGTGGGCGAGCGTGTTGGAGGACCTAGTGTTGGGATTTGTAGCTTGGGAGGTACTCCAAACCCTAGGCTTGAGGGTTGTGGAGGAGTTGGCACACAAGTGTGGCTTGTGGGCGTGAAACCCAAGCTTGTGGGCTTTGCACCCGAGCATATGGGTGTGAATCCATGAGGAGTTTTGGACATGTGATGATTTGAGGTGATAGAGGATCCCGAGAGCAACCAGGAGCATCAAAAATCACTCAAATCCGAGGTCTAGAACTTGAGATATGAATTTTTGAAGTTAATGTGTGGGTTTGGTCAAGGTCGGCTAGGCGTTTAGAGACCTTGTGACAAGTTGTCAAGCCCACACATGTGATTTGATGGAGCCCTTGTATTGTGTATAAATATAAGGTGGAGGAGAGTCATTTAACATATCCAAGAAGCATCTTTCATAGTCTACACATCAAGAAAGACAGTGCGAGTGCGTGCAGGAACACGCGAGTGTAGGAATGTGTGAGTGCATGTACGTGCGAGTGCAGGGACATAAGTGCAGGAATGTGAGTGAAAGAATGCATGAGTGTAGGAATGCGAGAGCGCAGGAACGCAGGTGTAGGAATGCGTGAGTGCAGAAATGTGAGTGTAGGAAGCATAAGGGCAGGCAACGTGAGTGAGGGCTGAGCATGTAGTAGACTGCACCAGGGTGATGTAGAAGCTGCACGGGGCTAGGTGTGTATTGTATTGATGTGTTAAGGTTGAATTGATGCTAGTGGATAGTTTCCTAGGAGAGGACAGTTTGGAAGTCTGTTAGTAGCCAAGAGGAAGGGTTTCCTAGGTGGTTGGATGCCCTAACCAGGAGCAGATGCTATAGCAAGGATTAGTCACTCGTGGTTTGGTGGAGGGTAGTGTGTGGGTGGACCAAGTGTGGATAGTGGATTGGGCATTTATGGTCTGTTGGAGGGCAGTGTGATGGTGCCTAAGTTGGAGCCCGATGTGCACCATCTTCATGGACTTAGGTGGTTTCTAGAGTGGTAGAACAGGAGCTCAAGGGTTTGATCAGCCAAGAGCAGTTTGTGCATCCCTAGACTTTTGTGTGGAGAAGGACATCTACAACAGAGTAAGGGCAGTCCTCCTAGCCTGTGTTCATATTGGGAGATGGACATCTTGCAGTGATAGTTGGCAACCCTCCGTGCCCTATGTTAGTCTTCATTGGAGCAGCGCAAGAATGCTATAGTGGGCTGAAGTCCCTGAGTAGTTGAGGAGTAGCAGTGGGCAGTTGAGAGTTTTTCACAAGTGGAGCTGTGAACAACTCGACAAGAGTCTCAATGTGTTTTGCCCTTGATGGAATAAGGCACAACTAGTGAGCAAATTGGACTACCGAGGTTTAGTGACTAGATGGACTTGGGTCGTTGATAGAGGCAGTGCTGTAGATCGGGAGCCGAAGGACCAGGCAAGTACAGGTACGACCGAGAGGAGCTGAGAGAGCATGCGATAGCCATATGGTCAGAGTATATTGTTGAGGGTAGATTTGTTGTCGATGGATTGACACCAAGCCCCAGTTTCGTATTCCTGCACTTGTGTATATTTGAGGGCTATTATCCTTGGTACGGGAGATCTAGATTGTTGTATTATTTAGTTTGATTAATATAACGAAGTTGGGTTGAAAATTGTAAAAAGTTGTCTATATTTTGTGCACTAGTAGATTTACTGTTGTTTATATTCTGCTGTGCAAAGTAGCTTTGTTGTGATTCTTGGTTTGGTAGTGTCAGTGATTTAAGATTCTATCCTAGATACCAGGATCGTGGAAAAACAACACCTAGGGCCAAGTTCAAAGACATGGGATGGCTCTACATGGCATGAGTAGACACGTGGCAAACTTACTTTTGATCGCCACCCCACAGGGTGTGTGCACGACTTGGCTAGGGTGGAATATGAAGGGTCACAACCCTTCGCTTATCCTACTGCCCACATAACCCCATATAAATGCACAAAATGGATGGGAGAAAAGACAAGAAGCAAGGGGTGCTCGGGTTTGATCGACAACAAGTATTACAAGATGAAAGAAGGGGAAACCAACGTGCATGAGGATGGAGGAGCCTTTCTACCTATGAGGAAGAGGAAGGCTAGGCCGAGGGGAAAAGGGTAGTTTTCAACACAAATTTTGGGTACTACAACATGGGATAGATGAATATGAAGTGTAACAGGGCTGTAGGTTTGAGGATAGGAGTTGCGGGTCTGAGAAAGGCTGAGAAGCAACCATCTGGTGGCTTTGTGACCCTATCGGGTGGACAATGCAGGTGGCAGGAACCCGACTCACCTATGTAGGGTCATTTTGTACCTATTTGGAGGGCTGGCTGGGGAAGTAGGTTTGGGGTGAGATACTCAAGCCATCTCAAGGCTATTTTTTATGTTTTTTGTTGTTGTATTATTGCGCTGGGTTGCGAACCTAAATCCCGCCCTAAGGGTACGCTTTGTACAGGGTTGTGTTCTTGGGGAGTTTTCACATTTTATGTGGGGGTTTGTCTTGGGAAGCCATAACCAAGGCTATGATGAGGCTTCAGCCATTGATGTAAAGATGATTGCAACATTCATATATATATATATTGATATCTTTGGTGGCTCGAGGGTCGCACCCCACATACATTCTAGTGTACTTGTGCATGGTGTATGTGACATTCTTTTGTAGCATTGTTATATGTACATGTGCATGGTTCATATTGATGGTCGTTTGATATTATACTTATGATTTGGTTACTTGTTATTTTTGCTACAGATTGGTAACTAAACACACAAACAAAAGTATAATTGTAGAGGCATAGTCTAGGTATAGTAGTTGCAAGTTGGTTGCGCCATTGTTGAGGAAACATGTTGGTGTTGCACCTCAAAGGTCACAATGTGCCTCAACTTGTGGGAATGCTCTAGGGGCGTGACAACCTTGGACATGCATGCCCTAGAAATGTGTGCCATGTAACTACCTCAACCATCCACCAACAATAAAGTACTCTGCAAAGAAATGCAACCTAGAAGAATGTGCTAAGATTGGTTAGACATCAATAATGAAATATTCCTCCACAATCAAGTCATAAAGATGTCCAACTAGCCCAAGAGAGTGTGCTCAAGAAACAATATAATAATGTGTGCCTTGAAAATTGTGCTCAAGAGGACCACTAGTAAGCCTCAACCAACTCCAACTAACTCTTTCAAGTTTGAACATGTGTGAAAAGGAAGTCAATGAAGTAGATTAACCTTAGTTTGGATAAATTAGATTAATTTAACCATTGAACAATTAAATCAACCTCAACAAAGTTTAATGTTGAAATGAAGCCATAGTCCCCTTCCAAATAGTCACCAATTGAATAAATCACCATGAACACGTCTGCCAATGAAGGGTGCACTCTAATAAAGTGTTGTACCATGTAAATAAAAGGCTTTTTTCAAACCCTATTATGATAACAACAAAATATAAAGCCCAACCTAAGGGGCACTGCCACCAAGGGATTATTACATTAAAAATCATCATCCAACCTTAGGAAAAGGTTAGATTACAATTAAATCATCAGTAGTAATCTCAAGAAATAACATATCAATGAGGGTATTGATATCATGAAGCACATCCCACCCTAGGTGATGTCTAGCAAATGTTACATCAATAAGTTATATAACTTGGAAAATCCCACAAAGGCAACGTGAATCATCCCATGCAACATCATAAGAGAAGGGGACATAACGAAGTGCTAGCCACATCAAATCATCAATTCTTCCCCCCATCACACATCCAACACATGAGGACCATGTAAAACACCCTATCCTAGTGACACCAACATCATACATCAACATACCCAAGTCACTACGAAACATCAATAATATCATGAAACATCTACCTCCTAACATCATCATCCAACCCCTTGGGGAGCTAGAACCATCATCCATATCCAAGATAAGCATATATACCAAACCACCATAATGAGATAGTATGCTCCACATCCATCAAAAGTGTAACCAAGGGTGATCAACAAGGCAAGCATATGTGAGAACATGACCAAGCAGCAAGCACAATCATCCAAGCAACGGGAAGTGAAATTCCCCCAAATCAAAGATCTCCATGAAGATGAATACCCCCAAGTTGGTCCGAAAGCTCTAAGGAGCCAAAAGAAAATCTCCATCAATGTCATGAAATTCACAATGTGGAACCTTATACAATATGAGGTATAACATACACCATTGTCAATAAATGGTCATTTGAGCTAACAGAGGTGTTAGTATTAGTACCTTGTACCTTTGATAGAAAAACAACAAATCTCCATCAATGTCATGAAAATCACAATGTGGAACCTTATACAATATGAGGTATAACATACACAATTGTCAATAAATGGTCATTTGAGCTAACAGAAGTGTTAGTATTAGTACCTTGTACCTTTGATAAAAATTAGGGTTGAGGATGGACACTTAAGATAAAAGTGGACAATCAGCCCCACGGGGGTAGGCGAATTGTTAATCACAATGCGGTGAAGTTCGTTAGAAAGGCGGGCTCCATACTGAAGGTCACGAGTTCAAATCCCCCAGACTTACCCTGGAGCTGTATAGAGGGGCAGGCGCAGCTCCCAGTGGTTATAGAGGTAGCGGTCAGAATCGACCCCGTGTAACGCGAGTCGCGAGGCTGCCCCTGTTGCCGATTCCACTGTAATAAAAAAGAAGAAGATAAAAGTGGACAATATCTAAAGTTTTACCAACTAGAGGTAATTGGAAGCTCTTCTTTGGAATTAACAAACCTATTTTGCATTCCTTATTTATGTTGGTTTGTTAGTATGATGTCTAACTTTACCTCAAGTGTGGGTTATTCAACCTTGAAGCCCACTTCATAAAATGTTGTCAACTGTGGTCTGCCTCGTCCAACTTAAAGGAATTACAGTCAAATCTGCTTTATTAAGCTATCTGTATATGGTTTATCTGCAAATACAATTCATTTTCCAAACACACTACATAAATTTGATCAAAAACACAATTATGCCAATCTACATGCTAATGCAAGAGGTACATAAACAGAGATCTTTTGTATGTGTTTTGCTATTTTTCTAAGATGAAATGGCACCTTCATTGTACTGGTAGATTCTTGATCCCTATTCTAAAAGTCAATATGCTGTAATTTGCTCTTTTTTCTTCTTTTAGATAGCAGACTTCTGGAAAGAGGCGTCTATTCTGAGCCAACTGCACCACCCAAATGTTGTGTCATTCTATGGTGTTGTTCAAGATGGACCTAATGATACCCTTGCAACTGTGACTGAATTTATGGTGAATGGATCTCTCAAGCAAGTATTACGCAAGAAGGATAGGTAAGCATTTGGAGAGAGCCTGACAATTGAAGAAAGCATTTAATTTGACAGTGATTGGCATGTGTGATCTCTGAGAAGTTGTGTAACGTTACTTGTGTCTGCTAAGTGATCCTGATGTACATCCTGCAGAACCATTGACCGGCGCAAAAGATTGATTTTAGCTATGGATGCTGCATTTGGCATGGAATATTTGCATGAAAAGGGTGTAGTCCACTTTGATTTGAAGTGTGAAAATCTTCTTGTTAATATGAGAGATCCACATCGACCAGTTTGTAAGGTATGTGTTATTTTGAGAAAAGTTTAATTGCCAAAAAATCATGCAAATGTTGGTTTTGTTCCAAAAGAGGTTTAATTTGGCATGGCTAAAGCTCTTATTCATAGGGTATATTTAATGCATATAAACTTGAGTAAACTTCCAACCTTCCCTGCATTTTGTAAATTTCTTTTATTGCTTGTGTATTGGATGCAGATTTTGCAAATCCATCCATAGATGTTTTGAGTCTGATTTGCTATATCAGATTTGAAAAAACATTTGGATGTTTATTTAATTTTGTTGATTATAATAATTGATATATGTTATTGTGTATCCTTGTGTATAATTTGTTTTCAGATTGGTGATATGGGCTTGTCAAAGGTGTTTTGAGTCTGATTTGCTATATCAGATTTGAAAAAACATTTAGATGTTTATTTACTTTTGTTGATTATAATAATTGATATATGTTATTGTGTATCCTCGTGTATAATTTGTTTTCAGATTGGTGATATGGGCTTGTCAAAGGTAAAACACCAAACTTTGGTCTCTGGGGGTGTACGAGGAACATTGCCATGGATGGCACCAGAGCTTCTTAGTGGGAAAAGCGGCATGGTAACTGATAAAGTAAGATATTATTGAAATCCTTCTTATGACATTTTCAACTTATTTTATATTTGCTTTCTCCTTTCTCCACTAATCTTTGATTTCTTTTTCTGCAATAGATTGATGTTTATTCATTCGGAATAGTCATGTGGGAACTCCTCACTGGGGATGAGCCTTATGCAGACATGCATTGTGGGTCAATTATAGGTATGCCAGTCTCTATGATTTTCAGTAAAAGTAGTGACAAAGATTGCTTAACAAGTTAGCATTCAAGGTCAGTATGTTTTATAACAAGGAAATTTGTTTATATTGTCTAATTTCAAAATTTGGTGGATGGTCCTGTGTCTTTTTTTTTTGTCTGAGAATGGGGGCATGTCTCATACACCACACATCACTTTTCCAATATTGATCTAATTAGGTTATTTCTTATTATTTGGGACTGGTGACACCAACAATTTTTCGGGTTCCCAAATGTATTCACGTTTTCTGGCATAATGGTCCTTTCATGTCAACATTTATAATTAATGTATAATCATAGTTAACCTGCAAAATTGGTTGGTGGTAACTGTTATTTTATGTTGTGTACCTAACCACAACATCCATGTTAGGTATTAGGCTTATGTACATGAATGATTATGTTTTTAAGCCTATGCTTTTGTAATTTGAAGAATGGTGTTTCAGTATAGTAAGGGCCAAATGACTTATTTAGTGAGTTAAGTCTTTAGAAGGGCCTTATTAGGGCTTTTGCCTCTCTATGGGTATAAATATTAAATAGGAGTTTTACTCTCTTATGCATCTACAATAGAAAAACCATATAATGAAACTCTGTTAATTTTAGTTAACAATAGTATGTTCTATGCTTAGCACAATTACTTCAATGTTCCTTTAGCGGCCCAATTTCCAATTTAGATTTCCAGTAGCAATCACGTTAACCATTAATCACATTGACAGTAAAAGTAGATAGAACATAAAACAAAATGCAGAAGACAAGGCAAGACGATGACACCAGATTTGGCAGATGCCAGGGAAAAACCCCAATGCGGGGAAAACCCTTTGATCAATTCTTCTTATTATTACTTCAAAATGTTCAGCAGAGAGAGAGTACAATAGTCAAAATTGACCTGCCAAATTCAAGGCAAAACAGCCCTGTCAAAATCTGTGATTTTCTGCACCAGGCAACAGCCCTAAACAGAAAGTCAATGCTGGTCAAAGTAGCAATAGAATGTATTCAAAACAGCTCGTTCTTCCCCTGTCAAACTTGGCCTGGTCAGAAGGTCAAAGTCAGCCTAAAACAGTCCAGTCAAACTTAGTCAAAGGAGAGAGAAAACTGCTGTAATTTTCGGCAGTCAACCTGCAATTTGGTTTGCGGCCAAAGTACTCAGAAAACCTCGGTTTCTGTGCCAAAAGCTGCAGCCTGCTGAGACAGAAATATCCCCAAAAGATCAAAGTCAAATGATACCTAGAAGGTGCTGGTCAAACTGCAGTCAATTCTGTAATTTCGGCCCTGTAATTCAGCTTCTGTAATTCGTCCTTCTTGATCCTTACGTGCGAGAGATAGGAATGCCCAATGTAGTACTAACCAATGAGAACAGGAGAGAGAATGTGAGTGATGAAGATGCCAAATGAGGTGAGAGGTCACTTGTATTTATACAATTCGTTGTGGGTGAAGAGACATGTCCATTGGGCGTCTTGAGCCTACATGTTGATATGGCTGACCTGAACAATTTGCACATATGTGGGCATAAATTCAAAATCACCCTTCTGCTTGTCCAAATGAGATGATCTTTATATCAATTTTGGTCCTCTCTTTAAGAGGAATTTAATGCAATCACCATCTCTATCAAATGAGCTGTCCCAAGGTGGAATTTGGCCCTACTTGCCAATTTTAACACTCCCTCTCAACTAGGGAGAATTCCACCTGCCAATCCATCATCGATCATCATGCCATCTTGTTGTCATGTACCATCTCTGTCATCTCATCTCTACTCTGCTGAACCATGATGTAATAATGAAGAAGAATTGATCGAGAGTGAGTCACAAGACCTTACCACTCTCCACTGACAAAAGTCAGTCCAGAGGTAGAACCTCAATTGATCCTAGATCAAGTTGTTGAACACCATGCATCCTAGACATAGGGAGTACGGTAGTACACGATGCGTCCATCGGTAGTGCTATGGTCCCTATCCACATTTCCCAACTCATTGGCCAGATGAGAGGTACTTCCCATGAGTCCCGAATTACATCGGTAGGATGTATGCTGGGGAATCAACAAGAGAAGGTGAACCACTCATCCTGCTTATATGCCATAGGAGAAGGTGAACCACTCATCTTATGCATATGTCAATCGTAGGGGAAGGTGAACCACTCACCCTACACATGTGTCATCATACGTAGGGGAAGGTGAACCACTCACCCTACACACATGTCAACCATCATGGGGTATCACAGGGGAAGGTGAACCACTCACCCTGTACATAGCGCACCAATAGGGGAAGGTGAACCACTCACCCTATGGTTGCTCATAGCTCCAAGAAGTACCCCAAGCCCCTAGGAGCTCCCAAAGCTCAGTGTCCAATTCAAGCGAGACCCTCATGGGAGGGTCTTTCCACGACTCCAAGTCTCTCTCGGAAGGCTAAGAATTTGACTTTCCATAAGGGCTTCACGAGGATGTTTGCGACCTGCTCATCAGCCTTGATGTGTTGGAACCTTATCACTCCTTGTTGTACCATATCTCGGATAAAGTGGTCCCTGATATCAATGTGCTTGGAGCGGTCGTGGAACACGAGATTCTCTGAAAGGCGAATCCCACTTTGGTTGTCACAGTAGATCACGGTGGTATCCAACACATGCTCAAATAGCTCACTAAAGAGCTTCCCCAACCAAATAGCTTCACAAGAGGTCATACTAGTAGCAATGTATTTGGCCTCGGCGGTGCTCAAAGAAACCGATTTCTGCTTCCTGCTCATCCAAGATATTAAAGCAGACCCCAATGAGAAGCAACTTCCAGACTTGATTTTACGATCCACGACATTGCTAGCCTAGTCAACATCAGTAGATCCATGTAACTTCAAATTCGCGACAGCGTATTTCAAACCATAGTTGATTGTGCCACGGAGATATCTCAAGAGATTCTTAACAACAATCCAATGTATGTGATGAGGCTCGACCATAAATTGACTTAGTGTATTCACAACGAAGCATATGTTCGGACGAGAGTTTACCAAGAACATCAGGGCCCCCACAAGTTGTCGATACTCGGAAGGATTTGCCAATTTGGGCCCAACAACACTTCTACATAACTTCTTGAAGTTGAGTTCCATTGAAGTAGACACAGACTTGCAACCCACCATCCCACATGTCTCGAGCAACTTCACAATATATTTTCCTTGAGAAAGGAAAATCTCACTTGGCTTTTGCCAGACCTCTAGGCCTAGGATGTAATGCATCAGACCTAGGTCCTTCATCTCGAACTCGAAAACCAATTCCCTCTTGAATTGATACATGAGAGAGACTGCACCTTCCAGAAAGAGATCATCTACATAAAGGACCAGAATGAGAGGCATGTCCTTTTCAACCTTGAAATATAGGTTAGGATTAGCTTCGCTCTTTGTAAATCCCAACTTCATAAGATAGCTATCAATCCTCTCATACTAAGCCCTAGGGGCTTGCTTTAATCCATAAAGGGCTTTATTCAACATGCATACATGTTTCCTTCGATCTTGTACTTCGAACCCCTCAAGTTGTTCTACATAGACTTCCTCCTTAAGCAAGCCATGCAAGAAAGCAGTTTTAACATCCATTTGGTGTAGGCTCCATCTTTGAGAGGCAATAAGAGCAATAATAGATCGGATAGTGGTATATTGGGTAACCAGTGCAAATATCTCGTCATAGTCCTCTCCTTCCTTTTGAGAGAAGCCTCGAGCAGGTGACCTTTCGTGAAAGGGCATGTCTTTTAGACATTCTTGTTCAGTTAATTAATGACTTATTTAACCTAACGAATATTTGATTATTTAATATTTAATATTTATTTTTATTTTATTTATTTAATTGTTATGAATTATATTCATAACATAGCCTCTTCATTCGGAAGCTTTGTCCTCAAAGCTTATTGCTGGCAACTGTCTTTGCGGTGGTTGTCGTCTTGGCATATGTGAGGTGGAAGGTCTCTGGTGGCTCAACGTCTATACTTCGCTTAATAACCCTATATATATTTTTTTATTTTTATAACTTCAGTTGTTTTTGTTTTTTTTTTTGTTTTTTGTTTTTTTAATAATAATTAAAATGTATTAATGAATTAAATTATAAATATATATACTTATATATATATATATATATATAATTCATTAATTCATATATTGTATAAATATAATTAATTTAAACTTTCTAGTGCCCGTTCAAATGGCTACGTCTAACCGTCACGCCGAGTTGGAGAGGTGGTTGGACGGTTTTGATAGCCATGTTGACCAGCCATCTTTGGTGCCTGATGTGACTGGAGCCGAGCATAGGTGGACAGAGTTAAGCGCAGGACGACAGGTGGACGGTGGCAACAACAGAACAGGACGACAACAACACTGGACGGCGGCAACAATAGAACAGGACGGCAGCAGCACTGGACGACGGCAACAACAGAATTGTTCTCCATGGTGGTCGACAGCCGTCACATTGGTCAGCCACTCTTCATTTGCTGCCCGGTTGTTGCGGAGCGTGTTCTCTACAACAGTGGACGCGTCTGTACGCAACGAAAGATGCTGAGTGTGTCCTCCACGATGGTGGACAACGTTTGCCCCCTTGCAATGCTGGATTCCCGAAATTAAAATTCTCCCCACTCAGTAGAATTTCCACCACAGTATTATTCTTCTGTCCCTCTGGAAGCAAGGAGCGAAGATTACATCTCTCTGAGGGAGTAAGAAGCTCTCTCCATGCCTCATTTGTTAGAACATCTTTCAGGTTCTCCAAACCTAATATATCTTCAGGTAAAGTAGCAACTTTAGCTATTTCAGACTCCTTTATCTTGTATTTATTGCTCAGACATTGTTTACTGATACCAATCACAATTTCCTCCTGAGGCTCGTTTTTTCTCTTTTTCCTTTTCATGTAATTTTCTCGCAAGTTGTCATGATGATGTTTGCAGTAACTACTATTCTCTGTTCGGTGTTTCGAACAACGCCAGCTCTTGTTATCAGTCCGTCTGCACCTCAACTCGTCAGGCAAATTGCATTCGACCTTCGATTTCTTCATTGTGATTATGGTGATATCTTGTTGTTTGCAGAGCGATCGGGCTTTAATGAAGAGGTCAATGAGCTTTAGGGATGCCATAGCTGTCTTCACCTCTCGGACCAGATATTTTCCACCTTCAATTAGGGGATGCTGAGACATTAGAATTTCCAGTAATACAACACCAAAACTGTATACGTCGCTTTTGTGAGTCAGTTGCTGCAACATATAATACTCCGGATCTAGGTAGCCAATGGTTCCTTTGACTTGAGTCGATACATAATTTTTATTCCCGGTGTCAGCGAAAAGTTTGGAAAGTCCGAAGTCGGCTACCTTGGCAACCATATTGTCGTCGAGCAAGATGTTGGACGACTTCACGTCTCTGTGTATTATGGGGGGATCTGCATGCTCGTGAAGATATGCCAATCCCCTCGCTTCCCCTAATGCGATATTCATCCTCTTGCTCCAATCAAGATGACTTCCGGTTTTGCCCGAGAGACTATCTCTGAGTGATCCATTTGGCATGTACTCGTACGCAAGTTTACGCTTAGCTAGCCTCTCAAAGACAGTATGACGATGAAGTGTGTTGAATGATAGGAACACTGCTTTTCCTTCGTAGTTTTCGCTTTTCACTTTATCCGGAGAAACAAGCTCGTCTATATCCATTGCAGGTGGCCAATCTGCAGCAATATTCCATGCTGGAAGTAATTTCAAACTATTTCTGCGTTTGCGCTTCATTGTCATGGACTCATGATCTCTGTGTTTGCGCTTCATTGTCGTGGACTCGTGATCTCTTGAATGATTTCGTCGAGGCTCCACACGGGAAATGTATGAATCGTCTCCAGCCATAACTACTTCAATTTCTGTGACGGATCGAGCTCCATCGCACTTTTGATTTGCGTCCTCTATAAGCTGCTCTAAATAACCACTTTTTTGTTGGCTACTGAGCTCGGCCAGAGACATAGAGATTGATTCATCTTCATCTGGATCTTCAACATTATCTTCTTGATCTATATCAGCTACATCAGAATCATTATCTTCATCTAGATCATTTTCCTTTCGACTAACTTCTGCAAATGATTTTTCTAAATGTTGTAATGCTTCTTGAATACTAAACTGTTCAACGTAATCAAGATGTGAACGTAATGGCACATTGTGCGGCGAACTACGTTCAAAGGCTCACATGATTATATCGTGTGCCATAGCTCCGATACCACTGTATCATAAAAACTATGCTGAAGTATGAAGATTTGATTATAAAAATACACAGAGGTATTTAAAATAATAATTTATTAATATATATAAAAATGTATAAGATGCCTTGAATGTACAATGAGGCCCTGCTTTTATACCTCAGCAGGTGACCTTTCGTGAAAGGGCATGTCTTTTAGACATGCCTGTTCACTTAATTAATGACTTATTTAACCTAACGAATATTTAATTATTTAATATTTATTTTTATTTTATTTATTTAATTGTTATGAATTATATTCATAACAGTTATTTCTCCTACTTGTTAATTACAAACAAGTTATTTAAACATATAAACATCGAAATAAACACAATAAAGTCTCAACCATCTATAGATCAATAGCTGAAAGAAATAGCAAACACACAAGTGACACCGCTATTTTTGGACAACTCGTCGCTGGAAAACCCAATGTGGAAAAATCGGTGCAACAATTCTGAGGGTTTATTTTATTATGCAGTCTATCCTTGAGTACAATTGGGTGCCAAACTGGCTCACCCGACAGAGAAAAAAATAACCGACAGTAATACCTCTCTATTCGGAAGCAGGTATTCAAAAAACCTGCCCCATGAAACCCTCTCCAACAACATTGAAGCACTGTGTCAGCCCTCTTAGCCTTTGTGTCAGCCTCAAAACCCTCCGCGTCGGCCCTCTGAGGCACTCCGTAGCATCTGGGATCCTCTGCATCACTCCTGCTGCCCTCTTCGTGGATGACGCAGGCCCTCTGGTCTCTGACTGTCTCTACTGGGCTCTGCGTGGCTTGCTCTGGCTTCTATGTCTGCCTCTTTGCCTCTGCGCTGGTCTCGCGGCACTACCTTTGCCTCTCTGTCCAGTACTCATTGCCCCTCGCTGCTGATCACTGATTCGACTTTACTTAGCAACCCCGCTCTAGTAAATCGAATGACTGATCACTCTGGTGTGTTCTCCAATTGACCCCCAAGCTTCCTCTTATACTTTTCTTGTTGGTCCTTCAACGACTGAGATTACATCTCTAATCAACGACAAAGATTAGATTTGGCTTGATCCATGTGATTTGGAACCTTCTAACCCAGTTTTATATTAATACCCATTAATATTTTATTTTTCCTAAGTTTAGAGTTAGGAACTCCATCAAAAATATTAATTATTTTAATATCTCCTAAACTAGGAAGAATCTGCCCAAACCATTTCTAGGTGTTGGAGATCTCATGTGCTTTAGCCTCTCCCCCAATTTTCATGGCTAGAGAACATCCAATGCTACTCCAAATCAACACTCCCTCTTAGCGAGGACTGTGTTCTAGTAATACTCCACACTGAACATCACTCTGATTATACGGCACCAGTACCTGTGCTGATGCTAGGCCTCCCCGGCCAACATCCTCTACACTGTTGCATCCTGTATTGCTGCCCATGGCCTTGCCACTGCCACTGTTGCATCCATACAACAACTCCCTTTGCATCCGTGCTGCTGCTGCTCCTTTCTCCCAACACTGCATCTGCACTGCAACCCCCTCTAATCATGTTGCATCGTGTTACTGCTAACTGCTACTGCACTGCAACTCAGTTACTGAGAAGTAAGTAACTGATCCACCCAACTACTGAAATCCCTATCAGGCTAGAAACACTCTCAATGCTGACCAGTGTTTTCAAAACCGTTATTAAAAACCAGTTACCGGTCTAACCGACCGGTTAGCAAGGCCGCCGGTCTAAACCGGCCAAAAAACCCGGTTGGAAAGGCCATTTCGCCATTTTTTTGCCCTAACCGGTGAAAACCGGCTGGTTTAGGACGGAACCGGCCGGTTCTGTCCTAAACCGGCCGATTTTAGGCACGCCCACCATAAAGTTAAAAAAAGCATATTTTTCATTGTGTTTCAGGGGTTTTGGGGAGAAACTAAGGGTGTTTCAACCCCAACAATGTTGGCAATTAATGGTAATGTTAAATTCTTAAAGTAAAAGTGACATTTCCTTAATTTTCATTTTCATCCTTTTACTTAAATTTTTAACATTACCATGAAATGACTCAGGATGTTTGAGAGTGGTTTCGACCTCATTGGATTTCATATGGAGAAACTAGAATTTTAGATTTCACTCAAAATTCAGCAGACTTAATGGTTTTCAGGATTTCATGGTTTGGGGGTAAACAATAAATGCAATCGGAGCTCCAAATGACGAGCAAAACTCCTGATCTAGATCCCATTGTGTTGGACGATATTGATCCAACATCAGAATGGGTGGAGGAGACTGAAGAACCTGTGTTTGAAGCTGATTTTGATATCGACATGGCTTTAGCGGGGGATGATGCAGAGTATGTGGTGGCATCAGAACTAGGATCAGTAGCAGCATAAAGGAAAGGCAAAGAACCAATGGAAGGCACTAGTCATGCAGGTCGACAAACTCGTGCTTCCATTAGGTCCACTTCTATTGTCATTGGTGGCATTGATACTGAGGTTGCAGATCAGGCTGAGGCATCCTCAGACTCTGAACCAGATGATGTCTATGTAGCTCCTGATGATGATCCCGTGTCTAGTAGTGGTGATGAACTTGATGATTGATCATGTGTACACTGTAGACTTGTAGTAGGCCAATGGCCTCATAGCTTGCAACATTGTTTTTGGACTTTATAGGCCATTTAGAGCCTCATTTCTTATGTATTTTGCTATTTTGTTGATGATATGTATTGTACTTGGTGCCATTTTGAGATATTCACCTTTACATGGTATATAAATGAGCAAACTTTGCATATTTTGTCTCTATTAGCTTGGAATCATGGTTTTACATCTTAAAAATAGTTTTGTTTGATTAAAAATTAATTATTTAATGTATTTTTTAAAACCGGTTCGTTTAGACCAAACCATTCCCGGTTAGACCGGTTCCGGTCGGCAAACCGGTTCATTAGGTGGACCAGTCCGGTCACCGGTTCCGGTTTTAAAAACATTGATGCTGACGCTGTCTCTGTTGCTAACAAGTGCTGCCTCTACTACCTTGGCGCTGCTGTAACAACTCCCTGCATCTCGCACTGCTGCAAACCTCTCTGTGCCATCCTCTCCGTGCCTCTCGCACTATTGCAACTTGCTAGGCTCGCGCTGCCTGGGGACTCCTCCACTATAGCACTCTCTGCTGCTTCATCCGCATCCGTCTCTACCGAATCCGCCAGTCTTGCTACTCTCTCTTCGAGGCTCCTGTAGCAAAGGTATAATCCAAGAGGTTGGGTGCCTCAAGGATCCTGCCCCTCATCGCCTGTAGTCCTCCTGACTAGAGCTCGATGTCTCCCCACCTCTTCTCCAGAGGTACATGAGCACTCGTGGCACAATCGTCATCCTCCTCTACCTCCTTTTCTGCCTTCGTTGCTGCTGCCTTAGAGTCAGACACCTCTCAATTGTTCTTCTTCCTCGAACACTGGTTCGCATAATGACCTAGTACCCCATAGTTGAAGCACTTGACCTTGGGGAGGTCCTTTTTCTTCCTCTTCTCCTGCTTTCCTGCAGATGCCAAAGCTGCATCTTCTTCCTCTTCCTTCATGATCCAGACTCCTTTTGTTGTTACTTCCTGTCTTGCTCAACCGTTTGATCTCTTCTTGATGAAGAGCCGCCCACAATTCTTCCCAATCTGGAAGATCTGTCCTGCACAGAATGCTCTGGACAAATGTCTCCCACTCCTTGGAGACTGCATTTAGAGCGGTCCTCACCATAAACTCCTGATCTGGCGTGGCCCCTATAGAAGTCAGTTGGTCTCGGAACTCTTTCAATCTACCGAGGAAGTGATTTATCTGCTCCCTCTTCTACATCTGGTATGACCGCAACTGATTCTCAAGTAACATCTTCCTCTGCACGGAAGTATGCTGGTACAATTTCTTCAAGGCGTCTCACATTTCCTTTGCCATCTCCTTCTCGACAATATGTTGGACCACATGATCCTGGACCCCATCAAGGATGATGCATTTTACCTTGGCCATTGCCTCCTCGTACTTTTCATTATTAGCCGGGTCAAGTGGGATCACCAATGTTCTCAAGGCAAAGGCCTTGATGCAATGTCTATCTAGAATGGATAGGATCTTGGCCTTCCAGACCACAAAGTTGGATGCCCCATCCAGCTTGTCCTGATCCCTTAGTCCATTCATGGTCATCTCTCTGCTCTTCTTGTCGACTCCTCCGAGTTTCTCTACTTCCCTCCGAAGGTTCTCTCTTCTACTCCTGCTGAGTCTCTCTACTTCCCGCTTGGAAGTTCTTTGCTAAACTCCCTCTGAGTCACGATTTCCCTTTTGGAAATGCTCCTGCCAATCGTCAAGTCGCACCTCTTCGATCTTCTGTGCACCTGCAACACTGCTCTGGATTCCTTGGCTAGAAATTCGCCTCGGTAGCGACTCCTACCTTGGTTTTGCCCTGTTAGGTACTGTTCTGCCCACAGTACCCCACCAGCGTCACTCCCGCAAACTGCCCACAACTTCCTATGCCTCAACAACTAAAGAACTGAGCCTATAGGCTCTGCGCAATCCCGGTACTAGCAAAAATGCTCCCTCAACCAATTGTGTCAATCCACCTGGTCTCTGCGTGGCTTTGCGTGAGTCTTTTTCCACCCTCCTCAACCTCTGCACTGGCCTCTCCCTCGCCCGGACTGATGACGCAGTCCCTCTGCGTCAACCCTTCTTTTGTTGCTTCCTGCAAGGAACAACTTTTGTCACTCGGGACAGCTGTTTCTGTTGCAAATGCTTTGCTTCAGTTGATGCCTTCAACTCTCCTGTGATCTGCAACCACGCTCTGATACCATGTTGAAATTTCTAAGTTTAACTGTTAGACATTTTATCTGTATTCTTCTGGTTTATTTCTCCTACTTGTTAATTACAAACAAGTTATTTAAACATGTAAACATCAAAGTAAACACAATACAGTCTCAACCATCTATAGATCAACAGCTGAAAGAAATAGCAAACACACAAGTGACATCGTTATTTTTGGACAACTCGTCCCCAGAAAAACCCAATGCGGGAAAACCGGTGCAACAATTATGAGGGTTTATTTTATTATGCTGTTTATCCTTGAGTACAACTAAGTGCCAAACTGGCTCACCCGACATAGAAAAAAAATAACCGGCAGTAATACCTCTTTATTCGGAAGTAGGTATTCAGAAAACCTGCCCCACAAAACCCTCTCCAGTAACACTGAAGCACTGCGTTAGCCCTCTGAGGCACTGTGCAGCCTCTGGGACCCTTTGTGTCACTCCTGCTGCCTTCTGCGTGGATGATGCAGGCCCTCTGGCCTCTGCACTGTCTCTACTAGGCTCTGTGTGGCCTGCTCTGGCTTCTGCATCTGCCTCTCTGCCTCTGCGCTGGTCTCTCGGCACTATCTCTGCCTCTCTGTCCAGTACTCACTGCCCCTCGCTGCTGATCACTAATTCGACTTTACTTAGCAACCCCGCTCTAGTAAATCGAATGACTGATCACTCTGGTGTGTTCTCCAACTGACTCTCAAGCCTCCTCTTAAACTTTTCCTGTTGGTCCTTCAACGACCGAGATTACATCTCTAATCAATGGCTATGATTAGATTTGGCTTGATCCATGTCATTTGGAACCTTCTAACCCAATTTTATATTAATACCCATTAATATTTTATTTTTCCTAAGTTTAGACTTACGAACTCCATTAAAAATATTGATTATTTTAATATCTCCTAAATCGAGAAAAATCTGCCCAAACCATTTTTGGGTCTTGGAGATCTCAAGTGCTTTAGCCTCTCCACCAATTTTCATGGATAGAGCACATCCGATGCTGCCCCAAATCAACATTAAGGAGTATAAGGCTCTAGTAGAAAACCTGACAGGAAGGAAGACCAAGATATTGTGTTCAAACAATGGCGGAGAATACACGGATAAGGACTTCACAGATTTCTGCGCAAGAGAAGGGATCTGAAGAGAATGGACAACACCTTATAATCCAGAGCAGAATGGAGTCGCAGAAGGGAAGAATAGAACTATTGTTGGAGCAGCAAAGGTGATGTTATATGATCAGAATCTACCTAAGTTTTTATGGGCAGAAGCATGCAGCACGATTGTATACATTCAGAACAAGACTCCTCACAGGGCTTTAGGAAAGAAGATGCCAAAGGGTGTTTTCACGGAAAAGAAGCCAGAAGTTAGTCATCTCAGGATATTCGGAAGTGTGGCTTATTGCCATATTCATTGGAGCTCCTAGAGCCGAGAAAAGGCAGCGTAGACAACCTGACAGGTACCAAGCATTGGTAGCTCAGGTCGAAGAACTTTATAGTTTTCGAGAAGCTGTACAACACTAGGTATGGGTGGATGCCATGGTAGAAGAGTATAGTTCCATCATGACAAATGATGTTTGGGAAATTGTATCAAGACAAGAGAACATATCAGTTGTGGGTTCGAGATGGATCTATAAGATCAAGTATGCTGCAGATGGCAGCATAGACAAGTACAAGGCTAGGTTCGTCGCAAAAGGATATGCTTAAAAGGAAGGAATAGACTTTGAGGAAACCTTTGCCTGGTAGCTCGGTATACCTCTATCAGATCCATTACATCTCTTGCAGCATAGATGGGATGGGAGATTCACCAAATGGATGCAAGACAACGTTCTTGAATGGGGTGATAGAAGAAGAGGCATATATCGAACAGCGAGAAGGTTTCGAAACACATGAAAAGAGAACTCATGTGCGTAGGTTGAAGAAAGCCTTATATGGGCTGAAACAAGCACCCAGAGCTTGGTATGGTCGAATTGATAGCTACTTACAACAATTGGGATTCATCAAGAGCGATGTCGATCCCAATCTTTATTATCTGTTGGTAGAAGGTGAGCCGCTAATTCTAGTATTGTATGTGGATGATCTATTTTTGACAGGATCATCCAGACTCATAGAAGATTGCAAGAAGAGCCTGGAAACATAATTTGACATGAAGAATTTGGGGCTAATGCATTATTTTTTGGGATTGGAAGTTTGGTAGTAGGATGGTGAGATCTTCCTTGGCCAAGGTAGATATGCATTAGAAATTATTAAAAGATTCAGAATGCAGGATTGGCGACCTATGGCTATGCCTATGATTACCAATTGGAAGAAAATAGATGCTTCTGGAGATAAGGAAGTGGATCCCACCTCATACAAACAACTCATTGGGTCGCTTATGTATCTGGTCAACATTAGGCCAGACATATGTTATGCTGTCAACACCCTTAGTCAGTTCATGGTGGAACCAAAAGGGGCGCATTGGGCAGTAACAAAGCACATTCTTAGATATGTGTAGGGAACAATCAATTTTGGATTAAGATACACCAAGGGCGATGATATCGAATTGAGTGGATTCACTGATGTAGATTGGGCAGGAAGTTCAGTAGGCAGGAAAAGTACCACTGGGTATTGCTTCAGTATTAGATCTGGGATGACCTCATGGTGCAATAAGAAGCAGAAATCTGTAGCACTAAGCTCTGCTGAAGCTGAGTATATGGCAACTAGCAAAGCAACATGTGAAGCTATATGGCTCAAGAAACTGCTTGTAATTCTATTTAGGAAAAGGATGGAAGCGACAAAGATCTTCTGTGATAATCAGAGTTGTATCAAGCTCTCTGAAAATCCAGTGTTTCATGATCGCTCCAAACACATTGATATTCGCTGTCACTTTATTAGGGACTGTGTTCAGTGTGGGGCGGTACAATTGGAGTATACTCCCACAGGAAATCAGGTGGCAGATGTACTCACGAAGGCTCTAGGAAGAAAAAAGTTTGTTCAATTTCGGGAATGGATGGGTATGTTGGAAAATCCCTTTCAATAGCGTGATGCAGCATTTGAGAGGGTGTTGTAGTACAAATGCAGCAGTGACGTGGAAGTGTCATGGGTACTAGTACAATAGCAACAACATCACAGTGTTGGTGGCAGCAACAATGCGGAAAGGAGGTGCTTCAGAGACAGAGCACACATGCAGTTGGACATTGTTGATAGAGCACTTTCCTCGCTAAGAGGGAGTGTTAGTTTTTGGCTAAGGCACATGAGTTCTAAAGAACCTAGAAACTGTTTGGTAAATTCCACCCGGATTGTATTTTATTAAAATAATTAATATTTTTTATGGGGTTCCCAAGTTTAAACTTAGGAAAATTAAAATATTAATGGGTATTAATCAAAATATCGGTGAGAATGATCTACAAGGCGGATCAAGTCATGTTTTAATCTTAGCGGTTGATTAGAGACTTAATCTCGGCCATTGAAGTCTCAACAAGAAAAGTACAAGGAGGAGGCTTGTGTTCATTTAGAAACACAAGGAGTTGATCAGTCAGTTCGATTTTCCTAGGGCAGGGTTTGCTAAGGAATACAAACCAATGATCAGGCAGTGAGGATTAGAGGCAATACTGGAAGCAAGTGATTTTTAGTTCCAGTGAATATACTTCGGAGAAGACAATGAAGGGTAATAGAGCTAGCGCCGAGCCAAGGAGGGAAAACTCAACAATTGGAGAAGATTGATGCAGAGGGACAGTGCAGAATTGGAGGAGGTTGACGCAGAAGTGCTAGGGAATAAGTATAGATCAGTGCCAGGAATCACTGTGGGTGATTGGCAAGAGAAATCTCGATTTCTCAGCAGCAGAAGCAGCGACAACCCAGGTTGACACAGTCAAAGGGAGTCTCCACACAGAGACTGCGTAGTGGGTCATCCAGGAGCTGGGGATAGGATAAAATGTCCAGATTTAGTGTGAGAAAATTCTCAGTTATCTTCTTTGAGTGGATTGCCATTTTCTCTGGGGCATCCAGACTGTATTCAAATATTTACTGCTAATAATAGAAACCCTCAGATCTGCTGCACTGGTTTACCCACATTGGGGTTTCTAGGGACGATTGTCCAAAAACAAGTGTGTCAATGTGATTGTTCATATGTTGATGTTTCTCTTGGCTTTTAATTTTCAGTTCTTAATTTGTGAAGTCTGCAACTAAATTTATTTTGGTATTTACTAAAGCATTGGTGAATAAATTATTGTAAATAAGTAGGAGAAATAAATCAATTACTGCAGCAATTTTTCATACTTCAGTCCAGGAACTATATCCCATACATCATTCTTCATGATTGATTCATACTCCTCTTTCATCGCATCCTTCCATACTTGGTTATGGCTTCTTCAAACGTTCATGGCTTAGATTGAATAATAGTACTCATAGCAGCTAAGTGCCCTTGATATTTGTTTGGCTTCTTGCTTTCACGGAATGTTCTCTTGGAGCAATATGTCTTTCAGCGTCTTTGAGAGTGTCTTTCAGCCACAAAGGTCTTTTCCATGAGGTAGAGGGATCACCAGGAGGTGGATCAATGGGATCCATTGGGCATTGGTTCATCTGTCAGAGATTCATCCTGCTTTCTTGCAACATCATCATTGTACTTCCTTGGGATAGGGAAATCTCTGGCTTTCCCAAGGGCAAAATCTTCATCGAAAGTGACATCATGGGTTATTTCCACTTGTTTTTAACCAGGCAAATAGATTCTATATTCCTTTGAATTTTCACTGTAGCCCACAAATGTACCTTTCTTCCCAGATGCTTCTAACTTGTTCTTTTCTCTTTAGGCACATGAAAATACACAGGACAACCAAATATTCTAAAATGAGAAACATCAGGTTTCTTACCAATGATCACTTCTTCAGGTGTCATGAAATCCAATGCTTTATGCGAGCTCCTATTTTGAACATATACGACAGTATTGACAACTTCTCCCCGTAAGAACTTCGGTAGGCTTTGGTCGTGAAGCATGGCACAGGTGGCTTCTATGATTATTCGATTCTTCCTTTCAGCGACTCCATTTTGCTTAGGAGTATACAGAGTGGTGGTCTCCCTCTTAATAGCAACCTCTTTACAAAAGTCATTGAATTCATTTGATTCATGTTCGGTTCCATTGTCGGTCCTCAATATTTTGATCTTCTCTGTTTGATTTTCAACCAAGGTTTTGAAAGAACGGAACCATTTGAACACTTTGTCCTTCTTCTTCAAGAGATAGATCCATGTTTTGTGAGAGAAGTCATTCACAAAAATTGCATAGTATAAGTTTCCTCCCAATGATGTTACGAGAAACATACCAGATAGATCAAAATGGATCAATTGAAGAATGTTGATAGTTTGAATTTCACTTGAAGGGAACGGTACCCTTGTATGTTTCCCAACTGCACAACCCTGACAAACACGTTCATGATTCACATTGAACTCGGGCTTTGTAATGAAGGTGAGCTAATCTCTTGTGCTATAATTCAGATTGAAGAGAAGTATTGCAAGTCATAGCTCCCAAAGGACTTCCTCCAACTTGATAGAGACCTTCAACCCTAAATCCAAGTGTAAATGCATCTTTAGGGTTTCTTTTCCAAATACGTACCTTTCCATCAATGAATGCTATCTTGAAGCCTTTATCTTCCATCGCAAAAATAGACACCAGGTTCTTCAAATCGGGTACATACAATACTTCTTGAATATGAAGGGTTTGACCTTGATTTAAGTGAAGAGTGACAGTCCTTATATCCAAAAATTGTCTCCAAGTATGCTCTCCAAATTAGTATTCTTTTCAATCAAATTTGAGAGTGCCTCCTTGTACTGAGTGAAGTGCCTTGAGGCACCACTATCAATCAACTAGTGATCCAAAGTATCCAGAGGAGAGGCAGTAGGGTGGGTGGGAATAAGATAAAATTCCTTTTGTTTTTCTACAACATTAGTTTCCTCATACTTGAAATTTCTCGACATTTTGGGAGGTCGACCATTTCCATATCGAGTAGTGAGAGCATTCATATTTCCTTTATTGTTGAACTTGTTTCCTTTGAAATTGTTGTGATTGTTCATTGTTGTTATTATCGTTGTCCCGTGGAGTATCTTTCTTGTGAGGACACTCTCTAGCATAGTGGGCAAACCTGTTGCAGTTGTAGTAGCTTCCTTTTCTTCCTTTTTTGAATTCTTGCTTGAATCCTTGACCTTTTCTTTTTGGACCAACATTGTTCTTCCTCTTTGTATGAGCGGAGAAAGCAGTAGGTTCATTTCCACTCTCCATCATCCTTGTCTCTTCTTGAGTGCATCTAGCCAATAACTCATCAAAACTAGGAATCCTGCCATTGTGAAGAATGGTGGTGTTGAACACATTGTATGCTCTTGTGAGACCTCCAAAAGCTATGAGAGTGAGCTCCCTGTCAGCAACAACTTCCCCGAATCTATAGAAGATCATTCTTGATTTCGGTAATCCTCATGAAGTAGGATTGGATAGACTCTCCTCTATCCATCTTGATGTCCTTCAACTTGTTCTTGAGAAAGATGATTTGATTTGCATTGTTTACTTTGAACATCCCAATCAACTTATCATACATCTCCTTAGATGTTCCCAAATCAGAAATATAGTCAACCAAATGATAGTTCTTTTAGCTTTGACCTCACCTTTCTTGTACTTTGTTTTTACAACAGCAGGTGCGTTTGAAGGAGGCTCCACCATTTTCCCCTGCACATAGTCCATAGCATCATTTTCTTTCAAAGTAAAATCCAAAGTCATCTTCCATGCATGATAGTCAGATTTTTCCTTGAGCTTATCCTCAGATTTGAAGTAAGATGTAGTAGCCTTTGAAGCTATACCAATATTCTCGTCTAACAACTCTCTCTTAGTGATTGCTTTTCTCTCTCTTGCTTGGGCTTTGTCTTCACTTGGGCTCTGATACCATGTTAATTTTAGTTAACAATGGTATGTTCTACGCTTAGCACAATTACTCCAATGTTCCTTTAGCGGCCCAATTTCCAATTTAGATTTCCAGTAGCAATCACATTAACCATTAATCACATTGACAATAAAAATAGATAGAACATGAAACAAAATGTAGAATACAAACCAAGACAAGAGGACACCAGATTTGGCAGATGCTAGGGAAAAACCCCAATGCGGGGAAAACCCTTTGATCAATTCTTCTTATTATTATATCAAAATGTTCAGCAGAGAGAGAGTACAATAGTCAAAATTGACTTGCCAAATTCAAGTCAAAACATCCTTGTCAAAATCTGTGATTTTGTGCAACAGTCAACAACCCTAACTAGAAAGTCAATGCTAGTCAAAGCAGCAATAGAATGTATTCAAAATAGCTTGGTCTTCCCTAGTCAAAATCAGTTTGATAAGTAGGTCAAAGTCAACCTAAAACAATCCAGTCAAACTTGGTCAAAGGAGAGAGAAAACTACTGTAATTTTCTGCGGTCAACCTATAATTTGGTTTGAGGTCAAAGTGCTCAGAAAACCTTGGTTTATGTGCCAAAAGCTGCGGCTCGCTGAGACAAAAATATCCCCAAAAGGTGCTGGTCAACGCTGGTCAAACTGCAGCCAATTTTGTAATTTCGGCCCTGTAATTCAGCTTCTGAAATTCGTCCTTCTTGATCCACATGTGTGAGAGATAGGAATGCCCAATGTAGTACGAACCAATGAGAGGAGAGAGAATGTGTGAGTGATGAAGATGCCAAATGAGGTGAGAGGGCAGTTGTATTTATACAATTCGTTGTGGGTGAAGAGACACGTCCATTGGGCATCTTGAGCCTACATGTTGATGTGGCTGACCTGAACAATTTGCACATATGTCGGCATAAATTCAAAATCACACTTCTGCTTGTCTAAATGAGATGATCTTTATATCAATTTTGGTCCTCTCTTTAAGAGGAATTTAATGCAATCATCATCTCCATCAAATGCGCTGTCCCAAGGTGGAATTTGGTCCTAGTTGCCAATTTTAACAAACACAAATATTTACCTTGAAAACCCATATGAGAAAACTAGTGTTCAAGATTGTGCCTTTTGTGTTCTTAGCTTACATTACATATTGCGAAGCTGTTCAAGCTTATTGTGAAGCTGTGAGACACTATGGCCTTCTACAATTCTCTAGAATATGCTTCCATCTCTTTGTTTTGTTATTATCTTTCCACATTCCTTATACTAAGGAATATCTGATGGCTGGTGAAAAATGAACCCGTTCCCTCCATTCTACTAGGTTTTTGATAGCTAGAGTTATGGTTAAGTTGAGGGTTTCAAAAACGTCTTGTAACCTCCATTATGCTTCGAGTAGTCTCTAGTGGAATCCCACACATGATTAACTCCCCATATCCTGTAGAATTTTTTAAAATCCGGTAGCCCTCCCAGTTTCAAGGTTTTTGCATAGTGTTTAATGCCCACAACCCCAAAATATTAGCTGATATAAAACTTCTTAGCAAATTAATTTTGAAACATTCAGGCCTACTCTAGTTCATATAACTTTCCAGCTAATAAGAAAATAACAATGTTCCACCAAGACTCCGGTGCGGGGAGACGCGGGTGCGGGAAGACGCACATGGGGGACGTGTGGGAGTACCCTCAAATTTTAGGGAAATTTCGGGGGTGCGGGGAGACGTCGAGGTATATATATATATATATATATATATATATAATTCAAGTTCATATTCATTGTTCACTGTTCAATAATGAAAGCATAAAAATATTAGATAGACAATTGAATCATTGATCCATCCTCATCATTCATTTTGATACATACATCATTCATATGACATACTTAAGTCTCATTATTGAATTAATTATTATTCATACATACCATGAGATTCGAAAAACAAAAATAAAAATCAATAATAAAATATTCAAATACATTGATCGATATCATTCATCATTTAATGGTTCATCATTCTACAATCTACATTGATTTAAAAACTAAATTCATCATTCATCATTCTAGAATCTAAATTGAAAGCAAAACATACTAGTATATTTTCAAAGTTTGAACACTAAATTTATATAACTCAAAGTTTCAAAGTTCAAATTCAAAAATAGTTAAGAGTGAAGAGTCAAGTCATCAATATCTATTGTCACAACTCAAAAATGGATAGTGAGCACTGAAAATAAAATGATAAATCAACATCAAGGACTCAATCTCAATGATTGGTCCTCTACATCCATCTGTTGCATGAAGTCATCAAGACCATCAATGGGAATGTCAGTATCCGAGTCAGAGTCACTCTCTTGAGTAACCAATGAAACTCCAACCAAACCATGTCGCAGCTCATCTGGTCCATCCTTGTCATCTATTTGTGCACTATCCTCTGGATCCACATCCCATCGTGTTGCCGGTCCCTTCTGATACGTTGGTGTCTTCCTATGTGCAAGACGTAGAGAACTGTGCACTGCAACTAGCTTCTCTGCTCTCCTAGAGGAAAGTCTATTCCTCTTGATAGAGTGGATGAAGCTATATGTGGACCAATTCCTCTCTACTGTAGAGGAACTAGCAATCCGAGACAATAAGCGAATAGCAAGTTGTTGGATCTCTGGAGCATCATCCCCATGCATGGTCCACCAACCAATGGGGTCAGTCTGGCCTAAATCATTGCGATCTTCCCTTGCATCATGCTTGTTGAAGGGACCACTGAGACTTGCAAATTGCATCCATTGTCTACTAATTGTTCTCCCTTCTTCTGAACTATACATCTTTGTAATGGCAGCTCGAAATCCCTTTTTGACCTCTGGATCTTCAATGGGAAGAATTCTACCAGTCCTTGCCACATACCGTTTTGGGTTGAGTGCATATGCTGCCATGTGCAAAGGTGTATTCATTCGATCCCACCTACGCTGTATAATGGGTCGAATTTGGGTCGTATAGAACTTTAAGGAAGGATCTTTCTCACGAATGGCCACCCTTACTTGATCCAACATACTATCAAAAGTCTCATATATTTCTCCAAGAGTATGAGAATCTATGTCAGTGTAGCGAATGACCTCAACTATAGGACGTAAAAGTGATACCAAATAACCACAATCTGTCCACCAATCATTATCCAATATCTGAATCCTGATTTTCTTTCCTTCCTCTGTCTTGGATTCTGCCCATCTGTTCCAATCTAGAGTCACAACCATGGCCAACAATGCTGATTGCACCTCCAACATCCTCTCTAATAAAAGAAAATAACTAGCATATCTAGTATCAATAGGCTTGAGGAATTCCTTCTTCGTATGAGACCTGTACATGGCTAAAGAGGTATGGTGATTGCAAATAAACATCTACACATTTCTTGCAGCTGTCACCAAGTTAGATACCCACTCAATTTTGCCAATGTCTTTCAATGCATTATTGAGCGCATGCACACAACAAGGGGTGCAAAAAATATGCCTGTATTTACTTTGAATCATTAATCTTGCTGATTTACACACTGCTGCTGCATCTGTCACAACCTGTACAACATTTGTAGATTCAACCTCCTCTATAACATCACGAAAAAGCTCAAATTGGAAAGTTGCATCTTTGCACTTTCCAGAACAATCAATACCTCTAAGAAAGAAAGGCCCCTCTCGGCAAGTAACTATGATGTTGATAAGTAGACGTTTGGCAATGTCTGTCAACCCATCCATAACGATAGAACAACCTTCCCTCACCCATGTCTGCTTCATATTTTCCTTTTGCACATTAATATTGGCCACTTGCCTTTCTAATATCACTGTCCTCAACTTATGTTCCCCTAGGGGCACATATGAGGGTCCTGCTACTGCAATTGCCTTGACCATTTCTTTGTAGTAAGGAGAACGATTAATATGGAAAGGAATGCCATTGGCAAAAAGAAATTTTCCAATGGCATCATCTGTATCATTACGGTTCAACTTACCATACATCCCTGTAAGAGTTGGTCCCACTGCACAAGAACGAGAACCCTTAGTCCCAACAGGAGATGGTGGAGGCATATCTTTTATTTTTCTTTTGGAGCTTGTGGCTTCATCAATATTTTGGTGAGCTTGGGCCATGACATTTTTACTTGAGAAGTTGCCCTTTGCATCTGCTGCCATTTGCATCCTCAAGAGCTCTGATTTTTGCAATATGGTTAATGTTGAACATATATGAACCCCTTTGCCACCTACACCCAAAAGATGCATCTTGATCCGACTATAACTCCCAACTCAAGAATGACCACAAACATTGCATTTCCAATGGCGTGTCCCATCTCTTTGTTTTCCTGGTTTTGGTTGAGTTGAAGAGTCAGCCATTTTGGTAACATATAACAAAAGAGGTTTGCTTGGATTAAACATCCCTTTTGCATATTCTGCCAATGCCTTTGACGGGGTTGCAGTTGCAGTTGCACTGGGAGAAACACTCGCTGCACTGCTGCCATGGGTTTCATTCATTGTTGATGGGATTTCAGATCCAAGAGGACTTTCTGTTTGAACATCATAATCACTATCACTATCAGTGTCACTGTGGCTGCTCATGTTGTAATCAACGATTTTACACTTGCAGCTTGTTGTGTTTTAATTTATTTTGCAATTTTTTTTTTGTTTTTCTGCCCTGGAGGAAGAGTTAAAAAAAAATGAATTTCTCATCATGTAAATTAAAATTTACAATGCAAAAATATAGTAGAATTAAATTTAAATTATTAAAGTTTAAAAACAAAAACATAAGAAAAAAATAAAAATTAAATTAGAGACTGTGTTTTGAAGCGTTTTGAAGTTTTCATTAAAGTTTATATTTAAAAATTATTAAAATTTAAAACATTATAATTAAAGTTTAAACAAATCAAATTTAAAAATTAAAAAATTATAGCAGGCTGTATGTTCACTGTTACAACAATTTTTTTTTAAACTACAACAGTAACACAGTTCAAATTTCAAGCTTCAGTGTCTACCTAGAGGTGGAGCCGCACAACGTCAGGCATAGAGGGTTGACGGTAAAGGAGGTTCGAGGATGCTGCGCTGCGGCTGGAAGTCATGGTCAAACTAACAGCGGCTGGAGCAACTGCCAACAACAAGGTGACATTGTCTTGGCTCAGCGGCGCTCAGCGGCAATGACTCGGCTCAGCGTCTCTCAGCGACAGCGACTCAATGTTCAGGCAAACAGCGGGCTGGAGCAACGCAAGGTGACTAGCTCAGAGTCTCGGCTCAGCGGTGGCGGCAGGGAGGTTGGCTGGGCGTGTTCACTGTTCATGCTTTCAGCTCTGCGTGGAAATGGAAATGCCTCTGCGTGGAAATGAAATGAGCTTTTTGCCTTTCATGACTTTTAGGTTTAGACTTTTAAGTTTTAGCTATTTAGTTTTAATTTTAATTTTTTTTAGACTTTTAAGTTTTAGTTATTTAGTTTTAATTTTAGTTAATTTTTTTTTTTAATGGTTTTGATTTTTGAATTTTTGATTTTGAATTTTTAATTTTTAATGTGAGTATTATTAGACAAATTTAAAGGGGGACGCCCAGAAGCACCCTTTTTGAAGGGGGATGCCCAGGCGCACCCTTTTTGGGGAGTCTAGACTCCCACACTGAAGGGGGACGCCCAGAAGCACCCTTTTTGGGGAGTCTGGACTCCCACACTGGGGAAACGCACCCCCTTGCGTCTCCCCGAGACTCCCCAAAGTGCGAGGGGTGCGTGCACCCGACCCTAGGGGACGCATCCCCGTGGAACACTGGAACATAATAACACAAGCACACAAAATTTTACACACTTTTACACAGTGATTTTTGGTCAACTAGACCTTGGAAAAACCCCACAATGGGGAAAACCAGTACTAAGGAGATTATATTTGCATTATCAGGAATTTTTTTATAGCATAAGAAAAAATCACATTCAAGCATACTTATCTCCCCTTTAAATTCGTGCTTAGCTCCTCTAGAAGTTCGAGCCACTGGTTGATGTTCGTCCCACAGTCTGCTATCTTTGCCTTCTCGAACTGTGTGCTCTATCAAACCTCCTCACCCGAATTCTGTCCACTGAAACAGCTATTATAAACCCAGAAATTCATGCCCAATAATTGCCTTTGACTGCCTTGAAACTCAGGCCAGTCAACTCTGCAATAAATTCCTTGGGAACAGTGCATATATCAGACCTTCTGCCTGGAACTCATGACTGAGATGCCTGCACACTCCTGGAAATTTGGGCCTCCTTTCTCCTTGAAAACCATGGTGAATCTACCACGTTTTCAGCGCTGTAAATAAACTGACCTCCCCTTGATTTTCAAGCCAGATCATTCCTCTAGATCTGCACTGGGAATGATCTCTTATCTTCGCAAAAATCACGCTGAAAATTATCACTGAGGCTGCTTTTACATTCCTTGATTTGCATGCCTGTGATCTCCTAGAATTTCGGGCCAGCTCTTGAGTTTTTCTCTGCTATAGTTCAATGTCTCCTCCTGCAAGCTCGTTCTCCCATCTAGCTCTCTTTTCTTTCACTTCTCCAAATGCACATGAAGAATGAATTCTTCTTACCTTTTTTCTCCCTCTTTAGTGTCATGAAGATAGGAAACCCTAACCCCTTTTGATCAAGGGCTGAGATTAGATCTTAGTCCTCTAGATCAATGGTGGAGATCATTCCCTCACTTGACCCCCTTTTCATGTGGTCCCCCTCATTAATGACTCCTAGTCACCCTATCACTTCATATTTTGTACCATATACTTTTTCTCCACATAAAGTAACTTTAAAACATAAAGTAACTCTAATATTTAAAAGTACGTAGCACATGAAGTACTTAATAAAGTGACTTTATCATGACTTTGATATAACTCATAAAGTTACATTCTAAAAGGGTGTTTTAAAGTGTTTTCCTAAACAAATAGGCTAATGCACTAGGAAACACCTCCTTGCTACCCTTATTATTTTTAACCTATGAAACCGAATTCATTGATTTTTTGCCAAGTGTCTGAATCCTGCGAATTGGATTCGATTCGCCCTAATTCGAATCCGATTTTCGTGACATGACGTGTCCGAATGGGACACGATCGAATCTGGATCGTGTCTCGTTGGGACACATCGTGTCACGAAAATCGAATTCGCATCTGGCGAAAAGGCACCCGTGGGCCATTAAAAGGGCACATTTCTAATTTTCTTTACCATTTCGTTTCATTCCTTTTGCAAATAGTGACCTGTGGGTTTGCTATTAGAAGTTTGGGGCAAGGAGCCAAGGGTTTGGAGCGCTTTCAAGGAGATTCAAGCAACATGCAAGTGCATTTCCTCTCTATTTTTTTGCATTTGTATTACAACAATTTGTATATGCATTTTTTTTACAAATTTGTGCATGTTTTGTTTAATCTTTTTACAATATTCATGGCTCAATCAAGGGCAGCAGGTAGGGGGCAAAGGAAGGGGAAGAATGTCTCCATTGGAGATGCCCCTCCTCCCCCAATATCATCAGAGTCTGCTGCAAGTAATGTTGAGGGAAGACTTCCTCCTAAAGGTAACATTGAGAAATATCCCTTGTGGAAATATGTCACAAGAGAGGATGGGCCAAGCAGCAAGGGGAAGGGAGGAGGCAATGTGCATTGGAGATGCAACTTTTGCCACAATACTTTCACAAGCACATATTTTCATGTGAAAGGCCATTTGTTGGCTTTACCAGGTTGTGGAGTTGGAGCTTGTGCACAAGTTCCTTTAGAAAAGAAGAAAGAAATGGAAAAAGAGTTCACTGTTGGTATGGAAAATGTGGCTGCAAAATCAAGAAAAACCAAGAGTGATGACCCCCTTCCATTTTTGAGGAAAGGCACCACCAATTTCCATTTGAGAGTTCTATTGGGGGACAAGCAACAAAAAGAAAGGCAATTTCACTTGGTCCAATGGGCAAGATTTTTCAAAAAGAGAAATGGGAAGAGCTTGATCTCACTATTGCCTTTTTTCTATCAAAACTTCATATCCTTTAATGTTGCATGCTCACCTCTATTTATTGAGATGTGCCAAGCTCTAACTCACGGATCTCCATCATGATATGTGCCTCCTGGTTCAGAGAAGCTTAGAACCACATTGTTGACGAAGGCAAAAAAAGAGGTGCAAAAAATGCTTGAGCCTATTAAAGCACCATGGCCAACATCTGGGGTTAGCATTGTTTCTGATGGATGGATAGATCCAGCACAACACCCACTCATCAACTTCATGGTGTCTTCCTTGAATGGTCCAGTTTTCTTGAAAGCAGTGGATACACTTAGAGAATACAAGGATGCACAATTTATGGGTGAGTTGTTTATTAAAGTTATTGAAGATGTAGGTGTTCATTCTTGTGTGCAAATCATTACAGATAATGCACCTGTTTGCAAGGTTGCTGGCATGATTGTGGAAGCTAAATATCCACAAGTGTTTTGGACACCTTGCATTGTCCATTCATTGAACTTAGCATTAAAATCCATTGCTTCTGATGTGCTTTGGATTGGTAACATTATTGAGGATGCACGGCATATCCGTAACTTTGTGCAAAATCATACAAATGCCCTCACTATCTACAAGGAGTACAACAATCTATCATTGTTGAAGATTGCTGATACATGGTTTGCCTCTTCATTCATCATGTTGAAGAGGTTGAGGAAGGTCAAGACCGCTCTTGGGGCCATGGTTATTTCTGAGTTTTGGTCTTTTTGGCGAAAGACAGATCAACGAGCCTCTAAAAGAGTAAAGGACACAGTGTTAGATGATGCTTGGTGGGAGAGAGTAGATCTAATTATTCAGATCATGGACCCTATCATTTCTTTGCTACGATTTGCAGATACAGACAAACCCATCCTAGGAGAGGTTTATGAGGGATGGGATTGCATGATTGAGTCTGTGAGGAGCATTATTCTACAAAGTGAGTGCCCTGAGTATGAGACATCACTAGAGGTCTTCTGTGGTACTATTCAGGATATTCTTGTCAGCAGATGGGACAAGGATTGCACCCCTTTACATTGTTTGGCTCACTCTTGAACCCAAAATACTACAGCCATGAGTGGCCGAATGGTGGACCTTCCTGCAGATTCCCTGCTCACATGGACGGTGAAATCTCATAGGGGAGGAAAGATGCATTCATGCGGGTTTTTCAGGATAGAGCATTTCTTGATGAGGTGGAGGATGCCTTTGCAGAGTTTTCCACTGGCACTGGTCGATTTGCAGGATATGATGTGATTAGAGACATGGGGGCTAAGAAGCCCTATTCTTGGTGGGCAAATCATGGGGCAACAAGCCCTCCTCTTCAACAGTTAGCCATGAGGCTCCTCTCTCAGGTGACTTCATCCTCTTGTTGCGAGAGGAATTGGAGCACATGTGGGAATTTGTATAGTGTGAAGAAGAGCAGGCTTGAGCAGTTCAGGGCAGAGACAATGGTGTATGTGCACACCAACCTTCATCTTATTTACAGGCAGAGGGAAGAGTGGTTGAAGGGAAAGACAGAGATGTGGGATGTCTTTCTTGATGATGTGGGTTTGGACAACAGTGTTGAGTTGGCATTGGCCAACATGGATCTCAATGATCTAGTGCTAGAGCCTGCTAGATTTGATGACAGTGATATTGTAGAGGGGTCATCCTCCACACCAACAGATGCAGAGGCGACTATGGATACTGGGGAGGAGGAGGATGTACAGGAGAGCAGTGGTGACCATGATGATGAGGACAATGATGTTGATTCTGATGATAACTACGAGGATTGATGACTCATGAGTCATGGGCTACCTACTGCCTCGAGGCTTGTATACCTTGTTAGGATATTCCGACACATAGGATATAGTTAAGTTCAACTTGGTCTAGTTTAGAGTTAGGTATAGAGTTAGGTAAAGTGTGTTTCTTTACCGTTGTACATATTGTAACTTACAATCCGACGGTCACGATATGTAGTGATCCGACGGTTCACTCTCACCTTGGTATTATCGACACTTGATCCGTGGCTTGACACCCGATTGGTCCATGAGTTCTATTTAAAGCGCATGGAGGGTCATTGTTCGGGTAATCCGTGCATGAGAGAAGCTTATGTAAATTTTCATTCTTTGATTAATAAATTGCCTGTAGTACCCACGTTGGGACAGGCCGTGGACTGTTTCCCTCCTTGCACTCTGAGGGTTTTAACCACGTCAAAAATACTGGTGTATTGATTTGAGATCTGGTTGTGAGCGGTGTCCTTTTGGTATTCTTTCTGTGGAACTTACCCTGTAAATTCTTACATGGTATCAGAGCTATTTGAGGGCCGCGTCCGTTGGTGATCCAAATCTGAAGCCGGTAGAACTGCATGCGGCTGTTGTTTCCTAGATCTGCTGTTTCTGACTGCTTTCGGGCCGAGAGGACTGCTCTGTTGCGTTCGGAGCATCTGTTTCAGTGAGGAACCCCTTTCGTTTCACGCGAAAAGGTTTCTGGTAGCCCTAGCTGCGTCATTTTTCAGATCGGGAGGTATACAGTGTTTTTTGCAGTTTACTGTTATTTTCTCTCTGCTTATTTCGGTTTCGGTTTATTTAGCCTTTTTTTTTAACCGGATCTATACCTTTCATTTCTGCGTATGCTCTTTGCCCTGCGACTCTGTGCGATCTGGGCAAATCAGAAACAGAAAGGAAGGATTTTTCTCATGCGTATGCTCTTTTCCCTGCACCTTAGTGTGATCTCGGAAAATCAGAAACATTGAGAAAAATATTTAGTTTTTCGGCTAAAGCTAACTTTGAGATTTTTTTTTAAAATTTCTAGTTTTTTGGCTAAAGCTAACTTCGAGCCGCAAGGTTCGTTTTTCTTTGCATATTCGTGTTGGGTTTTGTGTTTTGTGTTTTGTAGGGAAAAAGAGCTTTCTCAAGGCAAGCACGCAAATCAAGGCCCCCCCCCCCCTCTCTCTCTCTCTCTCTCAAATTTTTTGTATAGATCAATTGGTTCAAAGCTATTTTAAGAGAGTAGAGGTCTTGGGTTCAAGTCTCCATTTTGTGGGGGCGGATTTTTTCATTCCCGCACATTCGCGCACTTTGCCGGCAACGTCAACAATTTTTTTTTCAAAAAGCCATAACTTCTTCATCCGGAAGCCTTTTTCAGAGCCGTTTTTTTTAAAAACCGCCTATTTTTTCGAGATCTATCCATTGGACCACTTACTTTCAGCATCTTCAGCTTCAGTTTTTTTTCAAAAAATGGAAAGTCCATGCCAAGTCATTCTTGACAGCACTAACTACTTCCAATGGGTAGCCTACATGGGAGATTTACTTAGAAGTAAAGGTCTCTTCAGAATAGCCACAGACCAAGAGAAGAAACCAAAAGATGAAGACAAGGCTGAAAAATGGGAAAATAGAAAAGATCAAGCACGTGGTTTGATAGGAATGTCTATTTCTCCTGATCTTAGATTCCACATTGCAGAACTTGAAACTCCTCATGAAGCATTAGAAAAACTTGCTAAAGTTTTTGGGATTAAAAATGAAATTAGAGCCCATCAACTTGAAAATGAGTTGCTTACTTTGGATCCTAATAATTTTTCTTGCATTGAAGATTTCTTGTCCAAATTCAAGACCCTTAGATATCTCTTGGAAGGTGTTAAAGTTAAGAAAGAAGATGGTAACCTTATTTATTCCATCCTTACTAAGTTGGGACCAGCCTACTCTGTATTTGTTTCCACTTTCCATTCTACAAGGGAAGCTTTCATTTGTCAAGGCAAAGACTACAAGCCCCCTTCCTTTGACTCCTTTTGTGATTCCTTAATAAGAGAACAAGAAAAACTCTTACACCTTGGTCTTCTTAATCTTGGAAACTCTTCCTCGAAAGCGTTAGCCGCCCAGCAGCAACCAAATTCAAAGAATCCTAAGAAGTCATATCCTCAAAAGAATGGTCCTAAACCAACTCAGCCTCAAAATGAAAGATCATTTCAGCAAAATGATAAGACCAATAAAAACAAATGGAAGAAGACTGATAGACATTGTAACTTTTGTAATCGAGATGGCCACTTAGAATCTAAATGCTTTAAGAAGATGGAAGCCTTGGAAGCCGCAATGAAGAAACATAACATCCATGTGGAGCCTACTTCAACTTCAACTTCCGGAATGGCACTTTCTGCATGTCATTGTCAATCATCTCAGTCTGGTTATGCATTAAATGTATCTTCTTCTTCTTCTCATTCTCATGAGTGGCTCATTGATTCTGGAGCCTCTTGTCACATGGCCAAAAACCAAGCCATGTTTTCTTCTTTAAATGATTGTAACACCAAAAATATATATATTGGTGATGATAGATCTCTTAATGTTGTAGGGACTGGAACTGTTCATCTAGACAATGGTCAGTTTAATGATGTATTATGTGTTCCAACCTTATCCTGCAACCTTCTATCTGTCTATCAGATAACTCATTCAGGTGAAGGTAAAATTGTTGAATTTTCACCTCATGATGTTGTAATCAAGGATCTAAAAGATCCTAAACAGATTCTAGCTACTGGTCTTGCTGATGATTCCAAAAGGTTGTATAAGTTTCACAACTTTGGGTCATCAAATCTTCCCTCAGTATTTGTTGCTCATAATGATGAAGTGAGCAAACTTTGGCATGAGCGATTTGGTCACTTAAACTATCGCTCCCTTCAGCATCTATGTAAAGAAAATATGGTGACAGGTCTTCCTATGGTATCTTGCAGAGATGGTGTTTGTTCCGGATGTGTACTCGGAAAACATCATCGGGACAGTTTTGACAAACGTGCCTCTTGGCACGCCTCAGCCCCTTTACAGCTTGTGCACAGTGATTTATGTGGTCCTCTTCCTGTTGCTTCATTCTCTGGCTGCAAGTACTTCTTAACTTTCATTGATGATTTCTCCAGACGCACTTGGGTATACTTCTTAAAACTCAAGAGCGAAGTATTTAACACCTTTTTGGCCTTCAAAGCCTTTGTTGAAAAACAATCTGGACATCAAATTCTTAAGCTAAGAACTGATAATGGTGGAGAATATGTTAAAAACACATTCATCAACTTTTGCACTGAAAATGGAATTCAAATGCAACATACTGTTCCATACACTCCACAACAAAATGGTGTAGCTGAAAGGAAAAATCGCACCTTAAAGGAAATGGCTAATTGTATGCTGCAATCTAAAGGACTCAGTCTTAGTTTTTGGGCCGAAGCAATTAATTGTGCAAATTATATAATCAATCGCACTCCTACTAAGGTTCTAGAGAATATCACTCCAGAAGAAGCTTGGAGTTCCATTAAACCAGATGTAAGTCACTTTCGTGTGTTTGGAAGTGAAGCATGGGCCCATATTCCAGATGAAAAGCATAAAGCTTTAGAACCTAAGAGTGAGAAATGTACTTTTGTTGGATATTCTGAAGATGTAAAAGGTTATAGACTTATTCCATTTAAGTCCAAAAATGTTATCATTAGAAGAGATGTAAAATTTGATGAAAATAAATCGGCCTGCGAGCCTAGTCCGGCGGATGTGCCACCTCTTCCTATCTCTTCTACTTTTGAAAACATTTCTTCTTCAGATGATGAAAGTGAGGATGACAATCCTCCCCCACCTTCTCAGGATCCTCAACTTCCAAGATGGGTCCGTGCTACTCGAGATGCAGCAGGTGATCTTGCCGGTGATCCTACAGATCAGCGACGTACACGTTCTCAGTTTGAAAGAGCCTCTTCTTTACTGGCTCAAGTAAATCATGATCCTGACACTTTTGCAGAAGCTTCAGGCCATCCACATTGGGAAGCAGCTATGAATGAAGAATATCATTCATTGATGACAAATGATACATGGGATCTTGTTCCTCTACCAAAGGGACGCAAACTTGTTAGATGTAAATGGGTTTACAGAACCAAGTATGGACCAGATGGGAAAATTGATAAACATAAAGCTCGTCTTGTTGCTAAGGGCTTTTCACAGGTTGAAGGCATTGACTACACTGAAACCTTCTCCCCTGTTGCCAAAATGAACTCTATCCGCCTTGTTCTTTCCCTTGCTGCCTCTTTAAAATGGGAAGTCCATCAGATGGATGTTAAATCTGCCTTCTTGCATGGGGACTTGCAGGAAGAAATCTATATGGAACAACCCATTGGCTTCATACAAACAGACTCCAGCCTTGTGTGTCGACTTAAGAAATCCCTTTATGGTCTCAAGCAAGCTCCTCGGGCTTGGTATGCCAAAATGGATAGCTTTCTTTTAGAATCTGGCTTTTCTAGGTGTCATTCTGACAATACTGTCTACACCAAGAAAGTGGGCAACTCTCTTATCATCCTTGTTCTTTATGTTGATGATCTTATTCTTACTGGTAGTGATCCCAACCTTATAAACCATGTGAAGTCTAGCCTTAAAAAGAAATTTGAAATGACAGACTTAGGACACTTACACTATTTTCTCGGTCTTCAAGTCTTGCAATCCAAGGAGGGTATTTCCCTTTCCCAGTCCAAGTATGCTTGTGATATTCTTCGTCATTTTCACATGGAAGACTGTAAGCCAGCCCCTTCTCCCTTTCAGTCTGGAGTCAAACTTTCAGTCTCTTGTACTTCTCCTGAAGTTGATGCTACCTTATACCGTCAACTTGTAGGAAAACTCTTGTACTTAACCCATACTCGTCCTGATCTTTCCTTTGTTGTTGGCCTTGTTGCTCGTTTTATGCAAAACCCCCGTGAAAGTCATTGGAAAGCAGCTAAAAGAATACTTCGTTATGTTCGAGGTACAGTACAGTTTGGGATTCATTACAGTGCCAAAGCAGCTCCTCTGTTAGTTGGTTTCACTGATTCTGATTGGGCTGGTGACCCTGATGATCGGAAGTCTACTGCCGGTTATGTCTTCACTCTTGGTTCAGGACCTATTACATGGGCTTGTAAGAAACAGGCTGCCATTTCTCTTTCGTCAGCAGAAGCAGAGTATCGTGGTGCCGTGGAAGCTAGTAAGGAAGCCTTGTGGCTTCGTCAGATCCTATCAGAGTTTGGCTTTGAGCAGCAGCATCCAACCACACTTTGGTGTGATAATCAAAGTGCCATTCAGCTATGCAAAGATCCAGTTCAGCATCAGCGCAGCAAACACATTGAACTACACATGCACTTCATCAGAAAGCTCATTCATGACCATGTTCTTGAAGTGCAATATTGTTCAACAGATGATCAGGTTGCAGACATCTTCACAAAGGCTCTCACAGAGGCGAAGTTCACTAAACTTCGATATATGCTTGGAGTTCAGGAAGTTGTCACTAAGGGGGGATAGGCTCTAGTGCCTCCTTCCTTCTCCTATTGTGTCATATTTGTAAATCCTTCAATCCTATCCCAAGTTGTTCTTAAGGGGGGATGTTAGGATATTCCGACACATAGGATATAGTTAAGTTCAACTTGGTCTAGTTTAGAGTTAGGTATAGAGTTAGGTAAAGTGTGTTTCTTTACCGTTGTACATATTGTAACTTACAATCCGACGGTCACGATATGTAGTGATCCGACGGTTCACTCTCACCTCGGTATTATCGACACTTGATCCGTGGCTTGACACCCGATTGGTCCATGAGTTCTATTTAAAGCGCATGGAGGGTCATTGTTCGGGTAATCCGTGCATGAGAGAAGCTTATGTAAATTTTCATTCTTTGATTAATAAATTGCCTGTAGTACCCACGTTGGGACAGGCCGTGGACTGTTTCCCTCCTTGCACTCTGAGGGTTTTAACCACGTCAAAAATACTGGTGTATTGATTTGAGATCTGGTTGTGAGCGGTGTCCTTTTGGTATTCTTTCTGTGGAACTTACCCTGTAAATTCTTACATACCTGTAGTTGTTTTGTATTTTGTATTTCTATTTTCCATTGGCATTGCACTACCTATGTAACACATTTTGATTTGATGACTTAATGAGAAAACTACAGCTACCAGTGTCTTTCTCTTACTATCTTGTCTTTCTCCTATTGGATCATTGATGAATTGAATATGTATTATGATTTATCATTTATGAATTTAGAATTTTTGATTCATTGATTTATCATTTATGTGACATGTATTTGAATTTTGTATGTACTATGCATGCTATAATGTTACTAACTTACTTTGTAAACAGTAAAACTTACATCTAGATGAAGATCTATGTTTGAAATCAATGAATTTGTATCATTAATGAGAATTTGTGTAAGAAATATCTAATTTTTAATATATATATATATATATATATATATATATATATATATATATATTTTAAATAAAATAATATATAACAAATCCTAACGTGACTTGTTTTGGGGGGTCAACGTGTTCGAATCCGACACTCAAATCCCCGTATCTCACGAATCTCGAATCCCCGTGTCAGGTTACTTAGTTTTTAACACTCCCTCTTATCGAGGAAGGTGTTTCTCACCACTCCCATCCTGTCTTTGAAATACACATGCTTTGAAGATTTCCCATTGGTAATGACTTGGTGAGAATATCTGCAACCTATTCATTAGTGGATATATATTGAAGCTTCATTGCTCCTCTCTAAACCCAATCCTTGATGAAGTGGTACTTGATCTCTATGTGCTTTGGCAGGCCATGAAATACTGGATTCTCCGTGAAGTTAATGCAACTCTAATTATCATATTATATCATAGTTGGTTTCAACCTTTGACCAAATAAGCCACAAATCATCTTGTGAAACCAAATAGCCTCACAACTAGCCTGACTAGATGCAATATACTCAACTTTTGTTGAGCTCAGTGCCACCTGGATTCTCCGTGAAGTTAATGCAACTCTGATTATCATAGTATATCGTAGTTGGTTTCAACCTTTGACCAAATAAGCCACAAATCATCTTGTGAAACCAAATAGCCTCACAACTAGCTTGACTAGCTACAATATACTCAACTTTTGCTGAGCTCAGTGCCATTGATTTTTGCTTCTTGTTGAACCACGACACAATTGTCGAACCTAACATGAAACAACATTTAGAAGTATTCTTTCGGTCACTAGCACTGCCTGCCCAGTCTGAGTCGATACAACCTGTCAACCTGACTCCATCTCCTCAGATATAGTCCAGACCATAGTCCACTATGCCTTGCAGGTACCTCAACACATGTTTTGCAGCGGCCCAATGCACTCTCCTGTGCTCCATCATAAACTGACTCAATGTGTTGACTGCGAATTAGATATCCAGTCTAGCGTTGACTAGATACATCAACGAACCAATCAATTGACGGTACAAAGTGGGGTTCACCAACTCGGAATCTGAAGCATGCGACTTCTTCTAGTTGGTAATCATTGGAGTAGCTATAGGCGTGCAGTCCTCCATACGAAATTTCCTCAGTGTCCCTTGGATATTTGACTTGGCCCACGAAGATATGCCCATCCTTCTGCCAAACCTTCAACTCCAAAAAGTAATGCATCTGTCCCATATCGGCGATGTTAAACTCTAAAGCAAGGTCCCTCTTACAGTGTTGGATGAGTCTCTCCTCTCCTGTAATAAACAAGTTAGACATATACAAAACCAAAATGAGTGGATTGTCACCAACCATGATGAAGTATAGGTTCGAATTTGCATCACTCTTTTGGAAACCCATTTGCTACAAGTAGGTATCAATCCTCTCATACCATGCTCTCGGTGCCTACTTCAGTCCATAAAAGGATTTCTTAACATGAGACTCTCTCCCATGCACCTTAAAGCCCCGTGGCTGCTCAATGTACACCTCCACTTATATGACCCAATTGAGAAAGGAAGTCTTCACATCCATTTGGTGAATCCTCCAACCCATCTTAGCTGCTATAGATGTCAATGCTCTATTAGAGGTATAACGAGAAACTGGTGTGAAAGTCTCCTCATAGTCAACTCCCTCTACCCGTGAGAGCCCCCCTGCCACAAAACGAGCTTTGAATTCTCCATGTTGCCATCGACAACATGTTTGATCGTGTAGAGCAACTTGGAAGTCACCACTGACTTCCCCTCAAGTCTCTTCACTATCTCCCACACATCATTCTTCATGATGGAGGCATACTCCTCCACCATGGCATCCCTCTAGATTCGCTGACAAGCAACCTCCTCGTAGCTGCCTGGCTCAGTCTCCCTAACATCTACCACATAGCCACCCAACGTCTCTGGTGGTCTGCTCTCCCTAACTGACCCCTTGGATTTCCCCACTACCTCGTGCTTCCTTCAGGGTCTCTTGAATCAGTATCCTCCTCAACTGGTATGAAAAAATCCTCTACCAGAGCCTCTCCTCCTCAAGAGGAAGCCCTCCTTTGGTCTGTGGTAAACCTGTACTCTAAGATCTTGTGCCTGGTGATACTAGAATCTATGAATTTGTCACCTATGAAGTAGGTGATCTTACTGACTCTGGTGTACCACCTGAAGATCTTGATACTTGTGGTTTGGCCCCCTACTGAGGAACTTGTTTCTCTACCTAGTCAATCTCCCGAGATCTCCTTAAGGCTTTCTCCTCCTCAAATCTCACGTCTTGCCTTAGGACAATTTTTCTTAGTGCATAAATGTATATATGGTAGGCCTTGCTGGTCTCGCCGTAATCCACAAAGATACCCTTCTATGCAGTGGTTTTCGACTTCGTCCTCTTCTCCTCAGGGACTTGCTAATATGTAAGGCACCCAAAGATCTTGATGTGCCCAATCTCTGGCTTCTTCCCAGAAAATCTGTGCCAAAAACCAAGTCCAACTTCAGTCACTTCATCTTTTTTTGCTCCCATGAGTGTCTTCTATAGAAGAGAGATGATGATTGATTGAGACAAATGAAGTGTCACATCATGTGTATATATATTATATACAAGTCGAATGGGTGCTTTACCCCAAGGGACACACCCTTTCGTGGTGGGGCCAACTTGTTCCTTTCGAGCCTACATGAAAGCCAAAAATAATATTTATTTTTATTTTAATTTCCATAATTTTTCTAGGCCTATTTAGGAGGCCTCTTGCCATGCGGGAATACCTCACAAAAATCAATACCCCCTCTTAGCGAGGGAGGTATTCTCCTTGGTTGCAACATATTATCCTTAGGTTGAAATTTCTCCTTCTTTAATAAGAGTTTATGAACTTCTAATGTTGATGCATGTCTATAGATAACTCCATCTCGGAGTTGGCGATGTAACTCCTCATATGCATGTGAGTATCCAGGGCTTTTGGCCAAAGTCCTTTATGGCTATTTAGGAAAATGTATCAATCTCCTTTGGTCATTACCCAACATAGTCCTTCTAACATCCAAGTTCTTCTGGCTTCTCAGGAGAGAATTTGCCTATGGACCATTCACCTTTCTGGTCAAAGTCATTTTTCACCTAGCCAAGTCCTTTTGGCTCCAAAGGTGAATTACATCTACCTCCTTCAGTTGACATAGCCAATCCTTTTAGCTTATAAGGAGAAGATTTGTCCACTCCTACAATTTTCCCAGGACATTCACCTCTAGTCGACCTAGCCAAGTCCTTCTGGCTTTAGAGGTGAATGTATCCTATAATTGCCTCTCTAATGTCCTTTGGCCATTACCTTTTTGGATAAAGTCCTTTATGACCTAGCCAAGTCCTTCTGGCTTCAAAGGTGAATGTGTCCATCTCTTGTGGTCAAAGTCCTTTATGGCTTAGCCAAAGTCTTTTATGGCTTTAGGAGACGGTCTGCCCAATTTTGCAAAGACCTTATCATTCCTTCCCAATGAGGGAGACATTCATCATCATATTAAGGTCGTCTTTGAAGTATGTCCACAATCTGTGCATTTGTGGATATGTACTAGAGCTCTACTGCTCCTCTCTGTACTATCTCTCGGATGAAGTGATCCAACCATATCCTTTTGGTTGTTTCCTTTGTCATGTAAGCAAGTCCTTTCACTATTGTTGCTTCCTTTCAACTGGAAGCTCTTCCATTCATTTGGCACAATCCTGGATGTCTGTACAATCTCTCCCTTCTTGACATAAATCACTCTTGCTGAGTCTATGCTCAAACCCTTTGGTCATAAAAAAAAACTCGAATCATTTGGTGACGGGAGCAAAACTATCCTTGTAGTCCACCCCCTCTTACATGGAAAATCCTCTTGTCACAAGCCTTGTTTTGTTCTTCTTGATGTTGCTACTTGCTGCCAAAATCATTGCCTTGGCAACCTTCATGATGTACCTATAAACCTTATTTAGGAGACCATGGAAGAAATAATCATAACCAAGAAAAAAATACAAAGACAAGAGGCTAACCAAGGAATAAAATAATAAAAATAGTCAAGGGAGAAAAATATGAAGTACTCATCTATTGATTAAGAAGGAAACTGTTGAGGGTTGTAGAAAATTGTCAACTCCCTCTTGATCCTTGCTTCCCTGTAGAAATTAATGAAGTCCATCTTCAATCTTATCAAGCTTAGATTCCTTGGTCTTTTTTCGAGGTGGATGCCCATCTTCGTCATCAAGCTTACTGTTAGCCCCTTCCTTTGCCTAATAGACATCCTTGTAGCACTTTATCTACCTTCTAACATTTGGTCCAATTGATCTGGGCACTTTCTAGCCCTCAGTTGCCCTCCTTTAGGTCTCAACCTACTTGTAGTCTTCTTGTTTGCCCTAACCAGGGTTATTGGACCACTGTTCAACCCTTCTCTATGCCAAGACCACCTCAAAATTCTCCACTGGATGACTAGACGCCTTGCTGGCTGCTATAGTAGCCCGAATCCTCCTAGATCTAGCTCTCTTCTCCAACTTGACCTCTACATCACCTATGTCTTCATCTACATCACCCTTTCCTTAGCTCGACCTATTGAGAAATATAGGGCATCAATATTAGGTGATTTCTCTTCTTTAGATAATTGCTTGTGAATGCTTTTTTACTTTCTTAGATTAGGATCTTGCTTTACTTAGATTATTAGCGTTCTTTTCCATCAAACAACTACCAATGCATAAACCATAAAGAGACAAGAGACACAAAATATAGGCTATCAGCCAGGGCCAAAACCTCTCCTTCTTGAGAGGAAAACCCGAACAAATTCTTCTTCTTATAGAGATTCCAATTGACGAATACCAAGACCAAGACCCTTGACCTATTTGCCACTCCAAGACCAAGTCACAACCTTCCTTGATGAAATCCTATTTGAAACAAACTTATTTCTCTTTCCTCCTTCTATGGTCAAGCAAGTCAAACAATCCGCACTTCTGCAATTTTGGTCTCATCCTCAAATTTGCAACTCTCGACTTTATCTATACCCTTGCACTTCTCACGTGTGAGCTGTTTGGAGATATCTTTCTTCTTTGCTTGAGGAGGAGACTCAATCTTATGACCTTGGCTATGATGTACGCTGATATAGAGATCCTTTTTCTTGGCTTCTTTGTTGATTGAGGAAACCCTACTGCAAAACCCTTAATACATGCCACATATGCGAGGAAAAGGTAACCAAAACAGTGCCAAAATAGCTCGGATTCTCCTCCTTGCGCTGGATGAGAGGCTTCTATCTCTCCTTTTCGCACCTTCTGATGTATTTCAGATGTATGACCAAATTCAGTGCCTAGAATGAAAGTCGAGCTGCCTATAAATAGTAGTTTGCCCACTCAAATTAGCCGACATGATTTGGAGACAAGGCCGACATGCCTTTTAGAGATTATCTTACTTTCATCTTGAGCCGACTTGAAGGAGAGGTCTTGTGCTTGTCTTGGAGGGCTTTCATACCTATTTTAATGACTCATACAAAATATAATATTCTCAAGAAGGGTCCTTCATACATGACATTGACTCAATTTGACATTTATGACTAGATGACAAAACGTAAAAGCTCACAATGGGAGCCATTACTAAAAATAAAAATTCCTTGCTCATGAAACCCATGAGACAAGCATTGCAATAGTAATTTCTATTTTTCTTCTTTTAATCAATTACATAAAATCTCAATTACACATGTCATTATGAAGACCGAACCTAGTTACAATTTTCAACACTCCCTCTTAACTAGGGAGGTATTCATAATGTTACTTGGTCATTCTCAATCTGAAGAATTTCTCATAAGAAGAGTCGGATTGGTAACCCATCTATATAGCATCATATCAACCAACATTGTCACATAGCAAGGCCTTGACTAACGACTCTATCTCTCCACGAGATTTGAGCACAATTCTGGCGAGACCAATGATGTATATATCGGAGGAAATGTAACTAGGTTCGGTCTTCATATATGTAATTTTGATATTTGTACTTATTCAAGAAAAGATAAATTATTTTTGTATTATTTGTCAATTAGTTTCTTGCTCATTGAAAATAGGTAAGCACTTTTTGAAGTGCTTCTAGAGAGTCAAAGTCAAAATGTAATTATGATAAGACCCTTTGAGGGCATGTTACATCATGTAAGTCATCATACAAGGTCATGGGAACACCTCCAAGCATGGTCGAATCCTCTCCTAGCATCAACGAAGTCTCCAAGCAGCAAAACAATGAATAAAAGTTGAATTATGGTACAAACTGTAAGTTAGCCTAATGAACAGTCTAGTTGGCCTAAAAGAGGAGGGACACACCTTTATTTATAGAGGTTGTCCAGTCCTAATTTGGACACACGCTTCATTCTGAAATCCGCAAGCAAGAGAGGGCTAAAGAGGACGAAGACAAGGGCAGAAAAGGGTAACGAGGACAACAATGATAAGGAGGAAAAACAACGAAGTAAAAGAAGCCATTTTTGGAATAGACATAGCCACACGTGCAAGAGAATGAAGGACAATTTGTGGCCCTAACAATAGTAAGATCATAGCTGGATATTTCTGTTTGTTTGGGGCTGAAATTAGGTGCATAATGGCCTACTACTCCAGCTTGGAAGAAGGACATCAAGCAAAGTAATAAAAGAAGGAGACTGAAGTATAAAGGAATGTTTCTAGGGCTAGAAACAGTGACACTTGCGAGGTGCAACAAGGGTATGACAACAAGCTAAACAATCTATTGTTTGGGTGAAGAGATCAAGCCTCCAAGGACTCACAAGCCTAGTGAAGGAGTCCATTTCTCTAATGTGAAAAAGACTCTAATTGGAAGACGAAGTGCTGGAAGACAAAGTGCCGGAAGATGTGTCGGAAGTGACAGTGCAGAAAGAAGGATTTGACCTATGCTTGGAGGATAGAAGCTTCAATAAGAGAAATCTTACAAAGGGTTTTCCTCTCAAGAGTGGAGAGGGTTTGTCCCTGGCAGAGAGCCAAATTTTGTGTTCTTGTTATTTTGTTTTGGTAGCAGTTTGATGAAGCACACACATATGCACTAATAATAATAAGAAGTATAAGCTAACTAGAAAAAGTAAAAAGACTTCACAAATTGTTATCAAGTCACGGAGAATCATCACAACACTACTTTGCCCTAGATTCTCTAACATGGTATCAGAGCTAAGGTGACACATCAAGGAAAGGGCAACTCAAGAACACTCATCAAGGAGAAACATTTACAAAGTTGAAGCATCAAGCCTAGAAGTCTCAATCACTTCAAGGACAAGAAGGGTCTACAATCCATCATTCACCAAGGAGGTCTACAAACCTAGAAGAAGAGCCTTACATAAAGGCACCTACAAAGAAGAGCAGATTGGAGCAGGACCTACATCAAGCTACAAGTCATCAAGCAAATCTCATCATCAAGCAAGTCCACTTGAAGAAGGCAACTTGAAGAGCATCAAGATCCAGGAAAGACAAGCCACCAAGCCTGCAAGGAGGAAGCAATTCCATTACATCTCAAAATCTATCAAGTACATGTCCCCTTCTGAATATACATCAATGTCTTTTTGCAAGGAAAGCAATAAATTGGTAGGGACCAATAACTTTCTTGCATGGAAGAAGAGGATTGATCTACTTCTCAAGGAGAATGAACCTATGTTGCAGGAAACGTGGTATAGAGGTCTGTTTTTGTACGGAAACGGGTACGACACACGGAAACGCGTTTGGTATGGCCGTGAAACGCGTTTCCGGCCGTACTGCCACGTTTCCCGAAATGGAAACGTGGCCAGTACGGCTAAAAACGTGTTTCAGGGCCATACGACCCACGTTTCCTCATTAATTTGTGTTTTTTTTTTTTTTTTTTTTAATTTACTTTTAGGGTATGTTAGTGACTGCTTGTTGCTTCTAGATGCGTGTCTAAAGTTATAAAAGTGAATTTTTTCCCTAGTGTTGATATGCATTTCATCAGAAAGTTTGAGGGATATGCAGTTCATGGTAATGTTAAATTCTTAAAGTAAAAGGTTGAAAATGAAAAATAAAGGAGAATATCACTTTTACTTAAATTTTTAACATTACCATGAAATGACTTAGGATGTTTGAGAGTGGTTTCGCCCTCATTGGATTTCATATGGAGAAAGTAGAATTTTAGATCTCACTCAAAATCCAGCAGACTTATTTGTTTTTCAAGATTTTAGGATTGGAGGGATTGCAATGTTTCCATTGGATTTTATCATGTACTAGGGTATGGAACTTGTATTTAATCAAGAGAACCAAGCCCTCTATGTAGGGGAAACTCCCAATAATCAAGATCATGTAGGGTACTAGGGTATGAAACATGTATTTAATCAAGAGCACTAAGGTCGTTCGACTATGTAGGAGGAGACTCCCAATACAATAGTGGTCCTTCTAAAGAATGGGATGTGGATGCAGAAAATCCTGATTTGGATCTCTCTCTTGCAGCCTTATAGTCTTTATTGTACTTGCAGCCTCATATATTAATATAAATAAACGCTGATTTTGAGATTTGGATATATAATAAAGGTTGCTTTTGGATATTCCGATATTTTTATTTTCATTATGTGATCATTCATGAGTAAATGTGATGTAAATTAAATCTTAATGTTTAAGTGTAATAAATTATAATGTATCATTTATGCTTTATGATTGCACACACACACACACACACACACATATATATATATATATATATTCACGTTTCCCTGTTTCCAAACTTTGGGGAGGTCGTGTTTCGTATTGCTTCCCGTTTCGGAAACTCGTACCCGTTTCCCCGTTTCGTGCAACTGCGGAATGAACTCCTAGAACTTGTCAAAGGGAATATCACTATCCCTGCTAAGGAGCAGACTAAAGCCTTAGCCAAAGTACAATAAGGATGAGACAAGAGCTCAAATGATTCTGATAGAATCAATCAAAGACTCTGTCATTCCCTATGTCTCCAAGTTTGAGACATCGAAAGAAATTTATGATAAACTAGTAGAACTATTCTCGGTATCCACAACTGGAGAAGTAATATCCTTGAGGAATGAATTATACAAGATGAAGATAACAAAAGAAGGAATAGCTCCCTACTTCATGAAAATCTCTGAAATGAGAGATCAACTCCAAGAGCTTGGGGAAGTCATGTCTGACAGAGAGATGACAACTGTTGTACTCAATGCTCTACCCGAGGAGTGGGGAAACTTCACATCTAGCATTTATGCAAAGAAGGAAGCAACCACTCTCAGTGATGTGGTCTCTATGCAAAATAGAGGAAACCAGACTTAAGGCAAAAGAAGATGTGGGATCAAAGGAGCAAGCATTTGCTACCATGGCCAAAAGAAATGGTAAATTTGGCAAGTTTGGTCCACGAAGAACAAACAAAAAAGACATGTCTAAGATCCAATGTTTTGGATGCCAAGAATATGGACACTACCAAAGGGATTGTCCTAAGTTTAAGAAGGACAACAACAACAAAAGGAAGAAGGAAGAAGCTCACATAACTCAATAGATTAAAGAAGAAGGAAAGAAGCAAAAGAAGGAAGATCCTCTGGATCTCTACTATGACTCGATAAAACTCCCTACTTCTAGACTCTTTCAAAATTTGAGTAAAATAGGAGCATGTAGGAATAAATTAAATTGCATGGCTAGAATCACCCTCTAGAATCTAGCAGCATGATGTACATAGAGTTCTAGACACTCATGTAGATGTAGAACAAAAATGCACAAGTAGAAATATCTTCTAGAATATAGGAGCATGGCAAATATAGCTCAAGATATTCATGTAGAAGGAGCATACCTAGTATAGGACCTCATACATGATGAAAGAAAACTTGATCATGATAAGAATCTTAGAAGACCTAAATCATCAAAGGAAGGAAACATTTGCAAGGCAAGGATCTTTAAGATCCTATGATGGAATCTTCAAAAGAAGGTTCATGAACCAAGGCAGATGTCTCATTGGGAATCCCATTCATGGGATTCAAGAAAAGGGATGATATGCAGGCAGGCTAAGATGAAGCAAGAAGGGCCACACCAAAGGATGATCAAGGAGGATCAAGATGAGGTATGTATGCATCAAAGTTTAAGTCATGTTTTCAGTTGTATATTATTAAGTCATGGGTATAGTTCTATAACATGATCAAGCATGAAAGAATCTCTTTCACCAAGAACATGCTCGAAGGCATGTACCACAATGCAATGAAGGCCAACAAAAGAACATGCTCACATAAGGAGCATAAGATTGTTGACTAAGAAGCAAGAAGAAATGCTGACAAGTCCAGAAAGCAAGCAATGAAGGAATGCTTCCACAAGAAGCATTAGATGGTTGACCTATCTATCTAAGAAGAAGCAAATGAAGAAAGAGATCAAGCATGTGAAGAACACCATGATCACCAAGAATCACTATCTGACAAAATGCCTTGAAAGATATCTCTTGAAAGAAGGTAGGACAACTCTGATAAAGGAAGAAAGGACCCTTGACACCTATGAAGGCCTTGGAAATATAAAAGGTGCAGATAACTGATTCTACTCTATGAAGATGTCGTGATGAAGAAGCCATCCAAGAAAAGGAAAAACAATGTTGAAGCAATATCAGGATGAAGTCATGATGGGCTACTAGGTCAAAACATATAACCTGGCAAGTACGATGGAGCATCCATGAGGAGAGCATTCTGAAGCATGGACAAGATGACAAAGGAGTAGCCAAGATGACAAGAGGAACCTAATAGTCACTTTCCACAAAGCAATGGCATGACAAACCAAGAAGGAAAGTGATCGATGGATGGTGCCCTATCGAGAAGAGGTTCGATTGAAGACTTCATGACATCAAGAAAGTAAAGAGATCAAGCAGCCAAGGACCCACGAAGAAGAAGCTGCCAAATTGGAAAGAGTCCCCAGTTAAGAGGGAGCTTTGACAAGTCCCTGATCAAGAGGGAGTTTTGGATCACCTCTGATTACAAAGGAGTGACAATTGTGTTTTCCATTTCATGGTTCATGCACTAGACCAGGACTAATACTCCTAGTCGATGGATGGTTCATGGAAGAAAGAATGGGAGGATTAGGTAATCATCTGGCATCCGATACTCTTTGAAGATGTGTAGAGCATCCAAGACAAGAGTAGGCAAGAGGACTGATATTCTTTGAGGGTTGGGAACCCAAGATAAGAATAGTCCTAGAAGGTCATACTCGAGAACACCTTGGTGGGTATGTACCTTGAGAGACAATGATGAAGGTGTCTATAAATCATTGGTCTCGCCAACATTGTAGCTCATGGTCCCATAAAGAGATGGTGCTGTTAGTCAAGGCCTTGCAATATGACAACGTTGATGAGTATGATGTTATAATAGATGGATTGCTAATCTGGTGTCTCTTATGTGAATTCTTCAAGATTGAAAATTGCCAAACACCTTGTAATGTCGTATGAATACCTCCCTAGTTAAGAGGGAGTGTTGGAGGAAATGTAACTAGGTTTGGTCTTCATTTATGTAATTTTGATATTTGTACTTATTCAAGAAAAGAGAAATTATTTTTGTATTATTTGTAAATGAGTTTCTTGCTCATTGAAAATAGGTCAAGCACATTTTGAAGTGCTTCTAGAGAGTCAAAGTCAAAACGTAATTATGATAAGACCCTTTGCGGGCATGTTACATCATGGAAGTCATCATACAAGGTCATGGGAACACCTCCCAGCATGGTCAAATCCTCTCCTAGCATCAACGAAGTCTCCAAGAAACAAAACAATGAATAAAAGTTGAATTATGGTACAAATTGTAAGTCGGCCTAATGGATAGTCTAGTCGGCCTAAAAGAGGAGGGACAAACTCTATTTATAGAGGCTGTCCACTCATTTGGACACACACTTTACTTTGAAATTCACAAGCAAGAGTGGGCTGAAAAGGACAAAGACAAGGGCATAGAAGGGTAACGAGGACAACAAAGATGAGGAAAAACAACGAAGTAAAAGAAGCCATTTTTGGAACAGACACAGCCACACGTGCAAGAGAATGAAGGATAGTTTGCGGCCCAAACAACAGTAAGATCACAGTTGGATATTTCTGTTTGTTTGGGGCTGAAATTAGGTCCATAATGTCCTACTACTCTAGCAGGGACGAAGGACATCAAGCAAAGTAATAAAAGGAGACCGAAGGGCAGGCAGGTCACCAATTAGGAGGCGTCTTTGCTTTATGATGAGTTATGCTTTTTACCCCAAAGAAGTGGGTGGGCATTCTGATTTTGACATCCAAAGTGGGTAGATTGGTAGTGTTAGGTGCACCCATAGAAAAGAACAAGTATCTACTCGGTGGTTCTTAAGCTGTATAAAGAACTGTTTCTAGGGCTAGAAACAGTCACACGTGAGAGGTGCAGCAAGGGTATGACAACGAGCTAACCAGTCTATTGTTTGGGTGAAGAGATCAACCCTCCAAGGACTCACAAGCTTACTGAAGGAGTCCATTTCTCTTATGTGAAAAAGACTCTAATTGGAAGACGAAGTGCTGGAAGACAAAGTGCCAGAAGATGTGTTGGAAGTGACAGTGTAGAAAGAAGGATTTGACTTATGCTTGGAGGATATCCTAGTCAAGGGTCTAGGGTTTGGCAATTGTTCAAATAAGAAGCTTCAATAAGAGAAATCTTACAAAGGGGTTTCCTTTCAAGAGTGGAGAGGGTTTGCACTTGGCAGAGAGCCAAATTTTGTGTTCTTATTATTTTGTTTTGGTAGCAGTTTGATGAAGCACACACATATGCACTAATAAGAAGAAGAATAAGTATAAGCTAACTAGAAAAAGTAAAAAGACCTCACAAATTGTTATCAAGTCACGGAGAATCATCACAACTCTACTTTGCCCTAGATTCTATAACAGTATAGACACCCTCATCATTGTCTCTCTCAAAGCAAACCCCACATGGGTTCTCAGGGTGTGTTTCACCAAGACTATTCTTATCTTGGATTCCCAGTCCTCAAAGAATATCAGTCCTCTACGACTACTCTTATCTTGGATGCCCTAACTCATCCTGAAAGAGTATCGAATGCCAAATGTTTACCCAATCCTCCATTCTATCTTCCCAAGTGAAGACAAGAATGATGTGTCTATCTCTCCCTCTTAATTAGGGAGGACATATCTATTCCAATAAAGGAATGTACTTATTCCTATGGAAGGAATGTACTTATTCCTACGGAAGGAATGTACCTAAGCTCCCTCTTGGCCTAGGAATTTTTGCTTCCAAGTTACTACCAAGTAAGAAACTTGTTTCTAGGCTCCCTCTTAATTAGGGACCTACAATAGCTCCTCAAGTGGAGATGATGAGACAACCAGTTGCTTGAAGAACTCCTCCTCATGATGTCATGAACTTCTTTTGAGTCTTCATGTTTGGGACTTCTTCGTAGGGCACAAAACATCCATCACTTTCATCCATGAGTTAGTCATGTCATCATCGAAAAGTGATCCATCTGTTCATATCTGGCCTTCCTTCATGCCACACTGCCTTGTTCATGCCATGTTTCCATAAGGATTTTTACTACATGGGCATCGGTGGTGGAAGTTATCGATAGATCTTCCCTTGGCAGACTTGCATAAGCCCATCCATATATTTGTTCAAAAATAAGAAATGAATACTTAAATCAAAATTACCTTTGGGATGGTCTTTCATCATGACATCTTCTAGTTTGCATCAACATCCTGCATACATATTGACACATCTCCAAAGATATATATTGTCAAGGGGTCACTTTCTTTTTCATACTCCATCAGAGTCTTTATATCTTTCATGGAGATGTCCTAGTCAATTTTTCTTGTTCTTTCAGATGTTGATTGCTTTTACCATGGTTGCATATTCCACAATCTCTTCCTTCCTTTCTTTTACAGATTCCATTCCCAGAAACTTCCAATCATAGTTCCTCCAATTAATTTCAACCACCTCATATTACAATGAGGACATATTATGTTGATTTCATCTAGTGAATGTGTGACTTATGCATTCCTACATCCCTTTGAAGGAGGAGATCCTTCCTTCAGATTATGCTTCTTAAGATAGAGCATTGATCCATGTTATCTACAACCATATGACATGACTCTACAATATCGAATGTAAGCATACATACCTCATTTTCCTTTGGGTCATCCAGACTTCCTGTAGCAACTCCCTTGATTGAAAGAGCTTCAATCCCTTGATCTGCTTCACCTTTTATGTCATCATACCATCATCCCATGAATTCCACGAGTTTGGAATTCTTGATGAAACACTTGCTTCCCTTCTTGATCGGTGAACCTGATGAAGGTTCCATCAGAGAATCTTGAGGATCTAAAGTATCCCCATCCAACAGATGTTTCCTTTTGACAGATGTATGATGAGCCTTGTACTAGATGACGTTTTTCTTCCTTTTCCATAAGTGCCACTTATGTTACAAATGAGGTTTCCAAGAGCTATATTCTTCCATAGTTCGCTGTTGTGCTTCAACCATCTTTCATGCTTCTCTATGATGAAGGTACGAGCTCTTGCTTTCAATGCTTCTATGATGCGATGATGCATCCCATTATTTTACTTAGTGAAGCATGATAGCCATATCTTACTACAAAAGACTTAGGAACTTGAAAATAAATTAGGTGAGGAAGACTATCTCAGTCATAGTAGAAATCTCTTACTTCCTCTCTCTTGGACTTCCTCATTTCAACTTCCTCCACTTCTTTGGTCATATGGGCTTCTTCTCTTCCTCTTTTGTTATTGTCCTTCTTTATCTTAGGACAATCTCTTTTGTAGTGTCCATATTCTTGACACCCATAGCATTGAATTTTAGGCATGTCCTTCTTCTTTTTTCGAGAAACAAACTTCCCAAATTTTCCCTTTCTTGTCATTGTAGCATAAGCTTGATTTTGCTCACCTACTCCCACATCAGATTTGGCCTTTAGTCTAAATTCTTCAATCTTGCACAATGATCATAGATCCTGGAATGGAGTAGCTTCTTTCTTCCCATAAATACTTGAAGTAAAGTTACCCCACCCCTCCGGTAGTGCATTTAGTACAGTTGTAGCCAAGTACAATAAGGATGAGACAAGAGCTCAAAGGATTCAAATAGAATCAATCAAAGATTCTCTCATTCCCTATGTCTCCAAGTTTGAGACATTGAAAGAAATTTATGATAAGCTAGTAGAGCTATTCTCGGTATCCACCACTGGAGAAGTAATATCTTTGAGGAATGAATTATACAAGATGAAGATAACAAAGGAAGGAATAGCTCCCTACTTCATGAAAATCTCTGAAATGAGAGATCAACTTCAAGAGCTTGGGGAAGTCATGTCTGACAGAGAGATGACAACTGTTGTACTCAATGCTCTACCTGAGGAGTGGGGAAACTTCACATCTAGCATTTATGCCAAGAAGGAAGCAACCACTCTCAGTGAAATGTGGTCTCTATGCAGAACAAAGGAAACCAGACTTAAGGCAAAAGAAGATGTGGGATCAAAGGAGCAAGCATTTGCTACCATGGCCAAAAGAAAGGGTAAATTTGATAAGTTTGGTCCACAAAGAACAAACAACAAAGACATGTCCAAAATCCAATGTTTTGGATGCCAAGAATATGGACACTACAAAAGGAATTGTCTTAAGCTTAAGAAGGACAACAATAACAAAAGGAAGAGGGAAGAAGCTCACATAACTCAAGAGACGAAAGAAGAAGGAAAGAAGCAAAAGAAGGAAGATCCTCCAAATCTCTACTATGACTAGGTCAAAGTCTTTACTTCTAGACTTCTTTCAAAGTATTGAGCAGGATAGGAGCATGTAGGAATAAATTAAAATTGCATGGCTAGAAACATCCCTTATAATCTAGCAATATGGTGTACATAGAATTCTAGATACTCATGTAGATGTAGCATTTATGATAAGAACAAAAATGCATAAGTAGAAATGTCTTCTAGACTATAGGAGCATGACAGATATAACTCAAGATATTCATGTAGAAGAAGCATACCTAGTATAGGGCCTCATCCACAATGAAAGGAAAATTGATCATGATTAAGAATCTTAGAAGACCTCCATCATCAAAGGAAAAGAAACATTTGCAAGGCAAGGATCTTTAAGATCCTATGATGGAATCTTCAAAAGAAGGTTCATGAACCAAGGCAGATGTCTCATTGGGAATCCCATTCATGGGATTATAGAAAAGGGATGATATGTAGGAAAGCTAAGATGAAGCAAGAAGGGCCACACCAAGGTCAATCAAATGAAGCAAGGATGATCAAAGGAGAATCAAGATGAGGTATGTATGCATCAAAGTTTAAGTCATGTTATCATTTGTATATTATTGAGTCATGGGTATAGTTCTATAACATGATCAAGCATGAAAGAATCTCTTTCACCAAGGACATGCTCGAAGGCATGCACTACAATGCGATAAAGGTCAACAAAAGAATATGCTCACATAAGGAGCATAAGATTGCTAACTAAGAAGCAAGAAGAAATGCTGACAAGTCCAGAAAGCAAGCAATGAAGGAATGCTCTCACAAGAAGCATTAGATGGTTGACCTATCTATCTGAGGAGAAGCAAATGAAGAAAAGAGATCAAGCATGTGAAGAACACCATGATCACCGAGAATCACTATCTGACAAAGGCCTTGAAGATATCTCTCGAAAGAAGGTAGGACAACTCTGATAAAGAAAGGACCCTTGACACCTATGAAGGCCTTGGAGATACAAAAGGTGCAGATAACTGATTCTACTCTACAAAGATGTCGTGATGAAGAAGCCATCCAACAAAAGAAAAAGCAATGTTGAAGCAATATCATGATGAAGTCATGGGTTACTAGGTCAAAGCATGTAACCTAGCAAGTACTATGAAACATCCATGAGAAGAGTATTCCGAAGCATGGACAAGATGACAAAGGAGTAGCCAAGATGACAAGAAAACTTGATAGTCACTTTCCACGAAGCAATGACATGACAAACCAAGAAGGAAAGTGATTGATGGATGGTGCCCTACCTAGAAGAAGTTCGAACAAAGACTTCATGACATCAAGAAAAAAAGAAGATCAAGCAGCTGAAGGACCCACGAAGAAGAAGTTGCTGATGAAGGAAAGAGTCTCCAGTTAAGAGGGAGCTCTGACAGGTCCTTGATCAAGAGGGAGTTTTTGGATCACCCCTAATTACAAAGGAGTGACAATTGTGTTTTCCATTTCATGGGTCATGCACTAGACCAGGACTAACAACCGTAAGTATAGATGAAGGCCATGAATGGAAATGTAGACACAAGATAGACACAACATTCTTGTCTTCACTTGGGAAGAAAGAATGGAAGGATTAGGTAATCATTTGGCATCTGATACTCTTTGAGGATGTGTAGGGCATCCAAGACAAGAGTAGGCAAGAGGACTGATATTCTTTGAGGGCTAGGAACCCAAGATAAGAATAGTGCTAGAAGGTCCTACTCGATGAACACCTGGGTGGGTATGTACCTTGAGAGACAATGATTAAGGTGTCTATAAATCATTGGTCTCGCGAGCATTGTAGCTCATGGTCTCGTAAAGAGATGGAGCTATTAGTCAAGCCTTGCCCTATGACAGTGTTGATGGATATGATAATATAACAGATGGATTGGAAATCCAATTTCTCTTATGTGAATTCTTCAAGATTGAAAATTGCCAAACACCTTGTAATGTTGTATGAATACCTCCCTAGTTAAGAGGGAGTGTTGAAGGAAATGTAACTAGGATAGGTCTTCATAAATGTAATTTTGATATTTGTACTTATTCAAGAAAAGATAAATTATTTTGATATTATTTGTCAATGAGTTTCTTGCTCATTGAAAATAGGTCAAGCACATTTTGAAGTGCTTCTAGAGAGTCAAAGTCAAAATGTAATTATGATGAGACCCTTTGAGGGCATGTTACATCATGTATATCAATGTACAAGGTCATGGGAACATCTCCAAGCAAAGTCAAATCCTCTCCTAGCCTCAACGAAGTTTCCAAGCAACATAATGATAAATAAAAGATGAGTTATCAAGTCGGCCTAAAAGAGGAGGGGCATACCTCTATTTATAGAGGTTGTCCACTCCTCATACAACAAATCATCAAGCTCTGAAATTAGTGAAGAAGGATAGTCGAATAAAGGTGGAGAGAAGACAAGTTTGAGGAGCCTCTAGTGCAGCGAAGGAGAAGAAGTTAAAGCCGTAGTCAAAGGGACTGTTTCTAAGGTGAAAACTAGTCACACATGCAAGGAACAAATCCATATTTGCGGTCACAACAACAATAATATAACAATCTCACATATATCATTGTTTGGGCTTCAAACTAGGCTTTCTAGGCCTCCTATCCAAGTGTAGAGAGAAGGACCTCAAGCGAAGTTAGAAGAAGCCCTATATCTACAGCAAGTACCCTCACATGTGCAAAGATTAGGGTTGCAGTGCTGTCACACTCAACCTACTACCATACATCAAAAGGAACTTAGATGATCTAGAGAAAGAATGGATATCCTTAGGTGAAGGATATCACTAAGTAAAGGGGATCTCTCCTAGAAGATATACTTGCTATAGAAGGAAGAACGAAGCGCTGGAAGAAGGTCAAAGTGCCGGAAGATAGAGGTCCATGTGCCAGAAGTTATAGTGCATAAAGAGGAAGGATTTGACTTGTGCTTGGGGGATATCCTAGTCAAGGGTCTAGGGTTTGGTAGTTGTTCAAATAAGAAGCTTCAATAAGAGAAAATTTACCAAGGGTTTTCCTCTCAAGAGTGGAGAGGTTTTGTCCTTGGAAGAGAGCCAAACTTTGTGTTCTTGTTATTTTGCTTTGGTAGCAGTTTGATGAAGTACACACATATGCACTAATAAGAAGAAGAGGAAGCATAAACTAACAAGAAAAGTAAAAAGACTCCACAAATTGTTATCAAGTAACGAAGAATCACTTTACACTACTTTGCCCTCGATTCTTCAACACCTTTGACATGTTCCATCACGTCATTTTCAATAAGAGTCAGATCTATCCTTTTCTTCCATGCAAGATAGTTTGAAGCCCCAAGCAATTTGTTGCTTTCCTTGCAAGAAGACATTTTGACAGATTCAAATGTGGACATAAATATACTTACTTGATAGGATGCTCCTTCTCTTTGCTGCTTCTTTGATGTTAATGATGATACAGAGAATAGAAAACATCTCCTTGATGAAGATAATTTTCTTCAATAATGATCCTTGATCCCACAGAGAGGGAGATCCCTTAGGATCCTTTGATGGTGGAGTCTTTGTTGATGAAGATCAATGATGACTTCTTGATGATGTCTTCAATGGTAGGGATCTTGCTTGAGAGAGAGATCACCTTAGAATCTTGAGGACAACACCTTTTGATCTAGCTTCCTTTGGATGAATAGCCTTCAAGACACTTAAACTTCAAACTGATTGAGAGCGGATCCCATGATCGTTTCTTTGATTGATGATGATATGATCTTGTTCTTGAAGTGATTCTCTTACCTTGATTCGTAGATCTCTTCAACTTGGCCATCTTTTCTTGATGATGATCCCAAGACTTCTTTGTAGACTCCTTCGATCTAGGGTCATAATGCTTCCTTTGTAGGTCTTGACTTTAAGATCATCTTCACTTTGATGCCTTTCTCGAGATTTGATCCTTGAGTGTTCCTTGATAAGAAGCCCTTCCTTGACTTTGTTACCTTACTTCTGATACCATGTTGAGAAATCTAGGGCATCAATATTAGGTGATTTCTCTTCTTTAGATAACTGCTTGTGAATGCTTTTTACTTTCTTAGATTAGGATCTTCCTTTACTTAGATTATTAGTGTTCTTTTTCATCAAACAACTACCAATGCATAAACCATAAAGAGACAAGAGACACAAAATATAGGCTATCATCCAGGGCCAAAACCTCTCCTTCTTGAGAGGAAAACTAGAACCGATTCTTCTTCTTATAGAGATTCCAATTGACGAATATCAAGACCAAGATCCTTGACCTATTTGCCACTCCAAGACCAAGTCACAACTTTCCTTGATGAAATCCTTCTTGAAACAAACTTGTTGCTCTTTCCTCCTATGGTCAGCACAAGTCAAACTGTCTGCTGCAATTTTGGTCTCATCCTCAGATATGCAGTCTGCACTTTTGCAATTTTGGTCTCATCCTCAGATCTGCAATTCTCGACTTTATCTATACCCTTGCACTTCTCATGTGTGAGTTGTTTGGAGATATCTTCCTTCTTCGCTTGACTGGGAGACTCAATCTTATGACCTCGACTATGATGTATGCTGATATAGAGATCCTTTTTCTTGGCTTCTTTGTTGACTGAGGAAACCCTACAACAGAACCCTTATTACATGCCACACGTGCAAGGAAAAGGTAACCAAAACAGTGCCAAAATAGCTCGGAAACCCCTCCTTCTTGCGCTAGATAAGAGGCTTATATTTCTCCTTTTCACACCTTATGATGTATTTCAGATGTATGACCAAATCTCAGTGCCTAGAATGAAAGTTGAGCTGCCTATAAATAGTAGTTTGCCCATGCAAATTAGCCGACATGACTTGGAGACAAGGCCGACATGCCTTTTGGAGATTATCTTACTTTCATCTTGAGCCGACTTGAAGGAGAGGTCTTGTGCTTGTCTTGGAGGGCTTTCATACTTATTTTAATGACTCATACAAAATGTAATATGCCCAAGAAGGGTCCTTCATACATGACATTGACTCAATTTGACTTTTATGACTAGATGACAAAACCTAAAGGCTCACAATGGGAGCCATTACTAAAAATAAAATTCCTTGCTCATGAAACCCATGAGACAAGCATTACAATAATAATTTTTATTTTTCTTCTTTTAATCAATTACATAAAATCTCAATTACACATGTCATTATGAAGACCGAACCTAGTTACACTTTTCAACACGACCAACCTTCCCACATGTTTTAGAACACTCGGTTTGCTACAGATGACCCTGAACTAGGCTGTCCTTGATGTTTGAGGTGCTCCAATAGAGAAAAAATCCACAATTTTTAGCACATGTAGGGGACCTTCTTGAGCATCCCAAGCTAATGCAAACTTTCCAACATTTTCAAGGGTAAGAAGATCCAATTCCATCACTTCTATATCAAGAAAGCTACCCATCTTGGGAAGTTCACATGCATTAGTCGGAAAACCAACAACGTCAACCATACATGAGATTACTTAATTTATTGGAGCATTTGACTTTGTGCTCACTGCATTTGTCATCCCACACATTCTAAGCTTGGCTTTGCTCTTGAGAACAACCAAAATAAAAGTTAAATGTGCTTCAAGATCCAAAAGACTCATTAAAAATGTTGCAATACACATCTGTACACAACATTCATTTGAACTATAAACTTTTAAGTGATGCAATATGTACTACATAAACATAGCAAACCTATTTCTTACTGTTAATTTTAGATAACAATGGTATGTTCTATGCTTTAGCACAATTTACTTCAATGTTTCTTATCAACCCAGTGACAATTTCCAATTATATCCAGTAGCAATCACATTAACTTAAACACGCTGACAATAAATGTAAATAGAACTTAAAAACATGTGCAGAAGACAAGCCAAGACAAGAGGACACAAGATGTGGTGGATGCCAGGGAAAAACCCCAATGTGGGAAAACCCTTTGATTAAATCTTCTTATTATTCTTCAATAGTTCAGCAGAGAGAGAGAGAGGGAGTACAAATATGAAGTTAACTTGCCCAAAACAGTCCTATCAAATTAGCAGTCAACAACAGTCAACTGCAACCCTAACCAGAAAGTCAACAGTGGTCAAAGCAACTCCAAAATGTCCTCCAAGTAGTGTGGTCAACAACAAATAAATTCGGATTTCCAAGATGGTCAAATTAAGCTAAAATAGATCCGTCAAACTAGTCAAAGGAGATAAAACACTACTATAAATTCTGTAGTCAAATATGAAGTCAACGTTGAAGTCAACTTGGTCAACCTATCCCAATCACCTCGAATATTGTGCCAATCAATGCGGCCTCCAAAGATCAAAATTCTCCCCACAAGAACGAAGTCAATGTTGTCATGTTTCTTGAAATTTTCGGCTAGCAAACTAACCAGAAATTCGTCCTCCTTTCACATGTGCGAAGTAGAGAACACTGCCTCCAAGCTGTACGAACCAATCAAGAGAGGAGAGAGAGAGATATGTGATGAGATGAGTGATGTCCAAATGAGGAGAGAGGTCACTCCTATTTATACATTTCGTTGAGGGTGAGGAGACACATCTATTGGGCTTATGAGCCTACATTTGACTGAGGCCAACCTTGACAATTTGTGCATGAGAGAGAATAAATTCAAAATTCCATTTTTGCTTGTCAGAATGAGATGATCTTTATATCAAAATTGGATCTCTTGAAAAGAGGAATCTAATGCAATAATAATCTCCATCATATGTGTTGTCCTAAGGTGGAATTTGGCCCTAGTTGCCAATTTTAAGCCTCCCTCTCAACTAGGGAGAATTCCACTTGCCAATCCATCTGTCATCATCATGCCATCCTGTCATTCTGTACCATCCCTGTCATCACTGCCCTGTTCTGCTCTGCTCCTCCGCTAAACCATGAAGTAATAATGAAGAAGAACTAATCGAGAGTGAGTCATAAGATCATACCACTCTCCACTGACAAAAGTCAGTCCTTGATCTCAGATCAAGTTTTTGAACACCATGCATCCTAGTCATAGGGAGTATGACAGTACACGATGTGTCCATCGGTAATGCTATGGTCCCTAATCATCTTTTCCCAACTCACTGGCTAGATGAGAGATACTTCCCATGAGTCCCAGACTCTATGGGTAAGATGTGTGCTGGGGCTTCGGCAGGAGAAGGTGAACCACTCATCCCATGCATATGTCAATCGTAGGGGAACGTGAACCACTCACCCTACATGCATGTGTCCAGGTAGGGGAAGGTGAACCACTCATCCTACACACATGTTAGCCATAATAAGGTATCACAGGGGAAGGTGAACCACTCACCTTGTATCTAGCGCACCACTAGGGGAAGGTGAAACACTCATCCTATGGTCGCTCATAGCTCCAATAAGTACCCCAAGCCCCCAGGAGCTCCCAGAGTTCTGTGTCCAACTTATACGGGACCCTCATAGGAGGGTCGTTCCACGACTCGAAGTCTCTCTCAGAAGGTTAAGAATTTGACCTTCCCCAAAGGCTTCGTGAGAATGTCTGCGACCTGCTCATCCATCCTAATGTGTTGGAGCCTTATTGCTCCCCATTGTACCATATCTCGGATAAAGTGGTACCTGATATCAATGTGCTTGGAGCGGTCGTGGAATACTGGATTCTCTGAGAGGTGAATCCTGCTCTAGTTGTCGCAAAAGATTACGGTGGTATCCAGAACGTGTTGAAATAGCTCACTGAAGAGCTTCCTCAACCAAACAACTTCCCAATGGGCCATACTTGCAACAATGTATTCGGCCTCAACGGTGCTTAGTGCAACCGATTTTTGCTTCCTGTTCATACATGCATGTGTCCATGTAGGGGAAGGTGAACCTCTCACCCTACACACATGTCAGCCATAATAGAGTATCATAGGGGAAGGTGAACCACTAACTTTGTATCTAGCGCACCATTAGGGGAAGGTGAAACACTCATCCTATGGTCGCTCATAGCTCTAAGAAGTACCCCAAGCCCCCAAGAGCTCCCAGAGCTCTGTGTCCAACTTATACGGGACCCTCATAGTGGGGTCATTCCCCAAAGGCTTCAGGAGAATGTCTGCGACCTGCTCATCCATCCTAATGTGTTGGAGCCTTATTGCTCCCCATTGTATCATATCTTGGATAAAGTGGTACCTGATATCAATGTGCTTGGAGCGGTCGTGGAATACGGGATTCTCTGATAGGTGAATCTCGCTCTGGTTGTTGCAGAAGATCACGGTGGTATCCAGAACGTGTTGAAATAGCTCACTAAAGAGCTTCCTCAACCAAACAACTTCCCAATCGGCCTCAGCGGTGCTTAGTGTAACCGATTTCTGCTTCCTGCTCATCCAATATATAGAAGCAGACCCCAAAGAGAAGCAACACCCAGACGTGCTCTTATGATCCACCACACTGCCAGGCCAGTTAGCATCTAAATATCCATGTAGCCTCAAGTTCCCGACGATGTATCTCAGTCCATAGTGGATTGTGCCCTGGAGATATCTCAAGAGATTCTTAGCAGCAATCCATTGAATGTGATGAAGCTCGACAATAAATTGACTCAACTTGTTCACGACGAAGCATATGTCAGGACAAGAGTTGACCAAGAACATCAGGGCCCCCACAAGTTCACGATACTCGAAAGGGTTCGCTAATCCAGGCCTAGTAGCACTTCCACATAGCTTCTTAAAGTTGAGTTCCATCGGAATAGTCACAGACTTGTAATTCGCCATTCCACATCTGTCAAGTAGCTTCACAATGTATTTTCCTTGAGAAAGGAAAATCTCACCTGGCTTTTGCCAGACCTCCATCCCTAGGATGTAATGCATTAGTCCTAGGTCCTTCATCTCGAATTTGGAAGCTAACTCCCTCTTGCATTGATGAATGAGAGGGTCATCACCTATCAGAAAGAGATCATCCACATAAAGGACCAGAATGAGAGGCTTGTCCTTTTCTACCTTGAAGTATAGTTTTGGGTCAACATCACTCCTTGTAAATCCCAGCTTCATAAGATAGATATCAATCCTCTCACTACAAGCCCTAGGGGCTTGCTTCAACCCATAGAGGGATTTCTTCAACCTGCCTACACATGTCTCTTGATTTTGAACTTCGAACCCCTCGGGTGTTCCACATAGACTTCTTCTTTAAGTGAACCATGCAAGAAGGCAATCTTGACATCCATCTGGTGTAGGCTCCATCCTTGTGAAGTGACAAGGGCTATGATTGAATGGATGGTGGTATATCGGGCAACTGGTGCAAATATCTCATCATAGTCTACTCCTTCCTTTGGAGAGGAGCCTCGAGCAACAAATCTAGCCTTGAATTTCTCAGCACTCCCATCAACTCCATGTTTGATCTTGTAGAGCGATTTTGAAGTGATCATTGACTTATCCTTCGGTTTAGGAACCACATCCCATACATCATTCTTCATGATCGTCTCATATTCCTCGTACATCACATCCTTCCAAACTTGGTGTTTCATGACTTTTTCAAATGTGCAAGTCTCAGATTGTACAATGGTACTCATGGCAGCTAAGTGCCTTTGGTACCTATTTGACTTCTTGCTTTCATGAAATGTCCCCCTCGATGCAATATGTTTCTCAACATCTTCAAGAGTATCTTTGAGCCATAAAGGTCTTTTTCTTGAAGTAGTGGGCTCACTAGGTGGTGGATCAATGGGATCCATTGAACTTTCCACATTGGGCATCGGTTCATCAGACAGAGGTTCATCTTGCTTTTCTACATTAGCATCATCATTGTCCTTCCTAGGGATAGGAAGATCTCAGATCTTTCTAAGAGCAGAATCTTCATCGAAAGTGACATAGATTTTATATGCCTTTGAAGTTTCACTGTAGTCTGCAAATGTTCCTTTCTTCCCAGATGCATCTAATTTGTTTCTTTTCTCTTTCAGCACATGAAAATATACAAGACAACCAAAAATTCTAAAATGAGAAACATCAGGTTTCTTACCAATGAAATTAATTCGGGTGTCTTGAAGTCCAAAGCTTGATGTGGGCATCTTTTTTGGACATACACAACAGTGTTGGTAGCTTCGCCCCATAAGAACTTCGGAAGACCTTGATCATGAAGCATAGTATGGGTGGCCTCTATGATAGTACGATTCTTCCTTTCGACAACACGATTTTGTTCAAGAGTATATGCATTACTGGTCTTCTTCTTAATGCAAACTTCTCTACAATAGTTTTTGAATTCAATTGACTCATATTTGGTCCCATTATCAGTCCTCAATATTTTGATCTTCTTGTTTGATTCTCGACCAAGGCTTTGAAAGAGCGGAACCATTTGATACTTCATCCTCCTCCTTTAAGAAATAGATCCATGGTTTGCGAGAGAAGTCATCCACAAAAATAGCATAGTACAAATATCCACCCAAAGATGTCACGGGCAACTTACCTGATAGATCAGAATGGACCAATTGAAGAATATCAACGATTTGAGTTTCACTTGAGGGGAATGGTCCTCTTGTATGTTTTCCAACTTCACATCCTTGACAAACACCTTCATGATTTAAGTTGAATTCGGGCATACCTGTGACCATCTTCCTTACATCAGGTAAGGCTTTGAAATGAAGCTGAGAAATCTCCGGTGCCATAATTTGGATTGAAGAGAAGTATCACAAGTCATTGCTCCCAATGGACTTCCTCCAACCTGATAGAGACCTTCAACCCTGAATCCAAGAGTGAATGCATCTCTTGGGTTCCTTTGCCAAACACGAACCTTCCCATCAATGAATGACACCTTGAAACCTTTATCTTCCATCGCAGAAATAGAGACCAAGTTCTTTTTCAGATCAGGTACATATAGCACTTCTTATAAATGAAGAGTTTGACCTTGATTTAAGTGGAGAGTAACAGTCCCTATTCCTTTCACGGGGTAAGTGGGTCTTCTTTTCAATCAAGTTAGAGAGAGCTTCCTTGTATTCAGTGAAGTGCCTTGAGGCACCATTATCAATCAATCAATGATCCAATGTATCCAGAGGAGAGGTAGTGGTGAGGGCAGAAATAAGATAAAATTCTTTTTGCTTTACAACATTAACTTCTTCATACCTGGAGTTTCTCGACTTCTTGGGAGGACGACCATTTCCATTTCGAGCAGCGGGAGCATTTCTCTTTCCTTTATTATTGAACCTGTTGTTCCTTTGATTGCCATTGCCCTTGAAGTTGTTGTTATGGTTGTCATCATCTCTTGGAGTATCCTTCTTGTGAGGACACTCTCTAGCAAAGTGGCCAAACCTGTTACAATTGAAGCATCTTCCTTTTCTTCCTTCTTTGAATCCCGACTTGAACCCTTGTCCTTGATTCCTTGGACCAACATTGTTCCTCCTTTTAGAATGAGCGGAGAAGGTGGTAGGATTGTTTCCATTTGAGGGCTTGTCTCTTTCCATCATCCTTATTTCTTCTTGAGTGCATCTAGCCAATAATTCATCAAATCCCGGAATCCTATCATTGTTGAGGATGGTAGTGTTGAACACATCCCATTCTCTTGTAAGGCCTCCAAGTGTGATAAGAGTAAGCTCCCTGTCACTAATGACTTCTCCAATAGATAGGAGATCATTCTTGATCTCGATAATCCTCATGAAGTAGGATTGGATGGATTCTCCTCTATCCATCTTGATGTCTTTCAACTTGTTCTTGAGAAAGAGAACTTGATTTGCATTATTTACTTTGAACATCCCAACCAGCTTGTCATACATCTCCTTAGATGTTTCCAAATCAAAAATATAGGCAATCAAAGGTTTGTGAATAGAATCAACAATAATTTTCTTAGCTTTAACCTCACCTTTCTTGTACTTTGTTTGTGCAACTGCAGATGCATTTGAAGGAGGCTCCACTATTCTTCCTTTGACATAGTCCATGGCATCATTTTATTCCAATGTCAAATCTAGAGTCATCTTTTATGCATGATAGTCGGATTTGTCTTAAGCTTGTCCTTGAATTTGAAGAAAGATGTAGTTGTCATTGGGACTAGTTCCAAGTCCTTGTCCAACAACTTCCCTTAGTGATCGTTTTTTCTCACTCTTTCTTGGTCTTTGTCTTCACTTGAGCTCTAAAACCATGTTAATTTTAGATAACAATGGTATGTTCTATTCTTTAGCACAATTTACTTCAATGTTTCTTATCAGCGCAATGAAAATTTCCAATTATATCCAGTAGCAATCACATTAAATTAAACACATTGACAGTAAATGCAGATAGAAAATAAAAACATGTGCAGAAGACAAGCCAAGACAAGAGGACACAAGATGTGGCAGATGCCAGGGAAAAACCCCAATGTGAGGAAACCCTTTGATCAAAGCTTCTTGTTATTCTTCAATAGTTCAGTAGAGAGAGAGCACAAATATCAAATTAACTTGCACAAAACAATCCTGTCAAATCAACAGTCAACAACAGTCAACTGCAGCCCTAACCAGAAAGTCAACGGTGGTCAAAGAAGCTCCAAAATGTCCTCCAAGCAGCTCGGTCAACAACAGATAAATTCGGCCTTCCAAGAGGGTCAAAGTTAGCCCAAAACACATCGGTCAAACCAGTGAAAGGAGAGATAAAACCTTGTTGTAAATTCTATAGTCAAATCTGAAGTCAACACTAAAGTCAACTTGGTCAACCTCAGTCAACTTGGTCAACCTCTCCCAATAACCTCGAAAACTATGCCAACCAGTGCGGCCTCCAAAAATCGAAACTCTTCCCACAAGAAAGAAGTCAACGGTGGTGAAAAGCACAAGAAGTCGAGATCTGAAGGTTTGCCGAGGAAGAAGGAAGAAGCAGGAAGTTGACCATTGTTGACTCAAGTAAGAAGAAGAGGTTGAAATAAGAAGCTTGGTGACTTGGTCTTGGAGATTTCAAATAGGTCAAGGGTCTTGGTCTTGGTATTCGCCAATTGAAGTCTCTATAAGAAGAAGAATTCGTTTGGGTAGGTTTTGGCCCTGGCTGATTGCCTATATTCTGTGTCTCTTGTCTCTTTATTGTTTATTCTTTGGTAGTTGTTTGATGAAGAAGAACACTATAATAATCTAACTAAAGAGAAGATCATAATCTAATGAAGTAAAAACTTAAAAGCATTCACAAGTAGTTATCATTAGAAGAGAAATAACCTAATCTCTATGCCCTAGATTTCTCAACATGGTTTCAGAGCTAAGGTGACAACCATGGAAAGGACATCTCATCAAGGGACACTCAAGCATTTAAGGACAATATATCAAGGAAGGCATCAAAGCGAATCTAGAAGATCATCCTGAAGTCAAAGAAGTGTCAAAACCATAGATCAAAGAAGAAGTCTTCACTAAAAGAAATTCTGGGATTCTCACCCAAGACATCATCAAAGAAAGGGACCCTATTTCCACTCAAGAAAGGAAGAACTTGGCTCATCCAAGGATAGATAGATCTAAGGCGTTGTCATCATCACAGATATGAAAGAAATCTCCTTCTCTCTAAAGTAAAAGGTTTCATCTCAAAAGGAAATCCTTATCCTTGAAGAAGATCATCCAAGAAGCATCAAGTCATCATCAAGAAGTCATCAATCATCATTAACAAAGGGATCAAGTTGAAGAGTTCATCTTCACTTGACAATTAAGTATCTTTATTTCTATAAATTAAATTTAGTAAAATGACTTCATTTTGCAAGGAGATCAACAAGTTGGTTGGGTCATCAAACTTCCTTGCATGGAAAAGGAGGATAGATTTAGTCCTCAAGGAAAATGAAGTTATTGATCATGTAAATGGCAAAGTCTCCAAACCATCTGAAGGGAAAGCACTATCAAAATATATGAAAAAGGATCTAAGGGCTCAAAGGATCCTTATAGAATCTATCAAGGATTCCCTCATCCCATATGTAGCAGAGTTGGAGACATCAAAAGGGATATATGATAGGCTAGCAGAATTATTCTCTGAAAGCATGACAAGAAAAATCATATCACTGAGATCTGATCTATGCAAATTGAAAGCATCAAAGGATGAAGGGATATCTACATGTCTCACAAAAGCATCTCTAATAAGGAATCAACTTCAAGATCTAGGAGAGATGATATCCGATAAAGAAATGATTACCATTGTTCTAAATGCTCTAACTGATGAACAAGGAAACCTTGTATCAAAGGCCTATGAAGAGGAGAAAGCTATCCCATTCAATAATTTGTGGTCACTATGCAAGAGTGAAGAAAACAAGTTAAAGGCAAAAAGTGATACAAATGAGCAGGGTCAAACATTTGCTGTCGTGTCAAGAAGCAAAGGGATATTTGGCAAGTTTGGTCCTCAGAAAAAGAAGAAGATCAATATGTCTCAGATCCAATGCTATGGATGTCAAGGATATGGGCATTTCAAGAGAGACTGTCCTAAGCTCAAGAAGGACAACAAAAAATGAAGAAGGGAAGAAGCCCATATCACTCAAGAAGAGGAAGAAGCTGAAAAGAAGAAATTCAAGAAGGAGGAAGTAAAATATCTCCACTATTATTGAGATAAGTTTTCCTCACCTAGTTCTTCTCAAGTTTCTATTTTCCTGTTATGGAATATAACTATCATGATAGGAATCATTAGAAGCATGATAGGATGCATCATGGCATCATAGAAGCATTGAAAGCAAGAGCTCATGACATCATCATAAAAAAGCATGAAAGATAGCTGAAGTCTATGGCAGTCACCCATGGAAAGATATAGCTCTTGGAAACCTCATTAGAAACATAAGTGGTACTTATGGGAAAAGGAAGAAAAAATCATTTAGTACAAAGCTCATCATACATCAATCAAAAGGAAACATTTGCTGGATGAGGATACTCAAGATCCTCTATTGGAATCTTCGTTGGAAGGTTCACCAATCAAAAGGAAGCAAGGGTTTCATCAAGAATTCCAACTTGTGGAATTTGTGGGATGATGACAAAAGAGGTGAAGCAGATCAAGGGATTGAATTTCTTTCAATCAAGGAAGCTGCTGAAGGAAGTCTGGATGACCTAAAGGAAAAAATGAGGTATGAATGCTTGTATTCGATATTGTAGAGTCATTTGATATGGTTACAAGTAACATTGATAAATGCTCTATTTCGAGAGCATGATCAAAAGAAAGGATCTCCTCCTTTGAAAGGATGCAGGAAGGCATGGGTCACACATTGTTTAGATGAAATCAACATAATATGTCCCCATATGGAATATACGGTGGTTGACAAAATTGGAGGAACTATGACTGGAAGTTCCGAGAAGGAAATTTCTGGGACAGATTTCAGCATCTACAGGAGGGGTTTTACAACAGGTTTTGGCAGGGCTGTATAGGCTATACAGTGCACCAGAACAACCAGGATTTGCTGTAATTTTTTTGTGTTTTCTCAGTGGGATATTTTCACAGTTTGGGAGCCCTTGTAAGCTTGGAGTAATTTTAATGAAAAGTTGATATTTGAAGAGCAGAGATTTCTGTGTGTTTTGGAGACTGGTTTCTTGTAGCATCCACTGATTTTTTATTTCCAGTTAAGTTTCCAGCAAGTGTAGTTTATTCTGAGGTGATGCATTCAATCTAAATTAATATTTCAGTAAGGAAATCATAAGAAATCAATTTACCTAGGTTGTTGGATTATAGATTTTAATATCATTTATATCATGCTTGCTTGCCGAAACATCATTCTTCAGGGTTGCGGGGAGTTACATTGGGGAATGAAATATGAGCTTGGGTGCACCCATGCCAACCTCTGGCCTGGATGGGATTTACCATGCCGGTAGGGAAGATGGGGATGGGGATTGATTCCTTGGAACCTTTTGCCCCTCCCCTATGGTAGAAACCCGCATAACAGGGCACAGCATATGATAATTGGATAAGGTAGAGAATTAACGTCTGCTTCCTTGATGCTTGTATGAAAGGAGCCTCTTGTAAAATGAGTCACATCAATACGGGCCACAGGGCAAGGGGGAGAATAAGAAAAGCATTCCACATAAAGTGGGTGCCTCCCATGCTAATGTATCAGTCGAGGATGATGCCATGAATGTTTGCCTGGAGACTTATAAAGAAATTGAAATTACGTAAAACAGGTCCAAAACTCGATATAAACTCTGACCTGTGGACTGCCTACTCAGACATTCATCTCATACAAATCTCAACAGATCATGATGTGGACCAATAGGAATTTAGACATATAACATTATATGGGACCCTCTACTTGACTGTCATCTTGAAATGCACATGGTTTTGACAAACAGTCTGATTGCAAAAATACTGAACCAGAGGACTCCAACTTAGTTTTAAACCTCTGTTTTTACTGACCATGTATTCTTGAACTTAATAAAAGGATTTAGTTACCCTAAGGATTTACTAAAATTATGAGTAACAGGTATTCACAGACAATTCACTATTTGCTTATTCACTTGAACAATAAATTTTGCGTCCTATAATGTGTTCTAAGAAATAAACCACCTTTGCTTCTTTGATAATAGAAAAATTGTGACCGTCTTTGGTACATTGTACAAGGATGTGTGTGTTGGACATTGGATAAACCAATGCTCCCCATGTGTTTGGCGACATGGACTAACCACCTCTTGTGGATCCTTATCTTGAGCGATGTAATCGTTGACTAACACCTGCGGGTTTTGGTCTAACGGCAATCATGATTCCCAACAAGTGGTATCAGAGTGTAGGTCACAAGTTCGATACAGCCGGCTCACCTTTGGGGGGAGATCATTGGACATTTGATATACCAATGCTCCCCATGTGTTTCATGACATGGAGTAACTGCTTCTCGTGGATCCTTATCTCTGGCAATGTGAGTTGACTAACACCTGCAGGTTTTTGTCTAACAATAATTGTGACCCACTGGGCTATGTTTTCTCGTCAAGTGTGTAATCTTGAGTTTCCATTTGTGGGCTGATGCATGTTTGAAGTTCATACCAAAAGTTGATTTGTAAGAATGTTTAGGTTTTGTTATTGGGAGTATAATTAAGTTGTTAAATGCATGTATGATCTCAGCAGAGGGAGCTTAAGATTCTATTGACATGGTGAATTTATGTTTGAAGGTTTTGTCTGAAATTCCATAGTTACACGATGTGACCAACTCATGCTACAGTGTAAAGAGAAAAGTTAAGTGGTTTCTTATGTAAACAAGAGGAGGAACAGTGTTGAGGATTATTTGTAAAGCTGAAAAAAATCATCTCACATTTGGGCAAAAATATTTTTATCCTGCAGTTTACTGCTTCTGATGGGATTGTATATATGATATTACTGGTCCTCTTTGTCATGTTTGTGTCATGTTTGTGATTTGAGATGATAAATGAAAGTGGGGGAAAACACTTCCGAAAGCCGCGAAAGTGTTTTGCTATCATTGTAACGAGGTGATTTTTCCTCACATTCATTCCTCTAGGCTCAAAATTTGTGACACACTGGAATATTGTTGTCTCCTTAAGTAATCTGGCGTTTTTATTGGTGGTCTGATGCATGTTTTGAAGTGTAAAAGAAATATTCATTTATAAGAATGTTTATTCTGATGCATGTTTGAAGTGTATAAAAATGGTCATTTATAAGAATGTTTAAGCTCTGACGCATGTTTTGAAGCACATAAAAATGTTCATTAAGAATGTTTAGGTTTTGCTGCATGTTTTGAAGTGTATAAAAAGGTTCATTTATAGGAATGTTTAGGTTCTAAACTTCTAATGCATGTTTTGATGTGTATAAAAATGTTAATTTATAAGAATGTTTAGGTTCTGATGCATGTTTTGAAGTGTATAAAAATGTTCATTTATAAGAATGTTTAGGTGCTGTTATTGGGAGTATAGTTAAGTTGTTAGATGTGTGTTTTTTCGCAACTGTGTGAGCTTAAGATTCTCTTGACTGGGTAGATTTCTGTTTGAAAGGTTTTGTCTGAAGTTCCTTAGTTGCATGCTGTGACCAACTCGGGTTACTTTTTTAGAAGGCTAATTTAGTGGTTTCTTATGTAAATGAGAGGAAGAGCTATAATGAGGAGCATTTGTAAGATGAAAGGAGTATCTCACATTCAGAAAAAATGTTTATTTCTCAGTTTACGGCTTCTGATGGTGTCAGTAGTCTTTGTCCTCATGTTTGTAATTTGGGATGATAAATGAAAGGGGAAGAACAAGTTTAAGAAAAGCCACAAAATTGTTGTGCCATGAAAGGGGAAGAACAAGTTTAAGAAAAGACTCAAAATTGTTGTGCCATAACTATACTAATATTTTGTCTTCACATCTATTCAGTGCTCCTTCGAGTAATGCATTGAAGTAAATGCCTTTTGTTATTGCGTTTTCTTTTCTGACATATCTCACATCTTTTTTGACTTGCAAAAATCAATTCTTCAACAATCTTTATAAAATTCATTGATTTTCCCGCTGCCTAAAGTTCTAATCTCAAGGCTGGCATGTTCATTATTTATCCTTGATATTATGGCCCAGTTTTAGTCCACTGAACTATCTTAGAAAATTTGCCTCATGATTCAATTAATTATCATTATACTTTAAATGGTTGCAGGTGGCATTATGAATAATACATTACGTCCATCAGTCCCAAGCTGGTGTGACCCTGCTTGGAGATCTTTGATGGAAAGATGCTGGTCGTCCGATCCAGAAGAAAGGCCGCCATTTTCAGAAATTTCAAAGGAGTTAAGGGCAGTGGCTGCATCAATAAATCTAAAATGATGAAGTTGGCTTCTTTATAAGTATACATCCAAGCCTCGACATTATTGTCATTTGACATTTATCTTAGTATGCCTGATAGGCAGAGAGAGTCCAGAATTGATAGAGAACTTTCATGGGATTAAGCTTTGCAGATTCCAGGAAATTTACCACAATTTGAAGTAAATGCACAGCCATCCCCCTCAGATAACGTGCGATGTCGGATTCTCTTAGATTCGGGAACCTTTTAAATATATTGAAGACAAGTGTATCTATACTGTAGGTTTCTATACCAGAAATGAAGTGTGAGAGTGTTGCAATAACTCAGCAGAACACTATTATTTAGGCGTGAATCTATTCAGTGGATTTTTTTGGCAAGGAGTCAAAAATATATGTGGACATGTGTAGGACGTGTAGGTCGCTGATTGTATCTATGGTACATCTTTCCAAGAATCTGATGCTTGACCACTCAACAAGCAGTATACCAGAAAGGTGAGTCCCTAAAGATCAAATTATTTGTTGGGCATAATGGCATATTGATGCAATTATTGTTGCGGTTATTTGGAATGGAGACTAATGTGTTTATTGTCATGATGGATGGTGGCAGATTGCAAGGAGACACAATCCGGGTTCATACGCAAGTAACTGTAACATACAAATTTAATGCCTACACGGAGACATCTAACTCCCTTGTTAAATGGCATGTCTTGAAGCAAATGTACTAAATCCTTGTGTTGTTGTCTTTATTAAGGCATCCTATTGTATACCTAGAGAGATGAATTTTCGAAGGCATTTTGGTATGTCTTTAAACAAATGTACTGGATGCTTGTGTTTTTGTCCCTATTAAGGCATCCTATTGTATATCTTGAGAGGCAAGTATTACAAAGGCATTTGATTGCTTGTGTATATAAAGGTTTTATATAAAGGTTTTAAAGTAGTTTGTTAGGTAATACTAATTGTACCAACTGACAAGACGAGTTCTGCATTCTAAACATGCATTAATGTCACATTTAAGAGAGAATTTCCATGGGGCATGCTTAATTTCCTTTTCATATAAACCAGCTGCACCTCAACCCCGGACCTATTAAGCACTGGGAAGGATCAAAGAGAACCTCAAACCTATTAATTTTTAAAAGATCAGGGTTAAGATAGATCTGTTCTGGTTTATTTTATTCTTATATTCTGTTTTTATTATCATGGCCATTCTTTTGATATTCTTTTTTATTAGTATGGTTGTTTTTTTCACTTTCAAGCTATGGACCTCAACTTTTTCCCAATTTAGGTTTTATTAGTGTTACATTTTGTTACACATCTCATTGATACTGGGCTGTAGAGTGCACTTCACTTCTCTTAGTGCAATAAGCAATGTGTATTTATGTTTTGAGAATCTCACAGTTGATGGCAAATGATAAAATCAAGCAAGCAATTCTAATACCTGGATTTTCCTGTGTTTTTCTGATTCCTGGTCGAGTATGCCTGCCATTGTCCCATATACTTCCTGAATTTCATCCATGTTGATTCAAGTATATAATTTTGTTAGCACTATATGCTAGTTAACGACCTTAGCATATCATAATTTTGTTAGCACTATATGCTAGTTAACGACCTTAGCATATTTTTTTACTGCCCTTAAAAGACATGGTGGAATGTTACTTTTTCATTCTAAATTGTTAAAAATCTTATACAATGTTTTACTCATCTAGAAATAAACACAGATCATCCATCGAATTAAACTATTGTATTTTCTCAGAAGTCTTTAACAGGTATGCAATTGCTTGTGGGCTTGCATTAGTGTTCTTTGTGGATTTCAGGTTATCAAATTAAGGAGTCTTTGTTCTCTATTTATAGAAAGATGGCACCGTTTCTTGAATTCAATTAAATAAACCCTATTGTAGTAATGAAATGAGAAAAACTGTGTATGCTTAATATTATGTCTCTTCTTTCATTCTCTTCTATTAGGTTCTTCTAAGACCCATTCCTTAGCTGTCCTCGTAAGACGGCGAGTTTTCAGATCCTTTCTCGTTAATTCTCCCTGCTCCTTTACATTCTTTGTACTTACCTTGTTTGTGCTGCAGCTGCACTGGCCTTCACTTTTGATATAACAGTGTTATGACTCATGAGGCGCGTGTGTTTTCAAGTGAAGAGATGAGCATAAAAAATTCTTTTGAATTTTCTGTAGGGATTCGAAAGAAGACGTTTTGTTAGATGCTGCTTCTCTTAGTAGCTGTTTTTCCAAGTGATTATGAAATTGATAAGTTCCATACTTTGTCAATCAGCTCTTTAACTCTGGTTAATCCTTCAAACCCATTCAAGAACAGAGGAATTATGAGAAATTATACTTTAGCCAAGATTGACGTAGAATTATTTGAATTTTGTTTTTTCTGGATGAATTTTATAATATAGGTTGCTTTATGACTTGTAATTGCAAAGGCACATATTTCTTTCTGGTCATTATTCAATGATAAATTTCAAGTATGAGTTTGGACTCGCACATTTGTTTTGCTTTATGTATGATCAGTTCTTACCAGTGCCTTGTAAACAAAGGAGTTTAATTTGAATGCTTGCCAATCCAAATCTCACGATGACTTGTCTGAGTTCAAGACCCATCCCCTATCAAGTGTTGAAAATCTCTGGGTTTGATGTCTCGGGTACAAGATTTACATAGATAATAATGCAGGCTTTCCAAGAGAAAAAAGAAAAGAGAGTTGTATTATTCAAATAATGAATGAAAGCCATGCATCACAACGTCTCGGAGAGACAGCCATATAACTAAATTAGCATTGATGAAGATATAATTAATGTTTAATTATTACACATTATGTCTTTGAGCATTTTATTAATATGATGTGTTAATTGTTATTTTTCCTTGGATAACGTATTTCCAGGGCAAACCCACTGAGCACTTTCTTCATTTTGAGGATGGTACCTAGGGTAAACTGGATTATGTAAAAGATTGAAGCTCAGTGAGCAATATACACATTAAGAGCTCAACATGTCACTTGTGGAAATTGAATCTGGGTTGCAACGGCAATATAGTGGAGGGAAAAATGGTCAATTTTGCACATGAGAGGGCCACAATGTTATGGATGACATCAACTTTTAATCATTTTTTTGGTTTTCCATAGTTGACTTATGTCCATTTGTATGTATCATGCCACTGAAGGTGATTTTTTAATGTCTGATCAGGTTAGACAATAGAATGACCGTTAATGACAAACATCTGCAATAAAAAACAAGGAATCGTATAAGTTTGTTTGTGGACCTATATCTATATTTATAGTACAAATTGAGAATAATGTATGGTCCTTGTTGTCACGTAAAGTGTCTAGGCACTGTAACAACGTTCAGAGTAAGGGTTATCACTCTAATCTTTACTTACTCCGTTTAAACTCTCTCCTAGACAAGTCCAGGGTGGTAGTCCTTAAGGTGAATGAATGAGAATACCCTGTGGAACACAGGCTTTAGGGGACTTAGAGATGGACAAGCTGATGAATTTAGAACAAATCTTGGTCAACTGAGATGAATAGATTAAACACAAGACACAACCACATGATAAAAATGATTATAAACCAGTGCCTTAGTATTCGATTAACCATAGATTGAATGGAAACAAGATAATCCCAAGTAATTTATATATGTGACAAATAGTGATGATCATGAATAATTTAATGTCAATGCCCAAAACCTTATCATGCAAGAGATTCCAAAAATAATTTTCATGAAGAATTCAGATCCAGAACAATTTACTTGTTAATAGAGAAATCACTTACCACGAAAGGACACCAAGGAACTTTAGATGAACAATTTAATTATTTTTTAGGAAATTAATTTAATGAAGAGACTAAATTTTTATTGTGACAAAAGTAAATTAAAAGGGTTAATAAATCGAAATTTTAATGGGCCATGGGTCACATTAAAATTTTTAATGTGAAAGCACAAATCTTCTTGTAATTTTTTTCTTTACCCATAAAGTCACCAAAAATAAAAATTCTTAGATTTTTTAAATGTTTTAGATATATATATATATATATTTTAAATTTTTTAGATTTTGTGATGTTTTATTATTTATTATTTATTTTTTAAATGAAATCAAAATCAAGAAAAAATAAAAAATAAAAAAAATTAAAGTGAAAATGAAATACAAATCAAAAATAAAAATAAAAGATCAATTTTGTTGAGATTTCATTTTAGTAAAATAAAAATGAACCAAACAAATGAAAACAAAACACAACCAAATAATAAAAATAAAAAAATTGAATTATTAACAAATCTAAACCTAATTTGTGCCCAACATAAAACGAAACAAGGAAAATTGAATGTTTGTTGTGTGCTATGCAGGTCGTAGAAGAATAGAGGCTGCGAAAAGGGAATGCCAACGACAAGAGCAAGGGGAGAACACTGTGCGAGGGTGAATGGAGCAATGAAGAGGGACATAGGAGGCAATGACTCGACGGAGATGAATGGCGAGGGAAAGCAAGAGATAGCTTGTAGGTGCGAGGGTTGGGAGTTGCAGATCAATGCAGTTTGAAGGAGAGGGAAGAGATCCGCGGAAGAGAGAAGGGGATGAGGGACGATGGCAGTAAATTTGGAGTATGAGACAACAGTCGAATGGAGCTGCAGGTTTCGAAAGAGAGAGAGCTGCAGACAGATGGCAGTGAAGGGTATGGTGTAGAGGGATGTGAATATGAGAAACAAATCACAGGAAAAAGGGAGCACGATGACAACATTAAGGGATTATGCAGGTTTGTAAGTAAGAAGGGTTTAGGAAGCCCATTTTTTGCAAGGAGGCCATGAAGAAAATGCAAGCAAAAAAATGATTGCTGGAATGTTGCAGCAGAAGGGTTTAAAAAAAAATTCGAAATTGCATAGTGAACCCCAAAAACTAGGCAGCAAATCAAAGAAACCAATCAAAAAAATGGTGGCCTAGAGACTCTTCGAAAAATTTCTAGAAATCTTAATTAAAATGTTGAATCCACTTGCTTCAGAATTAACCTTGAAACCCTCATGAAATTTCCAGATCTAAAAATAAAAAATTATATTTAAACCATTGGACTGCAAAATCTCTGAATAATATCCCTGGAAAGTTATGTTGATAAACTTTCAAAGATCTAGATCTTACTTTCTAGGGCCTAGATTTGGACTCTACACAAGTTTCCTCCTCAGATCTGTAACTGCACAAGAACAAGAAACACCCAAACGATATATATACGATGATAAAAACACTAAAACCCAGAAAAAACCCAAGTCCGAAAACCAAAAATAAATTACAGATCTATACACAAGAATGGTAGATCTATAAGATCTGAGGAATATTAGTATAACTCTACTCCTAGATCTGATAATCTAAGGCTCTCAACAACCAGATCTATTAATTTCCCACATCAATTTGTTTTTGTTTTGTTTTGTTTTGTTTGTTTTTTTTTAATTTTAAGGTTGTGCTAACTCGAAACCCTTCATGCATCACCAAAAAAATTCTGATGATAAGTCTAGGATTAATTTTAGGTTTCCTCAGAAAACATGGATCGGGAGTTCGCTAGTCCAACTAAAAAATTCTCCTGATGTTCGAGGATCTAACATCAAGATTTCTCTGCAAAACTCGATCCAACCATTAAAAATAAAGCGAAAAAACAATAATACAACTCAGACAAATAGAGATATCTATTATTACGTTTAGAATTTAGTTTATTATTCAAACCCCAACAACTAAGCGAGATATTTGTACTCAAATCACTATTAAGAAGCTATAATCAATGGTTAAAAATAAATTTATGCATTAAAAGAACACATCTTACAGTATTCCCATGAAGAGTAACACTGGCGAAAATTAACCCTCAAGTCTTTCTTTATTATCCGAAAAGATTACACAAAAACTTCTTGCTAAGCACACGACTCAAACGTCGGATAGATTGACTGACAAATGACTTCCTATTTAAAGATAAATTCTCCAACGGCTAATTCATTTGATCCTTGTCAAAACAATCTCGACCGTTGATGAAGATTAAAATTCTCTTTAATTTCATCCGTTGAAATATTTAAATATTTGGTGAAATTCAAAATTTTTCAATTAAATGCATTTTAATTAATTCAAAAATTAATTTCCCAAAAATTTTAACTTTGACTTAACCCGAGGGTTTAAAGGCTTAAAATTTATCAAAATAATTAATTTACCTTAGCCTCTGGACCTCTTAAAATTTAGTTTTTAAGGACGGACAAATTCTTCCTTTGAAGAATTTAAAATTTGCCTAGGACCTAGAATTAATTAAATTTCTCGCTTAGGATTTTAATTAATTTTTCACTATAAGATTTAATTAATTAACTTAGAAGGGGATAAATTGTTTTTTCAACCCTCAAGACACTTTACATTATGATTTTCATATTTTTTACATCATAAGGGGGAAAACCCATTTGTAATAGACCCTCACAGACTACTCATTTCTGCGACATAAATATAATCCAACAGACCAAACAATTTGTAATAAAATAACATAACTAAATAGCTAGGATTATTCCCAAATCACTTTTACATAGACTTGATTTAGAAAACTAGGACTCGCCCAAGATTCCATTGATAAAATCCATTCCGGTTTTGAGGTAAGACTAAAGGAAAACTCTGTCGACTATCCGAGAATGGATCAGTGAGACAAAAAACTTCACCGTCATTAGAAAATTAGGTTTACCTAGGCAATTACGTACATGACATGGATCTGCTGAGATTATTTACATCATATACATGCAGAATGGGTTTACATGATGATCAGAGTGATGATGATAACTGGATGGCATAGACATATCGATCAGACACTATCTCTTTTGCGAAAAAAAGGGGTGTATTGCTATGGGTCGTTGACACTTAATGGTCAACATCTGGCTCTAATTGGGGACACGTTGCTGCACTAGAGGAATGTGAGAATCCAGAATCTGCATCCACACAGCACACAATATAACATAGGTAGCGTCCATCCAAAAATCATCATATAACGTTAAGCACAAGAAAGATATAAGCTCTTCATTTATCAACTATCTTAATAACATGAAAAACATCTACCTACAAAATAAAATACTGAAATAAAAGGGTGTAGGTTTAGGAATACAATACAAATGATGCCCCATGGCATCAACTGCGTTCAATGTAGTGCATGCTAAGCATTTGCTTGCTTTTAGGCAAATCCATTGGTTGTTTCTCAGATGTGCCATGTCTAGTCCTGCACACGGTAGGACTTGTTCCTATCCAAAAATCAAGCTGCTCGTGACCATTAGATGGATCATTGACTTTCTCATTCTCTTTCTCTTGCGTCTTTTCTTTGTGGCAAGCTGTGATGTTGATGATGATGCGGTCAATGTACAACTTCCTTCTTGATCTGAAAAACGCTCGTATGGAAAATTTGGAATCTTAAAGACTTCTGTGACCTGTGCTTTTTTATGAACCTGATTTGTTATGATCGGTGGATCAAACATGTAAGCATCAACTTGATTCTTATCAATTTCCATTTTATCCAGGTCACCTTCAATTAGCCACATTTCAATGGAATAAATGACCTCCTCATAATAATATGGAGCTTGTTGCAGCAGACAAGGAGGCTTATGATCTCTTGATGTTTCCTTGTTTCTTTCATCCTTTGACTGATGCTGAAATTTTTGTACCTATGTTGTTATGGTATCTATCTGGTTAGAGCATTCAACCTTCATAGCATTGATTTCTTTGGCATGGTTTTCCTAAAGACATATCTGACTAGCTTCCATATCTTTTATTATTTTCTCATTATCTACTTTTATGGTCATCAAACAATTTTGCATAAAGCTCATTTCTATGTCATGATTAGCTTTCATGGTATCCATTTCTTTAACATGTTTTTCTCTCATGATAAGTAAATACTTTTGCATGGAAATCCTTTATTTGTCATGACCTGTTTCCATGGCCTCTATCATTGTGTTATGATTTACTTGAATAGTACTCATTTCTTTCTCATGATGATTTTGCATGTCGGTCTTCATAGCCTTCATATTCTGAGCACACTTTTCTACTACGGTGGCTATGTGATCGGAGTATTTAATTTTCATGATTTCCATCTCCTCATCACATTTTTCCAATTGAGTGTACAAAGTTCTCATATCCTTGGCTTAATCAGCGATCAATTTTTCTTGATTAAGCTCCATATTTTTTACTAGATGCATTAGTTCTTCTATAAGATGCTTATCATTTTCCCTTTCATTGTCAACACTGATTTGACAACTTTTTCCAGTTTTTCTACTATCATGGATTCGTCTTGCAACGGTACAAGTGGATGGCACATTTTGATATGGAGAATTGTCTTGAAATCTTTCATTGACATTTGGATCCTTTACAAGATCACTTTCATCCCATTGCATAATATTAGGGGCACAAGGCGAGCCACCTTGATCTCCATATCTATTTTTAAAAGCATTGATGATGTCTTGTAAAGAAGCAGAAGAATCTTCAGGACAATTATGAAATCAATTCAAAGCATCATCCTCTAAAGAAAAGACAAATAGACGCATCTTGACATCTTCATGTTTATAGTGGGAAGAAAGACAATATCTGATTATTATATGAGTAATCTTGGATAGATGTTTTCTAGCAATGGTTGAATCACCACCCGAGAACAAAGGTAATTTATGAATGGCCTTTTCCGACATATCATGGAGATGCGGGACCAAATGGATGTTAGAGAGAGATCCTTGCTCAAGAAAATCAAGAGATCCACAAGAAGTGAGCTTCTAGTAGAAATCCTTGCAAGAAATCAAAGAAGTAGAGTCGCCACTTGAACATGAATCTAGCTTTAGGATCCAAAAGGTAAAAACAATTGGATATAAGGGAGGGATTTTTGTCCGAGAAATAATAAATGAAATAAGTGGAGTCGCCATCCAAACAAGCAACGAACCGAAATGTCAAGGTGCTAAAAGTGCAGATGAAACAATTAATGATATGATGAAAGATAAGGTGATGAAAAGATCAAATGACGCTAGGAAATGTTGTGCCGATGGAATAAGAAATGATGAAAGATTAGATGATTAGAAAAATGTTGTGAGGATCAAGGACATAAAAACTCTATCCCCGACAACGGCACAAAAAAATGTTGTCGCACAAAGTGTCTAGGCACCGTGACAATGCTCAAAGTAAGGGTTGTCACTCTAATTCTTATTTACTCCATTTAGATTCTCTCCTAGACAAGTCAAGCGGGGTAGTTCCTAAGGTGAATGAATGAGAATAACCTGTGGAACACAAGCTCTAGGAGCCCTGAAGATGGACCACCTGATGAATTTAGAACAAATCTTGGTCAACTAAGATGAATAGATTAAACACAAGACACAACCACATGATATAAATGATTATAGACCAGTGCCTTAGTATTCGATTAACCATAGACTGAACGGAAACAAGATATCCCAAGTAATTTATATATGTGACAAATAGTGACAATCATGAATAATTTAATGTCAACGCCCAAAACCTTATCATGCAAGAGATTCCAAAAATATTTTTCATTAAGAATTCAAATCCAGAACAATTTTCCAATAGGAAATATAATTTTTTAAAACATTAATCGCACTTTCCAATAGAGAAATCACTTACCACGAAAGGACACTAAGGAACTTTAGATGAACAATTTAATTATTCCTTAGGAAATTAATTTAATGAAGAGACTAGATTTTTATTATGACAAAAATAAATTAAAAAGGTTAAGAAATCAAAATTTTAATGGCCCATGGGACACATTAAAATTTTTAATGTGAAAATGCAAATTCTCTTTTAATTTTATTCCTTAGCCATTCTAAAGTCACCAAAAATTAAAAAAATTAGATTTTTTTAATGTATAGATTTTGTAATGTTTTATTTGATGTTTTTTTATTTTTATTTTTTAAAATGAAATCAAAATCAAGATAAAAAAAATAAAAAATAAAATAATAATAATAATAAAAGTGAAAATAAAATACAAATAGAAAATAAAAATAGAAGATCAATTTTTTTGAGATTTCATTTTAGTAAAAAAAAAATGAACAAAACAAATAAAAACAAAACACAACCAAATAATAAAAATAAAAAAATTGAATTATTAACAAACCTAAACCTAATCCGTGCCAAACATAAAACGAAACAAGGAAAATCGAATGTTTGTTGTGTGCTGTGCATGTTGTAGGAGAACGGAGGCTACGGAAAGGGAATGATGACGGAGGGAGCAAGGGGAGAATGCTGCGCAAGGGTGAATGGAGCAGTGAGGAGGGACACAAGAGGCAACACGCAGGTGGCAGCAGCTCGATGAAGATGAATGACGAGGGAAAACAAGATATAGCTTGTAGGTGCGAGGGTTGGGAGCTGTGGATCGATTCAGTTTGAAGGAGAGGGAAGAGATCCGCGGAAGAGAGAAGAGGATGAGGGAAGATGGCAACAGATTTGGAGTATGAGACAACAATCAAATGGAGCTTTGGGTTTCGAAGGAGGAAGAGCTGCACATAGATGGCAACAAAGGGTTTGGTGTAGAGGGATGCACATTTGAGAAACAAATCGCAGGAAAAAGGGAACACGATGACAACAGTAAGGGATTACGCAGGTTTGTAAAAAGGGAGGGTTTAGGAAGCCCGTTTTTTGCAGGAAGGAGGCCACGAAGAAAATGAAAGAAAAAAATGACTACGGGAATGCTACAATAGAAGGGTTTTAAAAAATAAATAAAATTTGAAATTGCACAGTGAACCCCAAAAACCAGGGTACAAATCAAAGAAACCAATCAACGAAAATGGTGGCCTAGAAACTCTTTGAAAAATTTCCAAAAATCTTAATTAAAATGTTGAATGCACTTGCTTCAGATTTAACCTTGAAACCTTCACGAAATTTCCAGATATAAAAATAAAAATTTAAATTTAAACCCTAGGACTGCAAAATGTTTGAATAATATTCCTGGAAAATTACGTTGATAAACTCCCAAATATTTGGATCTTACCCTCCAGGGCCTAGCTCTGGACTCTACACAAGTTTCCTCCTCAAATTTGTAGTTGCAAGACAACAAGAAACATCCAAATGATATATATACAATGATAAAAAAACTAAAACCCAGAAAAATCCAAGTCAGACTACCAAAATAAATTACAGATCTATGCACAATGATGGTAGATATATAAGATCTGAGGAGTATGAGTCCAACTCCCCTCCCAGATCTGATAATTTAAGGCTCTCAACAATTATATCTATCAATTTCCCACATAATTATTATTATTTTTTTAAATTTTAAGGAGATGCTAACTCGAAACCTTTCATGCATCACAAAAAAAAATCTTATGATAAGCACGGGATTAATTTTACTGAGCTCCTCGGAAAACACGGATCGGGAGTTGGCTGGTCCAACTGAAAACTTTCCCTTACGCCCGAGGATCTAACATCAAGATTTACGTGCAAAACTCGATCCAACCATTAAAAATAGAGCGAAAAAACAATAATAAAACTCAGGCAAATAGAGATACATACTATTACGTTCATAATTTAGATTATTATTCAAACTGTAGCAACTGAGAAAGATACCTGTATTCGAATCACTCTTTAGAAGCTATCATCAATGGCTAAAAATAAATTTATGCATGAAAACAACACATCTTACTATATTCCCATGAAGAGTAACACCATTGGAAATTAACCCCAAAGTCTTTCTTTATTATCCGAAAAGATTACACGAGATTTTTGCTAAGCACACGACTCAAAGGTCGAATAGATTGACTGACAAATGATTTCCTAATTAACGATAAATCCTCCAACCACTAGTTCGAGTGATTCTCGTCAAAACAATCTCGATCGTTGATGAAGATTAAAATTCCTTTTAATCTCACCCGTCGAAATATTTAACTATTTGGGGAAATTGAATTTTTCAATTAAATGAATTTGAATTAATTTCCCCAAAATTTTGACTTTGACTTATCCCGAGGGATCAAAGGCTTAAAATTTATCAAAATAATTAATTTACCTTAGTCTCTGGACTTCTTAAAATTTGATTTTTAAAGACCGACGAATTTTGCCTTTGGAGAATTTAAATTTACCTATGACCTAAAATTAATTAAATTTCTGGCTTAGGATTTTAATTAATTTTTTGGCCAGAAAATTTAATCAATTAATCAAATGAGGGGATAAATTGTTTTCCAACCTTCAAGACATTTTACATCATGATTTTCATATTTTTTACATCATAAGGGGGAAAACCCATTTATGATAGACCTTCACACACTATGGATTTCTGCGACACAAATATAATCTAGCAGACCAAACAATTTGTAATAAAATAACCTCACCAAATAGTTAGGATTATTTATAAATCACTTTTACATAGACTCGATCTAGAACGTTAGGACTTGTCCAAGATTCCAGTGATAAAATCCATTTTGGCTTTGGGGTAAGACTGAAGGAAAACTCTGCCGACCATCCGAGAATGGATCGTTGAGACAAAAAACCTCCCGGAATGCAGATTGTCACTAGAAAAGTAGGTTTACCTAGGCAACTACATACATGACACGATCTGCTGAGATTATTTACATCATATACATGCAGAATGGGTTTACATGATGATGAGGCTGATGACGATAACTGGACGACACGAACACATTGATCATGCACTATCCCTTTTGTTGAAAAAAGGGGGTGTACTGCTATAGGTTGTTGGCACGTAATAGTCAACAATGCTCAATCATACACACCTGCCCAAGAGGTTTAGTACGTTTAAGGGATCGAGCTATATGGGTTTCTAGGACTCATGCCATATGCTGACAAGGCCTAAAGGGCTTGCTAATAATGGCCCATGGGTCCAGAGGATGTGAAGATCAATGTGACGATGCACAAAGTATATGAAATGTAGAATTATTTACATAAATTTAAGCAAAACTTAGGTTCTACATACTAGTTTCCGACAAAGAATACTGCAATGAATGTGATGATTTGATGTATTGAAATTATGTTGTTATTCCCAGGAATGTTATGGTTAGCATGGATGGAAATGGTTTTATTTAATTTATTTTTTTCTTCCCTTAAATATCTTTGGGAATTATTTTGGCTACAAAATGCATGAAATCTTGACAATAAAGTTGCTTCACATGTTAATGATATTGACGTGATAATTAGTAGTAGATAGCTAATCTATTTTTGATCATTTCTTAATTTATTAGATGCAATAATGAAATATTTGGCACACATGACATAAATATTTACAATCTGGTAAAACATGGGCTATGAACAGGTTACATTTAAAAAAAAATGATGGCATCGTTGTCTCTTATATCTGGGGGATTTCCAATTTTAAATGCTTTTGTTGTTACTTTAGAAAATGGATCAAATTCTATTTTAGAAGCCTATCACCAAATACTAGAGCAACAATCTTCAACCAAAAGTGATACCAGTACATTCTTTTCTGAATCAGATCTCAAATACAACTGGTGGTACACAAATTCTACTCCATAGTAGCAGGATATGTTTCTTGGAGTGATGAGACCTCAAAGGTACCTTCAACACAAAAATAAACTCACTTTCGTGGATTAAAAAACTAGGACAACATCAACCAACCTTTGTATGTAAAGGGTCATGTTGAAGTCCTGTGAGTCGGGTTCATAACCAACTTGAAGAATCAGAATCTGATACATGAGGCCAAAGTTTTGCTCCTTTTTATTCAAATATCTTTGAAAGCAAATTTGGCTTTTTACAAAAAAAGAAAAAAGTTCCATGGTAAGGATTTAGCATTTCACTGGGTAAGTCTATGAGTTAGGTTCTCTTTTACATCTTATGAAAAATAGGCATGTAGCTGTTCAAAACAATTATTGAAGAGCATGCCATCCAACTACATGCTCAGTTTAGATGCAAGCATTTGTTAAATAGTGATGTTAACCAAAATTCAAGCAAAAATCTAGTCGCCAATTCAAAATCATCTGCTAAACATTAAAACTTGCTCAACTATTGCATATATCTTGACTGTTTCAGGCAGTTCAAAATCCAAAACTTCATATTTTTTTGAGCTCCATCTTTGTATGCTTGGTTTGAGATCATTCAAATATTGGACTGAAATGTTTGTAAAAAAAATGCAGATTGTCTTTTTGGCATAAGACAACAAAATGGAGTAAATGAATGCAAAATACTTAATGGTCCCTCTGCACTTTGGTAGCAGTAAATTCACAGAAGGAAGGCAACCTATGCAACATTGTAATCATTTAGAGGTTTTGTCAAATTAAGTTTACTGTCAATAATTTTCTAAGTCACAGTGGAGAAAACCATCATTGTTCAGAGTGCTATACAATGGAGTATAGAACTACAATAATCTTATTGAACCCATTGACATAATGATGAAAATAAGATGCATATGGAGTCCAATTAATAGTATTGAATTTTTTTGTGGTAGAAAAATAATTGAAAATTTTTGATCCAACTTGTATCATTATATTATTTGTTATCTATTCTGATGTTTTTAGAGCAGGAAAATATTTGAGGAGTTAGTTTGCAAGGTCATTTTAACGACAGGTCTTAGTTTGGAAAATTGGGATGTGGGCCTTACGGAGCCATTTTTAAGGCATCAAATGACTTTTTTTGAGGTCAAAACTTTCTCAACGATGGCTCAGACTTGTTTCAATGATGCAAAAATTGTGTCAATAGTAGCTCGTATGAAAAAGTCATGCCTCTTGCTATTTGATCTACCTTGCTATGTTAGCCTCTGTTACCTATGCAAATGGTGCTCACAGTTTGTGGACTTTCAATAAGATTCTAGAAGGTTCAAAACCATAACTCCAATTGAGGGTTGAGGAAGTCAAAACTTTACACTTAGATGGATATCAAGCTATGTTAAACACTGGTTTGCTAGGAGGAGAAGGGTTCCATTCTATGTCATTGTATTTGTTCCATAGTTGAGCATAACAACTAGGAGTGATAAGTTAGAGAGAAAGAAAAGGGTGATAAGATTCTATAGCAACATTACAAGCCATAGGTTTCATGAACTCCAAAGAAAATATATCTTTCCCATACTAGAGAAAAGAGACTAGAGCAACCTCACCTTCTAGCTAGGTTTTTTCCCATATGGGTTTCTTGGGGTAAATTTTGTGTTTATTTGTGGATGGTATGAGTATTTTTCTATTATTTATTTTTGCATTTTAGCTATTTCATACATTTAAGCATATAATCAACAATTAAAGAATTTGAGATTTAAACAAAATTATATGTCACAGTAAAGATTCATTATTTTATTAGATTTGTTGTGATGAATTGTTTTAGTGGAATATCCATGGCAATTTACAAATCAAATTCGTATCAATATAATTTTTTGTTAGGTATTCTGTGTGAAGTTGTAGAGATCTAGGTATTGGTTTAAGAAGTCATAAAACCCTAGACATGGTTGACAAGTTTGTTCATAATAATCCACAAGATATAGTAGAAGAGGGATTTGTGAAGTTGGAAGCAAAATTTTCTGACATTAATCACAATATAAACCTCTCCATGGAAGCTTCTGGCAAGCTTGGACCATATGAAGAGGTTTGAGGTTTTAACTTAGGGATAAGATCATAGGGGAAACTCAAAGATAATGAAGACCCATAAAGGAGTCGAGAAAAGAACTCGAGAAAGAGTAACCAAGTTCTAGTGTTGTTAACCCTGCATAGTTCCTATTCAAAATGGAAGCAAAAACATACATAAAGCCATAATGAGGTGAGATCTAAGCAAGACTGAATCATTGGTCGCAACAACTAGAAGTTTATTTCAGTTTTCACCATATAGATGAAGAACAAAAGATATCATTAGCTAAAATAAAGTTAGAGGGCCATGCTTTAACCTAATGGGAAGGCCAAACAAAAACACTTAAGTTGGAGGGTGATTCATGAATAACTAAGTGGGATGACCTCAAACTATCATTAAGTCCCAATTCTACCCTATTAAGTATGTAACACTTAAGTTGGAGGGTGATTCATGAATAACTTAGTGGGATGAACTTAAACTATCATTAAGTCCCAATTCTACCCTATCAAGTATGTAGAGGACAAATGCATCCAGTGGTACTACTTTAGATAGAGGCAAGAACAAAGTGTATAGGAGTATGCTATCAAGTTCAGAAATATGGCCATCATGTTGGGTATCTCTCCAAAAAACCATATGTACTCTTCAAGTTTCTGGAGGGTCTACATAGTCATCTGTGAAAACAAGTAATGATTTTCAACCCAAGGACAATGGATGAGGCATGTGTATAGATATAATATTTGGAAAACATAAGCCATATGAAATGACAATTTAGTGGTTCTAAGAAAAAGGAGCACTAGGAAGCTTCCAAGGGGGGGGAAGAAGAAGTGGAAATGGGGGAAGGATGAGAAGATGATAGCCGATGATAGCCACTACTCATTAATGCAAGGATACAAACAACCATTTTAACCATTGGAATATTGATAGTCACATATGGAAAAGTATTGGAATTTATATTTAGAGCTGAACTTGAAGAACTACAAGAAGGATGTTGCGACAACCCTTTTTATTTCACCCCCCATGCTTCTAAATATAACATTGTACTACTAGTGTGAGAGCCACAACTTGTTGAAGAAATCTTTGAGAACATTTGAAGAGTGAGTGTAAATTTGATGATTGGCTTGGAGGAGAGGACATCATGGATCCAAAGCTTTGAGGGGGAAAATATGTTGTGTGTCATGAACAAGACCATAACCAACCACATTGAATTCTTGAACAACTTGTTGACCAACCCCAACTAAATCCCCTAATAGTAGTTATGAAACGACATTGGGTGGTGTGGGCATAGCACTGTGCCCATTCATGTCCTGTTCATGGATCGAGATAATGGAACTGAGGGCATCGAGAAGAAAGACAAGTCAAAAGGGAAAGAGAGAAGAAGTGATTTGTGGAAGAATGTTGAGGAGAAACAATAAAAAACATTGACCATAGGAAATAATTCCTCGGAGCATGTAGTTGAGCTAGAGTTTGTACCTGAGCCTTGTGCTAAAAATTTTGGGGTGCTATTCCTTGTATTGTTGTTTTGAGGCCATTGAATTGTGTATCTAAGCCTTATTGGTTAGTGGGAGGCTCATGAGATGACTGAATCATTTTGGTAGTTTCTGTTTAGTTGTTAACCACATGGATAGGGATATTGAGTCACTATGGTGCTCGCTGGAGAGATGTTAACCACTTGGAAAATGGATTGCAGATTCCTACGGTGCTTGCCATGAAAAGAAAATTGAGAGACCACCTTGAAAATGGATTCAACCTCCTGGACTGAGCAATACCCCATCTATACCTTGGGTGAAGCCCTGTGATTGAACTTAGAGGAGTGAGTCACTGTGGTTCTTACAGCTAGAGGGCAGTTGAGAAACCACTTGGACAATGGACTCTATCTCTTGAGTGCCTATGGAGCCTTGGTGTGAATTTTCCTCGAGAAAACATCCTCTCAGTCTTTGGATATATCTCAGGGGTGCTCAGCTGCAAGAAAGTTGTAGTTTAGTTGGCCTATGGTTGAGTGGAGAGAAAAAGCGCCTCCTTTGGTTGTCGACTATCTTAACATACTTAGATAAGTTTAATGCAACTTTGCATTGAGTTATGAATCATAATTTTTTATGAATGCACATGTTTGGTATGGGCTCATGAATATGCATGAATGTTGTTAACTGCTTGAGTAGAATGGGCCCTTATTAGGCTCATACTTATTATGATATTCTTTATGCTAAGTAATTGATAGATGAATAGATACCGTTAATTCAGGTTGTGATTATGATGAATGCATTAGACTGCGTGTAAAGTATTTCTCCATCTTGTTTGATAGTAATGGTTATGAATCAATGGGTTTGTAATTATAGCTCTTATTAGGTAGTTGGGTGACCTGGTGTGTCCCCCATTAGTTAATAGGTCAATTAAATGTCTCGTTTATGTTTAACCAACTGCTAGTATGGATACAATGTTGGATTACAAAGTTTTAGAGCTTGGCATGGATGCTTTGACTAGATTAACAAAGTGGTATTGAATAAAGAGTGGTCGCTCCCTCTTTCCTTCAATTGCACTTTAGCGTAGCGGTGTTTTATCTTTCATTGAGCTGGGGGTTTGGTATGACTACAAAGTAGTATGGGTGGGAGGGGAAGATCAACCACCACCCGCCCCTTTACACTTTGTTTACCTTGACTCAGGCGTGTCAACAAGATTGGGCCAATTAAGTCGTGGTTTTCAGCTGAGGAACCTTGTCTTTGGCTACTGCCCATTGCCAACATTGTGAACCTTAACATGTTGTAATGGGTGCATTGGGAAAGATGGGTTGATTTGGTTGTGGTTCCAAGGTGGAACCCTGTCACTATCCACTGCTCACCACCATAACATAACACTTTGATAACCTTTGTGAAGGACGAACAACTAATGAGGAGTAGCCAACTTGATCGTGATTCCAAAGTGGAACCTTGTTGTCAGGCCACTGCCCACCACCATGACCTTTGCGTGTTGTTAAACTTTGAAATGAGCAACGAACGATGGGAATCAGGCCGATCTGGTGGTGGTTCAGAATCGAGGTGCCTGATGGTGGGAGACTGTCATCGCTGTGATACTTTACACCTAAATTGTAATGGGATGGATGATGAAAGGTTAGGACAATCCAACCATGGTTTTGGTGTGGGAACCATACCCAAAGGGAGACTGCCCATTGCTTGAAATTGTGATCATTCCTTCACAACATGAAAGAGTGTGATAGTGTGGCTGCTCCGGTGTGATGTGGAAAGTGATTGTAGGACCTGTAGTGGTGACTTGGTAGGGTCATGAAAGCCTAGTAACTTCTAACAAGCCACGTGGGTAATGTGAAGACATGGCCTCTTTTAGTAGGCCAAAAATTCTAACAAGCATAACTTTTGATATGGGACTCAGATTGAGATAATATTTATATCATTGGAAAGATCTCAAGAGTTGATCACAATGGTGGTGTTGTTGAGGACTTCTAGAGAATTGTGTTATTTTCATGGATTTTTCCAATGTTTCAGGTGAACACTTCACCCATCTTTAGGGACTAGAAGCTTATTTAATGATGTGAAGCTTGCTAGACCCAAATAAATAGAGGGTGGCGCTAAAATATAACCGTTAGATAAAGTAAAAATATGACTGTTAGGGAAGGTAAGAATGATGATGAACCAATGATTAAAATTAACTATCGAAAACAGTGGGGTGGGGGTGGAGGGTTAAATTATTAAATAAACTTGTCCTATGTTGAATTTGGCGCCCCCTCCTTAAGCCTTTTAGAATACTACTTCAACTTTTCTCCTATTCTCCAAGCCATTCCCTATGAGGATATTATTTGCTCCATCAAATCCATCTCCTCCCACCTTACTTCCCATGTGGTAGAAGAACTTCAACAAGAGTGTGGTTGCATTCTCCAAAGCTCCAAGCTCTCTAAACCTAACCTTTTGAAAGAGGAATTTAATGCCCTTTGTCAACTCAACTCCAATCCCAACATTCTCATTCTAAAAGATGATAAAGGCAATGTGTCTATTGTTATGAATTCCTCTAATTACCATTGTAAGATGATTGAGCTCCTTTCCTCATCTTCCTACAAGCCTTTAACTAAGAACCCTTTCCAATATCTGACCAACAAAGTCACCAAAGCCATTAAATATTCCTCCCTTGATCAAGCCATCCAAAAGATTCTTATTTGCCTTAACCTCATTACCCCTAGGATTTATGGTCAACCTAAAATTCACAAGAAGGACATTCCCCTTAGACCTATAGTGAGTGCTATAGGTGGTCCCACCCATGCCCTCTCTAAATTCCTAGCTAAGAAGCTTCATCCCTTTTCCGACCACTCTTCCTCCTTCATTAAAACTCCTTTGAATTCACCCAACAAATCAAGCAACTAAAACTTGATGTAAACGATATCATGGTTAGATTTGACGTTGTTTCCTTCTTTACCAAGATTCTAGTCCCTGAAGCCATTGATCTCATTTCCAAGTTGGTAGACTTCGAAACACTCAACCTCATCAAAATTTCACTCACCACCACCTTTTTTCACCTTTGATGGAGTCTGCTACGAGCAAACTGAGGGCACACCCATCGATTCATCTCTTCCCCCCATTGTGGCTAACATTTTTATGGAGTAGTTTAAAACCTTATCCATTGAGACCTTCCTCTTAAAACCTAAATTAAGGAAGCGGTTTATTGATCATACCTTTTTCATTTGGTACCATGGTCTACCCAAGCTCTATGCCTTCCATTCTCATCTCAATCACATTTCCCCTCACATCCAGTTCACTATGGATATTGAGGAGAACCATTCCATTCCCTTCCTTGATGTCCTAGTCTCTCGCCTCCCTGATGGATCCCTCACTCACCAAGTCTATTGAAAGAAATCTCATACAGATAGGTACCTTCATGCCAACCCCACCATCATCAAGCTCAAAAGTTTTCCGTGCTTAATACTTTTGTTTCCAGGGCCATTCAAATCTCCTCTTCTCAATCCTTTCCTAAAGTGAAATCCCATCTTACCAAAACCCTTAAATCCAATGGTTACTCCACATCTCAGATTAACAAGGAATTTCATTATGTTCTCCATCCCTAGCCAAAAGTCCCTTCCAATAACCCTCCCTTAGCCTAGGTAAAATTACCCTACATTCAAGGAGTAACTGATCATATATCCAAGATTCTTTCTAAAAAGAACATAAAGACCTTTTTCAAACCCCAAAAACCTTTGGCCAACTCTTCAAATCAGCTAAGGATAAGAATGACCCTATGCTAGGCCCTGAAGTCTATAAAATCCCTTGCTCTTGTGGAATGTCTTACATAGGCCAAACTGGTAGATCCTTCAAAGATCGACTCAAAGAACATATGGTTGATACCTACCATAACCGCATTTACTAAATCCACCATTGCCGAACACTCCCATAATACCAAACATCCTATTAGTTTTGATAAAACTAAAATCTTAACTTCTACACCCTTCCATATCAACCGTGTCATCAAGGAATCACTCAAAATTGAAAAGCACCCTAACAACTTCAATTAAAATCCTAGAAACCCATTATTAATTTCTTGTCCTATAAACCCCATTCTCCTTACACCTGTTCTAACCCCTATTAATAATCTATTTCTATTTCTTCTCCTATTCTTGTTTTCTATCCCTTATATTTTTCCCTTCTATCCTCTTAACACATATTTTATTTTATTAATTCCTTTCCGTCCTTTGGTGATATTAATTCTAATAATAATATCTTTTTTTTTGAATTTAATTTAATTAATTCAATTATCTTTATGTTCTTTTCAATTTTCTTCTACCTTTTTAATCTTATTTATTTTAAAATAATTTTAAATTCTTTATTCATTTAATGATTCCTATTTAATAGTTACTAAGTTTTCAAGCCTTAAATATATTCTTATAAATCTTATTCTATTTTAATTTAATTTGATCAATATTTATTTTTTTAAGTATTGACCAAAGGGCAGTAAGCTAAGTGGGTTTGATTGTGGGGAAAACTCCACAGTCAAGCACGCTTGAGCCAGAGGCGATCTGGGATGGGTGGCTTCCCGGGAAGTCCTGGTTACCTACCGGGTGCAAGCCTTGGAAGTGATGATTGACGCTATGTGATTCATTTCACTAGTTTCAATCCCACTTCTTCACCCCTGTGAGCATCACTCGATGCAATGAGTGCTAAGTGGACTATTCAAAAGTCATGAGAAATTAGTCAGTTACGACTACCTCTCATGGAAATGGTCATAGATGAATGACTTTCTTAACACAGTTGAATCCCAAAAAATGATATCTAAAATATTTATTTCTTTTAAATTTTAAATTTCAATTTATTTTAATTTAATTTTACTAATATTTAAATCACCAATAGTCTTGTTAATAGTTAGTTATTTTTCATGTCTAAAATTTATAGACGAAATATATTTTTTCATCGAAATCCGACAAAACAATTTTAAAAATGAATGTGATTTTTTGTTATTTAAAATACATTTTTGTATGCATAAATGGATTCAACACCTTGAAAAACCCCTTGGGGCATTTGAATTCAATAGATTAAACAACTTTAGCTCAAGCTTTTAAAATTTTCTGCCGAATTTTGGTTAAAATTAACCAGAAAAAATGTCGTGGAAAAGGCCATTTTGTTTATAATTTAGACTACGCCCTAAATAAATTCTTTTAAATATTATTCTAATTTAATTTAATTTAATTTGACCGTTATTTATCTCTTTTAAAAATTTAAATCTTAATTTAATTTGATTTAATCTGGAGTTGTCTTTAAGTGCGACTTTTTGGAGTTTACGGTGGTTTTTGGTCAGAATTTGGGCTAAACATTTGTGGTGAAATCTTGATTTGTGTTGTTTAAACTAGTTTTTTGACTGCATATATGGATTCAACACCCTAAAAAACCCTTGGGGCACTTCGATTGTGCAGAGTTCACCCATCAAACTTGTGATTTCAATGAATCCCTGCTAGATTCTAAACAAATTAGATCGGAAAATAAACTGGAAAACTTTTCAAAAAGTCACACTTAAATACAACTCTATTTAATTTAACCAATATTTATTTCTTTTAATTATTATAATATTCTTTAATCCAAAATTTCCTCTTAATTAAATTAAAATAATATCTTATCGTCTAAATAGGTTTAATCATCCTAATTATTTTTTGACGAATTAATTTGCTTTGGTGATTTGACCTTAAAATATTTAAAATAAAATTATTCTATTACATCTTTTAATATTTTAATATTCTAATACTTTATTCCTCGAATTTACCTATTCAAATAGCTAAATTATTTTTCTATTCTCTCTTTTAAATTTGACCTTAAATTTTTTAAAATAAAATTATTCTATTGCATCTTTTAATATTTTAATATTCTAATACTTTATTCCTCGAAATGGCCTATTCAAATAGCTTAATTATTTTTGTGTTCTCACTTTTGATATTTTATTCTAGTTAATTTATTCAATTCTTTATTTAATAATTTATACTTCCTTTTTTCCAATAATCAATTTAATCATTGGTTTCACCATCATTCTTACCTTCCCTAACAATCATATTTTAATTAACATTCCCTAATAGTCATATTTTTACTTTCTCTAATGGTTATATTTTAACGCAACCCTTTACTTATTTGGGTCTAGCACTCTTCACATCATTAAATAAGCTTCTAGTCCCTAAAGATGGGTGAAGGGTTCCCCGAAATGTTGGGCAAATCCATGAACATAACACACAGTTCTCTAGAAGTTTTCAACAACAACATTTTATTGATTGTAAAAATATCCATGCTAAAAACCACAATGATGGTACCAAAATTAAATTCCACAGACTTTAAAAAAGAAAAATTTGCTAACCCCATCTTCATAACAATCCTTGGAGATTGGGTCAAACAAACAACTAACACCTTACTCATCTCTAAAACCCCTTAGCGGGAGAAGGAGGGGGGGAGGGGATTGCAGGGGGTTATTACAGATGCAAAGAAAAAGAGTCTTTGAGCCACATATAAGTTTTTTGGACAACCTTCCATAATCACTAACAAGTCATTGTAGTGGAAAACACTGAGCTAGGGTTGATGCTTTCTCGACCATAATGCGGTAATCTCGACATGTGATACTAGATGTCGTCAAATTTGATGATTGGGAAGTATAAAACACGTAAACATCTGCTACATGATTGTTTCGTTAGAATCTACGTAGTAACATGAGTTTATTGAAGAACATGCACATGGTGCCGCGTGATAAGTCAGAAAGCTGCGTGGTAAATGAGATTTCAATTTCTTATCTATCTTCATATCTCAGGAAGTTCTTTCACCAAGGAATGTTTTTACAGACATTGAACTTGTTTCTAATATTCTATTTTCCTTCTATTGTCTATGAAATAGGTGTACAAAACTTTGGGATAACAGTTTCCCTCTGATGTGCGAGGGGAGGAGCATGGAAACATACACACAAAGTACATCACAAATTTCCATATTGCTAAATTGGGTATCATTGAAGCTATCGATGAGAGAGAGAGCAAGAGAGGTTAGACGAGCCCAAGGGATTGAGTGAGCTGCAACCTGCGCGAACTAATACACACAAGTGACATATATTGATGTTAAATTTCTTGATACAAATGAGGAGGGCATGTCCCATGCTTGTGATAAATTTCAAATTAAAATACAAATTGTAATGATGGTCCTACAAGACCATGTACAATAATGGATCTATGAATTTGTTGAAGTGAATGACGTTGTAATTATTGATCTGAATAAGTCTAGAGGGGTGGCGGAATAGGATCAAGAAAGAGTCACATTGATGGCAACATGGCTCAATAACCACAAGGGGAATCCCCATTGATGGGGTATACATTTGTAGTGGGTGCACTAAGGTCTTCAAATATTCATGGGGTCAATGCAACTCATGGCCATGTGAACAAGTGTAGCTGGAGTTGAGCATGGGTGGAGTTGATCGGATCAAGGAGCACTGATACCTCTCACAATCCGACCCAAGGATGCTTGCACATTTAAGGTGCAAGGAGCCAGAGAAAATAGACTAATGAAAGGTGTGAATTGTTGCCATGTGCATAAATTGAATTGGATTCGAGCATAGGTGTTAGCCTCACTCTCACATTAAAAAAAATTCTAAGTCCAAATTATTAAATTAACTAAAATCATGAAAGTTAGGATTTAATCCTACCTTTCTAGATTGAGTTTGTTAGTCATGGTTAGGAGTCAATTTAGGCTTAGTTGGTTGAGAGATTCTCTCCAACTAGTTAGGCTCCTAGATTAGTGTGTTGTTGAGATATTTTCTCAACAATAGTGTCCAAGATAGACGTACTATCTTGAGACCAACTTCTTCATGTATTTATTTGTACTATTATCATTCTTTGTACATTGGATTGATTAATAATGAGAATGTGGAGAATGCTGTAAGGCTGAGGCCTTTTCCGCCATGTCTAGTTTTTCTATATGTCTGATATTTATCTTATGAGTGTGAGTGTGTATTATTTTTTTATTAGTTTTCTTCATGTGGTATCAGAGCATAGGTTGGAGCTCGAAGTGAGAGCGAGAAATTAACTAAAAGGTGACTGTTCGGTGTGTGATCCATTATTGTTGGAGAAGGCATGTAAGGGAGTTGGTTTCAGATTGAAAATAATTAACCCACAAGGTGGGCTGACTCCCCAAATTTCCTGGGGTCTAGTCGTTTATAATAGTCACTGGTTTAAGGGGTCCAATTCATTATCCGTTTAAGAGCTGGATACCTATCTAATCAATGCCAAGTCGAGTATGAGTTTGTATCGCCAGGATAGGGAGCCGAGTGTCTTAATCGAGGCAGAGTTTTGCTAAGATTAAGACTGAAGTTCCAATTGCCAGAGCCCACGGAGTCCAAGACTATCCAATTGTGTTGAGCCGCCTATGTGAAGCTACACCAGAACATTGTGAGTAGATCTGTTCGTTAGAGCACAACTCGGGGAAGCAAAAAATTGATTAAGTCATCAAGTTGTCAATCTTAGGATTCTGCCACGTTACGCATCTCCATTTATCAGTGCTGGCGAATATCTGTGTAATTCCTACAACAATCAATTCATTTTTTGAATCACTGAATTGTCGAATTTTAAAGTTGTACCGGGAAGAGAAATGTTTGGGAAGTTGCAATAGATGGTTAAACAGGATGGACCTGCTGATTTGCCACATCGATTTGTGCATACGTGTATAGGAACGATTCACTGTATAAATATGGTGTCTATGATTTGTAGCCTGAAGTTGACGACGGTTAAGTTAATCGAGATTTTACTGGATGTGACACTATTAGAATTGGCGTGCTTGGGAATTAGTTTTGACCACCGCAATATTCTATTTTTTGGCCTCCTTAATTTGCCTGTTTCTCCCATGTCTAACATATAAAATCCATCTATGTCAATATTCTTTGATTTCATGTGAAGGTAAAATATTAATAGTGGTTTAGAAAGTTCGTGAGCAACTTCGGTCATGGGTTTTTCTTTTTCAAATTATTACGATATGCCTTCTTCTTCTTTTTAGCGAAGTTCTAGACATAGGGTTATGTATGGATCTTGTGCACGTTTGACATGTGCATCAGGATCTGGAAGCGTGGTTAGAACTCAGGGCTGACATGACCCTTGCAGGGTTTGATGGTTTTCGGATACAGAGGTCCGATCAGAGCAGCCCTAGATAATGAAAGTTGAAGAGCTATGTTTCATCGCTTTCAAAAGGCTTGTTACGAGAGAATCTTCGCAAGGCTTGTTGGAGGGAGAATCAGAAGGTATTTCCAGTTACACTGACTCACAACCTGCCTGGAAAGAAATTAGATGATTATCGCATTTTTCTATACGTACATCAGGAATTGGATTTGATGTGGCAGTCAGAAATACAGAAGCTAAGTCAAGTAGCGTGAGGTCTTCTTTCATCTACTCCAGTGCTTCAAAGCGAGGCTTCCATTTAGTTGGTTTTATAAAACCAAAGTTTCAAAACTGTTGTGTAATCGAAACTTATGTAAGGAAAGGATCTAGTATTCAGTTGTTGCCAATCACCGAGCCACTTTCCTTTGTTGCCAATTGTTGTGTGCAGATGTTGAATGTCGGAAACTAAATTTTGTGGAGAGAATACTAAACGCTGGAGTTGTCAATGCGTCGAGGAAATGAATCAAAGAAGGTGTTGAAGTATTGTTTGCACTTGCGACTTTTTCAAAAAAAAAAAAAAGTGTTGAAAATTCAGTTGCGGCCATACACACCTTCTTCAACTTCTTCTCCAACGAAGAGGTATAATTTATGAAATTTTTTTATAAAGTGACTTTATAAAAGTTAATTCACCTTTTAAAAGGAGCTTCAAAAATTAAATTAATGGGAGTTTAAAAGGGACTGAAAATAAAAATACTCTTTTTTTGGAGCGATAAGGTGAATTTTTTTTTTTATTTGGAGTGATAAGGTGAAATTATTTTTGTAATTTTGGAGTGATTATTGAAAGGATTCATTTTTGAAGACAAATTGCTTCAAGGAGTTCTCAAAGTTTGTGCTTGAGAAATTTCATTCACGATGTTGTGAAGGTGAAGGTTGATGTAATTCACTATTTAATAAAGACATATTTTTTGTGGTGTTTGCGTCCTAGATCCACCCAAAATTGAATAAGGGATCATAGGTACACTGTGTGTAATGAATGCGTGTGCATGACTTGTATTCAGATTCTCAAAATGCTCTCTTTGTATTATGCTTAAACAAGTACATGCACATAAGCAAGCTTAAGTAAAGAACATTTAATCAAGCTCCTGTAATCAAGCTTAAGTACACAAGCACAAAGCGTCACATCATCAACTTGATAAAATGATCTTCCAAGCAAGTATATTTCACATCATGTAATCAAAGCAATCAAGTTAAGGATGCTAAAAATCAAGCATTTCAAGTCAAGACGACATCAACATCATCAACACTTTTTGTATCACTTGCAGATAAACATTTTTTAACTAAATTGTACGGGTGCATTCTCGGTTTTGTAACCGACACCCTAATTTGAATTGTTAAGGTGAATACATTAAGTCAATTAAGTCTTCAACTGAGTCATCAAGATTGAACTTGTCATTTATCTCTTGGGTTCATTTTCGACAGTGTTCGACACCCTTCCTTTTTTAAAATTAGCACATTCAGTGAATAAATTCATGAAAGCACAAAGTGTCAGTAATCAATCAAGCAAGTTCAAGCAAGCCATCTAGCAAGAAATCATCATCAAACGAGTGTGAATTCTAGTATTCTAGTCTTCAAGTGAGCAATAAGCAATAAATCAAGTGAGCGTGTCATTCAAACAACAAAGCAAGCGAGCGTGTCATTCAAACAACAAAGCAAGCGAGCGTGTCATTCAAACAACCAAGCAAGCAAGTGTGTCAAAATAAAGTGCAAAAGTTCAAAGCACGACATCTACAAAAAACGAGCCAGTGTGAAGTTGATTGAAGCATTCACAAAGTGCCAGTGAAGCATTCAAGAAAAGTGAAGGTCATCAAGTGAGCGTGAAATCAAGAGTTCAAGCAACCAAGTTATAAAACTATAGCAAGTGTTTAAATCATCAACAATAAGCAACCGTACAAGCAAGCTTGAATTCAAAGTGAGCAAGCTACCATGGCGACACACATTCAACTGTTCCAAATTCTTAACAATTTGATTTTATCGTCAGCTGGTGACATGGTGAACATTAGCAAAACAACTCTTGCTGATATTCAAGTGCATCTTCAACATGCACATGAAATGATTGAGTTTCTTCAACTGGAGTCGCAACTTCAAAGAGATGAGTTGCAATAGAAGAGTGATGTTTCCAAGTCTTTCATCTGTACAGATGAAGATAAAGATGTTGATTCCAAGTCACTGATCCAACCAACTTCATGTGTCAAAGTGGTCCCTGATCCAGTTCAACATTCTTCCAAACCAATCATCAAGCCATGGGAAGAACTTCAAAGTAACAAAAATCGACGAGGATTAGGATATGAAAAAGATGAAAACAACTTGCATATCCCTGATTATTCTAAGCCGATCAAGTTCATCAGTGCAGGGTTTCTTGATCAAACAACATCAACAAGCCATGAGAAAGTTGTAGACAAACATAAGTACACACAAACTGAAGTTACAGTCAAACTAAACTGCCTTCATTATTAAAGAACCGGTCATCTGAAAGATCAGTGTTTTGATCTCCATCCTTGTCACCATTGTGGCAAGTCAAATAATTTATCAACACAATGCAGCAAACAACAACAATCAAGCAGATTGAAGATCGATTATTCATGGATTGATCCTTCGGAATGGTCATCCACAGTCAGAAGATTGTATAATTTTTACAATCGAATTGACTCAAACATATTGCAACCAATAGTAAAAATGAAGATGGTACTCTCGTGCAGTTGAACGGGGGAGTACACCAGTGAAACACTCCTACACCTGAAGGGGGGGGAGTTTAGAATTCAGAAATAATTTGAAGAAGATTGTCTCTCCTTTCAGCTGAAAAAGGGGGGAAGATGTCAATGAAATTGAAAGTGGTTGTTAGACTGAAAGTATCGACAACATCAACGAAGTAGCCAGTGGGCATTTTTCATCAGCGAGTGAGCATCAAAAAATTTGCAAGTGGGTGATTGATAGCAACGTCAGCCGTGAGCAGTTTTCAAACACAGCAAAAGCAACAGTGAGTTGTTTTTTAGCCAGTGGGCGATCATCATCAGCAGATATAGCAGTGGGCATTCATCACATTTTGTCAATGGACACATGATGCTGATTTCAAGCAAATGATAGTTGGATCCTTTTGCATCTTGGCATGTGATGGAGTTGTCAAGCGACATCCAGAGATGAATCAGACATGCAACTGACTCATGGTCTCTTCATATTGCAGTTTCTTCAACATCCAGCTTTGGCGGTTTTTCAGGCAGTGTTGAGGATAAACTTGAGAACTTGGAAGAGGGTTCCTTGTTCTTAATTTGGACTTATCATTGAGGGGGGGAATGTTAGCCTCACTCTCACATTAAAAACAATTCTAAGTCCAAATTATTAAATTAATTAAAATCACGAAAGTTAGGATTTAATCCTACCTTTCTAGATTGAGTTTGTTCCTCATGGTTAGGAGTCAGTTTAGGCTTAGTTGGTTGAGAGATTCTCTCTAACTAGTTAGGCTCCTAGATTAGTGTGTTGTTGAGATATTTTATCAACAATAGTGTCCAAGATAGACATACTATCTTGAGACCAACTTCCTCATGTATTTATTTGTACTATTATCATTCTTTATACATTGGATTGATTAATAATGAGAATGTGAGGAATGTTGTAAGGCTGAGGCCTTTTCCTCCATGTCTAGTTTTTCTATATGTCTGATATTTATCTTATGAGTGTGAGTGTGTATTATTTGTTTATTAGTTTTCTTCAATAGGGTAAGCCTGACGAATGAAGGAGCACTAATGTCTCTCTTAGTTTTCCCCAAGGAGAACCATGATAAGGGAATGACTAACCAAGGTACAAAAAATGTTTGACATATTAGCGCCTTTAGATAATGAATATTAACGTCAAAGAAAGTTAACATCATGTGAGGTATGTGTATAAATAGTAGAGTAACCAAAAAATGTACTGACATGAGGACTTTGACAAGCTGTGGATGAGGTCATATCAATGAGAGGGATGAATTCCTTTAAATGGAGCGTATATAATGACAACTGAAATTAATGGCAGTGAAAAGGACCATTTGGGCAATGAGAGAGGTATGGTTCCAAGGGTTAGACCGAGGCAATTGACGCAGTGAAATGGTAAAAGTTGTCATGGGGGTACTGGTGTGCAGAGGAGAAAAATATTCAGACATAGGGTGACCATATTAACAGTGGTGATGGTCAAACATATGACAGATGATACAAGTGGTTTACCAGGGGTACTAGGTGGGGGCTGAGGATAGTAAGAGTTAAACAACGAGGACTAGAATTAATGAAAAGTTATAGTCAAATCGACTCAGGTGACTCAACGTGGATGCTCCAAACAACAAAGACACAAGAGTATTGTTGGTATGGAATGGTTGATAGTACCAAGTTGGCAAGGTGTCACAGGGTTAAGAGGGTGTTATTATTTTCAGGACCTAAGGGCTGCCAGGCAAAATATAACAAATAACAAAAATACAACCAGAAGATGGATTTCAATGGTGCGATTGTGTTTATTCATTAGTGATCAAAATAGGAGAGGAAATGGGCCCTTGGGAATTTATTCTGGGGGAAGGTGGATGAATTAAATAAAATGAAAGGCTTATAGTCACATGGGGACGAAAAAATATGTTGAACTTCATGATAAAATCCCGATGAAACCAATTGGGAGGGATTATAAGGTAGGTAAGAAAAGGAACAACTAGGAGAGGAGATGCAATTTCAAGTGACTATGAAAGATTATGTAGAATCCCAAGCCTATGGAATGGCAACATGGATGCCAAATCATCAAGGGGATCTATTAGGACATGTTGAGAAATGTAACTAGTGTCGGTCTTCATAATTGTATTTGAGTCATAATGTAATTGATTTTTTATAAAAGAAAATGAGTTTTTTATAAAAGAAAAATTATATTTAACACGGGTTTCACGCTTTATGTTTCTAGGTCAAGCCTCCATTGAAGGCTTCTAGGCTTATGTCATTGCCATTATTTTATAGACCCTTCTTGCGCTCATTAGATCATAGAAATAAAATTATTTTATGTCAAAAGTATGTCTTGACCCTCCTCTATCAAGTCGACTTTGCCTCCTTTCAAGTCGACCTCTTCAGACAGTTATGTCAACCTCACAATGTAGCTTCGAACCACTATATATACCCTAGCATTCGACCAAGTTTTAGAGAAGAGTAAGAAAGTTCAGATCTGCAACTGGACATTAAAAGAGAGGATGCGAATAGTCTATTAAAGAAAGGAAGGAATCATTACACACATGAAGAAGATCACAAAAGGGAGAAACTAATTTTTTTCCAAATATGTGAAGATGTCTGCAACATGAGTAACAAAATTGTAGGGATCGAAGTTTGTGACAGGAGTAATGAAATTGTAGGGGTCGAAGTCTATAATAGGAGTAATGAAATTGCAAGGGCCAAAGGTACAATGATGGAACTGTTGGGAAAAATAATGAGAGGGGGGGGGGGGGTGAATCAATATTTTAAAACTCAGTTAAACCTTTCAATTTCTTATTCAAATTTATGTACGCTACTGTCATTAAGTAAACCAGTGTATTCACGCAACTATGATGAAGACAAACAATGTATACCTAGTTAACTAACTTTTCATTTGTTTAACTTCAACCAGTGCATCATTATTTCATTATATATTAATTAAACATTAACCATGAGTAGTGAGAGTAGAATAAACCATCACACATAAGAAGGACAACAAGATTTTTAGGTGGAAACCCAATGTGGGAGAAAACCACCGATGTCATCGTCTTTGTCTTCATATTTTTTATAAAGGAAAATATATTACAATCTTGTACTGGCGCAAACTCATACCAGGACGTAGACACCCACCTGCAGAAGGCTACAACCTTATCTCATTCTTCAACACCCACTAGAAGGGAGCTCCAACCCTTTGATCTCATTTACAAAAACCCATTGGAAGGGAGCTCCAACCCCCTGAACAGATTTACTAGCTACTATTGGAAGGAAAAATTGACTTCCTCACTAAAGACTCCAACCCTCAACATCTCTGTGGAACACATTTCATAATATTTCATACTGGATCCACCTAAATCACAACATCAAAACTATAGGCCACTTTTCATCATATTTTCAAACTAGACCCACTACCATCATTTAAGCCCAATACTAAATAAAAAAATTAGTCATTGTATCAAATCACTTAATCACTGAACCAACTGAATCATCAGATCAATCACTAAGTCTCAATAAACTATTGAAACCAGATCAAACTAAACTAGAACATATCATATCAATGCACAATTACTTATCAATATACCAAGCCAAACACCGTTACCCATCACATAAACCAACTGTTGTCACTGCAAAATCTGATAAAGAATAAATCATATTGTATACACTACTATTCTGAATAATACCTATGTTTCTATACACTTCTCCTTAAGAGGACCTACGTATAGATCTCAAAATATTGATAACTCGACCTGCATCTCTGTACTATTGAATTAATCACTCAATCACAGACTAAACCCATCACAGATCACTGAACCAAATACATATCACCACACAGTAGCATCATCCCTACTCAACATATCATTCCATAAACAATTCAACCCAACCAGAACTATCAAACATAGATTATCATGAGAGAGACATTATCAATAAACATCACAAAACATAATAGAACTGATCAAACATCATTAACAACTCATACTGCAAAATCCTAGCAAGTGTACGCGACTCTTATAAAGCACTACCACTTATGTATGCAATTTTCATACTTGACACCTGCGTACAAATTCTGAAATTTTCACAGAATGTATATGCGACTACCTAGAGGTAGATCCATATATGTATGCGACTTCTCAATGGAATACCAATGTACAAATATTTAATCACAGAGTCATACCTTCGCTGCACAACACAACATCTGTCAAACCCAAACCTTTGACATATTCTCTGTTACAGACACACGCCATAATACTATCCTTACATATCTATCAAACCATAAACAAATTATCAAATATGTATTCATTTCATATCTAATATATTTGATCTATCTTCATGCTCCCTGGTGCACACCTATTTCAGATCAAGTCATTCATAAATAATTCATCACATGCACACTTAACACTTATCTCCTTCTCCTTATATAGTATAAGCCTTGGCCAATACCTTAGTTAAATCCCTTAGTAACGCTAATGGTATTCTTTGATGGGATCAAATATCTGTTGTCGAGCTCATTACTGTGGGCCAATACCACATTAAAGATCCCTGTTATTCATAATACCATGGTGCGGAAACTGTACACGACTTCTCTTCATCATGCCTGTGTATGTACGTGTCTTTTCTTCACATGACCCGCGTATACTTTCCTAAACTTCACCTTTAACATCCCTCTGTCTTTGAAATAATATTCCTTTGTCTATCTCACCTGTAGCATTTGCATAATAATCATGTTGACATATTTATTAAGTAGGTTTCCATTAAGGACAACACATTATTCATAATGCCAACAATCTCCCCCTTTGGACTTGATGGCAACCACTTTGGTGTTTGGTCACCACCAGTGCCTGTAAATACATTTGTAAGCACAACAATCTTCTCTCCAAGCATTCTTATCCAAACACCAAGATAATCTCCCCCTTTGACATCAAGGGAAAAGGGAAGACCAATGCTGAATGAAGACTCCTCTCTTCCTTTTGAGAGTTGAGAACTATAGATATGATTTGCTGAATATGAACATTGTATACTGACTATGCTCCCCCTGAGCATATGCTAAATATTCTAGAAGGTATACAAAGAAGTGCATGAATATATGACTCAACCAAATATGGCCTTTCCTATCACCAAGGACTCATGCTTACATCAGTCACCCATCATAGTGGGGTTACATATTTGACTCAACATTACATCAAATGCCAAAAATAATGGGATTACATACATAGTTGACTTGACTCCAATATGACTGAATATTATAATTATTGCATCATGGGTCTTTACATGACCTTTACATCAAGAGACATATATGACATTTATAACCAACACCAAGGACCTCAATCATGAGGTAGTATGACCATGATAATCATTTGCTTATAGGATCTTGCATGTAGAAATTCCTTGTAGATTCAAATTGCTAATTGTAATTTACTAAAACACTAGACTTGAATCTACTCTACTCATTAGCGGAAACAATTAAACGTTCGCAAAATCACAAAGCATACAAGAGAAAGAATTCAATCAACACATTACACAATGATTTCCTCGGGAAAGCCACAACTAAAAACCCCTACTATCTGTATATTTCATTAGTCAGAAAATATGAGAAGATTACAATGCTTTGTTCAAGCCTGAGCAACCTCTGCACTACCTCTATCTGTCTCACAACTTCCTACACAAACCTAGGCCAATACTTAATCAATTTCTCGCTTGCCCAAGTCGCTATTTCCTTTTGCTGTTTCCTTGGGAATTAGACCCTATTAATTAGGGAAATTCCTCAATTTGAATTGCGCAATCCTCATAGGACTTCCTCTGACTGCATGCACCATGTGTACAATTCAGATGATTATACAACTGATTGTACACTATCCCTGAACTCTAATATCAATTGGGTAACTCTTAGATCTGACATGCATGAGTTATTTATGAGTGAATTATTAGTTAATTGGTTGAACACATGAAGCACCACCCCACTTTCTGACCTCCTACTAGTTCCTCCATCAGTTGGAACTATTTTAACTGACTTTAACTCAGTTAAACTAAATTAATTAATTACAACTCAAAATAAACTCAACCAAGGCTCCTATAAAGTAGGAGACACTCTACGTGACTCAAGTTAGATCCTCAATTCAAATTAACTGAGAAAACTAAGTGAATTTAACTTAGTTAACTAATACAAGTTGTCATGTGATGTGGAATTACAATTTTATTCCTAATTTAATTCAAGGACAAAGTTAAATTAGGATTTTCTTGTTGCATTTTCAACACTGCAACATGAATATTTGATCGCAGCAACATGAACATCCTCGTCATCAAGTAGCTTATGTAAGATAAGACATTATAGCATTAATGTGACTAAATATGCAATGTCTCCAAACATCATCAAGTACTGAAGTAGAAGTACAATAAAGTTCTTGTCAGCAAATCATCCCCTTGACCTCATATCATCAAGATCAACATGCTCTTTCCATTTGTAGGAAGATCCACAATCCATGTACATCAAAGACATATAGACCTTTTGCAACACAACAACATATAAATAACATTTGTGAGAACCAAGAATATCACATGCAACAACGTCATAACATCTTTTCACATGAAGCTCAAGCAATGCATAGGCATCATCCATAACTTCACCATATGCAACCTATGCATCATTGAAGATATAATGACAACAGCATATAAATAGTGAGTGAATCATAAACTCATCATCATCAACCAATGTCACTAAGGACCATAGCATGCACATCCTCTTCATCAATTGTATTATGTAGGATCAACTTCACTAAGTGCAACTTAAGCAATATATCCAAAACTTCAGCAATTATATGTGTCTTCAACAACATCACCAATGATATATATACTTTTCATGAACACCATTATGCAACAAGAAATGCTCAAGAAATCATAATTCCAACAATGCACTATTAGAAGCATAGCAAATTCTCCCCCTGAACCTGTGCCAACTATTCACTATCATGTCTAATCATATCCATCTTCATCAATTAGTAAAGCCATAAAAAGAACCAAAACAACAATGACATATTGCAACAACTCATAAACCATCATAAGCCAATACCACTTCTAAGTAGTATTTGAGCATCAACAGACTATAACCAACCAATGTTAGAACAAGAAATCCAAATAATAACTATCTGAAACATATCAGAACCTCTGCCTGAGTCTATCCCACTGTTTCTTCATCTCAAAGAAACATACACGACTGTTTAGATCAAAACATGCATATGTACGCGACTGTCCTTAATAAGATCCGCGTACAGAAAATAAAATGATGAATTTTCATAACCAAAACTCCCCCTGATCGTGTACTGTATGTTCCTGTTCACTGTTACTACATCAGATGCACTATCAGTAATATAAGTATCATGAATGGGAATCATCATCAAAGTATACATATGTATAGCTCCTCCTGAGATCATACATCATTGATCTCGATAATCTTCTCCTGCTCTTCATGAGGTCATGTACCTCACATCATTGTGAGAATCAAGCTTTAAAAATAATGGACTGCGGTGGGAACCATATTCTTTTACTCAGAGTTTGAAGAAGAGGAACTATCCTCTTCATTTATATGTGAATTCTTCTTTACTAACACATATAATTTATCCGTATTTATGTATCCCCTTGCTATAAAATTTCCATTTTCTTCATCTATAACCTTGCATTTAGTTGATGTAAACACAATTATATGTCCTTTGTCAGCCATTTGACCTACACTTAGAATATTATGCTTTATCCCTTGAACTAATAATGCATCAACTACTTTTGCATGCTTCTCAAGTTTGATTCTACCTTTTCCCATAACTTTTGCTGGAGCACTATTTCCAAGAATCACCTTACCATCTTTGTTTTTCTTGAGAAACTCAAACTTGTCCTTATCTCCAATCATGTGATGAGAGCATCCACTATCTATGTACCATTCTTCTTCATCTTCAAATGAGCAAAGAGCAAGGCCACACCTTGTTTTTTGTTCTTCTTTATGAGAAGTGTTGGTGGATCCATATTTCTTAGATATTTTGGTAACCAAATTATTAGCTGATTTCTTTCCATGTTGTCTGTGGAAGTTCATTTACTTGTTCGTACATTCTTTTTCTATATGCCCAAACTTGTTACAAGCATAGCATCTTATATGACTAGAAAATGGAGCAGAGGAATCAAAATATTTCTGTCTCATATTCCTTCTATTGCAATTAATAACTTTATGACCAAATATGTTGCAATTAAAACAATATCCCTTAAAGAAACCTGAGTACCTGGGAGTTGATGATTTACCTGTGATATTTGCTTGAGATTGAAACAATATTCTTATGCAATTGGCTATAACATGTCCATAATTATGACATATAAAACATGAACATTATTGATTAGAGGAGAGAATTGATTAATGTTTCTATTATTGGGAGAAAATGCTTTCTTTAAAAATCTATATTCCTTGGATGTTGAACTGGTTGACTTCTTATCTCTTTGACAAGAATTTCAGATTTCATATTGTTATCCTTCAAGATCCTTTTACAAGCTTGTGAACTAGATTCTCCTTTTATAGTTTCATGAAAACCAAGACTGTATTTAATGGCGAGAGACCTTTGACTACTAAGAATGTTATCCAAAATCTTAGTACTATCTTGAAATCTTAAGTGTTTATCCTTTTCTTCTAATTTACCTTTTAGAATGTTTACCTCAACCTCCATTCTTCGATATTGTTCTTCCTTTACCTGATACTGTTTCCTCATTCCTTCTTCAACCTTTCTTCCTTCTTCCAATTTCTCCTTTAATTCGATAATATCTTTCTTCAACCCATTTTCTTGTTCTTCAAATACTTGAAGTAGCTCTTCTTTTTGCTTGTTTGACTTTTCTAGATCTGTTCTTAGAGAGACGATCTCAGCTTCAAGTCCTTCACAATATGGTTTAGATTCTATTGTTGGTTCTTTTGATGAACAATATTATTTTGTCCTTCCTTCATGGATTTTATAAAGATTACCCCATACTTCCTTTGCAGTTTCATAGTGCATAATATTTCCTAAAGATGAATCATGTATGTTACAAAAGATCACATTTAATGTTACATTATTCTTTCGCAATTCTTCACCCGATGGAGGGGATTTAATGCAAACATTACATACTAAGTTCCAAACATAAGATCCTTGGTTTATTAACTTAGAATTCATTTCTTTCTTCCATTCATGATAGTTATCATTACTTAGCATAAACATACATTTATTGTCCATTGTTTCTGACTTGCCTTGTTCTTCTGCTTCTAGGGCCATCATTTTTGAATCTGTTATCTCTTTAGAATGCTTACTTTCACTTTTACCCATGAGACAAAGTTTAGTTGATTCACTTTCATCATTATTACATAGACAAGGAAATGGACCACAATTAGAACAAAAACCCATACCTGATAATTATTTGTTATTATCTTCTTCATTCTTGATCAATAGAAAGTAGGGTGCTCCCAACGCTGAATATTTGCTACTGTCTATAACTATTGTTGCATTTGATATTTCATTGTCACTACCTAAGTTTTCTGGAACCTTCCTTTGAGCTATCTTCTTCTTTGCCATCATCCTTGATCTACTCCAAGCGATTAAGCTTCAACTGAAGTGACCTGCTTTGATACCAAGTGTTGGGAAAAATACTTCTAGGGGGGTGGTGGAATCAGTATTTTAAAACTTAGTTAAACCTTTCAATTTCTTATTTTAATTTCTATATGCTACTGTCATTAAGTAAACCAGTGTATGTACATGACTATGATGAAAACAAACAACGTACACCCAATTAACTAACTTTTTATTTGTTTAAATTGAACCAGTGCATCATTACTTCATTAGATGTTAATTAAACGTTAACCATTAGGAAGACCAAAATAAACCATCACACATAAGAAACACATCAACACAGGAGGACACCAAGATTTTTAGGTGGAAACCCAATGTGGGAGAAAACCACCACTGCTGTCATCTTTGTATTCATATTTTATTATAAAGGAAAACATATTACAATCTTGTACTGGCGCAGATTCATACCGGTACACATGAACCCACTTGCAGAAGGCTACAACATTCTCTTGTTCTCCAACACCCACTGGAAAGAAGCTCCAACCCTTGATCTCATTTACCGGTACCCACCGGAAGGGAGCTCCAACCCCCTGAACAAATTTACCAGCTACTACTAGAAGGAAGATTCAACTTCCTCACTAAAGCCTCCAACCCTCAACACCTATGTGGGCCACATTTCATAATATTTCAAACTAGATCCACCTGAATCACAACATTAAACCAGTAGGCCACTTTTCATCATATTTTCATACTGGACCCACTACCATGATTTAAGACCAATACCAAATAACAATACTGGAATCAATCACTGTATCAAATCACTTAATCACTGAACCAACTAAATCTTCAAATCAATCAATGAGTCTCAATAATCTATTGCAACCAGATCAATTTAAACCAGAACATATCATATCAATGCACAATTACTTATCAATATACCAAGCCAAACACTATGACCCATCATAGAAACCAACTGTTGTCACCGCAAACCCTGATCAAGCATAGATAAAATTGTATATACTATTGTTTTGAATAATACTTGCGAATGCAAACACTTCTCCTTAAAAGGACTTGTGTACAGATCACAAAATATTGATAATTGAATCTGCAACTATGTACTACTAAATTATTCACTCAATCATAGACTGAACCCATTACAAATTACTGAACCAAATACAAATCACCACACAGTAGCATCATCCCTATTCAACATATCATTACATAAACAATTCAACCCAACCAGAACTTTCAAACACAAATTATCATGAGAGAAACATCATCGATAGACAACAACAAACATAAAAAAACTGATTAGATATCATTAACAACTCATACTGCAAAAACCTAGCAAGTGTATGCGACTCTTATAAAGCACTTTTGCATATGTACACACTTTTCATACTTGACACCTGCGTATAGATTCTGAACTTTTCGCAAAATGTATAAGCGACTACCCAAAGGCAGATCTACGTATATATGCAACTTATCAATGTCATACCAACATATAGATATATAATCATTGAGTCATACCTTCACTGCACAACACAACATCTGTCAAACCCAAATCTTCGGCATAAAAACTGTTATAGACACACATCATAATACTATCATCACAGATCTATCAAACCATAAATAAATTATCCAATATGTATTCATTTTAGATCTAACATATCTGATCCATCTTCATGCTCCCTGGTGCACACCTATTTCAAATCAATTCATTCATAAATAATTCATCACATACACACTTAACACTTGATCTCCTTCTTATCCAATACCTTAGGCCAATCCCTTAGTAATGCCGATGGTATTCTTTGACAGGGCCAATACCATGGTAAATATCCTTGGTATTCATAATACCATGGCATGGAAACTATACATGACTTATCTTCATCATACCTGCATATGTACACATGTTTTCTTTACAGGACTCGTGTATGCTTTCCTAAATTTCACTTTTATCATCTCTCTGTCTCTGAACTAATATTCCTTTTTCTATCTCACATGTAGCATCTACATAACCATCATGTTGACATATTTATCAAGTAGGTTTCCATTAAGGGCAACACATTAGTCATAATTCCAAGAGGAACAATGAAATTGTAGGACTAAATCTGTGATTGAGTAGCAAAGTTGCAATCAGGAATGAAGCAGTACAGATGCAAGGTCAAGTTTGAATTAGAACAATTATAGAGCTAAGGAAGACCTCGTTGACTTATTTTTAAGGAGAAAATTTGTGTTTGGAAGTTTTACTTATCTTCATAAAAGGCCGACCCGATGGATGGATGGAGGTTTTGGTCTTGGTCAAAATGGTCTTGGCTATTTAATTTGACTTGGTTCTACTATTGAAGAAGTTTGATTTGGTTTTCCCCTCAAAGAGGGGTTTTGACCTGGTTTTGTGCCTACATCTTATGTTATTGATTTTCATGATTTTGGTTAGATGATGAAAAAGTTAAAAGAAATAACATAAAAGAAGCTAATAAGAAACAATAAACATCATAATTAATTATCTAATAAAATAATATATTTTTGCCTTTATGGTTTTCTAACATGGTTTCAAAGCTATGGTGATCAAGGAGAAGGAAAAAGGCAGGTTGAAGATCAATTATCCTCATTTATAAGGTTTCAATTATAATAAAGCGGGATGTGTACAAGGCCAAGTTAACTAGAACCAATATCATACATTTCTGGGTCTGTTTCTTAGGCCGCAAACTTTAGCTTGTAGACTGAAACACTTAGAAGCCGAGAAATGTCAGATTGAGAATCTAAAGAGGCTAGGACTGAGTTCCTTATAGAGAGTTAATATCTAAACAATGTTTTAGGGTTCTAAAATCATCACCGAGTTCTGAAGTTCCTAATATTTCCACAAAGTTCCAATTACATTTTTGAGAGGAAGTCCTATTTTTCAACAAAGAATCTAATTGAAAAAGGAGCCAACACTGAATTCCAAAAGTCGTGTTTCAAGTTTTGTAATTCAACAAAGAATGTGGTCATTTATATGGACCTGGGTACCTATATATAGAAGATCCAACAATAGCAAAGAAACTGACTGTATTACTGCAACAAAAAGCCTTTTGTAAAGTCTCCATATTGGGTTTACAATAGTGGTTAGTGAAGCCCTGATAAAAGGGGTCATACTTAGAAATTTACATCAGTCTTTGACAAGGATTGTATTAGCCTTTCTATCTCATGTATTATGTCACCTTGAAGAAGATCAAGTTCTTTTTTGGAGATATAGAAAACGGTATTCTGTAGTAATGAAAAGGGAGTAGTGGAATTATGAAAAATAATCTTTGCTTAGCTAGTTGAAAATCCATGTAATAAGTCTACAAAGAGAGAATTTGGTACATATTCTATCATTAAAAGGGAAGAAATCTTCAAGAAAGCTTATCATCTCAAGAAGGTAAGCAATTTACAAAGAAGCAATTGTTTAGATTGTCTTGCACCAACTGTCTCTTGACCTCGGTATCTTTGATATAATCATAAAAAACATTGCAAGCAGACCATGAAGGACCAAGGTAAGCAATCCTTGAGGTAAGTATAATTGTTTTATCTAATCCTTGTTATATTAGGATTTTGAAATCTGTTTTGGTTCTAGTGTTTGTAACATTAAAAGGATATTGTCATTCAAAGTTCTTGTAAAACCCTAGATGATAAACCCTAATGTTATTCTATCTTGTTCCATAAAAAATCATAGTTTTGGTCTCTAGGGTTTTTAGGTAGTCTAGGAAGAAAATTGTAAACTCTAGTTTAATTTTGTACTTGTCAAGTAAATGTTGTAGGTACATAAAGAAACATTGATCTTATACAGTGACAGTAACAAGGATCTCTTCAAGAAGAAGCTTTCACATTCTTGAGCTAAGTATTAGGTTGTCTTTTCTCTTGTATTCTCCTTAGAAGGACTAATTTTGTAGGTATGAAAATTTTAACTAGATTTAGAGGGAGACTTGAAGGAAATACATGTATTATGAAAGAAGCCTTGTCACAAAATATACCCTACAAGGTTTGTGTTCGGAACAACTCGAGGTATGTATAAAGACTTGTAGCAAGTCTTATTCATATAAGAAAATATGATCATTTTCTTTATATTACTAACTCTTTCATGTATAGGATTGCACTATATAGATTTTTACGTCATTAAGGATGATTGATCTTTAGATCAAATCAATCCTTATCATAATATCTATCTTTTACACAATTTTGTATAACCCTAACCTTTAGGGTTAACTGTAAAACCCTAGCCTTTTTTGTTCTTGGGGTATGTTTATAATGAAACCCTAGCCTACTTATGGTTTTTAATAAAGTTTAGAACATATGATGAAATCCTACTCTCTTGATGATTAAGGTTTGTTAATATAAAACCCTAGCATTTTTAGGGTTTGTTATTGACATCTAAGTTATATGATGAAACCCTAAATATTTAAGGTTTGGTGTATTAGGGTTTATGACGAAACCATTGTAATGTAAATCCTAGGAATGAAAACCCTATGTGTATATGCTTTCGTTTGATGGAAAACCTAAACTATTATATATCTAACATTAAATTTTTGATAAAAACTTAGTAGAGATTGATATAAATTTCTAGGGCTTGATAATGCAACTCTAAATATAAAATGATTTTGATATGGATTTCTAACTTGATTTAGTTGCTAATATCTAAGGCTTTAAGTCTTGATGATGAAATCTAGTGTTTGTGACAAAATCCTAGCAAAGTTGTTGAAGTCTAGGGTATGAAAGATGCAACCCTAGTTGATTGTAAACTGAACTAGGTTTAGGTTTTGGATATCTAAAGTTTGATTTTTATTTTGATAAATTATCCCATGACATGCTAACCCTATATTGATAAATTTAACTTCATGCTCTTGCATATCTGTGCATGGTTGTACTTGTTATTGAAGATTTGCAAGTACATAGTCTTTAAGATGTTGAAGATGTTCACCTACCTCATACTTAATGATAACTTGATGATAATGTTGAGCATGATGAAAAGTGGGAGTTATAAAAATATTGATGACATTGAATTTTACATATAAGGAATAATTTTCCTGAAGAAACAAAGTTTTGGAAGATCAAAGTTCTCCAATTATTATGATAATACGAAATAAAGAGGTTGTGTGGCTGGAAGAAAGAGGTTTCTGTTGGACATGTCCCATAAGAAGCTTGGATAAATAAAATTATATATCTCCTTAGTTGAGAGGGATGACATATTTTGAATACTATGGTAAATACATTGAATGAGATCGGAGAATGGATAAAGCACTACAAATGGTTGATTGATGAAGCTATAAACAAGATTTAGATGTGCTGGAAGAAGTGTTGAGGCTAAGTTTGGTGCTGCTAGAAGAAGTTGAAGAAGAAAAGCTTCCTACAAGATGTGATAATATAAGAAACATCAAAATGATTGAGGATCCCAAAGGTTTGTGCTAACCTTTACACATTTGAAAGTTTGTTACTAATTAGGTTGTGATTGTACATGTTAATCTCTCCATAAAAAGGTTGCTTGGATCGGTGAACATTACAAATTTAGTTGATAGGGAGAGATGAAGCACATTGGGGTAACAAGATGCTTGGGAGGACATCTGGCCAACCTGCGATGATGTATATATCCCGAAGTAGAGAGGGTATCGTTGGTCTTGTGGAGATCCGACCTTAGATACGATACCTATATCCATGGGTTGGTGTTAGAGATTAAGTTTGATGGTACCTATAGTGGCAGAAGCTTGGAATACACATTAGTCCCAACTAGTTAGATACCTTCGTCAAGTATCTAATCTGTAACACTACGTGTTCTGGGACTCTTCGTAGAACATGTCAATTTGAGTTCATCCTTGTAACTATGTGTGTAATTATGTGTTGGAAATAATACTGAGAGGGGGGGGGGGTGAATCAATATTATCAAATCAAACACCTTTTCATTTCCATATTCAGATTCATATACGCTACTTCAGTTAAGGAAACCCGCGTGTATACGCAACTGTGTTTAATGCAACAAGCGTATATCCAGTAAACTTCTGATTCAGTTAGTTGATCTTTAATGAGTGCATCAGAACATTATTAACCATATAAATAGTAAACAGGTGCAGTAAAACAAAACAGATCATCACACATAAGAAGCACACATGAACACCATGATATAAGGTGGAAACCCAATGCGGGACAAAAACCACCTGCTGCTGTTTTCTTTAATATAAGAAAAACCTGTTTACAATCTTGTACTGGCGCAGACTCATACCAGTACGCAGGCACCCACCTGCAGAAGGCTACTACCTTCTCTCATTTTCTAGTTTCTACTGGAAGGGAGCTCCAACCCCCTAGCTCTTGTACTAGCCGATCCGTTTACTAGTACGTAGGCGCCGACCTACAGAAGGCTACTACCTTCTCTTTTCTTCCAGGGACCACGTTTCATAAATTTTCAGACTAGATCCATAAATACAAAACAATCACCACTGCAATACAATCATCAACTTATACCTGCATCATCAATCTTTGAATCACCCAATACTGAATCACTGAAACCCTGTCATCAAAATACAGTTACCTGAACACAGACCAGAGCCCAAAACTCTGCAACAACCACTAGAACCAACAACAACCTGAAACATCAAATCTCATAATGTATACGCTACTTGACTGTGTCAAAACTGCGTGTACACGCGCTTTCACCAGAGAGAACCCACGTACAGATCTAAAGATAATTACTTATACCTTCACTGCCATTTCCAACTTGATTCAGATCGAGCCAAGCATCACAAACCCATAACCAGCATACTAGATCTTCACACTTCATCAGACATTCATTACTTGCCCTCCCACCTTTGGCCTAATGATCTTCTCCTTATATAGGTTTAGGCCTCTTTTAATACCATGGTCCAAAACCACTTAGAACCAATACCTTAGACCCAATACTTGGGGTCAACACTTCGGACCAAATACCATGGACCAATACCAAAATACCATGGACCAAATACCACAGACCAAAACTTAGTTTTCCGACATGTACGCACCTTTCCTTCTGTGAACCTGTGTGTGTACGTATACGCGCCTTTTGTTCTTCTCACCCGTGTGTATACGCACTTTCATCAAGGTTAACCTGTGTGTATCTCTCTCTTGACCTGTTGTACTAAGATCCATCCTCTGATTGAGTTGCCACCAAGGACAACACCTGTATCATACCTCTGAGTGAGTTGCCATCAAGGACAACACCTGCCAACAATCTCCCCCTTTGGACTTGATGGCAACCACCACACCAAGTCACTCTCCCCCTTTGACATCAAGGGCAAAGGGCAGACCAAGAAGTTCTCTCCCTTTGCTGTCCATACTCCCCTTAAGAACCTGCTGAAATATCTGATTGAGCTCCCCCTTTGTACATGCCAATTTCTACCAATCCATCCATGCTCCCCCTAAGCACATGCAAGGTCTACAAAAGCATAACATAACTCTATACATACATTGCCAATGACCTTCCTAAAGACTCATACATACATCAATCTCCGAACCAAGTGGGGATACACCATTTTTTGACTCAAACACAAGAACCATTACATCATCCATCCCACGCATAGTGGGGTAAAATGATACATCATATGACTCACAAAGACCAAGGACCTAGACAAATATCAACAGCTATCATACACTATATGATCTGCACTATAAGCATATTAACCTGCAATCCATTCTCTTGGTCAATCAATAATCAGTAGTAAGATATATCAATAAGCATCATCACCAAGGACTTCTAACCATAATGCCAACAATGCATTATTCGAAGCATATGCTCCCCCTGAGCCTGTGCCAACCACCACGACAGAACCATTTCTTGAGTCTGTTCTGCTGTTTTTCTTCAGAGCTCCATATACGCGATTGTGCAGCGTCTAACTCACGTATATATGCAACTTATCTTCATGAAACCTGCGTATGAGATTTAGAACACGGATGTTCCACACTTTCCGCTTCCTCTAAGTCTGTGATGTCTGTATATTCTGCTATGCCACATCTTTCTGGTTGTACTTCCTTTTTCTTCCATATCTTCAACTGTGATGACGTTTTCTCCTTTTGGTATGGTGTCCAAAATCTTCTCCTGCATTCCTTTGCTATATGTCCAAGCTTGTTACATGCATAACATCTTACATGTCTCATATTCCTCCTATAGCAGTCAATGGCTTTGTGACCAAACATATTGCAAGCAAAACAATATCCCTTAAAATATCTAGAACGTGATGATCTTTCTGAGTGATGGTCTTGAACCATTCTACTTATGCATCTGGCTACAACATGTCCAAGATTATGAAATACATAACATTCAACATTATTCATCGGAGGAAATAATCGTCTATCACTTCCACAGTCAGGAGCAAAAGATATTCTTTGAGGAATTTCTTTCCTTGGTTTTTGATGGGGTTATCTTCTCATCTTCTTGTTGAGCATTTTAGTTTTCTCATTAGAGTTCCTTGCCTCACCTTGTGATTTAGATTCACCTTCAACAGATTCATAAAAACCAAGACCAGTTTTGATAGTAGGCGACCTTTGACTACTAAGAATATCATCCAAAATCTTAGTACTGTCTTGAAATCGTAATAGTTTATCCTTTTCTTCTAATTTACCTTTCAAGATATTTACCTCAACCTGTTGTTGTTCTTCCTTTTCCAGACATTGCTTCTTCAAAATTTCCTCAAAATTTATTCCTTCTTCCATTTGTTGCCTTAGTTTGAGTATCTCCTTTTCTTGTTCTTCATTCAGCTCCTGCAGCATTTGACGAACTCTGAAGGCACATTCCAGCTGATCTTTTAAGCTGATAATTTCTTCTTTGAGGGCACTCTCCCTTTTTCTAGGTAGATCTTGTTGATATATGATTTTATCTGATGCTTCATTTGCTTGTCCATCTTCAATCTGAGGTGATTTAGGATCTGAATACTTGCTTCCACTCAATGGTAGGCTGTCATTGTTCCTTTGAGCTGTCTTCTTCTTTTGACGCACTTTCTTTCCCATCGTTTTACGGATCTCCTTCAAGCGATCAAGCTTCTACCAAAGGACCGACTTTGATACCAATTGTTGGAAATAATACTGAGAGGGGGGGGGGGGGTGATTCAGTATTATCAAATCAACCACCTTTTCATTTCCATATTCAAATTCATATACGCTACTTCAATTTAGGAAATCCGCGTGTATACACAACTGTGTTTAATGCAACAAACGTATATCCAGTAAACTTCTGATTTAGTTAGTTGATCTTTAATGAGTGCATCCGAACATTATTAACCATATAAACAGTAAATAGGTGCAGTAAAACAGAACAGATCATCACACATAAGAAGCACACATGAACACCATGATATAAGGTGGAAACCCAATGTGGGACAAAAACCACCTGCTGTTGTTTTCTTTAATATAAGAAAAACCTGTTTACAATCTTGTATTGGCGCAGACTCATACCAGTACGCAGGCACCCACCTGCAGAATGCTATTACCTTCTCTCGTTTTCTAGTTTCTACTGGAAGGGAGCTCTAACCCCCTAGATCTTGTACTAGCCGATCCCTTTACTAGTACGTAGGCACCGGCCTACAGAAGGCTACTACCTTCTCTTTTCTTCTAGGGACCACGTTTCATAAATTTTCAAATTGGATCCATAAATACAAAACAATCACCACTGCAATACAATCATCAACTTATACCTGCATCATCAATCTTTGAATCACCCAATACTGAATCACTGAAACCCTGTCATCAAAATATAGTTACCTGAACACAGACCAGAGCCCAAAACTCTGCAACAACCACCAGAACCAACAACAACCTGAAACATCAAATCTCATAATGTATACGCTACTTGACTGTGTCAAAACCGTGTAAACATGTGCTTTCACCAGAGAGAACCCGCGTATAGATCTAAAGATAATTACTTATACCTTCGTTGCCATTTCCAACTTGATTCAGATCGAGCCAAGCATCACAAACCCATAACCAGCATACTAGATCTTCACACTTCATCAGACATTCATTACTTGCCCTCCCACCTTTGGCCTAATGATCTTCTCCTTATATAGGTTTAGGCCTCTTTCAATACCATGGTCCAAAACCACTTAGAACCAATACCTTGGACCCAATACTTGGGGTCAACACTTCGGACCAAATACCATGGACCAAAACTTAGTTTTCCGACATGTACGCACCTTTCCTTCTGTGAACCTGCATGTGTACGTATACGCGCCTTTTTTTCTTCTCACCCGCGTGTATACGCACTTTCATCAAGGTTAACCTGCATATATCTCTCTCTTTCACTACTGTACTAATATCTGTCCTCTGATTTAGTTGCCACCAAGGACAACACCTGTATCATACCTCTGAGCGAGTTGCCATCAAGGACAACACGTGCCAAAATTATGACTACCTCCCTAGTTAAGTGGGAGTGTTGAGAAGTGTAACTAGCGTTGGTTTTCATAATTGTATTTGAATCAAAATTTAATTGTCAAAAGAAATAAAAATATATTTTTATAAAAGGAAAATTATTTTTAGCATGGGTTTCATGCTCTATGTTTCTAAGTCAACTCTCCATTGAAGGCTTCTAGCCTTATGTCAAAAGTATGCCTTGACCCTCCTCCATCGAGTTGGATTTGCCTCTTTTCAAGTCAACCTATTCAAAATGTCGTGTCAGCCTCAAAGTGTAGCTTCAAACCAATATATACCCTAGCATTCAACCAAGTTTGAGAGAAGAGTAAGCAAGTTCAAATCTGCAACTGGATAGTCAAAGAAAGGATGCGAGTAGTATCTTAAAGAAAGGAAGGACTCATTACACAAATGAAGAAGATTATAAAAAGGAGAAACTAAAATTCTACCACATTTGTGAAAATGTCTGCAACAGGAGCAACAAAATTGTAGGGGTTGAAGTCTGTGACAAGAGCATCGAAATTGCAGGGGTCAAAGTCTATAATAGGAGCAACGAAATTGTAGGGGCCGAAGGTACAATGATGGAACAATGAAACTACAAGACCGAATTAGTGATTGAGCGATGAGCTTGAAGTCAAGAATGAAGCACTGCAGTTGTAGGGTCAAGTCTGCATTAGAACAATTATAGAGCTAAAGAAGACCTTGTTGACTTGCATCTAAGGAGAAGATTTATGTTTGGAAGTTTGAATTATCTTCATAAAAGTTGAATTTATGGATGAAGGGAGGTCTTGGTATTGGTTAAAATGGTCTTGGTTGTCTCATTTGACTTGGTTCTACTATTGAAGAAGTTTGGCTGGGTTTTCCCCTCAAAGAGGGGTTTTTCCCTGGCTACGCACCTACATATTGTATCATTGATCTTCATACTTTTGGTTAGGTAGTTGCTTGATGAAAAATTTAAAATAAAGAACATAAAAGAAGCTAATAAGAAACATGAAACATCACAAGTAATTATCTAAGAAAATAAGATCTTTTTGCCTTTATGATTTTCTAAATGCAGATCTAGTTTCTGTAATTAGACAACTTTGTCTAGGAGGACTCGTAGTCAACCAGAGAAGATGAGAGTGTTGAGTTCCAAGAGGATAAAATATAATAATGCAATGCGTTTGAAGAGGGATACTACGAGCCTAGATGTCATTATGATTCATCATAATTGATGAGACTGTTGAATCTTCATTGATAGTGTGAGGCATCATATGGGGTCTTCGCTTATAATGTACACGCAAAAAATTGAGAGTACCACAAGTGAAAGTGTTCAATCATAAAAAACTTAAAAATTTAATGTTGACGTGAACATTTGCACACCTAATCAACAAGGAGGAAGTGAGCCGGGTTGAGGCTCTTCAACATCCGAAGTGGTTTGGTGTAGTCACCCCTGACAGGTTTTAAGGCTCCGTTAGCCTTAGACCCTTTCTTCTTGTGAAGGAATAGATCCAAAAACTAATACTAATCTAAACTAATATAAACTAAGATTATCCTACAATAATCTAAACTAATCGTAAAGTTAAATTAAACTGTGATTGAATTATTTAGTTAGTTTTACAAATTATGAAGCGAGTTTCACCAACATAAATCTGGTATACACATTAAAGCAAGGAGCTAAATATTCCCCTATCAAATCACGATATACATAATAATTTTAATTTATAGATTGCATTTAGAAATTAGAATTAGAAATAGATACAAGATTTATGTTAGAGGGTCTTACTATAATACAACATATACAATTATGTTATAAAAATGACAAAGATCAAATCATAATGAAAATGGTTCAAAATAAAAATGATCTGCAATTAAATTTTTACAACTATTCAAAGGAATGAGATAAAATGCTATCTCTACATACAACTATCTATTAAGTAATTCTCAATGTGAATAAAGAATGAGTCAGTAATTGTAAACATACAAGTTACCCGATTTCATTAATAAATTGAGCATATCAATGTTTATTTCGATATGTCACCCTCATAATGCATATAAATAATTAACTAATATTACCTATATTACTTGGCCAAGTTATTTAAAAGGAGAGAAACCGTAATCAACTGTTTATCAGATTCACCTGCTTCTATCTATTGATTTATGAATCCAACCAATAAATATTCGAAAGAAAATATGAATCCGGTACAGTTACAATATTAACTCAATCTGCAAATAAAAGAAAACCATTATACAATCTAAACATCCGGGACCAACCCATAGATACTCAAATTCTTTTTAATGTCTAGATGGATAACTCTCTTAGGACACAAGTCACTGGAGAAGAGTATCGAGACAAGCTAGACCCATAGAATAAATCCAAGAAGGAAATGATCAAGCACTACATCCAAAAAACGATCAAACTGTGAAAATGCGAAAGCAAATGTCAAAGTTCAATACAAAAAGCCACCAAACTAAAATGTGGAAAGTGCTCAAAGCCAAACGTTCAAGGAACAATGAGTAATGATTGAAAGAATTAGCACAACATGACCCAAACTCAGAAGAGGAAAAGTGTAATAACGAGGATGAGGGGAAACCATCAACCACATATGGGCTATAATTCGATAAAAACATATGAAAGAGAGTGTCTATAAAAACATTACAATATGCAATAGGTATCAAAGAAGATTTCTACAGAATCAAATATTCTGTAATGGTTCTTTTACACTTTCAAATTCACATGTTATAAAGTCATAGCCCATTCATAATTTGTTTGCAATAACACAAAGAAACATGATCATGATGCTACAATTAAATAAAATGGTGATCGATGAAATCAGGTAGCCATTAAAAGTGAATCCCTCAGATACCTTGAAGTCCATAATCCCACCAATAGAAACTTGTCCATTAAGCTCATTTCAATTGAATCCAAACAAGTAGAAGAAATAGTAAGAATTTCCAAGAGGGGCCCTTTATTCTATAAAAAAAGAAGGGAGTAGGTTGGCGTGCCAAAATTGGCAGCTGACTAGGTGAACCAATTATCTCTGGTTTAACCATTTGAAACCTAGAAATCAAGGAATTATGATAAGATGGTGTGTTATGCTGGTACTCAAATAACCTAAAAAGTTTCATCTCTCATTTGTATGAACAAAAAGTAGAAATTTGCAACATGCCAAACCATTTCCACTCTAATTGAAAAGCCAGATAAAATATACACCAATGGGTAAACTTTATTGATAATGAGTTCAAGGAAAGACAAAGATGACCAATTAAATCATAGTGTAAGATTAAGTTTAATACCACATGCATGGCCACTGCTGTGAGCAGGCGTCATAGGATCAAGAAGGATGCCTTTTAACCCAATGGATATCCCACCCATTAGATATAGATTCAGAGTTTTGGTTATCATCTTTGATAAAAATCAACTGAAGGTCATTGTCCTAACTTGGTAACCAGATAATAACAACACCATTCCCAGTAATTAACAAAATATGAGCAAGCTAGCTCATGATGGGACCCCTTGTCTTCCAGTTTTTGTAACTAAAAATCATTACCCTGGCTTGGTGACTGGATAATGGTAATGTCTCTTTCGTTAACACCCATGGTCATGGTAGGTCGGCTCATAATGAGACCTCCTATCCCTCAGTTAATCCTTTTATATTTTTGAATTACATCCTGATTATTATTATTAACCTTAATGGATTACTTAATAGACGAGGAGGCAAATATTCTCCTAAGATCAAGGGATGACGTGAGTTTTTTTTGTAACTAATCTTTACTTGTCAATCTTGATACCCTCAAAACTCATTTTTAAGCAAACGATCCTGTCACAACTTTTAAAAAATGGTGGAAATATTAAGAACGATAAAATAATAAGTTTACAAGATCAGAAACTTAACTTATCATGAGGGTTGAGCGTTAGCACAAGGGAAACATCTTTGCAGAAAATATTTCCTTAAATATAGGATTTCATTTATGTATAATAGAGAATAAACTTCTTTCCCAATAGTCATGCCAAGGAGAATAAAAAAATGTCAAAAGATACCCCCCATCAAACCAAGGAGAGGAGTGACCGTGGAAAGTTGCCACTATTAAATAAAGCAAAGAAAAAAAAAGCGTGGAAATAGGCCAATAACCAATAAGCATCCACATTGTATTTAGTCAAATCACAAGACAAAAAAAGGATCGACATATAGGGGTACTATGAGTTATAAAATATTATATATTTTACCCTTTTATAAGTGTGTCCTTGGCTTGTAAAATTTTTATTAAATATTGTGCGAGGTGCTTTTATGATTTGACCTTTTATTAAACACAAATGAGATGAATGCTAAACTAAACAAATCTAGAAGGAAATTTGCAGGTATGATGTTGATTTAAAACTAAGAAGAGCCATACTACAATTTATATGAAATGAAAGAGAAGCTTATTATTTTACTAAATATATTCTTATTTTTTTGTTTTTTTTTTTAACACATGGTGAATCGGTAACTATCAAGTTTAATCCACGGGAGACCCAGGATCAAACCTCATTGCTGCCACTATAACACCAAGAGCATAACCAACCACCTGCAAGTCGGGTATACTAAATATATTCTTGTTTTTACACTTTAAGATAAAGATTGAATTAAGAATACAGAGTAAAAGAAACCAGGTTAAGGAAACTCCCCTAATAATGTTGTGATGACGACTCATATCCAACTCATACTTTTCACACCTGCATTATTTAAGTAAACAACAGAGTACAAATTAAGCAAAGACTACTCTACTCCTAAACCTAGCCTACAATAAACAATGGTTAAAATAGTAAGTGAAGTCATATATCTAGCGTAACCATTGAAGCAACTCCAATCCTGTAAAATCAAAGTAGTCCCAAATCAACAATGTGATTTGGAGCGTGTTATGATAAAAATGAAAAGAGTCATACTTACTTTAGTGATTCTAATTTAGAAACACAACAAGCATGACCTCAATATTCTTACTAAATTTTGCAAATTATGAATCCTCGAGCCATTGTGCTATCTTGTCATGAAACTGAAAATGAAAGTCATTTCTTGAATAAATAAAGTTTGCAGATGACAAGTGTATATTTTGAGGATTCACTAGGGAAATGAAAATACTGGTTTGATCCTTCCCATCGATTAAATCAAATGATTCAAAACTAGATGATGAAGGATAAAAAATAGATTGAACCAAAGGGTGATTAGGGAGTGTAGGACCTTCAAATTCAACCAGAGAAGATGTACAATCAAATATTATTGGAATCAAATCATTATATAACATATATCTCTTCCTTATGGGTGGTCGATAGAATATGTATCATTTTTGATTTTATAAGCATCATGTTCAATGGTCACATCACCTAACTTGTCATATCAAAAGGATCAAAATGTGGTGGCATCATGTAAGATAAATTATAATAATGTGCACCAACATATACAAATATATTGGGATCTAAAGAATAAAAATAATTGAAGAAGAGGAAATGAAAAGGTTCCCTTGAATCATGATAGTTAAAATCAGAAAAAATTTCAAGGGGCACATTTTCGCTTACCTTATTGTATTGAATATGATTAGGTGATCGATCATGACACATTAAATGATCATTAGGATTTTGCTCTCAAACGTTCAACAAGTCACAAGATTGAGGAACAACATCCTGAAAAGATTCTAGTTTTTCTTTAGAATGAAATGTGATTTTTTGATCCAAATTTATAGCCTTATTTTCAAAAGGAAATTCAACATTTCTAACATGTTCTATTTGAATATTTGAATAATCATTATCAATATTTTCATCAAAAGTTGAGTCTAAGAACAAATTAGATTGAGAATCAAATGCATCTTGATCAACAATGAATCTTTCTTTCACTATATTGCTAGTAGAAGATTGCTCAAGAGAGAGACTAATTTGGATAGTGTTGTGCTTGACCAATTTTACCTCTTCTATTTGTTCAACGGAACATTGAAATTGACAATTTTGAGACGAATCCATTTGAATTTGTAAGGTAGATTTGTGTTGCAATATGATATTGCGATATTTATCTAGTCTTCCAAATGCAATCAAATCTATATTAAGGTAAGGGGTACAAGAATTAGAAAAAACATCTAATATGAGAGACAAATAATAAAGATCAAATTTCTCTGAAGATAAATCACCTGCAATTAGTAACACCCTTGATTCCTCATATATCTTATTTTGATTATAGGTTTCAAAAGCATCTAAAGATTCTCTAACAAACCGAAACCAATTAAAGATAGAATATGGAAGAAAGGTTTCAAACCAATCCTTAATTATTCTCCTAAATGTGAAAGAGAATAGCTTGCACAAAATATTTAGACCAATAATAATATATTTGATACATTTACACCAAAATTGATCTAAATATTTTAGTGCAGGTATACTTCCCTCACTCTCAAACTGAAGTTTGTACAAGTGATAAGCTGTCTTGAGACGAATGTCTGGAAATACAAAGCTAAACGCATCCTCACACATAGAGGTTTGGATAGGATCCATTAATTAATAACATAATAAAGATACATACTCCATATATGTTAGCTTGTCTTCTAACCTACCTTCAAACACATGTGAGATGACACAAGAAGAATGGAAAATATGGAATTATAGAGGCTACGAGTTAAATGATTTAATTAATTAATTTTCCGTAGACCCTCCTTCTAGCGCCATTTTGTTGATGCAGGTATTTGCACACATAGTCAACAAGGAGGAATTGACCTGGACTAAGGATTTTCAACAAACCAAGTTGTTTGGTGCAGTCAACCCTGATGGGTTTTAAGGCTTCATTAGCCTTGGAACCTTTATTCTTGCGAAGGAATAGATCTAGAAACTAATCCTAATCTAAACTACTACAAACTAAGGTTATCCTACAATAATCTAAACTAGTCCTAAAGTTAAATTAAACTATGATTGAATCACTTAGTTTTACAAATGAATGAAGGGAAATTCACCAACATAAATCTGATATACATATTAACACAAGGAGCTAAATATTCCCCTATCAAATCACGATATACAAAATAATACTAAAATATAGATCGCATTTAGAAATTATAATTAGAAATAAATACAAGGTCTATGTTACATGATCATACTATAATACAACATATACAATTATATTACAAAAACGAGAAAGACCAAATCATAATGAAACATGTTCAAGATAAAAATGATCTGCAATTAAATTTTTACAACTATTCAAAGGAATGAGATAAAATGTTATCTCTACACGCAACTACCTATTAAGAAACTCTTAATGTGAATAAAGAATGAATCAATAACTGTAAACATACAAGTTACATGATTTTATTAATAAATAAAGCATATCAATGCTTATTTAAATATGTCACACTCATAATGCATATAAATAATGAACTAATATTACCTATGTTACTTGTCCAATTTATTTAAAAGGAAAGAAATTGTAATCAACTATTTATGATATTCCCCTGCTTTTATCTATTGATTTATGAATCCAACCAATAAATCATTCGAAATAAGAAATGATATTGTTCACAAATTGGTTATAGTTATAATATTAACTCAGTTTGAAAATAAAAGAAAAACATTATACAGATCTAAACATCTGGGACCAACCCACAGATACTCAAATCCTTTTAATGTCTATATGGATAACTGTCTCTCGACACAAATCAAGAAAAACATTATACAGATCTAAACATCTGGGACCAACCCACACATACTCAAATCCTTTTAATGTCTATATGGATAACTGTCTCTCGACACAAATCACTAGAGAAGAGTATTGATCAAGTTAAGTGTTCACAAATTGAAACGACATTGAAATAACAAAGAGATGAAATAATCCTCAATATTTTGTTTAAGAATCAAATCACTAAACATAGGAAATTTCTATCTTCTAAATCTAAAGATATCTGTGAGACGATGGAACAAAAAAACATAAGTAATGGACTGAATGAAACCAATTCAAAAAATATGCATAAACATTTATATTCCACAGTCAAGTTTGACAACATTCCTTGCTAAAAAAATTCTCCCTTTCGCATCCCCCTACAACACTCAGCCTCAGCCTCTGAATAGCGCCATCCTCCCCTCTTCTAAAAATTTGATCCCTTATATAAACAAAGGGCTTGCCTCTTTTTGTTACAAATTGATATTTCATTTCTAAGTACAACTACAAAGCATTATCTTTTTGAGAAATATAGGGATTCGATATCAGACTTAGTTTTCCCAAATCGATACAACTTCAAGAATAAAAATGTTGCTTTAGATCAAATGTCAATACGGGGAAAATTGAGCTTGATTGGAATAAAAATGACCCAACACCAAAATATGACCTTTAAAATCTCCAACAAATCATTTTCAATCCTTAGATCTAAACTACAGTTGCAGAATTGATGGATTAGATCAAAGAAATCGTCAGAAACTCAACGATTTTCTTCTTGGGTGTGACTGGAAAAATCTGAGAAAATGACTTCGAAAGAACAAACAATATCTCCCAAACGGCGCAAAAATTCGCAAAAATATCTTAGGTACAACTAATTTGGCTAGTTGGGAGAAAAACCTGTGTTTCAGGTTTTTGAAATTTGTCCTAGTTTGGCCGAGATCTGCGCCAGAAATCAGGGTTCCATTTTTTTGTTTCACCCAGTTTTTTTATTTTTATTTTTGAAATTGGGGACAATTCCCACATGCATTTAGTGTTTAGATTTTGGTCCGTTCATATACGCTTTTTGTTGAGTGTCCCACCCACGGTGAACGTGGATGCGACAATTTCCTCAGTTGTGAATCATGGGTGCATGACCCCGCGGGGGACCGTGTTGTAGGTGTTCACTATTGTTGGGGTGGGGGATTGATTTCCCATAGGGCATGGTCCCCGATTTCCCATCCAATGGAATTTGGGTGGGCGAGCAAGGGAGTTTCAAAAAGGAGCTCACATTTTTGTGGGGAATGATGGTTATGGTTTTCCGCATAGGGCATCTATGGAATTGGGGACATGGGAGACGAAGAAGATGGAATTGGGGAGTGGGCGATCTGGAATGAGTGGGAATGATGGTTATGGTTTTTCGCATAGGGCATCTATGGAATTGGGGGGTGGGCGATCAAGGGAGTTTAAAAAAGGAGCACATCCTTGCGGGATGAGTGGGGAATGATGGTTATGGTTTTTCGCATAGGGCATTTATGGAAATGGGGACATGGAAGAAGAATACGCAAAGGAGGAGGAATTGGATTTCCATCTTAATGGAATTGGACGGGGAGGGGCACAAGGGGACGGTCAAGGGAGTTTCTAAAAGGAGCACATCCTTGCGGGATGTGCAGCATTGCAGGTAAGATGAATGGGGAATGATGGTTATGAATTTTTGCATAGGGCATCTATGGAATTGCGGACATGGAAGAAGAATACGCAGAGGAGGAATTGGGGACATGGAAGAAGAATACGCAAAGGAGGAGGGAGTCCTTGCATGTGGGGAATTTCTTCTTTTTACTTCTTCTATGGAATTGGGGACATGGAAGAAGAATGGAAGAAGAACACGAAAAGGAGGAGGGAGTCCTTGCATGTGGGGAATTTCTTCTTTTTACTTCTAAGTCTGAAGTCTTTTTGGATTGCGATGATCTACCAGTGGAGAATGCTACCATGGTGCCAATAGTATGGGATCTACCAGCGGATAATGCTACCATGATGCCAATAGTATGGGAGGGAATCCCAGTTAAGGTTGGTGAGTCAGGTAGTGCTGGTGGTGGGATAAGAAGAGGACTCAAAGGAGGAGTAACAGATGAGGATGGTTGTCATTGGGTGGAGACTTATCATCTTCTAAGCTACATGAAATATAGAGAATTTGATTGACAAGATTGCTTTCCTCTAGATTCTCTATGGGAATGTGGGTTTGGGAAATGAACACTGTAGATTAGTTGAGAGTGCGAAGAGCATCTTGATAACGAGGGAGGTCCAGATAGTAGTGAGTGTAGTGAGTGTAGTGACCATACACACCACAAATTAAACATGGGTTATTAGTATGCAACCCATAAAGTCATGAGCATTGGGAGGTAAACTAAGGGCCTCCCATATTACTAGTAGCTCAGGGAAATTATTTGTGTCATGTCCAATGAAACTACAAATAGCGTAGGAACGAGGAGAATTAATAGGTGGGAGTTGTGGTGTTTGGGTATCTACATTTATCATGTGTGGGTCCATGATTTGTGGAGCCTTTCCCAGTTCCTTCATCAGGTTGTTGTAAGGGTCATCAAAGGAGGTTCAGTTGGGGAAGGGCTCGAAGGTTGTGATGTGGGCGATGGTGTCTTATTATAATTAAGGATCATATGAATATATTGTTTAGGGGGATTGTTCAATGGAGTCATTTACTAGACAAAAATTCTAAGGGTGATACCAAAGAGTGTAAGAGTGGCCATTATAGGATGCTCTACCTGACTTGGTATGGGAGATATAAAAGGAACTTGAAGGATGGGTGGGTCATGAGTTCCAAATGATGGAATAACTATGGGGGTTGGAATCATCACAAAAGGTTCTTGGAAAGGAGTCTATTTAGTGATTGAGGGATAGTCTGTGGTGTCAAATGAAGGACTAGCTATAGAAGTAACATAGGGATTCACTCTGGTGGGTGTGAGATGGTCAGATGCCGAGACTGTGATCCAGACTTGCAAGAACACAAAAAATACATATGTAGACATAAACACAAATATGTAACATAAATAAAAATTCATTGCATTAATATTAAAGAACTGAAATATGCTAAAAGACAAAATGGAAATAAATTAGCTCGGGTGATGGTAGCTTATCTCTGAGAAGAGATGTGGTGGCTACAACCTTTGAATTGTGTTACAATGAGGACCAAGGGCCTTTTTATTATTGAAAAAAAAATGAAAACCCTAAACAACCAAAACCCTAACCCCAGGAGATGAAACACCAAGAGTTTGTGGGCTTAGTTGGGCATCCAACTTCCGGGGTCGTAACTTGGTCATATGATCTCTGTTTAACGCGCATGATACCTCGTTGGAAATATCTATCCGAGTACTACATGATTTTCCATATTCCCTTTGTTATGGAGATGGGCCTACTGTGGACCTCAAAAAATGCCATTTAGGGGGTAAGAACAACTCCAGAATTTAAGGATCCGAAAAATTGCTAAAAATAGTAAATGCCACTATAATTAAGGAAAAAGACAAAAATGAATGGAGGTCTAGGTGGAATAGGTGGATGGTCACCAATATCCACCTAGATCATTCCTCACCCCCTTAGGGAGCAATGGTCCCCATTACGTGCAGAGTCTCCATGAGGTGAATAAATGTTTGTTGAACCTGGTCCTTGGTGAACCACTTTCCCTCGTGAAGGAGTTGGCCTACTTTTACAACTCAATATAGTTGGATTCTCTGCTAGCAAGTGTTCTTGATCTATGTTTCCATGATCTTGTCAGTTGTGGCCTACTCGATGTAGCTTGGGTTGAGCTTTGTTGGTGTCAGCTGCTCAACAACGTCGGTTGTGTCCAACAATGGAGGAAAGTATGGTTGCAGCCAATCCACATTGAATATTGGGTGAATACCAAGGAATGTTGGAATGATGAGCTCGAAGGAATTGTCCCCTACAACCTTGGTGATGGTGTATGACCCATATCAGAGTAGGCAAAGCTTGTAGTGGGGCCTAGTGAGGCATTCCTTCTGCAAATGTAACCAAACTTTGTTTCTCACTGGGAACTTGTGTGGCACTCGATGCTGATCATGATGCTAGTTGTATTTAGAATTGGCTCTGTGCAATATGTCATGGACCTGTTGACAGATGTTCTGAATGTGCTCAATGAAGTTGTTAGCCCGATCAACTTCGGACTGGACATGAGTCAAATATTCTTGAGTAGCTGCAAATGGTATGGCCACATCATTGAGACATAGTGGCTGGAATCCCAACCCCACCTTAAAGGGGCTGTGGCTAGTTGAGAAATGGAGAGTTCAGTTGTAGGTGTGCTGGACATAAGGGAGGATTTCATCCCATGTGCGTGGATGCTTCAAGTTGTACATGCACAAAATGTGCATGATCATCTTGTTTACGATCTCTGTTTGGCCATCAGTTTGGGGGTGGAAGGCAGTGGAATTAGTGCACTTGGTATGTGACATCGACCAAAGGCTCGACCAAAATGTACTTAGGAACTTTCTATTCCAATCTAAAATAATGGAGTGTGGAAGCCCAAAATGTACCCACAGTCATTCAAAGAAGTGCTTAGCAGTGGCTTCTGCTATGATACTCTTCTTGCAAGCCACCAAAATGGCTATCTTAGAGCATCTGCCAATGACCATGAACACTCAGTCATTTCCATGCTTAGTAGAAGGAAAGCTCGACATGTAATCGATGGAGATGGATTCCCAAGGCTAATTAGGAGTAGGAAGAGGAGTTTATAGGCCTTGCTTCTTGATTGTTGGTTTGGCAATGACGTAGGCAGTGCAAGATCTGATGTACTTCCCAACATCTTGTTGAAGGTTTGGCTAATAAAAATACTTTTGCAGCACTACCATTGTTTTATGTACTCTGAAATGTCCAGTGGCCCAACTGTAGTGCGTCTCCCAAATCATCTTGGAACGCTCTCTTGTAGGAACACATAGGTGTCCTAGGTGGCATAACAATGGAACCTGGAGGTGAAAATTTGGAAATTGCTTTCCTTCCAGGAACATCTAATGTGTGTTGCTGAATTTTGGATCGCTCTTGTAAATATGTGGCCACCCTGAAGTCTCGTGTCCACAAGAGTTGAGCACAGTGGTCAGCGCCATAACCGGTGGTCGGTTGAGACAATATGCAACATCATTGGTGCGACCCTTCTTGAACTTGATGTTCAAATGGAACTGCTGTAGATGTGTGGATCAATTTTGATGGTGATCGTTCTACAACTTCTCTTGTGTCTATGTGAAATGCAGGGTCGGTGGTCTGTGTGGATGACCATTTCCTTCCCCAAGATGTAATGCTTCCATTGTCGCTAGACATGTACAATATAATACATCTCTTTTTCATAAGTGGGATACTTTCAGACTGTATTTGAAAATGTCTCACTGTGATATGCCACTAGATGCCCCTGCTAGGTACGAACTACATTAATAACATAGTTAGAGGTGTCTGTCTCAGTTTCAAATGGTTGCTACAGATCTGGTAATGTGAGCACTGGTGCAGAGAAGAGGCTATGCCTCAACTCCACAAACTCCTTTTGTTGGGATTTAGACCAAAATAACTTTTCTTTCGCTCCACCCTTGGTGAATTGACTCAAAGGCCAAGTGATATGAGAGAATCCCAACATGAACCTGCGATAAAAAATGGAAAGACCCAGAAAGTTGTGGAGCCTTGATAGAGTGGTTGGAGCTGACCAATATCGAATAAATTGTATCTTGGTTGGGTCCATGCGCAAACCCTGCTCATTAACAATGTACCCTAGATATTGAGCCTGGGTCATACCAAAAGTGCATTTCTCCAAATTGGCACAAAATTTGTGTCGTTGCATGGTTTGGAGGGCCTGTTGGATATGGTTTATGTGCTCTTCCTAACTCTGGATGAAGATCAGGATGTCGTCCAGGTACAATACCATGAACGTGTTATTAAAGGGATGCAATATGTGTTATCAACCTATTTTACACCCTAGGGTTAGTGTTCCTTAGTCCTCATGGTTGTTTCACTTTTTCTAGACCTTAGACCTTCTTTCTTCCAATCATACTTCCTAGTCGCATGGATTGAGGCCCATGAAAGTGACTGGAGCCTTCTAGTTTCTCCCAACCCTTCCTTGTGCGAGTGACTATGGCCTTTTTCACTCTTTCCTATGCCTGCAACTAGGGATCTCTTCTAGAGTGTCTTGGTCCCTAGGAGATCAGTTCGACTTATCACTTATTCAAGTTGGCCAGGACTTATCATTTAGAAGTTTCCATGAATTCTCATCATCTTGAGCATCTACATTCATCCTCTTGGGACCTCTCTTCTGCCTATTTATATTGGACCATTTGGGAGGGTTAGGCTAGTTTTTGGAGAGCCATATTCTTGGTGAGCTAGAGATATTGAGTTTATGCTACTATCTTGATGCTAGAGAGAGAGCTTGTGGGGTTCTTGTTGTTTGGGTGTTGCTCTTCATGCTCATTTCCTTGTTATAGTGAGGAGTCTCTTCCAGATTGTGGAGAGGAAGCTTTGAGGTGAAGGTATATGGTTGTAATCTGATTTTTTCATGATTAATAGAAACATATGTTCCTTCCTTGTATCTATTTGTATTCAACATACTTTATAGTCGTTTCTATGATATTTTGATCTAATGATCTTCTGAGGAAGGTCACTTGTTGTCTCTGTTTGTTTGCGGTTGTGTAGGCATCGATATCAGGTGTGGGCAAGGTAGATCGCACGAGTGGAGTGCGAGAATCTGCATCATACCCAAAATCCTTTCCCAATATGCGAGGAGGCTAGATACGCACATATTTCCTTGTAGTATATAAAACTGACTATATGATGCATGTTTGATCATTTGTGTTGGGAGACTATTGTATTTATATTAGCATTTCCTTTTTTTGTCTGGTGATCTGATTTGGATGCGAGATCACAGAGTAACAACTCCTTGCATGCAAATTGTGATGCAACAGAAATGGTGCTTTCAATGAGAGACGAACTCATGCATATTCCGTCTCCACTCAAGCGATCTACCTTATCTACACCTTATCTTGATCCCTACACATAACCAAAAACAAACAAAGACAACAAGTGACCTTCCTTGGAAGATCATTAGATCAAAATATCATAGAAATGATTATAAAATATGCTGAATACAAATAGATATAGGGAATGAACTTATTTTTCTATTAATCATGAAAAAATAATATTACAGCTATATACCTTCACCTCAAAGCTTCCTCTCCACAATTTGGCAGAGTCTCCTCACTATAACAAGGAAATGAGCATGAAGAGAAATTCTCAAACAACATGAACCTCACAAGATTTCTCTCTAGCAACAAGATAACAACATAGATTCAAGATCTCTAACTCACCAAGAATCTGGCTCTCCAAAAACTGGCCTGACCCTCCCAAATGGTCCAGTATAAATAGGAAGAAGGGAGTTACCAAGAGGAGGAATGTAGATGCTCATGACGACGAGAATTCATGGAAACTTCTAAATGATAAGTCCTGTCCAACTCAAATAAGTCATAAGTTGAAATGATCTCCTAGGGACCAAGACACTCTAGAAGAGATCCCCAATCGCAAACATAGGAAAGAGTGAAAAATGCCATATTCTCTCACACAGGGAAGGACTAGGAGTGATTGGAAGGCTCTAGTTGCTCGCTTGTAGTTAGAAACAGAGCGAATGACCAAATTTAGCCTTTCTTGTGTGTGCGACCAATCTTCTAGCCTTGAAAAATCATTTTTTTCCTCAGAAGTTTCTGTTTTTATCCTTGATCTATCTAAGCTCCCTATTTACTGGTTGGATCTGGTCCAGATCTGTTTTCTTTTGTTTGATTTCTTTAGATTTTCTTTCCTTCATTGGGAGAAGGTTTTTGTCTTGTATTAGGCATTGATCTTCTTGTTTTTTGGTTGATCTATTAGAGATCTGTTGGATCTATTTGTTTTTTTTGCTGTTAGCTGTCGATCTTTGTTATATTTGAGCCATTTCTTATTCATTGGTTGGGATCTTCCATTTCTTGTGTTCTTCAAGGTTCCCTTGAAGGATTCTTTGTGTGCTTTGGTTGAGGATTAGTGTTCTCATTTCTATATCTTAGTTTCAGATCTGTTGACTACTTTTGGTGACTGCTTGGATATGCTTCATATCTCATTTTCATATGTGTCTCTTGTGCACTTTTTTCACTTGTTTTTGAGTGATCTCTTTCTTCTTTTGGTTATTTTCGTCACAATTGGTGGTGTTGTGATTGGTTGTGCAATTGTCATCTAGGAAAGTTCATTTGAGTGTGTTTTGATTGTCTTATATCGCTCTCATTTGATCTTGTCTAGGCCTTCTTACCTCTAGGGTTTGGTGTTGACCTTTGTAGAACATTGGCCTTAGTTGAGCCATTGTGTTATAGCCCTAGCCTATTGAAATTTCCTTCCTTCTTCCACTTTTGTCTTTTGGTTTGATTGCTTTGAGTGTGTTTGTTTGTTTATCTTTGTTTTCCTAGCTTTAACGCTTTTGGAGTGATTTGCATTCTTGTTTGGGAAATTTTCCTTGGTCTCTTCTCGGTTACTTTGATTTTACTTTTTGGTTTTGTTTTGGGTCATCAATATAAAAAAAAAAAAATAGGGATAATTTGCATATTAGAATTTAGTGAGAGGTGCATCAATAGGCATTGGTGTGTTGTGTGGAAAAACTCTTACCCTCCTGTAATTAGAATTCATTAAACTGAAATGAGAATTTTCATATAGCTGCATCAGGGTTACTAACAAAGAGTCATTCACACCATTTTAATTTCATGCCATAACCCAACTATGTAAATAAAAACCACTTAAAATCAACGTGATAATTAAAATTAACTAGACTCGTCTTTTATTTTTACTAGTAGCACACCAACACTAGCTTAGGATAGGGTCTTGGAGATAGGAGTGTGAGTTAACTGCTCTAAGACTACAAACCACACTTAGTAGCTTGTGGTAGGGAGTTAAATCCATTTGCAGTAGTGTGGTATGGGAAGCCCTTCTAACAATAGGGTTAAGCACGAGGTCACACTTGGGCTAGGCAGGGTGACATGGCCCATTTCGCTTAGTTTCGGGTGGCGCGATATAGCAGAATTTGCACGCATACAAACAGTGTTATTAGCATTTGATGTAGCACTTGGGGACCACTTGGGAGGAAAATATCAAGGGGGTTTTGATCTTATCTCTTTGAGTTAAGTGCCTTTCCCTTGCGTGTGGATTTTTCCTGAGACTATCCCCCCAGGTCCTGTTATTGTTAATAGTGACCATAATGGCCTATCTTTTTGGGCTCATACAAAGGTGCAGGGTTGGGGTGGTCTTCTCAGTACCTGGGGTAGATATTAGTCATACTCTCTTAGTCCTCTCGGAGGGTACCCCACGACTAATAAGGGAACTTTCACCGAGTTCACAACTAAAAGGGTTGGGAAGCAGGTTGCTAGTATAATTGTTCCACCACCAACTTCTTTGTATTTTGGTTTGTGTGTGCTATATTTTAGGAAGTTTCTAGTGTGTGTTGTTTGGTCTGAGTCAATAGTTTTGGCCTTAGGGTGTTTGCACTAACATAATTGTGTTAAATTATACTTTTTCACCCTAGCTAAATTTATTCACCGTCAGTCACGATGTCTTCACGATTTTCCTCCTGAACGAGGTGGACTTATCACTCCTGCATGGAGAGTGCCTGTCGGTGCTCAAGACTTAGATCAACACATAGTTTTGGAGTCTATACCTGGTCCTTCTAGTAGTGATTTTATCTCTATTGAGACTTTGGCAGATGATTCTGCTGCTCCTGCCAATCCACCCTTGACCGATCCACTAGGACTTTAGTTGTTGCAGCTGAACCCTCACGGTTCTATTCTGACTTATAGTTTTGTACCTTTGTTAGTTTTCTACCCTATGGTAGAGTCTGAGACCTCATTACCTTCTCCATCGGCAGTGTCAGCTGCCATGTCATCATTGCCACCTCTTAGTGGGGCCATACCTACTCCTCCGTCTACACCTCTCACATCTTCTTGGGGAATTCCACCTGTTTCCTCTATAACTCCTATGAATTTCCCTCATGTGTCTATGCCTACTCCATCTTCTACACCGAACATGGGTGTTAATCCTAGTAAGCCAATAGGGTCAAGATTCATTTCTCCTTCCTTCGCTCAACCCACTATTCCTATCCCTCAGTTAGGTATAGTTACTTCGGGAAATCCATGGGGGGGATCACCAGTTATTCCTAGTCAAGTTAGGGGAAATGTTGCGTCTAATATGTCACAAGCTTGGTACAATTTTCTCTTTGGAGGGATGCCACCTACCAACACCTTTCTTGGGGGGCTAGTTTACCTGGGGGAAACCTTGCTGCCAATACCATCACCCACAGGTTATCCTCCTTATGTCGGTCCTACTGCACAAAGTGGTCCTTATTTTACTCTTGGGTACAACCCCATGAGAAGTCATGCTCTTGGGGGTCCTTTTCTCTCTGGGGGCACATACTCTGGGGGGCAACATCCATTTACCAGTCATTCTGGCCTGTAGTAGTCTTATGCTGGGGTTAACCCTTTCCTTCACCAACAAGTGAGTCATTCTAATCCTTATATGGGGGGACCACAAGGTTGGTCATAGGCTTCTCCTACCTATGATCCATTTAGCCAACTCCACAATCTGTTCTTATCCTCTCTTGATTTACCAGATTTGGAAAAGTTGACTAATGACCCCATCCGACATGATCCCTAGTGGCCATCCATGCCCACCAAATTTCCATATGATATTCCCAAGTTTGAAGGGAAGCTTGGGGAGAATCCATCCACCCACATTACCACCTATCACTTATGGTGTTCCTCTAATTCTTTGGTGGATGATTCTATTAAAATTCTCTTGTTCCAACGTACGTTAACTGGGGATGCCGCAAAATGGTATATCGAGTTAGATACTGCATCCTACAATGACTTTGCCTCCTTAGCTCAAACTTTCTTGACACACTTCCAATTGCCTACTCGATATGATATCAACTCTGATATCTTGTCAAATTTCAAACAAGATGATGCCACATTAATTTTTTATCACATTCATGAGTGGCGTCATCACAAGAGGTTAGTGAGAACCAAGTTACCTGATGAAATCTTATATAAGTGGTTCATTCGCTCTCTCCAACCCCATATTTCCAAGGATGTGTCCATGTTTCGATCCATTACCAAGGAGAAAGCCATTTTAGCTTCCCAATAGTTGGATCTTATCTATTCACAGTCAAGTACGCTATACAAAGTGTTTCCTAATGCCCCTAGGCCTTCTATTGACCCTCCTAAACCTACTCCTGGCCCACATGTCGATGGTGTGATTGGGTCTGTTTCCGATTCTGTGAGCCAAATTGCTATCCAACTTGAGAAATTGATTGTTACATCTCAATCCCCAATAAGTGCATCTAGCTTTGCTAAAGCATCCTCTCCTAAGCATTCCACCGACGTTCTACGGTGAAGTCCACTCAATCGAAGAACAACCAACAATTTGGTGGTAAGAAAAATAAGAAGAATAAACAAAAGAACCAAACTTCTCAGGAACCCCAAACCAACCCTCAGAGTTAGGGAGGGGTAACTAGTGAATGTTATCATAAAATCAAATTCCCTTGAAAAATCTGTTTATGTGAACACCTCACTCATGAGTGCCCTCGGATGGATGAAGTCCATAGGCTCCTTTCACCACCATCTACTCAACAACCTATTATTTTGACTCATCCATTCCTTGCACAACCTCAACAACAGATGGTTGCTCAACCTCCTCCACCTCCACAAGGGGGCAATGAGGGGTCATTTTCTCATTCCACCAACAATTCATCCATATTTATGTGCAAAGAAGATGTGAATGTGACTACATGAGCCAAATCATATGATGTTCCTGAGTCGAGTTCTTCTTCTAAGGACTCACCCACTCCACCTACTTCCACTGGATCTCTCACATTAGATAATCCTTTGGAACTAGTTTATCGCCCCCCCCAAAGGTATCATCCATAAGACAACACATAATCCCTCTGCCCGAGCTGCTCAACATTACAGTATTGTTGAAGACCTTACTTAGGCTCCTTGTGCCATGTCTTCCCTAGAGGTTTTGCAAAGCTTTCCTCAGCAACACAAGGCCTTGTTGTCTATGATTGGCGGAGTCAATCTATTTGAATAAAGTCTCATTGTGTTTAATGCTAACAAGGCTACCCATCAATTTTCCCATCAAATCGCTTTTCAGATTATTGTGTGTTTTCTTCACAAGAATATTCATCGCACCTTGGTGGATGAAGGCTCTTCTACTTGTGTCATGTCAACATCCTAATAGAAGGCTCTTGGATCTTTGGTTCTTGCTAAGTCCAACACCACTCTTCAAGCCTTTGATGGACATAATTGTTTTCCTAACGAGGTTCCACTAAAGTTTTCCATTGAGTTAGGGAGAAAAACTGTTTATGTCGATGTTGAAGTCGTCGATGCTCCATTGGATTATAACCTTCTCCTTGACTATAGTTGGTTCTATGCCATGACCGCAATTGGCTCATCTGTGTTCCATGTCCTTTGCTTTATTCATGAAGGAAAGGTTGTTACTGACCAACTTGACTATTGCATTTTTCCACTACAGGGAATTCAATCCCACTTGTGGGAGATAACCCTAGTCAGTTTTAGAGTTTTGGAGCGGGGATGTTTAGAAGCTCATCTCTTATTGGGGCATTTACTCAATTACCACTTCCTGACATTTCTTCATCTTTGACTAAACATCTTATGCATATGATATCTTCTGACACCTATGGATCCCATAGACCTCTTGATCCTTGGGTGGTGTCACCTAATCCTATGGAAGTTGATCAAGCTAGGGAGCACCCTCCATAACCCGTTATGGAAGATATTTCCTCTCCGAAAGTCCCATCAGTACCTATTGATGTTGGTCATAAACTCCATCACAATATGAAATATGACTAGGTTCCTTTTCCCACACAAGCCGTCAATATTCCTGTTCCACATGACTCCCTCGATGACAAACCTCCCTGGCTAGTCAACTTGGAGGTCATGGATCTATCCATTAATAGTATTAAGGAGTTTATGTCTCTTTTTGCCTCTAGTCTCCCCGATTCAGAATAAGTATAGCTTAGTGAAGAAAATCTTGAATCAAACCAGGGGGTGTCTCCTCAGTCCTCCTTGGAAGTGTCACCCTTGGACCGAGTCAAGTCTTGGGATTCTACTATTGAACTTGCCAACGAATTTCCCACTTCATTTCCACCTGTTAACGAGCATCTTGTACCCTATTTATGTCTTGATATTCCCTTATGTCCTCAAGTTAATTTTGAGAGCACGACTATGTTAGAATGTCCCTGGCATGGTCAACCTTTCCGGATTGGGAAGTTTGATTTCCTTTGGCATGGCCCCACATTGGTGAGCCATATGGTACCTTTACCCTCCATGATTTCGCATATAGAAACCTTTGGCATGTTCCTGGTTGTGGGCACACATTAATGTGACCTACTAGACTATGTTGTGCTTGTACATATTGTACATAGCAGTGTGATTTTTTTACCTCTTTTGGTTTGGTGTTTAATGTGAGTATTTGTCATGCCTTATTTATGCCAAAAATCCAAAAAATAAAATAAAATTATATGGTCTTGTTTTTACATCATCCATGATTATGTCTTTCATTATGTGATTTGACCATGGGTCTGGTATTTCTAGATAAATTTTACAGGATAGGGTGGCGTTTCTATTGTGACATCCATTGGACCTTAGGTGCATTTCTCTTGAAATTGGAATATAGGGGTAGGTCACATATCATGATCTCTATTGCATTATTGACAGTTTATGCGATCATTTTGCCTTAGGTCCGACCATGTCAAGTTGCGAAATTATCCACTCTCCTTTATGAATGTCATAGCTTGGTGGTAGAAATTACTCTCTCATGGAATCCCTAGTTAACAACTCTTTTTCATCTTGGTGTCCATGCAATCATTTTTATTACCTTGTAGAATCCCTCCTTTTGAATGCCATGATCTAGAATTTGAGTCTCATGTCCTCTTCTTCGTCATATTTTTGGCTATACCCCAGGATGATTCCACCACTTTATCCCTTGTGATTTCCATCGTCATCATCTGCTTGGCCTATCATCCACTTTCACTGGGTGTTTTACCGTTTCTTGGAGGAACTACTATGATGAGTGGTCCTATTAGCGAACCTCTTGTCCACTTTATGTCATGAGTAGTTCCATCATTACCGAAACCAATTAGGAGGAATTTCCTTTAAGCTCTCTTCAGACTCCTTAATTTAGAAAAGATTACCGAGTGAGCTTGTCTCCTTCACGCTCATAAAATTACTTGTAGGGTCATCTACTTAATATAATTTTAACCCTTTTCCAAGTTGGGATAGACTAATTATGAAAAATAAATGCCCTAGTCTATTGTGGTTAGGAGGTTCTCCCTTGTATACTTTTAGCTCTTTTTCGGGCTTGGGGGACATCTTTATGAAAAAGGAACTTATAAAAAGAGAAGGGAGGGAACAATTTTTTCCATTAGTCATGAAATGAAAACATTCTTTGTGTCACCTTTGAACACAACACCTGTTTGATTCATTATCTCATAGTTGGGTTTTAGCTTGCATGGGAGTTGTACCATACATATGAGTTGGTCTACTCCTCTGGCTGGTTACTCTTCCATTCATATGGAGCATGCCTTGATGTTTCCTGGGCCATTGAATGATATCACATGGTGCTCATTAGTCATGTTACTAAGTCACTTTTGTGTTGTGCCACTATGTGTTCAAGGGAAGTCTTAGCTTGTGTCAACCATCTGCAGTAGCCCGTTGACCTTTTTGAGTCGGCCATCCCTATGTCAGTTTTACTTCATCTCATGACTTCATCCATACATCACATCATCCTGGTCTGTTCTGTGTCGATTGATGGGGGATAAATCAAGGCCCTCCTTCGACAAATCTTCTCTTGTCAACTCCAACTCATTATCTAGGAGCTTGATCTAGGAACCAGTAGTACCTTAGAGCTTGCTGAACTCAGTGGCAGGCTTCCTCGCGGCTGATAGTGGGTTTACATCACTGACTCCTAATTGATCGAGTTCAGTGGTGTTCGACTTAAGCTCATCTATTCACACTTAATGGACTGTACTAGGTATCTTGGGGTCCATTTTCCTCATTGATGGTCTCCCTCGTGTCTGTTACTGGTTTACCTCATTGGCTAGTAATCAGATGATTTCTACCATGCTCGACATCAACTCATATATTCGCATGATGTATATTTGTACCATCAGGGTTATGTTGAAGACCTTGGGTTAGGGACATCTCACTATTATATGGCATCCTTCCCAGGCTGCGTTGGAGTCATATATATCTTATGTACTTTGAGGACTATCTTGGGAAACTTCTCTGCCTGTCATGTGTCCATAGTCCTACTAATGTATACTATGACATAGATCCACGATTGTATTTGTTTGTGGCTATGCTCTATTTATTGAGTCACATGGATCCACTGTGTATGTCTTTCGTGGCCATGTTTTAGCACAATTTTATATCATGGATCCATTGTGTATGTTTTGGCGGCCATGTTCAATATCTTCTTATGACCAAGCATGGGTATGCTCGCCTTAGGGATGTTATTAACACAGATGAGACTTCAGCTACAGAGTCTTCCGATCCAAATTCTTGGCTTTGTCTCCTCACTCCTGTTTTGACCTCTAAGCTTTATCATAATGTATTTCGGCCATCAACTTTTCTTCTGACCTCATACATTAGGGGGCATGTGTTATCAACCTATTTTACCCCTAGGGTCAGTGTTTGATCCAAATTGGATCATTATATTTTTTTTCATCGATCTCGATGCATTTGGAGTGGAAAAAGTGGAGGAATCAGCTCACGGGACTATTTTTACTGGTGGGACCCAGTTTGGTGAAACAGGGTCTGAAACCTTCCATGAGAGTTTTGAGGCATCAAACAATGCTTTTTGGGGGTAAAAATTTGTCGCTGAAGTGTAGCATCTTTTCATGCTATTCTACACACAAAAATCTTTCCAACGACATAAGAATTGCGTCAATCGAAGTCTGTATGCAAACATTATGCCACTCAGAAGTTGACCTTCCTCTTTTCACACCTATAGTTTGGGAGAATGCCACATCAGCCCCCATTATTAATGGAAAAAGGGCTAGCCATGTGTTTTTTATGTAAAAGACTCTAGAAGAGTCTATTTTGTAACTCTTGTTATGAGTTGATGTAGTCAAACTTAACCACTAGTAGGCTATTAGGATGTGTTGTAACGGGCCACTAGGAGGAAGAGGCATTCCATTCTTTCGAGAGAATTTGTTCCATAGTTGAGCAAAGATAGTCATTAGAGATAGGAGGTAGAGAACACAAAGAGGATTCGTGCATTGTAGCAGCCCATGAGCCACATACATTACTTCTTTGTATCTGTAGCCATATTTCCAGACAGAGAAAGAGAGCGAAGCAGCGTCACCTTCCAGCTGGGTTTTCTCTAGAAAGGGTTTCATAGAGAGCATATCTTGTGTATTATGTGGGTGTGAGATAATTTTGTTGTTATCTAATTTTCTTCTTGAATTAATTTTACTTGCATTCACTAATTACAGTTAATTTTATAGATCTAGAAATTAAATAAATATGTAATACTGTAGAATCTTAAATTTTTAATATAATATTATCAGATCTGTTGTGACAAAATGTCCATTGGAATATCCACGATAGTTTACGGGTCATTTGGTATCAGAGCAGGTTTCTTTGGGTATTTTTTGGAGATTGCAAGGATCTAGATCTGCAAGGCGGAAAATCGTAAAATCTAATCATGGGCGAGGAATATGTAAATGAACCTCGTGATCCTGTAGAGGTGAGGTTTTCATGGCTCAAAGAACAAGTCACATATATAAACCACAATGCAAACCTCCTCATGGTGGCCCTAAGAAATAAGTTGGGGATATTTGGAGAAGAAGGGGGTTCGAATGTAGAGGAAAAATTAGAAGGGGGATCGAAAGATCGGGAAGACACAGATAAGCAGTTGGGGAAAGAACATGGAAAAGATCAACCCAGTTCGAGTGTCATGAACCAATCCCTGTTTAAAGTGGAAGAAAAAGTTGATATCAAGCCATACCATGGCGAGATCGACGCTCTGAAGCTAAACCACTGGTTGCAACAACTGGAAGTTTATTTCAGTGTCCATTAGATCGAGGAAGGGCAGAAGATCTCATTTGCGTGAATGAAATTGGAAGGCCATGCACTAATTTGGTGGGAGAGCCACATAGAGACCCTGAGGTTAGAGGGAGAACCTCCAGTGACTAAGTGGGATAATTTCAAAACCCTCATTAAGTCATAGTTTTATGCCATTGGGTATGTGGAAGACTAGTGGATTCGGTGGCATTAGTTAAGGCAAAACTGGAGTCAAGGCACGCAGGAGTACACCACAAAATTGAGAAAGATGGCTATAATGTTGGGTATCTCTCCAAAGAACCTAGATGTACTCCTAAAGTATTTTGGGGGTCTGCACCACCATCTCCGTGAGAAAGTGATGTTGTTCAAGCCAAAAATGGTGGATAAGGCTTTTGTATAGGCACAATACCTGGAGAACGTAGGCCTGAAAAGAGTGCAATAAAGTGTATCGAAGAAAAAGGAGAAACAAGACGCTTCTAAGGATGGGAAGAAGAAGAAAAAAGGGGGGAAATTCAAAAAGACGACATCCATGGCACACTAGTGCAAAGATCCTAGCAACCATTTCAACCACTACAACATTGATGGCCATACAAAGGAGAAGTGTTGGAATTTGCATCTAGGGCTAAACCTAAAGAACAAGAATAAATATAATAATAAGAAGAATCTCATGGCCATTGATTCGAGCAACCAAGTTGAAAGCAACTTAGACGTGGATGAGAATATCATCTATACATCATTGCAGAAGGAGGTGAATCTGAGTAGCCTTCATCAACAGGAAGAGTAATAAATGACCAAACTCTTCCATGTAAAGATACAGGTCAAGAAGAAAAATATTTATGCTCTATTTGACTCAGGATCACAAAAAAATCTCATTGCAACAGATCTGGTCAAGAAGTTGGGGCTAGAAGTTCGTGATCACCCAAACCCATATCCACTAGGATGGGTACATAAGGATGTTGAGCTGAAGGTAACAAAACAATGTAAAATTAGATTTGCTATCAGTTCTGATTTTATTGATGAAGTAGATCTAGATGTGGTTCCCCTTGATGTATGTGGAGTCATGTTTGGGAGTCCATACATGTACATGCATGATGCAATATTCACGAGGAGAGCTAACCAGTACCATCTCATCAAGGATGGAAAATGATTCATCACCAACGCACATAAAGGCAAGTAAAAAATTTCAATGGTAAGTGATAACCAAGCCAAGAAATTGACCAGTTCCAGCAAGAAGTATGTCTTATTGTTTTTAATAGAAGGCCAGTCTATAGAGGAGTCAATAAGAGGCAAGGCATCCCTAGAGGGGTGTACTAAGAAATAAAAACAAAAACTGTAGGAGTTGTTACATGCATACAAGGACACGTTCTGAGATCCTAAAGGGTTACCCCCTAATAGAGAAGTGGAGCATGAGATCCATTTATTGCCAGACTCCCCATTGCTAAATATTGGGCTGTATAGGCACTCTGTTATAGAAGAAAGCGAGGTGAAGAAACAATTGCAGTAGCTACTGGAACAGGGTGTCATTCGATCGAGTACATCACCATGTGGGTCATCCATCATCATTGTGATAAAGAAGGATGGGACTTGGCAGATGTCTATATATTATAGGGCATTGAATAAAATCACACAAGAACATATACCCCCTGTCCAGGATAAACGATCTACTAGATTAGCTGCAATAAGAAAAGTATTTCACCAATATGGATTTGAAGTCTGGATATCACCAGGTTCGAGTCAAAGAAGAAGATACATGGAAGACTACCTTCAAAACCAGGAAAGGTTTGTATAAGTGGTTAGTTATGCCATTTGGCCTATGCAATGCACCAGCTACATTTATGAGATTAATTCATGATGTACTATGCCCTTTTATAGATTCATTTGTTATTGTCTATTTGGATGATATACTGCTATATAGTGCTACTTGGGAGGATCATATTTTACATTTGGCACAGGTGCTGGAAACATTGAAGAAGCACCAATTGCTAGCAAATCTCAAGAAGTGCGAGTTTGCGTAGCAGTCCTTGGTGTATTTGGGATATGCTATTGGTGGAGGAGAATTGAAGATAGATATTTCCAAGATGAAGGCCATCATGTAATGTCCAGTTCCCACTAATGTTAATGAGGTTAGGAGTTTCATTGGGGAAACACAGTACCTGAGGAAATTCATAGCCTCGTTTTCAACTATAGTAGCACCGTTCCATGCCATAACAACAAATGACAAGAGTTTCTAGTGGGGAAAATGGCAAGAGAAGGTTTTCGATGAGTTAAAGAAGAAGATCAGTGAAGCACCAGTTCTAGCATTACCAAACTTGCAATGACCCTTTGAAGTGGAGACAAATGCGAGTGGGTATGTTATGGGAGTTGTCTTGATGCAAGGAGGAAGGCCCGTTTGCTACCATTCTGAAGTATTTCATGGGGCAGTTCTTAACTACCCTACCTACGATAAGGAGCTCTATTCCATGGTGCAAGCTATGAATAAGTGGAAGAAATATTTGATGGGAAAGGAGACAATAATCCACACAGATCACTAGCCATTACAATACTTGCAAGCCCAGAGTAAGCTACAACAGACCATGCATTACAAGTGGATGGGGTTTTTACATCAGTTTCATTTGGTGATCAAGTATAAGAAGGGAAACAAAAACAAGTTGGCCAATATGATTTCAAGGCCACCCACATCAAATATTACAACTTTGGGGACTCTTATGCACATTGAGCCATTCACCCATGATGCATATAGAGAGGCATATTCAGAATATGAGGACTTCAAGGAGGTGTATCAGTAGTTGCAGAGTCAGAGTCATGTGCACAATGATGACATCACCGTTGACTACCATCTCTAGGATGGGTTACTCTATAGGTTAGATAAGCTATGTGTTCCTAAAGGTGAGCATTTGAAGTTGATTAGAGAGCTTCACACCTCCAAGGTTGCAGGCAACTTTGGTGTAGGGAATACTATGGCTAACTGAATGAGGTATGTGTATTGGTCCAAGATGCAAGAGTAGGTAGCTAAGTTCATAAGAGGATGCATGCTTTGTTGTACCAGCAAGCCTAGCAATAGGAAATAGGGTCTGTATCATCCCTTACCTGTACCTACTCGTCCTTGGGAAAGAATTTCCATGGAATTTGTGGGAGGTTTACCGACAACCAAGAAGGGACATGACTACTTGTTCGTGGTAGTTGACAGGTTCAATAAGATGTGTGTTCTGATGCCCTGTAAAATGACCATCAACGGAAAAGAAGCATAAAACTTGTTCTTTGGACAGGTCTGGGTACACTTTGGGATACCAAGGAGCATCATTTCAGACATGGATAAAAGATTTATCAATGCATTCTGGACTACATTGTGGGAGAAGATCGACATGAAGTTGAAGAGATCTACACAATTCCATCCACATACATATTGGTAAATAGAAGTAGTCAACAAGACTTTGGTGCAACTTCTGAGGGGTTACAGCTAGAAGCATTCGAAGAACTAGGATTAAAATCTGGTATATAAACAACATTCTTATAACAAAGCAGTCCACACTTCTATAGGAAAGTCCCCATTTGAAATTTGTTTTGGATATTTTCCACCTTCACCTTTGGATATTGCATATGGGTAGCAAGGAGGAGTGAAGGAAGACCTTACAGGAGATGCTTTGAGGACTGAAAAATTTATAGAGAAGATCACATAGATCCATATACAGGTACATGAAACACTGCAGAAGTTGCATGTGAAGTATACGGCCTAACATGATTAGCACATAACAGAGAAATCATTCAACGTGGGAGACAGAGTATGGCTACAGTTGAACAAGGAGAGGCTGTAGGGGCTTAGTAAGAAAATCAAGGCTCTAAGGTATGGTCCCTTTGAGATATTGGAAAAGGTGGGTGATAAGTCCTATTGATTTAGTTTACCACCATATATGCGCATTGACTTAGTTGTAATTGTAGAGAATTTGAAATTCTATGAGCCTTTCATGCTAGATTAGGAAGAGGAACAGGTCCTACCTTTTGTGGAGGATTTAGCACTAGACGCTCAGGCAGAGTTGAAAAAATATATAGTTTTGCAGAAGAGGTCTAGAACTACAAGACAAGGGAAACAAGGCCTTTGGTAGATTGGGTTGAAGGTACAACTTACAGGCAAAGCTAAATGGTACACCAGAGAGAAGGTGGAGGAAAAATTTCCTCACCTCATTTAGTAAAATCTTGTGGGGACCAAAAGCCTCAAAAAATGGGGAGGTGTGATCCAAAATGAATCATTATATTTTTTTTCATCCATCTCAATGCATTTGGAGAGGAAGAAGTGGAGGAATCAACTCACGAGACCGTTTTTACTGGCAGGACCCAGTTTGGCGAAACGAGGTTTGAAACCTTCTGGGAGCATTTTAAGGCATCAAACGATGTTTTTTGGGGGTAAAATTTTGTTGTTAAAGTGCAACACCTTTTGATGCTATTCTACATGTAGAAATATTTCCAACGGTGCAAGAATCACGTCAATCAGAGTCTCAGAAGCTGACCTTCCTATTTTCACACATATAGTTTGCAAGGATGTCACGCTAGCCTCCATTATTCATGGAAAAGGGGCTAGCCACGTGTTTGTGATGTAAAAGACTCTATATGAGTCTATTTTGTAACTCTAATTAAGAGTTGATGTAGTCAAACTTAACCACTAGTAGGCTATCGGGTTGTTTTATAACTGGGCCACTAGGAGGAAGAGGCATTCCATTCTTTCAAGAGCATTTGTTCCATAGTTGAGCAAAGATAGCCATGAGAGATAGGAGGTAGAGCACACAAAGAGGATCTGTGCACTGTAGCATCCCATAGGCCACAGACATTACTTCTTTGTATTTGCAGCCATATTTCCAGACAGATAAAGAGAGCGAAGTGACCTCACCTTCCAGCTGGGTTTTCTTCTGAATGGGTTTCCCAAAGAGAATATATTGTGTATTATGTGTGTGTGAGCTTATCTTGTTGTTCTCTACTTTTATGCTTGAATTACTTTTACATGCATCCACTAATTACAATTAATTTTATAGATCTAGAAATTAAATAAAATTGTAATAGTGTAGAATCTCATATTTTTAATATAATATTATCAGATATGTTGTGACAAACTGTCTGGTGGAATATCCACGACAGTTTATGGATCAGTGTTCTTTACTCCTCATGCATTTTTTGACTTTTTCTAGACCTTATACCTTCTTTTTTCCGGTCATACTTCCAAGTCGCATGGATGGGGCCTATGAGAGCGATTGGAGCCTTCTGGTCGCTCCCAACGCTTCCTTGTGCGAGCGACTATGGCCTTTTTCACTCTTTCCTATGACTGCAATTAGGGATCTATTCTAGAGTTTCTTGGTCCCTAGGAGAACAACTAAGCTTATCATTTATTCGAGCTGGCCAGGACTTATCATTTAGAAGTTTTCATGAGTCTTCTCATCGTCTTGAGTGTCTACATTCATCCTCTTGGGACATCTCTTCTACCTATTTATATTGGACCATTTGGGAGGGTTAGGATAGTTTTTGGAGAGCCATATTCTTGGTGAGCTACTATGTTGCTACTATGCTACTATGTTTCTGCTATAGGAAGAGATTGTGAGGTTATTGTTAGTTGAGTATTTCTCTTCATGCTCATTTCCTTGTTATAGTGTGGAGAATCTGCCAGATTGTAGAGAGGAATATTTGAGGTGAATGTATATGGCTGTAATTTGATTTTTTGATGATTAATAAAAACACATATTCCTTCCCTATATGTATTTGTATTCAACATACTTTATAGTCATTTCTATGATGTTTTGATCCAAAAATATTCTGTGGAAGGTCACTTGTTGTCTACATTTGTTTGTGGTTGTGTGTAGGGATCAAGATCAGGTGCAGAGAAGGTAGATCACTTGAGTGGAGTGTGATAATCTACGTCAGACCTAAAAACCTTCCCCAATCTGTGAGGAGGCCAGGTGCACACATATTTCCTTGTAGTATATAGAATAAACTATCTGATGCATGTTTATTTATTTAGGTAGGGACACTATTGTATTTCTATTGGTCTTTACATAACATGACACTTCTATAGGTATGGTTGGCGTAATAATACATCACAAGCTTCAAGAGGAGAAAAATCACATAGTACCTCATATGTGAAGGACTTGATGCTGCAGGGAAGGCGCCACTATTGGCTAATGCAGAGATCTCACCCTTGGTGAAGCCACCCGATGGTGTACGGCTGTGGGTGTGGTGTGGTCGGTAGGACCAAATTCTTTACGACCTCTACTAAAATGAGGTTATTTTGGCTTATGCTATGGACAATGAACTACAATGAAGAACCCTTCACCCACATATGTGAGTGGAAGAGCTGCTCCCCCTCCTCTGGATCTTCGGGCTCAAACTTCTAGACCTTGGTGGTGGTAAGGTGGCACTAGGATCTGCATCAATAATTTTCTTACCTTTTTCATTCCCCTTGTCGTTTTTTGACTTAGAGTTGGAACATGCATCTAATTTGGAAGCCTTCAGTGTAGCCACGAGTGAATTCTTTGCTCGACACTCACTTGCGTTGTGAGTGGGGCTCTTATGGAGTTCACACCATTTCCTTGTGTCCTTCTTTATATTCATGGTGTTATTATTTGCTTGCAGCTTTGGTGGGTTGTCCTAGGTTCCCCACCTCAGATTTTTCCTTTGTTCTATGGTTTGGGGGCTCCTTTCCCTTGCTTCGGATTAGAATATCCAAAGTCTCGCTTCTTCTGTTTAAATTTCTGCTCGATCTTGATAGCGTATCGATAAGCGGTGCCAGGCGAGGAGATGTCTAGGAACTCCATCTCATCTTGGACGTATTTGTGTAGACATCCGTGGTACTTGAGTACTAAATTCTACTAAAAATCCTTGATACCTAGCTTCATGCAAAGGGTATGAAAAACATTTGTGAACTTCAACACAACTTGGTCCCTTCCCTATTGCAACATGGTCCACTTTATGTATTTATCTTCATAGTTCCTGAAAGGGTAACATTGTTCCTTGATGGCATCTTGTAAAGAGTTCCAAGTGGTTGCGACTGAAAATAATGAGGATTCCCTCTCGTACTTTTTCTCACAATAGGTTTCCCACCAGTCCTTGACATGGGGAGTGACTTTGAAGAGTGCAAAAGTAATATTTTCTCGATTGCAAAAGTCATTAACTGAAAAATATCATTCCAACAAAATTAACCATCTATCTATGACATCTAAGTCTATCTGGCCTTCAAATATGGGAATGTAACAGTTAGCTTGCACCTTAAAAGGAGTGGCACCTCTAGATTGGCTGCTAGATGGAGATGCATCGCCTATGGGTAGCTGTTGAAGGATTTGGGAAAATTTATCCATCATCACGTTCCTTTGTTGCTCGAGGGATTCCTCGAGAAATACTTTGAAAGGATCTCTTGCTCCCTCATCTTTCCTTTATTCCGATATGGTAGGCCATTTGGGTTTATGAGGCTAGTCTTGCAAAGGTTCAACTAGTTCAAGCCTAACTCCTTATACCCTGACCTCGTTGGGGACATACAAAGAAAAATAGAGAAAGAGCAGACCACTATGATACCACTGATCCAAACTTATGCTGGAATGCAATAAAATAAAGATATAGACATAAACACAAATATATAACATAAATTAAATTTCATTTCATTAATATCAAAGAACTGAAATATGCTTACATACAGAATGGAACTAAACTAGCTCGAGCGATGGTACGTTTTCTCTGAGAAGAGATGTGGAAACTACATGCCTTTGAACTGTGTTACAATAAGGCTCAAGGGAATTTTAATTATTGAACAATAAAGGAAAACCCTTAACAAATAAAATACTAACCTCAGGAGATGAAACACCAAGGGTTTGTGGGCCCCGTTGGGGTTAGTTGGGCAACGAACTTCCTGGGGTCGTAACTTGGTCATTTGATCTCCGTTTGGCGCATACGATACATTGTTGGAAAGATCTCTCTGAGTACTGCAGGATTTGCCAAAGGCCCATACCCATGACTATGGACCAACTTCATACCTCAGAAAAACACCATTTAGGGCATCAAAAGAACTTCGAAAGTTCAGGATCTGAAAAACTGCTAAAAATAGTAAATGTTGCTATAATCAAGGGAATAGACGAAACTGACTAGAGGTCTAGGTGGAATAGGCAGGTATCCACCAATATCCACCTAGATAAGACTGTGCACATAGAATATTGAGTATTTTATGGTATACAAGGAGGAGAATCAAGCTATACTCAAAGTAAATATGATTCTTTAAAAAGTCAGGGTCCAATGTCTTGTATGGTAAAAGTAGTCAGGTGTTGCCTAAATATTGGTAAGGTGTTGTTAGCATTGGTGGAGGAATGTGGTTCATAATAAGTGAGATGATCAATAGTGATAACACACCCATCAAGGGGAGACATCATAACATTAAATATGGAGGAAGTTACTACTTTCATGGCGTACATGAAACTTCTTCCTAGCAAGATATTGTAATCTAAAGGGGCATCAATAACCTCGATGTCTATTAGGAATTTCTTTCTTTCCAATTCGATTGGCACATTTAAATATACCTCATGGGGTTTGGATGGTCATCCATCATATGCACATAATGGTATGTTATAAGAATTTAGTTCCGGAGAACCTAAGTTCTTCAAACATGCATGGACATGACACATGTAGATAAACCTTCATCTACGATGCAATGATGGATGATGAGGTTGCAGATAGTAACTAGCAACTAAAAATCAATTGCATATGGGAGTCATAGTTTGAAATTATTTTAATCCAATGTCATGGGACATGAATCACTGGGGTCTATCATGCCAAGAGTGTTCAATCATGCCTTGCAGTGGGTGGGGAAATATTAAAGAACTTTGAAGCAAGGCATGATGACAGGTGATTGTGCCAAGTCATCGACTACACTATATTGCTGAGTAGACCTAGCATGAGGGTTATGCACAACCCATTGAATAGGATTTATGGGAATTCTTAGGTGTGGGTTTTGGGTGTGAGATTTGCAGCAGGACATACGTTTCATTAATGAGGCCTTCTTTCTCACAGGGAGATGAAGGGTGTGGGTAGTTCCAATTACAAGTTTGTAATAAGACCCAATCCGATTGCATAAAAATATTATGGTATGAGGGATCCGTAGGTTAAGATAAAAATGGTGCATTTTGAAGTTCAACCATGCCCTAGGATAGAAATGGGTTACTTAAGAGAGTGGTAAAGGGTTGTGGTTGACCCTAGGTGAGTGTTTCTTGATGTTGCTTTGCTTCTTGCTATTTTCAGATTCCCGATAGTTGAGAGAAATGGTGGGTGTAATGATCCATTGATCCACAAATAGCATATAAAAAATTTATCTTACGTTGTGACTAACCCTATCCTCATCCTTGTCCCTGGAAATTGGTAGCTGCAGGAGGAGAAAGATAGTTTGTGAGTTGCTAGTTGGTCACATTGGGTTGGCAGTGAGGCCTTCCTTCTTGGGGTCGATTCTGATTGCCTAAGTTTTTATTTTGATTACATCATTGATTCTAAGGGTTTTAGGGGTTCACAAAATTAAGCTACTTGAAGTATTGAGCCTGATATTTGGGACTTGGTTGAACAAAGTTAACTCTTATATGGGGTTGTGTAAGAGGTTGAGGAGGTCACAGTAAGTATAATATGGGTTAGACGTGTCAGGGAAAGTACAACTAGTGCATTTTGCTTCATGAGTATGAGGTGTAGTCGCGGTGAAAGAGACAAGGGGTTGTTGAGATGGAGCACATGGTTGGTGTGATGTGATAGTTTGTCCCTATGAAACAATCTAAGCCATAGGTTTGGTGAGTGAGCCTATGAGACCATAAACCACATGGGATTCTCTAGGTGTATTTGACTCAAGGGTACAATGTCGAGGGGTATTAGGAAGAATAATATATAAATATCCTAACTGAGAGTAAATTAGGTCATATTTTTGGGCTTTGGTAATGGCCTCAACTTCAATAGCGGGCATGATTGAAGTGCCATCTTTGGAAATTAGAGGGAGGAGGGATTTAAAAAACCAATAAAGTAGGAATGAGTCATTGAGCTTAATTTTATAGAGGTTACTTCATTTTTTCCATTAGTGATATGTCTATGAAAGCAAGAATCTAGAAGAAATTAGTAAATAAGTACTGGGTATTAAACAACTCTTCCTACAATAAAAATTTCTTACTTGTTGAAATAACATAGATATAACTTCATGAGGGGAATCATGACCAAAGCAGAATATAATTTTATTTTGTAGAGATCAATCATAGGAGCGCAAGGAAAAGAGCACACATGATATTTCGTTTTGAAGTGAGATCTCTTTGTTTGTGCAATGTTTAAACTAGAATTATATGGTTGCTTTGAAATAAAATATGTACTTTGTTTGTAAATGGAAAGAAAAAATAACTCTAGTTAGGGTGGCATTGGACCACCAATTAAATAAAATTTATGAGTCTAAGTGAATTTTCTCCTACTTAGACTATCTTAGGTAAATTTTATTTAATTGTTGTTGATTGTGGTTGTTGATTTTACTAGTTTCAAAAAACAAAAGGAAAGGAGTTATAAGTCTCAAACAAGACAATAGCCATTGCTAGATGAGACAAACTTAGACCTTGTAGTTTTATCTCAACCATGTGACTCACAATGATATTTGCATGGTGATGCACAATACCATGCAACTATTTTAGGAAATCTCACACGACTACACACAAGCCAATACCATTTCTGCACGTTGGAATTCCACGAGTGATTTCACCCTGATTCCTACAAAAAATATCAAGAAGACAACATACATAAGGATAGGAAAGGTACTTGCAAGCAAAGAGGAGAAGGAAAAACTAAAAACAAGTGAGGGAGTGAGAAAGAAATTAAGATCTAAACCCAGTGGAGTCGTCACTCTTGTTGGTGATTATTTCCCTTAAACATGTACATAAAATATGAAATAACTGTTTGTTAGATGGTAAGATATGACAAGCCAATTGCTGGTGTAAAAAACAGCTTATATCCATGATTTATAAGATAATAAATACGCACAATTAATCATATGAAGAAAATAGAAAAATATATAATCTTACAAATAAAAACTAATGGAAAGACAAAGAATAAGTGTAGTGCTTGTAGAATCTAATGTAAATTCACATTGTTGTATAAAAGGCTACTAGGGAGTAACTCAATCTCTCCCAAGGGACGAGCCTTCTCTCTCTCTCTCTCTCAACCCTCCTTCCTTCTGCATAAAAGTGCCAACATAACTTCGCTCTAAATGTCTCTTTTTTTTTTCCTTGGTCCGACTTCTCTTTTTAGAGACTTGAATGGATAAGATTTTTGGAAAAACTCCCATAATCACTAATAGGTCATTGTAGTGGAAAAAGTCTAGTTAGTGTTGATGTTTCCTCAACCATAATGCAACAATATTGGCATGTGATATTGGACACTATCAAATCCGTTGACCGGGTAGTATAAAATGTGAAAACATCCACCACATTACTATTTCACTGGAATCCATGTGGTCATGCAAGTTTATTGAAGAACATATGCATGATGTCGTGCGATAAGTCAAAAAGATATTTGGTAAATGAAAATTCAATTTATTCTTTTCAATCTTCATATCTCATGAAGTTCTTTCACTAAGGAATGCTTTTATTGGCATTGAACCTGTTTTTGACATGCTACTATCCTACTATCATCTATACAATAGGTGTACATATTTTGGGATAACAATGTTGAACTTTATGCGTATTCCTTGCTTGCCTGGGATATCGATCATTCATATTCCCATGAATTCCTTGATACTACAATTCCATCTAATGAAGCCACCTTAGAAGGCATTGTGATCTCTAATCCACCTTGGGAAGAATCACATCATCACTCTTCGTTCCCCCCTCATTCAAAACACTTGAATGATGACTTGCACAACCTTCTTTCTTTGTGAAATGTCAATTGGGCGTAAGATCCTAATACCACCCATGCTGTGTTATCCGTAGGGAACTTTGTGAACATATTCCTATCATTCCTATTATATTTCCAAGCAGCTTGGTGTCATGGAACACAATATGATTAAAGTAGATTTCCTCCCAATGATATCACTACTTATAATGCTCTTTTCTTTGAATTCTGGAACATTTTCCCCTCATGCTACGAAATGATGCTTAACATCGACCTCCCACTTGTAGAAATCTTTCTTCTTGCTCAGTCCAGCTACCTAGTTCCTTTGACAAAATGGATTTCTAGTCTCATTCTGGTCATCAAAAGCCATGGTTTTGTTAGTATATGTGTCAACTATAGGGATCTGCATAAAACATGTCCAAAATGGTTTCCCCCCTAAGTTACTGTCCCTAAGCAGAATGGTCATATCTATCTCCATATTGACTATTGGGATATTTGTACGACATCTCCCAAATGGATTTCTATCATCGTTCCTATCATAATAAAGCATGGTACTCCTCATGTATGTGTGGACTATAGATTGTCCGCTTATCCGAAATATAATGATTCTTACTGGAACACCATTATAGAGACCTCACATGGGATCTTTCTCAAGAAGTACTATTCTTATACCTATGGGCACAATGCCCTGTGCATATATATTTTGTAGGATTTTTACCTTTTTTTCATGTGTGTCATGTTTCAATCTTCTACTTATCATGTTTTTTACTATGTTTGCAAATGTTTGTATCCCCTTCAATCTACGTAGTATATGCCAATAGTGCTAGCCACAGTTCATGGCACATTTCTTCCATAACCTAGGCACTCTTTTCACCTACTAATGAAATTTTGAGTTCAAGGGGAATCTTTCTAAGCCTTGCCACTAAAAATTTAGCAAAATATACTACTATCATTGAACTCTTAACCAAGGCCATAGCTCTAGGATTCCGTCAGTTGGTGTTCAATATGGACTCTTAAATCGTGGTATCACATTTGAATCACATCTATCTTATCTGGCATCTTGTGTATTTCATCGTTATTTCAGGGTACATACGCTTGAACATTCATTTGATTACATAATGTATGAACATGTCCCTAGGAGTTCTAATGAAATAACTAATTCATTGGATAATTATGTATTGGAATGACATTTGTCACATATATAATCAAGATAATTGAATGCACATGTAAATCTAACACATGGGATCCATTGCACATAATTAACACATACATAATTAAAATATTGAAACTCACATGTGTGTGTGTATATATATAACTTAGTTTGCATATAGTGCCAAAATTGGGCTCGCGGACCTAGGATCATAATCTTGTAATATATACACTAATGCCCTCAAAAATCCCCCAAAGGGAGCATACATAGTGACATACTACAACTACTCATCATTGGAGTCTCTATGTGCTTGGTAACAAAGAAACATCCTAGCCACTCGGCGGAGGAGCCATCCCATATTGCTAGACCACCCACTGTGTTGCGCTACATATGCCATGGTGCATCCTCAAGTCGTGTAAGCAATACATCCATTGCGAGCCCCTCCAGGTTCTGCTCCATATTCCTCAACTTGTTGTAGTCGATGTCCTCCTCCTCATCAGTATGCACCCGCATAATCATTGATCCATACATGCTGCTCATCTAATCAATCAAATAAATCACTGTCGTATGCTCAAATAGGAACTCAACCCCCTAGTCTTCATAACAAGTTGGTCCACCTGTCCATACAAGGTCCCGACCTCCTTGGTAGCAGTGTCATGATTTGTAGCCGCAATATTGGAACTCTCTTTAATAAGAAAGATAATATGATACTGCCATAACTTAAAATGCTTTATTTTCCTTTTCTACACTTGTTCAATTTATCCTCTAAGTTCACCAATATAATTTCACTCTAGTTGAACATTTTCAGGGTTATATACTACACTACTATGTCCACCTGGATTTTCGAAGCTAGATGGGAACTTGCTATAATCGCCACTCAGGTTAAGGTGAATGGAATGATGTGAAGTGGGAGTTCTATCACATCTTTAATGGTGATTTTCCCACCCTATTTTCAGGCAGTGGGAGAGTAGTATGCTGCCATCCACTCTTCCACTGATCTATCACCCACTAATCTACCTCTAGAGACCCAACTGGGGCACCTCGGCTTGACAAACCCGTGAGAAAGTAAAAATCCTCCACCTCTATTTTCAATACTTATACCTGTATCTCAAAATGTTGCTAATAAGGATCCCACCACTGTATGATCCTCTTCAAGAGTTCGGGTTTCCCTCTCATGTGTTGGGTTTTGAAGGATTTCAATAGGTCATAGTTACACAAATATTTTATCGTCCCTACATTTTCTATTTTAGCTTCATAATCAACACCATGTTCTTTCTCCCTCCACTCAATCATCTTGAAATACCTGCAAACCTATCATAAATATCATCAATATATATTCATATGCAAAAATGTGTCAAACTTGGACCTCCCCTACCTTAGATATTAAAATAAGCCCTTCAACACTCTGCCATAGTGTTAATTATAAATCACTAACCTATTAATGCTCTATCATATACTTAGTCCGATGTTACTAGGTTTTTTTTGCTCAATTTGGTCTATCACAAAGCATTTAAGCACACTTGACTTGAGTAGGGGGGTCCCAACACCAAAATTTTAGGGAAAACACATAAAAGTTATACCAAAAGAAAGAGGAGGTGAAGAGAACTAACTTGGTGGTGAGAGAATCAAATTTCATGGCCTGATGCTCCCTACAACTAAAAAAGAAGTTTTGGCAGTAAGAGGGTTTTCTATAAGTTTGTCTCCTTTTGAGTTGCAAATGAGAAAAATTGTAAAAAATTTCCCTTTTTCTATTGGGGAAGTGGGTCCAAAATGTATCCTTTTTAATTGATCATACCTCTTTAGTCAAATATTTCATTCTTGGGGGTATTATTCATATATTTTAATCATTATATCATAATAATAATGATTCCACGAAGGCTTTATGACTAAATTTTAACCAGGTTTATGGAGATGTCATCACATGTCTTGCCACTTTGAGGTACAAAGTTAAAATTGGAAAATAAGGTTCGGATTCCTCACTATTGTCACTGCATTAGTGACCTTTTTTGTCACCATTTCACTTTTCCTTAAGGCCCACCCTCATCAGGATTTCGCATTAACTATGTCTCTTTACTCATTGTAACTTGTGAGGTAGAGTGTACCCTTCATGGGAGCACTAGAATAACACCCAATTTCCATTTTGGTGCCTATGATGTGTTCAATTATAGGTTTGAAGATCCTCTTTATTACCTTCCATGACATTGTAATTGAGCCTCGTGCCTCTCTTTATCACTTATTTCTTGCCACTATCACCTTGTAGGGGTCCCCACTCTTTCACTTGTTTCGTTTTTGTTGCCTATGCTCACAGTCTTCAATGTATTGGTAATGATTATTTCCTTCATCTTGCTTGACAACCTTGCAACCATTATTGACCTCTTTCCTTTACATTGGCCTTTCCTCCATCTTGCAACCCACGATCTACCTTTTAGAGAGACTTATCACGATGAGTGAATTTCCATTGCCAGACACTTTGCTATTGCTCCCTACTTTTCTTAGGTTAGTTTCATTAGATTTGAAATAATATGCAATATGTTATACCACTTGTCTCTCTAAAATAAGCTTACTTTTGGTCTTATTTTCATGTTCATTAAATAATGAAAACACCGAGCTTCTTTTTCTATCTTTTCACACTTGTTAAACCTAGGTGAAAATCCTAATTTCTTAATTTTTTTTTCCTACATTTTAGTCAATATGAAAGTTGATGAGCAATCTATTCTCCATTTTTAAGCTCGTTCAACCAGAAGGGCACGTGTGTACTTTATCTCTTTTTTTCCTTGTTATAAAACTTATGAAAAGAACCACTCTAAGTATTATTTTATCTCTTTTTCAGGCACATTAAAGCTGAATATGAACCTATTGAGCTTACCAGTATTGTTTTTCATGCTCGCTAAACTATGAAGGAAATCCACTATACAAAAAGGGAAGGAGGGAAAGAATCTTTTGTCATGTGTTGTATCATGGAATTTGTATGTCTCCTTTGAACTTGGAACTTTTTTTATTCATTCTATTACAGTTGATAACTTTTGGAACTTGATAATGGGTTTTCATCATTGGCTCATGTTGAGCGATTGTGTGGAGTTCTCAACATCAACTCATTCATTCACACTCTTTAGTTTGTGCTAGGTACCTTAGGAACCATTTTCCTTATTGATGGTATCCATCACATATGTAAATGGGATACCTTAATGCTTGGTAATCAAATGGTCTCCTTGCATGCTTGACATTAGCTCATTCATTTTCATGCAGTAGATCTGAACCATCAAGATGAGTCAAAGTCATTAGCGCTCGGGGCTACCTCACTCATGATCATTCCTCCCCCAAATTGCATTGGAGAATATATTATGCACTTTGAGGGTCATCATTGGGGGCACTTACATCAATGTCTAACCCTACTAATAGCTATTGTGCTAAACATCTATATTGTATCATGACTAGTCCTTGATGACATGAGTCCACAATATTTTTTGTGGGCAACCATGCTATATTCTCTCAATACTAAGTATGGGTATGCCAACCTCGAGGATGTACTTTTTATGTATACGACTATGATTTTCATAGCCTCTGTAGGTCTTCTGTCCACGGTATCTCTCTCCACCTCATCACTGATTGGTATTTTTATTATAATGTATTTAAGCCATTAGCTTCTCTTCTAACCTCATACATTAGGGGGCATCTATTATAGATAAGAAAGCTACCCCTTGGGTCCACTAGAAGGGAACATCATTTTCCAAGTCAAAAATTCAAAAGTGGTTTGTGGAATGCTCTAAAATCATGAATTGGTGCCTTCAACACTCCCTTGTAGTTGTAGCCAAGCAACACTAGGCCTAATGACATTATGTGTACACTAGCTTCAAGTAATACAGAGAAAACAACTCCCCGGTAACACTCTATTGGAGAAACATAGCACAAATTTGCATGGATAAGGTTGGATTAGGTCAAAATTGATCACTCTGAGAATATAAGGATCAAAGGAATAAACATAGTCAAGAAAGTGTCGACATTCAATATGATCACTACCTAAGAAGATCTATAAAAGCAAACTCTCCATAGATCACAAAGAAAAAGAAACATATGCCAAAGTGTTGCTAGAGTATTTACCTATAGTTTCTCTTTGTGATAAGCTAGCATAATAGGTTCAACAGACAATGAGTGTCAGTGATGAGGAGACTATATGAAATGACCTCAAGAGAGCGTAACTATGTAGAAAAAATTATTGGTCTAATATAAGATTAATGCCTTTTGCCGCATTTTCTCATGTTCTTCATTTATATTTTCTTGTTTATTATATATATATATATATATATATATAACAATGTGTGTGTGTGTGTGCTAAAAATTCTTGTAGGGTATAGAGTCTTGGTGGTTTTTCTTTTGTGTGCAAGTATTGAAAAGTAGGGATAGTAGTGAAAGTCTCTGAATGATTTCCCTCAAGATGGATACATTAACTAGAGACATTTCTACTGATAGAAAGGTAAAAAAAACCTCACCTCTCTCTGTGATTTCTAGTCTAAATGTGTATGCTTTAGATTTGATTAAGTTTTATTATGCTTTGACTGCAACATCCTCTGTTTGGGCAGGCCTACTAGGTTTAAACTAGCTTGTTATTGCAAGCGAAATCTTCCCTTAAATACTAGTCATTGTGAATTACGAAAATGACCTTCATAAATTGAGGCTAGTATAGTGGCCCTTTTCTCTTAATCCCATTCACATTTAAGCTCCTAATAACAACCCCACTAGCCCATGTGACCATTGGTCGGGGCTAAAAACCCAAATCTGTAAATTTCCAATGCAACCCAAAAATTATTTAAGAAAGGATCAAACATTAAAGGGGATTTCTCAGCCTGTACAAGGACTAAAGAATATTGTCTACCCATAAATCTTCTAAGAACACATAAGTCTTCACCAACCTTTTATAGTATTTCAAACTCTACCCTTAAATAAACATGCTCACAAGAAGAGAAAGAAGATGGCCAAAGGTAAACTCCAAAAATTGACCCCAATAGTGAGTTTTTTCCACTTCTTTGGGGATACAAAACTGTAAGACATCCACTCTAACTTACAGGGAAAAAAAATCAACAATCTAGCTTATTAATGGAGAAATGCAAGCTTCCTCAAGACTCTTATCAATAAAGTAATCTAGATACACACAAAACATACCTGGTAGTTGCATGAAATACAACCAACGTGGCCTTAATATCCCTCTCTAAGGTGTCTATTTCCAGGATAATCTTCCAAAACTCTCACTTAAACTCAAGGATACAACTCAACTTTCCAATCCCACTATTAGTCTAGCAATGGCTAGTCATATTAGGAGAAATACGAAGAACCTTAAGCTCAAAAATCTTGTGCACTTTAATTCACATAACCATACATCTCATATTATTTGTAGGTAATCTATTTAAGATGATTAATTCTACATAAAACATTCATCATTAAAGGAATTTTACAATTATTAACCCAACACAAATCACCATAGCTTTCAACTTATTATTACAAACATACTTAGTAGCCAACATAACAATATTCATGTAATATTGAACATGATCCAGGTGGCTATTGGTGGCCACCAACCAATTCCACTTGGACCCCCACCATTGTTTCTTTCAGTTTTTTAGTTTCCTTAATTGTAGCACAATTTACTGTTTTTAGCGGTTTTCCAGGTCCTAAACTTCCAGAGCCATTTTGAGTCCCTAAACGACGTTTTTTTGGCAATCTAATGCCAACGATTTTTTTATCTAAATTCATTTTTTCCGTCGTATTCATCAGAGATATCTTTCCAATAGGTTATCATGCACATCAAACATAGATAATATGACCAAGTCGAGACCCCAGGAAGTTGGCTGTCCAACTCACCCCAACGAGGCCCATAAACTCTTGGTGTTACATCTCCTTGGGTTAGGGTTTTGGTTGTTTAGGGTTTTCTCTTATTGTTCAATAATAAAAATTCCCTTGAGCCTCATTGTAACGTAGTTCAAAGGCATGTAGCTGCCACATCTCTTCTCAGAGATAAGCTACCATCACTCGAGCTAGTCTTATTTCCATTCTGTTTGTAAGCATAATTCAGTATTTGATATTAATGAAATGAAGTGTTATTTCTACTACATATTTGTATTTATGGTTATATCTGTAATTTGTTGCGTTCCTGTTTAAATTTGGATCAGTGGTATTAAAGCGGTCTGCTCTTTCTCTATTTTTCTTTGAATGTCCCCAACGAGGTCAGGGTATAAGGAGTTAGGGCTTGAACTGGTCGAACCTTTGCAAGACCAGCCTCACAAATCCCGACGGCCTCCCATGGTAGATGAAAAGAAAGATGAGGGGGCAGGAGATCCTATCAAAATCTTGCTCAAGGAAGCCCTCGAGCGACAAAGGAATGTGATGATGGACAACTTTTCCCAAATCCTTCAGTGGCTACCCAAGGGCGACACATCTACTTCTGGTAGCTACTCTGGAAGCGCCACACCCTTTAAGGTACAAGTTAACTTTGACATTCCCATATTTGAGGGTTAGATAGATGCAGATGCTGTAGATAAATGGTTAAATTTTCTAGAAGGATATTTTTCCATTCATGACTTTTCCAGCTGGGAAAAGATCACCTTTGCACTTCTCAAAGCAGCTCCCCACAAGGACTGGTCGGAAACCTACTGTGAGCAAAAGGATGAAAGTACAAACTCACTGTTTTCAGCCTCACCCACTTGGAACTTGTTCCAGAATTCCATCAAGGAGAAGTACTACCCTATCAGGAGCTATGAGGATAAATACATAAAGTGGACAACACTATGATAGGGAAGGGACCAAGATGTGCCAGAGTTTACCAATATTTTTCATACCCTTCGCACAAAGTTGGGTATCAAGGATTCTGAGAAGCATTTGGTTCTAAAGTACCTCAGATTCCTGCACAGGTACATCTAGGATGAGATGGAATTCCTGGACATCTCCTCGCTCGTCACAACATACTGATATGCGGTCAAGATCAAGCAAAAGTTTAAACAAAAGAAGCGAGACTTTGGATCTGCGAATCCAAAGCAAGGGACAGGTGCCTCCAAATCGTAGAACAAAGGACAAAGCCAAAGCGGGGTGCCCAGGACAACCCATCAAAGTTGCAAGCAAAGAACAACGCCGTGAAGCTGAAGAAGGACACAAGAAAGTGGTGTGAGTTACATAAGAGCTCCACTCACAACACAAGTGAGTGTTGGGCCAAGCAATTACTGGTGGCCGAGATAAAGGCTTCAAAGTTAGATGCATGTTATGACTCTGAGTTAGAACCTGACAAGGGGAATGAAAAAGGGAAGAATATTATCTATGCGGAGCCTAACGCCACCATTGCCACCACGAAGATCTAGAAGGAGGAACCCGAAGATCCAGAGGAGGAGGAGCGACTCTTCCACTCCCAGATGTGGGTAAAGGGTTCCCCGCTACAGTTCATTGTCGACAGCGGGAGCCAAAAGAACCTCATTTCGGTAGAGTTCATGAAGCGGTTGTGCTTATCGACCACATCACATCCATAACCGTACACCATCGAGTGGCTTCACCAAGGACAAGACCTTTGCGTGAGCCAACAGCGTTGCCTTCCATACAACATCAAGCCCTTCACGGATGAGGTATTATGTGACATTGCTCCCCTTGATGTTTGTGATGTATTATTAGGCCAACCATACTTATGGAAGTGACATGTTGTGTATGAGTCAAGGCCTCGTGCTGTTATTGTACTTTGTGAAATAACTTGTACATGATATCGGAGGTAGAACCGCCTATCGCCATCTCTTTGGTTACTGCAAAACAATGCAGTAAGCTCATTTCCAAAACTGAGAAATTTGTTTTCTTGATGATATGCCCTTAGGGAAAGAAGAATATGGTGGCCATAACCTCCAGACAGGGCCCCTCCACATGGAAACAACAGATGGACAAGGTCATGGAGGAGTACGAGGACATCTTCACATCCCCCATAGGGGTGCCTTTGCACTGTCAAGTCAAGCACTCCATCAATTTGACCCCAAGTGTGTCACTGCCCAATGGACCAATCTATTGGTGCTCCGTTCTGGAGAACGACAAAATCAAGAGGCAAATTCAGGATCTACTACAGAAATATCAAATCTGTTCGAGTTCATCGCCCTGTGGGAGTCCAATCGTGTTGATACAGAAGAAGTATGGGACTTGGAGACTCTGTATTGACTACCGGGCGCTGAACAAGATCACTGTCCAGAATAGGTACCCGATCCCACAGATTGATGACCTTCTGGACCAACTGAAGGGGGAAAAATATTTCAGCAAGATCGACTTGAAGTCTGGCTATCACCAGGTACCAATCGAACCCTCCGATGTGTGGAAGACTGCCTTCAAAGCCAAGGAGGGTCTTTTTGAATGGTTGGTTATGCCTTTTGGGTTGACGAATGCTCCTGCAACATTCATGAGGCTGATGGATGACATCTTGCGGCCATTCACCAACTCATTTGTAGTGGTATACTTGGATGACATCCTGATCTTCAGCTAGAGTTGGGAAGAGCACCTCCACCACATCCGATAGGTTCTCCAAACACTGCGGCAACACAAGTTGTGTGCCAATTTGGAGAAATACACTTTTGGAATGACCCAGGTTTAGTATCTGGTATACATTATTGATAAACGAGGGGTGCATGTGGATCCAACCAAGATCCAAGTCATTCGGGATTGGCCAGCCCAACCACTCTGACAAAGATCTGTAGCTTTCTGGGTCTTGCCAATTTCTACCATAGGTTTGTGTTGGGATTCTCTCATATCACTTGGCCCTTGAGTCAAGTCACCAAGGGAGGAGCGAAAGAAAAATTCTCTTGTTCTGAATCTCAACAGAAGGCATTCACAGAGTTGAAACATCACCTCTGCACTGCACCAGTGCTCACTTTACCAGACTTGCAACAACCATTTGAGATAGAGACATATGCCTCTAACTTGTTGAAAAGTGCAACAAGAAATGCTAAAAATAGAAAATGCTAAAAATAGAACTGTTATAAATAGCCCAGCTATAAATAGCAGTTTAGCCATTGTGGATCTTAGCAACAATGGGTGAAAAGTGAAAGTGCTAAAAATAGCTTTTCTAAAAATAACATTTCGGGATCCCTTCTTATTTTAGTCAGTCTCTGGACTAAACATAGGAAGTAAAATTCGAATTTGATATTAACAGTTTTTTGTAAAGTGATTAATTAATTCATCTTGAGTTAAATAGTTAAGGAATTATGAACATGAAGTCTATGTGAGGACATGCAACAGTTTCTCCTTTTATTGAGGGATTTATCCATCAGTTAAAGAGATAAGAGTGAGTTGTAATTAGTTGGCTCAGTTAACTGAGTCAAGTCTAGTTAGATTAATTTAATAGTTTGTTAAATTAATGAGAGTTCAGTTAGTTAATGCTTGCATGCATGTAACTACCGTATTTCAGATAACTGAGTATTCAGTCATGGATAACTCATGCATGTCGGTTCAGTCAGAGACCCAGTTGAGATCAAATGGAGGGACAATGTACTATTAGTTGCAAGAATATTCCATTGTGAATATTCCTTGCATGCGAAAGGAATATTATTCCTTAAGGATTGTGTAGTTGGATCAGAGGTTATAGTGAGTGTGATGAGGCCAATTCACACATGTGACATCATTGGACCCCAATCAAAACTGCACAAGGAAATAGGAGGCTTGGAGGGCTTGAGGAAGATATATTCTATGTCTATTCAGTCTGTGAGTTGTATTGTTTGATTGTAGAGAGAGCATGATAGCTTTTGAGCTGATTCTTTTTGTAACTTGAACAAGATTTCCACTTGTATGATAATACAAAGTTGAGGTTTTAGGTAGTTTCTTTCCCTAGCGTTATATCTTCTGTGTTATGGTTGATTACTTCTCATTCTTAGTTATATTTGTTCTTGTTTGATGATGCTCATATCTGTTAAAGCTTCCGCAAAGTTTATGGTAGAAGTAGATCTAGTATTATGCTTTAGGACATTGCATACATCAGTTGATCTACAATGAAAATTCTACATGGTATTAGAGCAAAGTTGATCAAGGAAGAACAATATACAAGCAGGAGAAGTTCGAAGTTTGGTTTCTAGATATTGATTTGAGTTCTTATCACATCTATTTCACCTATGGCGTTCAGTGGTTTAAGACTCGAATATGTCCTTGATGGTAGTTCAAATTATATAGCCTGGAAGGATCGCATGGAGGCAGTATTAGAAGATAACGGTCTAAAGGAATTCATTGATCAAGAAGTCCAAAAGCTGATTGATGCTACTCAACTGGTGGAATGGAAAAAGTGTGTGGCTAGAGCAAGGAGAATCCTCCTGGAGGGAGTTCGAGATCACATTGTCTCGAGCCTCGATGGGAAGGAGACTCCATTTTCGATGTGGAAAACATTGAAAGATCTTTATCAGAATAACAATGATTAGAGGAAGCCGGTGTTGAAAGACAAGCTTTGAAAGATCAAGTTTGAAAAGGGCGACACAATCTCTACGTTCCTGAACAAGCTCACCATTTGCAGGGATGAGCTTGGAAGTGTAGGGATCATGACAGTTGATGATGACATGGTGAGTCTTGCACTCCTCGGTCTTCCTAAGAGCTGGCATAGCTACTAGGACTCGGTTAATGAAAGAGAGAAAATGCAAGATTGGGAACGAATTTGGTTGGATTTGATGCAGGAGGAGATAAGGCGAAGCACCAGGGATGGATCTTCATCAAAACAAGATGATGAAGAAAATCTAGCTTTAGCGAGTAAAGCTAAGAAAGGGAAAGGGAAGGCGTCCCAATCCAAATATTCTCATGGTGGGAAGAAGGTTGACAAGCTGAAAGTGTGATGCTTTCACTATCATGAAGTGGGCCATTATGCAATGAATTGTCCACAAAAGAAATCCAAGAAAGGTTCCTCCAAGGGATCTAATGGTGATGCATTAGCCTCACAGTTTGAGCTGGATTTCTCTCTTATCGCGTGCATGGTTTCATCCATGGTGGGATGTGTTTGGTACCTAGATAGTGGAGCTTCTTTCCACATGTCGGGTGACAAGAATCTTTTCAGTACATTGGAGGAGAAGGACCTCCAGATGCAGATCGAGATGGGCGATGATGGAAAGTACTATGTCTTAGGTGAATGTACAGTTGTGTTTCAAAGGGATCATGGTGCTCCTCTCACCCTATCTGCTGCTAAGTATGTACTAGGTCTGAAAAAGAATCTTGTGTCTGTTGCTATGCTAGAACATAGAATCTCTACAAGCTGGAGGTAGAAGACTGTGCTGCACTGAGTTCCAAAGTAGAGGTGGTGCAAAGGCAAGATGTTGGTGAGCTATGGCATAGAAGACTGGACCACTTACATCATGGGGCCTAGAAGATCATGCAACAAATTTCTACCGGCTTACCCAAGGGAAAACTAGAGCAAACAGATACATGCAAAGGATGCACCCTGGGTAAGTATGCAAAAGCTTCCTTTCAGGATCGAGATAATAGAGCTGGAGCAATCCTGGAGCGAGTTCACTAAGATGTATGTGGACCATTCTCTACAGCCTCCACCGCTAAGCAAAGGTACTATGTTATTTTTATTGATGATTTTTCTTATAGATGTTGGATCTACTTTATGCAAAAGAAGGATCAGAACTTCTTAAGGTTTTGTGAGTTTAAAGCCTTGGAAGAGAAAGAATCTAGAAATAAAGTAAAAGCCTTGGGTAGTGACAATGGTGGAGAGTATGTTTCCCAGGAGTTTAAAGACTTTTGTGCTGCAGAAGGAATTAAACGGGAACTAACGGCACCCCATAACCCACAACAGAATGGGGTGGTCGAAAGGAAGAACATATCTATTGTGGGAACAGCTCGAGTGATGTTGCATGACCAAAGCTACCACTTCACCTATGGGCCGAGGCATGCAATACAGTAGTGTACCTTTAGAACAGAAATCCTCATCGTATCTTGGGGATGAAGACACCTATGGAGGCTTTTTCAGGGAAGCGACCAGATGTGAGTCACTTCCGCATCTTTGGATCATCAGTTTACTGTCATGTGCCCAAAGATTCTTGGAAGAAGCTAGACCCAACAGCTAAGTTGGGGATACTTGTGGGGTACATGTAGAGCCTCTATTCTACACCTACTTGTCTACCATTTTCCTCAGTTTTTCCTTATCTTTCCTTCACTTTTGCCTCATTTTCACCATAAAACCACCCAGATCATTACATTAGGTGTCATTAAGCATGATCAAGCAAGTTTTGCTAATGAATGACTATTTGTTTAGATTTTGACTTACTTGCAGGAATCCCGCAGCTATCTGACGATCCTGCAGCTATCTGAAGATCCTGCAGCCTTTTTGTTAAACGCAATGTTCCACGTGTCGGTTTGCTAGATGAGCCACATGGGCACTTAGGTATCAACGTGCTCGAGGTTCCTGTCCCATTTTTCCAGCCATCCACGTCATCTTTACCCATGGTCAAAGCTGGTCAAGTTACGGTCAACTCAAGGCTGTTTAACGGTGATTGTGAGCTGCTTGGTCACGTCATCTTAAATGGTGACTTGTCCACATTCTACAGGTGGCAGGGAACATGATCCAACATGGGATTCATTACCCATGACGACAGAAGCATTAAACTCATCCACGCAGCCGTATGATGTGTCAAGGGACCATAAATACGCATGACTGTTTGTTGTTTTTCAGTTAATTAGCTGTACGAGTAGGCTATCTTAGAAACCTCTATAAATAGCTGCGTCTGCGTACGCTCATCAGACTTTTATTAGTTGTAATTTCTGAACTTGTGTTAAATTTAAGAGCGTTGTGAACTCTGTTTTTTAGTGCTATCCTAGCACTCTGTTTTGTACACTTTTTGCAAATGGAGGAATAGACATAGCACTGTTTTGAAGTTTCCAGATCTTTGAGTTTTTTTGTGACTGAATGAATAGAGGGCCCCTGCTCATCTCAGCCTCTGTAAAGTATTTTATGTGCAGTATTTCTTTATTTTCTTATTCATTTCCTTAAGCATGTATAGTTTCATTTACTTGTTTTCCTTTCTTTCAAGCTGATCAGTGTTATTTCTTTGCAGGTTTCTTTTAGCCCGGGATTTATTTTTATGTGTGTGTGTTTGCTTTACAAACTAATGGTATTTGAAGTTGACAAATTCAAGTGCTGCTTTTGTTTTTATAGCTGATTTTTAATCTTATTTCTCAAAGAGCTGCTAACACATGAATGATCTTCATCATAAACTGTTATCTTTTAAGATCAGAATATCACTAATTTGCAGTTAGTTTTGAGTGCTTTTTAGACTGTTCTTTCACTACTTTCTAACCATACTTTGCATAGTACATATGGCTGAAGTAGAGAGTTAGAAAGAGCAAAATATTACTACTAGTCTTTAAAGTAGAGTTTTGATTTTAAGTGCTTCTTAGACTATTCTTTCACTACTTTCTAATCATACTTTGCATAGTACATATGGCTGAAGTAGAGAATTAGAAAGAGCAAACCATTATCATTAGTCTTTCAAGCAGATTTTTCTCACTTTTCTAATTCAACTTAAGCTACTTTCTATCCGTGCTTTACACAGTACATGTGCTTTGAAGCATCGAGTTAGAGAGAGATAATCTTTATTTTTTTGGGTTTTAAAAGTGACCTTCTTTTCTTTTATTAGCAGCAGCTTGAACGGTGTCTAGTGCCATTGGAAGTGGTCATTTTCTTTCAATTTTATTTCAAGTCATTTCAGTTCACTTATTCCTTTCAAGCATTTCCTTTCAGCAAGTAGTTAGAGATCACTAAACACACACTTTCACTCATTTAGGATTCACTCTACACACACACCATCACTCACTTGTTTATAAATTATCACTCCATCTTAGGAACATAATTAACCACAACAACACCCCCAACGATAAGAAAAACTCCAAGAGGTTACTTAAGTACATATAGTACACCTTCGCTTCATCAGCTTACGAGCCCCGGGTTGACAATAAATACTAGCAATTTAGATAACACTAAATTGACTGAACATTTTGGCGCCGTTGCCGGGGAAGTGAAATTAAGTAGCCATATTCTTAGAAGAAAAAAAATATAAAGTTTCAAGGAAAGAAGTTAATAGCCTATCTAAGTATGCTCTCCTCTTGCACTTTGAAGTGATCTGGAGGATCAGAAAGGAGAAAGTTATTGATTTAATAGCTTCTTGAGTATGCTCTCTTCTTGCACCTAGAGTGAACTGGAATATCAGAAAAAGAACTATTTAACTTGACTTGAAGATAAAATAAAAAATGACATGCATAGAGCTAGAGATTCTAGGGGAAGGTTTTTAGCTAGAGCTCGAAGTTCAATTTTTACAAGTCCATCTGCTTCAAGAGATAGACAAGAGACACCTCCCTTATCTCCAACCGAAACTCCTAGTCCTGAAATTCAAGAGCCAAGAGTTGACTCTCCTATACCTTCTATTGAGTTTGAACTAGGAAGAGACTCTTCTCTTTCTCCTACAAGAAAACCAATTGTAATTGAGGAAATAGACTCACCTGAGGAGGAAGGAGAAATCTCTTCTCATTCACCCTTTGTAGAAGAACCAGAAGATTTTGAAATCCCTAGGAGAATCATCATGGCAGAGGAAGAAGGAGGCGGTAGAGGTAGAGGTAGAGGAGGAGGAGGAAATAACAATAATAATGGAGGAGGTAGAGGTCCCATTGGAGGAAATAGAGATGGGGATAATTCATTTGGGTTTCCCATTGTTAATGAGGACTCCCGAGCCACCATGAAAAACATATCACCATCCGTCCTCCCAAATTTTCATGGATTAAGAACTGAGGACCCTGAAACATTCTTGTTTGAATTTGAAGTTGTGTGTCGAACCTATGACTATCTGGATGATACTCAGAAACTCAAACTGTTCCCATCAACATTAAAAGATCAAGCTTTGAAATGGTTCATGGGGTTACTTACTCAATCCATTAGGACCTGGGATGAAATGAAACAAACCTTTTTGGATAGGTATTTGGACTATTGTATGCCTACTAATCATAAGGATGAGGTTTTTAAAATGGTGCAAAAAGAAGATGAGAGCTTAGAAGATTTACTTGAGAGATTTCAATATAATTTAAAAAGAGCAAAAATGAGTACCTTGGATGAAGAGACCTTAAAAGCCCTCTTATTAAAAGCCATTAGGGATGAATGGATAGATATCTTAAACATGATGGGAAAGGGGGATATTTCTCAACTTTCTCTCAATGATATAGTAGAACTTTGTATCCATCTCTCAAGGGGAAAATCAAAAACTCAAAAAGGGCCTAGAGATCCTTCTCTCCTTAGGGCAAATAAATCTGCAACAGGATCAGTGAGTAGGGCTGAAATCGGTAATATGCTAGATGAATTTAAAACTGACATCTTAGGGAGTCTTAGTGAACAAATTGATACCCTTAAGATTCAAAATAAAAAAAAAGCAGAAGCCGAGGCTATGACTATCTTTTGCCCGAAGTGTAGAAAGAAGCATGCTTTAAGGGAATGTCCCTTGGAAGCACAAGTTGTGGAAACCCGTGTAATTTGCTCAGAAACCCATGAGACCAAGGAATGTCCTTCAATCCCTGGCCTCAAAGCAGTCTTTCAAGAAGATCCAAGTACGCTTGAATCCCTTTGTTTTGTTGCAAGAAAACCTTGGCAGGGGCAGCAAAATCAAGGGTTTAATAACTCTATGAGTTTCCAACCCCCACCAAATTGGAATCCTTGGCAACAACCTTGGTCACAACCACAAAATCCTTTCCAAGCATGGTTGCAAAGCATGCAAATGCAAAATCCTTATGGGAGATTTGCCCAATTCTATCAATATCCTCAATCCTTTCAAAATCAGCAAGCTCCCCAACTTCCAAATCAAGGTCAACAATTGTCATTACCATTCCCTCAACAACAACAACCTCCTCCACAAAATCAAAATTCTCAACTCTTGTTACAATCTCAACAGAGGCCAAATCAACTTCCCTCTCAACCTCAACCAAACCCCAATAATAGGAATCCTCAAAGTGCTTATGTGATGGAAGGTCAACCACTCATGGAAGGTCAACCATTCCCTACCTATATGGTTGTTCCTCTCAATGAGGTCCAACTCAGATCAGGTAGAATCCTAGACCAACCTTCTACAAGTGCTCAACAACCAAGCATTTCTGAGGAGGAATCTCTCAAAGCCAATAAAGGTTCTGAAGTATCCCTTCAAAACCCAAGCATTAAAGAAAAAGAAAAAGAATCAACTCCCTTAGTAGAGCAACCCACATCTTCAACTATTCCTCCTTTTCCTGAAAGATTGCAAATTGATAAAGGAGTGGAGAAGCAGATTTGGATGCCTGACTATAGCTTTCTAGATGAATTGAAAAATGTCTGTATCAAGATTCCCTTGTTAACAGCCATTAAGGAGATTCCCATTCTAGCAAAGACAATAAAGGAGATGAGTTTGAAAAAAACAATAAAAAGAACCAGAGATACCAAAAGGATACATCTAGTTGGAAAAATTGCAGACATTATGATGGGTAAAATTACCATGCAAAAATATGTAGATCCCGGTAGCCCTATTGTTAAAACTCATATTAATGGGGTTGAAATCCCAAATACCTTGATTGACTTAGGAGCCGCTATCAACATTATGAGTAGACAGACCATGGATCAGTTAAAACTTCCTAACCTTCTCTTTACACCTACTTTGTTGCAACTTGCAGATAGATCAATCATTAAACCTGATGGTGTATTGGAAGACATTCCAGTCTCACTAGACTCTTGGGAATATCCAGTTGATTTTATGATTCTAACTCCCAAGAACAATCTAGGAGGACATCCTCTTATTCTAGGAAGACCTTGGCTGGCCACAGCTGATGCTTTCATAAGTTGTAGGTCGGGAGACATGTATATATCAGATGGTAATTCTACCAAGAAATTCAACTTGTATCCTCCCGCAAAGGCAATAACAGAAATAGGAGAAGATGAGTGGATTGATGATGAGGATACTCTTCAACCTGTTCTAACCATCTCTGAGATCAGTGAGGACAGTCAAATTCTAAATACATTAGAAAATTTTGAGGTACCTTTAGAATATGACTCTTCACAGTTTCAGTTAGATGCAGATATTGAATATCTCTCCTCTAGACAGATGTCTCTCTTCTCAATGGAAGAGTTTGGTAGTTCTATAGTTGAAATCTTTCCAGGAAAAACATTAAACATTAACAAGAACTTGGAAAGACTACAACAAGAAGAATTAACTAAACTGTTGCAAAAACATTCCACTGCCTTTGCATGGGAATATACTGACATGAAAGGAATCGACCCTAAGACTTGTATTCATCACATTTATATTGAAGAAAACAGCAGACCCATTAGGCAGCCACAAAGACGGATGAATCCAAATCTTAGGGAAATTGTGAAAGAAGAACTTCAGAAATTGCTCAAGGTAAACTTCATTTACCCCATTTCAGATAGCCAATGGGTTTCTCCCTTGGTTATAGTGCCCAAAAAGAATGGTAAATGGAGAGTTTGCATTGACTATCGAGAATTGAACAAGGCAACCTTAAAGGATCATTTTCCTCTACCTTTTATTGATCAGGTACTAGACACTTTAGCAGGTAAAAAGTATTTCTCATTCTTGGATGGTTTTAGTGGTTACAATCAGATTCAGGTAGCACCTGAAGATCAAGACAAAACCACCTTTACTTGTCCTTGGGGAACTTTTGCCTATCGAGTACTCCCTTTTGGATTGTGCAATGCACCCGCTACATTTCAAAGGGCTGTACTAGGAATCTTCTCAGATCTGATTCATGATTGTGTAGAGGTATACATGGACGATTTCACAGTCTATGGTAATACATTTGAAGAAGCTTTGGCAAATTTGGAAAAAGTACTGGTAAGATGTAAGGAAACAAATCTTTCTTTAAGTCATGAAAAGTGTTTTATGATGTTTACTGAAGGGATTGTTTTAGGACATCATATCTCAGGAGATGGAATCAAAGTTGATAGATCTAAAGTAGAAGTCATCTCTAAGTTACCTGTTCCAAATTGCCAAAGAGATGTTAGAAGTTTTCTTGGGTTTACTGGTTATTACAGAAGATTTATTGAAAACTTCACTAAGATAGCATCCCCTCTTTTCAAACTACTTACTAAAGATTGTGAATTTAAGTGGGATCCTGAATGTCAATCTGCCTTTGAAGCTTTAAAGACTAGAATATCTGAAGCACCTATTTTAAGGGGTCCAAATTGGAAACTCCCTTTCCACATTTCTACTGATGCTTCAGATACAGCTTTAGGAGCTGTTTTGGGACAAAAGGATTTGATCCCTTATGCCATTTATTACACAAGTAAGAATTTGACTCCTACTGAGTTAAATTATACTGTTACTGAAAAGGAATTTCTAGCCGTTGTTCATGCTATAAACAAGTTTAGACACTATATAACCGGCTATGAAACCTTTGTCCACACTGATCACTCTGCCATTAGATACCTCATGAACAAACCAGTCACTAATGGTAGAGTTACAAGATGGCTTTTGCTTTTACAAGAATTCAACATAACTGTGTTAGATCGACCAGGTAAATAGAACACAGTAGCTGACTTCTTGTCTAGAATCCAAAACACTAATGAGGACTCTCCTGTAGAGGATAAATTTCCAGATGAGTAGTTGTTTGCAGTAACTACCAAAACCCCTTGGTATGCTGATATTGCTAATTATTTAGTTACTGGAAAGTTACCTTTACATTTATTTCCTAATGAGAAAAGGAAAATCATTCAGGATAGTTCACATTATTCTTGGATTTCTAATGAATTGTTCAGAACAGGGCCAGATTTGATGATCAGAAGATGTGTACAGGAGGATGAGATGCCTGACATCCTTAAGGCATGTCATGACGAACCTTGTGGCGGACATTTTTCTGATAAGAGGACTGCCTATAAAATCCTTTCATCAGGATATTATTGGCCTTCTCTCTTTAAGGATGCGAAGCAATATGTTAAGAGGTGTGACAGTTGTCAGAGAATTGGGAGACCAACTCTTTCAAATGAAATGCCACTACAGCCACAGGTATGCATCGAACCTTTCGAGAAATGGGCTCTAGATTTTGTTGGACCAATTAATCCGCCATCCAAGCAAAATAGATATATACTGGTTTGTACTGATTATGTTACCAAGTGGGTAGAAGCTATAGCATTAACTTCTGCTACTGAAAATTCAGTTGTTCAATTTCTTTTCAAGGATATTTTCACTCATTTTGGTGTCCCAAGAGAAATTGTAACAGATCAGGGAAGCCAATTTACATCAAGGATGATAGAGAAGCTGATGGAGGAATATAAGATCAAGCATAGAACGTCTACTCCATACCATCCGCAAGCGAATGGTCAAGTAGAATCTACAAATAAAGTTCTTGAAAGCATCATCACAAAGACTGTTCATCTTCATAGAAGAGATTGGGCAGAAAGGCTTCCTGAAGCCTTATGGGCCTATAGAACTACATGGAGGAACACCACAGGACATTCTCCCTATGAACTTGTTTATGGGAAGGAAGTCCTGTTCCCCATTGAGTTCCAAATCAAGACCTTCAAGACAGCAGTTCAATTGGGGATGAGCTTATCAGAAGCCCAGAAGCACAGAATGGACCAGTTAAACGAACTAGATGAAATGAGACAAGATGCAATTATAAGAACCGATCTAGTTCAGCACCAAAGAAGCAAATGGCATGATCGACATATCAAAGAAAAGAAGTTTCAAAAGGGTGATTGGGCACTCTTGTTTGATTCAAAATTTAAGGACTTCAAAGGAAAATTTCAAACTCATTGGCTTGGGCCATATGAGATTGATGAAGTCTTTAATAATGGAGCAGTTAGAGTGAAGACTATTGATGAACTTCAAACTCCCTTTATTGTGAATGGCCACCGGTTGAAAGTCTACCACAAGCCACTCTCAAAAGAGGAGTTTGTTAAGTTATTCCAAGGCGATTCTGAAATGAGGCTGGTTGAGAAGAATTCTTCTCCTCCATCAGCCTAATCTCTGTTTCTTTCAATTTCAATAAAAAAAAAAAAAAAAAAAAAAGAGAAAAAAAAAAAAGGAAAAATAAATAAATGTATGAGCCTGAAAACCAATCTTTGATTGGCAGTCTCATGCAGAAAACATAAGGTGAAAATCAGGGTCACCTGACACCTCATGTTTTCCAAAAAAAAAAATCTCTCTCTCTCTTTCATCTCATTTCATTTATTCCATCTCACCATTTCCTTCCATCTCACCATCCTCACTTCACCTCACTGCTTTCCACTCACTCATTCATTCATTCATTCCATTTCATTTCATTAATAAAGTTTTTTTAGGCAACTAAAGTATTTTATGCAGCTGGAAGACTTCATTACAGTTCCTGCAGCTATTTGACAATTCTGCAGCCGTTTAGCCTTTCTGCAGCCTTCTGCACCTGCACAAGAAACACAGTCTGTCTGAAGAAAATATGTACAGTTCAAAATCATCAAAGACAAGGAGGAAAGAATCATGTGCTAGCAATAAAGTTAACAAAAGGTTAGTAGCAAATTATCAGAAACCAAATCAAATGCGGATCTGAGGTATGTTTAAAATTTTAAACCTATAGTTATTTCATTACGCGGAATTTTCTGGGTTATGTCTTGTTGGCCACTAATCGTAATGATTACCCATTTTCTTTTCCCATGCGACCACAAATCCACGAATCCTCCACGTCTACTAGCTCATAATACCCATGATTTTCGAAATCACATATGGCTGTTTCTGTCATTAAGGTCTCATACCCTAATGACGTAACCTACCGTATTACATCTCTCAGTTCTCATCCCGCAGCCATGTGTCAATCCACAGCCGAAATCGGAGAATATAGCCGTTCCATTCATTATCTCGAAACCCTCTGCGCTCATAACACTCCATTCCTCGCTATCATCTCCCTTATTCCGTTTCACTCACTACGATTACCTCCATAAACCATACTCTGTTTTTCCCTCTGCTGTATAGCCAGTAAACGTGTGATACAGTTGTATTACGACTGCTAGTCACCGTTTCACTGTGTTCACGCTGTTATCCACCGCTTAACTCTGATTCAAGCCGTGAATTCTCGGTGTCTGAGGCTGTTGATGCACCCATATATCCTCAATTCCACAAAGTCTGAACAGGAACCGAGGAATTACTGTGTAAAGTCACGAAGTTACTGTGTAAAGTCACCATCAAAGTCGTGTTTCAAACAGAGCTGAGGAGTCGATGGGAAAACTTTTAAGGGATGAACCAGAAGGTTCGAAATTCTTGGAGGCATACCCTCAGGTTGAGGAGGCATTGCAAAAAGCCAATTGGCTACAGTGCATCAAGAAATTCAAGGGTTACCACAAAGAAGTAACAAAAGCCTTTGCAAGGTCATTCAAGGATAAAGACAGTCAAGTAGAGGTGGGTGATTTAACATTTGCAGTCAGTGAAGGAAGCATAGCAAAGGCTACATCTCTTCCACAAACCGGTGAACGTTGGTTCAAAAACCGGGCAGTCCAGGATCAACAATGGAAGCGGATTTTTAAAAACCCAGGTATGAATACAAGTGTTTTCACCAAAGGAATTCCTATCTCTCATGTTAAAGAAGAATGGAAAGTTCTACTGTTGTTAGTGCAAAAATTTTTCACGTGTGAAGGGAGATTTGGAGTATTGTACGTTTATCATGGTAAAATTATGCTGCAATTTCAAGGAGAACATGATATAAATCTTCCCTACTTTCTATTCCAAAGCCTTAGGAAAATGTGTTCCATGGCTCAACGGAATCCACGAAACATAGAAGCTTACCTCTGTCACCATAGTCTTGTTAAGTTATTGATAGAAGAACAATTAAAAGAAAAACAAGACACATGGGAGAAATTCCTTGTAAGGAATCATTTTGAAGAACCTGGAGAATCTTCTATACCTAGGAAAAGCAGAAGGAAGAGAAAAGAAAGTATCTCTGAGACTGTTCAAGGACAAACTGTAGAGGAAATAGAAGTATATCATCCTGAACCTGAGATTGAACCTACTGAAGACAGTGCTCAAGAGATTATCTCAGAAACCCTCGCTGAACTTGCCAAAGAAGCTGCCAAAAAGAGAAGAGAAGATAAAAAGAAACAAAAACAAGACAAGGGAAAATCCATAATTCAAGAAACTGATCAGACTCCAGAGCATTCTAATGATGAAGAAAGAGATAGCCAGCCCTTAGCACAAAGGTTAGCTAAACTCCATGAGAAAATTTCCCTCTCCAAGAAAGTAAAAGTACAAAAACCAAGAAAAAAGGCACAAAAAGAAACACAGAGTGCTGCCACTGTAAGAAGGAGTAGTAGATTGCAGAATAAAGGGAAAGCCACAAGGACACTCTTCGTTGATCTAAGCACACCTGAGAAGGGTGCTATAAAAACAGACCTTGAGGATAGTCCACAATGTGAGGCAGCTACTCCTCCAAGGGAGGACAGTCCGTTTCAGCCGGAGTTTGAAACTGAAATTGAGCATGAATATAGTCCAAGGAAGTCACCAATTGTTGACCCAATTCAACAAGAGGTGTACAACTATTTTGAAACATTGGAGCAGAACACTGCTGGCCCAAGTAATGTCATACCTCATGAGCAGCAAATAGACTTACTCAAACAAGAGATCTATGAACTTGAGGTGCTAAACCGTCACATTAAACAGAGAAATGAAGAAATGAAGCAGCAAGCTGATATTGCCAAAGCAATCCAAGATAACACCTTTCTTCACATGAGCATGTGGCAGAAGAAACACAACAGACTCAAGAAGAGATGTAGAAGGCTGAACAGAGCCTTAATCAATTTGAAATTCAGATGCATGTTCAAGAGACCAAAGGTTAATGTTTCCACACAAAGGAAGAGGAGGAGATTGGATGTCTTAGCTGAGGCATCCCAGCAGGTGGATTGAATTGTGTTTTCATTGCATGAGGACATGCAATACCCTCGGAGTGGGGGTATGTAGAGCCTCTATTCTACACCTACTTGTCTACCATTTTCCTCAGTTTTTCCTTATCTTTCCTTCACTTTTGCCTCATTTTCACCATAAAACCACCCAGATCATTACATTAGGTGTCATTAAGCATGATCAAGCAAGTTTTGCTAATGAATGACTATTTGTTTAGATTTTGACTTACTTGCAGGAATCCCGCAGCTATCTGACGATCCTGCAGCTATCTGAAGATCCTGCAGCCTTTTTGTTAAACGCAATGTTCCACGTGTCGGTTTGCTAGATGAGCCACATGGGCACTTAGGTATCAACGTGCTCGAGGTTCCTGTCCCATTTTTCCAGCCATCCACGTCATCTTTACCCATGGTCAAAGCTGTTCAAGTTACGGTCAACTCAAGGCTGTTTAACGGTGATTGTGAGCTGCTTGGTCACGTCATCTTAAACGGTGACTTGTCCACATTCTATAGGTGGCAGGGAACATGATCCAACATGGGATTCATTACCCATGACGACAGAAGCATTACACTCATCCACGCAGCCGTATGATGTGTCAAGGGACCATAAATACGCATGACTGTTTGTTGTTTTTCAGTTAATTAGCTGTACGAGTAGGCTATCTTAGAAACCTCTATAAATAGCTGCGTCTGCGTACGCTCATCAGACTTTTATTAGTTGTAATTTCTGAACTTGTGTTAAATTTAAGAGCGTTGTGAACTCTGTTTTTTAGTGCTATCCTAGCACTCTGTTTTGTACACTTTTTGCAAATGGAGGAATAGACATAGCACTGTTTTGAAGTTTCCAGATCTTTGAGTTTTTTTGTGGCTGAATGAATAGAGGGCCCCTGCTCATCTCAGCCTCTGTAAAGTATTTTATGTGCAATATTTCTTTATTTTCTTATTCATTTCCTTAAGCATGTATAGTTTCATTTACTTGTTTTCCTTTCTTTCAAGCTGATCAGTGTTATTTCTTTGCAGGTTTCTTTTAGCCCGGGATTTATTTTTATGTGTGTGTGTTTGCTTTACAAACTAATGGTATTTGAAGTTGACAAATTCAAGTGCTGCTTTTGTTTTTATAGCTGATTTTTAATCTTATTTCTCAAAGAGCTGCTAACACATGAATGATCTTCATCATAAACTGTTATCTTTTAAGATCAGAATATCACTAATTTGCAGTTAGTTTTGAGTGCTTTTTAGACTGTTCTTTCACTACTTTCTAACCATACTTTGCATAGTACATATGGCTGAAGTAGAGAGTTAGAAAGAGCAAAATATTACTACTAGTCTTTAAAGTAGAGTTTTGATTTTAAGTGCTTCTTAGACTATTCTTTCACTACTTTCTAATCATACTTTGCATAGTACATATGGCTGAAGTAGAGAATTAGAAAGAGCAAACCATTATCATTAGTCTTTCAAGCAGATTTTTCTCACTTTTCTAATTCAACTTAAGCTACTTTCTATCCGTGCTTTACACAGTACATGTGCTTTGAAGCATCGAGTTAGAGAGAGATAATCTTTATTTTTTTGGGTTTTAAAAGTGACCTTCTTTTCTTTTATTAGCAGCAGCTTGAACGGTGTCTAGTGCCATTGGAAGTGGTCATTTGCTTTCAATTTTATTTCAAGTCATTTCAGTTCACTTATTCCTTTCAAGCATTTCCTTTCAGCAAGTAGTTAGAGATCACTAAACACACACTTTCACTCATTTAGGATTCACTCTACACACACACCATCACTCACTTGTTTATAAATTATCACTCCATCTTAGGAACATAATTAACCACAACAACACCCCCAACAATAAGAAAAACTCTAAGAGGTTACTTAAGTACATATAGTACACCTTCGCTTCATCAGCTTACGAGCCCCGGGTTGACAATAAATACTAGCAATTTAGATAACACTAAATTGACTAAACAGTACACAGATACACCCCACAACTATCGTGTTTTTCTTCCTGCTAGTCAGAGGTCTGTAGTGCGCAGGGATCTGAAGTTCGACGAGCAGAGAGCCATGCAAGTGTCACTTGAGAGGGAGCTCAAGTTGCATGGAGATGAGGAACTTTTAGTTCCAAAGGAGGAGGAGCCTCCTGATGATGTGGATCAGCCACATGCAGAGGATCTAGTAGTGGAGACCACCACTCTTGGAGAGTCTTCCTGAGATGGGCGGAAAAACTCGTGGGAAGTTCACAGATTGATGCTAGATGCGAGAGAGAATGTGGGCAGCCATCCTCTTAGCGCAGACAGAGGAGATCTCCCGAGAGATACACTAGCTACATGGCCCTGGTTGGGGAGTGTGTAGCGACCGAACCTTCTTCTTTTCAGGAGGCAGTGCAGCAACCAGTTTGGGTTGATGCAATGGTAGAAGAGTACGATTCTATCATATGGAACAGTGTGTGGGATGTTGTCCCTAGACCTGGGAACAAGTCATTGGTTAGTTCCCGATGGCTTTGCAAGGTAAAGCAGGTAGCTGATGGTAGTGTTGAGAAACACAAGGCAAGGTTTGTTGCCCAAGGATTCTCACAGGTTGAGGGGATCGACTACGATGAGACCTTTGCTCCCGTAGCAAGGTACTCATATATCAGATCGATGCTAGATCTATTAGCTCATATGGGTTGGAAGATCCATTAGATGGATGTGAAGACGACCTTCCTCAATGGGAAGATTGAGGAAGAGGTATACATTGAGCAGCCCGAAGGATTTGAGACCTTCGATCGTGACTCGCATGTTTGCTGACTCAAGCGAGCACTATATGGGTTGAAGAAAGCACCTCGTGCTTGGTATACCAGGATTGACAGCTATTTCATCGGATTGGGCTTCACTAAGTGTGAAGCACATGCGAACCTTTACCACATCAAGGTAGAAAGTAAGCCATTGATTATTGTACTTTATGTCAATGATCTGATTTTGACAGGTGATGATCAGCTGATCAAATCTTGCAAGGAGGACTTTGCAAGAGAGTTTGAGATGAAGGACATGGGCCTCATGCACTACTTTCTAGGCATGGAAGCGTGGCAGAAAGATAAGGAAGTATTTGTGTCTCAAGGAAAGTATGCCAATGAGATACTTAGGTGCTTTCACATGGAGAAGTGCAAACCCATGCAGACTCCTCTAGCTGGGAACTGGAGGAAGGAGGATGCTACTTCAGGTGAGGTAGTAGCTACTACTGTTTATCGGCAACTGGTGGGTTCACTTATGTATTTGGTGAACACACGACCTGACTTATGCTTTGTGGTGAACCAGCTGAGTCAAGCTATGGTTCAGCCTACCAAGCTGTTTTGGAAGGCAGCGAAGCATGTGCTGAGATATCTCAGAGGCACTACACTGTACGGATTGTGGTACAGACGGACAGAGGTAGTAAAGCTACAAGGCTTCAAAGATGTGGATTGGGCAGGTAGTCCATCAGACCGGAAGAGCACTTCTGGAGGAATCTTCAACCTTGGTTCAACTGCAGTTTCTTGGTACAATAGGAATCAGAGATCAATTGCACTTAGCTCAGCAGAGGCTGATTACATGGTTACCAGTCAGGCAGCATGCGAGGACATTTGGATGCAGAAGATTCTAGTGGGATTGTTTGGTCAGGTGATGAATCCTATAGTGATATACTGTGATAATCAGAGTTTCATAACACTCTCTGAGAATCCAGTGTTTCATGACAGGTCCAAGCACATAGATATCCGTTACCATCATCTATGGGACTGTGTGGTCAAGAGGATCATGATGTTGTAGTATGTTTTGACTGAGGAGCAGGATGCAGATATTTTGACTAAGGGATTGTAAAAATGCAAGTTCGAGTTCCACAGAGACAGGATCAGGGTGACTGATAGTACCTTTATTGTTGAGAGGGAGTGTTGAAAAGTGCAACAAGAAATGCTAACAATAGAAAATGCTAAAAATAGCACTACTATAAATAGCCCAACTATAAATAGCAGTTCAACCATTGTGGATCTTAGCAACAATGGGTGAAAAGTGAAAGTGCTAAAAATATCTTTTCTAAAAATAGCATTTCGAGATCCCTTCTTATTTTAGTCAATCCCTAGACTAAACATAGGAAGTAAAATTCAAATTTGATATTAACAGTTGTTTTTAAATTGATTAATTAATTCATCTTGAGTTAATTAGTTAAGGAATTATGAACATGAAGTCTATGTGAGGACATGCAACAGTTTCTCCTTTGATTGAGGGATTTATCTATCAGTTAAAGAGATAAGAGTGAGTTGTAATTAGTTGGCTCAGTTAACTGAGTCAAGTCCAGTTAGATTAATTTAACAGTTTGTTAGATTAATTAATGAGAGTTCAGTTATTTAATGCTTGCATGCATGTAACTATTGTATTTCAGATAACTGAGTATTCACTCATGGATACCTCATGCATGTTAGTTCAGTCAGATACCCAGTTGAGATCAGATGGAGGGACAGTGTATTATCAGTTGCAAGAATATTCCATTGTGAATATTCCTTGCATGTAGAAGGAATATTATTCCTTAAGGATTGTGTAGTTGGATCAGAGGTTACAGTGAGTGTGATGAGGCCAATTCACATGTGTGACATCATTGGACCCCAATCAAAACTTCACAAGGAAATAAGAGGCTTGGAGGGCTTGAGGAAGATATATTCTATGTCTATTCAGTCTGTGAGCTGTATTGTTTGATTGCAGAGAGAGCAAGATAGATTTTGAGTTGATTCTTTTTGTAACTTGAACAAGATTTCCACTTGTATGATAATATAGAGTTGGGGTTTTAGGCAGTTACTTTCCCCAGTGTTATATCTTCTGTGTTATGGTTGATTACTTCTCATTCTTAGTTATATCTGTTCTTGTTTGATGATGCTCATATCTGTTTAAGCTTCCACAAAGTTTATGGTAGAAGTAGATCTAGTATTATGCTTTAGGACATTGCATATATCAGTTGATCTACAGTGAAAATTCTACATATGCCTCTGACTATGCTCTTGGAGGGTCAACAAGTTCCATATTTTCACCTCCAGGATGCCCAGCTATGCCACCTGGGACACCTTTCTGTTCCTTCAAGGGGACGAGCCAAGATGGTTTGGGAAGCACAATACAGTCAGGCTGCTAGGCATTTCGGGGTCGAGAAAATAGTGGCAGTATTGCAGAAGTATTTATACTGGTCGAATCTTCGACAGGATGTCCGGAAGTACATCAGATCCTGTAATGCCTGTGTCATTGCCAAACTGACCATCAAGAAGCAATGCCTCTATACTCCGCTGCCTACCCCTAGTCGACCTTGGGAATCCATCTCCATGGATTACACGCTGGGCCTTCCTTCTACTAAGCATGGCAATGACTGTGTTTTTGTGGTAGTTGACAGATTCTCGAAGATGGCCATTCTGGCAGCCTGCAAGAAGAATATCATAGCAGAAGCCACTGCTAAACTCTTCTTTGAATGAGTGTGGGTACACTTTGGGATCCCACAGTCTATCATCTCAGATCGAGACAACAGGTTCCTTAGTACATTTTGGTCCAGTCTCTGGTCGATGTTGGACACCAAGCTCACTAAGTCCACAAATTTCCATCCCCAAACTGATGGCCAGACAGAGGTCGTCAACAGGATGATCATACACATTTTGCACATGTAAAACTAAAAGCATCCACACACATGGGATGAGAGCCTTCCCTATGTCTAACATAGCTATAACTGGGCTCTCCACAGCTCGACTGGCCACAACCATTTTCAAGTGGGCTTGGGATTCTAGCCACTATGTCTCATTGATGTGGCCATACCATTTGCAGCTACTCAGGAAGATTTGGCTCATGTCCAGTCAGAAGTCAATAAGGCAAACAATTTCATTGAACACATCCAACATATCCGCCAGCAAGTCCATGAAATTCTGGAGAAATCAAATGCCAAGTACAAGCAGCGACATGATCAACATCGGGTGCCACATAAGTTTCAGGTGGGCAACAAAGTCTGGTTGAATTTGCAGAAGGAACGCCTTACTGGAACCTGTCGTAAACTCAAACCACTCTGATATGGTCCTTACACCATTACCAAGGTTGTGGGTGACAATGCATTTGAGCTTAGCATTCCCCCATTTCTTGGCCTGCACCCAGTGTTCAATGTGGACCGCCTTCGACCATACTTCCCACCATTGTTGGACACATCAGACATTGTAGAATAACTCACACCTATAGATTTAAATCTAGATTGCAATGGGTTATCATGCGCGTCAAACGGAGATAATATGACCAAGTGTTGTGGGGAAAAGTATCCAACACGGAATGACCCTATCCCACCCTAAGGGTGATAGTTCCTTAGCAACAGCTGAAGCAAAGCTATCTAAAGTTACTTCTTTATGACATGCAAGAGATGAAAGGAAGAGATCCACTTACCGATGTCTTGCGCAAGTGGTCGATCCAATCTCCTCTATTTGCCGCTCGCTCCCAGCTCCAAGTCTTCTCACGGGCCCATCTACACGAGATCCTACGAACAAGACAAGAAAAGGAAACTACAAGAAGCATGCATTCATAATTGATTCAAGGATTAGCATAAATCAAATACGCAAGTAAGACAATACACCATTGAAACACATGCGAATAGAAGAACCTCAAATGCTTTATTAATATAAGGAAGTAAGGTTCAGGCGGTGATACAACCGTGAGAGGTCCAATCCAGCATCACCTTCCCGACGGAAAGAAATCTCCTCTTCACCTCCCTCAAGCAATCACCCAATACTCTCAACTGTAAACCAACAGCAATTCTTTGCACAAAATTCCGGCCTCTAGATCCCATGGGACGAGATCCTTATATAGAGTTTTGGAGTGAAGATAAGTCAGCTTGATGTGTGACTTGTTGTCCTCTTCAACTCCAGTTATTCTTCAGTCCTTGAGTCCACTCGGAGTTTCTACCTTCCACTTGGAGTTTTAGAACCTCTTTACTCATCATTAGGCGAATCTTCTGATCCAAGTGTCATTTTGGAAGCTTCCTGGGCACTGGCACATTGAGAAAAGATTCCTCCACATGTCAAAGTACGCCCAGCGCAGGTAGCCTTTGTTGCACTTGCTATGCAGCGCAGGTACACCATAGAGCTTTTGACATTCAGCGCAGATGCTTAGTGGAGCAGCTGCTTTGATCCAAAATTGACCTGTTTTTGAGTGTTTTTCAGTGGAGAACTGATCTGAAGTGCTGTGGTTTGCTGACCTTGTTCCTCTAGGGGTGGGAACAACATGTTTAGGGACTTTGGATCCCTCAGATTATTGACATTTCATGCTCCGTGCTGTAAGGCACAAAAATGTCTATAACACCAAGTCATGACCCCGGGAAGTTGGCTGTCCAACTCACCCCAACAGGGCCCATAAACTCTTGGTGTTACATCTCCTCGGGTTAGGGTTTTGGTTGTTTAGGGTTTTCTCTTATTGTTAATAATAAAAAGGCCCTTGAGCCTCATTGTAACGTAGTTCAGAGGCATGTAGCCACCACATCTCTTCTCAGAGATAAGCTACCATCACTCGAGCTAGTCTTATTTCCATTCTGTTTGTAAGCATAATTCAGTATTTGATATTAATGAAATGAAGTGTTATTTCTACTACATCTTTGTATTTATGGTTATATCTATAATTTGTTGCATTCCTGTTTAAATTTGGATCAGAACAACAATACCATTTCATTAATAAAGGAATATGTATACACTTCTCTTAGTCACTTAAACTTGCTGCAATATAAAGAAGGGAAAACCACTCTCCACCCAACCATATGAACAACTACACTGTAGGTTTCTTACAGTCGGCCACCCCTGAGCTATATCTAATACCTTAAGAGAGAGTTTCACTCATGGTTCAACACATTCAGTTCATGATAAAGGATATGAAGGACACTCTTCATCACTTACAAGAAATCAACATTATACCTTTCAACTACTAAGCATGGGCCTACTAACACATCAATTTATAACTACCATGGGCCTACATATCACAAAAGGCAACCCTTCACTAATTTAGCAGTTCCTCGATGCTTCCCATTTTCTTAGTGCCTTACGTCCTTGATTAACAAAAAATGTTCAAAAATTCATCCCAACCCTTCAACTCAAGTTGAAGGCTTTCTCATTTATTTCCTAACCAATTTAAGTAAGCTCAAAAATTCCACACGGGCTTGTTGTGATCGAGAGGGTTCTCTACCATCCCTTAATTAGAGTCATTCTTTCAACCCCACGTGTGGTTTAGTTCTATTCTCATGGTTTCCTATGGTTCATTGGAACACACTCTATGGTTTTCCCATGCACATTAGCAATCTCGACGACTCTCTGATATACACACACAATCTACTATTTCTTGTCCAACCCCACACACTCTATCCAACATGAGAATTTGGCCCTGGTCAACAATTTGTGGTTAATTTAGAAAGCCCTAAATGGTACATTTTCCACCCCTCTCAGCATTTCTATACTATTCACCTTATTTTCTCATAATTGCTACAAGTTGGTGGTTCAACCACCAAATCATGAATTAGAACAATAAATTCAAGTAAGATAGGAAACTTCCCAAATCCCCTTACAATTTACCCTTTAGTCATTGGGATTTATTATGGTTTCCCTCTTATTTATTTTCAAAAATATATTAAATAAAGATGAATATTTACATCAAATGAAATATGGGAAAATATCCATGCTAGCCATCCCATCATTATCAATCTTAAATACATATTACAAAATTTTGGGGATTAAAAAAAGGGTGTTACACCCTTTGATATAAGAACCAATGTGAGGCCTAAAGATGGGAGGTTTTCCTAATCTCCATAGGGTGCCTTGCAAATTTTCCCTTAGAAGGAACACCACGAGGAACAACATGGTGAAAGCATTAGATATAATTTAAAACATTATCCTTCTACTTTTACCAACTCTCAATGATCATTTTTATTCCCTCCTTATCCTTCCCCATTGTTTTTTGCAATTTACTCGGGCCCTTTAGATATACCATCACCATGAATCGATTCCCATATACATGAATGCATCATAGGCATAGTGTTATCACTTTGTAAATTCCCTAGGTTGAAGAGAGAAATTGCAGAGGTAACCACAAACCACTTTTAGGCTAGAATCTAGCCCTTCTAGCCTTGGAGAGGGCTCTCTCACTTAGGTTTCTCAACAAATATGTTTTTAGGCTAGGTATAATGCTAAATAAGGTTTGATTTTTAAAGGCTTGTTGATGAGAAAAGGGACAGATCCATTGGGCATGGAGTCATGTCAAATTAGGTTTTTGTCCAGTGATATGATGAAGAAAGAAAGGGTTTCTCCACAAGGGAAAGGTAGGTAACTTTGGTGGTGGAATTTAGGTTAAATCATTGTAGAGGGTGAGTGTATAAAGGTGAAATAAAACACATAGAGAATCAATACCAAAGATGAATTCTAAACTGTTGCTTTAAGATGAAAACATTGATAACTTGGAAAACTAAATCAGAGCACCATGAGGATGAATTATGAATTAAACATTTGGTTTTTCCAAGCGAGAAGATATACATTTAAGAAATGTAAACACATGAGACAAATTACAAGATAAAAGGAGCACAAAGCACTAATATTCTAACATAGGAATCCCTGCAAATCACCTTCTAACTTTCATTCATTCACTAGCAATGTTTTTAGGAAATACAATGCACAAAAAGTATGTTCTTCTCTAATCTAACCAACAAAACCCATTACCATGTTTTTCATCTCTATATACATCATGAGGTTTGATCTCCCACTCTAGTGTAGGAATTTACAGGGTAAGTTCCTCAGAAAGAACACCAAAAGGACACCGCTCACAACCAGATCATAGATCAATACACCAGTATTTTTGACATGGTTAAAACCCTCAAAGAGGGAAACAGTCCACGGCCTGCGCCAACGTGGCTAATACAGGCAATTTATTAATCAAAGAATGAAAATTTACATAATCTTCTCTCATGCATGGATTACCCGAACAATGACCCTCCATGCGCTTTAAATAGAACTCATGGACCAATCGGGTGTCAAGCCACGGATCAAGTGTCGGTAATACCGAGGAGAGAGTGAACCGTCGGATCACTACATATCGTGACCGTCGGATTGTAAGTTACAAAATGTACAACGGTAAAGAAACACACTTTACCTAACTCTATACCAGACCAAGTTGAACTTAACTATATCCTATGTGTCGGAATATCCTAACATCCCCCCTTAAGAACAACTTGGGATAGGATTGAAGGATTTACAAATATGACACAATAGGAGAAGGAAGGAGGCACTAGAGCCTATCCCCCCTTAGTGACAACTTCCTGAACTCCAAGCATATATTGAAGTTTAGTGAACTTCGCCTCTGTGAGAGCCTTTGTGAAGATGTCTGCAACTTGATCATCTGTTGAACAATATTGCACTTCAAGAACATGGTCATGAATGAGCTTTCTGATGAAGTGCATGTGTAGTTCAATGTGTTTGCTACGCTGATGCTGGACTGGATCTTTGCATAGCTGAATGGCACTTTGATTATCACACCAAAGTGTGGTTGGATGCTGCTGCTCAAAGCCAAACTCTGATAGGATCTGACGAAGCCACAAGGCTTCCTTACTAGCTTCCACGGCACCACGATACTCTGCTTCTGTTGACGAAAGAGAAATGGCAGCCTGTTTCTTACAAGCCCATGTAATAGGTCCTGAACCAAGAGTGAAGACATAACCGGCAGTAGACTTCCGATCATCATGGTCACCAGCCCAATCAGAATCAGTGAAACCAACTAATAGAGGAGCTGCTTTGGCAATGTAATGAATCCCAAACTGTATTGTACCTCGAACATAACGAAGTATTCTTTTGGCTGCTTTCCAATGACTTTCACGGGGGTTTTGCATAAAACGAGCAACAAGGCCAACAACAAAGGAAAGGTCAGGACGAGTATGGGTTAAATACAAGAGTTTTCCTACAAGTTGACGGTATAAGGTAGCATCAACTTCAGGAGAAGTACAAGAGACTGAAAGTTTGACTCCAGACTGAAAGGGAGAAGTGGCTGGCTTACAGTCTTCCATGTGAAAATGACGAAGAATATCACAAGCATACTTGGACTGGGAAAGGGAAATACCCTCCTTGGATTGCAAGACTTGAAGACCGAGAAAATAGTGTAAGTGTCCTAAGTCTGTCATTTCAAATTTCTTTTTAAGGCTGGACTTCACATGGTTTATAAGGTTGGGATCACTACCAGTAAGAATAAGATCATCAACATAAAGAACAATGATGATAAGAGAGTTGCCCACTTTCTTGGTGTAGACAGTATTGTCAGAATAACACCTAGAAAAGCCAGATTCTAAAAGAAAGCTATCCATTTTGGCATACCAAGCCCGAGGAGCTTGCTTGAGACCATAAAGAGATTTCTTAAGTCGACATACAAGGCTGGAGTCTGTTTGGATGAAGCCAATGGGTTGTTCCATATAGATTTCTTCATGCAAGTCCCCATGCAAGAAGGCAGATTTAACATCCATCTGATGGACTTCCCATTTTAAAGAGGCAGCAAGGGAAAGAACAAGGCGGATAGAGTTCATTTTGGCAACAGGGGAGAAGGTTTCAGTGTAGTCAATGCCTTCAACCTGTGAAAAGCCCTTAGCAACAAGACGAGCTTTATGTTTATCAACTTTCCCATCTGGTCCATACTTGGTTCTGTAAACCCATTTACATCTAACAAGTTTGCTTCCTTTGGTAGAGGAACAAGATCCCATGTATCATTTGCCAACAGTGAATGATATTCTTCATTCATAGCTGCTTCCCAATGTGGATGGCCTGAAGCTTCTGCAAAAGTGTCAGGATCATGATTTACTGGAGCTTGAGCCAGTAAAGAAGAGGCTCTTTCAAACTGAGAACGTGTACGTCGCTGATCTGTAGGATCACCGGCAAGATCACCTGCTGCATCCCTAGTAGCACGGACCCATCTTGGAAGTTGAGGATCCTGAGATGGTGGGGGAGGATTGTCATCCTCACTTTCATCATCTGAAGAAGAAATGTTTTCAAAAGTAGAAGAGATAGGAAGAGGTGGCACATCCGCCGGACTAGGCTCGCGGGCCGATTTATTTTCATCAAATTTTACATCTCTTCTAATGATAACATTTTTGGACTTAAATGGAATAAGTCTATAACCTTTTACATCTTCAGAATATCCAACAAAAGTACATTTCTCACTCTTAGGTTCTAAAGCTTTATGCTTTTCATCTGGAATATGGGTCCATGCTTCACTTCCAAAAACACGAAAGTGACTTACATCTGGTTTAATGGAACTCCAAGCTTCTTCTGGAGTGAGATTCTTTAGAACCTTAGTAGGAGTGCGATTTATTATATAATTTGCACAATTAATTGCTTCGGCCCAAAAACTAAGACTGAGTCCTTTAGATTGCAGCATACAATTAGCCATTTCCTTTAAGGTGCGATTTTTCCTTTCAGCTACACCATTTTGTTGTGGAGTGTATGGAACAGTATGTTGCATTTGAATTCCATTTTCGGTGCAAAAGTTGATGAATGTGTTTTTAACATATTCTCCACCATTATAGTTCTTAGCTTAAGAATTTGATGTCCAGATTGTTTTTCAACAAAGGATTTGAAGGCCAAAAATGTGTTAAATACTTCGCTCTTGATTTTTAAGAAGTATACCCAAGTGCGTCTGGAGAAATCATCAATGAAAGTTAAGAAATACTTGCAGCCAGAGAATGAAGCAACAGGAAGTGGACCACATAAATCACAGTGCACAAGCTGTAAAGGGGCTGAGGCGTGCCAAGAGGCACGTTTTTCAAAACTGTCCCGATGATGTTTTCCGAGTACACATCCGGAACAAACACCATCTCTGCAAGATACCATAGGAAGACCTGTCACCATATTTTCTTTACATAGATGCTGAAGGGAGCAATAGTTTAAGTGACCAAATCGCTCATGCCAAAGTTTGCTCACTTCATCATTATGAGCAACAAATACTGAGGGAAGATTTGATGACCCAAAGTTGTGAAACTTATACAACCTTGTGGAATCATCAGCAATACCAGTAGCTAGAATCTGTTTAGGATCTCTTAGATCCTTGATTACAACATCATGAGGTGAAAATTCAACAATTTTACCTTCACCTGAATGAGTTATCTGATATACAGATAGAAGGTTGCAGGATAAGGTTGGAACAAATAATACATCATTAAACTGACCATTGTCTAGATGAACAGTTCCAGTCCCTACAACATTAAGAGATCTATCATCACCAACATATATATTTTTGGTGTTACAATCATTTAAAGAAGAAAACATGGCTTTGTTTTTGGCCATGTGATAAGAGGCTCCAGAATCAATGAGCCACTCATGAGAATGAGAAGAAGAAGATACATTTAATGCATAACCAGACTGAGATGATTGACAACGACATGCAGAAAGTGCCATTCCTGAAGATGAAGTTGAAGTTGAAGTTGAAGAATGCTCCACATGGATGTTATGTTTCTTCATTGCGGCTTCCAAGGCTTCCATCTTCTTAAAGCATTTAGATTCTAAGTGGCCATCTCGATTACAAAAGTTACAATGTCTATCAGTCTTCTTCCATTTGTTTTTATTGGTCCTATCATTTTGTTGAAATGATCTTTCATTTTGAGGCTGAGTTTGCTTAGGACCCTTGTTTGGTTTAGGACCATTCTTTTTAAGATATGACTTCTTAGGATTCTTTGAATTTGGTTGCTGCTGGGCGGCTAACGCTTTCTTGGAAGAGTTTCCAAGATTAAGAAGACCAAGGTGTAAGAGTTTTTCTTGTTCTCTTATTAAAGAATCACAAAAAGAGTCAAAGGAAGGGGCCTTGTAGTCTTTTCCCTGACAAATGAAAGCTTCCCTTGTAGAATGGAAGGTGGAAACAAATACAGAGTAGGCTGGTCCAAACTTAGTAAGGATGGAATAAATAAGGTTACTATCTTCTTTCTTAACCTTAACACCTTCCAAGAGATATCTAAGGGTCTTGAATTTGGACAAGAAATCTTCAATGCAAGAAAAATTATTAGGATCCAATGTAAGCAACTCATTTTCAAGTTGATGGGCTCTAATTTCATTTTTAATCCCAAAAAGTTTAGTGATTTGTTCCAATGCTTCATGAGAAGTTTCAAGTTCTGCAATATGGAATCTAAGATCAGGAGAAATAGACATCCCTATCAAACCACGTGCTTGATCTTGTCTATTTTCCCACTTTGTAGCCTTGTCTTCATCTTTGGGTTTCTTCTCTTGGTCTGTGGCTATTCTGTAGAGACCTTTACTTCTAAGTAAATCTTCCATGTAGGATATCCATTGGAAGTAGTTAGTGCTGTCAAGAATGACTTGGCATGGACTTTCCATTTTTTTTTAAAAAACTGAAGCTAAAGATGCTGAAAGTAAGTGTTCCAATGGATAGATCTCGAAAAATTAGGCTGTTTTAAAAAAAACGGCTCTGAAAAAGGCTTCCGGATGAAGAAGTTATGGCTTTTTGAAAAAAAAAAATTGTTGAAGTTGCCGGCAAAGTGCGCGAATGTGCAGGAATGAAATAATCTGCCCCCACAAAATGGAGACTTGAACCCAAGACCTCTACTCTCTTAAAATAGCTTTGAACCAATTGATCTATACAAAAAATTTGAGAGAGAGAGAGAGAGAGAGGGGGGTGGGCCTTGGTTTGCGTGCTTGCCTTGAGAAAGCTCTTTTTCCCTACAAAACACAAAACACAAAACACAAAACACAAAACACAAAACACAAAACCCAACATGGACATGCAAAGAAAACGAACCTTATGGCTCGAAGTTAGCTTTAGCCAAAAAACTAGATTTTTTCAAAAATGAACCTTGCGGCTCAAAGTTAGCTTTAGCCGAAAAACTAAATATTTTTCTCAATGTTTCTAATTTTCCGAGATCACACTAAGGTGCAGGGAAAAGAGCATACGCATGAGAAAAATCCTTCCTTTCTGTTTCTGATTTGCCCAGATCGCACAGAGTCGCAGGGCAAAGAGCATACGCAGAAATGAAAGGTATAGATTCGGTTAAAAAAAAGATAAATAAACCGAAACCAAAATAAGCAGAGAGAAAATAACAGTAAACTGCAAATAAAGACTGTATACCTCCAGATCTTAAAAATGACGCAGCTAGGGCTACCGGAAACCTTTTCGCGTGAAACGAAAGGGGTTCCTCACTGGAACAGATGCTCCGAACACAACAGAGCAGTCCTCTCAGCCCGAAAGCAGTCAGAAACAGCAGATCTAGGAAACGGCAGTCGGATGCAGTTCTACCGGCTTCAGATTTGGATCACCAACGGACGCGGCCCTCAAATAGCTCTGATACCATGTAGGAATTTATAGGGTAAGTTCCTCAGAAAGAACACCAAAAGGACACCGCTCACAACCAGATCACAGATCAATACACCAGTATTTTTGACGTGGTTAAAACCCTCAAAGAGGGAAACAGTCCACGGCCTGCGCCAACGTGGCTACTACAGGAAATTTATTAATCAAAGAATGAAAATTTACATAAGCTTCTCTCATGCACGGATTACCCGAACAATGACCCTCCATGCGCTTTAAATAGAACTCATGGACCAATCGGGTGTCAAGCCACGGATCAAGTGTCGGTAATACCGAGGAGAGAGTGAACCGTCGGATCACTACATATCGTGACCGTCGGATTGTAAGTTACAAAATGTACAACAGTAAAGAAACACACTTTACCTAACTCTATACCAGACCAAGTTGAACTTAACTATATCCTATGTGTCGGAATATCCTAACATCTAGGTGGTCGAAATAATGGACCAAAACAAACTTAGAACTAAATACATCAAAGTTTAAGTGCATATACTGAAAAATATGAGTAGTTTTCCTTACAACCAATCCAAGCCTAAAACATCACCAACTTGGAATATTTGAAAATAAACATTAATTACACATCCTAAGACAATATGCCACCTATCCACTTGATCCAAACTACTTCTAGAAGCCAAAAATTCGAAATTTGAGATGAAATTGTGTTGATTGTCCAGACTTGCAACGCATTAGCTAGTTTCACAGCAAATTGAAGTAGCTTCCATGTTCTGTATGGTTACATATTTGATCTATCAAAATGAAGTAAATGGGTATGCTTCAAATATCCCTGTGATGGTACTGAACCTCTTATATAAGATTCAAAGTGCTTGCAGACCTCCCTTTGGACTATCCCCCACTTTTGTAGCAAGATTGTCTCCTTTCACAGCGCCTTCAAAAATCTGAACATATGGTGACTTTTTCCTGATATAAAGTGTTGGAAGCATCAATGTGAATGTTGTAACCTTAATATAACTCCCCTTATGATAATACAAAATTCAAAATTTCACTATCCCACTAGTACAAAAGATTATACAAAAGTGCAACAAGTCCTTGCTGCGTTTTACAAACTTCACCAAAACTAACTTATTTTTGAGCAAAAGAAAAAACTTTAGAGCTGAGTGGTACCCTCCTGCTGAAGATTTACCTTTGTACTAGCCTCTGCTAGTATGTCCAACTTGCCTCTCTTCCTTTCCTTCCAGATTCTTTGGCCTCAATGAGCATCTTCTTCACCAATCTGAGTCTTGTTTTCAACTCCAAATTTTGAACATACAAACTTTTCACTTGCCTATGTAGAGGAAAGGTCCACTTCAACTTGTATTTAGCTTTTTCAAGGATAGGTTCAACAACTTCTAAATACCTAAGCAAATAAAAATTATCCTTGTGATCCTTTTCCGCAAGCTGATCCATCTGTTATTGAACTCCTTCAAGTTGTTCCAATAGTTTCTCAAATTATTTCTGCTCATCAAAAACCATCTTTTGTTCAGGCTAAATAGTCTCCTTTACTTGCATTTGAACCTTGGTAGCAAACCTAGTTCTAGGTCTCCTTGACTGCTCAACTCCCTCCTTTAACTCTTCAGCATCAATGACCGATTTTTCTTTTCCTTTGTCAACATGTACCAATATTTTCTTTGATGGTTCTCCTTCATTGGGTTGAAAAACTTCCTGTGATACTTTACGTCTAAGTTCCCTATTCTCTTGCTACAAATATGATATTGTTAGATGGGCCTTGTCCAACTGATCTTGTAAATCTCCAATTTTATGGTCCTTTTCATCAATTTCCACTTCCTTGTGTGTACTTTTTGATTCCACAATTTGAATAGGTGTAGATGGAGGATCTACAGGAAATCTCTTGGCTGCAACTCTTTTTCTTAATACTCTTGCCATTTTTTCTACTTTAGGTGAGAAGTGAAGCTTCTTAACACTTCTTTTATCAACTGATTTGATTTGTTGTAGGTGAAGCTTCTTTAACTACAATGGATGGGGTGTCTTTCTTGGTCTTCTGGCTATTTGAAGATTGTGCTACCCATCCTAAAGAAACCAAAAAATCCTGCCATGACTGCTTCTTCCTCTCAGGATCCTTTATCACCATCAATTTAGTTAATGAAAAATGAAACAAATTGGCTTGAATCTGATTTCCTTTTGTTTGAACTTTGTTAGCCATATTACATATACTTGTAAACATATAATAAGGAAGATTCGAAGGTTTCTTGCTAGTAAAATTCACTAGGAGCCTAATGTGATAGTGATACACTTTATTGAACCTCCCTTCACATGTGAAGTACCTTTGAATAACTTCCAATAATTTACTATGATGGTCTTGTAGATAACTTCTTGGAACAACATAACCATATCCTTTCTGGTGTTTTGTTTTGAGAAAGTCTTTGAAATCAACCAAATCAAAATCTATACCCTTGAAACATTATTCTCCAATTTAAGGGATCTCACTGGCCTCAACAATTGATTGAGTTATGACTGGAAAAGTTAGAGTTCCTACCTTAGCTTGCAAACCATCAAAACTCCTAGTAAACTCCTTTGTTAAGTGTAGATGATACCCCTGAATCTTTTCACAGAACCTCATACACCCTACTTGTTCAAAATCCATTATGATGGCTAGATCTGCATTGATGGTTATGATATCTTGAGGCTCAAATCGCACAATGACACCTCCCTTGTGCTTCTTGTCTTTTAGAGTTGACATGATTTTTCTTTTGCAACAGTGAATATTTTTAGGGTTATAAGCAATTGGTTTTGTGTAATAATGGAGGCGTTATGATAGTAAAAAGCTCTAATGATGCCTCAAGAGACAACAATCAGTTACACAAAAACTTAAACAATGAAAAAATCCTCAGGAAAACCCTATAGAACTTGCAATTTCACAATTGTTGACAGAGAATTTAAAAGGGACAATCACAGCGCAAAAGCTAGAAATGCAGAGCTGAAGGTATTTGAATTTTTAAACACTTTCAAGCATAAGCACTTAAGAGAAACAACTTTGATTTAGTTTTCAACCCAAGGCACCTATTGCATGTAGAGGTTTACACAGAGAAAACGTGAATTGGAAATGAAAAATGAGGAATATAACACACTGTGTGGAATCATAGTGAATTAGGATAAAACACAACACAAAGGAGAAAAATGCAGCGCAAAGGAAAAACCACAACGATTTTAGAAGATCGGAGACGGTGAATTTATTGTTCTTGCAGGCTTTTTATGGTTTTCCTAGCTTCTACATGCAATTTTAGAGGTCATTCAAAAACCGAGGAACAAATATGGACCTGTATTTGCACATGTGAATAAGGTTTGAGCACCGACATGGGAGAATTGTAGCACTATGTGGATTAGCAACGCCCCTGCCTCCCTTTTGTATGAATAAAATGAGGAAACCAAAGCCTCCGATGAAAATGGTGAAGAGTTGAGTATTGTAGAATGGAGATAAAAGTTGAAATAGACATGCATAATGGTTTGAAGCGGAAATGAGAGCATTGATCGTGATAGGAAAGGAAATCATGAATGCGCAACACCTTCTGAAAATACAGTGCTTTGGGAAAAGGGAAGGATTGTCCTTCTGACCGTTATTTCCCGCTGAGATCATGAGTTGTCCTTGAAATGACATTCAAACTGACTCCAAATAGCCTTCAAATTTGCGCCTAAATCATCTCATGATTGCATTGATGTAGACATAGCCTCTAGACTTAGGTGACCCACTTATAATGACTAAGGATGGTGACTAACTCATAATAACTAAGGATTTGTATAACATGATTTTTGTACTCTTTCCAAGGTGACCAAAGACTTCCCATGATTACCCTTTTAGTAAGGAAAACACATGACTTTAGACATTGGACTCTTAGCAAAATAGACACCTTTACATGACACTTGATCTAAACCTAGACCTTTTTAAACAATAACAGTTAGGTCATCATGACTAATATTTACAAATTTGACCTTAGATACATAGAAAGACTAATATGAGCAAGATTCCTAAACATAGGACCCTAACACATATCATGCATCATGTAGGATTTGTTTGAAGGCACATTGAATGTAGAAATAATGTCACTTCTTAATTCATTGTTATTCTTTTCCTCAACATACTCTTGTACTTTATCCTTTAGTCTACCTCATACAAGTTATGATCCCCCATCTCTCTTAAGGAAAAACCTTTTCAACGTCACTCACTAGATGTATGTTCTAGAAAGGAAAACAACAACTTTGTCATAATCTTGAATACCACTCATGTTCTTGTATGTTGATGTATGTGACGCCAGTTAAGTTTTATAGATTCCAGTGGCATATATTTGTTGTGGCAGTGTGCGCTAGGGATAATTGTTATTTTTCGTTGCAATCTCCCCATACTAAACAAGGAATATGAGAATTTTTTGGCCCTACGTGGGTTATTTCTATGTCACTTGATACTAATTTCTTACACATTCATGCCTTAGAAGTTATAGATGTTGAGCTTGTAGATGATATAACATCTACAATAATTATTTTGTCCACACCCAAACTACATGATCAACAATGCATTCTTATCTTTTTGGGTTCATCCCTTTGCTTCTCTTTAAAAATTTCCTTACATTATGATCTACATTAATTTGTTAGAGAATCACCTTTTGTCACTCGAGAAACAATTTTTTGGTGTATGAAGATGGTTCAAATATAGAGAATAAATTGGATTGGTTCTCATCCTACGACCATACTCTCTTATAGTTCACATGTGTTCTACTTAATTCTAGTCTACACAACCCTATATGTTGTGAAAAAAAGATAAATTATTTGTCTTTTATGATAAGAAGCCCAATGTTAAGTGCAATTCACAAAATATTCATTTTAAACAAGGAGGAACACAAGATTGATTCTTATTTAAATAGGGAGGATTAGATACAACATCAGAATGTGTAATACATTTGTTAGGATATTCCGACACATAGGAAATAGTTAAGTATAACTTGGTCTAGTGTAGAGTTAGGTAAAATGTGTTTCTTTACTATGTACATTTGTGACTTACAATCTGACAGTCACGATATGTTCTAGACATGAAGTGATTTGATGGTTCATTCTCTCTTCAGTATTACCGACACTTGATCCGTGGCTTAACACTTGATTGGTCCATGATCTCTATTTAAAATCATGGAGGGTCATTTGTAGGGTGACCATTCATGAGAGAATCTTATGTAAATTTTCTTTCTTTTATTAATAAATTCCCTGAAGTGGCTGCGTTGGCTCAGGCCGTGGACTTTTTCCCTCTTTGAGGGTTTTAACCATGCTAAGAATACTGGTGTATTGATATGTGATCTATTTGTGAGTGGTGTCCTTTGGTGTTCTATTTGAGGAACTTACCCTATAAATTCCTACATGGTATCAAAGCTATTTTAAGGCCGCATCCATCGGTGATCCAAATCCGAAGCCAATACAATTGCATCCGACTATCGTTTCCTAGATCTACTGTTTCTGACTGCTTTCAGGCTGAGAGGACTTATCTATTGTGTTAGGAGCATATGTTCCAATGAGGAACCCCTTTTGTTTCACGCGAAAAGGTTTCCGGTAGCCCTAACTATGTCATTTTCAAGATCTGGAGGTATACAGTCTTTATTTGCAGTTCTAGTTATTCATCTCTCTGTTTATTCGTTTTATTTAGCTCTTTGTTTTTTATTACCAGATCTATACCTTTCATTTCTACGTATGCTCTTTTCCCCGTGACTTTGTGAAATATGAGCAAATCAGAAACAGAAAAGAAATATTTTTCTCATGCGTATGTTCTTTTCCGCCACGCCTTAGTGTGATCTCGGAAAATTAGAAACATTGAGGAAAATATTTAGTTTCCGGTGAAAGCTAACTTCAAGCCATAAGGTTTGGTTTTTTTTTTCATGTTTGTGTTGGGTTGTGTGGTTTTTTGTTTTGTAGGGAAAAATAATTTTTTCAAGTAAGCACACACCCCAAATCTACAGTGACAAAAAAAAAAAAAATTTCCTCTTTTCCAAAAATTACTAACCTTTTAAACTAGCTCACTTGGTCCAAAGTTACTTTATGAGAATAGAGGTCTTAGGTTCAAGTCTTTCTTTTTGTTGAGTTACTTTTTCAAAAAGCACATGTAACTTATGTTTTAAAGTTACTTTATGTAAAAGTGTTCTCACCCATTATAAAAACTGAGTCACTTATAATTCTAAAGTCTCTTTATCTTTTATTTAAGTTACAATTTAGTGGGTAGCTCATACAGTACCATTGTAAAAGTGACTTTCACTTATTTATAAAAGTGGGTCACATAATTTTTTTAAAGTGAGCTAATTAGACTAAGTTTGGAAAGTGGGGAGATTTTTTTTTAAATATAATATTATCATTCACTTCCGCACATTCACGCACTTTATCGGCATCTTCAACAACTTTTCTTCAAAAATCCATAACTTCTTCATTCGGAAGTCATTTTCAGAGCCATTTTTTTTTAATCAGCCTAATTTTTCGAGATATTTCCATTAGAACACTTAGTATCAACATCTATAGCTTCAGTTTCTGTTAAAATGGAAATTCCATGCAAAGTCATTCTTGACAGTACCAACTACTTCCAATGGTGGTCATACATTGTGGATTTACTTAGAAGTAAAGGTCTTTACATAATAGCCTTAGGCCAAGAAACTAAACTTAAAGATGAAGATAAGGTAGTCAAATGGGAAAATAGGCAAGATCAAGCATGTGGGTTGATAAGGATGTCTATTTCTCTAGACTTTAGATTTCATATCGCAGAACTTGATACCCTAATGAAGCAATGAAATTAGAGCCCATCAACTCGAAAATGAGTTGCTTAAGTTGGACCCGAATAATTTCTCTTCTATTGAATATTTTTTGTCCAAGTTCAAGACCCTTAGACCTCTCTTGGAAGGTGTTAAGGTTAAGAAAGAAGATGGTATCCTTATCTATTCTATTCTTACTAAGTTGGGACCAGCCGACACTATGTTTGTTTCCACCTTCCATTCTACTAGAAAAGCCTATATTTCTCAAGGACAAGACTACAAGTCCCCCTCTTTTAATGCCTTTTGTGATTATTTAATAAGAGAACAAGAAAAACTCTTACATCTTGGTCTTCTTAATCTCAGAAACTCTTCTAAGAAAGTCTTAGCCGCCTAGCAACGACCAAATGCAAAGAATCCTAAGAAGTAGTATCCTAAAAAGAATGGTTCTAAACCAAACAAGGGTCCTAAGCCATTTCAATCTCAAAATGAAAAATCATTTCAACAAAATGATAAGGAAAATAAAAACAAAGGGAAGAAGACTGATATACATTTCAACTTTTTAAATCGAGATGGCCACTTAGAATCAAAATGCTTTAAGAAGATGGAAGCCTTGGAAGCAACAATGAAGAAGCATAACATCCATTTGGAGCACTCTTCAACTTCAACTTCATCTTCAGGAATTGCACTTTCTGCATGTAGTTGTCAAGCATCTCGGTCTGGTTATGCACTAAATGTATCTTCTTCTTCTCATTCTCATGAGTGGCTCATTGATTCTGGAGCTTCTTATCACATGGCCAAAAACAAAGCCATGTTTTCTTCTTTAAATGATTGTAACACCAAATATATATATGTTGGTGATGATGTATCTCTTAGTGTTGTAGGGACCGAAACTATTCATCTAGACAATGGTCAATTCAATGATGTATTTTGTGTTCCAACCTTATCCTGCAACCTTCTATTTGTATATCAGATAACTCATTTAGGTGAAGGTAAAATCGTTGAATTTTCACCTCATGATGTTGTAATTAAGGACCTAAGAGATCCTAAATAGATTTTAGCTACTGGCATTGCTGATGATTCTACAAGGTTGTATAATTTTAACAACTTTGGGTCATCAAATCTTCCCTCGGTATTTGTTGCTCATAATGATGAAGTAAGTAAACTTTGGCATGAGCGATTTGGTCACTTAAACTATCACTCCCTTCAAAATATATGTAAAGAAAATATGGTGTCAGGTCTTCCTATGGTATCTTGCAGAGATGATGTTTGTTCTGGATGTGTACTCAAAAAACATCATCGAGATAGTTTTGAAAAATGTGCCTCTTGGCATGCCTCAGACCCTTTACAACTTGTGCATAGTGATTTATGTGGTCCACTTCTAGTTGTTTCATTCTCTGGCTACAAGTATTTCTTAACTTTCATTGATGATTTCTCCAGACACACTTGAGTATACTTCTTAGAACTCAAGAGTGAAGTATTTAACATGTTCTTGGCCTTTAAGGCCTTTGTTGTAAAACAATCTGGACATCAAATTCTTAAGCTAAGATCTGATAATGACGAAGAATATGTTAACAAAAAATTCATCAACTTTTGCACTGAGCATGGAATTCAAATGCAACAAACTATTTCATATAGTCCACAACAAAATGGTGTAGCTGAAAGGAAGAATCACACCTTAAAGGAATTGGTTAATTATATGCTTTAATCTAAAGGAATTGGTCTTAGTTTTTGGGCAAAAGCAATTAACTGTGCAAATTACATAGTAAATCACACTCCTACTAAGGTTTTAAAGAATATCACTCTAGAAGAAGCATGGAGCTCAATTAAACCAGATGTAAGTCACTTTTGTGTTTTTGGAAGTGAAGCATGGGCCCATATTCCAGAAGAGAAACATAAAGCTTTAGAACCTAAGAGTGAAAAATGTATTTTTGTTGGATATTCTGAAGATGTCAAATGATATAGACTTATTCCACTTAAGTCCAAAACTGTTATCATTAGAAGAGATGTAAAGTTTGCTGAAAATATATCGGCCTACGAGCCTAGTTCGGCGGATGTGCCACCTCTCTCTATCCCTTCTAATTCTAAAAAAATTACTTCTTCAGATGATGACAGCGAGGATGACAATCCTCCCCCGCCTTCTCAAGATCCTCCTTCAGCTCCTCAGCTTCCAAAATGGGTCCGTGTTACTCGGGATGCAACAGGTGCTCTTGCAGGTGATCCTACAGATCAACGACGTACACGTTCTCAGTTCGATAGAGCCTCTTCTTTACTGGCTTAAGCTTCAACGAATTGTGATCCTGACACCTTTGTAGAAGCTTAAGGCCATCTAGACTGGGACACAACTATGAAAGAGTAATATCATTCACTATTGGCAAATGATACATGGGATCTTGTTTCTCTTCCAAAGGGACGAGTACTTGTTAGATGCAAATGAGTTTACAGAACCAAGTTTGGACTAGATGGAAAAGTTGATAAACATAAAACTCGTCTTGTTGCTAAAGGTTTTTCACAAGTTAAAGGCATTGACTATACTGAAACCTTCTCCCCTGTTGTCAAAATGAACTCTATCTACCTTGTTTTTTCCCTTGTTACCTCTTTTAATAAATATATTTTAAACAACAAAAAAATCGCAAGAATTTAATAAATTCTTACGAAAAACTATTTCATGTATAAACTAAACTACACCTATATATAATTTCACTTAATATTTAATCTTGATATTTAATCCATGGAAAGTTGAGATAATGAGAGGTCATCAACCCCACTTACCATAGTTACTATATAATAAAATAGTGTTTCTCCACTACTCGTAAAAAACAGCGAAAATAAAAATAAAAAAATCCGTTCCCTAATCTTCGTAAACGTTTATTGACGTCACAGAGTGGCAGTTGCCAAGATGAAGTATGTGGGATTGTCAAGAATATTCCGTCAACCTGTGACGTAAGCATTGATCTCACGTCCATTATACGAATTAAAGCCGTCAAACTGAAAGCCGTCGTGAAAAAACCTACCGTGACACTTACAGATTATGTGGGCCCACGTAATGGATTTCTGTTACATTAAATGCTATTATTTTATGCGGTGAAAGTGATAGTCACTTACGGATGTCAAAAATGAACGTATACCGCCGCTAAAGGCGCTGCCGACGCCTCTGGGACCCATTTTTCAGTGTTATTGCTTTTCGTTTTAATTTATTTAATTGCGGATTTCTCAAATATTAATTTATATTCGTTGACAAACGAATGTTGCTTAACATATAGAACAGCATGTGAGCACGTGAGGATTTGGAGAAGTGGGAAATGCATCATGAATATTGTGCAGAGACTAAAGTTCCTTTCCCTAAACATTAGGAAATTGATAGCAGATCCATCCATCTAGATTGATTCAACCCACTGAGATATGGCCTTGTTTTTTAAATGTACACTCAACCCCACCAAGGAAGGGCCATGTTGTATATTATATATGGGTTGACAAGAAGTATTGAGATACTACCAAGAGGAAAAGACAAACCTTTCTTTATTAGGGAGAATACACCATGTAAGGAGAGGTTAAGGAGGGTGGGAATAAGGGGTTGGAAATCATGGTGTAACTTATAGTTTCAAAATGTTGGTATAAGGGTTGGAAATCATGGAGTTATTTTGAAAATTGAATATTATATTAATTGATTTGTAAAGATATTAAGAGTGAGTATACAATTTCCCTTACCATTTCCTATTGTATTACACATAGAGGTTCAAGAATTCGGACATTATGACTGATTTAAGCAAAGTCTTTCAGTGGAAATCACATAAGAGAAATTTTTGGCCGACGCATTTCGAACCAACAAGTGTGGTTCATCATCAGGACCAGATTGATGTTACTACTTACTCAAAATCACGGTTTCACTTTGAAAATAGAAACACTATGTTAATTGATTCCTTAAAGACATGAAGAATGGGTGTATAATCTCCTCTACCATTTACCATTTCATTATACAATTAGGTTCAATAATCAAAACATTATGATTGATGTCCCTACCCACACAATACATTTTTATAGAGCTCCAAATAACTTTCTTGTAAAATATCTACTTTTGTTATGTAAAATCTCAAACCCCACATGGTTAGCATATTGAAGACACTACACTTAATTTTGAAGGATCAAGCCAACCCTTCTAATCAATAAAGGGTTAACTTTTCAATCATGCACTTGTCTAAGTTTATGATTTCAAGTCACATAAGTCATTCATATCTAGGATGTGTTATGCAAATGTGTGTTTATGATAAAAATAATGGATAGTTAAAAAAATTGTTTTTGATTTGGTTGTGTTCTCCTTGTAAACGTGGCATTGGTAATCCTCCATGCAATTAAGATTAAGAGGCATCAAAATAAATCCATATGGGAAAATTCTAGTTCTAAGCTCAACCGAGAAGTACCATGGTAAGAATCCAACTAAAGGTAAATGCACAATAGTGAACGTAAGTCTTTGTTGTGATGAAGTTGATGGAGATTGTAGCTTCAATGAGTTCAGGCACATAAGTAAGGGAGTGAATGGAGCTCTATGAAAAATCAAGCAAAGTTTCAATACTTTTTTGAATGAGAAATAAAGGTTTATACAAATTCATCAAGAGGGCTATTTATATACCAAGTAAACCCACAATGACATAAAAGGTATGGCATGTATGTTCTGCAGCTCTTCGGTGATCCTTCTGCGGCTCGCATAAGAACAAAGGCTCGCATTTAAACTTTTCGGTGATCCTTCTGCGGCTTCTTCGGTGCTCCTTCTGTGAAAAAGGCGAGAATAGGCATTGAGGGCGAGCTTAGATACTGAGTAACCGATCCATCAAGTGCGTAGCGGAGACAGAGCGTTCTAATCTGTCCGCTGAGGTGCGATGATCCGGAGGTGAAAGATGATGTGCAGGGTGCACTAAGTTCCAAAACCAAGTCGTGGAGATCTACTCGCAGTGTGAGCCTGCGAAATTTCTAGAACACGTATTGCGACAGTGCGTTGCAGGAAATCGGACGGTCCTGCAGAGCCTGCGTGATATAGCTTCTCCATCGTCCATGAACGGCTTGTGGGCATCCCCGATCCATCAAGTGCGCATCTGGTTCTTAATAATTCTGATCTGCACTCGTTGTTTAGGTGAGATCTGATCTAGATCTAGGCGGCTAGGTTCTAGATCTAATCTTCTGCGGCTAGATCTAGATCTAATCTTATCTTCTGCCTTATTTCTCTGCGGCTGGGGTCTACGAGCAAGTAAAATATGGCTCTCAGCTTCGCGAAAATAGCTGCTGGCTCATCCGCTTCTAGAGGGCAAGCTCCTGCCCATATTGTCAGTGAAGCCCCAGCTCCAACTGTCCAGGTGGTCCAAGCCTCACTCGATGAGGCTTTGAAGTTTTCCGAAAGTGCCCTAATCTGTCGGTTCAATGGTTTTTGGCCGCGGCTGACAGCTCTCCACAATTGGATCTCAGAGGTATGGAAGCCTGTCATTTCTGATGAAATTAATATCTACCCCTGTGCTAGGGGTTTCTTTATAGTAGATTTTGAAAATCCTGAAAGCAGACAATGTATTCTAGATTCTGGCCCTTGGTTTTGGGAAAAATCAGGCCTATTCATGAAGCCATGGAACCCATCATTCGATCCCTCTACAGTAGTCATAACCTTAGCACCAGTTTGGGTGAGATTGCCAAGCCTACCCTTGCATCTCTGGAATCTCTCCTCGCTAAAAGCCATTGGAAATGCAATTGGGAAATTTTACTACAGGTGCCCAGAAACAAAGGAATATGCCAAAACCACCTATGCACACATTTGTGTGGAAATGGACTTTAGCACCGTATTCCCAGCTGAAATAAACCTAACAAGTAAAGACTATGTGTGGAACCAGAAACTCGATTATGAAAGTGTCCTCTTCAGATGTCGATCCTGCTTTGAGATAGACCATCTAGCCAAAAATTGCCCAAAAGCCTCCCGGAAAAATTCTGCTAGAAAAAACCACCATAGAGCTACATGGTGGGAAGGAGCACAAAAAGAACACTACACTGTCATCAAAGAAGAATACTCTAGAGAAAACTCTGAATCACAAGAAATCGGGAAAGAAAGAAACAACTCTCAAGACAAGCAGGCAGAAAGCCCCGCCCAACAAATCAACAACTATGAGGATTCGAATACCGCACAAAATAAATCTTCATTTAACAACAAAGCAGATTTCCTAGACCAAAATTCTTCTCCGACTATCTTCAAAAGGATGAACACAATAGATTACGAAGCTAAGATACCAATGTCCCAAGAACCAGAAGAGATGAAGGAGATGCAAGATAAAGGAAGTTGGAAGACCGTAGAGAAAAAAAAGAAAGCTACAGCACCAATCTCGCCAAGAAAGACAAGGAGCCATATAATTAAAAACTAAGAAAATTGTAGGTCCGATAGATCAATTTGGTCTTAGTGGACGTTAACCACCACCACCATCATCATCAGCATATAGATTTCACACTTTAGTACTTACATATGTCTACCCAGTAGAGGTGTTGCAATGTCACCTACTTCTATACCATGTTCACGAGTGACCCATCTTTTGATGACTCAATTATGTCATGTCCTTTACAAAGGATGTTTGATATTGTATTGCTCTCCCTCAAATCACCTTGCTTTAGTCTAGATGTACAACATATTAGGGATGTTCAGTGGTTAGTTACGATTCTCCTTCTTTGTCTACCTTATTGTTCTTTTATCCATGGATGTCACTTTAGCTTTGTTAAACCTTTGGGATGCCCATTCATCACACTAGCTCACAATTTCGGATACAATTGGGGCTCCAAGCACTTTTCCCATAGTATCTTAATGCACCCCTTTTAGGTCATTGACAACCTAGATGCATTTTGGGTCACTAAATTGGGGTTCCACATGGTCAAACCTTCCTTAACACTTCATATTTTGTTGGCACCAAGTGAACTATAAGTTTTTATGGCCATATCACAATTGCATGTTTTGGCTCATAGAATAGTGTTGATTTAGAAGAAAATACCTGCAATACATGCTAAGAGACTAATGGTATTCTATAACAACCCATGATGAAATTCTTTTGTATGAAATACTTTTCCCAACAGCTAGTCTAACATTTACTTATGCATTGAGATCATTTTTTTCCTATTCATACCACCCTTATTATTTTTGTAAAGTATCTTTAACAATGCTTGAAATCTTCCATTTTTGAAAATCTATCTTATAGGAACACTACTAGATTCGAATTAAATCTTAATCTAGCTTTTTAACTCATTTTCCATGCTCTTGCACTATTTGTTCCTATCATCTCAAACACTTCAATATGGATCTTTTTCTTCTGGATTAGTTTTTAATAAAAAATTTAAGGGCTAATATTTACAAGTGGGCTAATATATATATATATATATATATATATATATATATATATATATATCTATATATATATATATATATATATATATATATAATTAATTAATTAATTAAAAATTAAATATTTAAATAGAAATTAAATAAAATAAAATTTTAAAATAATCTATCTATCTATCTATCTATCTATCTATCTATCTATATATAATATCTATATCTATATATATATATATATATATATATATATATATATATATATATATATATATATATTTTTTTTTTTTTTTCTTCAGAAAATAAAATTAGCTATTCTCCATTTTTTCTAAAAATGATTAACCTAGATTTTATAGGCTAAAATTATTTTACCTTAACAATTGTCAAACTTTTATAGGCAATATATAAAATCATTAGAAATTTGAATATTTTAAAAAAATATCACCAAACATTTTATAGTTTGCATAATAGGGACTAGTAAGATTCACCAAGGTTTTTAGACTTTAAGAAAAAATTTCATTCTTTGTTTCTCCTTTGAAGGTTTGTTATTTTATCCAAGGAAGTGTCCATTGCCTTAGTTCCCTCCAAAACCTTGGGCAATCTTGTTGGGAAATCTAGGGCATCAATAGATAGGTGATTTCTCTACTTATGATAATTGCTCGTGATAAACTTTTTACTTCTTTATTATGATCTTCTCTTCTTGAGTTTCTTTCCATCAAGCCAATTACCAAATCATGAACAATAAAGAGACAAGAGACACAACATATAGGCTTGTTAGCCAGGGCCAAAACCTCTCACTCTTTGAGAGGAAAACCCAAATGAAATTCTTATTATATATCTTCAATTGGCGCATACCAAGACCATGACAAAGACCCTTGACACTAGAGTCCTCCCAATACCAAGTCACTAGCCTCATCTCTAACACTACTCTTCCTCTTCTCCTTCTCGGCTTCCTTCAAAATTTCAGCCTCTCCTTGTCGTTCTGCAACTCCTTTCTTGACAACAAAAACCCTAGATCAGATTTGCCTCTTGAATAGTCTCCTTCTTGAAGGAGATTCTTTCCTCTCTTACTCGGCTTCCTTCAGTGAAGCTCTTTACCCAAACAAGGTCACCTTTATGTGACTGCAACCTTCGATCTTCCCTTGTCTACTTCAAACCTGCAATTCTCACATGTGTGAGGGTAGACTTATCCCAAAACAATCCTCCAAAGAGAGCCTTCTCCTTCACTATCATTCCTTCCTTGTTCGTTGGCTTTAAGGATTCTTCTAAGATGTATTCCACACTTCTTATTGGAGACTTCATTCACTTAATTTTCTTGCTTCCAAGTGAGGCTGAGTATGGGTATATATACTTATTTTTCCATGTCCATTAGGTTGACATGATCTCTAGAGTAGGTCGACATGATCCCTTGGAGAAAGGCTGACTTCGTCTTCTAGATTTATCTCTTCGTTGTAGGCTGAATTTAGTGAGGGATAGTGAAAAGGTCTTGGAGGGTTACTTACAAAGACAAGTATCACTCTTTACAATGTGTAACATGCGTTCATTACATGACAATGACTCTTCAGACTTTTATGACTAGATGACAATATCCCTAAGGGATCTCAATGGGAGCCTCAACTAAAAATAAAATCTCTTGCTCATGAAACCCATGATTCAGCCATTATAATATTTTTATTTTTCTTCTTTACATCTCTTACATAAATCAAAATTACATATCATTATGAATACCAAACCTAGTTACACTTTTCAACACTCCCTCTTAACTAGGGAGGTATTCATAATGGTACTTGGTCATTCTTAATTTGAAGAATTTCTCATAAGAAGAATCAAATTGGTAACCCATTTGTTTAGCATCATATCGACCAACATTATTATATAGGAAGGCCTTGACTAACAAATCTATCTTTCCTCAAGTTTTGAGCTCAATACTGGCGATACCAATGATTTATAGAAACCCTCATCATTGTCTCTCCCGGAACATACCCCACTCGGGTTCTCAAGGCGTGTTCCATCAGGACTATTCTTATCTTGGACTCCCTAGTCCTCAAAGAATATCGATCCTCTACAACTACTTTTATCTTGGATGCCCTATCTCATCCTCAAAGAGCATCAGATTCCAAATGATTACCCATTCCTCCATTCTATCTTCCTAGGTGAAGAACATAATGATGTGTTTATCTCTCCCTCTCAATTAGGAGGACACATCAATTCCAATAAAGGAATGTACCTAAGCTCCCTCTTGGCTTAGGAATTTCCAACTTTCTTCCAAGTAAGAAACTTGTTTCCAGGATCTCTCTTAATTAGGGACCTACAATAGCTCCTTAGGTGGAGATGATGGGACAACCAACTGCTTGAATAATTCCTTCCTTCGATGTCAATAATTTATTTGCCACAAAGTCTTCATATTTTGGGAATTATTCATAGGGTACAAACCATCCATCACTTTCATCCATGAGTTAGTCATGTCATAATTCCTTTCATCAGAAAGTGATCCACCAGTCCACATCTGGCCTTGCTTCATGTCATTCTGCCTTCTTCATATTAACCTCTTTGGAAGGATCTTACAACCTTCTTTATGGTTCTCAGGAAAGACATCCACAGTTCTTCCTTTGGTAGTCCTGCATAAGCCCATCCATATATTAGTTCAAAAATTAGAAATGAACACTTAAATCACAATTACCTTTGTGATGGTCTTTCACCATGACATATTCTTGTAGGAATTAACATCCAACGTACATGTTGACACATCTACTAAATATATGTATAGTCAAGGGTCTCCATATTTTCCAGACTTCCATCAAAGTATTCATATCTTTCTGGGAGATAACATGGTCAAATACTTGGTCTTTTGGACATTGATTGTCATTACCATTATTACATATTCCATGATCTCTTCCTTCCTTTCGTCACACATTTCATTCGCAAGATCTTTCAATTAGAGTTCCTCAATTGTAGTCAACCATCGCATACTCCATATGAGGACATATTATGTTGATTTCATCTAGTCAACATGTGATCCATGCATTCCTGCATTCTTTGAGGGAGGATATTCTTTCTTTGATCATGCTTCTCATGATAGAACATTGATCCATGTAGCCTACAACCATATGACATGAATTCCATAATATGTAAGCATACATACCTCATCTTTCCTTTAGGTCATCCAGACTTCCTGCAATGACTTCCTTTGATCTTATTCTCTATTATATCATCATACCATCATCCCATGAATTCCACAAGTTTGGAATTCTTGATGAAACACTTGCTTCTCCTCATGATCAATGAACCTTACAATGAAGATTCCATTAGAGAATCTAGAGGATCTTGCATATCCTATCTTGCAGATGTTATCTTATTGACTAATGTATGATGAGCCTTGTCCTAGATGACTTCTTCCTTTTTCCATAAGTATCTTTTGAGCTTTCAATGAGGTTTCCAAGAGCTATACCCTACATAGCTATAGATTTTGTCCTAGACATCCTTCATGTTACTTATGCCATGAGATGTTACTTCTAATGATTCCATTTTCTAATATGATGCCTCCTATCTTATTTACAAAGATTTCTATCTATAATTTACACAACAAAATAATAACTTTTAGGGAAGGAGATTATCTCAGTCATAGTAGAGATCTCTCACTTCCTCCTTCTTAGGTTTCTTTGTTTCAGGTTCTTCCACTTCTTCAGTAATATGGGCTTCTTCCTTATTTCTCTTGTTATTGTCCCTTTTAGGACAATATCTTCTATAATGCCCATATTCTTGACATCTATAGCACTGAACCTTAGCAATGTTCTTCTTTTTCTTATCAGGACCGAATTATCAAACTTTCCTTTTATTTTTGTCACTATTTGACCCTTTTCATTTGATCCTTTATCACTTTCTCCCTCAACTTGTTTTCTTCTGTCTTGCATAGAGACCACAAGTTGTTGAATTGGATAACTTCCTCTTCCTTATTAGATATGAGGCTACTGTATTCGTCAGTTAATGCATTTAGAATAATGGTGATCATTTCTTTATTAGATATCATCTCTCCTAGATATTGCAGTTGAGTTTTTATTTGAGATGATTTTGAGAGACATGAAGATATCCCTTCATCCTTTAATACCTTCAATTTATATAGATCAGATCTAAGTGATATGATTTTTCTTATTGAACTTTCAGTGAATAGTTATACTAGCTCATGATATATCTCTTTTGATGTCTCCAGCTCAGCTATATATGGAATGAGGAGATCTTTGATAGATTCATTAAGAAACTTTTGAGCCCTTAGATCCCTTTCCATGTATTTAGATAGTGCTTGATCTTCATATGGTTTGGAGACCTTTCAATGGACATGATCAATAATTTCATTTACTTCGAGGACTATGTATATCATTCTTTTCCATGCAAGGAAGTTCGATGTCCCAACCAGCTTATAGTTCTCCTAAACATGAAGTCATTTTACTAGATTATATTATAGGAAAAATGTACTTACTTGTTAAGTGAAGATAGAATATTCAAATTGATCCCTTTGTTGATGATGATTGATTAAGATATCTTAATGCTTCTCAAATGGTATTATTTTAAGGATAAGGAGATCCTTGCTTTAATAAGGGGGAGTGTAGAAATTTTGACTGTAGATTAACCTGATTATGCAATATAACTAAAGAAAAATACTTAATCTACTTCTACAATCAAACTTGCGGAAGCTTAATCGATTTGAGCAAGATAAAGCATAACACATATAATAGAGAAGAAGAATCAATACACATGAAACACATAAGAATACTCCGGGGAAAGCCTCAGCTAAAAACCCCGCTATTTGTATTATCTTACAAGTGGAAATATCTCAGGATTACGCACAGCTTTAGCTCTCACAACTATCCAGCTCTCGGTACAATCCCTCACTGTTGCTCATAGACAGAATAGATAGCTCATATGCCTTTTCCCTCTGCCTTCCAAGCCTCCTATTTTTTTGTGTAGTTTTACCTAGGTGCTTGTTGAGCCTCAAACCTGCACTCCTTTACACATCCTCTCAGCCTCCTTTTCCTATTCATTTCCTTCTTTTGCCACTCATTCCCTCCATCAAATTGCTCAAATCATTGTATTTTAGGACTTTTTACATGGTTTGCTAATTATGCTAATGACTGTTGTTGGTTTAGAATTTTGGTTCAAAATGCTGCGTTTCCGCAGCTGATCCCGGTTTCCGCAGCTGTTTTCTTAAATGGTATGTTCCAGGTGTCCTCCGGGAAGAAGAGCCACATGGGCAAGTTCATGGAACCAAGGACATGGTGTGTGTCCCTCCAGCTCACCCAAACTGGTCATAAAAACCCGTAGTCAACGAGGAGGCAAATCCGGTCAACAGAGGTCATTGGCGGTGGCACGGCTCTGCGTGTTCTGTTTTGGAGCACATGAAGAACAGGTGGCACCTTCTTCAGCCACGAAGACAGTGGGAAACAAGAATCCAACAGCGGATTGAATTCCCACAACGACCGTTGCCTAAATCCGAGGATGCAGCCAGATTACGTGTTTTTACACAACTGCTTGAATAGTTGAAGTTTCGTTAAGTTAGTTTTCTTTTCTCTGTATAAATAAAGCGTCTTTGAACGCTGGGTAGTTAGTCGTTCTTTAGTCGTGTTTTGTAACTGTTTTGAGCTCCCCACTGTACTTTTAAACTTGTTATCAATACATGAGAAGATTGTTCCGTTTCTAAGCGTGTAACTGCTCTTTGGATTGGCTGAAGTAGGCAGAGGGCCCCTGTTTGCTGCAGCCTCTGTACAGTATTTTAATTTCTTGTATTTCGTTTTCTGATTTCATGTATAATAGCTGTACATATGTCTCTTTATTTGCTGCATTTTTATTTCTTTTTCAACATGTATAATAGTTGTACATAAACTTTGAATTCTGCTGATTTACATTTCTGCACTTTTGTTCATGACTGATCAGTGTGTTATGCAGGTTTCTTAGGCGAGCCCGGGATAGTTTTCTTGTTTTTCTTTTTACAACTAGTGGCATGTGTGATCATCTTGTCTAGGCTGCTGACCTTTACTTTTTTGCAATTTGATTTTCATTAGTTTTATTCCTTCAACTCGCACTTTACTTTCTGCTCAGTAGTTATCAAGTTGTTCATCTATTGATGGTTCTTTTTCTATAATCAACTAACTTTATTGGAGCCAAAATATCATTTAGTGCAGCTTGGTTTATTTTAATTTAAGACTCACATTACTGACCTGTTCATAACTGTTCTCACATCATTAAGAAGAGGTTAAATAATGTGATTTGTCTCACTTAGATTTCACATTGATTAGATTTTGTAAAGTAGTGTAAAGTAGTTGTTCTTGCTTTTAATTGAGTTAATATAGATTTCATTTTCGTTTTCATCAACAGCAGAGATACTGGGCCGATGCCATTAGTCTTTTATTTGATTTCAAGCTTTAATTTTATTTCAGTTATTGTTCAAGCTTTCTTTTAGAATACTCTTTAAGTTTCAAGAAATCACTTAGAAATCATCACAATCACACACATTCACTCGCTTTATTACATCTCCATCACATCACATCTTGGAAAGATACAATCAAAAACAAACTAAAAAGATAAAAACGACAAAAGATTAAGAAAACAGTTACCTAAGTACATATAGTACACCTCACTTCATCAGCTTACGAGCCCCGGGTTGACATTTAAAAGTTGCAATTTAGACATCACTAAATTGACCAAACATTTTGGCGCCGTTGCCGGGGAAGTGAAATTAGGTAGCCAATTCTTAAAAAAAAAAAAAAACAAGAAAATTTCAAGGAAGGAAAATTAATAACCTCTCAAAGTATGCTCTCCTCTTGCACCTAGAGTGATCTGGAGGATCAGAAAAGAGAAAGTTATTGGTTTAATAGTTTCTTGAGTATGCTCTCTTCTTGCACCTAGAGTGACCTGGAAGATCAGAAAGAGAACTATTACCCCGACTTGAAGAAAAATAAAAAAATGACATGCATAGAGCAAGAGATTCTAGGGGAAGGTTTTTAGCTAGAGCCAAGAGTTCGATTTTTACAAGTCCATCTACTTCAAGGAATAGACAAGAGACACCTCCATCATCTCCAACTTACACTCCTAGCCCTAGGATTCCTGGAATTCAAGAGGTAGAAGTCGACTCTCCCACACCTTATATCGAATTTGAATTAGAAAGAGATCCTTTCCTTCCTTCTACAGAAAGACAAATTGTAATTGAAGAAGTAGAATCATCTGAAGAAGAGGGAAAAATTCCTTCTCATTCACCCTTTGTAGAAGAACCAGAAGACTTTGAAGTCTCTAGGGAAACTACTATGACAGAGGAAGGAGCTGGTAGAGGTAGAGGTAGAGGAGGAGGAGGAGGAGGAAACAATGGAGGAGGTCAAGGTAACATTGGGGGAAATAGGGATGGAGATAACTCATTTGGGTTTCCTATAGTTGATGAGGACTCCCGAGCCACCATGAAAAACATCTCACCATCTGTCCTCCCAAACTTCCATGGGTTAAGGAATGAGGACCCTGAAACATTTCTATTTGAGTTTGAAGTCGTATGTCGAACTTATGATTATCTGGATGACTCTCAAAAACTCAAACTGTTTCCTTCAACATTGAAAGGACAAGCTTTGAAGTGGTTCATGGGATTAATCACTCAATCCATTAGGTATTGGAATGATATGAAACAAACATTTTTGGATAGGTACCTGGACTATTGTATGCCCACCAATCACAAGGATGAGGTATTCAAAATGATGCAAAAAGAAGATGAAAATTTGAAGGATTTGCTTGAAAGATTTCAATACAACTTGAAAAGAGCAAAAATGAACAACTTAGATGAGGAGACCTTAAAAGCCCTTCTACTAAAAGCCATTAGAGATGAATGGATAGATATTTTGAACATGATGGGAAAGGGAGATATATCTCAACTTTCACTCAATGATATAGCAGAACTATGTGTCCATCTCTCAAGGGGGAAGTCTAAAACTCAAAAAGGGCCTAGAGATCCTTCTCTCATTAGAGCAAACAAATCTGCAACTGGATCAGTAAGTAGGGCTGAGATTGGCAATATGCTTGATGAATTTAAAACTGATATCTTAGGAAGTCTTAGTGAACAATTAGACACCCTTAAGATTCACAATAAACAGAAAGCAGAAGCTGAGGCTTTGGCCATCTTTTGCCCAAAGTGTAGAAAGAAACATGGTCTAAGGGAATGTCCCTTGGATGAAAAAGTTGTAGAGACATGTGTAATTTGTTCAGAGACTCATGAGACCAAGGATTGTCCTTCAATCCCTGGGCTCAAAGCTATCTTTCAAGAAGATCCAAATACACTCGAATCTCTCTGTTTTTTTGCAAGGAGACCTTGGCAGGGGCAACAAAATCAAGGGTTTAACAACTCTATGAATTTTCAACCCCCACCAAATTGGAATCCTTGGCAACAACCTTGGTCCCAACCTCAAAATCCTTTTCAATCATGGATACAAGGTATGCAAAATCCTTATGGGAGATTTGCTCAATTCTACCAATATCCTCCATCTTTTCAAAACCAACAAGCTCCACAACTTCCAAATCAAAATCCACAACTATCATTGCCATTTCCACAACAACAACAACCTTCTCAACAGAATCCAAATTCTCAACTCTTGCTTCCATTCCAACAGAAGTCAAATCAACTTCCTTCTCAGCCATTGCCAAACCCCAATAATAAAAATCCTCAAAATGCTTACATGTTGGAAGGTCAACCATTTCCTACCTATATGATTGTTCCTCTCAATGAAGTACAACTCAGATCAGGTAGAGTCTTAGATAAGCCTTCTATAAATGATCAAAATCAAAGCATTTCTGAGGAAGAGTCTCTTGAAGCCAATAAGGGTTCTGAAGCATCTCTTCAAAACCCAAACACTCAAAAAGAAAAAGAAAAAGAAAAAGAATTAACCCCCACAACTCCCATAGTTGAGCAACCTGCATCTTTATCCACACCTCCTTTTCCTGAAAGATTACAAATTGACAAAAGAGTGGAAAAACAAATTTGGTTGCCTGACTATAATTTTCTAGATGAATTGAAGAATGTCTGTATCAAGATTCCCTTGTTACAAGCCATTAAGGAAATTCCTATTCTAGCAAAAACAATAAAGGAGTTGAGCCTTAAAAGACCAGGAAGGAAACCAAGAGATACCAGAAGGATCCACCTGGTAGGAAAAATTGCAGATATCATGATGGGAAAAATTACTATGCAGAAATATGTAGACCCTGGTAGTCCAATTGTCAAAACACATATCAATGGGGTAGAAATACCAAATACTTTGATTGATTTAGGGGCTGCTATTAACATTATGAGTAGACAGACTATGGAACAGCTAAAACTTCCTAATCTTCTTTTTACACCTACTTTATTGCAATTGACAGATCGATCAATTATTAAACCAGATGGTGTATTAGAAGACATTCCAGTCTCCCTAGAATCTTGGGAATATCCAGTGGATTTCATGATTTTAACTCCCAAGAGTAATCTAGGAGGACATCCTCTTATTTTAGGAAGACCTTGGCTAGCCACAGCTGATGCTTTCATAAGTTGTAGGTCTGGGGATATGTATATTTCTGATGGTAATTCGACAAAGAAGTTCAATCTGTATCCTCCAACAAAAGCAATTACAGAAATAGGGGATAATGAGTGGATTGATGTTGAAGATACTATACAACCTGTCTTTACCATTTCTGAGGTTAGTGAAGATAGTCAAATTCTGAACACATTAGAAAATTTTGAACCATCTTCAGAATATGACTCCACACAATTTCAGTTGGATTCTGACATTAAGTGTCTATCATCTAGAAAAATGTCTCTTTTCTCTATGGAAGAGTTTGGTAGTTCTGCCATTGAGATTTTTCCAGGAAAAACATTGAATATCAACAGAAACTTGGAAAAATCACAACAAGGGGAGCTAACCAAAATCTTGCAAAAACATTCTACTGCATTTGCATGGGAGTATACCGATATGAAAGGTATTGACCCTAAGACTTGCATTCATCACATCTACATTGAGGAAAACAGTAAACCAATCAGACAACCTCAAAGAAGGATGAATCCAAACCTTAGGGAGATAGTGAAAGAAGAGCTCCAAAAGTTACTTAATGTAAACTTCATTTACCCCATTTCAGATAGCCGGTGGGTTTCCCCTTTGGTTATAGTACCTAAAAAGAATGGTAAATGGAGGGTTTGCATTGATTACAGGGAATTAAACAAAGCAACTTTGAAGGATCACTTTCCTTTACCCTTTATTGATCAAGTATTAGATACTTTAGCAGGCAAAAAGTATTTCTCATTTTTGGATGGCTTTAGTGGTTACAATCAAATTCAGGTAGCACCTGAAGATCAGGACAAGACCACATTTACCTGTCCATGGGGAAATTTTGCTTACCGAGTACTTCCTTTTGGATTATCTAATGCACCTGCAACATTTCAAAGGGCAGTATTAGGAATCTTTTCTGATCTAATTCATGATTGTGTAGAGGTCTATATGGATGATTTTACAGTTTATGGTAATTCATTTGAAGAGGCATTAGAAAATTTGGAAAAAGTTCTTATAAGATGTAAAGAAACAAATCTTTCATTGAGTCATGAAAAATGCTTTATGATGTTTACTGAAGGGATTGTTTTAGGACATCATATTTCAGGAGATGGAATTAAAGTTGATAGATCAAAAGTTGAAGTCATCTCTAAGTTACCTATTCCAAATTGTCAAAAAGATGTTAGAAGTTTTCTTGGGTTTACTGGATATTATAGAAGATTTAATGAAAACTTCACCAAGATAGCATCTCCGCTCTTCAAATTACTTACAAAAGACTGTGAATTCAAGTGGGATCTTGACTGTCAATCTGCATTTGAAACTCTAAAAACAAGAATATCTGAAGCACCCATTCTGAGAGGGCCAAATTGGAAACTTCCTTTCCATATTTCTACAGATGCTTCAGATACAGCTCTAGGAGCTGTGTTGGGTCAAAAGGATTTAGTTCCTTATGCCATTTATTACACTAGTAAAAATTTGACTCCCACTGAGTTAAATTATACTGTGACTGAAAAAGAGTTCTTAGCCGTTGTTCATGCAATTAACAAGTTTAGACACTATATAACCGGCTATGAAACTTTTGTCCATACTGATCATTCTGCAATTAGATATCTGATGAACAAACCTGTTATTAATGGCAGAGTCACAAGATGGCTTTTACTTTTACAAGAATTCAATATTACTATGTTAGATAGACCAAGAAAACAAAATACAGTAGCTGATTTCTTGTCTAGAATCCAAAATACTAACGAAGATTCTCCCGTAGAGGATAAGTTTCCAGATGAATATCTGTTTGCAGTAACTACTAAAACTCCTTGGTATGCAGATATTGCTAACTATTTGGTTACAGGGAAGCTACCTCCACACTTATTTCCTAATGAGAAAAGGAAAATCATTCAGGAGAGTTCAAAGTATTCATGGATTTCTAATGAATTGTTCAAAACAGGGCTAGATTGTGTGATCAGAAGATGTGTTCGGGAAGATGAAATGCCTGACATCCTTAAGGCATGTCATGGTGAACCGTGCGGCGAACACTTTGCTGACAAGAGGACGACCTATAAAATCCTTTCTTTAGGATATTATTGGCCTTCTCTCTTCAAAGATGCAAAACAATATGTTAGAAGGTGTGACAACTGCCAAAGAGTTGGGAGACCAACTCTTTCAAATGAAATGCCATTACAGCCACAGGTACTCATCGAACCCTTTGAGAAATGGGCTTTAGATTTTGTTGGACCTATTAATCCACCATCTATACAAAAGAAATATATATTGGTTTGCACTGATTATGTTACTAAATGGGTAGAAGCCAAGGCATTGCCTTCTGCCACTGAAAATTCAGTTGTTCAATTTCTTTTTGAGGATATTTTTACTCGTTTTGGTGTCCCAAGAGAAATTGTGACAGATCAGGGAAGTCAATTTACCTCTAACTTGATGGAGAAGCTGATGGAAGAATACAAAATCAAGCATAGAAAATCTACTCCATACCATCCGCAAGCAAATGGTCAAGTGGAGTCCACAAACAAAGTTCTTGAGAGTATCATCACCAAAACTGTTCATCTCCATAGAAGAGATTGGGCAGAAAGGCTTCCTGAAGCCTTATGGGCCTATAGAACTACATGGAGGAACACAACAGGACATTCTCCCTATGAACTTGTTTATGGGAAAGAAGTCTTGCTCCCCATTGAATTCCAAGTCAAGACCTTCAAGATGGCAGTTCAGTTGGGGATGAGTCTATCAGAAGCCCAAAAGCACAGAATGGAGCAGCTGAATGAGCTAGATGAAATAAGACAAGATGCAATTTTAAGGACCGATCTAGTTCAGCACCAAAGAACTAAGTGGCATGAAAGATATATCGAAGAGAAGAAGTTTCAAAAGGGAGATTGGGCGTTACTGTCTGATTCAAAGTTCAAAGACTTCAAAGGAAAATTTCAAACTCATTGGCTTGGACCATATGAGATTGATGAAGTCTTTAGCAATGGAGCAGTTCGAGTCAAGACTATTGATGAGTTTCAAACTCCTCTCATTGTGAATGACCACCGATTGAAAATTTATCATAAGCCACTCTCAAAAGAGGACTTTGTCAAAATGTTTCAAGAGAATTCTGCAATGAGACTGGTGGAGAAGAATTCTTCTCCTCCATCAGCCTACTCTTTGTTTCTTTCTGAAAAAAAAAAAAAAGAAAAAAAAAAAAGAAGAAGAAGAAAAAAAAAAATGTATAAGCCTGAAAACCAATCTCAGATTGGCGGTCTTATACAGAAAATATGGAGTGAAAATCAGGGACACCTGACACTATATTTTCCAAAAAAAAAAATCTCTTTCTCTTCATCTTCACTCCACCTCACTTGTCATTTCCATCTTCACCTCCATCTCATCTTCATATCCATTCCACTTCACTCCATTCCATTTCCATTTCATTCCATTCCATTAATAAAAGTCCCTCTCAGGACTATTTCATTCAGTTAGTTGTTTTTCTAACTAAATTTGTGCAGCAAAAAGGGGAGTTGTCTTAGTTTCCGCAGCTGGGAACCGTTTCCGCAGCTCGCACCAGTTTCCGCAGCTCGAAATGATTCCGCAGCCAGCACACTCTGTCTCTACAGCAGCACTCTGTTTTCAAAAATCACAGTCATAGGTATCATCATCACCAAGGACAGCAAGGATACGAGGCATCTGCAAAATAAGAAAGCAATAATGGATCAGCAACCTTAATCAACAAATGGCAAACTTATGAAGGTATGATCAAAATCTTTTCCAAACAACAATTTAATGTCATGTTATGCATAGCTATTAAATCGTGGACAGAGCCACTAAATGCAATGATTCGGCAAGATCATCCCACTCCTCCTCCATCATAATGCTTCATCCACCTCATACCCTTCTAACGGTTCCATAATCACTCTTAATTCAAACTCGAAATGGGGCTGCGCTTTCATTTATTGGCCGTACCTCTGTGACGTAACCCAATGTACCACGGCTCTCCTTACTGTCATTTCCGCAGCCAATGCTGAGACGTGTGCGTAAGCCACCCGACTCTAAAGGATTCGGCCGTTATTCCGTCCACTTATCACTCCATTTCCGCATGCATTAAACTCATTTCTCATGTTGTCTTCTACTCCCTCGTACTCACACCATTTCCACTCTCATTTACGCTACAAACTCCACAGCTCTGTTCTCTGTTTCAAACCCCGATCACTGTTCTGCAATACGCCTTGCATTACGTTACGGCTACTCCACTTACAGCCGTAATCCACCTGTTTTTCCTGTGAGTATCCTCTTTGACCATCCACACGCAGTCAAAGCTCCAGCCGAAGTTGAGAGCCGAAGATGGGGAAGCTGCTTAGAGCTGAACCTGAGGGTCCGAAATATTTAGAAGGGTATCCACAGACGAAGGAAGCATTAAAGAAAGCACAGTGGCTGAAGTTTATTCAGAAATTCAGAGGGTATAATAAGGAGGTAACGAAGGCATTTGCTCGATCCTTCAATGGAAATACCGTGGAAGTAGGGGACCTGAAATTCACAATAACAGAGAACACCATAGCAACAGCAACCAGTCTACCTCAAAAGGGAGACAGATGGTTTAAGAACAGAGGGCTGGAAGACCAAGGATGGAAAGACATGCTTAAGAACCCAGGTATGGACACTTCAATATTCACTAAAGGGATTCCTGTGCATGTAATTAAGGAAGAATGGACTGCATTGTTGTTACTTGTTCAAAAGTTTATCACATGTGAGGGCCGCTTTGGCACTATGTATATGTACCATGCAAGAATTATGATGAATTTCATGGAAGGCCATGCCCTCAATTTACCCTACTTTCTGTTAGCAAGCCTAAAGAAAATGAGTTTCACTGTCCAAAAGAATGTAGGCCATATTGAATCTCACTTGTATCATCACGGGTTCATTAAAATTCTCATAGAAGAGCAATTGAAAAAATAACAAGGATACATGGGAAAAGTTTCTAACCAGAAACCATTTCCAAGAGGTAACTGAAGCCTCTAGCAGTTCCCCTAGAGTCCCAAAAAGAAGCAGGAGAAGAGAAAGAGGTGCCGCAGCCCAAGATCCTCCTACAGAAGAAACTGAGGAAACTGCTCAAGAAGAAGAAAAGGGAGATAAAACTAAGAAACAGAAAAAGGATAAAGGGAAAACAATTGTTCAAGAATCATATCCATCACCTGAACTGTCAGTAGAAGAAGACTCTCAAACCTTGGCTGATAGACTAGTACAACTCCAAGCTACTGCCCTCTCAAAGAAGAAACAGAAAGAAAAACAGAGTAGTCAGCAAAAGAGCACTAGTGTACAAGTGAGAGGAAGCGGTAGAATTAAAGAAAAAATGAGTGTGACTAAAGAAAAACAATCACATTTCATTGATTTGGGAGAAGGCACACCTGAAAAGACTCCAACTCAACTAATCATTGAGCCAAGTCCTCCACGAGAGGAAAGTCCCTTTCAGCAAGAAAGAGAAAACAGTCCTCAAGAATTTGAGTTCAGGCCTAGAAGGACACCTGAAACTGACCCTGACCAGCAGGAGGTATACAATTATTTGGAGACCTTGGAGCAATCAGTTGCAGGTCCAAGCACTATATTGCCTCTTGATGAACAGGTCCAATCTTTAAAACAGGAGGTGTTTGAGCTAGAAGTCCTGAACCGGCATATTAAACAAGAAAACGAAGCATTGAAAGAACAAAGCAAAGTGGACAAGATTGTCCATGACAATACCATGCTTCACTTAGGAATGTGGCAGAAGAAGAATAGAAAGTTGAACAAAAAGTGTAAGAAGCTGAGCAGGGCACTGATCAATTTGAAATTCAGGTGTTTAGTCAAGAAACCAAGGACCATTTTGGCATCAAGGAGAAAGAGAAGAAGGCTGGATGTCTTGGCAGAAGCATCTGAGCACATGAATTGAAAATAATGACAAAGTTTTGGTTGCATGAGGACATGCAACACCTTCACAGTGGGGGTATGTTGAGCCTCAAACCTGCACTCCTTTACACATCCTCTCAGCCTCCTTTTCCTATTCATTTCCTTCTTTTGCCACTCATTCCCTCCATCAAATTGCTCAAATCATTGTATTTTAGGACTTTTTACATGGTTTCCTAATTATGCTAATGACTGTTGTTGGTTTAGAATTTTGGTTCAAAATGCTGCGTTTCCGCAGCTCACATAGGGTTTCCGCAGCTGATCCCGGTTTCCGCAGCCAGCCCCAGATTCCGCAGCTGTTTTCTTAAATGGTATGTTCCAGGTGTCCTCCGGGAAGAAGAGCCACATGGGCAAGTTCGTGGAACCAAGGACATGGTGTGTGTCCCTCCAGCTCACCCAAACTGGTCATAAAAACCCGTAGTCAACGAGGAGGCAAATCCGGTCAACAGAGGTCATTGGCGGTGGCACGGCTCTGCGTGTTCTGTTTTGGAGCACGTGAAGAACAGGTGGCACCTTCTTCAGCCACGAAGACAATGGGAAACAAGAATCCAACAGCATATTGAATGCCCACAACGACCGTTGCCTAAATCCGAGGACGCAGCCAGATTACGTGTTTTTACACAGCCGCTTGAATGGCTGAAGTTTCGTTAAGTTAGTTTGCTTTTCTCTGTATAAATAAAGCGTCTTTGAACGCTGGATAGTTAGTCGTTCTTTAGTCGTGTTTTGTAACTGTTTTGAGCTCCCCACTGTACTTTTAAACTTGTTATCAATACATGAGAAGACTGTTCTGTTTCTAACCGTGTAACTGCTCTTTGGATTGGCTGAAGTAGGCAGAGGGCCCCTGTTTGCTGCAGCCTCTGTACAATATTTTAATTTCTTGTATTTCGTTTTCTGATTTCATGTATAATAGTTGTACATATGTCTCTTTATTTGCTGCATTTTTATTTCTTTTTCAACATGTATAATAGTTGTACATAAACTTTGAATTCTGCTGATTTACATTTCTGCACTTTTGTTCATGACTGATCAGTGTGTTATGCAGGTTTCTTAGGCGAGCCCGGGATAGTTTTCTTGCTTTTCTTTTTACAACTAGTGGCATGTGTGATCATCTTGTCTAGGTTGCTGACCTTTACTTTTCTGCAGTTTGATTTTCATTAGTTTTATTCCTTCAACTCGCACTTTACTTTCTGCTCAGTAGTTATCAAGTTGTTCATCTATTGATGGTTCTTTTTCTATAATCAACTAACTTTATTGGAGCCAAAATATCATTTAGTGTAGCTTGGTTTATTTTGCTTTAAGACTCACATTACTGACCTGTTCATAACTGTTCTCACATCATTAAGAAGAGGTTAAAATAGTGTGATTTGTCTCACTTAGATTTCACATTGATTAGATTTTGTAAAGTAGTGTAAAGTAGTTGTTCTTGCTTTTAATTGAGTTAATATAGATTTCATTTTCGTTTTCATCAACAACAGAGATACTGGGCCGATGCCATTAGTCTTTTATTTGATTTCAAGCTTTAATTTTATTTCAGTTATTGTTCAAGCTTTCTTTTAGAATACTCTTTAAGTTTCAAGAAATCACTTAGAAATCATCACAATCACACACATTCACTCACTTTATTACATCTCCATCACATCACATCTAGGAAAGATACAATCAAAAACAAACTAAAAAGATAAAAACGACAAAAGATTAAGAAAACAGTTACCTAAGTACATATAGTACACCTCACTTCATCAGCTTACGAGCCCCGGGTTGACATTTAAAAGTTGCAATTTAGACATCACTAAATTGACCAAACAGTGCTCCAACTGTAACCTTGTGTGACAATGATCCCACACACTGCTCCAACACACTGTAAAACTGCACAAATCTCAAGGAATGAATTCCTTTTGCATGCGAGAGATTTTCTTATAGGAAAATTCTTGCAACTAATAGTACACTGTCCCTGTCTTTAATCTCAACTGGGTATTTGTCTGAACTGACATGCATGAGTTATTTATGAGAGAATCTTCAATTATTTGGAGTACACTAGTTGCATGCATGCATGCATTAACTGACTGAACTCATAATTAGTTCCTCAAATTGTTTGGAACTAATTTAACTGGACTTAACTTAGTTAACTGAGCTAACTAATTACAACTCATCCTTATCTCCTTAATTAAGGGATAATCTCCTTAATCAAAGGGATAATTGTTGCATGACTTCACAAAGACTTCTAGCTTGAATTTCTCCAACTAATTAACTCAAGATGAATTAATTAATTATTTTCCAAGCAGCTGGTGAGACTAAATTCGAATTTTAATTCAAGGACAAATTAAAATTGGAATATTCTTGTTGCCACATTTCAACACTCCCTCTCAGCAAGAAAGGGATTATCTGCCACCCCGATCCTGTCTCTATGGAACTCGAATTTACACTTTGACAATTCCTTAGTCAAAATGTTAGCATGTTGCTCCTTGGTCGAAATTTACTGAAACAACATGATCCTCCTCGCCACACAGTCTTTGAGATGATGATACCACATATCGATGTGCTTGGACCTGTCATGCAATACTGGATTCTCAGAGAGTTTGATACAACTCTGATTATCACAATAGATCACAGTAAGTTGGATCCATCCTTTGATCAAACAAACCAACTAGAATTTTCTGCATTTAGATGGCCTCACATGCTTCTTGACTTGCAGCCATGTATTCAGCCTCTGCCGAGCTGAGTGTAACCGACCTCTATTTCCTGCTGTACCAAGAAACTTTCATTGACCCAAGGTTGAAAATTCCTCCTTATGTGCTCTTCCAATCTGATGGAATCCTTGCCCAATCTGCATTAGTGAATCCCTATAGCTTCACTCCCTCTTGTACGTCTATACCATAATCCATACTAAGGTGTGCCTCTGAGGTATCTTAAAACATGCTTAGCTGCCTTCCAAAACATCTTGGTAGGTTGAACCATAGCTTGACTAAGTTGGTTCACTGCATAGCACAAATCTGGTCGTGTGTTCACTAAGTACATCAGTGAACCCACAAGTTGCATGTACATAGTAGCTTCTACTACTTCTCTTGAAGCAACATCCTCCTTCCTCCAGTTACCTGCTAGAGGAGTCTGCATGGGCTTGCACTTCTCCATGTGGAATCTCCTGAGTATCTCATTGGCATACTTGCCCTGAGACACAAACAACTCCCCATCCTTCTGCCACACTTCCATGCCAAGGAAGTAGTGCATGAGACCCATGTCTTTCATCTCAAATTCTCTTGCAAGTTCCTCCCTTCAAGACATGATCAACTAACCATCACTTGTCAATATGAGATCATCAACATAAAGTACAATGATCAACTTATTACCTTTCATCATGATGTGGTACAGGTTTGCATCCACTTCACTCTTTGTGAAGCCCAACCCGTTGAAGTAGTTGTCAATCTTGGTGTACCAAGCACGAGGTGCTTGCTTCAGCCCATACAAAGCTCTCTTGAGTCAGCACACATGCAACTCACGATTGAAAGTATCAAAAGCTTTCAGCTACTCTATGTACACCTCTTCCTCAATATTTCCATTGAGGAATGTAGTCTTCACATCCATCTGATGGATCTTCCAACCCATCTGTGCTGATAGTGCCAACATTGATATGATAGATGAGTACCTTGCGATAGGAGAAAAAGTCTCATCATAGTTGATCCACTCGACTTGTGAGAAACCACAAGCAACAAATCTTGCCTTATGTTTCTCCACACTACCATTAGCAGTTTGCTTTACCTTATAAAGCCAACAGGAACTCATAACTGACTTGTTCTCTGGTCTTGGAACCACATCCCAAACACTGTTATGAACTAAGGAGTCATACTCCTCCACCATAGCATCAACCCAAATCGACTGTTGCACTGCTTCCTCAAAGGAAGATGGCTCGGTCTCAACACATTCCCCAACAAGGGCCATGTACCTAGTGTACCTATCAGGTGACCTCCTCTGTCTGCACTGAGAATATGGTTCTCCCACATTCTCTCTTGCATCAGACAAAAATCTATCAACTCCTCTTGTGCGCTTTTGTCCATCTTTGGAAGACTCTACTTGAGTGGATGTCTCCACTCCTAGAACCTCTGCATGCGGCTGCTCCGCATCAGTCTGAGGCTCCTCCTCCTTAGGAACCAAGAGTTCCTCCACAACCTGTAGTTGGATCTCCCTCTCAAGGGAAACTTGCATGGCCTTCTGCTCATCAAACTTGAGATCTCTGCAAACCACTATCCTCCGACTGGTAGGAAAGTACACCCAATAGTTGTGAGGTGTATCAGTGTACCCCACAAGTATCCCCAACTTTGTTGTCGGCTAAAGTTTCTTCCTGGAATCCTTGGTCACATGGAAATATACTGATGATCCAAAGATCCTGAAGTGACCCACATCTAGCCTCTTCCCAGAGAAAGCTTCTTCTGGTGTCTTCATCCCAAGTATGCGATGCAGGCTTCTATTTTGCAAATAGCAAGCTGTGTTGTGTGCGTTAGCCCACAAATGAAGTGGTAGGCCTTGGTCATGCAGCATTTCCCGAGCTACCCCCACAATCATTCTGTTCTTCCTCTTGGCCACCCCATTATGCTGTGGGTTATGAGGTGCTGTCAACTCCTGTTTAATTCCTTCTGTTGCACAGAAGTCCTTAAAATCTTGAGAGACATACTCTCCACTGTTGTCACTTCTCAAGGCCTCGATCTTCTTCCCTGATTCTTTCTCAACTAAAGCTTTGAACTCACAAAACTTTGAGAAGGTTTGTTCCTTCTTCTGCATGAAATAAATCCAGCATTTACGAGAAAAATCATCAATGAAAATCACATAATACCTTTTCTTCGCAGTGGATGCCATCTAGAATGGTCCACACAAATCAACATGAACTTGCTCTAATATTGCTTCAGCTCGACTGTCTCGATCATGAAAGGAAGACTTGGCATACTTTTCCAACGTACAACCTTTGCATGTGTCCACTTTCTCAAGTTTACCTTTGGGAAGTCTGGTAGAGATCTGTTGCATTATCTTCAAGGCCCCATGATGCAAGTGGCCCAACCACCTATGCCATAACTCGCCAATGTCTTGGCTTTGCACCAATTTTGCTTTCGAACTCAATGCAACACAATCATCTACCTCTAGTTTATAGAGATTCTTCACTTGAATCCCAATCCTCTTGGTCTGACCTGTGGCTATGTGTCTCAGGAATGCCTTTCCTTTATTTAAGACAACATTGTAGCCTTTGTCCTCCAACATCGCGACCGATACCAATTTCTTCATTAGTCCAAGCACATACTTCACATATGTCAAGATGAGAGGAGATCCATGCTCCCTCTAAAAATAAACTGTGCCTACTCCTGAAACACTGTACTTTCTGTTTTCACCCATTTCTATGCACATCTTGAGGTCTTTCTCCTCCAAGGTACTGAAAAACTTTTATTACTGGTCATGTGGAATGAGGCTCCATTGTCAAGATACCAAACACAATCCACATCGATGAAACCATGCATGCGATGAGGGTAAAATCCAATTCGAACTGAGAGGCTAATGCCTCACGTTCTGATCCTTTCGGGGATCCCTTCTTAGATTTCTTCAATGCGAAATTAGTTGCATAATGGCCCACCTCATGAAAATTAAAGCATCTCACTTTAGATTTGTCAATCTTCTTCCCTCCATGAGAAGAATTCGATTTGGAATGGGAAGCCTTCCCTTTCCCTTTCCTTGCCTTACTTGTTAAGGCCATATTTTATTCATCATCATTCTTTGATGAAGAACCATCTCGAGTGCTCCTCCTGATCTCCTCCTACATCAGATCCGACCACAGTCATTCCCAATCCGACAATTTCTCTCTTCCATTCATAGAGTTCTGGTATCTATTTCAGCTCTTTGGAAGATCGAGGAGAGCAAGACTCACCATATCATCATCGGCTGTAGTTATTCCCACACTACCAAGCTCATCTCTGTAGGTGGTGAGCTTGTTCAGATATGTAGAAATAGTATCGCCCTTCTCCATCTTGATTTTCCGAAGCTTATCCTTGAGCGCCATTTTCCTTTGGTCGCTACTATTCTGATAGAGGTCCTTCAACATCTTCCACATTGAAAATGAAGTCTCCTTCCCATGGAGACTCGAGGCAATATGATCTCGAACTCCCTCTAGAAGAATTTGTCTCGCCTTCGCCACACACTTATTCCATTCAACCAATTCTTGTGCATTAGCTGCAGCTGGCTTGGGGATTTCTTGGTCAATGAAATCCTTCAAACCATTGTCTTCTAATACCACTTCCATGTGATCCTTCCATGCTATGTAATTCTAGCTGTCATCCAGAGCATACTCAAGTCTCAAGCCATTGAACACCATTGGTGAACTTAGAAGTATGATAAGAATTCGATTTTGCACCTACAACCGAGAACTTCAAACTTCGAATTTCCCTTCTCAGTATATTGTTCACAAATTTGATCACCTATGCTCCGATACCATGTAGAAATTATAACTGTAGATTAACCTGATTATGCAATATAACTAAAGCAAAATACTTAATCTACTTCTATAATCAAACTTGCGGAAGCTTAATCGATTTGAGCAAGATCAAGCAGAACACATATAACAGAGAAAAATAATCAATACACATGAAACATAGAAGAATACTCTGGGGAAAGCCTCAGTTGAAAACCCTGCTATCTATATTATCATACAAGTGGAAATATCTCAGGATTACACACAACTTTAGCTCTCACAACTATCTAGCTCTCAGTAGAATCCCTCACTGCTGCTCATAGACAGAATAGACAACTCATATGCCTTTTCCTCTACCCTCCAAGACTCCTATTTCCTTGCGTAGATTTCCCTGGGTGCCCCAGATGTAACCTTGTGTGACACTAATCTCACACATTGCTCGAACACACTGTAAAACTGCACAAATATCAAGGAATGAATTCCTTCTACATGCAAGAGATTTTCTTATAGGAAAATTATTGCAACTGATAGTACACTGTCCTTGTCTTTAATCTCAACTGGGTCTTTGTTTGAACTAACATGCATGAGTTATTTATGGGAGAATCTTTAGTTATCAGGAGTACACTAGTTGCATGCATGCATGCATTAACTGACTGAACTCACAATTAGTTCCTCAAACTGTTTGGAACTAATTTAACTGGAATTAACTCAGTTAACGGAGCTAACTAATTACAACTCAAATACAACTCATCCTTATCTCCTTAATTAAGGGATAATCTCCTTAATAAAAGGGATAACTGTTTCATGACTTCACAAAGAATTATAGCTTGAATTTCTCCAACTAATTAACTCAAGATGAATTAATTAATTATTTTACAAGCAGCTGGTGAGACTAAATTCGAATTTTAACTCTCAATTTTAATTCAAGGACAAATTAAAATTGGAATATTCTTGTTGCCACATTTCAACAGGGAGTCTGCCTTGGTGCCTTTAGAAGATGATGACAATGCATTTTGGCTTTCTATCCTTCAATAGACTTTGACTTATTCGATGGTGAATAAGTGCAGATTAGAAATGATTCTAGGGTTTTGAATTTTTCTTTGCTTCTTCCTTGATGATTCCAAGATTCTTGCTGAAGAATATTTCTTCAATCTAAGGTTTTGGTATGATGTGGATCTTGAACTTTCACTTTGGTAGTCTTTGTATCACTTTGATCCCTTTCTTGAAAACTTGATCCTTATGTGTCTCCTTGATTAGATTCCCCTCCTTGATTTTAGCACCTTAGCTCTGGTACCATGTTGAGAAATCTAGGGCATCAATAGATAGGTGATTTCTCTACTTGTGATAGATTTTTTACTTCTTTATTATAATCTTCTCTTCTTGAGTTATAATTTTTTTCTTTTCATCAAGATAATTACTAAATCATGAACAATAAAGAGACAAGAGACACAACATATAGGCTTGTCAGCCAGGGCCAAAACCTCTCACTCTTTGAGAGGAAAACCCAAACGAAATTCTTCTTATAGATCTTCAATTGAAGAATACCAAGACCATGGCAAATACCCTTGACACTAGAGTCCTCCTAAGACCAAATCACTAGCCTCCTCTCCAACACTTCTCTTCCTCTTCTCCTTGTTAGAAAATTATATATTACAGAGCAATGAAACACATAAAATATTGCAGAAACACAAACACAAAAAATGCATAAAACAAGAGAGAGACATAGATATACATGATTCACCAATTTGGGCTATGTCCATGGAGAAGCAACCCAACCTTCCTTTTATATTATCCAACAAAATGAAGAGATACAACCTACATCTGATCTGCTGTAATTTCCTCTTCGCTCTCACACAATCTCCTCTCTCTTTCTTGCTTAGAATACAATTTTTTTTTTTTTTTTTGTTCAGCCGCAATACAATTCTCTCATATATAGCGATGGGTTTCGTTCTAGGGAAGAAAGACCTAAATTAAACATAACTTCTACTGTCAGATCATCCACCTAATGAATAACCCATATTGACTACGAAATTACAATATTTCACAAGGCAGTTTCACATCTATTTTTGGATTCGGGGGCGCTACCCTTTGACCCCCCTAGCGGCAAACAAATGGGCAATTTTCCCACCCCATTACGAATTGGGGTCCAATGCAACGATACCTCTGAATAAATAAGATAATTAGGCTCCACCCCCAACACTCCTTCTCAGCTTCCTTCAGAGTTTTGACCTCTCATCATTCTGCAACCCCTTTACTTGACAACAAAAACCATAAATCAAATTTTCCTCTTGAATAGTCTCCTTCTTGAAGTGGATTCTTTCCTCTCTTACTGGGCTTTCTTTAGTGAAGCTCTTCACCCAAACAAGGTCACCTTTATGTGACTTCAACCTTCGATCTTCCCTTTCCTACTTCAGAGATGCAATTTTCGCATGTGTGAGGGTAGACTTGTCCCAAAACATTCCTCCAAAGATAACCTTCTCCTTCGCTATCCTTCCTTCCTTGTTCGCTAGCTTTAAGGCTTCTTCTAAGATGTATTGCACACTTCTTATTGGAGACTTCCTTCACCGATTTTTCTTGCTTCAAAATGAGGTAGAGTATGGGTATATATACTTGTTTTTCCATGTATATTAGGATGACATGATCCCTTGGAGAAAGGTCGACTTCATCTTCTAGATTTATCTCTTCGTTGTAGGTCGAATTGAGTGGGGGCTAGCAACAAGGTCTTGGAGGGTTACTTACAAAGACAAGTATGGCCCTTTACAATGTGTAACATGCGTTCATTACATGACAATGACTCTTCAGACTTTTATGACTATATGACAATATATCTAAGGGCTCTCAATGGGAGCCTCAACTAAAAATAAAATCTCTTGCTCATGAAACCCATGATGGAAGCATTACAATAATTTTATTTTTCTTCTTTACATCTCTTACATAAAATCACAATTACATTTCATTATGAAGACCGAACCTAGTTACACTTTTAAGCAAATCCAATCCTATTACCTCAAGGGAGATTGCAACACAACTAGGTAAAGTGCGGTAGCACTTTTCTGAGTGCATTTTTGGTTTCCACACATGAATTAATTGTTTGATCATTTATATGGTAGATCTAATTATTTTTATTGCATTACATTCAGATATTGGGATCAAGATTATCTTGCAAGAATATGTAACAACGTATGCATTTGAGTGGAGAATCCCTCTCTTGGAGGCGTGTATCATCTCTCACCTTTAGTGCAAGTAACTTCAATGCTCACAATATTGTTTTTTTGGGTTAGTTCTTTCCTTTTCATCTCTTTTTTATTTTCAGCATCTAAGCTAATTGGCACACCAAAAGAAATTGATAAATTAGCCCTAATTAGTTTTCCTTCCTTTATTATTTTGATGTTAATTTGCTTGTTATTGAGACAAATTCATATTATCCTACTTAATCTATAACCTTAGGTCACATAATAAATCGTAAAAAAGTAATTATTACAATGTCATTCCCGCCTCATCTTTAGTTTCCCTCTCGTACCACATTTTATGGTTTTGTGATCTTTTCCTAAACTCGAGTGGTGACTCCATTCTCTCCTTCCTCCTTATGGTAGTTTTGCCTCACTTTAACCATTACATTTAATTTTAGAAACTTCAATACGAGTTTCCATTAATCCTACCTTGTTTTAAATGTTGGTCTTGTCACTCCTTTCATTAATCATTACTTCCTTCTTCCCAATGTATCTAATCCCCATTTGGCATTAAGCTTAATAAATCAGCATGAAAAGAAGACAAAAATTACCAATAATATATATTTTTTCCAAAATATTAAAAAGGGTTACATATAATGATCACTACTTTTTTCATTCCAACAAACATTACAAACACCTAAAATTATTCACACACAACTAACATTAGGGTCGTGTTGCACCAAATATTCCAAAGAACATAGATCTTGTCCTTAAGGTTCTAATCTTTGACTTACATCAAATTTCTTCAAGCAAATGACATACATTCCAATAATTTAGTATTCAAGAGCTTACAATAATTGTCCTACTTATAATTTTTGTTTTATATGTAAGTATTAACTCATGCATACACTTTGAGATAGTGGAACTAGCCTATAAGGATAACACTATAAACACATTAACATACACCCTTGCTAAGTTTTAATTCATAAAAAAAAAACTCCTTTTATGAACTCATCCTCTTACACCAAGCACATGATTCCATAAATATGATTATAATTTCATTTTCAATGGTGATTTTTTTTTAAGATCATACAACAATTATATTACTTTAATGAAAAATATATAAAATGGGTTATTCCAACTAGTCTTCCATAAAGGAAACTAGACTAAAAAAATAGAAATAACACCTTTATCCATACAAATTGTTTGAACTTGAAGACAAGAATATAAATATATCTCAATCTTTGTTTTCCTCTACTATCAAACAAACTAGCACCCATATCTAATTTTTCAACTTTCTTGCTAGCACTACACACACCCACATCAAAAAAGAATAGAAAAAACATCTACTTAGATGGTGAATCAACTTGTATAGTATCAAGTTAAGCTTCTTATTCATCGAAGGTTGAAAAATTCATATCTGCCAATTTCTTTCCAATGAAGGATACTATATTAGTTAGCTTCTTTATCTACCTTTACATTTCATCAATGAAAGTAAGATTTCTTGTTGAGTTTCATAACACCCCACTAGAACTTTATCCAATATATTTTTCAATTGCCAGTGGATGTCAATGGTTTCCATGTATCTGTTTTGTCAGGTCCTAGTATTCCCTATATCAGGGAAACAACCCCAAATACTTCTTTCATAACCCCAAATTCTTATTTCATATGCATCCATGATAAATCATAATTCAATTCTCACTTCTTCCTCAACCTCATGGATCTCTTTGATTTCTATAGGATTTGAGTGGACATAAATAGTAATGCAACACTATGTGAGCCATTGAGCTAATGAATTGGAGGGCAGGGAGTGGTTTATTTTTCTCTTGCAACTTGAGGGAAACCAATTTTAACCATATTAATTGAGAAAATAGAACCAAATGCAGATGCAAATCTTGAATATTCTTCAGAAAGGAGGAGAAGACCTCACAACTAAAAGAAAGATATATAGGATTCAAATTAATAAAAGGAATAAAATAGGATGAGGGTAAGGGAAAGGCACAACAAACTATAGAAAACAAGCACCTAACTTGAGAACTCCCCCCAAAGAGAGGCACACACCCATCACTAACATATGCAATGACAGAGAGGATAATAAGAAGTATTGCCAATGAAGAGATAAAAACTTAGAGTGAAAGAGTGGAGAGGAGTTATAGAAAGGAAAATCTTTGAAGAAAACCCACCCCACTCAAAAATCAAGGAAAATTCTACTACATTAGAGAAAAATATTGTTATAAGCCATTTTGTCACATCTGGTCAATAGGCCTACAAATCGGATCAATCAACACCTGTGAACATGTTGTCATCATCCCTTCACAAATCCCTAGGCATGACTTTTCCATAAAGTCTGAGTTTCTGGGATTAATAGCTCAAAATCAATGTTTTTAACCCCAACACACCCTATCCCTTTAGCCACCTACATTCAACGTTGGTTTCTCCTTTTTGCACTAGTGATGGTCAACACTAGTTGCTCCTTTCAACAAGTGCGCCGATTCTAGGAATTCGGGAAAAATAAAAATAATTCTAAAGCTTCCTCTTCCAGAAGCTTCTAGGGGTTGTTTTAACCATTTTCCATGGACATGAAGCTCTAATCCTACCTTATCCTACCTTGGATACTTGACCTCTTATCCCTTGAGCTTATCCTCCTATCATAAGTGGATCTCAAGCCCATTATGGTAAATCCTAAACTACCATCCCTGTCCTATCAATTTACTACCATCCATAGAATCAAGGTTGGCTTTTGGTGATTGATTGTGCCCTTATGCTATTGCCTTAAACTTAAAGGAGTCATCATCTTCATACATTAGGGTTGATATTGAGGCGTGGTTTGTGAAAAGGAAGGACAAGTCAACTTGGGGAGACATCTACAAGATCAACTACTATTTATGGTTGTAAAATCTCTCCTATTTTTATTAATACAAAGAGTATCTTGTTTTCCTATATTTGTTGTGTTGTGTTTGCACTCATATATTTCAATGCCTTGCTAATTCATTGAATAGAGATGTTAGACTATGCTACTTGGTTGTCATGGATCCTTTGCTTGTTTTAGTCGTGTGTGTAGGTTCTAGTTATAGTACTTGGAACTACAATTGGATCTTACAAGCAAGGAGGAAGGAAAGCTTGCTACAAATTCGAGGTATGCCTCTTTCCCATTCTCTAAATTCTCTAAGGAAAAATCTATATTCTTTGTCTCCTATTATTCTAGACTAGTCCACTAGGTTTAGGGAATTCACCTTTCTTAGTAATTGTAAATTCCCGCATAACAAATTGACTACTCCACTAGGGATCATTTTCTTGCCTTATTGGTTTCCTTGACCTTATCCCTTTTCACCTCTTAAACTGACCTTGATTGATTCCCTCATACCTTAACTAAACTTAGGAAAACCCTTCTTTGAGCTTGATTTCTTTTTTGTGTGTCGTATTTTGGCCGAATCTGCCTCCATGCATCCCCTTGTCTAGAGACAGAGCACTTCAGCATACCATCTCCTTCTCTACACCTACATTCCATAGAATTGGTGCATGTTCTACACTTGCGTCGATCCCTATGAGATGGGAAAAAATGCTTTTCTTGCCTTTCTCTATGATTTTTTTTGTCCAATTTTTTTTCCTCCAGTCTCTGAGTGTGTCATTCTCTTTTAAAATCCTTCACTTATTTTTCTTTTGATTTGATTAGCCTTTGATAGGAATTTGTTTAGATTTTTCTTTGTTCTTGTCATTTAGGTCATTGGCAAACTTTTTCTTGATCATTGATTGCTTGAAGAGATTGATATTACAATCATCATTCTGTATGTTTTCTCTTTTCACTTATTTAGCAAACATCTTAGTTTTCATTTCATTGGAACACTAAGAGGATTGAAAACAAAAATTTCATCATTTTGCATTTTGCATTGCATTTAGGGTTTTGTGTGTGAAATTAGAAATTGGAACAGTTTCATTATGGAAATTACCTTAACAAATTTTTTTTTCCTATATTTTGTATGCTACATTACTCTTTGTTTCTTCCCTCCCGCACATATATTTTCATTGAAAAGTAAAGATTTGATTTTATCTATTGGGTTGTGTTATATTATTTCCACGACTAGCCCACATAGTTGACCGGGGGGTTAGAAGGGGGGCGGAGCCCCCCCTTTGTTGTGTTGATTGTGCAGCGGGGGGGAGCCCCCACTATCTGGGGGGTTTGAGGTGGGCGGGTAGCCCCCCTCTATGGGGTTCAGGGCAGCGCCCCGGGGAATTATGTTTTTGGACCCTATATTAGGTTGGTCGGACCTACCTATGGTTTTGTGCATGGTTTTCACACATGGTTTTGGACGCGATGGTTTTCGGTCCATGGTTTTGGACTCGATGGTTTTCAGTCCATGGTTTTAGATGCAATGGTTTTCGGTCCATGGTATTGGATGCTTCCACATGTATAAATATGTATTGTAACATCGAAAGGAACATAATGAAAAATCAATATGGTAGTGCTAGTTTTGGGATCCAAGGGAGAATCTTTGTGTATATGTGTTTTATGTGTCATGCGTTCACATTGTTTATTTTCTATGTTTTAGAATTCGTATGCAAGTAATTTCTATACGGGGTTAAAACCTACATTTGGTATCTGAGCTATTTTGGCTTCAAGGGGATGCCTTTGTTGCTGAGGGGTTTTGCTCGGGCCTGTGGTAGACCCTGTTCAGTGGGAGATATGCAGGATCGATTCTGGTGGTGAAAGAAGATGGCGAGCAATGGAAAGATAGAGATTGAGAAATTTAATGTTCAGAGTTTTGAGTTGTGGAAACTCAAGATGGAGGATCTGTTGGTGGATAAAGATCAGTGGATCGTGGTAGATCTAGGTACTAAACCAATGGGAGTGTCCGATGAAGAATGGAAGAAGTTGGATCGGAAGGCAAAGAGCACAATACAATTGTGTGTCTCAGATTCTATATTGTTGAATGTATCAGGGGAAGCTATGGTGAAGGCTTTGTGGGACAAGTTAGGGACTTTGTTCCAATCTAAGTCTCTGGCGAATAAACTATTCCTACGGAAAAACTATATAACCTGAGGATGAAAGATGGAGACTCGGTGACAGAGCATCTGAATCCATTTAATACTGTGGTAAGTAAGTTATTATCTGTTGATATTAAAATATCAGATGAAGATAAGTGCATCAGTTTGTTGTGTTATGTACTATATTCGTTGGATAGTCTGGTTATTGCAATAGGTAGCAATGCAACTGCCTTGCAGTTTGATGAAATAGTCTCATCCTTGCTGACAGAGGAGATGAGATGGAAAAATATGGAGAGCAAGAATGGTGATGCCTCATCTGTACAAGGATGGTCCTAGAATAGAACAAAAATAAGTCATCGAGTGGGAGATCTAAATCTCCAGGAAAACTTGTAAAGGTGGTTCGCTGGAAATGCGGAAAGGAAGGGCACTACAAAAGGGACTGTAAATCTAAAGCTCCAGACAAAGGAAATGGATATGATGATGCTCCTTCTGTAGAGGTGAAAACCACCTCAAATGAAGGTGGGGATGTGTACTTGGCTTCTTCAAGTACACATGTAGATCATGAGGCATGGTTGATTGACTCAGGTGCATCCTTTCACTTCACTCCCCATAGAGAGTGGTTTTGCGAGTATGAGAAATATGATGGTGGTGATGTCTTCTTGGGGGATGACAGGAAGGCTAAAATCGTTGGTCGCGGAAAAGTAAAGTTGAAGTTTCAAGGTGGAAGGGTTAGAACACTTCTGGGTGTTTTTCATATTCCTCCATTAACCAGAAATCTGATTTCCATAAGCAAGTTGGATGATGCAGGCATAAAAACAGTGTTCGAGAAGGATACCTGCAAGATGGTTCGGGGAGTACTGTTATTGATGCGGGGAGTTCGGATTGGAAATCTGTACAAGCTGCAAGGTAGCACTGTTGTTGATGGGTGCAACAATTTTGTGGTTCCTGAAAGTGGAGTAGAAAATCTAGTGGTCTCTGGAGAGAAGACCATGCTGTGGCATCAAAGGCTTGGACATATTGGAGAGAAGGGTCTTGGAATACTTCATGGTAAAGGTATGGTAGAAGGTACGAGTAATAGCTCTCTGGATTTTGATTTCTGTGAAAATTGTGTATATGGGAAGCAGAATTGGGTGAGTTTCCCCTCTGGTGGTAAGAGGGCGAAACAAATATTAGAGCTTGTGCACATTGATGTGTTTGGACCTGTGAAGGTTCCATCACTGGGTAAGTCTATGTACTATGTATCATTTATAGATGACTTCTCAAGGAATACATGGATATATTTCCTTAAGAAGAAATCTAAAGTCTTTGACAGGTTTAAAGAATTTAAGGCTCTAGTGGAAAACTAGATAGAGAAGAAGATAAAGGTGTTGAGGTCAGATAACGGTGGAGAGTTTTGCAGCAAGGAATTTGAAGAATTATGTAAGAAGTGTGGTATAACATGGTAGAGGACTACTTAATACACACCTGAGAAAAATGGAGTTGTAGAAAGAATGAATAAGACATTGATGGAAAGGGCAAGAAGCATGCTTAGTGGTGCCAGGTTAGGATAGGAATTCTAGGCAGAGGTGGTGGAGACAACATGTTACCTGGTTAACAGATCACCTTCATCAGTGTTGGAGGATAAAACTCCACAAGAGGTATGGACTGGTAAGAAACCCTCTCTTTCACATCTGAGGGTATTTGGATGTGATGCATATGTACATGTTCCAAAGGAGAAAAGAACCAAGTTGGATAATAAATCTGAAAAGTGCATCTTTATTGGGTATAAGGATGGTTTAAAGGGTTATAAGATTTGGAACCCAGTAACAAGGAAGGTTGTGTACAGCTCAGATGTGGTGTTCAGAGAGGTGAAAGATGTTATTAAACATGAAGTCCAACCAAAGGAACCAAAGGAGATAGAGTTTGAGCTCAAGGAGGAAGAATCAGACTCTATAGAAGAAGAGGAATCAGAAGATGAAGAGCCACAAACTTTAGGTGTTAGAAGATCAGTTTGAGAAAGAAGGAAACCAGAAAGGTATAGTCCATCTGCTTTTTGTTCAAATTTTGCTTTATTTATTACTGATGATGATCCCAGAACTGTGAAGGAAGCAGTGGATTCAGAGGATGGAAAACTCTGGAAAGAGGCCATGGTTGATGAAATGGCATCTTTGCACAAAAATTAGGCTTGGGATCTGGTGGATTTGCTGGCTGGAAGGAAACCCATTGGCAGTAAATGGGTGTTCAAGAAGAAGACAAACACAGAAGGAAAGGTGGAGAAATAAAAAGCTCGGTTGGTAGCAAAAGGTTATTCCTAGATGTCGGGAATTGATTTTGGTGATATTTTTTCCCTTGTTGCCAAGGTAGCTTCTATTAGATTACTTTTATCTGTTGCTACTGCTTTTGATTTTGAGGTAGAACAGATGGATGTGAAGACAACATTTATTCATGGGGATCATGAAGAGGAGATCTACATGAAGCAACCTGAAGGCTTTGCGGTGAAGGGTAAGAAAGAATTGGTATGCAAGTTAAAGAAGTCTTTGTATGGGTTAAAACAGTCACCAAGGATGTGGTATCAGAAATTGATAGATTTATACAGGGACTTGGCTTCACAAGAAGCAAGGCAGATCATTGTGTGTATTTTAAATTAATTAGTGACCATGTCATTTATCTGGTCTTGTAAGTGGATGATATGTTTCTAGTTGGAAATGACAAAGAAATTATCCAGGATTTGAAGATCCAATTGTCCTCCAAATTCGACATGAAAGATCTTGGTGTTGCAAACTATATTTTGGGCATGGAAATTAAAAGAGATCAGGAAAAGAGGAAGATCTGGTTAAACCAGAGGAAGTATGTCGAGACAATACTGCAGAGGTTTAATATGCATGATAGTAAACTGGTGAAGGTTCCTATTCCTGTAGGTGTAAAGTTATCTGTTGAAAAGTGTCCTAAGACACAAGAAGAGGAAGAGGATATGTCTCGTGTTCCATATGCAAGTGCAGTCGGTAGCCTGATGTATGCGATGGTCTGTACTAGACCAGACATTGCACATGTAGTGGGAGTATTGAGCATGTTTATGTCAAAACTAGGGAAGGGTTTTCAGGTATTTGTGTGGCACTAGTGATTATGGTTTGTGCTACAAAGGAAGACTAGGATTGGATAGAGTTTTGGATATCTGTGACTTTGTTGATGCAGACTGGGCTGGAGAACTGGATCAGAGAAGATCTACAAGTGGGTATGTGTTTAACCTATTTGGAGGTGCATTCAGTTGGATGAGTAAGAAACAATCTATAGTGGCACTATTAACTACAGAGGCAGAATACATGGCAACCACTCATGCAAACAAGGAAGTAGTTTGGTTGCAGAGATTGTGTTCAAGTATGGGGTTAGTACAAGGAGCTATAAGGATAGACTGTGATAGCCAAAGTGCAATTTTCTTGGCAAAGAACCTTGCTTACCATTCAAATACAAAGAACATTGATGTTTAGTATCACTTTGTGAGGCATATGATAGAAGACAAAATTTTGTTGCTGGTAAAGGTGGACACTTTGAAGAATACTGCAGATGCATTGAAAAAATCTTTGAGCTCTGAGAAGTTCTCTTGTTGTAGAGAAAAAAATGGGCATTGCAGGGGTGGATATATGACTAAGTTCTCCTATGGCCCCCTGTGGAAAGAAAACAACAAGTGGGAGAATGTTGGGTTGTGTTATATTCTTTCCACGATTAACCCATGTAGTTGACTGGGGGGTTAGAGGGGGGGGGGAGGGGGAGGCCCCCTTGTTCGGGGGGTTTGAGAGGGGCGGGTAGCCCCCCTCTACGGGGTCCAGGGTAGCATCCCGGGGAAATTTTTTTTGGACCCTATATTAGGTTGGGCGGACCTACCTATGGTTTTGTGCATGGTTTTCGCACATGGTTTTGGATGCGATGGTTTTCGGTCCATGGTTTTGGATGCAATGGTTTTTAGTCCATGGTTTTTGACACAATGGTTTTCGGTCCATGGTATTGGATGCTTCGGCATGTATAAATATGTATTGTAACATTGAAAGGAACATAATGAAAAATCAATATGGTAGCCCCCGTTTTGGGATCTAGGGGAGAATCTCTGTGTATATGTGTTTTATGTGTTATGCTCTTGCATTGTTTATTTTCTATGTTTTAGAATTCATATGTAGGTAATTTCTATACGGGGTTAAAACCTACATTATCATGCTAGGTTGCATCTTTAGGATATTCAGGTGAAATTCATGGTGAGCCTTGAAAACTGAAACTTAATTCAAGATAAAATTTAAAATTTATTGAACCAATCTTAAGGAGCATTTGAAAGATTAACACAAACATCTAGAGGTCTAGGCTAGAGACGTGTTCTGACATCTATAAACATAGGAGTTGTCATTTTTTGCCAGCATTGCATTCTGGAGGTGATATCCCATTCCATGTATGCAAGTGTATCAGATCATTCTCGACATACATTTGGGTCTTTTAGATGACACTCCACAAATAAAAAGTATATGGGAATTCTCTCATTGTACAGTTATGCACTAGATAACACTAACAAAAACTGTGTTTCCATGTACCTTCGGGTATATTTTAGAAGTCCATAATAGGTTTATATCCTCACCTTAGGTAACCGAGTCAACCGCCTTATGCATTGTGATACGCCGAACACAACATTCAAGGAGATTGCCTTCCCATACATAAATCCTTGGTTCTCCAAGGTGGTATATTGCAGTTCACAATTGCTTGGTAAACCCTTTGCCTAGATTACCCTTTTTGATTTATTTTTTGTTGTTAATTTTTAAAATTTATTAAACCAATGTGGAAGAACAACCTCCTCAACCCCATCATTCGTGTAGGAGGCAAATATTGTCTCCTCTTCCACTTGAGGCAACTCCTAGACGTCATCAAAATAATTAAAATATGCAAACTATTGAATTGATACCTCGAAAGCTACTCCTTCTGGACCTACATCTGAAATTTACCTAGTAGAATCGTCTCTTGCTGTGAGTACTGAACCTGATATCACTTCCCATTTAGCTGGTGAGTCTGACAGAATAAAAAAATAAGCACCTGATATTTTATTACCTAAGGTTATTGAACCTGAGTATTCTGAATTAGAATCATTACAACCTGGGGCACCTCAGTTAACTACACCTGTTACTTCAAGACCTTCCTCTTCTCTTCTCTGTCTTTGACTCAACCACAACCTATACATCTTGGTCTCGACAGTGAAGAACTTCCACGTGATCTATTGAGTATTGAGGATATTCCTTAAGAAGAGTCTCAACCTTCCTCTCCTATCCATTTGAGAGGGACTCATATTTATGAGGTCCATCTGTTTCCTTATTCTCCTACTTTGTCACAAGCTCATTTGTCTAGTTCATCTCCTTTCAACTCACCCTTGAGTTTCCCTCGACAATCCTCTTTTGGAAATTTAACCATGATTGAACTTGTTGTGGTTTCTCAACTTGCATCTGCTACTATGACTGAGACAACCAATGTTGTAACTTCTTCTATGTTTGCAACATCACTAGAGATACAATTATATGGTGGCTAGTTTGTCCAACCTAATTACCAATCGTTATTTGGTACCTTTTCTGGTGTGACATCCAGTTCCTCAACTTCTCCCATGTAATCCTCCTCTAGAAAACCATCTGGAACTTCTTTGATAAGCGCTACATAGTCTTCTCTTCCACCTCCATCTCAACCTTCAATAGAGTAGCAATCTAGTCCTTATGTTAGTGGGTATGGACACCTACAACATCCAACTCCACCTTATACTGGGTACCCTCCTCTTGGGGGAAATTGCCTCCATATTACCCTCCTATTTCGGAAGGGGGGAAACCTTTGTTGAAATGTTCCCATCTCCTCATAAAATATCGCAAGCTAGTGCCTAGCCTCATTCAATTTCTCCATATCTAGGAATATCTACCAATCCTTGGAAACCTACTTTTCCCATACAACACGGCTGGGTTGTGAATCAAATTCAAAACTTTCAATCTATTACACCTACATCTCAGATTCCTATCTGTCAACCTATATCTCAACCTATTGAAGCTCAAATTCATATTAGTCAACCTTTGAGGGTTGCACCTCAAACTCAATCTCTTCTACCTGTATATGGGGCCTCTCAAGTCCCACTTACCCAGCCTCTTCAAGTTTCCTTACAACCTCCACCACTTTTTTAAAACTTTTCCTCAAATCCAAATGGGTCAATATGCATCTGGCATGGCACAGGCACTACCTATCCCACCTTACATAGGGATGATGAATAATCCCATAGGGAAACCATATCAAGGTATTCCTCAAATGCCTTACTGATTTCAACAAATTCAAACCCATCCATTTCAACCTTTGCAAGGTTATCTTGGAATTGGACAACAAGGTTATCCTAGAACTGGGAAGCAGGGTTATGTTTATCCAAGTTATCAAAATCCTCCCTATCCAAGAGCGCATATACCTATTTCTCAATGCATCCCATCTTACCCAGGATACCCCCCACCTAAATTTGACTAATAGTTTCCATTTGTGGCGATGCTTGAATTGCCAGATTTGACCCGACTTACAAACGATCCCATTTTTCACTCTCCTTGGTGGCCGGTTATTCCTACGAAATTTCCTAGTGATATCCCAAAGTTCAGTGGAAATCTTGGAGAAGACCCATCTACACATGTCATGACGTATCATTTATGGTGTTCTTTGAAATATTTAAATGACGACTCTATTCAATTATGTCTTTTCCAATGGACACTTACTGGTATATAAAAAAATATGGTATATTGAATTACCATGATCTTCGTTTGACAATTTTAGTGCCTTAGCGACCATTTTTTTAACTCATTTTGCAGTTTCCCATTCCCTATGAGACTAGAACTAAACTTTTGAATTCCTTGAAACAATTTGATTCCACTCATATTTTTGATCATATTCATGATTGGTGATGTCACTATTGTTTAGTCAAAACCTTCATTCTTGACCAAATTTTAGCTGAATGGTTTATTAAGTCTCTGTTACCATCCATAACAGAAGACGTCACTGAAGGCAGAGTTGTGACCGAAGACTAGGTAATTGCTCATGCCCAATATCTTGATCTTATTTATAACAATCCAGAACGCTTTATGATAAAATAACATATGCTCTGCGACCTTCAAATACTGTTCCTCAACCTCCCAGTAAAGAATCACATGCCACTGATGGCGTGATTGGTTCTTCTAGCAAGTAGTCAATTAGTAAACCATCTGGTTCAACTCTTTCTATGGCTACCAAAAATCCCTCTTCTGCCATTACTATTTTATACTTCTGGGAGCAATGTCATCTAATGCACGAAAGGAAAATCTCAGCAACTAGGAGGTAAGAATAAAGGGAAAGTAAAAAAGAAGAAAGATAATCCTTTGCAGGACAAATAAAATAACTAGGCTTTTGAAGAAAAGTGGAAACCTCGTTACACCTACTTAATTTGTAATGAATAGAATTTCAATTGTGTTTGTCCACATAGGTTGGAAGTAAGTCAATTCCTTAAATCATCCACCATACTTGTTGTGTTGACAAATACCTTTCCTAATCAGGAGACTAACATGGTTGTTTAGGATCCTACTTCTTCTTTTAACATAGTTATGATGCTTTCCTCCACCAAACCAAAAAATGATGTTATGGTGGCAACAAGAAATAAGGAATATAGTAATGTGAATCCCTCGAACGGTCAGACTAATGATTAACCTTCCAGTTCTACCTCACCTGCTTCAGATCATACTTGAAATGCGTTTCCTATGAATTAACAATTAAACCTCCCAAGGGAATTATTCATAAATCTGCATTCAACCCTCATGCAAGAGCTACAAAAAATTATAACATAGTTGAGGATCTGGCTCAAGCTCCTTTGGTTAAGTGACCCTCTAGGTCTTGCAAAATTGTCTCACCCATAAGAAGGCTTTACTCGTCACAATTGGAGTTGTTGATCCTTTAGATTCTAACCCTGTAGTCTTTAATCATGAGACTCATACGCCCAAAATTTTCACGCAATTGGCCTTCATGATTCAGGTTGTTTTTAGAAGTAATAATATCCATAGAACCATTGTGGATGAAGGAGCTTCAACCTATATCATGTCTCTTTCTTGTTGGAATTCCATTGGTTCTCCTCAGCTAAATCAATCACCAACTAAATTAAAGGCCTTTGATGGAAGAGTCATCAAGCCTTATGGAATTTTAAGTTTGTTACAAATTGAATTAGGTGGCAAGATAGTGTCAGTAGAATTCGAAGTTATTGACGAGCTTCTAGCTATAACCTTGTATTGGGTCGTACATGGGTTTACACAATGGATACTGTTGTTTTGACTTATTTTAGAATGATAGATTTACCTCATAAAGGGGGCATAGTGGCCATTGATCAACTCACCTTATTTTCCAATAATTCTCAAGTTACTAGAAGCATCCCTCTTGTGGGAGAAACCCCACATCCATATTAGCATGTCGGGATGGAATTGCTTAAGGATTCTTCCTTTATGTGAACCTTTTCTTTTCCTCTTCTTCTTCCTTATCCCCTTCCAAAAAACGCGAACTTGGTTTCCTTATATCAACATGATATATGATTGTGATGATCCTTGGATAATACCTAATGCATCTAATATTGATACCTTTTGTGACTGCATGCCACTCAATGCTATTGAGCTCGAATATGAAGCTATCTATTTGCCTTGTTCAACACACTCTGATTTTTGCTCTTTGATCAATTGGGTTGATCATTCCTTAGATTATGGTATGTCTTCTGATCCTTTATTCAGTACATTCTCTACTGATGAAAGCATCATGGAGGTCATGATGCCAGATGATGTGTCGTGGGACGAGAATCATCATTGTTCCTCCTTTCCAGATTCCTCCGAGGATAATCTTAGTGATATCTATTCACCCAATTTCGTTGAGATATTTGCGAATTCCATATCTATCCATGATATCAACTCTAAGAAGAATTTGTTGAATATTGAAGAGAATATACCTCTTGATATTTCAATCAAACTCGGACTTGTCGAGAATGTTCATATTAGTGCATCTTTCTCTCTCGATGAGATGAAGATCTATAAAGCCATTTTCTAAGAATTTCGAGATGTTTTCACTTGGTCATACGAAGAAATGCTAGGTATAGATCAAAACAGTTATGTACATGAAATCAGAACATATCCTGATGCTAAACTAGTTCACCAGTGCCTATGTTTGGTCCATCCTAAAAAGGCTACTACTATTAAGGACGAGTTTGAAAAAATTCTCTGTGCTAGTTTCATCTACCCAATACTTGTAACTGATTGGGTGTCAATCATTGTTCTTGTCATGAAGAAACAAGGAAAAATCTATATGTGTGTTGATTACCAGGACATCAATTGTGCTTGTCCTAAGGACAATTATTCTACCCTGTTTATCGATCAGATTATTGATGATTGTGATGGCAGTAAAATATTTTTGTTTATGGACAGTTTTTCTAACTACAATAAGATCAACATTCTCCCATCAGACCAACATAAAACCACATTTATTTGACCATGGGGCACATTTTCATATCGAAAGCTCCCTTTTGGATTGACAAATGTTGCGGCAACTTGTCAGAGGGAAATGAATTATGCCTTTCATGACATTAAACACGTTGTACAACCATATTTGGATGATCTACCTGCCCACTCGAAACATCGCGTGGATCACCCCATGCATCTGAGGGATACATTTTAACATTGTTGACATTACAAAATTAGGTTCAATCCACACAAGTGCATGTTTTTTGTGCAATCTTGTTGACTTCTCGGCTTCGTGGTGTCGAAGCAAGGAATTCGTATATATCCAGTAAAATTCCAAGCGATCCTAGATCTACCTTCTCCTTTCTCTCTTGTTCAGCTACATCGACTCCGAGGGAAGGCTAACTTTCTATGAATATTTATTCCCAATTTTCCAAATTGACCAAAGGATTTACCATACTGTTGAAGAAAGGTGTTCTGTTTCATTGAGACGACACTTCCCAAAAGGAATTTGATGCTTTGAAAGTTATTCTCGTTCAGGCATCATTGTTGTATACCCGAGATTATCAATGCGATTACTTCTTGTACCTTGCCACTGCAGTTACTACCATCACCATGGTATTGGTCCAAGAGGACGACGTTGGGGACGAATATCCCATTTATTATTTGAGTCAGAAATTAGATGATACCGATATTAACTATAATCACGTTGAAAATTGATCTTTGGTAGCTGTCCAAGTTGTCCAAAGGTTTTGTCAAGTTATCCTGCTTCACAAGACTATGGTTGTTTTTTATTGCAACCCCATGACATACATATTTTCACGACAGTCGTTGGGGGGAAAGTATTCCAAATGGATTTTCATCCTCTAGAAATTTGATTTGGAGTTCACTAAATCCAAATCCAATAAATCCTTAGTCTTTGTTGAACTGATCTACGACCTTCTCACTCCTGAAATTGAAACGAAATCTTACAATTCCATCCTAGATGAGTCATTTTTCCTAATAAATTCATATGAAACGTGGTATGTAGGCATCATCATATATCTCTGAACCCAGAATTTCTAGCTCGACACTTCTCACTCTGAGCAATGACGTATCTGAGATTAGACTAGAAACTATATTATAATTGGTGACACCCTTTATCATCGTGGTATCGATATGATTTTTTGACGGTGCCTCAGTCATGAGGAGGGCGAGAAAGCTCTAAAGGAATACCATGCTAGAGCAGGTGGTGGCCCCATGTATGGTTATGCCACCACATATAATATTTTACGTGATAGTTACTTTTGGCCTATTATGTTTCACGATTGTATCCTCGCGGTCCAAAAGTGTCATGCCTGCCAGATATATGATCATAAAACTTGTGCTCCACGAGCTCCTTTACACCCTGTTATCAATGTTGGACCTTTTGCAAAATGGGGCATTGAATATATGACATGTAAACCTCACTCAGCTAGGGGGCATGTCTACATCATTATGGCGTTAGATTATTTTACCAAGTGGGCTGAGGCTATGCCTACATACAATAACACCAGCAAAACAAATGCTCTCTTTCTCTTCAATCATGTCATTGCAAGGTTTGGTGTAACATAGGCTATAGTTACATGCCATGGGAAGCATTTTCATAATCACATGATGTCTAAGATCACTACCAAGTTGGGCCTTCACCATGAAATCTTAACTCCCTACTACCCATAATTGAATGGGCAACTTGAAGCCATCAATAAAGTCTTGAAAACGATGCTTCAACGCATGATAGGGATCCACAAATCAGATTGGCATCTAATCCTTTATTCAACCTTGTGGGCATATCAAGCCTCAGTTCAAACTACTACCAGATTCACGCTGTTTCAATTGGTATATGATCTAGAAGCATTCCTCCCTATTGAGTGTGAAATACCATATCTGAAACTTGCTGTCAAACTCCTCCTTGCTACTTCCACAGAAGAAGAGCATCTCTTGCATCTAACACGCTTAGATGAAACCCAGTGTGATGCCACAAGGCCAATGAGGCCCACAAGAAACACATTAAGGTGCAATACGATAAGAATTCCAAGCCTCATGCCTTCTCGGAAGGTGACCTTGTCCTATTTTATGATTACTAGTCTAATAAGTTAGGGTATGGAAAGTTCGAGCCAATGTGGCTAGGCCCTGTTATCACCCCAAGAAACTCACCTAGGTTGTAAATCAGTGATGCTCAGGAACATTAAAAATTTAACAGTTTTGTTGGATAAAATGATGGATAAATGGAAGATGTGCAGCACCTTTAAGCTGAATAACCACTCCTACTATGATTTACCCCAGGCATGGGTGAAGACCCCCAAACTACAAGGCTTTCAACCACCAACTACTCACAGTTTAAGATAAAAGTGATAATGGAGAAGACTGATTGCACCAGCAGCTGCACTGAACTCTGTGCTGGCTAGTTGCAATCAGTTAGAGGATCAGCACGACTATTATTCAATAGGCAGTGAGGATGACAGCTCTCTGCTATTTGAACAATAGCAACCTGCAAACAAGTTTCAATAAACTACTAAATTTTAACATAGAGGTGGGATGACAGCCCCTCCGGTGCCAAAAATTCACAGCACATCAAATAAATGCAAGCAGGCGCAGTCTAGAACAAGAAGAAGAAGTGGAAAGTGAGCAGGTGATAGCAAAAGAAGCTTGTATTAATAGAAATCAAGACCAGAAGCTGCAGGTCTCATAGTATTTACAGTCTCCAGAAGTTAAAAGGCTACAATAAGCTCTCATTCATCAAACACTCATCAATCCATTACATCTCTGTTCTGGGTATATATACTGTTACAATACAAAATATCTCTGCTGAACAATGCGTGGAGGAGCCTATAAATGCCCACCAACCATATTTACATTCAAGAATGGGCCTCTGGTACAAATCTGGCAGTGCTTTGAATAGGTTTGTCCCTCTCTGGTGCTCTGCGATCCTTCTAGGGCAGGTGAGACGAAGTATGGGAAAATCCCATAACCACTGAATGCTTTGACTGGATCTGTGGCGTCCTATTTCCTCCTCGGCCATACTGCTGATTAAATGCTGCTGTTGAATTATTGAACGGCTCTAATATGACTGCCTGGCTTGGCGACACTGAAACACTGCTACACTGTTCATTCCCGCCCACAATGCTTTATCTGGACTTGAAAGTCCCAACCACGGGTCAATCATGACTGATAAATGTTGATCTGTTTTGGGCACATCTTCTTTCCTGCTAGGCCATACTGTCGATTGAAGACAGCTACCTACTGCGCTGTATTGCTGCATGCTTGCATTAATCATTTCCGCGCCATTTATAAATACTGCCCACCTTACTATTTTTAAATGTCAAAGGCCCTCACACATATATCTTTTCTATCGGGTCCGCCCCTTGTATTTTTATATTTCATTAAACACAGAAAATGCGCCCAAAATCATTAAAAGTGGCTTAAGCGCGGATTTGAAATTTATAAAAAGGACCTCAGTACACCCATCGGATCCGGCCCATCGCATCGGCAGATAACTGAAGGTAAAGACCTTGTCCACTTTGGCATCCCGACAGCGAAATGCCGATGCGATATCAGCGAACATTGCGGATCCGAAAACACTATAGAAGACAACACTGTATGGTCGCCGGGTCCGGCCCATCGGCGGTCACTCATATATGCACAGGCCATGCTCCATTGAAATGCCGATAGCGATATGCCGATGCGATATCGGCGATCGCTCATCGGTGATACCACATCACTGCCGCTGCCGCCTCCGATTGCAACCCGCCGATGCGATCTGGACCGATGATCGGCCGGATCAAACGGCTGTCGCTCATTTGAACTGCTAGGCCTGCGATTTTAAATTTTTGCTTGTCTCGGAGTGTTTCAGGCCTCCCGATAGATCATTTTGGCCCAACAATGAGGATTTTGACAGCATCGATGGTTCCTTCGGGATGATTATGAAGGTATTTGCAGCCTTCGAGAGTGTTTAAATTCATTTTTTATGCCTTTTGCATAGCAGCGCTAACACTGGCTCCTTCTGGGGATGAGATCCTCCCTGTGAGGTCTCAAGAACCTGCAGATCAATGCCTTTCCAGCAGCAAGCAAATTAGCCAAAATTCCTAGTGTTCCATTGGGCATGGAGTCTATTACAGCTACACTAAAACCGATAAAAGCAGAATATTTACAACTTTTAAGGCCAAAAGACCTTAAATCACATAGTTCTTCAGAAACCGCCCATTAACTGGGCCATCAAAGACTGTTTCTCCTCCCATACTTTTCAGTATGAAGGTATTGTTCCCTTGAATCTGTGAAATGATGAAAGGGCCTGTCCAGAGAGCATCAAACTTCCCATGATTGCCTTTCTTTTCTTTAAAAGCATCCCATTTCATGACCAAATCCCCAACCTGGAAATTGTTTCTTTTTGTCTTCTTGTCAAAGGCTTCCTTGACCTTCTGTTGATGTGCTGTAGCCTTTTCAATCAGCTGCTCTCTGATCTGGTATAGTTCTGTTAAATCAGTGATTCTATTGGCCATATCATCTTCTTCATTCTGTGCTGTTTGGAGCAGCTTTGCCACGGGGAGGGTAAGTTGAATTGGAAAAATAGCATTAGTACCATATACCAGCTTGAAGGGAGAGCAACCTGTGGATCTTTTGATAGTCACTCTGTCTGCCCAAAGTGCATATTTGAGCTTGGCATCCCAATTCTTCTTATTTTCCTCTAACAGCTTCTTTATAATCCTGATCAGACTTTTATTAGAGGATTCTGCTAGACCATTTCCTTGGGGGTAATAGGGGGTGGAATGCACAAGTTTAATGCCCATTGAATCGCACATTTCCACCAATTCTTTTGCCTTGAAGGCTGCTGCATTATCTGTTATAAGCTTATGTGGGCAACCAAATCTGCTGAAAATGTTTTCTGATAAAAATTTCATTACCACATTATGATCAGCCTTCCTTGTTGGGATTGCTTCAATCCATTTTGTAAAATAATCAGTGGCGACTAATATCCACCTGTGCTGGCCACTGGAATGTGGGTTGATTTCACCAATGAAATCCAAGCCCCACTGCTGAAAAGGTCCTTTCGCAATGATTGGCTTTAGGGGCAGGGATTTCAGCTGCTGCTTACCTTCAAATCTCTGGCACCTGTCACAAGATTTAATAGAAGCAAATACATCAGAAAATAGAGAGGGCCAATAGTACCCGGCTCTGAGAATCTTTTGGGCTGTTGTCCTCCAATAATGATGTCCTCCACACATGCTGTCATGGAACTGCTGCATAAATTCTATTGACTGTTGTTTATCCAGGCATCTTAAAAGCACTCCAGATGGATCCCTCCAATAAAGCAAGCTACCATTGATGCAATATTTCGTTGCCTTGAGCTTTAACGTTCTTGCTTGACTTTGAGAAAATTCTGAAGGAACTTCTAGCTTTAGCAGGAAATTAATTATTGCAGCATACCAGCTACATGAGGCTAGGTTCTTGGCCACTGACTGTCCCTTCTGCGTTTCGGCTGTTTCATGTTCTTCTATTTGGCCAATTTCTGCTATATTGAACAAGAAATCAATGTCCAAAGACCTGCAATTTTCTTCAGCCAACAGCTTAGCAAGCCCCTGACCTCTTACCAGCTTGGTGGGTTTCAGCTCTATGTTGAATTCTATTATTTTTGCAATCCACTTCGCTCTTCTTCCATCGGCATCAGGCTGCGTTAAAACATCCTTTATTGCGGCAGAAGGGACATATGCAACTATTTTGGAATGCAATATGTATACTCTGAAAGCCTTTAAAGATTTGATAAGCGCATAAGCCTGCTTTTCAATAATATCATACCTTAGTTCAGCATCCCTCAGATTTTTGCTGAAAAAGGCAACTGGATGCTCTTGCCCTGCTTCATCTTGCTGCAACAGGACAGCTGCAATGGTATCCTTGGAGGCAAATGAAAATAGATGAAACTCCTTGCTATAATCAGGGCTTATTAAAGTGGGAGCTTCTACAATAGCCATCTTAATGGACTCAAGAGATCTTCTGGCCGCATCAGTCCACTTCACCTCTGCTCCCTTTTTCAACATAGAGGTTATGTGCTTGACCAGCTCTGCAAAATTTGGGATGAACCTCCGTACAAAGTTAATTTTGCCAAGAAAAGACTGTATATCTTTCTTTGATCGTGGAAGAGTCAAGGCCTGAATTGCTTTTACCCTTTCTGGGTCAATCTGAACACCTGCAGCAGACACTACATGCCCCAACAGTTTGCCTTCTTCTAAAGCGAAATGGGACTTTTTGGGATTGAGTGAAATTCCAAACTTCCTGCACTTCGAAAACACCTTTTTTAAATGCTGTAAATGATCATGGTGGCTGCCAGAATAAACAGTTATGTCATCAAGATAAATCAACACGAATTTATCCTTTTCACCCACAAAAGCAATATCCATAGCGCGTTGAAAGGTGGCTCCAGCATTCATTAGCCCAAACGGCATTTTTGCATACATGAACGTGCCCCAAGGAGTGGTAAACGCTGTCTTTTCTTGATCGTCTGGATGCACAGCGATTTGATTGAAGCCTGAAAACCCATCTACGAAAGACATCACTTTGGCACCTGAGACCTGCTGCAACAAATGCTCCATTTCGGGCAAGGGATAATTATCTTTTTTGGAGCACTTATTTAGATTCCTGAAATCAACACACAGTCTGATTTCTCCATTCTTCTTCCTCACAACAACCAGATTGGCCACCCATTTAGAATATCTGAGAGGCACTATAATTTTGGCCGCCAACAACTTCTTAATTTCTTTCTCGACCAGAGGAAGGAGCATAGGGTTCATTGGCCTCAGCTTCTGTTTGAACGGAATAGTGCCTTTTTCAAGCGGAATTTTATGATGTATTATACTCCTGTCATAGGTTTTCAGATCACTGTACTCCCAAGCGAACACATCAGCAAATTGCCTCATTAATTTGCAATATTCAGCATTCTGATCAGCAGATAGCTTAGTGGACAAATTTATGAATTTGGGTTGACCTGGACCTCCTATATCATGCTTGCAGACTTGAGACTGATCTTCTTTTTGGGCAGTTCTGTAAGGCACATCATTTTGGTCAAACAATTTCTCCAGGGGAATTAGACCCTTAGGAATATGGTTACTAGGAAGCTGGACTATGCTATTCTTGCCAATTTTATTTCTAAGCTGGGACTTGGGATCTTCTAACAAAGCATCATCGTTTTGGTCAATTTGCATTTCAGAGAACTCATCAATGACTTGAAGGAACCTACTTAACTCTTTATCATCATCAAAAACCTTCCAATGGTGGACATTATCAGGCAAAGAGGGTCTATACTTCATTTGTACCTCATAAACTAGTTTGGGAGGCGATGGAGGGATGAACCAACTAGCAGAGACAGCAAGGGAATCAGCAAGCTAATTTTGGGCTCTAGGAATATATGAAATGCAGAAAAAATCAAAGAACTCTTTGACTCTCCATACCTCATCTCTATAAGCTTTTAGCCTTGGGTGCTTTGCTTGGAATGTTCTGTTTACTTGCTGAATTATCAGATCAGCATCTCCAAAAACCTTCAGATTTTTTATTCCTCTATCTTTGGCTTCATAAAGGCCCAACAGCAGTGCTTCATATTCTTCTACGTTGTTTGTCACCTGAAAAACCAGCTTTAGAGATAACTGAACTGTTTCTTGTTGTGGAGACACTAGCACCACCCCTGCTCCTGCAGTCTCCTTGGTACATGCTCCATCAAAAAACATTTCCCAAATCTGACCACCCATATCATGTTCAGCCTGAGCTGCCGGTTTCCGGATATGCAATGCAACCTTCTGAGATTCTTCTATTTGGAGGATGCAAGCCCCAAAATCAGTGTCCACTGCATATATGGGATGGTTTGTAGGATTCTTCTCATCACTAATAACATATGCCAGCTGTGCTTCTCTATATAACCTCCTGCTTTCTCCTCCAAACACTGGGACAGTTGCATAAGACAGATCATTCTGTAATGTCCCTCCTAGTCTCTTAATCCACCCTCTAGACAACAACATACCAAACTTGGGAGGAACATCAGCCACCACTATATCCATCATCATACTTTTCATGGGCAGCTGGGTTAAGGTAATAGCCAGATCCTTAATTAATCCAAGGCATTTTACCTTCCTTGAATCAAACGAGAACAAATCATGATAAGGTTTAGTGATATCAAGGCCTAACCCATCCATGACGGTTTTTGGCATTAGATTGTGGCTGGCCCCTGTGTCTAGCAGGCAATTGTGGAGGATTTTATCATGGATAGTTAATGAAACATAAAAAGATGGAGAAGTATCATCTGCAGGTTCAATCATAGGGCTAAGCACAATAGCAGGTTTGTCGTCTTGCAAATTGACAGAGTCAATGGAGGGTTGGTTAGGCTCTAGCTCGAGGGCTTTAAAGATGGTCTTCCTAAATAATTCACTCTTCACCAACTCAGCAATAGGCATAGCTATTTTCAATTTCTGAATTTCTGACTCAAAACTAAAAGAACAGGATACTTTATCAGCAGTTTTTACCTCTTGAACTGGAGCTCTGAGGGTGACAGGATCAGCTGCTGGTCTTCTTTGCCTGCTATTTTGTGGCACTGCTCGAGCAGCTGCTTCTTGCGCAGTATTTTCTTTGACATTCTTTGCATTGGATCTTAGATTATATCTTTGCTGCTGTTCATCAGATTGCAGAACGGCACCACTGTCCCACCTCTGGCTGTTTTTCCCTTGCAGCAATGACTCTTCATATTCGGCCAATGTTAAAAATGCAGCACTCCCTTTATCCTCCAAGCAGTGAATTTCATCCTCGTCTTCTTCGGATCGTTCATCCTCCATGACTGCATTCTGAAAGGGAGCTTTTACTTTATGATCTTCTCTTGCTTCTTCACCCCTTTGCATAATCTGCAGCTGTTCATTTGCTTTTCTGAAGGGGTTTGGATTTCTTGGGACAAATGTGTTTTGCTGCCTTGTTTTGCCTGAGGTCTGATCAACCTTTAACTTAGAAATTTCAGCAGCCAATGACTCTATCATTTTGGTCATTTTGTCTAACTTAGGCTCGGAAGTTGATGCAGTGGAAGAAGAAGCCTCAGCTCTAGGCCTTCTTCTGTCACCTTGACTCTTTAACTTTTCTGCTGCCATAATATTTGATTCCACCTCCAAGGCTGCCTCTTGCATATCACCCAGCGTAACACATCGTCTTTCTCTCAATAATAAGCAAAAGTCAGAATCAAAAGCATTGGCATATGTGAGTTTGGCAGCAGTAGGGGTAGGCTTTACCTCAGCTGGTATTTTACTATACATTCTATTAAATCTTTTATTGAAGTCAGGCAAAGACTCACCCTTTTCTCTTTTCAAGTTTCCAAACTCTGTATGATAATACAACAAGTCCTTCTTATCTCCCCATTGCTTCAAAAATGCATCATCTAATGCTTCTATATCTGTTATAGATCTCTGGGGTAGTTCTCTAAACCACTTCCTAGCCTCTCCATCAAGACTTTGGACAAAAACTCTCATCCATACATCGTTCTCACTTATGTCTAAATTATCAGCATAACTATAAAAAGCTTCAAGATGTTCTTCTGCTGTAACTCCTTCTGTTCCAGTAAATTTGGGCATATATTTTTGATATTCTCCTGTAGGCATGGCATTTAAAGGTGTAGGCAATATCAAAGGTCCATATCTAGCAGCAACAATCCTTTCAATCCTAGTAGGTGCTTGCTGTCCTGCCATGTTTGGAATATGCGGAAGAATACTAACAGATGGAGCAGTAGGAGATAATGTAATGGATAGGAATGATATTGGGATGTTTTGGACAGTATGGGAAACTTTCTTCGGACGCAGCTTCAAAGGGGAATTAAATGGAGAAGGAGCTTTGTGAGTCTCTGTAGGTATTTCTTCCTTAACAGTACTAGGCTCTAAATCTTGAAACTGTGTATCTTCAACTAAAAACTCCTCATACAGAGACAAATTAGATTTCTTGGGCTTACCTGATCCTGATGCTCCTTTCTGCGATGTTTTCTTCGAGTTAACTATCTTTTCCGGGTCAGGCACTGGAACAGCTGGAGACTTCTGCGGATTTCTTCTAGTATGCCTCACAAACTGCGCCAGAACTTCAATGTGGAGTCGCCAAAGGATGGCCTTCCTCCAGTGGAGTCGCCAGACAGATGATTACAACCAAAATCTGTGTTCAAACCTTGTCTGTCATCAAAGTTTGAAGCTGTGTCGTCTCCCAGGGAAGTTGAGCTTCGATTCTCCTCTCCCCGGCAACGGCGCCAATTAATGTTATCACCCCAAGAAACTCACCTAGGTTGTAAATCAGTGATGCTCAGGAACATTAAAAATTTAACAGTTTTGTTGGATAAAATGATGGATAAATGGAAGATGTGCAGCACCTTTAAGCTGAATAACCACTCCTACTATGATTTACCCCAGGCATGGGTGAAGACCCCCAAACTACAAGGCTTTCAACCACCAACTACTCACAGTTTAAGATAAAAGTGATAATGGAGAAGACTGATTGCACCAGCAGATGCACTGAACTCTGTGCTGGCCAGTTGCAATCAGTTAGAGGATCAGCACGACTATTATTCAATAGGCAGTGAGGATGACAGCTCTCTGCTATTTGAACAATAGCAACCTGCAAACAAGTTTCAATAAACTACTAAATTTTAACATAGAGGTGGGATGACAGCCCCTCTGGTGCCAAAAATTCATAGCACATCAAATAAATGCAAGCAGGCGCAGTCTAGAACAAGAAGAAGAAGTGGAAAGTGAGCAGGTGATAGCAAAAGAAGCTTGTATTAATAGAAATCAAGACCAGAAGCTGCAGGTCTCATAGTATTTACAGTCTCCAGAAGTTAAAAGGCTACAATAAGCTCTCATTCATCAAACACTCATCAATCCATTACATCTCTGTTCTGGGTATATATACTGTTACAATACAAAATATCTCTGCTGAACAATGCGTGGAGGAGCCTATAAATGCCCACCAACCATATTTACATTCAAGAATGGGCCTCTGGTACAAATCTGGCAGTGCTTTGAATAGGTTTGTCCCTCTCTGGTGCTCTGCGATCCTTCTAGGGCAGGTGAGACGAAGTATGGGAAAATCCCATAACCACTGAATGCTTTGACTGGATTTGTGGCGTCCTATTTCCTCCTCGGCCATACTGCTGATTAAATGCTGCTGTTGAATTATTGAACGGCTCTAATATGACTGCCTGGCTTGGCGACACTGAAACACTGCTACACTGTTCATTCCCGCCCACAATGCTTTATCTGGACTTGAAAGTACCAACCACGGGTCAATCATGACTGATAAATGTTGATCTGTTTTGGGCACATCTTCTTTCCTGCTAGGCCATACTGTCGATTGAAGACAGCTACCTACTGCGTTGTACTGCTGCATGCTTGCATTAATCATTTCCGCGCCATTTATAAATACTGCCCACCTTACTATTTTTAAATGTCAAAGGCCCTCACACATATATCTTTTCTATCGGGTCCGCCCCTTGTATTTTTATATTTCATTAAACACAGAAAATGCGCCCAAAATCATTAAAAGTGGCTTAAGCGCGGATTTGAAATTTATAAAAAGGACCTCAGTACACCCATCGGATCCGGCCCATCGCATCGGCAGATAACTGAAGGTAAAGACCTTGTCCACTTTGACATCCCGACAGCGAAATGCCGATGCGATATCAGCGAACATTGCGGATCCGAAAACACTATAGAAGACAACACTGTATGGTCGCCGGGTCCGGCCCATCGGCGGTCACTCATATATGCACAGGCCATGCTCCATTGAAATGCCGATAGCGATATGCCGATGCGATATCGGCGATCGCTCATCGGTGATACCACATCACTGCCGTTGCCGCCTCCGATTGCAACCCGCCGATGCGATCTGGACCGATGATCGGCCGGATCAAACGGCTATCGCTCATATGAACTGCTAGGCCTGCGATTTTAAATTTTTGCTTGTCTCGGAGTGTTTCGGGCCTCCCGATAGATCATTTTGGCCCAACAATGAGGATTTTGACAGCATCGATGGTTCCTTCGGGATGATTATGAAGGTATTTGCAGCCTTCGAGAGTGTTTAAATTCATTTTTTATGCCTTTTGCATAGCAGCGCTAACAGACCCCTACATTGTTAAACATGTTCTTTCTAAAGGGGCCTATGAGCTTATTGATTTTGATGGAGTTCCATTTGCGCAACCTAGAAATGGGATGTACCTCAAGAAATACAATGCTTAAGCTATTTTTTCCTAGTTCACTATGTACATACTATCTATAGGCATGTTGTGTGTTTACAGTCTGTTCCCCTTGAAGTTGCCTACCATCTCTATTAATCTTTCCTTACATTTTGTTTGTAGATGTCGACATCCCTTCAACCATATGTTTGTTATGTTGGTGGCACTAGTCATAGTACTCAGAACCTTTCCTCTGCAGTGTGGGATGTATATGCTTCGAATGATGACTTAGTGAGTTTTTAAGGGTTTTGTATTGGTCACTCTACCAATAACATCGTTGAGTATAGCACAATGATCGAGTTGTTGTTTGATGATATTTATCATCGTATCCTTAGTATAGTTGTTAGAATTGATTCACATCTTGTAGTACTACACTTGAATAATGTATATTCAATTAGAATTCCAACTATGCTTCATATGTTTTTAAGGATTCGCCTTATGGAAATCAATTTTGATTATATCCAATATCAACACATTCCTAGAAGTTTAAACACATTGACAGATGCATTGGAAAATCATGTTTTAGATAGACATTTTTGACATATGTAAATTAATATTTATTCACATCATATACATTTAGTAAGATAATAAAACACATAAGAAACATCGATAGGTAAATAACTATATATAAAAAAGTTTAGTTTTACAAAAATATGTGCTCAAGACACATATGGCCACACGATCTATCATATCAAAAATACATGTAGTCAAAACATGACTCTATAAGCTTCCTAGTAGACTAATCCTAATGGTGCTCATGGTAACAAACAACTATGTGAGCTAATTTGCACAGTATTTGGCTAATATGCTTAGACGCTCCATTATTATGGCACTGTAGTCTCATATAGATTTGAATGGCCCTAGTCTCTGGTATGCCTTAGGTCAGTCCCTCCATATGTCGCTCAACCTCAACAAGAGTCTTAGCCACATTGAGATCTTGCAATACTTCCCATGGCCCTGCAGCAACATGTACTCTAACCTGTGCCTGTTGTGGTGGGTCTCCAATATGCTAAAGATAGGATGAACCCACTAGTCGAACAGGTCCAATGTATGCATGTAAAAATCGATAGTTAGTCTTGGATACATGAAGTATATCAATTTTTTTTGTAAAAATTAAAACTCAAAAAGAATTAAAATAATTTTGTTTTACCAATGGCACTCTATTTCTTATATTCAGGAAGCACGAGCTCTGGATCTCCATAGTATTCCATCCCTGCATATGGATAGTCTTCAACCATAATGAGTTGCATAGACATTCATCGAAATTAGAAAGGTGTGAAACTCATGGAAGACAGACCTGGATGTCTAGACATGAGGTCTACCCACCACCTCATTCGTGGAGCTCTAGGATTCAGAAGCTCGAGTGAGATATGCTATTGATGGAGTAATAGAATCCTCTCCAAATAAAATGAGATCAAAATGGAACCATACCCAAAGTTTCTCAATCACCCATCTTTTGCCTTAGTGAGATGTTCCTTCATGTTTATTAATACACCCTTACTCTAGTTGAACACTTTTGGATCTATACACTCTAATGCATATTGCATTTGGGATTTATTAGCCAAATGAAAGGTAGCACTGCTGACCAATCTAGAAATGATGAATAGGATTGTCTTGAGAGGTAAACATACCACATCCTTAATCTCAATTTTCCCATATTTGGTTGGTTGGGATCGAGGTCTATAATGTGCAACAATATACTCCTTGACAGTTTCTCCACCCCTTCTCAAACCAGATAGCGAGATAGGAGCACCTCTCCTTGATAAACCTATCAATAAATAAATGTCTTCCACATGTATGCTGAGCATATGTGCTACAATCCTGAAGGATTTTTCCTACACATCCCATGCCTTGACAAGATACTCCAATAGTTCAATCTGTTGTCTCATCCGAGGAAGCCAAAAGAACTTGAGAATCCCATAGCTTCTCATTGTATGAAGGGTTTCTAGATCATTGGCAACATCCATGTCTTGGATTTCATGTTCTCTTTCTCTCCAAATCAGAGCCATTTTGTTCCATGGATACCTAAAACATGACAAGAAAAATCATTAGAATGAATCCCATGCAAAAATCTAAGAGAAATTTGAATGAAAGAAGTAAAACAAAATTTTCAAATGCACCCAATGCACTCTACTAAAGGGAGACAATGCTCTCCAATGCCCTCCATAATTATACTTTTATTGGCCCAACACACTTTTCGACATTGCTAGGGTGCAATGGAGCTAGGGTGCAAAATTAAATCCCCAAATCACTCAAAACCTGAAAAGACTTGCATGAAATAAAAAATAGGAACCATGAAAAGAATGAGGAAGGTAATATCTCCTATTTGGAAGTGACGACATTGAAAATGATCCAGCGGATTGGCCGCAATCAACTGCTAAAGATTGGGGGAAAAATGCACTCAAAGCTCACTCACCAAGAGGTAAAATGTGAAATGGTAAAAATAAAATTACATTTCTTCTATTGATAGTCATTTTTTATGATTATTTAACTATATTTTATTATTTTGACCTAAAGTTGACCTAATTTTACCATGTATAAGATATTTTTAGTCTTTTGGTGATGTTCTAAGTAGGTTCATAGCTATTTGAAGGAACTTATGGCATTTTTGAGTTAAAACATATCATTTTGATGAAAGAGCATACTTTTATCACTTTTTTGGGCTTTGTAAACTCATGAAAAAGGAACCACTTGGAGTTGTCTTTCATCTCTTTTCAGACTCCCTAAACATGAAACGATTGTCGAGCACTTGTCTTTCGAACTCGTTAAAGTAAATGAAAATTCATCTACTCAATATAATTTTAACCCTTTTCCGAACTGAGATAGACTATCTACGAAAAAGGAATACCTTAGTAAAAATGGCTAAAAGGTTTTCTTGAGTATTGTTTTCTACCTTTTCGGTCTCAAGAGACTATTTACGTGAAATGTAATTGAAAACTAAAGGTGATATACAAATTGAAAGTGAAATTTTGTATGTGTTTTGGGTAATAGATCAAGTTACTAAACACATACATAAGCGATTTTCAAGCAAATTTTATAGCCAAATAGAGACAAATAACCATATTTGAAACACATGACACAAAACATGATAAATGAGTTCACCCCCTCTCCTGGGCTACATCTCTTGGTCCAACTTCCAATGCAGGGCCTCTTTCATTAAGTGCTCAAAAGTGTTTACATAGCTTTACAATGCTCAAACATAAGAAATGATGTCTCCAATGGATTCGAAATTGTAAAAAACCCCCATCTGGGTTCTTTCTACACCTCATTTGGCCAAAAATTGAGAAAGTTATGCTTGTTATAATCTTTTCCCAAATTCTATGCCTAGTCACCCTACAATTCGACCCAAATCTGGCTTGAATCCCCCAAACCCAAAACTAGCAAGAAAATATAGCCTATAATCCTTCCTGACAGGTGAAATTGTAGAACAGTTAAATTGCCCATTAATGGCTGGTTCTGAATTTTTTTATTCATATGGTTGCACATAGGACTGAGTTGTAGGCCTTTATTCTCAGGGTCATGGGATAAAGGCGCGCCCCTTTTCCTTTGCAGCATGGTCTCATGGGCACACATGTGGCCCGGGGCTAGCACTCTCTGCGCGCCATGCTCCTAGTCTCGTGAAGGGTCATGTGACTCAGGGGATGGGTCTTAGGCATGACCCCTTTCCATTATCTCTATGCACCTGAGCATATTGCAGGTCATGTTACCCTGGGGTTGGCCCCTAAACTTACCTCTACCCGCGGTCATTTCAAAGGGCTCCAATTGTGGTTATGTGGTGCCGTGGGCTGTGACCATGGGACTGGGGCTAAGACCTAGCCCTTGGTCCCGCCCCTTGGTTTTGAGGGCACAGGGACTAGGGTTGGGGCTTAGCCCCAACCCCAACCTCCAAAACGTAAATTGCGCCATTTTAAATCAAAGTTAAAACCATATAATATCAAGAAACATATGCATGGTGCGATGGTGTGGGCCTGTGGTGTTTGATGCCAAGTCACATGTTTGACTCCTGTGGGTTGCTCGACCTCCATAAAAAAATTTTAGACCACCCTTGGGCGGCCATGTGGCTGCCTCCAGTTGGCCCACATGGCCTTCCCTTATTGGTCCTCCAATTACACAGTTAGCAACCAAAAATATAATAAAATAATTTATGAACCAATCAACTTGAGACAAATGGAAAAAAGCCATTACACAAGAACATTTGAATTTTTGGACCAATTAGAAGTGGCCAAGTGGAAACCTTCCACTGTCCCTAAATGTCCAGTCACTTGTCAGTTCTGCAAAATTTTACCTATTTGGCAATTCAATCAGAACACGATATCGGAAGCATATGATATCAATTTTGAGTGAAACAAGTTTAGTTGGATTTACATCGTCGAGATCTATCCAATTATACAAGTTTCGAGCTCTGTCACACACTTTAATTTTGAGCACTAAATTAATCCCCTAAATCATTATGAAAAGGAACCTTTGGAGTTTCCTTTTTTTCCTATTTTTTCAAACTCTCCAAACATGAAAAAATGTCGAGTTTCACCTTCGCTAGAATTGTAAAAACATTAAACAACGATGGAATCATTAAACATGAGGAGGCTGAGCCACTCCTTCTTAGGGTTCAGTAAATATAATCATACATATTCATCCAAAGGATGAACTTAAAGATCAAGAATATATTATCCTCCTCAAGCTTGTTAAAAAATAAATAGGTACTGACCAAAAATGGTTGGGGAAATTGGGAAAATAGGGTACTCAGCCTATTAATGGTAGCAAATCGCTCTTGAACATGACACTCTTTCGTTTCATCTCCGTGATTGTTGGGATGGGAAATTTTCTTGTCTTTTTGGTTCATCACACCATATAAAAGCCTCCATATTTAGCTTTGGGTCAATGATTCCAACTCCATCTAGTGTAGCCAATATATTTAAGAGAATTCTTTCAGTTGACATTTGCTACAATACTTCTAAGCCTCCATTCATGCATGTCGTTCCCGAACTAGTTCGATATCAACATCATTCTTTCTCAAATCTTGATACCTGTTTCGTGTCGTTGATGGGGGATACATCAAGGCCCTCCTGCGATGGGTCACTTTGTGTCAACATTAGCTCATTATCCAGGAAGTCGAATTAGAAACTCCCTTCAATACCTTGGGGCTTGCATATATCAATTACAAGTTTCCTCGCTCTCGGAAACAAGCTTTCATCATTGGCCTTCGTTTGAAAAATTTTGTGTGGTGTTCAACTTCAACTCATTCATTTACACCATAGAAATTGTACTATGGTACCTTTAGAGCCATTAACATCATCGGTGGTTTCTCTCATGTCTTTTAATGACTTACATCATTAGACAGTAATCAGATGGTGTCTACCATGTTCAACTTCAACTCATTCATTTGCATGGTTAGAATCGTACATTGGACGATCGAGTGAACGAGATAGAAGACCCTGGATCTATTTTTATCCATTCGAGCTGTGATTTTAGGATTAACACAAGATTACAAAGTATAATGGATATGATCATACAGAAAATCATCCAGGCATGGGTCCACTCTCTGTCATCAGTGGATGTGGCTTCTTTACAATTGTACATTTAATGTTCACTTATGTGTTGAGCATGGGTATGCCTCCCTCAAAAAAGATATCATGATGAAAATGTATTATAACAGATGATGATCTCGACTAGTTGTTCTTGATCCGAACTTGTCACAAGGTAAAGCGCTTCAGTCATCAATTGGCATTTTAGACTTTGTAATTTAGGGGGAAATCTGTTATAGGCCATTTTGCCACATCTGGTTAATAGGCCTACAAACCAGATCAATAAACATCTGTGATCATATTATCATCATCCATTCATGAAACCCTAAGCATGACCTTTCCATAAAGTCTGAGTTTCTGTGATTAATAGCTCAGAATCAATGTTTCTAGCCCTAGCACACCTTGTCCCTTTATCCACCTACGTTCAATGTTGGTTGCTCCTTTCTGCACCAGCCCTGGTCAACGCTAGTTGCTCCTTTCAACAGGTGCACTGATTCTATAAAATTTATGAAAAATAAAAACAATTCTGAATCTTCCTCTTCTAGAAGCTTCTAAGGGTTGTTTTAACGATTTACAATGGATGAGAAGCTTGAATCATATCTGATCCTACCTTGCAGACTTCACCTCTTATCCATTGAGCTCATCCTCCCATCATAAGTAGATCTCAATCTCATTATGGTAAATCCTACCTACCATCCTTCTCCTATAAATTTACTTCAATCCATACCATCAGGGTTAGATTTTGGAGATTGATTGTACCCTTATGTTTTTTCCTTAAACCTAAAGGAGTCATTATCTTCATGCATTAAGGTTGATATTGAGGTGTGCTTTGTGACAAGGAAGGACAAGTCAACTTGGGGAGACATATAAAAGTTCAACTACTAACTATGGTTGTAAACACTCTCCTATTTCTATTAATACAAAGAGTATCTTGTTTTTCTATATTTTTTGTGTTATGTTTGCACTCATATATTTCAATGCCTTTTTAATTCATTGAATAGAGATGTTAGACTGTGCTACTTGGTTGTTATGGATCCTTGTTTTAGTTGTGTGTGCAGGTTCTAATTATAGTACTTGGAGCTACAATTGGAGCTTACAAGCAAGGAGGAATGAAATCTTTCTATAGGTTTGAGGTAGGCCTCTTTCCCATTCTCTAACTTTTCTAAGGAAAACTCTATATTCTCTATCTCTTGTTGTTCTAGACCAGCCCACTAGGTCTAAGGAATTCACCTTTGTTTGCTATCATAAATTCCACATAACAAATACTATAAAAGATTCACAAGAAAGTAGAGAGTAGAGAAAGGACCAATCTAGGACTTAAAGCTCCAAGGATGGCTCTCTGTCACCTGAAGACTTAAAGAAACCACCAAGCAACAAAAAAAGCCTAGATATATAAATTGGTAAACCAATATACCACACATTCCATTTATGAGAAATAAACACAAGCCAAAGGTCTGGTCGTTGGACAACACTCCCACTCTTAAAAATAAGAACCTAGCAATAAAGGAGAGCCGCTTGAGCTCTATACAAAAATAGATTTGAAAATTTCAATATTTTTGTATCTTTGTAAGCCTGTCTAAGTAAAAGTGAAATAGGTCAATAACACAGAACTTGAGAGGTCTTTGCACCAATATCTTCTATATGTTTCCATTTTTTCCAACACCCTTTCCATGGTTTTCCATGAGGGAATTCTAGTCCTTCATAACTCCTTTGCAATAATGACTCAATACTAGATAATTTTTCCTTTGAATCCACCACCCTACAATTATCATTCCCTTCCATAGGTAGTTACATGCAGAGCCATGATTTAATAGTCAAGGATAGAGTGGGGATGGAAAAAGCCCCTAATGACCCCAAGTATCCCATTCTTTAGAGTCTCATCATATACAATCCATAATCACCTACTACAAAGCATTTCCAATAATTTTACTTACAAATATTACCTACACTTTGGTAGGATCATTCTTCAATAAATAAAATTAATTCATTATAAGATTACAACTAAAGTTAATAACAAATCGAAAATATTAACTATTAAGAAATTTCTCCGCTAGGGTTTTAAGAATGGCTAGTGCTGAAGGGTTTAAAAATGTAGAGTTTGCAGCGATCTAGAGCTAAGATATAGAGAGTTTCCTAATCCCAGTGAAACCAATGTTAGGGGAATCCTTTTGATTGTAGATTTCAAACTTAGATCTTGTTTTCTCGCTTGTGAAAAGGGTAGATAAGAAGATTCACATTCCTCATGAATGCGTTTGACTCATTCATGAAGGACAACAACTTCAAGATCAAAATCTCCTTAGTGAATATGACATGTTGAAGGATGCCTTGGTTTACATGGTAGAAATAATTTGGGGTGGAGCCAAAGGGGGAGATGCATCCACCTCAGAGCCACCAAGATAGTTTGGAGATGCTCTAAAACCAAGGCCTCCTTCACCAAACCCTAAAGATCTCTCTAGATCTACATTTGTGGTGGAGCAATTAGCTGAAACCCCCTCTCTTGATGATTCAGATTCTCTCAGCTACCAGAATTAACCAAGATATTTTACTCTTGTGATGTTAGCAGAATTGCATGTGAAAGAGTATGAAGAAATCACATGTGCATACTTTAAAGAAGAGGAAACATAAAGGCAACCATCAAATCAAAGAACACATACAACTTGATAATGGATTTGATCCGGTGTGGACCATGTCTCCAGCATTGGTGTCAAGAGTGCAGAGGCTGCTTCATTAAGTGTTGCAATATGATGATGAATACATGATGTGTTCTTTGTTAATACAAGGAATAACTCCCTTAACTAGAGTGGCATGTCTCTCCATGAGACATTATCCCATAATAACTCTCACTCATATAATCTCTCCTTCAGCGTGACAAAATATCAAACTCTCACACGAAGTGACATATAAAGATTCTCTAACAAAATGGAAAACAAGGATCTCAACATCAAATCATCAGCTCAACAAAAATCAAAAGAATACATGGAATCAATGCATCTTATACCTCCACTTCTGGGGATGGCTTGAAAATGCACACCTCTGCTGAAGAAATAGGTTGCACGATTGAATTCCTGGCGAAAATTCATGAAATCTGACTATAAACTTGATCCCTTTCTGACTTGGTCAAATTTGGGCTCCCTGGGAATCTCAAAGGTTCCTCAAAGATTCTCTTTTGTGAGCTAACTTAAATTTAGCAGCTCATATGAAGAAACTTATCACATAATCATGTTCCTTGGGAAAAACTGAGAAAAATGAATATAAAGTTGGCCTGGTTCTGAAACTGTCATTTTCGGGCCTCTAAGGAATCTTTCAGATTCTATGCAGATTCCTGCATCAAGGTTCACTGCTCAAATCTCAGTTTCTAGAAAAATAGTTGCTTAGATTAGAGCAATGATCACACTATCAAATTCCTTGCAAAATTCTAGTTTGGAAGGGTATAAACTCGAGATAATTCTAACAACTTCAAAATTCTGCCCCTAGTGAATCTCTAAGATTCCTCATAGAGAATATTCTTTAGAATATTCCATAACATATGCTCTAACAATATTCCTAGAATCTTCTTGAGATTTGTGTCTTCATTGACCTTCTTGTGCCCTCATCTCTCATGTATTCTCCACGATTCCCTTTGAACCACTTGAATGCCATTTTATAACAAAGTGTGAGAGTGAATAAGACAAAGTGTGTGGTTGGCATAGTCATATTAAATTACTTTTTTTGGGGGGGTTTTGGGTTCAAAACCCATGGACTCTCAATTTTGGTTTTAATATGGTTTTAAAGCCCAATTTTGTTTTTAATAGAGTTTTCAAGCTATATAGTATATGGAAATCGAATGTCCATATTGTAACAACTCCTAAAACCATGAGAATAAGACAAAAATGGAGGTTGCACCATACCAAGGCCACTTGGGAATTATTTGAAGTGCCATGTGGCATCATGTGATTGGGCCATGTGACAGGGTCTCATTGATTCACATCATCTGCCACCTTCTTGTCATGTGTCGACTTGTGATGTTGTCTTTGGCTATAAAGCCACAGACAGACAGCATAATGTGGAGAGGGCAGTATTCAAGAAAATGTCGAGACAGAGTTGGGACAGAGAGCATTAGAGGAGTCTGTGTACTCATAGAGAACTTGAGAGGTTCAAGTAAACTCTTATTGTTGTATTCTATTGTGAGTGAGGTTCAAATTGAGCTCATTGTTGTAAACAAAACTCTGCTTGAAGACATAATAGAGAGGCCACCACTGAAGGCTTGATCAGGAGATGTAGCCTAGGAGTATTGGGTGAACTCCTTATTAAATTTTTTGTGTCATGTGTTATCTATTATGTTTGTTTACTGCTTCATTTTATGTACATTTCGCAATCTTATCGATCCATTGCATATAATGACATAGACTAACCCATGCACATAAGTCTATAATACCTTATTAATTGTCTTAGATCTCATTATCAGATCAAGTGGTATCAGAGCTTTAGGTTGACAAGGTTAGACAAGATTGTGCTGGACTATTTGTGAATGCTAACTAGATCAAAGCTTAAATTAGGAGGAGGATTGGTTGAAACTAACCTAGAAATTGGTAGAATCTATCCTCAGAGGAAAATGTCAGAAGAAGTTCCCTTGGAATCAGACCCTCAGTTCATGGACAGTTTCATGACCATGAGAGCCATGGTAGAAGAAATGTATAAAGAATTTAAGAGAGGTCGAAATGAAGATTCTTCCACTTCCAAAAAAGACAAGGGAATAGAATAATCTCTTATAGATAGCCATTTTGAAGGCAAAGGGAAAGAAGAAAAGCTTCCAACACCTCTTGATAGCCCTAAAAATAAAAAGAAGATAACATCTTTGATTAAATTAGATGTTAAATTTGATTTGCCTATATGATGGAGAGCTAAATGTAGAGAAGTTAGATAACTGGATTAGGCAGATTGATTTTTATTGCAGGGTGAAAAATATTGACTCAGGCAGGAGTAAAATTCAGCTAGCTAGCCTACGCCTTGGAGGAACTGCCTTGGTATGGTGGGAAGGTGGGACACAAGCTGACTTGAAAAAGCATGGTAAAATTCTTTATGTCTGGAGTGAATTTGTTTCTACAATTAAAAAACAATTCTATCCACTAGCTTATATGCAGCAAGCTATGATGAGTTGGCAAACTCTTAGCAAGTTGAAAGGGCAAAGTGTACAAAGTTACAACAAAGAGTTTAGAAAAAGAGCTTTGATTCTAGGGATTTGTTTAGACTCACCTGAAACTTTGCTGAAGTATATAGGTGGTCTACATAGTTATTTGAGACACACCATTCTCATGTTTAACCCTACAAGCATAAATGAAGTATTTGTTCAAGCTACCCATATAGAGGCTAGAGGCAAGAATGTGAACCCAGAGATTGGGGGACCATCCAAACCCACTGCAAACAAGAACAAGGAAAAGAGGAAGAAGAAATGGAAAGAGAGGAAGGCCAAAGCTGTACAAAAGACCAAACCTTCATGCACTCACTGCAAGAAGGATGGACATGATGATGAACATTGCTAGTCGTTGCATCCGGAGTTGAAACCCAAGAATTTCAATGGCAAGAAGAAGAAGACTGCTGCTGCTATACAAAAAGATTTGGGGTCAAACTCAGGTGATGAAACAACAATCACAGCCACAGGTATACAAGGTAAAAATTCTGAAGCATCTTCTAGTAATTCTGCCCAAACTATTGATAGTGAAGACAATGAGAGAAGAAGACATGAGCTTTTCCATATTAGATTTATTTCCAAGCATCAAAATATTGATACTTTATTTGACAGTGGCTCACAAGTAAATTTAATTTCTGAAGCAATTGTAAAGAAACCGGGATTACTAGCCACACCTCACAAGAAGCCATATCCATTAGGTTGGTTATGTGATAAAGCAAAACTACAAGTGACTAGAAAATGTAAACTTAGGTTTTATTTTGGGTCAACGTTTGTGGATGAGGTTGAGTTAGATATTGTTCCCTTGGATATATGTGGAATTCTTTTAGGAAGTCCTTACTTGTATGATAGAAAAGAAATTTTCTATAGAGTAGAAAATAAGTATCAACTTGTTAAAGATGGAATAGAATATATTGTAAGAGCTCACAAACTCAAAAATAATTATACTCTCATAAACTCAGGGCAGATGAAAAGGATTGTAAATTCATGCAAGCAATTTTTACTGATGGTTGTAAAGGAAAAGAAACCTGAAAAAACCAATATATTTGAAGGTTGTGATGCTAAACAACAAGATAATTTAGAAAAATTTGTTTCAGAATATGATATATTATTTCAAGAACCTAAAGGTTTGCCACCCAAAAAGGAAATTGTACATGGTATTAATTTGCAGCAAGATGCTCCATTGCCTAACATCGGAATGTACAGGTTATCCACTTTATAGAATGCAAAAATCAAGAAGCAGGTACAGGAGCTACTCGAGAAAGGGTTCGTAAGACCAAGCACATCACCATGTAGATCTCCAATCGTGTTGGTGAGAAAGAACAATGGTTCATGGACGATGTGCATTGACTACAGAGCACTGAATAAAATAACGATCAAGAATCGTTATCCCCTTCCTCGCATTGATGATCTATTGGATCAGCTGAAAGAGGTTGTTTACTTTTCCAAGTTGGACCTACGTAGTGGTTACCATCAGGTCAGAGTAGCAGAGCAAGATGCATAGAAGACTACTTTCAAAACAAAGCAAGGGCTATATGAATGGCTAGTTATGCCTTTTGGCTTAACTAATGCTCCTTCCACTTTCAAGAGAGTAATGAATGATGTACTCAAGCCTTTTATTGATGATTTTGTGATTGTATATCTAGATGACATTCTTGTATTCAGTAAAACATGGGAAGAACATTTAAAGCATGTAAAATAGAATCTAGATGTTTTGAAAAAGGAAAATATCTATGTTAAATTATCAAAATGTGAATTTGGAAAAACATCTTTGAATTATTTGGGTCATATAGTAGGGGGTGGTGAATTGAGGATAGATCCCTCTAAGGTTGCAGTCATTGTAAACTGGCCTAAGCCCAAGTCTACTACAAAAGTTATAAGCTTCCTAGGGGTAGCACAATATTGGAGAAAGTTCATTGCTAACTTTTCCTTAATTGCATCTCCCTTACATGCATTGGCAGGATTGAACAAGGTGTTTCAGTCGGGAGGAAAATAGCAGAAATCCTTCGACACCTTGAAAGAAAAAATTAGTACAACACTAGTACTAGCATTGCCAAATCTTCAACAACCATTTGAGATTGAAACAGATGTCAGTGATTATTCCATGGGAGCAATATTGATACAACATGGTAAACCCATATGCTACCATTCTGAGACTTTTAATTCTGCAGTAGTTAATTATCCTACGTATGATAAAGAATTATATGCATTAGTCTAGAGTGTGAAAAGTGGAAACATTACTTAATGGGCAAAGAAATAGTTATACATACTAATCATCAACCACTTCAATATTTACACTCACAAACTAAGTTGCAACAATCAAGACACTATAGGTGGATGGGTTTCCTACAACAGTTTCATTTAGTCATCAGATACAAAAAAGGCATACACAATAAAGTTACAGATATGTTGTCTAGACCAATCATAAATGCATCTACTATACTTAAGAATAACTCAGTAATGCATGAAAGCTACATCGAACAATATGCTCAAGATATAGACTTTAAAGATATATATACAGCTTTAAGTAATGGAAAAAAGGTAGAAGAAGTGGATTACTACATTAAGGACCGACTCTTATATCATTTGGGAAAACTATGCATTTCACAAATAGAGAGAATTAATATAATTAGGGAAGCACATACTTCTCTGACATCAGGTCATTTTGGTGTAAGACTACAAAGACACTGATATTGGCCAAAAATGCATGAAACAATTTCTAGATGTGTAAGAGAGTGTACCATGTGTGCTAAAAGCAAGCCCAGCAATAGAAAACTAGGCCTGTACAATCCACTGCCAATCCCTTCCCGTCCTTGGGAAAGTGTTTCCATGGACTTTGTTGGGGGATTGCCAAAATCTAGAAATGGTCATGACTATTTATATGTTATTGTGGACAGGTTCAACAAAATGTTTATTTTAATACCTTGTAATAAGCAGATTACAGCTGAAAAAACAACGAAATTGTTCTTTCAACATGTCTGGATGCATTTTGGGTTACCCACTTCCACAATATCTGATCGAGACTCCCAATTTGTTGGAAAATTTTGGTCAAGTCTGTGGGAATTAATGGACACCAGACTGAAGAAAAGCATAGCCTTTCATCCACAAACAGATGGCCAAACAGAGGTAGTCAACTGAATAGTGATCTAGTTGCTCAGGGGTTATTGCATCAAACATCCCAAGCTTGGGATGAACATTTATGTTACGTGCAACATGCTTACAACCATGCTAAACATTCTTCTACACAGAGATCTCCTTTTGGGACCTGTTTTGGTTTTATACCAAGGTCTCCCTTGGATTTTGTCTTTGAAAAAGACATAGCAGTTGCTAGACATAGTGATGTGGATAAAGCAACTAGATTCATTGAATAGATCCAAGAGATTCACCAAGCAGTGTAGGAACAATTGGAAAAGAGCCAAGCCAAATACAAGGCAAGGCATGATAAACACCCGGTGGAGCACAACTTCCAAGTTGGCAATCAAGTATGGCTGTATATCAACAAGGACAGAATGCAAGGTGAAGGAAAGAAGTTGAAGCCAATAAGGTATGGGCCCTTTAAGGTACTTGAGAAAATTGGTGAGAATGCTTTCCACCTTGATCTGCCAACATACATGCACATTTATTCAGTGGTAAATGCAGAAAATTTAAGACTGTTTGAACCTTCATTAATTGAAGATCCCGAGGAGCAAAGTCAATTGCCTTCCATTGATGATCTGTTGCCTGAATACCTCAATGAGCTGCTGGAAGATACAGTTATAGACAGGAAGGTGAGGACAACACGCAGAGGAAATGTTGAGTACCTAAGAGTAGGACTCAGAGGTTCAAAACCTAGCAGTGCAAAATGGATAGAGATTGGACAAGTGAGGCAGCAATATCCTCACTTGATTGATGCCTGAAAACCAACTTTTGGTGGTCCAAAAGCTTTTTCAGTGGGAAGGCGTGATCCAAATGGATCCAGGAATGACTCTAAGTCTTCATAAAACTATTAGAAATCATGCCAAAGCCAAAAAATCCTTTAAAAGGATAAAAAATAGAATAATAGGGACACCCTTAACCGAGTGGAAAAACATTATTAGGCAGCCTAAAACCCATGAAGTCAATGAAAAAAACAGAGTAATTGGAGGCGAAACCAGTGATGCATAGTAGTCGTCCAATATGGCCGATCAATGGTCCAGATTCGATTGGTGATTGCAATCGGAAGAAATCTTCAGCAGAGATCGGCGGGATATTCTCAAGAGTTGCGATCGTGAACATCGATATCTGTGCTTAACCTATGTATATGGCGATAGCGATTGGAGGAGTTAATATGGACCGTCGATCAAGCACGCAGTTCGATAGCCCATATTACATCATTAGATTGCTATCGGGGAATTGCATAAGCGTTTACAATGGAAAAAGGGTTCTTGCGATGAGCGATTGTGATATATCGCATCACATCGGAACTATGTAGAGGAGGCGATATCAATACACCATGCGACAGCTGGACCCGATAGCATTCTAAAGGAAATTTGATATAGTTTCAAGTCCGTAACAGGGCCATTTCAATGTATTTTCATGTTTTTTGTGTATTTCCAAAACACAAAGGGACGGAGCCTTTCCAAGATGAGATCACAACTGATAGGTGGACACGATAGGGATTGAACCATATTTAAATGACTTTAAAGTCCAGCATATCATGTTTTGGGAAGTTTATCTCTGTTAAACAGTGTTTTCACTGTAAAAATAGGGCATGGCCATTACAGGCGTTTCAAGAGGCCAGAGAGACCGAGAGACAGGACCATGAAATGAACAGGCAGTGCATTTTTTCCTATAAAGCCATAGACAGAGAGCATAATGTGGAAAGGGTAGTATTCAGGCAAATGTCGAGATAGAGTTGGGACAAAGATCATTAGGGGAGTCTATGTACTCATAGAGAACTTGAGAGGTTCAAGTAAACTCTTATTGATGTATTCTGTTGTGTGTGAGGCTCAAATTGAGCTCATTATTGTAAACAAAACTCTGCTTGAAGACATACTAGAGAAGCCATCACTGAAGGCTTGACCAGGAGATGTAGCCCAAGAGTATTGGGTGAACTCCTTATTAAATTTGTTGTGTCATGTGTTATCTATTATGTTTGTTTACTACTTCATTGTCTGTGCATTCCATAATCTTATCGATCCATTGCATATAATGACATAGACTAATCGATGCACATAAGTCTGTAATACCTTATTAATTGTCTTAGATCTTATTATCAGATCACATAGACTCTAATGTTGGATTGAAGATGCACCATTTTTTAAAGATTGATATGAGGAAGTTTGATGGCAAGGATCCTGGAACATGGATACTACAAATGGAGCAATGTTTCGATCTCCATAATGTGCAAAACACACAAAAGGTACATATTGCAACTTTATATTTGGAACCAAATTAGTTTTTATGGTATCGATGGCTTTGTTCTCGTAAACAAATTGTCACTTGGGCAATTTTTATAGAATAAATGGTAGCACATAATGAGGATACAAAAAGCAACACTTTTTTTAGTCAATTGATAAATCTCAAACAAAAGTGTTCAATGATGGAGCACATTAAGGAATTCCAAAAATTGAACATAAGGGTAAAAGATATTCTAGAGGAGCATAGGATTGATGTGTTCATAGTGACTCTAAAGGATAACAACCAACATGAGGTTTGCCTTTGGGAACCTGATTCATTGGAGAAGGCATTCAAGTTAGAAAGAAAAATGGAAAGAAAATTATGGAAATAAGGAAGCCTACCACTCACAACTATGAAAGTGTTGTTACCCCTAGCCTTCCACAACCTTCAAGGTTGACACCACAACAATTGGAAGAAAAAAGAGAAAAAGGGATTTGTTACAGTTGTAATAGAAAATACACTAAAGGTCATAAGTGTGCTGAGAAGAAATTAATTTACATAGATTTTGAAGAGGAGGATGAAAAGGAACAAGAAAAGTCAAAAGAAGAGTATATACACTAGGAACAAACCCTAGAGAAAGAAGAAATGAATCCGACCATATCTTGTAATGCATTGGCCGAAATTACCACTCCTCAGACTATCAAGATAGAAGGACATATCAAGAAGAAAAAGGTAATAATGTTGATTGATTCGGCTAGTACCCATAATTTTATTCATTCTAAGATAGACAAGGAATTGAATTGCTTCCTATATCCAGCACCAGAGTGTCAAGTGATGGTTGCAAGTGGAGGAACCATAAATTTCTCTAGGAAGTTCCATAAGATCAAGCTACCCATGGGAGAATATGTATTGAATGGCCCAATGCTTTCCATTCCAATGGGTGGTGTTGATGTTGTACTAGGAGTCCAATAGCTACAACCTTTGGGTACAATATCTTTTAATTTTCAAGAACTTTTCATGAAATTTTCTTTGGAAGGAAAGGAAGTTGAATTAAGGGGTATCACAGTGAAACTGGGAAAGATAATCAGCTTTAATGGAATTACAAAGCTTATAAAGAAGGAACAAAGAGGTTTAATTGCACAATTATGTTCGCAAGAGGTTCACACATCGAAATCATCTATTTCTCCAGATCTCCAAAAAGTCTTGGACAATCATTCCAAGGTATTTGAGACTCCCAAAGGCCTCCCACCTATTCATGATCATGATCATGCTATTCATTTGATTCTAGGAAGTTTTCCTCCAAAAACTAGGCCTTATAGATATCCATATGCCCAAAGGAGTGAAATCGAACATATGGTTACGGAAATGCTAGAGGTTGGTATAATTATCCAACCAAATTAGATAAACAAAGCAAGGATGAATGGAAGAATGACGAAGCAGGGTGGGAACTCATTAAAAAGTTGTAGAAGATCCCATTTCAAGGAATATTTCTAGAACTTGACAAAGAAGGAAAAATCATATTGGAACCTGAAGCAGTCACAGAACCGAGAAATCAACAGCTACAAAATTGATCAATTTCAGAGTATATTATCAAGTGGAAGAACTTACCCGTTGAAGATTCCACATGGATGGATGATAACTTTATACAGAAGAATCTAGAACTACTCAAACATTGAGGACAACACTTTTTGAAGGAGAGAGACATGTTAGGTCCCTATACTACTAGTGTAACCCCTATTGTTATCAGTGGAACCCCCTTATTATATTGTTGTGCCCATGTAGTCTCCATATTTTTATTATTGTGCCCCATAGAAGCCCACTATTGTTATTGTTGTGCCCTTATATTATTATTGTTATGTTGGCTCTGATTATATTATGACCCCTTAGACTACTATATATAGAAAGGAGGTCTTGTCATTTGCATCATCCAAGAATTGTTCATTTGTGTAATGTAAAGGAGGTTGACCCCTCAAAGAGGCTAAATTATAAGGCGTTTATATTTCTTTTCTATATTTTTGTGATCTGGTTTCATAAAAATGAGGGTATTTCTCAGGCCTTCACTCAAACGTATGATGGCCAATATGTTCATCTAGCTGGTCTTCAATTAGAGATCATAGAAGCTACTATAGAGGAAGCTACAGGATTACCGGTTGTAGGGGAGAATTACTTCAAGGGTTTAAATATCAACAAAGGGCTATGTCAAAAGTTCTTAGAACCTGAACATGTTAACCTTGACTAGTCTAAGGGTATTCCTAGGAACTGGATCAAAGAGGAATATAGGTTGATGATTAATAGCTTGCAATATTTTTAACATGTGAAGGAAGGTATGCAATCACTTTTCTTTACCATTTGAGACTTTTGTTACATTTTGAAGGGGGCCACTGATAAACTTTCCTTATTTCCTTTGGATGAGTTTGAACAAGATGGTAAGAGGGGTTAAATCAGTTTCCAAAAGGTTGAGACCAACATTTATCATCATGGATTGATAAAACTTTTAGTTACTCATGAGATAAGGAAGCAGGGTAGCAGTTGGAAAAAGTTACTCAGACATAATTTTTCTCCAGAAGGCAGTTCCAAATCCATAGAAGGGAAAAATCCAATGGATAGTAATAAGGATTTGGACAGTAGGCAAGAGAGTAGTAAGAAGAAACAAAAGAAGTCAAGAACTAAAGAAGACATTGCTGGCCCTACTTCACCAAAATTCGTGAATCAGTCAAACAAGGGTAAAACGATAGAGGAAGAGGAATCTCCTACACCAACAAGGTGATCATTAAAAGGTAAAATCCCTTCTCTTGATTCAACAACTCAAATTAAAGCCTTGAAAGGTGAGAAGAATAAAAGGAAGCGAGATGACAATGTTGGAGAAGAAATCACAGGTATTGTTTCAAAGGTAGCTGTTGAATTTCCTTAAGAGGACACTCTTGAGCCAAGGGTTAAAAATATGAAAATCCTAGATAAGTGAGAAGGGTGACATAACACAAATTGCTGAAAGAAAGGAGAAACATGCACAAAAGGGAGAGATCTTAGAGTCCATGTCATAGACCAAAAGGAAGAAGAGGAGGTTTTTTCAAGACCATATCCTCACTCCTGACAACAAATCTGGTGAGTCATTAGCACTTAAATGACGAACTACGAGGAGCATGGCACATCAAGTAATGGCCACTCATACCCCTTGTTTTATAGAAAATCCAATAGACGTCTCTATGTCACCTAAAAAGGAACATGGACAGGTTGAAACACTTAGTGAAACAGAAGAATTAGCCACATAAACCTTGGAAGAATTGATGAAAGAAGTTAAGGCTAGTGAAAAAGAAATGGTGTAGTAAAGAAACCACTAAGCATGCAACAGTTGAACCTGCTAGTTTTCTAACTAGTGATCAGATGACAATTGAGAAACTTCAGATGGAAAATGAAAAACTAAAGGAAAAAGTGAAAGAGTATAACCTGTTGGATAGGTATATTAAGAAAGAGAATGAGAAATTAAAGGAGAATAGCTAGAAGTTGCAAGATGAGTATGATGAGGTCTCCACCAAGATCAAGAAGGTTCTTCACCTCATACATTATAGTAGGGTTATTAAAAGGGAACTCAAAGAAGAACCTTTAGGTGTGAATATATTAGATCCAAAGAGAAAATGTTCAGGCAAGTTGAAAGAAGACTCCATTTTTGAAATCTTGAGGAATGGTTCAATGTTTTTTGCATGAGGACATGCAATGACTTAGGCATGGGGGAATCTTGATTATCCTTTTTTATTCCTTTCATACCCCATATTGTTCTCTATTTTTTACCAACTTCACCTTGAAACCTACTCACCACTTGCCTACATTCTTCAAGAACATGAATTTTAGCCTCCTTGTGTATATATGAGGTAATTTATATTTTAAAGCATGGTTTTTGTGATTTCTTGTTAGTAGGAATGAAATAGTTGATTCTTTGTACTCTCTAACTGATTGGATTGTCTCACATATATTTTTAGACCCTACTCCTACTCCTCTGGTACCAACATTTATCATCCAGTACCCATGTTCTTGCTTATCCAGTACCCATGCACCTCTGTTCATCTAGTACCCGTGCACCTCTGTTCATCTAGTACCCGTGCGTTTGTGTTCATCTGGTACCTCTGCTCACCCAGTACCCGCATACCTGTATTCCTCTGGTACCTACATTCATCTAGCATCGATATCACCCATCCAATATTGACTATGTTCATCCGGTATGTTGTAGATTACTCTGTCGTTTTAATTTTTAATATTATTCAAAATCGAAAAAATGAAATACTATGTTTAAGTTTTGAAAAATCACAAGAAGGTTTGAAAGTTTTAAATATTATTTCACATTGCGCTATTGGCGGCATTTAAGAAGTTATGAAAGTGGGCCCGATTCATTTGCTAAAGCCTGAGCGTTGATGTGAAGCATGATTGAATATCAGCAAAGGAGGCAGATAAAGTTCTCTGTAGGGGAACAACGAGCGCGGGTTATAATTCACGGCTCAACCCCCACAGTTGACCCTGACATCAACACGATTGACGGAGATCAATGGCCCATGATCACTGCGGGGGTTTAACTTTGATCATCACTCCATACACCCCCTACCCCCGTGGCGGGCCACCCACCAACGTTTCGCTCCACCCCACCTCCTACATGCCATCCTCTGGTCCCATTCATTTCTGTTCAACTCACCCTCTGTATCTCATCGCCTCATCTCTACCACTTCATTAATTAATTACATGATTCAATTTTTTTCTGTCCGTTTTATTTACCATTAATAAAAGGAAAATGAATCCTCCTTGTATTAGTCACTTGTTTCGGTACAAGCAGTGCCAGTGTATTTGCTTTCACTTCTAGTTCAGCATTCCAAGTCAGAAACTATCATTTTCAGTCGTCATGGCCAAACAGGTAAGTTCATCCTCTATTATACATACCCCTCTAATGGACGTTGAGCATGATATTTCTGACATTTTCTGTACAATTAAACATCTTCCTTTGTATCAAGAAGTCATTCTTAACCATAAGAAGTCCCCTGTATTCATGGAAATGGTTAGGTCAAGTGTTTTAGCAACTTTTGTCCCAAAAACCCACTTGTTTCTAGAATTCATTCAGTGGTTAGCTTCTTCCATGTACCCTAAGCAATGTTTTGTCATGAATCAGTTAGGAGAAAGTGTATTCCAAGTAACTTCCTGATCCAAATGGATCCGAGAATGCTCTCTAAGTCTTCATAAATTCTTTAAAAATCGTGTCAAAGATCAAAATCTTTTAAAAGGATCAAAGTTATTGCAAGAGGAACACCCTTAGCATGGCGGGGAAACACTATCAGGAGGCCCAAAACCCATGAAAATAGGGAAAATAGAGCTATCGGAGACGGAACAATGGAATACATAGTAGCTGTCAGATCTGGCCGATCAATGATCCAGATCTGATCGGTGGATTGCTATCGGTAGTGGCTATCAGCGCTTATCGAGAGAACCCATATAAGGGTTACGACAATGATCGACAAAGATCCCATGGGCAATGTAACAGCGACTAGCGGGGTCAACGAGGACCGTCGATCAAGTGTGCAGATCGATGGTCCACGTTGCAGCACCAAATCGTAATTAGTAAATACAAAGGAGCGGGGCTTATATGCATATATGTAATCCGATGGAAAGGACCCGATAATATTATAGGCCATATTGTATGGATCTTGAGATCCGATAAACATCATTTTTTAATGTGTTGTCGCAGTTTTGTTCGCTAAACAAAATGTGAAGGGGAAAGCACCGATGCATTAAGCCAGACCTGAAAGGGTACCTTAAGGCTATTCTATATAATTTCAAGTCCAGAGGAAAGCCATTTTAATGCATTTTCACAGTTGTAATATATTTCCAAAATGCAAAGGGATGGGCCCTTCCGATATGTGATAACGACTTGTGGGCGGGCCCAATAGAGGAATGAATCATATTTAAGGAATTTTAAAGTCCGATATATTTATTTTTGGCAGATTTTCTCTGTGAAAACACATTTTCACTATGAAAGCAAAGAGCGGTTGTTTCAGGAGTTTCAGAGGCCTGAGGCACTCTAGCGTTACAGAATGGGTGGCCACCTCCTCTCCATGCATTAAGCAAAGATTGTATAATGCTGGTAGAGGGATTCAAAGTATGCAGAGGTCGGGGAGACCAAGAGATGGGAATCTGAAGCGAACAGGAAGTGTTGGCTTTAAAGCCACAAATAGAGAGCACAGAAAAAGAGGCAGTATTGCAGGCAAATGCTGAGACAGAGTTAGCACAGAGACAGAGAGCATTGAGGGAGTCTGTGTACTCATAGAGACTTAAGAGGTTCAAGTAAAGCTCTTGTTATTGTATTATGTTGTGTGTGAGGCTCAAATAGAGCTCACTGTTGTAAAAAGAACTCTGCTTGAAGACATAATAGAGAGGCCACCACTAAAGGTTGGACCAGGAGATGTAGCCCAGGAGTATTAGGTGAAATACTCATTAAATTTGTTGTGTTATGTGTGTCTATTATGTTTTGTTTACTTCTTCATTGTCTGTGCATTTCACAATCTTATCAATCTATTGCATAACATGACATAGAATAATCCATGCACATAAGTATGTAATACCTTATTATTTTCTTATATCTCATTATCAGATCAAGTGGTATCAGATCTTTAGGTTGCTAAGGTTAGACAAGCTTGTGTTGGACTGTTAGTGAATGATAACTAGGTCAAAGCTTAAATTAGGAGAAGGAGAACTGGTTGAAACTAACCTAGAAATTGGTAGAGTCTATCCTAAGAGGAAAATGACTGAAGAAATCCCCTTGGAATCAAACCCTCAGTTCATGGACAGTTTCATGGCCATGAGAGCCATGGTAGAAGAAATGTATAGAGAATTTAAGAAATGTCAAAGTGAAGATTCTTCAACTTCCAAACAAGACAAAGGAACAAAAGAATCTCTTATAGATGGCCATTCTGAAGGCAAAGGGAAAGGAAAAGATGCTCCTCTATCCACACCTCCTGATAGCCCTGAAAATACAAAGAAGAAAACATCTTTGATTAAATTAGATGTTAAATTTGATTTTCCAATATATGATGGAGAGTTAAATGCAGAGAAGTTAGTTAAGTGGATTAGATAGATTGATGTGTATTGCAGGGTACAGAGCATTGATTCAGACAAAGGTAAAATTTAGCTAGCCAGCCTATGCCTTGGAGGAACTGCCTTAGTACGGTGGGAAGGTAGGACACAAGCTGACTTGAAGAAGCATGGTAAAATTCTTTCTGTCTAGAGTGAATTTGTTTTCGCAATTTAAAAACAATTCTATCCACAAGCTTATATGCAGCAAGCTATGATGAGTTGGAAAACTCTTTGCCAATTAAAAGGGCAGAGTGTACAAAGCTACACCCAAGAATTTAGAAAAAGAGCTTTGATTCTAGGCATTTCTTTAGACTCACCTGAAACTTTGTTGAAGTATATAGGTGATCTACATAATTATTTGAGGCACACCATTCTCATGTTTAACCCTACTAGCATAGATGAGATATCTGTTCAAGCTACCCATCTAGAGGCTAGAGGTAAGAATGTGAACCCAGAGATTAGAGGATCATCAAAACCCACTGCAAGCAAGAAAAAGGAAAAGAGGAAGTAGAAATGGAAAGAGAGGAAGGCCAATGCTATACAAAAGGCCAAACCTTCATGCACTCACTGCAAGAAGCATGGACATGATGATGAAAATTGCTGGTCTTTGCATCTGGAGCTGAAACCCAAGAAGTTCGATGGTAAGAAGAAGAAGGTTGTTGCTACTGTTCAGAAAGATTTGGGGTCAAACTCAGGTCATGAAACAACCATCACAACCATAGGTATACAAGGTAAAAATTCTAAAGCATCTACTATTTATTCTGCCCAAACTATTGAGAGTGAAGAAAATGAGAGAAGAAGACATGAGCTTTTTCATATTAGAGTTATTTCCAAGCATCAAAATATTGATACTTTATTTGATAGTGGTTCACAAGTAAACTTAATTTCTGAAGCAATTGTAAAGAAGCTCAGATTACTAACCACACGTCACAAGAAGCTATATCCATTGGGTTGGTTATGTGATAAAGCAAAGCTACAAGTGACTAGACAATGTAAACTTAGGTTTGCCATTGGTTCAACATTTGTAGATGAGATTGACTTAGATGTAATTCCCTTGGATATATGTGGAAATGTTTTAGGAAGTCCTTACTTGTATGATAGAAAAGCCATTTTCTATAGAGCTAAAAATAAGTATCAACTTGTTAAAGATGGAATAGAATATACTGTAAGAGCTCACAAACTCAAAAATAATTATACTCTCATAAACTCAGGGCAGACGAAAAGGATTTTAAATTCACGCAAACAATTTTTATTGATGGTTGTAAAGGAAAAGAAACTTGAAAAAACCAATGTATTTGAGGGTTGTGATGCTAAATAAAAATTTGATTTAGAAAGAGTTGTTTCAGAATATGATATCTTGTTTCAAGAACCTAAAGGTCTGCCACCAAAAAGGAAAATTGTACATGATATTAATTTGCAGCAAGATGCTCCATTACCTAACATCGAAATGTACAGGTTATCCGCTTTAGAGAACGCAGAAAGCAAGAAGCAGGTACAGGAGATGCTCGAGAAAGGGTTCATAAGACCAAGCACATCACCATGCGGATCCCCAATAGTGTTGGTGAGAAAGAAGGATGGTTCGTGGAGGATGTGCATTGATTACTGAGCACTGAATAAAATAATGATCAAGAATCGTTATCCCCTTCCTCGCATTGATGATCTATTGGATCAGCTGAAAGAGGTTGTTTACTTTTCCAAGTTGGACCTACATAGTGGTTACCATCAGGTCAGAGTAGCAGAGCAAGATGCATGGAAGACTACTTTCAAAACAAAGCAAGGGTTGTATGAATGGCTACTTATGCCTTTTGGCTTAACTAATGCTCCTCCCACTTTCATGAGGATTATGAATGATGTACTCAGGCCTTTTATTGATGATTTTGTAATTGTATATCGAGATGACATTCTTGTATTCAGTAAAACATGGGAAGAACATTTGAAGCATGTAAAGCAAACTCTGGATGTTTTAAAAAAGGAAAATCTTTATGTTAAATTATCAAAGTGTGAGTTTGTTAAAACATCTTTGAATTATTTGGGTCATATTGTAGGGGGTGGTGAACTGAAGATAGATCCCTCTAAGGTTGCAGTCATTGTAAATTGGCCTAAACCCAAGTCTGCTACAGAAGTTAGAAGCTTCCTAGTGGCAACACAATATTGGAGAAAGTTTATTGCTAAATTTTCCTTAATTGCAGCTCCCTTACATGCTTTGATAGGATTGAACAAGGTGTTTCAGTGGGGAGGCAAACATCAGAAAGCCTTCGACACCTTAAAAGAAAAAAATAGTACAACACCAATACTAGCATTGCTAAATCTTCAACAACCATTTGAGATCGAAACAGATGCCAGTGATTATGCCATGGGAGTAGTGTTGATACAACATGGTAAACCCATATGTTATCATTTTGAGACTTTTAATTTTACAGTAGTTAATTATCCTACATATTATAAATATTGTATGCATTAGTTTGGAGTGTGAAGAAGTGGAAACATTACTGAATGGGCAAAGAAACAATAATACATACTGATCATCAGCCACTTCAGTACTTGCACTCACAAACTAAATTGCACCAATCAAGACACTATAGGTGGATGGGTTTCCTACAACAGTTTCACTTAGTCATCGGATATAAAAAGGGCATACACAATAAAGTTGCAGATATGTTGTCTAGACCAATCATAAATGCATCTACTATACTTAAGCATAACTCAGTAATGCATGAAAGCCACATTGAACAATATGCTCAAGATATAGATTTTAAAGATGTATATGTAGCTTTAAGTAATGGAAAAAAGGTAGAATAATTGGATTACTATGTTAAGGACTGACTCTTGTATCATTTGGGAAAGCTATTCATTCCACAAACATAGAGAATTAACATAATTAGGGAGGCACATACTTCCCTGCTATCAGGTCTTTTTGGTGTAAGTAAAACAGTTGCACAGCTACAAAGATACTGCTATTGGCCAAAAATGCATGAAACAGTTTCTAGATATGTAAGAGGGTGTATCATGTGTGCTAAAAGCAAGCTTAGCAGTAGAAAACTAGGCTTGTACACCCCACTACCAGTTCCTTCCCATCCTTGGGAAAGTGTTTCCATGGACATTGTTGGGGGATTGCCAAAATCTAGAAAGGGACATGACTACTTGTATGTTATTGTGGACAGGTTCAGAAAAATGTGTATTTTAATACCTTGTAATAAGCATATTACAGCTGAACAAACAGCGAAATTGTTCTTTCAGCGTGTCTGGGTGCATTTTGGGTTACCCACTTCCATAGTATCTGATCGAGACTCCCGATTTGTTGGGAAGTTTTTTTCAAGTCTATGGGAATTAATGGACATCAGACTGAAGAAAAGCACAACCTTTCATCCATAGACAGATGAGTAAAAAGAGGTATTCAGTAAGACAGTGATCCAATTGCTCAGGGGTTATTGTAGAAAGCATCCCAAGCTTTGGGATGAACACTTATGTTATGTGCAACATGCTTACAACCGTGTTAAACATTATTCTACACGGAGATCTCCTTTTGAGACCTGTTTTGGTTTCATACGAACGTCTCCCTTGGATTTTGTCTTTGAAAAAGACATAGCAGTTGTTGGACACAGTGATGTGGACAAAGCAACCAAATTCGTTGAACATATCCAAGAAATTCACTAGGTAGTGTAGGAACAGTTGGAAAAGAGCCAAGCCAAATACAAGGCAAGGCATGATAAACATCAGGTGGAGCATAGCTTCTAAGTTGGCGATCAAGTCTGGCTGTATGTCAGCAAGGACAGAATGCAACGTGAAGGAAAGAAGCTGAAGCTAATAAGGTATGGGCCTTTTAAGGTACTTGAGAAAATTGGTGAGAATGCTTTCTGCCTTGATCTGCCAGCATACACGCACATCTATTCAGTAGTAAATGCAGAAAATTTAAGACTGTTTGAACCTTCTTTAATTGAAGATCCTGAAGAACAAAGTCAATTTCCTTCCATTGATGATTTGTTGCCTGAATACCTCAATGAGCTGTAGGAAGATATAGTTCTGGAGGAAGGTGAGGACTATGCATAGAGGGGACGTGGAGTACCTTAGAATTGGACTCAAAGGTTCAAAACCCAGCAGTGCCAAATGGATAGAGATTGGGCAAGTGAGGCAACTGTATCCTCACTTAAGCGATGCTTGAAAACCAACTTTTGGTGGTCCAAAAGCCTTTTTCAGTGGGAAGGCGTGATCCAAATGGATCCGAGAATGCTCTCTAAGTCTTCATAAATTCTTTAAAAATCATGCCAAAGATCAAAATCTTTTAAAAATATCAAATTTATCGCAAGAGGAACACCCTTAGCATGGTGGGGAAACATTATCGGGAGGCCCAAAACCTGTGAAAACAGAGAAAATGGAGCTATCAAAGGCAGAACAGTGAAATACATAGTAGCCGTCGGATCTGGCTGATCAATGGTCCAGATCCGATCGGTGGATCGCTATCAGTGGTGGCTATCAGTGCTTATCAACAGAACCCACATAAGAGTTGCGACGACGATCGGCAGAGATCTCATGGGCGATGCGATAGTGACTAGCGGGGTCAACGAGGACCGTCGATCAAGCGCGCAGATCGACGGCCCACGTTGTGGTGCCAAATCACAGTTGGAAAATACAAAGGAGTGGGGGTTATATGCATATATGTGATCTGATGGACCAGACCCCATAATATTATAGGCCATATTGTATGGATCTTGAGATCCGATAAACACCATTTTTTAATGTATTGTCACAGTTTCGTTTGTTAAACGAAATGCGAAGGGGGAAGCACTGATGCGATAAGCCGGACCCGAAAGGGTGCCTTAAGGCTATTCTATATAATTTCAAGTCCGAAGGAAAGCCATTTTAATGCATTTTCACAGTTGTAATATATTTCTGAAATGCAAAGGGACGAGCCCTTCCGATATGCAATAACAACTTGTGGGCGGGCCTGATAGAGGAATGAATCATATTTAAGGACTTTTAAAGTCTGATATATTGAGTTTTGGTGGATTTTCTCTGTGAAAACAAATTTTCACTATGAAAGCAGAGTGCAGATATTTCAGGAGTTTTAGAGGCCCAAGGCACTCTGGCATTATAGAATGGGTGGCCACCTCCTCTCCATGTGTTAAGAAATTATTGTATAACGCTGGTAGAGGGATTCAAAGTGTGCAGAGGCTAGGGAGACCGAGAGATGGGAACTTGAACCGAACAGGCAGCGTTGGCTTTAAAGCCACAAACAAAGAGCACAGAAAAAGAGGCAGTATTGCATGCAAATGTCGAGACAGAGATAGCACAGAGATAGAGAGAATTGAGGGAGTCTGTGTACTCATAAAGAACTTAAGAGGTTCAAGTAACGCTCTTGTTATTGTATTCTATTGTGTGTGAGGCTCAAATAGAGCTCACTATTGTAAAAGGAACTCTGGTTGAAGACGTAATAGAGAGGCCACCACTGAAGGTTGGACCAGGAGATTTAGCCCATGAGTAATGGGTGAACTCCTCATTAAATTTGTTGTGTTATGTGTTGTCTATTATGTTTTGTTTACTGCTTCATTGTCTGTGCATTTTGCAATCCTATCAATCCATCGCATAAAATGACATAGACTAATCCATGCACATAAGTATGTAATACCTTATTATTGTCTTAGATCTCATTATTAAATCACTTCCATGTTAATTCACCAAGCTTCCAATTACCCTGTCTCTGGGACTTATGTCACCTTTACTGACGAATCTTTAATCTCATATTATGACAACCTATCGTCCCAGGACTCCTCTTGTGCTTTATCCTTCTTGGCTCCGAAACTTGGACAGTTCTCCCTAGATGAAAAATTGTTTTCTTTAGATATATTTGCAGCAGATATAAGACCAATCTTGCAAGTGATTTCTAAAATTCTGGGAAGGGAAGACTCCAAACAGGTTGATAAAATAATTTAAGTATTTTTTTCTATGATGATGAAGCTAGAAGTGTATTAGATATTCCAGCATTTTGGGTGGACACCATTAACAATCAATTCATGACTCTGTCACTTATTGGTTCATTTAAATTTCCCTCGGTTGTTACTTATTTGTTCTTGTACTATAATGTTGAGCATTTTGCCAATTTGGGGTTAAACATTGTGGATATAAATAAAAAGAAACAGTCAGTGGTGCTATGGACATACCTGGTGAGGGGTGATCCAGAAGATGGTGGCATGTTTGACTTTACCTCTTTATTCCTTCCAGTGGTCTACAAGATTTTGAATGGGACCATGCCACCAACTTTTCTTCCCAAGTCTCAAGAATTTCTTCAATTGAGAAAAGATTTAAGATGTGGAGACTGGTTTATATTCTAAGAGCATGCAGAAAGTAGTCTTTATGGGGCCTCAGTCAAACCATATAGACTACCAAAATTTGTGCCTATGAGACTCTTTTCTCTTGAGTTTATTAGACAAAGCTTAAATGTGGATCAAGTTCATTTTGTCCCAATGAAAAAGGATTATCTCTTTAAGTTGCCTAGAACAGTGGGACCTTTCATTGTGAACACAAGACAGGTTTCCCAAGAGGTTGAAAAATTACTAGGTGATATGTGTCTTTTACAGGTTGTGGAGTGGGCTTATGACCCACATCAGATCATTTCTAAGAGGAGGACAGAAAATGGATATTCAGCTTTTGTACATGAAAGTAGGCCAGAGGTTGAGAAATTGGAAAATGGAGATTCACTAAATACTAAAGGGGCAGAGATTGAAACCCCTAGTATATCAGAAAAAGGTGCAAAAAAGGCTAGAGAGGAGTCATTGATCTTGATGAAGATGAATCAGAAACAGAAAAAAGAACCAAACTATCAGATGCAATGTCTTCAACACAACCTGGTTTAATAATTCAATTGGGATAAATAGAGGGTGCACTAGCTTCTCCATCCTCTAGTGAGCTTTTTCATGAGCTGGTTCCTCTTATTCAAAGCATGTTTTCTCAGATAGCTGAAAGAAACTAGAAAATCAAGTTGAATATGGAGGCTCAGGCTGAGTCTCAAATCATTTATGAGCAAACCAGGTTATTGTCTGCCATGGATTTAGAGAAGGGCCAACTTAAAATTTCTCTCTCTCATCCCACAGAGATGTCAGTTGGATCCTCTAGCAACTTTAAAACTGTCAATTTGATAGTTGATACTCAAAAACTCCCCATGCTTGACAAAATCAATTTGCACATGCAGACTGGGCAATTGATTGTCAATGATTTACATAAAACAAATGCAACTGCTATTAAAGCAGAGAAAATGTTGCACAAAGTGATCAAGCAATTGAAGCTAGAGAAAGCTAATTCCAGAGCTCTAAATGCTCAGGTAGATGAATTAAAGAAGATCATTGTGAAAATAGGAGTCAATCCTGATGATCAACCTGCAATACAAAAGTTATTGAAATATGCTAAGTCTGAAATTGGAATTTTGAGAAAGAAGTTGAATCTTTCTACAGGTGAGCACCCTATTGCTGCAGGGATTGCTGAAGTTGAAAATGAAAAAGAAAATATTTTACAAGATGTTTTGCAGAAGACTGAGGAGATTTATGTGCTTAAGGAATCGTTGGCCAAGTTACAGAAACAAGTAGACACTCATGCCTGCACAGTAGTGATGCCAGCCAATATAGAGGATCCAATGGCACAAGTGATGCAGTTGGGTACAGAATTAAAGATGGTCAAGCATGATTTTAAAAAATCACAGAGGGATATGGAGACAGATTGTAAATTTTTAAAGTTGAGTGAAGAGTAAGCTAGAACGGAGAAGGAAAATGCTAAGAAATACAGGGAAGACTTCCAAAGGGTTGAAGAGGAGATAAAACAATTCCTTGTCATTGTGTCTGTTGAGAAAACAATTGTCAGGGACATGGAAAGTTTGGTTATGCAAGATAGGCAAAAATTGTTAGAGAGATCCAAGTTTAAAAAAAGAATGATAGATTTTATTAACTCTAAGTATGATGCAGAGCTAAAAGAACATGATCTTATGGACAGAACATTGTGTGCAATGGATTTCAATAAGATATTTATTAAAAATGTCTACAGAAAAATTGTTGAGAAGAAGATGAATGAAATAAAAGAATCAATTTCCAGGTTCAATATTTTGTTTCATAAAAAGAGTTAGAGCTGGGCTCCCCTCTTGCTGGGATTTACGAGGAAATTTTCTTCCATGGGAATCATATGAAACTTTGCTAGTGGAAGCAAAGAGTAAGATTGATGGTACTCATGAGAAAACAACAATACTGAAAGAAGCAAATATTGTGAACTATCTGAATAAGGATTTTAAACTCTTGTGGATGGTAAATACTTTGTTTCCAGACAAGCCTACTTATAACAGGATCACAGTGTTCAGAATGGCACTCAACAAACTGGAAGAAGCAACAAAACCAAATGTACCATTGTGGGGATGATGCAAAGAGTGGATGATAGAACAAACAAAAGATTCATTAGCATGGCCATCTACCCTGACCAATAATCCGGAGCAGTGACCAACAGCAATCAATCATAATTTGATTTGATTTGATTTTATGTTATTTTATTTTCTAAGAAAGTGAGGTATCGTCTACCCTCCAATGTAATATTTTAAAATGACTTTTACTTAAAGCAGTTAGAAAGTAGTTAAGTAGTTCAGCAATTTTTGGTAGTTACCAACTGTCCCATGATGTATAAAAAGAGGGAAAATTAAAGAAAAAGGGTTCGAGTCTTGGGAATATGAAGACTACACAATTTTTTACTTAATGAATTGATGATTAATGAAAGAATCAGGAGTTTCTAGAAGGTGCTGAGTATGATTTGTAATCTCTCTGTTATGTGTCATTTTATTTCCTTCCCTCTTTGAATATGGTAATGAAGTTGTTGGTCTTTGTTTACTTCTGTGAATAAATTTAAATTCCTTCAAAATAGTGCTCCCATATTTAAAGTTATTTTCTCTGCATTTCCTCTGAGTTAAAGATAATAGTTTTTGTTAAATACATCATATTGTCTAAAACTTTCCTAAGTATTCTTCACACATCATTTGTATTCAACATCAAATAGCATCTTGAAATTTTCATCTCATTTATATGTCAAGGTTTTAAGAATAGTTATCTTCATACTCCTCAAGATAAAGACATTTTATACTAACCTGTGACATACATAATCAAACTTTAATGTCATAGGCACAATTTCTCTATAGCCATGAAATTGGTTTCCTAAGAGACAACACAGTACATGCAGCCATCCTGCACTACCTGCGTTCATCAAGTATGAGGCCTGACTCTTGAGCTTCGATGATTTGAGTGAGTTGCCTTCGATGAAACTGAGGGAACTAATGGTCAACACATTACCGTTTTATGGCAATTCGAGATGATATGCTTCATCACGCATGCACTGTGTGTCATCAGGATGAAGCCAAGCATGTAAAATAAAGAGAACAGTATATTTTTATAACGATTTGATCTTATCTTTTAACATTGTATGTAATGGCCATTCCTTTATAAGAGAAGGCTCATAGATGATAGGTGCTAGATACAATTAGTAAGATAGTTGCAATTAGAATTGGAGACAGAGAGTTAGTAACACAGTTAAAGTTGGAGACAAAGTTATAACATTACTTTTGTGCTTGAGACTTGATTTTGTAATCCTTTCTTTTGAAATCAATGATATAAGCAACAATTTGTGAATTCGATGTGTTAGTAGATTCCTTAGTTCTGTAAATTCTTCCAGCTTTCCTTGGTTGCTCGGCAAGGGCCCATCGAAGCCATCAAGGAAAATTTTTATTACATCTATTGTGAATTTAGTTTAGGTTTTGTGTGAAGATTGACTTAGTGTGATAATTCAATTTTAGAGTGTTTGATATGATTCCAGTTTTGAGTAATCTATTGGAGAGTGTGAGATATAAATCTGGAGATGTTAATTTCTAAGTGATAACACGTTGGTGTTATGAATGCAAAGTTATTTCTCAGGCTATAGGTTTAAGCGTTGAATTCTAATTGGAAAGAAAATGAAGAGTTCAGAACAAATATATCACCATTCACCTACATGTGTCGTTAAGTGAAGACTCTTGTCATACCTAACATTTCCTGTACAAGAATGTATGGATTCCTTCAGAGCTAGTTAGGTTATGAATGCTCTACTTTGATGCTTGATTGCAATAAATTAATTGAAATCACCTACTACAGGAAACAAAGTTTAATCCATGTTTTCATTTCATGAGCCTTTAAATGGGAAAAATTGTTACCTAAGCAAGAATCTTTAGATTACATGCTTATTAAGATTTTGTTTTTGAGTTTTGTTTTCTAATTGTGTGAGGAAGTTAGACCAAATTTTCCCAATGGAGTATTAGTTTTGAATGCTTCTTATCTAGGCTATACTCATCAGACATAGGAACTTATCCGTTATCAGCACATATAGTGTATCAACTCTACTAATTACAAATACCTAGTCGATAATTTAACTTGTGGTGATATAATTTTCATATAATTTCCCCAGTAGACATTATAGGGGCAATGAGGGAGTCCCCATAGGTGTAGAGGGACTTGAATCAATGGGACCTTTTAAAGTTCTTTTACTGTCCATTGATCCTCTCTTAGGAAGAGCTATTAACATTCCTAGCATGGTTCTTGTGGCTACACCAGAGCATGTTTGACGTGGGAGGGGAGATGGTTGACTTAAAAATGAAGGTATATACGTACCTCCTGATTAGGTTGTGGCCAGAAGGAGATGTCTTTCCGTGAGAGTTGACTTGTGGTAGAATGATCATGGAGGTGTGGGCCTTTTGGTACTATGAGGGGTTGGAGTTAGTGAGGGGAGGCATAGTGTGGATTGGCTAGATATGTGATGTGTGGGTTAGAGTAGTGGTGGTCCTCATAGTTAGGATGTATGGGGGGCTACCACCATCATATTATGGGGACATAAATGGCCATCTTGGAACACACTATCCAAGGAACATTTTTTGCATGGGTTCATCTAGTGCAACCAAGTCCACTGTTATAGCTAACACAATAAGTGCAAGGGGAGTCTTGGTGCATCCATATATCTAAGTAGATGTGACCCCACCGTCACGACAAAAGTGAGGTTGTGGGGAGGGTTAATGTTTCATGAGGGTGGATGACCCATTGGGGGATACTAGACCATCGAGGTGGATTAGTAGTGGTGATATATGAATAAATCATACTTCACTATCTATACATGGGGATGGATGAGATCATTCCCCCGAGGAGATGCCTAGGGTGACATAAATTAGTATAATGTGATTTCTTTTATTTCCATCATTATATTTTTATGATGTGATTTTCTAACACCGTGCTAACATGTACCATGTTTGTGGTTGCAAATGTTGACCCATAGGAATGAGAGGATTTATAATCCAGGTTTATATTGGTGGCCACCCACTTGTCTGACCTAGATCTCTAGTCAGTTTCTTTTGTTTCCATGTTTATTTCGGCATTTACTATTTTTAAGAGTTTTCAGGTCCTGAAATTTCGAAGCAGTTTTGACCCTCCTAAATGGTGTTTTTTTAAGGTCTGGTATAGCCATTGAAAAGGACATGCGAAAAAACCTGTAGTACTTAGAGAGACATTTCCAACAAGGTATCGTACGTGCGAAACAAATATAATATGACCATGTTATCACCTGGGATGTTAGTTGCCCAACTAACCCCAACGAGGCCCACAAAATCTTAGTGTTACATCTCCTAGGGTTAGGGTTTTGGTTGTTTAGTGTTTTCTCATCTTTTTCAATCATAAATAGGCCCTTGAGCCTCATTTTCACATAGTTCAGAGGCATGTAGCCGCCACATCGCTTCTTAGAGATATATTACCATCACCCGATCTAGTCTTATTTCCATTCTATTTATAAGCATATTTCAGTATTTGATATTAGTGAAATGAAGTGTTATTTCTGCTACATCTTTGTATTTATGGTTATATCTATAATTTGTTGTGTTCCTCTTTAAATTCGGATCAGTGGTATCGGATTGGTCTTCTCTTTCCCTGTTTTTCTTTGCATGTCCCTAACGAGGTCTGGATATAAGGAGTTAGGGCTTGAATTGGTTGAATCTTTGTAAGACCATCCTCGCAAATCGTGACGGTCTCCCATGGGGGAAGAAAAGAAAGATGAGGGGGCATGATTTCCTTTTAAAATCTTGCTCGAATAAGTGCTCAAGCGAAGTGGGGTATTAAGGATTCTACGAAACATTTGGTACTCAAGTATCGCAACTACCTACATAGGTACATCTAGGATGATATGGAGTTCTTGGAAATCTCCTCGCTTGGCACAACGTAACGATACATTATCAATATCGAGTAGAAGCTTAAATAGAAAAAGTGAGACTTTGAATTTGTGAATCTGAAGCAAGGGAAAGGCACCCCCAAACCACAGAACAAAGGGAAAAGTCAAGGTGGGGCAACCCAAGATAACTTTCCAAAGTTGCAAGAAAATAAAAACACCACGAAGACAAAGAAGGACATGAGAAATTGGTGTGAGTTCCATAAGAGCTCCACTCACAACAAAAGTGAATGTCGGGCTAAGAAATCACTAGTGGTCGAGCTGAAGGCTTCAGAGTCTGACATGTGTTCCGACTCTGGTCCAGAACCTGACAAGAGGAATGACAAAGGGAAGCGTATCATTGATGTGGAGCCCAGTGCCAATGTGACCAGCACCAAGATCCAAAATATTGAGCTTGAAGATCTAGAAGAGGGGGAGCACATATTCCACTCATAGATGTGGGTGAAGGGTTCTCCGCTGTAGTTCATTGTTGACAACAAGAGCCAAAAGAACCTCATTTCAGCGAAGATCGTGAAGTAGATGGGCCTACTGACTACAAAACATCCACAACCATATACCATCGACTATCTTCACCAAGGAAGAGATCTTCACGTTAGACAACAATGTTTCCTTCCCTACAACATCAAGCCCTTCACAGATGAGGTACTGTGTGTTGTTGCTCCTCTTGAAGTTTTTGATGTATTATTAGGACAACCATACTTATGGAAGAGACATGATGTATATGAGTCTAGACATCACTCTATTATTATTTATTTCGGTACTAAGTTATAGAAGATACCGAAGGTAGCCCCACCTACCACCATCTCTTTGATCTATGCTAAGAAATGCAGTAAGGTCATCTCCCAGACTGGGAAATTTTTTTCTTTCTGATTTTATCTCAAATTAATTGCAAGGTCGTAGCCAGAGCCATGGCCCCCAGGAAGGGTTCCTCCAAGCAGCAGAAGTAGGTGGATATGGTCATGGAGAAATACAGGGACATATTCTTCTCACCCATAGGGGCACCCTTGCATTGTTAGGTCAAGCATTCAATCGATCTAACTCGCTGAGAAACTCTACCCAATAGGTCGATATATCACTGCTCTATTATGGAAAATGAAGAGATCAAGTGAAAAATCCAGGATTTACTACAAAAAGGGCACATTTGATGAATTTCTTCACCTTGTGGGAGCTCGATTGCACTTGTACAGAAGAAGGATGGGACCTGGAGGCTCTACATTGATTATCAGGCACTAAAAAAAATCATAGTTAGGAACAGGTATCCAATCCCACATATTTATCACCTGTTGGACTAAATCAAGGGGGGCAAGTATTTCAGCTATATCGATCTGAAGTTTGGTCATCACCAGGTTCCAATAGAGCCCATAGATGTATGGAAGACCGCCCTTAAATCCAAGAAAGTCTTTTTGAATGGTTGGTTATGCCCTTCGGGTTGACAAATGCCCCTTCTATTTTTATGAGGCTAATGGACGACATCTTGTGGCCCTTCACCAACTCCTTCATGGTGGTTTATCTGGACGAAATCCTCATCTTTAGAAAGTGTTGGGAAGAACACTTGAAACACATTCGGCAGGTCCTTCAAATCCTTCGGCAGCACAAACTATGTACCAACTTGGAGAAATGCTCCTTTGGCATGAGCCAAGTCCAATACTTAGGTTACATCATAGATGAGTGTGGTGTGCATGTAGACCTAGCCAAGATCCATGTCATTCAGGACTAGCCAGCCCTCACCACTCTAACAGAGCTTTGTAACATTTTGGGCCTTGCGAATTTCTAGTGGAGGCTCATGTTGGGATTCTCCCATATCACTTAGCCTTCGAGTTAGATTACTACGAGTGGGGCAAAAGAAAATTTTTCTTGGTTCGAGTCCCAACAGAAGGCATTCATTGATTTGAACCACTGCCTCTACTCTACACCAGTACTCACATTGCCAGACCTAAAATAGCCATTTGAAATTGAGACAAACACCTCAAACTATGTTATTGGTGTAGTCCTCATACAGTAGGGGCATCCAGTGGCCTATCATAGTGAGAGACTTTATGATACAATTCAGAAGTACACTACCTATGATAAAGAGATGTATTCCACCATGTAGGCTTGCCGACAATGGAAGCACTACATTCTAGGGAAGGAGACAACCATCCACACTTATCACTGACCTCTTCAATTTATACAGACACATGGGAAGTTGTAGAATGATCACCATAAGAATTGGCCTACATATCTACAACAATTCCACTTGAACATTAAATACAAAAATGGTAGCACAAATCATGTTGATGACTGCCTCATCCAGCCCCTAGTTGCAGCACTGACTACTGTTCTCAACTCTTGTCATCAGGAGACCTTTGGATGGCCACAACTATACAAAAATGATCCAGATTTTGCCTTGAAATACTAGATGCTAGTAGCTAGAAAGAAAGTTCATGATTTTCACCTCCATGACACAATATTATGCTACCTGGGCCACCTTTGTGTTCCTTTAAGTGAGCATGCCTAGATTATTTGGGAGGCACACTACAGGTGGGTAGCAGGACACTTTGGTGTGGAGAAAATTGTGGTTGTACTACAAAAGTACTTTTATTGGCCCAAAATCTGACTGGATGTTGGGAAATATATCAGATCCTACACTGCCTGTGCCATCACCAAGTTAACCATCAAGAATCAAGGCATGTACACTCCTATACCTACTCTTGGCCAGCCGTGGGAATCCATCTCCATTGACTATATGTCTAGCTTCCCTTTTACCAAGCATGGTAATGACTGTGTATTTGTGGTCGTGGATAGATTTTCTAAGATGACTATATTGGTGGCCTGCAAGAAGAGTATCACAGCAGAGGTCACTACCAAACTCTTCTTTGAATGAGTATGGGTACATTTTTGGATCCTACAAACCATTATATCAGTTCCTGAGCACATTCTAGTCAAGCCTATGGACACTATTGGACACCAAGCTCACCAAAGCAACTGCCTTCCATCCCCATATTGATGGCCAGACAGAGGTCGTCAATAGGATGCTAGTGCACATACTCCACATGTACAACTCCAAGCATCCTCAAACCTGGCATGAGAGTCTTCAATTTGTTTAACATAGTTATAATAGAGCTCTCCATAGCTCGATTGGTCGCAGTCCCTTTCAAGCGAGTCTAGGATTTCAACCATTATGTCTGATTCATGTTTCCATGCCTCATGAGACTACGCAAAAGAATCCACACATTTACTGGATGAGGTTGATAAAGCAACCAAATTTATTGAGCACATCCAACACATCCACCGACAGGTTCATGACATCTTGGAGAATTCAAATGCCAAGTACAAGAAGCAACATGATCAACGTTGGGTGCCACACAAGTTTCAAGTGGGTGACAAAGTCTGGTTGCATTTACAGAAAGGGTGCCTTATTAGAGCCCATCGGAAGTTCAGATCACTCTAATATGGTCCTTACAACATTACCAAGGCTATGGGAGATAATTCTTTTGAGCTCAATATTCACCCATTCCTTGGCTTGCACCTATTGTTCAATGTGGATCGCCTTTGACCATACTTCCCGCCATTGTTGGACACATGAGACATTACAGAAAAAATCACACCAATGGAGTTAAACCCAGACTCCATGGAACATGACACAGCTGATTGGATTATGGACACATGGGTCAAAAACACTCACTAGAAAAATATCCAACCATATCAAGTTGTCAAATCTGGCCAACTTCTACACCAAGGAAAGTGGCTCACCAGGGACCACGTTCAACAAAAGATTCCTCACCTCATGGAGGCTCTTCACGCAATGGGGACCATTGCTTCCAAAGGGGGGAGGAATTATCTAGGTTGATATTGGTGGCCACCCACCGATTCCACCTAGATCTCCAGTCAAATTCTTTTTTTTCCTTATTTATTTTAGCATTTACAATTTTTAGTAGTTGTTTGGGTCTAGAACTTTCAGACCAATTTTGACCCCCTAAATGATGTTTTTTTAGGTCAGTTACAGCCATTGCTAGGTGCCTGCAGAAAAACCTGTAGTACTAAGAGAGAACCTCCCAACAAGGTATCGTAAGCACCAAATAGAGATAATATGACCAAGTTATGACCCCAGAAGTTGGCTGCCCAACTAACCCCAATGGGGCCCACAAAATCTTGGTGTTACATCTTGTGGGGTTAGGGTTTTGGTTGTTTAGGGTTTTATCATGTTTTTCAATAATAAATAGGCCCTTGAGCCTCATTGTAACACAGTTCAGAGACATGTATCTGCCACATCTCTTCTCAGATATACACTACCATCACCCAAGCTAGTCTTATTTCCATTATGTTTGTAAGCATATTTCAGTATTTGATATTAATGAAATGAAGTGTTATTTCTGCTACATATTTTTATTTATGGTTATATCTATAATTTTTTTGTGTTCCTATTTAATTTCGGATCAATTTAGTGGTCCTAAAGGGTTCGAGGGGAGGGGGTTAAGTGAGAGGGGAGAGGTCACCTATGCTAGTGCAGATTGGATAAGTGAGGATGAAAAATAGAGAGTCATAGGGGAAGATGAAGGCATGGTGAATAGGTCATCATGATGATGAGGCAATTCCATTGTGTGCACTATAATAGGGAGCTGGAGTAGTCAACAAGGAGGAGATACTGCCTCCAAAAGGAGGTGACCAATTTTTTACACCAAGATGTAAATATTTAGGAGTGGATGGTGGTGGTTCTCCAAGGAACCCTTGAGCAGGGTTGGGATATTTGGGGGGGATGTGGTGGAAGCCTTCATTCCCCTAGAGAAAGAGTGGTAATTGATGTTGAGATGATCTACTATAGAAAGAATAATAGTAGTTCTCATACTAGTGCCAAGGGGAGTTTCCCTTGGGAGAGATGGGAGGGAGTAAAAAGGGAGAGTAGTGAAGCATTGTATCCTAGGGGTAATCTAGTTTCATCGTAACATCAATTATGCCTTCATTAGAATGAAATACATATCATAGTAATGGTAGTGACATAGGGGAGGCTTGAGCCAGTTGAAGGTGCACAAAGGTGTTGAACATGTCACAAATGGGTGACACCATGCTAGGTTTAGGGGGCTCATAAAAGTGGAAACAACACAAACTAAATGAGCTAGAACATGAGATTATTGTGGAACTGAGTTCATAAAGAACAAACTATTTTGACATTACTAAACAATGAGTAGATAATGGGGTATATCATCCCCATGGTTGAGGACATATAGAAAATCCACTCATAATTGTGATAGTCATGAGTTGTAGAGGAGGGAATATTGCATGCATTAAGGTATTAGGTTAGTGAGATGGGGAAAGAAATGCCTTAAACATTTACTATGGTGTAAGAGTGACCATTGGAGGAGTCAATGTATCCCTATTAGATAGTGGGGAGTGAGGGGATCCCTAGGGGTTAGCCACAATGCTTGTGGGATGTTGTACATGCTTAAGATTGGAAATGCGCAATACTGGAAATGCGTTATACTTTGGTCATTCTTTGGCGGTGATGCACAATGATCATGGAGAAAATAAAGGGGAGATTATTGTGCTCCTGACATAATGCACTGTGATGCTTATTACATGAATTCACTGAGGTGGACATGTAGTAGATAGTGAATGTATCCTATAGAGTGTTCAAGGTTGGTGTAAGTGTGATTGTTGATGTAGGTGCAACTTCTCAATGAATGATGACCAATGTATCTTGGTATCATGGGAGATTGGGATAGTGATGAGTATAATAGCCATGTGCAACAAAACTGGCGCATCGATGTTTAGTGCGTTAGTTTTTGTTGTGTGTAAGAATAGATGATCTTGTTATAGTTCCATTAGTGGGAGGGATGGATAGTAGTGGTGGTGCATGAAGAAGATCCTACAACTCTGGGAGGTTGGGGAAGATATTGGTTAGAAGACCCTATGTATTACAAAGGCCACATGGGGGAAGGAATTGTAGCTTGTTGTAGCTTTGGCTTGTCTTGTTAGTTTTTTGTTGGTTTCCCCTAGCTGTGTTGCCGAGCTCCACCAAAGTATGCTTAGAAGGGGGTGGAACTAGCTATGTATAATAATTGGGAATTATCGCTAGTACGGGAGAAGTGATAAGGGGGGACAAGTACTAGCCAAGAATGGGCAAAAAAATAATGAGGATGGTCAAAATGGCCATCACTTGGCATGATGCCAATCTAGGTGGTGGGTGTTGGAAAATCATGAGACTTATTTATTATAGATGATTTTCCTTAACTTGATAATTACTTGTGATAAATGTTGGCCTTTTATTACTTTTATTAGTTCTTGTTCATCAAGTAATTAACAAAACCTTGAATATCACAATAGGACAAAGTACACAAGATATAGGCTCCAAGCCAGGGAAAAACCCCTCCAAGGGGAAAACCTAGAAATAATACTTCTCTTATTATAGAATCTTCTTACAATAAGACTTCCAAGACCCAAAGTCCAAAGCGCAATATCCTCCACAGAACCAGGTCAGGCCCCCCAATGATGCCTTCTTCAAGGCAAATTCCAAACTTTGACTAACTATAACTTCGTCCCAGATTTTCAGCCCTGCAACTGCACCTCAGAATTTTGGCCTCCTGCAACTAGTAGCAACAAAACCCTAACTTCGCACATGTGGAGAGAGGAAGATATGATCCCAAGAAACTTTGACTTATTTTCTTCATCCTTCCAAATCTTCTTCTCCTTCGCTATTGCATATCAAACTTGATGAGTGAGTGAGTGTACCAAATGAGGTCGAGCTCCTTGTATTTATAATCTTCTTAAGGGGTGGAATAGCCCCCCCTTAGGCTGACTTATCCTTCACTGGGGCTGACTTGGCCTTGGACGAATAAATGGATTTTTCTTGATAGAATAAATATTTTCTTTTGTTACAGTGAGTCCAAATTGGACTATAATACATTACATAAATTATTCTTTGTCCTAGAAAGACCTAAAAAGACTTAGAAGCATGAAGAACATGATTTTTACCTAGACTGGAGCATGAAACCCATGCTTTACATAAAATAAAAAAATTAATTTCTTTCTTTATAAAAAGTATACACTATCATGATTACAAATAAGTCATTATGAAGGCCGAACCTAGTTACCTTTTCCAACAATCCCTCTTAACTAGGGAGGTATTCAAAATCCCATCACATGGTACAAGGAATCTCATCCTTGAAGTATTCTCATAAGAAGATTCAAATTGATAAGCCATATTTGTTAAATATATATCATTACCAACATTTTCCTTGAAGGCCTTAACTAGACAATCTCATCTTCATTCGAGAGCATTATGCTAGGAGGTTTTATGTGAGTTACAACACTACCTCTAAGGCACATACTCCATTTGTATGTTCACCGCATATGTCCTTTTAGAACTATTCTTCTCTTGTATTTCGAATATTGAATCCTTAAAGAATATTGGTCCTCTTTGACTACTATTATCTTGGATTCCCTACCTCATCCTCAAAGAGTATCAGACAACAACTTCTTTTCTTGGATTCTACAATCCATAAGAAGTTCCAATCTCACATGCTTATCTAATCCCTGACACTCCATTCTTTCTTTATGGCCTTCACTAAGACTCACAATTTTTAGTCATGGTCTAGTGCATGACCCATAAAGACAAGAATTATCCAACATCACTCTCTCTCAATTAGGGAAGAGATGTCTACCAAACCAAGCTTGTCTCTCAAATAATCAAGCTTCTTGTTTGGTAATGCTTTAATCATAATATATGCTACATGTTCATTTGCAAGTAGATAATGTAGCCCAACGACCCCATCTCGTGCGAGGCTTCTGATGTAGTGTTACTTATTATTTATGTGCTTCATCCTAGCATGAAACACCACATCTTCCGTCAATCTTATGCAACTTTCATTATCACAATGTATCCATGTGGGGCTAAGAGATCCTTCAAACAAGTTTGATAGTAACTTCCTGAGCTAAATTTCTTCTTGAAATACCTTGCTTATAGCAACATATTCAACTTCGACACTACTCAAAGCAATTGTATCATGGTTTCTGCTCATTTATGAGACCATGGAAGATACTAGGTTGAAGCATCCACTTGTTGTGCTTCATCCACTTATCTCACTGCTACCCCAATCTGAATTTTTATATCCCATGAGTTTGATTTCATGACCAGTATACTAGAGGTACTGATGTATGGTTCCATGCAAATATCTTAGGATATTCTTAGCTATAATATAATGATCAAATTTTGGCTCCATCTGAAACTAATTGAGGACATTTATTGGAAAACAAATGCCATGTCTTGTATTTACTAGATACATCAAGGACCCAATCAACTATTTGTAGCAAGTAGGATCGACTGGAATGGAATATGAACTCCTCAACATCTTTAGATTGGTAATCATAGGACTCATCATAGGCTTGCTACCCATCAGGCCAAATTTCTGAAGAATATTGATCATATACTTACCTTGACCAAGATTTATTTCACCTGGCTTTTGCCAAACTTCTAGTCCCAAGTAGTAATGCATAACCCCAAGATCCTTCATATCAAACTCGACCATTAACTACTTGCATTCCTGAATTCAATACTCTACACTTGTGACAAGTAGATAATCAACATACAAAAGTATGATGACTGGTTCACCCTGGACCACCCTGATGTATAGTTTAGGATCTGCAGAACTCTTGGTAAAACCAAGTCTCAATAGGTATGCATCCATTCTTACATACCAAGCTCTAGGTGCTTGCTTTAAGCCATATAGAGCTTTCTTCAACCTACATACATGAGTCTCCCTTTGATTTATTTCAAATCCTTGAGGCTACTCAATGTAAACCTCTTCATCAATAGTGCCATTCAAAAATGTTGTCTCAACATCCATTTGATATATGTTCCATGCCATGAAAACAACCAAAGAAACAAGTGATCTTATTTTTGTATATCTAATGGTAGGAGAAAATGTTTCTTTGTAACCAATACCTTCTTTTTGTGAGAAGCCTCTTGCTACAAAGCTTGCTTTGTATTTATCATTGCTCCAATCTACAACATGCTTTATCTTGTAAAACCATTTTGAAGTGACTATAGATTTGTCACTTAGCCTAGGGACAATTTCCTAGACATCATTCCCCATGATTGTTTGACATTCTTCTTGCATTTCATTCCTCCACTCTTGATGTTTAGTTTCTCTAAAATCATGTTGGAAAATAAGGAGACTTATGTATTATAGATGATTTTCATTAACTTGATAATTACCTGTGATATATGTTGGCATTTTATTACTTTTATTATTTCTTGCTCATCAAGAAATTACCAAAAGCATGAAGATCACAACAAGACATAGTACACAAGATATAAGCTCCAAGTTAGGGTAAAACCCCTATAAGGGGAAAACCTAGAAAGAATTATTCTCTTTGAATATTCTCACAATAAGACTTCCAAGACCCAAAGACCAAATCCCAAGATCCTCGCCAACACCAAGTCAGCCCCCCCAGCAAAGTATTCTTCAAGGCGGCTTCCAAACTTTGAATTACTACAACTTTGTCCTAGATCAGAGAGAGAGAGAGAGAGAGAGAGAGAGAGAGAGAGAGAGATGATCTCAAGAAACTTCAACTTCTTTTCTTTTTCCTTCCAGTTCTTCTTCTCCTTCATTATTGTAGATCAAACTTGATGAGTGTGAGTGTGCCAAATGAGTTCAAGCTCCTTGTATTTATAACTTTCTTGAGGGGTTGAATAACCATCCCTTAGGCCAACCTATCCTTCACTGGGGACGACTTGGTCTTGGAGGAATAAATGGATTCTTCTTGAAAAAATAAATGTTTTCTTTAGTTACAATGAGTCCAAATGGGACTATAATATGTGATATAAATTCTTCTTTGTCCTAGAAAGACCTAAAATCATGAAGAACATGCTCTTCACCTAGACTGGGGCATGAAACCAATGCTTTACATAAAATACAAATTTTATTTTCTTTCTTTTTCTTTATTTATACAAACTATACATTGTCATGATTACAAATAGGTCATTATGAAGGCCAAACCTAGTTACAATTTCCAACAGTGGGAACAAAAAAGGAGTCTGGGTGATTAAGAAATGTTGAGATGGCCTATGGAAGAAGCCTTGCTCGAATTTGGTTAATGTATAGCTGATCCATGTGGATATTGGTGGCCACCCACCTATTCCACTTGGACCCCCACCATTGTTCCTTTTATTTTTTTAGTTTCCTTAATTGTAGCACAATTTACTACTTTTGGCAGTTTTTTGGGCACTAAACTTTCGGAGCCATTTTGAGGCCTTAAACGACCCTTTTTTAGAAAATGGGAAAACATGAGTCATTCCCTTATGATTGCAGTTGAAAGTTGTAGTCCTTAGATATATATTTATAACAAGGTATTGTGCATGTCAAATGAAGATCATATGCCAAATTTACGACCCTGGGAAGTTGATGTACCAATTTACCCAAACGAGGCCCATAGTTTTGGCGCTTCATCTCCTAGGGTTAGGTTTTTCGATGCTTATGGTTTTCAATTGTTTCTCAATAATAGATAGGCCTTCGAGCCTCACTGTGACATAGTTCAAAGGCATGTATCCACCACATCTCTTCTCAAAGATAAATTACCATCGCCTAAGCTAGTTTATTTCCATTATGTATGTAGCATATTTCAGTTCTTTGATATTAATGAAATGAATTTTTATTTCGACTGCACCTCTGTGTTTACGTTTATATCTATACTCTGTTGCATTCCTGCATAAGTCCGTATCAATAGCATATTTGGTGTATGGCTCTTAGATTAATGGACAAAACATAAACAAGAGCTAATCCAAAGGTCATAGTGAGTGGTGGGCCTCCTACATAAATCTTGAGAAAGGAGGAATCCTTGAAGATTCTTGGCCTAACTTATATGAAAGAAGGCATGAGGTCTTGTTAAAACCCAACGAGTTGTAACACATTGACTATTGTAGGTGATAAACTAGTCTTATAATGTATTAGTTATATTAATGGTGACTATATTCCCATCATGAGGGGAAGCTCATTGTATGGAATACTGAGGAAGCTACTACCTTCATGGAATATATGTGGATTTTTCCAAAATAAAATGTTATACTCAAGGGGAGCATCAATGACTAAAGATTCCTAGCCTAACTTCTATGGAAGAAGGAATGTAGCCTTGTTAAGACCCAATGAGTTGTAACACATTGACTATTGTGGGTGATGAACTAGGAATATAGTGTATTAGTTGCGTTAATGGTGACTATGTTCCCATCATGAGGGAATCTCATTGTATGAAATATTGAGGAAGCTACTATTTTCATGGAATATATGTAGATTTTTTCCAAATAATATGTTATATTCAAGAGGAGCATCAATGACCAAATATTCCTCGCCCAACTTCTATGAAGGAGGGAATGAGATCTTTCTAAGACCCAATGAGTTGTAACATATTGACTATTGTAGGTGATGAACTAGGCTTACAATGTATTAGTTGAATTAATGGTGACTATCTTTCCATCATGAGGGAAGCTCATCATATGGAATACTGAGGAAGCTACTACCTATGTGGAATATACGTATATTTTTCTGAATAAGATGTTATATTGAAGAGGAGTGTCAATGACCTCAATGTCTATGAAGACAATTTTTCGTGTGATTTCAATAGGTACATTTTGGTATAGGACAACAGGTTATGAATGGAAACCAATTTATGCTCAAAGAGTAATGGAAGATGTTATGATTTTCGGAGAACCCAATTTCCATCATACATTCTTAGACATGATGCAAGTGGATGTATATCCATCTATGATGTATTGATGAATGGTAACATTGTGAATAGTTACAAGGATTTAGAATGTGACTATCAATAATAGTGATAGCTTTAAATTATCCAAATGAAAAATCACACAACAAGAGTCAGAAGGGGTTGACTTCCCCCAATGTAGAGAGAAAATCATTCCTTGGAGAAGCGAAAGATTGCAATATCTCTAGCATATATGTGGCTATGGGTGATTGAGCCAAATATTTTATCCACTAGGGTTGTGAATGTTGTGCCTTAGAGGTCCCTTGGATATCTTAGGGATAGGGTCAATATTAGGACATGGAACCATCAAGGGTGTGCTAGAATGAAAATGTAATGACATTTGCTAAAAGATAGAAATGACTCCAAAGGAGTAGAAAATTAGTGGCTTTGAGTCTACAGGTGAATTTATATAGAATTCATATAGATATCCCAATTGGCAGGATCGGTCGGGTGTCCTGACAAGGGTGGGGAGAAAATACATGGATGTGGGTTAGAGGAACCTACTTCCTATTGGACAACCATAACACATTGTTAGGGGAAATGATCTTATAAGATAGTTGGCTATTATGGAGGGTGTGGTGCACCTTGTGGGGAATTTAAACCATGGTTTCCCATGCTTTCCTTCATAAATTTGAATTCAACATTTTTGGGGTAATGTTTGGTATAATGTCGATACTCCCCACATAATATGGGAATTTTGTATGAAGTATATTGTTATTTCCCTACTTGGGTGGATTGGTGTTATTTGGATTTAAAGTTTGATTTCTACTAGGGGCCCTGCCCTTAACCTGCATAAACTATTATTTGGGATTCCCCCCATCCCTTATTTCCATTTTGTTTACTTTTCCCTTAGTTATTTTTCCCGTTATTTTGTTGGGAAGGATGATTTATTATATTGCAATACCCAAATTCCTATTGTTTTTTCATAACAAAAGGTTGAAAAAAGTTGACCCCCACATGTTATTGAGGGTATGGTGTCATAGGGACATTTTGAGGTGAACCAAGAAAGGTGTAGTAAGGGTTCCCTTGTGGGGGGTTCCCATACGTATTTTAAGATGTTGGCATCCCATTTTTAGTCCATAAGTTTTTAAATAACAGACCTTGCATGGGAAGGCGACCTTGCATACCATGGGGAGGTAACTGAGAGGAAGTTGGGTCAGCATAGTGCTCCCATGTCATGGGTATGGAGGAAGATGATGGACCTACCATGTTTGGGGACGATGAGTATGCTCCATATTGATTCTTGTGAGGGTTACTAACAAAAAGAGTGGGATCTCCTCCATATGGGTTGAATTTCATGATGGACCCAATGAGGCCATCAACAAAATTATATGCCCCTAGTTTATGTTGGATGAAGGGTTTTGGCTTAGGAACATCAAGGATGATTGTATACAACTATATTGAATGAGAATATATCAACTAAAAATAGAGTATTTATGATGGATTCTTCCTCATTTTTAGGCATGGTGGTAACAACATCTTTTTCTATGAATGGAAAAAGATACTTGAGGAAGAGATCTAAAGTAAGTTTAGGAGGAGCTTCAATTTTGTAGGCACTACCACTTCTACACAATTTATGGATGTGGTTCATGATATAGGTGGATGAGGTTTGCCTAAACTAAATGAGAATTTCCAATAACATGTCATGACATACTGATAATTGGAGAAATGTCAGAAATTCCTTAGTAAGGGATGCACAACCTTTATGAGCACTAGCTTTGTTATTGACATACCATTTGGATAAGAGGCTTGTTAAGGTGTGTTGAAAGAGTCTCAAATGAATTGAGTCTTGACTGATATTTTTTAATGAAAATCATAAATAAAAGCTCATAATGTGGTTAGTTGGGTCTTCTCCTAACTTCCCTCAAAAATTTGGAATATCTGAAGGGATTTTAGTTGGCATGGGAGGCCATGCTACATATGTGTAATCGTGTCATTTGTGAGCTTCATTAAATCGAGGAAATTCAATGAAATGACATATGGAAAGTTAGGAGTTAGAGCTGCCATAATGTGAGTTTGGTGTCTAGTAACTTTGTGAGGATGAGAATTAATGTAAGCTAAGGTAATACTGAGAAATTTTTCTCCTAATATTATGAGCATAACAGGGTGGTATCAACTGATGATGGTTGAGAGATGGATTAAATTGGCGAAGCAGTAAGATTAGGAACACCTCCCAATAATAATAGGAGGCCTTGTAGGTAGTAAGAACGCCAACACATAAGGGGTTTCCTATTATTCATAGTTAGTTCTAAATTGTGTGAGATTTTGAGTTGGTTGGGCATTAAGTTGCTTTGGTGAAGTGAATTGGTTGATTCAAAGCATAAGAACTGAAGAAAAAAAATGTGAATATTTATTCAATCTTTATGCAGTTTAAACGTTTTGATCAACTTGTATAATTTTTCCATGTTGGTGAAAAGTGAAAGAACCATAAGAGTGAAAAATGCTATGAGAATTAACATCCTTCCACTCAAGTATCTGAGCCTTCCAAAAATTTTCAATAGTGAGGTATGGATTCATTGAAAGGAAACTAGTGAAGGTTGAAAGGAGGATTATGATGAGGGTTACTAAGGGCATATTCTAGAGTGTTTGGTAACATTCCAAATAATTGTTCAAACTCACCTTAGGTGCAATTGCATCCCATAGTTACCACCTTGGTTAGATCCCGTGTGATTTGGCCACTAAGTCACCTTTGTCTAATGTAGGTAAGAGAATATAAGATTTTTGGAATCAATATTTGATGTAGAACCTTGATGATCCAGGTGGATATTGGTGGCCACCTGCCAAGTCCACCTGGACCCCCACCATTGTCTTTCTCAGCATTTTCAGTTTCCTTAATTGTAGCACAACTTACTATTTTTAGCAGTTTTTCAGGTCCTGAACTTCCAGAGCCGTTTTGAGGCCCTAAACGACGTTTTTTGGGGAATCCGGGGGCAACATGGGTCCATGGAATGGATCAATGTTGCTCGTTCCAACAATGATAGTGCTCGGATAGATCTTTCTAATGAGCTATTGTATGCGTCAAACGGAGATCATATGCCAAAGTTACGACCCCGGGAAGTTGATGTACCAATTCACCCCAAACGGGGCCCACAGTTTGGCGTTTCATCTCCTAGGGTTAGGTTTTGGAATGTTAAGGGTTTTTCCATTGTTTCTCAACAATAAATAGGCCTTCGAGCCTCATTGTAACATAGTTCAGAGGCATGTAGCCATCACATCTCTTCTCAGAGATAAGCTACCATCGCCCTAGCTGGTTTATTTCCATTTCTGGTTGTAAGCATATTTCAGTATTTTCCATTAATGAAATGAAGTATTATTTCCGCTGCATCTTTGTGTATATGGTTATCTCTGTAATTTGTTGCGTTCCTGTTTAAATCCGGATCACTTGACCAAGAATTGGGAAACTCAAGGAGGTTCACAAGTTTTAATTCTAAGCCTTAACCCCTTCATGAGTTTCTTCTTGCTACTAGATTTTTGGACACTTGGATGAGGAAGGATTTAAAGATCCCTAAAAGGAAACTTTTGATGTTTTAAATGACATTGACTAAGGGTTTTTTTTGGATCTATAAGCCCAAAGTCCCACCAAACTACAAATTTGATTTATGATGAATCGATGGAAGAACTTTTTGTGTTGAATTAATATTTCTTTTTAGAGAGTCTTAGAGTTGGGAGGATGGCCCAATTTTTTTTAACTTAGTAAATGAAGCGAATTCCTTATAGATAATAATCGACTTTTTGATTCTCCTAATTTACTTATGAGTGCAAGGGAAAGATCATACTGTCCAAAATAGTCCCAAAATAACTTGAAGTGTGTGATGTTAAGTGCGTGCAATGAATTGTGGGTAAAAGCATGTTAATGTGTATCCCTTTTTCCCTTTTTGTGGCAAAGAAGTTTTATAAAAATAAATGGAGTTGGAATGTTTACTCTTAAATTTACAAAATCATCAAAAATTAGGTGGTGGTAAAAGAAGACAAAACATGTCAATTTAAATTCAATTTCATGTCATATTTTTTCTAAAATTTAATATATATATATATATATATATATATATATATATATATATATATATATATATATATATATATATTATATATATATATATATATATATATATATCGAATTTATTCATTTTCTTTAAAAGATATCATTAATATTTTGCATAAATTTTTAAGTAGTGACAAAACTGCGACCCCCCATTTCTCTATTGATTTATGTTTTTTAATTCCAATTTCTTTAAGAGATGTGTTGTAAACATTCTAAAGATTGTTTAAAAAATTTAAAAATAAAAAGTAAGCATATTTTTTAATTATTATTAAAATACTAGTAAAAATGATCATCTTTTCGTATATATAAAACCGCGACCCAAGAAACTACCCTTTCAAGTTTAAAAAATCAATTTTTTTTAATAGAAATTTGAAAATAACATATAACAAAATGTTAAAATTATTTTTTGAAATTTTTTAAAATATATTTTAAATTTTTTATAATAAATTTTTTAATTATGATTATGATAACATATTTTATATTATTCAAAATGTAATATATAAAATTATTTGTTTAGAAATTCTAATTCTATTTTTATATATATATTTTAAGGAGTTTTAGCATTTCATTTAATTTTACATAAAGTTATTTACATTTTGTGAATGATTAACCATAGTTTTTACCAATATTTACTATCACTTGACTTAATTGCAAATTTAGTATTTACTTTTTATAACATTATTTATATTTTATAAACCCATTAAATAAGTTCACTATAGCCTTTACCAAAATTTATTGTGAGTTAACTTTGTTACAAATTTAGCATTTATTTTTTATAATTAGCGAGTATGAAACTCAACTCATTTAATTGATATTTTTATATTATTATTTTTTATCTTTTTTCATTTAAGTATTTTTTGATTTTGCCATATAATGAAACACATTAACATGCTTTTACCCCTTTACCAATGTCATATTTTTGAATTGAAATATGTGGATATCACTATCCTTAAATTTTTCTAATTAAACTAAATGAGATTGTATCATCGCAAGGAAACACAAGATTTGTGCATGTAGGGAGCACGTACTTCCTTTTCTAATTAATTATATGTTGAGTTTTTTCTGTATTTAAAAAGGGAGATGAAGATGACTTAGAATACTTTTTGATTTACCAAGATCACAACATGCCCAACGTGAAGAGCATACTTGGATGGAAAACTTATTTTCTAGTTTAATGCTAAAAGTGATGTAAATGGAACTTAATTAATGAACTCAAATGCTTTGTCAAAAATGGCCATCCATGTGGCAAAGAAAAGAAATAAATGGCTCATTTTGAGCTCTTTTATCCATTATTTGACCTACTTAAGCTTCCAGCAGCCAAACGACATAATTGAGATATAGAAAATAAGTTTTATCAAGAACTTTCCATCATTTATGTAACAAAGTATAAATATAAGCATCCACATTATATTTATAAATAAATAATACATGAGTTTATAAAAAATTATATTATATACAGTTATACAAGATTTTCATAAATAAAATTTACATATTTCAAAAGTTAATTTTCATTTTATATATATATATATATTTTTATGGAATGTCTATATATGTTATATAATATTATTAATTATCATATTATTAATTATCTTTTTAGATGAAGAGATTTTTTTTTTTTTTTGATTAGATTATTATATTGTTTCAAATCCATTTTAATGCTTTTAGAGTGGAAAAAGTTGAGGAATAAGCTCATAATACCATTTTCACTGGTGGGACTTAGTTTGGTAAATTAGGGTATGAAACCTCATGGGAGCATTTTGAGTCATTAAAATATTTTTTTGAAGGTAAAAGTTTTCCTTTTTAGTGCAATATAGTTTTTTTCATGTCCTACACAGGGATCTTTCTAATGATACAAGAGTCACCTCAATCAATGTCCGTATGTAGAAGTTATGCCACTTGGAAGTTGACCTTTCTGTTTTCACCACCATAATTCGTGAGGATGCCATGTCAACTCCCATAACTCATGGAAAAAGGGCTAACCACATGACTATGATGAAGAAGACTCTAGAAGAGTCCATATTGTAACTCTAGTTAAGATTTGAGAGAGTCAAAACCTATCCACTAGTAGGCTATCAAGATGCGTTATAACTGGGCCATTAGGAGGAAAAGGGGTTCCATTCCTTTTGCACGTGTTCCATAGACGAGTACAGTAGCCGAGAGGGATAGGGAGAGAGTATGAGGATTTTTGCACTATAGTAGTCCACTAGCCATACTTCTTTGTACTCACAACCATTTTATATTTAGAGAGAGCAGAGAGACCTCATATTCTAGCTAGGTTTTCTCCTAAAAGGGTTTCCAAGGAGACATCTTGTGTCAAATTTGTTTATGACTTTTATTTCACTATTTTCTATTGTTTGCATAACTTTTAATTTTCATGCATACACAATAAATAATATTATACAGATCTAGAAATCTAGAGAGAAATAAACTTAATGTGTAGATTTTAGATTTTTAAATTCAATTTTATCATATTTATTATGATTAACTATCTAATAGAATATCCATAACAATTTACAAATCATTTTTAATGATTTCTATTATTATAGAAATTCTCACTGTAGATCACCTGATAATGCAATAAACTAAAGCAAAATACTTGATCTACTTCTACAAACAAACTTGCGAAAGCTTAATCGATTTTTAGCAAGATCAAATAGAACACATATAACAAAAAATAAGAAATCAATCACACATGAACACAGAAGAATACTCTAGGGAAAGCCTCAGCTAAAAACCCTGCTATCTGTATTATCATACAAGTGGAAATATCTCAGGATTACACAAAGCTTTAGCTCTTAAGCTATCCAGCTCTCAATACAATCCCTCACTAATACTCATAGACATAATAGACAACACATATGCCTTCCTTCAGCCCTCCAAGCCTCCTATTTCCTTGTGCAATTTTTCTTGGGTCTTCAAGCTACCACCTGTGTGTAATTACCTCACACACTGCTCACCAAACTCAGAAATAACTGCGCAATCCTCAAGGAAAGAATTCCTTCTGCATGCAAGAGATATCCTCAAGGGAATATTCCTGCAACTGATAGTACACTGTCCCATCCTTTGATCTCAACTGGGTCTCTGTCTGAACTGACATACATGAGTTATTTATGAGAGAATATTCAGTTATCTGAAGTACACTAGTTGCATGCATGCATGCATTGACTAACTGAACTCACAATCAGTTCCATAAACTATTGGAACTAATCTAACTAGACTTAACTCAGTTAACTGAGCTAACTAATTACAACTCAAAGTACAACTCATCATGATCTCCTTAATTAAGGGATAACTTTCTCAATCAAAGGGATAACTATTGCATGTCTTCACATAGACTTCATGTTTGATTTTCTCTAACTAATTAACTCAAGATGAATTAATTAATTATTTTACAAACAGTTGTTGAGCTCAAATTTGAATTTTAATTTAGGGACTAATTAAAATTGGAATATATTCCGAAATGCTATTTATAACAATGTTATTTTTGACATTTCTATATTTAGCATTTTTTCTTGCTATTTTCAACAATTATCATTAATGTAATAGAAAAAACCACACATTTATAATGTTCTAAAAAATATATTATATTATTAAAAGTTCAATGTTATAACTTTTTAATTAATTTATTTAATTAATAACTCAAACTTCCCATAAGAAGGAACGCAACCATGGTTGCATTTTATATTTAATATTATGATATAAACAATTTTCCATGCTATGTATGCATTATTCAACTAAGTGTTAATGACTTATAGGTTTTTATTAGGTGAAAGTCACTTAGGGCTTGCACCTTCTTCCATCACTTTCGCAAGCACATCTGCACACAACTATTATTATATAGACACTGAACATGAATAGGGTGATAACAACACCCCGTTTTCATTAATCCAAGAAACCACCCATGACCATTACATGTTTTGATTTCATGAATCATAAAAAAAAAAAAAGATACTTCACATTAATTTAAACCAAAATCTACAAATACACACAGTACTATGATGTAAGTGTGCATGCAGAACTCGGTATGTAGTAGTATAATTTAAACTCCATGCACTCACATGGAGATATGCAATTACTTAGATTCTAAAATGTTGCACACAAACATATGTATACTATACTTTTAATTTATAATATTTTAAACTTCCCACCACAAACGTAATATCATTATGATGTAAAACATTCTCGATATCTTATATTTCTTACACTAGCTTAAAGTTCATTATGTGATTACCGATTTATCTAAAAAAAGGTCGAGGGATTTTTCCTTTTTTTAATGAGACTCTTACAAAGTTTTCATATTTTTATGGGTTAAAAGGTTAAAATTTAATCGGAATTTATCAAGTGGTGGTTCTCATATGACTAATTAATTTTTTTTGAAGTTGCTTAATGTTAATAGAGCATCATTCTGGGCAGTTTGACTTTTTCAAAATAAATATGATATCAATGTCACTATTGTCACTAATTTTTTTAATAGGTTATTTTTAATATATTAATATCACTCACTATTTTTTAATATATTAATATCACTATTTTTAATTTATTATTCGATATAATAATTGATTTTTATTTTTATCTTTCCAGATGTTTTTTAATTAACAAATTTCATTTTAGTTTAGTTAAAGTGATTTTAGTATTATTATTTTTTTGTTTAATTTTAATAAGAAATAGACCAGCACTTTTTTTTTTTAAGTTTTTTTTGTTAATTTAGTTATTTTTATAAAGTATAATTAAAATTCATAAAATAAAAGTGTATATATATATATATATATATGACATGAGTTGATTTTAATTAGTGTCACTATAACCTCTATGTATATGAATGGACTACTTGTGAATTTGAATTAATGATATCACAAAGAGTATTTTAATGACACACTCTATCTTTAATTGAATTACACCTGAAGGGAACATTTTTTTGAAAAGTTAAAAATATAATTATTTTGATTTACTATAATTCTATGAACTATTAGTAAAATCTAATGAACCTTTTGTCTAATTTTTTGAATTTGTACATGGAAGGAGGAGTCAACTCATAGCATCATCTTCCCACCTAAAAAGAGATTACCTTAATTAATCCCCTCTTTTTATGTGTAAATTATCCAAAATTACACAAATTTTAGTCAAATTTGAATAAATTTCATTATTTTTCTAAAATTTTCAAACTTGAAGATAAAGGGCACCCCACTTCTTCCCCCTCCCAAAGCCATCTATTCATTAAAGTTCTAGAAATTAGTCGTAATATAGTGAAATTCATTGTGTTTCACAAACTTTATCACATAAAGCAGAGAGTGTAATTTCTAGTATTAGCCTCCCAACCTATACTTAAAATTGTAAAAAAAATAGTTTAAATTGAGAAATATTTTTTTTAAATTTCACAATATTTTTACAAAGTTCAAGCATAGGAAAAAAATAATATTCAAAATTCCCCACAATCCTCGATACACTTCCCCAAACCCCTATGATTTAAATCTCAAATAATTTACTCAAATTTTGTAATATGCTTGATTGATGCAGCCCTTTGTAATATGCTGGATTGATGCAGCCCTTCTTTTATATAAGGAAAATAAATAAATTAAAAAATGGATAAAATTTAACAAACTTGGAAATTTTTTTCAAAATTCTCCATATTTTGAAATGAAAACAAATCTCGAAAAAAATCATCAAACTAGAAAAACAAATTGTTTTAATCCAATTAAATAATTGCACACCCACAATTCTTGTTTTGAAGTGTGTAGTTCTTCATAAAGGTAATCATGTTAGGAATGTTCTATTGAAGACCATCATAATTGAGAATTAACCGAGTGGCATTTGTCAACTTACAATTCTTTTATTTAACTCAGTGGCATCGTATAATATTCTGACAAATATTTATTTACACTGGTATGGTTTTGTTGGTTGCAAAACAAGGGATTCTTCTTGCGTTGCAATGAGAACGTCTTACAAAAGGTAGCCCCCGTGTTAAAAGAAAATGATCAGAATTTATAACATCTTTTCATAATTGTCATAGTTTGTAAAATGATTATTGTCACAAACTACATATCTTATTTGTGAGGGTTCACGATTGTATGACCCCGTTGTATTATAGTCATTATAAACTATGGAATTATTGATAGAGTTTATAATCATTATAAACTATGGAATTATTGGTAGAATTTACTAGTTTTAAACGTATTTATATGAGGAAATTTCAGGGATGCTTTTCCATAGTTATTGTTTTTTGGTTGGGTTATATTAGTGCCTAATTCAAATTGAATTTTAATTAAGATTTTGTTAATTTAAAATTATTCAAATGCTAACAAAATTAATAACAATAAGTTGAAGTAATTCATTGAAGTAATAATGTGTATGTACATTTTAACATATAAATATGATATTATTAATTTTAATCTATGTTACATATTAATATATAGATCTATTTTAAGTATGGATCTAATATGAGTGGAGAGGGATTAAATTTTTTCATGTGCAAAATTTTTTAAAGTGCAAAATATAATTTGTTGTTTTTCATTGTTTAAATTGTATTTGTGAATATTAAATAGAGTATATATATGACCAAATAAACTTTTTAACCATAATTTTATTTTATTTTATTTTTATTTTTTTAACTTAAACATCTTACTCACACATTTTTTTACTTCTAATTACTTTAAAACATATATTTTTTTATAGTGGACATTAATTTTCTATTTAGAACATGATTTTTATTTGTATTTTAAAAGGAAATGGAAGTACGAACAAACTTAGACATCCCCTATCCCCTCATATTGAGTTATAGAATGAGCACGAGCCGCACTCAATAAAATAGTTATATAATTCAAAAAAAAATATTCAAATTTATCGTATTTCATTCTCATTATTATCATTTTGTTTTAATTAGTTTGAATAATAGGTGTCTCTTCCATGGATATCCTTGTTAGGCAATGGATCATAATTATTATTGATAAATTTGCACTTGATATCACCTCTAAATTCAAAAAATGCATTAAAGTTTCATGATGTTTCTTAGAAAAAATACTATATATTAATGTTATATTAATACTTATTAACTAAACATAAATAATATAAATAGTTATTAATTATTCTTTTCGAAGTATGTATATAGCTTACGAAATATGTGGTTTTTTTTCCCTTAAAAGAAGAGAACATGAAGAAGGGAATATTTGGTTACCTTGGTGATTCTATATGGATATAAAATTTAAATTATAGCATTTATATAAAAATTTGGAGAAAACTAATAAAATTTAACATTTTTTTATAATTAATAATAATTCTTATTTAATCTTTCTTTTTAAAAGTTTTCCTCTATCATAAAAGGCTTGGGTAATACTAGGATGAAAGACTTAATGTATATGGGGAAACTATCCTTTCATCTACTGAGAGTAACACTATGATAAAGGACTTATGTATAGATAGAAACTAATAAACATAAAAATTGATAAACTTCTCAATTTTTTAAAAGTCATTCAAACCTTAAAAAATATGGACTAAATATGGAGATTATTGGTTTAATTATCGGAAGATAAATGAGGTATCTCTCTTTTGATTATCAATATCATTTAAAGATAAATTATAACATAAGAAAAAAATTAAAATGAGAAAAAAGTGAATATTATACTATAATATTATGAAATTTAAATTAAATAGTCAAATTGATTTTTATTGTAAGTAATTAAAAAAGAAGAAGAAGTTAAAGTTGTTAAATAAACATACACTCTCATAAATTTTAAAGTGAAATTGGACATTGGACTACACATAAAATACTCTAGAAGAAAAAATTATCTATTTATAATAAAAGAAGAAGATTATGATTATTTTTCTTATCAAAGTGGAGTGAGTTAACATTCTTAATAAAGTCATCTCACAAAGCTTCTTTTGGATTTTTTTAATAGCATGTTTTAATTATATTAATTATTTTTTACATTTATTTTCTAAAGATCTTATAATATTTTGAGGATGTTTTTTTCAGAATTTGGGCCTGGTTTAGCTTCAATGTTAAATGGAAGAGTGTTCTATTTCTTTACTATATGCACAAGATTGGGTAAGGTCATCATTCCTTGGGACAATTTTGATCCCCACATTAGCTCTCATTTTCAACCATTTCCATGAAACTTGAATAAATTATTTGATGAAAGTCTACAGGGCTGAAAAGGTAATCTCACTATCACTCAAATTAAATTGAATTAAAATTTTAACTTTTATATATTCAAACTAAATTATATTGTTATTATTATTAGTATTTGTGACTAGGAGAATCAGCAACTGAGTTGGTTTAAGACTAAATTGATTACTAAATTGATGTTGAGATTAAATTGATTCCAATTGCTACCACTATAACCCTTAAGTAGCTACATATGCCCCTTTATATACATACAGGATCAAAATACTTCTTCATATATATGGCTTTGCATACACATATCATAACACTTTCATTTTCACAAGTTACCAATCAACCTACCAAAAAAACTAAATTATGTAATTACTAATTCTAAATTTTCATATATATTATTTACATTTAAATTTTTTAATTTAAAAAATATTACATGAAAATAAAAATGGTAATTCACATTTAGTAAAATATAATTTAATTTATATTTAAAATCAATTATTTTTATAAATATAAATCTGTTTATTAATAAATTAATAAATTTATGGTAAAAAAAGAATAGCACTTTTATGTTATTCGTTTTTAAATATATAAAATTTTCAATACGGATGTACAAGCATTTGACTTTAAAATATGGAAAATTAAAAAATTGGAAATTTAAATTCCTCTGAAGTGATATTTCGAAGCTCCTCAAATTAAACCATTTTATATTTATTTTTATGAGAATATTATAAAATTATAATAAATTTTCGAAAAACCAGAAGAAATTTTTCTTTCATCTGCCCTAATGTCATACATAGAACAGGTCTTTCATCTTCCCTAAATTCATACATAGAACGTGCCTCCTATTCATGGAAAGCAAATCAAACCTAAAAAAGAAACCAGAGACTTTTATAATGAACTAATAATGAACATTAGTTGGACGAATTCTTTCGTTAGACAAGACTGATTTGAAATCATAATCTAAATAGGGTTGTTGTACCTCACTTTTGGACGTTCTCCAAAAGCGAGGCGACAAAATGTATTCTGTTCCACTTTTTATGTGATGCTTTATTGTCCTTGGTAATGCCAGTACAATACAATACTCTCAGTAAAGCTGAGCCACATATTGCACATAGAATAATCTTCAAAACCATTTTTTATAGTTTCAAAATCATGACAATACAATATTACAATTTATCTTCTGATTGAACCACAGGCATAGTTGCAGGCTTCTCTCTGCTGTACTAGTGCCTCATTATTCTATAATAATAGATCGTTCAATTCCTTTTGAGAATATTCCAGAGACTGGCCAGCTGTTGTTATTTATCTGGAAGTTGTATATGCTTATTATTGGATTTTGGTAAGTTAGTTATTCAGATGCAGACATATATAGCTCTGTACATTTATAGCCATGGGCAAGCTAGTTATTTGTTTTGTTGCCAAACGAATTAAATGCAGAAAAATCCAATGAATTCTCATTCTGGATTAGAGCTGTAGATGGATTTTGGAGATTTATATGATGCATACATGAGTACTGGAGTGGCTGATGTCTCGTAGGAAATCTGGCTTGCAGCTTCCAAGTTATATTGATTATGAGCATTGAATACTGTATCTGTGAGGCATTAATGTAGCTAGACGACTGTAAGGTTTGCTGGCCCATGTAATAACAAGTACAACTGAAGGTTTGCTCCCCCATTAATAGGAATTGCGAATGCATGGTTATCTTTTTGTGCCATCAGGCTAGATTCTATGTAGAGAAGGGGAAATACAAGAGTACCAAGTCATATAACGGTTATCAATGTATTTTGGAAAATAAAACATCTATATATGGCTGTCGAACTTGCATATATCTATCAAAAAGTACGTGGGTCTAATATTGTCAATTGCACGAATTCATTGAGAAGCCAAAACTAATGGTAAATGTGGTTGGATAGTATATAGTGAGTATCAATGTGAAGTTCCGAGGTGCACAATTTAACTTCGTGAGTTTGGGGTGCGGAGCTCTGCATAATCAGAGAAGCTAGTTTTTTGTTTTTTTCACAAAATTGTTGTTGTTCTGGGAATACGATCATGCCTACGTGGAAGACACACATTTTGTTTAAACCATGCAGAATGTGGAGGTGGCCATTAGCAATACCTCCGTGGATGGATTTCATGGTGCACATTGTAGAGGTGTGGAGGAAGCCTATGAGGAAGTGGCCTATGAGGAAGTGGTAATAACAAGAAATTGCAAAAATTATTATGGAAATAAAGCATTATTAAATAATGACATAGCATAAATGATTGTGAAAACAAAGTATTGTTAAATAACTATAAAATATGAACCTCATACTATCTTAATCAATTACTTAGTGGTAGAGATAAAGAGTAGGCTAGGTTACAATTATTTATCTTATATTTTTATTTTTATAGTGTAAATTGCATCTCTCCTTATGTAAATTGCCAAAGATTGCACAAAATTTAATCAAATTTGGACAAATCTCACTACTTTCTAAAACTTTCAATCTTGGAGGAAGAGGGTACCCCATTTCTTTAACCCCTCCCAAATCTATCTATTCTTTAAATTTCAAGAAGTTTGTTATAATATAGTAAAATTTTGTTGTGTTTAACAAACATTATTGCACAAAAGCAAAGCTTGTAATTTCTACCATGGGCCTCCTTCCTCCATGCTTAAAATTGCTTAAAAGTCTGTTTAAATTTGGAAATGCTTTTATTAATTTCTTCATATTTTTCCCAATTTCAAGCATGAAGGGGAAGGAAATAATAGCAAGAATCTCCCTACAGTCCTCACTTCTCTTCCCTAAACCACCTATGCTTTAAATTTCGAATAATTTACTCAAATTCTAAGAAACCAGAGTCATCCAAACCCCCTCTCGTGTCCTGACTCCCACGAATCATACACAATTTGCTAGTACACGTGTCCTAAGAGTGTGTCCAAAGTGTCCTGTATCATGGGATTCTACAAACACACAAATCCCAATAACGTGCCCAACGTGTCCCGATTTTGGGACACTTGTCTCGTAGAAAAGAGTGTTGCGCAACCAAAAAAGCCTGATTTGGACTCATTTAACACTCATTCTTGAGTGTGTCTTCCACTGTGAGTTTGTGGGAGCTTCTAGCAAAGGGTTTGGGAGCATTTTGGAGGTGATTCAAGCAACATATAAGTGCATTTTTTTTATATATTTTTTTTGCATTTTTACTACACAATTTGTAGGTGCATTTTTTTTACAATTTTTTGCATTTTTTCTTTATCTTTTTACAACATTCATGGCTCAATCAAGGGTAGTAGGGAAGGGGCAAAAGGAATGGGAAGAATTTCCCCATTGGTAATGTCCGTCCTGTTCAAATTTCATGAGGGTATATAAGTGTTCCCTCTATTGGAAGTGGGTTGCAATAACAACTTCAAATGTTGAGGGTATAATGAATTTAGAAAGACAACAACCTCAAGGAAACAAATATCCCTAGTGGAAATATGTCACAAGAGATCAAGGGTCGGCCAACAAGTTGAAGGGAGGAGACAATGATGCTTGGAAATGCAACTATTGCAACAATAATTTCAAGAGAACTTATTACCATGTGAAAGGTCGTTTGTTGGCTTTACCAGGTTATGGAATTGGAGCATGTATAATGGTGTCTTTAGCTAAGAAGAAAGAAATGGAAAAAGAGGTCAATGTTGGTGTGGCAAGGGTGGTTACATCATCTAAAAAAATAAGAATGATGATCTCCTTCCATTCTTGAGGAAAAGCAACAACAAATTTCCATTTAAGAGTTTTGGTGGGGGTGTGGGTCAAGTAGAAAAAAGAAAGGTAGTGGTACTTGGTCCAATGGACAAGATTTTTCAGAAAGAGAAATGGGAAGAGCTTGATCTCGCCATTGCATTCTTTTTCTATTAGAACTTCATATCCTTTAATTTTGCACGCTCACCTTTATTTCTTAAGATGTGTCGAGCTATAACACAAGGGGCTCCATCAGGGTATGTGTCTCCTATGTTAGAGAAGATTAGAACCGCATTGTTGACTAAGACAAAGAAAGAGGTGGACAAAATGCTTGAGCCTATTAAATCAACATGGCCAATATCTCGGGTCAGTATTGTTTATGATGGATGGACATATCCAACACGCAACCCACTCATCAACTTCATGGTATCTTCCTTGAATGGACTAGTTTTCTTGAAATCAGTGGATGCCCTCAGACAATACAAGGATGCACAATATATTGGCGGGTTGTTCATTAAAGTTATTGAAGATGTAGGTGTTGATTCTTGTGTGCAAATCATTACAGATAATGCACTTTTTTGTAAGGTTGTTGGCATGATTGTGGAAGCTAAATATCCACAAGTATTTTGGACACCTTGCATTGACCGTTCCTTGAATTTAGCACTTAAATCTATTGTTTCTTATGTGCCTTAGATTGGAAGTATTATTGAGGATGCACAACATATTCACAACTTTGTACAAAATCATACAAATCCCCTCACAATCTACAAGGAGTACACCAATCTATCATTGTTGAAGATTGCAGATACACGGTTTACCTCTCATTCATCATGTTGAAGAGGTTGAGGGAGGTCAAGACTACTCTCTGGGCCATGGTTATTTCATAGTTTTGGTATTTTTGGAGAAAGGCAGATAAGCAGCCTCAAAAAGAGTCAAGAACACATTGTTAGATGATGCTTGGTGGGAGAGGGTAGATCTCCCTATTAAGATCATGGACCTTACCATTGCTTTGCTACGATTTGCACATACAAACCAACCCATCCTAGGAGAGGTTTATGAGGGATGGGATTCCATGATTGACTCTGTGAGGACCATTATTTTACAGAGTGAGTTCTCTAAGTATGATACATCATTAGAGGCCTTCTTCACCACCATATATGATATTCTAGTTAGCAGATGGGACAAGAATTGCAAATCTTTGTATTTTTTTGCTTACTCATTGAACCCAAAATACTATAGCCATGAGTGGTTGAATGGTGGACCTTCCGAGAGATTCCCTCCTCACATGGATGGTGAAATTTCATAGGGGAGGAAGGATGCATTAAGGTGGATTTTTTAGGATACAACATCCCTTGATGATGTGGAGGATGCCTTTGTAGAGTTTTCCAATGGCACTGGGCGATTTGCAGGCTATGATGTGATTGGAGATAGAGGGGACTAAGAAGCCCTATTCTTGATGGGAAACTCATGGGGAAACAAGCCCTCTTCTACAACAGTTAGCCATGAGGCTCCTCTCTCAGGTGACTTCATCTTCTTGTTGCAAGAGGAATTGGATCACATATGGGTATTTGTATAGTGTCAAGAAGAGAAGACTTGATAATTTCAGGGCAGAGACAATGGTGTATGTGCACAACAACCTTCGTCTTATTTACAAGCAAAGGGATGAGTGGTTGAATGGAAAGACAAAGATGTGGGGTATCTTTCTTAATGATATGGGTTTGGACAACAGTGTTGAGTTGATATTGGCCTACTTGGATCTTAATGACCCAGTGCCAAGGCTTGTCACTTTTGATGATGGTGATACTATTGAGGGGTCATTCTCCACACTAGCAGAGATGAAATTGGATACAGAGGAGGAGGATGTAGTAGAGGAGAGTAGTAGTGACCATGGAAATGATGTTGATTTTGATGATGATGATTGATGACTCATGAGTCATGAGCTACCTACTACCTTGCAGTTGTTTTGTATTTTCTATTTCTATTTTCCATTGGCATTGCTACTACTTGTATAACACATTTTGATTTTGACAACTTAATGATACAACTGCGGTTTTTTGTCTTTCTCCTATTGGATCATCAATTGTTGATTCCCCGAATATTCGGGAATCAGACAGACATGTGCGCGGTCAATTTTTTGGCTGCACCCATGTCCGTCTGATTCCCGAATATTCGAGGAATCAACAATCAACTTAAGCTTAGGGATCCAAAACCTGGGACACAACCAAAAATCGATCAGCCAACCCATATGGGATTTGATTTGAATTGGATTATGACAGATTTGTGTTTTGGAATATATTTACATAGAGCAGTAAAAATAACTTACTGTTATTTCACATAGAATATACTTGTGCAACAATTAATTAACATAAGGAATGCCTGTTATATATCTAGGGGGGATAATATGGGGTACCAAGGGAGGTACCCAAGGTAATAATGTAATAATGGGATGGGCCATAGTAATAAATAAGGTGGTTAACCCATATCATGTAAGGGACCACAAGTAGTTAGTAATAATGTAATGGCCCCATGGTATTAGTTGATGGTATAAGGGAACCATGGTAATGTCCCATGGTATTGTATGTATGAGGCCTATATAGAGGCTAGAGACTCCACATGGAGAGGTGTCAAGGAATAGTGTCAAGGATTATTGTATGAACAGGCATATGGCTTGTGGAGTGTTCTCCTTCCTTAAGGAGTGAATGTATGGTGTTGCCCTACCTTAAGAGTTTGATCAATAAAGAATCATTTCATATTATTTCTGGGTTTATTTGCATTGTCTTATATTTTCATATCAAATCTATAATATTTTGGGTTAGATTATAACAAGTGGTATCAGAGCTATAACAAGTGGTATCAGAGCTATAACAATAAAGTGAATCATTTCTATCTATTTATCTCTTATTGTTTCTGGGTATATTTGCATTATCTTATATTTTTGGATCAAATCTATAACAAGTGGGATCAGAGCTATAACAAGTGGAATCAGAGCACTTTCTTAGGCAAAAGTGGAGAATTTTTTTTTATTTTTTTGTAGGATTTCGAGGGCGGCGAGTTTGTAGATCAGATCTGTATGTTTTGGTGCAAGACCTGGAAAATCTAATTGCAGATCTGGATTCTATGTGAAAAAATATTCGATTTCAAAAAAAAAATCGGCTGAATCAGAGTCCGGATGAAGGAGATATCACTAATCTAAAAATCAGTGGTGTTGTAGACAATTTTTTGGGGAAGCGAAATTGCGGCGCAGATCTAGACATCCTGGCACAAGATCTACAAAATCTAATTGCAGATCTGGATTCTTTGTGAAAAAATACCCAATTTAAAAAAAAAATCAGTCAAATCGCAGTCCGGATGAGGGAGATATCGTTGATTTAAAATCAGCTCTTTTTTTAGAAATTTTGGTGACGGCGGAAGAGTAGCAGCGTAGATCTGAAATTCTAGTGCCTGTATCAAGATTTCTATCACATGGGCAGATGCAGAATGATTGTTCCATTTCTGAAAATAGGTCATAATAGGGATTCTGAGCAATATTGACGGAATTGTGACAAATTCAAATTTTCACCATTTTTTTTCAAAACCCTCTTCATGGCTTCTAGCAAGGTTCTATTATTTACAGGAAAAGATAATGGTCCTACTATTGAAGAATACATACAAAAACACAAGTTATTATGGACACATCATTGGAGAACTTTTGTAGTGTGTAATTTTGAAGACGAGGCAACCACATGGTGGGGATTACTTAACCAAAAGAAGTGTTCCAACGTGTCTGATGAAGAATTTGAAAAATTACTTTTAGACAGATGGTCTCATGCCAGAAAACAAGATAAGGAGAAACATGTGGGGCTATTTCCTACTGGTATATCCTTATTGCAGGTTCATGGATTGATTCAGAAAGAGAAGATCATTGTTTCTATAAATCCTAGTTGCAAGCATAATTTTATCAATGTTAATTTGGTAAAAAAATTGCAAGTTCCAAAAAAACACATTGAAAACACACAGGTGGATGATGAGGATGTTCAATTGTATAAGGATTTGAAGATTTCTATGGATAAGTATGTGTTGCATGGTGATTTTTATGCTTCAGATATGGATAACATGGATGTTGTTTTGGGATACCCTTGGATGGAATTAGTGGGTACTATCAATATTAATGTGCAGAAGAAATTCCTGAAGCTCTGGTATAAAAAGAAGAAAATTACATTACAGGATATTTCCATCAATAAACAGGTAGAGTCCACGAACGTTGAAGCAGAAGATGTCCCAGGGACTGACATATCAGATGATGAGCCTTTGTTGATCGACAATCAAACACAAACAGAGGCTGAAGTAGAAAAGGTTACAGGTACATCAGATGAGGGCTCAATGGTTGAAGTCATATTGGAAAAGAAGACACCACAACAGGCACCACAGTAGGGTGAACTAAAGAAAAAGACACCGTGGGTTAAAACTTCAAAATATCATCACCCACATCACCCCGCAAGAAAACAACAAACAAGATGGCAACCAATTAGCCACAAGGACAACAACCCCCGTATGACGGATAGCGAGGAGTGAAGATCCACCTACTACACATCAGCACAGAAGGGCTGCCACGGTCAACTTCCATCTCAAGCGAGCGAGGCACCAGCGAGATCGAGGGTTCACCTTTCTCTTGGATGGCTAGATTCACATGCATGGTACCAGTGGACTACTCTTTTGAGTAGATCTTATTAGTTGTGTCCTTCCCATGTTTCGGGGACGAAACATGCTAAGGGGGGTAGAATGTTATATACCTAGGGGGGATAATATGGGGTACAAAGGGAGGTACCCAATGTAATAATGTAATAATGGGATGGGCCATAGTAATAAATAAGGTGGTTAACCCATATCATGTAAGGGACCACAAGTAGTTAGTAATAATGTAATGGGCCCATGGTATTAGTTGATGGTATGAGGGAACCATGGTAATGACCCATGGTATTGTATGTATGAGGCCTATATAGAGGCTAGAGACTCCATGTGAAGGAATATTGTCAAGGATTATTGTATGAACAGCCATATGGCTTGTGGAGCGCTCTCCTTCCTTAAGGAGTGAATGTATGGTGTTGCCCTACCTTAAGGGTTTGATAATAAAGAAGAATTTCTATCTATTTCGATCTTGTTATTCTTGGGTTTATTTTCATTATCATATATTTTTGGATCAAATCTATAACAATGCCACTTTAATTTGAAGCTTCCATTAACATAGTAATAATTACATTGACTTTGGATTAAAAAATCAAATAAAAATCAAATAAAATTCAAATAACATGAAAAAAAAAAGAATAAAAATTCATAACCATCATAGTTTAAAAAAAAAGAATATGAGGTTATTTTGATTAATTAGGTAAAACAATGAGGCTAGCTTTTATCAATAATTAGATTATTTGTTCAATTAGCTCTGAATAAGCCTACATCATGAGATATCAATTATCAATCTCTAAGCTATAGCGAAGGAAATCAGACTATTTTTCTCGATTAGCTAAAAGTACGGAATCGATATTTGAACTAAATTAGAACCAACGAGAGAAATCAGTGTATGAAATTTAACCTCATGTCAATCACGGACCAATTAAAATGCCTGGCAAAATCAAATATGATGTTTTACCTCAACAATACAATGAAAGTCTCTCACCCATCCATATACAGCATCATAGACATGAACCTTAAAAACACTTAATCTTAGTGATTGTATATAGTATCAAAAATCGAATTTCAATATTTACAAACTATTGTAGTGAAGATCAGAATTGGATGAGAATGCTCTACAAAAACCAAAGCTAAACATTTTTCCTTCCCATGAAAATCTTATCCTTCAGAGGCTAAATATCTCAATAAGATTGAACTCCTCACCTCTGCCTCGGTAAGTGCTTAGAGATGTGAGCCAATGACTACATATTACATTTAACAATAGTATCCATGAACAAGCACATATCTTTGGGGCTATTCCCCTCAGGCAAGTGTGCAACATATGATTCGATCACGAGCGCCCCCGCCTTCCCGTCCGCATCACATACAGTGGAACAGCATAAGATCTTCCTTAGAAAAGCTCCGGCTTGAATTGACATACCCATAATCAAAGTAATGAACTTACATGTACATATCACCAAGTTTTCGCTAGAAAGTGTCGAGAGTGTAGCAGTTATGATGGATGAGTAAGGGAATATGAGGTAGGTGGTTACAGATCAATGATTCGTAAACAAGTAGTGAGCTTTTATGTAAATATCGCCTTGTTTCCATTGGAGGGTAACAGATATGATGGATCGCATGCAAGGCAAGTCGTTACAGATGAACACGTAATTGCATTTGAGGCAGGTCATTATAGATGAATAGTTGAACAAACTATTAACTGATGTAAACCAAGAAGTTAGTTTAAATTTCAATAGATGAATAGTTAAATAAATTGTTTACCAGCATAAACTAATTCAATTTAAATTTCAATTGATGATTCAAGGGCGGAAGATGTTTCAATCGTCTAACATTTGATCCTATGGTGCAGAGTACGCCAAAGTGACATGGCAGGGGAGTTTATTTCAGAGGAAATGCCTTACGGCATAATTAAAGTTGGATTTGAATTAAGAATTGGTTAATAACATTAATAATAATATGTTAAATTAAAACTTTGAACTAGTAATATATATATATATATTACTTTGAATTGGTTAATAACATTGTAGCTGAGACTAACATCCGTGGATTTTGGTCTCACTACAATCGTGATTCCAACAAGTGGTATCAGAGTGATAGGTTTCGAGTTCGAAACTCACCCGACTCACGCTTGGGGAGATTGTTGGACATTGGGTTCAATGCTCTTGTGTGTTTCGCGACATGGACTAACCACCTCTCGTGGATCCTAACTATCGTGATTGTAGCAAAGACTAACACCTGCAGATTTTGGTCTAACAACAATATGATCGCAACAGTTAACCACAAGTAACAAAACAACAATTTAACATTGAAGCTAGCCTCCATCCAAACTTTGAAAAAAAATGACTTTTAAAAAATAAATATAATAATTAATTAATTCTATTAATACATATTACTAATAAAAAAATCGATAAGATGCTTTATTGCTTTATGAGCTGCTATATTAAGAAGATTAGCCCACTTCATTTTGATAAGAAAACTAAAGGTAATCTTCTAATCCTCCAATTTTAATATAACTAGATAATTTTCTTTTCAGAATATTTTATGTTTAGTTTGATGTCCAGTTTCACTTTAAAAACATTTTTCATTTTTTTTAATTATTTGCAATAAATAAATAAGTTTTACTATTTATTTTAAGTTTCATAATCTTATAGTATAATATTATTTATTTTAAGTTTCATAATCTTATAATATAGTATTATTTTTTTAAAGTATTTTAAATGATGTTAATAATTTGAAAAAATACTTCATTTATCTTTCAGCAATTAAGTTAAGAATCTTTATTTAATCCATTTATATGTTAAACAATTTAATCTACACATCAAGTCCTTTATCAATATTACTCTAATTTTTTTATCATAGTGTTATTTCTAATGGATGAAAGACAATTTCTAAAAGAAAAGATTAAATCAAAAGTAATGATTTTAATTTAAGGATTATTTTGTTTTCAACTTTAATTTTTTTTGGGTGAGATAAACATGTATGGGGGTATTTGAACTTTGAATTTCATAATTTACATAATACTTCATAGCAAAGTGATTACCAATTAAACTACCCTATAGATGTTGAATTTAAAAAAAAAAATTATAAAAAAAAATGCTAAATTTCTTTTAATTTTAATATAAATGTTATAATTTAAACTTTATATCTATATAAAATCACCAAGATAACAATGAAAGGCATCCTCTCCCTTTTTTTCCCTCTTCTTATCCCAAAAAAAACCACATACGTTATAAGCTATATATACTTAAAAAGAATAATTAATATATATGTATGAATAAATTTTAGTGAAGTATATAATTATTTTATATACAACCTAGATTAATTAATATATATGTATGAATAAATTTTAGTAAATTATATAATTATTTTATATACAACATAGATTAAGATTATATACAGTATCATGTTGCAATGTTTTGGATAATCTATTGGATTTTTAGGGAATTAAACCATCCCAGGGGACCTCTGAGCGTTATCTAGCCCCAATAACACTTTTATATTGGCAATAAAATTATTGAAAATCAAATTTTTATAGCAGTAAATTTGTTTATTAATAAATTTATGAATGTGTGATAGAAAATTTGGCAATATGATAGGCTCTACCCAGCTTTGAGGTTCGCTGGCCCAATAACATTTTTATATTGACAATAAGATTATTGAAAATCAATTTTTTATAACAGTAAATTTGTTTATTAATAAATTTATAAATTTGTGATAGAAAAAAATGATTAACATTTTTATATTGGCAATAGGATTATTGGCTAAGTATTATGTATACGTATAAACATTTAAATTTAAAGGAACAGAAAATTAAAACATTGGAGATTCAAATTCGTCTTGGAACTCTTACAAGTGATGTTTGAAAATTAAAGTTAAACCAAACCTTAAAAAAAAAAACTGAGACTTTTATAATGAAGTAATAACGTTGGTTGGAAGAACCTTTCATTAGACGAGACTGATTTGAAATCATAATGTAAATAGGATTGTTGTACCTCACTTTTGGACGTTCTCCACTAGGAAGATGAACAAAGGTATTCTGTTCCACTTCATGTGATGCTTTATTGTCCTTGGTAATGGCAGTACATTCCTCTCAGTAAAGCAGAACCAAATATTTCACATAGAATAATACTATTCAAAATCATGACTATACAATATTACAATTTATTTATCTTCTGATTCAACAACAGGCATGATTGCAGGCTCCTCTCTGCTGTACTAGTGCCTCATTATTGTATAATAATAGATCATTCAATTCCTTTGAGAATATTCCAGAGTCTGACCAGTGGTTATTCATCCAAGCTGAATCATAGTTTCCTGCAGAAAAATCCAGTAAATTATCACTTTGGACTAAAGGTGCAGATGGATTTTCCAGTTTTATATGATGCTCCATGTGCCTTGCATACATGAGAACTGGAGTGGCTGATGTCTCATAGGAAATCTGGCTTGCAGCTTCCAAGTTATATTGATTATGAGAGTTGAAATACTGTATCTGTGAGGCATTAATGCAGTTGGATGACTGTATCAGGGAACTGGTACTCATCATAGCCATGCTGTTGTTTGAATGATGATCTACTGGATTCCCTTCAAGACTCTGAAGCAGCTTGCTGAGACAGGAATCATGGTCAGACACTTCCTGGCCAGTTTGGACTTGTTCAGGATTCAGATGAAATGTAGCTGGTTCTGAACTTGAACTCGATTCAGTAATTGTTGAGCCACAATTTTGTTCAAATAGCCGAGGGATTATTCCAGGGCCAAAGTTAGAGTAAGGGGCATCTATATCGATATTCATATGCTGATCTTGCTGTGGCCCATGGACGTTTGCACTTGTAATGGCCTCTGATGCAGCATAGCTTTGCATGTGCTTGCTTGCTATAGCAAGACGATGGGGTTGGTTTTCCTTGTGTTTCCCCAGCAGTTTCTTCTTCAGCTTTGTGTTCCAGTAGTTCTTGATATCGTTATCTGTTCTGCCTGGTAACTGGGCAGCAATTATAGACCACCTGCACAATGCCAGAACTCACAGGACAAGTTTAATGTTCCAATCAATAACTGTAAAATAAAAAATTCAGTTTTGCAGATCAATGAATGAGTGGCTTTTAAGGTTGTCTTCTTTTTAACTACCTGCTACCAATACTGATATAGAGGTTACAAATGATGTTATCTTCTTCTTCTGAGAACCCTCCATGCTTTAGATTAGGTCTTAAATAGTTCAACCATCTAAGTCTGCAGCTCTTTCCACACCTTTTCAAACCTGTATGGAAAAATGTCAGTATAAAACTGGGGCAAAGTCCTCATATTTTGATGATAGAAAGACATCAAAAGATAACAGTTCTAAATTTACTGGCGTGGTCTTGGACTCGACCAGTAAGGTCATGCAGTCTGATAACCTAAGGTTGTATTGTATATCTACCAGAACGGGTGTTTCTAAACAGGATACCTTGGACTCAGAACTGGTTCAAATTATTTGATTACAGAAATGGAATCTCCCACAAAAATGGATCAATCCAGTAAGAGCCAACGCCGAGCATTCATACCATATCTATAAAACTAGGTGAATACAAATGCAGATGCTAAAGTATCCATTATTCCCATTAACAAACCATTACCCATTCAAATCTGAATCTTACAGACAACATCTAAACACCTGAACCCTATAAACATTGATCTGTTATTTAGATATAACAGGAGTTCTAATGACATGATAACAAAACCTGCAAACCTAGAAACATTTATCTTTTTAGATATAATAGGAATTGCAATGACATCATAACAAGACCTAGAAATGTAAGCAGAATGATAATGAGCCCATTTTCATGTTAAAAACCTTGTCTATATCTCTAAAAATAACTCTTAACATTATCACAACAACACATGGATAATAATAAGAGACATACAAAACTTCTGGGAGTTTTATCAGACGATGATGGCCTAGAAGAGTGCTTCCATGGCCTAGGAATATTAAACCCTAATGTTAGAACACTGAAAGAATAAACATAAAGGCAACTTATTTAGTTTCCGGACTAATTCATTTATATATGAAGGATTTCTTACCAACTTTCTGGGGTAAAGCAATCCAGTTGCCTTCAGTGCCATGCTTTTCTATATATTCCTTCAGTTTAGTGTCCTCTTCAGGAGACCATGGTCCTTTCTTCACATTAGCTTTATCACAGCAAGGGGCTCTCCCCATCTCTTCAGATTACTCCCACTAATTCTCCTTGAAATTTCTTATTGATAGGTTTGAACAAGCTCAGAGATCCAGAGAAAAGTGTTTTGCAGTACTGAAGGACCTCATTGGTTTCAACTACACGGGTCTGTGCATTTCTCAGAGGATCCTGGTCTGATGTCTGTCCTTACAGCATCAGGTCTCGTCCATATTTATACTATAGTCTGTCTGCCTGACTAGGCTACCGTACACAATATGACCCTGTACCCAAAATATGGCCTAGTGAATCTGGTATGAAATAGGATCAGGACTAAATTGTCCACAGGTTCCAAATTCCTTAAGGAAAAAAATGAGCTGGGCATGAGAGATGCCAGGGCAAAATCTGTTATACTAGTCTTCTCTTCTACAGCGTTTCTCTAAGCGCCCAGATGGACATGGACAGGCCCTGAGGATGAATGTGTGAAAGGAATCAAAGCTATAGAAAAATATATATGGAGTGATGGAAAGCTGGAAACGGAACCCTATGAATGAATAAAGCTTTTCCCTCAATGCCCGGATGGTATTGAAGGGAATAAATTTGGGTTAGGGTAGGTAGATTTTCACAGTTGGTAATTATATTTACTTAATTTTTCTGGGCACTCAATAACAATGACGAAGAAATTTGGGTTATCTTTCTAAAATCGAAATGACCTCAATGGTTTGATGGTAATGAAAGGAAGAAATTTGGGTCAGGATATGTAGATTTTCACAGTCAGAAATCATATTTACTTACCTTTCTCAGCCCCAAATGAAATAACAATGAAGGGTATAAATTTGGGTTATGTTTCTAAAACAGAGCATAAATGACCATGAAAGGGATTTTGCTTGGAATGGAGTATAAAAATTTTCACTGTTGGAAATGATGTTTAGTCAATCTTACCACTGGGTCGTTTCAAGAAATTTGGGTATTTTGTGATTGTCCTGCTCGCTGTGGAATCAATGCCCTTATCATCTACAGACACATATAAGTAACACAACACCTGTTCCCCGTGGCTTGGTGTGGCGTGCATCCCTGGAATTGAATAAAATATGCAGAGAATAAGTAAGTGGAGTGGAACGATGGCTGTCAGTCCCATTGAGTAGACATTTCCACCGCGTTTTCCCCATTATTTAATTTCACGGCGCAGGATTTGGGGAATGCATTTTTTACGTAGCATTCATTTTTGAAACATGCACTGCCTCGCCTCTCACGCCTACGTTGCGTTGCATTAACTTTTCAAACATGCACTGTCGCCTCGCCTCTCACGCCGCCGCCATTAGTCTGCCCAACGCCGACTGATGCAATCGAGGTCAACGCTGTACAGTCTTTTTTGCACAGTAATACGAACAGAATTTTGCCCCTTTCCACACAAACAGGCCAGAGGGAGAAATGGGCATAGATCCATCATCCCACAATCCCTAATTTTGCATTGCCCGAAGCCCGATTAGTGACTCTTCCCAGTTTTAAGATTTCGAGCCTTGTGTCCAAAGACTCAAAATTAAATTTCCTCCCTTGCATCTCAGTGATTGAACATAACAGAGCTTGATGAGTAAGCGTGAAACAGTGCAGTATATATACACTGTATATCCAACTGTAGGCGTGCAGTATATATACACTGTATATCCAACTGTAGGCTTGATAAACAAGCGTGAAACGGTGCAGGATAGATACTGTATATCGAACTGTAAGCTTGATTAATAAGCGTGAAATGGTGCAAGATATACACTGTATATCGAACTGTACCATTGATTAATAAACGTTAAAAGTGAAACAGTGCAGGATATATACACTGTATATCAAACTTTTGGGTGTTATATATATATATATACACCTAAATAAGCACATACCACTTCTTGTAATATTATATATAAATTACATAGGTAAAGTTTTTAATTTTAATTAAATTATATATTTAAGGAGCAGTTTAATTAAATATATGAAATTTTTTATTTTAGATTTTTTCATATTTTTATCAAAATGTATTTTTAATAATTATATCTTTGTTTTTAGTCAAAGTTTCGAACCATTTATTGTAATTCATCTTCAAAACAAAAATCAATTATAATAAATAGTTTGAAACTTTAACTAAAAAACAACAATGTGATTATTTCGAAATATACAAAATTCAATATGATTTCTTGTTATTTAAAAAATATTTTTAAATATTTAAATTGATTCCACTTTTTTATTTTTTTTTAAGTTATTTAATCTTTATAAATTAAAGAACAACTTTCATTAATGGTTTTTAAAAATCTATATTAAAGTTAAGACTAAAAAATTATAAATTAAAAAAATTAAATAAAAATTAAAGCAACAAAAAAATACCTTCCATTTATTAATTAAACTAAGGGTATATTTAATATTTATTTCAATCTCATTTTACGAAGGATATATAATTAAACTAAGAGTATATTTAATATTTATTTCAATCTCATTTTCCGAAGGACATATAATTAATGTTTGTTTCAATCTCATTTTACGGAGCATCACCTTTCAACGGCGAGCCATGTTTTTGGTATGACTTTTCTGGTTTACTCATTTTTAAATGTAAATCGTTTAAGATTTATGTATTATTTTTTTAATTTAAATATATTTAAAACTAAATGTTTATTTTTCATTTTATATAATTTATGAGAATTTATAATTTACTGTTTTTTACGACAATTATATCTATGTGTGTGAGAGAGATGATGGTGGTTGTTAACGTTCACTAAAACCAAATTTTAGTCTCTCGGACCTAAAGAAACGAATTATTTTGTTTGACTTAAGATTTTATTTTTATGCCCAAAAAATTTGGAGAGAAACCTCGCGAACTCACTATAATTTTGACATCCTAAAAGGCTAGGAAGGTTAGTCTTGCAACAAAGATTATGAAAATGAGATATATATATATATATATATATATATATATATATATATTGATAGATAGTTTATTAGTTGATTTTAAAAATTAAAATTTTAATAAATGTTAGATCGTCAATTGAATTTAAGAAATTAATTTTTGTGTGCCGGAAAGATTTTAAATTATTAAAAATTAGATTTAGATTTTTTTTTTTTTTCGAAACCATTTTACAATTATTATTATTATTTTTTAATTTAATTTTATATTTTTATAATATCTATATTTATTTTCAAATTATTAAATAATAACATTTAAATTAATGAATAAATTTTAGCATTTAACTATAATAGTAAATTAGGTAGATTTATAATAAATATATATTGTAGTCTAACTAATATTCAAAATGGCTTTTTTCTCGATCAAGGTGATTGGACATTTGTGATAGGAGCTTGGGAGGGGTGCTTGTCATCTCTCGTTGCATTTAAGAAAGGGGTGTTGTGTAGCCATCCCCTTCCATGCAGGGTGCATGTAAGATTTAACTTCTAATAACATTTCCAGTCTTGCCTCTTAAGGGACCTTGGATTGCAATGATTCCGAGTGGAGTTGGTTATTTATGTTCCAATGGGAGTGCACCCCAGCTAATAGTGGGAGTAAACTTACCTCTGTCCTTCTCTCAGACCCCTGGATTTGTGATCTGTGTGGCTGGAATATGGAGTGAAATTCGATTTTTACCAGTGGGGGGGTTGCTTGCCTATGGTGCACCAAAAGAAATGACCCAGTCTGGGTTTCAATTTCCCTTGCTCTTGTAGTCTGAGAGTGAATGTTGGATGTTTGAAGAGGTGGGTGGGAGCATTGTACCTGGGCTTAGAGTGATAAAAGAACTGCAAAGGGAACAATGTGGAGGTTTCAGTTTGGCTTTGTGGACTGCATCAACACTTTTGCTTAGTTATCTCAGTCATGGCTTCCATCAATTCTAGTCTACGTGTGTAGCACTGGACATGTAATGATTTCTTTCTTGCTATTGGATTTTCATTTCATTTTTCTCATTGGGGGTTGGGTAGCTTTTTTTGGGGCTCGAGTTATTGCTTCGTTGCTTTCCTATTAACCAAGGTTCCAAGTCTGTGATCTGCTTTCCTATTAACCAAGGTTCCAAGTCTGTGATCTGTTAGTGGCTTTTGTGAGGATTATTAATCCTTGTCTTGTTCCTTCCCCAATGAACTTGTTGTGGTTTCATTCCTTTGTTCTCTCACCCCTCGACATGGCTTGGTTAAAGTGTCCTTCCTCCTGTCATTGCTTAGTTATTGGGGGTTTAGACTAGGTCATGTCTTTGGGTGTCTACCTTTCTTTGCTTTGTCGCTGCATTGGGGGGACATTGGCACCTCTACAGGGATCTCTGTTGCAACTTTGCAATGGATGGGCATTCACTGCTTGGGTTTTTTCTTGGGAAGTTGGAAGTGTTGCTAGTTTTTGTGTTTGGTTTCATACACTTTTGGTTACAATCCCTAGATAGAGGATGTGTAACTGCAGAGGGGTTGGTGGGCAAGGCCAACAAGTTCGGTCGAGAGCTAAGTACCAGGCCCAAGAAGTGACAACGATTTATCATTCAGTGACTCGTCCTAGCATTAGGGAGGAGATTCATTAGCTTGGGACAAATGTTACTCATGATGGTCAAGCCTACTCTGATACAAAAATTATGACGAAGGTATTTAATTGACTTCCTGACCCTAGTCATACCAGGGGAAGAAGTAACCGATACATGCACTCCATTACTTTGGATTGGCAATTGAAGACCTTACTAGGATGAGTTCTTAAGGGGAAGCATGAAGAAAAGAATGATATCATTTCATTCTTGAATGATATCATTTCATTCTTGAATGATATTTGGAGAGTGAAACAACACCATAGGTATTTCCTGGAGAGATTGGATTCTTGCTTAGCCCACCTAGAGAGTTATCTCCAATGTGAGTGCAAGCTTTATGTGCTAGTTAGAACAAGCGCAAGGGGCCCCGCTCTTGTGACATCTTCTGATGCCTTAGTTTGCCTCTTAGTTATTTATTTATGTTTTCTAGTAGTTGGGTTGTAATAGGACATCACTATGATCAACAACAATCTATTTTTGTTGCTACTTTGTCTATTTTTCTATCGGCCAATACATCTAGTTTCCCTTGTGGTGGATTGAAGCCAGATTATTTTTGGCACATGATTATCATGGTATATCAGTGATGTAATTTGAAATCTGGAGGTAATGCAAAATTCATCTTACAAAAAAGAGGACAAAATGGCCTTTCTCTGGGCATTTTTCTGATTAATTTTAACAAAAATGTGGTAGATAGTTTTAAAAACTTTGAGTTTAAGTTGTTTAATCTGCAAAATTAGACTACCCCATGGGGTTTTTCAAGGCGTTGAATCTATTTATACATTCCAAAATGTATTTTAAATAGCAATAAATCACAAACTCACTTGAAATTGTATTGTCATATTTTAATGAACAAAACCATTTCATCCGCTAAATATTCCCAAAACACCTTCGGATGAAAGAATCTACCTCCTTTGCAATATTGAGAGAGTTGAAGATGAACAACACTTTCTCCTAGATTGCCCGGCTCTTACTCACATCCTCTCTCAGTTCCAGAATATTTGTCACACTTCCAACCTTCTTGAATTGTTAAGTCAACAAAACTGTAGTAATCTTGGAGCACTTCTTTCCCTACTTGTTGATCAAAGAAATAAAACATTAAAGAGTCACAACTAATCTCTTACTTTCTTAAGATCACATTGGTCTCGTTGGACATTAATCATCATCATCATAATACATAATTATTTAATACCATGGTCAAATTTAATTTTGATTAATATATACTATAATGATTTTCATATAAAAATTTTAATTATTAAATATTAGATAGAAATTTAATAATTTTAAAATTTTAAATAAAATTTAAAATAATAACATTAAGATGAGTAAATGTGTTTTAATATTTAACATATAAGACTAATGATGGTAAAGAATTCAATTTTGCTCTTTTTCGAACTTTAATATAATATATTAATAAATTGAATAAATTTTCTAAATAATTATAAATTATATTAATTTATAAATATTATTATTATTATTTTTAAATTATATTTTTAATTTATAAATATTAATGTTAGTGATATTTAATGTTAATTATATTTAGTTTTTTGGGGGGCATAGGTGAATTGGAAGGATTTGAATGTTAAACTTTCTAGCACATAATGTTTCATTTTCGTAAAGCTAAATTGAACTACTTCCTAGAGCATAATACTTCATTTTCACGACACTTACTCAATGTCCTTAATGATGATGATGATTAACGTCCACTAAAACCAATACGATTTATCGGACCTCAAGAAAAGAAAGTCTAATTGTCATTCTTCAAAATCTTGTTTCACTAATATATATATATATATATATATATATATATATTTATTTTTATTTTTATTTTTATTTATTTATTTATTTTTCTCAGATTGGAAGTTTTTGTGAGAAGAGAAATTTTGTTATTACATTTCCATAATACTCACATTAAAATTTTTGTACGCAAAGCCATTAAATATAATTCATCTTCAGATAAAAATATAATTTATTATTAACCAATTTTATATTCACTTTAAATACCATTTAAAAACATATATATTTTAAATATTACTTAAAAAAAAATACTTTTATAAACTTCAAATTAACAAAATCTCCTTAATTTATAAATCTCATAAATCTCATCTCTCTATATATAATCCATTAATTAAAGTAAAAACAAATATATTATTTATTTTAAATATAAATTAATATAATTATTCTTAAAATTATTTATTATTTTTTAATTTTTAAAATATTAAAAAATTAATTATAAATTTTAATATTTATTAATTAATATTTAAAAAATAAAATGAAAATATAAATATAAATTATATTTTAATGTTTAATAAATCTTAAATTAAAATATATCTATATCATTATAACATCAATTTTGAATTATTAAATATTATTATTTTAAAATAATAATCTTAAACTTTTAGCATTGCACAAAGTGAGAACAGGAAATACATGGGAGCAGAGAAAAGGTCATCGTCATTCCATCAAAATTCTAAAGCTATAAAATAATATTTAAAAGTAGTTTTTTATTAACAATGTTCAAATATTTAAGTATTAGGGGGTTTACGTAGTGCATTATATTGACCGCGTTAAGTAAGTTATTCACGTATGACCATTTCCATGAGAGGTAGTCGTAATTGACTAATTTCTCATGATTTTTGAATAGTTCACTTAACACTCATTGTATCGGGTGATGCTCACAGGGGTGAAGAAGTGGGATTGGAACTAGTGAAATAGATCACATAGCATCAATAATCACTTCCGAGACTTGCACCCGGTAACCAGGACTTCACGAGACCTTGTCTTTGCTCCATGTATTCCCTCTTCTCACTTTGTTCAAATATATTTATAAAACACAATAAAAATTCTAATATGATATTCAAAGTAATTTAAAACGTTCAAATATATTTCCATGTTACTTAAGAACTAAACTTTACAAAATGAGCAAAAATCGGCCTAAAGCTAAAACCATGGTACAAAGATTTAAAGTTGATTTCATGATTATTACACGTTAAAAGTGGCTTTGAAGTAGCTAATTATAAATTACTGCACAGATAATTTTTTAATTTAAATATGATATATATAAAAAATGATCATTTTAATTAAAATAATTAAAATATATCTATATCTATATATATATTAGTTTTACAAGGTTGTACTAAAGATAGTGATGATATATATATATTTCATAGTTGAAAGATTGTATTAGGAATATATATAAATTAAAATATTTTATTAAAATTTTAATAGCCTTTCTAAAATGGAATTATTAGATGTTTTCAATTAAATTGTTCCTTGTTCACAATATAAATGATGCAAAAATATAGAATAAAAAATTATATATGAGCATTGTTTTGAGCTTTTGGTTCCTCTACACGGAGCTTGGTTCCTCTATATTCAAAGGATCTCTATTTTGATGGACAAAATCCTCATCTATTAGGCTTGGCCATAAGGAATAGTTGTTTGAAGTTAAGGAGAGTACGCCTATGCATTGGATGATGAATATAGAGAAAAGTTGTATGCATTTTGCTAGAAGGTTTTCAATTCATTGTTGTCGCTGGAGAAGGAGATTCATAACATTGACATTGTGAGAGGTAATAGCTTTCTCAAGATCAGGTAGCTTGCTAGAAATTGTTATTAAAGCATTTTTGGTTGCCTAATTAATTTCCACTTTCCAACGAAGAACATCCTAAAATTCCTCTATTGTTAGGATTCTCCATGTCTAACCTGTCAGATATTGTTACTCCAAAGAAGACCAAATTATTTCTATATAATGATCTATAAACTATAATGGATATTCCACTAGGCAATTTGTCACAATAGATCTGATACAAATATATTAAAATCTAAAATTTATACTATGAGGGCCAATTTTCCTTGGATTTTTGGATTTATTAATTATTGTTTTTCCTTTTTATGCATGCAATAGATAAAATGCAAAAAATATGGAATAGTGAAATACAAACACACACCAATCATAATGAACACCAACATATGATTTGGGAAATTATTTCAGGAGAAAGCCTAGTTGGAAACTAAGGATGCTCTATTCTCTTTTGTTTGAATGGAATGATGGAAATACAAAAGAGAAGGCGCCCTCTATGGAGTTACCTGAGACTTGTGGTTCACTTTTTTTCATGTATTTCTCATTTTTCGTGTAGCAAGGCCAATCTAAAGTATGCAACATGGGTACTATTTGGATGAGGAATTAAATTTTGCATCCAATGGGTGTTCTTGCTCGAAATTTGAGTACACTGTAGGGAGATAAGTTGAAAATACAAGTTGAAAAAAAATATTTTTCTTTTTTTTCTCTCTAAAATTTGATGATGTCATCTAATCTTATTTTATTATTTCTACGACTATTTTATAATATTCCTTAGGAGACCCATTTTAGACCTCAAAATTTCTCTAATGCTTTTTCAAATTGAACTTGGTGATATCCTGATTTTAAATCCATCTTGATGAAGCATTTTTCCTACTGCAATTGTTCCAATAGATCATCAATCCTAGGCAAGGAGTACCCGTTCTTGAGTGAAAATTTATTAATTCCCTATGACCAATGCACATTTTCCACATCCCATCCTTCTTAGGCACAATTATGATGAGTGACCAACATGGTGATGTACTTGGTTGAATAACAACATACTCCAATAGTTGCTACCTCTACGTCTTCACTTCATTTGCTTCTGAAACATATTATTTGTACAACCCAATATTTGGTAATTGAGAGTCTAGCAACAATTGGATCTTGCGCTTCACTTCTCTCTTGGATGGTAGCCCTTTAGGCTCCTTTAAAACTCCCTTATATTCCTATACCAAATCTTCTAGTTTTTGTCTATGTTCATTAGTGCACCCCTCTAGTGATGCCTTTTCTCTCATTGACTCTTCTACATATTTATTTCCTCTTAGAAAAAACATAACATACTTCATGCTAGAATTGATCAATTTATTGGCTTAGTTGACACTTATTAGAAAAATTTTAGACTTGCCTTTATGCACATTGACGATGAAATATTTTATGTCTTTGATGAGGTGATAATAGTTAGCTCTCCACATGAAGATTGCACCTTGGGACCTATAGTACATATCGAGACTTCCAAACACAACCCCACATACATCAAGTGGAAATATATCTAAATCTACTTCCTCAATAAAATCAAAATAGATAATTTTTTTTTATCTATATACTATTTTGTTACCTTGATTTTTGCATCCTTATATACCCATCCCAATGGATATGAGCTAGGATGATATCAAGCCTCCAATTCTAGTTATTGACTAGCTTTGTCGCAATGATATTTTCTTGTGATATTGGGTTGAACATAAACAAACTTTTGTCTTCTTGACTTGTATCTTTATATGAAAGAGTTTGGTCATCTCCTTTTCCTATTGTAGAGGGCTACTTAGATTCACCCCCTTCTACACTGATGTGCAAACAATCTTCTCATCCATTTCCAATCTTGTTTCCACCTAATCTATTGAATATATGTCTATGAAAATTTTATTATTCTTGTCCTTGTTCCAATTCTTCAGGTTAAGTTCTAGATGTAATTTCTAGAACTTCTTCTCTATGTGAGCACCAATGTTACAATGATTGTAGTGTTTCTAGGATCTTTGTCTTAGTGTGCTGTCACTTCTATTTTATTTTTCTTCCTCACTTTCCACTTCTTCTTCCCTTCTTTGGAACCTTCTTGATGTTCCTTTTGCTTTGAACCACTTAATTTCCCTTTCTTATAGCTTATGTTTTCTAGGTATTGAGCCTACACACAAGCCTCATCCAGTGTTTTGGGTTTGAACAACATCATTTTATTTTGTAGATGGTTGTGTATACTCCCAAGATACTTGAGTGTTGAGAAGTGTAGCAAGAAAGTCTCAATTTGACTTTCCCTTGGTCAAATTGAGAAAATTCAAATTTCCACATCAGCAGAGAACTTGGAGGTAGTAATCTGAGGTGACATGGCTCTTGTCACTCAGTTAGCTCAATAAATTCGAGTTAGAGGGCTTGGAGTTCAATTATGCATGTTTGATTTCTAATTTGTAGCAATCTAGTTCAGTTATTTCCAGTTATATCCAATTAAACTAGTTCTAACTATTGATAGAACTAGTTGGAGGTTAGTTGTGTAGTGGGACAACAGTCTAACTCAGTGACCATCCAGTTAATTTATCAATCAACCAAAACTAGCTAGTGCATGCAGAGAATTTGAGTTCCCTAATTGTGGTGGAGATTCCAAGGCAATGTAACATCAGTTGTAGACTAGTCTTGAGTTTACAAGTGTTCCATGTAGTCAAAGGATCAACCTTGGGAATTGCACAATCAATTGGAAGAAAATTTCTAAAAAATAGGGGCCTAATTCCTCAGGATTTTCGCAAGAAAACCAGGGCTCAATCAGAGGAATAAATTGACTAATTTTGGGTCAAAGGTTCTCATTGAGAAAAGAGATAGTTATTCACTTGTAGGTTGTGCTCAGAGCGGGAAAGCAATTGTAATACATTCTCTATTCATCTGATTAATGCAAGAAATATTAAGGGGTTTTTACTAGTTGGTTTCCCCTAGATAAATCTATGTACTTGTGTATGTGATTGATGCATGTTTGTGAATGTTGTTCTAAATTGTGAATTAATTTTCGCAGAGTAGTAGAGTAGAATTGTGTCTCTTGATTTAGATTAAATTTCTTGAGTAGTTTCAATTCTATCACTAGATTTCTACATGAGAGTAGGATTCGCATTAGAACAATAATTTAAAAGTCGTTCCTTAGGAGGTTCGAATTTGCAACTTTAGTGTAGCAACATTTCTTTAGAGTTGGGAGAATGACCTTCAATGGGCTGAGATTAGAGTATGCCTTGGAAGGTAGCTCGAATTTCATTGCATGGAAGGATCGCACGGAGATAGTGCTTGATGACAACAAATTGTTGGAATATGTCAAGAAAGACATTCCAAAAATAGCATCAGTTGATGTCCAAAACCTAGACCAATGCAAGAAAGATCTATCTAAGGTGAGGAGAATTATCTTGGAGGGAGTGTGAGACCATATTGTCTCAAATATCAAGGGGAAAGAAACTCCTTTTGCAATGTGGAAGGAACTGATGGAGTTGTTGACCATTGAAAAATTGCCCTCAAATACAAACTTTGAAATATCAAGATGTAGAAGAATGGTATTATTTCGTAGTATCTCACCAAATTTACACAAGTTTGGGATGAGATTGGAGGGGTTGGTATGAATGTTGTAGAAGATGACCTGGTGAGCCTAACTATTTTAGGCCTTCCCAAATGTTGGCATAAGTATCAGGAGTTGGTGAATGGGAGGGAAAAATTACCAAATTGGGAATGCTTATGGCCTGATTTGGCACAAGAAAGATCAGGAAGAATACCAAAGATGGAAGTTCATCCAAGGGAGAGGATGAAGGAAATTTTGAATTGGTTGGAAATGGAAAGAAGGGAAAAGGGAAGAAGTCTCAAATCAAACCAGAATATAGCCAAGGGGCCAAGAAGAAAGACTTGTCCAAAATAAAATTCTTCAATTGTCATGAATTCAGGCATTATGCTACAAAATGTTCACACAAAAATTTTAGCAAGAAGAACTCAGGAGGAGCAGCAGGTGGAGCATTGGCTTCACAGTTTGAGATAGACTTCACCCTTATCATATGCATGACCATCACTGTGATGGGGAGTGCATGGTACTTGGACTCAGGTTTCTCGTTCCACATGACAGGGCGTAAAGAGTTTTTTAGTGACCTGGAGGAGAAAGATCTGAAGATGCATATTGATCTTGGGGACAACGAAAGGTATAGTTCTACCAGGATTGGTATAGTAACCTTTAAGAGGGAGTCGAGATCCCCTCTTCACCTCAAAGATGTCATGTTTTTTCCAAGCCTAAAGAAGAACCTCATCTTTGTAGAAGTTTTGGAAGACTATGGTTATGATGTGATCTTCAGTAAAGGTAAATCCTTTCTGAGGCACATAGCCACTGGATAGGTGAAGTAGACTGGGGTTCATTTGAAGAACCTATATAAACTTAATGTGGAAGATTTTGCTACATTAATAAGTAAGGCAGAGAAAGTGCAGAGTCGTGATGTCGATGAACTTTGGCATAGGAGATTGGGCCATTTGCATCATGGCACCTTGAAGATCATGCAACAAATAACCAATGGCCTCCCTAAAGGATCACTTGAGAAACAAGATGTATGAAAAGGTTGTACCTTAGGGAAGTATGTAAAATCCTCATTCCATGATCGAAACAACAAAGCACATGCAGTCTTGGAAAGAGTCCACTCTGATGTTCCTATATCTTCTTCATGTGGAAGAAGATGAGAGATTCTCAAAGTTTGTAGGATTCAAGGCACTAGTTAAGAAAGAGGTTGACAAGAAGGTGAAGGATCTCAGGAGTGATAATGGAGGTGAGTACGTTTCAAATGAATTCAAGGATTTTTGTGCAAAAGAAGGAATTCGAAGAGAGTTGACAACACCCCACAACCTGCCGCAGAATGGGGTAGCTAAGAGAAAGAACCAGAACATTGTTGCAGTTGCAAGAGATATGCTACAAGACCAAGGCCTACCACTGCATTTATGGGCAGAGGCATGTAACACAATATTCTACTTGTAGAATCAGAGTCCTCATCGGATTCTTGGTATGATTACACCGGAGGAGGATTTCTCAGGGAGAAAGTTTGATGTGTCTCATTTTGAAATTTTGGAGCCTTTGTTTACTATCATGTCTCTAAATATTCAAGGAAGAAACTTGAGCCAACAAAAGAGTTGGGAATTTTTGTGGGTTACACCAAAACACCACACAATTACCATGTGTACTTACCTTCCCTCATAATGACAGTTGTGCAAAGGGATGTAAATTTTGATGAGGAGAAAGCGATGTGGTGCTCTCTTGAGATGGAGCTTCAGATCCCACTAGAAGAGGATATTTTAGCTCCAAAGTAGGAGCCTCAAGAAGTTGTGGACCAACCACAAATGGAGGATCATAAAGGAGGCAAAGTGGAGACATTTACTCAATCAAAACCATCTAGAGAAGGCAGAAAAGTAACTAGGGAAGCTGATAAATTAGTGTAGGATGCGAGGAAGAATGTGGGAGCTCCTTCAAATTTGTGAAGGCAAAGGAGGTCACCTGAAAGGTACACTGCTACATGGATTTAATGAATGACCTTGTAGAGATTGAGCCATCCTCTTTTGAGGAAGTGGTTGAGAAACTAGTTTGTATTGATACAATGGTGGAAGAATATGAGTCCATCACAAAGAATAGTGTTTGGGAAGTGGTCCCAAGACCGACAGATAAATTAGTTGTGGGTTCAAGGTAGATCTTCAAGGTTAAGCATGCAATAGAAATAAGCATAGAGAATTATAAGGCCAAATTTGTGGTGAAAGGATTCTCTCAAGTTTAGGGAATTGACTATGAGGAAACCTTCACTCATGTAGCAAGGTATTCATCCATTAGATCAATTCTTGCACTGGTTGCACAAATGGGGTGGAAGATCCACCAGATGGATGTAAAAACAACATTTCTCAATGGGGTTATTGAGGAGGAAGTGTACATCAAGAAACCATAAGGTTTTGAGACATTTTATTAGGATTTTCATGTGTACAGACTCAAGCAAACAATGTATGGTCTCAAATAGGTACACTGAGCTTGGTACACCAGGATCGAAAATTATCTCACTGGATTGGGCTTCACCAAAAGTGAAGTGGATGTGAACCTCTATCATATTTTGGTAGAAGGTAAATTTCTTATCATTGTTTTATATGTTGATGATTTAATATTAACAGGTGATGAGCAACTGATCAACTCTTGCAAGGAGGACCTTGCAAGGGAATTTGAGATGAAATACATGGGTCTCATGCACTACTTCCTTGGGTTAGAAGTATGGCAAGGTGATGGGGAATTTTGTGTATCTCAATGCAAGTGTGCCATCGAGATACTATATATATTTCACATGGAGATTTTTAAGCCCATGGATACACCTCTAGCGACCAACTAGAGGAAGGAGGATGCCACTTCAGGTGAAGAGGTTGGTGCTACCATTTACCAATAGCTAGTGGGTTCATTGATATATCTTGTGAACAGATGATCATATATGCTCTATGTAGTTGACCAGTTGAGCTAAGCTATGGTTAGTGAGACCAAATTGTATTGGAAGGCAACAAAGCATGTCTTACAGTACCTCGGAGGCACTACCTAGTATGTATTATGGTACATACAGATAGAGGGAGTGAAGTTGTGTGGGTTCAAAGATGAAGATTAGGTAGGGATTCCATCCAACCGAAAGAGTACATCAAGTGGAATTTTTAGTTTTGGGTCCACATTTATTTCCTGGTACAACAAGAAGCAGAGGTTTATGGTGCTCATCTCGATAGAAGCAAAATACATGGCTGTAAGTCAAGCAACATGTGAGGCAATCTGGATGAAAAAGATACTTGTGGGACGATTTGGTCAAGAGATGGATCCAACTGTGATCTATTGTGATAATCAGAATTGCATTAATCTCTTTGAGAATATGATATTTCACGATCGATCCAAGCATATAGATATCCAATATCATCATTTATAGGATTGTGAGCAGAGGCGAATAATGTTACTACAATACATTTCAATAGAGGAATATGATGCTGTCATCTTGACAAATGCTTTGTCAAGAGGGAAGTTTGAATTCCATAGGTGCAAGATAGGGGTGGTTGAAAATCCATTTCTTGCTAAGAGGGAGTGCTGACAAGTGTATCGATAAAGTTTTAATTTGACTTTGCTTTGGTCAAATTGAGAAATTCAAATTTCCACATCAGCAGACAACTTGGAGGTAGTTAACTAAGGTGACATGGCTCTTGTCACTCAATTAGCTCAGTAAATTTGAGTTATAGGGCTTGGATTTTAGTTATGCATGTGTGATTGCTAATTTATAGCAATCCATTTTAGTTATTTCCATATATATTCAATTAAACTAGTTCTAACTATTGATATAGCTACTTGGAGGTCATTTATGCAGTGGGACAATAGTCTAACTCAGTGATCATCCAGTTAATTGATCAATCAAACAAAAATAGCTAGTACATGCAGAGAATTCAAGTTCCCTAGTCATGGTGGAGATTCCAAGGCAATGTAACATTAGTTGTAGACTAGTCTTAAGTGTACAAGTGTTGCATACAGTCAAAGGATCAACCTTGGGAATTGTGCAATAAATTGGAGGAATATTCCTAAAACATAGGGGTCTAATTCCACAAGATTTGCGCAAGGAAATAGGGGCTCAAGTAGAAGCATAAATTGACTAAGTATGGGTTAGAGCTTCTCATTGAGTAGAGAGATAAGTTATTCACTAACAGGTTGTGCTTAGAGCAGATAAGCAATTGTAATACATTCTATATTCATATGATTAATGCAAATGAGATTAAGGGGTTTTTACCAGTTGGTTTCCCCTAGATAAATTTGTGTAATTTTGTATGTGATTGATGCATGTTTGCGAATGTTTTTCTAAATTGTGAATTAGTTTCCTCGAAGAAATAGAGTATGAATTTGTCTCTTCATTTAGATTAAATTTCTTGAGCAGTTGTAATTCTATCACTAGATTTATACATTAAGGAGTATGCATAGGTTCATGGAAGAGATACCTAGCATTATTTCTATCTTCCTAAATTATGTGGTGTAATCCTTATGCTCTACCCTTATCTTTGCTTGAAGTAATGCTACTGAATCTATTGGTCCTCTATATACTTGATATGTTAGAATTCAGACTTCATGAGAGTTTTAAAATCATCCCACTTAGTTACTAGAGGATCCTCCTCCAACATTTGGGTTTCTATGTAGATTTCCCATAAGGTTAGGGCATGACCTTTTAATTTCAAATGAGAAAATGAAATTTCTTGTTCCTCATATATGTGGTGAACACTAAAGTAAACCTCTATATATGCAAAGAGAATTAATTTAAAATCACTGAACTCACCTTGATATCACTTGATATCCACATTTGATTCCATATTGAAGATAAACTATGAATGGTTCATAGTGCTTGAACTGAGTTGCTCTTTTCTAGGTTTCGTAGGCTCATTCTCTAGTTCCTCTTGATTCTATGTTCTCCCCTCCAATATGACTTTTGCATTGGAACCTCCATCTTCTTTGAATAACCCCAGCTTATTGGTTAGGGACTCAATGAGGAGGATCACATTACTGTTCATATTTGTGGCTTGCACTTCTAACTGCATGAACATATCCTCTACTAGATCTCAAGAGTTATCATAAATTGATTCATTAACAATGGATGGGGTATTACGCTTTTTTGCTTAATCTGATCTGATACCTTGTAGCTTCAATATTTCCAAGGAAACCTAATTTGATACATATATGATCTACAAATTGTCATGGATAATCCACTAGATAGTTCTTCATAATATATTTGATACAATTAGATTGAAAATCTATATTATGAGGGTTATTTTTCCTTAGATCTATGGATTTATTTATTACTATTTTTATGCTAATGCATGCAATAGATAAAATGTGAAAATTAGAGAATAATGAAATACAAACACACACTAGTCACAATGAACACCACGAAATGATCTAGGAAACCCTTTTGGGAGAAAAAGTAGTTGTAAGGTGAGGCTAATCTGCTCTCTTTTAATGAATATAAATGATACAAAGGAGAAGGAGAAGGAACTATTTATGGAGTTACTTGAGACCTATGGTTTGTGGGTTGTTACAAATAAAAAAATCTCCTCATCTACTAGAAACTATATTTTGATGGACAAAATCTTCATCTACTATCTTGTTTGTAGGGAAAGGTTGTTTCAAGCTAATGTGAGTGTTTCCAAGAATTTGGTGATGAATAGAGAGAAGATTTGACTACATTTAGCCTCAAGGTTTTTGGTTCATTATTACTTCTAGAGAAGGATATTCATAACATTTGGATTACGTGAGGTACTAGCCTACTTGAAGTCGACTAGCTCAGTGGAAATTTTTATTAGAGCATTGTTGTTTTCCTGATTAATTTCCTCTTTCCTTTGAAGAACATTTAATGCTTCTCCATTGCTAGTTTCTCCATGTCCAACCTATCATTCATTAATATTCCAAAGTAAATCAAAATATTTCTATATAAGAAACAGAAATACCCATATATAGTTGAAATTGAAATAATGAATATTTCCTTCAAAATGAAGTCGTCGAACTACTTAATAGAAAAGAAAATTAGAATAAACACAATATCATTAAAAAATACTAAAACACTGAAAGGGTATCAAGAAACTAGGGGATGCCTAGTCGAAGACATAGATGAGTCCCACATAGAGATCCTAGCTTGAGACAACATCCTTAGATCAAGCCCAATGTAAGGCTTGTAACCCAAAAGCATAGACCACAAGCACCCTTGATTGTATGGAATATGTTGCCCTTGAAACTTGACCCCATAACAACCACACAAACTTCGTTAATGAGAAGAACCAAATTTTCCATGGGGTAAAACATTATCCCATACTTGTTTATAGGATCTCATAGCACCACATTAAAGAACCATGAGTGAGTAAGGTTGAAGTGAGTGAGGGGGATGGGTATACTAGGTATCTTTCCCAGATCACGATAATGCCATCTATTGGATTGACATGAATGCCAATTGATGCAATGTTTTGTTGATTGCTTCTATTCCTATTAATTAAGGTATTAAAATATGGCCATTAACCCCATTTTTAAACAAGACCCTTGGCACAACAGAGGTATCCACCTTGGCCTAGTGGTATGATTTTCGATTCAATCCTCTCTTGATATAAATAGATAATACCAGATTGAAGTAAATTTGAGATTTGTTTGATTAGGAAAATAAGAGAATTGAGTTTGTTTCCTTCAAAATTAGCTTTTACCAATAGTTCTTTGATTATAATAATCAAGTCCCTTAAAAATTTCAAATATTTCATGCCTCTTCTTTATAAATGGAGAGGCCTTGCCATAAAAGTATGCTTCTACTAAGAAAATGAAAACAAATCCTAATCCCCAAGTATAATGCATCACCTCATATCCTTTAAAATAATGGTGACTCCTTCCCCTATATATATGTATATATACCTCAAAAAAACATACAAATTAGTACATCATTCATCCATCCACTGGCAACATATTTTATAACAGTCTCAATTTGCCCAGTGGGAAAGAAGATGTTTTTGACCCACTACATATGGAATAGTTTGTCTAAAACTGCAAGAGTCTTAATAGTTATAACATAACAAGATTATCTACAACATGATAATAATATAAACAACTACCCAAAATAATTTAATAAATAGGAATGAGAAGAGGTAACATGTGTTGGATATTTAGCGCTAGATCCTGGAGTTGTCAACATAGCAGTGGTGCATGGGATATGCTACTCAATTTGATTTAGATGCACATCCATTCTCTCCATATAAATTCGTTGTTTTCTTTTCTCATGTTTCACGTCCTCAAGGCTTGCAAAGACATTATACCTTTCAGCCTATTTCCCATTAACGACCCCACCCAACATGCTTTTCATTTGCCTGTAGAGAGATAAATCTTGATAATACTATTTTTTCCTTCCCATGGTGTGGTTAGGGTCAAGAACCCATTATCCTATATCATCTATAAGATTTGAGTCAGAGAAGGCATGCCTATCTCTTGTTGTTATAGTCTCCATGTTTTGCTATTCACTTCTAGTTTCTAGGGGGACCATTCCCTAAAATGTCTCAATAACCTCTTGGGATTGATGTTGGGTATAGTTTCGACCCCGAGGGCCATGACGTCCTCCCCCACACGATTTACTTCTCATGCACTGCCTGTGCATTTAACTTGACTGGAATATTCTTCATCGAGTAACACTGAAATGGATAAGAAAGGAGAATTGAGTATAGTGATACAAAAAATAGACAAGAAACAACCAGATAGGAGGGAGAAATCCCACATGCAACTCACCACTTATCAGACTAAATAAAAATATACCACCCCCTGGTATAATTACCATAACTCATGTAATTCCTGAAAGGAGAGGGAAAGGCATAAACCCAACATAAGTATAGGGACTCGATAATCCAATAATTAAGAAATAATGAAAACCACATCCAAACAACAATACACTTCACAAAGCTAAGACCAATATCTACTAATTAATTGATGTTCCTGTAACTAGATAGAGAGATAACATCAAAATTTGATATTTTAAAGGCTACATAAATACCACTACTACATATAGTAATAAATTTTGATGAAATAGTATGACGCTATGGCTAAAATTGGTTGTACCATAAAAATTTATAAGAATTAATGTCGTTTTATTTTTATTTATTTTATTTTATTTTTAATCAACCCAAGTTCTTTGGTATTATGACACCATTTCTCCACACTTTCATAATACGACAATATTCTCCATATGATTGTACGGACGATGATACCCCATGTTGGTTGCAAGACTAATGGAATGGTGGGTCACTTTTGACTAGTTAAGTTTGACTTGGTCACCTATCATTGGAATTCCAATTGTACATAAATTTATAAATATATTTATTTTAAGAGATGTTGTGACATTTTCACTATAACTACAATGATTTTAAAAGATTATAAGGTTTTCTTATCGAGCGAAAAACTGATATATATATATATATATATATATATATATATATATACATATATAACATTACAAACTATAATACATCAAACTATAATAGATCTAGTACACCGCTCAATTTTACAACATAATCATCGCATTTTTTTTTGGAAGAATGTCAAAAAACATTAGTAGGGGAAAAAATCAAGGGGGTGATATGAGATGTTATTTCCCTTGCATTAAATGTAAGTGGTTATGTCATTAAAGAGTTTTTAAATAAATAACTAAAATACATTGTAGGAAACATGGGCACATTTAAGGGGGACTAGAGGAATATTATCCCTTGGTAAGTGATCTACGATCTTTTCTTTGGTGACATTAAACATAATTGATTAAATAGCATGAAAATACCATAAATGCAACATCCATGAAGAAGCAACAAAAAATGAAGACACCATAGAAAATGCACCAATTTTTGTTAACAGAGTTCACTCACAATGTGTGAGCTATTTCTCCGTGTTGGAAAATGCAATATGGTAGCTACTAATTCAAATTTTCCTTAACCTTAATATTTTCTTGTGAAATTTACTTATCTTCTTGTGTTTTATTTATTAAATCTTTTTTTTCAAACAAATATCAAGAGTAGAATAGTAAAGATAATGTACACAAAAATTAGGCTCCAAACTAGGGAAAAACCTCTCTAAGGGGAAAAACTCGGAAAATATCTTCTCTTCTTATAGAATCTTCTTAAAATGATACAATCAAGTCCCAAAACATAGACCAAGTCCTCTTCCAAGTACCAAGTCAACCCTACAAGAAACCCTTCCAATAGGATCAGATTAATAAGTCTCAATCTCGCATCCAGCTTCTTATTGCAACTTCGATCCCCAACTTTGACCCCGCAACTTCAGCCTTGTAGCTTTTCATGAAACCCTATGAAAATTATTCAAGAGATCGTTCTTTGAGCAATACAATGTCTTCCAAGGTCAACAAAGTCACATAAAAATATTTCTCTTCCAACAACTTGATTCTGCAACTTAATCTCCTGAAACTTGGATCTACAATTTCAGCCTTCCTTGAAGCTACATAAACCCTAATTCTTCGAATTATTCTCACGTGTGAGAGAGATAGAGCCCAAAAATAAAACTTCAAGACTTCTTTTTCTTCCTTTATCTTCTCTCTATATTTCTTGGTCTCCCCAACTTCAGATTGAACTATTCATTGAGAGATGAAACTTGTGTGAGTGAATGTGTCAAATGAGGTCGAAGCTGCCTATATCTATAGCCTTTCAAAGGGGTTGTATTCCCTCCTTTAGATTGACTTGAAGCTTCCAAGGCCGACTTGTACTTTGGAGGTTTCCAAGACCTTATAGACTCAAAATAAATTCTTTTACAAGGTAAATCTTTCCCGAAAGGGTCTTATAATCATGATGTTGAGTCTCTTGATGCATGCCAATATATCTTATGACCTTACAAACCCTAGAAGCATGATGAACATTCTTTTACCTAGAAGACCATCAATAAGGAGCGTGAAACCCATAATTTAAAATAATACATTTTTCTTTCTTTTTTTTGTTACATAAGATACATATTGAAATGAGTACAATAACAATTATGAAGACTGAAACTAGTTACATTTCCAACACTCCCTATTAACTAGGGAGGTATTCATAATTGTACAACCAATATAACACCATTCTCAAACTGAAAATTTCTCATAAGAAGAGTCATATTGATAAGCCAACTATAAGCATCATCATTATAACCATCACTATCATTTAGGCCTAACTTGACAAGCTCAACTTCATTCGAGAGCATTACGCTGAGAGGCTTTATGTGCGATGTTTCACTACCTATAAGGCACATACCCCATCTGGATGTTCACTAGGTATGTCCTTTTTAGGAATATTCTTATCTTGGATTTCCAATCTTGAATCCTCAAAGAATATCAGTCGTTTTCGACCACTCTTATCTTGGATACCTATTTTATCCTCAAAGAGTGTTGGTACCTTTCCTTTCTTGGATTGTTTATCCTCACGGAAACTACATATGTTTATCCAATCCTCCACCATTCTCTCTCCATGGCCTTCACTTAGATGTATGATTGTTAGTCCTTGTTTCATGGCGAATTCTCTTCTGTAGACAAAAGTGAATCCTCTAGATCTAGTGGCTGATATAGAAACAACAAAAACCAAAACTTACAATGTTTTACTTAGAGAAATTAATAAATGGAGGAAAGGCCTACCTAGAATCTAACACTAGTCCTCCTCTTCTCTTGACTTGTAGACTTTAGGTCTAGCTCCAATTACTATAAATGGAACCTGCAGTATAATCATAACAAACAGGAGAACTACAAGACATCCATAACATAAACTAATATCTCTATTAAAAGAGTTAAGTGAGCATTTAAATACATATGCATCAAATAGACACAAATCATAAAAAAACAAAGCTTCTTGTATTAATGAAATGTAGGAGAATATTACAACCATTTTTGTAGTTTCTGACAATTTATAATCTCCCATCAAACTTGTCCTTCCTTAACCACAAGGAAAGTCTTCAATCAAAAATCAAGGATGGTAATGGATCCTTAGGTGAAAATCAACAACATCAAGGCATAGCTAAGAGTCTCCAAAAGCCAACCCAGAATTTATGGGAGGCAGTGAATTTATAGGGTAAAAAAGGAAGTTAGGATTTACCAATCTAGGCTTGAGATCGACATATGAAGGAGGATAAGCTCCAGGGATAAGAGATAAGGCCTCTAGAGTAGGATAGGATAGGAATTATAGATCTTAATCAATAGTAAATGGTTAAAACCACCTTAGAAGCTTCTGGAAGAAGAAGTTTCGTAATATTTTTTTATTTTTCCCAAAATTCTAGAACCATCGTATCTGCAAAGTAGAGAAACATGTGCTGGTTAGTGCAGGTGCTCAACTACGCAACATGTGACCATTCCAGGTCGATTAGAAGGCATAGTGCATTAGGGTCAAAAATGAGTTTTTAAGCTGATAAACTCAAAATTCTTGGACTTTTTGGAGAATCAATTCTTGAGGCTTTGCAAAGGGATAATGACAAGGTGTTAAGGATGTTGATTGATCTGGTTTCCAGGCCATTTGAATGAATGTGACAAAATGATCTGTAATAGTCTTGGTCAAGTGCATGACAATGAAGAAGAGAATGCACATGTGGTGTCCATTATCACTCCCTCTCAACCAAATAGGGTATCCATATTCCATTTTGATGAGGGAATAGATCCTTGCTCCTACTCAAGGGGACTCCTTTATTCCCTCTCAAATATAGAGGAGATCCATGACTTCTTTCTATTATGAGAAGTCATAACCACAAGCTCTTTAGTTTGTTTCCATAAGAATATCAACTACCTGTTCTTTCTAGATATAAATGCATGGCTCCCTCTTTCCTCTGTATTGAGATTTCTTATTTCCTGGGTATCACTGAGCCATCTTCTTATTTTCACTTTGTGATAGGATCAATTTTTCACATCACTTTCATCTTGTCATAGAAGGCATTATATTGAGCCTCACTGATCTTCAAGCTAATCATAGCTTCCTCATGAAAGTGATTTTCTTGTACGAACTTGAACTTTAGGTTATGTTCTCACATTGCTACCTTTTAATCCCAAGATGAAGACACCTTGAATTCTTAATTTCCAGAATAATATGTTGATCTAGCCTCAACATTCAATCCATATAGTTGAAATTTCCTTAATTTCCATCATGTATTTTTGCAATATTGTATCAGGTAGCAAAAACAATATGTCAACCAAATAACCAAAAAAAAAATTAATATTAGACTTACCTCATCATGATGATATTTTCACCAAAACATCAACATCCTCATGGTCGATCTTCACAAGAGTCTTCCTCCATGCATTAGAGTGCCCAAGGATCAAACTTGATTTCCAAGTGAGAAAGTATTAATCTTTTATTCATTCTAGAGTAAGTCGAATTCATCTTGTAGGCATCATAAAACCAAATGGAATATTCTCCATGCATGATATATGACCATCTTCTTTTACAAGATTCTGTACATATGAATCCTATCGAAGAGTTACTTTAAATATGCATTCATATTCTTTCATACAATCATCTAGCTATTTACTCTGCAACTTGACCAACTACATTCCTTAACCCCTCAAGAGTATTGATTCCATACTATATTGAATATATGATGACTTTGTCATGATGATTTTTCCCAGAACCTTCCAAAATGATGGTTCTTATAGGATCTTAAAGATCCACCTTAGTAGAATGACTACCTATAACATAATGTTAGAGAATTCTTAGATGAACAATAAGATGTGAAATAGTCCAATCTTCTCAATTTGGAAAGGCTAGATGATTCTTACAAATAAAACCAATCAAGTAGGCTCTAAATTTTCTACTATCATATGCTACTTATCTATGATGCAATGATCTTACAACGATACTTGATCAACAATGCATGTTATCTCTAAATGAAAGACAAACTTCACAAAGAACTTGATAGAGAGGATACCTTCTTCAATAGTAAATATCTTTGACATCTTCATTCTTTGGCTTCTTCTTAGCTTATTCCATCTCTTCAAATATGTGAGCTTCGCTTCTTTCCTTTCTTTTATTGTTCTGCTTGTTTGGAAAGTCCCTCTTAAAGTGTCCAAATTCATTGTATCCAAAGCATTGAACCTTGGACATATCTCGCTTCTTCTTGGACTTTCCAAACTTTCCCTTCTTCATCTTCTCGGTTCTTGCAACAAATTATGGAGATTGTTCATTTGATTCAATGTCATCCCTTGCCTTGATCTTAGTCTCTTCCAAAATGCATGGAGCCCACAACTCATCAAAAGGAGTATCGTCTTTCTTAAAGTAGATACTAGTTTCAAAACTACTCCATTATGGTGGCAAGGCATTCCGTACACAAACAATCATTTCAGAGTCAGAAATTGTCTCCCTATGCTCGTGAAAGTGATATTTTATCTATGAAATATTCATTAGGTAGGAGGCCATGTCTTCATCATTTGATTTCTTGATTCTGTATAGTTGATTTCTCAAAGAAATATTTTGAACTGATGTGCTTATAGAGTACATATTTACTAGCTTGTCCTACATAGCCTTAGAAGTCTTCAAATTAAAAAAATGGAACAAGATGATCCTTAATGGATTCAACATTGATCCTTTATGCCCTCACTTCTCCTTGTATTTTTCTAGGTCTCGAGTCTTATATTTTCTAGGTTCAACAACTTCACTAAGGACATATTCCATTACTTGTTCTATAAATGCTGGATTAATCCTTTTCTTCCATGTTAGGAAATTTTCTGACCCAACGAGCTTATTTCTTTCCTTGCAGAAAGAATGCATATGACCTTTAGATTCAGTCATAGAGTAGTAATATGATAGTTACTTGTTAACCACGAGTCCTCTCTTCTTTAATGATGTCTCCAACTATCTTGATGCTTTCAACATCTTCAAAGAGACTTCCTAGAAATATCTCTTCTAGGATGCCTTCAACAAGGGTGTCTTAAACCAACTTCAAAGAGTGAATGATGATATCAAGATCCCTTGATGTTTCCTCTTTTTCAATATGATGCACTATGGAATCTTCAACAAATACTTGTCCTTTCTTCCTTTAATGAGACCAAGTGATGATGAGGTCTTCTTCAACAAAAGCTTAATGTGGAAGCCTTATTTCTAGATCAAAAGGTCTTCTTCTTGTTTCCTTGTGTCCTTTTGCAAATGATTCCTCTTGACAAGAAAACCCTTCATTTAATCCTTCCAGCTACCTTCTCTTGCTCACCTGAGCTCTGATACCATGTTGGAAAATGCAATATGGTAGTTCTTAAGTCAAATTTTCCTTAAACTTATTATTTTATTGTGAACTTTATTGATCTTATTGTGTTTGATTTATTAGATATTTTTCATCAAACAGATATAAAGAGTAGAATAGTAAAGAAAATGGAAACAAAAATTGGGCTCCAAGCTAGGGAAAAATCCCCAGAAAATCTCTTCTCTTCTTATAGAATTTGCTTCAAATGAGGCAATCAAGACCCAAACCCTAGACCAAGTCCTCCTCCAAGTACCAATTCAGCCTTACAAGAAACCCTTCCAATAGGATTAGATCAACAAGGCTCAATATTGCATCAACAAGCTTCTTACTGCAACTTTGATCCCCAACTTTGACCTGCAACTTCGACCGTGTAGCTGTTGATGAAACCCAAGGAAAATTCTTCAAGATATCCTTCTTTGAGCAAGATAATGTCTTCCAAGGTCAATGAAGTCACATTAGAATATTCACTTTTCTAGTAACCTGATTCTGCAGCTTGATCTCATGCAACTTAGATCTACAATTTTGCCTTCCTTGAAGCTGCATAAACCCTAATTCTTCACAATTGTGAGAGAGATAGAGCCCAAAAACAAATATTCAAGAATTATTTTGCTTCCATGATCTTCACTCTATATTTCTTGGTCTCCCCATCTTTAGATCGAACTATTTCTTGAGAGATCAAACTTGTGTGAGTGAACATGTCAAATGAGGTCGAAGCTACTTGTATTTATAACCTTTCTAAGGGGTTGAATTCCCTCCTTTAGGCCAACCTGAAGCTGCTAGGGATGACTTATATGTTGAAGGTTTCCATAACCTTCTAGACTCAAAATTAATTATTTTACAAGGTACATAATCATGATGTTGACTCTCTTGACTTATGATAATATATCCTATGACTTAACTAAACCTATAAGCATGAAGAACATACTTTTACCTAAAAGACAATCAATAAGGAGCATAAAAACCATGCTCTAAAATGATAATTTTTTCTTTCTTCTTTTGCTTGTTAGATAAGACACATATTGAAATGAGTACAATAAAAATTATTAACATCGAAACTAGTTACATTTCCAACACTCTGTTTTGAAAATGCAACAAGAAAATCCTAATTTAATTTTCCCTTGAATTAAATTAGGGGAAAAATTGTAAATACACATCACAAGACAACTTGTATGAGTTAACTAAGTTAATTTGACCTAGTTGGCTCATTTAATTCGAGTTGAGGGTCTAACTTGAGTCATGTAGAGTGGATCCTACTTTATAGGAGCCCCGATTGAGTATATTTTGAGTTGTAATTAATTTATTCAGTTTATATGAGTTAAAGTCAGTTAAACTAGTTCCAAATGATGGAGGAACTAGTAGGAGGTCTAATAGTGGGGTGTTGCTTCATGTGTTATGTTATCACTCAGAAATTTCTTAAGGTTAAAGAAAGAGATTTCCGAGGTAACCACAAACCAATCTTTTAGACTTAGGTTCTAGCCAACCTAAGTCCAGAGAGGGCTCTCTCTTTATGATTTAACTTTGTTTGAAAAAGATTTTAGGCTAGTTCTTAGTGTTCAGGGTTGTCTTTTTTGATTGGATGGTGGAATTAAGAAAATAGATGGGCAAAGTAAGTATTTAGGCCATTGGGCTTGATGAGCTCCAAATTTGGTAACATTTTGGGCTCATTTGGCCTAACCACCCTTGCTCAACCCTTCTTTTTTCATAACTTATGCATCATTTTTTAGTATATTTATGTCATTTGTACGAATGAGGGCAGTCACTATTCCTAGGTGGCTAACACATGCTTATTTCAGGTTTTTTGACATTTAATGGAGCAAAACCACGCAGATGAGGGCTAGGAGACAGCCAAGATGGGATTGAGATTTTGTAGGAAGGTTGTCCACAGCATTGAATGGCCTTCCTCGTGATCTTCACCCCAACTCCGAGCTCCAACAGCCACCACCACCGAGCTAGAAGGCAGCCAAACGGATTTTGAGGAAGCAGCAGATCACTCTTAGTTTGGTCAGCCAAATCCCACTAATTTAGGAGGCCAGCTTGGCCCTCGTAATGTATAAATGATGAGGCTGTAGCCTTCGAGAGGGACTTTTGAAACCTTGTTGCATATTCTGAACTACGAGCTGATAGCTCTGTTTTGCTCTTTTGTAAGCCATTTTTGGCATGTTATTTGACTTATGACTATTATCTTTTAATGAAAAGCAGGCAGATTTGAGTTCAGTTCTGAGTTCTTAAAGGAGCCATAGCTCTCGGGGTTGGGCCCAACCTGAGAGCAAAAGGCATCCTTCCTTTGTATTGTTACCTTTCTTTCAGCATTGTATTTCTTTTCCTGTACATGCATTTGGAAACGCAGTTTGCTGAGTTGAATTTCTTGATGTGGTTAAGTAGGTTAGTTTTATGAACAGAGTTGCTTCAGTAGTTTAGATTAGAGTAAGGAGATTGGAGTTAATAAGAGTTCCAAAAAGGGTTGACTGCACACTCACTTTCACCTCTGTTTAGGGACTGGAATTGCAGACCGTGCCACCCACCAAAAACATTGTTTCACATGTTCATGCAATCTTTGATGCAATATTTTCATTTGTGGAAGTGTCCATGCGTTTAGATCTTGTGGAATGAGTCTTTGCTTCAGCACCATGCATGATTTTCCTTAGAAATAACATTGCTGTTCTTTGGTTTTATTAAAATAGTTGGAATAGGTTGATGAAATCTCGGTTATGTACAAGACGCGGATGATTTGTTTCATTTACACTGTGCAGTACTACTCCCTCACTTCCTTATCCTTCTAAACCGTGCCTAGGCCATCTACTCATCTCCCAGTTAGACCACTTGCCTCCCAACTCTTCTATTACCCACGTTATCCTACCTTTTCAGCCTTCCATTCCCTCTACTCTCCTTTAGACCAACCAACTTAGCACACCCCCTCTCCATCTCATCTCTCTGTCACTGAGTCCTTTCAAGCTCCCCTCCTACCTCCCTATCCATCCATGCAGCCTCTTCTACTCATCCATCACCCAAAAATCCGATTGTAGAACATCCTGTAGGAATTATTGAACTTCCTGTAGAAATCCTGAACATCCTGTAGAACCCCTGCAGACTTCCTGTAGAAGCTCATAAACACGGTTGCTAGGCATCTAAACTTTGTGAATTTCTCTGAAAGGATGTTAGGGGCTCCTTAGACCCTCTCTGAGCCTTCTTGACCCCTTCCAGGCATTCCTCCCCTTGATCTATCCCTGCACAGTAAAGACCCAGTTAGAAGCACACGCATAATAATTCCAACAACTTGAACAAAAATACAAAAATATGTTTTCTTTAGATCAAAGTAGTCTAGACACATGCATCTCACATTCCTAGAAGTAATGGCATCTCTTTCAGTAGTTTGCATTCCCATCTTTGCATCAGTAGGACTAGCTGGTAGAATTAGGGTTTGCTAGGGTTTGTGATTCTTGTTGGCTTTCAGTTCCTTCCTACAGTAGGTTAATTTTCCTTTGAGATAGCTTTCGTTCATCGGTTAAAAAGCTTCTTCTGAGAGCTCATAGAAGTTGGCTTGAGCCCTAGCGGACTTGTGCCAGCTGACCAAGTGACAGCTGCGACAAGAGCTAGTACTTGTGCATACAGCACCGTCGCTTCCAAGTTTGTTACGAACTACCGGGTTGATAAAATTAGAGAAGGAAGCTCCAGGAGTTGTAGCATTATTGCTACAATACTGGAGCCCACCATCTTTTTGGCGCCGTTGCCGGGGAAGCGTCAGAGTATTAGTAATTGTTGCTTTTCTTCTATTTTCCTACTCTCGCCTTCTGCTAAGTAGTTTATTTCATTTCCATTCTGCAAAAGTAGCATAGACATTTCCTGCTTTCATAGATTAACATTTCAATTCCGCAATTTCATTTTTGCAAGCGTAGATTAGCATTTCAATTCTGCAAGCGTAGACTAGCATTTCAATTCCTGCAATTTCATTTGAGCAAAGTAGATTAGTTCTTTCCTGCTTTCACTTCAATTCTGCATTTTCATTTCAGCAAGATAGTTAGTTGTAGATCAATCTGTTTCAGTTTTGCAGGTACCCGAAAAAACAAAAGCAATCAAAAGTCTTTCCATTTCATGCCTCGTAGGAATCGAGATAAAACAGGCAAATTCTTACCCAACACCCCCACCACATCACTGAGTCACCCTTCTCTCTTCTTTGGTGACAGTGATCCAGAAGAGCCTATAGGTGAACCTCCTGAGATATACAAAGATCCTATAGCAGAAGAAGAATTAGAGACCACTCCATCTGAAGCTATGGCTAACAATAGGGGAGAAGATGAGAGAATAGAAGGTGCCTTCCCCATCCTAGAGACCAATGGGGACATGAAAATGAAGAACATTAGCCCCTCTGCTTTACCTCACTTCCATGGACTGACTACTGAAGATCCTGATACCTTCCTGTTTGAGTTTGCTGTCCTTTGTCGAACCTATGACTATACTGAAGATGAGCAGAAGCTGAAACTCTTCCCCTCAACCCTCAAGGATGCAGCATTACGCTGGTTCATGGGCTTACCTGGGAACAATATCACCACTTGGGCTCAGATGCAGCAAGCTTTCAATACCAAATACCGGGACTACTGTAGGTCCAAGGAAACCAAGGGAGAAATCTTTCAGATGACCATGGGAAATGATGAGTCCTTAGAGGATTACGAGGAAAGGTTCCAACTTAGCTATAAATGGGCCAGGTGCACACTTGACCCTGAATCCCTCAAGTTGGTCCTGTTCCGAGGAGTTCTTGAAGACCTCTTAGATACCCTTCACATGTTAGCTGGAGGAGATATTTACCAACTGCCTTATGAGGACATAAAGACTGTGTTTAGAAATCACTCTAGGGCAGCCCGGAAAAGAGGTAGAGGAAACCTCCTCTCAGCTGGTATTCCTTTCTCCAAACATGAGTTTGCAAATCAATTAGAGGATCTCAAGAGTGAGGTGAGACAGACCATTGCCATGCAACTTGATACATTCCGAATCCAGCAGAAGAAAGAAGAAGCTGAGAGGGCCTTGGCTATCTTCTGCCCTAGGTGTACAAGGAAACACCCTAAGAACGAATGCCCATTACATTCGGTTGAAGTATGTTTTGTTTGTGAGGAGGAACACCCCACAAACCAATGTCCAACCTTACCTGGGCTTAAAGCCATGTATCAAGGGACAGAAGCCCCACTGAACCTCTCTATTTCCTCAACCAAAGGAGGCCACAAGGACCTAGACCTTACCAGTAGGGGATGCAAGGGACACCCCAAGCTTATTACAGCCCCAACCAATCTACTCCTATGCCTTCCTGGGGTCCCCCTGCTCATCCTTCCTGGTCTATGCCTCCTCCATGGTCTTACCCACCTCAGTACCATACTCAACCCACTACTCATTCATATCACTCACATGCCCAGCCACAGCCTCAGTGGAATGCACCTCAATCGGGGTGGAGACCCTAGTACAATACTCCTCCCGCCATTTTGCCTCCACCACCAGTTCAACCACAACCATTACCTCCCGCTCCTCCAAGGCAACCTCAAATGCCTGCTCAACCGAACCCGAACCCCAACAACAGACAGGCCCAGCAGGTATATACTGGGGAAACATCATGCCCTACCTATGCTGTGGAGATCCAGGAGATCAATCTGCGATCTGGAAAGACTCTTCCGGATCGCCAACCTCCTCCCCCAGAGGACGAGGAAGATAAACAGGAAAGTGAACCAAAGGCTATTCCACCCTTTCCTGAGAGACTAATGACCACCACACAACCCAACCCAGAGGAGGATGAGCTTCTAGGAGAACTCAAGCAGTTGTGTGTAAAAATACAACTTCTCCAAGCCATCAAAGATGTACCGATATACAACAAACTGGTTAAGGAAAAGTGTTTTAGACACCCAGGCAGGCGAAAGAGAGATGCTTCAACCATCAATGTCATGGGACAACTGTCTGATCTTATGTTGGGACAAGTCATCTGCCCAAAGTATCTAGATCCTGGGAGTCCTGTAGTAAATGTCCACATCAATGGCACCATCATACCTCACACCTTGATTGATCTGGGGGCTGCCATTAACGTGATGACTAGAGATACCGTGCTCAAACTCAACCTTCAGGGTTCCTTGAGAAAGACCTCGACAGTCCTACAACTAGTAGATCGCTCCACCGTGACTCCCGAAGGGATTGTAGAGGATGTCTTGGTCTCTGTTGACTCTTGGGAATACCCTGCCGATTTCTTGGTTCTGCAACCAAAGGCAAAGCTTACTGAATACCCTCTTATTTTGGGAAGGCCTTGGTTAGCCACTGCAGATGCTTACATAAGCTGCCGTGCAGGAAACATGACCATCAAAAATGGTCCTATGTCCAAGCAGCTAGTCCTATACCCTCCTGCCCAACCCTCATTAGAGCATGACTTACCACTTTGGTTGGAGGAAGGAGAAGAGGATGAGGTGTACTCAACACCTTTGTGCACCCTAGACACCACTAGGGGAGATTCCCCAACGGAGGATGATTTGATTGAGACCTTGATCCAGAATCCACCTCCCAGTGCACTGTCCTTAGAGGAATTGGTGGAGGATGCCCAAGCCAGCACCTTAGTGGACCTTTGTGCGACCAACCCTGTCACTCCCAGAGTCAAAAATGTGGAGTTCGGCCCTGAGAGAACGTTAAAGATCAGCTCCTCCCTATCTCCTTCCCAGGAAAAGGAGCTGTGTAGTCTGTTGGCCAGTCATCTAGATGCTTTTGCTTGGAGCTATAAGGAGATGAAAGGAGTCCATCCTTCTGTCTGTACCCATCACATCTACATCAAAGAGGATTGTAAACTAGTTAGGCAACCCCAAAGGAGAATAAATCCAGCCCTTAAGGACATCATCAAGGAAGAATTGCAAAAACTGTTGGATGCCGGATTCATTTACCCCATCTCGGATAGCGAATGGGTGTCCCCTTTGGTGTTGGTTCCCAAGAAAAATGGGAAGTGGAGAATCTGTGTGGACTACCAAGAACTGAACAAAGCTACCAAGAAAGACCATTTTCCTCTACCCTTCATAGATCAAGTGTTGGATGGACTGGCAGGAAAGAAGTTTTTCTCTTTCCTGGATGGGTTTAGCCGGTATAACCAGATCCAAATCAGCCCGGAAGACCAAGATAAGACCACCTTCACTTGTCCTTGGGGTACCTTTGCCTACCGAGTTCTTCCCTTTGGACTATGCAATGCTCCTGCCACCTTCCAGAGAGCCGTCTTGAGCATCTTTTCTGAGCTGGTCCACGATGCGGTGGAAATCTATATGGATGACTTCACTCCTTATGGGTCCAACTTCCAGGAGGCATTGTCCAATCTGGGAAAAGTCCTAACCAAGTGCATTGAGATGAACCTGTCCCTTAGTCCTGAAAAGTGTGAATTCTTGATGACTGAAGGGACCGTGCTGGGCCATACCATTTCTTGCCAAGGGTTACAGGTGGATCCTAACAAAATTGCTCTCATCAAGAAGGTTCCACCTCCTCAAAAGGTAAGAGATGTCCGAAGTTTCTTAGGATTAGCAGGGTATTATAGGAGATTCATTAAAGACTTCAGCAAGCTAGCCTCGCCATTGTTTGGCCTCTTGGCAAAAGATGTGGAATTTAAATGGACTGACGATTGTCAGAGGGCTCTGAATGAATTAAAGGACAAGTTGGTGTCTGCCCCAATCTTGAGAGGTCCAAACTGGGCCCTACCTTTCCACATCCACACTGATGCCTCGAACAAAGCCATAGGGGCAGCCTTAGGACAAGTTGAACAAAAACTTCCATATGCCATTTACTTTGTTAGCAAAAACTTATCCAAGGCAGAACTGAACTACACTGTAACTGAGAAAGAATTCTTGGCCGTGGTCCATGCACTGAACAAGTTCCGACATTATATCACTGGCTATCAAACATTTGTACATACTGATCATGTTGTGATTAGATATTTAATGAATAAACCAGATGTGAATGCTCGTATTATTAGATGGTTACTTTTGTTGCAGCAGTTTGATTTGACTATCGTTGACAAACTAGGTAAAGAAAATGTTGTTGCTGACTTTTTGTCTAGATTGGATTTATCTGCAGATGAGGATGGAACAGTGGATGACCAGATGCCTGATGAACATCTGTTTTCTATTTCAGTGCTCTCTCCATGGTTTGCTGATATAGAAAACTACCTTGTTTCAGCACAGTTCCCTCCGCACCTATCCTCCAGAGAGAAGAGCAGAATCGTCAGAAAAAGTGCCTCGTTCACTTGGATCAGGGGCAGCCTGTTCAAGCTTGGCCCTGATCAGATCTTAAGGCGTTGTGTAAGGGAGGAGGAAGTCTTTGATATCCTCCTCACCTGTCATGATGGGCCTTGTGGAGGACATTTTGCAGCAAAGAGGACTGCCTTCAAAATCCTGCAAGCAGGCTACTATTGGCCCACACTTCATCAAGATGTCAGAAGGTATATCAGCCAATGTGACCGATGTTAAAGGATGGGGAAACCGACTCCAAGGGATGAAATGCCTCTCCAGCCTCAAGTGACTCTTGAGCCATTTGAGAAGTGGGGTATGGATTTTGTGGGTCCAATCAACCCTCCTTCGAGGCAAAGGTCTTACATCATTGTGTGCACCGACTACCTGACAAAGTGGGAAGAAACCAAGGCAATCAAAGCAGCGACAGAAGAAAAGGTGGCTGAGTTCTTAAGAGAAAACATCTTCTACAAATTTGGCTACCCAAGAGAGCTAGTCACTGATTAAGGAAGCCAGTTCACCTCCAACTTAATTGAAGACCTACTAGCTCATCACAAAATCAAGCATAGGACTTCCACCCCCTATCATCCCCAAGCAAATGGGCAGGTGGAAGTCACCAATAGAGCATTGGAAGGGATCTTGACTAAGGTGGTGAGCAGCAGCAGGAAAGATTGGGCAAATCGCTTGGTTGAGGCCACATGGGCTTACAACACCACTTGGAAGACCACAAACGGCTTCACACCTTATGAGCTGGTCTATGGGAAGAGAGCTTTGCTGTCAATTGAGTTTGAATACAACACTTTGAGGATGGTAGCTCAGTTGGACCTAGATCTCAGCCATGCCCAACAAGAAAGGTTATTGCAGCTGAATGGATTGGACGAGCACCGAATGCAGGCCCTTCTTCACTCAGAAGTGGTTCAACTTCAGAGGAAGGTGTGGCATGACCAACACCTCAATGACAAGCAATTTCAGTCGAGATATTGGGCGCTGTTATATGATTCCAGGCATAAAGATTTCAAGGGGAAGCTGAGAACCAGATGGCTGGGACCATATGCAGTGGAAAAATGTCATGACAATGGATCTGTTCTTATTCAGACCATTGATGAGGAGGCCATCCCCATGCTTGTCAATGGGCATCGATTGAAGATCTACATGAAACCTCTCTCAAGACAAGAATTCATCAAAACTGTGGAAAAATCAGTGCTGGTCATAGAGAAGGGTTCTGCCTCTGTTTTGGGCATACCCTGAAGATTTAAAAAAAAATAATAATAATAATAATAATAATAATAATAATAATAATAATAAATAAATAAATAAAGATCCTTGGGTGAAAACCTCTCTGAGGCTCCCAAGGCAGATGGTAGGGGTGAAAACCTCATTGAGGCGCCCCTGCTGTCTTTCAAAAAAAGAAAAGAGAAAAGAGATTTGAAAAAGACCCTTGAGTGAAAACCTCTCTGAGGCGCTTAAGGCAGATGGCAAGGGTGAAAACCTCATTGAGGCGCCCCTGCTGTCTTTCAAAAAAGAAAAAAAAAAAAAAAAAGAAAAAACAACAACAAACAATAAACAAAAAACAGGGACAACAAGTTCACAATGTGGCAATGCATGCAGGTTGCAGGTATTCTATGAAGGAAAAGGGGTCCCTCAACTCAAAGACAAGGGTCCTTATTATGCTACCAGGTGACCTCACCGGCACCCCCTCCGAAAACACTCATCTTCTCCAAGGTATGGGTACGATTTCATCACAGCGTAGTCTTCTACAGGAAGCTATAGACTTTCTACAGGAAGTTCTGTATTTCTACAGGAAACTTGCTGTAGAAGTTTTGGGCGGCCCAGAACTAATGGTGTGGGGAGATCTAATGACCAAGGTTCGGCATGGAGGCATGCAAGCTACTATTTTCTCCATCATACACTGCTGTCACCTCCTTCTACCACCCCAGTTTCCATACAATGAAAACACCTGCATAATAAAAACAGATCATTGAATTATCAAGAGGAAGCGATTCTCAAATGGAAAAAAGATGCCGAGATGCCATGCAATACTCATCATAGCTATCCAAGGGCCTTGCGAGCGTGATCGTGATGCCACTGTTTTCACCGTTCAGCAGGCACATGCACCACCCGCAGCCAGGTAATAAGCTTCGTCATCAGCAGCCTGCGAAGAGAAACCACCGTGCCTGTGCAAATAGCAGCAGCAAGCAAATGCAATCATCATCGTCCTGAACCCTGGAAAATCATGTTGCGGCCGCACAGGTAAGTGCGTCACCCTTTCTTTCATCGAATTACATGAATAATACTTTGAAATGTTTGCAAGTATGAAATGAATGGGTTGAGCAGTCGTATGGCCATTCGACTGGCCACGTCGACCAGTCAGATGGTCTAGTCGGATGTGTAAAGTGATGATCGTGGCAAGAAGAATGGGTAGTGGACACGTGAGAACCGTCCAGTCGGGGAGAAGCGTGTTTTAACAGAAATGACGGCGGCGGATCTGCAGATAATGATGCAACAGTCAGGGAACTTGCAGTGGAATGAGTAGATGACGTTGTCCAACAGTCCGGCAGGGACAAATCACCCCCACGCCACGAATTCCGCCGGATTCAAATCTATCAGCTAGATCGCCACCCCACGCATTTATCATCAGCCGTTTAGAAGTCGAGTGAGCATCCGAATTCCTCTGAAGCTCGATACTCCAAGTCTTCGGCCTGTTCGAACGTCTGGTAGCAGCACAGAAGGCGCAGAACCACTGCAGTGCTCTCCAGAACCCGTGCGCTGCTTCTACAGGAAAGCTCCGCTACAGGAAGCTCACTGCCACGAGGAAAATTGGTCTCTTCACGTCAAAGGTGGCGAATTAAAAAGGTAAGCCGAACCTGTGCCTCCCATGCAATTGGTTTCGAGGGTGGTGGAGTCGACGTTCTACAGTCTGATCATAAAAAGTTGCAAGTATTGTCTTCCGTTTGCATGAATTGTCGTCGAGGTGTATGCAAGGTTTTCTACAGGATGTGATTTGTAATTAAGACCTGTTAAGGCTCATCTGTAGATAGTCTTCGCGAATTGTGTGCGTGGCAGGGGCGTGATCCTACGCTCTGTCCCAAAAGGCTAGTTTTTGAATACGCACCCGCCACCTCCAGCTAACGTAGCAGGTTTTCACCATGCCGGGTGGTTTCATCAGAAAAGAACCGACCGACTCAAAGAAATTAAGGGAGAACCCTGAGGTGGTAGAGCTGTTCACTCGCACGCAATGGATGTCGTTCTGCGACAAATTGCAAGGATATGATGATGAGGTGGCAGAGGAGTTCTTGCGAGCTCTGAAGCCAAAATCCAAAACACTGGCTACTGTCAATTTCAGGGGTTTGAGTCTCAGGCTCACCCCACAATTCATCAGCCGAGTCACTGAGCTCCCAATGGGGGTACCGTGGGACAAGGAGGAGAGGAAATTAGGCCAAAAGGCTAAAAAAGAGTTCTTCCCACCAGAGGAGCAATTCTCAGAAGATAAGAACGGGGTTCGCAGAACTAGCTTACTGCCACTTTGGAGCGAAGTTAGCCTCCAAATTATGAAATACATCACATGTGAAGGACGGTTTAGCATTGTGTATGGGTACCATTTTCGGCTACTCACAGAATTAAGGCATCAGATGGACCTACCTGCAGAAAACAAACTAAGTATTCCCTACTTTCTACTGCAGTCTATGACTGAATGTGCCACCAAGTTGAGAGAAGGCACACCAGACTAGGTAGCTCATCACGGGCTCATTAAGCTCCTCGTGGAGGATGCACTCCACACATACAAAGTCCCTCTCTCGTGGGAAGCCTTCCGGAATTTGACTAAGGATGGCGATATAAAAATGTTGATCGAAGAGCTTGGTTCCTCCAGCAGTGAGGAGAAGGAGTCAGTACCCATAGAGAGGAAAGAAAAAGGCCAGAGACCCACGGCCAAAGTACAGAAGAAAGAGCAAAAGGAGAAACAAGAGAAAAAGGTTGCCAAAGAGAAGGATGACAAATCCGTATTAACGCCCAGAGAGAAAAGATTGCAAAGTAGGGTGGACAGGACTGAGCCCGTCCACGTCAGTAAAGGCACCTCGACAGCAGCCTCGACCAAGTCAAAAAGCAAAACACACTCAGCAAAACAAACTAAAACGGTGCCACCTGTTTCTACAGGAAAACCAAAACCGGCTTCTACAGGAAGCCAGAAATCAGCTGATAAAGGGCCTTCTACAGGAAGCCCTGAGAAAGGAAAACCCAAAGAAAAGAAAGCCGACATTCTTGCAAGGGAGGCAGCAGCCGTGCTGGCCGCCCTCAGTACACCTCCTAAGCCAAAGGAAAAGAGAAAGAGGGAGGCCCCTCTATATTTTAAAGCTAGGAGAAGTGTGAGAATCAAAACGGGCAAGCCACAGCCTCCATCCAGCAGCCCAATTACTATAGAGGATCCCCCTACTTCGCCCAGGGAGAGCTCCCCCTCAAAGATATCAGTCACCTATGAGAGGGGGAGCCCGAAAACAACTACTTGGAAAGAGAGGTTGGACTAGTTGGCCTCAAAAGCCCGGCTACAGGATGCTGAGGCTGCTCTACAGGAAACCTTAGCCCGGCTTAAGGAGACAGAGAGGATGGAGGGAGAAGCACCCTCATCACCACCAAGGGAAGACAAAGTAGAGCCACCAAGAGAAGAAGAGAAAGAGCATAGTCCGGAGCCTAGACCTCAGCCAAGTCTGAGCTCATATTATAACTTCTTAGAAGCTGGCAAAATTATACCACAGAAATTCACTGTGCCATTGTTCTTTGCATTGGAGGAAGAGAGAGTACGAACCCACACGTGGATGAAAATAGCCAAATCAAAAGGTGTGGCAGACATAGGCCCCTTGGAGGAGCAACTCAAGGAGGCAAGAAAGGAATTAGCTATGGCTAAACACGTGGCAAATTGCCAGAGGGTGTTCCTACAGGAAGAGAACGAAAAACTTAGACTACAGCTACAGGAGCTAAGGAGAGGAACGGGCACATCCTCAAGGGACATCACAACAGAACAGCAAGGCAGAGAAGGATTGCAAGCTGGTCTTGGGGAGCCAACCTCGCATCTACAGGAAACAGAACTGCAAGCACAAATTGAGGTACAAGCTCTCAGACAGCAGCTGCAGCAGAAAGAGGCACAATTGGCCTGCATGGCCAGTTGGGCCATGGATGCTATACAATGCAGACAGCTGGCCAAATCCTATGGCCTGTACCTGAGAGACCAGTGGCTGCAATTTCAAATCAATACCAGCGCAAAGGGGTATCTCTCAGCTCCAAGACCCGCAGCAGTTCACTGAATTATGCAATACCAGTTCATCAGAGGATAAGGCCAAACTATTGGAGTTCTACCTCCATAATCTGGCCCTTCCTAATGTGACTTCATGGGATCCCAACACGGTCTTAGGGGATATGCAGTTAATGGCATTTGCCTCATGGTTGAACCATGAAGACAAAAGAGCAGCAGAAGCCAAAGCGGTCATGAACCGAGAGCTGAATGAGCCATTACTAATTAGAGCAGAACCAGGGGATCCAACTGCATTAATATCGGCACACCAACACTTATCCACCAACCCTCAAGCTTTATTGAAATATATGGATCAGCAGGCCCAGGCCATAGCGCATTTCGAGGATATGGAGAGACTGTTAGGGGACAACTGTGTTCAAGCTTGCACCCGCCGATGGAATACATTGGCCCACAGTCTAAAAATCAGAGAATATCATACTCCAACTCGAATGAGGGAAGCTCTAGTACGGGTGCCCCTCTATAAGAAATCTATGCAGAACCTCCAGGCCAGCTGGATTGGCCTCAAGCTAAGCCCACCTCTGCTGTTAGGATTGATGGAAGGCAACACAGAGAAAGATGAGCATGAACAGTGGGAAGAGGTGGAAAGAAAGGCTGGGTTCCATGTCAGTAAGGAGGACACTACTGCAGAAGCTTGGGATGTGAGGGTGGCAGTGAAGGCAATGAAGGACGAGGAGCTGGATTAGTTGCTCAAGGATGAGCAATCATTTTAGTTGGGGGTGATGATGAGCCCCAAATTTGGTAACATTTTGGGCTCATTTGGCCTAACCACCCTTGCTCAACCCTTCATTTTTCATAACTTATGCATCATTTTTTAGTATATTTATGTCATTTGTACGAATGAGGGCAGTCACTATTCCTAGGTGGCTAACGCATGCTTATTTCAGGTTTTTTGACATTTAATGGAGCAAAACCACGCAGATGAGGGCTAGGAGACAGCCAATATGGGATTGAGATTTTGTAGGAAGGTTGTCCACAGCATTGAATGGCCTTCCTCGTGATCTTCACCCCAACTCCGAGCTCCAACAGCCACCACCACTGAGCTAGAAGGTAGCCAAACGGATTTTGAGGAAGCAGCAGATCACTCTTAGTTTGGTTAGCCAAATCCCACTAATTTAGGAGGCCAGCTTGGCCCTCGTAATGTATAAATGATGAGGTTGTAGCCTTCGAGAGGGACTTTTGAAACCTTGTTGCATATTCTGAACTACGAGCTGATAGCTCTGTTTTGCTCTTTTGTAAGCCATTTTTGGCATGTTATTTGACTTATGACTATTATCTTTTAATGAAAAGCAGGCAGATTTGAGTTCAGTTCTGAGTTCTTAAAGGAGCCATAGCTCTCGGGGTTGGGCCCAACCTGAGAGCAAAAGGCATCCTTCCTTTGTATTGTTACCTTTCTTTCAGCATTGTATTTCTTTTCCTGTACATGCATTTGGAAACGCAGTTTGCTGAGTTGAATTTCTTGATGTGGTTAAGTAGGTTAGTTTTATGAACAGAGTTGCTTTAGTAGTTTAGATTAGAGTAAGGAGTTTGGAGTTAATAAGAGTTCCAAAAAAGGTTGACTGCACACTCACTTTCACCTCTGTTTAGGGACTGGAATTGCAGACCGTGCCACCCACCAAAAACATTGTTTCACATGTTCATGCAATCTTTGATGCAATATTTTCGTTTGTGGAAGTGTCCATGCGTTTAGATCTTGTGGAATGAGTCTTTGCTTCAGCACCATGCATGATTTTCCTTAGAAATAACGTTGCTGTTCTTTGGTTTTATTAAAACAGTTGGAATAGGTTGATGAAATCTCGGTTATGTACAAGACGCGGATGATTTGTTTCATTTACACTGTGCAGTACTACTCCCTCACTTCCTTATCCTTCTAAACCGTGCCTAGGCCATCTACTCATCTCCCAGTTAGACCACTTGCCTCCCAACTCTTCTATTACCCACGTTATCCTACCTTTTCGGCCTTCCATTCCCTCTACTCTCCTTTAGACCAACCAGCTTAGCACACCCCCTCTCCATCTCATCTCTCTGTCACTGAGTCCTTTCAAGCTCCCCTCCTAACTCCCTATCCATCCATGCAGCCTCTTCTACTCATCCATCACCCAAAAATCTGATTGTAGAACATCCTGTAGGAATTACTGAACTTCCTGTAGAAATCCTGAACATCCTGTAGAACCCCTACAGACTTCCTGTAGAAGCTCATAAACACGGTTGCTAGGCATCTAAACTTTGTGAACTTCTCTGAAAGGATGTTAGGGGCTCCTTAGACCCTCTCGGAGCCTTCTTGACCCCTTCCAGGCATTCCTCCCCTTGATCTATCCCTGCACAATAAAGACCCAGTTATAAGCACACGCATAATAATTCCAACAACTTGAACAAAAATACAAAAATATGTTTTCTTTAGATCAAAGTAGTCTAGACACATGCATCTCACATCCCTAGAAGTAATGGCATCTCTTTCAGTAGTTTGCATTCCCATCTTTGCATCAGTAGGACTAGCTGGTAGAATTAGGGTTTGCTAGGGTTTGTGATTCTTGTTGGCTTTCAGTTCCTTCCTACAGTAGGTTAATTTTCCTTTGAGATAGATTTCATTCATCGGTTAAAAAGCTTCTTCTGAGAGCTCATAGAAGTTGGCTTGAGCCCTAGTGGACTTGTGCCAGCTGACTAAGTGACAGTTGCGACAAGAGCTAGTACTTGTGCATACAGCACCGTCGCTTCCAAGTTTGTTACGAACTACCGGGTTGATAAAATTAGAGAAGGAAGCTACAGGAGTTGTAGCATTATTGCTACAATACTGGAGCCCACCAGGGCTATGGAGTCAATCAAGAAAGGCTTAACTGGATTTGATCTATCACTGAGGTAAGAATCCACAGGGCAAGCTAACACAACAAAAGCAAATCTACAGGTTTAAATGGATGGAGTAGTCCTAACTAGGGCAAAGGGAAATGAAGAATCCTAAACTGGGATTAAGATGAAGAAAGGAAGGATCGGCCAGTAGCAAAGGGCAATAAAGAATCCTATACTATGGGCCAAAGGGGGGACAAACTACGGAAATAAGGGGGCAATCAAGAATCCCCAGACCAAGGCAGTTTAGCGAAAAACATAAATAAAGCAAATAGTTAAAACATAGAGCACTTAAGCTAATTCTGATGATATCATTCCTTGTTTGCTTTTAATATTTTATAAGAAACACATATGAATAATTCATGAAATAAAGAGAAAACGAGATTTAAACATGATAAAATGATACTTATTTGTTCCAACTGTGCATAAGAATCGAGTGAAATGTCCTTAGCTTTATTCCATAATCCAGTAAACCAGTCCAGTCTCGAGTACAATAACTCCTTAGCTTAAAAAAAAATGTCTCCAGAAATTCTTTTTAATCCACCCAAAATACTTCAAATGAAGAAGTATTTATACTAATTCTAAACTGAAATATCTTGAAAAAATATCAAGCTTGGTTTCACAAATATCTCCAATTGTTTTACATTAATAGAACTTAAATAAAGGACACTCAAAAATAATGAATCTATTTGGAACTATGTTTATGGACTTATGGTGACAAAGAAGAGAAATTCGAATTTGATAGAAACTCTTAAGTGATGATGAGGCTTCCAGTCACTAACTGCATCCTTTCTTTGTGCATTTTGCCCTAGAATTTCTGCAAACTTGGGGTCCAATGATATGCTTGTATATCTAAATCCGAGCTAGATATGTAAAAAGTGAAAGAGGTTATTGTAGATAAGAATGTTTTTGAGATAAACCTCTCTCCATTTACCAAAATTCAGCTCCATCTATTCACAATATTCTCTGCAAAAGATGTCAAAAACAGGACTTTGCACAAACTGAAAAATACGCTGTGAAGACATGCACTTATCTCACTTTTGGTAATACCTGTGTAAATAGTGAGATAGGTTTTTGTAGACTGGCTTGTTAGGAACAAAAAAATCCTCTAGTTTCGCAAATTACCTCTTGGATTGACCACAATAGTTTCTGCAAAACTATGACTTAAACAGGAAATTTCTGAAGAATGTACCATTTCTGTTCTAATTTCATCTTTTAACCTTAAACTTCTTTTAACTGTTTTTTACTTTTACTTTGGATAAAATTCATTGTTGCTGGTGTTAGGTTCCTATACCAATAGGTGTCATATTTCATGATTGACTGTTAAAATGCCAAATATGTTCATCCTTTCCATGCTGCAAAGGTTCCATATTTTCAAAAAATCAAAAAATTAAAAAATGAAAAGAGGGTATGCCCTAAAAGAAAAATCAAAGGGCAAAAAGAATAAATTGGTCAAAAAGAAAGAAAATGAACCCCAAAGAAAAGGCCAGGAAAGTGCGCTAGTCCAAAATGCCACTACTGTCCTATTTTTCGCAAAGAAGTTCAATGTGTGCACTTAGGTGACTTCTGTCACAGTTGATGGATGGCCAAATAGTTCAATCTTGGCCAGTCCATGTTTAAATTTCTTGTTTTAGAACTAGAGAATAAGATCTGTCCAAACAGTTCAATCTTGGTAGGTGATTAGCTAGGTAGAGAAGCAAGGGAGCTCAACAGCTAAATCTGAGCCCTCGGAAGAAATAAGGGCAGACTTAGATAGGAGGGAATTTAAAAGAAAAGAAGAGAGTAAGGGTTTGCTAGTTTAAATGCACCCAAGGAAAAAGGAAGAAAAAAAGTTAGGCACGACAGGCTGGGTAGGCAGTCTCGGTGTTGCAGAATCAGATACATAAGCAATTATGGCTTTGGAAGGTGATTCATCTCATGGATACCATAAGTGCCATGGCAAGGTGGTTACCAAACAGGTGAAGCATGACTAATTTCCCCTCTCATTTCTCCAAAAAAAAAAAAAAAAACAATTACTAACCTCCCCTCAAGGACATTGAGATTTGCTGAGTGCTCCTAGTTCACTTCATTTCATGAAAAAGACTAAGTGAAACTTTGTTCTTACTTAGGCAAAGGAACCCACATTTCTTGTGTATAAATGTTTTTCTTCCATTATGCTAAGCTTCCCAGAATTCATGGCCTAGATCCTTTTCATTTCCCTAAAGCCTAAGTCACTCTTCAAACTTGGTGTTTTGTTTAAACCTATCTTTCATATTAACCTACTAACTTTATATATTATAATTCCTACATGAATATTTCCCCTTCCCTACTATATAACTATATTAAAACCCCAAAAGGTTTAAGTATCCTGACCCTCGGCAATTATAGCCATAAATTATTGTATTTCGGGAATTATGGGTTCTCTTGGAGTCATGTAATAACCCTGCGCACGCAAACATTAGGATTTATTTAAAATTTGGTTAAATAAATAACCAGACCCGCATATTTGACCAAAGTTTAAATACATTGCAAAACATTACAAAACATTGATTTATCACGCAGGTCCCTACACCATACTCCTCCGCCAACTCCGTCCACTATCGACTGTCCGATCTGGGCTTTCCCATCGGACGACCCATAGCAATATCGGAACCCCTACGATGCTCGAAGAATAGCGTCCAAGAAAATGGCGGTTTTGCTATCGTACAAGAAAAACGTGGCGCCCACCGAGTGCTATCGCGGCCCCTCCGCCCGAAACAACTTTTGTCCAAAAGCGGTGTGGGATAATACCATTTACCGCCCCCCACTTCCCCCCACTGACGTCGTCATCCATGTCATCTGCCGTGTCATCCGCCACATCATCCGCCGTACCCCGCTACACAACAAATATTACGTCATGCTGACGTCACCCGAAAAAAGCGCCAAAAGCTCGCGAAGCCAAATTTTGTTAAAAAAGCCCATTAAACTGTCATTTTTGCTCATTTATGTTCATTGTTATTACAAAGCCGTTGCGTACAAATTCATGTTCAATGTAGCTGTGTGAGCCACAGTCCACCACCCCGACCAGCAAAAGACCAGTCTCCTACTGTTACTCGTCAATTACCCTGCGAACTGCTCTCGTGCGCCTCCAAAACCCAGGTATTTACTCCATTTCTGCTTCCTGAACCTATAGTTTTGTGTTTCTTCTGTAAATTTTACCTAAAAAGCCGAATGCAAGCTAAACTCCGCCTATAATTCTGAGAAAATTCACTTGAACCACCGTTGTTTTGTCCATCTTCCGCAAAAACCCGACTTCCACAGCTAAAAACACAGTGAGAAAACATGGAAACTCCTGCGCCCGTCGCCCTCAATGTTGCACCACTCAATGCACCACACAAAGAATTGGAATGGTTGCCCCTTGCTGACAGAGATTTCTAGATTAATGACTTAATTGGTGACAAGCCTCACCTCCAAGCAGTTTGTGAAATTAGGAATAGCTACTGCAGCAATACTGATGTCTATGGAATTTGGGAGTCCCACATGCCCATATACTACCTCCCCTCAGTAAATGTGCTCCCTGATATCGTCCACTTATGCTGTGCCAATTATGACCCCACTCAAAGAGCAGTTATGGCTCCCTTTGGGACTGTCTTATTTTACATTACACCTGAATCCATAAATGAAATGCTACACTTCAAACCAACTCAGCCTCTGGCCCCTCTCTCCATGGGATTCTTGCTTGACCAAGGTGCCAAACTGCCTAATTCAAAAATAACCAGAATAGCTCAATTATTCATGAAACCAGATCGCCAGCCCAGGCGGCCACCTCCTTTTAACCAGGTCTGGTTCAATGAAGTTGGAAAATTCATTACAGACATGATATCCTACATCCTAGGATTTAAAACAAGTGAATATGTTGATGAGACCACCTTGGTTCTCTTATCAATATTTATTCCAGGACAGCCCCCTGCTGTCAAATATGATTATGCCACTTTCATAGCCAATAAAATACATGAGCAATTCATGAGCCCGGACAGAGAAAGAGTGTTTAAATACACATCATACCTGTATCATATGTTTTTGTACTATCAAACAGATAGCTTTCAGTTTCCCATTAGAAGACTGGATGTTAAAGGGGAGCCAAGGTCTGTAATCTTCTGGACCTCAGTGTTCCATGAAGTCCATAACTCTCCTTACACTTACTGTGAATTCATTGACCTGTTCATACATCCAACCTCTTCTTTATTGATGACAACTCCTCCTGCTAGACTCTCTGGTGAAATGCAGAGAATTTTACAGCTCTCCAAAAACTACAGTATAGGTGATTGGTACTTTTACCAGAATCACACTGAGGTCAGGATATATGGCTGTGAGCTGTGCCCCTATAAACTGCCAAAATATGTGCCTATGAGACTGTTTGCTATAGAATATTTCAGGCAATTTATTAGCTCAGATTTGACTCATTTTTATGCTGCCAAGAAAAAGGCACAGTTGAAAATAAGAAATCAATTGGGCCCATTTGTCTTCAATAAAAGGGAAGCTGGGGAGGAGGCTGATAAGATTTTAGGGGAGTGACTTAAGCTAAAACAAAGTTTCTATTGGGCACCATATGACCCTGATCATTTCATAAGTTATAGAAAAGTGAAAAACAAGCTAACAACATATGTTCACCACAAGATCCCTGAAATTCAACAGTATGCTAACCAACAAGAATGGGTAGAAGGAACATTAGTTGAAGAAATTACTAAGGAAGAGAAATTGGAAAAAGCCATGAAAGAGCTTGAAAAAACGCTTGACCTGGACTCTTTTGGACAGGTATCCTTCAAGCTAGCTCAGCACGCAGGAGGTGATACGTCCTTTGCCGAGACTTCTCAGCAGCCCACACAAAAAGCCAGTACAGGGTCTGCAAAGGGCAAGGAGGTAATAGGTTCAGAGCAGGACATAATGACAGACCAACCAGCTACATCAAAGGAACAAGACCAAGGGTCAGTTCCTTCAGCACAGACAAAGGCACCTGAAATCCCTACACTATAAACTCCTCTAAACGAGGAAAGAGGCAAGAAAAGGGACAGGCAAGAAGACACACCAATCAGCGGTTCTGAAGAGCAACCATGGGAGAAAAGGCAAAGATTGAACCCCGTATCAGAGGAGGAGTTTATTCATGAGACCACAGATAGTCTAAGGGAAGAAAGAGTAGTCAGCCAGGATACATCCCCGGTCATAGAAACATCAGCCAGTTCACACAGGCAGGAGATCGGAAGACAGTATAGTATGGAAATTTCATCCACCAGGCCACAAAGCAAACAAGGTTCTGACATTAAGAGAACATTTACTGAAATAAAGGCAAAGAATGAGCTAATAAGAATTCAACTTTATAATCACTTGCTGAAGATGGCCCCCACAAATCAATAAAGGCTAATGTCAGCATATGACATTCAAGAGGGAAAAATAATCCTTAGTCATTTTAAGCCCAAAATGCAGCAGCCACAGTCAGCTGCTGATTACATCAGGACCAATTTGGAAGTATTAGCCAAAGACATTCATCCAATGGACCAGATTGAGTTACATAAGTAAACCGGGGAGATGGTTTACTCCACATTGATAGATAAGGCATTGTTGGCACACAAATTGCAATAACACATTTGCTCAATTGGAGTTGGAAAAAGCTTCCTCTTTAGCCAAGGATAACAGAATCAGATCCTTGGAAGAGATTATCATAGAGCTAGGACATGATCCCAAGGATGCCAAAGGCATCAAGGCATTAATAAAAAAGAAGGAAGAAGACATTGTAGCTCTCAGAAAGTAGCTCAAGCTGCCTATTACCATGCATCACCAAACTACAGAGATTGTTGAGCAGAAATCACAAGAAGGTATGATGGACCTGCTGATGAAAATGAATGAGAGATTAGTAGAAACAGAGCAGGCATTAGAGAAAGCAATGAAAGAGAAGCAGGGAGAGTTGACCTCCTAGCCATCTCAAACAGCTCCAACAGTTACAACTGCTCCTACCACAGTTACAACAGCAGTCCATCCCACTGTCCCGGCATCAACAACACCAAGTACTTCAGCAACAACAGTAGTAGGCAGCAACACTACCATGACCACTGAGGAATTGATAAAGGCTATGGAGGATCTAAGACTCCAAGTATCAGAATTAAAATATGCTAAAGAGAAATTGGCCAAGTTGGAAATAAGTTATGACAAATCTAAAATGACTGTGGCAGAAAAGACAAGGGAGGTAAAGGCATTGGAAAATAAAGTAAGAGCCTTAGAAAAGGATCTCTCCCTGCATAAACTCTTGGCAGAAATCAAAACAATTATGTGGACCAACATTGGCCAATCCCTCATTGATGTATGGAAATCAATATAAATAAATTAATGAGCAGATTGATTTGGTAACAACAGCTCAAGTGGAGATTCAAAAGGCCAGGGATTTATTAGGACACATGCCCGAGCAGGCGAATAGGCTAATACATTTTTTGAACAACTACAACAAGGAAGAGCTGGCAGCACTGGATATCAGGGACAGGACAGGCACCATTCTAACAGTCAAAAGAGTTTTGACCATGAGGAACTTCATACAAAATCAGGAGAGGAAGTGCCAAGACATGCAAATGGAGATAAATGCTTTCACACAGAAGTTTACAGCTTTGGAGGAAAAGGGTCTGCCCAGTTTATTAACCAGTGACTATAGACTGATGACACATGCAAACTATGCTCATAGGTTGAATACATATGTGGCTAATCAAATCACAGCATAATCAAGTTCTGCAGAAGAGAAGGCACTCCCATCTGGACAGAGCCTGTATGACAATTTAGAAAATCTATTTTTTATTGAGCATGAGATGAGACATCTTTTCACGGTCCAGCCTACTTTCTTCAGGTACACAGATGCTGATGAAACTCTAATAAAACTACGAAGACACCAATTTCCAGATGAACAGTGGTGGCAGAGTATGCTGGAAATTTTGTAGGTGGATTTCAAAGTTTGTTTTGCCAGAACACGACAGATGTCATAAAGTGGAGAAAAAAGAGCAGATAAAAATCACGTTGGGCAGTGGTCTATTAAAGCGCAATTAAAAGCACCCGAGCAAGCAAAGCCAGCAGCGCAAAATATTAGTAAAGAATCCACCGGCCGAATCACTGAGCAGACAGTCAATGCATCTCACCAACTGATCTGCCATCACAGCATCACTTACTTCTGCATTCATTTCTTCCTGTTCCCAAGATCATTTACTCCTCCTGTAGAGTAGGTGGAAAAAGTTATTGCTAGATATTATCTCATTGAGATATTTTGTAAACATTTTTGTACAAATACCTCCCCAAGCTAAGTATTAGGTGTTGGTGATACAGTTCTGGAATTGCGCTGTAACTTTGAGAACTCTTCTGAATAAAAGATTGCTGGAATGCGTTGTTGCTGAACTATCTGGTTATGGGATTTATGGCAGAGGACTATGTTGCAGAATTCTCGAATTATTCCATGGATCAATAAGTATTTTTAACTCATGTTTTACAGTTTCTGTGTTTTTATATACCATCTATGTTCATTATCTGAATAACAGGGAAAAAGAATAACCTAGAACTTGCTTAACTGTACTCTGTGTTCAATCTCTGTTATTTTTTATGTTTTCTTCAGAATTAGCATAAACAGGAATTCTTAACTGCTCTTGTTTCCCCTGGTTCTTACATATTGATTTAATACTAAGAAATTCTTAATTGCTTCTTAGTCATAATCATTCACTCTCCCTCTTTCTACATGATGATTCTTAATTGCTCTTCACCCACAGATTCCATCCCACCTGATTTTAGCCTTACAGATTGTTCCATGGATAATTACCTTGCTCTGTAGTACTCTCTCTGTCAAAGAAACCATATCCAGAGTTCATCTTCATAGACTCCATTAGCGCAATGGATTGAACTTCTCAGATTTTACATCCCTGTTCTGTAGAATATCACCATCCAAAAATCAAACAAACCCCTGTACTTCATAACTAGCCTAATATACCTTAAAAATAAAGCTAAATCATAAAGAGAGAGCCCTCTGTGGATGCAGATTGGCTAGAATCTAGATCTAAAAGATTGGTTAGTGGTTACCTAGGCTGTATTCCCTTTTCTCACAACTTTTGGGGAACAACCTGAGTGATAACATCATTGGCGACTCCACTGGGGAACTGAATGACTGTTTGTTACTGCTGTCTATTTTCTAAAGCTACAGATGGAGCCTGAAGTTAGCCAGGTAGCCTTTGAAACTGTTTTTGCTATGAAATTATAGGAGTAAATAAATGCTGCTTCAATCTATCTCCAGTTTAGTTTTAGGCTTTGAACAGCTGTCTCAAAAATTTGATCAGTTTCCTTTTTGTTTTCAAAAGATCTTCAGGAAAATTCAAGACTCTCACAATTCAAAATTTCCTAGAAAGATATTGTCAAAAGCTGTGTTCTTCAAATACTTCCAGAAAATACCAAAAATATAGTTAGAAGCTGGCTCCAAAGAAGAAAATCTGTTACACTAGATCTAATCTAGATCCAAATCCCCCAGCTATCTTGGAAAATCCTAATTTGATCCGAAAGAACCTTAGAAGCCAAGATAATCAAGAAAATTCTATTGATTTTAACCTTCACACACTTCAGCAAAACCCTATCCAAATTGAGCTTACTATTGCTAAAAAATCACAAGTCCTTTCTACCATTACTGTTGCTTCACCTAGTTCACCATTAGCACTTCAAAATATATTTTCCACTCCCCCATATACAACGCATATTTCCACTGTTATCCCTGTCCTTCCAGCTGTCTCATTTCTTCCTACTGTCCCATTTATCTCTGTAAATATGGCAAACCGATAAGCTCCCCTGCAGTTACCTGCAAATCTAGGGGCTATGCCTCAAGATTATCAAATAAAAATTACCTATTTTGATGGTACTGGCACCTACACAGCTCAACAACATACTAAGAAAATGATGGATTATTTTGAAAATTATGAGATTGATGATAATGATGTCAGAATGAAAATCTTTGTACAAAGTCTAACTGGTGATGTAAGGACCTGGTTTAGGGCGCTCCCTACAAACACTATTGCTGACCCAGATGCCCTTTATCAAACCTTTTTGAACAGATGGGAGAAGAAGAAAGACCCATTACATATCCTATCAGAATATGGAAGCTTGAAAAGAGGCCCACAAGAAACTGTTCAAGATTACTGTGCCAGATTCAATAATGTGTACAATGCTATTCCTCAGAATCTTAGACCACCACCAGACTTGGCCTTGATCAAATTCCCTGATGGATTTGAATCTGATATGGCTTACTAGCTGAGGGAAAGAGCTCCTCCAAGTTTAGAAGACATGCAGAGCATCGCTGTCAGTGTAGAGGCCAATCTGATTTCTAAACGAGCTCGAGCTAGAGCTGAAAGAAGGACTCCCTTCAAAGAAGAGCCTTTTGCATTTGAGAAAAAACTAGATGAAATTATCAAAGGAATGGATAGACTGGGTGATAGAGTAGAAACAATTGAGAGGAAATCTTCTTGGGAGGGTCAACCAAGTAACACCGGAAGAAATCCAAACTTCAGGAAAAATCAGAATCCCAATAATGGAAAGGCTGGTCTCGACCAAAACATTAGACCTTCACTCTAGGAAAACTATGTGGAAGCTTCAACCTCTAGCGAGCCAATGGAGGCTACTCAAATTAATTTAATGGGTCTAAACAGTGAACAACAAATCTTTTTGACCCAGGATGAGCAAGAAGCTCACACCTTTAATCAATTTCAAACCAAATCGGGAGAATCATTCGATTTCAGAGAGGGATATGATGCAGCTGTTTATGAGGTTCATAAAAAATATAAATTGAGAAGTAGAATGATAGATATCCCTGAACCCAATAAGTAGAAAGATGACAAACAGCATAAAAAAGCAAAAGTTAATGCTTCCCCTACACAACTCCCTGCTAGAACAGACCTCAACCCAAAAGAATCAATGGTTGAGGACATATCAGATTTACAGCCATCAAAAAATTAGCCTTCTACTTCCTTTCCTCCCAAAGAAAATGCAAAGGAATCTCCTGAAATTAATTTTAAAGCAGATTCAGTTCATAACAACACTCCTGATAGAGAAAAAACCATTGAAAACACAGCAGAAAAAGAAAATCTTGCTGCCCGGAATGCAAAAATTCAAGTGGAAAAACCTTTCAACCTAGAAACCGAAATAGGAAAGTTAAAAATAGCAATTCCACTGTCCAAATTGGCTAAACATGAGGTCTATAGAGAACAAATCAGTAGGACACTTCAAATTTCTGAAAACAGGGATGCAGTGAATGTCCTAGATGACCAGCCAGAATTAATTTTTGGCCCTAAGGTAAATGGCAAGTCAGTAGATGGAGGAGTTCCTCCATTCTATGTAAGTCTGAATATTCATGACAAAGTACTTCACAATGCAATGTTTGATTCGGGAGCTTCCCATAATCTAATGCCCAAGTCTGTGATGGAAAGGTTGGACCTAGATATCACAAGGCCATACAAGGACTTGTTCTCTTTTGATTCTAGCCAGGTCAGGTGTCTAGGCTTAATCAAAGATTTATGTGTATCTCTAGTGCAATACCCTACCAAAACAATCTTAATGGATGTGGTGGTAGCTGATATCCCACCAAAATATGAAATTCTTTTGTTTAGATCTTGGGGTGCAAAGCTCCAGGGATCGTTGCAGTTGGACATGTTGTATGCTACCATCTCAGTCTTTGGCCAGCCAAAGAGATTGTATCGGGAAACATTGATGAAATATGTGGTCAACAGTCAAGAGAAACCCCAAAACTTTTCTATCTATTCCATGTATTTTGATATGGACTCTTTCATCCTATACAACACTAAACTTTGTCCCAAAACTAATGACAAGGTTCTAGAATCAGCACAAGGAAGAAGCATATATGAAGAATCTATTGCTCAAGATCTAGAAATTTCTGAAATAATTGATACAACAGACACACAAGGGAAATCATATGAGTTTGAAAATCCAAATCTGCCCACTAAGAAAATTTTTAAGACTTCTGATGCTGGTTGTAATCAAGAAATCCTATGGTACCTAGAGTTCGATGGATCAGTTAATAAATTAGGAGCAGGGGCAGGGACTTGGATACATAACATGCAAAATGATCATGCTAAAGAACATGCATACAGATTGAATTTTAGATGCACAAATAACATGGCTGAATATGAGGCCCTTTTGCTAGGTCTTAAATTGGTCAAAAGTCTAGGGGCAGCTAGGATATCAATTCTAGGAGACTCTGATTTGGTCATTCAACAAATGAAAGGAAACTTTGTCACAAATGATCTTAGGTTGAGATCTTATAGAGGGGCAGTAATTGAAATATTCAATACCTTTCTAGAATCACAGCTTACCAAGATTCCAAGGAACCACAATTTGCATGCTCACAGTTTGGCAACATTTGCCAACACTTGTAAGCTGCCATTTGAGCCTAATCATCATTTTATTGCTGAAATTAAACACAGACCCGCTGTACCAGACAATGTTAAAAATTGGAAAGTGTTTGAAAATGACACTCAGATCAATAATTTCCTGACTTTGAAAGAGGAATTTTCAAGCACAAATATAGACACAAGCATTATCTGTGAAACTGATCAAACAGACAAAATTGAAAAACATATTTCAGCTGAAACAGCAAATTAGATTCTGCATCCAACAATCTTTACCAGTAAGAAATTACAAGAGTTGAAAGAAATAAACTTTGATGAAATTGCTGAAGGAGAGTCTCAAGTAATTGATTTAAAAGATAATTTTTTACCCACAAGCTTGACTCCTTTGGAGGATATTTTTGACTCTAATGATATTCCAAGAAAGCCAAAAATGCAGCCATTAAACACAGAAATTGAGGACTATAATATAGGAACTACAGAAAATCCTAAAATGATAAAACTGTCTAAAGCTTTGCCTCTTGACCAAAAGCTGAAATATCTTGAACTATTCAAAGAGTTTCAAGACGTTTTTGCTTGGAGCTATGAAGATCTTAAGTCCTATGACACTTCTGTGATCCAGCATACAATACCCCTAAAAGAAAATCAAAAACCTTTCAAGAAAAAACTTAGAAGAGTGAATCCTGTACTCCTTCCTCTCATTGAAAAGGAAGTCAAGAGAATATATGAAGCTGCAATTATTGCACCCATTAGATTTTCAGAATGGATCTCAAATCTAGTGCCCACCAGGAAGAAAACAGGAGAAATAAGACTGTGTGTTGATTTGAGAAATCTGAATAAAGTCTCTTTAAAAGACCACTACCCCTTACCTAAGATGGATCACATTTTACAAAGGGTAGTGGGAGCAGCTAGAATTTCACTACTAGATGGATTCTCAGGCTTTAATCAGATCCTAGTTCACCCCGATGATCAAGACAAGACTGCTTTTACAACACCTTGGGGAACTTTCAAGTATGTAAAAATGCCATTTGGACTGAAGAACGCAAGGGCGACTTTTCAACGAGTAATGGACATAGCCTTTGCTAAAGAAATTCGCGATTTCTTGGTCATATACCTTGATGATCTCACTGCTTTTTCCAAATCAGACCAGGAACATTTAGAGCATTTAAGACAGGTGTTTTTAATCTGCAGAAAGTATGGCATATCACTAAATCCAAAGAAATCATTGTTTAGCCTAGAAGAGGGCAAACTGTTAGGTTACATAATCTCAAAAGATGGCATTAAAATTGACCCAGATAGAATACAAGCCATTTTACAAGTTCCTCACCTTAGAAATATCAAAGAACTACAAGCCTTCCTAGGGAAAATCCATTTCTTAAGAAGATTCATACCCAACTTAGCTGAATTAATAAGATTTCTGAATAACATGTTGAAAAAAGATTCCAAAGTCAAGTGGACAGTAGAAGCTAAGAAAGCCTTTGAAGAAATCAAGATAGCTTTAACCAAAACTCCAGTCCTCACGAGCCCAAAATTTGACAGAAACTTTATAATCTTTTCCTTTGCATCAGAACATACCATTGCTGCTGTTCTATTATAGAAAGATGACCAAGGATGTGAAAAATCCATTGCCTTTTTCAGCAAAGCGCTTAGAGATGCACCACTTAAATATCAAGTCATGGAAAAACAAGCTTATGCCCTTGTAAAAGCTATTAAAGATTTCAGAGTTTATATCTTATACTCTCATGTAATAGCTTATGTACCAAATACTGTGGTCAAGGATATTCTAACTCAAGAAGGAATTGAAGGCAAAAGAGGCAAATGGATAGCTAACATTTTGGAATATGACATTGAAATTAAACCAACAAAGCTGATAAAAGGACAAGGATTAGCTAAACTTATGACTGAAACCAACTTTCAAGCCCTTGACATTGTTAGGATATTCCGACACATAGGAAATAGTTAAGTTCAACTTGGTCTAGTATAGAGTTAGGTAAAGTGTGTTTCTTTACCGTTGTACATTTTGTAACTTACAATCCGACGGTCACGATATGTAGTGATACGACGGTTCACTCTCTCCTCGGTATTACCGACACTTGATCTGTGGCTTGACACCCGATTGGTCCATGAGTTCTATTTAAAGCGCATGGAGGGTCATTGTTCGAGTAATCCGTGCATGAGAGAAGCTTATGTAAATTTTCATTCTTTGATTAATAAATTGCCTGTAGTAGCCACATTGGCACAGGCCGTGGACTGTTTCCCTCTTTGAGGGTTTTAACCACATCAAAATACTGGTGTATTGATCTGTGATCTGGTTGTGAGCGGTGTCCTTTTGGTGTTCTTTCTGAGGAACTTACCCTGTAAATTCCTACATGGTATCAGAGCTATTTGAGGGCTGCGTCCGTTGGTGATCCAAATCTGAAGTCGGTAGAACTGCATCCGACTGCCGTTTCCTAGATCTACTGTTTCTGACTGCTTTCGGGCCGAGAGGACTGCTCTGTTGTGTTTGGAGCATCTGTTCCAGTGAGGAACCCCTTTCGTTTCACGCGAAAAGGTTTCTGGTAGCCCTAGCTGCGTCATTTTTAAGATCTGGAGGTATACAGTCTTTATTTGCAGTTTACTGTTATTTTCTCTCTGCTTATTTCGGTTTCGGTTTATTTAGCTTTTTTTTAACCGGATCTATACCTTTCATTTCTGCGTATGCTCTTTGCCCTGTGACTCTGTGCGATCTGGGCAAATCAGAAACAAAAAGGAAGGATTTTTCTCATGCGTATGCTCTTTTCCCTGCACCTTAGGGTGATCTCGGAAAATCAGAAACATTGAGAAAAATATTTAGTTTCCGGCCAAAGCTAACTTTGAGCCGCAAGGTTCATTTTTTTAAAATATCTAGTTTTTTGGCTAAAGCTAACTTCGAGCCATAAGGTTCGTTTTCTTTGCATGTCCGTGTTGGGTTTTGTGTTTTGTGTTTTGTAGGGAAAAAGAGCTTTCTCAAGGCAAGCACGCAAACCAAGGCCCCCCCCTCTCTCTCTCTCTCTCTCTCTCTCAAATTTTTTGTACAGATCAATTGGTTCAAAGCTATTTTAAGAGATTAGAGGTCTTGGATTCAAGTCTCCATTTTGTGGGGGTGGATTTTTTCATTTCCGCACATTCGCGCACTTTGCCGGCAACTTCAACAATTTTTTTTCAAAAAGCCATAACTTCTTCATCCGGAAGCCTTTTTGAGAGCCGTTTTTTTTAAAACCGCCTAATTTTTCAAGATCTATCCATTGGAACACTTACTTTCAGCATCTTCAGCTTCAGTTTTTTTTAAAATGGAAAGTTCATGCCAAGTCATTCTTGACAGCACTAACTACTTCTAATGGATATCCTACATGGAAGATTTACTTAGAAGTAAACGTCTCTACAGAATAGCCACAGGCCAAGAGAAGAAACCAAAAGATGAAGACAAGGCTGCAAAATGGGAAAATAGACAAGATCAAGCACGTGGTTTGATAGGGATGTCTATTTCTCCTGATCTTAGATTCCATATTGCAGAACTTGAAACTCCTCATGAAGCATTGGAACAAATCACTAAAGTTTTTGGGATTAAAAATGAAATTAGAGCCCATCAACTTGAAAATGAGTTGCTTACATTGGATCCTAATAATTTTTCTTGCATTGAAGATTTCTTGTCCAAATTCAAGACCCTTAGATATCTCTTGGAAGGTGTTAAGGTTAAGAAAGAAGATAGTAACCTTATTTATTCCATCCTTATTAAGTTGGGACCAGCCTACTCTGTATTTGTTTCCACCTTCCATTCTACAAGGGAAGCTTTCATTTGTCAAGGAAAAGACTACAAGGCCCCTTCCTTTGACTCTTTTTGTGATTCTTTAATAAGAGAACAAGAAAAACTCTTACACCTTGGTCTTCTTAATCTTGGAAACTCTTCCAAGAAAGCGTTAGCCGCCCAGCAGCAACCAAATTCAAAGAATCCTAAGAAGTCATATCCTAAAAAGAATGGTCCTAAACCAAACAAGGGTCCTAAGCAAACTCAGCCTCAAAATGAAAGATCATTTCAGCAAAATGATAAGACCAATAAAAACAAATGGAAGAAGACTGATAGACATTGTAACTTTTGTAATCGAGATGGCCACTTAGAATCTAAATGCTTTAAGAAGATGGAAGCGTTGGAAGCCGCAATGAAGAAACATAACATCCATGTGGAGCATTCTTCAACTTCAACTTCAACTTCATCTTCAGGAATGGCACTTTCTGCATGTCGTTGTCAATCATCTCAGTCTGGTTATGCATTAAATGTATCTTCTTCTTCTCATTCTCATGAGTGGCTCATTGATTCTGGAGCCTCTTATCACATGGCCAAAAACAAAGCCGTGTTTTCTTCTTTAAATGATTGTAACACCAAAAATATATATGTTGGTGATGATAGATCTCTTAATGTTGTAGGGACTGGAACTGTTCATCTAGACAATGGTCAGTTTAATGATGTATTATGTGTTCCAACCTTATCCTGCAACCTTCTTTCTGTATATCAGATAACTCATTCAGGTGAAGGTAAAATTGTTGAATTTTCACCTCATGATGTTGTAATCAAGGATCTAAGAGATCCTAAACAGATTCTAGCTACTGGTATTGCTGATGATTCCACAAGGTTGTATAAGTTTCACAACTTTGGGTCATCAAATCTTCCCTCAGTATTTGTTGCTCATAATGATGAAGTGAGCAAACTTTGGCATGAACGATTTGGTCACTTAAACTATCGCTCCCTTCAACATCTATGTAAAGAAAATATGGTGACAGGTCTTCCTATGGTATCTTGCAGAGATGGTGTTTGTTCCGGATGTGTACTCGGAAAACATCATCGGGACAGTTTTGAAAAACGTGCCTCTTGGCATGCCTCAGCCCCTTTACAGCTTGTGCACAGTGATTTATGTGGTCCACTTCCTGTTGCTTCATTCTCTGGCTGCAAGTATTTCTTAACTTTCATTGATGATTTCTCCAGACGCACTTGGGTATACTTCTTAAAACTCAAGAGCGAAGTATTTAACACATTTTTGGCCTTCAAAGCCTTTGTTGAAAAACAATCTGGACATAAAATTCTTAAGCTAAGAACTGATAATGGTGGAGAATATGTTAAAAACACATTCATCAACTTTTGCACCGAAAATGGAATTCAAATGCAACATACTGTTCCATACACTCCACAACAAAATGGGGTAGCTGAAAGGAAAAATCACACCTTAAAGGAAATGGCTAATTGTATGCTGCAATCTAAAGGACTCAATCTTAGTTTTTGGGCTGAAGCAATTAATTGTGCAAATTATATAATCAATCGCACTCCTACTAAGGTTCTAAAGGATATCACTCCAAAAGAAGCTTGGAGTTCCATTAAACCAGATGTAAGTCACTTTCGTGTTTTTGGAAGTGAAGCATGGGCCCATATTCCAGATGAAAAGCATAAAGCTTTAGAACCTAAGAGTGAGAAATGTACTTTTGTTGGATATTCTGAAGACGTAAAAGGTTATAGACTTATTCCATTTAAGTCCAAAAATGTTATCATTAGAAGAGATGTAAAATTTGATGAAAATAAATCGGCCTGCGAGCCTAGTCCGGCGGATGTGCCACCTCTTCCTATCTCTTCTACTTTTGAAAACATTTCTTCTTCAGATGATGAAAGTGAGGATGATAATCCTCCCCCACCTTCTCAGGATCCTCAACTTCCAAGATGGGTCCGTGCTACTCGGGATGCAGCAGGTGATCTTGCTGGTGATCCTACAGATCAGCGACGTACACGTTCTCAGTTTGAAAGAGCCTCTTCTTTACTGGCTCAAGCTCCAGTAAATCATGATCCTGACACTTTTGCAGAAGCTTCAGGCCATCCACATTGGGAAGCAGCTATGAATGAAGAATATCATTCATTGTTGACAAATGATACATGGGATCTTGTTCCTCTACCAAAGGGACGCAAACTTGTTAGATGTAAATGGGTTTACAGAACCAAGTATGGACCAGATGGGAAAGTTGATAAACATAAAGCTCGTCTTGTTGCTAAGGGCTTTTCACAGGTTGAAGGCATTGACTACACTGAAACCTTCTCCCCTGTTGCCAAAATGAACTCTATCCGCTTTGTTCTTTCCCTTGCTGCCTCTTTAAAATGGGAAGTCCATCAGATGGATGTTAAATCTGCCTTCTTGCATGGGGACTTGCATGAAGAAATCTATATGGAACAACCCATTGGCTTCATCCAAACAGACTCCAGCATTGTATGTCGACTTAAGAAATCTCTTTATGGTCTCAAGCAAGCTCCTCGGGCTTGGTATGCCAAAATGGATAGCTTTCTTTTAGAATCTGGCTTTTCTAGGTGTTATTCTGACAATACTGTCTACACCAAGAAAGTGGGCAACTCTCTTATCATCCTTGTTCTTTATGTTGATGATCTTATTCTTACTGGTAGTGATCCCAACCTTATAAACCATGTGAAGTCCAGCCTTAAAAAGAAATTTGAAATGACAGACTTAGGACACTTACACTATTTTCTCGGTCTTCAAGTCTTGCAATCCAAGGAGGGTATTTCCCTTTCCCAGTCCAAGTATGCTTGTGATATTCTTCGTCATTTTCACATGGAAGACTGTAAGCCAGCCCCTTCTCCCTTTCAGTCTGGAGTCAAACTTTCAGTCTCTTGTACTTCTCCTGAAGTTGATGCTACCTTATACCGTCAACTTGTAGGAAAACTCTTGTATTTAACCCATACTCGTCCTGACCTTTCCTTTGCTGTTGGCCTTGTTGCTTGTTTTATGCAAAACCCCCGTGAAAGTCATTGGAAAGCAGCTAAAAGAATACTTCGTTATGTTCGAGGTACAGTACAGTTTGGCATTCATTACAGTGCCAAAGCAGCTCCTCTATTAGTTGGTTTCACTGATTCTGATTGGGCTGGTGACCCTAATGATCAGAAGTCTACTGCCGGTTATGTCTTCACTCTTGGTTCAGGACCTATTACATGGGCTTGTAAGAAACAGGCTGCCATTTCTGTTTCGTCAGTAGAAGCAGAGTATCGTGGTGCCGTGGAAGCTAGTAAAGAAGCCTTGTGGCTTCGTCAGATCCTATTAGAGTTTGGCTTTGAGCAGCAGCATCCAACCACACTTTGGTGTGATAATCAAAGTGCCATTCAACTATGCAAAGATCCAGTCCAGCATCAGCGCAGCAAACACATTGAACTACACATGCACTTCATCAGAAAGCTCATTCATGACCATGTTCTTGAAGTGCAATATTGTTCAACAGATGATCAGGTTGCAGACATCTTCACAAAGGCTCTCACAGAGGCGAAGTTCACTAAACTTCGATATATGCTTGGAGTTCAGGAAGTTGTCACTAAGGGGGGATAGGCTCTAGTGCCTCCTTCCTTCTCCTATTGTGTCATATTTGTAAATCCTTCAATCCTATCCCAAGTTGTTCTTAAGGGGGGATGTTAGGATATTCCGACACATAGGAAATAGTTAAGTTCAACTTGGTCTAGTATAGAGTTAGGTATAGAGTTAGGTAAAGTGTGTTTCTTTACCGTTGTACATTTTGTAACTTACAATCCGACGGTCACGATATGTAGTGATCCGACGGTTCACTTTCTCCTCGGTATTACCGACACTTGATCCGTGGCTTGACACCCGATTGGTCCATGAGTTCTATTTAAAGCACATGGAGGGTCATTGTTCGGGTAATCCGTGCATGAGAGAAGCTTATGTAAATTTTCATTCTTTGATTAATAAATTGCCTGTAGTAGCCACGTTGGCACAGGCCGTGGACTGTTTCCCTCTTTGAGGGTTTTAACCACGTCAAAATATTGGTGTATTGATCTGTGATCTGGTTGTGAGCGGTGTCCTTTTGGTGTTCTTTATGAGGAACTTACCCTGTAAATTCCTACAGACATCAATGAACTGGATAACGAATAGGAGATGGCGACTCCACAGATCAATCAAGACTTTTTACAATCACCTTGGTATGCTGATATAATTTATGTTTTGTTAAACCTGCAGGCTCTTCCAGGGTTATCCAAAACTAAAAAGAGATTTTTGAAAATGAAAGCTCCCAATTTCTGTATTGTAGATAATGTTTTATTTTGGAAAAATCATGAAGGCATTTTACTGAATTGCTTAACAAAGGATGAAATTGACAAAGTGCTTAAAGAATTTCATGCAGGGGACTGTGGTGGACATTTGTACTGGAAGTCAACTGCTGATAAGATCCTAAGGGCAGGATTTTATTGGCCCACCCTGTTTGCTGATGTAAAAAAATTTGTAGTTTCTTGCCATAAATGTCAAATCTTTGAAGGCAAGAGAAAGCTTTTACCTCTACCCCTCAAGCCAATTTCCACAGAAAGACCATTTCAGCAATGGGGTTTAGATTTCACTGGGGAGATTCACCCTCCCTCTTCTGGCTAGCATAAGTGGATTTTGACTGCCACAGACTACTTCACCAAATGGATAGAAGCCATCCCTTGTAGACAAGCCAATGATTCAGTGATCATGCAATTCTTAGAAACCAATATCCTATCTAGATTTGGCTGTCCGGAAAAAATCATAACTGACAATGCTGCTGCTTTTAAATCCAAAAGAATGATCAATTTTTGTCATAAATACCACATTACCTTAGGCCACTCGACAGCCTATTACCCCCAAGGTAATGGTCTAGCTGAATCATCCAATAAAAGCTTGATCAATATCATTAAGAAATTATTGGAGGAAAACAAAAAAAACTGGCACAAAATGCTTATCAATGCACTTTGGGCAGACAGATTGACAACAAAGAGATCCATTGGAACGAGCCCATATGAGCTAGTTTATGGCATGGAGGCTGTTTTCCCTTCATCTTTGGGAATTCCTGTGATAAAGTTGCTGCAAGAAATACAAGCAGAACCCAATGGCATTCAGAGAAGGATCAATCAAACCATTCATTTACAACAGACCAGAGAAGAAGTGTATCAAAGGTCTCAAGTTCTACAAGAGAACCTTAAGAAGATATTTGACAAGAGGACAAAGGCAGAGGATTTTTTCATAGGAGACAAAGTACTGAAATGGGATTCTAGAAGGGAAGATAAAGGAAAACATGGGAAGTTTGACTTCCTATGGAAATGACCTTTTGCTATTCAAGCTTCACAAGGAAACAACACCTAAGTTTTGAAAAGCCTGGATGGTACAGAAGCAGAAGATGGGCCAGTCAATGGTCGGATTCTCAAGCATTATTTTGATCCACTTTGTTGAGATGACAGGCCTCTAACTTGTACATAAGAGTGTTTATTTTCTGCAGTTTATTACAACAATCAGATAGGAGGGATATGTAGCAAATTTTGAGGAAAAAGCAAGGAATTGTGCCACCTTTTTGTATTACATTTTTAGTTTATCAGAATAATTTAAGAGGAGACTTGGGAACTGTAAATATGATGGCAAACATTCAGACAAACTACCAAAACAGGGTTGCTATTGTTTGAATGAGTTTGTGAAAAATGTCTATATGTTGCAAAGGTGCACTGCTGTTTATTTACAGCAAAGGAAAAATTTTGGGTTGCAGCAAAGGTTGAATATAAGGCCATCTGACCTGCTGTTCTTGACTTTTCATCAAGAAAAGCCATCCCCAAGTGGAGCCACTGTTAGGTTCCTATAACAATAGGTGTCATATTTCATTATTGACTATTAAAATGCCAAATATGTTCATCCTTTCCATACTACAAAGGTTCCATATTTTCAAAAAATAAAAAAATTAAAAAATGAAAAGAGGGTATGCCCTAAAAGAAAAATCAAAGGGCAAAAAGAATAAATTGGTCAAAAAGAAAGAAAATGAACCCCAAAGAAAAGACCAGGAAAGTGTGCTAGTCCAAAATGCCACTACTATCCCATTTTTCGCAAAGAAGTTCAATGTGTGCACTTAGGTGACTTCTGTCACAGTTGATGGATGGCCAAATAGTTCAATCTTGGCCAGTCCATGTTTAAATTTCTTGTTTTAGAACTAGAGAATAAGATCTGTCCAAACGGTTCAATCTTGGCAGGTGATTAGCTAGGTAGAGAAGAAAGGGAGCTCAACAGCTAAATCTGAGCCCTCGGAAGAAATAAGGGCAGACTTAGACATGAGGGCAGTTAAAAGAAAAGAAGAGAGTAAGGCTTTGCTAGTTTAAATGCACCCAAGGAAAAAGGAAGAAAAAATGTTAGGCATGATAGGCCGGGTAGGCAGTTTTGGTGTTGCAGAATCAGATACATAAGCAATTATGGCTTTGGAAGGTGATTCATCTCATGGATACCATAAATGCCATGGCAAGATGGCTACCAAACAGGTGAAGCATGACTAATTTCCCCTCTCATTTCTCCAAAAAAAAAAAAAAAAACAATTACTAACCTCCCCTCAAGGACATTGTGATATGCTCAGTGCTCCTAGTTCACTTCATTTCATGAAAAAGACTAAGTGAAACTTTGTTCTTACTTAGGCAAAGGAAGCCACATTTCTTGTGTAAAAATGCTTTTCTTCCATTATGCTAAGCTTCCTAGAATTCATGGCCTAGATCCTTTTCATTTCCCTAAAGCCTAAGTCACTCTTCAAACTTGGTGTTTTGTTTAAACCTACCTTTCATATTAACCTACTAACTTAATATATTATAATTCCTACATGAATATTTCCCCTCCCCTACTATATAACTATATTAAAACCACAAAAGGTTTAAGTATCCCGACCCCCGGCAATTATAGCCATAAATCATTGTATTTCGGGAATTATGGGTTCTCTTGGAGTCATGTAATAACCCTGCGTGCGCAAACATTGGGATTTATTTAACATTTGGTTAAATAAATAACCAGACCCGCATATTTGACCAAAGTTTAAATACATTGCAAAACATTACAAAACATTGATTTATCGCGTGGGTCCCTACGCCATACTCCTCCACCAACTCAGTCCACTATTGACCGTCCGATCTAGGCTTTCCCATCGGACGGCCCACAACAATATTGGAACCCCTCCGATGCCCGAAGAATAGCGTCCGGGAAAATGGCGGTTTTGCTGCCGTACAAGAAACACGTGGCGCCCGCCCAGTGCTATCGCGGCCCCTCCGCCCAAAACAACTTTTGTCCATCCATGTCATCTATCGCGTCATCCGCCAGATCATCCTCCGTACCTCGCTAAACAACAAATATTACGTCATGCTGACGTCACCCGGACAAAACGCCAAAAGCCTGCGAACCAAAATTTTGTTAAAAAAGCCCGTTAAACTGTCATTTTCGCTCATTTCTGTTCATTGTTATTACAAAGCCGCTGCGTAAAAATTCACGTTCAATGTAGATGCGCGAACCACAGTACACCACCCCTACCAGCAAAAGACCAGTCTCCTACTGTTACTCGTCAATTACCCTGCGAACTGCTCTCGTGCGCCTCCAAAACCCAGGTATTTACTCCATTTCCGCTTCCGGAAACTATAGTTTTGTGTTTCTTTTGTAAATTTTACCTAAAAAGCTGAATCCAAGCTAAAATCCACCTATATTTCTAAGAAAATTCACCCGAACCACCGCTGTTTTGTCCATCTTCTACAAAAACCCAACTTCCACAGCTAAAAACACAATGAGAAAACATGGAAACTCCTGCGCCCGTCGCCCTCAATGTTGCGCCTCTCAATGCACCACACAAAGAATTGGAATGGTTGCCCCTTGCTGACAGAGATTTCCAGATTAATGACTTAATTGGTGACAAGCCTCACCTCCAAGCAGTTTGTGAAATTAGGAATAGCTACCATAGCAATACTGATGTCTATGGAATTTTGGAGTCCCACATGCCCATATACTACCTCCCCTCAGTAAATGTGCTCCCTGATATCGTCCACTTATGCTGTGCCAATTATATCCCCACTCAAAGAGCAGTTATGGCTCCCTCTGGGACTATCTTATTTTACATTACCCCTAAATCCATAAATGAAATGCTACACTTCAAACCCACTCAGCCTCTGCCCCTCTCTCCATGGGATTCTTGCTTGACCAAGGTGCCAAACTACCCAATTCAGAAATAACCAGAATAGCTCAATTATTCATGAAACTAGATTGCCAGCCCAGGAAGCCACCTCCTTTTAACCAGGTCTTGTTCAATGAAGCTGGAAAATTCATTACAGACATGATATCCTACATCCTGGGATTTAAAACAAGTGAATATGTTGATGAGACCACCTTGGTTCTCTTATCAATATTTACTCCAGGACAACCCCCTGCTGTCAAATATGATCATGCCACTTTCATAGCCAATAAAATACATGAGCAATTCATGAGCCTGGAGAGAGAAAGAGTGTTTAAATACACATCATACCTGTATCATATGTTTCTGTACTATCAAACAGATAGCTTTCAGTTTCCCATTAGAAGACTGGATGTTAAAGGGGAGCCAAGGTATGTAATCTTCTGGACCTCAATGTTCCATGAAGTCCACAACTCTCCTTACACTTACTGTGAATTCATTGACCTGTTCATACATCCAGCCTCTTCTTTATTGATGACAACTCCTCCTGCTATACTCTCTGGTGAAATGTAGATAATTTTACAGCTCTCCAAAAACTACAGTATAGGTGACTGGTACTTTTACCAGAATCACACTGAGATCAGGCTATATGGCTGTGAGCTGTACCCCTATAAACTGCCAAAATATGTGCCTATGAGACTGTTTGCTCTAGAATATTTCAGGCAATTTATTAGCTCAGATTTGACTCATTTTTATGCTGCCAAGAAAAAGGAACAACTGAAAATAAGAAATCAATTGGGCCCGTTTGTCTTCAATAAAAGGGAAGCTTGGGAGGAGGCTGATAAGATTTTAGGGGAGCGACTTAAGCTGAAACAAAGTTTTTATTGGGCACCATATGACCCTGATCATTTCATAAGTTATAGAAAAGTGAAAAACAAGCTAACAGCATATGTTCACCACAAGATCCCTGAAATTCAATAGTATGCTAACCAACAAGAATGGGTAGAAGGCACATTAGTTGAAGAAATTACCGAGGAAGAGAAATTGGTAAAAGCCATGAAAGAGCTTGAAAAAATGCTTGACCTGGACTCTTTTGGACAGGTATCCTTCAAGCTGCCTCAGCACACAAGAGGTGATACATCCTTTGCCGAGACTTCTCAGCAGCCCACACAAAAAGCCAGTACAGGGTCAGCAAAGGGCAAGGAGGTAATAGGTTCAGAGCAAGACATAATGACAGACCATCCATCCACATCAAAGGAACAAGGCCAAGGGCAGGTTCCTTTAGCACAGACAGTCACCTGAAATCCCTGCACTACAAACTCCTCTAAACGAGGAAAGAGGCAAGAAAAGGGATAGGCAAGAAGACACACCGATCAGCGGTTTTGAAGAGAAACCAGGGGAGAAAAGGAAAAGATTGAACCCCCTATCAGAGGAGGAGTTTATTCATGAGACCACAGACAGTCTAAGGGAAGAAAGAGTAGTCAGCCAGGATACATCCCCGGTCACAAAAACATCAGCCAGTTCACATAGGCAGGAGATCAGAAGACAACATAGTGTGGAATTTTCATCCACCAGGCCACAAAGCAAGCAAGGTTCTAACATTAAGAGAACATTTACTGAAATAAAGGCAAAGAATAAGCCAATAAGAATTCAACTTTATAATCACTTACTGAAGATGGCCCCCACAAATCAACAAAGGCTAATGTCAGCATATGACATTCAAGAGGGAAAAATGATCCTTAGTCGCTTTAAGCCCAAAATGCAGCAGCCACAGTCAGCTGCTGACTACATCAGGACCAATCTAGAAGTATTAGCCAAAGACATTCATCCAATGGACCAGATTGAGTTACATAAGCAAACCGGGGAGATGGTTTACTCCACCTTGACAGACAAGGCATTGTTGGCACACAAATTGCAGAATTCATTGAATAACACATCTGCTCAATTGGAGTTGGAAAAAGCTTCCTCTTTAGCCAAGGATAACAAAATCAAGTCCTTGGAAGAGATTATCATAGAGCTGGGACATGATCCCAAGGATGCCAAAGGCATCAAAGCATTAATAAAAAAGAAGGAAGAAGACATTGCAGCTCTCAGAAAGCAACTCAAGCTGCCTATTACCATGCATCACCAAACTACAGAGATTGTTGAGTAGAAATCACAAAAAGGTATGATGGACCTGCTGATGAAAATGAATGAGATATTAGCAGAAACAGAGTAGGCATTAGAGAAAGCAATGAAAGAGAAGCAGGGAGAGTCGACCTCCCAGCCATCTCAAACAGCTCTAACAGTTACAACTGCTCCTACCACAGTTACAACAAGAGTCCATCCCACTGTCTCGGCATCAACCGCACCAAGTACTTCAGCAACAACAACAGCAGGCAACAATACTACCATGACCACTGAGGAATTGATAAAGGATATGGAGGATCTAAGACTCCAATTATCAAAACTAAAAGATGCTAAAGAGAAATTGGCCAAGTTGGAAATAAGTTATGACAAATCTAAAATGACTGTGGTAGAAAAGACAAGGGAGGTAAAGGCATTGGAAAATAAACTAAGAGCCTTAGAAAAGGATCTCTCCTTGCATAAACCCTTGGTAGAAATCAAAACAATTCCGTGGACCAACATTGGCAAATCCCTCACTGATGTATGGAAATGAATACAAATAATTCATGAGCAGATTGATTTGGTAACAACAGCTCAAGTGGAGATTCAAAAGGCCAGGGATTTATTGGGACACATGCCCGAGCAGGCGAATAGGCTAATACATTTTTTGAACATCCACACCAAGGAAGAGCTGGCAGCACTGGATATCAGGGACAGGATAGGCACCATTCTAACAGTCAAAAGAGTTCTGACCATGAGGAACTTCATACAAAATCTAGAGAGGAAGTGCCAGGACATGCAAGTGGAGATAAATGCTTTCACACAGAAGTTTATAGCTTTGGAGGAAAAGGGTCTACCCAGTTTATTAACTAGTGACTATAGACTGATGACACATGCAAACTATGCTCACAGGTTGAGTACATATGTGGCTAATCAAATCACAACATCATCAAGTTCTGTAGAAGAGAAGGCACTCCCATATGGACAGAGCATGTATGACAATTTATATAATCTGTTTTTTATTGAGCATGAGGTGAGACATCTTTTCACGGTCCAGCCTACTTTCTTCAGGTACATGGATGCTGATGAAACTCTAATAAAACTACGAAGACACCAATTTCCAGATGAACAACGGTGGTAGAGTATGCTGGAAATTTTGTAGGCGGATTTGAAAGTTTGTTTTTCCAGAACACGACAGATGTCATAAAATGGAAAAAAAAGAGCAGATAAAAATCGTGTTGGGTAGTGGTCTATTAAAGCGCAATTAAAAGCACCCGAGCAAGAAAAGCCAGTAGCGCGAAATATTAGTAAAGCATCCACCGGCCAACTCGCTGAGTAGACAGTCAATGCATCTCACCAACTGAGCGGCCAACACAGCTTAACTTACTTCTGCATTCATTTCTTCCTGTTCCCAAGATCATTTACTCCTCCTGTAGAGTAGGTGGAAAAAGTTATTGCTAGATATTATCTCATTGAGATATTTTGTAAACATTTTTATACAAATACCTCCCCATGCTAAGTATTAGGGTGTTATAGACATTTTTGGGCACTGCAACCCCAATCATAAATGTCCATAAACCAAGGGCTCTTAAGTCCCTAAAAGTGTTGTTTCGACCCCTAAAAGAACAAGGTTAGCTGATTACATCATCTCCCAGAAGTTCTCCATGAAAAACTACTAAGAACTGGTCAAAACTGGACCATCTCACCTGCTCCATGGTCAAAGTGCGCTGCATCCCACCTAAATGCACACGGGAGGTGCAATGCATACTGAAAATCCCTTCTGTGGGGTGCGATGGGTGAGAGTGGACAAATGGTAGGGTCAATTTGCAAGGTGGAAGATCATGGGATCTTCCAGAAACTTCTCCTGTGACACTTGCCTCTCTGCATTCACCCAGGGATGAGTAAGAGATCATCAATCTCCAAGTGGAATCAAGAACTATCAGAGAGAGGACACTAATAAAATCTCAAAAGCTGACTCACCCCCCTTACAAACATCTATATATGGATCACTCATCCCAGAGATCCAGAGGCTGGAATTTTGTATCTTGTAAGGAAGTGCTGCTGGTTTCTTGGTGCAACATCATAGTGTTGGGTGATCTAAGATTTTCATGAGGTGAAGAAGGGCTTTCTTGCTGAGAGGATGACGCTGGGTCAGAATAATTGGTTGTAATCCTCTTTGCTATTCTTGATTATTAATAAAGCTATTCAAGTTTTCCTCCACATTCTTGTATGATTGATGATATATGCATTTGTGTGGTCAATATATATCTGGTCCTATATTGTTTATGATAGTAGATCTCTGTTCTTGTATAGTGTTATGCTGCTTTGATTCCATAGGTGCTCTTTGAAGCTGGGTAGACGAGGAAGCGAGTGGCAAAGACCTATCAGAAGGGAGAGGAATCAAGCAAGGAACCAAGTGCAAGATAGAGGCTGGTCTCCTTTTTCCCCTCTTATCTACTTCTCATAAAGGAAAACGAAAGTGGTTTTAGTTTGTTTGTTTCTAAGGTAGCTACCAGCCTTAGTGGGACTAGCAGCTCTGCATAAACACTAGATTTCCCGATAACAAAATGGCGACTCCACTGGGGAGCGAATAGATTGTTTGTTTGTCGATATTTGTTTGCTTTATAAACTTACAGACAGAGCCTGAAGTCAAGCCAGCTAGCCTTCGAACTGCATTTGCTATGCAAGTGCAAAGTAGATCAATGCTACTACAATCTATCTCCAGGTTTTGTTTATGAACTGAACAATCGATTTACAAACTCTCTGATTGCCCTTGTGGTGGCTATAGTAACCTCTTTAGATCTACCCCTGTGATTTATTCACTGATTACCACTTGCTCGGCCTAAATCCCTGAACTGTACTGCAAACTGTGATCAAGAACTGGATCAAAAGTCTCACACTATACCATCGCACCCTCTCTTCAAGGATATCAGTATGCATCGCACTTCCCGTGTGCTGTAGGTGGGATGCATACTGGAATCCTTGTGTAACAGGTGCGCTGATCAGAAAGGGCTAATTTTGCCTCCAGACTTTGGTTTTTTCACTCTTTTTAGCTCTATTCAGGAGTTTTGCTGTCTATAGTCAGTATACCTCTGTTGGAAACCCCCTTCCTTGCCATTATTCCGCCTCCATTGTGCAAAGAACTGTAAATGTTTTTATGTATTGTGAGCCATTTTCAGTTCTCTTTTACAAAGAAGTAGCGTAATTGAACTGTCGTTTCTTGATCTGGAAGTGTCGAAAGTGTCGTTTTCAGTCATAGAAGAGAATCCGATTGTTCTTGATAGTCGATTACACTGTTACTCTTGTATTTGATTTGAATTAGTAGTTTTTCAAGTGTTGAAAGCAAGTTTTAAATTCCAAATCGCAAAGTGTCGTCATTGTCTTCATTTTTGTCTTGAAAAGAAGCTTGTTAGTAATGTCGCTTTGAAAAATAATTCAAATTTGCGCTTAGCTTTCTTTTTATCATTCACACATTAAGAAGGCTGAAAACAAATACATGCATGTGCATTCGCATTTAGACTGTTTGTTGGTTTGATTTAGGACAGTGCATATAGTGTGTGCTCTCTGCTCTATGTTGAAAGAATATTGTCTCTCTTTCCTTAGTAGCTAGGATTTTCATTGCAAAAAGAAGATTAAACGATTTTTTATCATCTTAGATTGCATTTTAGGAATTGTATATCTACATCACGCGGTGAACCTGAAAGGAAAATTTCTTAAGCAAGATCAACTGTAAAATAAATTTAATGAATCTAAAAACGCTTTGGAACCTAACGCACAACATTTAGAAGTCTAGGCTAGAGATGTATTCCGGCATCGTAAAGCCTGGTAACTGTTGTTTTCATTGCTGGTTGGGTGATTCCTCCACTTTGAGACAATAAGTGCCAGTACGGACTTGTGCTCCCACGTACCATCGAGTATATATTGGGAGACCACAATAGGCTTTATCCTTTATCCATAGGAAGCTGTGTCTGCCACGCTATTGATCACAATGCATTGAACACAACATTCGGGAAGATTGACTGCCGTACCGTAAAAAGTATTCTGCAGTTTTGCGATTGGTTTGGTAATCCCTCTGTCTAGATTTCTAGAGTAGTCTCTTTTGTTCCTTTTCAGACTCCTTAAAGGAAAAGGTCCATCTGAGCACTTGTCACTTCAAGCTAATCAAAATTCGAAGGCGACTAGAGTCATCTTTTGTTTTTTCTCGACTCTTAAAAATTGAAAAAACAAGTTGTGTCAAAGCGTCTAAAATTCATTTAATTCGGAAATATATTTCCCCTTGATTTTTAGTTGATCGAGTAATCCGCAATCGTGGAAGAAAGACAATTGAAACCCCGTTGTTCGCGGAGGCTTACGAGTCAACCGTCTTTATCTCCAGAATCAAAACTGTTACGGACAAAGCGAACTCGTTTAACCGGTTCCAAATCCCCTGGTAAAGTTAGAACAAGTGTTCCAACACCATCGGAGACTTTGGTTACTCAAAACATTTCTGGTATCCCTGCCTTTACAGAAGAAGTTCTGCAGCCACCAAAGGACAATAGAGCTGATCCTAGTGTGAAGGTAAACACTTGTATTACTGAACCAGCTCCATCTACGGCTGATTTGGAAGGTGTTATTCCCCAAACATCTGTCGCTGCAGATTCTATACCTTCTTCGGCACCAGAAATATTTTACGGACTTGACGGTCTACCTCTTCCACCTGGTCTGATTGCTATAGAAGAGATTGTGGAGGATCCTCCATCTAGTACTCCATCGCAATTTGGAGTCGGGATCACCCTATATCCTTCTTCATCAGAAATTAGTCTACCGTTATCAGAAGCTCCTATAGAATCGCTAGGAAATCTTTTGGATAGACTAGAAATGTCTGAACAACCATCGACATCTAGGACTATGTCATCCGACACAACAACGACAGAACTTCCTGCTATTACTCCAACAATGTTCGCCGGCATACCATCTGTCCCAACTAGCTCTCAATCGCTAGATGGGGCCCACTCAGGGGCTATTTCGACAGTATGGTCCGTTCTTGTTTGTTCATCCAGAATAATATCCGGGAACTCTTATGTTGAGTCTCAGCAAATTGATCCTTCACGGTGTCAATTTGGGCAGTCCGGTCCTCAAGGAAAAACCATTCCTTTGAGTACCGGATTACCGCCGTATGGGGGGCAATATACCCTTTCATTGTCTCCTCTGGGAGGACAACCATACGAGAGTTTGCAACAAAATTCAGGTTATGCTGGAATTACATCTAGCGGTTGGGTGCCAATACTGCCTCAACAACCAAGAGTTGTATACTCGATGCAACAATGTTTACCTATGTCAAATATACCAACTACGCCGGCTATTGTGATGGTGTCGCAAGTACAAGCGTTGCCTGTTGTATGCCAACCTCAGGTTTCTCAGGTTGTAATGCAACAGCCTCTTGTCCCTGTGACTCAACCACAATCGCCAACTAGTGGAATGACACAGGCCCAAATGGGTACAATTACACCTCATCTTGGTCAAACAGCTAGTATTGGACAACAGCACATGGCTTCACAACCATGGCTGGTGCAATATCAACAACCGCAATTCCAACAAGTTTACCAAGGATCTGAGCAACAAATCTTTGCAAATAATGGGCAGCCGTATATTCAAAATGGTCAAAATCAATTATTCTACAATGGTTATACCCATCAACCTTATCAAAGTTACCAGCATCAAATGCATTATGCTGGTATGCAAAGACCAACTGCCCAGGCGATTCCATCTTATCCTGGGTATGCTTCGCCAAACCTGAATCAACAGTTACCCTTCGTGGTGACTTTAGAGTTACCGGATCTAAATCGGCTAATGAACAATCCAATTGCTTACGCCCCTTGGTGGCCAGCGATTCCGCATAAACTTCTGTCAGATATTCCTAAATTTAATGGGAATCTAGGTGAAGATCCGTCGAATCATGTGATGACATTTCATCTGCGGTGTTCATCAAACACCCTAAACGATGATTCGATTAGGCTTCGCCTTTTTCAGAGAACGTTAATTGGTCCGGTAGCAAAATGGTATATCGAATTACCTAGAGCATCGTTTGATAACTTCAGTACCCTAGCCACAACCTTTTTAACCCATTTTTAGTTACCCATAAGGTACGAAACGGGAACAGAACTTCTTACCAATTTCAAACAAATGATGACCACTCACATATCCAATCATATTCATGAGTGGCGACGTTGCCATAGAATGATAAAAACATATGTTCCTGATCAGCTTTTAGCTGAATGGTTTATTAAGTCATTGTTACCTTCCATTACAAAAGATGTGGAAAAGGGGGGGTCGTCACTGAAGAGCAAGTTATTGCTCGTGTGCAATATTTAAACTTGATTTATACTCAGTCTAGCATGCTCTACGATAAAATCCCTGACGCTCCTAGGCCGGAATTTTCCGTTCCTCCTCCTCCTAAATCGAACAATGACTCTCATGCCAGCAATGGCGTGATTGGTATGACAGACACGAAATCAACAAAGGCTACATCTAAAAATGCCCGTAATATTTCTAGTCAAAATGCAAAAGAAGAACTTCTTGCCTCGAAAGTAAATGCCGTCTCGACTGACAAAGGCAAAGAAACCAAGCAACCAGGGGCAAGAAGAAAAACAAAGGGAAGAAGAAGAAACTAGAGGAATCATCACCTGAAAAATATTTTGCAAACCCTTCTGGAGATAAGAAACCAAATCGTCCATGTCTTATATGTGATGAGGATCATTAGACAAGAGAGTGTCCATATAAAGCTGAGCTTAGAAAATTCTTCAAGAATTCGAAAACCTCGGTGCTATTGACTGATCCATTTCCAAATCCAGGAACAAATCTAGTTGCTAGTGACAATGCTTCCTCGTCCCAAGTGCTGATGTTGTCAGTTTAGAAATAGCAAAATGATGCTTTGATAACGACAAGGAATAAAGATTACGGCAATCCAGAGCTGTCGAACAACAAGGATAAAGATCAACCTAGTAGTTCGACAACAACTTCGACAGAAGTTGCGCTGCCCATCATTCCAGAGCTGACAATAAAACCGCCAAAGGGAGTAGTACACAAGTCGACATTTAATCCACGTGCCAGAGCAGCACAACATTATAATATAGTGGAAGATCTGGCCCAATCGCCATCCGCTATGTCGACACTTGAGGTACTGCAAAATTGCCCCTCCCAAAAGCAGGCTTTATTATCAGCAATAGGTGGGATTGACCCAAAGGATTCTAATCTTGTGTCCTTTAATCACAAAGGATATGATCCTCAGTTACCAGCTCAACTAGCTTTCCACATTCAAGTGAAAGCCCTCAACAAAACTGTTCATCGAACAATTATTGATGAGGGGGCATCTACATGTATTATGTCGATGAGTTGCTGGAAAACTTTAGGATCTCCAACATTGTCGCGATCTTCGACGACATTAAAAGCATTTGATGGACGAACGTATACCCCATATGGGATTTTAAGTAACTTGCAAGTTGAACTGGGGGGAAAAACAATAGAAATAGATGTTGAAGTAATCGACAGAAACCTCGATTACAACATCCTACTGGGAAGGCCCTGGATATATGCTATCGCTGCCGTTGTGTCTAACTACTTTAGGAAGATTGCATTTCCTTTCCAAGGAGGAATTACAATCGTTGACCAACAAACATTTCTCCCCAATAGTTCCCAAGTTACGGGAAGTATTCCGATCATCCATGGAAGCCCCCATTCGCTTCAAAATATCGGAGTAGGCCTACTAAAAGACCCTATATTAATGGGGACTTTTGCCCTACCGCCTCCAATAAATCTGGTGGAAGTGGCGACGGTAGGAACCTACAATATGATATCTTCTATTCAAAATATCTCAGAAAATGATATTAACATGGATCATCTACAGGTATTGCCTCCAAGCCTAATAGAAATATTGTAGCAATCAATGTTTTTGGCATGGGAGGCGGACCCAAATCAATGCTCATCAAGTGTTTGGATAGATAGGTCTAAGGAATATGACACCCCTTTAGATCCTTGGTCGCAAGTGCATTACACCGACGAAGGAATTGTTCAGTCAATGATAATTGACGGGGCGCCATGGGAAAATTACCACCATCGTTCCCATCTTTCGTATTGTCAAGAAGATATTCCTGGTGACCTTCATCATCCTTCAGTTTTTGATTTCCTATCAAATACTGTAAACACGGTGGATTCCGAGTGAAACTTGTCCAATATTGAAGAGACTATCGCCATAAATATCTCGACCAAAACAGATGTTGTAGAGAATATTCATGTTGGCAAATGTTGTTCTCCTTCAGAACTGGAAATATATAACGCTCTTTTTCACGAATTCAAAGATGTCTTTGCTTGGTCATATGATGAAATGCCAGGCATTGACTCGAGTATAGTTGAACACGAAATCAAGATGTATCCAGATGTCAAACTAGTACGACAACGGCTACGAAAGGTGCACCCCAAGAAAGCCGCTACCATCAAGGCAGAAGTTGAAAAACTTCTCCATGCTGGTTTTATTTACCCGGTTCCTCTAACCGATTGGCTATCGAACAATGTTCCTGTAATGAAAAAACAAGGAACGATTAGAGTGTGCGTCGATTATAGGGATGTAAATCAAGCTTGTCCAAAAGACAACTACCCTACACCCTTTATTGACTAGATAATTGATGAATGCGCCGGATGTGAAATCTTTTCATTTATGCATGGATTCTCCGGGTATAATCAAATAAATATCCGCCCATAGGACCAGTCAAAGACTGCATTTATTTGTCCGTGGGGCACATTTGCCTATCACAAGTTACCCTTTGGTTTAAAGAACGCAGGGGAAAAATTTCAGAGGGCAATGAATTATGCCTTCCATTACATCAAAAACATCGTTCAGCCATATCTCGACGATCTTCCGGCTCATTCGCGAAAGTAGACCGATCATCCGCAGCATTTAAGAGCAATATTTCTACGTTGCCGACACTACAAGATATGACTCAATCCGCACAAATGTGTGTTCTGTGTCAGTTCTGGTCATTTACTTGGCTTTGTAGTCTCAAAGGACGGGATTCGTCTTGACCCATGTAAGGTTCAGTCAATCATAAATCTGGCTCCACCTTCAAATTTGCTTCAGATTCAGAAACTCCAAGGGAAAGCAAACTTTCTGAGAAGGTTCATTCCAAATTATGCCGAACTTGCTAAAGGTTATACACATTTATTGAAAAAATAGGTACCCTTCGTCTGGGATCAGGTCGTGCAAGCTTCCTTTGATGCTTTAAAGGAATCCCTAATGAAAGCATCATTAATATATGCTCCTGATTATCAAAAAGACTTTAACCTGTATCTGGCTGCAGTGGATACAACCATCGCAATGGTTTTAGTTCAAGAAGACAATGGAATTGAACATCCCATATATTATTTGAGTAGAAACTTAAATGATACAGAAAGCAAGTATTCCTACGTTGAAAAGCTGGCTCTCGCAGCTGTTCAAGCGATACAGAGATTTTGACACTACGTCCTCTTTCGAAAAACTACCATTCTATCAGATTGCAACCCCATGACTTATATATTGTCATGACAGTTGCTGGGGGGCAAATATTCAAAATGGATAGCAATCCTTAAAGAGTTTGATCTGGAATTTGTAAAATCCAAATCGAAGAAATCCCTGGTTTTCACGGAATTACTATGTGATCTCCCATCGTCGTCCAACGATGAAACATTCGAAGAAACCATCATGGATGAATCTTTGTTTCTGTTATCTTCAAGCAATCCATGGTATGGAGATATAATCATCTATCTCCAGACCCAAAAATATAGGTCTAATACCTCTCGCTCAGAACAAAAACGTATTCGATACCAATCAAAAGACTACATGATCGTTGGTGATACACTTTACCGTCATGGTGTCGATACAGTTCTGAGGAGGTGCCTCACCCATGAGGAGGCCGAAAAAGTCCTGAATGATTGCCATTCAGGCGCGTGTGGGGGGCATCAATCTGGTTACGCTACGGCGCAAATTTTTTTACGAGCAGGATACTTCTGGCCAACAATGTTCAAAGATTGCATAACCACAGTCAGAAGTTGCCATGCATGTCAAATTTTTGATAGCAAAACCAGAAGACCACCCGCACCCCTGCAACCAATAGTTGCTGTTGGGCCATTCACCAAATGGGGCATAGATTTCATGACATGTAACCCCACCTCGACCGGGGGGCATGGGTATATCATAGTTGCGGTAGACTATTTTACCAAATGGGCCGAGGTGATGCCTACATTAAACAACACTAGCGAAATAGCTGCCCTTTTCTTTTTCAATCATGTAGTCGCCAGATTCGACGTTCCACAAGCCATAGTCACAGATCATGGATCGCATTTTCGCAATCACATGATGGTTGAATTGGCTGCCAAATTGGGGTTGTCCCATGACAGCTCTACTCCATATTACCCGCAAGCCAATAGACAAGTTGAAGCAATCAACAAAGTCCTGAAGCAGATGCTGCAAAGGATGATTGGAGTCCACAAAAGGAGTTGGCACCTGATCCTATACTCAACCTTGTGGGCATACCGAACATCGGTAAGGAATGCAACCGGGTTTACACCCTTTCAACTGGTGTATGGCCTAGAAGCAGTCTTACCAGTTCAGTGTGAGATATCGTCCCTCAAACTCGCATTCGACCTTCTCCCCGGAACTTCAGAAGAGGAGGCTCGTTTCTTGGAACTAATCCAATTGGATGAAAGCCGTCGTGATGCCACTTTGGCTAACGAAGCCCATAAGAAACGAGTCAAGGCGCAGTTCGACAAAAATGTCAAACCCCGTGTCTTCTCAGAAGGTGACTTGGTCTTACTTTATGACCAGGAATCCGATAAATTGGGAGCAGGTAAATTCAAGTCTTTATGGATGGGCCCCTATATTGTTAAACGTGTATTAGCAAAAGGGGCCTACGAGTTAGTGGATCATGACGGGATTCCACTGGCGCAACCCCATAACGGGCTGTACCTTAAGCGTTACTACGAATGATTCAGTGTAGTAACCCCTATGCTTTTGTTACATTTTTGTTTTCGCTAAGAGTAATTGTTTTGGTCAAGTAATCCACCTTTTACATATGTCGCAGATGTCGAACCTATTGGAATCTTTTGTTGGATATGCCGACGGAGCGAGTCGTAGTTCGCGGAACCTATCTTCTGTGGCCTGGGCCATTTTTGATCCAAGCAGCGAGTTTGTAAGTTTCAGAGGGGTATGTATTGGTCGGTCAACAAATAACATCGCTGAATATAGCGCATTGATAGAACTTCTCTCTGATGCCATCACACATGGCATACGCCGACTTGTTGTCAGGCTAGACTCACAACTCGTCATCCTACAACTCTATGGTATCTACTCCATCCGAAATCCATCTATCTATAGTATGTTCCTAAGGGTCAAGATTTTGGAAAGGCAATTTGATTTTTTTCAATATCAGCATATTTCCAGAAACTTAAACACATTAACAGACTCATTGGAAAATTATGTGTTAGATAGACGCTTGCAACATTTATAAAAAGAAGCATTTTATCAATATTTGCATCGGGATCATGTAACTTAACCAAAATAAAACTCTGAAAATCAAAAATATATATATAACTATTTATGGTTTACACATAATGTTCTGTAACCAAGACAAAATTGGTCAGATGACCCAAAACTCAAAACGCTAGGGGGCACCCTAGTCTAATGATGCTGGTGATAACAAGTCACCGCCTGTTCAATCATGCGTAAAAGCCTAGTCCATCGACTCGGCATGCTAGTAGTATGTCGCTGCAACCTCAGAGGCAGCTCGTTAGTCCTCACGTCCGGAATACCAAGAGTGAGGCCTTCGACCTGATCTTGCAATGCTGAAAGAGTCTTAGCCACATCAAGGTCGTGAAGGATAGCCCTTCCCACAGCCTCTCCTGCTGGAGCGGTAGCTGGCACTCTCAGGCGTACTACTAGCCGAACTGGTCCGACATCTGCATGAGAAAATGAGTTTTGTTTAGTCCTGATAGAAGAAAGCACAAGAAAATTATAAAAGAAACGATAAATAGAGATATGGTCAGAGAATTTACTGATGACACCCCACTGCTCGCCAGCCGGCAGTACCAAATCCGGATCACCCCAGAAATCCATACCAGCATATGGATACTCGGAGAAAACCATCTCCTGACGGTTGAACCACTCGAAGAAGTTTTCAGAAAAGGAAACCTAGGACTGACCAGCATGTTTGGCCATAAGGTCGACCCATCTCTGCATCTGTGGCTCAGTCGGTGGAGGTAAACCAAGTGAAACATATTGCGGCTGCATTAACGGGATCTTTTCCAAGGCAAAAGCGGTCAAAATAGAACCATATCCAAAGTTCTTCAATCTTCCGTTTTTCACCTTGGTCAGTTGTTCTTTCATCACAGAGAGTACTGCATCACACCAATTGAACACCTTTGGTTGAAGGCATTCTAAGGCATACTGCATATAAGACTTGTTGGCCACATGAAGAGCCACACTACTAGCCAGTCTAGCAAAAGTAAACAGAATGGTCCTTAAGGACCTATCAGTGACATGTCGGATATTGATCTTGCCGTCCTTACTCGGCTGAGATCCCTCTCTGCAATACTTGCGAATGTAATCTCTCACGGATTCACCCCCACGGGCCGATCCTGATAATGAGATAGGGGCACCCCGCCTCGATAAGCAGGTCAAAAAATAGATGTCCACGACAGTCAAGGGGATGGACTTGCCCCTAATCTAGAATACCTAGGTGGTAGGATCCCATGCATCGAGAAAATATTGCAACAAGTTGATTTGTTGCCTCATGCTAGAGATGCGGAAAAATTTGAACAGGCCACAGTTCCGCACTGCATTTACCGTAAACGGATCATGTAAAGCAAGCATGTCCTCTTCTTCATGCTCACGTTCTTGCCATGTAACATGCATTTTTCTCCAATGAATCTTTGAAAACAAACAAGAGAAGAGTCAGGATCCTGATTTGGTGAAAAATAGGTAAAAATTTCCATGAAAAACTGTGCACAAATTTCCCTCCTTGCACCCATCGCACCCCCAGCAGTGTTCTGGGTGGGATGCATGTTGACTAGCCAATGGCCAAGCCAGCATGCATCGCACCTTTCGATATAGAAGAGGTGCGATGGAGCCAGGGCAAGTTTTTCAAACCCTAGAGGCTCAGAAAAACTAGAAAACATGCTCAGAATTCAAAAAGGAAAGAATGAAACTGAAGAGCTCAGGTTTAGCTCCTACCTGGTCTAGACGGCACCAAGAATCATCCACAGAATCTCCCAGAATCAGCTGGTGAAAATCAAGGGGGAAAACACCTCCAAAGCTCCAACAAACCAAAGTTCAAATGAAATGGTAAAATGAGAGGTAAAAACCACTTTTAAATTACTTTTCACGCAATTCAAGTAAAATATTAATGTTTGACTCATTTTTCAAGCATATATTGTTCATGTATAACTAGTTTGATGGAGCAATTGAGCAGGCAGTACAACCTTTGAAGGAACAAAATTGTCAATAGTAAAATCAAGATAATCAATGACCATTATATCGAGCAGTTTTAACGCGGAATTCAAGTTCGTTAAAAAATAAACATAAGTAATGAGAAAACATTCCCCCAGAGTTTAAGCTCATTAAAAATGAACCAATTTCCAGTAAATAACCATCGTGAATGCATTATCATCAGCCTTTGAAGCCTTGGTCATGTTCTCATCATCACCTCCACTCTGTATTGGCCGATCATTCACCTCCATTTGATTGTTTACCCTTTTTGAGGAATAGCTGCGAAGAGTGATCCTGTTAGCCATCCTTGTGACACTGCCGTGATTGGAAAATTCCAAACCTTACTTGGAATTAGCTGCTACCCGAATTTATCACTCGTTCCTCGAAAAACGAGTCTCCTTTAAGCTCTTTTCATCTGACTCGTAAAATATGAAAAGATTGCCAAGCAATTGGCCTCTCCAGCTCGTTAAAGTGACTAGAAGTGCTATCCCTCCTTTAGATTTTAATCTTTTTGGACCTGAGGGATTATTACACAAAAATATCGAGCGCTTGTTTTGTTCGGCTCATTAAAATTACGAAAATTCATCCCTTTTGTATTATTTTATACTTTTTCGGACTCAAGGGATTATATGATGAAAAAGGATTATTGGAGTTTTCTTTATGTCCCTTTTCAGACTCTCTAAAATTGAAAAGGACCGAGTTATCTTTGTCATTAAACTCGTTAAAACCGAATAGTGACAAACTTGTCCATACAGACAAGAACGAGTTTCACTATCTCTAGGCTCGTCAAAACATAGCGATGGGTTTGCCCGAAGGACAAATTATAGAACAAGCATATGTTATCCTCCTCAAGCTTGATAAAAATAAAGAGGTACTGGTCAGCAATGACTAGGGAAAAATTGGGAAGAAAACTTGAAGAAACTTTATTGGTAGCAAGTTGCTCTTGAACATGACACTTTCACTTCGCATCCGAGTCGGGTTGGGTTGTTCCGTTCACTAGTCATATCACCATTGGTCCATCACACCATCCATATTTGGGGTTAACGCTACCAATCCATCATGTCAGGGTCGCCGATATGTTCAAGAGAAGTCGCTCAGAGAATTCACCTGTGTCTCATCCATTGCAATACATTTACTCTCCATTCTTTCATGACCACCACTCTGAACCTTATGTCATTAGATCGTTTTCACCTCCATTAAAATCATTTGCTGCGTTTCATGTCATTGATGTGGGATTCACTAAGGCCCTCCTATGATGGATTGCTTCTTGTCGACATCAGCTCATTATCCAGGAAGTCGATCTAGGAACAACCCTTTCAGTACTTTGAAGCTTGCATTCCTCAATGGCAAGTTTCTCACTTCCGGCGACAGGTTTACATCAATGGCCTTCGACTGAAAGATTTTGCATGGTGTTCGACGCCAAGTCCCTTATTCGCACCACGTGAATTGTACTGTAGTACCTTGAGGGTCATCATCATTATTGGTGATTCCTCTCATGCCTGTTAACAACTTACATCATTGGCTAGTAATCAGGCGATGTCTTTCCATGTTCGACTCCAGAACATCTCTCACATGGATCGACTTGTGCTTTGAGTGAAGATCAAATGAGATTGAAGACCCCGGATCTAGTTTCATCCATATGGGCTGCGATATATGTTCAAGAAAATAAAGACATCAAATGTACATCATTGCTACACAGATAATCATCCAACCTAAGGGATGATGGCTCTACCAGAATCATCAGTCTGCACACAGACGATTATCTGTCTTATGTACATGAAAATGAATTTATAAAGCTGAGCATGGGAATGCCCACCTCAGCTGGATCATAAAAATATTATGAAGATAATGTATTGTATTGTATCTTATTACAGGTCGCCTTCCAGCTCGAAAAAACTTCGGATCCTCATGATAATGCATTTCACCCGACATCAAAAGATTAATGACCTCATGCTTTAGGGGGCAACTGTTATAGACATTTTTGGGCACTGCAACCCCAATCATAAATGTCCATAAACCAAGGGCTCTTAAGTCCCTAAAAGTGTTGTTCCGACCCATAAAAGAACAAGGTCAGCTGATCACATCATCTCCCAGAAGTTCTCCATGAAAAACTACTCAGAACTGGTCAAAACTGGACCATCTCACCTGCTCCATGGTCAAAGTGCATTGCATCCCACCTAAATGCACACGGGAGGTGCGATGCATACTGAAAATCCCTTCTATGGGGTGCGATGGGTGAGAGTGGACAAATGGCAGGGTCAATTTGCGAGGTGGAGGATCATGGAATCTTCCAGAAACTTCTCCTGTGACACTTGCCTCTTTGCATTCGCCCAGGGATGAGTAAGAGATCATCAATCTCCAAGTGGAATCAAGAACTATCAGAGAGAGGACACTTTAATCAAATCTCAAAAGCTGACTCACCCCCCTTACAAACATCTATATCTGGATCCCTCATCCCAGAGATCCAGAGGCTGGAATTTTGTATCTTGTAAGGAAGTGCTGCTGGTTTCTTGGTGCAACATCATAGTGTTAGGTGATCTAAGCTTTTCATGAGGTGAAGAAGGGCTTTCTTGCTGAGAGGATGACGCTGGGTCAGAACAATTGGTTGTAATCCTCTTTGCTATTCTTGATTATTAATAAAGCTATTCAAGTTTTCCTCCAAATTCTTGTATGATTGATGATATATGCATTTGTGTGGTCAATATATATCTGGTCCTATATTGTTTATGATAGTAGATCTCTATTCTTGTATAGTGTTATGCTGCTTTGATTCCATAGGTGCTCTTTGAAGCTGGGTAGACGAGGAAGCGAGTGGCAAAGACCTATCAGAAGGGAGAGGAATCAAGCAAGGAACCAAGCACAAGACAGAGGTTGGTCTCCTTTTTCCCTTATTATCTACTTCTCATAAAGGAAAACGAAAGTGGTTTTAGTTTGTTTGTTTCTAAGGTAGCTACAAGCCTTAGTGGGACTAGCAGCTCTACATAGACACTAGATTTCCCGATAACATAGGGGTTGGTGCTACAGTTCTGGAACTGCGCTGTAACTTTGAGAACTCTTCTGAATAAAAGATTGCTGGAATGCATTGTTGCTGAACTCTCTGGTTACGGGATTGATGGCAGAGAACTATGTTGCAGAATTCTCAAATTATTTCATGGATCAATAAGTCTTTTAACTCATGTTTTACAGTTTCTGTGTTTTTATATATCATCTGTGTTCATTATCTGAATAACAGGGAAAAAGAATAACCCAGAACTTGCTTAACTGTACTCTGTGTTCAATCTCTGTTATTTTTTATGTTTTCTTCAGAATTAGCATAAACAGGAATTCTTAACTGCTCCTGTTTCCCCTGGTTCTTACATATTGATTTAATACTAAGAAATTCTTAATTGCTTCTTGGTCATAATCATTCACTTTCCCTCTGTCTACATGATGAAGGATTCTTAATTGCCCTTCACCCACATATTCCATCCCACCTGATTTTAGCCTTACAGATTGTTCCATGGATAATTAACTTGCTCTGTAGTACTCTCTCTATCAAAGAAACCATATCCAGTAGTTCATCTTCATAGACTCCATTAGCCCAATGGACTGAACTTCTCAGATTTTACATCCCTGTTTTGTAGAATATCACCATCCAAAAATCAAACAAACCCCTGTACTTCATAACTAGCCTAATATACCTTAAAAATAAAGCTAAATCATAAAGAGAGAGCCCTCTATGGATGCAGATTGGCTAGAATCTGCATCTAAAAGATTGGTTAGTGGTTACCTCGGCCGTATTCCCTTTTCTCACAACTTTTGGGGAACAACCTGAGTGATAACAACTGGTGAAAGTGTTTTCATCTATGTTTAACCCTTACTGCATCCAAGTTTACTTTTACTATTTTACTTTTACTGTTCTGTTTTTTCATCTGTCTTCACTTTGACATGAATTTGTATGCTATGCTTTGTAACTGTCTTCCCTGCTGTTTATCTTCATGCTAGCTGATTTACTTGACTTGGTCTTCAATCTGATACTCTTTAACCCTGATACACTTTGACTATTCTTTACTGTGTCCTTTTACCTTCACTGTATATTTTAGGTTTTTACTATCTATTTCAATAGTAAATTCTTTTATTTTTGTGTATATCAACATCAGGTAGTGGATATAGGTTAAGTACATGCATATTTTGTTCACTTGTCTTGTAACTGTATTCTCTATCTAGTTGCTTTGTGTAGCTGTCTTCTTCTTTGTTTCCTTGTATAATTGTGTTCATCCTCTGAGCACAAGTTTTGAATGAGGTTTTCTGTTGATTCTTGGAATAAACTAGTTCTGTGACTAGTATCAGAACTCTTTCTCCAAGATCTGATCTTAGTTTGCTAACCTGAAAAAAATTCAATATTATTTAACAGAACACGGGTCTTCATGAAGGGTGCTTGATGGCTCTATGGCACAGGGATGACTGGGAAAGGGGTCGCAATAGAGTTTTGGATGGAAAATAGATAGTGAAATCGTGTTGCAGAGGTTCAGGGAGGCGTTGGAGGGTTTCATAGGTTTACACAGTCAAATGGGGGCTAAAACCATGAAAACACAGGTTTTCATGTTATAAGGTTTAATGGGCAGAATTTCGAAATATGGCACGAAAGTCAATTAAATGAACGGACGAGCGGTTTATCGAAATGGCGGGGAAGCGGTATTGAAGGGCCATCACACCGCTTATGAGGTGTGGGCGGTTTTGAGGGAAGGCCACTCAATTCCACTCATCAGGCGCCATGTAGCAGTGGGGTGAATAGTAAAACTGCTCACATCGGGTGGGTAAAGGTTGGCTTTCAGAGGCCACCTAATATGAGCATCGACCGTTGGATCTGAAGGGGTCAGATCACACAGTGGTCAGGGATGTGACTTGATTGGAGGTTTAATGGAGGGGCCCGACGGGGTTTTAATGAGTGAAAGGTTAATTAAATGCAGATTAGGGAGGCTTAATGATGTTGGCGACGATTTTATTGGCGGGGACAGGCTATTAATTAATCATTGGTTGATTAATTAACCCTTTTTTTTTACGGAGGGTTATGGTTCTTAATTAGTCACTGATCGACTAATTAATCCATTTTAATTAATTCACTAATAAGGTTTATATTTCAAACCTGGGGGGCGGGATATTAACATATGGGTTTTTAATAATATATCTATAGGGGAAGGGTTTATTGTTTCTTGGGATTTAATACATATAATGTTAAAGTTAATATGAATTGAAAGCGAAAAATAACTTAGCGCCAAGTTAAATATGTATTTATAATTTATTTGCTTTTATAAACACATTATAACCTAGGATTAGTGTTATTTTTTCAAGTTTCTTCGCAAAAGGGGTTTGATTGGGGGGTGATCACTTTTCTAAGGTTTTATCCTTAGGAAAATGGGTTTATTAGGGAAAATGAGTGAATTATGGAGGGGGTGAATGCTTATGAGGGGACTTTTAGTAATTAGGACTTATAAGTTATTGGGCTGAGGGTCCGGTCCCTCCAGAAGTTAGAGAAATGCTCTGAGCCCCTTTAACTTAAGATTTTAGGTACTTTAAGACTTTCCTTGGAAATTAGTTAAGAGAAAAGTGTAATGAGTGAGGGAGGTTAATGAATTTTGACTTTTTGGATTTGATACATGCCCAATTGTCATCCATACTTAGAAATTTGATGATGAAGGTGAATAATATGATCTTATCTAATCAATCATCACAATTATACAACCATTCAACTACTTACCCACCTACTCATCCTACCATTTTTACTTCTCTTTATTAGGGTGCACTTAAACTAGCAAAACCTTATCAACACCTTTTTCTTTTCTTTTACAATGGTATTCTATCTAAGTCTAACTTTATTACATCCAAGGGCTCAGATTAAACTATTGAGCTCCTTTTATTTACTCTATCTATTTACTTATTTGCCAAGATTAAACAGTTTGGTTAGATTTTATTCTCTATCTCTAAGCGTGAAATTCAAAACATGGAATAACTAAGATTAAACTGTTTGATTATCATGGATTTTGGCATGAATAACAAGTTGCACACAATCATTATTATGCATAAAAATAAATAGTAGTGGCATTTGGACTTGCACACTTTCATGGTCTTTTTGTTTTTGGGGTTCATATTCTTTCATTTTTTGACCTTCTCTTATTCTTTTTGTCCTTTGATTTATCTTTTAGGACATACCCTCTTTACATTTTTTAATTTTTATAATATGGAAAACATTTTTAGAAAGCAAAGGTATGTACATATTACAGGTTTAATTTCAGTCATTCAAAAATTATGACTCCTATTGGTATAGGAACCTAACAGTGGCTCCACTTGGGGATGGCATTTCCTTGTGAAATGTCAAGAACACTGTCGACTAGTAGCATGATCCATTGGGCCAATCCCAAACATGTATATGCTCTATTGTATAATCTTTGTGACTGAAAATCTTGAATTGAAATTGTAGGCTTTTTTGCAAACTGAAATCTGATCTAACATAAACTTCTGCTAAAAACTGAATTTATTCAAACTGAAATCCTACCTACTTACTCTAATAAGCTTTTTGACTGCTGGATAGGTAAAATGAAACAACTACGCAACCACTCAAGCATCATATGCATTGGTGACTTTTGTTGCTTGTGCTTGTTGGTGGTTAAAATTGAGATCCTAAAATCAAATATAACCTTGTCAACCTTTGAGAAGATAAGGAAATTCCTAATTTCCTTTGTTGATTCTAGAAACTGTAAAAAAGGATCTTGTAAAATATATACACTATTCTTGAAATGTTTCAAACAACTGTAAATCTATTGTGTATGGCCTGCATGCCATGAAACTGAAATAATACCTTCATCTTTATCACCCTACATGTTTTCAAATAAGCTTAGTGATGATGTTTCTTCTGAAAATGGCAAGAAAACTAGTTGCCTAGCCAAGTCTGTATCAATACTTTTTTCAAAGTCATAGTTAGCTAATGGAGAAGGACTTTGACTACAAATTCCATCCAACACATCAACTATTGGATCATGAAAGACTTGAAGAGACTGTTGCCGTCCATTTTCTATTGGTTCCAATGAAACTGCATGATTTTCTAAAAACTGCTCATCCTTTTTTACAGATAGATTATGCAAATTTCCTTTCAAAAACTGAACTGACTCAGAACAAAATGGTAGGGAATCATCTTTGATCATTTGACCATATGTTCCAGCTTCCAAGTCTTCTTCTGCAACCTGACATTCAATGGCATTTTGGGGCTGCAAATCTAGATATGAGAAGTCTTGAACAAGGATTTTATTGCCTTCTAGATGGTTAATATCAAAACTTGTTGACATTTGATTTCTAATTGCATGAAAGTTATCTCTGATAAACTGAAACGAAGCAAAACATAATGGTAAAGTTCCTTCACTGATTTCAAATTTTTTTGCACTTTCCTCCTCATTCTCATAGCTGAAATGAACAAGCTAATCAGTATTTTCAAGCTATTGAACCTAAACTTCCTTATTCCTCAAATTAGCTTCTGATTCCTCTGTAAGGTTATTTTGGATTTGAGGAACATAATCATTATTATAGTGATCAAGCTTAGGCACATCATCATAAGAAGTAATGTCACCAAATTTACATATTAGATCAGCAGGTCGCCTCTCCACATATAGTTCTATAACTTTATCTTCAGATTTATGGTAGTTGGAATTAACAGGAATTTGTACATGGCTGTCAACCTCTTCTTTTTGTGAAACAAAGGAGTCATGGTGATTTTGAACAAAAAGTTCATCTTTCATGGTGATCTTCTGTATCCTCTCCTCTATCTTCTTTACCAAAATGTTGACTTTTACCTCTGCTTCTGATTTCAACCTTTCTCTTCTAATTTGCAGATTAACTTCTATATCTACTGCCATGTTCTGCATCTGTTCTAGTGTTGAGGGGTTTCTTTCTCTTAGCTGAAATTCTAGCTCCAGATCAAATGATCTTAGGTAATGGAAAAGAGCTGAACCAGGGGGAGGTCTTATATTTAATGGCATTGAATAATAGATTTGATTAAATCTGTTTGAAAATTGTTGTATTGTTTCATATGGATTTCTTTTTAACTGATTATATTGTTTTATGATTACAAGAAGATTGAATTTGATTATCCATTTATCAAGGAAGAATTTGAGAAACTGTTGGAGATTTGAGATGCTTGCCTTAGGTAGGGTTTTGAACCAACTCTTGACTTTGTTTTGTAAAGAAAGAGCAAAAAGCCTAATACTGACATCCTCTTCATCTACTACAAATAAGTTAAGATAATCTTCAAAAGATTGAATATGTTTTTGGGCACTGATACCATTCTCTCCATCAAACCTAGGGAGGTTCTTGTGGTAATCGTTAGGGAAAGCATGGAGTGTAGCAGGTGACATGAGGGGCTTATATCTATCAGGAACTTTACAAGGTATAGGAACATTTACAAGGATTGTATGATTAGTCTTGATTGTTTCAGTTTCTTTGATTGGAATATGATCATCATTAGATTCAGAAGAAAGTTGTTCAAATATGTAAGAAGAACTTATATCTACAACTTTTAAAGGAAAATAATAAAAAATTAATCTAAAATCTTCTCTAAAATACAATATACTTTGAAAAACTTTATCAATGAGAAAGAACATAATTCTTGGATAACAATCCAAGTTAAAAGCCTTATATTTTCACACAGTTCTTTCAGGTTCATTTCTCCAGTGGAGTCTTGATTGTGGAATTGATTTGGAGTCGCCAGGTGGATGATTTTAACCTTTGTGTGTCTGATCACTGTCCACCATCATAGATCAGATCTAAACTTGCAAAAATATTCTGAAGAAAAGGTTAGTTCTCCCCAGTATGGTTGCCACTATGTTATCACTTAGAAATTTATCAAGGTTAAAGAAAGAGATTTTCGAGGTAACCAAAAACCAATCTTTTAGACTTAGGTTCTAGCCAACCTAAGTCTAGAGAGGGCACTCTCTTTATGATTTAACTTTGTTTGAAAAAGATTTCAGGCTAGTTCTTAGTGTTCATGGTTATTTGTTTTGATTGGGTGGTGGAATTAAGAAAACAGATGGGCAGAGCAAGTATTTAGGCCATTGGGCTATGGAGTCAATCAAGAAAGGCTTAACTGGATTTGATCTATCACTGAGGTAAGAGTCCACAGGGCAAACTAACACAAACAAAGCAAATCTGCAGGTTTAAATGGATGGAGTAGTCCTAACTAGTGCCAAGGGCAATGAAGAATCCTAAACCAAGATTAAGATGAAAAAAGGAAGGATCAGCCAATAGCAAAGGGCAATGGAGAATCCTGTACTATGGGCCAAAGGGGGGACAAACTACGGAAATAAGGGGGCAATCAAGAATCCTGAGACCAAGGCAGTTTAGCAGAAAACATAAAAAAAGCAAACAGTTAAAACAGAGAGCACTTAAGCTAATTCTGATGATATCATTCCTTGTTTGCTTTTAATATTTTATAAGAAACACATATGAAGAATTCATGACATAAATAGAAAACGAGATTCAAACATGAGAAAATGATACTTATTTGTTACAACTGTGCACAAGAATCGAGTGAAATGTCCTCAGCTTTATTTCATAATCTAGTAAACCAGTCCAGTATTGAGTACAATAGCTCCATAGCTTAAAACAAAATGTCTCTAGAAATTCTTTTTAATCCACCCAAAATACTTCAAATGAAGAAATATTTATACTAATTCTAAACTGAAATATCTTGAAAAAATATCAAGATTGGTTTCACAAATATCTCCAACTATTTTACATTAATAGAACTTAAATAAAGGACACTCAAAACTAATGAATCTATTTGGAACAATGTTTGTGGATTTATGGTGACAAAGAAGAGAAATTCGAATTTGATAGCAACTCTTAAGTGGTGATGAGGCTTCCAGTCACTAACTACAACCCTTCTTTGTGCATTCTGCCCCAGAAATCATGCAAACATGGGGTCCAATGATACACTTGTATATCTCAATCTGAGCTAGATATGTAAAAAGTGAAAGAGGTTATTGTAGATAAGAATGTTTTTGAAATAAAAATCTCTCCATTTCCCAAAATTCAGCTCCATCTGTTCACAATATTCTCTGCAAAAAGATGTCAAAAATAGGACTTTGCACAAACTGAAAAATAGGCTGTGAAGACATGCACTTATCTCACTTTTGGTAATACCTGTGTAAAAAGTGAGATAAGTTTTTTTATATTGGCCTATTAGAAACAAAAACCTCCTCCAGTTTCGCAAATTACCTCTTGGATTGGCCACAATAGTTTCTGCAAAACTATGACTTAAACAAGAAATTTCTAAAGAATGTACCATTTATGTTCTAATTTCATCTTTTAACCTTAAACTTCTTTTAACTATTTTTCACTTTTACTTTGGATAAACTTCATTGTTGCTGGTGAAAGTGTTTTCATCTCTGTTTAACCCTTACTGCATCCAAGTTTACTTTTACTGTTTTACTTTTACCGTTCTGTTTTTTCATCTGTCTTCACTTTGACATGAATTTGTATGCTATGCTTTGTAACTGTCTTCCCTGCTATTTATCTTCATGCTAGCTGATTTACTTGACTTGGTCTTCAATCTGATACTCTTTAACCTTGATACACTTTGACTGTTCTTTACTGTGTCCTTTTACCTTCACTGTATATTTTAGGTTTTTACTGTCTATTTCAATAGTAAATTCTTTTATTTTTGTGTATATCAGTGTCAGGTAGTGGATATAGGTTAAGTACATGCATATTTTGTTCACTTGTCTTGTAACTGTATTCTCTATCTGGTTGCTCTGTGTAGCTGTCTTCTTCTTTGTTTCCTTGTATAATTGTTTTCATCCTCTAAGCACAAGTTCTGAAAGAGGTTTTCTGTTGATTCTTGGAATAAACTAGCTCTGTGACTAGTATCAGAACTCTTTATCCAAGATCTGATCTTAGTTCATTAATCTGAAAAAATTCAATATTATTTAAGAGAACACAGGTCTTCATGAAGGGTGCTTGATGGCTCTATGGCACAGGGATGATTGGGAAAGGGGTCGCAATAGAGTTTTGGATGGAAAACAGATGGTGAAATTGTGTTATAGAGGTTCAGGGAGACACTGGAGGGTTTCATAGGTTTACACAATCGAACGGGCGAAAACCATGAAAACATAGGGTTTCACGTTATAAGGTTTAATGGGTAGAATTTTGAAATATGTCATGAAAGTCAATTAAATGAATGGACGAGCGGTTTATTGAAATGGCGGGGAAGCAGTATTGAAGGGCCATCACAACGCTTATGAGGCGTGGGAGGTTTTGAGGGAAGGCTACCTGATTCCACTCATCGGGTGCGATGTAGTAGCGGGGTGAATAGTAAAACTGCTCACATCGGGCAGGTAAAGGTTGGCTTTTGGAGGCCACCTGATATGAGTGTCGACCGTTGGATCTGAAGGGGTCAGATTTCACGGTGGTCGGGGGTGTGATTTGATCGGAGGTTTAATGGAGGGGCCCGACAGGGATTTAATGAGTGGAAGGTTAATTAAATGCGGATTAGGGAGGCTTAATGAAGTTGGGGACGATTTGATTGGCAAGGATAGGCTATTAATTAATCACTGGTTGATTAATTAACCCCTTTTTATTTGACGGTGGGTTATGGCTCTTAATTAGTTGCTGATTGACTAATTAATCCATTTTAATTAATTCACTAATAAGGTTTATATTTCAAACCTGGGGGGTGGGATATTAACATATGAGATTTTAATAATATAGCTATAGGGGAAGGGTTTATTGTTTCTTGGGATTTAATACATATAATGTTAAAGTTAATATTGTAGAAATTTTGAATAATATAACACTTATTCACAGAGATTATCCTGATTATACACTATTTACAGAATGCATGCATAATACATAACCTCCTCTACTATTGATCATCAATTTTGCGGAATCAGAAACAATCCCATGCACACATAGAAACATCAATCACACATATCAACACAGTATGTACCCGGGGAAAGCATACAGCTGAAAACCCCCAACTATCTGTATATTATATTGATTGAGAACATGTAACAATACATAGTACAATACTCCTCACAAGTACTCAGTACTATCTCCACCTGTTACACACAAACTAGCTCAGATCTGAATCAATCATAGGTTCAAATCTCCTCCGTTGCTTGCCTGCCTCTATTGCGTAATCCTACATGAGAATAGTTGAGAATGGCTAATCCAAACTCATATTTCCCTTGGCTAAACCACACAATCCTCATTGGCAATACTCAATCAATGCATGTGCAAATCTCGTGCACAACTATAGTCACAACTGACAGCTGTCTTGCCCTTTCACTCACCTCTAACACTTGTCTCCACTGAACTGTCCATGCACTGAGTTAACTGATGTATTCTTTAGTTGATTTATGAGTTAATAATTAGTGAATTAATTAATAATTAATTCACATCACTCATCACTAGTGTATTTGGTAGTTAGACTAAATACAACTAGTTCAACCAAGTCAAACTGAACACAACTCCATCAACTCCTCAATCAACTCCACCAAACTCAATCACTTGAGTTCTAACTGAAGTCCATCATGCAATAGCTCAATTAACCCATAAGAAAAGCATATTTCCTTTTGGCAGTTGCATGTGCCACATCTGTAGCTCGAATTGAAGTGCTCCAAGAGGATAAGATAATGTTTATAGTCCAAATATTATTAAGAGCTAATAATATTCGATTGTTCTATTTTTAGCCTGGCAGTCTAAAAATAGACTCCGCTCATATGTCTAAAAATAGAAGTCCATCTATTTTTACCAACATGACCAATCATCCACAAATGGCATCCTGCAACTCATAGACCATGATCCATATGTCTAAAAATAGACTTTGTGCCAAAAATAGCCTGCAGGCCCACTTAGTGAAGGCAACTTCTTTTCACTAAGCTCCATCATCTTGTTGCATTTTCAACAAATATGAATTGAAAGTGGAAAATAACTTAGCGCCAAGTTAAATGTGTATTTATAATTTATTTTCTTTTATAAACACATTATAACCTAGGCTTAGTGTTATTTTTTAGGGTTTCTTTGGAAAAGGGGTTTGCTTGGGGGGTGATCACTTTTCTAAGGTTTTATCCTTAGGAAAAGGGGTTTATTAGGGAAAATGAGTGAATTATGGAGGGGGTGAATGCTTATGAGGGGAATTTTAGTACTTAGGACCTATAAGTTATTGGGCCGAGGGTCTGATCCCTCCAGAAGTCAGAGAAATGCTTTGAGCCCCTTTAACTTAAGATTTTAGGTACTTTAAGACTTTCCTTGGAAATTAGTTAAGTGAGAAGTGTAATGAGTGAGGGAGGTTAATCAATTTTGACTTTGTGGATTTGATACATGCCCAATTTCCATCCATACTTAGAAATTTTATGATGAAGGTGAATAATATGATCTTATCTAGTCAATCATCACAATTCTGCAACCATTCAACTACTTACCCACCTACTAATCCTACCATTTTTACTTCTCTTTATTAGGGTGCACTTAAACTGGCAAAACCTCATCAACACCTTTTTCTTTTCTTTTACAATGGTATTCTAACTAAGTCTAACCTTATTACATCCAAGGGCTCAGATTAAACTGTTGTGCTCCTTTTATTTACTCTACCTATCTACTTATCTACCAAGATTAAATAGTTTGGTCAGATTTTGTTCTCTATCTCTAAGCATGAAATTCAGAACATGGAATAACCAAGATTAAACTGTTTGATTACCATGGATTGTGGCATGAATAACAAGTTGCACACAATCATTATTATGCATAAAAATAGATGGTAGTTGCATTTGGACTTGCACACTTTCATGGTCTTTTTGTTTTTGGGGTTCATATTCTTTCATTTTTTTGACCTTCTCTTATTCTTTTTGTCTTTTGATTTATCTTTTAGGACATACCCTCTTTACATTTTTTAATTTTTATAATATGGAAAACATTTGCAGAAAGCAAAGGTATGTACATATTACAGATTTAATTTCAGTAATTCAAAAATTATGACTCCTATTGGTATAGGAACCTAACATGTTCAACCAGTAAACATATAATTTATCCATAAATAACTCATGTATGTGAGATTTGAGAGTTACCCAATTGAGATTGGAGTTCAAGGGCAGTGTACTATAAGTTTTATAATAATCCAAATTGTGCAGGTGGTGCATGCAGTCAGAGGAAGGCTTATGATGGATTGCGCAATTCCAATTGGAATTTCCCTAATTAATAGCGGCTAATTCCAAAGGAAACAATGCAAGGAAAAAGAGACTTGGGAAAGCAAAAAATTGGTTAAGTATTAGCCAAGGCTTGTCTAGTAAGTAGTGAGGTAGATAGAGATAGTGAAACAGTTGCTCAGGCTTGAGAAAATCATTGTAATCTTCTCATATTTTTTGACTAATGCAATATAAAGATAACAGGGATTTTTGGTTGTGCCTTTCCCTAGGAAATCATTTTGTAATGTGTTGATTGAATTCTTTATCTTGTATGCTTCATGATTTCTCAATTGATTAATTGTTTTCATTGATGAGTAGAGTAGATTCAAGTCTATCATTTTAGTAAATTACAATTAGAAGTTTGAATTGATAAGGAATTTCTACATGGTATTAGAGTTGAAATAACACTAGAAGAGAAGAATACGAGTTTGTCTTTGCAGGTGAAATTGAATTTACAGGATCATTCCTTAGAGCCAGCAGGATTTCATTCTATGGATTGAGACTCAAGTATGCCCTTGTCGTTCTATGGATTTTCAAACATGGAGGCAGTGTTGGAAGACAACGGGCTAAAGGTATTCATAGACAATGATATTCCTAAGCCTCCAACAACTGATGCTCAAGATATGGTAGAGTGGGAGAAATGTGTGGAAAAGGAGAGAAGGATCATACTAGAAGGAGTTCAAGATCATATAGTCTCGAATCTCCACAGGAAGGATACACCATATGCAATGTGGCAAGCCTTGATAGACTTGTTTCAAAATAATAGTGACCAAAAGAAGTTGACACTAAAGGACAAGATTCAGAAGATCAAAATGGAGAAGGGTGACACGATACCACAATACTTGAGCAGGTTCACCCAATGTCAGGATGAGCTTGGGAGCATTGGTATTAAAGTTGTTGAAGATGATCTAGTTAGTCTAGCACTTCTAGGCCTTTCCAAGAGATGGCACAACTATTAGGATTCAGTAAATGGGAGGGAGAATCTACCAAAGTGGGAGCGTTTGTGGTCCGACTTGGTGTAAGAAGAGATAAGGGATAACACCAGAGATGGAACCTCATCCATGCATAATGGTGAGGAGAATTGTGCCTTGGATGGAAAGGAAAGAAATTCCAATCCAAATATGATTCGAGTAAGGGTGATAAGAAGAAGGACTTATAGAAGATTAAATGTTTTCACTGTAATGAGTTGGAACATTATGCCACAAACTATTCACACAAGAAGGATGACAAGAATCCCTACGAAGGAGAAGTAGGTGAAGCTCTAACTTCACAATTCGAGTTGGATTTCACCCTCATTGCATGCATGGTGACATCAGTGATGGGTAGTGTGTGGTATTTGGATAGTGGAGCCTCATTCCATATGACCAGAAACAAAGAATTTTTCAGTGACTTGGAGGAGAAGGACCTCCAGATGCACATTGATATGGGAGATGATGGAAGGTATAATGTGACCGACATCGGTACTGTTACTTTTTAGAGGGAGTATGGTTATCCTATCACATTAAAATATTTCATGTATGTTTCGGGTCTAAAGAATAATTTAGTTTCAGTTTCTAAGTTGGAAGACTGTGGTTATGATGTGATATTTAGCAAAGGAAAGCCTTTCCTTTGCCACATATCCATAGTAAAAGTGAAGCAGATTGGGGTTCGGGTGAAGAACCTCTACAAATTGGATGTAGAATATTGTGCTTCTTTGAGCATGAAAGCAGAGAAGTGTAGAGCCGAAACATCAGTGAATTATGGCATAGAAGATTTGGTCATTTGCACCATGGAGCCTTGAATATCATGAAGCATATTTCTATAGGAATTCCCAAGGGTGCACTAGAGTAGCGAGATACATGCAAAGGGTGTACATTAGGGAAGTACACCATAACCACTTTTCATGGTAAGGATAGTCGAGTGCAAGAGATCCTTGAAAGAGTTAACTCAGATGTGAGTGGATCGTTCTCAATAGCCCCCACGACCAAGCACATGTATTATGTGTTATTTGTAGATAACTTCTCACGTAAGTGCTGAATATTCTTCATGCAGAAGAAAGACTAGACATTCCCAAAATTTTGTGAATTTAAAGAACTTGTTGAGAAAGACATTGGCAGGAAAGTGAAGGCTCTCACGAGTGATAGCAGTGGAGAATATGTGTCGAATGAGTTAAAGAAATTCTATGCATCACAAGGCATTCAACGAGAGTTAATAACATCCCATAACCCACAACAAAATGGGGTCGCTGGGAGGAATAACACAAGTATTATGGGAGATGCACGGGCGATATTACATAAACAGGGCCCACCGTTGCACTTGTGGGTTGAAGCATGAAACATAACTGTATATGTGTAGAATAGAAGTCCTCATTGGATTCTCGGGATGAGTACACCAGAAGAATATTTTTCAGGGAAGAAACTAGATGTGTCACATTTTAGGATCTTTGGTTCATCAGTTTAGTGTCATGTTACAAAGGATCTCACAGGATGACAGTTGTTCGTAGAGATGTGAATTTCAATGAAGAGAAGGCCATGAGATGTTCCCTTGAGATGGATATTTAGTTACATGCTAATGAGGAGATTTTAGCTCCAAAGTAAGAACCTCAGGATGATGTGGAGTAGCCACATGCATAGGAGTAGAGAGTGGAATCACCCACTCATCCAAAGACATATAAAGATGGAAGGAAGCACACCAGAGGGGCTAATAGATTGATGCATGATGATAGAGAGAATGTGGGAGAAGCCACATCACAACACAGGTAGAGGAGGTCACCAGATAGGTACACTAGCTACATGGATCCGATAAGCACGAGTGTAGAGACTGAGCCATCCTCATTCGAGGAAGCAGTGTAGCAACCAGTATGGGTTGATGCCATGGTAGAGGAATATGATTCCATTATTAGGAATATTTCTTAGGAAGTTGTCCCAAGGAAAGAGGTCAAGTCAGTGGTAGGTTCCATGTGGTTCTACAAGGTGAAGCAACCAGTAGATGGGAGTGTCGAGGGACACAAGGCCAAATTTGTGGCCAATGGGTTCTCTCAGGTGGAGGGAATTGATTACTAGGAGATTTTGCTCCATTAGTAAGGTACTCTTCAATCAGATCTATTATAGCACTTTCAGCACAGATGGGATGGAAGATACGTCAGATGGATGTGAAGACAACTGTCCTCAACGAAGTGATTGAGGAAGAGGTGTACATTGAGAAACATGAAGTATTTTAGACATTCGACAAAGAGTTTCATGTGTGCAGACTCAAGTGAGCGATGAATGGATTGAAACAAGCACATCGTGCTTGGTACACTAGGATCGACAATTATTTCACCAGGTTGGGCTTCACCAAAATTGAAGCAGATGAAAACCTTTACCATATTGTGGTTGAAGGTAAATTATTGATTATAGTATTATATGTCAATGATTTAATTGTAATAGGTGATGAGAAGCTGGTAAAATATTGCAAAGAGGATATTGCAAGAGAATTCGAGATGAAGGACCTGGGGCTCATGCATTATTTCCTTGGTATGGAAGTATGGCAAGGAGATGGGGAACTGTTTGTTTCTTAGGGTAAGTATGCCAATAAGATACTAAATAAGTTCCACATGGAGAGAAGTAAACCCATGGAGAATCCTCTAACAAGGAATTGGAGGAAGAAAGATGCTAATTCAGGTGAAGTAGTGGAGGCTACCATTTATAGGAAGCTTGTGGGTTCACTTATGTACTTGCTGAACACACAAAAAAACATGTGTTTTTTCAGTTAACCAACTTAGTCAAGCAATGGTTAAGCTAGCCAAGTTATATTGGAAGGCATCAAAGCATGTGTTGGGACACCTTAGAGGAAGCCCAAAGTTTGGTCTTTGGTACAGACGAACAAAGGGAGTGAAGCTTCACGACTTCAAAGATGCAGATTATAAGATAGAAAGAAAACATCAGGAGGAATATTCAATATTGGGTCGGAAAAATTTTCATGGTACAACAAGAAGCAGAGATCAATTGCACTCAATTCAGTAGAATTAGAGTACATGGCTGCTAGTCAAACAGCTAGTGAGGCTATTTGGATGGGGAAGAACCTTGTTGGGTTATTTGGTCAGCGGATGGATCCTACTGTGACAATCAGAGTTGTATCAAACTCTTAGAGAATCCAGTTTTTCATGATTAGTTCAAGCATATCGACATCCAGTGTCACCATCTACGATATTGTGTGCAGAGGAGAATCATGTTGTTGGAATACATTCCTACAGAGGAACATGATGCAGACATGTTGACTAAGGAACTGTCAAGAGGAAAGTTAGAGTTCCATAGAGGTAGGATTGGGGTATCTAATAATACCTTTCTTGTTGAGAGGAAGTGTTGAAAATGCAATAAGAAAATCTTGATTTAATTTTTCCTTGAATTAAATTAGGAGAAAAAATGTAATTCCACATCACAAGGCAACTTGTACGAGTTAACTTCGTTAATTTAACTTAGTTGGCTCAGTTAATTTGAGTTGAAGGTATAAATTGAGTCATGTATAGTGGCTCCTACTTTATAGGAGCCTTGGTTGAGTTTGTTTTGAGTTGTAATTAATTAATTCAGTTTATCTAAGTTAAAGTTAGTTAAACTAGTTCCAACTGATGGAGGAACTAATAGGAGGTCTAACAATAAGGTGTTGTTTCATGTGTTCAACTAGTTAACAAATAATTCAGTCATAAATAACTCATGCATGTGAGATATGAGAGTTACCCAATTGAGATTGGAGTTCAAGGGTAGTGTACTATCAATTGTATAATCATCCAAATTGTACAGGTGGTGCATGTAGTCAAAGGATGGTCTGTGATGGATTTCACAAATCCAATTGAGGAATTTTCCTAATTAATAGGGGCTAATTCCCAAGGAAAAAACACAAGGAAATAAGGATTTTAGCAAGAAGAAAATTGATTAACTATTGGCCAAGGCCTCTCTAGGAAGAAATGAGACAAATAGAGATAGTGTAGAGGTTGCTCGAGCTTGAGCAAAGCATTGTAATCTTCTCATATTTTGTAACTAATACAATATATAGATAACAAGGGTTTTTAGCTGTGGCTTTCCCCATGACGATATTGTGTAATGTATTGATTGAATTATTTCTCTTGTATGCTTCATGATTTCAAGATCAATTAATTGTTTTCACTGATGAGTAGAGTAGATTCAAGTCTATTGTTTTAGTAAATTACAATTAGCAGTTTGAATCTACAAGGAATTTATACACTATGGACCTAACTTCAAAGTGGAGAGACCTCTATATTATCTCAGAAAAATAATGGCAAGTACATGGAAAAATAAATGGAAATAATTGACTTCTGGTAGTGACCTGAAATTTTGCTACTTAGATCCCAATTTTGACTGCACTAGTGGATTCCTTGCGAAGTTTTGTGAAAAATGAGTATAAACTTGACTAGGTTCTATAAATTTCACCTCTGGGGCCCTTTGGTAATATTTCAAGATGCCACAATAGTCAGAATATTCCTAAATAATATTCCTTGAAATATACCTGAGAATCTATTTAGAAAAGCGCACTTGCCTAACATAGTCCTACTATGTAGACTTCTGCTAAGCGCTCTTTATGGACCAACCTTCATGTCCCTCTGTGTTGGTTGAATGAGGAATTACATAAATCTTTGTTAGCAGACATACCAATGTAGCTCATTGGCCGTGTTAGTTTTTGTTGCTATGTTAAGGCATGCAGTTGGGGGAGGTCCCGGGATCAAGTGCATGGGTCTCCCCACTTGGCTTTTGGCATATTATTATATATGTGTTAGTGCCTAAATCTACCTCAGGCTGAAGGAAGGCAGGTCTAGGGTAACATCAAACCACACTTAACCTGGTAGCTAGCCCTACCAGGTCAGAAGAGGGCTCTCTCCTTGCCAACAAAGTGTGGCTGCAATAAATAAAATCTTAGGCTAGCTATGGAGTGCGGGGATTTGTTTGAAAAGTTTTGGGTCGAAACAACAAGAGAAAGGATGATTTTGGACTATGGAGTCGATGCCAGTTTCTGTTGGAAAACTTGGGGCAAATTAAGTACCATGTTCAGCCAGATAAAGATTGTGAATGTGAGTAGCATAGGGTAGAAAGCCCGCTGCCTTGCAGGCATCAAACAAATGATGGATTTGCAGCATAAACTTTAGATGAAAGAGAATAACGAGGTTGCCCAACAAAGCATCTAGCAAAGTATGAATTCTGCTAAGACAACCATTACAACTAACAGCAAAATCATCATGAAAGGAGCATCATTACAGATAAATTCCTAACGTATCATTTATATAGTGGTAAAACAAAGAAGAAAAAACATAATGTGTAAGTGAATTACATGAAAAACATACTGAACAATAACACTGTGACGGATCCCAGGTCCAAAGGGCAGAAAACTGCTTTATTAAAATGATATTCAGGAAAATTTTACATAATGCCAAGCAGCCTCTATGCTGCCAAAATCCAACTTCTACATTATGAAATTCATAAAATATATACATTTTCTCATCCCTGTACTAAGGGAATTGAGCTCAACCATCTTCTTGAAAATAGAATCAGTTACATTAAACTTGGACCGAATTTCTGAAACTAGGTGTTGAATATGAACTCGTATCTCCTAAACCATAGCACCTGTTACAAAAATGAAAGAGGTTTCTGTAGATAAGTTCATGCTGGAGAAAAACCTCTCTCAAATTTGGGAAATTCGTTTCCAGTTGCTCGTAATCGGTGCCACAAAATCATCTCTAAAACAGAAAATCATTAAAAATTTAAATATGTCAAAGTGAGCTGTAAAGATCTAGTCGCATATTCAAATTCACGACACCTGTGAATAAACTGAAAGAGGTTTTTGTTATATAGTGCTCATAGATAACAAAAAAATCCTTTTTTTTTTTTCAAAATTACTTTCCATCTGTTGTAAAATGGCACCGCACTAAAATGACTAAAACAGTAAAAAATATGAAAAATTTGCTTTGTTTTAATGTAGGCTCCAAATATCACTGTATATCTCCCACATAGTAGCACCTGTGCATAAAATGAAGGAGGTTTTTGTTTTTTGGTATGTGGTGGACAAAAACCTCTTTCACTTTTGAAAAATTCCTTACCATTATTTCAAAAACTGATGTTGTACTAAATTTGTCATTGTGTGTAGCAACTGACCTCAAAACATGCATAACCAAGAATTACTCATTCATTGCGATCATATCTTCTGATCCAGAAACCGGTTATGGGAGTGTGATATACCGTTGGAAATACCTTTCCGAGATTATTCTGATGGAAATACTTAGGATATGATTTGCACTGAAGATCATGTGTAAAACATCTTTGAAAACCAGACATAGTAAGAGCCCATTTTGATCCCTGGTGACAGGCTACGAAGACTGGAACTAACAATATGTATGGTTTGTTTGTAACATATTTTGGTTCATTTTAATAAATGTGTGGTTTTTTATAACATATGTTGGCATGTAACTACCCAACCTTTGAATATTCATCCATGTGTTCAATTTGCCATGTGTTTGCAAGTTGGTTGGGCCCTTGTGGGTTTCTAGGTGGGTGCCATATTGCACCATCCAATTGAGCCACGTGGAACATACTCATTAGCCCATCTGTGTTCCTAGCCACCCATGTCCTACCAAATTTAATTGACATGTTACATATGCCACGTGTTAATCATACTTCCATGTCAACCTTTATGGCTCCCACCAATTGTTGACTGGGATGCCACATGGTGCTCTCTAGGATTGCCACATGGCACCCTAGGGTCCCACTTGCATATAATTTTTGGCTATTTGTACCAAAATTCATATGAACATATCTTTGTATTACATACTAAGATTGAGTTGTCATTCAAGCCATTGGAATCATATCAACAAGATATATGATTTGGTACTGGTTTTGCTGAGATTTAAGGACTTCAAATTTTGAGACTTTTTGGACCTTCGTGGATCATACCTACCCACTAAGAATATTTGGTGCCTCCAAAAGCCTTAACAATAAACAAGTAGATGAGGGAATTTCTACCTCACTTTCTCCTTTTCAATCCATCATGCCTTGTTGGGATGCATTCCTTTGAAACCCACTTGAAGGTACTCCACATCTGCCTATCGTGAAATACTGTTCCCTCTGTCTAACATTATCTCTCTAGGAAAATTTTCCAAGTATTTTAGAGAAAAATAATTCACTAATGGAACTTGACCACTCTCCTTTGTATCCATGACCATGGGTGGTTTGTAAAGTTTCAATTTCTCAACATTGAATACATAATACATCTACATATAACCTAGAAGAACAAGGTGATAAGAATTTGTTCCAATATTTTCTAAGATGGTGAATGGCCATATTTGATTGGTTTCAACTTTTTTCCTTCTCCCTTCAACTCGTCCTTGCTGATGTGAGGTGATACTTGGTCTCCAACCTGGAACTAATGATCAACCTTGTGTTTGTCATGTTAGGCCTTATATTGTTCCTAACTCTTTTCCAAATGTTCCCGCACTGCTTGATGAATCATCTAGATTCTCTTAATGAACTTGAAAGCCTTGTCTTCATCACTTCATTCATTGGAATTCTCGTATTTCCTAAAGACCAAATCTTAGGGAACTTTTGGCAGGTACCCAAAGCATGTCTCAAATGGTGAAATTTGAGTAGAAAAATGTAAAGCCTTGTTGTATGCACGTTGAACATAATGTATCTATTCATCCCACAACTTGGGATGTTTACTGCAATACCCTGGGAGAAAATGAACCACTATTCTATTGATGACATTTGTTTGTCCTCTGATCTGCAGATGGAAATCCATACTCCTCACTAGCTTGGTGTCCATCGTATTCCATAAGCTTGTCTAAAAATCTCCAAGGAATCAAGAATATCGATATGCCAGACAATGGATGTGGGTGGTCCAAAGTGGACCCATACATGTTGAAAGAAAATTTGAGCAGTCTGATCAATAATAATAATTGTTTTACATGGAATTAATATACACATGTTGCTAAACCTATCCACTACTTTATATATGTAATAATGACCCTTTTTCGATAATGGAAACCACCCTAAAACATCCATGGAGATACTCTCCCAAGGATGATAAGGAACAAGAAGTGGTGTGTACTACCCTAATTTTCTATTAGTGGGATTAAAAATAGAGCACATTAGACACCCCTTTACATATTTGGTTACAATTTATTTCATTCGAGACTAATAACAAAACCTCTTCATAATGATCCAGGGTTTTTCCTACCTCAAAGTGACCAGACACAAGAGAAGTGTGAGCTTCTTGAACTACATGGACTCTTTCACTTGTAGGAATACATAACTTTCCAAGATGGTAGAGTAACTTGTCCTGTTAGAGCCTAGATTGACCTTAGGCTAAAGGGAGGCAATCCTAGGATAACCACAAACCACACTTAACCTGGTAGCTAGCCCTACCAGGTCGGGAGAGGGCTCTCTCCTTGTGAATTTCAGTCAAGATGATTGAATCAAAAATGGATTTTAGGCTAGGTATAGTATCTCTAGGGTTTTTTGGATTTTTTTGGGTCAAAACAGCAAGAGAAAGGATGATTTGGATTATGCCATCAATTTCAGTTTCTGTTGTCAAACCTGGGGCAAATTAAGTGCCATGTTCAGCCAAGTGAAGATTGTAAATGTGAGAAGTATAGGGGAGAAAGCCCACTGCCCTGCAGGCATCAAACGAGGGATGGATCTGTAGCAGCAAGTTTAGATGAAAGAGAATCACGAGGTTGCTCAATAGAGCATCTAGCCAAGGATGAATTCTGCTAAGACAACCATTACAACTAACAACAAAATCATCATGAAAGGAGCATCATTACGGATGAATTCATAACATATCACTTAGATAATGCTGTAACAAGGCAGAAAAAACATAATGTGTAAATGAATTACAGGAGAAAAAACATATTGAACATTTAAGCACTGCAATGAATCCCAGGCCTAAAGGGCAAAAACTGCTTTATTATGATATTCAATAAAACTTTACACCATCCAAATGCTTCTTTGCTACCAAAATCCAACCTCTACATTATGAAATTCATAAAATATATACATTTTCTCATCCCTGTACTAAGGGAATTGAGCTCAACCATTTTCTTCAAAATAGAATCAGTTACATTAAACTTGGACCGAATTTCAGAAAATAGGTGTTGAAGATGAACTTGTATCTCCTAAACCATAGCACCTGTTACAAAACTGAAAGAGGTTTTTGTAGATAAGGTCATGTGGAGAAAAACCTCTCTCAAATTTTGGAAATTCATTTCCAGTTGCTTGAAATCTGTGCCACAAAATCATCTCTAAAACAAAAAATCATTAAAAAATTAAATCTGTGAAAATGAGCTGTAAAGATCTAGTCACATATCCCAATTCATGACACCTGTGAATAAACTGAAAGAGGTTTTTGTTATATGGCTCGTGGTTAACAAAAAACTCCTTGGGTTTTGTAAAATTACTTTCCATCTGTTGTAAAATGGCACCACACTAAAATGACTAAAACAGTAAAATAAATGAAAAATTTGCTTTGTTTTAATGCAGGCTCCAAATATCACTGCATATCTCCCACATAGTAGCACCTGTGCATAAAATGAAGGAGGGTTTTGTTACTTGGTATGTGATGGACAAAAACCTCTTTCAATTTTGTAAAATTCCTGTCCAAACTGATTTTGTAGTAAACTTGTCCCTGTGTGCAGCAACTGACCTCAAAACATGCATAACCAAGAATCAATCATTCATTTCAATCATATCTTATGATCTAGAAACTGGTTACAGGAATGCAATATATCGTTGGAAATATTTTTTTGAGCTTCTTCTGATGGACACATTTGTGACATGTTTTGTGCTGAATATCATGTGCAAAACATCTATGAAAACCAGACATAGTAAGAGCCCATTTTGATCCCTGGTGACAGGCTGCAAAGACTGGAACTAACATCAGCTTTATTGGGTATGGCAGCTCCTTGAAGGTGTCAAGAACATCGTAGACCAAGTGCCTCATCCATTGGGAAATACGGTCAAACAACTGCAAACTCAAAACAACTCATACCAATCCAAACATACACATACTGCAACCTGTACATAACAAATACCAGAAACTAAAATGTTGCCTTTGGAAGCTTATTTATTTACACAAACCTACCCTACTTTGCTGCAAAATCAATGGATCAAGTGATGTTGTAATGCCATATCAACCATTCAAGTAACTGTGACAAAGATGCTGCTTGGAAATGCTTGAACCAGGACACAACTGGAAATTCTTCTAGCAATATATACCCATAGTACCTCTGGCTCTGTAAAAGGAAACCTGGTTTTTCTTTCAACTTAAAAATATATTCCATATATGCTACTATGGGATCATAGAAACCAAATTCTATCTGCTACCCCAACTCATTAACATATGCTTTTGGCTGGAGATTGTCACATCCTCGCTATAAATCATAGCATTCTTCAATCCAACCATGCAAGGGCAGCCTTATCTTTTCTTCTTTGGGAGGAGGGAGAGTTTCTAATAACTTTTTTGGATCTCAGAATTCATATGATTGGATCTGATCATTTAAATATTGAATCTCCTTCTCAAATTTTTCAACAACTAACTCAAAGAAATCAGTTTTAGCTTTAGGAGGAAACTTCAGAGATCTCAAACATTGAAGCACGGTAATGAAAAATACTTCATCAATTTCAATATCCACTAACTGATCTCTAACTTCTTTTAAAACTTCACAAAACACAGGGTTTGCCACATACCCTACCATTTTATTTTAGTGCATGAACGGATCAGTGAGCGTTGGAATCTCTGGATTGAGTTGGAGTCGCCAGGTGAATGTTTCAGCCTTCATATGTGTCTGACTGTTGTCCACCATCAGCAATCAGATCTGCAACTTGAATGATCTTTCTCGGAGAAGATTTGTCACCTCTTCCCCAGTATGGTCGCCACTATGTTAGAGCCTAGATTGACCTCAGGCTGAAGGGAGGCAATCCTAGGATAACCACAAACCAAGCTTAACCTGGTAGCTAGCCCTACCAGGTCAGGAGAGGGCTCTCTCCTTGTGAATTTCAGTCAAGATGAATGAATCAAAAATGGATTTTAGGCTAGGTATAGTAGCTCTAGATTTTTTTGGATTTGTTTGGGTCGAAAAAGCAAGAGAAAGGATGATTTGGATTATGGCATCAATGTCAGTTTCTACCGGCAAACCTGGGGCAAATTAAGTGCCATGTTCAGCCAAGTGAAGATTGTAAATGTGAGAAGTATAGGGGAGAAATCCCGCTACCCTACAGGCATCAAACGAGGGATGGATTTGTAGCAACAAGTTTAGATGAAAGAGAATCACGAGGTTTCTCAACAGAGCATCTAGCTAAGGATGAATTCTGCTAAGACAACCATTACAACTAACAACATAATCATCATTAAAGGAGCATCATTACGGATGAATTCCTAACATATCACTTAGATAATGTTGTAACAAGGTAGAAAAAACATAATGTGTAAATGAATTACATGACAAAAAACATAATGAACATTTAAGCACGTGATGAATCTCAGGCCTAAAGGGCAAAAAACTACTTTATTATGATATTCAATAAAACTTTACATAGTCCAAATGCTTCTTTGCTACCAAAATCCAACCTCTACACTATGAAATTCATAAAATATATACATTTTCTCATCCCTGTACTAAAGGAATTGAGCTCAACCATTTTCTTCAAAATAGAATGAGGTACATTAAACTTGGACCGAATTTTTGGAAATAGGTGTTGAATATGAACTTGTATCTCCTAAATCATAGCACCTGTTACAAAAATGAAAGAGGTTTTTGTAGATAAGGTCCTTTTGGAGAAAAACCTCTCTCAAATTTTGGAAATTCATTTCTAGTTGATTGAAATATGTGCCACAAAATCATCTCTAAAACAAAAAATCATTAAAAAATTAAATCTGTGAAAATGAGCTGTAAAGATCTAGTCACATATCCAAATTCATGACACCTGTGAATAAAATGAAAGAGGTTTTTGTTATATGGCTCATGGTTAACAAAAACCTCCTTGGGTTTTGCAAAATTACTTTCCATCTGTTGTAAAATGGCACCGCACTAAAATGACTAAAACAATAAAATAAATGAAAATTTTGCTTTGTTTTAATGCAGGATCCAAATATCACTGCATATCTCTCACACAATAGCACTTGTGCATAAAATGAAGGAGTTTTTTGTTACTTGGTATGTGATGGACAAAAACCTCTTTCACTTTTGTAAAATTCCTGTCCAAACTGATTTTGTAGTAAACTTGTCCCTGTGTGCAGCAACTGACCTCAAAACATGCATAACCAAGAATCAATCATTCATTTCGATCATATCTTATGATCCAGAAACCGGTTATAGGAGTGTGATATACCGTTAGAAATATTTTTCCGAGCTTCTTCTGGTAGACACATTTGTGACATGTTTTGTGTTGAATATCATGTGCAAAACATCTCTGAAAACCAGATATAGTAAGAGCCCATTTTGATCCCTGTTGACAGGTTGCGAAGAATGGAACTAACATGTCCTACAGATGATAGTTCTCCACCTGTGATCCATGGGTTGAACATCCATTTCCCAACCTCCATCTCCCTCCATGCTTGTTGAATAAGGAATTAAATAATTCTTCATCGGTGGGAATACCAATGTAGCCTGTTGAGCATGTTGGTTTCCATTGTTATGTTAAGGCATGCAATTGGGGGAGGTCTAGTGTTCAAGCCCATGGGCCTCCCCACTTAGATTTTGGTGTGTATTATAATATATGTGTGGTTTTTTTTTATGTATGTTGGTGCATTTTAATATATGTGTGGTTTGTTGTAACATATGTTAGCATGTAACTATCAAACCTTTGATCGTTCATCCACGTGTTCAACTTACCATGTGTCTATGGGTTGGCTAGGCCCTCTTGGGTTGCTAGTTGGGTTCCACATGGTACCATCTAATTGGGCCACGTCATGTGCCTACCCATACAGCTGCATGTGTGATTAGTAACCGATGTCTTGTGAACTTACCTTGACATGTCACATATGCCATGTGTCGACCATACTTCCACATCAACCTTTGTGGGTCTCACCAACTGCTGAATGGGATGCCAGGTGGCAGCCTATGAGAGTGCCATGTGGACTCTGGGTGCCAAACTTTAGATGAGCATATCTTTGTCATGAAGACTCAGATTGAGGTGCCGTTCACACTGTTGGAATCGTCTCAATGAGATTTACAACTTGGTGTTGGTTTTGTTGAGTTTTGAGGACTTCAAATTTTGAGCCTTTTTGGATACTCTTGGACCAATATGCTTATATTCATTATTTATTATGTTTATATTAATCGTATTTGTAAAAAATTATATTGTTATAGTATTTTTTATGCAAACTAATTTTGCATGATTGTTTGTAATTTTAAAGTCAAGCTGACCCCCTAGCCGGTGTATGAATGCCCCAAGTAGTAGTAGAAATGATGTTGTACAAGCTAAGGAACATGGAGAAAATATTGAAGATCAAGCTAATAATCCTATGGAAGAAGATGATAATGATAACATAGTTCAAGATGATGGGACACATGAATTGATCCACGACATGTTCGCTCGACCAATCAACGATCAAGATGAGGAAAATGATGATAATATTCTTGATGAACCTCTGTTAGAAAAGGAAATGACACCACTTTATGAAGGCTCAAGAGAAAATCTTCTCTCTACTAAATTATTGTTGGTGAACTTAAAGGTTTTGAATGGTTTTCCAAACAACTATATGACAGGGATCCTAAGGTATGTAATATGTTTCATCACATATTATGCATAAAGGTTGATTTTTTTTCCTTTTTTTTGTTTTAATTAATGTGTAAAATAAGAATGGAATATTTATGATTAATATTTTTTACATAAAGTTATAGATGCATGTCCAAATGATCATATTATATATTATGGACAACATGCATAAAAAACAAATTGCTCGCAATGTCAGATCAATAGATATGAACCGATCAAATAACAAAAAAGGTACCTCAAAAGGTTCTTTTTCATATTCCCATAATACTGTGTTCGGAGCAATTGTTTGGGTGCAAAAGTATAGCATAATTTATGGATTACCATGCATAGAAGAGAAGTGGAGATGGTGTTCTTCGAAGGGCTATAGATGGTTATGAATTTAGGGAAATTAAGGAAAAATGGCCACATTTTAAGGATGAACTTCATAATGTTAGGCTTTCATTGGTAGTTGACATTGTTGATCCATTTGGAGGGCTCAAGTCTATTTACTCAATGTGGCCAATTTTTGTTATCAACAATAACTTTCCTCCTTGGATGTCAATAAAGAGGGAGCATATAATGTTGACAATGATTGTTCCACGTATTTGTTTACATTGAATTTTCAAATGTAACATTTTCAATTGTCTTGTTTGTTGCATAATATATTATAGTTTTTTATTTACTTATATATATACACATCATGGTAGTTTTAAATTATATGTGTAATTTCAAACAATTAGGTAAGTGCCAACTTGAAGATATGAATGTATATATCAAGCCTTTTATGGACGAGTTACTAAATTTATGGGTTGTCATCACTATGTATGACATCTGTAAACCAATAAGGTAGAGGCAATTTCAATTCCATGGAATACTTGTATGGAAAATTCATGATTCCGTAGGACTAACACATTTTTGTGGTATGTAACGTTCCAATATTTCACTTTAATAGTATATAATTATTTGAAGATATCATACATATTTTTTAAATAATCCCTTCATATAATTGACATTAATACATATTTTGAAAGTCTTCAAACAAAGGGTAAATTTGCATGTCCAGTTTGTGGTCCTAAGATGAAATCTTATTGTTCAAAATGTTTAGGAAAGGAGGTGTTTGATGAGTATAGGAACTTCCTCTCTAAGAACCATAGGTATCACACTACTGAAAAACATCTTTTCAATGGGAAAGAAGAGACTGGATTAAAACCATGAAGAATGACACCTCACCTATGGAAGTTGGAATATAAAAAAATTCGCGAAGTTATGAAATTTGCTTATGTATCATATATGTAATGTTTCAAATTTTTATTTTTATATAATTATTTTACTATATTTGAAAATTATTGTTGTGATTTTTTCTATGCTTCATCATGAAGGTTGTGAAGGTATTAATAATGGGCTTCCATGAGGAATGAAAAGTTATCCCACTCAATTCATGAGGTTTCCCTACTATGAGGACCTAAGAATAGTTCATTTGTTCGATACATGGATGTCAGGAAGAATGTGATATAAATGTTATGGTGAATCATATATTGTATGAGAGATAACGAAAAAATCGTCAAAATTTGTAGTGACATTTAGGAAGCCAATCATGTAATGAAAAGTGGAATTCGATCAAATAGAGATAGAGACCAAAATAACATTCCATGGTTATTAACAAAGAAGCAAAGAAATGATGTAAAAGAGGTCATTCAAAGAATTAAATTTCCCATAGTGTTAAAACATACACATGGAATGGTGAACACAATATCAAGGATAATAGTGAGATGCATTTATTAGTCAAAATATATACATTTATACAATTTTTATGACCATTGGTTTCATATTCCATGGTCTCTTGGACTCCCTTTGAACGTTCAACTTCCACACCATAACCCTTAGCGGATTAGGTGTCCAACCCACCCCCCCCCTCCCCCGCTTAATCTGAAGGGGTATATACAAGTCCAAGAAAACAACTCGAATAAAAACACAATATTGCATGACAAAAATAGGTTGAATGTGCTCTCAAATGAAGGTATAAGATGGGGGAACTCGAGGTCTCAATCAGTGATGGTTTAAGGATGACCACTAACACTGGGACACTTAGTGCAGTTCCTGGAACTCTTCCAAATATGACTAGAATCTGAAGTCTTCTACTAGAGGAAGTGCTCCCGTTTTTTTTTATGAAAGGGAGACCTTTGGGTCTCAACCTAGAATTCTTAGTGCAATTCCCATAACTCTTCCAAATCTAGTAATAATCTAAATTATTCTATTAAAGGAAGTTTCCCTAATGCTTTGAAGAGGGAAACCATCAACCTAGAAAAGGGAGGTCTTCAACTTGCAGAAAAAAATGGAGAACCTCAACCTGTAGTGGTTTAACGAAGTCCGTCAAGTATTGGCATGCTTAGGGGGTTCTCTGTCTCTAGCTACAACTATGAATTTGGGTATGGATATCTCTAGCTGTAGGCTAAGGCAACAGGTTCATGTTGTGGCTCAAGTTCGCTTGATTTATCTTTGAAACATGTAGATAACCATCAACCCCACCCTGTCATATACAAAGTGAGAATATGAAGAGATATTAACTGCAAGAGTTTTTAATATTCAAGAGCAAATTCTATGGTATGATTTAAATATCTTCTTGGATATTGAAGCCCTTTGGCAAGAAGCGATCCATCCAAGGTGAATCTTTGTTCTTAGAGGAGGCTTGTTTTTGAATCATCTGTAGGAAGAATGAGTGTGCTGACCACAATGCTTACAAGAAGGAATATCAAAACAATGATCTTTCACATGGGCAACCCTATCACAATATTGGCATTTCATAATATGTGGTTGCTTTGGAAGAGGAGCAAGATCTAAATGAACTTCCATGAAGAAACCCAACACTTTCAAATTGGATGGGCTTGGCATAGTATGGAGTATGAAATCAAACCTCCTTGTCATATCCAAGGCCTATTCAATGCTTTTTGTTGATAAGCTTTTCCAAAGGTATGATGATGGACTTGGAAAGCGCAGACTAAATTTATACTTCTACATGTAAATTTTTTCTTGAATCAACCTCAAATTTATTGTCTTGATTAGTTTCTACATGTTGATAGGAGTCAACATCAAACTCAAAAAGGGGATTGTTATAAGAAAAACAAGTTTATAATGATAAATATTTTGTTGTAGCTCCTCTTGCTATAGTTGTGATTCAAGTTGGAGAAATTCGATGTTTTCTTGTGCATATTGTAGACAACTCTGAATTTCAGAGACAGAGACTTTATTGATTTGGATTGTGTCATTAGCAGTAGGTTGTATCAAATTTTTCAAGAAATATAATACTTCACCAATTACAACCATTTTATCCATTATCAAATTTAGAATTATGAACCAAAAAAAGCAACAACCACTCACAAGACAATGTCACTGCGATTGGATTCAAAATAACTCAAAAAGAAAATGCTCTTTATATGTACCGAAAAATGTAATGAATCAACACTGCATATATATAATTTGAGCCCAACTTGCATCAATAAACTTGAATAGAGATACCATGATATGAAGCTAAACACATATAACCTTCAAACTATATATCACACACCATACCATATGATCCAGTAGATAGACACACACTTCTTTTTTAAATCAATGCATTATGTACTTTCATAGCCATCAACACATATCCTTCATCACAATTTAATGCACATATAATATTGTGCACATATATGGCACATTCAAGCACATTTAGCACCCAAAATAAATTTCAGAGTATATCTTACATTCAAACAATGCACCTTATGGAGAGCTAATGATGCATATAACATAATACAATATATATAAAGATGCAACGATACCTCCATCATATACACCTTTCAATGCAACAAAGATGACCATCAAAACTTCAATAATTTTTCAACCAATCGTACCATGTCCTAAACTACTATTCAATATATATATTGACTTTTTAAGAATGGGTTTTCTAAAAAAACACCAAACTAGAATTTTCATACACAACTTCTCAACATGCAACATACCATTGTAGTCTTCATCGCATAGTTCAAAGGCACCATTTAATGTTGTATACGCAGTCACAAACATGTATGATCCTTGTGATTCAACGCACACAACGCCAACGATTTCAATCTACTTACAAATTGCTGGTCAAACTTCAATTTATTTTGATCAAATAAAGCAAACACTCCTTTGAACCTGTGTAGGTTGTTAGTTGGGGAGAGGACATGTCAATTAATAATGCTGCATGGAGTCCATTATTTGCAATGGAAACATTTAATGTAGACAAAGGGAATGTTAGAGAATCCGCGGAAAGACTGAAGCAATGGGTGATAAGACGCAGGGATAACCTAGTCACACTTCAAGTTGGGAAACTCCTATTTCCACCTCTATACATTATAAATTCCCTCTGACATGCGAGGGAAATAGTGCTCGCCCTCTGAGTGACAACACGTGAACAAATGAATGGAGCGTGGAGAGAGAGGGCGAGCGCTAATGACCTCGCATGTCAGAGGGCATTTATAATGCTATAGAGGTGGAAATAGGAGTTTCTCTTCAAGTTGCGTTGAGAGGAAGGAGGTTTTATGGCAGCGGTAGCAATTTGGATGTTGCTACAATAATTGAAATTATTAATTATTCCAGATCGCATTTGCGTGCTCCAAATACCACATCATATCCAGATTCATTGCGGGTGTTGGAGAAAATTGATTTGTTGGATACATTTTGAAGTGCCCCAGAGTCTCCTCCTCCTACAATCTCCCTTGACATATACTGGACTTGAAATCATTGTTGGATTTGTAGATTATACTCTATCCCCATTCACCATTCATAGAGTGTGTTATTTCTAACAGAACCTTAATATGCCCATTTAGATCATTTAATGGGGCACATAGAAGGGCAAGATCGAAGAGGAGAAGGGAAAACAGTTTGACAAAAATACGGGGATGCAAAGGCTAGAATGGAAAATTAGAAATTCGATAGGGCACAAATAGGCATGCAAAGAAATACTATATTTCTTAAAGAAATAAATGATTCAACCCACAAAAGTTCCGATTCTAACCAGCGAAAATAACATTAAACACCTTGAAATTCCACACCAAAGTCACTTGCTACAGTAAAGTGATGCAATGCGTTTCTGTAAGAGTATGTAACATCATACGTGCAAGGGAATTTTTTTACAGCTGTTGTTGTAGCTCCCAGAGACAACCTCAGATTGCTTACAAGACCAATGCCTGGGCACATCTAAATTTGGAGTGTCTCAAATGATTCATAGTAAAGGGAGACCTCACTTATATTATATATGTATATATAATGGGATGGCTCATTCCTTTAAAGGAGTAAAACATGGATTTCTTGGTACTTCTTCCCATATAAAAATCTCATAAATATGTATGAAACAATGGAGGCTGAGTAGTCCAAGGACTTGCAGTTTAATAGACTTTTGCAGAGCAATGATAGATGATGAGGAGGAGGAGTAACTCACCATATGGAGCTTATAGAATCAAGAATTCTATGCATAACACATAGAGCTTGTAGCTTTACGAATTCCTGTACTTATTTGAGTCAGAAGTAGATATAACTGGGAGAAGAGAGGTTGTGTGATATGATTCATGAAGAGAAATTGTTAGAGATATAATTTCAATAATCCATGCAGGCACTAGCATTAAAAATGTCGATACAAATGAATCTGTGAGGAACTTACAGGCACGTGCATAACATATTGATACCATCGAATCTGTGAGAAAGTCTTGAAATATTTCTAACAACAATAATTACTTGAATTCAGAGAATAAGCACGAAAAGAATGGGTTTTAATAGAGGGAGAACATACTGTAATACTTGGAGGGGGAATCACCACCATTTCTCTTCCTATTCTGGAAAATCTATATTGTAAAGCCATACATTCTAAAAATAACATGTAGTGTTTCTTTAGAATTTCTGAACTTGAATGAATTTTTCTTCCTCCTATTTATTCTAGAGAGGGGCGCATGGACATTCATTACAACAAAATATCTTCGGCTGAGTCTCAGCTATCAGGTTGACTAGCTGTCTTGGCCGGAATGGCTTTGTGGCGCAAAAATATTACGGAATTAATGACAACATTGAAGGAAGGCATGTTATAGGACAAAAATAAGTAAACAACCAGACAAAAAAGTAAATGAAAAGTCTCTATGCCCATCCTGTGATCGCCTCTGTCTCAGGCTGTACTTTTCTCACTGTATGGCCTCTTGTGTTGCTCAACTGACCCCGTTGCTTCTGCCTCTATAGCTCGAATGCCTTGTTCTGTGGAGTATGGAGTGGGTCGACTACAAGTGCCTGTTTCGATAGTCCTTCGCTATGTAGAGGAGTGAGGCTCCATGGCACGCCATTAAATCTTATTGAGCCCCCCATACTATCTTCAACACTCTGCATCATACTTACTTTAATGCCATAGCTACCAATCCATCTGCCTTAAGAGCCATGTACCATGCTATCGGGGTCGACAGGCAGCATGAATTTTAATCTTGAAAGCGTTACAGAACGACGAGATCTAATGCTCCTTGGCCCCTTTTGGTTTAGCCCATTTCTGGTTTTCTTATCATATGACTGGGGGCTACGACCAAGTGTTGTGTCCTTGGGCACTAAGGCCTTCAAGCTCCTGTCCGGGGCCTTTTTACTTTGTTATATGAAATCCCACATTTCGGCACTTTCCAAGGGTTGCCACTGTTATTTCCCCATGAACCCTGCAATCGCCGATCTACAGGGTTAGGCCCACCAGAAGTATCATAATCATGACATTGGAGATGGGGACCTTTTACCTTCTTTCTCAGCATTGGCTGCCTGTCCAAACAAAGGAGATTTATAGGCCAGATCACATAATATATTGCGTCTGGGAGGATCCCCTCTTATTGCAATCACAAACCTGGAAGGAACTCTGGTGTAGGAGCACTTTAGCCTATGTGACCGTTGATCGCTGATCAATGGGGGTGACGTCATCATTGCCACATGCCACTTTGTGATTGGTGACACGTGTCACCCAGAAATGACCCCATAGGACCTTGAAAACACTGAATCTAGATGCCATGTGTCACCCATACTTCCGTGTCATTGATGACATCAGTTGCCATGTCAGTTATAAGGGACAATCATATCTTTCCACGTGGCCCTCTAGAGGAGAGAGAAAATGGCCTACCCGACCATGGTATTTTCATTAATTCCTTTGTTAAATAGAATTGGCCCCTTCCCGACGATCTAACACTATATCGCAAATTAGCGAGATCACAAGCTTTTCAAGTTGGAACCCCTCCGCCACACCGATCGCCGATTTTCCGTCTCGTGGGATTGCGATATTGCCGGTTGTGGGACTTTGACATGGCTGATCTACAGGATTCGCTATGCTCGGGGCCCCCGACCTTCGATAAACTGTACCGCCACATGGAGGAGAGATAAAGGGCCTGCTTGTCCCTGTCTTTGCATGCATTTGCTTTGTTAAACTATTTCAGCCCTCCCCAGTGATTTCACATTATATCAGCCGTTTCCTCCCCCTGTAATTCCTTATGGATGGCCCATCAAGTAGCGAGGGCCATGCGGGACTGTGGGACTGTGGGATGTGGGATTTTCCCACCGCTGATCGCAGATAAGCCTCTGAATTCCTGGGGCCCGCCGATATGCCTAATAAGCTAATGTTCGGGACTGTGATGATGCGGGATGCAGGATTGCTGGATTACAGGGTGCGGGACTGTGGGGTGCCCAATATTCTTGACTTGCTATGCACGGGGTCCTCTGATAAGCTCTTTTCCTTCATTTCAGGGCAATAGAACTCTTGATCTTCAACAAGCCATATCTTTTAATCCAGAAGTCCATTTTGGGACTTCTATATATTGTTGGAAAGCTCGTTCTGGGCACTATGCAATGGAGTGGGACTGAATTAGCTTGGAGAGCTTCTGTGGCTTGAGAAGGTGGCTTCAAACTTCACTACTCTTGGGCAACCATGACCAACTAAAACCCAAAGTGCAGTGAGTGACAACATTGGCTCCAACTGGGGATAGTGTCTTGTTGGCAAGGTGCTGAGAACTTGCAAACTTGTATCCTTCACCATTGGGATGGAGTCAGAAATATATGAATTTTGTAACCAACAAAATCTCCATGGGACTTTCTTCATAAATCTAAAAATGCAGAAATAAAAATTCTAACAATTGAAAAGAAATTGCTCAACTAGTGAGCTTATTTATGTACATTCTCACTTATGCACAGGGCTCAATTCACCTAAGTGAGTTCAACCCTCCAATGGAGCGAAGCCAACATTTGGGTGTTGGACCTAGTGTCCTCATGCTTGTGAAAAATAAAAATTAAAACAAGCATGCACCATGAAAAGTCTTCAAACAAAGAACCTGATACATTCTCTTGAAACATCCTCTATTGTTGGCTTAAGAATGTCATTATGTAGTCACCCACAGGGTCATAGAACTAACCAGTAAAATTTTTAGTTGCCTTATTTTCATGAAATATCTGCTGACCAATATCCTTTTGATCAGGGCAGCCACAAACACTACTTGGCTCCTTTCCTTCTTCACATATGGGCTAGGAAGGGGAGGGTGATTTCTCTTCTTTGAGGACTTTGGGCTTAAAGAAATTTGGATCTAAAAGTCCCTTCCCCTTGTCAACTGGCTTGGGAGGCTCTTCAGAGGGAGTGCCTTAGTTTTGGTCATGTCCCATTGATGTCTTTTTAGAAGACTGAAGATAATTTCTCTTATGCAACTAAGTCATTATGAAATCAAAGAATTGCTTGCAGCAATCATCCATCTCATCATCATTTAGAGTTACATCAAGCTCATCCTCCTCTTCTTCATGCGTCCTTACTTCTTGTTCTTTGTTAGAGAAAGAGGAATACTGTCATCAAAGGTTTATATTTTCTAACTCTAGTTTTATCAGTCTATATAAGGATTTATTTATTGAGATTTCCATCTCTTCCATTTCTTGACAAATGTAGCCGCCATAGTGTTTACAATTAATATTCAGGTAGTGGATTCACCAAGGTGATGAATGATAATGGGAGTTTGTGGATTTTCCAAGGTGATGATGAATGCAATCAGAACCTCTTTGTTCACATATGCAAAGAGTTCTCAACTTGTCATATCCTAAGGGAAAAATCCTTCAATACGTTCCTCGACAATGATGCCAAAAGATGTTGTATCTCCTAGAGACAACCTCGGATTTCTGACAAGACCAGTGCCTGGGCACATCTAAATTTGGAGTGTCTCAAATGATTCACAGTAAAGGGAGACCTCACTTATATTCTATATGTATATATGATGGGTTGGTTTGTCTCTAAAGGAGTAAAACATGGATTTCTAGGTACTTCTTCCCATATACAATTCTCAAAAATATGTATGAAACAGTGGAGGCTGAGTAGTCCAAGGACTTAATAGACTTTTGCAGAGCAATGATAGAGGATGAGGAGGAGGAGTAACTCATTATATGGAGCTTATAACATCAAGAATTCTATGCATAACACATAGAGCTTGCAGATTTAAGAATTCTTGTACTTATCTGAGTCAGAAGTAGATATAATGGGAAGAAGAGAGGTTGTGTGCTATGATTCATGAAGAGAAATTGTTAAAGATATAATTTCAATAATCCATGCATGCAATAGCATTAACAATGTCGATACAAATGAATCTGTGAGGAACTTACAGGCATGTGCATAACATATTGATACGTACGAATATGTGAGGAAGTCTTGAAATATTTCTAACAACAGTAATTACATGAATTCAAAGAAGAAGCATGAACAAAATGGGTTTTAATAGAGGGAGAAGATATTGTAATACTTGGAGGGGGAATCACAACCATTTTTCTTCATATTCTGGAAAATTTGTTTTGTAAAGCCATACATTCTGAAAATAACATGTAGTGTTTATTTAGAATTTCTGAACCTGAATGAATTCTTGCTTCCTCCTATTTATTCTAGAGAGGGGCGCATGGACATTCATTACAACAAAATATCTTTGGCCGAGTCTCAACTGTCAGGTTGACTAGCTGTCTCGGCCGGGATGGCTCTGTGGCCCAAAAATATTACGGAATTAATGACCACATTGAAGGAAGGCATGTTACAGGACAAAAATAAGTAAACAACCACACAGAAAAGTAAATGAAAAGTCTTTGTGCCCATCCTGTGATCACCTCTACCTCAGGCTGTAATTTGCTCACGGTATGGCCTCTTGTGCTGCTCGACTGACCCTGTCTCTTCTCCCTTTACTGCTCGAATGCCTTGTTATGTGGAGTATGGAGTGGGTTGACTGTAAGTGCTTGTTTTGGTGGTCCTTCACTATGTAGAGGAGTGAGGCTCCATGAAGAGCCATTAAATATTACTGAGCCCTCCATACTATCTTCAACACTCTGTGTCATACTTACTTTAATGCCACAATTGCTGACCCATCTGCCTTAAGAGCCATGTACCATGCTATTAGGGTTGCGAGGTGATGAACCCCATAAATGGGTAATTATATGGTCTCATTTTGCCTCATAACATAGTTTAATCAACCATTCTCTTAGCTTATTGCATGTTTTTTTATTATATTTATGCTTATGGAGTGAGTTGGGTTGGTTATGATGCCATGGAGTCTAATATGTGTTTAATGCAGATTTTTGTTGAATTTTGAAGAAAAAGTCAAAGATTTAATGGAAAATTGGCGGAAATAATTTGAAGTGGACAAAGGAGAGGATTTATAGGAGGGAATCCCCCTCATTTATTACTCCCCACTTCGAATTCTCCTTCATGCAACTCGGAGCACAAAAAACCAAATCAATGCACTAGGAGGCAGCCGAGCAAGTGGAGGATAACTTATGTTTATATCGAGTTTTGGGAGCCAAGCCTCCCTGATTTTGAGGAAGTTGTTGGGAGCTTCAGTTGTATAAGTAGAAAGGCCTAGGGCCTCATTAGGAAGTTAGTCAACTTTTCGACTTTTTGTTGCAGCATTGCTCTGCTCAACTTTGAGCTTACTTTTGTTGACAGTTTCATGTAATCCTATTATTATTTTGATAATAAAGATGAGATCCTTTTTGAGCTAGCACTAAGTTACCTTAGAGGGCTGAAGTTCTTGGGTTAGGGCCCAATCCAAGTAGCCAAGCTCCTCTTGTTTGTATTTATATGCTTTTTTTTCTTCAGTTTATGGATTAGTTGCTGTTAAATAAATTTCTTTCTTGGTTAAGAATAGGTTGCTTTTTGTAATTTAGAAGGTTGTTTCCATTTGAGTTTTCTATAGTAGGTTGAACAGTGATAGGAAAAAGATATAAAAAGGCCATCAACAGAGCCTTGGCCTCCTTTCCTCCTTGTGGGACCATGAATTGAGACCAAGACCCTCTTGCTGCCACAAAAAACATAGATTTGCCTTCTCCATAGGATTTCTAGTGTTGCAGTTTGTTAGAAGGTTAATGCTTTGCTTTAGATCTCTTTCACCATGCTCATTTCTATCTTGCAATAAGTTTCCTTCCATGCTTTCTCTCATTATAGCATTTTTTAGCATTTCTTTTCATAGCTCATAATCTAGATTAGCTTGATGCAAAATTCTATTTTTTTTATGTACTTAGTTTCCTTGCTTGCTTGATCTCCTTGTTTGATTTTCAGGTCCTTTTGCAGAAAATCTCTTCTCACAGCAAGTCAGCCTACCAGCCATCACATTCTCTCCCTAATCTATGCCCTACTGATCGCACAAAGTTCACCTCAAATCTGCCTTAGTTTTCTGCATTTTTCCATAGGATTTATTCCTCTCTCTCGACCATCTTTTCCTCTCCTAGAAATCCTTGGTGACCCCTAGGTGCCTTAACACATCATCCCAACCTTCAGCTACCCTTTCCACCCACTCTCACACCTTCAAAACCTTCAAAACTACTCTCGGCATCCTCTTGTAGACCTCCTGTAGATCCCCTGCAGCCTCCTGTAGATTTTTCAATAGGCTTATTTTTGAAGTTCGATTGCAGGAAAAGCCTCTAGAAGGCCACCTAAGACCTCCTAGGACCCATCCACACCATCTTACATCTTCTCAAGTCCCAAAATTTCCCTCCATCGCCACCTAATCGCTGTCACATTCACAATCAAATAAATTACATGCATGAAAATTTCACATAAAAATACATAAAAATCCAAAATGATGTTTTTTGCTCATTTACTTCTAGAAATAGCTTGAGTAGATATTGTTTACTTCTTGAGTAGGTAATGGTATTCATTTCATGTTTTTTCATCTCTCTTTATGCAAAAGTAGGATTAGTTGGTTAAGTAGGGTTTTCTAGGTTTACTTTACATTTCAGGGTTTTTTTTTTCTTTCTGTAAGTAGAGTAGCCTCTGTAGAGTAAGATTTCCTTTCTTTCATCACATATAGAGCTTCTTCTGGAATCCATAGAAGTTGGCTTGAGCTCCTAGTGATCTTGTGCCAGCTGACCAACTGATAGCATGCAGTAAGAACTAGTCCTTGTGCATACAGCGCTGTCACTTCTAAGTTTGTTACGAACTAACGGGTTCATAAAAGTAAAGTAGGAAGCCAAGGAGTTGTAGCATTATTGTTGCAATACTGGTGCTCACCACTTTTTGGCGTTGTTGCCGGGGAAGCATCAGAGTATTTTGTGATTACTACTTTCTTATATTTTCTATCGCAACCTTCTGCTAAGTAGTTTATTTCAGCAAAAGTAGAGTAGTTGTTTCTTTTAGTTTCCACATTTCCCTGCTTTCATTTTCAATTCTGCAATTTCCATTTCAGCAAAAGTAGATTAGTCATTTCCTTGCTTTCAATTCTGCATTTCATTTGCTTTCATTTTCAATTCTGCAAATTTCATTTCAGCAAAAGTAGATTAGTCATTTCCTTCCTTTCAGTTCTACATTTCATTTACTTTCATTTATAGTTCTGCAATTTCATTTCAGTTAGTTGCAATTTGTTTGTTCAATCAGTTATTTTTGCAGATACAAGTAGTGAAAAAACAAAAAACAAACCAAAAATATTTCCTTTCATGCCTCGTAGGAACAGAGATAATTTAGGAAAATTCTTGCCCAACACCCCCACTACATCACATAGCCAACCTTCTCTCTTCTTCAGTGGTAGTGATCAAGAAGAACCTTTAGGTGAACAACCAGAGATATTTGAAGAACCTATAGGGGAAGAAGAAGAAGAAAACATCCCTCTTGAGACAATGGCTGAAAACAGAAATGCTAGGGGGAATGGAGAAAGAATAGAGGGTACCTTTCCCATCCGGGAGACCAATGGGGACACCAAAATGAAGAATATAAGTCCCTCAGCCCTACCTCACTTCCATGGTTTGACCACAGAAGATCCTGACACCTTCTTGTTTGAGTTTTCTGTCATCTGTCGAACCTATGACTATGCAAAAGATGAGAAAAAGTTGAAACTATTTCCTTCTACTCTCAAGGATGCAACATTGCGCTGGTTCATGGGGTTACCTGGCAATAGCATCACAACTTGGGCTCAGATGCAGCAGGCCTTTAATAACAAATACTGAGACTACTGTAGGTCAAAAGATACCAAGGAAGAAATCTTCCGAATGACCATGGGAAGTGATGAATCCTTGGAAGATTATGAAGAGAGGTTCCAACTCAGTTACAAAAGGGCTAGGTGCACACTTGACCCTGAATCTCTAAAGTTCGTCTTGCTTAGGGGAATTCTGGAAGACCTTCTAGACACCCTCCATTTACTGGCTGGGGGAGACATCTACCAACTACCTTATGAGGACATAAAGACTGTCTTTAGAAACCATTCTAGAGCAACCAGAAAGAGAGGTAGGGGGAGTCAACCCATAGCCAGTACCTCCTCATCCAGTTCATCCATCAAAGGTGAACTTGGAAACATGCTGGAAGACTTCAAGAGTGAGATGCTGCAGACTCTTGCCATGCAAATGGATACCTTGCATATCAAAAGGAAACAAGAGGAAGCAGAGAGGGCTTTGGCCATTTTTTGTCCTAGGTGCGCCAGGAGGCACCCTAGGAACGAATGTCCATTGAACTCTATAGAGGTTTGTTTAGTCTGTGAAGAAGATCATTCTACAGACAAGTGCCCTTCCTTGCCCAGACTTAAATCTGTATACCAAGGGGCCAAAGGAGCCACTGAACCACTCTATTTCATGAACCACAGGAGACCGCATAGGCCTAGACCATACCAGCAGGGGATGCAAGGGACATCTCAGGCATATTACAACTCCAACCATGTCACTTCCACACCTTCTTGGGGACCCCCTACTCATCCTTCCTGGTCCACGCCTCCTCCTTGGTCCTTTCCATCTCAATACCATGCCCAACCAGCTGCTCATTCATTTCAAACCTATGCTTAGCCACAACCTCAGTGGAATGCATCTCCTCAGGGGTGGAGGCCCCAATACAACTCTCCTCCTGCTCTTTTGCCTCCACCATCTGCTCAACCACAACCATTGCCTCCTACTCCACCAAGGAAACCCCAAATGCCTACCCAACCGAACCCGAACCCGAACAACAGATAGGATCAACAAGTATATAGTTGGGAATCATCATGCCCAACATATGCTGTGGAGATTTAGGAGATTAACCTGTGATCTGGGAAGGTTCTCCCAGATAGCTAGCCTCCACCTAGGGAGGTTGAGGAAGATAAATAGGAAATTGAACCTAAAGCAATTCCACCCTTTCCTGAGAGACTATCCGGGACAACATAGCCCACCCTAGAACAAATTGAACTTTTGGGAGAATTGAAATAGTTATGTGTAAAGATACCACTTCTCCAAGCCATAAAATATGTGCCTATATACAATAGGATGATCAAAGAGAAGTGATTTAGGCATCCAAGCAAGGGCAAGAGAGATGCCCCAACCATCAATGTCATATGACAACTGTCTGACTTGATGTTGGGGTAGGTAATCTGTCCGAAATATTGGGACCCTGGAAGCCCAGTAGTTGATGTCCACATCAATGGCACCATGATCCCACACACCTTGATTGATTTGGGAGCTGCCATTAATGTGATGACAAAGGACACCATGCTCAAATTCAACCTCCAGGGCTCCTTGAGGAAGACCACGATAGTATTGCAGCTAGCAGACCGCTCCACCATGACCCCTAAGGGGATTGTGGAAGATGTGATGGTATCCATTGATTCTTGGGAGTACCCTGCTGATTTCTTGGTTCTCCAGCCGAAGGCAAAGCTCACTGGGTATCCTCTCATCCTGGGAAGACCCTGGTTGGCTACTGCTGATGCCTATATCAGCTGTCGGGCTGGGAACATGACCATCAAGAATGGGCATATGTCCAAACAGTTAGTCCTATACCCTCCTGCCCAACCCTTGCTAGAACATGATCTACCTCTTTGGTTGGAGGAGGAGGATGAGGATGAAGTCTATTCTGCACCACTTTGTGCATTAGAAACCGCCATGGGGGGGAAACTGCAAGATGAGGATGATATCATTGAAAATTTAATTCAGAATCCACCCCCCAGTACCTTGCCATTAGAGGACATGGTGAAAGAAACCCAAAACAATCCCTTAACTGATCTCTGTATGGTCGACCCGATCTCTCTCCATGTTAAGAATATAGAGTTCGACCCAGAAAGAACCTTGAAAATCAATCCATCCCTATCCACTTCCCAGGAGAAGGAGCTGTGAAACTTATTGATAAAACATTTAGATGCCTTCGCCTGTAGTTATAAGGAGATGAAGGGAGTGCACCTTTCAGTATGTACTCATCATACATACAGTAAGGAAGATTGCAAACTAGTCAGGCAACCTCAAAGGAGGATGAATCCAGCCCTTAAAGACATTATTAAGGAAGAATTGCAAAAATTACTTGTTGCAGGATTCATCTACACCATCTCTGACAATGAATGGGTCTCTCCTTTGGTGCTAGTGCCAAAGAAAAATGGTAAGTGGAGAATCTATGTCGATTATCAGGAATCGAACAAAGCTAATAAAAAGGACCATTTTCCGTTGCCTTTCATAGATCAAGTGTTAGATGGTTTGGTGGGGAAAAAGTTTTTCTCCTTCCTATACAACCAGATTCAAATCAGCCCAGAAGACCAAGATAAGACCACTTTCACTTGTCCTTGGCGTACCTTTGCATATCGAGTCCTTCCTTTTGGTTTGTGTAACACTCCAGCCACTTTCTAGAGAGCAGTATTGAGTATATTTTCTAAACTGGTTCATGATGCAGTGGAAATATATATGGATGATTTCACTCCTTATGGTTCTAACTTTCAGGAAGCTTTATCTAACCTAGGAAAAGTCTTGGACAAGTGTATTGAAATGAACTTGTCCCTTAGTCCGGAAAAATGTGAATTTTTTATGACTAAAGGGATTGTGCTAGGTCATGCAATATCTCAACAAGGACTGCAGGTGGACCCCAACAAAGTTGCCATCATCCAAAGGGTCCCACCTCCTCAAAAGGTGAGAGATGTCAGAAGTTTCCTAGGCTTAGCTGGATATTACAGAAGATTCATTAAAGATTTCAGTAAGTTAGCCTCTCCATTTTTTGGTCTTTTAGGAAAAGATGTCAAGTTCATATGGTCTGAAAACTATCAAGAAGCCCTAGATACCTTGAAAAACAAACTTGTGACTGCCACAATTTTGAGAGGCCCAAACTGGGCCCTACCTTTCCACATTCACACAGATTCCTTGAACAAAGCAATAGGAGCAGCCTTAGGACAAATTGATGAAAAGTTACCTTATGCCATATACTTTATAAGCAAAAATTTGTCGAAGGCAGAGTTAAACTACACGGTAATTGAGAAGGAACTCCTGGCTATAGTGCATTCCTTAAACAAATTTAGACATTATATCACAGGATATCAAACCTTTGTGCACACTGATAATGCTGCAATTAGATATTTAATGAACAAACCGGATGTAAATGCTCACATTATTGGATGGTTTTTTTTATTGCAGCAGTTTGATTTGACCATTGTTGATAAGCGTAGTAAAGAAAATGTTGTTGTTGACTTTTTGTCTAGAGTAAATTTGCCTGCAGATGAAGAAGGAATGGTGGATGATCAAATGCCAAATGAACACCTGTTTGCTATCTTAGTACTCTCTCCATGGTTTGGGCTGATATAGCAAACTACTTGGTTTCAGCATAGTTTCCACCACACCTATCTTCAAATAAGAAGAGCAAGATCGTGAGGTAAAGCGCCCCTTTCACCTGGATTGGGGGTAATATTTTCAAACTTGGGCCAGATCAGATCTTGAGAATATGTGTCGGGGAAGAGGAAGTCTTTGACATTCTCCTGACCTGTCATGACGGGCCTTGTGGAGGCCATTTTGTAGCAAAGAGGACTGCCTTCAAAATATTGCAAGCAGGCTACTATTAGCCCACTCTTCATCAAGATGTGAGGAGATACACCAGCCAATGTGATTGGTGTCAAAGGATGGGGAAACCTACTCCAAAGGATGAGATGCCCATGCAACCTCAAGTGACCTTTGAGCCATTTGAGAAGTGGGGCATGGACTTTGTGGGTCTTATCGATCCTCCTTCAAAAAAGAAGCAATACATCATTGTATGCACCGATTATCTGACAAAATGGGTAGAAACAAAAGCAATTAAAGCAGCAACAAAGGAAAAAGTAGTTGCGTTTTTAAGAGAAAACATATTCTATGAGTTTGGGTATCCAAGAGAATTGGTCACAGATCAAGGCAGTCAGTTCACTTCCAATTTTATTGAAGACCTGCTTACACATCATAACATCAAGCACAAGACTTCCACCCCTTACCATCCACAAGCCAATGGGTAGGTGGAAGTCACTCACAAAGCTTTGGAAGGAATTCTGACCAAGGTAGTGAGCAACAGCAGAAAGGATTGGGCAGATTGATTAGTTGAGGCCACCCAGGCCTACAGCACAACATGGAAGACCACCACAGGGTTCACACCCTATGAACTGGTCTATGGGAAGAAGGCTTTATTGTCAATAGAATTTGAATACAATACACTAAGGATGGTAGCTCAGCTGGACCTAGACCTCAACCATGCACAGAAGGAAAGACTACTCCAGCTCAATGGATTGGATGAACAAATATTGCAGGCCCTCCTCCACACAGAGGTAATTCAGCTTCAAAGGAAGATATGGCATGACAAAAATATCAAGGAGAAGCAATTCCAAGAGGGAGATTGGGCACTGCTCTATGATTCAAGGTATAAAGACTTCAAGGGCAAGTTGAGGACAAGATGGCTGGGACCCTACACTGTGGAAAAATGCAATGACAATGGTTCAATTCTGATCAGAACCATTGATGAGGAAGCCATCCCCATGCTTGTCAATGGACATAGGTTGAAAATTTACAAGAAGCCCCTCTCCAAGCGAGAGTTCATTGAAGATATGAATAAAATAGTGATGGTAGTGGGGCATGTCTCAGGCCCCACACACTGAAGAAATAGAGAAAAAAGAAAAAATAATAAGGACTCAAGTGAAAACCTCCATGAGGCACTTGAGTCCCATCATTGGGTTGAAAACCTCTTCTGAGGTGGCCCAGTGATGCAAAAAAAAAAGAGAAAAGAAAAGAGAATAAGATCTCTGGGTGAAAACCTCCCTTGGAGGCACCCAGGGCAGGAAATCAGGGTGAAAACCTCCTTGAGGCACCCTAGTTGTCTTTCAAAAAAAAAACAAAACAGAGAAAAGAAGAAAAAGAAAATTGAATTTTAGTGTGCATTGCAGGTTGCAGGAGGGCCACAGGGAGCAAGGGAAGATGCCACAAAGCCTATTTCATCTCCTCCACACTCTTCTCCATCATTTCTGACCTTTCTTCCACCTCACCGTGTTCTTTTTTCGGGAACTGTGTGTTCTACAAGAGGCCTTGTGTTTTCTATAGGAGGCTCCTTTAGAAATCACAAAGAGCCAGAAATAGTTCCAGTAAGCAGTTTGAGGGGTTGGGAAGTTTCATGAAGAGCATGTTGATCCTCCTACAGCTATCCACCCTCCTTACCATCCATCCCATACTTGCACCACCTCATCATCATCATTTTTTTCCCTTCCTGTCGAAAAAAAACACAGAAACCAGTTTTTAGAAAAAATAAAGGGAGCAACACCTCAAATCTCACTTGTAACTTACCAAGTACCTCTCCATCTCCATCAGCATCTCTGGCATCATCCTCACTACTCCTAGCACAAAAATCAGCTAAAATTTTAAAGGGAGAAGCAGCTACAGGAGCTCCTGTAGGAATTCCTGTAGCAGCTGATCCCATTAAAATCAAGCCACAACAGCAAAAGAAGTGCAACCATGGGATTGAAGGAGACATATGAAGCTAGATCTAGCTAGAGGATACTTGCACAAAACAACCAACCACACATCAGAAAGTAGAAATCATGCAGCAAAGGAAATACAGGCATGCAACAAAGGAAATACAAGCATGCAGCAGCAAAAGGAGCCAAAATGCCTCACAACACATACATTCGACTCACAGGTAAGTGACTAACCCGCTCCTCTATTGCATTGGTGTAATTGAAAAATATGCATAAGTGAATGAGATGGTTAGGTTTGAATGAGAAAATGTGAGGAGTTAACTGGCCACCCTCATCCAAGTGACTGCACTCATCTGGAGTTGCCACCACACGTGCATGTAGTCAAACTCATAGAAAAATCCTAAGGACAGTTAGTGGAGGGTTTGCAAACTCCGATGCAATGATGTGAGGTGATTGTAGGAAGAAATCATGATGACAAGGCGAGTGGGGAACAATGATCCAAATATGGCAGCGTACATTTTTTTCCAGCTCACCCCCTCACCGGAAATATCTAAAAGAAGAAATAAGTACTCCTCGAAACTCCTTCACCACCTTTTCTTCCATTTCATCCTCATCCACTTAGCTACAGCAAGCTCTTTGTCAACCCCATAGCCTCGAAACCATCGTTCTCCATAGCGTTCATCCATCCTCCTACTATCGGCGTTCTACAGGAGCACTTACAGGTTCTATAGGAGCACCTACAGGTAGTTCTACAGGAGGGGCAGTAAGATGTTTTTAAGGAGAAAACACGGGGTTTTTGCTCAATTTCTAGCTTGAGGAGGTAGGTTCAATGCCTACCCACCTTGATTATCAATATGTGCAAGAAATGATATAATTTTAAGGAGGAATTGAGTCCATAGGAGAAGAGGAATTACATAAATTTTTTTTTCCTGTTTTCTTAAAAAGAAAACACAGTTTTTCTCTATTTTCCTGTTTTCTACAAAATTCTTGTCTCCATCATTTGGTGTTCAAAATGGGTATAAGAAAAATTACAGGGGGGTTCATGAGGAAGGAGCCCACAAATTCAACCAGGCTCCATGAACATCCCCAGGTAGTAGCCATATTCACCAAAGCAAATTGGATGCCATTTTTTGAGAAATTCCGAGGGTTTGATGAAAAAGTTGCTTAGGAATTTTCCCTTTCTTTAGTCCCTCACTCAAGGACCCAATGCCACTATTAATTTAGAGGTCTCTCCATGGAAATCACCCCAGAATTTATCAGTAGGGTTACCACCCTTCCTCTTGGATTACCTTGGAGCAAAGATGAAAAACCAATTGGACAGGTTGCCAAGAAAAACTTCAGAGCAGAATGAGACCTTAATGATCAAAGTTGAGCCATCAGATCCCATGGCTCTCATCAGCACACACCAGCTGCTTGCAAATAATCCCCAAATTTCCCCTAAGTATATCAATGATCAGGCTCAAGCCATTGCACATTTTGAGGATATGGAAAGATTACTTGGGGATGACTGTATTCATGCTTGTATGAGGAGATGGAACACCCTACCACATAGTTTGCAAATCAGGGAGTATCACTCCCCAACAAGGATGAAAGAAGCATTAAGGAGAGTGCCACTGTACAAGCGCTCTATGCAGAATTTGAAGGTCAATTGGATTGGCCTCAAATTGAGTCCCCCATTGCTGCTAGGCATGCTAGAAGGCAGAAAAGAGGAAGAAGAACAACAATAGTGGGAAGAGGTGGACAGAAAGGCAGGATTCCATGACAGAGAAGAGGAGCTCACATCAAAAGCATGGGATGTTAGGGAGGCCACCAGGGCCATCAAAGATGAGGAGATGGACTAAGTTTCTCAGAGGATGAGCAACACCTTCAGTAGGGGGGTGATGATGAGCCCCATAAATGGGTAATTATATGGGCTCATTTTGCCTCCTAACATAGTTTAATCAACCATTCTCTTAGCTTATTGCATGTTTTTTGATTATATTTATGCTTATGGAGTGAGTTGGATTGGTTATGATGCCATGGAGTCTAATATGTGTTTAATGCAGATTTTTATTGAATTTTGAAGACAAAGTCAAAGATTTAATGGAAAATTGGCAGCAATAATTTGAAGTGGACAAAGGATAGGATTTATAGGAGGGAATCCCCCTCATTTATTACTCCCCTGTACGAATTCTCCTTCATGCAGCTCAGAGCACAAACAGCCAAATCAATGCACTAGGAGGTAGCCAAGCAAGTGGAGGATAACTTATGTTTATCTCGAGTTTTGGGAGCCAAGCCTCCTTGATTTTGAGGAAGTTGTTGGGAGCTCTAGTTGTATAAGTAGAAAGGCTTAGCGCCTCATTAGAAAGTTAGTCAAATTTTTGACTTTTTGTTGCAACATTGCTCTGTTCAACTTCGAGCTTACTTTTGTTGACAGTTTCATGTAATCCTATTATTATTTTGATAATAAAAATAGATCCTTTTTGAGCTAGCACTAAGTTACCTCAAAGGGATGAAGCTCTTGGGTTAGGGCGCAATCCAAGCAGCCAAGCTCCTCTTGTTTGTATATATATTCTTTGTTTCAGTTTATGGATTAGTTGCTGTTAGATAAATTTCTTTCTTGGTTAAGAATAGGTTGCTTTTGGTAATTTAGAAGGTTGTTTCCATTTGAGTTTTCTATAGAAGGTTGAACAGTGATAGAAAGAAGATAAAAAAAGGCCATCAACAGAGCCTTGGCCTCCTTTCCTCCCTTTGGGACCATGAACTGAGGCCAAGACCCTCTTGCTGCCACAAAAAATACAGATTTGCCTTCTCCATAGGATTTCTAGTGTTGCAGTTTGTTAGAAGGTTAATGCTTTGCTTTAGATCTCTTTCGCCATGCTCATTTTTGTCTTGCAATAAGTTTTCTTCCGTGATTTCTCTCATTATAGCATTTTTTAGCATTTCTTTCCATAGTTCATAATCTATATTAGCTTGATGCAAAATTATGTTTTTTTGATGTACTTAGTTTCCTTGATTGCTTGATCTCCTTGTTTGATTTTTAGGTCTTTTTGCAGCAAATCTCTTCTCATAGCAAGTTAGCCTACCAGCCATCACATTCTCTCCCTGATCTATGCCCTATTGGTCGCCCAAAGTTCACCTCAAATCTGCCTTAGTTTTCTGTGTTTTTCCATAGGATTTCTTCCTCTCTCTTGACCATCTTTTCCTCTCCTAGCAATCCTTGGTGATGCCTAGGCACCTTAACACATCATCCCAGCCTTCAGCTACCCTTTCCACCCACTCTCACACCTTCAAAACCTTCAAAACTGCTCTCAGCATCCTCCTGTAGACATCTTGTAGATCCCCTGCAGCCTCCTGTAGATTTTCATGTAGGCTTCTTTTTGAAGTCCGATTGCAAGCCTCCAGAAGGCCACCTGAGACCTCCTAGGACCCATCCACACCATCCTACATCTTCTCAAGTCCCAAAACTACCCTCCATCACCACCTAATCACTGTCACATTCACAATCAAATAAATTACATGCATGACAATTTCACATAAAAATACATAAAAATCCAAAAAGATATTTTTTGCTCATTTACTTCTAGAAATAGCTTGAGTAGATGTTGTTTACTTCCTGAGTAGGTAATGGCATTCATTTCATGGTTTTTCATCTCTCTTTCTGCAAAAGTAGGATTAGTTGGTTAAGTAGGGTTTGTTAGGTTTACTTTACATTTCAGTCTTCTTTTCCTTTCTGCAAGTAGAGTAGCCTCTGTAGAGTAAGCTTTCATTTCTTTCATCACATATAGAGCTTCTTCTAGAATCCATAGAAGTTGGCTTGAGCTCCTAGTGATCTTGCGCTAACTGACCAAGTGACAGCCTGCAGTAAGAACTAGTACTTGTGCATACAACGCCATCACTTCCAAGTTTGTTACGAACTACTGGGCTGATAAAAGTAAAGTAGGAAGCCCAAGAGTTGCAGCATTATTGTTGCAATAATGGTGTTCACCACGAGGCAGCAAGATTTTTACTCTTGAAAGTAGTACAAAATGGTGGGCTCTGATGCTCCTTGGACCCTTTTCGTTTAACGCCTTTCTGCTTTTCTTATCATATGACTCGGGGCTGTGACCAAGTGCTGAGTCCTCAGGTGCTAAGGCCTTCAGGCTCTCGTCTAGGGTTGTTTTCCTTTGTTATATGAAATCCCACACTTCAGCTTTTTCCGAGGGTTACCACTGTTATTTCCCCATGAACCCTGCGATCGCCGATATGTGGGTTGAGGCCCATCGTAAGTATCACAATCACAGCACTGGAGAGGGGGACCCTTTACTCTCTTTCTCACCACTAGCCGCCTTTCTGGACACGGGAGCTTTATATGCCAGATCACATAATATATCGCGTCTGGGAGGATCCCCGCTTATTGCAATCGCAAGCCTGGAAGGAACTCTGGTGTAGGAGCGCTTTAACCTGTGCGATTGTCGATCGTCGATCTACGGGGGGTGATGTCATCACTGCCACGTGTCACCTTGTGATTGGTGACACGTGTCACCCGAAAATTCCCCCATAGGACCTTAAAAATGTTGAATCTGCATGCCACGTGTCACCCATACTACCACATCATTGATGATGTCAGCTGCCATGTCAGCTATAAGGGCCAATCATATCCTGCCATGTGGCCCTCTAGAGGAGAGAGAAAATGTCTTGCTTGGCCTTGGTATTTTCGTGAATTCCTTTGTTAAATAGAATCGGCCCCTTCCCGACGATCTAACACTATATCAAAAATCGGAAAGATCACAAGCTTTTTAAGTTAGAACCCCTCTACCACGCCGATCGCCGATTTGCCAGTCTCGCGGGACTACAATATTGTGAGATGTGGGACTTGACATGGCTGATTTGCGAGATTCGCTATGCCCGGGGCCCCCGACCTCTGATAAACCGTACCGCCACATGGAGGAGAGAGAAATGGCCCACTTGTCCCTGTCTTTGCATGCATTTACTTTGTTAAACTATTTCGACCCTCCCTAGCGATTTCACATTATATAGGCTGTTTCCCCTCCCCTCGCAATTCCTTAAGGATGGCCCATCAGGTATTGTTGGGGCCATGCGGGAATGCGGGATGTGGGAATTTCCCGCACCCGATTGCCGATAAGCTTATGAACTACCAGGTCCTGTCGATATGCCTGATAAGGCAATGTGTGGGATTGTGATGATGCAGGATTACAGAACTGCGGGACTGTGGGGTGCCCAATATGCTTGACTTGCTATGCCCGGGGTCCTCTGATAAGCTCTTTTCCTTCATTTTAGGGAAACATATATTCACATTCTTTGTCTTCCCTTGCTTTGTTATGCATGGTATCTCTGGCTAAGGTCCATTTACTTCACGGTGTCCTTCTGATTCTTCCATGTCAATGTTGTGAGGATCTTCTTCTTCTTCTATAATAAGGTTATAGAATTTTAGTGCATCATCTATCTGCGTAGGGCAATTAGGTTGCTGCAATGTCCTTGGAGTTGTATTTTCAAATATTTTCCTCTTAACTATTTGAAGGGTTGAATCTATATATTAACAATCATCTTCAAAGCTAAATGTCAATACAAACCCATCAACCATATCTTCCCAACTCGCAATACCATGTCGAAGCTCTATTTTTAGGTACCAATTCTAAGGAATTCTCTCCAATGTATGAATGAACCCATGTACCCCTTCTTGTTGTGGAATTTCCTTCCATGCTATAGTACATAACCAGATGTGCTCCTCGGGACTGGTTTCACCATCATATTTCAAGTACATCTTTGTGTTAATCTGACTAAATCTTATCCACATCAACCTTCGACATTCCTTCTAGCCTCTTATATTTTTCTTATGTGTACCCCACCATCTAGCAGGAGTAGATTTTAGGGCTATATCCAAAGCTAACAATCTTTGAATTTATGGAACCTGTTCCTCATATTCATCAAGAAAAATATTCACATCACCTAAGTGGTCATAAGAAGGCAGGTTAGATACCTTAGATTTCATGCAGTGAACTAATTTGGAAATTCTTACACAACGCCTTGTAGATACTTCATGTAGCCTGTTTTGGAAATTCTTTAATTCTTCTTCTGAATCTGATGTATAAGAACTATCATGTTCCCAAGTTAGATTTCCCTCTGCAATAGGGTTAAAAAAATCCTATACCATTGTTGTCAATTGATAGATATTATCTATATCAGCTGTGCAATACTCTTCTCTAACTGGCTCTATATACCTTGCCCCTTCTGATGGATCCAAGGGAAAAATTACCCTCATATTATTCCCTTCGAATATCATATGTCTCTTCTTTAGATTAATTATAGGCATGTTATCAAATGCCCAATCAAGTCCAAGCAATGTAGGATAGCAGTTACTTTCATCCACAATTTATATTACTTCAAAGTCAGCTGTAGTGTGAACTCATTTAATGTCTATAGTTACACTTGATAGTCTTCCTAAGGGGAAGATCTTTTGCTGATTTTCCATCCTTAGTTGAATAGGTGACCATTGAAGCTTTGAATTACCCATTAACTCCCATGTCTGCTTCATCACAACATTAGCCTCAGATCCCAGATCTAAAATAACTTGATCCATCTCATAGTCTCCTATATGCACACTAAGCCTCATTTCTCTTCCTGTTCTCTTATGTTGATACAAATTGTTAATTGCATGCAACTCACTTCATCGTATTTCTTTGGATGCAAATGAATATATCAATTCCTGAAGCCCTTCTAAAACTTTCTGATCTCTTTATAACTTCATACAAGTTTGTAGAAACGACTTTCAAATACCTGCTTGGTTCACTGAATCCTGATCTTGTGTCAAAGCTTGTTCCTATGTCGAAGCTGATGCTATGTCGCAGTTACCCTTTTGTTTCGACTGTGCCCAAAATGTTGAAGCTCTAGCATCCATAAAGATTCACTTGGATTCCATAAACACGTTTTTTTCCTTCTAAATATCAAACGAAAAAACGTTTTTAGCAGTCTTTCTAACCCATGCAGTTTCAAATTCCTTCTTTCATTTACTTTGTCATCACCAGTCGCAACTCCACTTCTAGTAACGATATTGATTCGAGGATCATTGGTTCTTCTTTCGGTAGTCATCATTTGGATATTCTACGTCGACTGTTGGTTTTTTTTTCTTTCATTTTTGTCATAAGTACAGGACATTCTTCAATTACATGATCAAAGGATTTTCAATACTTACATGTTGTAGTGGGATTTTAATAGTCTCTTACAAAGTGTCATGGCTGGCCACGGTTATAGAAAATAATATGTCCACATCCTCAACTAGCTCCGCTATCGTGACCACTATGTTTTCCATTATCCTCATGTCCATGTTCTTCTGCCTGCATTCTATAAGTGTTAGCACCATGCTCCATCTTTAGTTCATACGCCCGCCAATGGTTCTCATCATGTCTTACCAATTTACAGAACTTTCAATATAGGTTCCTAGGAGTTTGCACATATTTTTGTAACAAATAAAAATCTTATGAATGATGTTCGCCTATAGTTTAAATATCTTGCACCATAGGCTGGATCTGGCATTCAAAGGATTCGATGCTCCACTAGCCATGTAATTTCTGAATGGAGGGCATTGTTCCTTAGAGTGGCCTTCTGATTTTCTCTTCATACACCACTCTTCTTCTCTGAATTATTTACTTTTCTTCATATCTTGTAACTACAGAGTCAAATTTTCGAGCTGACTCTGAATCTGTTGCATACCTACATTAGTATCTCCTATATGCGAAGCTTCTAATTTCACCACCAGCTATAGAGCTTCGGCTTGAGTTTCTATCTTCTGTTGCATCAAAGGAAATATGATATGTGGTAGAAGTGAAGCTATAGACCATTCCTTATGTTGCTGCAGAGCTATGTCAAAGCTCACCTGATCCAATAATACCTTGAATCTCTGGTCAAATTCCCAAACAGACTCAATAAGCCTCTATTTGATCTCTTTTAACTCTGTGATGCACTGCGATTCAAACTTCGGTTTCTTAAATTCTTTTACCAGCATTGTTTTAATGTCTGCGAATGATCTTATCTAATTTCTTGAATACTTCATGTACCATGTCAACGCTCTATCTCGGAATGTCGTGACAAGTTGCACCTTCTTTATATTTTCATCATGGACCTGCTTCGTTGTCCATACTGCTTCACATAAAAACTAGAATTGTTTTGGATCTTCTGATCTAGTTCCTTTAAAAACATGTAGCTTAATATCATCGGCCATATTTGTTCTCAGAGGGGGAGGGGGAGGGGGAGGGGGATTCGTAAGGGGAGGGGCGTAGAGGGTGGTGGGGTAGGGGGATGGGGAAAAGCAAAATTACCCTGACTATTACTAGATTCTGGATTTGACGAACTTTTAGGCTGAAACTGTGAATACTACGGAGTTACTTCAGGGTTTTTAGGGAGGCTTTCTTCACTTTCAGATTCACTCAACATAGGGCTATAGTCAGTTTCTATGAAAGTCTTCAGATCTTGGCCATGAGATCTTTTTCTAGTGTCTATTCTATATATTTTTCCACTTTGCATTGTTCCAGTTTCTTCTTCAGATCTTCTCCCAAACATAAGTAATCTAATAATTTGATTGCATTTGTAAAATTCCCTTTTCACACAAAAGAATCTTAATCCAGAGTTTTAGAGATCTCAAATACTTACCTCGTGATCCTTTGAAAAATTGTTATTCTACTTCATTATAGGACACAGTCGAGTCTACTGTGAACTCAGTAATGAATCCTCCCAAGATGCTATTAATCTAGAAATCAAAAACTCTTGAAATCCTATTGTCGGTGTTCTTGAGTCACTGTATCAATTTAGGAGTCCACTCCTTCGGTTCGTCTCCGTTAAAACGATCCTTTCTTTCGGTTAACCTTGATATCCACTCATACATCTCAACATGAAATGAACCGAAGAAAATTTTGCATTGATCTTCGAAAATATACTTCTGTAACCACCTTTTAGATGACAGACGAGGGCTTCTATTCTCTTGATCTGCAAATTCTCGTTCTTTCTATTCTACCCAATCTTGAATTTCTTTCTTCAACAGATTCCACATCCACATATCCCTCAAACAGATCCCTGTCCCGGAAGCAAAACCATTTGTTGGCTTAGGTTGGGTTGACCGAGGTTCGATTCTTTACTACACACCAACAAAAACCCTCAATCATTGCCACTTTCAGATATGACCTGCAAGAAAATTTTAGTCTCACCCAAAGTGACTATGGGAAGATGTAGAACCAGGTTTCTGTAGCCTTGAGGGATGATATGATGTGGTTTTTTTGTGTTTTATTATACTCAACCTTCATAAATTACTTTGAATTCATACATTACTTCGCCATATTACATTCATAACTTAAAAAATATCATAGAAATCCATAAAACTTCACTGTATTGAGATAAAGTGCAAACAATACGCTACAATAGGTAATAAGCAAGTAAACACACGAAGACACATATTTTAGCAAGGTTCATCCCAATGTGGCCTGCACACTCAGCTATAGGAAGTCCGCACACTCAGCTATGGACTTAGGCCTCTGTGCACTCAGCTGCAGAACCTCGCCTTCTTTCCCAAACCACACTCACAAAGATAAAACCATTCAATACATGATGTGATTATTCTTTCCTCTCCCCTTATTTATTATTCATCCCTATATATACTATTACATCGAGGGATATATCATCACAACACCATAGTCCATATACTATGGACTCCCCTAATACAATCTACTATGGTAAAAAACCATTCATTGTTTACAACATTACATTCTTTTAACAAAACGGAGGGGCTTTGACTTGCCCCTAAGCCCATATACCATGCGGTATATCTACTACGTAGTCCACTTTGGCACTCTATTACTTGATTGTGCGGTCTACTTTGCGCTCCACTACATCCTTTACTTCACACTCCATTCCCCAAAATGTGGATTCTTCATCAAAATCTAGGCCAAGTTGGTCTACACCCAACACATCTCCTCTCTCAGCATGGTATACTGATACACTGTCAATATTGAGCATAAGTTTAAACAGAAGAAGCCAGACTTTGGATCTGCAAATCTGAAGTAAGAAAAAGGCACCCCCAAACCATAGAGCAAAGGCCAAAGACAAGGTGTGGCGACCCAGGACAACCCGTCGAAGCCGCAAGAAAAGGACAACACCATGAAGACAAAGAAGGACACAGGAAAATGGTGTGAGTTCCATAAGAGCTCCACTCACAACACAAGTGAGTGTTGGGCCGAGCAGTCACTCGTGGCCGAGCTGAAGGTTTTTGAATCACACACATGTCCCAACTCCGAGTAAGAACCTGATAAGGTGAATGAAAAATGGAAGAAAATCATTGATGTGGAGTCTAGTGTCACCATGGCCACCACCAAAATCCAAAAGAATCAGCTTGAAGATCTAAATAAGGGGGAACACCTCTTCCACTCAGAAATGTAGGTGAAATGTTCTCCATTATAGTTCATTGTCGACAGTAGGAGCTAAAAGAACCTAATTTCAGAAGAGGTCATGAAGCGGTTGAGCCTATCAATGAAAACACATTAATAGTCGTACACCATCAGGTGGCTTTACCAAGGACGAGATCTCTGCATCACCCAACAATGCCACCTTCCCCGAAACACCAAGCCCTTCATGGATGAAGTACTGTGTGATGCTGTTCCTCTTGAATTTTGTGATGTATTATTAGGACAACTATACTTGTGGAAACAACATGATGTATATGAGTCTAGACCTCACTCTATGATTATTATTTTGGGCAATAAGTTGTATAGGATACCAAAGGTAGCCCCACCTACCGCCAGGAAATTTCTGAGACTAGGAAATTATTTTTCCTTATGATTCGCCCTCAGGGTAAGAATAAAGTTGTAGCCATGACTTCCAGATAGGGCTCCTCCACATAGTAACAATAGATGGACAAATTCGTGGAGGAGTATAGGGACATTTTCACCTCACCTACAGGGGTACCTATGTATTGTCAAGTCAAACACTCTATCGAAATGACCCCAGGCATGCTGCCACCCAATGGATCGACCTATCGATGCTCTGTTTTGGAGAATTATGAGATCTAGAGGAAGATTCAGGAGTTGTTGCAGAAATGGCACATCAAGCCAAGCTTATCACCCTGTGGGAGCCTGATTTTATTGGTACAGAAGAAGAACGGGACCTGAAGAGTTTGTATTGACTATTGGGTGTTGAACAAGATCACTGTCTGGAATAGGTATGCAATCCCACAAATTGATGACCTTCTGGACCTGCTCAAGGGGGCCAACTATTTCAACAAGATTGACTTGAAGTACGTTTATCACCAGGTGCCTATGATTCCCTCCAATATGTGGAAGACTGGCTTCAAATCCAAGGAGGGTCTTTTTTAATGGTAGGTCATGTCTTTCAGGTTGTCGAACCATCCCACAACCTTCATGAGATTGATGGATGACATCTTGCAACTGTTCAACAATGAATCTTGGTGGTGTATTTAGATGACATCTTGATCTTTAGCCAGAGTTGGGAAGAACACCTACACCATATTTGACAGGTCCTTCAAACCCTGCGACAACACAAGATGTGTGCCAATTTGGGGAAATGCACTTTTGGCATGACCCATATTCAATATTTGGGGTACATCATTGATAAGAAGGTGTGCATGTGGAACAAACCAAGATACAAGTCATTCGGGATTGGTCAGCCCCAACCACTCAAATAGAGCTCTGCATCTTTTTGGGTCTTGCCAATTTCTACCGTACATTCATATTGGGGTTCTCTCATATCACCTGGCCTTAGATTTAATTCACCATGGGTAGAGAAAAATAATTTTTTTTGGATCTGAAACCCAATGTAAGGCATTTCTTGAGTTGAAGCATCACCTCTGATTTGCACTAGTGCTCACATTATCAGACTTGCAACAACCATTTAATATTGAGACAGATGCCTCTAACTATGCTATTGGTGTAGTTCTTAATTAGCAGGGAAATCCAATGGCTTACCATAGTGAGACACTTTCAGACACAGTCCAAAAGCATCCCACTTATGAAAAATAAATGTATTCCATTGTGCAGGCCTATCATCAAGGGAAGCATTACATTATGGGGAAGGAAACGATCATCCACACAGACCACCGATCCCTGCAATTCATACATACACAAGGGAAGTTGTAGAATGATCGCCATCAGAAATGGTCCACATACCTCCAAAAATTCCATTTGAATATTAAGTACAAGAAGGGGAGCCCAAATAATGTTGCAGACTGCCTCAACCAACCACCAGTCATGGCATTGATCATTGTGCGCGACTCCTGTGGGAACACGATTATGGGATGGCTGCATCTTTATGAGAGTGATCCAGAATTCGACAACACATACCAAACACTCATGAAAGGTAAGAAGGTTATACATTTTCACCTCCAAGATGCACTGTTATGCCACCTAGGACACATCTGTGTTCCTTCAAGTGAGCATGCCAAGATTATTTGGGAGGTGCACTATAGTTGGGTTGCTGGACATTTCAGAGTAGAGAAAAGAGTGTTAGTACTGCAAAACTATTTTTATTGGCTGAAACTTCGTCGAGATTTTGGGAGGTACATTAAATCTTGCACTACCTGCGCCATTGCCAAACCAACCATCAAGAAGCAAGGCCTATATACTCCTCTACCTTCTCCTAGTCGACCTTGGGAATCCATCTCTATGGATTACATGTTGGGCCTTCCTTCTAATAAGCATGACAATGACAGCATTTTCGTGGTCGTAGATAGATTCTCTAAGATGGCCATTATGGCAACCTGCAAGAATAGTATCACAACAGAGGCCACTGCTAAGATCTTATTTGAGCGAGTGTGGGTACACTTTGGGATCCCACAGTCCATTGTCTCTGATTGGTACATAATTTTCCTAAGTGACTTTTGGTTAAATCTCTTGTCAATGATGGATACCAAACTCACTAAGTCCACAACTTTCCATACCCAAATTGATGGCCAAACAGAATTCATCAATAGGATGATCATACACATTCGGTGCATGTACACCTCGAAGCATCCATGCACATGGGATGAAAGCCTCCCCTATGTCCAACACAGCTACAATAGATCTCTCCATAACTTAACGGGCCACAACCCATCTCAGGTAGGGTTGGGATTTCAGCCATTATGTTCCATTGATGTGGCCATACCATTTGCAATTACTTAAGAATATTTGGCTCATGTCTAGTCTGAAGCTGATAGGGCCAACATCTTCATTGAGCGCATTCAACACATCCACCAAAAGGTCCATGATATATTTGATAGAGATAATAATAAGTACAAGCAAAGCCATGATCAACATTGGGTGTCACACAAGTTCCAGGTGGGCGACAAAGTTTGGCTACATTTACAGAAGGAGCGCCTCTTTGGACCCCATCTCTAGCTTCGCCCACTCCGATATGGGCCATACACCATCACCAAGGCTATAGGGGAAAATGCGTTCAAGCTCAACATTCCACCGTTCCTTAGTCTGCACCCAATGTTCAATGTAGACTGCATTCGACCATACTTTCCACCATTGTTGGACACATCCAACATTTCAAAACAACTCCAACAAAGCTAAACCCAGACTACATGGAACAGGCCACAACTGATCAAACCATGGGCATGCAAATCAAGAACAATCGCCAACAGAAGATCTAACTGTATCGGATTGTCAAAGCTGGCCAACTCCTGCACCAAGGCAAGTGGCTCACCAGGGACCATGTTCAATAGAAGTTTCCCCATCTCATGGAGGAACTCAATGCAATGGAAACCATTGCTTCCTAAGGGGGAGGACTGATCCATGTGGATATTGGTGGTCACCCTCCTATTCCACTTGGACCCCCAACACTATCTTTCAGTTTTTCAGTTTCCTTAATTGTAACACAATTTACTATTTTTGGGAGTTTTTCGGGTCCTGAACTTTCAGAGCCGTTTTGAGGCCCTAAATGACGTTTTTAGGGAAAATGGAGAGATCATGAAAATTCCAAAGTGGAACATATCGTGACCGTCGGATTGTAAGTTACAAATGTATATAGTAAAGAAACACACTTTACCTAACTATACACTAGACAAAGTTATACTTAACTATTTCCTATGTGTCGGAATATCCTAACATCCCCCCTCAAGAACAACTTGGGACAGGATTGAAGCATGGGCCCATATTCCCGATGAGAAACATAAAGCCTTAGAACCTAAGAGTGAAAAACGTATTTTTGTTGGATATTCTGAAGATGTCAAAGGATATAGACTTATTACACTTAAGTCCAAAATATTATCATTAGAAGAGATGTAAAGTTTGCTGAAAATATATCGGCCTACGAGCCTAGTTCAGCGGATGTGCCACCTCTCTCTATCCCTTCTACTTCTAAAAATATTTCTTCTTCAGATGATGATAGCGAGGATGACAATCCTCCCCCACCTTCTCAGGATGCTCCTTTAGCTCCTTAGCTTCCAAAATGGGTCCGTACTACTTGGGATGCAACTATGAATGAAGAATATCATTCATTATTGGCAAATGATACATGGGATCTTGTTCCTCTTCCAAAGGGATGAACACTTGTTAGATGCAAATGGGTTTATAGAACCAAGTATGGACTAGATGGAAAAGTTGATAAACATAAAGATTGTCTTGTTGCTAAGGGTTTTTCACAAGTTGAAGGCATTGACTATACTGAAACCTTCTCCCTATTGCCAAAATGAACTCTATCCACCTTGTTCTTTCCCTTGCTACCTCTTTCAAATGGGAAGTCCATCAGATGGATGTTAAATATGCCTTTTTGCATGGGGACTTGAATGAAGAAATCTATATGGAACAACCTCCTGGCTTTATACAAATAGACTCTAGCCTTGTATGTTGGCTTAAGAAATCCCTTTATGGTCTCAAGAAAGCCCCTAGGGCTTGGTATGCCAAAATGGATAGCTTTCTTTTAGATACTGGCTTTTATAGGTGTCATTCTAACAATACTGACTACACCAAGAAAGTGGGTAAGTCTCTTATCATTCTTGCTATTTATGTTGCTGATCTTATCCTTACTGGTAGTGATCCCAACCTTATAAACCATGTGAAGTCTAGCCTTAAAAATTAGTTTGAAAGGATAGACTTAGGACACTTGAATTATTTTCTTGGTCTTCAAGTCTTGCAATCGAAGGAAGGTATTTCTGTTTCCCAGTCCAAGTATGCCTGTGATCTTCTGCCACTTTCACATGGAAGACTATAAGCTAGCCCCTTCTCCATTTAAGTCTGGAGCCAAATTTTCAGTCACTTGTACTTCCCCTGAAGTTGATGCTACCTTATACGTCAGCTTGTAGGAAAACTTTTGTATCTGACCCATACCAATCCCGACCTTTCCTTTGTTGTTGGCCTTATTGCTTGGTTTATGCAAAACACACATGAAGGTCATTGGAAAGCATCTAAAAGAATAATTTGTTATGTTCGAGGTATAGTTCAATTTGGGATTCATTACAGTGTAGAAACATCTCCTCTATTGGTTCGTTTCACTGATTCCGATTAGGCTAGTGACCCTGATGATCAGAAGTCTACTACAGGTTATGTCTTCACTCTTGTTTCTAGACCTATTACATGGGATTGCAAGAAACAAAGTGCCATTTCACTTTCTTCAGTAGTAGGAGAGTATCGTGCTGCCTTAGAAGCTAGTAAGGAAACCTTGTGGCTTTATCAGATCCTGTTAGAGTTTGGCTTTCAGCAGCAACATCCGACTACACTTTGGTGTGATAATCAAAGTTCCATTCAGCTATGCAAAGATCCAGTCCAACATCAATGCAACAAACACATTGAACTACACATGAACTTCATCAGAAAGCTCATTCATGACCATGTTCTTGAAGTGAAATATTATTCAACCGATGATCACGTTGCAGACATCTTTACAAAGGCTCTCACAGAGGCAAAGTTTACTAAACTTTGATTTATGGTTGGAGTTTAGGAAGTTGTCACTAAGGGGGGATGGGTTATAATGCCTCCTTCCTTCTCCTATTATGTCATCTTCGTACATCCTTCAATCCTATCCCAAGTTTTGCTTAAGGGGGGATGTTAGGATATTCCGACACATAGGACATAGTTAAGTATAACTTGGTCTAGTGTAGAGTTAGGTAAAGTGTGTTTCTTTACTATGTACATTTGTAACTTACAATCTGATGGTCACGATATGTTCTAGACATGAAGTGATCTGATGGTTCATTCTCTCCTCAGTATTACCGACACTTGATCCATGGCTTAACACTAGATTGGCCCATGATCTTTATTTAAAGAGAATGGAGGGTGATTTGTAGGGTAACCATTCATGAGAGAAGCTTATGTAAATTTTCTTTCTTTTATTAATAAATTGCATGAAGTGTTTGCGTTGGCTCAGGCCATGGACTGTTTCCCTCTTTGAGGGTTTTAACCACGTCAAGAATACTGGTGTATTGATCTGTGATCTGTTTGTGAGCGGTGTCCTTTGGTGTTCTATTTGAGGAACTTACCCTGTAAATTCCTACAGTTAGCTAGTTTTCTTGGCTTATTCTTTGAGATTGTCAAAACGAGGTAATGTGATAGCTAAACTAAGTTCATATGCCAAAGTTACTACCCCGCGAAATTGATGTACCAATTTACTCAAACGGGGCCCACAGTTTTGGCTCTTCATCTCCTAGGGTTAGGTTTCTAGATGTTTAGGGTTTTCTATTGTTTCTCAATAATAAATAGGCCTTGGAGCCCCATTGTAACAGAACTCAGTGGCATGTATCCGCCACATCTCTTCTCAGATACAAGCTACCATCACTTGAGCTACTTTATTTCCATTCGGTTTATAAGAAAATTTCAGTATTCTGATATTAATGAAATGAAGTGTTATTTTTGCTTCATTTCTATATTTATGGTTATATCTGTAATTTTTTGTGTTCCTATTTAATTTCAGATAAGCTAACATATGCCTACTATGATACGATGTTAAAACACACACATGGAATGGTGAACACAATATGAAGGATAATCATGAGATGCATTTATTATTCAAGAGATATACATTTATACAATATTTATGACTGTTGGTTTCATATTCCAAGGTCTCTTGGACTCGCTTTTACTGTTCAACTTCCACACCATAACCCTTAGCGGATTAGGTGTCCAACACACATGTTTTCCTTCAAACGTAAATAATATCTTAACAAAGAAAAGTGAATTTGATGGGGTAAAAACACATGATTGGCATACCTTCATTAAGGTAATCTCTCTCTCTCTCTCTCTCTCTCTCTCTCTCTCTCTCTCTCTCTCTCTCTCTCTCTCTCTCTCTATATATATATATATATATATTGGTATACATCTTCATAGTTTTTTTGTCTACTTTGGATTAAACAAATAATGATTCATTTTATTGTTACAGTATGTTCTACCTCTATCTCTCCCAGACAACTTTGACAACAACATCAAACAAATTATATATGATCTTGGGAAATACATGAGGTAAGTAGTGATTTATATGCAAAGTGTTTTTTCAATTTGTTGTTCAACTTAATGACATGTGTTTTACTTGTAATGTAATATATTATGTTTTGTTGAAACATGTTATTTGCTTGCATCATCTGTAGATGGTTGTCATTGAAAGAAATCCATAAAGAAGATATAAAGTATTGGAAGAGAGAAATTCCTCGACTAATGTGTGAAATGAAAAAGTATCTACCTTCAAAATTTTTCAATGCACAAGAACACTACCTCATACACCAAGTTGAGGAGATTGAATTGTGTGGACCTATACACACAAGGTCAATGTGGATGGTGGAGAGGCACTTGAAATCATTGAAGGCTTTGGTTAGACAAAGAGCACGTCCTAAGGGTTCTATGGTAGAGGGATATATGGTATATAAATCCATGGTGTATATTAGTCAATATCTTCCTAAATTAGCAGCAAATATGCATGTGGATCACATTTGGGATGTGAACTCCATCAAAAAATTTGAAGGGGAGCACCTATTGGGGAAAGGTAGAATAAGAAAAGTGAGAGGTAATTAAATATTTGTGGAGATTTATAATACATATAACTTTTCATTTTTGTTTATATCATACTTATTTAATTTTTATTCTTTCATCAATTATTAATATTGACCATGGTAACTAATATTTATTGGTGAATTATGATTTTCTAATAAAGTTGGTCGAGAGTGGGATGCACTACATATGTACATTGCAAACAATCTTGACTAGATGAAGGTATGGGTTAAAAGATGTATATAACATTATCATGGGAAGGGGTGTCTATATTGGTTATAGAAGCTCTTCATAAAGGAGATATTGATCTTATGTAGAGGAAAATTGATTTAGTAAATGGTTTGAAAGATAAATAGGTAAGTATGTATTTTCACCCTACAATATTTTATTGAGTTATTTTATAAATTATTAATGTCAATGCAAGTGTTTTTTTTTCCAGATACTTTCCAATTTATATAAATATGTTATTTAATTGACAATGCCTTTTGTTATGTGTTTGGCATATTGTAGTTGAAACACCACAGGACCATGTGGTACAATGGCTATAAATTTCACATCAAAAATTTGGATGAAAAGAGGAAAACTTTTGATTATGGGATAAATATAGTCTTCCAGCTCACTAATGTTTCTTTTAGAAGTGACACATGTCCACAAGTCTCTAAAAATTGGTACTATGGGTATTTGTATTACATTCTTGAGTGTGACTTTGAATCCTTTTAATTGGTTTTGTTTGGTGTCAAATGGTACAAGCTACGAATGAATGAACATGATGTTGATAGAACTATTATTCATCATGACAACAATTTTACCATGGTTAATACACAACAATTTGAGCCAGGACCATATCACTATGTTCTTGCAAGCCCATGGGAATAGTCTTTTACTTAAATGTTCCAAGTAGAGGGGGTGGGTCATATAAGGTTAGATATGATCCAAGGGGAAGGACGATAGAGTATAATGTAGTAGAAGGGGATGATATTGAAGAATAAAATGATGTATAAGAGAAGTTACTTCATGTGTTAGATGAAGATGTTGAAGAAGCTCAAGAATATGTTAGGGTGAATGCATGAAGATGGGTTACACTTTTGGGCCAAATGTGGCGATGAAATTTAAAGCTTTTCCTCTTTTATCAAATTAAATCCCTCAATACGCATTGTGAATCCTGATTCACAGTAAAAATAAAATATGTGGATAATTATGTTGTTGTTCTAATGATATTTTTTGCAAAAAAATATAGTGTCATAAAACCTCTCAATTTTCCATTAAATGCAATACTTCACCTTGCAAATTTTCACACATCTTAAGAGGTGTGCGTGTGTTCATATATCATAACTTAGTCTAAAATGTGTAATATATATAGCATAATCTTATCTTTTAGAACATAGACATTACTATTTGTTATCACAGCTTCAACTACTACATCTCCATTGCTTGTAGACTTGATTTGACACTTTTTAGCTTTTAAAATCACATCTTAGCCTTGTTCACACATCTGAGACATGCTGAGTAAATTATGCTTCAGCCCATCAACATGCAACCCATTCTTGGCTTTACCTCTACAATTTGATAAATTGACAACTCCTTTACCAATAATCTTACAAGATGCATTATTTCCAAAAGTCACATTTCCTTTCTCAATTGGTTTCCCTGATAAGAACTTACTTTTGTCTCCTAACATGTGCCTAAAAAAACCACTATCAACATACCAATCAATTCCTTCATTATGAGCATATAAAACAATATTACATTTCTCTGTGTTTTCTTTTTCTTTCTAAACTTTTGGCTCTTGGGTTGTTTTCTCAATAGATGGACCAATGCTTTTATTCTCAAGTTTGCAAGAAGCTACTATGTGCCCTAAATTATGACAGTTATAACATTGAATCAAATTATTCAAAGGAGTAAATGGATTGTTGTACCCTATTCTGCTCATCCTATAACTAATTGACTGATTATTTGGTTGATAATGTCTTCTCCTTAGCCTGAGTTGTTTATAAGATAAATTCACCCTACAATTCACTGCCTTGTGCACATAATATGTGCATGTAAAACAATATCCTAGAAAAATTCCTTCATACCAAGGAGAAAATCGATTTTTAAAGCCTTGTTGGGCTTCCCTTTGTGTATTTTGATTTTCTTCTCCACTGTTGTTTTCCTTTTGCTGAGTGAAATTCCTCCTATTTTGTTACTGCTGATTTCTATCTTGTTGTATATTGGATTGCACACTTATTTTGTCTGTTTGTAGCTACATTGAACCATCTTTTGATGTTGGGTTGTCACCATTTTTTGGCTACTTTTACAAAGGTAATTGACTTATTTCCCTTCAAATATGTTGCTAAGCTAGAATTGAACTCAAATCCAATGCCAATTCTATTACTTAAGACCCTTTAAGCATCAAGGAGCTCATTCGAACTTTCAATCCCCTTTCCAAATCTTGCATTAAAACTCAATTGGGTTTTTTCCTTCTCTATATCTTTCCTTAGCAAAAAAAATTCTTCTTCTAGCCTCTCACATGCTTCATTTTTCTCACTAAGCTGATGGTTTAAAGTCTCTTGAATCTAGTTGCCTTCTTCAATTTGCAGGAGAAGAGGTTCAATGGCTTCAACTTTTTCCTTGATCAATAATTCCTTTTGGGTTTTATTTTTCTTCTTCAGCCTTTCAATCTCTTTAAGATCGCTAACTAGATCTCATTCTAAATCAACTGAATCAACCTCTTCACCATCATAACTAATAACTTCTACTTCTAGATTTTCTATAGCCATGAGCATTAATTCCTTTGGACCTTCATCATCTCTATCCTATTTGAATATTGGATGCCTTCACTTTTAGAGGAGATGGAATCTTGGATGTAGAAGCTCTTATTCTTAGCATTATTTCTTTCCCTTTGAATTTTTTTGAACCTCTCTCTAGGATCATATTCATTCTTATTTTTAGGACAATTGGAAACATAGTGACCAAATTTACCACAATTAAAGCAATTAAAAGGTAGATTACCTTTGTACTTTCTTGAGCCTCTCTTGAGATTCCTCATGAAATTGGCTTCCTCTTCATCTAATTCACAACATGAATCATCATGTTCTTCCTTGGGATTCTTATCTACTTTGAAGGTTGACTACTTTGTTGTAGACTTGTGATTTGAAATTCTCATCTCATAGGCATTGAGAGTACCAAGTAGTTGGCCCAAAGTGAGAGTCTTAACCTCTTCCATCTCTTCAATGGATGAAACCTTGGGATATAATCTCTTAGGGTGAGATCTCAACACCTTTTGAACTACTATAGGCTCTTATAATTTCTTATCGAGACCACTTATAGTGTTCACAACTTCATCAACTCTAAGGAAATATTTAGCAGTGTCTTCATCATCATGCATCTTCAAAGCCTCAAATTACATTCTAAAACCATTACGTTTAGCTTGATTTAGCTTGCTATCACCTTCATAACAGTTGCTCATTCCTTCCCAAATATCCTTTGTAGTAGTGAAATCCATGACCTTGACTAGTTTAGATTCAGGTAGGCCAGCAAGCATAGCATTCATCGCTTTAGCATTACATGTAAACTCCATATTTTGATCTTTAGTGATCACAAATAGAGGCTTCTAATATTCTTCTCCAACTGCATCCCGTACTTCAACTCCAAGTGATTGAATATAGGTATTTATCCTTACTTTCCAAAACACATAGTTTGTTCCATTTAACTTAGGTGCCCTATTAGTGTATCCTCCTTCCCGGTTTTCCATGGTCATTGATCTTTTTTCCAGCTATTAAACCGATATGAAGTAACTTGATTTTTCTTTGATATCGATTGTTAGAAACCAAGACAATACTGAGATAGGGGGTGAATCAATATTGTAGGAATTTTAAAACTTTCTTTCACTTGCAAATGATATTAGGAAACCAATTACTACTTTAGTTACAATTCATATAAACATCAAAATAATGAAAATAAGAGGCACAAATATCACACATGAATTCTTCAAACTTTTCTTCAATTTACTTCACAAAGGAAAGCTGCTACTTGTTTATTACAATGTTCTCTGGCTACAACGAGAAGGAATATGATACTCCCTAATTTATCAACTACTACTAAAAGGAGCTATAACCCCTAGTTTATTAGCTACCATAGAAAGGAATGTAGAAATTTTGAATAATATGACACTTATTCACAGAGATTATCTTGATTATACACTATTGTGGAATACATGCATAATACATAACCTCCTCTACATTGATCATCAATTTAGTAGCATTAAAAACAATGAAACATCAATTGCATGCACACATTAACACAGTATGTAACCCAGGGAAAGCATACATATGAAAACCCCACACTATTTGTATATTATAATGATTGAGAACATGTAACAATACATAGTACAATACTCCTCACAAGTACTCAATACTATCTCCACCTGTTACACACAAACTAGCTCAGATCTGAAGCCTCAAATATCCTCCATTGTTTTCCTGCCTCCATTGCGCAATCCTGCAAGAGAATAATGATGAATGGCTGATCCAAACTCGTTTTCCTTGGCTTAACCACGCAATCCTCATTGGAAATACTCAATCCATGCATGTGCAAATCTCATGCACAACTATAGTCACAACTGACAGCTGTCTTGCCCTTTCACTCACCTCTAACACCTGTCTCCACTGAACTGTCCATGCACTGAGTTAACTGATGTATTCTTTAGTTGCTTTATGAGTTAATAATTAGTGAATTAATTAATATTTAATTCACACAACTCATCACTAGTGTATTCTTTAGTTAGACTAAAATAGAACTAGTTCAACCAAGTCAAACTGAACACAACTCCATCAACTCCACAATCAACTCCACCAAACTCAACCACATGAGTTCTAACTGAAGTCCTGCATGCAATAGCTCAACTGACCCACAAGAAAACCGTATTTCCTTCTGACAGCTGCATGTGCCACATCCGTAGCTTGAACTGAAGTGCTCCAAGAGGATAAGATAATGTTTATAGTCCAAATATTATTAAGAGCTAATAATATTCGACTGTTCTATTTTTAGCCTGGCAGTCTAAAAATAGACTCCGCCCATATGTCTAAAAATAGAAGTCCATCTATTTTTACCAACATGACCAATCATCCACAAATAGCATACTGCAACTCATAGACCATGATCCATATGTCTAAAAATAGACATAGTCTAAAAATAAACTTTGCGCCAAAAATAGCCTGCGGGCCCACTTAGTGAAGGCGACTCCTTTCCACTAAGCTCCATCATCTTGTTGCATTTTCAACACTCCCTCTCAACAAGATATGGATTATCTGCAACCCCTATCCTGTAACTCTGGAATGTTCTGCATGCAACACATTTGCCCGGTCCACTTGCTCCAACAACACTTAGAACAAAAACACTCCCAACTGACCACTCTGTTGGGCTAGGAACATACTCTGATGCTGAAGCTCTACCTATTGCTGACAAGTGCCCCCTCTTTAACATCTGTGCTACTGCAACATCCCCATGCATCTCGCACCATTGCACACCTCTCTGTGCCACCTAGCACTGTGCAAAACACTTGTGCCTCTCGCATTGCTGCAGCTTGCTAGCTATGCACTGTCTTAGGATTCCCTACACTGTCACTCTCTTTGCCGCTCCATCTGCATCTATCTCTACCCAATCAGTCAGTTCCTGCTACTCCACATCGGGGCTCCCGTAGCAAGGTCTCATCCAAGAGGTTGGGTACCTCAAGGATCCTGCCCCTCCTCCTTGGGACGATCACTTTATATCGCACCACCTCCTACCTGGAGGTATGGATGCATGTGATCCCTCAGCCAACCTGGCTCAAATTTTCCCCCTACTGGAGGTCTCTGCATGAGTAGATGTCTCTACTCAATCTCCTCTCAGCTTCCCTTGTTGTGGCTGCTCCACAACCTCCTGAAGCTGCTGCACCAATCATGGCTCCTCCATAATCGTCTGAGACTTCTTCTGGCTCTGCATGTTGAGAGGTAATATATGCTCCCTCTCAACCACCAAGTCTCCATCAGCTGCCTTGCTACTGAAGGCTTTGCATGCATCTTGAACCTCAAGAGCATATAGGTTCTTGACCAGTGAACCAATCTGCTTCACCTGTCTAGTGATGATGTGTCCAAGGAAAACCTTTCCCTTACTGAAGACTACATCATAGTCTCTGTCTTCCAGCATCACGATCGACACCAAGTTTCTCTTCAGTCCTGGTACATACTTGACATCAGTCAAGGTAAGGCGAGCTCCATGTTCCCTCTGAAAAATAACCATGCCTACACCTGAGACACTATACTTCTCATCTTTACCCATCACTATGAGTATCTGGAGATCTTTCTCCTCCAAAGCACTGAACGAACACTTGTCACTGGTAATGTGGAAAGAAGCTCCACTATCAAGAAACCAACCACTTCCCACCATGGATGAAACCATGCATGCGAAGAGTGTGAAATCCAACTCAAATTGTGAAGCAAGTGCCTCACCTTCAGATCCTTCCCCGGATCCCTTCTTGGACTTCTTCTTTGGGCAATTAGTAGCATAATGGCCCAACTCATGACAACGAAAGCATCGCACTTTCGATTTGTCAACCTTCTTCCCATCATTGGAAGAACTGGATTCGGAAAGAGAACCCTTCTCCTTCCTCTTCTTCACCTTACTCGCTAAGGCATAGTTCTACTCATCATGCATAGATGAAGAACTGCCTCTAGTGCTCCGTTTGATCTCCTCCTTGCACAGGATCCGACCAAAGTCTCTACCATCCTGGCAATTTCTCTCGACCATTGACAGAGTCCTGATAGGAATTCCAACTTTTTGGAAGACTAAGGAGAGCCAAGCTCACCAAGTCCTCATCATCGACAATCACCGCCACACTTCCCAGCTCATCCCGGCACTGGGTGAACTTTGTGAGATACCTGGGCATACTGTCTCCATTCTCACACTTAGATGTTTATGAGTTTATCCTTGAGCACCATTCCACTAGCTCAAAAACTCAACCGCTTCTGATCTAGAATTTGTGAGAACAAAGTATTTCTTGTACAGAGATCGACTGTATGGGCATTCACTAGATATCTCACATTCCAAAAGAAGGATGAATCCAGAGGCTACCTAGCCCGATTATAGACTCTGCCTGAAGAAATAAAACGTAGTCACTTTCTGAATAATAGATCTGATGATCAATCCTCGCTTTGATATGCCGTAGAACTTTTCCTACAAATCAACCAGCTCCGATACCATGTAGAAATTTTGAATAATATGACACTTATTCACAGAGATTATCCCGATTATACACTATTGTAGAATACATGCATAATACATAACCTCCTCTACGTTGATCATCAATTTAGCAGCATTAAAAACAATGAAACATCAATTGCATGCACAAATTAACATAGTATGTAACCCGGGGAAAGCATACAGCTGAAAACCACACACTATCTGTATATTATAATGATTGAGAACATGTAACAATACATAGTACAATACTCCTCACAAGTACTTAGTACTATCTTCACCTGTTACACACAAACTAGCTCAGATCTGAAGCCTCAAATCTCCTCCACTGTTTGCCTACCTCCACTGTGCAATCCTACAAGAGAATAATGATGAATGGCTAATCCAAAATCATTTTCCTTGGCTTAACCACACAATCCTCATTGGCAATACTCAATCCATGCATGTGCAAATCTCATGCACAACTATAGTCACAACTGACAACTGTCTTTCCCTTTCACTCACCTCTAACACCTGTCTCCACTGAACTGTCCATGCACTGAGTTAACTGATGTATTCTTTAGTTGCTTTATGAGTTAATAATTAGTGAATTAGTTAATATTTAATTCACACAACTCATCACTAGTGTATTCTTTAGTTAGACTAAAATAGAACTAGTTCAACCAAGTCAAACTGAACACAACTCCATCAACTCCACAATCAACTCCACCAAACTCAACCACATGAGTTCTAACTGAAGTCCTGCATGCAATAGCTCAACTGAACCACAAGAAAAGTGTATTTCCTTCTGACAGCTGCATGTGCCACATCCGTAGCTCGAACTGAAGTGCTCCAAGAGGATAAGATAATGTTTATAGTCCCAATATTATTAAGAGTTAATAATATTCGACTGTTCTATTTTTAGCCTAGCAGTCTAAAAATAGACTCCGCCCATATGTATAAAAATAGAAGTCCATCTACTTTTACCAACATGACCAATCATCCACAAAAAGAATACTGCAACTCATAGACCATGATCCATATGTCTAAAAATAGACATAGTCTAAAAATAGACTTTGCGCCAAAAATAGCCTGCGGGCCCACTTAGTGAAGGCAACTCCTTTCCACTAAGCTCCATCATCTTGTTGCATTTTCAACAAGGAACTCCAACCCCTAAATTTTACTAGCCACTACTGGAAGGAGCTACAACCCCTGATTTGCAAGCTACCACTTTCCTGACCTCAATGATCGATCTTTCATACAAATTTCATACTCAAATCATGAAGGCCACTTCCTTACATAAATAATTAAATTTTTCACTTTAAACACTCACTAAAAAACACCTTTAGCAATCTATTATCACTGATAAATCCACCATCCACATGAACAACATCAATCCATAAAACTCTGCAACACACATACTCATTAATACAATCTTACAAATTCAACTATTCTTTTAAAGAATTTTGATTGGTATTTTTAGCAATTGAACTTGTAGTTATCTTGTAATTTTATGCTTGTATGAATATTTATTTTTCCTTTCTCTTGCTTCAATCATGTCTTTTGAATGTGCTCTTCAAGTAATCAAACCCTTCTTACCTGCCTCTGTAAGAAATTCTAAGTTAAACTTCTAATTCTTGCTATTATGGAATTTTTATGAGGCTTTAGCAAAGCTTTTCTAAATCTGGCAGATCGATAAGTTTAGCCATTATGCTAAATTTTCCTCCAAACAGCCCATGCTACCAAATATTGCTGCTGATTCACTCATGCCTTTCTTATACAACTTTTAGCATTGTCGATGTTTTTGGCATAAACAATTTTTTTTATGTTGTTGACCCGTTCACACATAAGTCCTCAAAATATAGGCCAAAGTGCTTTAATAGTACCAATTATAACTCCATTGGGCCTATTAGCACTCCTCTGTGTCCCAAGGCTAAGTGATCAAAATCTGGATTAGGGGCAAGAAATAGCTCAAAAATCAAAGTGCTCAGAATCACTCGAAAGCTAAACGCCCACATCCATCTTGGTGATACGATCCCAACGCAACTCATTTCACTCAAAACATAGTTCGTATGAGGAAGTTAGAGCCCGCTGATTGTTTCACGAAATAGACAAAATTTTTAAAAATAAAAGGTTGACTGGGCATCCGTACGACCGAGTCAGCAAGGAGAATATTCCTTGGAATATTCCCTAGAATATTATTTGAAGTATTCCCTAGAATATTCCTTGGAATATTCTTGTACAGGTGGACGAGTCATATGTTGACATGTGGAAGTGCATCATTGGGTAGTAGTGGTTGAGTTGGTCCAATCAGAAGGTGACACATGGCAAGCCCGAAGGCTGCCACATGCCCCTACATTGATATGATAAAATTTTGTGGAGGTGCCGAGGTTCGACCCCGCGACCTCCCACCCACAGTCCAAAGACTTCAACCAACTCCAATAATCATTTTTTTGTTAACCATAAAGGGTTTCACATATTTTTAACATATGTTATGTTTATGGTTGGCAATTAGGGGAGGGCCAACCCACATGCTAGCCCTCTACATGTGAACATGCCCAACGTTACATCAAACAGTTATCGAAACCTTCGGCGGCTATAGAATAAACCACGACCATGACGGTTACAACAAGACATGTGAAAGCTCCGAGGAATGGGTTATGGTTAACGTTTACACTGACAGACAACACATAAACCATAACCATAAAACCTCAAACCCTTGCATGTGACTGCTATTTTGAAAACCGCTAATAGTTAATGCCAACAGTTATGAAAACTGCGTGGTAATTTCATTAAGTGCGTTTATGGTTAATTAATCTGGGATTAATTTAATTAACCTTTAGTTTAAAATGGCGATATTTTTAGTGGTGCCACTATTTTCGGGCCTGCCTCCAAAATTAGCGGCCCTAACTAGAGTTCCTCTAGATTTGGAGGAGAAATTGTAGGGAAATACTGTTTGAGCCATAACTGGAGAAATTTTCAACCAAATTGAGCTCAGGAAATGGTTCCTAGCTAATTTTAGCATTCTGAACACAATGGAGTAGGTTTCAGAGGCAATGCGACAATTCTATATGTGATTTTTCCACATTGAAGTTTTATGAAGCCTAGGGCCACCAGGGAGGAGGTCAAGCCCAGAACAGATGTGGTCCATTTGCAGAGTCTAAAGAGTCATATTAAGGGTTTTGAGGTACTTTGAGTCCATTGAAGCATATTTTAGGAGCTATAGAGCATTGTAAACTGTAATTTTTTCCATTTTGAGAAAATATAGAGGTCCAAGACATGGAAATTGGACCAAGGAGATGTATCCCAGGAGGGGTGAAATCCTTTATAAAAACATTGTGTTAAGTGTTGTTTTCTTGATGGTTGTTGTTCATTTTCTTACTGTTTTTCAAAACTTTACTTTCATACTATTCTGCTCATTAGTTCATATAAAACTTGACATAAAACTTACCTATTTCCAATCACAAACAACATAAGAGAACCCTGCACAGGAAGCAATAAACAAGCAAGTGTTTATAAATCTAAAGTTGAAATCAGCACAACCAAACTAACATTCAACTACATGTCAAGTTGGTATTAGATAAAAGGTTTATTTTCTTGATTGCTTGAGATTTGTGCAAATTTATGTGATGACAGCGTCAACAAGTGATGTCTTTAATCTCTCTTCCTTAGCAAGATTCTTTGATGAAGAGATGTTGCAAGAGTTTTTCATTATGAGAGATATGGTGCAAGAGATGATTGAAGATAGGAAGGAGAACACTATACTTCAAGAGCTTCTTGAAAAGATGCATGATATGGAGATTTGACTCCATGATGCCAAGGAAACCCTAGCCAAGTATGTGAATGAAAAGGAGGTATGCAATTCAATTTTATCTTCAATTTCCTCTTAAAATGAATGTTTTGGTGCTTTTGAAAGACACACTAGAGGAATAGGGTCCAAATTATTAATGAATATGGGATATGAAGGTAGAGCGTTAGGAAAACATGCACAAGGCATAGTTGAGCCAATTGTTGTTGAGGAAAGGCTTAGGTATTTGGGTCTTGGTTATGGACAACATGATGAAGAATGCTCCAAAGCCAAGGAGGCACATGAAGGTGTTCCAAGAATCATTACATGTTCATATCCTCAAGCTTGTGAAGTTTGTGTTCATGAGGAATGCAAAAGTTTTATACCCACTTTGCAAGAAAATACTCATAAGCATGCAAACAATGGTTTTAATGAACAAGAAGATGTTGAAAGCTCTAAGGCTATTAACACCATTGTTGGTATTCTAAAGAGAGCCACTACCTCATCAAATTCACCTCCTCAAGAAGGTGACAAAGGTGAATGTGCAAGGTATAAATCTACCTTTAATAAAGTTTCTTTTGATTATGATAAACATGGTAAACCTTCACATAATAATTGGAGAGAATTTACATGTTATTTTTGTGGTATGACTAACCATAATGTTTCAAGATGTTGGAAGAAAATGGCCACATACAGGAAAATTTCAAAACAAAAGAGACGGAAAACCAGAGGTCCATTGGATAATGGAAACCATGTTGTGAAGAAGATGCAATTGTTTTGCACTCATTTCCATAAGCAAGGTCATCTCAAAGACAATTTTTGGACTTTGTATCCAACAACTCATCCATGACATTTGAAGATGGTGGAGAGAGACTTTGGCAAGAATGTAAAAAGAGATTCCATAATTGATGTGGGTCAAGATGATTCGCAAGATGATGTGCAGCTGCAATAATCGCCATTGAAATGGTTTGGTAAGAAGTGGTTTGATTTCTTATCCAAATAAGGCTTTCATTTATTTTGTTGATAGATGCAATTCTTTGCCTTAAAAATGCATTTATTTTCCTTATGAATGCATTACTTTTCTGTTGAAAGTATGTTGCAACTTGTAGGATACAAGATGTTGAAAGTGGAGTTATGTTTGACTCACTTAAATGAAAAAAAGGAGGCAATTTGTGGGTACAAGTTTGTATGTGAATGCATTTATTTTGAAATCATTCTTGATGTTGCATATTTTTGCCAAGAAGGTGTGTGAAAGTTGAGTATATTACTCACTTCATTTGCAGCAAAATTCTTCATTCTTGTTGTTGCATAATTTCGCCATGAAGTTGTGTGAAAGTTGGGTATGTTACTCACTTCATTTGCAACAAATTTGTTAGTTCTTGATGTTGCATAATTTTGCCATGAAGGTGTGTGAAAGTTGGGTATGTTACTCACTTCATTGTTAGGATATTCCGACACATAGGAAATAGTTAAGTACAACTTGGCCTATATAGAGTTAGGTAAAGTGTGTTTCTTTACTATGTACATTTTGTAACTTACAATCCGACGGTCACGATATGTAGTGATCCGACGGTTCATTCTCTCCTCGGTATTACTGACACTTGATCCGTGGCTTAACACCCGATTGGTCCATGATCTCTATTTAAAGAGCATGGAGGGTCATTTGTAGGTTAACCATTCATGAGAGAAGCTTATGTAAATTTTCATTCTTTTATTAATAAATTGCCTGAAGTGGCCACGTTGGCTCAGGCCATGGACTGTTTCCCTCTTTGAGGGTTTTAACCACGTCAAAAGTACTGGTGTATTGATATGCGATCTATTTGTGAGCGGTGTCCTTTGGTGTTCTATCTGAGGAACTTACCCTGTAATTTCCTACATGGTATCAGAGCTATTTGAGGGCCGCGTTCGTTGGTGATCCAAATCTGAAGCTGGTAGAACTGCATCCGACTACCGTTTCCTAGCTCTACTGTTTCTGACTGCTTTCGGGCCAAGAGGACTGCTCTGTTGTGTTGGGAGCATATGTTCCAGTGAGGATCCCCTTTCGTTTCATGCGAAAAGGTTTCCGGTAGCCCTAGCTGCGTCATTTTTAAGATCTGAAGGTATACAGTGTTTATTTGCAGTTTACAGTTATTTTCTCTCTGTTTATTTCGGTTTTCGGTTTATTTAGCTTTTTTTATTACCGGATCTATACCTTTCATTTCTGCGTATGCTCTTTGCCCTGTGACTCTGTGCGATCTGGGCAAAGCAGAAACAAAAAGGAAGGATTTTTCTCATGCGTATGCTCTTTTCCACTGTGCCTTAGTGTGATCTTGGAAAATCAGAAACATTGAGGAAAATATTTAGTTTCCGGCTAAAGCTAACTTCGAGCCGCAAGGTTCATTTTTGAAAATATCTAGTTTCCAGCTAAAGCTAACTTCGAGCCGCAAAGTTCGTTTGTTTTGTATGTCCGTGTTGGGTTTTGTGTTTTTTGTTTTGTAGGGAAAAAGAGCTTTCTCAAAGCAAGCACGCAACCCAAAGCATCAACCCCCCCCCCCCCTCTCTCTCTCTCTCAAACTTTTTGTATAGCTCACTTGGTGCAAAGCTAATTTATGAGAGTAGAGGTCTTGGGTTCAAGTCTCCATTTTGTGGGGGCGGATTTTTCATTTCCGCACATTCCCGCACTTCGTCGGCGACTTCATCAAATTTTCTTCAAAAAGCCATAACTTCTTCATCCGGAAGCCGTTTTCAGAACTGTTTTTTTTGAAACAGCCTAATTTTTCGAGATCTTTCCATTGAAACACTTAGTGTTGGCATCTATAGCTTCAGTTTTTTTTTAAATGGAAAGTCCATGCCAAGTTATTCTTGACAACACCAACTACTTCCACTGGTGGTCCTACATTGTGGATTTACTTAGAAGTAAAGGTCTTTACAGAATAGCCACAGGCCAAGAGACCAAACCGAAAGATGAAGACAAGGTAGTTAAATGGGAAAATAGGCAAGACCAAGCATGTGGGTTGATAGGGATGTATATTTCTCCAGATCTTAGATTCCATATTGCAGAACTTGATACTCCTGATGAAGCAATGAAACAGATTACTAAAGTCTTTGGAATTAAAAATGAACTTAAAGCCCATCAACTTGAAAATGAATTGCTTACATTGGACCCCAATAATTTTTCTTGCATTGAAGATTTTTTGTCCAAGTTCAATACCCTTAGACTTCTCTTGGAAGGTGTTAAGGTTAAGAAAGAAGATAGTAGCCTTATCTACTCCATTCTTACTAAGTTGGGACCAGCCTATTCTGTGTTTGTTTCCACCTTCCATTCTACAAGAGAAGCCTTCATTTCTCAAGGACAAGCCTACAAGTCCCCTTCCTTTGATTCCTTTTGTGATTCTTTAATAAGAGAACAAGAAATTACACCTTGGTCTTCTTCATCTTGGAAACTCTTCTAAGAAAGCATTAGCCACCCAGCAGCAACCAAATTCAAAGAATCCTAAGAAGTCGTATCCTAAAAGGAATGGTCCTAAACCAAACAAGGGTCCTAAGCAATTTCCGCCTCAAAATGAAAAATCATTTCAACAAAATGATAAGACAAATAAAAACAAATGGAAGAAGACTGATAGACATTGCAACTTTTGTAATCGAGATGGCCACTTACAATCCAAATGCTTTAAGAAGATGGAAGCCTTGGAAGCAGCAATGAAGAAGCATAACATCCATTTGGAGCAATCTTCAACTTCAACTTCATCTTCAGGAATGGCACTTTCTGCATGTGGTTGTCAAGCATCTCGGTCTGGCTATGCACTAAATGTATCTTCTTCTTCTCATTCTCATGAGTGGCTCATTGACTCTGGAGCTTCTTATCACATGGCCAAAAACAAAGCCATGTTTTCTTCTTTAAATGATTGTAACACCAAAAATATATATGTTGGTGATGATAGATCTCTTATTGTTGTAGGGATTGGAACTGTTCATCTAGACAATGGTTAGTTTAATGATGTATTATGTGTTCCAACCTTATCCTGCAACCTTCTATCTGTATATCAGATAACCCATTCAGGTGAAGGTAAAATCGTTGAATTTTCACCTCACGATGTTGTAATTAAGGACCTAATAGATCCTAGACAGATTTTAGCTACTGGCATTGCTGATGATTCTACAAGGTTGTATAAGTTTCACAACTTTGGGTCATCAAATCTTCCCTCAGTATTTGTTGCTCATAATGATGAAGTGAGCAAACTTTGGCATGAGCGATTTGGTCACTTAAACTATCGCTCTCTTTAGAATCTATGTAAAGAAAATATGGTGACAGGTCTTCCAATGGTATCTTGCAGAGATGGTGTTTGTTCTAGATGTGTACTCGGAAAACATCATCGGGACAGTTTTGAAAAACGTGCCTCTTGGCATGCCTTAGCTCCTTTACAGCTCGTGCATAGTGATTTATGCGGTCCACTTCCAGTTGCTTCATTCTCTGGCTACAAGTATTTCTTAACTTTCATTGATGATTTCTCCAGACACACTTGGGTATACTTCTTAAAACTCAAGAGTGAAGTATTTAACATGTTCTTGGCCTTTACGGCCTTTGTTGAAAAACAATCTGGACATCAAATTCTTAAGCTAAGATCTGATAATGGCGGAGAATATGTTAAAAACACATTCATCAACTTTTTCACTGAGAATGGAATTCAAATGCAACATACTGTTCCATATACTCCACACCAAAATGGTGTATCTGAAAGGAAGAATCACACCTTAAAGGAAATGGCTAATTGTATGCTTCAATCTAAAGGACTTAGTCTTAATTATTGGGCAGAAGCAATTAACTGTGCAAATTACATAATAAATCGCACTCCTACTAAGGTTTTAAAGAATATCACTCTAGAAGAAGCATGGAGCTCAATCAAACCAGATGTAAGTCACTTTTGTGTTTTTGGAAGTGAAGCATGGGCCCATATTCCAGATGAGAAACATAAAGCTTTAGAACCTAAGAGTGAAAAATGTATTTTTGTTGGATATTCTGAAGATGTCAAAGGATATAGACTTATTCCACTTAAGTCCAAAAATGTTATCATTAGAAGAGATGTAAAGTTTGCTGAAAATATATCGGCCTGCGAGCCTAGTTCGGCGGATGTGCCACCTCTCCCTATCTCTTCTACTTTTGAAAATATTTCTTCTTCAGATGATGAAAGTGAGGATGAAAATCCTCCCCCACCTTCTAAAGATCCTCCTTCACCCCCTCAGCTTCCAAAATGGGTCCGTGCTACTCGGGATGCAGCAGGTGATCTTGTCGGTGATCCTACAGATCAGCGACGTACACGTTCTCAGTTCGAGAGAGCCTCTTCTTTACTGGCTCAAGCTTCAGTGAATTATGATCCTGACACCTTTGCAGAAGCTTCAGGCCATCTAGATTGGGAAGCAACTATGAATGAAGAATATCATTCATTATTGGCAAATGATACATGGGATTTTGTTCCTCTACCAAAGGGACGAAAACTTGTTAGATGCAAATGGGTTTACAAAACCAAGTATGGACCAGATGGGAAAGTTGATAAACATAAAGCTCGTCTTGTTGCTAAGGGTTTTTCACAAGTTGAAGGAATTGACTATACTGAAACCTTTTCCCCTGTTGCCAAAATGAACTCTATCCACCTTGTTCTTTCCCTTGCTGCCTCTTTCAAATGGGAAGTCCATCAAGATGGATGTTAAATCCACCTTCTTGCATGGGGACTTGCATGAAGAAATCTATATGGAACAACCTATTGGATTTATACAAACAGACTCCAGCCTTGTATGTCGGCTTAAGAAATCCCTTTATGGTCTCAAGCAAGCTCCTCGAGCTTGGTATGCCAAAATGGATAACTTTCTTTTAGAAAATGGCTTTTCTAGGTGTCATTCTGACAATACTGTCTACACCAAGAAAGTGGGCAAGTCTCTTATCATTCTTGTTCTTTATGTTGATGATCTTATCCTGACTGGTAGTGATCCCAACCTTATAAACCATGTGAAGTCTAGCCTTAAAAGAAAGTTTGAAATGACAGACTTAGGACACTTACATTATTTTCTTGGTCTTCAAGTCTTGCAATCCAAGGAAGGTATTTCCCTTTCCCAATCCAAGTATGCCTGTGATATTCTATGCCATTTTCACATGGAAGACTGTAAGCCAGCCCCTTCTCCCTTTCAATCTGGAGTCAAACTTTCAGTCACTTGTACTTCTCCTGAAGTTGATGCTACCTTATACCGTCAACTTGTAGGAAAACTTTTGTATCTAACCCATACTCGTCTTGACCTTTCCTTTGTTGTTGGCCTTGTTGCTCAGTTTATGCAAAACCCATGTGAAAGTCATTGGAAAGCAGCTAAAAGAATACTTCGTTATGTTCGAGGTACAGTTCAGTTTGGGATTCATTACAATGCCGAAGCATCTCCTCTATTGGTTGGTTTCACTGATTCCGATTGGGCTGGTGACCCTGATGATAGGAAGTCTACTGCAGGTTATGTGTTCACTCTTGGTTCAGGACCTATTACATGGGCTTGCAAGAAACAAGGTGCCATTTCTCTTTCTTCAGCAGAAGCAGAGTATCATGGTGCCGTAGAAGCTAGTAAGGAAGCCTTGTGGCTTCGTCAGATCCTGTCAGAGTTTGGCTTTCAGCAGCAGCATCCGACTACACTTTGGTGTGATAATCAAAGTGCCATTCAACTATGCAAAGATCCAGTCCAACATCAGTGCAGCAAACACATTGAACTACACATGCACTTCATCAGAAAGCTCATTCATGACCATGTTCTTGAAGTGCAATATTGTTCAACAGATGATCAAGTTGCAGACGTCTTTACAAAGGCTCTCACAGAGGCGAAGTTCACTAAACTTTGATTTATGGTTGGAGTTCAGGAAGTTGTCACTAAGGGGGGATAGGCTCTAGTGCCTCCTTCCTTCTCCTATTGTGTCATATTTGTAAATCCTTCAATCCTATCCCAAGTTGTTCTTAAGGGGGGATGTTAGGATATTCCGACACATAGGAAATAGTTAAGTACAACTTGGTCTAGTATAGAGTTAGGTATAGAGTTAGGTAAAGTGTGTTTCTTTACTATGTACATTTTGTAACTTACAATCCGACGGTCACGATATGTAGTGATCTAGCGGTTCATTCTCTCCTCGGTATTACCGACACTTGATCCATGGCTTAACACTCGATTGGTCCATGATCTCTATTTAAAGAGCATGGAGGGTCATTTGTAGGTTAACCGTTCATGAGAGAATCTTATGTAAATTTTCATTCTTTTATTAATAAATTGCTTGAAGTGGCTGCAATTGCTCAGGCCATGGACTATTTCTCTCTTTGAGGGTTTTAACCATGTCAAAAGTACTGGTGTATTGATCTGCGATCTGTTTGTGAGCAGTGTCCTTTGGTGTTCTGTCTGAGGAACTTACCCTGTAAATTCCTACATTCATTTGCAGCAAATTTGTCAATTCTTGATATTGTATTATTTCGCCAAGAAGGTGTGTGAAAGTTGGGTATGTTACTCACTTCATTTGCAACAAAATTTGTCATTCTTGTTGTTGCAAAATTTCACCAGGAAGGTGTGTGAAAGTGGGGTATGTTACACACTTCATTTGCAGCAAAATTTGTCATTCTTGTTGTTGCATAATTTCGCCAGGAAGGTGTGTGAAAGTAGGGTATGTTACTCACTTCATTTGTAGCAAAATTTTCATTCTTCTTGTTGCATAATTTTGCCATGAAGGTGTGTGGAAGTTGGGTATGTTGGTCACTTCATTTGCAGTAAATTTGTCAATTCTTGATGTTTCATAATTTCACCAAGAAGGTGTGTGAAAGTTAGGTATGTTACTCACTTCATTTGCAGCAAATTTTTCAATTAAGCTCTTATGTACCCATACATGTTTTTGGGCTTATTGTACTTGTGTTTGTACTTGTGAGAGAGTTGAAGAATTGTACACATACATGAGAGTTTGTGTGTGTGTGAACAATGAAACTAACAACATGCATGAATGATTGACTTGTGTTGGTCGATTTCTTTTTTAACATGTATGATTGACAACTTGAGAATTTTCATTGTCATTGAACATGCATGAGTGATTGAAATGTGTTGGTCAATTGATTTTTTACATGTACGTTGTCAACTTGATAATGTTGATCATTTGCACATACATGAGTGTCGACTTGTGTCAATTGTTGTCACATGTATGTCATATCAACTTGGAAAAGTTGATTTTAGCTCCACGGATGAAAGGGAGATGTTGACGTATTATTGCATGAGATGTGAAATTCTTGTTGTTATGCAAAGAATCGTCAAATTGATGTACATGCTTATGTTTGGCTCTCAAGTCAAGTCAGCTTTATGAAGAGGCATGTTTTGTCGACTTATGTTTGGTTGATGATTATTTGTCAACTTTTTTATCAAACCATCGACCAACACACCAAAATGGTTTGTACACCAAGATGCAACAGTACATGGTGATGTTACATGATGTGACAATTGTTGCTTTGAAGGAACAAAAGAAGAGGTCGTCAATTTGTATTTCTTTCATAATTTGTTTTTCCATTTAATGGTGTTTCTTGTGACAAGATGTTGCAGGATTTTGGAAGGTCCATTCCTGAACAATATGCTCATGCTTAGAATTCATTCTCAAATCATGACATGAGCATCATGTTAAACTAAAGGATGATAGAGGCAAGAAACAAAAGTGGACGAGATGCCAAAAATTTGCAGCCATTGTAGACAGTTGTATGTATGGATGCCAAGATTCTCAGTGGGAAGGCTATCAGATTGTATTAGTTTTCCAAGCACCGAGGGATCGATGTGGTACAAAAAAAGTATTTTGTATCTAGAAAGTGTCCAAGAAGTGTTGGAATTGGGTCAACAACAAAAGGAGAATAGTGGTTGAAGGACATAGCCATTTGCAATGTAAGACATGTCAGTGTACCTAAGTGGTTGTCATGGGGAATTTTCAAGTATAATCAGTTGATAGAACTTGGGAAGGAGAAGAGTATTCAAATCTCATAAGGTAACCAGATTTTGTGGGGCCTAAACCTCGTCAGTGGGAAGGAGTAATCGAAATTTGGATTAGGGGCAAGAAATAACTCAAAAATCAAAGTGATCAGAATCGCTCGAAAGATGAATGACTGCGTCCGTCTCGGCGAAACAATCCAAATGCAACTCATTTCACTCAAAATAGAGTTCGTATGAGGAAGTTAGAGCCTACTGAACATTTCATCAAAGAGATAAAATTTTGAAAAAAAAAGGTTGAGTGGGCATCCGTATAGCCCAGTCAACAAGGAGAATATTCCTTTATAGGTGGACGAGTCATATGTTGACATGTGGCAGCGCATCATTGGGCAATAGTGGTTGAGTTGGTATAATCAGAAGGCAACACATGGCAAGCCCGGAGGCCCACATGTGCCCCTACATTGGTATGATAAAATTTTGTGGAGGCGCAGGGGTTTGACCCCACGACCTCCCCTCCGTAGTCCAAAGACTTCAACCAAATCTGCTAACCATTTGTTTCTTAATCGTAAAGGGTTTCACATATTGTTAATGTATGTTACGTTTAAGGTTGGCGGTAAGGGGAGGGCCAGTCCGCAAGCCAGCCCTCCCCATGTGAACACGCCCACCGTTACATCAAACGGTTATCAAAACCTTCGGCGTCTATAGCATAAACCACAACTATGATGGTTACAAAAAGACACATGAACGCTCTGGGGAATGGCTTACGATTAACATTTACACCGACAAATATCACATAAACTGTAACCACAAAACCTCAAACCCTTGCATGTGACTGCTATTCTAAAAATCGCTAATAGTTCATGTCAACAGTTATGAAAATTGTTCGGTAATTTCATTAAGCGTGTTTATGGTTGATTAATCCAGGATTAATTTAATTAACCTTCAGTTTAAAATGACGAGAATTTTGGTGGTGCCACTATTTTCAGGCTTGCCTCCAAAATTAGCGGCCCTAACTGGAGTTCTTCTAGATTTGGAGGAAAAATTGTAGGGAAACACTGTTTGAGCCATAACTGGAGCAATTGTTGACCAAATTGAGCTCAGGAAAAGGTTCCTAGCTAATTTCGACATTTTGAACACAATGGAATAGGTTTCCAAGGCAATGGGAAACTTCTATATGTGATTTTTCCACATTTAAGTTTTTTGAAGCCTAGGGCCACCAGGGAGAAGGTTAAGCCCATAACAACTGTGGTCCATTTGTAGAGTTTGGAGAGTCATTTGATGGGTTTTGGGGTGCTCTGAGTCCATTGAAGCAGATTGCAAGAGTTGTAAAGCATTGTCAACTATACTTTTTTCCATTTTGAGAAAACATAGAGGCCCAAGCCATGGAGACTGGACCAAGGAGATGTAGCCTAGGAGGGGTGAAATCCTTTATCAAAACATTGTGTTAAGTGTTTTTTCTTGATGGTTGCTGTTCATTTTCTTACTGTTGTTCAACACTTTACTTTCACGTTATTTTTCTCAAGAATTCATATAAAACTTGACAAAAAGCTTACCTGTTTCCAATCACAAACAACATAAGAGAACCCTACATAAGAAGCAATAGATAAGCAAGTGTTTATAAATCTGAAGTTGAAATTAGCACAACAAAACTAACATTTAGCTAAAGATCATTGAGAAAGGAGACTGATAGAGGTAACCTCAAACCAATATTTAGATTTGATAGGTAGCCCTACCAAGTCAGAGAGGGCTCTTTCAAGGATCTCATATCCAATGAAGTGACTAGAGAGGGAATCAGATGATACGCTAGATATTAAGCTCAATGGTGTTTGCTTTTTATGGTTTGCCGGATGAAGATTATAGATCTAGGAAATAGGATAGGGTTTCTAATGATCAATTGTAGAGATATAATGGGGCAAGGTAGGTATGCTTAGTGACAGAAGTAGGTTGTCATGGTGATCTAGAGATGAAAAGGTAGAGGATCAAAATGAGCATGTAACCATGAATTCATTCATCAAAAGAACAAGACACTAGCATGAAAACCTCATGAGAACAAAGCATATGACTTATGAATTTTGTTAAACACCTATGAGATGATCACAAGAAAGCATAGAGATGGTAGGAAAGAGAAATATATATTCAATTTAATGATAAACAGAGAAAAACACTGTCACAAAAGCATACCACAAGAATCCCAAGATAATAGCTGCAATTGCCTGTTATATTACTGCAAAAAAGTGTACACTAGCTCCAAGCTATGATTCTCAAACATCCAACCCTCTCTATGACTTAGATCAAGCTACATATAGACCAAAAACCACATTTCCCCCTCTCAGGGGTCGAATCCCTCATGATAGGAACAATTTACATGAATTTCTCCAACCAAACCTAAAACTAGGGAGGTTAAGAACAAACTCCCAATTTAGACCTAACTGATTCACTTTGACTTTACAAGCTTTGATGAGCATGAATCTACATGAATTTGACATTTACCAGCTCAATTCCATTTAATACATCACAAGAATAACCAAGAGGAGTAATTACATCACAAAACTTGAATTTGACCAAGAAAAACTCGAAAATTTCACTTGCTGACAGAAGTGCAGTGAATCTCCTTAGAAGTGCCACGAATTTGATAGAAGCACGATGAATAGTTTGAGGTCACTTTTGAGTGACTTTTCTTCATCCATATTCTGAACTAAAGGTAGATCTGGAAAGCCCTGGATGTATACTTGTCCCTAGAACTTTAAAGAATGCAAAAGAACTTCTCCAAGGTGGAAAAAAATCACTTTCTGAAGACTGCTCCAAAAGTGCAGTGAGGGGGTAAAAAATGAGGCAAAAACATGTTTTTTGGCATGTATTTTGACTTTTTCTCTCAATTTACAAGCTGAAATGGAAAACTAGTGGTATATATGACATGTAAAAGTCAATATTTCTCCAACCATGTAATACATTCATCATTTAGTGGCCCTGGGAAGAAGCGCAGCGTGAGCTCACTGTGCTTCTATACATCAAAATTTCCAAAATTAACCAAAAACTCAAAATTTGCCAAAAATTTGCCAAAAATTTATGCCAAAATAGGGCTAAACGATGGAAAAATATATATCTAACCATAAACATTTTTACACAACTTAGAGAGGTTTATTTTTCTAGGTATGTTATGAACAAAATCCTCCTCCTGTTTTCAACAATACTTTCCCATTTTTTTAGAATCCAAGTTCGACATTGGTCGCTAAAAATGCAATGAAAAATTGTAGAAGCGTAGCGAATGTTGGGAGAGTGATATGGGGGCCTTCCCAGAGGATTTTTGGGATAAAAGTGGTGTGGTTGGAAATATTATGATATATACTACACAATAGAGTCATCAAGAACTACAAACACCTGTGCCAAACCCATGAAAACTGTCTTGAAGTCAAGCTGTCCAAAAGTGTAGCAACTCTCCTGTAGCAACTGTATTTTGGGAATTTCTATCAAATCATAACACATGTGCATAAATTGAAGGAAATTTTGTTCTTTGGTCTATTATTGACAAAAACCACTTTCAATTTTGTAAAATTCATCTTCATTACTTCAGAAACTGATTTTGAAGTAAGACTATCCTTGTGTGCAACAAATGGCCTCAAAACCCTAAAAATTATGCCAATCACCTCTACTGATACCGAGAAGTCCATCCCTGCCATGGTGGTCTTTCTCCTTTTGAAATTGGTGGCAAATAAACTAGTTAGCTCACAGTGATAGCCCACCTCTTGTATTCTTTCACAAAACCCTAGGCAACCATCATCTTCAAATGATTTCTTGATGAATTATGAAACATTGATCTCTTTCATATTGGATGGCTCAAATCTAGAGACAAGACCCCCCTTATTGTACTTCTTCTTCTCATTGTCCATGGTTTCAGTTTTCTTGACAAAACCCTAGGTTTGGTAGGAGGAAAGGAAAGGGTGGAATTTGGGAAAACAAGGGAAAATGAGACAACAAGTTTAGGGAAGGGAATGGAAGGGATAGGGAATAAGGAAATTTGTGGGAAAATTCTACAGGGTAGGGGTAGCTGTTAGGGAGGTTAGAGAAGTGGAATCCCTTGAAATGGGTGAGGGTAAGAAGGAAAAAACCTGAAAACACAGTCCTAACCCAGAAATTTGCAAAAACACAGTGTGGGCTATGGTTTGTGGGGAAAATGGGGGAGATGAATGGAATGGGTATGTGAAATAGTTGGGGTCAGTATAGAAGGTGTATATGAGGGTGATAGAGTAGGAAAACAAGGGATTTTATGACTGAGATGAAGCAAAAACTTAGAGAAACCAAAATTGCAATGAAACCCTAAGAGAGGGATTTTCACTGAGTTTTCTAAGAAGAATGATGCATAAGAAATGTGACAAATGTCTACTTACTTGCAAAGGAGATGATAGAACCTATGAAATGATGAATGAATATCCTTGAATGCTTAGATTTGCCTCCTTTTACAAAAATGCAGTGAAGGCACCTGTAACGCAAAAGGCTAGGTAGGAAAGGGTTTTAATGAATAAATTCGATGCCCTAGTGGTTGAGATGAAGCTCAATGATGAAGAGGTGCTCAATGAAGATGAAATGAAGAATTAGAATGCTTGGATGGTCTTATTATAGCTCAAAAGTCAATTTTTTTCTTAGGTAGTGGTATTGCATAACATATGATTTTTGAGGAATGATGAAATGTGGTAGTGTACTGCAGCTTTTCAACTTTATTATGCAAGGTTACATCTTAACGAGGTGAGAAATTTACCTATAGAGATGACATGGATCCTATATGACCTAATGATGACACCAAATGCATATTTAAAATCATGATTTGGAACTTTGAACCCTTACAATATGCATAATTTATCTTGATGACCAAAACAATGACCAAGACACTCTTTTAATGCTCTATCACAAGGAGTGATGACATGACCATGACATAATTTTATGACCTTGAGTATGGAGGGAGTAGTAAGGACCTAGAACTAACCAATGATCAAATTTATGTGAAAATTTATTTGAAACTATAACAATATGACCTAGGAACCTATCATGTAGAATTCCTGTAGAAACTTCGATAGATCTAGAATTCTAGTTAAATTAAAAACAAGTAATTTGCTGATATTCAAGAGAGGAGAGAAAGAATTTTCTCCATAAAATCAATGTATTAAATTAATGAACAATAATAATACATGAGCAACCAAACCTCTAATCCCAAAGGGAGGTGGTTATATAGAAATTGTCGAATCTAGAAAACTAGGAAAAAACTAGTAAAAAACTAGGAAAGGCTAAGAAAAGCTAAAGGGAGGCCTAAAATAGAAACAATAACTCATGACAACCTATTCCAACTATCAGTCACGAGGAAATCATGAGGAGGGGCACATTTCCTAAGGAAGGCAACTTTAAAACATGCTAAAATGGTCCGAGGGACCAAATCCCTTGATTTATGGTGGAATCTTCATGTGGGGCACCAATCCTCAAATAACTCAAGTGGATGAGGTGTGGTTAGGTGTGAACATGCACTTAGATGTCTAAATGGTTTAGGAAAGTGGTTGGCCCAATATTTCCATAATATTAAGCCTTTAAAGGAAAAAAACAAGGGAAAGTTGGTCCACCGAGCTAGTTTACCAAAAACCAAGTGTGAACATGATTTTTAGTGCATGTGGCTAAGTCAAGGATACTTAGGCTAAAAAATAAATGTACATGTTAGGATTATATTCCAACATATCAACCACATTGAAAGAGTACATTTGATCATTGGTAACTCATAGACACTAACAGGGCCCATTACACCTTAAGCCCAGAGGGCTTATTTTCTTTTATAATCCTCCATGCCTTTGATTTTATGCCTGCATAGAAACAAATCCTGGTGCCATCCTTAGCCTCTAGCCTTTCTTTCTCAGTGAAATTTTATAAACACCTCTGAGGATGCCCATCTGAGGTTACATGTCAAGTGGGTTTTTCATTCTCCTTTATGTGCACCATTACCATTGGTCCTCTTTTGCTAATTTCTTTGCCACAGTGTCCTAGAGACTTGTTAGCTTACAAAGTTTCTTTTGTGCATTTTAATGTTCCTTCTGGGGCTGCACCGACAGGGTGACATTTCGTAGGGGTTTTCTTATTGCTTCCTGGCCTCGATATTGTATGCCTCCATGTCACAAATATTAGTAAGCCTGGGGCATCTCCTTTTATGCTAACTTTGAGACCTTTGGGTTCCCTGTTTTGGGGTGATGTATCCCGGTGGGAACCACTTTTGCGGTTGTGGACCAATAACGAATCTACTAGGGTGAGTTGTTACTTCCACACCTTCTACTACCATGTCTTAGCACTAAATCAACCCAAATTCCATAGCTTGTGCACATTTTAAACCTTCTGGGGAAGCCCTTCCAGGTGGACATGTTCCCGATGATGTCATGCTCATGTCAACATTGCCATGTGGTGCCTCCTAAGTGGTGACATGTGTCACCTAGATTTGGCCTACTTGACCACCTGAAAATGTCAAAAATGCATGCCATATTTCCTTTGGTCGTTATTGCCACACCACCTATGATTATGTCATGCTGCCATCGTTTTCCACCATGGATGCCATGTTGTTTGTATGGGCCAATATAATCACGTCAAGTGTCATCTACGCTGTCAAGACTACATAGGAATAAAGGGATCCATGACCTTCATTTTGCGAATATTTCCTTTGTTGAGTTTTATAAGGGTCCCGAGCCATTTAATTGCTGTGTCGAGTGCCACAACTTCTCTGTGCCATGTCATCTCGAGAGTCTTCAAACTGTGCTGTGCCTTTGGCTCTTTTGGGGAAAAACCTTCCAAAATTGCATGTTACATATGGGCCCGCTTTGCTTCTGCCGCACACCAATAAATTCCTTTTACCTTTCTGCCTTTCTCCAATATAATCATGCCAAGTTTCATTCAAGATGTCAAGAGTACAAAGGAAGAAAGGGGTCATTGAACTTTGTTTGGCTAGGATTTCATTTTTTGAGTTTTTATAAGGTTCCCAGGCCATTTACTTGTTACATCGATTGACATGAATTCTCAGTGCCTTGTCATCCTGGGAGTCTTCAAACTATGCTTAGCCTTTGGCTCTTTTGGGGATGGACCTTCCAAATTTGCATGTTACATATGGGCCCACTTTTCTTCATCCGCACACCAATTAATGTCTTTTCCCTTGTTGACATCCTTTGGGGCTTACGTCATCTTGGAGGTTCACCTTTGCACACATCTTAGGTGTTTAAGGGGAAGGCCTTCTGGGGTGATTTGGCTTGGGGGACCACCACACTGCAAATTCTTGCAATATCTTCTTGTCCTGCTACTGCATTAAATGCTCCATGTCCACTTAGTGCATTTTCATTTCAGCTATCTTCCTTTGTGCACTACTTCGAATTGTCCAGGGAAACTCCATTGAGATAATGGGTTATGTGGGATCTCCCACTGGCCAATGAAGTTGCTTCTACTGCGGTGCTATCATGCCACGTCCTCTTAGATTTATGTTTAGATACTCTGCCAAAATTCTTTGCTATGTTTGGAAAGAATGCCAAACCTATTCCAATTTGACCTAGGTTCACCAATTTAACTTTGCAACTTTTGACTTTGGGGGTACTGAAATTTGACTGATAATAACTTATGATATGGGAGGCCATTTGCAAACTCATATATACAATTGGAAATCTATTTCCAATGTCTATTCATATAAGTACTTTCTAAAAGCTCTTGAATTGATATTCTAAATTGGAATTGGCTCCAAAATGTCTATGCCTTCATTGTTTTTTCCTTTACCATACTTTGAGTTGATCTTCATTCTTCTTGTAACCATGTCTGATTTTGCCTTCATCTTCTTAATATTTTCCATCAATAACAACACATTTCTAACATGCTTAATATCCCCACTGGATCACATGGTGCTATAAGAACCACATTACCATCCACATCATAAATTCCTACTTTTGTAGGTAGAATAAAGTTTCCTTTTGGAGGTTGAAGAGGTGGCAGAGGAGATAAAGGAAATGGATTGAAATGATGACAACAAATGGGATCCTTTTGGATTTCCCATTCAATATATTGACATAAATGTTAAAGTGAAGAAATCTCTTCATATATACTTCCCAACTTCCATTGTATGAGATCATAATACTCATAAACATTTCTTTTTGAATTTGAAGGATAAATATCTTAAATGGTTCATGAGTTTAGATATTAATTCAATAAGATCATGCGATGATATGAAAAGGATATTTCTAGAAAAATGTAAAGTCTATTGTATACATCATGATATTAAAGGGGGAATCCTTAAAATGACTCAAAAAGAAGATGAGAGGCTTGAGGATCTAGTAGACATATTTATGTACAATGTTAAGAGGGAAAAATTGCATAATTAAGGATTTGATACATTAAAAATCCTCTTACTTAGAGAAATTAGAGACAAGTGGATTGATCTCCTTAATCTCATGGGAAAATGAGATTTTTATCAATTATCATTTGAATATATTTGTGAATAATGTAAGCACATATCAATAGGAAAATAGAAGTATGGAAAATACCCTCGAGATCTAATTATGGCAAGAGTAAGTAGATCAACATCAGGATCAGTATATCGAGCCAAACTTGACAATTTTCTTGATAATTTTAAATCATATATTCTTGGTAATTTAACTGAACGAATTGATATGTTAAGAATGAAAAATAAGAAAAAATATGAGAATGTTTCTTTGTCCATATTTTTCCCTAAATGTAAAAAGAAACATGCTTTGTGTGAATGTTCACTTGATAGCATTGAAATTTGTGTTATTTGTGAAAAATTACATGTCGCAAAAGATTTCCCATCACTACCTGGATTGAAATTTGTTTATCAAGAAGATAGCGGAGCAAGTACAACATCAGAACAACTATGTTATGTACATCCAAGGAGAACATGACAACCTCGTCAACCCAATATGCTACAAGATTTTAATTCTCAATATGAACCTTCAATGCATCTATTTTCTTTTCCTGCAAGTTTTTGTATGAAGATGATGTTGGAGGGTTTCTAGATATGTAGGAAGTTTACTTGAATCACCGTACACAAGTACTTGTCAACGAAATTTTCAATTTCAAAGTTTGTACTTTTTCCATAGATAGGAGCATTTTTTATCCATAACAATCCATGTTCATGTTGGCTTCCTCGCTTTTGGAATTTTTTTACAAAGAAATAGTCAATGACCTTACCAAAGTACTTGGATTCATTTAAAATTAACTAGATTGCAGCATTCATTCTACTTCTATAATATCACACACAAGTAGTGGAGTCATTTCTAATCAACATATCAATATCATCTTCTTCTACTTGGATTTTAGTTGAGGATTTTTCTTTTGCTTTATTTGTTTCAAAGCCTTTACTAAACGCTCCCAGAGACACTCGACATTTCTAAACAAGAAAAAGAAAGTCCGTGGACCCAATTGTTGAATCATTGTGTATAATTTCTTGTGCAAATGCAAAAAATAGTCTGGTGATTTCCGTATTAGTTTAAGATCCATATAACCGATGTTCAATTTCAGAATGCATTTCAGTTTGCTTTTGTTCTAACATCTTTAATTATTAACATTTTTCCTTTTAACTATCATTTTCCTATTCAAATCCAAATACAATTAAAAACATGGCAGAGGACAATTTGCACTAATTTGTAAAACAAATTCATTATATGATACACAAATCACGATCTTTATGCAAAAATTTTCATCAAGCAATATCATGGTATGTAAAGTTTTTTGTAACATTGTTTGGTCATTTTTTCCTATAGAACAATGTTGGAAAACTCATCTTTTTCGAATATCCATCTTGGAATATGCCTAAAGTCCTATAGCGTTCACTAGGAGCAATTTTTAATTGATTATTATGAAGATCATAAGTACCATATGAATCACTAATTACAAGTAATAGTGTTTTTGTGAATATTTCTTCATCATAGTCATCATTATCATCATTGTTTTCTATACATATCTCAAATCCATATGCATGCTTGTTTTGATCAAATATTTGTTTCCAATTTTCATTCATTTTAACATTCTCTAGTTTATAAAGCATATTTTTACACAATCGTGTCAATGCCTTCATCGCTTTCTGAACATGAATTCGCCCCACAACAAATGTGCTCTTGAACAAAAAATGTCTTTTAATTGCCACATCCACTATACTAGATTCATTTATGTCACAAGGAAGTGTAGTTTGAATTCGAGATGTGTTAACGGGTACATTGATTTGTCCACCAGTCAATGCCAATTGTGCTTTTCTAAAATGCTTCCCAAGTTCTCATATTTGCAAAAATGGTAATCATAGTGATATTATTCTTTCTTCCAATTCATACAATTCTTTCACTATGGATATTTATTTATTCTAGCTATTTTTCTCAGAAATTGCAATTTTGATAGTCTTGTCATTGTCTAATTCTTTTTTGCATTTTTTGCATACACACCTATTTTTGGAAACATTTCTCTATTTATATGAAATCTTTTTTAAACCAAATTTGATTTCATATCGCACAATCATAAATTGGTACATATTGTACTTTTTTAAAGTATTGTTTTTTGGCTCTTGTTTCAAATGTATAATCGGGCATTTGTAAAGATTCCTTATGTTTATTTGAATAAATCGCACTCAATATTTATTTTGATCGTTTGGATGTTTTTTTAATTAGAATTGTTTCAACCACATCCTTATTTCTTATATGTTTTTTGATTTGATGCAATGATACATGTGATCTCTTGTTTCTATTGATAAGATTTGTATTAAGTCCCATGGTATCTTTATCTATGTTCGTGTTTCTTAAGCCATTCACATTATCCCCATTATGCTTTTTATAGGGTTCTTCTATATATTGTTATTCATTAACTCCTTCAATATCACATAAAATGTTTTTCTCTTTTACTATTTCTTTCAAAGGTTCAAAATGCAAATGATTTATATTCATTCGAAAATTTGATCACTTCGATGGATTTTTTAATTAGACTTGTTACAACAACATCCTTGTTTCTTATATGTTTTTTGAGTTGATGCAATTATAAGCATGATCTCTTGTTTTCATTGATAATATCTATATTAAGTTCCATGGTATCGTCATATATGTTCATGTTTTTAAAGCCATTCACATTATCCCAATTTTGTTTTTTATAGGGTTCTTCTATATATTTCTCTTCGTTAATTGCTTCAATATCACGTAAAATGTTTTTTTTCCTTTACTATTTATTTCAAAGGTTCAAAATCAAAACAATTTATATTCGCTCAAAATTGGATAACATGCAATATCGTTGCACCTTCCTTGATTTTTTTTTTTGCACTATAACAATCAACGTATCAATAGACCATAAGCATATAGTTATATTCAAGATATAGCATAGATAATCATAAAAAAATGGCCACCATATATATTCCCTTTTTCAAATGGCACTACCAATTGTATAATGTATCCTTTCCAATCTACTATTCTAGGGAATTACATGATTGCATTTTTGTTCATGTATTTTTATATGCACCTTGATGCGAACAAATCATTATTCATAATTGCATTGCAAAAAGTATATGCAATTATGAATCATTAACAGGGCACACCATATTAATTTTGTGTTAATTGGCATATTGTTTCAAATCAAATTTCACCATAAAACTCTTGAACCCAAACATTCTCTTAAATCCATGCCTCCTCATGGTTTCTTATATTTGCATCCATTTATGTTCCATTTCTTTGTATTTTTCTATATTGATCATATGTTCATGATAAATTAATATTATACTTCTTTTCTTGCATAAAAGTGGCTCAAAATGTCCAATAATTGGATTTTTGTCAGAATATTAAGTTCGATCACGTAATGTATCTACACCTGGATTTTCTTATGTTGGTAGGGAAGTATGGTATACCTCTAACTTTGGATCAATATCTAATCTTACTAGTGGAACAATATGTCGTAACTATCTTCTCATAAATTTGAATTAAAACACAAATAGATTTTCATTCTTGCGTTTGATCAAAGTCTTAATGGGATTATTAGTCAATTTGATAATTGGTGTATACAAAATATGTCCCCCCCATAGTCCTCATTCTTCTAGAATTATAAAATTTGAAGCTGATTTTGTTGTCTTTTCCAAAAATTCATTTGGGATATTTATAGCATGCATCTCTATCAATACATCTATGTTCAACTCATGTTGATAAGATAATACCTCTTTAGCATTTTGTCACTATAAACAATTTCTTAACTGTTCTATCCCTTCTCCTCGTAATTCTATTGATAGTTATCTAAAATGCAATAGAATTTGCATAACATCAAATAATAAATCTCCTACAACATATCTAAAAATTTGTTTAAATGAAATAGATTATGCTGGTATAGAATTGCATCTATACATTCCCTTTTATAGAAAACATATGCTTTTCCATTGATGCCTTAAAAATCATGCTTCAAAGATGTTCTAAATTCACTATAACATATCGCTCCATGATACACGCAACACAACTACTCTTAAAAAACTGAAACTTTTGGATTTATTCTCATGTCACTATTAATATCGGTTTATCCATATTACAAATCGTATATGAAACTCCAATACCTTTGAGAAAACAAATTTGGAATAAAGAACAATCAGGATGACGAACAACACGATATAGGTATTTACCATAAAGCCATTAGATAATAGAGAATATATACATTAATGGCATAAGCATATATCTAGATCGACGATGCAACTTTAGTTGAAAAGAGTGGAGAAATTATTTTGTTATTTTTTTCTAAGCTAGTTAAAGTTACTTGACTCAATATTCTCATAGGGTTAATGAATTAGCAAGTACTATTATTAATAATTTTCCCTACAAACCTACATAACTCAATACAAATTTCAATTCATTAAAATGGGATTTCCATTCATTCTGTACATGCACAATTTTTCTTTTGGTCTTTGTAACAACCCTGCGTTAAAATTTCATGTAGTAAAGGTTAATAAAGGCAAAATAAGATGAAGGTTATGAGACACACATTCCAAGATGAATGATTAGGAAAAGAACTATAGTGGGTATCACTTTCGGTCTAATAATGGCTAAGGAAATTGGCAAAGGTAAAGAGGCATTAATTGGCATTTAATTATGAGAAATGAAGGAAAATAGGAGAAAAGGAAGGTGAAGGGACACATGTTTGCATGCAAGGGAAAATATAAGTAAAATGAAGAAAATAGAGGCCTCAAAGATAAAAAGGCTTCTAAAGATCAGAGCAAAACATTTTGTTAGCTTTAGCTTGGGTTTAGCGAGAGAGAGAGAGAAGAGCACCAAGAGGATGAAACAAGCAAGAAAGCAAAGGAAGGAAAAGGACAAGCAAGGAAAGCAAAGAAAAGAAAGAAGAAGGTTGTATCAACAACTTCAACAAGAGGATTTTGCAAGTAACAAGCTGCATATGTGATTTTCTAGTAGATGTGTGAATACATGGTACATACATTTGTTTATTTGGTTCATTTGCTGTCATTGGCATGGATTTTGTTGGGTTTGAGAGAAGTTTCATCCTTTCCTTCCCATTTCCTGGATAGCCATGGTGTGATGGGATATATTTATGGTTGAGCTTTGGATTGCTGGAATATTTTGGATTTAGGTGAGGTGGTGTTAGGAAATTTCGCATGGGTTGGGCGTCAATATGGTTTTCTCTGAGAAGCCCTTGATAAGTGGGTGGAGATAGGAAAATTCATCAAGGGATGGTGAAGGAATTCTAAGGAATCCGAGCTTGTTTTGGTTTTGTGATCTCTTGATTGGTTTTGGCGGGATCATGATAGTTTGAGGGTGGAGGTGGGTTTAACTCTAGATTCCCTTAGTTTTTTATGTTTTGGTCTATCCCATGAAATCCCACTTTCATTCTTGGAATATGGTATGGGGGTGATTGGCTGAAAAAAATATTTGATTCAACTCATTCTATGGTCGAGTGGTATGTGGAAGTCCCTCACTTGGTTGGATTTTGCATATGTTAATAAGCGCTCTTTTCCTATCATGATTTAAGAACATTTTCACTTGTTATTATTTTTCTTTGATGGTTGTTTTTTCATGGTTAATATTCTGGTTATATGTTGGTTATAAGCATGGTTTTATAATATGTTCTAGCTATGGCTCTTATTATGCTTTGATAAGTTCATGAATGGTTGATGAATGCATGGGATAACAAGTGTTTTTGTAGTGACTTGAGAGGGAATTAGACCTTCTCGATGTTTTTAAACTAAAGTACATATATTTACACTCAAACATTCATTCATGACCTTTAACTTACATGTTTTCCACGTGTTTGATGGAATGCCTAGTATGTTCTATTCATTCTAGGTCAAGTTTCTAATTCAAGTTTGAGTGATTAGCATTGTCGTCATGTTATTTATTATTTTGAGAAGTTACAGGTGGTTCTGGATAGTGGTCTAGAGGTTGGCTTGGAAAAGTGGCTAAGATCTTAGGATTGTACCCTCTAAATTGAATATTTTGGGCTATAAATGCATGGAGGGAGTTTTGTGCATGCGGTTGGAGGCCTATAACTGCACCCAAGCCTTGTCATGCATGCAATTGGGGACTTACGGCAGTGAAAAAGAGCCCCAACTTAGGTTTTGGTCACCAAGGGTGGTCTTTTAACCCCTGAGTGTTCCTAAAGCCTTGAGGGATGTTGTGAGTTGTGAGTTGTCAGCCCCACTTCCGTAATTGGGGGTTGGAGGTAGAGTCATGTCATAGTAACTCTTTGTCTCGTGTTTACCCTGGTAGGCCAGTGTAATTAGGTAAATGTTAGAGGGGACAGTTATAGATTGGTATTAGAGCTTCCAAGTTCAAACACTTGGATTGGATGGGCTAGATGCATGTTGTTATGCATGCATTTTCATGGTTATGGTTGTTGTGCATGAGGTCATTGTATGCCGTTAGTGTTATCATGCATGATGTTGATATGTTGATGTATATGTATATGTATATATATATGTATATCTATATATATGTATATCTGTATATATATATATATATATATATATATATATATATATATATATATATATATATATATATATATATATATATATATATATATATATATATATATATATATATATATATATATATATATATATATATATATATATATATATATATATATATATATATATATATATATATATATATATATATATATATATATATATATATATATATAGATAGATAGATAGATATAGATATGTGTTAGCCTCCTGTTGCAACAGGTTTCATATTTCATGATTGACATTTTTACATGCCAAATATGTCATCTTTCTTGCAGCAAGGTTCCATATTTCTAGAGAAGAAAAACCAGGGGAGAAGTACTGGAGTATACCAATTCAAATGTTACTGCTGTTTCCAATTTTGATGAGTTGTTCCAGTTTTGAAGAAGTTCTTAAAGGGAGGTCCAGACCATCTAATCCTGGCTTCCCTACGTTTCAATTTCCTGTTTTAGAATATAGAGAATGACATCTGTCCAAACAGTTTAATCTTGGCAGATTTGTAGATAGGTAGAGAATCAAAAGGACCCAACTGTTTAATCTGGGCCCTGGTAGAAATAAGTGCAGATCTAGATAGGAAAATTCAAAAGAAAAAATTGTGAATCTGGGTTTGCAAGTCCAAATGCACCCAAAATAAAAAGAAGAAAAAATGTTAGGACAGTAGGCTGGGTAGGTAGCCGTTCGATGGCAGAGTGATGAACAGTGATCAATTTAGTACCTCAAAATGTCTTATTCTTCCAGATCACAGTTATCGGGCAGTTTTGTAGCTTCATGAAGGTACTCAGGCTGAAGATTCATTAACATCCCCCTCTTCTCATTCCCCCCCCCCAAGTCACTTACTAACATCCCCCAAGAGGTCAAGATCTGCTTGAGCCTCTCAGTCACATCGTTTCCATGACATGTGCCTTGGTGAGGATCTCCTTCACTCAAGGACTGCTCACTCATCATCTGTGAGTCTTCTTTTCCCCAAATGGCATAAGGTCTCACACCTTAGTGCCCTCTCTTCATCTCCATATTAACTTTTAACGTTATTATCTAGCTCCCTAACAATTTTTCCTTTCCCCTACTAAAAATCATGTATATAACACTCCCCTATGTAAATATCCCATCCCTGGCATTATAGCCATAATTATACTAAGTCAGGGAAATCACAGTCCATCTGGGACTGTTTTTAGCCCATCCGTGTCATTGAGGAACTAGTTTGACATCTGGTCAGCTAGCAACCTCTCCCTTAACCCTAAAACCCCCAAAGAAACCCATGTTTTCACCTTCCCCTTGTAAAATTCCACCCCACCGCTGTAAAAACCCACATTCCGCCCCTAACCCAAAGTTCCTGTGCATAATTATTAACCTGCGCCTTTATTTAACCCCATAAACCCGTTTTTCTAAGTTTATAACCCATCCGCCGCGCATATTAAATTCGGAATATTCCTGTGAATATTCCCACTCGTTAACCCCATATCCTGTCGTGTCCGCCGCGAGCCATCCGATCCACAACCCCGCAGATCTACGGCTGGCGGGCATCCTTATCCCCGACGTGCCCGACCTTTAAAGTCCAGGAGTTCGGTGGTTTCGCCGCCGTACTCCCGCCACGCGTCAGGCGCCGGGCTGTGGCGGAGCCCCTCCCTCCAAAACCGCTATCCCCCATAAGCGGTGCGCCACATACCGCTTACCGCCTAGTGATGTCACCAGCCCACGTCACCCCCCTTGTACAGACACCCGATGAGTCACCCGCTTGCGTGGCCTCCTGCCACGTCACTGCCACGTGTCCTGCCACCGTACCTGCCACGTCATCGTTCGTACGTGATGACGTCATGCTGACGTCATCCCGCCATGTCGCCATGCTGACGTCACCCACCGTACAATGCTGACATCATCAGCCCTTTTTGGACGCAGAGGCGAGAAAATCGCACTTCGGAGCCCGGAATAGAATTCTGAGGCAGTTTTTGATTCGCTCATCGCAGGATTTTTTGGGCCAAAATGGAGAATCTTCAAGGAATCTTCGCTCCATGCAGCCCCAGGAAGCCCGAAAAGACGCAGAAATGATCATTTTTCTTCACAGAGCAGGCTGAAAGGATCAGAAAACAATTTCAAAGGTACAGAGGCCAAACAATGGCCATTAAATCATGATTAGACCTGCAGTACATCAGATCAGCAATCCAGATTTTGTCAAAGAGTATCCGCCGAAGATATTTTAGTGGCTCGAAGCAGCTAAGAATTAATGAGCCCATCAGGAAGTCAAATCAGGTAGCTAAAGTCCATTCCTGCACTCAAATCACAGCTTAAACTTAAATGCAGGTAGGCTTTGAGGAACAGGAACCCATGCATATTTATTTCAGAAGACACTACACCAAGCCACCAAGGACCACATCATTCACTCAATTCTGATACGGTGACCCTCAGCGCCGCTCAAGAGATTTTTTGCATTTAATTCCAGATAGAGTTAGGTCAATAAATGATGTTTTGTGACTTGATTAGGTCAAGTTGTAATAAAAGCAGTAGATAGAAAGTTTTTCCCTATATATACCACCCTCTGTATAGTTTTAAGGGTTGGTCAATTGAGAATTTCAAGAGAGACTCGCAATGTACACCTGAGTTCTTCCATAATCAAAGATTGCTGAAAGCTCGGAGAACGAACTGTCTGTTGTTGATGAATTTTTTGAAGAGTTGAAGATGGAATTCCTGCGCTGCGGCCTGAAGCAATGAGTGCCTCTTATCTCTGTTTATGTGTTTACCATTATCTAAATAGCAGGACGAAAGAATAGCCTAGAATAAGTTTAAACACTCTCTATGCTCAATTTCTGCTATTTCTCTGTGTTTTCGTCTTAATGAATTGGTTATGAATATGAATTCCTCCCGGCTCATATTTACCCCAATTTACCTGTGTTTTCCAATTATCTAGGGATTCTTAACTGCCCCTGGGTAGCGCTCTGTCATCTCCTCTGTTAAGCCAATTGAGAGATTCTTTACTGCCTCTCATTGCTTGGCATCTCTTCCATCCATAAAACCTGAAAGTTGCTTCGACCTCAGCTATCCGGCTCCATCTTCCCTCACTGTGTTTAAAGAAATATAACAGCTTTTCTCATCCTTGACTCCACGCCCAATGGTTCGAGAAACTTAGAGTATACACTGCCTCTCAAGCTAAAGAATCAATTTTCCCACCAAAACAAAACAAGGAACCCCCTGAGCCCAAGACCTAGCCTGAAATCCTTTCAAACAAAGTTAAATCTAAAAGAGAGAGCCCTCTCTGATTGCAGGTTGGCTAGAACCTGCGGTCCAAAGTTGGTTTGTGGTTACCTCAGCCGTATCCCTTTCTTAACCTTCAGGGACAACCTGAGTGATAACATAATGGTGACTCCACTGGGGAACTTCCTCAGTTAATTTTATAAAGTTTCACGAAGAAGGTTTAAAAATCCCTTGTAGAAATTGATTTTCTAATTGCTGTATATTTCCTAAAACTACAGATGAAGCCTGAATGTCAGCCAGGAAGCCTTTGAAACTGTTTTTGTTTTACATTAACAGGTCTAGATAAAAGCTGCTTCAGTCAATCTTCATGCTAGTTTTAAGATATACACAGCCATTTCAAAATCTTATCTGGCCCCTGTAAATACAAAATATTCCAAAAAATATACCCAAAAAACAAGTTCGGAAGCTGGCTCCCAAGAAAAACCCGCGATACACAAGGTCAAACCCAGACCCAGATCCCCCAGCTGTTTTTCAAAACCCTAACATAATCCCTAAAATCCTTAGGAAGCAACAAAGACAGGAAAATTTTGCTGATTTGAGTCCTGAAACAACTTACCCTAGCTCTGTTCCAACTCCTGTCAAGGTTTTATTCCGGTCCACCCCTGCTTCCCCTAGCTCATCATCTACATCTCAAAGCCCTCCCTTCACACCTTCATTCACCGCACATATTCCCATTACAACCACTGTTGTTACTACCGTTCCTATTACCCCTGTTGTACCAGTCGTTCCCGTTGTTCCAGTTATCCCTGTCATTCCTATAAACCCTGCAAATATGGCTAATAGATATGCACCCCTGCAATTACCTGCTAACGCTGCAGCCTTGCCTCAAGATTACCAATCCAAAATCACATATTTTGATTCCACTGGTGCCTTCACAGCTATTCAGCATGCCAAAAAGATGCAAGACTATTTTGAGAACTATGAAATAGATGATGACAGCGTGAGAATGAGAATTTTTGTCCAGAGCCTGACAGGTGATGTGAGAACTTGGTTCAGATCACTTGCTGCAAATTCTATAACCACTCCTGACGAGCTTTACCTAGCCTTTACCAACAGATGGGAGAAAAAGAAAGATCCTCTGCACATACTAGCTGAATATGATACAATCAAACGAGGTCCTCAAGAGACCGTTTTGGAGTACTGTGCAAGATTCAACAATGTATATAACGCGATACCACAGAATTTAAGACCTCCACCCGATTTAGCCTTATACAAATTTCCCGACGGTTTTGACCTTGATATGGCATATCAGCTGAAAGAAAGAGCTCCCGCAACCCTTGAAGACGCGCAAAAGGTCGCCGTCACGGTAGAAGCCAACTTAATTGCCAAAAGAAACAGAGCAAGAATGGAAAAGAGAACCACCTTTAAGGAAGAACCCTCAGCCTTTGACCAGAAACTTGACGCTATCATTAATGGCCTGCAAAGACTAGGAGAAAGAGTAGAACATGTTGAGAGAAAAGCATCATGGGAAGGGCAGCAGTCCAACACTATAAGAAACCTGAATTTTAGGAAGACACATAACATAAATGCTAGTAGGCCTAACCAAGACCAGGATATTAGACCCCCTTTTCAAGATAACTACGTAGAAGGATCCACATCCAGTCAGCCTATAGAAGACGATCACATAAATGTAATGGATCTAAAGGGTGAGCATCAAACTTTCCTGACACAAGAAGACCAGAATGAACATGATGATAAGCAATTTCAAACTAAAACTGGCGAATCTTTTGATTTTAAACAAGGTTATGATACTGTTGTATATGAAGTACACAAACAGTATAAGCTCAGAACTAGGACCATTGACATCTCTGAGCCCAGCAAGACAAAGGAAACCAAACAGCCCAACAAAATTAAAAACACAGCTGTCATAACCCAACCAGCTAACACGACTGCCTCAAACTCCAGTCAAGTCACTGTAGAGGACATAATAGACACGCAGCCTGCTATTGACTAGCATTTGACATCTCCTTTCTCAAAACAAAACTCAAACAGCGTCCCAAAAAGTATTCCTAAGATTGCCAAACTGCAAGCAAATACATCCCATAGCATTGATAAACAAGAGCAAGTCGTTGAGATTTCAAATGAAGAGGGAAAAACTACCAATGCCAATACCAAGACTCCCCCGGAGAAACCTTTTAGTTTAGAAACAGAGATTGGAAAACTCAAGATAGCCATTCCTCTTTCAGAATTGGTTAAACACGATGTGTATAGGCAACAAATTCAAAGATCATTGCAAATCCCAGAAAATAAAGATGATGTAAATGTTTTGGATGATTCCCCTGAACTGTTATTTGGCCTAGAGGTTAACGGAAAATCTACCTATGGACCTGTCCCACCCTTTTATGTCAGTCTGCATATACATGACAAAGTTTTACACAACGCTATGTTTGACTCAGGGGCATCACACAATCTTATGCCCAAAGCAGTAATGGAAAAACTGAACCTTGATGTTACAAGACCTTACAAAGATTTATACTCATTTGACTCAAGTCAAGTGAAATGTCTAGGTCTCATCAAAGACCTATGTGTTTCCCTAGTCCAATATCCGAACAAGACCATTCTCATGGATGTAGTGGTCGCTGATATTCCTCCCAAGTACGGTATGCTACTGTCAAGATCATGGGGAGCGAAGCTTCAAGGATCCCTTCAACTAGACCTTTCCTATGCTACCATTTCAGTCTTTGGGCAACCAAAGAGACTGTATAGAGAAACGCTCATGAAATATGTAGTGAGTAGTGAAAGCAAGCCTGAAAATTTTCCCATTTATTCGATCCATTCTGATATGGATTCTTTCATTTTATTTAATGATGATTTGGATCTGCCCACCAATAAGGAGCCTTTCGCTCTAGAACAACAAGTGCACAACAGTGAAGAAGCGGTTACCCATAATAAAAAGATTGTCAAAACAGTAAATGCAACCAGCATGTTACAAGAACATGCCCAAACAAAAATTTTAGACCTGCCCAACCCCGATTCGGATAACACTCCTAGCATTGTCAACAGGCATGAAATCACATGGTTCTTAGAGTTTGATGGCTCCGTTAACAAGTTAGGAGCAGGGGCAGGTGTCTGGATTCACAATACATATGATAACCATGCAGAAGGACATGCCTATAGACTGAATTTCAAATGCACAAATAACATGGCAGAGTATGAGGCTCTGCTGTTAGGCCTTAAACTGCTGAAAACCCTAGGTGCTGTAAAAATATCTATCTTAGGTGACTCTGATCTAGTCATACAATAGATAAAAGGTAATTTTGTTACCAATGACAATAGAATGAGAGCCTACAAAACATCTGCTATTGACATACTCTAGTCATTCACTGAATTCAAGCTTGACAAGATTTCCAGAAATCACAACATTCATGCACACAGCCTAGCCACCTTCGCGAGTACATGCAAGCTCCCTTTTGACCCGAATCATCACTTCACAGCCGAAATAAAACATAGACCCACTGTCCCAAATAATGTAAGAGATTGGCAAGTATTCGCGAATGATGCCCAGATTAACAATTTCCTTACCCTTGCGCACGAATTCTCAAATATACACATTGACACGGATGCCATGACAGATTCTGAACAGTAGAGAAATGAAAGTCAGCAAGCTTTAGATGCTGCAACAACCAAACTGATTCTAAAGCCAACTGTTTTTGACAATGAAAACATTGAACATCTAAGACAAACACAGGCAGAAGAAATAGAAATCATTCACCTAAAGGATAATTTTTTGCCCGCTGGGCTAACTCCACTAGAAGACATGTTTGATTCTAATGACGTTCCCAGAAAACCAAAATTGCAACCAATAAACACGGAAATTGAAGAACACAACATTGGGACACCAGAGAATCCAAAAATGATCAAACTGTCCAAAAATTTTCCACTCAATCAAAAGCCCAAGTACATTGACTTATTCAAAGAATTTCAAGATGTATTTGCTTGGAGCTATGAGGACTTGAAGTCCTATGATACATCAGTGATTCAGCACACTATCCCATTGAAGCCCAATCAGAAGCCCTTCAAACAGAAGTTGAGAAGAATCAACCCCGTGCTGCTTCCCCCGATTGAAAAAGAAGTAAAAAGGATGTGGGAAGCAGGCATTATAGCACCTATCAGATTCTCAGAGTGGGTGTCCAATCTTGTTCCTACAAGAAAAAAGACAGGAGAAATCAGACTTTGTGTAGACCTCAGAAACTTAAACCAACTCTCCTTAGAAGACCACTATCCTTTGCCCAAGATGGACCACATATTGTAGAGAGTAGTGGGATCATCTAGAATCTCTTTATTAGATGGATTTTCAGGTTTCAACCAAATACTTGTTCACCCAGATGACCAAGACAAAACAGCTTTTACCACACTCTGGGGAACATTTAAGTATGTAAAAATGCCATTCGGACTTAAAAACGCTGGTGCTACTTTCCAACGAGCAATGGATATTGCATTTGCAAAAGAAATACACGATTTTTTAGTTGTGTACCTCGATGATTTAACCCCATTTTCCAAATCTGATGAAGAACATCTCAAGCATCTCAGGCAAATTTTCATAACATGCAGAAAATATGGAATTTCCTTAAATCCTAAGAAGTCCTTATTTGGCCTTGAGGAAGGAAAATTACTTGGCCACATCATATCAAAAGACGGGATCAGGATTGATCCTGAGAGAATACAAGCCATCCTCCAAATCCCATACCCCAGAAACATAAAAGAGTTACAAGCATTCCTTGGGAAAATCAACTTCTTGAGAAGATTCATTCCAAATCTGGCCGAATTAATAAGACTATTAAGCAACATGTTAAAGAAGGATGCCAAGGTAAGATGGTCCCTGGAAGCTAAGCAAGCATTTGAGAGTATCAAATCTACCTTAACTCAAACCCCTGTCCTAACTAGTCCACAGTTCAATAAAGATTTCATCATATTTTCATTTGCGTCCGAGCATACGATAGCTGCTGTCCTGCTGCATAAGGATGAACAGGGAGCTGAAAAGCCAATTGCTTTTTTCATCCGAGCCTTAAGAGATGCCCCACTGAAGTACCCGATAATGGAAAAACAGGCCTACGCGCTTATCAAGGCCATCAAGGATTTTCGAGTGTACATACTGTACTCACACGTGATCGCCTACGTCCCACACGCTGCTGTAAAAGACATACTGACTCAAGACGGATTAAAAGGCAAAAGAGGTAAGTGGATTGCATGTATCCTCGAATACGACATTGAAATAAAACCAACCAAGCTGATAAAGGGACAAGGTTTAGCTAAACTGATGTCCGAAACAAACTTTCAGGTCTTAGACATTAACCAGCTGGACAATGAACCGGAGCTGGCGACTCCACAGATCAGTGAAATATTTCTGCAATGCCCCTGGTACACTGATATTTGCTTTGTATTGTTAAACCTGTGTGCTCCCCCAGGATTGTCCAGAACAAAGAAAAGATTTTTGAAGATGAAAGCGTTGAGATTTTGTGTTGTTGATGGTGCATTATTTTGGAGAAATCATGAAGGTATATTGTTAAATTGCTTAACCATGAATGAAACCAACAATGTCATGAAAGAATTCCATGCAGGTGATTGTGGAGGACATCTCTACTGGAAGTCCACAGCAGACAAAATCCTGAGGGCTGGTTTCTACTGGCCCACTCTTTTTGCAGATGTTAAAAATTTTTCCACAACATGTCATAAGTGCCAAATTTTTGAAGGCAAGAGAAAATTATTGCCCCTGCCCCTCAAACCAATCTCCACCGAAAAACCTTTTCAACAATGGGGTCTTGACTTCATTGGAGAAATCCATCCCTCTTCCTCAGGCCAACACAAATGGATCCTAACAGCCACCGATTATTTCACCAAGTGGGTTGAAGCCATTCCCTGTAGACAAGCCAATGATACCATCATTATCCAATTCCTTGAATGCAACATCCTTTCTAGATTTGGCTGTCCTGAGAAAATCATCACTGATAATGCCGCTGCCTTTAAGTCCAAAAAGATGATCAGTTTCTGCCATAAGTTTCATATCACCTTGGGCCACTCTACAGCATATTATCCTCAAGGCAATGGATTGGCTGAATCATCTAACAAGAGCCTCATCAACATCATAAAGAAAATGCTAGAAGAAAACAAGAAAAACTGGCACAAAAAGCTGGTGAATGCCCTATGGGCAGACAGACTTTCAAAAAAAAGATCAATTGGAATGAGCCCTTATGAGCTGGTATATGGCATGGAGGCTAGATTTCCTTCATCCCTCGACATTCCCACCATCAAGATGTTACAAGAGATTCAGGCGGAACCAAATGACATCCAAAGAAGAATCAATCAGACGATCCATCTCCAGCAAACCAGAGAACAAGTATATGACAGAGCACAGATTTTGCAAGAAAAGCTCAAAAAGATGTTTGACAAGAGAGCTAAAGCTGAAGATTTCAGAATTAATGACAAAGTTCTAAAGTGGGACTCAAGAAGAGAAGACAAAGGCAAGCATGCAAATTTTGATTTCCTGTGGAAAGGCCCATTTATTATTTCTGTTGTTCAAGGAAACAACACCTATTTTCTCAAATCTATGGAGGACAGCACTGTTGAAGAAGGCCCTGTGAATGGCAGGATGTTGAAACATTATCACGATCCTTGTTGTTAAAACAATGAAAGTCCTGTAAATATATTTGTACAGTTATATTGTGTATATATGAGCACTGTTTTTAATTCATTTTGATAAACAGACCGATTATTGAAGGAACAGTAGTAAATTCATGGAGGCACAGCCGGTGCTGATTGTCCAGTTTTCAAAGACCCATCTCTGTATCAATCTAAGCAAGGCAGCAAGAGTAACAATGTCACAACAGCAATTCGGGTCAAAGAGAAGCTGTTTTGCACTTGCAATTTTCAGGCAAGAAAAGGTTAACAGAAGAGGAAAGACTTCAGAAATTTATTTCACACCTAAGCTAAAGGAAGTACATCAATTTGCAATCCATGCTTTCAAAGATATATTCTCAGGCAGGATTGTACATAATAATACAGCACGCAGAAGAAAGCAGGCGTTGCTGAGCAGTTCACAAAGATTCAATTGAGGAGAAGGTCGTTTTGTCACAAAGTTTCATATTTCTAACAGCCAGAGCGAAGAAGTTGTTTTCAATTTACAGTGACAACAGAGATCAAGGCAGTCTGACCTGCTGTTCTTGACTTTTCACAAGGAAAAGCCATCCCCAAGTGGAGCCACTGTTAGCCTCCTGTTGCAACAGGTTTCATATTTCATGATTGACATTTTTACATGCCAAATATGTCATCTTTCTTGCAGCAAGGTTCCATATTTCCAGAGAAGAAAAACCAGGGAAGAAGTAATGGAGTATACCAATTCAAATGTTACTGCTGTTTCCAATTTTGATGAGTTGTTCCAGTTTTGAAGAAGTTCTTAAAGGGAGGTCTAGACCGTCTAATCCTGGCTTCCCTAGGTTTCAATTTCCTGTCTTAGAATATAGAGAATGACATCTGTCCAAACAGTTTAATCTTGGCAGATTTGTAGATAGGTAGAGAATCAAAAGGACCCAACTGTTTAATCTGGGCCCTGGTAGAAATAAGTGCAGATCTAGATAGGAAAATTCAAAAGAAAAAATTGTGAATCTGGGATTGCAAGTCCAAGTGCACCCAAAATAAAAAGAAGAAAAAATGTTAGGACAGTAGGCTGGGTAGGTAGCCGTTCGATGGCAGAGTGATGAACAGTGATCAATTTAGTACCTCACAATGTCTTATTCTTCCAGATCACAGTTATCAGGCAGTTTTGCAGCTTCATGAAGGTACTCAGGCTGAAGATTCATTAACATCCCCCTCTTCTCATTCCCCCCCCCCCCCAAGTCACTTACTAACATCCCCCAAGAGGTCAAGATCTGCTTGAGCCTCTCAGTCACGTCGTTTCCATGACATGTGCCTTGGTGAGGATCTCCTTCACTCAAGGACTGCTCACTCATCATCTGTGAGTCTTCTTTTCCCCAAATGGCATAAGGTCTCACACCTTAGCGCCCTCTCTTCATCTCCATATTAACTTTTAACGTTATTATCTAGCTCCCTAACAATTTTTCCTTTCCCCTACTAAAAATCATGTATATAACACTCCCCTATGTAAATATCCCATCCCTGGCATTATAGCCATAATTATACTAAGTCAGGGAAATCACAGTCCATCTGGGACTGTTTTTAGCCCATCCGTGTCATTGAGGAACTAGTTTGACATTTGGTCAGCTAGAAACCTCTCCCTCAACCCTAAAACCCCCAAAGAAACCCATGTTTTCACCTTCCCCTTGTAAAATTCCACCCCACCGCTGTAAAAACCCACATTTCGCCCCTAACCCAAAGTTCCTGTGCATAATTATTAACCCGCGCCTTTATTTAACCCCGTAAACCCATTTTCCTAAGTTTATAACCCATCCGCTGCGCATATTAAATTCGGAATATTCCTGTGAATATTCCCGCCCGTTAACCCCATATCCCGTCGCGTCCACCGCCAGTCGTCCGATCCGTAGCCCCGCAGATCTACGGCTGGTGGGCATCCTTATCCCCGACGCGCCTGGCATTTAACATCCGAGAGTTCGGTGGTTTCGCCGCCGTACTCCCGCCATGCGTCAGGTGCTGGGCTGTGGCGGAGCCCCTCCCTCCGAAATTGCTATCCCCCATAAGCGGTGTGCCACATACCACTTACCGCCTAGTGACGTCACCAGCCCACGTCACCCCCCTTGTGCAGTCACCCGATGAGTCACCCGCATGCGTGGCCTCCTGCCACGTCACTGCCACGTGTCCCGCCACAGTACCTGCCACATCATCGTCCGTACGTGATGATGTCATCCTGCCACGTCGCCATGCTGACATCTCCCGCCGTACAATGCTGACGTCATGCTGACGTCATCAGCCCTTTTTGGACGCAGAGGCGCGAAAATCGCACTTCGGAGCCCAAATCGCTCATTGCAGGATTTTTTGGGCCAAAATGGAGAATCTTCAGGGAATCTTTAAGGAATCTTCGCTCCATGCAGCCCCAGGAAGCCCGAAAAGGCGCATAAATGATCAGTTCTCTTCACAGAGCAGGCTGAAAGGATCATAAAACAATTTCAATGGTGCAGAGGCTGAACAACGGCCGTTAAATCGTGATTAGACCCGCAGTACATCAGATCAGCGGCCCAGATTTTGTCAAAGAGTATCAGCCGAAGATATTTTAGTGGCTCGAAGCAGCTAAGAGTTAATGAGCCCATCAGGAAGTCAAATTAGGCAGCTAAAGCCCATTCCTGCACTCAAATCACAGCTTAAAGTTAAATGCGGGCAGGCTTCGAGGAACAGGAACCCATGCATATTTATTTCAGAAGACACTACACCAAGCCACCAAGGACCACATCATTCACTCAATTCTGATACGGCGACCCTCAGCGCCGCTCAAGAGATTTTTTGCATTTAATTCCAGATAGAGTTAGGTCAATAAATGATGTTTTATGACCTGATTAGGTCAAGTTGTAATAAAAGCAGTAGATAGAAAGTTTTGCCCTATATATACCACCCTCTGTATAGTTTTAAGGGTTGGTCAATTGAGAATTTCATGAGAGACTCGCATTGTACACCTGAGTTCTTCCATAATCAAAGATTGCTGAAAGCTCGGAGAACGAATTGTCTGTTGTTGATGAATTTTTTGAAGAGTTGAAGATGGAATTCCTGTGCTGCGACCTGAAGCAATAAGTGCCTCTTATCTCTGTTTATGTGTTTACCATTATCTAAATAGCAGGAAGAAAGAATAGCCTAGAATAATTTTAAACACTCTCTATGCTCAATTTTTGCTATTTCTCTGTGTTTTCATCTCAATGAATTGGTTATGAATATGAATTCCTCCCGGCTCATATTTACCCCAATTTACGTGTGTTTGCCAATTATCTAGGGATTCTTAACTGCCCCTGGGTAGCGCTCTGTCATCTCCTCTGTTAAGCCAATTGAGAGATTCTTTACTGCCTCTCATTGCTTGGCATCTCTTCCATCCATAAAACCTGAAAGTTGCTTCGACCTCAGCTATCCGGCTCCATCTTCCCTCAATGTGTTTAAAGAAATATAACAACTTTTCTCATCCTTGACTCCATGCCCAATGGTTCGAGAAACTTAGAGTATACACTGCCTCTCAAGCCGAAGAATCAATTTTCCCACCAAAACAAAACAAAGAACCCCCTGAGCCCAAGACCTAGCCTGAAATCCTTTCAAACAAAGTTAAATCTAAAAGAGAGAGCCCTCTCTGATTGCAGGTTGGCTAGAACCTGCGGTCCAAAGCTGGTTTGTGGTTACCTCGGCCGTATCCCTTTCTTAACCTTCAGGGACAACCTGAGTGATAACAATATGTATATCTGTACACACACACACACACATATATATCATGCTAATCTGGAATGATTTGTGTAAATGAGATAGCCTCCCCTAAACTTCGCTAAGGTATGTTTGATTATGTTTATTTTTGTTTATTTGACATGGTATGTTTGCAAGAGATAGGGGATTAAACATGACAAGGATAATGGTGGATTATAGTTCATATTACTCTCCTTATAAATTAGATGAGAAACAAAGAGATGAGTATTGTCTCGACATAGTAGAAAACTTGAGAAGTTTAAAGGAAAATATCAAAATTTGCAAGGTGGATAATGGCAGACTCAATTAGTCACAGGAAAGACTAGCCATGGCATAGGAAAAGCAAGCAAAGTTCAATGTAGTGATCCTTCAGAGTTTTTCAGATTTGCAGAGATAGGGACAACCACAAATCCATTATGGATAGGAGGACAACACTAATGGGACAGATGGTAGCAAATCTCGATCAGGGCATGGGTTGGATAGGGATGTACAATTAGAGGTGGAAGATGGCTAGATACACCTAACATGAGAGGGAGTGGTTATGGGTTTTATTCCAATTCTAGTTAAGATATATAACATCATCATCATTGTTATAATCCTTACAGGAGGAGTGAGAGGGGATAATTTCTATATGAGTTCAAGAAAGCCAAGCTTGCTACATTCGATGGAGAGTTGAAGAAACTAGAATATTCGGAAGCATGGTTTCTTGGGATGAAGAATTTCTTCGAGCTGCATGATTATATAGAGAACATGAAAGCTAGGATATTTATTTTTAGTCTCGAAGGAAAAGAAAAAATTTGGTGGGAAGATGTGAAGCATGTCAGAGGTATCATGACAAAGGAGTTGACTTGGCATGAATTCAAGAAAATTTTCAAAAAGAAGTACTTGTCAGAGAGATACTATGACGGTAAATCTAAGGATTTCTATGAACTAAAGATGATATCTATGATAGATGAAGAGTATGAGATTAAATTTTCGGAGTTGTTGAGGTATGTGCTTTGTCTTAAGGATGAGAAGATAAAGGTTCAAAGGTTACTCAATGGACTACCATTAACATTCAAGGATATGATTGAGTATGATGAGCCTCAGTCATTGGATAAGTTCATTGTAAAGTAGAAGAAATGTTATAATAAATTGAAGCGTAAGACTGAGACTAAGCGTTACTCGAAAGGAAATTAAAAGAATAAATTAAAGTGGCCTACAAAGTGGGAAAAACTCAAGATGCAAGTGAGAAAGAAAATGTGGCTCCTTACAAGAACTTCAGTACAACAAAGTAGGGACATGGATCTCATCTTGGAGAGAAACAAAATAAGGGTAGTGGTAGGGAACTGTTGTAGTGTTGGAAATGTGGAAAATATCATTGCAGGATGGATTATCCATTGTACCAGGGTGGAATACCTCAGATTTACAATGCTCAGGTGGTGCATATAGTTAGGAATGTTGGTCAAAGCATTTCTTGGATTTATGTAGCATTTAATAACAATCAGGTGGATCACTAGGCATCCATTATTGAGATGGAAGGTAAGATTTGTGATTGAGTTTCTTCCATTTTAATTGATCATGGATCTAATTATATTTATGTTAATTATGACCTCATGGATAAGTGTAGTTTAGTAAAGAAGTGCATGCAAAGTCTTGGTTGGTGCAGTTGGTTATAGGGACAAAGAAAATAGTTCATCATTAGGTGAGAGCTTGTGCATTTGAGATGAATGGTATGCCTACATAAGCACATCTAAATGCACTTCCTTTGGTTTTATACAATATGCTTTTGGGTATGGATAGGTTGTACCTTCACAGGACTAAGGTAGATTATTACGATAAGGCTATCGAGTGCTTAGATGATGATGGAGAGAGGAGAATATTGCAGGGTAAGAATAAGCCTACATAAGTGAGAATGGTTACAACTGTGCAGGCCAAGCACAATTGCAGAAAATAATGTGTCTTGTTTGTCCTTCATAGTTCGAGTGAAAAAGGGAAGGATGTTGAGGATGTTGAAGTCTTGAAGAGGTATATGGTTTTGTAGCAGTTTCAGGATGTATTTCTAGCAGAGATTTTAGTGTTACCACCTCATAAGGAAGTGGAATTCTCTATTGAGTTGGTACCAGAAGCAACACCAACATCAAATGAACCTTACACGATGAGCACTCCAAATTTAGTGGAACTTGTTGAAAATATGTAGCAGGAAAGGCTCAATTTGACTTTAGCCTTAGTCAAATTGAGTAAATTGAATTTCCACATCAGTAGGACAACTTGGAGGCAATTAAATAGCGTGAAATGGATCTTGTCACTCATTTATCTTAGTAAGTTCGAGTTAGAGGGCTTGGAGTTCAGTTATGCATGGATGATTGCTAAATTTTAGTAATCCAATTTAGTGATTTTTTAGTTGTATTCAATTAACTAGTCTCTAACTATTATTAGATTTAGTTGAAGGTCAATTTGTGCAGTGGGACAATAGTCTGACTCAGATATCTATTAGTTAACTGATCAATCAACCTAAAATAGCTAATGCATGAAAATAATTTGAGTTCCTTAGCTGAAGTGGAGATGACAAGTGTAACAAGCAATTGTAAACTAGTTTGAGTGTATAGGTGTTGCATGCAGTTAAATGATCAATCCTTGGGAATTGCACAATCAATTGGAGAAAAATTCGTAAAAAAAAGGACTAATTTCCTTAGGAATTATGGAAGGAAATAAGAGGCTAGGTGAGCTAATATGTGGCTAAGTGTTTGCCATAGTTGTTCATTGAGCAGAGAGAACAATTATTCTTTTGTAGGATGATCTTAGAGCTCGAGCTAGCAACTGTAATAGATTCTCTATAAATCCAATTAATGCAAATAGGCTTGAGGGGTTTTTCCTAGTTGGGTTCCCTTAGAAATCATTGTGTATTTTTGGTTTGATTATTGCATGTCTATGCATGTTGTTCTAAATTGTGTATTTCATTCCACAGATCGATAGCTTAGAATTGCATCTCTTCATTTTAGATTAAATTTCTTGATAAATTGTAATTCTATCAAATTTCTATGTGGTATCAGAGCCTCATAATTCACTTTAGAACCAGTATTTTGAAATCGTCTCTCAAGAATTTTGAATTTGAAGCTTTCTTGCAACAATTTTTTCTTCAGGATCAGGAGGATATCTTTTAACGGACTGAGATTGGAGTATTCCCTAGAGGGTAGCTCGAATTTCATAGCATGGAAGGATTGAATGGAAGAAGTGCTCAATGACAATGGTGTGTTAAAATATGTTAGAACTAACATTGAAAAACCTCCACAGTCATATGCATAACAATTAGCCCAATGGAAGAAGGATGTTGCAAATACCAGGATACTTCTTCTGGAAGGTGCGCGAGACCATGTGGTCTCAAAGCTCCACGGAAAAGAGACACCATTTTCTATGTGGAAGGAACTGAATGAGCTATTAAAAAATAACAATGACCATATAAAATTGGCCCTTACAGATGAACTTCAAAACATTAAGATGCAGAAGAATGATTCTATTACGCAATATCTCTCTAGATTTACACAAGTTTAGGATGAGCTTGGAGGGTTTGGTGTGAATTTTGCAGAAGATGACTTGGTGAGATTAGCTCTTCTAAGCCTTCCAAAATATTATAAAAACTACTAGGACTCTGTGAATGAAAGTAAAAACTTATCGAATTGGGAAAGGGTTTGGTCCAATTTGGTACAAGAAGAGTTCAAGAGAAATAACCAAGATGGAACATCATCCAAAGCTGAGGATGAAGTGAATTTTGAATTGGTTGGAAAGGGGAAGAAAGGAAAATGGAAGAAGGCCTAAAATATGAATCTAGCCAAAATAATGGCAAGAAGAAAGACATGAGAAAGATAAAATGCTTCCACTGCCACAAATTTAGGCACTATGCAAAAAATTATCTAGACAAAAAGTCTAACAAGAAGCCTTCAGGAGGAGTAGTAGGTGAAGCACTGGCTTCACAATTTGAATTAGACTTCACCCTAATATCATGCATGGATAACACAGTTATGTGGAGTGTGTAGTATCTTGATTCTGGTTGCTTGTTCCATATGACAAGGTGCAATGAGTTTTTTAGTAGCCTAGAGGAGAAAGATCTCCATATGCATATCAAAATGGGAGACGATGGGTGGTACAGTGCTATAGAAATTTGTAATGTTACCTTTGAGAAGGAGAAAGCCTCTCCTATTTGCCTTAAAGATGTTATGTTTGTACCTGGTCTGAAGAAGAACCTAATCTCTGTAGAAATATTGGAGGATCGTGGCTATAATGTTATTTTCAGTAAAGGGAAAGCTTTTATGAGACACATAGATATCGGTAAAGTGAAGTAGATCAGGGTTCAAGTGAAGAACCTATAAAAATTTGACATGGGATATTGCACTATATTGAGCAGTAAGGCCAAAAAATTGTTGAGTCATGATGTTGGAGAACTCTGGCATAGGAGATTGGGTCATCTAGACCATGATGCCTGAAAGATCATGCATCAAATTACTACCAGTATCCCTAAAGGCTCCCTTGACCAACAGGATGTCTGCAAGGGTTGCACATTGGGGATATATGTGAAAATCTACTTTCCATGAACGAGAAAGCAGAGCATATACAATCTTGGAGCAAGTCCACTCTGATGTTTGTGCACCCTTTTCTATAGCTTCCACAACAAGGCATAAGTACTATGTTATTTTCATTAATGATTTCTCTAGAAAATGTTTGATCTTATTCATTCAGAAGAAGGATGAAGTTTTTTATAAATTTGTTGAGTTAAAGGCATTAGTTGAGGAGACTGGGAAGAAGGTGAAGGCTCTTAGGAGCAACAATGGAGGTGATTTGTTTTTGCATGCCTTCAAGGATTTCTGTGTAAAAGAGGGTATTCGAAGAGAACTTATAATACCACATAACCCATAGCATAATGGGGTAGATAAGAGAAAGAACAAGGGCATAATAGGAGAAGTAAGGGCCATGTTGCATAATCAGAGACTACCATTACATCTATGGGTAGAAGCTTTCAACACCGCAGTCTACTTGCAGAACTAGAGTCCTCATAGGATACTTGGTATGATCACATTGGAGGAAGCTTTCTATGGGAGAAAGCATGATGTGTCTCATTCCAGAATTTTTAGAGCTTCAGATTATTTCCATGTCTCCAAGGATTCGAGGAAGAAACTTGAGCCTACAACGAAGTTGGAAGGTTTTTTAGGATACACCGAAACTCCACACAATTATCGGGTGTATTTTCCTTCATTGAGGATGATATTTGTGAGGTGAGATGTCATGCTTGATGAGGAAAAGGATATGAGATGCTCTCTGGAAGGAGATCTGAGTATCCCACTGGAGCAGGAGCTTCTAGCTCCAAAAGAGGAGCCTGAGGATGAGCTTCATGGGGTTGTGGAGCAGCCACATGCAGAGGAGAAAATAGGAGGTAGAGTGGACACACCTGTTGAAGTCTGAAATTGTTTCATTTTTGAATACCATTTTCCATCTCCATCACCCTTTTTTCACCATTTTTGTAGTAGTTTCAGCATACTCAAGGTCAATTTAACTTATAAAAAGGTATTTATCATCCATGTTTAGAATCTATGTTTCTTTATGAATTATAATGAAAACATTCCTACAATAATATAATCATGAACATTCCATAGCTAATGTTGAATTCCACAATGATATTCATGGTTAGACAGGTTGCAATACATCAGTAAAAGGATGAAGATTATCTAAAGATGACAAATTTTCACCACATGGATGACCACCTATTGGCATGACTTGGTAGGCTATAGAGATCAAGAGATCTAAGACTCAAACTCTGAATATGATGGTGCAACAGTAAAGTGAAGGAAAAAAGAGATTAAAATGACATTAGGAGAGCATGCAGAAGACTTGTTCAAACATGAGGATGTGATTTAAGAAGAATCCCTCACGATTTTCTCTTTCAGTAGAAAATCATGAGGAGATAAATTCTTAGTTTAAATCTATTTCCTAGATGGTAAAATAGTTTCATTTCATATCGGCATAAAAATCTTGAAGTTGTTAAATGAAAACTTGTATAAAATCCATAAGGCGAGACCCAAAACTCAGTTCGATTATTAAGTATTGTGGTTCATTTCCATAATTTGTGATACTCTGTTTCAAGTGAATACAATCCTCTATTTTCAATGCTTGACTAAGAAATTATCTGATCGATAGTAGACTTACGCTCACGGAGGCCCCCCTATCGAGTTGTAAGGATATCTAGTTTTGTTTATGGTTCCATTTTCTCATAGCACAATAGTCTTTTGAAGTTTATTTTCTCTTAGAATAGTTTCATTACAGTTATGATTTGATCATTTGTTATTCTAGTTTCAGAGTGCTCATAAAAGAAAATTACCAAAAAGATTTAACTTTCATATGTGTTTCCTTTCAGTTTTCATTACTGATTTAATTTCATAGATGGAAAAAGAGATGTTTTTTTAAGATTTAATCACACACATTAGTAATCATTTAGAGTTACAAGTTTTGAGTTCTCATTTTATTTTTATTCTTGTTAGTAGTTTCTTTCTGCAATTGCAATTAGTTTCTTTTCTTTCTACAACTAGTTTTTCTTTTGCAATTTCCTTTTATGAAATTAGTATAGAAGTTCCTTTCCGTAAAATAGTGTTGTAATGTTTTCAATTTTACAATCAACATTAGAATAATTTTCCTGAAATTTAGTACTAGCACTTCTTTTTATACAAATAGAAGTAAGTTTTGAATTATGCAATTAAAATAGACTTTCAATTCCTCAAGCAATAGCTTTCAAGTCATTCAAGTAATTTAGTTTTGATGTAACTTTGAATAGAAAGAGCTTGTGCATGTTTACTCTCTAAATATCATTCAAACATTTGTCCATGCTTAAGATAATTTCATCCTTAGAATAATTCAGTCCATAGATAGAAGTCTTAGCATATATAGCACACATACACTTCACAAGTACACAAACCTTGGTTGACAATTAATGAAGTAATTTAAGAACAATTAAATTACCCAACATTTTGGTGTTGTTTCCGAGGAGGTGTATATATGATTACATTCTTAGTTTGCATATCATTTTAGGTGAATTCAATTTTGTAGATGCATAATTAAAGCATGGTAAAAATCATTTATGCATAGAGAAAGGGATTCTAGGGGTAGATTTGTAAGTAGAGGTAGAAGTTCAATTACAACATCACCACTCACCCCCGATAGACCTCATAATGCCACACCATCCACTCATACTCACATTCCATCATTGGTAAGTAGACACATAATTCCCAAGGTGCATAGATATGAGATCCAACCAAAATATTCACCAACTTCCTCTACCGAATCTATAGTTAAAGAACCTACATCCACAAAAGAAGGAGTAATTTTCCTCTCTTCAACATGAGAGTAACTTCTAGGACAATAACTAGAGGTTCCTAGTGAAGAAAAAGAGTATGAAACTTATTATAAAATACCATTAGTAAGGAACCAAATGAAGAGCTAGACAATCCTATCATAGAACCTTATATTAGCTCTAAATAATCTACAATGATAGGGGAAGGAGAAGGAGAAGTACACAATGTAAATGTTGAACTTAGGAGTGGAGGTGGAAGAGGAAGAGTTGGAAATATAGGAGGAGTTGGAGGTTGAGGTGGTAGAGGTGGTAGGGGAGAGCTAGATCCTTATGGATTTCCCATTTTTGATGAAGATATCACAACCACAATGAAGAAAATATTACCCTCCATCCTTCCTAATTTCCATGGTTTGAGAAACGAGGACCCTGAAACATTTCTTTCTGAGTTTGAAATTTTACATAGAACTTATGACTACTTACTTGATCCTCAAAACATGAAATTATTTCAAGCTAATCTTAAATATGGAGCACTTAAATGGTTCATGGGATTAGGATCACATATTATTAGAACATGGGAAGAAATGAAAAATGTGTTCTTAGAAAAATATAAGGATTATTGCATGCCCCATAACCTTAAGGATGAATCCTTTAAGATGATGCCTAAAGAGGATGAAAGCCTTGAAGACCTAGTTGAAATATTTTATTGCAACATGAAGAGGCTAAGATGCATAATTTAGATGATTAAACAATAAAATATCTTCTATTAAATTCCGTTAGAGATGAATGGATTGACCTTCTTAATTTAATGGGAAAGGGAGATGTTTCACAACTTTCATTCGGAGAAATCTATGATTTGTGTAAACATATTTCAAGGGGTAAAGCTAGAACTGACAAAAATCCAAGAGATCTCGTGCTGTCCAAAGTTAATAAATCTGTAACTAGAATAGTAAGTAGAGTTGAAATAGACAACCTTCTTGATAATTTCAAAAAAAATATCCTAGGGAGTCTTAGTGAACAACTAGATTCCCTTAAGATACAAAATAAACAAAAATATGAGAATGATGTATTATCTATTTTCTGTCCCAAGTGTAGGAAGAAACATAACTTAAGATAATATCCCCTTGATAGTATAAACATTTGTGTCATAAGTGCTGAAAATGATAATACGAAGGAATTCCCTTTGACACCTAGTCTTAAAGTTGTTTTTCAAGATGAAGCTGGAACAAGCCAAGCTAAATCTCTTTGTTTTATTTCTAACAGACCATGAAAAAATAAATAATCAAATATGACTCAAGGTTTCAATACCCAATCATATGCTCAAACATAGAACAATTGGGCTACACCCATGCCATGGCAACCTTGGCCCCAACAATATCAAAATCCATCTTGGGAACAAGGTTGGAAAAATCCTTATGGAATATATTCTCAGCATCCTCAATTCCAACAATCTTATCCTCCTTTTCAACCACATTATTATCCTCCTCAACTAACCCAACCTCCTAAATTTCAAAATCCAAATCAACAACTTTCATTACCATTTCCTCAAAAACCCAATCGACTACCTGCTCAACTGCTTCTGAATCGAAACAATAAGAATCAACAAGCTATTTATAATATTGAAGGAATTTTTTTCGAGTTTGTATGATTACCCCATTAGGTCTAAATGATGTTCAAATTAGATATAGTAGGGTTTTACAAAACAAGTCACCAACAATTGCCATCCAAAAATCTAAAGAGGATGAAGTTCATGAAAAAAATGCAAATCTTGATCAAGAAAATATTCCTCTAAAGGAAGATGTTCCTGTACAATCAAAGGATGAGAAAATAAAGCAAGCTCCTACCATTCCTCTAGTAGGAAAAACTTCTATTTATTTACAGGATCCACCCTTTCCTGAAATGCTCAAAATTGATAAAGGAATAGAAAGGAAAATTGTTTTACCAAACTATGATATGCTAGAGGAACTTAAGAATATTTGCTTCAAAATTCCTTTATTCCAAGCTATAAAGGAAATACCAATATTTGCAAAAACTATTAAGGAGATATGCATTAGAAAACCAGGAAGAAAGATAAAAGATGTTAAAAAAATCCATCTGCTAGGAAAAATTTCTAATATCATGATGGGGAAACCTATTGTTCAAAAATATCTAGATCCTAGTAGTCCCATTCTGAAAATTCATATCAATGGTGTTGAATTTCCAAACGCTTTAATTGATCTAGGAGAAACCATCAATATCATGAGTAAACAGACAATGGAGCAACTTAAGCTTCCTAATGTTCAATATACTCCTACATTATTACAATTAGTAGATAGATATGTTATCAAACCAAATGGAGTATTAGAAGATGTGTCTGTTTCTTTAGATTCTAGGAATATACTATAGATTTCATGATTTTAACTCCAAAGAATAATTTAGGAGGTCATCCATTGATCCTTGGTATACCTTGGCTAGCTATAGCCGATGCATTCATAAGTTGTAGATATGGTGATATGTACATCTCTGATGGAAGTTCCACTAAGAAATTCACATTGTATCCTCTTGTAAAAATAATAACTGGAGTAGAAATTGAAATTTGGATAGATGATTGTTGGCTTGAGGAGGCTTGGACCCAGGTTCAGAGTTAGTTGCGCTAACCAACAAAACCCTACACTACTGGCCCTTTCAGCAACAACCCACGTAGCACAGGTTGCAGTCTCACTCGAGGTAGTATTGGGGGATGTTAGAACCAACCTTTTGCATCCACAAGGCTACGTGATGTGGTTTAAGGCGTTTCTTGTAGTTTTAGTTCTAATATGACCTTCGCGAACCCTTATTCATGAAACTCAAGTGATTTTCAGTTAAAGAGAGTTATAAGCTTCGTGTAAACATCTAATCATGCATGAAATAACATCTAACAGTCGATCCAGATCTTCGCAGAGTAATTAGGATAAAATATAGATAAATATCATTCAGTTGCACGTAAATACAGAAAATACACAAGTTCATAAAAATAGACACTTAATTGCTTCAAATATATTTTATTACTTTAGATCTTCCTTATACAACTTTTCAAACCCTACGCACACAACTGTAGGGGCTCACACACTCAACTGCAGACTTACCAAGGTCTCTGTGCACTCAGCTACAGGAGCCTTCCCCTTCACCCAAAAATAGAAATATCTACAATTACAAACTCAAAAGTATTTCATCCATCAAGTAACTTATGCCCTTAGACCTTCTAAGGCACCTTTTTATACTATTTTCTATTACAATACCATGGTCCGCAAACCATGGATGAATCTTAAAACAATACCAAAATATAAGGGGTTTTGACCTTCCTAAAATCCCTTGGCTCCTATTTGACCTGCGTTACTCGCAATCCACTCCTCAAAATGCGAACACTTACAATATTTTAACAAAATTGACCTAGGGGACCCCGTCCCAACTGGCCCCCAACACAATTATGTGACTCGTCTTCGAGTCACTCTGTTGGTATGCTCTGGATCTTTGTTTTCAGGCTGGTGTACGAAGAATTCACTAGGTGAAGTGCCTTCGTGCATTGAATGACTGCTTGTCAATCTTCTTCGACCAAATTTTTCGTAGTTGGCCAACCTGCTGTTAAGCTGATGGTTCACTGCATCTGCTACATACTCTTGAGTGTGCCTTCCACAGTCTGTGAGAGCTTCCCTGCTTCTTCTTCCCATGGTTGCATTTGTTCAGTGATGATCTGCATCTTCTTCTAAAGCTCCTCAATTTGTCCTTCCAGGGATGTACCCTTTTTCAACTGGGTGAACCATTGCATAGGGGATAAGGTGCCTGTCATTGTCTTTATCTCATCATACTACACCTACTTATCCTGAAATATGACTTTGATATTTTTCACCTATGGGTCCTCCTACAGTGAGGCCCATAGTTCTAGAGTCTCTTCAAACAACTGGCTACACTCCTTGAATGCAGCATCGAGCTTATCCGTGGCTATTCTTATGGTAGCCTCACACTGCTCAGTTAAGCCCCTATAATACTAGCAATTCCCCCATTAATATTGTCATTGTATCCCTTATTATTATTATTGTGCCCCTATTTTCCCCATATTGTTATTATTATGCCCCATAGAAGCCCACTATTGTTATTTTTGTGCCCTTATGTTATTACTGTTATGTCGGCTTGATTATATTGTGACCCCTTAGACTCCTATATATAGAAGGGAGGTTTAGTCATTTGTATCATCCAAGAATTGTTCATTTGTGTAATGTAAAGAAGGTTTCTCCCTCGAATAGGCTGAATTCTAAGGTGTTGATCTATCTTTTCTATCTTTTTGTGAGTTGGTTTCCTAACATTTGGTATCAGAGCTTTGGATTCTAGGGTTTCACTGCTCCAAATAGGTCATTGTGGAATTATTGCTATAACTTTTTTTTCTGTGATGTTTCAAAAGCTACACAAAAAACCCATTTGAGCCAAAATCGTTCTAAACTTCAGGTCCAAATTTCAGAGCTTGTCTTGCTATGTTTGCGGAGATATGATCTGAGGAAGTTAGGGTTTGTGTAGACTCCCAAATTACATTCCAAATAGGTGACCTAGGGAAAATAGTCATAACCTTTGTTTTGAGCATCAGATGGAAATTTCGTAAGAAGTTTCAGAAAGAGTACGTCTTGTAGTGTTTTGTGTATCTGTTTCAGGTACTAAGGTCGAAACAGTGACACATTGCACGTCGTACAAGTTCGCTCTATGGAACTAGTTTATAATTAGGTCATCGTGGGAGATTTGGCATAACTCTTCCTTGGAGAATCCAATCTTGATCAGACTTGTGGGGTTAGAAGGAGAGCTCAAGGGGCTACTGTATGACGTGATTTTAGATATTCAAGATCTGTAGTTATAAAGATACAACAGATTCAATATCAAGCTCTTACAAAGTTAAAAACAAAGTTGTGTAGTTTTTTTGAATTTTGCATAAAATTGGTTTGAAAAATTAGTTTGAAGGAATTCAAAGGGAACAGTGAAGAATTATTAGCATTAATTAATTCCCCGAAGAAAGAAAATGGAAACACCTAGTAAGCAACCTAAAATCTCTATCATGACTCGTGAAGAAGAAGAAGAAATGCAACATGATATATCAAAATTACAAGACCAAGTACAAAAAATTTCACTCTCATTAAAGGTAAATGAAGCCAAGATGAATGGCATGGAAGCTAATATGAATGGCATGCAAGTTAATATGGAAGCTAAGATGGATGGTGTGGAAGCTAAGATGAATGGCATGGACGCTAAGATGAATGACATGGACGATAAGATGGAAGAATTGAAGATAAATTTGAATAAGTTGCTACAAGAAATGGTCACTAATGGTGAAAGGGTAGTAAATGAAACTCATGATGAGAAAAAAAGAAATTTTAATCATGAATTCATAGACTCTAATGTTGGATTGAAGACCCACCATGTTCCAAAAATTGATATGAAGAAGTTTGATGGCTAGGATCCCGAAACATGGATACTACAGATGGAGCAATTTTTCGATCTCCATAATGTGAAAAACACACAAAAGGTACATATTGCAACTTTATATTTGGAACCAAATCAGTTTGTATGGTATCGATGACTTTTCTCTCATAAACAATTTTTACGGAAGAAATGATAGCACATTATGAGGATACAAAAAGCAACACCTTTTTTAGCTAATTGATAAATCTCAAACAAAAGGGTTCAATGATGGAGCACATTGAGGACTTACAAAAATTGAACATAAGGGTAAAAGATATTCCAGAGGAACATAGGATTGATGTGTTCATAGGGACTTTAAAGGATAATATCCAACATGAGGCTTGCCTTTGAGAACCTGATTCATTGGAGAAGGCATTCAGGTTAACAAGAAAAATGGAAAGCAAAATTATGGCAACCAGGATGCCTACCACTCACAACTATAAAGATGGAAGTGTTGTTGCCCCTAGCCTTCCACAACCTACAAGGTTGAAACCACAACAATTGGAAGAAAAAATAGCAAAAGGGCTTTGTTACAATTGTGATAACAAATACACTAAAGGTCATAAGTGTGCTGAGAAGAAATTATTCTACATAGATTGTGAAGAGGATGAAGAAAAGGAACAAGAAATGTCAAAAGAAGAGGATATACTCCAGGAAAAAACCCTAGATAAAGAAGAAATGAATTTGAACATATATTGTAATGCATTGGTTGGAATTACCACTCCTCAAACTATCAAGATAGAAGTACATATCAAGAAGAAAAAGGTAATAGTGTTGATTGATTTAGGAAGTACCCATAATTTTATTCATTGTAAGATAGCAAAGGAATTGAATTTCTTCCTATATCCAACACCAGAGTGTCAAGTGATGGTTGCAAGTGGAGGAACCATAAATTGCTTTGGAAAGTGCCATAATATCAAGCTATCAATGGGAGAATATGTATTGAATAGCCCAATGCTTTCCATTCCAATGGGTGGTGTTGTTGTTGTACTAGGAGTCCAATGGCTACAATCCTTGGGTACAATAGCTTTTAATTTTCAAGAACTTTTCATGAAATTTTGTGTGGAAGGAAAGGAAGTTGAAATAAGGGGTATTGCAGGGAAACCGAGAAAGATAATTAGCTCTAACGGTATGACAAAGCTTCTAAAGAAGGAAAAACGAGGTGTAATTGCACAATTATGTTCACTAGAGGTTCCCACATCAAAATCATCTATTTCTCTAGATCTCCAAAAAGTCTTGGATAATAATTCCAGGGTATTTGAGACTCCCAAAGGTCTCCTACCTATTCATGAACATGACCATGCTATTCATTTGATTCCAGGAAGTGTTCCTCCAAACACCAGGTTGTACAGATATCCCTATGCCCAAAAGAGTGAAATTGAACGTATGGTTGCAAAAATGCTAGAGGTTGGTATAATTCAACCTAGTCAGAGTTCTTTCTCTGCTCCAGTAGTGTTGGTGCACAGGAAGGATGGATCATGGCGCATGTGTTCGAATTATAGGGAGTTCAACAAGCTCACTATTAAAGATAAATTTCCCATTCCTGTCATTGATGAATTATTGGATGAATTGCATGGATCAATTTACTTCACCAAGTTGGATCTTCGTTCAGGATATCATCAAATCAGAATGAAGACTGAAGACATTCTGAAAACAACATCTAGAACTCATGAGGGTCATTATGAATTTTTGGTCATTGTTATAGACATTTTTGTGCCTTACAGCATTGAGCATGAAATGTCCATAATCCAAGGGATCCAAAGTCCCTAAAAGTGTTGTTCCTGCCCCTAAAGGAACAAGGTCAACCAATGACAGCTTCTCCCAAAAGTTCTCCACCAAAAACTGCTCAAAACTAGTCAAATCAGGATCAATTCAGAGGCTCCACTAGCTGCCTGCGTTGCAAAGCACCCAAATACACTGGCTAGGTGCGTTGCAACGCAGGTGAATGCACTACCAGGGTGCGTTGAGCGGGAAATGACAAATGGCAAGCTCATTCAACGAGGTGGAAAGACAATGGAAGCTTCCAAAATCTTCTCCAATGACACTTGCCTCACTGAATTCGACTAATGATGAGTAAGAGGCTCTCAGTCTCCAAGTGGAAGCAAGAACTGACAGAGAGAAGACACAAGTCAAAACATAAGCTGACTCATCCTCTCTGCTTACATCTATATATGGATCCCTCATCCCAGAGATCCAGAGGCTGGAATTTTGTACTTTGCAGAGAATTGTTGTTGGTTCAAGATTGAGATTAGTGCATTGGGTGATTTATGCTTTGTTGGAGGAGAGGAAGGGATTCCTTTGCTGGGAGGTAGATGCTGGATCGGGACTCACTTGGTTGTATCTCCTCTTGGACTTTCTTATCATATCAATAAAACTATTTGAGTTTCTCCTATATGCTTGTATATCAATGATGTTTTGTTATATTTGCATGTTTAGCTTAATCTGATCCTAAGCTTTTTATGAATGTAAATCTATGTCTTTTGTGTAGTTTCCCTTTCTGTGATCTTGCAGGAACTTGGTGAAGCTGGACCAGTGAGGAAGCAGGCAGCGGGAAGCGAACAAATAGGAGAGCGATTGGATCAACAAACTAGCGAAAGACACAAGTTAGTTACATCCTTCCTCTTTGTTTACATTTCATAAAGAAGAATACGAAAATAGGTTTCCTTGTTTGTTGCTAAGGCACTATCACACCTTAGAGTGGGATAGGGGTGTTCCGAATGGATACTTTTCCCAACAACAAATTGGCGACTCCACTGGGGAACGTATCTAGTTAGTTTATTTGTGTTTCTATTGTTGTTCTTCTCATAAACTTAGGAGTGGGAAATCGAACTGCATTTACCATTTACAAATGCAAAGTAGAGATCTGCTACTCTAGTCCATTTACTGGGCCTGTTTATGATCTGAACAGCTGATCCAAAAATGTGCTAATTGCCCTTTGTGATAGCTCTTAGTCCTCCTTTAAATCATCCCTCTAATTGTACCTTATTGATAGCTTTTATCCGGCCAAAAACCGTAGATTAAACTGCAAACTGTGACCCAGAACCCAGAGACAATTCTCGTTTCTGCTTCAGCGCAGGCTCTGTGAAGAGGTTCTGCATTTCAATGTAGGTCCCGAGAGGGCTACCTGCACTGCAATTCAGTTTCTCTGTGCAACAGGTGCGCTGATCAGCCTTTGCCCTGTGCAGCTGTGGTTCTTTGCTTCATTTTGTTCAGTTTTATCTCTGATTTTGCAGCCTGTTATCAGTGTGTGTACCTATATGAAAACCCCTTTTCTTTGCCTTAATTCTGCCTCAGTTGTATAAAAGAAACTGTATTTGTTTTTGTGTATTTGTTACATCATTTGCAGTTTCCCATTACAAAAGTAAACTAGTCATACTGTCGCCCTTAGATCTAGACCTGTCGTAAGTGTCGTTTTGATCTTAGGAGTAAGTTTGTTTGTTGTTGACAGTTGATTACGCTTTTACTTTTGTCTTTTGGTTTGAATTTGTGAATTTCTAGTGTCGAAACAAGTGTTTACTTCAAAATCATAAAGTGTCGTAATCGTCTTTGTTGATTTCGAAAAAGAAGCTTGTTTGTGTTTTTCACTTGAAATCGAATTCAAATTTGTACAACAACTTTCTTTTTAGGCATCAATATTAAGAAAGTGAAAAACAAATACATGCATATGTGCATTTGCATCTTGACAGTTTGTATGGATTGATTTAGGAAAAGTGCATTTACAGTGTGCTCTATGCTCTTTGAGAAAAGATTGTGTCTTTCTTTTCCCCTTGTAGCTAGGATTTTCATTGTTGAAAAGATATAAAAGCTTGCTTATCATCTTTAGACTGCATTTAGGAATTGTATCTACATCTCGTGGTGACCCAAAAAGGCAAACTTCTAAGAAAGATCAACCTAAAATAAATTGAATGAACTTAACAACGCTTTGTAACTTAACACACAACATAGAGGTCTAGGCTAGAGACATGTTCCGGCGTCGTAAAACCTGGTAACTGTTGCCTCACTGATGGTTGGGTGATTCCTCTTGAGAGACAATAAGTGCCAGTACGGATTGTGCTCCCACGTACCGTCGAGTATATATTGGGAGACCCCTATAGGCATAAAACCTTTATCCATAGGAAACCGTGTCGGCCGCCCTACTGATCGCAATGCACTGAACACAGCATTCGGGAAGATTGACCGCCCGTACCCTAAAAAGTATTCTGCGGTTTTGCGATTGGTTTGGCACACCCTCTACCTAGAACTCCAGAGCAGTCCCTTTCGTTCCTTTTCAGACTCCTTAACGGAAAAGGTCCATCTAAGCACTTGTCACTTCAGGCTCATTAAAAATCGAAGGAGACTAGAGTCATCTTTTGCTTTTTCTCGACTCTTTAAAATTGAAAAAGTAAGTTGTGTCCAAGCGTCGTTAAAATTTATTTTAAACGAAATAATCACCCCCTTTTTCCTGCGTTGATCTTTAGGTTGAGAAAATGGAGCCTACCAACCAAGGAATTCCCCTTGGTGGAAATCCTAGTCCCTTCTCCTCTTGGGGAGATGCTGGTGCGCCCCATATGGCCACATTGTCGCTTCTAGGACTGACAATTGGCTTGTCGGTCTGGCTCTTCTCAACCAATGTCGTTCAGAGCACCACTACTCCTGAACAGCCGAATCAGCAGTTAGACGAGTCCAAAATTTCCCACCAACCTTCTACTTCCTCTAATTCTTCCTCTCTTCCTTCCTCTTTGCGTGATGGGACTGGTAAAGCTAAAAACCAAGTTCCTAAGGAGAAAAAGGAAAAGAAGAAGAAAGAGAAAAAGAAGAAGGAGCCAAAGGCAAATAAGGGAAAACAAGTTTCATCTAATGAAAATCCACACACAACACTGACCAGGCCTAAATCGCCATGTGTCATCTGCAAGGGAGACCACTTTCACAGAGACTGTCCTTGCATCCCTTGGATACTAAGGGACTGGTCTCCCCGTTTGCACAATCCGGTGTCGTCAACCTCTGATGGCCATGTTGAAAGTACACCGTCAACTAGCGAAAGTGAAGTTCCAGGAAAAAAAGGGAGAGCTAGACCTCCCTGTAGATTGTGCGAAGGCGACCATGCCCTCCACCGTTGTCCCTTCTTAGACGAGGCTAAAAGAGTCTTGGAAGATCATCTGGTTTCACCGTTACGACTTCCTCCTGGATATAAAAAACTCTTGCCGAGTCCTTCATTAGTTGAGAATCCAGCTGGCCCGCTCAAGTGGTCAGCTGAAGCGTCTATCATTGAGGATAAACCAACTGAATCCATACCAGATGAAAGTCAAAAGGTCGAGGCGGCAGTTGACCCGGTCTTGCCTTGAGAGGTTTTATCTTCGAATGATACAGTCACTGAAGAGGATAAGGATGACACCATCCAAATTCTCTTCATCAACACAGACTCCGACGAACACGGGGGCAATCCACCCATTCCTTTATCGCAGGAAGGAAGTTCGTCAGAGTGATATCCAGCCGTCTACTCGGTCCCACCTCCAAGCAACCTAGTTGTGTCCTTCGACTGGAACCAACTAGGCAGACCCCGTTTGCCAGCAAGCATACCATTCAGAATTATCGTTCAAATATACAGAATGGTCATGGCTGGCACCATCATTGATGAGGGGGCATCTGTGAGTATCCTTTCCTCTATTGCTTGGAAAGCGCTTGGTTCGCCATCGCTTTTGCCTGAGATGAGAAATCTGACAGGCTTCGATAAAGGAACCAGTCGACCTTTAGGGATCCTCCCCAATGTGCCCATAACATTGAAAGGGAAGACCGTTCAAATGAACGTAATGGTCATTCAAGGACCCTTGGATTATAACCTACTCCTTGGACGAGACTATATTTATTGCATGGGAGCCATCGTCTCCTCACTCTTTAGAGTAATGTGTTTTCCGCACGAAGGAAGAGTGGTCAAGCTTGTGGACCAACTTTCATTTCCCGGATCACGCATCGCAAATAGTCATATACCATCCCTAAATGGTCTCTTCACGCAAGAAATGTCTCAACCCACGGTCCGTCCTCCCGATGAGCGCGAGTGATTCGGAAGGATATGACTGGAACCCAGGGGGCATGCGTCCTGGTCTGCTTCGGTAGGAAAACTTTGGGTATAGGGTAGGTTTCCGCGGGAGAATATGACTAGTCTGTACCCCATCCGTGATTGAGATAGGGGTTATTCTAGAATAAGATTCTTTTGTCAAAGTTATGTGAAAGGGCGGGCATCGTCATTCACCTTTGTCTATTTCGGTAGACATTGCCGAGGAAATGTTTTGTTTGCTGCGCAAATGAGACAATCTTTGGTAACCTGAAAGAGGTAGGCCTCTCTCGGTGAAACAAATGCTTTGGCGGAAATGAAGTAGGGGTAACCTTGAAATCGTACTTTATACCTGGGGGCATGCAAACCTTTTGGAGTGCAAGCAAAGAGCGGTTATTTATCTGTTTTTTGGATTAGTCGTTTCCTAACTTGCATAAAGAAAGGATTCCGGAGCAAAGCTTTGTAAGGCGCAAGCTCCATAAAAAATGGAATCTTAAATGAGACATTCTTATCATATGACTGGATTAATCGAGCAGTTTTAGCACATAGTTCATGCTCGTTAAAAAATAAACATAAGATCGAGCAGTTTTAGCACATAGTTCATGCTCGTTAAAAAATAAACATAAGACCGAGCAAGTGTTTTAATCCACGTTTAAGCTCGTTAAAAAATGAACTATCCTCCGGTAAATAACCACCGTGAATGTAACATTATCAGCCATTAAAGCATTGGTCGTGTTTGCACCGTCACCTCCACTTTTCCATTGGCCGATCATTCACCTCCATTTGATAGTTTACCCATTTTGAGGAACAGCTGCGAAGAGTGATTTCACTAGCCATCCTTGTGACACTGCCGTGATTAGAAAATTCCAACCCTTACCTGGAATCAGCTGCTACCCTTTTTATCACTCGTTCCTCAAAAGACGAGTCTTCTTTAAGCTCTTTTCATCTGACTCGTAAAATATGAAAAGATTGCCGAGTTTTGGCCTTCCAGCTCGTTAAAGTGACCGGAAGTGCTATCCCTCCTCTAGATTTTAATCTTTTTGGACCTGAGGGATTATTGCACAAAAAGATCGAGCACTTGCTTTGTTCGGCTCATTAAAACTATCGAAAATTCATCCCTTCTGTATTGTTTTATACTTTTTCGGACTTAAGGGATTAGATGACGAAAAAGGACTTCCAGAGTTATCTTTACATACCTTTTCAGACTCTCTAAAGATGAAAAGGATCGAGTTATCTTTGTCGTTAGACTCGTTAAAAAGATTAATAGCGACAAACTTGTCTTTAGACGAGAACGAGTTTCACTATCGCTAGGGTCGTTAAAACATAGCGATGGGTTTTCCCGAAGGGCAAATTATAGAACAAGCATATGTTATCCTCCTCAAGCTTGACAAAAATAAAGAGGTACTGGTCAGCAATGACTGGGGAAAAATTGGGAAGAAACTCAAAGAACTTTTATTGGTAGCAAGTCGCTCTTGAACATGACACTTCCGCTCCGTGCCTGAGTCGGGTTGGGTTGTTTCATTCACCGGTCACATCACCATGGTCTCGCCATACCATCCATCTTTGGGGTAAATGCTACCAATCCATCATACAAGTGTCGCTGATATGTTCAAGAGAAGTCATCCAGAGAAGTCACCCGTGTCCCATCCACTACCATACATTATACTTCATTCTTTCATGACCGCCACCCTGAACCATATATCATCAGATCGTTTTCACCTCCATCAAAATCATTTGCTCCGTTCGGTGTCACTGATGTGGGATACATTAAGGCCCTCCTTTGACGGATTGCTTCTTGTCGACATCAACTCATTATCCAAGAAGTTGATCTAGGAACACCCCCTTCAGTACTTTGAAGCTTGCATGCCTCAATGGCAAGTTTCTCACTTCCGGTGACATGTATACATCAATGACCTGCGACCGAAAGATTTTGCGTGGTGTCGACGCCAAGTCCTTTATTCACACCACATGAATTGTACTGTAGTACCTTGAGGGTCATTATCATTATCGGTGATTCCTCTCGCGCTTGTTAACAGTTTACATCATTGACTGGTAATCAAGCGATGTCTTTCCATGTTTGACTTCAGAACACTTCTCACATGGATCGACTTGTACTTAGAGTGAAGATCGGACGAGATTGAAGACCCCGGATCTAGTTTCATCCATCTGGGCTGCGATATGTATTCAGGAAAAATAAAGACATTGACATGTACAGCATTGCAGCACAGATAATCATCCTACCAAAAGGATGATGATTTCATCAGAATCATCAGTCTACCATCAGACGATTGTCTGTCCTATGTACAGAAAAATGAATTTATAAAGCTGAGCATGGGAATGTCGCCTCAGCTAGATCATGAAAACAGTATGAAAAATAATGTATTGTATTGTATCTTATTACAAGTCTCCTCCCAGCATTGAAAGAACTTCGAATCCTCCTAATAAAGCATTTCACCCGATAAATGGCCTCATACTTTAGGGGGCAACTGTTATAGACATTTTTGTGCCTTACAACATTGAGCATGAAATGTCCATAATCCAAGGGATCCAAAGTCCCTAAAAGTGTTGTTCCTACCCCTAAAGGAACAAGGTCAACCAATGGCAGCTTCTCCCAAAAGTTCTCCACCAAAAACTGCTCAAAACTAGTCAAATCAGGATCAATTCAGAGGCTCCACTAGCTGCCTGCGTTGCAAAGCACCCAAATACACTGGCTAGGTGCGTTGCAACGCAGGTGAATGCACTACCAGGGTGCGTTGAGCGGGAAATGACAAATGGCAAGCTCATTCAACGAGGTGGAAAGACAATGGAAGCTTCCAGAATCTTCTCCAATGACACTTGCCTCACTGAATTCGACTAATGATGAGTAAGAGGCTCTCAGTCTCCAAGTGGAAGCAAGAACTGACAGAGAGAAGCCACAAGTCAAAACATAAGCTGACTCATCCTCTCTGCTTACATCTATATATGGATCCCTCATCCCAGAGATCCAGAGGCTGGAATTTTGTACTTTGCAGAGAATTGCTGTTGGTTTGAGATTGAGATTAGTGCATTGGGTGATTTATGCTTTGTTGGAGGAGAGGAAGGGATTCCTTTGCTGGGAGGTAGATGTTGGATCGGGACTCACTTGGTTGTATCTCCTCTTGGAATTTCTTATCATATCAATAAAACTATTTGAGTTTCTCCTATATGCTTGTATATCAATGATGTTTTGTTATATTTGCATGTTTAGCTTAATCTGATCCTAAGATTTTTATGAATGTAAATCTATGTCTTTTGTGTAGTTTCCCTTTCTGTGATCTTGCAGGAACTTGGTGAAGCTAGACCAGTGAGGAAGCAGGCAGCGGGAAGCGAACAAAGAGGAGAGCGATTGGATCAACAAACTAGCGAAGGACACAGGTTAGTTATATTCTTCCTCTTCGTTTACATTTCATAAAGAAGAATACGAAAATAGTTTTCCTTGTTTGTTGCTAAGGCACTATCACACCTTAGAGTGGGATAGGGGCGTTCCGAATGGATACTTTTCCCAACAACAGTCATGCCTTTTGGCCTTACCAATGCACCTTCTACATTTCAAGGTTTGATGAATTTCATTTTCAAAGCCTTCCTTAGAAAAGTTGTGTTAGTATTTTTCTATGATATACTAATCTACAGCAGGTCTTGGAAGGATCATGTTGAACATGTTGACAGGGTGCTCAAAATATTGGAGGAGAAACAATTATATGCAAAAAGCTCCAAATGTTTCTTTGGAGTACAAGAGGTGGAATATCTGGGTCATATTGTATCTCATGAAGGTGTTAAGGTAGACTGTAGCAAAATTAAAGCCATTAAGGAATGGAAAATCTCCACATCCATAAAGCATATATGAGGATTTCTCAGGTTGACAGGGTATTATTGCAAGTTTGTTAGGAATTATGGGAGAATAGGAGCACCTCTAACAACATTATTGAAGAAAGATGCATTTTCATGGACTCCAGAAGCAACAAAGGCCTTTGAACATCTTAAAGAGGCAATGTGCCAAGCACTGGTCTTAGCTACGCCGGACTTCACAAAAACCTTTATTGTGGAATGTGATGCTTCAAGAAATGGAATTGGGGCTGTTTTAATGCAAGATGAAAGACCCGTTGCTTTTGAAAGTCATCCAATCAAGGCAAAGTATTTACACAAAGCTATTTATGAGAAGGAAATGTTGGAAATACTACATGCACTTAAGAAATGGTGACCCTATCTAATGGGAAGACACTTCAAGGTAAAAATGGATCATGATAGTCTTAAATACTTTTTAGAGCAAATATTATCCTCTGAAGAGCAACAAAAATGGGTCACAAAGATGTTGGGTTATGACTTTGAAATCATCTACAAAAAAGGGAAGTAAAATGTTGTGGCAGATGCACTCTCAAGAAAGGATGAGGATGTAGAAGAATTGTTGTGCGCCATTTCTATTATCCAACCAGAATGGATAAACGAAGCAAGGGAGGAATGGAAGAATGACGAAGAAGTGTGGGAACTCATTCGAAAGTTACAACAAGATCCCAATACATCTGATACATTTAGCTGGAAAAATGATTCGTTATGGTACAAAGATCACTTATACCTATGTAAGAATTCCCAACTCAAACAAAATATTCTTATGGAATTGCACACTTCTCCCTTAGGAGGGCACTCAGGATTTTTAAAAACTTACCACAAGGTTAAGAAGGATTTTTTTTGGGATGGCCTTAAATCAGATATTCAAAAGTTTGTGGCGGAATGTTTGGTTTGCCAACAAAATAAAGTTCAAACAATTAAGACCCCAAGTCTATTACAACCTTTATCCATTCCAAGCCAACATTGGGAGGAGGTTTCAATGGATTTTATCACAGGTTTACCCAAGTCCGAGGGAAAGAGTGTCATCATGGTGGTAGTTGACAAACTTACCAAGTATGCACACTTTTGTGCATTATCACATCCATTTAAAGCCACTATAGTTTCTACTGCATTTATGGAGACAATTCAAAAGCTACATGGAAACCCAAAGATTACTGTAAGCGACAGAGATCCCATTTTCACTGGAAATTTTTGGATAGAATTATTTTCTTGTATCGGTACTTAGTTAGCTCATAGATCATCTTATCATCCTCAATCTAATGGGAAAACTGAGACAGTAAACAAATGTTTGGAAGGATATCTTCATTGCTTTGTATCTGATAAATAGACACAATGGGTCAAATGGTTGCCTCTGGCTAAATGGTGGTATAACACTTCCTTCCATACTGCAACAAAAATGACCTCATTTATGGCACTTTATGGATATCATCCACCATCCATCACATCATATTTAAGAGAAAATTCTAAGGTTCAAGTAGTGGAACATCACATCGAGCATCAACAACAAGTTCTCCAACTCTTAAAGGATAATCTCATGTTGGCGCAAAATAGAATGAAAGAATAGGCAGATCAACATTGCAGCGAAAGAAGTTTTGATGTAGGTGACTGGGTATTCCTATGGCTACAACCATATAAACAAATGTCCCTCAAGCAAGCTAAGAAGGATAATAAATTATCACCAAAGTATCATGGTCCGTACAAGTTGTTGCAAAATATTGATACTATGGCATAAAAATTGGAGCTTCCTGCAACTTCTCGAGTACACCTAGTTTTCCATGTTTCATGTTTAAAGAAGGTTATAGGTGAAAATCTCCCAGTTCAGACAATATTGCCAAAATTTGACGAGGAAGGAAAAATAATATTGGAACCAGAAGCAGTCATAGAAACAGGAACTCGATAGCTATGAAATCGATCAATTTCAGAGTATCTCATCAAGTGGAAGAACTTATCTGCTGAAGATTCCACATGGGAGGATGAGAATTTTATATAGAAGCATCCAGAACTACTCAAGCATTGAGGACAACGCTTTTTTGAAGGAGAGGGGCATGTTAGGCCCCTATAATACTAGTGATTTCCCCATTACTATTGTCATTATATCTCTTATTGTTATTATTGTGCCCCTATTGTCCCCATATTGTTATTAGTATGCTCCATAGAAACCCACTATTGTTATTTTTGTGCCCTTATGTTATTACTATTATGTCGAATTGATTATATTGTGACCCCTCAGACTCCTATATATAGAAGGAAGGTTTAGTCATTTGTATCATCCAAGAATTGTTCATTTGTGTAATGTAAAGGAGGTTGCCCCTTCAAAGAGGCTGAATTCTAAGGCATTGATCTATCTTTTCTATATTTTTGTGAGCTGGTTTCCTAACATGCTCTTGGATATCCAGTGGTGTGCTAGGTTGTAGCTTCAATTGAAGCTCAGTAATTTGGAGCTTCAGATCGAAGCAAACTTTATCCACCTATGCCTTTGATTCTCTAAACGCATCTGCCAGCCGCTGTACTTTTTCTTCAGAAGCGACCTCCAATTGAATCTGGAGCTCGAGGAGCTTACTGCATACTTTGGAAATGGCCTACTCTAGTTGCGCCCTTCTCACAGCTGCCTCATCACGATCCTAGAGAGATTTGTGCTTTTCATTGCATATTTGTTGATTGGTGATTTATGCATCCTTGATCACCATGAGATACCATTTCTCTCATATCTTAAGCTCATATGCTACACCCTGGTGTCTCTCATGTAATGTGGATAGGAGGAGCATTGCGAGATTAATACTTATGTCTTTAGGCAGCTAGGCACTCTCCCTTTCTGTGACATCATTCAAATGTAAATATCCATTAGGGAGGGGTACAACATGAAGCTCTGAAGTGAGGACCAACTGCACACTACTCGATGTCATTGGTTTCAAGCTCGCTTGAACCATGGTCGCTTGAACCTAGCTCGCTTGAACCTGCAACTCTATGAGGCCCGCCTGGACCTTCGTAAAAACATATTGATACTGTTCTTCAATATGGCCCCAAATTTCTTTTGTCATGGACCTAAACTTATCCCCAGTTTCATAAAGCCCCCCCTCAGTGAGGACCATGGCCTCTGCACTGATAGACTTATCAGACTTGTGCTTCTTTTGTGCACCTCCTGCACCTGACTTTTGTCACCATTTAAGAATAAGGGAGAATCGACATTCTCCGGGTCTAAAAAGGGGTCTTCAGTACCCTGATCTAGTTCTTCTGTATGCTTCTCTTCGTCATACTTGTCCTTTGGTTCCTACACAGTATTTTTCCCTAGGTCAATGGTCACCGTCTTCTTAACCTTTGATGCCTCTTTACTAGTTCTTGTTTCACCTTCTGCACTAGTCCCTGTTATACCTTCGACAATATACATTGGAAGGATCTAGTCAGTTGACCACTAAAGGACTAACTACGTGATATCATCTTCAGTAACCAAAAATAACAATGCCATCCATTTCTTCATCAAATCATTCCTCGTGCAGATGTATACATGATGGAAATTGACCTTAAAATCTGCAAAGCACCAATATTCTTTGAACAGATTGGGTGACAACTGTGGTTTTTGGTTAATCAATGGCCCATAACATTTTATTTTCAATGACATGAGTAGGGTCCTTCGTTTTCCATGGTGAGGCAAATTTTGCATCCTTGCACAACTCCGGATCCGTCGTTGGGAACTAGGAATCCTCTGGCATCCTCTAAGCTATCAACATGATCAATAATAGGAGCCACACATAGTGGAATTCTTTTCCTTCCTCTTGTGCTTGGTGATAATCATCCAACAATTATTGGCAGAGGTACTTCGCCTAATTGAATTGGACCCCCTTGCTGCACTGTGCAACCAAGGATACAACTCAGGGCAGTACTTCATCGGCACGACATTTTCTCATGATTTTTCCTACCAAGGTCTGTGGAGCAAACCACACAGCTTCATCTGAGATAGAACTAAAGGCATATCCCCGTGACTTCTTCACCAACCTGAAGTCACTTTTCATTTGGTCCATGAGTTTTTTCTCGTGTGACTTCCCCACAAAAGCATCTGCGGGGTTTGCGCTTTGATATGGTAGTGTTGTGATTCTGCAGATCAACATATCATCAATTGGGATGGGCCCTCCTAGCCAGAGACACCCATCATGAACAAGCGCCAACATCTGGTGCACAAAAATGGTATTAATAATACTGCAGCTAAAATGTGGGACATACAACATATTGAAGAACTCTGCGTGCTCAATATTGGCTTCTCACTTCATCGGTTCAAGTCTTGTAACGCCCACCTCCTTATAGTAGACTATTTTCAAGTATTTACTGGGTTTCAATTGTGGAAATTTCTCATGATCACCCAAATCCTAATACTCTGTCTTTAGAAATAGTAGTTGGGCCAACTAGTTTCCCTTAATAGGTACTTCCTCTAGGAGCAATGGCATGAATACCTTGAATTTCACAGAGTCTAGGTCCCTAGTTACTTTGTTGGTTGGTTTTCGTTGGGGTATATACGCCAACAACCAAGAAATTGGCTTTGCGTCTTATGCATTGATATCCTTAGTCCCCACATTCATCTCTTCTTCGTCTAGGTCCTGGGGTTCCATAGGCTACTTGTTTTTATCCATATGATCCTTCTTTATCTCCTCAGTTGGGATCTTCTGCGATTGTTGAATCGGGGGTTGCTGTGGCTTTTTCAGATTTTTCTCTCCTGTCACGGAGGCAGTAGGCTTGGGTATCGATGATCTAGGGGATGTAACAAGGATTGGCGGTGTTGTAGTCATGATGTTTCCTGACCCTCTCTTCAAGAATTATTGCTCAACTTTTGCCCAACTCAGGTAACCGGACATACAACAATACACTCAGCTCTTTAAGCGCAACAACACATAACAAATTCTCAAGAAGCAAAGTGGCCAAGTGTGGAGCGGGGCCCAATATTTATAACTCGATTCCAATTCAAATTGTCCATTCCCCCATAAATGCAATTTTTGTGACAAATTCTCCCATATTTGTTCCTTAAATGTACTTCCCCTGCTCCTTTTAACGACAAAATAGCTGTCAAATCAATTGTAGCTGCTCCAACAGTCACTTTATGGGTGGGTTGTGTGGAAATCCTCCATGTGGTGCAACTACCTCGTTGCAACTTCCATCTGTGCACTCTTCCAACACATCACACAACCTTCCTTCTTCGATAAATTTTTTCCTTGGTAGAGTAGTTTATAGTCTTGTGCTTTCTTTCAACTACCAGAAGCACTAAGACTTTCCTATGTCCATGCAGTCACTGCACAGGGGCGGGATCATCCCTATAAACCTTCATCCTGCTCCCATTAATCCTGCCTAGAAATACTTCCCCATTCAGCTTCGCGAGCTAAACTGCGCCACCATCCAAAATGTCCTTAATTACATATGGTCCCATCCAGTGCATCTGAAAATTCCCCGGAAATTTGGTAAACTTGTTGTCATACATTAGTACCAAATTGCCATTTTTGAAGGTGCAGTGCTTGATGTGGCGATAATGCCATGCCTTTTCTCTAGGTTTTTGTACTTGCTGATGAAAGCCAGCCAAAAAGCGGTGTTCCTGTAACACTGCGAGATTTTTATAGAGTTCCTCTCGTACCTTTTCCTTGTATTTGGGGTTCAACTGATATGGGCGTTGCTTAACTGGCTTCACATCAGGTTTTAAATTGGTCCTCATCATCCCCAAATCTCCTACTATCGCTTTCAAGTTAGAGAAACTGGTTGGAAATAAATCTTGATATTCATGTAATAATTCAGCTACCTTATCCACTGTATCTTCATCCCAATAGTCACCAATGTTTGTGAATTTTGGTTCTGCTTTTGAACCAATGTTCACTTGCTTCGTGTGCACTGATTACGAAATATCAGGGATCTCCACACTAGGTCCCCCAACTTCGCGCTGCCCCTTTGATTTAGGGATATTAATATTCCATGGATCCTCATCATCTTCTTTCATTATAAGATTGTAACATTTTAAAGCACGTTGCAACTGCGTACTCCAATCAGGCTATACCCACGTGATAGGTTTGACGGGTGTTCAGAAGATTGCTGCTATATTTTCCTGAAGTGCTTCATCAATGTTTGCGAACCTATTTTAAAACTGAACGTTAGCAACAAAATTTCTTTCATCTCATCCTAGTGAGTGGTCCCGTGTCGCAGCTCTGTTTCTAAATACTAGTTATTCAGGATATCATCCAGGGTATGAATAGAGATATCCACCCACTCAGGTTGAGGTATCTCAAACCACGCCTTAGTCCATGATGCCATATGTTTGCATGGATCATCCTTCCCTGTGTATCTTTCGGTGAGTTGGGTGTTCATGTAGCCAAATATTAATCGCATCATTCGACGATATTCCTTCCAATCAACAAAATTATCCTTGTATGTACCCCACCATCTTGCAGGTGTAGCTCTTAGTGCTAGATCTAAGTCCTAGAACCGATGTTCCTCGGGTACATCCCTCTCAAAATGTTCAAGAAAAATATTGACATCACTCAATCCATCATAATAGGGTAGCTTACATACATCTGTAGATACACAATGTAGCGATTTTGTAAGTCGATTACATCTCAACGTAGAGACCTCATGTAACCGATTCTACCAGTTTTCTAACTCTTCTTCTGAATCTGATTGGCAGGTGTTTTCCTTCTCCTAGCTGATCCTTCTATCCACAGTAGGATTGATCTAATATTCATTTAACGTAGTTAACTTATAGATGTTCTCAATGTCATCATCTAAATAGAAGTCACAGTTCGGTTCTGTGTATCACCACCTTCAATTGGATCCAACAGGACAATTACACGAAGTTCATTTTTTTCAAATACCATGCTTCACTTCTTTAAGTTAATGATTTCATTAATTTCAAAGGCCTAATCAATCCTGAGAAATGATGGGTATGGATTAGTATCATCGGCGATATCAATAACTTCAAAATCAACCACCACTCTTGCACCTTCAATATCTACAGTTACTCCACGCAGACGCCCCATTGGAATTATCTTTTGTTGATTCACCATGCACAGATGAATTGGTGACCAAAGTAACTTAGGCTTTCCCACATGTTCCCAAGTCTACTTCAGTACGCTAGCATCAGATCCCAAGTCTAGGATTACTTGATCCATTTTGAAATCACCGATCTGCGCAGTCAGCGCATCTCCCTACTAGTTATTTTCTTGCTTTGGTTTACCTTATTGACTACGTGTTGTCCTGGTAACGACTTATCCTTGCTGGTGCAATTATATATCAATTCTTACAATCTCTCTACTGCCTTCTGATCCCAAGTTAACATCATGTAGGTCTGTAGAAATTATTTCAACACTCTGGGATTTGAATCTTATGTTGCAGTAGCATCTTTAGGTTTCTCCTTTCGCGAGACTATTGACATCGGTTTCTGAGATGCAGAAACACTTGGACTTATAAAATTCTTTCTTGGCTCCATTAATGTGTCTTTTTCTTTATGTAAATCAAACCCAACATTCTTCTCACCAACTTTTCTGAACCATGACTTTGATTCTAGCTGTTTGCCTTCCACTTTGTCTTCACTAGTGGCTACACCACTTTGCTTGACTGTGTTGACACTGGGATCATCTTCGCGCTGCTCCGATCTCATGATTTGAATATTCTGTGTCGATTATTGGTTATTTTTCTCCTACATATTTGCTATTAAGATCAAGAAATATTCTATAACATGATCAAATTGATGATAGTAATGTCATGAATGGTGTGTTGGATTCTGACTGTCACACGCAAGGTGTCCTGATTCTTCATAGTTGTAACAAATAATATGGCCTCGACCTCTATGTTGGCCCTCAATTTTGACCCTTTTTCACCATGCATATTCCACCTTTCTATCATCCCTTACCACCATATCATGATCATATTTTTCATGTTTTTTCCCCTTTTTTCACGGGTAAAATAATTATTTCTCTTAATTTTTATAATTTTTAGTAAAAATTAGGTATTAAAAATTATTTTTGACTAAAACATAAATTCCTATGATGGCTCCATTGAAGTTGTATGTGAAGGACACCTAGGAAAAAACTGAAGATGGATTTGATAAGTATGGGAACCAAGGATGGACAAAATCATATTGGCACAATCCAAATGAGTCAGAATAGGCCCGATAAAAGCTGGTCAAACTTGACCAGTCACCTAGAAAATCCCTTGATTTAAGGGGTAGTTTTGTGATTTTGTGGATTCTTCCCAAATTTTGTGCAAAAAACAGGATGTGTTCAACCTTATTAGATGGATTATGACTCTTATAGGTTGTTACAACTATTTTAGTTGAGTTTGTTATACTTTTGGCTTATTTAATCATAACTATTCAACAACTATGAACGTGTATTATGACTATGGAGACTTCTCTATTTCTAAATATAATTTAAAAAACTTGTCTTCTATTTTCTCATTGTTCTTTTTGTGGGATGTGATTGTTGATATACTGTAGCTAATGGTTTCAAGTGTACCAATCAAGGGTGGAGGGCCCCCATTTTGAGCTAAGTACACTGAAGTGTAATTTTGTGTATAATTGTGAATATTTTAGATTGTTGTTTCCTTTATAATTTCTTGTGAATATTTTCTGAATAGATTCATTATATGCCATGTTCATTTATGTTTTTGAATGATTTCCTTTTAGTAATTGGTTTAAGTAGGGAAGGTCAACCAAGCCATCTAGGTTAGATACTCTTCCTTTTAGATTAAGAACTGAACTAGAAATTGTGTTTATGATTTTTACTGCTTTGGTTATGATATGCCTTATGGTGGAACTGATCTTATTGGAATAGGGATAATGAGGAAGGACAACTAGGACCTCTAAGCTAGAGCATATTCCTTGTTGGCTATGCTGCATAAATATTCATTGCACTCCTGCTTTTAGATCATAATTTCAGTTCTTTCTAGTTAGTAATTTATATTTATAATATATGTTTCCATTATTTTCATCTAAACAACTACTTCCTACACTAGTTTAATCTAAGATTCCATAAAATTTAGTTTTCTTCTAAGTCTACCAACCCGGATTGATAAGTAAAATACATGATCTAATTCAACTCCATAAATTAGATTGACATTTTTGGCGTCGTTGCTGGGGAAGCACACTTAGATAGAGCTGGTTAGGAAGATTGTTTACAAAAAAAAAAAAAAACAACAACAACAATAAAACATAAAAACAAAAAGAATTTTCTTTATGGTTATTCATGCTTAGACATAGAAATTAGAAAGGTAGATCCCCAAAACAAAACCCGCAACCACCCACCACAAAGATCGTATTAAACCCTTATCCACAATTTAGAATGGTCACTAGGGATGAATCTTCATTTCAAAAGATAGAAGAGAAACAAAGTATCCATGAAGAGGATCCACAAGAAGAGAATTTATAAGTTTCTTCTAGTTATCTTTGTAAGAAGATCAATGAGTTATGGATCACATGCGATGAAGTTCAAACAATAGAGATAGAAATTGAAGAATATCTAGAATATGTATCACAAGATCCCTTGTGCATTCATGATTTTGAACAAGTTCCAGAAGAAGCACTTTGTGCTATGACAGCTGAGGAGAATAAAAGACTTAAAGATCATTTCAAATCTTGGTTTCAACTAGTCATTAGGCCACAAAACCACTCCATTTTTCAACATTCCTTAGCATCAAATATTTATGATCAACTAATTTTTCATGTCCAAACATTCATTAAGGTATATTTTTCAAAATTGGATGTGAGTCTACTTATGATCTTGTTATGCAAATGGATGCGTTGGAGATTCTCTTATACTTGAGAGAATCAATTATTTTTCTACAATAGAGTAGGATAGAATATAATAGAATAAATAAATAAATAGGTAGAATGAGTTCACAATAAAACTTTTTGGTTCAAAGTCTCATGAATAATTCTTCAAATCATTGTTCAATATTCATTTGAAAGGATTTCATCGCAAAATGCAGTAAGAATAATCCTATTTTGGGTAACCATATTGCATCATTTTCAAAGAATGTTTTTAAAAAAGATATCTCTTAAAATCTAGTTTTTAAATCCACTTTGAATTTTTCAATTTGCATCACAAATAAAAAAAATAGGATCAAAATAAACACTAGATCTGAAAGGAAAATTTGAGGACAGAGTTAGTACAATATTGATTTGAGGGGTCTAATGGAAGAATTGTTACACGATATGTATAGGGAAGATATCCCTTGGAATATATTTTCCAAATCAATTTGAATCACCTCAATCTGGCATCATATGAAAAAGTTATACTCAAAACACTAACTGCTTGTCAAAACATCTGCATGGTGACAAGTTTAGGCCTTGACTGCTCATTGGCATATTTCACATAACAAATCATCTTCTTTTCAAAACATATTTCTAAGGGAGATATATATTTAAGTCTAATTTGTGAAACAATTTGAATCATCTCATTTGAAGGCCAGGTGGAAACGTTATGCCACATTCAGTGACTGCATGTCTTAAACTTAGCATAGTGAAACTCTGCCTCCTAGGTCTGCTTATCAGTAATTTTGTGATATCAAAACTAGGCATTTTTAAAACATATTTCTAATGGATACAAAAAATTAAATCTAATTTAATCTCCAAGTGGAATCATATCGATCTGATCTTTAATGAAAACGTTACACTTCAAATAGTGACTGTTGGTCAATTTTTAGCATAAAATTTTAAACAATTTTGAAAACCTATTTATACTAGAAGTATCCATATGAATTAAATTGAACTTGGCTTTGGAATCATTCTTATTGGACATAAAATGAATATTTTGTGAACAAAATACCGCTAGGAGGCCTAGGTTAGCCACCATTCCTCAAGGGGTAAATAAATGCATTTTCTTTGTATATTATCATTGGAATTGTTTTTAAGAATTGCTTGTAAATATTTTACATATTTCTTGCAAGAAAAGAGACTGTACACCTCTCTTCCTCCATCATCTAATATTGTATTGCAGGCAAATGTTATGTTTTTGCAAGTCCCAGGAAGAGGAGTCAACTCCATGGATGAAGGATTTTCAAACTCAATCTTTAAAAATTCATACATGAGAATATGAAATGAAAATATTCAAGTCAAAGAAATGTGAAAATTCATATGATGTTGAGTTCATTCAATGAAACTCAAACTCTTGAAGCTTGTCTTTAGTTACCGACCAACAACACCAACAAACTTACAAGATGGATTGAGATCAAGACAAAAGACATGAAGCTAATAATCATAAGAAGAAGTCAAGTTTTGTACCATGACAAGTCACATCCATTGCCAAAGAATCCTTTCATAAGCCATATTATTCATGATGTCATTCATCTACCATATTGTATGATAAGATTCACAATCATTTAGATCTACCATGTTGAAGTCTAGATCTATTATCTATCTATCAATCTACTCCTAGACCATGATTTCAACCTATATTACTTTCATAAGCTTTCCATACTTCCCTAATCCATTATACCCCACTTCCATCTGGAAAAGAGAAAAAAAAATGTCAAAAATAATAAAGAGGTTTGGCTGTGAAAATCCAGATTCCTGGCACAGTACAAACCTGAATTCATAATAGAAAACCAATTTATTTGTAAAATATGAATTCTATAAAAAATGTGTGTTTTTCAAGTCATTATTTTGAAATTTTCTTCACTAAATTTTTGCAAAATAACATCTCCAATTTGGATACTTGAGGACAAGTCTCAAAATAAGCAAGGGGGAAGACAGAATAAAACAAGTGCATTTATTTTTAAAAGTTGAGAAACTCAACATACTGTTCAACTTGATATGGAAAAAACTCAGAATAAAAGGGACCTAAAAATTCAACATCAAAACCTGTTACAAAGGGACCTGAATATGAGAATATCACATGAAAAAGGGACCTGAACATGATAAGCATCAACATCACAGAGGGACTTGAACATATATGAGTCAAAGACTATTTCTTAAAGGGACCTGAGGATCAACATGTAAATACTGTCAGAAGGGACCTGTTTACAAAAAAAAACCAATCAAGTTCATCAATCAGTTCATTATTCAAGTTCATCAATTCACTAAGGAGCTAATATTCTTCAAAGCATCAATCAAGGGAACTACCTGTAAGTTACAAATTTATTTTTAATGCCTTTGGATTTTGAAAGAAATTCTTAAATTAGGAGACTAATTAAACCTTGGTGCGTAAAGAGTGTAAGCCTTCATTCCCTGTACATGCCAAAATATCTCTTTTCATAAAGAAAAACCTCTTACCCTATCTCTCTTTTCATAAAACTTTCTACTCCACTATCTATTCAAATCATGCCTCTTTTCCTACAAAACAAGTCACATTAGCAAGCATGGGTTAGTATCATGAAAATGAGAACAAAGATGTATTTTGATGTAAAGAGTTATAATTCTATGATATTAATGATGCATTTACATTATCTATAGTGAAAAAATACTCTATTATGGGTCTTGAAATGACCTTGAAATGGTCATTTCAAAAAGAGTAATTATTATAAAAAAATACATCATGAGGAGGAAGACATTAAATTTTTAAGGACAAGGAGATAATATAAATCATTTCATTGAAATCATCAAAGGAAACAATGGAATGTAGTCTTGATGATACATTAAAAGGTGCATGTATATGAATGAAATTGAATTCATTACAAAAGCATATGTATGCAATGATAAAAGGGAGCATATAAATCAAACTCCTATGTTTTAATCGAAAAAAAACCTTTGCAAAAGGCACATATATGAAATGAGGGCGCATGCAATTATAGCAAGGTTCACACACCAAAATAAATTATAAGGAAAATTGATAAGGATGCAAGGGTCATAAAATGACAAAAAGGGAATAGGACAGGTGTTGAAGACGATGGTCAAAAGTTCAAATGTTGCATGAGAAAAGAGGCAATGTTCAACACTTACGCAGAGTAGAGAAATGAAGGTTCAACACCTATGCAAAAGCAGAGAAATGAAGGCTCAGACAACCCAGTGCCAGTGTCTTCACACAGGAAGAATAAAGGGAAAAAAAAGAAGAGAATATGGTGCTATGGTTCAAAACATAGGTAGGAAGCTTGAAAACCCTAAAGTAAAATCGATGTTATAAATGTAGTCAAGATGAAATCTCTTCAAATCAAGGTGAATGAGTGAATAGTTCTGTTAAAAATGAAGGGCACCTTAACCAGAACTCCGAAATCAATCCGTGAGAAATAAGCTCTAAAAAATTATGAACAATGTGTGAGTTATTGGTGAGAGAATTTGGTGTTAAAACTGAAAGATATATGTGTTTTTCCAAAAATCGATTTCATTTTTGTAGTTAGACTATTGCAATAAAGAAAAGTCGATTTCATTACTGGAGATGGATTGTTGGTGGCAAAAATAAATTGAATTGCAAGGAGAAGAAGACTGTGAAATCGATTTAAAAAATAGAGCCTTATCTTTGTGAACAAACAAGCAGTTACAAAGTGGAAATTTGATATTACAGAAAAGGTTTTTTTTTTTTTTAATATCTTCGCGGGCATTCAATAGTCAAGGGATTCTCCTCATCTTATACAAAAGTGACAGAGGTAGTATCTCAGCCCTAAAATTGATACTTCAGCTCAGGAATTTCTCCTCATCCTCATGGGTATTCAATAATGGTTGAAATTTACATATCAGTCCTAAATTTTGACATTTCCATTCAGAAATTTCTCTCGTGGGTAGTCAATAGTGATTGAAATTTCCATATCAGTCCAACAAATCAACATTCCAGTTCATAATTTTTGAGAATATATTGCAGAGTCTTGGTAAGCAAATAGTTGCATTTTCAGAAATTGCTCATTACTTTTAAAGAGTATATCCATTTGATGCAAAATTTCGAGGGAAGATGCATTGATATAAGATGAATAATCCTAGAAAATTTCAAGCCAAAAGAACTTTCTTTTTTCCATAAATAAACCATCATCACCTACAACCAATTTGTCTTTTTCTCAAAATCTGTGATGAGGGTATATCCCATTTTTGGTGAAGAGAAGCAATGTAGTGGTAGAAATTTTTTTGCAAAATTTCCAAGAAACCCAATTTGTCGTTTATGAGAAAATGGTTAAAAAATCGTTTGCTAATACTTGTACAATGTTTGTTGTAACTTTCTGTGCAAATTGCTTCAACGTCACTGGCATTGCTAGAATTGAATGACCATCGCTTTGTAAAGATTTTGGATTCATGTCGTATCAATATCATGAATTGGGCAAGAAGAGTGGTTTTGGTTATTAGGCATTGAGAAATGGAAATACAAAGGTATAGGTTGCATAAGGACACTAACAGGGTTCAAATAAAGGAAATTAATACCCTCTTTCAACATCAAAGAAGGCTTTGAAACACATCTCCAAAATTATGGTAATGGGCATGATTCACATGGCAAAGAGTTCAGTTAATCCTTGGATGTGCTCAAATTCAAGATCCTTTAAGTAGGAAAACAAAGGGTAGCCCCAACTGCATTGATAGATGAGGAAATAGAGAGGGTTGTTTTATTTTTACAAGAAACTCAGATAGAATATTCTACATTAGGAGGTAGATCCACAGGCCGAACAACAGGGAGATCAACATGCAAAAGTAGAAGATCCAAAAGACAAAGACAAGCATGAGGACATACTTGTAGATCAGCAAGGGGGAGATGTTGGCCCTCAATTTTGACCCTTTTTAACCATGCATATTCCACCTTTCTATCATCCCTTACCACCATATCATGATCATATTTGTCATATTTTTGCCTCTTTTTTCACATTAAGGTAAAATAATTGTCTTCTAATTTTTAGTAAAAATTGGCTATTAAAAATTATTTTTTATTGAAACAAAAATTCCCATTATGGCTCCATTGAAGTCTTATGTGAAGGACACCTAGGCACAAAATGAATATGGATTCGAGAAGTATGCGAACCAAGAATGGAAATACTCCTATTGGCCGAGTCCAAATGAGTCAGAACAGGCCTGGTCAAAGCTGGTCAAACTTGACCAGTCACCCAGAAAATCCCCTCATTTAAGGGGCAATTTTGTGATTTTGTGGAATCTTCCCACATTTTGTGCAACAAAAGGGATGAGTTTGACCTTATATGATGGATTAGGACTCTTGTAGGCTGTTACAACTATTTTAGTTGAGTTTTTTTATACTTTTTGATTATTTAAGCATAAGTATTCAACAACTATGCATGTGTATTATGACTACGGATACTTCTCTATTTCTGAATATAATTTGATGAACTTGTCTTCTATTTTCTTGTTTTTCTTGCTATGGGATGTGATTTTTGATCTAATGTAGCTGATAGTTTCAAGTGTACAGAGAAAGGGTGGACGCCCCCCATTCTGAGCTAAGTACACTGCAGTGTAATTTTGTGTATAATTGAGAATATGTTAGATTGTTGTTTCCTTTATAATTTCTTCTTTTTATTTTTTGAATATATTGATTATATGCCACGTTCATTTATGTTTTTGAATGATTTCCTTTCAATAATTGGTTTAAGTAGGGAAGGTCAACCAAGGCATCTAAGTTAGATCCTCTTCCTTCTAGATTAAGAACTGAACTGGAAATTGTGTTTATGATCTTTACTGCTTTGGTTATGATATGCTTTATGGTGGAACTGATCTTGTTGGAATAGGGATAATGAGGAAGGACAACCAGGACCTCTAAGTTAGAGCCTCTTCCTTGTTGGCTATGCTCCATAAATATTCATTGCACTCTTTCTTTTAGATAAGAATTTCAATGCTTTCTTTTTAGTAATTTATATTTGTAATATGCATTTCCATTATTTTCATCTAAACAACTACTTCCTACACTAGTTTATGCCAAGATTCCATAAACTTTGGGTTGCTTCGAAGTCTAGCAACCCAAATTGATAAGTAAAATACATGCTCTAATTCAACTCCATAAATTAGACTGACACTCTTCTAGTTCCTCCTCCTCGTCCTCTTCCCCGTCCTTGAAATCCTCCATGAGCTATAGGTGAGCCTTGGTCATTCTACATGTGGTTTTCAACCTGCATCCTATAAATCATATTTTTGTCCATCATTAGTTCATAGCTTCGACAATTCCTCTTGTCATGACCAACTGATTTACAAAAGTTACAAAAAAATTTCTTTGGATACTGTATAAACTTCTATAATAGGGTACAATTATCAGTCGAATGTTGTCCTGAAACTTGGAAAATACTACACCAGGTACTTGCACCATGCTTGATCCAATAGAAGACTCTAGTTTTAGCGGGTTAATACCTCCCACAACAATATAATCCTGAAATACAGGGTATTGATCCTTATGATGACCTTCAAGCTTGCATTTTATGCACCAAACTTCAGAATGTGTCTCTGGCTTAACCTGCTTTCCCTTCTTCAGATCCAGCAACTCCATAAGAAATGTTGCTAAGTGTGCCTGGATCTGCTAAACTCCTACATTTGTATCTTGGATGGGTGAAGCTTCTAGCTTCATCATGATTTCCAATGCTTCAGCCTGAGACCCAAGCTTCTGCTGAGATAACAATAATCTTAAGTGAGGTAATAGCGAAGCTATGTACTAGTCCCTATATTGTTCATCTGAGATCTAAAGTTTAGCTTGAATTAGTAAGCACTTCAGTCACTGATCTATATCCCACACAGATTCATTAAACCTCTGCTTAATCTCCTTGATCTCAGCCACACACTGAGCTTTCGGCTTCGGCTTCATAAATTCCACATTTAATGCATCCTTCGTATTTGCCAATGAAGCAGTCAGGTGAGTCGTATTGTATCTGATATACCATGTAAGTGCATTGTCCTATAGCACTATAAACAAAACTGTTTGGGATCCTCTGATCCCTGACCCCTGAATACAAACATTTTCATTGTATTTTTCATACTGAATAATAGAGGTGGGGGTGGAGGTGGAGGTGGAGGTGTAGGTGTATGAGATGAAGGTGAAGGTAGAGGTGGAGTGTTTGGATGTTGAATTCTAGAAGTACCCTAATCTACAGTTTGCATCGCACCTTTGGGCTTACTAGGGCTACTTCCTTCTTCTTCACTTCCAGATTCTCCCAATAAGGGACTGTATTCCCTTTCGAAAAATTGTCTTGATCTACATTGAATCGCTTTCCACTTCCGTAGATCTAGTCAGACCCCTCTTAAACATTGAGGTAAAGGCATAACCTTATTTTCACACAAAGGCATTTTAATCGAGGTTTTTAGCGATTTCAGGTACTTACCTCTCGGACCTTTAAAGAATTGTCGTTCAACTTCGTTATAGGACACAAATGTATCTATTGTAAATTCAGTGATGAAACCAACCATATAATCAGATCTTTTAAGACATTACACTAATTATGGACTCCACACAATAAGATCATTGTGCTTCTAGGTAGGTTCATTATCTGCTAATTTGGACATCCACTCATATAATTCACAAGGGAACAATGAAAATAAAACTTCGTGTAATTATGTGTATAGATACCTTTGTAACCACTTTTCTTTTGATAAGTGTGATTCCTATTCGCTTGGCCTGCAAACACATGTAGCTTTTTGTTGGAAATAATACTGAGAGGGGGGGTGAATCAGTATTATCTAGCAATTTACCAAATCTTCCTTATTTGATCTTTTGAAATATTCTTGCATATCAGTACCATAAAACAATGAGCATGAATAAAGAAAATAGACAGTCACACCAAAGAACACAAGATGTAAGGTGGAAACCCAATGCGGGAGAAAAACCACCTGCTGCAATATGTCTCTATCTTCTTTCAAGAAATTCTTTTTACAATGATTTTGTACTGGTGCAGTCCTTTACCAGCACGCAGGCTGCAACCTGCAGAGAGCTACAACTCTCTCTCGTTTTCAGTCTCTCCTGGAAGGGAGCTACAACCCCCTACTTCTTTTCATGAAGAATCAAATGATCAACAAGTATACAACAGATACGGTCTACTACAGATATCAGATCAGTAATTACATAAACAACCCAGAACACCTTATGAACAGAAATATACAGTCAACAGATCATCTTAAGACAGGGACGCATATTTTCTTTCTGTGGCCTGCGACTGGACGCAGTATACCTTATGCTGTTCTGCGTGCAGACGCACTGTTCCTTTTTGCTTTTCTGCGACCGACGCACCCAGAAACACTATCGCGCCGCGTCTTTCGCTTCAGAGACGCACCCAATACCACAGTCGCGCCGCGTCCTTTGCCTCAGAGACGCACCTGAGTCTTTACTGTACTGCGTCCCGGCGCACTTTCCCTTCACTGAATCTGCGTCCCCTCAGATATAGAAGATAAGAGGACTTCAGAACCAACCCAAACACTCAGATCCACAGATCTGATCATGCGCCATATAGATCGTAGTCCATTAGAAGATTCGCCCTTATAGATTTGGACTAGATCTCACCAAGAGATGTTCAACCAAGATCATGCTCAATCCAAATGAACTCCTTTGCTTTATATAGGCAAGCTTCTCCCCAAAGCGTGGAACAATACCACGAGCCGACACCATAGAAACACAAAACCATCGGCTAGATATCACACAAGAAACCCCCACGTGCTTTTCTTTGCCTTGAAATGTGTGCACTGGGCGGACGCACCTCCTGAACGGCTGGCCTGCGTCCCTGGACGCGGGTTGTGCATGGTCTACCTGCGGGGACGCACTTGCTGAACATATTTTCTGCGTCCTTCTTGATTTATCACCTGAATGAGTTTGCCATCAAGGACAACACCTGAATCATAATGCCAACAAACTCCCCCTTTGGACTTGATGGCAACCACAAAATCTTCAGCTTCATCATTCTCCCCCTTTGACATCAAGGGCAAAGGGTATGCTCCCCCTAAGCTCATGCTTCTCCAGATCTATAACCAGAAATCCATCATGAAGGAGACAGAGACATATTGCAGCTATTTCCAAGATCTCCTTCTCCATAATGCCAACAATGCATTATGTGCTCCCCCTGAGCCTATACCATCAATAGGAAGAGGATCAATAGTGAGATGATGCATCAACAACCCCCAGCTTTTGCCTGAGGTATTCAAAAGTGTCCCTGGGCAATGGTTTGGTGAAAATATCAGCAACTTGTTCCTTAGAAGGAACATACTCCAACTTGACCTTCTGTTCAAGTACTTGTTCCCGGAGAAAATGGTACTTGATTGGTATGTGCTTGGTTTTTGAATGCATAACCGGATTCTTTGAGATGCTGATTGCACTTGTGTTGTCACATAAGATAGGAATAGGAGGTGTACAAGTGATTTGATAATCCTGCAAAGTCTGCATCATCCAAAGAAGTTGGGTGCAACAAGATGCAGCAGCAACATATTCCGCTTCAGCTGTAGACAAGGCAATTGAACTCTGTTTCTTGCTGAACCAAGATACCAGTCTGGGACCCATAAAGAATGCACCACCACTTGTGCTTTTCCTGTCATCCACGCTTCCGGCCCAATCTGCATCTGTATAAGCATGAAGAGTGAGATCTGTATCTCTAGGATACCATAGGCCATAATTTTGAGTCCCTTGAAGATATTTGAAGATTCTCTTCACTGCTTGAAGATGAGTCTCCTTTGGATTTGCCTGAAACCTTCCAACTATTCCAACTGCATGCATGATGTCTGGTCGGGTACCTGTCAAATATAGTAAACTTCCAATCATAGATCTGTAAGTTGGTTGATGTACTGCTGCAGATTCATCATTTGCACTGAGACTACATCCTGTGACCATGGGTGTACATACTGGTTTTGCATCTTCCATGCCATATTTCTTCAAAATCTGCTTGAGATACTTGGTTTGAGATAAAAAGATTCCTCCTTTCTTTTGTTGGATTTGCAAACCAAGGAAGTATGTCAGTTCTCCTAGCAAGGACATCTCAAATTCTTTCTGCATGACCGAGGCAAAGCTTTGACTCATAGCTTCTTCATTACTGCCAAAAATAATGTCATCTACATACACAACAAGTATTAGTAATTTGTCATTTTCAACTTTTATATAAAGATTGCTATCTGCTGAACCTTTTGAAAAACCTTGTTGATGAAGATATTTGTCCAACCGGTAGTACCAAGCCCTTGGAGCTTGTTTGAGACCATAGAGAGCCTTTTTTAATCGGCATACAAGATTTGGATCGTTTCCAAGAATGAAACCATCTGGCTGTTCAATGTACACTTCTTCATCCAAGTCTCCATTCAGAAAGGCTGATTTCACATCCATTTGAAATACTTTGAAGTTCTGACAACTTGAGAAAGCAAGAAACATTCGGATGGCCTCAAGTCTTGCAACAGGAGCAAAAGTTTCTTCAAAGTCTATTCCTTCTTGCTGTGCATACCCTTTACAAACAAGTCTGGCTTTGTTTCTAATAACTTCTCCATTTTCATTCAATTTATTTTTGAAAACCCATTTTGTTCCGATAACATTCTTATCCTTTGGTCTAGGAACCAGCTCCCAAGTGTTGTTCTTTTCGATTTGCTCAAGTTCTTCATCCATTGCTTTCACCCAACATTCATCTTTGCATGCCTCTTTCACATTTTGTGGTTCAGTAGAGGAGAGTAATGCCAAATAACTTGAAGCTTCTGCAACTGTTCTTCTAGTTTGTATACCTGCTTCTTTTTGTCCCATGATCTGAGATTCTGGATGGTTCTTTTGAACATATCTGGATGGAGTCTTTTCTTCTATTCTTGTTCTTTCTTCTGCTTCTTCGTGAGGTCCTTCTTGAGATTGTTCTTGCGGTTCTTCTTCTTCATCATTCTGTCTTTGAGGGTAGCTTTCATCTTCTTCAATGTCGTCACGATGTATTTGCCTAGGAATGTATCCCTTCTTATCAACCACTACATCAATGCTGTCAACAATTCTGCCAAGTCTTTTATTGTAGCATTTGTATGCTTTGCTATGTGGAGAGTAGCCAAGAAGAATTCCTTCATCTGCTCTAGGATCAAGTTTGCCAAGCTGCTCCTCAGTATTCTTGATATAGCATTTGCTCCCAAAGATTTTGAAGTGCTTTACCGAAGGAGTTTTACCACTCCAGAGCTCATGAGGAGTTTGAGTGCTGTTCACTCGGACATTTGTCTTATTGAGAATAATTACTGCCGCATGTGCAGCTTCACCCCAGAAGGTTGCAGGAGTTCCTGATTCATCAAGCATAGCACGAGCCATTTGCTGGATTGTTCTGTTCATTCTTTCCACTACTCCATTTTGCTGAGGAGTTCTAGCTGTAGAAAATTCTCTCCTTATCCCATGTTCATCACAGAAATCGAAAAATTCATTTGAAGTAAATTCTCCACCTCTGTCGGATCTGAGGCACTTAATTTTGTGACCTGATTCATTTTCAACCAAAGCTTTGAAGGATTTGAATTTTTCGAAAGCTTCATCTTTGTGCTTCATAAGTCCTAACCAAACAAACCTGGAGAAATCGTCAATAAATAATATCAAGTATTCCTCTCCTCTAGGTGTTCTTTTTCTGAATGGTCCACATACATCTGTATGTACTAGCTCAAGAGGCATGCTGGCTGATCCTTCTTTCTCTGGAAAGTTAGTTCTGGTCTGTTTTCCAAACTGACATGATCTGCATATGGTGTTGTCAGGAATTTTGATATCTGGAAGATCGCGAACTGCCTGATATTTGCAAGCTTTCCTTATTTGTGAGAAGCTTAGATGTCCCAACCTTCGATGCCATAACCAGTGCTCTTCATCCTTGCTTAGATAGCATTGTTGTTGTCCTTCATCAAATATGTATAGATTATTTGGAGTTCTTTTTCCTTTGAGAACTGTTTTACCTGTATCAAGATCACGAACAAGACATCCATTTGATCTGAATATAACCTCAGTTCTTTGATCACACATCTGGCTTACACTTAGAAGATTATGCTTTAGTCCATCAACAAACAAAACATTTCCAGCCTTAACATCTTCTTTTAAAGGAGCAATACCTTTTCCTTTTATAGTTGCAGGAGTATCATTTCCAAAAGAGACTTTCTTTCCCTTTTCTAAATTAGAATAAGATTCAAGTTTTTCTTTATCACCTGTCATATGCTTTGAACATCCACTGTCAATGTACCATAGATTTTCTTGTCCTTCTGCATAGAATGCTATCCCACATCTTTCTGTTTGAGGTTCCTTTATTTTCCATGTTTTGGTGCCTGAGGCTTGTTCCTTTTTTTGTTCTTGTACCTTTCTTTCCGGAAACCTGCTTCTGCATTCAAAATCTTCATGTCCAAAATTATTGCAAATAGAGCATTCAACTTCATTTTCAAGAGCTGAAAAGTTGTTATAGGTCCTTTTTGTAATCCCTGTCATACTTCTTTGTTTTTGAGCTTCCCTAGTCATGATTGTTTTATACGCAACACATTGAGCTGCTTTGTGACCAAAGTTATGGCAAGAAAAGCATTGTCCATTGAAGAAGTTTCTGCGATTATTGAATCTACCAGCCAACTGATTGTAATTTCTATTTTCATCTATTCTTGAACCAAATTGGGAAGATTTTACCTGTGGCTGGTTGTGGCTTTTGTTCACCCTTAAGCTGGATTGCCCCTGATAGTTTCTGTTTGACGTTTGTCCCTGCTTTACCTGATGATCTTCCTTGTGCTCTTGCTCATTTCTTCTTGCTGCATCAAGATAACTTTTTGAAGTGGATGCTTGAGAAGTTTCTCCATTATAGCCCAGACCTGTCTTATTTAGTGGAGACCGCTGCACACTGATAATCTCATTCAAAGTTTCAGATCCTTTGACAAACTTGAGATTAATAGTTTTTGTTTTCTCAATTTCTTTTCTAAGACCAACAATTTCACCTTCTAATTTTTCAAGATGTTTTTCCTTTTCATCAATTTGAAATTGTAGAGTATCAATAATCATGTTCTTTTCTTCTATACATCTCTTGAGTCTAGTAATTTCATCATAAAGGTTATCCACATCTACAGCATCCTCATAATCATCATCTTCAAATGCCATTAACAATCTATATTTGTTACCTTGTTCATCTTCATCACTGTTTGATAAGCCATCACTATCTTCATGGGTGTAGTAGCTTTTCTTATTTGCACTCTGTTTCTTGTTCCATCTAACTGGTTCCTTTCCTTTATCCTTATAAGAGCATTTTGCAGCATAATGACCTACTCTTCCACAAGCAAAACATTTGAAAGGTAGCTTACCTCTGAATCTTCCAGAACCCCTTCGAAGATTTCTGACAAAATTTGATTCTTCTTCCTCTTCTTCTGGAACATGACTTGCTTCATAGTGATCTTCTTTGGCTGATGCTTTAAAAGCAGCTTCCCTTCTGTCTGATGGACCTCCCTTTCTCATTTCATAAGCAGTTAGAATTCCATGCAGCTGAGACATAGTGAGAACACGGAGATTTTCCTTTTCTTCTACTGCAGATACTTTAGATTCAAACTTGGGGGATAAAGATCTTAGAATCTTTTGAACTACTATAGTCTCTTTTATTTCTTCACCCAAATTTTTCATACAATTAACAATCTCATCTACCCGAAGAAAATAATTAGCCACACTTTCATCATTATACATCTTGAGAGTCTCATATTGAATCCTGAGAGTTTGAAGTTTAGCTTCTTTTACCTGTTCATCTCCTTCATAGCTAGTGATCATTTTGTCCCATATCTCTTTTGCTGATTTGAAGTGCATGACCTTCATGAACTCTGTTTGAGATATACTTCCTAATAGAGTACTGACTGCTTTTGCATTTGTTTCATACTGCTTTTTCTCTGCTGGATCTGTAGGAGTAGCTGAAGGAAAGGCATAGCCTGATTCTACAATGTTCCAAACTTCTGTACCAAGAGATTGAAGATATGCAGTAACTCTTACCTTCCAATAATTGAAGTTTGTCCCATCGAAGACGGGTGGCCTGATTGATGCTTCTCTCTCGTAGTTGCTCATGATGAACGATCTACCTTCAAGCGATCAAGCTTTTCTGAAGGACCTGCTCTGATACCAATTGTTGGAAATAATACTGAGAGGGGGGGTGAATCAGTATTATCTAGCAATTTACCAAATCTTCCTTATTTGATCTTTTGAAATATTCTTGCATATCAGTACCATAAAACAATGAGCATGAATAAAGAAAATAGACAGTCACACCAAAGAACACAAGATGTAAGGTGGAAACCCAATGCGGGAGAAAAACCACCTGCTGCAATATGTCTCTATCTTCTTTCAAGAAATTCTTTTTACAATGATTTTGTACTGGTGCAGTCCTTTACCAGCACGCAGGTTGCAACCTGCAGAGAGCTACAACTCTCTCTCGTTTTCAGTCTCTCCTGGAAGGGAGCTACAACCCCCTACTTCTTTTCATGAAGAATCAAATGATCAACAAGTATACAACAGATACGGTCTACTACAGATATCAGATCAGTAATTACATAAACAACCCAGAACACCTTATGAACAGAAATATACAGTCAACAGATCATCTTAAGACAGGGACGCATATTTTCTTTCTGTGGCCTGCGACTGGACGCAGTATACCTTATGCTGTTCTGCGTGCAGACGCACTGTTCCTTTTTGCTTTTCTGCGACCGACGCACCCAGAAACACTATCGCGCCGCGTCTTTCGCTTCAGAGACGCACCCAATACCACAGTCGCGCCGCGTCCTTTGCCTCAGAGACGCACCTGAGTCTTTACTGTACTGCGTCCCGGCGCACTTTCCCTTCACTGAATCTGCGTCCCCTCAGATATAGAAGATAAGAGTACTTCAGAACCAACCCAAACACTCAGATCCACAGATCTGATCATGCGCCATATAGATCGTAGTCCATTAGAAGATTCGCCCTTATAGATTTGGACTAGATCTCACCAAGAGATGTTCAACCAAGATCATGCTCAATCCAAATGAACTCCTTTGCTTTATATAGGCAAGCTTCTCCCCAAAGCGTGGAACAATACCACGAGCCGACACCATAGAAACACAAAACCGTCGGCTAGATATCACACAAGAAACCCCCACGTGCTTTTCTCTGCCTTGAAATGTGTGCACTGGGCGGACGCACCTCCTGAACGGCTGGCCTGCGTCCCTGGACGCGGGTTCTGCATGGTCTACCTGCGGGGACGCACTTGCTGAACATATTTTCTGCGTCCTTCTTGATTTATCACCTGAATGAGTTTGCCATCAAGGACAACACCTGAATCATAATGCCAACACTTTTGATCTATCCACTTCTCGGTTTCCTTATTAGTCGGTATCCACTTATGCCACATCACACATCCCTCAGATAGATCCTAGTCCTAACAACGAAACCATTTGTTGGCTTGAGGGGGCTTGGACCCAATTTTAGAGTAGCTACGCTAACCAAAAAAACCCTACACTACCGGCCCTTTCGTCAACAACCTGTGTAGTGCAGGCTACAATCTCACTCGAGGCAGTATTGGGGGATGTTAGAACCAAGTTTCTGCATCTAGAAGGCTATGTGATGTGGTTTAAGGAATTTCCTATAGTTTTTGTTTTGATATGACCTTCACAAACCCTTATTCATGAAAAGCAAGCATTTTTTTAGTTAAAGAGAGTTATAATCTTCGCTTAAACATCTAATCATTTATGAAATAACATCCAACAATCGATCTAGATCTTCGCGGAGTAATTAGGATAAAATACAGATAAATATCATTTAGTTGCACGTAAATACAGAAAATACACAAGTGCATAAAAATAGACACATAATTTCTTCAAATATATTTTATTACTTCATATCTTCCTTATACAATTTTCCAGACCCTACGCACATAGTTGCAGGGGCCCCTGCACTCAACAACGAACTTACCAAGGTCTCCGCACACTTAGCTGTAGACTTACTAAGGTATTCACGCACTTAGCTGCAATAGCCTTCCCCTTCGCCCAAACACGTAAAGATATACAATTATAGACTCAAAAGTATTTCATCCATGAAGTAAATTATGCCCTTAGACACGTTAAGGCACCTTTTTATACTCTTTTCTATTAGAATACCGTGGTCCGCAAACCATGGGCAAATATCAAAACAATACCAAAATATAAGGGGTTTTGAGCTTTCTAAAACCCCTTGACTCCTATTTTCCCTGCGCTACTCCCACTTGGCTCCTCAAAATGCGGAGACTTACAATATTTTAAAAAAATTGACCCAAGGGACCCCATCCCAACAATGATGATAATGAATACTTTGATGATATGCAACCAATTTATACTCTTTCACAATTAGATGAAGAAGATCAATCAATAAATTTAATGAATAATAATGACTCTTCTTCATACTGTAAAAAGATCAAAGTTTTCAAGAACAATGCAATATTGAATATCTACCATCTCACCAAATGGCTTTACATTCTATGGAAATTTTTGGCAATTCTCAGGTAGAAAGTTTTCCAAATAAAACATTAAATATTAATAACAGTTGGGAAGAATTTCAAAAGAGGAAATTGATACAGATGCTACAAAAACACTCTTCTTCTTATGCATGGGAATACACTAATATTAAAGGGATTGATACTAAAATTTGTATTCATTATATTTATATTTAGGAAAATCCCAAACCAGTTAGACAACCTCAGAGAAGGATGAATCCTAATTTGAGAGAAATTGTTAAGGTGGAATTACAAAAGTTACTTAATGTGAATTTCATCTATCTAGTGTTAGATAGTCAAGGGGTGTCACCTTTAGTGATTCTTCCTAAGAATAAAGAAAATGGAGAGTGTGTATTGAATATAGGGAATTTAACAAAGCTATTTTGAAAGATGATTTTCCACAACTCTTTATAGATCAAGTATTAGATACTTTGGAAGGAAAGAAGCATTTTTCATTTTTAGATGGTTTTGGTGGATATAATCAAATCCAACTAGCACTAGAAGATCAAGAGAAAACTAATTTTACATGACCATGGGAAACATATGCCTATAGGGTTCTTCCCTTTAGATTATGTAATGCACCTGCCACATTACAAAGAGAAGTTTTAGGTATCTCTTTTGATCTAATTGATGATTGTGTGGAAGTATACATGGATGATTTCACTGTGTATGGTGATACTTTTGAAGAAGCTATTGAAAATTTGGAAGAAGTTATTATTAGATGTAAAGAGGCAAATGTTTCATTAAGTCATGAGAAATGTTTTATGATGTTCAATGAAGGGATTGTTTTAGGTCACCATATTTCAAGTGATGAAATTAAAGTGGATACATCTAAAGTAGAAATAATTTCTAAAATTTCAATTCCTATTTTTCAAAGAGATGTTTGTAGAAATTCTGATTGTAGATTAACCTAATAATGCAATATAACTAAAGAAAAATACTTTAATCTACTTCTCCAATCAAACTTGCAGAATATTAATAGATTTGAGTAAGATCAAGCAGAAAACATATAACCAGAAGCAGAATCAATGCACATGAAACATAGAAGAATACTCAAGGGAAAGCCTCAGCTAAAAACCCCAGTATCTGTATTATCATACAAGTGGAAATATTTCAGGATTACACACAGCTTTAGCTCTCACAGCTAGCTAGCTCTCAGTACAATCCTCACAAATTCTCACAGGCAAATAGAATTCTCATTAAGTCCTCCACACTGCCCTCCAAGCTCCTATTTCCTAGCATAGTTTTTCTTGGGTAATCCTACTGTTACTATGTGTAACACTGATCACTCACACTGATCTTACACCCTATAAAACTACGCAAATCTCAAGGAATGAATTCCTTCTACATGCAAGAGTTTTTCTTATAGGAAAATTCTTACAACTGATAGTACACTGTCCCTGTCTTTAATCTTAACTGGGTCTTTCTCTGAATAGACATTCATGAGTTATTTATGAGAGAATCTTCAGTTATCTGGAGTACACTAGTTTGATGCATGCACACATTAACTGAATGAACTCACAATTAATTCCTCAAACTGTTTGGAACTAATTTAACTAGACATAACTCAGTTAACTGAGCTAACTCATTACAACTCAATTATAACTCATCCTTATCTCCTTAATTAAGGGATAATCTCCTTAATTTAAGGGATAACTGTTGCATGACTTCACAAAGACTTCTAGCTTGAATTTCTCCAACTAATTAATCCAATTTAATTAATTAATTATTTTTCAAGCAGCTAGTGAGACTAAATTCGAATTTTAATTCTCAATTTGAATTTGAGGACAAATTAAAATTGGAATATTCTTGTTGCCACATTTCAACACTCCTTCTCAACAAGAAAGGGATTATCTACCACCCCGATCCTGTCTCTATGGAACTCGAATTTACACTTTAACAATGCCTTAGTCAAAATGTCAGCATCTTTCTCCTTGGTCAAAATATACTGCAACAACATGATCCTCCTCGCCACACAGTCTGTGAGATGATGATATTGAATGTTGATGTGCTTGGACCTATCATGAAATACTGGATTCTTAGAGAGTTTGATACAACTCTGATTATCACAATAGATCATAGTTGGATCCATCCTCTGATCAAACAAACCAACTAAAATTTTCCACATCCAGATGGCCTCACATGCTACTTGAATTGTAGCCATGTATTCAGCCTCTGCCGTGCTGAGTGCAACCGACCTCTATTTCCTGCTGTACCAAGAAACTGCCACCGACCCAAGGTTGAAAATTCCACTTGATGTGCTCTTCCGATATGATGGACTCCTTGCCCAATCTGCATCAGTGAAGCCCTGTAGCTTCACTCCCTCCATTCATCTGTACCATAATCCATACTGAGATGTGCCTCTTAGGTATCTCAATACATGCTTTGCTACCTTGCAAAACATCTTGGTAGGCTGAACCATAGCTTGACTCAGCTAGTTCACCGCATAGCACAAATCTGGTCATGTATTCACTAAGTACATCAGTGAACCCACAAGCTGCCTATACACAGTAGCTTCTACTACTTCTCCTGAAGTAGCATCCTCCTTCCTCTAGTTACCTGCTAGAGGAGTCTGCATGGGCTTGCACTTCTCCATGTGGAATCTCCTAAGTATCTCATTGGCATACTTGCCCTGAGACACAAACAACTCCCCATCCTTCTGCCATATTTCCATGCCAAGGAAGTAATGCATGAGACCCATGTCTTTCATCTCGAATTCTCTTGCAAGGTCCTCCTTGCAAGACATGATCAACTGATCATCACCAGTCAATATGAGATCATCAACATTAAGTACAATCATCAACTGCTTACCTTTCACCATGATGTGGTACAGGTTCACATCCGCTTCACTCTTTGTGAAGCCCAACCTGGTGAAGTAGTTGTTGATCCTGGTGTACCAAGCATGAGGTGCTTGCTTCAGCCCGTACAAAGCTCTCTTGAGTCGGCACACATGCGACTAAAGATCAAAGGTCTCAAAACCTTCTGGTTGCTCTATGTACATCTCTTCCTCAATATTTCCATTGAGGAATTCCATCTTCACATCCATTTGATGGATCTTCCAACCAATCTATGCTGATAGTGCCAACATCAATTTGATAAATGAGTACCTTACAACAGGAGCAAAAGTCTCATCATAGTCAATCCCTTCAACCTGAGGAAAGTCGGTTGTAAAAGATCTACCCATGGTCTGCGGAGCACGGGTTTGTATAAAAAGAGCTAAGCTCTAAGTAGTTTGAGGGTAATGGTTATGAGTCAGAGAGTGATAGCTCTGAAGTAATAGGTCTAAGTTTCAGGTCGTAGCATAGGAAGAGGCTCTACAGCTGAGTCCGCAGATGCCTAGGGTGGAAGTCCGCACATGAGTGCGCGGACCCCTGTAGCTATGTGCGCAGGGAGGATAGAGTCTATAATCACTTGAAGGATATTAATAAAGAGAAGTATTCTGCAAATTCTGTGTCTTTGTTCTGATTAATGCATCTTGTCATTTTATGTATGAATTTCCTTTATAATGCTTATATTATGCACAGATGAATGCAATGACATTGGATAATGGAACGCAATTAAGGATATCTATTTACACGGTGCTAACTATGATTATCTAATAAGATAAGTAAGATTCTTAAGATAACTTGACAATCTTTGCAATACACTGCCTTAGCAGCGGGAAAGTATCAGAAATGAAGGAAAGGGTTGTGTGAAGGTCAGTCGCACCCTTTCGTGGAGGTGTCAAAGGGAGGAATAAGGAGCTAGGCTGACAAAGCCCTAGAACTTAACAACCTCCGCGAAAGCAAGAATAGAAGGAATAAACCAACATCACGACCATATCAGGGTGCGGAAACTTAGTTCCAGCATCCCCCCATACTACTTTAGGTGGGACTTCAGTCCGCGCTCTGCGGGCTGATGACAAAAGGGCCACTAGTGTAGGGATTTGTTTGGCTAACTAACACTGAACCTGGGTTAGGCCCCCACAAGCCAACAAATGGTTTTGTTGCCAAGACCAGAATCTACATAAGAGATGTGTGATGTCATATCACTAGAATCCAACTAAGAAAGAGATTATAGACTCATTGGATAGGAAGATCCATGAATTCGTGTTGCAGGAGAACAAAAACCCGCGACTGACAAAGGAACAGTGGTTGGAGAGATACCTATATATAGAGATCCACGAGATCTTTTTCTGCTCCTTTTTGGTTGAGCTATACGAGTGGATCGCAAAGCTAGTAGATAGCCAAGGAAGGTGGAAACTTGACGGTCCTATTGTTTGGACCCCAGAGTTAGTGAGGAGATTGGAAGCATCTGAGGACAAGATTTCCCATGCTATCGATCGTTGGATCGATCACTTCATACGAGGATTTGTAATTGAAATCGCGGTTGGTACCTCAGTTAACTACAATGAGGCAGAGCGACGCTTTTTCAAAGGACCGCGAGGTAAGTACTTGAAAACTTTGAATACCTAGATTAAAATGTTATTGTGTGAAAAGTGGGTTACACAGGTACCTTGATGTTTGGAGCTACGTGAAGCGGAAAAACTTACAGGAACAAATGAAGGAAGGGTCTTGAATATAGTCCATTGATTTCACCTCCACAAGGTGATGAAGTAGGGATAACACATGTTTATCTATGAAGTGCCATTCAGTTAATAAGACAAGGATTCCTATGACTACCACCTCCACCCACATCACCTCCAACTTCACCACCATCACCAACAACTTCACCTGTACCACCTCCACCTCCATCGTAGTTCAGTATGGAAAATTCAGCGAAACTTCCTTTATTCAAAGGCTTGGGAAATGAGGACCCAGACCAATTCTGGTTCGTTGTGAAAGCCGTATGGGAAGCTCAGGGCATTACAGATGATCACCTGAAGAAGGCAACACTGGTTAGTGCTCTGTAGGATCACGCGCTAACTTGGTATATCAAGTACTCTAATGATAACCCAAATGCTGGAGTGGTCGACATCCAGACCACGCTGGACAAAGAATTAAGTAGACCTAAATCTGAAGCATAGTCTATTATGGGGTTCAAAGAAATTGCGATGCAACCAGGCGAGACGCCTTGGGAACTAGATCAAAGGTTGAAGTGTAAAATACGCGAAGCTAACATGAACCTAACAGATGGACAACATCGCAAATGTTTTGTGGCTTCGCTCCTGCCACACTTAAGGGTTGCACTATCACAACAAAATATATAGACTTAGGCAGAGGCCTTGGAGATTGCAATGCGACTGCATGAAACACCGATGCAAGATCCAAATCTGGGGCTTCAACAGATCCATGCGGAGTTGAAAAATATTTTCCTCGAGATGCAAAGTTTGAAGCATGATCCAAAATGGATTTAGCATAGCCTCTAGATCAAAATTGTTCAAATACAAGTGAAAGTGGAATCATGTTGAAGTGCTCGTTAATACGAAGCCAACGGTGCAAACAGTGTGTAAATCCGAGTTCGGATGAGAAAGCTAGAGCCAATTAAAGATTCAGATCAAAAGTCAATGCCTACATCAGCAGGACATGTGGCAACCTTGGAAAGAGTCATAGGTTCTTGATGATGTTAGTGCAGAAGCTGATGTGGCAGTTTACAATTGATTCATACCATAGTGATGGGATCAACGAACAAGAGCGAAGATCATCTGATCAAAGGAGATCGACGCATATTGCGTCAAAACATGCAGACAGGTTATGTTGGAAAATGGATGCGATAAAGTTATGAAAAAGAAGTTAAACTCCTTTGAGTTCCGGAAGAGAAGTGGTAAGTGGTTTATCGCATGCCTTCAAGGAAGGAAATGGTTTTCCAAAAATATGCGTGATTCCACTCAGCAGTCGACATGTAGCATCCCTAAACCACTTTCTCGTGTGCCTTTGGAGAATTAGTAGATGTGCTAGTTGGAGCACGAGAGCATGCGATAGCTATCAAATCCCTCAGGATAGATCGACGGTGCAGATTGTCTAGAGTAGTTGATGAGTGGGCGCAATAGCTGTCAGATCGTTTGTTCTTGAGATCAGTGGTAGGAAAAGGCCAGACGGTCAGGGTCCACCTCGCACCCGCTGATCGTTTGGTTTATAGTTTGTTTCTATTATAAACATATTATTCCACATTTATTGAAGTTTGTAACTGTACGTGGTGTATAGATACCATAACATAGAAAATTTGAAGCAGAGTGTGTTGTGAACCATTCCAGGGGGTCTGGAGGTCAAAGTGACCAAGTACAGTCGAGTGTATACTCGTTTTGACTCGAAGATTCGAGCTGAACATAGCGGTGAGATCCATTTTCATGGTTGAGATTCTGTTTCTGAGCTCACACCTGTAACAAATATTTGAAGACATAATAAAGAGGTCAGCACTGGAAGCTAAAGGACGAGGAGACATAGCCAGGAAGTCTAGTGAACTCCTTTATCAATTTTGGTTGTGTTGATGTGTTTGATTGTGTTTATATGATTGTTTAAGTGTTTATGTTATTTGCAATCTTATTGATCCATTGCACTAAGTAAAATAGGCAACTTCAGAAATAGTCTGTAATACCTTTTTCAATTTCGAATCAAGTGGTATCAAAGCTTAAGGTTTTTAAGGTTTGAAAAGTTTGTGTGGAGATTTAAATGCTTACTAGGTTGAGGCTCGGACGAGGTGAAGGTGAACTTGTTGAGGTGAATCCAGAGATTAGAAGGGTCTTTCACGAAGAAGGATGGAAGATGAAGCTCCACTTGGGTCAAAATCCCAGTTCTTGGATAGTTTCATGACGATACGTGCCATGGTGGAAGAAATGTATAATGAGTTTAAAAAGGGAAAAGGTGAAGGTACTTCATCACCTAGACTAGACAAAGGAGCAGAAGAACCTTTTCTTTTTATCCCTATAGATAAAGAAGATAAAGGAAAAGGAGAAAAGTCTCCTCCATCTCCTCCGTCATCACCATCATCGTCATCATCATCGTCTTCTTCTCATAAAACTAGTTCTTCTAAGATGAAGAAAAAGAAAGCCTCTTTGATAAAATTAGATGTAAAATTTGATTTGCTAATTTATGATGGAGAACTTAATGTTGAAAAGCTTGATAATTGGATAAGAAAAATTGATGTATATTGTAGGGTGCAAAAAGTTGATTCAGAAATAAAGAAGATCCAGCTGGCTAGCCTTCGACTTGGAGGAACTGCACTTGTGTGGTGGGAAGGCAAGACACAAGCAGATCTCCAAAAACATGGTAAAATCATTTCAACTTGGTATGAATTTGTTTCTACCATTAAAAAGAAATTTTATCCTTTGGCTTCTATGCAACAAGAAATGATGAGTTGGAAAACACTACATCAATTGAAGGGTCAAAGTGTTCATAGTTATACTCAGGAATTTCGTAAGAGAGCATTAACATTAGGAATATCATTGGACTCACCAGAGACATTGTTAAAATATATAGGTGGTCTTCATAGTTATTTGAAGCATACTATACTTATGTTTAATCCCACTAGCTTAGATGATGTATTAGTTCAAGCATCTCATCCAGAGACTAGAGGTAAAAATGTAACCCCAGATGTTGGGAAATACTCCAAATCTATTGACAACAAGAATAAAGGCAAGAAGAAACTGAAATGGAAGGAGAGGAAAACAAACACTGTGAAGAAGGATAAACCTTCATGCACTCAATGTAAGAAGGAAGGACATGATTGTTGGGCATGAAATCCCCCCAAGGCATGTTTTGGGGCCCAGAACCCAAGTTTTGACCTGATATTGTTATAAAGACTCCGCGAGTTGTGGGCACAGAGCGCGAAATGTATGATAGAGTCACAGAGTTGTCCGCCCTAGTTTTGTAATGTAATGTCAGCTAGATAGACCTACCCATTGTCGACGAACCATGGGATTGTATAAATAGAGTGAGGTTCTAGGTGTAAAAGATAACTAATAGGATAACGAAGTAGAGAGAAGAAAGAGTCTAAGAGTCTAAGTGTGTCTTGGGTTGTAGAGTAGGATAAGGCTGTGCAGCTGAGTGCGCAGAGGCCTAGTAGTCCACAACTGAGTGCACGAACCCCTGCAATTGAGTGCGTAGGGCTACGAGGTACGGGAAAGGGTGCGTAGCGACATGCACGCAAGGTCGAACTGTAGACCACTTGAACTCATTAGACATCTCTAGGGTGCAGAAACCTGGTTCTAACACCCTCCCATACTACTTCGGGTGAGACCTCAGTCTGCGCTCCACAAACTATTTCCGAAAGGGCCAGTAGTACTGGGATTTGTTTGGATAAATCACCTCTGAACCTAGGTCAGGCCCCAATAAGACAATAACGATGAGGCACACTGCTAGTCTTTGCATCCAGAATTAAAGCCTAAGAAGTTTCAGGAGTAAAGAGCAAAAGAATGTTTCTGCTATTTAAAAGGACTTGGGATCAGACTCGGGTGGCGAAACAATGGTTACATCTACAGGTATAAAAGGTAAAGATTCTAAAGCATCTATAAGTAATTCTTCGCATTCTATTGATAATGAAAGTTATGAGAGGAAAAGAAATGAGCTATTTCATATTAGAGTCATTTCCAAGCACACTAAAATTGATACTTTATTTGATAGTGGGTCACAAGTTAATTTGATTTCTGAAACAATTGTAAAGAAGTTGGGTCTAGAAACAAAACCTCATAAAAAGCCATATCCATTAGGTTGGGTGTGTGATAAAACAAAACTACAAGTCACGAAACAATGTAAACTTCATTTTTCTATTGGGTCAACATTTGTAGATGAGGTTGAGTTAGATATAGTCCCATTGGACATATGTGGAATTGTATTAGGAAGTCCATACTTGTACAATAGAAAAGCTATCTTCTATCAAGCTGAAAATAAGTATCAACTCACTAAGGATGGAATTGAATATATTGTAAGGGCTCATAAACTCAAAGATAACTTCTCTCTCATAAATTCAGGATAGATGAAAAGTATTGTAAATTCAAGTAAGAATTTTTTACTAATGATTGTAAAAGTAAAGGATCTCGATAAATCCGATGCATTCCAAGGCTATAATCCTAAACAGAAAGAAGATCTAGTTAAAGTTTTTTACGATTATGATATTATGTTTCAAGAGCCTAAAGTGCTTCCACCCAAATGAGAGATAGCACATGAAATTTATTTGCAGCAAGATGCTCCACTACCTAACATTGGAATGTACGGCTTATCAGCTCTAGGGAATGCAGAGATAAAGAAGCAGGTACAAGAGTTGCTCAATAAAGGGTTTATTAGACCAAGTACATCATCGTGCAGATCACCTATTGTGTTGGTGTGAAAGAAAGATGGTTCGTGGAGAATGTGCTAATTTTAGAGCACTAAATAAAATCGCAATAAAGAATCGTTATCCTCTTCCTCGTATTGATGATTTATTAGATCAACTAAAATATGCAGTTTACTTCTCTAAATTAGACTTGCGAAGCGGCTACCATCAAATCAAAGTTGTAGAACAGGATGTATGGAAAAATGCTTTCAAGACGAAGCAAGGACTTTATGAATGGTTGGTTATGCCTTTTGGATTAACTAATGCTCCTACTACATTTATGTGAGTCATGAATGATGTATTTAGACCATTTATTGATGATTTTGTAATAGTCTATTTAGATGATATTCTTGTTTTTAGTAGGACATGGGATGAACATGTAAAGCATGTAAAGCAGATTTTAGATGTTTTAAAAAGAGAAAATATCTATGTGAAACTATCAAAATGTGAATTTGGCAGAAAATGTTTGAATTATTTGGGTTATATTGTAGGGGGTGGAGAATTAAAGATAGATCCCTCTAAGGTCGAAGTCATTGTAAACTGGCCTAAACCCAATACTGCTACATAAGTTAGAAGTTTCTTAGGGGCAGTGCAATATTGGAGAAAGTTTATTGCTAACTTTTCATTGATTGCAGCTCCTTTACATGATTTGACAAGTGTGAAACAGGTGTTTCAGTGGGGAGGCAAACAACATAAAGCCTTAGACACATTGAAAGAAAGGATTGGTACAATGCCAACACTAGCACTGCCAGGTCTTCAACATCCATTTGATATCGAGATAGATGCAAGTGAATATGCCATGAGGACAGTGTTGATGCAGCACAGGAAGCCTATATGCTTTCATTCTGAGACATTTACATCAGCAGTAGTTAACTATCCTACATGTTAGCCTCCTATACCAATAGGTTTTCATATCTCATGATTGACAATGGAAGTGCCAAAAATGTCTACCTTCCATGCCGCTAAGGTTCCATTTTTGTGAAAGTAGCAGACAGATTAAAAAATGTAAAGAGGGTATGCCTTAAAAGAAAAATCAAAGGGCAAGAAAATGAATTGGTCAAAGAAAAAATAAAAGAAATGAACCCCAAACAAAGACCATGAGACTGGCTAGTCCAAATTGCCATTACTGTTTTGATGGGTGGTCTAACAGCTCAAGCTGGGCCTCACCATATTTTAAATTGCATGTTGTAGATTAGAAAGGAAGTACCTGTTCAAACAGCTCAAGCTTGACAGATGACTAGGTGGATAGAGAAAGAAAGGTGCCCAACTGCTTAATCTGGGCCCTTGGAAGTCAAAAGGGTAGACTTAGATAGGAGGGCAGCAAAAAGAAAAGAAAATTATCAGGGTTTGCAAGACCAAGTGCACCCATACAAAATGAAGAAAAAATGTTAGGCATAATAGGCAGGGTAGGCAGTTGAAGGTTGCAAAAAGTAAAATCCAAGCACATTACTTGGAGTAAATCAAAGTAGCCATCAGCAGGAAGGGCAATACCAATGGCCTATATGGCAAAGTGCCAAATCATCACTAACTTCCCTCATTCCCTTCAAAGTTTCTTACTAACCTCCCATGAGCACTGCAGGATCTGCCTGGTCAGTCCTCCTTATACTCTTCATTTGTACAAATTTTATGTCATAAATGACTTCTTTCTTTGAAAAGAAGCCACATTTCTTGTGTAAAAATTCTTTTAATTTTGATCTACTTCCTAACTAAGAAAAGCTTAGTAACTACCACTTCCCATTCTCATTCCCCCCAGTACCAACTACTAACTGTATTTACATTAAATCCCCTATGTCCCCCTTTCCCCTACTATTATAACACCATGGTGTATAAAACCCCAAGCAATGTATAAATATCCCCCCTTTAGCACTATAGCTAAATAAGTTTGTCTAAGGGAGACATCAGTCCACCAGGGACTATGGTCAACCCTGCTTTGGGATTACTCTAACCTCTCGTTAGAGTAATAACCTACCCTAAACCCTCATTTCCTCTTTTTTCCTAAGCAATTTCATAAAGCCCCTTTCCCTCTGCTTAAACTTAACTCTAACCCTTTGTTCCCCTCTACAGATTAATTCAAAAACCCACAAAAAACCCCAAAACCCAAAGTGCCGTGCCCCAAATATTAAACTAAATATTTTAATGGTCGCGTGGGACCCAACCCAAAGTTGCGCGATTGATCAACAGTGCCCGCCAACCGTCGATCATCTGCCGCCCCCGATCCAAAGGTGGGAGGTCTTTTTCAAACCCTGACATGCCTCCCTTTAACGTCCGGGGAGATGGCGGTATTGGTGGCCGTACCCGGGACGCGTGGCAAGCGGCGGGGTTGTTCGGAGCCCCCCTCCCCGATACCGCCTTCGCCCAAAGGTGGTGCGGGGAGACCGCTTACCACCTCCCCGATACCGCCCCTCTGACACCACGTCGCCCACACGTCATCATTACGTCGTGCCGCCTCCGCCCGCCCTCGTGCCTCGTGGCCTTCCACGTAGCCCTGCCACCACTCTCTGCCCGCCACCGTGTCCAGCCACGCTGGCCTCGAGCTCAGTGTCCATGTCACCCTCCGTACCCCGGGCCCGCCATGACGTCATGCTGACGTCATCGGCGAAAACGCGCCAATGACCCTTTTTGTCCAAATTTGTTGTTAAAAAGCGTGGTTTTGGCCGTTTTATGTCATTTTCAAGTGAAAAAGACCGATCCGCTGTAAGCCTTCTCGCCGCGAAATTGCCTCCGAACCGCCAAATTCGAAGTTGCAGCCGCCACAACTTGTTGATTCAGCTGCATTGAGCACCCACTCTTCCACCCGAAGGCTTTCCGTGCTGTTCATCCAGGTATTCACCATAATTCTCTTGTTTTGTCCCTATGTATGCCCTTTCTCTGAAAATTCTCCATTAAGCACCTGTCAAAATCCCAAATTGAAGCTGTCTACTACTTAAATTTGCAGTAAAGTAACCTACATTGCCCCAGCTCCATAAATTTGATATTAAATGACAAACTCACGGCCTAAGGTCACAAATTTATCCTTGAGGTGCTCGGCATTGTTCCCTTTTCCCGAGTGCATGCCAAAAGCTGCATTTCACCAGCTTGAATCCTGCACGCCCTCTGCAAATCATCCTCATCAATTCACAATCCCTGTGAATTTACTAAAGAACAACAAAGGTAAGCCTGCATAGCCTGCTTATCCTACTTTGAAGACAATCTCTATCACTGTCTGTATCCAGTCTGTCACTTGAGCTTAAAGGAGCCTTGCAAACCATTGCACTTATCTTGTTCAAATTCAGAAGTTACATAATGGCTGCTCCTATACCCACAGCTTTCAGTGTTGCCCCCATAAATCCACCAAATAAAGACCTGGAGTCCTTGCCTCTTGCTGACAGGGACTACCTCATCCAAGATTTTGTAGGTGATAGGGACCATTTACAGACCTTCAGGGAATTGAGAGATGATTATTTAAATGGTAAGGATACATATGGGATATGGGAGTCAAATCTGCCATACTACTTTCTCCCCTCTGTCAATATCTTTCCAGAGATTATCCGACTGTGTGCTGAGAATTATGATGCTAGTCAAAGAGCTGTCAAGTCTTCATCTGGGAGCATCCTCTTTTACATTAATGCTGAATCCATCAACCAGATGCTTAACTTCAATCAAACTGAGCTGTTGTTCCCTTTCTCCATGAACTATCTGCTGGACACTGGCGCCAAGATGTCCAGCCCACAAGGCCACCTCCCTACTTATATGTCCACTTTACTGATGTAGGCAAACTTCTGCTGGACATGATTTCATATGTGTTAGGCTATAAAACCAGTGAATTTGTTGATGAGACAGTGCTGGTACTACTATCTGCTTACAGCCCAGGCCAACCTCCTGCCTACAAATATAATTTTGCCAAGTTCATAGCCAACAAGATACATGAGCAGCCTTTCAAAGTAGACAGGGAGGGCATCTTCAAGTATTCATCTTTTATCTACCACCTGTTCATGTACTATCAGTCCGAGGCTTTTCCATGCTACATCAAAAAGCTAGACTTTAAAGGGGAAAGAAGATCTGTTATCTTCTGGACACCTGTCTATCATCAAGTGCAAAGGTCACCATATTCATATTGTGAATTCATTGATCAGTTTGTTTATCCAGTCTCTTGTTTATTAATGAGGTCCCCTCCTCCCAGAATATCATTTGAAATATAGAAGGTCCTGCAGCTCTCCAAAAATTACAAAATAGGTGATTGGTACCTATATGAGGATCATACAGTCATCAGAGTCTATGGCTGTGAGCTCTGTCCATACAGGCTCCCAAAGTATGTGCCCATGAGGCTATTTGCCTTGGAATATTATAGGTAGCTAATTCACTCTGACCTCACTCACTTTCACAGTTCCAAAAAGAAATCCCATCTCAAGTTCAAGCACCATCTGGGCCCCTTCATCATGAACAAAAAAGAGGGATGGCAAGATGCTGAGCTAATCCTTAAAGATAAGTACATGCTCTCAAAAAGCTTCCGGTGGGTCCCATATGACCCTGAAGGCTTCATCACTGCTAGAAGAGTTAAGTACAGGCTGTTAGGCTATGAGCATTGCAAGTACCCACATATTGAAAAATATGGCAATTAGCAAGAATGGCTGCAAGACACTTTAATTGAAAAATTAACTGAAGAAGAGTTGATGCAAAAGAATGTCAAGGATTTGGAAAAGACTCTTGACCTAGATTCTGTGCAGCAGGTACCCTTCAAGAAACTGCACCCAATAGCAGAAGGGACCTCGGCCTCAACAGCTGCACCAACCAAACAGGCACCTTCTACAGTAGCACCAGGTACAGACAAGGGTAAAAGAATAATGGGTGCTGAAGAAGAAACAATCAAAGAACAGCCTGCCCCTTCTAGTGAGCAGCAACAAGAGCAGACCCCACCTCCACAAAATGAGCCACCAGCAGCACCAATTTCGCAGACCCCAGCACATGAGGAGAGGGGTATGAAAAGAGACAGAGAAGAGTCCACTCCTGCTAGTGGATCCTCCCAACAGCCCCAGGCCAAGAGGCAAAGGGTTGATTCTCCGGAGATAGAAGAAATCAGTGAAGAAGTCCTTGACAGTTCAAGGAAAGATGGAGAAGGCAGCCAACATACAGGTACAAGCTCCTTTCAGCAGGAGCAGGGAGTACAGCTTGGCTTGGAAGTGTCATCCTCCACTCAGCAGAGCAAGAAGCCCAAAAGCACTAAGGCTTCTTTCAAGCAGATAAAGGCACAAAATGACTTGCTGAGGGTGGAAGTATATAAACATTTTCTGAATGCAACACCTGCCCAACAAGAAAGATTGATGTCTGTATGTGACATCCAAGAGGAAAAAATGATCCTCAGTCATTTCAAACCCAAGGTGCCGCATCCAAAATCAGCTGTAGATTTTGTGAGGACTAGGGTGGAGGTCATGGCCAAGGACATTCATCCCATGGACCAAATAGAACTCCACAAGCAAACTGGAGAAATGGTCTATGCCACCTTGGTGGACAGGGAAACCATGGCCCATGAGTTAAAAGAATCACTGAAAAATATCAACATTCAGTTGGATTTTGAGAGAATGTCCTCCATGGCCAAGGACAACAGAATAAAATCGCTGGAGGACATCATCATTGACTTAGGACATGATCCTAAGGATCCAAAGGGCATAAGGGCCCTCATGAAGAAAAAAGAAGATGACCTAAATGCATTAAAGAAAAGATTAAAGCTGCTGCCCACCGAGCACCCTCAAACAGCAGAGCTACAGAAGGAAAAAGAGTCCGATGAGCAGCTGGATCTTATAATGCAACTCAACCAGAAGGTCCTTGATTTGGAGAAAGAGCTTGAAGGCTTACTACAAGATAAGCAGGGAGAATCTACATCCCAAGCTCCTCCAACCACTTCAACCACTGCAACAACTACAGAGGCAGCAGTAGCCCCTGTAACAACAACGCCAACAACAGAAGCAGCAAAAACAACAGCTCTAGACTCTAGTACAAGCATGGAAGAGCTGACTAAGGCTATTAAAGAAATGGAGCTCCAGGCCACTGAAATATTGCAGGCCAAGGAAAAGTTGGCAGAGCTGGATACCGAATATGATAAATCAAAAATGACTGTGGCAGAGCAAGGAAGAGAGATAAAGGCTCTCAAAGAAAAGAAAAAGGCCTTAGAGAAAGAGCTGAATCTAGAAAGCACCATGGCTGAAATAAAAAGAATTCTTTGGGCCAAAATTGACCAATCCATCACTAAACAATGGAAGTCAATTAAAACTGTATATGAACAAATGGATTTAATTGGCCAAGCACAAATAGAAGTTCAGAAGGCCAAAACAATGCTGGGAAACAGGCCTGAGCAGGCCAATAGAATGATTGACTTTTTGAATAACCAAACTAAGGAAGAACTGGCAGCCTTCGACATTGTCAACAGAACAGAGGCTGTCCTCACAGCTAGAAAGGTGCTAACTCTGAGGAATTTTGTACAGACCATGGAGAGGAGATGCTATGAGATACAGGCTGAGGTGGATGAGTACCAACTCAAAATGGCAGCATTGCAACAAAAGGGACTGCCCAGCCTACTGAACGGTGCAGGAAGACTGATCTCCCGAGAACAGTATGCCACCAGAATGTCAAATTACATTGAAAATCAAATCACTGCATCTGGCAGTACTTCTGAGGAAACAGGGCCTCCAACAGGACAAAGCCTATACAATAAACTTGAAGGTCTATTTTTTGTTGAAAATGAAGTAAAGCACCTTTTTGAAACTCCTCCAAATTTTTACAAATATATTGAAGCAGATGAGACTTTGGCGAAGATCCGAAGACACCAAATGCCCAAGGAGGATTGGTGGCAAGCAATGCTTCAAATTTTGCCACAATAACTTCTGATGTTCCATCCCAGTCAGCTATAGCTCAGCAAAAGTCAAACAATATTAAAGCAGCATTAAAGGCAGCTGAAAGGTGACTCAGGAAAAGACAGCGGCAGCAAGCAAAAGATAAGATATACGCACTTTTTGGACAGCGTATCCTCAACCGACTCCAACAAGCCACAAAATCAACATCTTCTGACCATTTTGGACAGCTAAGGCACTGAAGAGTTACTACAGCATTTACTCCCTCAGCTACAATGCTCCAGGAGTTGGCATGACATTAATAAAGCATTTACTCTTCAGCTAGATATTTTCTTATGTAAATTATGTATATATACCTCCCCTAGCAATGTACGAGCGGTTGGTGATTTTCACTCTGAGGCAAATGTATTGTATACTTTCAGATTATCTAATGCAAAGGGCTGGACAAGCTCAGTGATTTCCTGAAAGTTTGATGTCTTGCTGATGCCATGCGTGCTGTTATAGAATTCTTGCGCTATCTGAGGGAATAATAAGTTTTTCTCGATCTTTGTTTTGTCTTCTTATGTTTATTAAATCACACTCGTGTTTCACTGATCTAGCAGTAGAGAAAAGGAATAGTGCAGGATATGTTTAGTTACACCTTGTGCTCAATCTTTACTGCTGTACATGTTTTCTTCATAATTAATCATGGACATGAATTCTTAATTGCTCATGTTTTCATTAATTCTATAAATATGAATGTTATCTAGAAATTCTTCACTGCTTCTAAATAATATTCTCACTATTTCTCCATATCAGTTTATTGGAAGATTCTTAATTGCCTTTCATAGCCTGATTACATCACACTTAATCACAATTTCGAAACATTGTTTCTCAGACACTTATCTGGCTCTGCAGCATCACTACTGTATCAACATAGGATATCAAACAACTAAAGGACCACTGACTCCATGCCCAATGGCCTAGAACACTCTGGTGAGCACATATATATCTTGACTGAAGTCATCATCCAACAAATTCCAAAAACAAAACCTTGAGCATCATAGCTAGCCTAAAATACTATACAAACCAAGCTAAAACATAAAGAGAGAGCCCTCTCTGGTCATAGGTAGGCTAGAACCTGTGACCCAAAGATTGGTTAGTGGTTACCTCGGCCGTATTCCTTTGGGAGTCAAAGGGAACAACTTGAGTGATAACATTATTGGCGACTCCACTGGGGAAGAGAGCATATCTTCAGCTACTGTCTGTTCTTAGGCAGTGGTTCCAAAAGCCTTAACAGTCCCTTGAAAACAGTTCTAAAAATATCCTCAAAAATACCAAAAAGAAGTTCTGAAGCTGGCTCTTAAGAAGAAAACTAGGCACACCAGGTCAAATCCTGACCCAAATCCTCCTCCTGTTTTCGATAACCCCAATTTGATCCATAAAACTCATAAGAGCCAAAAGGAACCAGAGCAATCTCCTGAATCTAGCCCTGAGGCAGTTCAACATAGTTTTATTCCCACCCCTTCTAAGCCAACCGTTCAGCTTCACATAACTCATTCTTCCCCCTCTTCATCATCCACTTCACAAAACATATTGTCAACACCTAACACACAAACTGCTATTGTTGTCCCTGTTGTTCCCGTTGTTCCAGTTGTCCCGCTTATCCCACCAAATATGGCTAATTGTTATGCACCCCTTTAGTTGCCTAACAATCCTGGGGCCATGCCTCAGGATTACCAAGGCAAAATAACTTATTTTGATGGAACCAGTACATACATTGCCTTACAGCATACTAAGAAAATGCAAGACTACTTTGAGAACTATGAAATAGATGATGATGATGTAAGGATGAAAATATTTGTCCAAAGTCTGACAGGTGAAGTGAGAACATGGTTCAGGTCCCTGACCCCAAATTCAATAGCTGATTCGGGCGCCCTTTATCAGTCCTTCTTGAACTGATGGGAAAAGAAAAAAGACCCTCTGCACATTCTATCTGAATATGACACCATAAGAAGAGGCCCACAAGAAACGGTCCTGGACTATTGCACTAGATTCAACACTATTTATAATGCTATTCCTCAAAATATTAGACCCCCACCTGATTTAGCATTGATTAAGTTCCTTGATGGATTTGATGCTGATATGGCATATAAGCTAAGAGAAAGAGCCCCTGCAACTCTAGCAGACATGCAAAACATAGCTGTTAGTGTAGAGGCAAATCTAATTGCAAAAAGGAACCGAGCAAGAATTGAATGGAGAACGACTTTCAAAGAAGAACCTTCTTCATTTGAGCAAAAGCTAGATGCAATCATCAAAGGGATGGATAGACTTGGAGATAGGGTGGAAACCATAGAAAGAAAATCTTCTTGGGAAGGTCAAACGAGCAATATTAGAAACACAAACTTCAGAAAGAATCAAAATCCTAATGTTGGAAGGACTGATCCCGACCAACATGTCCGACCTCCTTTTCAAGAGAATTATGCCGAAGCTTCAACATCTAGTGAACCTAGTGAGGACCCTCACATCAATCTAATGGGTTTGGATGGTGAAAATCAAATCTTCTTAACACAGGAAGACCAAGAGGTTTACAATGACAATCAATTCCACACTAAGACAGGAGAATCTTTTGACTTTAAAGAAGGATACGATGCAGCTGTGTATGAGGTGCACAAGCAGTAAAAACTAAGGAGTAGAACAATAGAGGTACCTACACCCCTCAAACCAAAGGATAATAAACAACCAAAAAAGATCAACGGAAATACTACTCTCCCCAAATCAGCTGACAGCTCAAAATCACCTAACACAGAAGTGACGGTGGAAGATATTTCAGAACAACAGTTCTCTCAAAATCAGCCAATTACACCTCATCTATTAAAGACAAAGGCCAATGCTCCCCTAGGAAACAAACATGGCACCGGTGTCACTCAAAAGGATCCTAACTATGAGCAGAAGACGCCTGATAATTCAATCGAAAAGGAAAAATCTGTAGCACTAAATGCCAAAATTCAAATGGAAAAACCTTTCAACTTGGAAACAGAAATAAGTAAGCTAAAGATATCAGTTCCTCATTCGGAATTAGCCAAACATGACATTTATAGACAGCAGATCAATAGATCACTCCAAATATCAGACAATAAAGATGCTGTGAATGTTCTAGATGACCAACTAGAGTTGCTGTTTGGACCTGAGGTTAATGGAAAAACAGAGAATGGAGGGGTGCCACCCTTTTATGTCAGTCTAAACATTCATGATAAGGTCCTACATAATGCAATGTTTGACTCTGGGGCCTCACACAACCTGATGCCCAAATCTGTGATGGAAAAACTTGACTTGGATATCACCAGACCATACAAAGATCTATTCTCATTTGATTCAAGCCAAGTCAGGTGTCTAGGCCTAATTAAAGACTTATGTGTCTCCCTATTTCAATACCCAACCAAAACTATCTTGATGGATGTAGTGGTAGCTGACATACCACCTAAGTATGGCATGCTCTTGTCCAGATCTTGGGGGGCCAAACTCCAAGGATCTCTGCAATTAGATATGTCCTATGCAACCATCTCAGTCTTTGGGCAGCCAAAGAGATTATACCGAGAGACTTTGATGAAATATGTGGTAAGCAGTCAAGACAAGCCTCAAAACTTCCCTATCTACTCAATACATTCTGACATGGACTCATTTATTCTCTACAATGCTGACATCTGTCACAGAGCCTATTCGGAACTATTAATGACAGTACAAACCGAGGAGTTAGATGAGCAATGTATTGGCAAAGACCAGGGGACCATGGCCATAGTTGATAAAAAGAATGAAGAACATGATGGGCCAAGTAACTTGCAGGAAACCAACCTACCCATGATCCGACTTCCTAGTGATCCCAATCTAAACCTTGATCATGAAACCTTGTGGTACCTAGAATTTGATGGCTCTGTAAACATGCTGGGAGCTGGAGCAGGAGTCTGGATCCATAATATGCACAATGAACAGGCTGAGGGCCATGCATACAGACTAAACTTTCGATGCACCAACAACATGGCTGAATATGAGGCCCTTCTGTTAGGTCTGAAACTCATAAAAAATCTAGGCGCAACTAAAGTTTCAATCTTAGGAGATTCTGACTTGGTCATACAACAGATGAAGGGGAATTTCACTACAAATGATTTGAAGTTGAAAGCATACAAGGGAGCAGCTATCCAAGTACTTGAGAGCTTCTCACATTCTCAATTAACCAAAATTTCCAGAGAACTCAATCTACATGCTCACAGTTTGGCAACTTTTGCCAGCACTTGTAAGTTGCCTTTCAAAACCAATCATACATTTACTGTTGAAATCAAACACAAACCTTCAGTCCCAGATAACATCAAGAATTGGCAAGTCTTTGAGAGCAACAAACAGATAAAAAACTTTCTCACTTTAAAAGAAGAATTTTTTGGTATGAATATTGACACAAGCACTAAAGATGACCAACCACAGTTCTGCACAATTACACAGAAAATATCAGCTGAAAGAGCTGATCAAGTTTTGCATCCTACCACCTTTGACAAACAAACTATTCATGAGCTGAGACAATCAAATGAAGAAGAAATGGTTGAAGTAGAAGATGAGGTAATTGACCTAAAAGATAATTTTCTGCCCATAGGTCTAACCCCTTTGGAGGATCTATTTGATTCAAATGATATCTCAAGAAAACCAAAAATGCAACCACTAAATGCTGAAATAGAAGATTGTAATATTAGGACCCCTGAAAATCCCAAAATGGTCAAATTATCCAAAGCATTACCTCCTTAGCAAAAACTGAAATACATTGAGTTATTTAAAGAGTTTCAAGATGTCTTTGCCTGGAGCTATGAGGACCTTAAATCCTATGATACATCAGTTATCCAACACACTATCCCTCTAAAAGAAAATCAAAATCCTTTCAAACAGAAGCTTAGAAGAATCAATCCAGTCCTACTTCCTCTCATTGAAAAGGAAGTCAAGCGCATGTATGAAGCTGGGATCATTGCCCCAATCAGATTCTCAGAGTGGATTTCAAACCTAGTGCCTACCAGGAAAATGACAGGGGAAATCCAACTATGTGTTGACCTGAGAAATCTGAACAAAGTATCCCTCAAAGACCATTACCCCTTACCAAAAATGGATCATATCTTGCAAAGGGTAGTAGGAGCTGCTAGGATCTCTTTACTAGATGGTTTCTCAGGATTCAATCAGATTTTAGTACATCCGCATGATCAAGACAAAACTGCCTTCACAACACCTTGGGGAACATTCAAATATGTCAAAATGCCTTTTGGACTTAAAAATGCAGGGGCCACATTCCAAAGAGCTATGGATATTTCCTTTGCCAAGGAAATTCATGACTTCCTAGTTGTCTATCTTGATGATCTAACTGCCTTTTCAAAATCAGATCAAGAACACTTAGAACACTTAAGACAAGTTTTCACAATTTGTAGAAAATATGGCATATCTTTAAACCCAAATAAATCACTGTTTGGATTGGAGGAAGGCAAACTCCTGGGGCATATAATCTCAAAAGATGGTATTAGGATTGATCCTGACAGAATTCAAGCTATCCTACAAGTACCACATCCAAGAAACATCAAAGAACTACAAAGCTTTCTAGGAAAGATCAACTTCTTGAGGAGTTTCATTCCCAACTTGGCTGAACTTATTAGACTGCTAAACAATATGCTGAAAAAGGATTCCAAGGTCAAATGGACTATGGAAGCTAAACAAGCTTTTGAGGATATCAAAAGAGCATTGACAAACACACCGGTTCTGACAAGCCCTAGATTTGATCAAGATTTTATCATATTCTCTTTTGCTTCCGAGCATACAATTGCTGTTGTTTTGCTACAAAAGGATGATCAAGGCTGTGAGAAACCCATTGCATTTTTTAGCAGAGCACTTAGGGATGCTCCCCTGAAATATCAGATCATGGAAAAACAAGCTTATGCATTGGTAAAAGCCATCAAGGATTTCAGAATCTACATCTTGTACTCTCATATAATTGCTCACGTTCCTAATGCAGTAGTTAAAGATATTCTAACCCAAGAGGGCCTTGAAGGCAAGAGAGGCAAGTGGATTGCTAACATCCTAGAATATGACATTGAGATCAAACCGACCAAATTGATCAAAGGACAAGGCCTAGCCAAATTAATGACTGAAACCAATTTCCAAGCCCTAGACATTAATGAACTGGATGACGAGCAGGAGATGGCGACTCCACAGATCAACCGAGCCTTTATAAAATCCCCATGGTATGTTGATATATGTTTTGTATTACTAAACCTGCAGGCTCCTCCAGGGTTGTCCAGAACTAAGAAAAGATTCTTGAAAATGAAAGCATCAAAGTTTTGTATTATTGACAATGTTTTGTTTTGGAGAAATCGTGAGGGAATATTACTCAATTGCTTGACCTTAGAAGAAACTGACAATGTCCTCAAAGAATTTCATGTAGGTGACTGTGGAGGACATTTGTACTGGAAGTCCACAGCTGATAAAATCCTAAGGGCTGGATTTTATTGGCCCTCCTTGTTTTCTGATGTGAAGAAATTTGTAATGTCTTGCCACAAATGCCAAATTTTTGAGGGCAAGAGGAAACTGCTGCCTTTACCACTTAAACCAGTTTCAACTGAGAGGCCATTCCAGCAATGGGGTTTAGACTTCATTGGTGAAATTCATCCTTCATCCTCTGGCCAGCATAGGTGGATTCTCACTGCTACAGACTATTTTACCAAATGGATAGAGGCCATCCCTTGCAGGCAAGCCAATGACTCCATTATCATACAATTTCTAGAAACCAATATCTTGTCCAGGTTCGGCTGTCCAGACAAAATCATCACAGACAATGCTGCAGCTTTCAAGTCCAAGAAAATGATCAATTTTTGTCACAAGTATCACATGACCCTAGGCCATTCCACTGCCTATTATCCTCAAGGTAATGGCCTAGCTGAATCTTCCAATAAAAGTCTCATCAACATCGTTAAAAAAGTTTTGGAAGAAAACAAAAAGAACTGGCATAAAAAGCTGGTAAATGCACTGTGGGCAGATAGGTTGACCACCAAGAGATCAATTGGCATGAGTCCATATGAATTGGTTTATGGGCTAGAAGCAAAGTTTCCTACATCTCTAGGAATTCCTGTGATTAAGTTGCTGCAAGAAATACAAGCTGAGCCCAATGACATCCAAAGAAGAATTAATCAAACAATTCATTTACAGCAAACAAGAGAAGAAGTCTATCATAGAACTCAAGTTCTACAAGAAAAGATCAAAAGAATATTTGACAAAAGAACCAAAGCTGAAGATTTCTTTATTGGAAATAAAGTGTTAACATGGGATTCGAAAGAGAGGACAAAGGCAAACATGGTAAGTTTGATTTTCTATGGAAGGGACCCTATGTCATTTATGCCATACAAGGAAATAATACTTATTTTTTGAGAAGTGTGGATGGTTCAGACACTGAGGAAGGCCCAGTTAATGGGAGAATGCTCAAGCATTATTTTGACTCCCTTGATTAAACACTAAACAGGCATGTATTGTACATAAATATTTGTATTCCCAGTATTTTCAATTACAGCAGATAAATAAAGAAGCAAGTGCATCACATTTTTGAGAAGACCAGGATGATATACTATGATAGTTTTGGGAAATATGGATCCTGGCATTTGGGCAGCAATGTAATCACAGGGTAACTATCAAATCATGAAGAGAAAGCTTGAGAAACAGATGAAAAACAGATCTAAAAATTCACAGCAAATCAGCTCACTGGGTGCTGCCTGCTAACATCCAGGATCCTAAGCATTGGTCTCCAACAAACACAGAAATTCAGCCAGCAACAGGGAAGCAAATTCAGGCAATCTGACCTGCTGTTCTTGGCTTTTCACTTGGAAAAGCCATCCCCAAGTGGAGCCACTGTTAGCCTCCTATACCAATAGGTTTTCATATCTCATGATTGACAATGGAAGTGCCAAAAATGTCTACCTTCCATGGTGCTAAGGTTCCATTTTTGTGAAAGTAGCAGACAGATTAAAAAATGTAAAGAGGGTATGCCTTAAAAAAAAAAATCAAAGGGCAAGAAAATGAATTCGTCAAAGAAAAAATAAAAGAAATGAACCCCAAACAAAGACCATGAGACTGGCTAGTCCAAATTGTCATTACTGTTTTGATGGGTGGTCCAACAGCTCAAGCTGGGCCTCACCATATTTTAAATTGCATGTTGTAGATTAGAAAGGAAGTACCTGTTCAAACAACTCAAGCTTGACAGATGACTAGGTGGATAGAGAAAGAAAGGTGCCCAACTGCTTAATCTGGGCCCTTGGAAGTCAAAAGGGTAGACTTAGATAGGAGGGCAGCAAAAAGAAAAGAAAATTATCAGGGTTTGCAAGACCAAGTGCACCCATACAAAATGAAGAAAAAATGTTAGGCATAATAGGCAGGGTAGGCAGTTGAAGGTTGCAGAAAGCAAAATCCAAGCACATTACTTGGAGTAAATCAAAGTAGCCATCAGCAGGAAGGGCAATACCAATGGCCTATATGGCAAAGTGCCAAATCATCACTAACTTCCCTCATTCCCTTCAAAGTTTCTTACTAACCTCCCATGAGCACTACAGGATCTACCTGGTCAATCCTCCTTATACTCTTCATTTGTACAAATTTTATGTCATAAATGACTTCTTTCTTTGAAAAGAAGCCACATTTCTTGTGTAAAAATTCTTTTAATTTTGATCTACTTCCTAACTAAGTTTGATTCCTGAAAAGCTTAGTAACTACCACTTCCCATTCTCATTCCCCCCAGTACCAACTACTAACTGTATTTACATTAAATCCCCTATGTCCCCCTTTCCCCTACTATTATAATACCATGGTGTATAAAACCCCAAGCAATGTATAAATATCCCCCCTTTAGCACTATAGCTAAATAAGTTTGTCTAAGGGAGACATCAGTCCACCAGGGACTATGGTCAACCCTGCTTTGGGATTACTCTAACCTCTCGTCAGAGTAATAACCTACCCTAAACCCTCATTTCCTCTTTTTTCCTAAGCAATTTCATAAAGCCCCTTTCCCTTTGCTTAAACTTAACTCTAACCCTTTGTTCCCCCCGACAGATTAATTCAAAAACCCACAAAAAACCCCAAAACCCAAAGTGCCGCGCCCCAAATATTAGACTAAATATTTTAATGGTCGCGCGGGACCCAACCCAAAGTTGTGCGATCGATCAACAGCGCCCGCCAACCGTCGATCATCTGCCGCCCCCGATCCAACAGTGGGCGGTCTTTTTCAAACCCCGACATGCCTCCCTTTAACGTCCGGGGAGATGGTGGTATTGGTGGCCATACCCGGGACGCGTGGCAAGCGGCGGGGTTGTTCAGAGCCCCCCTCCCCGATACCGCCTTCGCCCAAAGGTGGTGCGGGGAGACCGTTTACCACCTCCCCGATACCGCCCCTCTGACACCACGTCGCCCACACGTCATAATTACGTCGTGCCGCCTCCGCCCGCCCTCGTGCCTCGTGGCCTTCCACGTAGCCCTGCCACCGCTCTCTGCCCGCCACCGTGTCCAGCCATGTTGGCCTTGAGCTCAGCGTCCACGTCACCCTCCGTACCCCGGGCCCGCCATGACGTCATGCTGACGTCATCGGCAGAAAAGTGCCAATGACCCTTTTTGTCCAAATTTGTTGTTAAAAAGCGCGGTTTTGGCTGTTTTATGGCATTTTCAAGTGAAAAAGACCGAGCCGTTGTAAGCCTTCTCGCCGCGAAATTGCCTCCGAACCGCCAAATTTGAAGTTGCAGCCGCCACAACTTGTTGATTCAGCTACATTGAGCACCCACTCTTCGACCCAAAGGCTTTCCGTGCTATTCATCCAGGTATTCACCATAATTCTCTTATTTTGCCCCTATGCATGCCGTTTCTCTGAAAATTCTCCATGAAGAACCTGTCAAAATCCCAAATTGAAGCTGTCTACTACTTAAATTTGCAGTAAAGTAACCTACATTGCCCCAACTCCATAAATTTGATATTAAACGACAAACTCATGGCCTAAGGTCACAAATTTATCCTTGAGGTGCTCGGCATTGTTCCCTTTTGCCGAGTGCATGCCAAAAGCTGCATTTCACCAGCTTGAATCCTGCACACCCTCTGCAAATCATCCTCATCAATTCATAATCCCTGTGAATTTACTAAAGAACAGCAAAGGCAAGCCTGCATAGCCTGCTTATCCTACTTTGAAGACAATCTCTATCACTGTCTGTATCCAATCTGTCACTTGAGCTTAAAGGAGCCTTGCAAACCATTGCACTTATCTTGTTCAAATTCAGAAGTTACATAATGGCTGCTCCTGCACCCACAGCTTTCAGTGTTGCCCCCATAAATCCACCAAATAAAGACCTGGAGTCCTTGCCTCTTGCTGACAGGGACTACCTCATCCAAGATTTTGTAGGTGATAGGGACCATTTACAGACCTTCAGGGAATTGAGAGATGATTATTTAAATGGTAAGGATACATATGGGATATGGGAGTCAAATCTGCCATACTACTTTCTCCCCTCTGTCAATATCTTTCCAGAGATTATCCGACTGTGTGCTGAGAATTATGATGCTAGTCAAAGAGCTGTCAAGTCTCCATCTGGGAGCATCCTCTTTTACATTAATGCTGAATCCATCAACCAGATGCTTAACTTCAATCAAACTGAGCTGCTGTTCCCTTTCTCCATGAACTATCTGCTGGACACTGGCGCCAAGATGTCCAGTGAGGACATTCAGAAAATCATCAAGACATTTATGAGGCCCGACTGCCAGCCCACAAGGCCACCTCCCTACTTATATGTCCACTTTACTGATGTAGGCAAACTTCTGCTGGACATGATTTCATATGTGTTAGGCTATAAAACCAGTGAATTTGTTGATGAGACAGTGCTGGTACTACTATCTGCTTACAGCCCAGGCCAACCTCCTGCCTACAAATATAATTTTGCCAAGTTCATAGCCAACAAGATACATGAGCAACTTTTCAAAGTAGACAGGGAGGGCATCTTCAAGTATTCATCTTTTATCTACCACCTGTTCATGTACTATCAGTCCGAGGCTTTTCCATACTACATCAAAAAGCTAGACTTTAAAGGGGAAAGAAGATCTGTTATCTTCTGGACACCTGTTTATCATCAAATGCAAAGGTCACCATATTCATATTGTGAATTCATTGATGAGTTTGTTTATCCAGTCTCTTGTTTATTAATGAGGTCCCCTCCTCCCAGAATATCATTTGAAATACAGAAGGTCCTGCAGCTCTCCAAGAATTACAAAATAGGTGATTGGTACCTATATGAGCATCATACAGTCATCAGAGTCTCTGGTTGTGAGCTCTGTCCATACAGGCTCCCAAAGTATGTGCCCATGAGGCTATTTGCCTTGGAATATTATAGGCAGCTAATTCACTCTGACCTCACTCACTTTCACAGTTCCAAAAAGAAAGCCCATCTCAAGTTCAAGCACCATCTGGGCCCCTTCATCATGAACAAAAAAGAGGGATGGCAAGATGTTGAGCTAATCCTTAAAGATAAGTACATGCTCTCAAAAAGCTTCCGGTGGGTCCCATATGACCCTGAAGGCTTCATCACTGCTAGAAGAGTTAAGTACAGGCTGTTAGGCTATGAGCATTGCAAGTACCCACATATTGAAAAATATGGCAATCAGCAAGAATGGCTGCAAGACACTTTAATTGAAAAATTAATTGAAGAAGAGTTGATGCAAAAGAATGTCAAGGATTTGGAAAAGACTCTTGACCTAGATTCTGTGCAGCAGGTACCCTTCAAGCGACCGCACCCAGTAGGAGAAGGGACCTCGGCCTCAACAGCTGCACCAACCAAACAGGCACCTTCTACAACAGCACCAGGTACAGACAAGGGTAAAAGAATAATGGGTGCTGAAGAAGAAACAGTCAAAGAACAGCCTGCCCCTTCTAGTGAGCAGCAACAAGAGCAGACCCCACCTCCACAAAATGAGCCACCAGCAGCACCAATTTTGCAGACCCCAGAACATGAGGAGAGGGGTATGAAAAGAGACAGAGAAGAGTCCACTCCTGCTAGTGGATCCTCCCAACAGCCCCAGGCCAAGAGGCAAAGGGTTGATTCTCCGGAGATAGAAGAAATCAGTGAAGAAGTCCTTGACAGTTCAAGGAAAGATGGAGAAGGCAGCCAACATACAGGTACAAGCTCCTTTCAGCAGGAGCAGGGAGTACAGCTTGGCTTGGAGGTGTCATCCTCCACTCAGCAGAGCAAGAAGCCCAAAAGCACTAAGGCTTCTTTCAAGCAGATAAAGGCACAAAATGACTTGCTGAGGGTGGAAGTATATAAACATTTTCTGAATGCAACACCTGTCCAACAAGAAAGATTGATGTCTGTATATGACATCCAAGAGGAAAAAATGATCCTCAGTCATTTCAAACCCAAGGTGCCGCATCCAAAATCAGCTGTAGATTTTGTGAGGACTAGGGTGGAGGTCATGGCCAAGGACATCCATCCCATGGACCAAATAGAACTCCACAAGCAAATTGGAGAAATGGTCTATGCCACCTTGGTGGACAGGGCAACCATGGCCCATGAGTGAAAAGAATCACTGAAAAATACCAACATTCAGTTGGATTTTGAGAGAATGTCCTCCATGGCCAAGGACAACAGAATAAAATCGCTGGAGGACATCATCATTGACTTAGGACATGATCCTAAGGATCCAAAGGGTGTAAGGGCCCTCATGAAGAAAAAAGAAGATGACCTAAATGCATTAAAGAAAAGATTAAAGCTGTTGCCCACCGAGCACCCTCAAACAACAGAGCTACAGAAGGAAAAAGAGGCCGATGAGCAGCTGGATCTTATAATGCAACTCAACCAGAAGGTCCTTGATTTGGAGAAAGAGCTTGAAGGATTACTACAAGATAAGCAGGGAGAATCTACATCCCAAGCTCCTCCAACCACTTCAACCACTACAACAACTACAGAGGCAGCAGTAGCCCCTGTAACAACAGCGCCAACAACAGAAGCAGCAAAAACAACAGCTCCAGACTCCAGTACAAGCATGGAAGAGCTGACTAAGGCTATTAAAGAAATGGAGCTCCAGGCCACTGAAATAAGGCAGGCCAAGGAAAAGTTGGCAGAGCTGGATACCAAATATGATAAATCAAAAATGACTGTGGCAGAGCAAGGAAGAGAGATAAAGGCTCTCAAAGAAAAGATAAAGGCCTTAGAGAAAGAGCTAAATCTAGAAAGCACCATGGCTGAAATAAAAAGAATTCTTTGGGCCAAAATTGACCAATCCATCACTAAACAATGGAAGTCAATTAAAACTGTATATGAACAAATGGATTTAATTGGCCAAGCACAAATAGAAGTTCAGAAGGCCAAAACAATGCTGGGAAACAGGCCTGAGCAGGCCAATAGAATGATTGACTTTTTGAATAACCAAACTAAGGAAGAACTGGTAGCCTTCGGCATTGTCAACAGAACAGAGGCTGTCCTCACAGCTAGAAAGGTGCTAACGCTGAGGAATTTTGTACAGACCATGGAGAGGAGATGCTATGAGATACATGCTGAGGTGGATGAGTACCAACTCAAAATGGCAGCATTGCAACAAAAGGGACTGCCCAGCCTACTGAATGGTGCAGGAAGACTGATCTCCCAAGAACAGTATGCCACCAGAATGTCAAATTACATTGAAAATCAAATCACTGCATCTGGCAGTACTTCTGAGGAAACAGGGCCTCCAACAGGACAAAGCCTATACAATAAACTTGAAGGTCTATTTTTTATTGAAAATGAAGTAAAGCACCTTTTTGAAACTCCTCCAAATTTTTACAAATATACTGAAGCAGATGAGACTTTGGTGAAGATCCGAAGACACCAAATGCCCAAGGAGGATTGGTGGCAAGCAATGCTTCAAATTTTGCCACAATAACTTCAGATGTTCCATCCCAGTCAGCTACAGCTCAGCAAAAGTCAAACAGCATTAAAGCAGCATTAAAGGCAGCTGAAAGGTGACTCAGCAAAAGACAGCGGCAGCAAGCAAAAGATAAGATATACGCACTTTTTGGACAACGTATCCTCAACCGACTCCAACAAGCCACAAAGTCAACATCTTCTGACCATTTTGGACAGCTAAGGCACTGAAGAGTTACTACAGCATTTACTCCCTCAGCTACAACGCTCCAGGAGTTGGCATGACATTAATGAAGCATTTACTCTTCAGCTAGATATTTTCTTATGTAAATTATGTATATATACCTCCCCTAGCAATGTACGAGGGGTTGGTGATTTTCACTCTGAGGCAAATGTATTGTATACTTTCAGATTATCTAATGCAAAGGGCTGGACAAGCTCAGTGATTTCCTGAAAGTTTGATGTCTTGCTGATGCCATGCGTGCTGTTATAGAATTCTTGCGCTGTCTGAGGGAATAATAAGTTTTTCTTGATCTCTATTTTGTCTTCTTATGTTTGTTAAATCACACTCGTGTTTCACTGATCTAGCAGTAGAGAAAAGGAATAGTGCAGGATATGTTTAGTTACACCTTGTGCTCAATCTTTACTGCTGTACATGTTTTCTTCAGAATTAATCATGGACATGAATTCTTAATTGCTCATGTTTTCATTAATTCTATAAATATGAATGTTATCTAGAAATTCTTCACTGCTTCTAAATAATATTCTCACTGTTTCTCCATATCAGTTTATTGGAAGATTCTTAATTGCCTTTCATAGCTTGATTACATCACACTTAATCACAATTTCGAAACATTGTTTCTCAGACACTTATCTGGCTCTGCAGCATCACTACTGTATCAACACAGCATATCAAACAACTAAACGACCACTGACTCCATGCCCAATGGCCTAGAACACTCTGGTGAGCACATATATATCTTGACTGAAGTCATCATCCAACAAATTCCAAAAACAAAACCTTGAGCATCATAGCTAGCCTAAAATACTATACAAACCAAGCTAAAACATAAAGAGAGAGCCCTCTATGGTCATAGGTAGGCTAGAACTTGTGACCCAAAGATTGGTTAGTGGTTACCTCGGCCGTATTCCTTTGGGAGTCAAAGGGAACAACCTGAGTGATAACACTACATATGATAAAGAATTGTATGCACTAGTTCAGTGTGTTAAAAAGTGGAAACATTACATAATGGGTAAAGAAACAATAATACACATAGATCATCAACCACTTCAATATTTATACTCACAAACTAAATTGCAACAATCAAGGCATTACAGGTGGATGGGTTTTCTACAAAAATTTCATCTCGTTATCAAATATAAGAAGGGCATACATAATAAGGTTGCAGAGATGTTATCAAGACCAATTATAAATGCATCCAAAATGCTTAAGCATAATTCAGTAATTCATGAAAGTTACATTGAACAATATGCTCAATACACAAATTTTAAGGATGTATATGCAACTTTAAATCATGGCAAGCAGGTAGAAGAATTGGATTATTACATAAAGGACAAACTCTTATATCATTTGGGAAAGTTATGCATTCCACAAACTGAAAGAGTTAACATAATTCAAGAAGCACATACTTCTCTCATATTAGGTCATTTTGGTGTAAGTAAAACAGTTGCACAATTACAAAGGTTCTATTATTGGCCACGAATGAATGAGACAATTTCTAGATATATCAAAGGATGTACTATGTGTGCAACAACCAATCCAAGTAATAGAAAATTAGGCTTGTATACTCCACTTCCAATTCCTTCTCGTCCTTGGGAAAGTGTTTCCATGGACTTTGTTGTGGGATTGCCAAAGTCTAGAAAGGGTCATGATTATTTGTATGTCATTATGGATAGGTTCAGTAAGATGTGTATTTTTATACCATGTAATAAATAGGTCATAGCTGAACAAACTGCAAAGTTGTTCTTTCAAAATGTATGGGTTCATATTGGGTTACCCACTTCTATTGTATCTGATCGAAATTCTCGATTTTTTGGGAAATTTTGGTCAAGTCTATAGGAGTTAATGGACACAAGGTTAAAAAAGAGCACAACATTTCATCCAGAAACAGATGGTCAGACAAAAGTGGTCAACAGGATAGTGATACAGTTGCTTTGAGGATATTGCAGCAAGCATCAGGAACTTTGGGATGAGCATTTGTGTTATGTGCAACATGCTTACAACCATGCAAAACATTCTTCTACTGAGAGATCTCCTTTTGAGACTTGTTTTGGATTTATACCAAAGTTTCCCTTGAATTTTGTCTTTGGTAAAGACATAGTAGTTGATGGACATAGTGATGTGGACAAAACAACCAAGTTCATTGAACAAATCTAGGAAATTTGCCAGGCAGTACAGGAACAGATAGAAAGAAGCCAAGAAAAGTGTAAGGTGCGACACAACAAACATAGAGTTGAGCATAGTTTTCATGCTGGTGATCAAGTCTGGTTGTACATCAGCAAAGAAATACTAGAAGGGGAAGGTAAAAAGTTGAAACCAATTAGATATGGTCCTTTCAAAATACTTGATAAAATTGGTGAAAATGCTTTCCGCCTATATCTACCAGCTTATATGCAAATCTATTCAGTTGTAAATGTTGAAAACGTGAGGTTGTATGAACCTTCATTGATTGAAGATCTTGAAGAGCAAGGTCAGCTACCTTCCATTGAGGATCTGTTGCCCAAGTATCTCAATGAGTTACAGGAGGACACAGTTCTTGACAGGAGGATAAGAACTTCACAATGACGGAATGTTGAGTATCTTCGAGTTAGACTCAAAGGTACAAATCCAAGGAAAGCACGATGGATAGTGATTGGAAAAGTGAAGGAGCTTTATCCTCACTTACTCAATAGCTAAAACCAACTTTTGGTGGACCAAAATATTCTAGTGGGGAGGAGTGATCCAAAATGGATTCAGCACATGTGGCAACCCAGGAAAGAGTCATAGGTTCTTGATGATGTCAGTGCAGAAGCTGATGTGGCAGTTTGCGATTGGTTCATACCATAGGCAATGGGATCAGTGAACAAGAGTGGAGATCGTCTGATCAAATGGGATCGACGCATATTACATCGAAACATGAAGATAGGTTATCCTAGAAAACGAACGCGATAAAGTTATGCAAAAGAAGTTAAAATCCTTTGAGTTACAGCAAATAAGCGGTAAGTGGTTTATCGCATGCCTTCAAGGTAGGAAATGTTTCTCCAAAAATCTATGCGATTTCACCCAGTAGTCGACACGTAGCATCCCTAAACCGCTTTCTCGTGTGACTTCATAGAATTAGCAGATGTGCTAGTTGGAGCGAGTGATAGCCGTAGGATCCCTCAGAATAGGTCGATGATGCAGATTGTCTGGAGTAGTTGATGAGTGGGATGCGATAGCCATCAGATTGTTTGTTCTCGAGATCAACGTCGAGAAAAGGCCGGACAGTCGGGGTCCACCCCGCGCCTGCCAATCCTTTGGTTTATAGTCTGTTTCTATTATAAACATATTATTTCACATTTATTGAAGTTTGTAATTGTACGTGGTGTATAAATACCATAACATAGAAAAGTTGAAGGAGAGTGTGTTGTGAACCATTCCAGGGGGTCTAGAGGTGAGAGTGACCAAGTACAGTCGAGTGTATACTCATTTCGACTCGAAGATTTGAGCTGAACACAGTGGTGAGATCCATTTTCATGGTTGAGACTCTGTTTTTGAGATCACACCTGTAACAACTATTTGAAGACATAATAAAGAGGTCAGCATTGGAAGCTAAAGGACCAGGAGACGTAGCTAGGAATTTTGGTGAACTCCTTTATCAATTTTCGTTGTGTTGATGTGTTTGATTATGTTTATATGATTGTTTAAGTGTTTATGTTATTTAAAATCTTATTGATCCATTGCACTAAGTAACATAGGAAACTTCACACATAGTATGTAATACCTTTTTCAATTTCGAATCAAGTAGAATAGAACAGTTCGACCAGAGGTGCACGAAGAGGTATGGTGCCTGAAATGCAAGGGTCATGGGCATGAAAAAGACCATTGCCCGGTCTTTGTGAACTATATTGTAGGAGGAGGACCGATGCCTTTAAGGCCACAAGCTCAAGTAGGACCAAGCACGGGGCCTGCATTGTGGTGCGCTATATGTCAGGTAGTAGGAAAACATGCTACAGATAACTGTCATTTGCTGCAGAAGTTTGTACAGACACCATAACAAGTGTTCTATAGCTTTTGTAGATTGGTAGGGCATGATGAGTGTAATTGTTGAAGTTATGAATTGATGATGGATAGAACTCTTGCCTATAGAGTTCAGGCAGACACGCGACCCCCTAACCAGAGCGTGTGAATGGCGTGGACAGGCTTTCAGGGGCGCGAACGAGGCTGAGGCGGAGGATGACCTAGCAGAGGTTGGAGACAATTGATCTTCTACAATTGCAAAGGACCAGGACACTATGCTTGCAATTGCACTAACCCAACACCTCCATCGTGCAAGTATTCCACTCTGTTTGGTTATGAAATGAAATATTGTCATATGCTAATAGCAAGGATACGTGACAAAGGGGCGCTACCATCTCTACCCACTCAGAACCTGCTAATGATGAGGTCTGAGAATGTTAGTGTCAGTATCTACATACTCCCATCAGGGATCAAATTTTCTCTTTGCATTTTCATTTTAGGGGGTCCCATACTGAAATTTTACATCATTTCATTAGGTCATGTCAAGCTGATCCACTGATGGTTGTCTTCTCTTCAAAAAACCTATTTTTTCCTTCATAGAGTATACTTCCTGACCCTTCTTCAGGTTTCCTTCAGTCATGGTTTCATGGTCAATTTGCAATCATGCTTTCATTAGGTCATAGGGCATGTTTTCATTAGGGTTTTCACTAGGTCTTAGGGTATGTTTTCATTAGGTCTTAGAGTTTCATCACCAAGGTCAAGAGCATGATTTAAAAATATAAATAAAGGTCAGAAAGCATATGAGGATGATAAATAAGTCAAACATGATGGCTTGTAGGTCATAGCCACTGAATAATTATCTTTTAACTTAATGTAATTTTCACCTCAAAAACATATTTTTGAGGTGAAAACATAGTATTTTGAGTTTATTTGTATTTATTATATAATTTTAAGTCACCATATGTAATAAATGATCCCAGTTGCACCAGAGCATCTCTCCTTGTTGCAAGACAAAGAAACACTACAAAAATTATTTCAAGATTGAGCATTATCCACCTACAAAGACACAAAGAAGAAAAGGCATTAAAACAAAGTTTTGAAGAAGGACAAGAATCATTAGAAAGTGGGTTTTTCAAGTGAAAAGCCAAAATCTACTCCTATTTAAGCTCTCACATTTCATTTTCAAGTTCATTATTCTCATTTGGTGAGCAAGGAGTCCAAAAGTGAGAAGAAGAGGCAAGCTTGAGCGAGTTTTGGGCAAAGAAGAGTTGGTGCTATGCTTCTGGAGGGTGGCGATGTGCTTCTAGAGTAGTTGAGGAGTGGCACTGCACGTTGGCAGAGTGGTGCTCACTTCTGGAACAATTGAGGAGTGGCGTTGCGCATTGAGGCTCAGCGCTGTGCATTTGGGAAATTTCGCAGTGTTAATTTACACTGCGCTGCGCTTCTAGGGTGGCACTGTGCATCTGTGCACTGGCGCTGCACGTTGAGCAAAAGGGCCCTAAAGACCTAAAAACTTCAAGAAACCTCCAAATTTCTCTCTCTTACCTTCATTGCAAGTTGACCTCCCTCACTGCAGTTTTGGTTTGCATATCAACATCATAAGCATCATTCTCCATGATAAATATGAAACCCTAAAAATCTCCCTAGTGATGCCTAAAACCCTAAACCCTCATTGTTCATCCTATCACCTATCCCTATAGCTCTAAACTCTATCCCCTTATCCCTTTACCCCTATTCCATATCATTTCCATCCCTTTATCCCTCTTTCCCAAGAGAAATATCACAAACAAGACAAGCCCTCCCTTTCATTTTTATCATTCCCAATCCCTCATTCATTTTCTAGCCCATAAGCTCATCTCCCATCCCCTCACTCCTAAAACACTTTCACTCATTCCCTTCATACAACCTCAACCCTGCAAACATGGATAGAGAGGACCGAGACTATGAGGAGGAGGAAAACACAAGCAGTGACACCTCAACAGATAGAGCTAGGCAACAGAGAAAACCACACAAGGGAGGTAGAATTATCAGAGAAGAGCCATCAAACCTTAGAGAATTGCAGGCCTCTCAGTTGGCTGTCACATGTTTCAGATATCTTGGTTGCTATGAGTTCTGTGAGTAGGTAGAGAGAGTTCAACACCACCCTGAGCTCACTAGACTTTCTGTAGCTCATCTTCAAGACAACAGGGTGACTCTTAATGGGGTGACATTCACAGTTTCACCTTCCATCATTTTAGATGCCGCCAGGATTCCAAATGTAGGGGAGAAGTGGTACAAGGCCTAGGACCTGGATGAGCACTATTATGAGCGTTATATCAAACCTTGGTATAGAAATGAGGAGGAAAGAGACTTTGACTTGATAGAGCATGATGAGCCGGAGCAACGTTACACTCATCATGGAGTGGAAATCATTGACTTAGAGGCTCATGACGAAGAAACCATAAAGGACATCATAACAAGAAAAGGAGACTCAAGTACAAGATTTGATGGACAATTTGGAGAGGGCCAAGTATGTCATCACATATTTGGAGAAAGAAAACAAGTAGTTGAGTGATAAACAATTCGTCATGGAGCTGTAAATGCTCAAGGTAAAACGATAAAGTGGCAAAGAGGCATAGGTCACTTTGACTTCTATTGAGAAGGAGATTGAAGATGATAGAGAAACTTGGCTTGATAGAGTCAACTTGCACCTTGAGAAGCTACTACAGAAGGTCAATAGAGACAATCAGATGATCAGACACATGGCCTATCATTACAAGACCTGAAACAAGATTTGCAACATGAGGGTCAGAAAGATGAAAGCTAGGCTAAGGCGGGATTTGAAAGGAAAAAAGGAGGATCATAGGCTTAGGATGCTTGCTGAAGCTTCCTTGTCTCATTGAGACACTTGATGATGGTGCTTCTCACCAATTTTGGGCAAGTTTAGAAGAAATTTTGTCACTTGCAAATTTTGAAATTCTACACAGAGGAAAACTGCCTAAACGCGCACTGCGCTTTTCCTAGGGGAACCCAATGGATAAATGGTTTGTAGTTTTGGATTCAGAGTGATGCGGACATGCACCCTAGAGATTTTCAAAGGTTTTGGGGCAGAACTGGTCCACCAAAAGGTCAAAAACCATCCTAAAAATGACCTTTCTGCCAATTTTTGGACACACAAAAGCAGTCTTGGGAGAATCAAGTTTTGAGGGGTCCAATGAGCTTCAAATTCAGAAATTCCAGATGTTGTGGAAAGTATACTTGAATATATTTCCAATGAGCTATCATGAGCTCAATTTGGATGCCAGGAAGGCCTCCAAAAAAAGACCTGAAAGTAGCGCTGCATGTTGGGCCAGTGGCGCTGCGCATAGGGCAGATTTTGCTCAGGATGCCTATCTTTCCAGTTTTTGATTGTGTTCTTGGATTATCTCTCATGGAGGTTGTTTTGACTTTGTAAACGATGAATTAGCATGTAAATATGATAGATAAATAGTAATAGAGGGTAGATTCATTGCTTTAGAAGTTAGTTTGAGCTCAAATGAATCAGTTTTTCACTTTTAGAGGCAAGTTGTTGAGATGCCTATATTCCTGTTTCTTGTTCAATATTAGTTAAATTAGCTCCTCATCTTAGGGATTCGACCACTAAGGATAGGAGGAGGTTGAACTCATGTCTATGTCTTCTTCTTCTTTCTCATTGTAAAGGGTTGGACTTAGCTGGATGCTTAGACCTTGATTGTACACCTTTTGTAAGCAGTTTAGCAGGAGATTAATAAGAATTGCAGCTATTTTTATGGGATCCATGTGGTATGGAGTTTTAGTATAGTTTCTTATTCTATGATTATATGTTAATGTGTTTTATGTATTTCGTTAATGATTTCATTGCTTCTAGTTGAATGTTTTCAAGTTGATAGGCAGAATTCATTACATCAGTGCTTTGCCTTGGGAAACCATTCACGATTTCACATTTTCTATAGTCTAAGAAGGATCCATGGTTTTCACATGCTCTTCTTAGATTCTTACTAGTCAACATCTCACCCCATCAAGCCCTAGACTGTTAAAGCCTATGCCTACCATGTCCCATTGAACACCCTACAATTCTGACTTAGTTCCCTAGACCTAAACTGCCCATCTCCTCCCAATCTAGCAAAACCCCTTCAAAATCCAATCAAAACTTTGTGCTACTATAGCTAGCCTAATATCCTTTTTCTTATCCAGTCATCTTGGCTGAGATCCTTACGGAGAAAGCCCTCTCCCAACCTAGTAGGGCTAGCTACTTGGCTAAGCGTGGTTTGTAGTTACCTTGCAATTGCCTTCCTTCAGCCTGAGGTTCAATCCAGGTGATAACATGAGCCACACGAAGAGGATCCGAACATGAATATAGTGCTCTGAAGTGGAATCACAGTAGGAGACGACAAGGAGAAATAGCCCAAAGACAGTACATGGGTTCACAAAGCTCCGGTGAAGGAGGCTGAGTTCCATTTGGAGCGCACACGTGAAACCTTCATGGAAGTGAAGAAGAGCTTTGTTGAGGCCTCCACCTCAGGGAGAAAGGATAGGCCTGATCAGGAGATGGACCCTTCTATGCTTACAACCATCCTCGATACCTGTATGAAGTTAATGCGTGATAGCAAGGCTGTGAAGGGACTACAGGAGCTTATAAACAGATCTACCAGAAACACTCCGGGTGGGCACATGTAGTACGAAAGATTGGTAAGCATAAAACAAGGACAGGACGGGAGATGAGACTGACTGCGTAGATAGGAGAGTATGAAATGGATCAGGTATTTTTGGACTTGGGGTCAGATGTGAACGTCCTACTGAAACAGAATTGGGAACAAATGTTGTTTCAGGGAAAACTAATGTCGATTCGAACTGCTAGTCCCACTAAGACGGGTAGCTATCTTAGAAACAAACAATGAAAGCTTTTCAAGAGTTCCTTGAAGTGTGATAGATGGAAGAGAAGAAAAGAGGACCAACCTGGATCTTCCACTTTGATCCTAGCTTGATTTCTTCTTGATATTATTTGCCACTCCTCTCCTACTTGTCCCACTTCAAAGAGTACCTATAGAGTCAAAGTAACAGCAAACTATCAAAGTATCTCTATCTAAAACATCATAAACAATGCGGAATCAGAAACACATTGACCATACAATTGCATTCATAAACAATAAGATTCACAAATACAAGATTATATGGAGGCCAAAGAACTTTATTAATATTAATGTAAGAGAGGATTATAACCCAGTTTCTGATCCAGCATCATCCTCCCAGTTGTAGAAGCCCTCTTCATATCATGAACAAGCAAATCACCCAACAATGCAATGTCTCTTCTCACCAACAAACCAATAGCACTTCCTTACAAAATACAAAATTCCATCCTTTAGATCTCTCAGATGAGGGATCCATTTATAGATGTTGCAAGGGTGTGAGTCAGCTCTGGGTTTTTGATTAGTGTCATTCCAATGATAGTTCTTGGTTCCACTTGGAGATTTCATGATCTCTTACTCATCCCTGGGTGAATTCAGAGAAGCAAGTGTCACAAGAGAAGTTTCTGGAAGATTCCATGGTGATCCACCTTGCAAAATGTCTCTGCCATTTGTCTATTCTCTCTCATCACACCCCACAAAAGGCCATTTTAGTATGCATCAGACCTGGCCAGTTAGGAAGTCAGTATGCATCGCACTTTGCCCATGGAGCAGTCGGTATGGTCTAGTTTTGGCCAGTTCTGAGTAGTTTTTCAGGTGAAACTTCTGGGAAATGATGTAATCAGTTGACCATGATCCTGTAGGGTGTGAAACAACACTTTTAGGGACTCAAGGAGCCCTTAGTTTATGGACATATGAGTTTTTGGGTTGCAGTGCCCAAATATGTCTATAACAACTGCCCCCTAAAGCATGAGGTCGTAATTCTTCTGATGTCAGGTGAAATGCTTTATTCATGAGGATCCGAGGTATTCGCATTGGAAGGTGACCTATATAAGATACAATACAATACATCATCATCATATTTTTTTCATGATCTAGCTGAGGCAAGCATTCCCATGCTCAACTTTATAAATTCATTTTCATGTACATAGGACAGAGAATCGTCTGCTGTTGCAGACTAGTGATTATTCACATGAAGAGTCATCTTCCCTAGCTTAGATGACTTTCTGTGCAACTTCTGTGTACAATTGATGTCTTTATTTTCCTAAATATATCGCAGCCCAGATGGATGAAACTAGATCCGGGGTCTTCAAAGCTCATCCAATCTTCGCCCGATGTACAAGTCGATCCATGTGAAAAGATGTTTTGAAGTTGAACATGGAAAGACATCGCCTGATTACCAACCAATGATGTAAGCTGTTAACAGACGTGAGAGGAGTCACCAATAATGATGATGACCCTCAAGGTACTACATTACAATTCACATGGTGTGAGTATATGAGCCGATGTCTAACACCACACAAAGTCTTTTGGTCAAAGGTCATTGATGTAAACCTGTGCCGGAAGTGAGAAACTTGCCATTGAGGCATGCAAGCTTCAAAGTACTGAAAGGGTTGTTTCTAAGTCAACTTCTTGGATAATGAGCTGATGTCGACAAGAAGTGACCTGTGGTAGGAGGCCCCTGATGTATCCCACATCTACGATGCGAAATGGAGCAAATGATTTTTGTGGAGGTGAAAACAATCTGATGATATGAGGTTGAGGAATGGAGGTCATGAAAAATGAAGCGTGGATGTAATGCAGTGGATGAGGCATTTGCTGGATGGTGAATTCTCTGAATGACTTCTCTTGAACATATTGGCGACATTGATATGGACTGGTAGAGTTAACCCCTTGGATGGCATGGCGGACCAATGGTGACGGTGAATGGAAAAACCCAACCCAACTCAATCATGATGATGGAGTGAAAGTGTCATGTTCAACAGTGACCTGCTATCAATAGATTTCTTCAAGTTTTCTTCCCATTTTTCCCCAGTCATTGCTAACCAGTAACTCTTTATTTTTGATAAGCTTGAGGAGGATAACATATGCTTGGTCTATAATTTGCACTTCAGGAAAACTTGTTGCTTTGTGTTTAGCAAGCCTAACGTCAGTGAGACTCGTTCTTGTCTAGGTGTGTTGTCTATAACAAGGTGGACAATTTTGTCACTATTGTTTTAACGAGTTTAACGACAAAGATAACTCGGTCCTTTTCATGTTTTAGAGAGTTTGAAAAGGGATAAAAAGGAGACTCCAACAATCCTTTTTCGTGGCATAATCCCTTAGGTCCGAAAAGGTGTAAAATAATACCAAAGGGATGACTTTTCATTAGTTTTAACGAGCTGACAAAGACAAGCGCTCGATATTTTTGTTTAATAATCCATCAAGTCCAAAAAGATTAAAATATATGAGAGGGATGGCGTTCCTCTTATTTTAACGAGCTGGGAAGGCCAATAGCTCAACAATATTTTTATATTTAACGAGTCTAAAAAGAGTTTAAAAGAGACTCATTTTTTGAGGAATGAGTGGTATTTCTGGGTAGCAGTTGGTTCCAAGTAAGTTTGGAACTTCTCAAAACATGGCAGTGTGAAGAGGGTGGCAATTAGAATCACTCGTCGTAGATGTGCCTCAAAAGGGTAAACAATCAAGTGGAAGCGTATGGTCGACCAAATGAATGGAGGTGACAGAAGGAACACAACCAAAGTTCAAAAGGACTGATAACAAAGTGATCACAAAGGTTATTTACCAAAGGCGAATTTATTTTGTAATGAGCTTGAACCTTGTTCCAACATGTGCTTAGTGCAGGTTGATTTTTTAACGAGCTTGAACCTTGCGGGAACATTTCTCTTTGCTAGTCTTTTGATAATGTCTCTTGGTAGATTTATTTTTTAATGAGCTTGAACACTACTATAACATGTGCTCATTGCCTTTTTATGCAAGCTAGAAACGACCGAGCTACGAGGTTAAAGGGTTGAGAACCTACAAACTAAGAAAATCAAAGGTCACTTTTCACTTGCATGCAAAGGTTTGCATGCCCCCAGGTCTTTCAGTAAAAGGAGAGTTTCTAGGTTATGAAATGGGAGTTCCTGTGGTTAGGAAGGATTGTTTCTGTCGCCAGACAAAAACTCTTCCTTTTCTTTGTCTATCGAAATAGACGAAGGTGATTGCTGTGAGCTTCCAATCACATAACATACGAAAGTGAATACTGTGAGCTTCCATTCACAATCATACAAAGGAAATAATTGTCTCAGACTAATTACATAACCTATATGGGAATGCTATTTGGTCCAAGTATTATGACCTTTCAAGAAAATATCTCTTCTCCTCTGGGTTCACCTGCCAAAGCAGACTAGGGTGCATTACCCCTAATCTTCATCACACTCACCGAACTACTCGCGGTAATTAGGTGGGTGGAACGAAGGTGGAAGAGACGTTGTTGATGTGAAAAGACCATTTAGGGGTGATTTTGATTTATAGTTGTGTTTGAACCAGGAAATGAAAGCTGGTCGACAAGTTGCACCAGTTTGCCTTCATGTGGAAAACACATCACTCAAAAGAATGTGGAAATAATGGTTTCCATGCTATATATATAATCACGTCCAAGGAGTAGATTGTAATCTAGTGGACCTTCGACTACCAACACGTTCAAATGAACGGTTTTCTTTCTCAAAGTTATCGATAACTTTGGAAGGATCCCTAATGGTTGACTGGTTCCTTTGTTGAAGCCCGACAAATTTTGTTTCTCAGGCAGAAGCGATGGCGAACCAAGCACTTTCCAAGCAGTTGAGGAAAGGATACTCACCGAAGCCCCTTCATATATGATAGTGCCAGACACGATCATTTTGTAAACTTGTACTATGATTCAGAATGGTACATTAGATGGAAGGTGAGGTTTCGGTAGTTGATTCCAATCAAAGAAAATGACTAGACTGCTCAGAGGAGGTACCAGATAAATTTCTGGATAGGTTTCATGAACTGGTGGGGTCTCTTCCTGTTGTGAAGAATGGGTGGATTTCCCCCAAGTTCATTAGACTCTGTGTTGACAAAAATAATTTGAACGGTGTTGTTCTCATTCTCTTTGGAAACTATATCATCTGAAGGTGGATTTTCTAAAGGCAAGACTGGGTCGACTGCCATCTTGACCAGTTGACTTTGGTCCGGTATGGACTCAGAAGGTTCACTTTCAATGATAGGCGATTCGATCAAAAATTGAGTTATGTCAATCGGGTTTTCAACTAGCGAAGGATTTGGTAGGAGTTTCTTGTATATAGGTGGAAGTTGCTGCGATGAAGTAGGACGGTTATCCAAAATGCTTTTGGCTTCGTCCAGAAAAGGACAACGGCGAAGAGTATGATCACCTTAACATAACCTCAATGGAACTCTGACTTTTCCTTTTTGTCTACTGAATTTATTTTCACTAGTTGATGGTGTGTTGTCAACCTGACTATTAGGGGTTGATGACACCGAATGGTGCAACTGGGGAGACCATTCCCTCAAGATCCACGGGATGCAAGGGCAATCTCGATGGTAATGTCTCTCCTTGCAAATTGTGCATGGAGTTTTTGGGTTGGTATTTTTAGTGTGCGGATTTTTGCCAGACGATGCATTGGTGTTCCCTTGTTTAGCTGGCTTCTTCTTCTTCTCTTTCCCTTTCTTTTTCTTCTCAACTACTTGGTTTTTAGTGTCACTAGTTTCACCAAGCGAAGAGGAAGAAGGGGAAGGGGAAACAAACAAAGTATAAGGTGAAGGGGTAACTTCAGTATCATCTGGTCGCTGATTAGATTGTTAAGGAATTACGGTGTTTTGAATGACAGAGGTCGAGAAAAGCCATACTGGCAGGCCGATTGTGATTTCTAGAAGGTACAATGTAGCCATATATGGAGAACCAATATCTCCCTAAGAGGAGAAAGGACTAGGATTCCCTCCAAGAGGGATTCCTTGATTGGTAGACTCCATTATCTCAACCTTTGATCAACAAAGGAACATGGATGTTATTCCGATTAAAATAAATTTTAAAGACACTTTGAGGCAACTTGCTTTTTCAATTTTTAAGAGTCGAGAAAAAGCTAAAGGTGACTCTAGTCACCTTCAATTTTTAATGAGCCTGAAGTGACAAGTGCTCAGATGGACCTTTTCTTTTAAGGAGTCGAAAAGGAACGAAAGTGACTGCTTTGGAAGTTGAGATGGAGGGTTTACCAAACCAATCATAAAACTACAAAATACACCTTGGTGATAAATGATAGAGAAATTACCAAGGACTTATGTACGACAGTCAATCTTCCCGAATGCTTTGTTCAGTACATTACGATCGATAGGGTGGCAGACACGGCTTCCTAAGGGTAAAGGATATCAACCTATTGTGGTCTCCAAATATATACTCGACGATACGGGGAGCACAAGTCCATACTGGCACTTGTCGTATCAAAGAGGAGGAATCACCCAACCTTTGATGAAAATGATAGTTACTAGATTTTATGATGCCAGAACACGTCTCTAGCCTAGACTTCTAGATGTGTTGCGTTAGGTTCCAAAGCATTTTTATGTTCATTGAGGTTTATTTTAGAGTTGATCTTGCTTAGAAGTTTGTCTTTCAAGGTTCACCGTGTGATGTAGATGTGAAATTCCTAAATATGCAATCTAAAATGATAAATAGTCGTTTATGTTCTTTTAGCAATGAAAATCCTAGCTACAGAGGAAAGAAGATGATGATTTTCTTTCAACGGAGAGCATAGAGCACACACTAAATGCACTTTCCTAAATCAAAATTCGCATGTAGTCAAAATGCAGATGCACATTCATGTATTTGTTTTCCGCTTTCTTAATGTGTGAATGCCAAAAAGAAAGCTAAGTATAGATCTAAACTATTTTCTTTCAAAGCGACAATAATAACAATTTTATTTTCAAAATGAAAGGAAGGCTAAGACGACACTTTTCAATTATGAATTGAAAACTGTTTTCGACACTTCAAATACTAATAATTTCAAATCAAGTACAATGACAAAAGTACAATCAACTATATAGAAGAGGAAGACTTTACGACACTCTTCTTTTGATTTAAAATGACAATTATGACACTTGCATCAAAAATGACAGTTCGATTAGGATACTTTTGACAAAGGAAGACTGTAAATGATTGACAAATACAAAAAAATATTTACAATTCCTAACTAATGGAGGCTGAAATAATGTGAAGGAAGAAGGTTACAACAAGAAGGTACTGATCATGAACATCAAAACTACTGAATAGAGCTGAAAGCAAGGAGGAAAAACCAAATTTCAGAGAAGAAAAATAGTATCACTCAATCATCGCACCTGCAACACAGGGAAACAAGGATGCATATCACCTGCAACACATGGGAGGTGTGATGCATCCAGGTTGCATAGTTGCAGACAGTGCGATGGGCCAGGGAGTGAAATTGAGCTCGGTTTTTGCTCAAAATTTGCAGCTAAGTTCAATGATTTAGGCTGGGTAATGATGGAAAGTAAAAACAAAGCATAAGGGTAAGATCTAATGAGGTTCTGAGCTACCACAAGGGCACTTAGGATGCTTTGTAAGTTAGATGTTCAGTTCATAAACCAACCCGGAGATTGACTGAAGCAACGTTTATCTACTTCGCAATTGCATAGCAAAGGTGTTTTGAAGGCTAGATGGCTAACTTCAGGCTCCGTCTGTAGTTTATAAAGCAAACAATAAACAAACAAAACAAACTATTCGTTCCCCAGTGGAGTCGCCATTTTGTTTCAGGGAAAACTAGTGTCGATTCGAACTGCTAGTCCCACTAAGACGGGTAGCTATCTTAGAAACAAACAATGAAAGATTTTCAAGAGTTCCTTTAAGTGTGATAGATGGAAGAGAAGAAAAGAGGACCAACCTAGATCTTCCGCTTTGATCCTAGCTTGCTTTCTCCTTTCCTTGATAGAATTCGCCACTCCTCTCCTACTTGTCCCACTTCAAAGAGTACCTGTAGAGTCAAAGTAACAACAAACCATCAAAGCATCTCTATCTAAAACATCATAAATAATGTGGAATTAGAAACACATTGACCATGCAATTGCATTCATAAACAATAAGATTCACAAATACAAGATTATATGGAGGAAAACTCAAAAAACTTTATTAATAGTAATGTAAGAGAGGATTACAACCTAGCTGGCTGATCCAGTATCATCCTCCTAGTTGTATAAGCCCTCTTCACCTCATGAACAAGTAAATCACCCAACAATGCAATGTCTCTTCTCACCAACAAACCAACAACACTTCCTTACAAAATACAAAATTCTAGCCTTCAGATCTCTCATATGAGGGATCCATTTATAGATGTCTTGCAAGGGTGTGAGTCAGCTCTGGGTTTTTGATTAGTTTCATTCCACTGATAGTTCTTGGTTCCACTTGGAGATTTCATGATCTCTTACTCATCCCCGGGCGAATTCAAAGAAGCAAGTATCACAGGAGAAGTTTCTGGAAGATTCCATGATCATCCACCTTGCAAACTGTCTCTGCCATCTGTCTATTCTCGCTCATCACACCCCACAGAAGGTCATTTCAGTATGCATCACACCTGGCCAGTTAGGCAGTCAATATGCATCGCACTTTTCCCGTGGACCAGTCTGTATGGTCCAGTTTTGACCAGTTCTGAGTAATTTTTCAGGTGGAACTTCTGGGAAATGATGTAATCAGTTGACCATGATCCTTTAGGGTGTGAAACAACACTTTTAGGGACTTAATAAGCCCTTAGTTTATGGACATATGAGCTTGGGGTTGCAGTGCCCAAATATGTCTATAAAAAATGGGAAGACCCGCACTGCAGTGGTCTTCGATTCAGCGAAGGATGGAGAACTAGCAAAAGATCATCCCCATGGGGTGGCTACAAGGGGTAACTATAGATATTGAAGGTGCGAGCGCGCTGGATGGATTTGAAGTAATAGAAATTTTGGATGACAACAACCACTACCATGCGCTCCTCGGAATTGATTGGGTGACTGATATGAATGGGGTAATCAACCTCAAGAAGCAAAAGATGATATTTGAGAAGAAATCGCTACGCGTAATAGTACCCCTAGATCCTGCTGAAGGATCACACTATACTGAACCAGTCTGTGATTATGAGAGAGATGAAGATCTGGATTGTATCTATAAGATAACAATGCGAGACCAATACTGGGTGAATCCAACAGCGGATGGACAAATTACATGGGATCACGAGAGTTCCTGCACCTTGAATCTGGTGAAGAATTAGAGCGATGGTAGAATCGGTTACATGAGGTAACTACATTGAACTGTAACATGATGACAAGGTCATTGCGCTGTGTGTCATCAGAGGTAAGAAATATGCCTACTTATGATGGCCTAAATGATGTAGACATATTTTTGGATGGATTTGAGAGGGAGGTACTAGAAAAGTAGCGAGATGATGGGGTATGCATAAGGGGAGCTTTGATGATTGGCGTGAATGTAGGAGGAGGATGAGAACCCGCTTTGGGAAGCCAAAGGTGCGAATGATAGACAAGTATGATGGGTAGGATGATCCATGCGCACACTTGACCAAATGGGCTCAGGTTTATGGAGAGAAGCCCCAACCTGAATGGGTGCACTTGTTCTGTCACACCCTGGACGTTGTCCTGATGAATTGGTACATAGAAATAGAGCTTCACCATGGTATAGGTGAATGGGATATTTTGTGTGAAGGACTCATAATGACATTCAGTTTTGAAGACGAGTTTGACTGTAATGATGAGGTGCTACAAGAGGTGAAAGTATCAATCTTTAGGATAACACAGGATCCTTTGGACCTGATTAAGCTTGATTGGACTACTCAGCTGAGTCACGCACTAGAATGCTATAACGTAACTGCTGAAGAAGAGGATGAGGATCCGTGAAAGATTAACATCCCTGAAACAAAAGGTGACTGCGAGGTTGAAGGACCGTAGATTGAGAATCTTGATATAACTGCATCGTTGAAAACGAAACAAGTAAACACTGGTACGGAGGCAGAGCCCAAATTCGTAAAGATTGGAGATTACTGGGACGACACGATAGTGGATAAGGTCGCTGAATTACTCTGCGAATACCAGGATTTATTCCCTACCAAGTTTACGGATGTGGAGGGGATAATAGGAGACCTGGGTGTCATGAAGATCACGTTGAAGACCAGCGTGAAGCCGGTTAAGCAAAGACCTTACCATCTCAATCCAAAGTACAAGGAGAAGGTTTGCTTAGAGCTCGAGAAGATCCAAAAGCATTGTGAAAAAGCATGACATGATTGACACATTAAGTTGTGCACCTTTAAGGTAAATAACTTGGTTTTGTTATATGACAGCAAGTTTGATAAATTTCTAGGGAAATTTAGAATGCACTGGTTAGGGCCCTATGCCATTAAGGAGATTACCTACAAAGGAGTAGTGTAGCTTGTCAAAGTGAATGGAGATCCCTTTCCAGGAAAGGTGAATGGCAGTCAGTTGAAGCCATGTACTAGCGGTCTGGCCATGTGACTAGATGCGGGCAACATAGTCTTAGTGCTCCAAGCAGCTAAAAGAAGGCGTGGGACTATAAAAGATACTTCCCAGGTTGGGGAGCTACATGATTAGAGGATTGCACAGAGCAAGGGAGTGTCACAAGGTTCGTGACAACGTGAAAGGAGTTGCGCTACCTAGGAAGAAATCACATAGGTTGGCTAGAAAGTGACCGTTAAAGTCACTGTTCATGATTTGACGGTAGAAGTGCGGCCAAATGGAGTGGGTGGTTGGCATTTAAGACAAAATTTGTGGCTCAGATCCTTGAAAATCTACTGCGAATCCAACTAAAATGAACCAAATTTGGGGGGAACAATCGGATTTGAATTAAAAATTCCCTATAAATTACAAGTGGTTGTCTAATGAAAAACACTTGGCATTTTGAGAATTGAGGTTTTGAGCTCTCAGGTGCATATGAATCACAAGCACTATGAAATTCTGATAGCGAGTAAAGTATTTGAGACATTTCCAAAGGACACAAAGGAGTTCTTGCAGAAAATCATGTTGGCACCCACAAAAGCTATAGACACTGAAGTAGAGGATTCAGTGCCAGAAATGGAGATGGAGGTAGAAGTAGTTGCTCCAGATGTCACCGAAGTACTAGCTGAAGTCCCAAAATCACCAAGGATGTCGAGAACAAAGCCGACCCCAACTAAGGAGGCCGCCAAGGATAAAAAGGGCAAGCAACCTACCATACCAGTGCACGCATCGCCAATGAGAAACACACCAAAACCCACCGCACAAGAGAAGGGCAAAGCCATAAATTTGGAGTCGGAGGAGGAAGACATTGAAGACACCCCGATGGATGATGAGGATGTGGGAGTTGAAGTAGAGGAGGTTGAAGCCCAGGGTGTGGACACTATTACTTGGTTTCCTGAGTATGTCCCTCCGCACAAGCCTAAGGCCAAGGTGCCAAAGGACATTGATGAGAGCAAGACCCCCTTGCAAACCCCTTTGCTGTTGGATGAGATTGTTTTCGATGGACCGCTCTTGGTGTGGGTGCTGCTGCTAAAACTTGAGGACTGGGACCTGGCTGATCATAAGAAGTTCCCACACCTGGTGACCAAGCAGCTGATGCACTGCATCATTAATACAAATACCGAAATGACTACATTGGAGCCACGGAGGTGGCTCAGAGGAGTAGATAAGGAAGGGTTGCTCAACTTGGTTTGGGTGCCACACTACAACCACACCCAAGTGACATTTTTAGTCATCAAGCAGCTGCTGTGCTTCGTGCATGATGGGTGTCTGTGGTTGGAGGAGCCAATACCCATCACAGATATATTGTTTCAGATGATAACACGATTACCATATATAGGGGAGAATCCGGCCATGATATTTGGCAGAAAAGGTGGTGAATAGGCCCTCGCGGTGTCTATGAAGGAAAAATTTTAACTAGTGAAGAAGCGGCGCAGATATGCTATATCTAGCATCTGCGACCCTGCTATGAAGGTAGCTACGCAAATCCTAGTAGGGAAAGTGATGAGGAAGTGTTTCACCGATGAGGTTCTTGTGCTTGTCATTGCGCTAGTAGCCCAGTGTGCTGAAGGAGTCCAGTTCAACTGGTCGGCCTACCTTCACGGAGAGTTCTTAGCGAACTGCCACGAAGCAGAGGAGCTCAACAAGACATTCCACTATGCATGGATCTTGCTGTCAATTGTGTTGGTAGCGTGGGAGCCGCCAGAGGACAGCTAGTTCCCTTCAGTCGTGCCAGACCTCCCAGAAGTAGTGAAGTATGCTTCACTATGGGTGACCAAGGATGCACAGCGAGTTAAGGATAGAAAGATCTTCTAGATATTTATCTATATGAACATCTGCATGGCTATCAATCACAAACTGCAGTTGTCGCCTACTATGTATGCCAACCTGCAGGGCTATGCAGAATTTCAAGCAGACTTTCATCATGTATCCATCAGGGCGTGGAAGGACCCTACGCAGAAATGGTATGACTTGCCTTATCTCGCAACGGATGATTCCATTGATGTGGTACTTGATCAATGGGCATCAGAGTGGTTTGCTACAACGGACTTGGTGGTGGGAGGGAGCAAGTCTGATGCGTAGATAAAGTAGGAGGAGGCCAAGTTTAGGATGACACAGCTAGCTGAAAAGAGGAAAAAAGAGGCTACTGATAAGGCCAAGGTGGAGCGCGAGGCCATGTAACTGACAGTGAAGCAGACAGGTGGGACAAAGCAGGGCTCTAATAAAGGCGCGAGGTCGCCTTCACCTGAGATAGAGGAGGAGACAGAACAACACGGTGCAGACCCTCAGGAGACGTCACCCGCATCAAGCACCCAAGGGAGCAGGAGAAAGGAGGGTCCAGGAAGAAATCAAAGGCTACCAAGACATCATTGGACCCTATCACACTAATAGAGGGTGACTTGCATGATATTGGTGACATGGTGAGGGATGTCACCACAGAGGCCCTACAATAGTTCTAGTAGTAGCATCAGATACTCTTGGGGGCTATCTAGATAGGGTTGCAGGAGCTACAAACCCACATGTCGTAGGCTAACACAATGTCTACCAACCTGGCTATCGACACTTTAGAAGCTGCCAAGATGCTGCATACAAAGGCCTCTAGTGTGATAGTGCTCGTTGATGGAGCACTAACCATACAGAATCAGGCTGTCAAGCCCATTGTTAGCACCCTGAAGGGAGTAGGGTTGAACCTGGTAGCGCTCCACCTATTACAGGATGGAGTGATTGCAGAGCTGAGGGCCTATGAGCACCACGCCCTCCAGGTGATTAGTGAACATTGATTCAACAATAAGAAAATGGCACTGCAACGAGATGCTGCCATCGCCGCTGAGACCGCGACAACTAATCAGAGAAAGTGCATTATGCAAGTCGTTGAGGAGGCATGCCAAATGGTCCCAAAGCTAGATATTCCTGAGCAGGTGCCAGTCGAGGTGCACATTTGCAAGCTGGCCACAAGGGTGCACGACACTCATACTGAGATTGCGCAGGTTCAGTTGGAGTTGAACCTTCAAATCACAGAGTTATAGTTGAAGGCCCAACCTTCAACTCCTCCAGAAGTGGAGTAGTGTGCGACTGTTGTAACAGAAGCAGTAGCAGCGGTGGACAATGTAGTAGAAGATTGCATGCAATTGTTTGAGTAGTCATTTGAGGTCCTGAAAAGCTTACATGAGGATCCCAATGTCCAACTAATAGAGATGGAAGCATGCAAGCTACAACAGCACTATGATGAGGCTAAGGGCACAACGCGAATGGTCGCACTGACACAAAAAACAATGAAGATGCAGGAGGACAAGAAGCTGAAGGAACAGGTGGATGCAGCATTACACAAGGAAGCAGTGCTGAAGGCAAGACTGAAGCCTTGGATGGATGAGGCTTACATAGTGACAGGCTCCATTGAAGGCAAGCTTGTGACTCTACAAGCAATGGAGAAAAAGCTTCAGGCTGACAGTTCAGGAGAATTGACCAAGCATATGGTTGAAGATGCGAAGCAGGCGACCACATAATGCACAGCTATGATTGCGGTCATGAGAGTCAAACTAGAAGCTCTTCACACAAAGCTATCCATGCCTACCAAGTGACTCAAAGGCGAGTCACGATGTCTGTGTTGGGAGGCTGTTTGGAACGAGATCCCCTATGGACAGTTTTGGGGCTAAAAGCCCATGTTTTGGGTTGAATTTTGTAATAAAATAGTAAAGTCTCGGCATTTTGTGGTCGTGGAGCACGAAGGTGTCGTAAGTCATAAAGGATTGTCCACCCTTATTTTTGTAAAGTAAAGTCAGTTGTAAAAGATCTACTGATGGTCCGCTGACCACGGGATTGTATAAAAAGAGCTAAGCTCTAAGTAGTTTGAGGGTAATGGTTATGAGTCAGAGAGTGATAACTTTGAAGTAACAAGTTTAAGTTTCGGGTTGTAGCATAGGTAGAGGCTCTGCAGCTGAGTGCGTAGAGGCCTAGGGTGGAAGTCTACACCTGAGTGCGCGGAACCCTGCAGTTGTGTGTGCAGGAAGGATAGAGTCTGTAATCACTAGAAGGATATTAATAAAGAGAAGTATTCTGCAAATTCTTTGTCTTTGTTTCGATTAATGCATCTTGTCATTTTATGTATGAATTTCCTTTATAATTCTTATATGATGTGCGAATGAATGCAATTACATTGGATAACTGAACGCAATTAAGGATATCTATTTACGCGATGCTAACTATGATCATCTAATAAGATAAGTAAGATTATTAAGATAACTTGACAATCTGTGCAATACGCTGCCTTAGCAGTGCGAAAGTATCAGAAACGAAGGATAGGGCTATGCGAAGGTCTATCGCACCCTTTCGCGGAGGTGTCAGAGGGAGGAATAAGGAGCTAGGCTGATAGAGCCCTATAAATTAATGACCTACGTGAGAGCAGGAATATAAGGAATTAACCGACATCACGAACATCTCAGGATGTAAAAAATTGTTTCCAGCATCCCCCCATATTGCTTCGGGTGAGACTTCAGTTTGCACTTCGTGGGCTGATGCTGAAAGGGCCAGTAGTGTAGGGATTTGTTTGGATAACTAATGCTGAACATGGGTCAGGCCCCCACAAGCCAACAACCTAAAATATTGAAAGCTTGTCATGATGAGCCATGTAAAGGAAATTTTGTTGACAAAATAAATGCTTACAAAATCCTTCTTTTGGGATATTATTGGCCATCCATTTTCAAGGATGCCAAAGAATATGTCAAAAGATGTGATAGTTGGCAAAGAATGGAGAAGCCTATTACATCAGATGAAATTCCTATACAACCATAGGTACTTGTAGAACCTTTTGAAAAAAGGGCTCTAGATTTTGTTGTAACAATAAATCCTCCATATAAACAGGAAAAGGTGCATACTTGTTTGCACAGATTATGTTACAAAATGGGTAGAAGCTAGACCTCTTTTATTTGCAACTAAAAATGTTGTAGTTACATTTCTTTTTGAGGAAATTTTTACTCATTTTGGTATTCCAAGAGAAATTTTAATAGATCAAGGTACTCAATTCACATCCACATTGGTGCAAAAGATCATGGAGAAATATAATATCAAGCATTGAAAGTCTACTCCATATCATCCACAAGCCAATGGACAAGTAGAATCCACCAACAAAGTAATTGAAGCAATTCTTACTATGACTGTGCATTTGAATAGGAAGGATTGGGAAGAAAAGCTTCCAGAAGAACTATGGGCATATCAATATACATGGAGGAACACAACTAGACACACTCTGTATGAGCTTGTCTACGGAAAGCAAGCTTTTCTTCCATTTGAGTTCCAAGTAGAGACCTTAAGAACAACAGCTAAGCTTCACGTTGGTCTATCAGAAGCTCAAAAAACAGAGGCTAGCACAATTGAATGGACTAGATGAGATAGGAAAAGATGTTATTCAAAAACAAACATAGTTAAGAAACAAAGATCAAAGTGGCATGACAAATTCATCAAAGCTAAAAAATTTAGGCAAGGTGATAGGGCTCTTTTTTATTCTAAATTCAAATATTTTCAAGGAAAATGTCAAGCTCATTGGTTTGGTCCTTATGAGATTGATACTATTTTTTGTAATGGAGCAGTCAAAGTTAAAACTGTTGACAATGAAAAAATTACTCTCCTTGTTAATGATCATATATTAAGGTTGTATCATAAACCACTAAGAAAGGAAGAATTTGTGAAACATTTACAAGAGAATTTTGAATTCAAGTTGGTTAAGAAAGGAGATTCTTCTCCTCATTCTCCAACTTCATTGTAATTTTTCAAATGGAAATACATACATATATATATATATATATATATATATATATATATATATATATATATATATAGATATATATATATGAAAACCAACTATATTGGCATGTTTATACATAAAATCTTAACTGAAAACCAAGATTTATTGACTATTTAGATTTTCATAATCCCCTCTTTCTTCTCCTTATTTATTTCTACCCTTATTTTTGCAATAAATTTCAGGTGGAAAGCAATACTTCTGAGGACCAATATTTTCACTGACCACCAAAAGTAGCAACAACAATAAAGAAGTCTGCTCCTGATAAAAAAATAAAAATTCAAGAAATGATAAGAAACAACAGAATTTATGTCATTCTACAACCAATCTTCAATTCTGCAGCCAAGTCTGAATTCTACATCAACATTAGGAAATCCACAACAAAATAATATCAAGGGAATTCACAAAAGTAAAGGTATGTAGAATGTAGAATTATTTTTCATATAAGAACTTGGGTTTTAATTCATGGATGATTTTATTGAAGAAAAGTTTGAATACCTTATAAAACTGTTATTACACTCATTATCATGATAGTATACCCCACTCCCTCATCATTACTCAGTCGGTCACATCAATCTGATTGAAATCAAATACATTCAATCAATCCTATGAAATCATATCTAGGAATCGTGGGTAAATATATGAAAGGAACAACTTGATCATAAAACAATACTTTCATGGACACCTTATTACACTATCATTTTACTCTGTCTCATTTCATTCCGCTCCATTCTGAAAACCCTTCCATTCAAACTTCATTCATTATCAATCTTCCATCATCCTTGTTGAAAGGAACAATTGAGGACTGAAACTTCTTCTCACCATGGGGATTATTTTCCACTCTGAACCAAACAAAATTCATTTTTTTGAAAGCATACCTGAGAGTTAGAGATCATTTGTAGCAAGTAGGGTGGCTGAAGTTCTTTGAAAAATTCGACGAGCATGAGGCAAAGTTTACCAAAAAATTTTCTTAGGATTTTGATGGGGTCGAGGTAGAAATTAGAGACATAAAGCTTATTATGACAGATTCTATCATGACAGAAGATACAAAATTACCCAGAAATGGAGAAAGTTGTCTCAAGTATAGGAAAATCAAGGAGAATGACTGGATACACTTCCTCAGATAACCAAGTATGGATATGTCCATATTTAAAAAGGGAATTTCGGTTATGACCTTGAAAGGAAAATGGATAAATTTATTGTTGACTATCCATAACTTTTTAACTTGTGGGGGTAGATTTGGAACTATGTTTTTCTACCATGCCCAACTTTGGATGCATTTTATTGATCGAAATGAGATCAATTTGCATTACTTTTTTCTCTAAAGTCTTAGAAATATGGCATCTAGTATACAAAGAGATTCTAGATCCATTGATAATTCTCTCTCCCATCATGGACTCATAAAAATCCTTATAGAGGTACATTTAAAAGCTAAGGGAGACAACTGGCAATATTTCTTGGTTCAAAATAATTTTGTAGAAATCCAAGAAAGAGAAACAAGCAGTAGGGTTAAACAAAGTTGATGAAGGTCAACATCAAACCATAAACCTGGAAAATATAAAATTGAAGATGAAAGTCCATAACATAATGCGACAAAACTACTAGAAGCCCTGTTTGAGGATGATAACCCACTCTCTCAGTTCCTTGAAAAATTTAATCAGAAAAATGAAAAATAAAGTCTTAGAAGAAAGAAAAGAAGCTCAAGGTCTAATCTACCTAAAGAAAGTGAAAATTCAAAGAAGAGAAAATAAGAGGTTAGCAAAGAAAAAGGTTAAGACATTGAAGGATCAAGAGTAAAATTGAGAAGAAGTAGGAGAATTTCAAAAATTTCAAATACATAGTCTCCATAAATGATTGATTTTGAAGAAGAAGGGTACAAAACAGCACCTCACATAGTCAAGTTGACAAGAAAAACTCCACACATTGACCCAGTCCAACAAGAAATTTATTATTATGTAGAACCTTTGGAACAAAGAGCACAACAAAAGGAAAATCTCTCTCAATATCAAAAGAATCAAATTGGTGAAACTTCCTTGACAGGAAAATCCAGAACAAAAACAAAGAGTTGAAGATGCTTTGAAACACGATTAATATGAGCTAGAGTTTCTTAGTAAACACCCAACACAGGAAATAGAAGCAACAAAAGTATATAATTAGATATTAAGAACGCATAATGATAACATACTTCTACATCTGTTCCATTGGTATTATAAAAATAAGAAAATCAAGGCTAATAACAAGTTTCTTAAGAATAGAATCAAGGATTTGCAGAGTAAAATTCTGATGAAGAGACAAGGGCTCCCTTTAGCATTAGGAAGGGAAAGGAAAGCACTAGTTTGTATGTGCTTTCACAGGTATCAGAAATCATACATTGAAGAAAAAAATAAGAACCAATTTTGAATTTTTGTTGCATGAGGACATGCAAGACCTTTGGTGTGGGGGAATGTTGAAGTCTAATATTGTTTCCTTTTTTAATACCTTTTTCCATCTCCTTCACCTTATTATGACCTATTTTGTAGCATTTTTAGCATACTCAAGGTTGATTTAACTTATAAAAGGTATTTATCATCCGTATTTAGAATCTATGTTTCTTTATGAATTATAATAAAAAACATTCCTACAATAATATAATTGTGAACATTCCACAACTAATGTTGAATTCCATAACAATATTCATGTTTAGACAGGTTGCATTACATCAGTAAAAGGATGAAGAGTATCTGAAGATGACAAATGTTCACCACATGGATGACCACTTATCGACATAGAGATAAAGAGATCTAAGAGTCAAAATCAAAGTCAAACTCTGAGTATGATGGTGCATTGGTAAAGTGAAGGCAATAAGAGATCAAAACAACATCAGGCAAGTGTGAAAAATACTTGTTCAAAAACAAGGATGTGATCCGAGAAGAATCCCTCATGATTTTCTCTTTGAGTAGAAAATCATGAGGAGATAAAGTCTTAGTTTAAATCTATTTCCTAGATGGAAAAATAGTTTCATTTCGTATCAGCATAAAACTCTTGAAGTTGTTTAATGAAAACTTGTATAAAATCCATAAGGTGAGACCCAAAACTCAGTTCAATTATTAAGTATTGTGGTTCATTTCCAGAATTTGTGATACTCTATTTCAAGTGAATACAATCCTCTGTTTTCAATGTATGACTAAGAAATCATCTAATCTATAGCATATTTGTGCTCACAGGAGGGCCCCCTGTCGAGTTGTAAGGAGATATAGTTCTTTTTATGTTTCCATTTGCTCATAGCACGATGGTATTTTGAAGTCTATTTTCTCTTAGAATAGTTTCATTACAGTGATGATTTGATCATTTGATATTCCAGTTTCAGAGTGCCCATAAAAGAAAATTACCAAACAGATTTAACTTTCATATGCATTTCATTACTGAGTTAATTTCATAGATGGAAAAGGAGATTTTTTTCTTAGAGTTAATAACGCACATCAGTAATCATTTAGAGTTACTCATGTCAGTAGTTTATTTATGCAATTGTAATTAGTTTCTTTTCTTTCTGCAATTAGCTTTTCCTATGCAATTAGTATAGAAGTTCCTTTCTACAAAATAGTGTTGTAGTGTTTTCAATTATGCAAGTAGCATTAGAATTTTTTTCGTGCAATTTAGTACTAGAATTTCCTTTTATACAAATAGAAGTAAGTTAAGAATTTTTCAATTAAAATAGACTTTTAATTCTACAAGAAATATATTTCAATTCAGTCAAGTAATTTAGTTTTGATGTAACTTTGAATAGAAAGAACGTATATGTGTTTACTCTCTAAATGTCATTCAAACATTTGTCAATACTTAGGATAATTTCATATTTAGAATAATTCAGTCCATAAATATAATTTCTAACACATATAGTGCACATACATATCACAAGCACACTAACCTTGGTTGAAAAGTAATGAAGTAATTTAAGAATAATTAAATTACTAAACAATAACCTATAAACTAGAATTTTCCAAACAGGGGAGAAAGAGAACCATAGAAGTTGATAGATTGTTGCAGGATGCACGGGAGAATGTGTGAGCCCCCACATCAAAACACCTGCATAGGAGGTCACCTAATAGGTAAACTAGGTACATGGCTCACATGACAAAGCTCAGTGAGATAAAGCCTTATTCATTTGAGGAAGGAGTTGCTCAATCAGTTTGGGTTGATGCCATGGTGGAAGAATACAAATCAATCATGAAGAACAGTGTATGGGAGGTGGTGCCAAGACCATGAGGGAAATCAATGGTTGGTTCAAGATGGATATACAAATTGAAGCATGCAATTTATAGGAGCATTGATAAGTACAAGGCTAGTTTTGTGGCTAAAAGATTTTCTCAGATAGAGGGAGTGGACTATCAGGAGAATTTTGCACCATTTTTAAGATATTCCTAAATTAGATTTATTCTAGCATTGGCTGCACAGATGGGGTGGAAAATAGACCAGATGGATTTGAAGACCGCCTTTCTCAATGATGTTGTTCATGAGGAAATTTACATAGAGTATCCAAAAGGATTTTAGACATATGATCGAGATTCACATGTATGTAGACTCAGTAGAGAATTGTATGGTCTCAAATAGGGACCTCGAGCATGGTACACTTAGATCGACATTTATGTCATTGGATTGGCCTTCACCAAATGTGAAGCAGATGTGAACCTCTACCACATTGTGGTATATGGTAAGTTTCTTATTCTTATTTTGTATTTCAATGATTTAATATTGATTGGTGATGAGAAGATGATCAACTCTTATAAAGAGGATCTTGCAAGGTAATTTGATATGAAAGACATGGGCCTCATGCATTACTTCCTCAAGATGGAAGTATGGCAGGGTGTTGGTGAATTTTTTGTGTCTCAAGGCAAGTATGCTACAAAGATACTCTAGAGATTTCAAATGGAGAATTGTAAGCCCATGGCCACACCTCTAGCTACAAACTAGAGGAAGGAGTATGCGTCTTCAAGTGAGGAAGTTGATTGTACCATTTACATGAAACTTGTGGGTTCATTGATGTATCTTGTGAAAACATGACCCGACATATGCTATGCAGTAAACCAGCTCAGCTAAGCCATGGTGAGGCCTACCGAATTATATTGGAAGGAAACAAATCATATGTTAAGTTACCTAGTAGGAACTACCCAATATGGATTATGGTACAGACAAACATAGGGAGTGAAGTTGGAAGGCTTCAATGATGCAGATTGGGAAGGAAATCCATTCGAAGGGAAAAGTACATCAAGTGCTATCTTTAGTGTTGGGTCCGCAACTATTTCCTGGTACATCAAGAAGCAAAGGTATCTAGTGCTCAACTCATCAGAGGTTGAATACATGACTGCAAGTCAAGCAACATGTGAAACAATCTCGATGAGAAAAATACGTGCGGGAGTCTCTAGTTAGGAGATGGATCCAATAGTGATATACTGTGATAATAAAAGTTGCATTACACTTTCTAAGAATCTGATATTTCAAGATAAGTCCAAGCACATTAATATCTGGTATCATCATTTACAAGACTGTGTGCAAAGGAGAATTATGTTGCTGTAGTACATTCCAACTGAGGAGAAAGATGCTGACATCTTGACAAAGGAATTTCCAAGAGGTAAAATCAAATTCCATAGGTTCAGGATAGGGGTGGTGGAAAATCCCTTTCTTGCTAAGAGGGAATGTTGAAAAAATTAGCAAGAAAGGCTCAATTTAACTTTAGCCTTAGTCAAATTGAGTAAATAAAATTTCCCCATTAGCAAGACAACTTGGAGGCAATTAAACAGTGTGACATGGATCTTGTCACTCAGTTAGCTTCGTAAATTTGATTTAGAGGGAGTGGAGTTCAATTATGCATGTTAAATTTTAGTAATCAAGTTCAATTGTTTTGAGTTGTATTGAGTTAATCGACCTCTAACTATTGTTAGAGTTAGTTGAAGGTTAGTTGTGCAGTGGGACACCAACCTAACTCAGAGATCTATTAGTGAACTGATAAATCAACCTAAAATAGCTAGTGCATTCAAAGAAATCAAGTTCCTTAGTTGAAGTGGAGATGACAAGGCAATGTAACAAGTAGTTGTAAACTAGTTTGAGTGTACAAGTGTTGCATGTAGTCAGATGATCAATCCTTGGGAATTGCTTAATCAATTGGAGGAAAATTCCTAAAAAATAGAGGCTAATTTCCTTCAGAATTGCACAAGGAAATAAGAGGCTAGGTGAGCTGATATTTGGCTAAGTGTCTCCTAGAGTTGTTCATCAAGTATAGAGAACAATTATTGTTTTGCAGGTTGAGCTTAGAGCTGGAGCTAGCAATTGTAATCAATTCCCTATTCATCTAATTAATGCAAAGATTCTTGAGGGGTTTTCCCCAGTTCAGTTCCCCTAGAAAACACTATATATTTGTTTTTTTTCTTATTGTATGTGTATTCATGTTGTTCTAAATTGTGAATTTCATTCCGCAGATTAGTAGAGTAGAATTGTGTTTCTTGATTTTAGATTAAATTTCTTAAGTAGTCTCAATTCTATCAAATAACTACATAACTAAAGTTGCAACTTAAAGAAATTCTTTATAAGGGATATATTAGGCCAAGTGTATCTCCTTGGGCTACACCAGTGTTTTTTTGTGAATAAGAAGGACAATAATCTCAAGCTATGCATTGATTACAAGAAGTTGAACAAGGTGACGACCAAGAACAAATACTCATTCCCGTAGATTGCTGACTTGTTTAATCAGTTGAAGGGAGAAACAATGTTATCAAAGATTGATATGAGATCATGATATTGTTGGGTATGCATCAAAGAAGGGGACATCCACAAGACTACATTCCATATCAGGTATGGGCATTATGAGTTTGTAGTGCTTCCATTTGGTCTTACTAATTCTCCATCTACTTTCATGTGTTTGATGAATAATGTGTTGCGTCCTTATCTGGAAAGGTTTGTGATAATATTCATTGATGACATATTGATATATTCTAAGAATGAGGAATATCATGCAAAAAAATTGGAAACAATGTTAAGATTGATGAGAAAGCGATAGTTGTAAGCCAATATTAGTAAGTGCAGTTTCTTTTAGACTGAAGTTCATTACTTGGGACATGTTATTTCAAAGGAAGATATATCAGTGGACCCCAAAAAGATCAGAGTTATAATTGAGTGAGTAGCTCCTAGGGATGTCAATGAGGTCAGATCATCCATGGGACTAGAAGGTGATTACGAGAGGCTCGTCAGGAACTTCTCATAGATTTTCTATCATATTACATCTTTGAAAAGGAAAGGAAAGAAGTTTGAATGGAATGACGAGTGTGCAGCTAGTTTCGAGTAGTTGAAGAATTTTCTTACAAATGCTCAGGTCTTGAAGATTACAGATCCTAAAAAAGAGTTCGTGATTTGTACAGATGATTTCAAGAGAGGACTTGTTGGAATCCTGATGTAGGAAGGATAGATAACATTTTATGAGTCAAGGAAATTGAATGAGTATGAGAAAAACAATATGACTCATGATCTTGAGTTGGAAGCTATTATTCATGCATTGAAGATGTGGAGACACTATCTTCTTGGTAGGAGATTTATTATGATGATTGATCATAATGGACTGAGGTACTTGTTTGGCTAACTGAATCTGAATGCCAGGAAATCTGGATAGTTGGCTAGTCTTAGTGAGTTTGATTTAGAGATTAGGTACATCAAGAGAAAGGAGAATAGGGTTTCATATTCTCTCAGTAGAAGAGCGTAGGTGAATTAAATTGCAACAATAATTTCTTATGGGAAAAATTTACAAGAGTGGATCTTGTAGGCAGGACAACATGATGACATTTATCAACAATTGAGGCATAGGTTATAACAACAAGGTGAAGGTGATAGGGAGGAGGAGTATCATATCTCAACATATGGCTTGGTCATATTCAGGAACAAGATTTATGTGCCATATGGTAGTGATATCAAGAGGCTTATCTAGAGCGAGTTTCATGTTAAGCTGTATTCAGGTCACCCAGGATATCAAAATACTTTGACAACCTTCAAGAAGTTCTACATTTGGCCAAACTTGAAGTAATAAGTGGATGGGTTTGTTGCAGGGTGTTTGGACTGTCAGCTTGTAAAAACAAAGTGTAAGCATCTAGGTGGTTTATTGTAGCTGATTTCGATTCCAGAGTGGAATGGGAGGTCATTTCCATGGACTTCATTATATTAGATTCTCTGAGGACATCTAGGCAACATGATTCCATCATGGTTGTGGTTGACAAATTAAGTATGTTAGCACATTTTGTTGTGGTTAAGTCTATGAATACAACTAGTGAGGTAGCTCAGATTTTCATCAAGGAGATAGTGAGGTTACATGGTGTTCCCAAAAATATCACATTAGATAGCAATGCCAAGTTCACTTCCAGGTTTTGGAAAGTGTTATTTGTAGTTTTGGTGACAAATTTTTCTTTTAGTATAACTTATCATATGCAGACAGATGAGCAGATAAAGAGGGTTAATATGATTCTTGAGAACATGTTGAGGATGTATGTCATGCATCAACAACGGAAGTGGGAAGAGTATCTACCAATGGTATAGTTTTCCTATAATAATGGGTATTAGGAGTCCTTGAAGATGAATCCATTTGAGGCTCTTTACAAGTAGAATTGTAACACTCGTGTCAGCTCGAGTGATCCGATGAACATGGTACTGATTGGATTAGACATGTTGGCCAAGATGGAACAAGAAATGAAGTTATCAAGAGGTATCTAAAGGAAACACATGATAGATAGAAGATTTATGCAGATCCATGGGGGCTTCAATGGGGGAGAAATACCATAGCACGTGCATTCATATTGGGGGATATATATTAAGGAAAAAATGACATAATATATTAAGCATATAATAGGGGGTAAAGGGTTTTTATATTGGCAGGTATAAAAAATGGAGCCCAAAGTTAATGATAAAAGATAAAGGGGTATAAAAAATGTTAATTAAATAATGGTTTCCTACAATATCTAGTGAAATTAGGGTTTTCTTAATTGGGAAGGTGTATTCGGTTTGTATTGGTAGGGGGTTACATAAGGTTTTTTTAGAGATATTTTCCAATATGTAGTCAAATTAGGGGTATTTTTTAGTATGCCAGAAATGCACATGATTTGTCATTGGTTCCTTGATTGAAGCCCCCGTGTGCAGATCAACACATGGAATTTAAGGAGTTTCAGGTTGGGGAGCATGTGTAATTGTAGATCAAGCCCAAGAGGAGCTCCTTGAATATTGGGACATGTGCCAAGATGGAACCTCAGTATTGTGGGACTTTCGAGCTCCTTCAGAGGATTGGACCAGTGGCCTACAAAATTCCACTACCTTTGACAGTGAAAGTCCATGATATTTTCCAAGTTTCAATGCTTAAGAAGTATGTTTAGGATATGATCATATGATTGACTGGTCTTTATTGCAGGTGGATCCAGAGGGATAATTCTAGCCAAAACCACAATGCTTATTGCAGCAAAAATAGTTCATGCTCTAGAACCGATCAATTGAGTAAGTTAAAACGTAGTGGAAGCACTTTGGGCTTGGTGAAGCTACATGGGAGATGGCTGATCAAATGTGACATTTATATCCTTCATTATTTATTGGGTCAAGCAAATGAGTTTTGATATCTAAAAGTACATATGTGTTTTTCATTGTAGATATTGCATCGATCTTGATTTATAAAGCTCCAATAAGAAATATGATTGTCATGTTTTTCATGTTGGTCATGGTTTGCAGTAATTTTTCATTGTAGATATTATATCAAGCTGTGATATAAAGCTCCATAGGAAATATTCTATGTTTACAACAGTTTGTTGGTCATAGGTGTCATAGAACACTGAGGATGGTGTTCCACTAAGGGGGAGGGATTTGTAACAACCTCGGGTTAGACGTTCATGTAATAAAGGTTAATAAAGGAAAAATAAGACCAAGGTCATGGGAAACGTATTCCAAGTTCAATGATTGGGAAAAGTACTATAGTGGGTATCACTTTCAATTTAATAACAACTAAATAAATTGGCAAAGGCAAAGAGGAATTTATTGGAATTTATTTTGAGAAATAAAGAAAAATAGGAGAAAAGGAAGGTGAAGGGACACATATTTGTATGCAAGGGAAAATAGAAGGAAAATTAAGTAAAATGAAGAAAAAAGAAGCCTCAATGATAAAAAGGCTTCTTAGGATTAGTTAATAGCTTTTTGTCAGTTTTATATTGGGTCAAGTGAGAGAGGGAGAGAAGAGCACCAAGAGGACAAAGTAATCAAGAAAGCAAAGGAAGGAAAAAGACAAGCAAAGAAAGCAAAGGAAAACAAGGACAAGGTTGGATGAACAACTTGTTATTCCCCTAATTTCCCTTTCCGAAACCTTAAGGGTGGATTTATAGAGTTAATTAATTGAACCCCCCCTTTTTTTAAGCTAAGGAAATCAGGATACATGCTAACACGCTTGCAAATATGAGCGTTCGATTCATATCTTTGTGAGATCGATGACAGAGAGTGCAGATCGCAATTATTCATGAAAAAGTGTTAAATATATTTAAAATCTTGATGTGTAAAGTTCATTCAACTTTTTCATCCCGCTATCGTTAGATGTGTGGTAGTTTTCCAAGCACTCCTCATCGCGGTCAAACATGCACGAGGGTTAAGGGAAGAATCAAGACCTGATGAATCATGACCGTGGAAATGAAGTTTATTAGATGGCCCTCATTTCATATCGGGTCTAGACATGCTTGACAATTAACCCATCCCCCTGACCTAATATCATCTTAGTTGTTTGATCCTCGATTATCAATGACTGTCAGGATCCTACTTGCGTAGAGTTTAATCATCTACCCATGTCCGATTAATGGGGCTCATGTCCTTGGCCAATGTTCCACCAATCAGATCATGACAACTATTACATGCATTAATTAATTCCATACTGATGATGTAACCTTAATGCTACCAAATTTACACATTTTATTCATTATTTATGCCTTTTCTTCTGCATGCTACTCCGAGGGCCTGTTAATGGTAAAAGCTAAACTTTAAGAAGTTGCAACCTGAAAAATTCCCTTTTATTAACTGGGTAAGTTACTCTCGCTTAGTATTCTTCCCCATGCTGGTAATTTAGTCATAGTAATCAATGTATGAGTCTACGAGTAAAGAAGCTCTAATAAACGATCTAGCTGGGGTTTGAGATACTAGAGTCTGTATTACTGGTATCCTTACTCTTAAAAGGAATTTGAATCATTTAACTAGAGTATTAGACGAATATAGATGTCTATTGAACTCTGAAATCTTAGGCGCCACCCTTCCTTCTATTCACTTCGACCCTGATTCAGTTCTATTACTTCCTAAGCATTATGACCTGGAACAACAAGTCTTTTTCTTCCAGTCCAGTCGAAGAGTCTTCCTAAAATTAGAAGAAGAAACGATGGCCAAGATGTTAGGTATTCCTTCTCAGGGAATCAACATAAATGAAAAGGGGTTAGACCAAGAATTCAATACTTGGGTAGAGGATGATAAACTAGAATTTATCAAAACCTTGCTAGGGGATCCAAGTCCTAAGCTTAAATAGAAATTTCCTATAACGACTCTATCCTTGAAACCCTTCTTCCAAACTCTCACTTCTCTCTTTTCTATTATTTTAGGACTAGTGGATGATGCCAAAATGGATGAATCTATCTTTTTAGCCATACAACTCCTCACCCTCCACTCAGATTGTCATACAATGAATTTTCCAAAGTATCTAACTTGATCTCTTACAACCGACCTGTCTACTACCATCTCGTTCAACTCCTATTGACTTTGTACCTATTGAATTCCCCTAGTTCCTTTAATTACCTAACTATTTCCTTTCTACTAATATCCTCATGAGTATTACTTGTATTGATAGTAAAGATAAAGAAATTTATAAATGGTCTAACATAATTTACCCTTAGCATATTCCTCAATCTTATTCTTAATATATGGATTGTTTTCCTTATCCTTTGAAGATTAAAATAATAGAAGCAATGATAGATAGAATATCAGAAGAAAAAAGGAAAGTGTTGAGACTTATTGAAAAGTAGAGTATAGGAAGTTCGTTTCTCTACCCTAATTTTACTGTGATTCATTTATACGGTTTTGATTAAAGAAAATGAAAATGAGATAAAAGCATTGCAAGCTATTTTAAAAATTCCTGAGCATGACCCTCATGTTTGGATTCAGGCATTTGAAAGAAAGGAAGAGGTAGAAACCTGTCTCCAAGAGATGGAAATGGCCTTGCGGCTGAAGGAGGAAGAACTCCAAGAGACTCTTAGACAAATGGATCTGCTAAGAAAATAATCCAATGAAAAATAAGAGAAACATCTTAAGTTGTTGATATAATATAAATCCTCAGTAGATCAAGCCCTTAATTCTACTTAAAAATCAGAGACAAAGAATTTCCAACAACTTAACGTGAAGATAACTTTGTTGAAACAAGAGTTGGAACTAGCAAAATTTGAAAAGGAAAAAGCCAAGTACAAAACAGAAAATATGGTAGATCGAACAAACAAAGAAATTAAACAAATTCAAGCTGCACTAAAGGAATCACATGGTGAAATTAAGACCTTTCGGGGAGTGATTAAACTTACCCACACAGGTAAACAGGTATTGATTCGGGAAAAGGGGAAATATGGAGGGAAATCAGACAAAATATCTCTACAATCCAAGCTTACATTGGGATTGTTATAGACATTTTTGGGCACTGCAACCCCAATCATACATGTCCATAAACCAATAGATGTATTTTTGATGATATATGCATTTGTGTGGTCAATATACTGTTATAGACATTTTTGGGCACTACAATATAGGACCAGATGTATATTGACCACACAAATGCATATATCATCAAACATACAAGAATGTGGAGGAAAACTTGAATAACTTTATTAATATCAAGAATAGAAAATAGGATTACAACCAATTTTTCTGACCCAACGTCGTCCTCCAGCATGAAAGCCCTTCTTTCACCTCATGAAAATCTTAGATCACCCAACACTATGATATTCCAACAAGAAACCAACAACACTTCCTTACAAGATACAAAATTCCAACCCCTGGATCTCTGCGATGAGGGATCCATATATAGATGATTGTAGGGGGGTGAGTCAGCTTCTGGGATTCTGATTAGTGTCCTCTCTCTAATAGTTCTTGATTCCACTTGGAGAATGATGATCTCTTACTCATCCCTAGGCAAATTCAGAGAGGCAAGTGTCACAGGAGAAGTTTATGGAAGATTTCATGATCATCCACCTCGCAAACTATCTCTACCATTTGTCCACTCTCGCCCATCGCACCCCATAGAAGGGATTTTTAGTATGCATCACACCTCCCGTGTGCATTAGGTGGGATGCATCGCACTTTGACCATGGAGCAGGTGAGATGGTCCAGTTTTGACCAGTTCTGAGCAGTTTTTCATGGAGAACTTCTGGAAGATGATGTAATCAGCTGACCTTGTTCCTTTAGGGTATGAAACAACACTTTTAGGGACTTAAGAGCCCTTGTTTTATGGACATGTATGATTGGGGTTACAGTGCCCAAAAATGTCTATAACAGGGATCCTTTCAGATTGTGAATAAGGTATTATGAAAAGTGAAAAATTGGAAGCAAAGAATACGACCTTGACTCTTGATGAGATATTAAAAGATGTTGACACACTCATTGATATTATCAATACTTTAGAGGATGATACCTTGAAAGAGATGGATTTTCCTACCAGAGATCAATGTATTTATTCTCTCTATATGTTAAAAGAAAGGTGTTCTTCCATGCAAGTAATGTGGGAGGAATTCATAGAAGGCCACTAAAGAGATATACGCCTTTAGAGCGGATTGGAATTACCTCAACAGGTTTGGTCAGCCCTCATTTTGGGGAAAAGATAATTGGGTAATATCTCAAGAAGAATTCTGTAATAAACTGCAAAGTATAGAGCAAGTCATTGGTTGCTTGACCATATAAGGTGAAGAGGTGATTTCAGTGACTACAGTCATTAATGACCTTAGCAGAGATTTTTCCATCTTGGCTGGAATTAAAAAAATTATACAAAGCCTTCCTAAAGCTCTCTATCAGATTAGACCACGGTTGGTAGTAGTTATATCAAAGTATAAAAATGTGCCTTGGTTTCCAGCAGTAGAATGGGATAAAATGGCTAAGTTAAGGAATCATTTGAAACAAAGTCTCATTATGGAACATGCCTCAATGACTCAAGTTGTTAAACCGATGCAATCTATAAAGGAGTAGCTAGAATATTGGAGTGAAATTCCTTTAATTACAACTCAAGCACCAGTAGCCAAGATCCACGGGGTCCGTTCTCTTTCCTCGACAGGCACAATAAAGAAAATCGAAACTCCAAATCCGCGAAGGTGACATGATGCATGAGCTTTTATCTTAAGAGTTATTTTGTTTTAGATTCGAATTTTCTACACTTGAGACAATTATTTGATTAGTTATATTTTCAAACCAAGTATTTAAGTCCTCGTTTCCCATACAGGGGGTGATTGACAGAATTGATACTTTTTGTTTGTGAAACTACCTGTACGTGTTACACAATCTTTTACTACATTTCTTAAAGTTTTCCTTGATGTTTTAGATGCATTTTTTGGTATTCTTGTGAGTGTAAGTAACAATCACAAAAATATGAATCTGAGGCTCATTCTTATTTAGAGAAATATTTTGTTTAGTTGTTTGTATTTTGATATATACTATTGATCCAAATGATTGAATGAATAACATTTGATTGTCATTCATTTTAGTAGCTTGCCTCTTAAATTATGGAAATTATTGTTTCACCTTTATGGTTGTTACAATGTTATTTGTTGTGTTTATCAATATATCATGTAGTAAACATTTCAAAGTCTGTAAATTTCCATTTTATCTCTACAAATTGTGTTTCAATATTTAATATTGAACATGGTTGTCATGGGACAGTTGGGGTGGAAAGTAGGAAGATACTTGTACATGTTGAAATGATCTTTTATCATGTTTGAATGATTCTGCTTCTTATACCTTTGATGTTTGTTCTTTTTCCAGTATTCTTTCAACTTGTTATAATCTTCTTATGTTTATTTGTTAGATTCACCTTTTGCATATTGGTTAAAACTTTTAGAAAGTGTTGTTTTTATAACTCTCTCTTCTATTGATACCATTAAAAACTACTACAACAAAGAAAATGATCAATAACTGACCTTATTATCTTTGCCTATTGTAAATTGTATAATTAACATCACGATTAACCCCTATGGTGCACTGGAGGTGAGACAATAACACCTAGAGAAGGAGGACTTCTCAGTCCTCAGTGAATGAGTATTCAAGTCGTTCATATGTGGGGACAATTTGAGCACCAACATTCTTCTAGCGCCATTGTCGAGGAGCGATTGATTTAAGAATTATTGGATGACTAATTCTAACCCTATTAAACCACATCTTCTTTTTGGTCTGGCTAATAAACATAATGTATTAAATGGTATGTATGAACTCGCCTTGCAGGCTTCCCGGACTCATCAAGAACTCAATCAAAATTGGGAAGTGTTAGAGCAGGAAGACGAACAGGCGCATCCGAACCCTAACGCTCCTTGAAGACGTCAACAACGAAGGATCTGATTTACTACATAAGTGCATGTTTGTCATTGCCCAGGTACCTTATCAGTCACGCTTATTCAATTTCTTGCCTTTAACTGCCACAAAAGCCAGTTTATTAACATTCATCTTGAATTGTAAGATATTAAGTGATATGAAAATAAATGATTGTAAAACTATTAGTTTGATAACACTTTCCTTGTTAGTCATGTAGCTTAAGTTTCAATTTGGATACTCCCTGGAGGTTAAATAGATCTACATCAGAGGTTGGCCACTCTCCTTTAGAAGACCTAAAATTGTTGGTTACCATAGCAAATAGGAGGATACACCTTGACGATTTCAAGTATAATCATCCCTTCTAACCTAATATGAGGATACCACAAATTCCTTCTTATTCTTATTTTAATTTAAGTTATAGCTCTTTACCTTCATAATCAATTTGTCAAACCTCCCATTCATTTATACATATCCCATCCACTCTTCCGAATAGTCGAACGTTTTCTCCATATTAATATTTACCCCCTTCGCCTCCTTCTCCATCTGCCATGAATTCTTGGGTGAATGCCTAATATCATCCCCTGAACCTTCAGGTGTAACTTCATGACTTTCCCCCAAAGTCTAATAAAAAATTTCCTAGATTTGATAATGAAGGGGAGAGAACCACCGAAGAACATCTTATTAAATTTTAGGATTATTTTGAGAATTTGGGCCCTGAATACGATGATATTTGTACAATACTTTTTGTATAGATATTGGAAGGGGAGGCCTGTAAATGGTTTAGAACTCTTCCCCAAAACAATATCAATACCATGGATAGGTTAATTGAGCTATTCTTATAACAATATGGTGTAAAAAAGAGTAACTAGTTGTGGCTCACAGAATTTTTAGCTTTAAAATTAAAACCTGGTGAGTATGCTGTTGATTTTAATAATAGGTTCATGAAATTTTATAACCTTTTACCTACTGCTGTGCAACCATCTAACACCACCACAGTCATGGCATATTCCGTGGCTCTTGATTCCGTGGCTCTTGATGATGACCTGTCTTATGCTTTGCAGGAAAGAGAGTCAACTACTTTAGCTGATGCTCAATCTAAGGCTTGTGCATGTGAAGGAAATATCATTACTATTGGGAAGCGGTCTTCTCGGGATAACCGATCCTAGGGTAAAATGAATGTTTTTGACACATCACCGCAACTTCATGTTGACTTGTCTTCCCAAGATCCGAAAATTGAAGAAATGTAGAAAATAATTAACTCCTTAATTAATAAAATACAATGTCTTGAGGTTGGAAAAAAAGTAGTCCCTCCTCCTCTTACAAACCCCATTGCACATTCCAACTTCAGTCCCAATCCGAAAAACAAAAATCCCAATTTTCCCCCTAGAAATCAAGCTCCTTTTCAACACCCTCCAAAAATGCTGCAAAGCGGTAAAAGGCCCGATGAGCCTCACATCTAGCCTCCTCTCAGAAACAATGCTAACCTCATTGATGAATATGACAATGATGTTGCTAGTCAACAGATGAATCCTGAAGAGGAGGAATACCCTAATATAAATTCCATTAATACCTTTGAAGTGCAAGGACAAGTTGTCTCTGATTATCTAGAATAATATTTTTGGGATCCTCAGCTTTTGCATTTTGCAAAACAACTGGAAGCTCAATTTCAACATAAATATAACCTCAGACCTAGGAAAGGTCATGTCCCACATAAAGAGTCTACACCTCAGTCCCCTCCATGTAATGATAAGCCCATCATGCCCCATAAGCCTGACCCATTGGAGGTTGATTCACCTCTTGTGCGAAATTTCATCCTAAAGAATGAACTAAACAAACTCAAGATTAGTGTGCCTTTAACAGAAGTCACAAACATTCCCATCTACAAAAAGGAGATTGATTCCTTTTTCAAAAATTCTTATCAACCACCTCAAGAAATTACACTAATAGACATTATAAATGTTTAGGATAATGCTCCCAAGGTTTCCCTTGGCCCTGTGAACCAAAAGGATGGTAATTTAGTTCCCCTTTTTTATATCAACCTAAAGATTCTTTATTAGAATTTACATAATTGCATGCTAGATTCCAGTGATTCTCATAATCTCATGCCAAAAGATATTATGGATAAGATTAGACTAACTATAACGTAAGAGTATCATGATATGTATTCTTTCGATTCGAAAAGAGTTAAATGTCTGAGTGTGTTTAAAGACCTGGTTGTAGTTTTGGCCCAAGTGCCTGTTAAAAGTATTATTATGGACATAGTGGTAGTTGATGTTCCTCCTAACTATGGAATGCTCCTATCAAGGAGCTAGGGTACTAAGATTGGAGGTTCATTACAACTTGATCTCTCTTAGAACACCATACCTGTGTTTTTAGGAGGAACATGTTGATTACATAGAAGGAAGTTCAAGCCTTATTAGGAAAGATTAATTTCTTGCGAAGATTTACCCAAATTTTGCTGAGATAGTTCAACGTATTACATGAATGCTTAAAAATGGGAATGATATAAAATGGAATGAAGAATCAAAGGAATCATTTCAAAGAATCAAGGCCACTATCATGGAAGCACTGGTCCTCATTAGCCCATACTATAAGAAGGACTTCATTATTTTCCCTTTCCCCTCTGAGCATACCATAACATTTTTTCTGTCACAAAACAATCAGCAAGGGTATGTGTAGGCTATAGCATTTTTTAGCAAGGCTCTTCGGTAGGCAAAACTTAAGTACAACATAATAGAGAAGCAAGCCTATGCTTTAGTAAAAACCCTAAAGGATTTTAGGGAATATATCTTGTTGGCTAAGTCCATTTTGTACCTTCCACACCTGACAATAAGAGATATTCTCTTGCAACATGATACAAAATGTAGAAGAGGGAAGTGAATAGCAAAAAGTCCAGAAATACAATCTAGAGTTAAAACCAATCAAGATAGTGAAGGGCCAAGGATTGACTATGTTACTAACTGAAGCCAACTTCAATGCGTTAGGCATTGATCAATATTCTCTTGGAATTTTAAGAGAAGAAAATGAAGATCAATAGGATAAGTAGTCACAGTTGTTGCTAACTACTTCTAGCCCTTCTACCATTCACCTAGATTTTTCTTCATCAGAATGGTATAGGGATATTATAAGCTATCTTCAGACCATGCAGCTTCCAAATTCCTTCAGTGAATTTGCACGATATTATTTAAAGTTGAAATTTGTAAATTACTGTATTATAAATGGTAGACTATATTGGAAAGATCTAGTAGGTGTACTTTTGAATTGTATATTTCCCTCCCAAGTGGATTATTTAATCACATAACACGATAGTTGATCCGGACTTAAACAGGAACGCAACAAATTACAGAGATAACCATAAACATAGATATGCAGCAGAAATAATACTTCATTTCATTAATGTAAAATACTGAAATATGCTTACAAACAGTAATGGAACTAAACTAGTTAGGGTGATGGTAGCTTATCTCTGAGAAGAGATGTGGTGGCTACATGCCTCTGAACTATGTTACAATGAGGCTCGAAGGCCTATTTATTGTTGAGAAACAATGGAAAACCCTTCACATTCCAAAACCTAACCCTAGAAGATGAAACACCAAACTGTGGTCCCCGTTTGGGTAAATTGGTACATCAACTTCCCAGGGTCGTAACTTTGGCATACGATCTCCGTTTGACGTGTACAATAGCTCGTTAGAAAGATCTATATGAGCACTACCACTTTGGGAAGGGAAATATCCGTCCATGGACCCATGTTGCCCCCATATTTCCCAAAAAATGTCATTTAGGGCCTCAAAATGGCTCCGAAAGTTCGGGACCCGAAAAACTGCTAAAAATAGTAAACTGTGCTATAATTTAGGAATCTGAAAAGACTGAAAGAGACAGTTGTGGGGGTCCAAATCGGATAGGTGGGTGGCCACCAACATCCACCTAGATCATTCTTCCCCCCTTAGGAAGCAATGGTCCCCATTGTGTTGAGTTCCTCCCTGAGATGAGGAAGCTTCTACTGAGTTGGGTCTCTGGTGAGCTATTCTGCAATCTTTGATGTGTCCAGAAATGGTGGGAAGCATGGTTGACGATGGTCCACATTGAACACTCGGTGCAAGCAAAGGAATGGAGAAATGCTATGCTTCAAAGCATTATTGCCCGTAGCCTTGGTACTAGTGTAAGGACCATGTCAGAGTGGTCTGAGTTTCTAATGGGTTCTAGTAAGGCGTTCTCTCTGCAGATGTAACCAAACTTTGTCGCCCACTTGAAAGTTGTATGGTACCCTTGTGGGTGAGGAGAAGTTATTCCTATGTTCTGTCATGACCGTATCCCTTTGCTGCTGCTGTTGCGTGGAGGAACCCTTTGCAGGGGTCATGGATGTCGCAATGATCTTCCCCTTACTTTGGCAGCGAACCAGACAGAAAATAAATTTCCTAGTCTGTGAGATGAGCTTGCTGCCTTTCTTAGCAGTGATCAAAGAGGTGGCGGTAGGTGGGGCTACCTCTGGTATCATGTATAATGAATTATCCAGAGAAATAATGACAGCGTGAGGCCTTGACTCATACACAGCATGTCGCCTCCACAAGTATGGCTGGCCTAATAGTACATCGCAAACATCCAGAGGTGTAACATCACACAATACCTCGTTTGTGAAGGGCTTGATGCTGTAGGGAAGGTGGCACTACTGGCGAACTTTGAGATCTCGTCCTTCATGAAGCCACCCGATATTGTATAGTTGCAGGTGTGGTGTAGTCGGTAGACCCAACCGCTTCACGATCTCTGCTGAAATAAGGTTCTTTTGGCTGCCACTGTTGACAATGAATTGCAGCAGTAAACCCTTCACCCACATTTGTGAGTGGAAAAGACATTCCCCCTCCTCTGGATCTTTGGGTTCATTCTTCTGGATCTTGGCAGTGGCAACAGTAGCGCTGGGCTCTGCATTAATGATCTACTTCCCTTTTCCATTCCCCTTGTCGGGTTCTGGCTCAGGGTCGGAACATGCATCTGATTCAGAAGCCTTCAACTCGACCACCGGCGACTGCTTGGTCTGACACTCACTTGTGTTATGAGTGGGACTCTTGTGGAACTCATACCACTTTCTTGTGTCCTTCTTCGGCTTCGTGGTGTTGTTCTTTTCTTGCAGCTTCGAGGGGTTGTCTTGGGTCAACCTGCCTTGGCTTTGTCCTTTGGGCTTCGGATTTGTAGATCCAAAGTCTCGCTTCTTCTATTTGAACTTTTGCTCGATTTTGATAGCATATCGGTATGCTGTGATGAGTGAGGAGATGTTCAAGAAATCCATCTCTTCCTGGATGTATCTATGTAGGCAGGCACGATATTTGAGTACCAGATGCAGCTCAGAATCTTTGATACCCAACTATGTGCGAAGGGTATGAAAAATGTTTGTGAACTTCGGCACATCTTGGTCTCATCCCTACCATAGTGTGGTCCATTTGATGTATTTGTCCTCATAGCTTTTGATAGGGTAGGACTGCTCCTTAATGGCATCTCGGAAGTCATTCCAAGTGGGTGCAGCTGAAAACAGTGAGCCTGTACTTTCATCCTTCTACTCGCAGTAGGTTTCCCACTAGTCCTTGACGTGGGGGGCTACTTTGAGAAGAGTGAAAACAATCTTTTCCTGACTTGAAAATTCATGAACAGAAAAATAACCCTCTACCAGATTTAACCATTTATCCACAGCATCTGTGTCTATCTGACCCTCGAATATGGGTATTTTAAAATTAACATGTACCTTAAAGGGCGTGGCATTTCCAGAGTAGCTACTGGAAGCTGATGCATCACTTCTGGGTAGCCGCTGAAGGATCTGGGCAAAGCTGTCCATCATCATGTTCCGTTGTCGTTCGAGGGCTTCTTCGAGCAATATTTTGATAGGATCTCCTGCCCCCTCATCTTTCTTCTCATCCGCCATGGGAGGCCGTCGGGATTTGCGAGGCTGGTCTTGCAAAGGTTCGACCAGTTCAAGCCCTAACTCCTTATATCCCGACCTCGTTGGGGACATGCAAAGAAAAACAGAGGAAAAGCAGACCGCTCTGATACCACTGATACGGACTTAAATAGGAATGCAACAAATTACAGAGATAACCATAAACACAGATATGCAGCGGAAACAATACTTCATTTCATTAATGTAAAATACTGAAATATGCTTACAAACAGTAATGGAACTAAACCAGCTAGGGCAATGGTAGCTTATCTCTGAGAAGAGATGTGGTGGCTACATGCCTCTGAACTGTGTTACAATGAGGCTTGAAGGCCTATTTATTGTTGAGAAACAATGGAAAACCCCTAACATTCCAAAACCTAACCCTAGAAGATGAAACGCCAAACTGTGGGCCCCGTTTGGGTAAATTGGTACATCAACTTGCTGGGGTCGTAACTTTGGCATACGATCTTCGTTTGACTCATAGAATAGCTCGTTAGAAAGATATATCCGAGCACTACCACTTTGGGACAGGCAACATGGGTCCGTGGACCCATGTTTGCCCCAGATTTCCCAAAAAACGTCGTTTAGGGCCTCAAAAGGGCTCCGGAAGTTCAGGACCTGAAAAACTGATAAAAATAGTAAACTGTGCTACAATTTAGGAAACTAAAAAGACTGAAAGAGACAATTGTGGGGGTCCAAATGGGATAGGTGGGTGGCCACCAACATCCACCTGGATCAATAGTGGAGTCTGTGGTGTCCACTTCGCTTGGCAAGGTACTTCCCATAAAATTCTACGAAGTGGCCTCAATTGGCGCACTCTCTTTCATGATGTAAACAAAAATGTGAGAGCCTGTGACTAATGCTAGATCTTTTTCAGTAAGCAAAATATGACAACTTTTCCTCTGAAGCATATTGTAACTGAAGCTCCTTTTCAACAATGGGGTCTAGACTTCATTAGAGAAATCCATCCTTATTCTAGCGTTCAACAAAATTTGATAATCACTGCTACTGATTATTTCACTAAACGGGTTGAAGCCATCCCATTAAGGAGGATTAATGATAAAGTAGTGATGGAATTTCTAATAGAAAATATATTCCCACGTTTTGTCTATCCTAGAAAGATCGTAGTTGATAACGCTAAACCTTTATGTTCTGCAGCTTTTAACAATTTTTGTGACAATTACGAAGTAAAGTTAGGACACTCGACAGCCTATTACCCTCAGGGAAACGGGCTCACCGAGTCCACTAACAAAAATATTATTAAGATTTTAAAGAACTCCTTGGATTATAAAAAAATGTAATTGGCATGTCGCAATGAAGTACACCGTGTGGGCAGGCAAAATTAGCACTAAGAAGTCCATTGGTACTTCACCCTTTCAACTAGTCTATGGGTTAGACATTGTATTCCCTCTATACTTAGACACAAAAGTTATGTAAAGTACGCAAGAAGCCAATGAAGAGCCTAATGACCTTCGAAGGAAAATCAATCAAATGATCGGACTACAACAAGAAAGGGAGCTAGTGTATAAAAGAATTAATCATCATCAACCAAAAGTTAAATAAATATTTGATAAACCTGTCAAGGATAAGGTTTTTCTTCCTGGTGATTGGGTTCTAAAGTGGGACAAAAGGAATAAGGAACTCAACAAGCATGGAAAATTAGATAATTTATGGATGGGGCCATTCGTGATTGATAAGTTAGTAGGGGAAAATTCATTTTCCCTAAACAAATTTGAGGGAGAAGAAGTTGGCCACGCTGTGAATTGTTGGGTTTTGTTATATTATTTCCACGACTTGCCCCCCTAGCTGAATTAGGGGGTTAGAGGGGGGGTGGAGCCTCCCTTTCATTGCAGTGATGCACAGTGGGGGGGTGGCAACCCCCCCATATGGGGGGTTTGAGGGGGGCGGGGCATTGCCCCAAGGATTTTTTTGTTTTTCTTGGACCCATGGTTTTGTGCATGGTTTTCGCACATGGTTTTGGGCACGATGGTTTTCGGTCCATGATATTGGCTGCTTCGGCATGTATATATATTTATTGTAACATTGAAAGGAATATAATGAAAAATCAATCTGGTAGTCCTAGTTTTGGGATCTAGTGGAAAATCTCTATGTATATTTGTTTTATGTGTTATGATCTCGCCTTTGTTTATTTTCTATTTTTAGAATTCGTATGTAAGTAAGTTCTGAACGGGGTTAAAACCTACATTTGGTATCAAAGTTGTTTTGGCTTCAAGGGGATGCCTTTGTTGCTGAGGGGTTTGTCTTGGGCCTGTGGTAGACCCTGTTCAGTGGGAGATCTGCGTGATCGATTCTGATGGTGAAATAAGATGGCGAGCAGTGGAAAGATAGAGATTGAGAAATTTAATGGTCAGAGTTTTGAGTTATGGAAACTCAAGATGGAGGATTTTTTTGTGGATAAATATTAATGGATCGTAGTAGATCCGGGTACTAAACCAATGGGAGTGTCCGATGAAGAATGGAAGAAGTTGGATCGGAAGGCAAAGAGCACAATACGATTGTGTGTCTCAGCTTCAATATTGTTGAATGTATCAGGGGAAGCTACGGTGAAGGCTTTGTGGGATAAGTTAGGGACTTTGTACCAATCTAAGTCTCTGGTGAATAAAATTTTCCTATGGAAAAAGTTGTATAAGCTAAGGATGAAAGATGGAGAGTTGGTGACAGAGCATCTAAACACATTTAATGCTGTGGTAAGTCAGTTATTATCTCTTGATATTAAACTTTTAGATGAAGATAAGTGCATCCGTTTGTTGTGTTCTCTATTAGATTCATGGGATAGTCTGGTTATTACAATAGGTAGCAATGCAATTGCCTTACAGTTTGATGAAATATTCTGATCCTTACTGACGAAGGAGATGAGATAGAAAAATATGGAGAGACAGAATGGTGATTCCTTGTCTGTACGAGGATGGTCCCAGAACAGAAACAAAGATAAGTCATCAAGTGGGAGATCTAAATCTAGAAGGAGATCTAAATCTCCAGGAAAACCTGTAAAGATGTGCTGGAAATGCGGAAAGGAAGGACACTACAAAAGGGATTGTAAATCTAAAGCTCTTGAAAAAGGAAAGGGATCTAATGATGCTCCTTCTGTAGAGGCAAAAACCACCTCAGATGAATGTGGGGATGTGTACTTGGCTTCCTAAAGTACACATGTAGATCATTAGGCATGGTTGATTGAATGAGGTGCATCCTTTGACTTCACTCCCCATAGAGAGTGGTTCTGTGAGTATGAGAAATATGATGGTGGTGATGTCTTCTTCGGGGATGACAGGAAGGCTAGAATTGTTGGTCGCAGAAAAGTCAAGTTGAAGTTGCAAGGTGGAAGGATTAAAGCACTTTTGAGTGTTCTACACATTCCTGCATTAGCCAAAAATCTAATTTCTGTAAGCAAGCTGGATGATGCAGGTGTAAATTCAATGTTCAAGAAAGATACTTGCAAGATGGTTCGGGGAGCACTAGTATTGATGCAAGGAGTTTGGATTGGAACTCTGTACAAGCTGCAAGGTAGCACTGTTATTGATGGGTGCAACATTTCTATGGTTCGTGAAAGTAGAGTATAAAATCTAGTGGTATCTGGAGAAAAGACCATGCTATGGCATCAAAGGCTTGGACATATTGGAGAGAAGGGCCTTCGAATAATTCTTGGTAAAGGTATGGTACAAGGTATGACTAATAGCCCTCTGGATTTTGATTTCTATGAAAATTGTGTACATGGGAAGTAGAATTAGGTGAGTTTCCCCTCTGGTGGTAAGAGGGTGAAACAAATATTAGAGCTTGTGCACAGTGATGTGTTTGGACCTTTGAAGGTCCCATCACTGGGTAAGTTTGTGTACTATGTATCATTTATAGATGACTTCTCAAGGAATACATGGATATATTTCCTCAAGAAGAAATCTGAAGTCTTTGACAGGTTTAAGGAATTTAAAGCTGTGGTGGAAAACCAGATAGAGAAGAAGATAAAGGTGTTGAGGACAGATAACGATGGAGAGTTTTACAAGAAGGAATTTGAAGAGATCTGTAAGAAGTGTGGTATAGCATGGAAGAAGAATAATCCATACACACCTGAGAAAAATGGAGTTGCAAAAATAATGAACAAGACGTTGATGGAAAGGGCAAGAAGCATGCTTAGTGGTGCTGGGTTAGGACAAGAATTCTAGGCTGAGGCGGTGGAGACGACATGTTACTTGGTCAACAGATCACCTTCATCAGCGTTGGAGGATAAGACTCCACAAGAGGTATGGACTGGTAAGAAACCCTCTCTTTCATATTTGAGGGTATTTGGATGTGAATCATATGTACATGTTCCAAAGGAGAGAAAAACAAAGTTGGATAGTAAATCTGAAAAGTGTACCTTTATTGGGTATAAAGATGGTTTAAAGGGTTATAATCTTTGGAACCTAGTAACAAGGAAGGTTGTGTACAACCGAGATGTGGTGTTTAGAGAGGTGAAATATGTTATTAAACATGAAGTCCCATCAAAGGAACCTGAGAAGATAGAGTTTGAGCTAAAGGAGGAAGAATCAGACTCTATAGCAGAAGAGGAATCGGAAGATGAAGAGCCATAAACTCTGGTTGTGAGAAGATTAGTTCGAAAAAGAAGGCAACTAGAAAGGTATAGTCCATCTGCTTTTTGTTCAAATTTTGCTTTATCTATTACTGATGATGATCCCGGAACTGTGAAGGAAGTAGTAGATTCAGAGGATGTAAAACTCTGGAAAGAGGCCATGGTTGATGAAATGGCATCATTGTGCAAAAATGAGGTTTTTGATCTGGTGGAGTTGTCGTCTGGAAGGAAACCCACTAGAAGAAAATGGGTGTTCAAGAAGAAGAAAAATGCAGAAGGAAAGGTGGAGAAATACAAATCTTGGTTGGTAGAAAAAGGTTATTCCCAGGTGCTGGGAATTGATTTTGGTGATATTTTTTCTCCTGTTGGCAAGGTAGCCTCTATTAGATTACTTTTATTTGTTGCTACTGCTTTTGATTTTGAGGTAGAACAGATGGATGTGAAGGCAACATTTCTTCACGAGGATCTAGAAGAAGGGATCTACATGAATAAACCTGAAGGCTTTGTAGTGAAGGGTAAGAAAGAAGTAGTATGCAAGTTAAAAAAGTCTTTGTATGGGTTAAAACAGTTACCAAGGATGTGGTATCAGAAATCTGATACATTTATACAGGGACTTGGCTTCAGCATATGCAGATAAAATCACTGTATATTTTAAATTAATTGGTGACCATGTTATTTATCTGGTCTTGTATGTGGATGATATGTTGCTTGTTGGAAATGACAAAGAAATTATCCAGGATTTGAAGACCCAATTGTCCTTCAAATTAGACATGAAAGATCTTGGTGTTGCAAACTATATTTTGGGCATGGAAATTAAAAGAGACTGGACAAAGAGGAAGCTCTGGTTAAACCAGAGGAAGTATGTCGAGATTGTACTATAGAGGTTTAATATGCAAGATAGTAAATTGGTGAAGGTTCTTATTCCTGTAGGTGTAAAGTTATCTGCTGAACAGTGTCCCAAGACACAAGAAGAGGAAGAGGACATGTCTCATGTTCCATATGCAAGTGTAGTTGGTAGCTTGATGTATGCGATGGTCTGTACTAGACCAGACATTGAACATGCAGTGGGATTATTGAGGAGGTTTATGTCAAAACCATGGAAGGTGCATTGGACAATAGTGAAGTGTGTTTTCAGGTATTTGCGTAGCACTAGTGATTATGGTTTGTGCTAGCAAGGAAGACCAGGATTGGAAAGAGTTTTGTATATTTGTGGCTTTGTTGATGCAGACTAGGCTGGAGATCTGGATCAGAGAAGATCTACAAGTGGGTATGTGAAGTCAGTTGGATGAGTAAGAAACAATCTGTAGTGGCACTATCAACTACAAAGGCAGAATACATGGCAACCACTCATGCAAGAAAGGAAGTAGTTTGGTTTTAGAGATTGTGTTCAAGTATGGGGTTAGTATAGGGAGCTATAAGGATAGACTATGACAGCCCAAGTGCAATTTTCTTGGCAAAGAACCCTACTTACCATTCAAAGATAAAGCACATTGACCTTCGGTATCAGTTTGTGAGGGATATGATAGAAGACAAAAAGTTGTTGCTAGTAAAGGTGGACACTTTGAAGAATACTATAGATGCATTAACAAAATCTATGAGCTCTTTGAAGTTCTCTTGGTGTAGAGAAACAATGGGTGTTTCAGGGCTGGATAAATGACTAAGCTCTCCTGTTGCCCCCTGTGGAAAGAAAACAACAAGTGGGAGAATGTTGGGTTGTGTTATATTCTTTCCATGACTAGCCCCCCTAGCTAAAATGGGGGGTTAGAGGTGGGGTGGAGCCCCCCCTATATGGGGGGTTTGAGGGGGGCGGTTAGCTCCCCTCTACGGGGTCTGGGGTGGCACCCCAAGGATTTTTTTTTGTTTTTGGAACCATGGTTTTGTGCATGGTTTTCGCACATGGTTTTGGGCGTGATGGTTTTTGGTCCATGGTATTGGATACTTTGACATGTATATATATGTATTGTAACATTGAAAGGAATATAATGAAAAATTGATTTGGTAGTCTCCGTTTTGGGATCCACTAGAAAATCTCTGTGTATACTTGTTTTATGTGTTATGCTCTCTCCTTTGTTTATTTTCTGCTTTTAGAAGTTGTATGCAGGTAAGTTCTGAATGGGGTGAAAACCTACATGAATGGCCAGTTTCTAAAACACTATCTCACCTGTTGGAACTTCCCGTTAAAAAAAAAAAAACCATATGTGAATAAATAACAACAAAAAATGGGATAACAAAAAATAATTATTATTTGTTAATTGTTACATTTAAAAAAATAAAATAAATAATAATAATAATAATGATAAAAAATAAGGGAATTTTTTGCAATATTTTTATAAAACTGTACATCCTTTAAATCAGTTATGGTTCATAAGTATCATTATTTCTGGGTCATGTGACTTCACTACTAAGACCAAATATAACTTCTTGCGAACCATATTAATCGCTGGAGATTATCTATATCATTACGTACTTCTAAATTTCCTATGAGGTCTCTAGTAATGTTGCAATCACGTCTAACCATGGAGCTGTAAAGCAAATTTTTCCTCCTTCTGAGATAAGTTCCACCACCAGTATGAGATTCACAATATATAACCTTCCCTTCTTAGAATGGGGTATGCTGACAACCTCTATCGAGGCTATGGACGCTCGCCGACAATGGAGAAAGGTCAGTGGTACTAATTTTTTGGTGCGTAATCTTCCCACTCCCTTGTATTGTGGCTTTTGTGGGGTATACTGGTGACTCCACCAGGGCTATGGACGCTCCTTGGTAGTGGAGTGACACTAGTGGAATTAGGATTTCCCAGTGTGATCTTCTTTCCAATGTGGTGCTAAAAGTGAAACAAAAGGAATATAAAAGCTAAATCTCACCAAAAGGCCCAATATTAAGGACAAATAGGTCAAGGGATGTAAATTTGTATTTGTGAAATAATGAATGATTTCACTAGGGCTATGGACGCTTGCTGGCAATCGAGCGACCTTGTTAGGGTCCAACCCTACCCCCATATTTATGTAATAGGGTCGAGTCATAGTTATAGTTAGTTAAAGAGTCAATAAAGCCCATATTAATAATTGTAAGTGGTTGACCCGCATTTAAAGAAGGGATCACAGTTAGTTGCAAATGGGCCATGGTATTAGATAGATGGTATTAATAAGAACCATGGTACTGACCTATGGTATTGCATGTATGAATCCTATATAAAGGATAGAGACTCCCCTTGAGGAGCGTCGTGTCTTATTTTGTAATTGAACCTAGCTCTATTGGAGGTTTCCCCCTCAAAGAGGCAAGTGAACATTGCTTTCCTTTCTGAATAATAAAATACATGCTACTATTTCTTATTGTTCTGTGTTCTGGGTATATCTCTTCGCATATTTGGTATCCTAGTATCTTCTCGCAGGTCAAGAGCATAGAAAGTGGTATCAGAGCACTTTCCAGGGCCGGTGGGATCTCCATTTTTAGCAGAATTATTTTTTGGCTAGAGATGTGTTCTGACGTCTTTAAACCATGGGATCTGTCATTGAGCACATAAACCTACATATTTTGGGAGGCATGCACACAGGAAATACAAGAGGTGGTCACGCTTGTTGGACTCCCTTGTAACCCCTGTGGGTACCCCTTTGAGTAGTAGCGCATTAGACAAAACCACGCATGGACTATCTTCCAAGTATCCTCTGGGTATATCGGAAGCTCCTTAGGCTCTCTTGAAACCTTGCCATAGATAAATCGTCGGCCATCTTGATGCTACAGTACACCGATAATAGCACTCTGGGAGATTACTCACGTGTACAATAGGGTAGTGGGGTTCTATGGCTAAGGGTATGGTTGATCCTCCTTGGTTAATGCCCTGAAAGATTGGGCTGAGTACTATTGTCAGACCCTTATGTATATTGTGATCTGTAGCACCTGACACTCCTTGAGACCATAGTTCCCTTGTCTCTCTCTAGATCACGCATCATCTTTGCCAGATCAGATCTAGCAGTTTGGGTTCTGTCGTAGTCGCAACAAACAGTTCTGCCACTTAGATCTATCAATTCCGCCATTCAGATCTATCAGATCCACCATTTAGATCTATCAGATCCGCCAATCAGATCTATCAGATCTGCCATTCAGATCAAGCAGCAGGGGTTCAATCACTGCCACATTCTTACTCATACTTTGTAGTTGAGGGTTTTGTCGAAAGATTTGACTATTTGTATGGCTCCTATACCTAGGCATGATTCTCGTAGGACATTGGGCATAATTAACTTTTCTGGGAATCGGCTATTGCAGTATTCCTAAGTGAGGAGTAAAACTCCTTTTGGAGTATAAAAAAAAAAAAAAAAAAAATTGAGTCTGAGACCCTCTCGGGACGCTTATAAGATACTTAGCCCATAAGAATCAGGTCGACGGGCTGAGCAAGGTGGTACCATTCACTTGTCAGCATCAAATTTCGGGTGGTCCCAATTTTTTTTTCACAGTAACGACAAGTGCATCGGATTTGTGCATGGTACAAACCAAAGTTTAAGCTATGGCCAATGAGAAGATAGACACACTTGAACAAAAGTTGGAGGCATTAACGAAGCAGATCCAGACCTTAAATGACACAATCACAAAGGGCAAGTCGGGGGAACAATCAGAGGCATATGATTTTAATGAAAACCTTGAGGGTGAGTCTAGCCATTCTCTTCAGTGTTCACTTCTATGGAAACCACCAACAGTCCCAGCCTTGACCACCCAAGATGGACATGTATAAATTTTATGGCTCTCATCCGGCCATATGGCTAGCACAAATGGAGCAATATTTCACATTGAATTACATCAGAGATGATGCGACTAAAGTAAGTGTGGGAAGCTTGTACTTGGACCAAGAAAGGTGGCAATGGTGGCAGTGGCATCAACGCTGCTATGCAAGGCCAATGACTTGGTAGATGCTCTCAAAAGTCCTTTCTGATCACTTTGAACATGAATCTAACTTTTTGGGTCATCTTACTAAGCTCCGATAGACAGGTATAGTTCAAGAATATATTAAATCCTTTGAAGCATTAGCCTTCCACACAGGAGGTCTAGCAAATGAATTCTACTTGGAATGTTTTATCAGTGGTCTCAAAGATGCCATACAAGCCCACATCCGACTGCAACACCCAGTCTCATGGCTGGCAACTTACAAGATAGCTCATGAAGTAGAACGCATGTTAGCAGTCTAGTCGACTCGTCCAAATTTCATAGCCAAGGGATGCCCCACCCAAGCTTCGAGCACTACCTAAACACTTAAGGTTCAAAAGGTGTCACCAGCAGAAATGGTGGAAAGAAGAAAGCAAGGATTATGTTACTATTGTGATGAGAAATACTCCCGGGGGCATAAATGCAAGGAACCCAAATTCTTTCAAATTGATGCTACTGATCACAGTTCATTTGAGGAAGCTCCACCATTTGAGGGACCAGAGGAGGAAGATAAGGACAACCAGCCCAACAATGAGCTCCCAGCTACACTTGAAGAACCAATTATCTCGCTTCATGCTTTGGCAGGAATTTCTTCTCCCCAAACTCTCAAAGTCAGAGGTTTTATTAAGCATCGCCCTGTAGTAGTCTTGATTGATAGTGGAAGTACGCATAACTTTATTCATCAAAGAGTTGCTGAAGCAGTGCATTGTTTTGTCAGAGCAGTCTCTAATTTCCAAGTCTAGATTGCTGATGGGGGGAAAATAAAATGTGAAGGCTGCTGTGAAAATATCAAATTTCAAATGGGGGATTATCACCTAAAGACCCACATGTTTGCCATCAACATGGGTGGGTGTGATATTGTCTTGGGTGCTGAATGGATCCGCACACTCGGCCCAATCACAATTGATTTCCCAGAGTTATATATGATCTTTAAGTAGAATAGCCACACACATACCCTCCGCGGACTCCAGGCAGGTGCTCCTTCTATCATCAACTCGCATAGGATGGAAAAATTGTTAAAAAGGGCCACCATGGAGTTATAGCCCAATTTAATGCCATCCAGGCCTTCGAACCCACTTCTCTTCATATTCATCCTGAGATGCAACAAGTCTTAAACAACCATATACAAGTCTTTGACAAGCCTCATGAGCTTCCACCCTCGAGAGGGGAACATGATCATAACATTACTTTGGTCCCAGGGGCACAACCACCAAATGTGCACCCATATAGATATCCTTTCACCCAAAAGAATGAAATTGAAAAAATCATCAAGGAACTCCTAGAAGCTAGTGTCATTCATCCTAGAATTAGTCCTTATTCATCACCTATGGTCATGTTTCTCAAGAAAGATGGGGAATGGCGTATGTGTCCAAACTTCAGGGCCCTCAACAAGCTGGCGGTCAAAGATAAATTTGCCATCCCAATTGTTGATGATTTGCTGGATGAACTAAATGGGGCTCAATTCTTTACTAAGCTCAACCTTTGCTCGGGCTATCACCAAATTTGCATGAAAGAAGTAGACAATCCAAAGACTGCTTTCCTAACTCATGAAGGCCATTATGAATTCCTAGTCATGCCATTCGGTCTCTGTAATGCCCCATCCACTTTTCAGAGCCTCATGAATCACTTTCTCAAACCATATCTCAGAAAATTTGTCCTTGTTTTCTTTGGTGACATCCTCATCTACAGCCTCACCTGGGAAAAACATCTTCAGCATGTAGATCTACTCTTACAACTGCTTTGGAAGCATAAATTATTTGTCAAATTGTCAAAGTGATCTTTTGGCATGGAAGAAGTTGAGTATTTGGGTCACATTGTGGGGTGTGAAGGTGTCGTGGTGGATCCCAAAAAGATCCAGGAAATGCACGATTGGCCTCAACCAAAGACCTTGAAGAGTTTGAGAGGATTTTTGGGTCTCACCGGCTACTGTCACAAATTTTTCTGCAATTATGGTCGCATTTCTAGACCCCTCACTCACCTTATCAAGAAAAATTCATTCCTCTGGAATGATGAAGTGCAACAGGCATTTATAGCTCTCAAACATGCCATGTGTTCCACTCCCGTATTGGAACTACTCGACTTCACCAAATCTTTTGTGATTGAATGTGATGCTTCAGGTATGGGTATTGGGGTTGTCTTAATGCAGGAAGGTCGACCCTTGGCCTTCACTAGCCAACGACTAAGTGGGACAAATCTGGGACAATCTACCTATGAGAAGGAGATGATGGCCATCTTACGTGCAGTGGATACTTGGCGACCATACTTGTTGGGGCAGCATTTCCAAATCCACACAAACCATCAAAGCCTTAAGTATTTTTTGGAGCAACGCCTATCCTCATCACAACAAAATAAATGGCTAGCCAAAATGTTGGGATATAATTATGAGATAATTTACAAGAAAGGGCGTGAAAATGTCGTAGCATATGCTTTATCATGCCAATTTGAGGAGGAAAGCACCCTGCTAGTAATCTCTCTTCCCATTCTAGAGTGGATTGAAGAGGCTCGCAAGGAATGGTTTTCACATCCTTCACTCTCCCAACTCATTAATAAATTGTAGGCTGATCCAAATTCCATAGTGGGCTACTCTTGGTAGGATGAGATTCTTCACTATAAGGACAAAGTAGTGATATCACCAACATCCACCCTCAAAAGTCGCATTTTGGCAGAGTTGCACTTATCTCCCACTGCAGGCCATTCAGGCTTTCAAAAGACTTATGCTCGCACTCGACGTCCATTCTTTTGGATAGGCATGAAAAATGACATTCTTACTTTTGTAGCTGAGTGTGATGTGTGTCAGCGCCACAAAGGAGAAACATTCAAATCCCCAGGCACATTACAACCATTGCCCATCCCTGCCTCAATCTGGACGGAGGCTTCTATGGATTTCATTACTGGTATTTCGAAGTCAGGCAACAAGTTAGTCATCATGGTGGTTGTGGACAGACATTCTAAGTATGCTAATTTTTGCACCCTACCCCACCCTTTTACACCAGATTTGGTGGCTCAATCTTTCATGGACCAGATCTTCAAATTGCATGGCATGCCCACTTCCATTGTGTCTGGTCGTGACCCGATCTTCACTAGTAACATTTGGAAGTAACTCTTCAAGCTACAGGGTACCCAACTACAACTCAGTACTTCCTATCATCCCCAAACTGATGGTCAAACTGAAGCAGTCAAAAAATGTCTAAAGACCTACCTCAAGTGTTTTGCTTCAGAAAAGAAACATTTATGGGTACAGTAGTTACCTCTAGCCAAATGGTGGTATAATACTAACTATCATGCCACCACCAAAATGACTCCATATGAAGCCGTTTATGGTCAAATCCCTCCTTCACCTACTTCTTATATCTAGGGATGCTCGAAGGTACAAGTAGTGGATCAACTTCTATAGAACCATGCAACCATGCTGGCCCACCTCAAAGAGAATCTCCATCAAGCTCAAAATCATATGAAGCAATAGGTAGACCAACATTGTTTAGAGCACAAATTTCAAGAAGGGGATCAGGTATTCTTGAGGCTGTAACCATATAAGCAAACATCACTCAAAGACAAGGGTTGTCAGAAATTATCTCCAAAATTCTACGGACCATATCAAATACTTCAGCGCATCGAAGAAGTAGCCTGCAAGCTAGCCTTGCCACCCACTGCAAAAATCCATCCCACCTTCCATGTCTCATGCCTCAAGAAAATGGTTGGGAACCATTGCAGAATTCAAACCAGTCTACCAGAATTGGATGAAGAAGGTTCAATCTGGCTCCAACCTGAACAGGTTCTTGACATGTGAGAATGGCACCTGTGCAGTCGCACGATCAAGGAAGTCCTTGTCAAGTGGAAAGACACCTCTCTAGAAGATGTGGCCTGGGAACCAACCATTGTTCTTCTGCAGTTTCTGTAGCTTTAGCCTTGAGGACAAGGCTATTTTTATGGGGGAGGGCATGTTAGGGTCCAACCCTAACCCCCTTATTTATGTAATAGGGTCGAGTCATAGTTATAGTTAGTTAAAGAGTCAATAAAGCCCATATTAATAATTATAAGTGGTTGACCCACATTTAAAGAAGGGACCACAGTTAGTTACAAATGGGCCATGGTATTAGATAGATGGTATTAATAAGAACCATGGTACTAACCCATGGTATTGCATGTATGAATCCTATATAAAGGATAGAGACTCCCCTTGAGGAGCATTGTGTCTTATTTTGTAATTGAGCCCAGCTCTATTGGAGGTTGCCCCCTCGAAGAGGCAAGTGAACATTTCTTTCCTTTCTGAATAATAAAATACATGCTGTTATTTCTTATTGTTCTGTGTTCTAGGTATACTTCTTCGCATATTTGGTATTTTGGTATCTTCTCGCAGGTCAAGAGCATAATAGACCTTCGATGGAAACTTCCCTCAAGGGGTGTTCAAAAGTTAATGTTTTCTTTGTTTTTGTCCCATGAATCTATAATTTCACACACTATCCCTCTCACATGTATTTCAATCATGTATCTATGTACTAAAGTCTCCAGTCGATGCTAACTCCATCACCTATATTAATTTCATCAAGATAGTCTTAACGGTTTACTATCTAGACCTATATTAAGAGTCCTTTTGAACCATTACATGATGGACAAGTTGTAAATTTATCATCTTAGTGCTTCATTTGAAAAAATAAAAAACAAAATAAAACAAAATATAATTGATAAAACATGAGGTTTAATTATATGAATTAAAAGACTCTTCAGTAAAGGAGTATTTAAGCACCTCATTAATTAGCAAAATTAACAATTTTTAGGAAAAACGACTCATATTCATAAGTTCGTAAGCTATAAAATCGACATATATCATAAGCTAAGAGCCAATGAGGCATAATCCATAAAAACCATCAAAATTGAGTCATGCTTCGCATTGTTATTACAAATTATACAAAATTTTATCGCAACATGATTTCTTAATCTATCTTAAGATATCTGTTCGTTAGAAACCTGGATTACATTCCGGACGAGGTTCTCAGAGTCCACAAGAGGAGTGCTCCCTACTGCTTCTCGTGCACATACCTCCTAGACGGTGTTGTAAATCTCAGGAAGAAGCGTGAGCTTATCCTCGATCCAAACCATCTGCTCCTCCATCTCTATTAGTAGGCAAAACATCCTGTCCAATTTCTCATGAAGAGACTCGCGCCTTCCTCCACTACTACCTACAATGCTCGCCATCAAAATTCACTCAAATTATCATAGGTAGTTTGGGATAATAACCTCTTCGTAACCCGATGGTTTTATTATATTCCTCCTAATTACTTCATGTTGTTTTTGCACTAATGCCTCACTTTTATCCATCGCATCTCAAAAATCCTATTTGTGCCAAACCCGTACGGGGCTAATGTCAGTATGGTGGTATCCCATTGGAAAGCTTCCCATCACCATTTATTATAGAATCCATAGCCCAACTGAAGGCACAAGGTCTCATTCTTGGTCCTTTGCGGGGAAGAAAAATCCCTAGATGGAGCCAATGTTATTCCCTTAATTCCCCTTTCTGGAACCTTAAGGATGGATTTATAGAGTCAATTAATCGATTGCCCCCTTTTTTAAGCTAAGGAAATTGGGATACATGCTAACACACTTTCAAATATGAGCGTTCGATTCATATCTTTGTGAGATCAATGAGAAAGAGCACACATCACAATTATTCATGACAGAGCATTAAATTTATTAGAAAGCTTGATGAGTGTAAATTCTAGTCAACTTTCTCATCTCGCTATCATTAGATGTGCAGTAGATTTTCAGGCACTCCTCGTCACGTTCAAACATGCACAAGGGTTAAGGGAAGAATCAACACTCGACGGACCATGACTGTGGAAATGATGTTTATTAGATGGCCCTCGTTTCACATCAGGTATAGACATGCTCAACAGTTAACCCATTTCCCCAACCCGATATCATCTTAATCGTCTGATCCTTGATCATCAAGGGTTGTTAGGCTCCTACTTGCGCAAAGTTTAATCATCTACCCATGCCCAATTAGAGAGGCCCATGTCCTTGGGTGATGTTCCACAAACTAAAGCATGGAAACTGTTAGATGCATTAATTAATTTCGTAAGCATGATTTAACCTTTATCCCACCAACTTTACATGATTCATTCATTATTTTTTCCTTTTCTTTTGCATGCTACTCCAAGGACCTGTTAATGGTAAAAGCTAACCTCTAAGCAGTTGCGCAAAATTCCATTCTATTGATGGACTAAGTTACTCTCGCTTGGTTTGCCTCGTTGCGCTGGTAATCTAGTCACTGTAATCAATAATGTCTGAGTCTACGAGTAAAGAAGCTCTAGTAAATGAGCTAGATGGGGTTCAAGATACTAGAGTCTGTATTAATAATATCCTTACTCTTAAAAGGACTTTGACTCATTCTACTAGTGTATCATATGAAGATAAATGTCTTTTCAACTCCAGAATCTTAGGTGCCACCATTATGACTTGGAACAACAAGTATTTTTCTTCCAGTCCAGTTGAAGATTCTTCCTAAAATTAGAAGAAGAAATGATGGGCAAGATGTTAGGTATTCCTGCTTAGGGAATCGAGATAAGTGAAAAAGGGTTAGACCAAGAATTCATTACTTGGGTAGAGGATGATAAACTAGAATTTGTGAAAACCTTGCTAGGGGATCTCAGTCCTAAGCTTAAATTGAAATTTCCTATAACAAATTAATCCTTGAAACCCTACTTTCAAACCCTGACTTCTCTTTTTTCTATTATTTTTGGATTAGCAGACAATGCCAAAATGGACGAGTCTATGTTTTTAGCCATACGGCTCCTCAGCCTCCACTTAGACTGTTAGATAATAAATTTTCCAAAGTATCTGACTCGAGCGCTTACAGTCAACCTATATACCACCATCCCATTCAGCTCCTATCGACATTGTACTTATTTAATTCATATAGTTCTCTTTAATTACCCTAACTATTTCCTTTCTACTAATCTCTTCATGAGTATTACTGATATTGATAGTAAAGAGAAGGAAATTTATAAATGGTCTGATGTAATTAATCCTCAGCACATTCCTCACTCTTATTCTCAATATATGGATTGTCTTTCTTATACATTGAAGATTAAAATAATAGAAGCGATGATAGATAGAATCTCAGAAGAACAAAGGAAAGTATTGAGACTTACTGAAGAGCAGAGTATAGGAAACTAGTTTCTCTACCTTAATTTCACTGTGGTTCGCTTATATGGTTTTGAAAATTAGCCCTTTTGCTACCCAAGTATGTCTTTATTATTTTCTTATGAATTTCTTAGGAAAAAAAATGTAGACGAGTTGCATTTGTTTCTAAAAAGAAATGAACATTATTTAATTATCGGTATGCAATCTCACCTCTAATCGCCAAGAATAAAATTGCTATAGAAATCTTGGAAAAGGAAACATTGTCTTTTGGATTCATTCAAAATAGTAGTTGACATTATGATCCTTTTAGGATAATCTCAAAATTGAAGAAGAAGGCAGGGTTGTCAACCTATTCTCATGAGAGTAGACATGAAGAAGAAAATGTGGCCAATATTTTGATACCTATGGATGAAATCGCAAAGACGGTGCCACCTGCACCTATAGAAATTGAGAAAACAACTGACGTTGCTCCCGACCATATTGAAAAATAGATGTAGGTAGTCAATGCATTCCTTGTTTCTCCAACCACTATCATGAAGATAAAAGCAAAATCTGCAGCCCCATAAGAGACTTCGCGATGGGTAAAGTCAAGATAATATGACATTAACATTCACATATTTGAACAAGAGGAAATGGAGTTGAATAAAGAGATGCAACAAGTTATCAATGATAGAAGGCTGAAGGATTTAGGGGCGCAAATCCTTGATATTAAACATTTTTTTACTAAAGGGGAACATGTAATAGAGATAGGTGTGGAATTGGTTGTATTAGCAGAGCAACTTTTGTTAGCAGATTTTTCAACACTTAAAGGGCCATCTTCTATAGGTGGACCCAGATGTATTCCTACCACTGACTTTGAAGTGAATATTTTGAACCTCACAGTTGTTTAGCCCGAAATCAAGGAGAACCAACAAGTGTTGGGATCTTGGACTTTTTCCCTGGCTATTAACTTGGGGAAGGTGTCTAATATGGACGTTATCGATCTTCATCGACATATAGATGAAATTGTGGCACAAAGATTATTGGATGAAAATATAGGAAACTGAAAAATGCAGGCTATGTTTGAGAAGGTTTCCGATCAGCTACATGTGGCACATGTGGCCATGAGAAAAAAAACAAACTAGATAAAGGAATTAAAAGAGATAATAATCTAATAGTCTAGGTAGTCTAAAGACACTGGGACCATTAAGAAGTTGTTGGAAGAAAATGAAAAGGAGATAAAAGCATTGCAAGCTATTTTAAAAATACTTGATCATGACCCTTATAGTTTGATTCAGGAATTCGAAAGAAAGGAAGAGGGTGAAGCCCATCTCCACGAGATGGAAATGTTCTTGCAGCTTAAGGAGGAAGAACACCAAGAGACTCTTAGAGAAATGGAACTGATGAGAAAGGGATCCCGTGAAAAAGAAGAGAAGCATCTTAAGTTGTTGACAAAATATAAAGCCTCAGTAGATCAAGCCTTTAATTCTTCTCAAACATCTGAAACCAAGGATTCCCAACTACTTAATGTTAATATAACTATGTTGAAACAAGAGCTAGAACTAGCCCAATTCAAAAAGGAAAAAGCCGACTATAGAGCAGAAAAATTGGTAAATAAAAAAACGAAGAAATTGAACAAATTCAAGCCGCACTAAAGGAATCGCATGGTGAAAGTAAGACCCTTCGGGAAGTGATTAAAATTACCCACATAGGTAAGCAAGTGTTGAGTCAAGAAAAGGGGGGAAATTGGAGGGAAATCAGATAAAATATCTCTACATTCCAAGCTTATGTTGGGATCCTTTCGGATTGTGAAAAAGGTATTATGAAAAGTGAAAACCTGGAAGAAAAGAGTATGACCTTGACTCTTGATGAGAGATTAAAAGACGTTGACACATTCATTGATCTTATCCATACTTTGGAGGATGATACCTTGAAAGATATATATTTTCCTACTAGAGATCAATGTATTTATGCTCTATATATTTTAAAAGAAAGGCGTGCTGCCATGGAAGTAATGCGAGAGGAATTCGAGAAGGCCACTAAAGAGATAGATGCCTTTAGAGCGGATTGGAATTACCTCGGCAGGTTTGGTGTGCCCTCATTTTGGGAAAAATATAATCGAGTAATATCTCAAGAAGAATTATGTAATAAACTGCAAAATATAGAGGAAGACCTTATTTTCTTGACTATACAAGGTGAACAGACGATTTCAGCTATTGGAGTCATTATGAACCATAGCAAATAGTTTGCCATACTGGCTAGAATGATCAAAATTATACAAAGCCTTCCTAAATCCCAATATCATATAATATCATGGTTGGTAGTGGTTATATCAAAGTATAAAAATGTTCCTTGGTTGCTAGCAACAGAATGGGATAAAATGGCTAAGTTAAGGAATCATTTGAAATGAAGTCTCGTTATGGAACATGCCTCCTCAACAACTCAAGTTGTTCAACCAATGCAATCTATAATGGAGCAACTAGAATACTGGAGTGAAATTCCTTTAATTACAACTCAAGAACTAGTAGCCAAGATGCATGGGGCCCGTGCTCTTTTGTCTATAGGCACAATAAAGAAAATAAAAACTCCAAAGCTGCAAATGCGACATGACACATGAGCTTTTATATTAAGTGTTATTTTATTTTAGATTTGAATTTGCTACACTTAAGACAAATTTTTGATTAGTTATATTTTCAAACTAAGTATTTAAGGTCTCGTTTCCCGTACAAGGGGGATGATTGAAAGAAGCGATACTTTTGGTTTATGAAACTTCCTGTACATGTTACGCAGTCTTTTACTACATTTCTGAAAGTTTTCCTTGACATTTTGGATGCATTTTTTTGTATTCTTGTGAGTGTAAGTAACAATCACAGAAATCTGAATCTAAGGCTTGTTCTTGTTTAGAGAAATATTTCGTTTAGATGTTCATATTCTAGTATTATACTATCGATCCAGATGATTAAATGAATAACATTTAGTTGTCATTTGTTTTAGTAACTTGCCTCTTAAATTCTGGAAATTATTGCTTCACCTTTATGATTTTTATAGTGTTACCTATTGTGTTTAACAATATATCGTGCAATTTTCATTTCAAAGTTTGCAAATTTCCATTTTATCTCTGCAAATTGTGTTTCAATATTTAATATTGAACATGGTTGTCATGGGATAGTTGGGATGGAAAGTAGGAAGATAATTGTACACATTGCAATGATACTTTATCATGTTTGAAAGATTTTTCATCTTATACCTTTGATGTTTGTTAATTTTCCAGTTTTCTTTCAACTTATTATAACCTTTTGATGTTTATTTGTTAGTTTCACCTTTTTCATCTGGGTTAAAATTTTCAGAAAGTGTTACTATTATAACTCTCTCTTCTATTGATACCATTAAAAACCACTACAATGAAGAAAATTATCAATAACTGACCTTATTATCTTTGCCTATTGAAAATTGTATAATTAGTATCAGGGTTACCCCTTGTGGTGCACTGGAGGTTAGCCTATAACACCTAGAGTGGGAGGACTTCTCAGTCCTCAGTGAATGATTATTCGAGTCATTCATATGTGGGGATGATTTGAGCACCAACAAAACTTCAGGAGGAGGATTTTGCAAGTAATAGTTTTATGTCTGATTTCCTAACTGAGGTGTGAATGCATAGTACATGAATTTTTTTATTTTGTTTATTTGTTGTCATTGTCAAGGGTTTTTCTAGGTTTAACAATGGTTTTAGCCTTACCTTGCCATTTCCTGGATAGGCATGGTGTGACGGGATTTATCTCTGGTTGAGGTTTGGATTACCAGAAGATTTTTTCATTCGTGTGAGGTGGTATTAGGAAAATTCCCAAGGGTTGGGGGCATGGATGGTTTTCTTTGGGAAGCCCTCGACATGTGGGTGTAGACATGAAAATTCCTCAAGCGATGATAAAGGAATTCTGAGGCATCCAAGCTTGTTTTGGTTTTGTGATCTCTTGAGCAGTTTTGGTGGGATCATGGTAAATGGTAGTTTGAGGGTGGAGGTGGTTTAACCTCTGGATTCCTTTCATTTTGTATATCTTGGTTTATCCCATGAGATACCACATTCATGCTTGGAATATGGCAGGGGGGTGATTGGCTAAAAGAAAGATTTGTTTAGCTCAATCTATGGTTGGGTGGTATGTGGAAATCCCTAACTTTGTTGCCTTTTTCATATGTTAATATGAGTTGTTTTCCTATCATGATTTAATAACATTTGTACTTGTTATTATGTTACTTTGATGGTTGTTTTTTCATGGTTAATATTCTAGTTATATGCTAGTTATAAGCATGGTTCTATAATATGTTTTAGCTATGGATCTTATTATGCTTTGATAAGTTGATGAATGGTTAATGAATGCATGGGCTAATAAGTGTTATTGCAACTACTTGAGAGGGCATTAGATCTTATCGGTGATTTTCAACTAAATTAAAAAGATTTACGCTCAGATATGCATTCATGACCTGTAGCTTAAATTTTTACCATGTGTTTGACAAAATGCCTAGTATGCTCTAGTCAATCTATGTCAAGTTTCTAATTCAAGTTTGAATGATTAACATTTTCATCATGTCATTGATTATTCTGAGAAGTTACATGAAATTTTGGGCACTGGTAAAAAGGATAGCCTAGAAATGTGGCTCAGATCTTGAGACCACACCCTCTGAACTAAATATTTTGGGTTATAACTGCATAGAGATATTATTGTGAATGAAGTTGGAGGCTTATAACCACACCCATGCCTTGTCATGCATGTAGTTGGGGGCTTAGGATAGTCAAAAAGAGTCTCAACTCATGGTTTGGTTACCTTTGGTGGTCCTTCACCTCCTGAGTGTCCCGAATCCATGAGAGATGACGTGAGTTGTTAGTTTTCATCCCACTTCCATAACTGGAGGTTGGAGGTTGGGTCATGTCATAGTAACTCTTTGCCTCATGTTTACCCTAATAGGCCAGTGAAATTGGGTAAATGTCGGAGGGCACAGTTACAATTTTTACATAACCAACAACTAGATTTGGAATTTAACTGTAAAAAATAAAGTCTTTTCTCTCATCAACCCAGCTCACTTCTAAACGTCCTCTAACATCGCACTAGAATAAACATGGTGTGATGATATTTATTTCTAGTTCAGCTTCGGATTGACAAATGATTTTGGATCCAAGTGAGGTGGTATCATGAAAATTCCTATGGGTTGGGGGTGGATATGGTTTTCTCTAGAATCCCTCGACGGGTAGGTGGAGATAGAAAAATTCCTCCAGGGATGGTGAAGGAATTCTAAGGCATCCAAGCTTGTTTTGGTTTTTTGATCTCTTGACCAATTTTGGTGGGATCACGATAGTTTGAGGGCGGAGGTGGGTTGACGTCATGATTCCCTTGGTTTTTTAGTCTTGGTTTATCCCATGAGGTTCCAAATTCATGCTTGGAATATGGCTCGAGGGTGATTAACTAAAAGAAATATTTGATTCAGCTCAATCGATGGTTGGGTGGTACATGAAAGTCCCTAGTTTGGTTGGATTTTGCATATGTTAATAAGAGCTATTTCTCTATCATTATTTAAGAACATCTGTACTTGTTATTATTTTTCTTCGATGGTTGTTTTTCATGGTTAATATTCTGGTTATATGTTGGTTATAAACATGGGTTTATAATATGTTCTAGTTATGGATCTTATTATGCTTTAACAAGTTGATGAATGGTTGATGAATGCATGGGCTAACAAGTGTTGTTTTAGCTACTTGAGAGGGAATTAGACATTCTCGGTGATTTTCAGCTAAAGTACTAAGATTTAAACTCAGATATGCATTCATGACCTTTAGCTTACATGTTTTCCATGTGTTTGATGAAATGCCTAGCATGTTCTAGTCATTCTAGGTCAAGTTTGAGTGATTAGCATTGTCATAATGTCATTTATCATTCTGAGAAGCTACAAGTAGTTCTAGACAGTGGTCTAGAGGTTGGCCTGGAAAAGTGGCTCAGATATTGGGATTGCACCATTTGAACATAAGATTTTGGGCTATAACTACATGAGGCAGTGTTGTGCATGCGGTTGGAGTCCTAGAACCACACCTAGGGCTTGTCATGCATTTGATTGGGGGCTTAGGGCGCTAAAAAAGAGCCCCAACGTAGGGTTTGGTCACTTGGCATGGTCCTTTGGCCTTTGAGCATTCCTGAAGCCCTAAGGGATGTTGTGAGTTGTTAGTTGTCGGCCCCACTTTCATAATTGGAACTTGGACATCGAGTCATGTCATAGTAACTCTTTTCTTGATGTTTACCTTGAAAGGCTAGTGAAGTTGGGTAAATGTGGGAGGGGCGGTTACAGTTTTTACATAACCAACAACCATATTTTGAAGTTAATTGTAAAAAATTAAGTCGTGACTCTTATCGACCCCACTCACTTTTAAACGTCAATTTGACATTGGACCAGAAAATAAGTCCTGCAATTAAAAATCAACAACATAACTAAGAGTAATTACAAATAATATTTGAATAATCACTTTGCATACTTCTGAGTAGACCGATATTGGAAAAAAAAAATTACAAATTGGAAAACTTGAGTGCCACACGACTATAACATATAATGTGTAAACTCTCTAAGAACTCACATACAAAACAAAGGAATCACAATGTACCTAATAAATATATCATGGAATTTTCCTCTGCCTTCAAAAAAAACTTCTATGCATACTCTTTATTATAACAACCAAAGAATCAAGCACTTAGCTAAGCATTTGATCCAAGAGGATATCTAAATTCTCAATTTGTAAAGTGTCAGGATCTCAGCAATATTAACATAAGGATGTAGTGTTCATCATTACAAATCCTACAGTGGAAACGATACCTCAATTGCAGTTTGTATGACCATTTTATAACTGTCAGAGGTTTGCAAGTCGTAAAGGAATATGGGACCCTTTATGCTTATGTGGTGACTAATTGGCCAATAAGCCATTGACACGTAGCACTCCAACATTGGCATCCTAAACTTACACAAAAGACAAAAATAAAAATATTTAATAAATATATGTAACCAAAATAAAAAAATGATTAAATGGTTTAATAATAACCATATAAAATAATATATATATATATATATATATATAGCTATATATATCTATAGATATATATATAGATATATATATATATATAGATATATATATATATATATATATATATATATATATATATATATATATATATATATATATATATATATATATATATAAACCAAAAATAATATATGCCAAAAATTTGTTAAACAAACAAAGTTACAAAAATATTTATGTAACATGGGTCCAAAAAAACCAATGTGCTTGTTGGCGGGGCATATTAAACAAACATATATTAAATGGTATATGTTTGAATGAAAACTCAAATGGTTATTATTAATGGGATTGGTTATAAACATATCCATAAACATATATATGGTTAAAGTCAAAACCATGTTAACATGAAATAATTCGATGGGTTGGTTTGTTATTCTATTAAACAACATATGCCAAATGGTCACAATTCCTGGATAATGAGTTGATGTCGATGGGAAGCATCTCGTTGCAGAAGGGCCTTGATGTATCCGCCAACAATGACATTAAATGAGTGTCATGATTAGAGACATAATGAATTTGATGTGGAATTGGTTCAGGAATGATAGACATGGAATGAAGGCTTAAGAGTATCGTAGTAGATATCAACTGAATGACTTCTCTTGAAAACATTAGCGACACCGAATGGAATTGGCAGCATTGACCCAAAACCAAAAATGGAAGCTCTGAAATGGCATGATGAACCAAAAAACAAGAAAATTTCACAACCCAACAATCATGGAGATGAAATGGAAGAGTGTCGTGTTCAAGAGTGACTTGATGCCATAATCAGTGAAATATCCTATCTTCCCAATTTCCCCAACCATTGCTGGTCAATACCTCTTTATTTTTTAACAAGCTTGAGGAGGATAACATATGCTTGATCTGTAAGTTCATCCTTCGGATGAATCCCTCTGAGTATGTTTAACAAAACCTGAGAAGGAGTGGTTCGGTCTATCATGTTTGACGAGTCAGTTATTGTTTGATGTTTTAACGAGCCTAATGAAAGTCTAACTCGAAATGCTTTTCATGTTTATAGAGTTTGAAAAAGAGGTGAAAAAGAAAACTCCAAAGGTTAATTTTCATAGATAGTCTCTTGAATCCCAAAAGGAAGAAAATAATACTCAGGAGAACCTCTTAGCCTTGTTCGACTAAGGTATTCCTTTTTCATGGTTAGTTTATCTCATTTCGGAAAAGGGTTAAACTTATACGGAGTATATGTCTGTTAATTTAGTTTAATGAGTTCAGAAAGACAAGTGATCGACAATATTTTCAAATTTAGGGAGCCCAAAAAGAGATGAAAGCGGACTCCAGGTGGGTTCCTTTTGTGTAGGTTTACAAAGTGCAAAAAAGTGATAAAAGTACGCTCCTTGGTCAAAATGACCCATTTCAATCAAGACATTGTCAAATCCATTAAAACAACTGTCATCCTACTCAAAACACCACCAAAATATTAAAAATACATGTTTCATGACAAAAAAAAGTCATATTTAGGTCAAAACATTAATAAATTAATAGTTTAATGATGAAAATGACCATAAAATATGCAAAAGGTAACTCATTTTTACCATTTCACATTTACCTCTTGGAGAGTGTGTTTTGAGTGTTTTTCCCCCAATCTTCTGTAGCTGATTGTGACCAATCCAATGGATAGTTTCAAGCATCATCACTTCTAGGTAGGAGCTAGAACCTTTCTCTTCCTTTTCATGGTTCCATTTTGTGTTTTCATGCTGATTTTAAATATTTTGAAGCCCTTAGGGTTCTAATTTCTTGCCCTAGGTCCAACACACCCCTATAATGTCGAAAGGTGCATTTATCAAGAGGAGAATACACTAGGGCCAACGTTGCAACACACTCTGTATCCTTAGGAGGGTGCATTGGGCACAACCCCCAATTTGGTTTTGCTTGTTTGTCTCAAATTTTCATTGCTTTTTTGCATGAAACTTATCCTAATGATTATCCTTGTGATGTTGCAAGTATCTATTAGAACAAAATTGCCTCGATATGGGGGGGAAAGAGAACATGAAGAACAACATTTGACTGTAGGTAATGATCCTGCCACAATCTAAAATTTAAGATATTGTGGGATTTCAAAATTCTTCTAGCTTCCTAGTATGCAGCAATAGATAGATTTATTAAGGTATATTGTTCATTAATGGGATGTTAAAGCACAAGAATTTAGACTTGGTGGAAATACACTGGAAATACAGGTAGATTAAATATGTTTCTTGACTAGTCTATCAAGTCGAGGTGCCCCATATCTTTGTCTGGTATAAGGAGTGGTGGAGAAACATTTAAAGATTATGTCAGTGCACATTGTTGACTGTGATCCCAACCAACTAAGGATGGAACACTCGACATCAAGGATGTAGTCTTCTTTCCTTTAAGAACAATCATGTTTCTTATTATGAGATTGGATGACAGTGCATCTCTTGATGTGGCGAATAAGTCAGATATGCAGTATGCTCTAGAATGTTTGGAGCCAACGGTATTCAATTGGAGTGAAAGGGTACTGGTAAACATGAAAGAGCAATTGACTAAATAAAAATATGGATAGTTGAAAAGATTTTTCTATGGGTCAATTCTGATCTCTTTTTCTCAATAGTGGATTCCACTGCTCAGGCCACAACATATTATGCTTGAGTTCGAATATCCTAGAGTCCCATGGATGAGGAGATGGGTGGATCTCATGTCTAGGTATGCAGGTCCTTCATCAATTTTCTTCACACATGTCCTCTTCATCTATTTGTGCACAAAAATTACCATGATAGAAGACTATCCATACACATGGATGGATTTCTATAGATACCCATAGCTCACACTTCCTAATGGGAAGTGATGGGTGCCATAATAAGACATTTTGACCATTTTTTTGTATTTTTAAGTTTTACAATTTTTTGTGATTTTTGATGTATCCAAGACTAAACTATTGGTTTGTACACATGCAGATATTAGAACCATTTGACCAATGGGATATTCTTATATTCATTGTGTAGGAGACCCACAAAAGGCACCAATATCAGTACATGTTGTTGCAGTAGGATGAGAGGTACTACAGGATCTTGATGTGGTCAAGACCCTGGCAGAGGTTGAGAGTCATATGGAGGGGATGACCTATGAGATAGCAGAGACCAGAATCGATGAGCTCCCTATGAGATTGTAACAACACACTATTGGCGTGCTTGGTCGTATTAGTCGACTCCTCTACAAGATGGCTCACGCAGTGGTGGGATACCATGAACACTAAAATTAGTTTACGAGGAAGCTTATAGCCATAGTTTGATTGCATGTATATTTTAGGCCATGTGGCCACAAGTGTCTTGGGTACAAATTTTGTAAAAGCAAAACTTTTATATATATATATATATATATATATATATATATATATATATATATATATATATATATATATATATATATATAGATATATATATATATATATATATATATATATCTTTAGTGTTTCTTATGGTTCTATTATTCTGTTTCAATGGGATGTGATGTGTATTGAATTAATTTACATGTGTCACAGATGTCTATTTAACACATGATTAGCAAGTGCATCTGTTAATGTATTTAGATTTCTAGAAATGTGCTGAAAATGAATGACATCAAAATATATTTCTACAAGGTGAACCCTCATGAACATGCGAAACAGTGTTGGACTTCTAACCAAATAGACGTTATTCAATTGTAGTACTACAAGCTATGAGTCGAGTCTGATGACTATATGATGGATACCAACTGCAATAACATTAGACAATAGTTCGATAATTCCACTATACTCAATGATGTTATTTGTAGAGATATAAATAAAAATGCCTTGTAAACACACTAACTCGCCATTTGGAGCATATATAGCCCAAGCTGCGGAAGAGAGGTTCCGAGTACTATGACATGCACCATCAACATAACCAATGTATGGTTTGAGGGATGTCGAAATATGCAAACCAAATGTAAAAAGGATTAACAGAAACCTAAAAAACTTCGAAGGGAACACACTGCAAACACACTCAATAACACCTATCTACAATATGTACACAGTGCACTATGCAAAAAATGAAGCATAATATTTTTTTAGTACAACACATTTCTAGGTTGCGCTAAGGGAACTCCATCAAAATCAGCTAGCTCATAGGCCCCTTTAGCAAGAATACGTTTGAAAATATATGGCCCTAGCCTTTTTGGTTCGAACTTCCTAGATCCTAATTTATCAGATTCTTGATCGTATAACATAATGAGGTGTCCTTCCAAGAATACACGAGGCTTGACACTCTTGTCACAATGCGCCTTGATAAGTTTCTTATTGGCTTCATTACGCATAGTGGCATCTCACTGGGTTTCATCTAAGCGCATCATATGTAAGAGACGTTTCTCTTCTGTGAAAGTAGCAAGGAGTAGTTTGACAACAAGTTTGAGGGATGGAATTTCACATTCAATTGGAAGGATTTATTCTAGACCATAGAATAATTGAAAAGTTTTAAATCTAGTAGCAGTCCTAATAGAAGTTCAGTATGCCCACAAACCCACATAAAGAATGAGATGCTAGTCCAATTTAGGGACCCCTATCATACGTTGAAGCATCATTTTAAGAACTTTATTAATCACCTCAACTTTCTCATTTACTTGAGGGTAGTAGGGAGTGGAATTTTTGCGGGAAAATCCCCACCTAGCAGTAAGTTCGAACATCATGTGATTGCGAAAATATTTTCCATGGTCCATAACAACAACTTATGGAACACCAAACCACACAATGACATGGTTGAAGAAACATAAAGTAACTATTTTTCCGTTATTGTTATATGTAGGCATCACCTTGACCCATTTGGTAAAATAATCAACTGCTACGATGAAATAGCCATGCCCCCAGGTTGAGTGAAGGTTACATGTCATACAATCAATGTCCCATTTCACAAAAGGAGCAATGACGCTAACATGATGCAAAGGAGTTGGTGGAGAACAATTTTTTCGATTAAAAATATGGCATGCATGACACTTATCGACAACGATGATATAGTCATAAAATATGGTAGGCTAGAATTAGCCAACACATAAGCTCTTTTGTGCGGTGGGATATCCAGAAAAATAACCGCCACATGCCCCTGAATGGAATTCATTTAATACATTTCCAACCTCCTCATGAGTGAGGCACCTTCGAAAATATGTATCGATCTCATGACGATAGAGAGTGTCTCGTGTCTAGCTTGATATCAGATACGTCATTGGTTAGAGCGAGAGGTATCAAAATGGAAAGTCTTGGTCTGGAGATATATAAGAAGGTATCCATACCATGGGTTGGATGACGAGATCAGAAACAATGAATCATCTAGAATAGAATCACTAGATGTCGTTTTAGCTTCAGAATTGGGAAAGTCACAAATCAACTCAACAAAAACTAGGGATTTCTTCGACTTGGATTTGATGAATTCCAAACTGAACTCTTGCAGGATGATAATCCAATTAGATTATTTTACCACTAGTAACCTTCGTGAGAGGATATACTTCATGCGGTTGCAATCTGAAACAATCATAATATTGTGGAGCAGGATGTAACGACGAAATCTCTAAACATCTTGAACAACTTCCAAAGCTAACTTCTCAACATGTGTGTACTTGAATTCGATATCATTGAGATTCTGACTTAAGTAATAGATAGGATGTTTATTTCCTACATCATCCTACTAAACCAATACTATAGAAATGGTAGTATTTGTAGGAGTGAGGTACATGAAATAATCATGTTGGTAATCAGGGGAGTATAAAAAATATGCCTGAACCATTACATATTTCAAGGCAATGAACGCATTTTTAGCAGTGTCATCCCAATGAAAGGGACCTCTTTCTTCAAAAACTGATTAAATCCTTTGGTTAGTTTGATTTAATTAAGAACTTTCGTCCGAAGAAAGTTAGGCTTCTCTTGGAGTCATTGAATCTGAAGGAGGGAAGAAGGAGGAGGTAGATCAATGATCGCCTAAACTTTCAAGGATCAATACAAATTCCTTGTTTTGATACAACAGATGGGAGAAGACAACCAGAGCTAATGTAAAACAAACATTTGTGCATATTAAGCCAAATTTTATAATATCTACATCGTAAAACTATGGCCATAAGATTGATCGGGTGAGCATCCCAATGTCGTGAATGAGCAGAAAAATCATCCAAATAAGGTTGCAAGATATGTTTGATGTCGTGAAAGGCATAATAGAGTTTTCCTGGTACATTGTTCCATTTAAATCATTTATTTTAGTGCAATTGGTATTAGTTGTGAAGCAGTCCCTATTGTAAAGATATGATCTCAAGGGGAGAAGTGGAGATGCTAAAATAAAGTAAGCATAGTCTTGGAAGCAACAATAGTAGTGAAGTCCAAGAAGAAATGCATCATCATTAATTGGTATTTGCAGTAGTAGCAATACCATGAGCATTTTAATTGGTATCAATATTTAATTGATACAAACGATCCATTGGTGGAGAGATTTCTTAGCCATCACCCATAAGATGTCCAAAACTAGAGGCATTCAAATCAAAGGTAGTATATGTTCAAGGGATCATATCAAATACATGCAATTTATGGAGCACCAATAGCAACAACCCTCGTAGAGATGTCTGTGAAGTAGAATGCACATCTCAACAACAAGACTCTGGTCTACACAGTCGGTGATTGCATGGGGAGAGAAAGGCATCTTGTAGCCCCTTGCCATTGATGTCAAAGGGGGAGAGAATTTGTGGAGAAGCTGTGATGGCCTATGCAGAAGAAGGTAGGCCATTAGTGTCTCATGCAATGGGATGTCTGGAAGTAGCATGAGGTTTGGACACCACATGAAGAGAAGGATGGAGTGTTACCATAAATGCCAAAGGGGGAGATTGTTGTATAGTTGGAATTGTCTAGATGACCAGTGGCCAAGTGAAGGCATTTACATGTGTGTTGGTATTAATGTCAATAGTCATGCAGGGAAGATGTTTGGGTAGTTGGCCATTAACTAATTATTTGCATGAGTTTTGGTATTGATGTCAACCAGAATAGCTTGGATGCTTGTTGTAGCAGATGTTGGCAATGATGGAATAGGAGGAATCTCATGGTAGTTGCAGGCTTCATGTAGAAAATCATCACAGTAGAAGGCTTATTGGAGAATCCATAAAATTATGATTACAGTGATGGACCATATGGAAGTCCATCATAGCTATAGTTTTCATGCTAAGGATCACCTTGGTGGTTGTGATTTCAGATCTACGGAGAGTCAAGGCACAAAATAGTGGAAGAGAGTTTGGAGACATCTTAAAGGTATCAGATGGGATCAAAGCCTACATCATATCCTCTCCATTGGAAATTGCTTTGGAAAATATTTCAAACAATATGCAGAAGTCTAGAAATGGATTGCTGGTTCAAAAGTTATGGCCTCCTGATGATGAAGGACTTGAAGTCCTAGGAAGGCTGGAATATTGGAGGTTTAACATATAAGAGATTGAAATATTAGAGGTTAGCATATCGGTGCATAGATGATCATGGATCAACATATTGGTGCATCGCTGATTGAAGGTCAATGTATCGACGCATCGGTGATCGAAGGGCAACGTATTAGTGCATCTAGACATTGGTGATCATAGGTCTAGAGATATCAGCAATCACAACATCAGAGCATAAGCCATATCAACGATCGCAACATTAGCGCATCAAAATTATCAGAGATCGCATATCAGAGGTCAGGCATACCAGCACATAGTAACTTCAGAGCATCAAGCATATCGATGCATCGTATATCAAAGGTCCAAAGACATCAGAGATCAACAGTCGCAACATCAAATCTTGGAGGAGATTAGCACATCAGAGCATCAGGCATATCAGCGATCAGAGAATCATAACTTCTGAACATGAGAACCTATTAAAAGTTGGGACATGGGTAAAGTGTCGATAGTGTTAAAAACCATTGGGAATGCCGATAAGGAATTAACAAAGGATTTCATCTCAAAACTAAAGGTGGGTGAGCCCTTTTCTCTATCCTCTAACAGGACACATGGCTACATATGATTGGTTCCGATAAAGCTATAGTGGCATTTGATGTCAGCATGACATGGTGGTATGGAAGGACATGTAGTAGGAAGTTTTGGCATTTTGAGGGGGCCTAAGGGGACAAATATGGGTGACACGTGTCACCACTCATGAGGTGCCATGTGGAGTGATGACATCATATTAGAGATCGCATATCGGAGGATGACGATGTCAGAAATTTATAACAGTTAGAAATTAGAAACCTTCAATAAGGGGGCTCTGATATTGGGCTAGTGCATGGTCAATAAGAACTTAAAGAACAAAGGGCACTAAGCACTTAAAAAGGAAAAATAGCCCTCGACAAGATAAAAAATGCTCTAGCACCTCAATGCTAAGCGACAGGTCATGACCCTTGGTCTTATGGTGAGAAATGAAGGAAGGGATAAGAGGAAGGAGCTCATCACATTGGAGGTCGACAATTGGAATATTAGAATACTACACCACCGTGAAGATTGCGATATGGAATTTCTATGAAAAGTGTAGTACAGAGAGTTAAAGTTGTATGGGTTGGCAGTTGTGAGATTGCATGTAGCAACAAAGGAGTTGGTCTTAGGAGTAATGGTGATTATCAAATATCATTGGGTTAAGGTAGCAAGGACCATGATCTTAAGGAAAGAGTGATGGGTCTACCTTGAGGTGAGACAAGCCATCTCTATGCTCTGATTACCATCTTCAGTGAGTTAAATGAATGTATGAGACTCATGAAGGAGTATTCCGGTCATCTGAGAACTAATTTCTCATCATGGAGCTCCATGCAGTCATGGGATGAAGGACTGCAAGGTCAATCACTATTTCTGCATTGTGACAGAAACTAATGGGAGACTCAACAATGGCAAGGAAGGCCATGCCTAGGTACAGTTGAGAAGCCATGCCAAAGGAAATTCAAGCTCTGTGAAACCATGAATAAGCGTGGAGAGCTTGAGTGATAGGAATGTTGTTCACAAAGAGGACTGTGCCTAGTTGGAGTGTGCAGGTGGACTGAGAATTCATTCTTAGTATGCAGAAACTATCAAAGTGCCAATTCTCATGGTTAATGTAGTTGTAGTGACTAAGTCAGACACAACAACATAATGAAGGGCCATGTTGAGGTACACTCACATAGTGTGAACATAGGACATAGTGGCAGCATCAATCGGGGGGCAGTAGAGGAACAAAACCCAAGAGCTTAGATGAGGAAATGGGGGGAAGAAGATTAGTGTCAACAGAGCTAAACGGAAAAGCTCTGAGTGTTTTCATTATGAAAATTACTTAAACCTGAGAATTCATACTACAACACTCATGATATTTCTTCTACTTGTTAGATTTAAATGAACAAGTTATTTGCAGTTTCCTACGGAAAACATCGAAATACATACACTGCAGCCTACACCATTTAAATGATATGCCGAAATAATAAAATGAACAATAGAGAAAGGTACACAAATGACATAGCTGTTTTTGGACAAACTTCCCCGAAAAAACCCAATGCAGGAAAGCTAGTGTAGTAGATCTGAGGGTTTTAGTATTATGTAGTTGTAAAATATGAATACATCTTCGGAAGCCTTCCTAATAATCCAGTTATAGAGAATAATCCTGACAAAGAGATTTGTGAGATTACCTCACATTATTACTAGGAATCCTGGCTGATCCAGCCCTAAAAAGATTGCCCCCAACTTCTTTGGTTGCCTCTGCATTGCCTCTGTGCTGTGTCTACGATAGCCCATTGTCAAGATCACTAGGGACAACATCAATCCTTTGGCTGGTCGATTTGCTACCTAGGTGATTCAATTTCTATCTCCCAGTCTCACACCTCAGATCCTTTCTTATGAAACTCGAATTCCCTTTGCAAATTTCAAACTCCCTCTTGGCTTCTACGCTGCCTCTACTTGGATTTGCATCAGTGCCTCTGGCACAATGCTGCCACTCCTGGATCTCCCTCTACCTTCTCTATTGAGTATTTTCCATCTGGGAAAGATTTACCTTTGGATACTATCTGTGCCCGTCACTGTAAGAGCTCACTTCGAATTTCTCTTTTGGGAGCTGCTCTCCAACCGAAATTTGATCTTCTAAACTCTTTGTGTATCTTTCAAATGACCCTCAACCCTCCTTAAATAATCTTCTCATTGAAATTCAATGACCCAGATTAGAAGTTAATCAATGGCTAAGAACATTTTTTCTTGATCCTCATCTTCTTCTAGAAGTTCCACCCATAGTTACATTAATACGCATTAGTTATTTTATTTTCCTAAGTTTAGACTTATGGTTCGATTAAAAATAAATAATTATTTTAATAAAACTGTCTCCATGTGGAATTTCCAAAAACACTTTCTGGTTCTTTGGAATACATGTGCCCAAGCCTCCCCGCAAAATTTGAGACTTATAGCACATTCGATGATACCATAAATCAACACTCACTATTAGCGAGGAATGTACTCTAGCAATGCCTCCCTACTGAAGCATCACTCTGACTTCATAACATCGTCCTCTGTGCTATTGATTTCTAACATGTTTTCCACAAACTACTGCATAAATGTTTCATCTGTACAACTACTGACCCTACCACTGTCAACATTGCATCCATACTGCAACTCCCTCTAAATTTCTACATCTGTGCTATTGATGGAACCGACACTACAAACTGGCCCTCAACTGCAACCTACTGCTACTACTGCATCAACAATGGAGAAACATCCATGATATAGATGCATCTCGATGCTGAAGATTTGACTATTGTTAGTCCCATGTTGTCCCTATGAATCCACTGCACTATTGTTTCTATTGAACTGTGTCACCCTACACTATTGGAACTTTGCACTATGCTACTGAGACTTCGCGTTATAACCACTACATCTATCGCTCCAACACTCCTCTTCATCATCTAACACTTCGTCCATCCTACTACTACTAATTTGGGCTCTCATAGCAAGGAATTGATCCAAGAGGTGGGATCCTCAAGGATCTTGCCCAATTGTAGATATTTCGAACTACAGCTCCAAATCAGCCCACCTCCCTTATAGAGGTAGCTCAGCTGTCATGGAGAACTCCTCCTCATCGATCTTCTTAGGCACAACCTTCGGATCGTGCTTCTCATCTTTTTCCTTCTTTCGAGAGGATACTGTGTTGCATAGTGACCCATTTCACCACACCTGAAGCATTTGATCTTTGAGACGTCCTTCTTCTTCCTTCACTGCTCCTGTTGCCCCTTAGATGCAAGGGTTTCATTCTCTTCCTGCTCCTTGGGCTTTGACCCACTCCTACTGCTTCCTTCAAGCTTACACATGACTAGATCTCTCCTCAACTCCTCTTGCTTGAGAGCTTACCACATCTCATCCCATTCGGTAAAGTCTCCCTGTCTAGGATACTTTGGGCAAGGACTTGCCACTCGTATGAGATTGAATTGAGGGCCAATCTAACCAACTCGGAACCTTGAGGCATATAACCCACAACTACTAACTCATCATGGGTCTCCTGAAGCTTCGTGAGGAATAGATCTATGAGCTCCCCCTTCTAGATATGTGTAGATCCTAGTTTCTACTCTAAGTACATCTTCCACTACTTGGAAGATCCCTGATACAACATAGAAAATTCATACCACATCTCCTTAGGAGTCCCCGTACTAGTGATGTGACAAACTACATGATCCTTCACTCCATCGAGGATCATTTGCTTTGCCTTCGCCATTTCTGCTCGGTACTTCTTCATTGGATCTTGATCTGCAGGCTCAGCTAGCATGCTATTAACATATGTCTTGAGGGAGTGCTCATCTAGAATAAATGGAATCCTTACCTTCAAGATGACATAGTTGGATGCTCCGTTGAATCTATCCTGATCCCTCAAACCATTGGTTGCCATCTATACCTCGAAAATGTCTAACTTCTCCTCTCTTCTTCCTACTACTACTGCTTAGCCAATAGGAATACAAACTTCTTGGCAGGAAGTCTATTGAGGAAAAACTCCCTCACTGTGATTCTCCTCTATTATGATGCCTTTCTGCCCAGCAAAAATGACTTGTAGAAAATTGTGTCCCACCAACTCTTCCTCATGCTGAGGCTTCAACACTAGTCCCTCTGCCATGAAAAGATTTCGACTGGAAGCCCTTCCTCTCTGTTGACCCACTTGGAGAGAGACTGCCTCGAAATTCAGCCCTCTAGCTAGGACTATGCAAACCCCTCTGGGGATTCGAAATGCTGCCTCCTGAAACTTTTTCAACCTCCTTTTTTGCTCAGCGTCAGGTTCTCTGGCATTGTTATTCTTGCTTCACCTACACTTCTTTGATACCATGTGAAAATTCCTTAAACCCGGGAATTCCTATTGCAACACTAATGATATTTCTCTTACTTGCTAGATTTACATGTGCAATTTCTTTATAATTTCCTACGACAAACATCGAAATACATAAAATGTAGCCTAAACCATTTAAACAATATACTGAAACAAGAAAATGAACAATAGAGAAAGATACACAAATGACGCAGTTGTTTTTGGACAAACAACCTGGGAAAAACCCAATGCAGGAAAAACTGTGTAGCAGATCTCAAGGTTTTATTATTATGCAGTAGTAAAATATGAATACATCTCTAGAACCCTTCTAGAAAATCCAGTTATAGAGAATAATCCTAACAGAGATATTTGTTAGATTACCTCACACTATCATTTGGAATCCTCGGTGATCCAGCCCCAGAAAGATTACCCTCGGCTTCTCTGGTTGCCTCTATGCTGCCTCTGCGTAGTGTTTGTGGTAGCCAAACATCAAGATCACTGGGGACAACGTCAATCCTCTGGCTGGTAGATTTTCTGCCTATTCAATTTATACCTCTCGGTCTCACACCCTGGATCCTGTCTTCTAAAACTCAAATTCCCTTTGCAAATTTCTGAATCCCTCCTGGCTTCTGCGCTGCCTCTGCATGGCTCTGCGTCAACCCCTTTGGCATAGTGATGCCACTATTGGATCTCCCTCTTCCTTCTCTGCTGAGTATTCTCTGACCGGGAAAGATTTCACTTCGGATACTATCCCTGCCCCTCACTGTAAAAGCTGACTTCGAATTTCTCTTCCAGTAGTTGCTTTGCTTAAAAAATTTGATCTTATGAACTCTCCGTGTATCTTCCAAATGCCCCTCAAGCCTCCTTAAATAGTCTTCTCATTGACATTCAACAACCCAGATTAGAAGCTAATCAATGGATAAGATAATTTATGCTTGATCCTCGTCTTCTTCTAGAAGTTACACCCATTGTTAGATTACTACCCATTAATTATTCTACTTTCCTAAGTTTAGACTTAGGGTCCCATTAAAATAATTAATTATTTTAATAAAACTATCTCTGTGTGGAATTTTCCAAAATGCTTTTTGGGTTCTTTGGAATACATGTGCCCAAGCCTTGATGGAAAATCTGGGACTTAGAGCACATCAGATGATATCATAAATCAACATGAATTGTTGTGTATGGCTAAGAGAGAGCCTGTTCTGTAGAGAAAGGCTGAGAGTTCCTATGCAGAGGTAAGAGACCCTAAGACATGTGCATTGTGTGAGAAAGTATGAAGATTCCTTTGCTATGTGAGCAAGGAGGAAGTTTCATGTAACCTGTGTGAGCAAGGCCGAAGTTTCTTGTGCTGTGTGAGTAAGGTCATAGTTTCCTGTGCTATATGAGAAAGGTCGAAGGTGCCTGTGTAGAGAAAGAAGGTTGAGAGATGTGTGTGCTTTGTGTAGAGGAAAAAACGAGAGATGAGTGAATGCTGATGAAGAGAAAAGAACAAAGTTTCATGGACTCTAATTTGTTGTTGAGCAGATCAAAGGGTTGCTACAGAGTGTGTGGAGTGAGCAAAGTGGGCAGAGAACAAAGTTGTTATTAGGCAGAGTGGTTGCCAAATTACAAAGAACATTTAGTTTGTATTTGATTGTGGGTTGGTTCCTGCATACAAGAAGTTTGTGCTTCCATCTCTAGTGGGTTCTTGAGAAGGCTTGGGGTTGGTGCCTCCTGCTAGTTGGCTTGCAAAAATCCAAGGAGATGCAAGTTGGTGCTTGCGAAAAAATCCGTGAGGTTGGTTCTTCACATAGTGTTTCTGGTAAGCTAGAAAGGTGTCCAGAAAAATATGCAGTTGGTGCTTCATGCTAGTCAGTTCTAGCAAACAATCAAAGGGATTTGGTTCTTCCTATGAGTGGGTGCTCACAAAACATATTGATTTAATAGAGTAGGTTCTCTTATTTACATCAATAACAAAAACAAGATTTTATGGTTTTTTCACGAAAGGGTTTCCATGTAAAAACCTTGTGTCTCATGTGTATGATACTCATGGTGTGTATGCTTCTATGTTGATTTCATGTCGTTTCCATATTACATATTGCTGCTGACTATATGGATGTGTGCCAAGCTTGAATAAGAAAATTAATTAGGCATAAGAGTTTAAAATTATCCTTAATAATTATTAACTCCTCCCCCTCAGTATTATCATTGTTTCCAACACAAGGAGACTGAGCAATGGGATCGTTGGTGAGCTTGGTCAAATTCGGAAATTTGAGATTCGCCACGAATGAAAACTTATTGTTAAGGTATGATGGAGGATATCCTGGATAAGAAGGGATAACCTGAGAAACGAGTATCTGTGTCCTGGGATAGGAAGGATTTTGATTAGCCATTATACACATAACCCTACTGCCAAGTGTGAGGATGACCTTGCAAAGGTTAGAATGATTGAGTTTGGACTTGATGACCATAAGGCATCTGAGGGATACCTTGATACAGTGGATATGGTTTCCCAGTGGGATTTTACAACATCCCAACATAAGTTGGATTCCATTGTGGTTGTTCCTGTGCCATACCATATAAACCATCTGAGCTTGAGGAAAGGCCTACCTTAACTGTTGTGAGTGTAAGATTCCTTAAAGAGGCTAGGTATACATGGGATGACATGCACCAAATACCAATGGAATGGGTTTTTTTAAAGGTACAAACTGTAAAGGTTGACTTACATTCATTTGAATTTGGACAGGTTCAGACATGGGTTGTTGAATAGAAATATGTAAAGTAAAACACAACTAAACTAGGTTGAATAGTTAAAGTAGGTTTCCAAACACTACGATTCATTCCTGAATAAGGAAGACTCATTTGAGGCTGAGAACTAATTTGAGCAGATGGAAATGAACCTACAATAGGTTTCCCCCAAGCCGAAAGAGGAGGGTAATATAGAGGAAACTACACCCAAAGAAGAGGTTTCCTAATAGGAGATGGATTGGGTTCTTGTAAATAACCATGTCCACTAACATAAGGGCTAGTCTTCTCCTAAAATGCAAGTGTAGATGGAGGAATAGGATCAGACTGTGTAGCACCCATTAACAAAGTGCCAGACATAATTCCATGTGTAGATGTCATGGGAGAGGTACATGGACTGGATGCTGCACTAGAGGAGGTACCAGACAAGGATTGGTAACCAGGCGCGATGGATGGGACACCATATAAATGTGCCTTTGGTGTGGCTACAAACATGGATGAGGTTGCAACTTGGGTTGTCTCAACCATGGTAGAAAATATAGTATCGAAAACTAAAGAAGACTTAGTCATGGTTAATCTCAAAGACGATTTCCAAACAAAACTCAGAGGTGAGTTGAAAGGAAAATAACTACATAAAGGAGGTTGAAATGGAGTATGAGGAGATATAAAAGGATGGGCCTAATAAAAATGAGTCCTTTCTCAAATGGGAGATGTGGTTTGAGGCTCTTTCTATGGAATCTCTTTGATACTCACAAGACCAGGTGGAATGGGTTCATCATCAGGTCTAAGATATATAGTTTGGGGTTGTGTCTGACACAATAGAAGAGAATTAGAAGGTCCTGAAGTAATAGGTGAATATGGTTGAGGTACCTCAGGTTGTATAATCTTGGGTTGCATTTTCTCTGACTCAGGAAGGGCCAATTCAATAACCTTAGGTAAAGAGATTTCAGGTGCTTCGATATTGACTATGTTAGAGTCAACAACCAATGGAGAGGTAATTGTAGGCTCTGTACTCATAGGGAAAGATGATTCTGGTGGATCTATCTTAGATGGATGACCATAAGTAATGACCCTTGAAGTACTGGATTTGTTAGTTTGCATTTTCTTATGCTTATGACTATGGCCACGAGTTTCCTCTGGTGGAAGAGGAGGCTTATTTTGTATTCTACATGAACGATGGGGTAAAGGGTCTTGTTCTTCCACGGTGGATTAATAAATTTTAACAATTAGCACAAAAAGAAAATCAAAGAGGGTAAACTAGGCATAAAGGTTTACCAAGAAACAATGAACTATAATATAAAACCTTGGAGAACCAAGGATTTACATACGGGTAGACAATCTTCCCAAGGGTTGTGTTTGGTGTATCACAGTGTACAAGGCGACTGACTCGGTTACCTATGGTGAGGACAAAAACCTATGGTGGACTTCCAAAATATACTCGACCGTACATGGAAGTATAGTCTATGTTAGTGTTGTCTAATGCGTAACCATACGATGAGAGTGTTCCCATATACTTTTCATGCATGGAGTGCCATCCAATATACCCACAGGTACGTGGAGAATTATCTGATACACTTATGTACATGGAACGAGATATCACCCCCAGAATGAAACGCTGGTAAAAAGGGATAGCTCCTATGTTTATAGATGCCATAACATGTATCTAGGTTATACCTCTAGATGTTTCCATTAATGTTACAATTTTTCCTTAGGTTGATTCAATAAATTTTAAAGTTTATCTTGATTTAAGTTTCGCTTTTCAAGGTTTCACTGCGAATTTGACCTGAATATCCTAAAATGCAAGCTAGCATGTAAAACGAAATTTTCATTTCAATGAAAATCTATTTATGGGAGGGAAGAGAACAAAGTATATGCAAAATACAAGATGCAACAAACAATATTTGTAAATAAATTCCCCTAATGCAACTATTTCTAACTATAATTTTTCACTCACAAAACCCTAGATTCAATGTGTAATGCATAATATTTTCCTTTTCAATTCCACTTAATTTTTAGATGAAAACTAAGATATTCACCTAATCACTGATTAAAAAATATTTTTAGAACGATGAATGAAACACCAATTCCTTCAAGCAATCAAATGATCAAGAAATTAATTTTCTAATGACCTAATGCCAAGAAGAAAGTAAAACCCAAAAAAAAATCTTATCAAAGGCACTCAAAACCAAAGCCAAACTAGATGAAGGCTTTTGAGAGGGCTAAACACACTCAAGGACATAAGGAGGACCATCTGGAATCAAGTTAATCAGAGAGAAAGGCATAAAAAAGTAATTTTTGCATGAAATAGGGGTTAGCGTAGGTGTAAAGAGGCTACTAGTTATCTTCAATATAGGTACATAAAAGGCTAGGTTTCAGCAGACTAGGGGGTACCTTGATCAGGGAAAAACGATTTTCTGACACAATAAGTCAAATTCATCTAAATGAAATGTCTTCCTAAGGTTAATTCAAGCTAAGTGAGACACTGGAGGTCTATTGAGGATGTGTAATGAGGGAGAAAGTGAAGGAAACCATTAAGGTAATGAATTAGTTCCCAGTATAGTTGCCAAATTTTTATACAAAATCTATGATTGTGGACAAAAGTGTCTTCCCTCTAAAACAACATAAATCAAATACTATAAATTTTTCCTTATAAGAATTGGAGAATGGAAAGATGCTTACTTGTGATCTGTCGCAATCTCTTCTCTCCTCTTAGCTTGTCAGCTCCAACCATAGCTCTGAGCATTATAATTAGAACTTACACAAACAAACAACACAAGCCAAAGATCTATGTAGAATTATCCAATCATTCTATTCAATGGATCAAAATAGCATTGAAACACAGGTACATAAGCATATTAACATAACACTAGTAGGAAAATAGTATACTCTTTGTATCAAAATGAAAGGGAGAAAGTTTACAACCAAAAGTGGATGTTGATCTTGTAGAGAACCTCCCAAGTTGAAGTTTCCTTCCTTGACACAATGTACATCTCTAAATCCACCCTATTGCATGGGAATGATGTATCTCTTATGATCAAAGAAACAACATAAGGGTATGATTAATCTGCAAAAGCCAACCCCTAGCTTGTGGATGGAAGTAAATATATAGCAGAGGATTGTAGTTTGGGAATTATTATCCATTTACCAATCTAGGCTTGAGATCCACTCTTGATGGGAGGATGATCTCAAGGGATAAGAGGTGAAAACTCCAAAGTAGGGGAGATAGAATTAGTTGTAACAACTCCTGGAAGCTTCTGGAAGAGGAAGATTTGAAATTATTTTTATTTTTCGTGAATTTCTAGAATCAACGCACCCCTAATAAGGGAAACCTGCTCTAATAAGAGCAAATGCAGAACTGAGCAACCTGCCACTCAAAGAAGGTGCCTAAATGGCCAAGGTGTGTTGGGCCTTAAAAGCACTAGAATGAAGCAGTCAAAGTCACAAACTCAAGGATTTCTGAGAGTCATGCTTAGGGCTTTTTGTAGGGATGATGACAAGGTGTTCATGGATGTTGATTAATCCAGTTTGTAGGCCTATTAACCAGATGTGACAAAATGGCCTATAAAAATCATTCAAAAAACCTGACTTAAATCCTTAGCTAATATGCACCTAGAAATAAAAATAAAACTTTCTTACAAAACGGGAAAATCTTTGTGTAAAATAACGTGAAAATTAATGTTTAGAAGCATTGTGTGGGATGGACGTGTGATGAAAAAGTGTGTAGAGAGGGAACACATGTAGAAGTGTAGAAATGGGGGAATAAAGGTTCTCCCACACATATCCCTCTTGCGCATATCCTTATGTAGAGAAGTAGCTTAGCAAAAAATTGAAATCGGTATTGCTAGTGATAAAGGTAAGTATTTTCGAAATTTATTCGGGGAATCGATGCATAATCAAGACATCATTCAAGTGCTTAATAACATATTAAAAATTTAATCAAGCCTTAATCCCTTGAGTGAAAAAAGCTCCCTTGTTGGTAAATCTAAGTATTTTCACCATTAATTGGACACTTAATCAATGTATGTTGACTCAGATATTGTAGGTGGCATACATAGCAGTAGGACCACCATCACATATGTTTTTACTGTATCTGGAACAATAAGAACACATTGAGACAAATTATGGAGTTGTTGTCACAATACTTGCCAACATAAATTTTCCAAGTTATCTAATATTAGCACCATTTTTTTGCCAAATTTCGCTCGTTGTTCCACAACCACAAACATCCCATAGTTCAAAGCACAAATGGAATATGGTTGACTGAGGACACAAAAAAGTAATTTGCAATGATTGGAAAATGCTACATGTGTCTATGAGGTTTTTGATTTCAAGAAAATTGTCATGTTTGTTTCTCTTTGCATCAGCATCTTTGAATTAGCACCTTTGTTACCAAAACAAGCTAATGAAAAATATTTCTCACTTACGTTACGACGAGCTTGATATCAACAATAATCGTCGAATAATGATGTGCTTCAATTTATAATTTTGAAATACCATTTTTTAGTAGATAAACATATAAAGTCGCTTTAAACTACAACTTACATTGAAATGGAAATATTTGAAGCTTAAGTCTAGAATTATTTTTGATGCATGCACATCAAATTAATTTTGATCATATTTCCCTAGCTAAATAAGCTGATAAAATAGCATAAATACTCAAATTGATACAGACAGGTTAGTGAGAATGTATTTTTAATTAAATACTGGAGTTTGAAGCATACATGGTTTGGACCACACCAATATTCCATCCTCATATGAAATAAAATGAGCCAATGTCTACATAGTAGCGGGGATAATTAATCATCCACTTTTATTTGGTACCCGATATACAAGTAAATGAAACTTTTCAGGCCCAAAACTTTAATAAACCAAAATCGTTAATTAATTGATTAATATGTAGTGTTGTACAAGAGTTCTTTGTCACACACATTAAAAAGACACTTAATTTAATATTGGATAATAAGTATTAGTTGACAAATGTGTGGTCACAAATGCATTTAGAATCCGGGAAGCGTGAATACCGAGATTCACTGATTCTAATGAAATAAAAAGGATTGAAGTATACATGGTTTCTCCCATGCCAGTATTGCATCTCGATAGAAAATAAAATGAGCTCACTTTGACATAGTAGTGGGGACAGTTAATCACCCAACCTTATTTCACTCTCGATACACACGTAAACCAAATTTTTCATGCCCATATTTTTAATAAGTCGAAACCACTAATTAATTGATTAGTATGTAGTGTTGTGTGGGAGAGAGGCATGTGGAAGAAGTGTGTGAATGGAGAATGTATGCGGAGGTGTAGAAAATTTGGAAGAAAGTTTGTGTTCCTTACTCCACACACCTGTTCTCCCGCACAACACTTTCTCACACATTAAAAAAACACATCATTTAATATTGGATGATAAGTATTTAATTGAAAAATGTGAGATCACAAATGCACTTAGTATACAGGAGATGTGAAAACCAAGATTCGTTGATTGTACTTTCATAATTTTTTAAATGGATAGAAAGATTGGTGTGAAAGAAACATTAAAATAAACATATAAATATTGAACACAAATCTAGTCAAAGTAAAACATTGGCTAGTAATGAAGCGAGTTATAAGAGTTAATGTTATTAATGGTATTTTGATTATGCCTTGATTCACTAAATAAATGCTGAAAAGACTTACATTTACTATCAAGGGAGCTTTAGTTAATCGTAAAATTATGCCTTAATTAATTTTATAATATGTGTTAGTCCATGGTGTGGGAAGTTGATTGAGGTTAGGGGAGAGACCCCACATTCGATATCAACTGCTGATTACGGTGGAATGATTAGAGTCGTCAAACATAGTTTTCAAAACCGCACATTAGATCATTTGCAAAGCCGTTTTGACACAACTCCTTTGCATCCCAATATGAAATAAAACGAGCCCACGTCGACATAGTAGTGGGGACAATTAATAATTGTAAACCAAAATTTTCATGCCCAAAACATTAATAAGCTAAAACCACTAACTAATTGATTAATATGTAGTGTTGTGCGAGAGAAAAATGTGCGAAAAAAATGGATGAAGGGCGAATGTATACAGAGATGCAGAACATTGCGAAACAAAATTTGTGTTCCTTGCTCCACAAACTCATTTTCCTATACAATATCTATTCCTCACACACATTTAAAAGAAAATTCATTTAATATTGGATAGTAAGTATTTAATTGATAAATGTGAGATCACAAATTCACTTAATATTCAGAAAGTGTGAATACCAAGATTCAATAATTCTAATGAAATTACAAACATTGAAGCATACATGGTTTGGCTCACACCATTATTGCATCTCTATATCAAATAAAACGATCCCACGTTGACATAGTAGTGGGGACAGTTAATTTCCCACCCTTATTTAACACTTGATATACATGTAAACCAAACTTTTCATACCATAAAATTTAATAAGCTAAAACTGTTAATTAATTGATTAATATGTAGTGTTGTGTGGGATGAAGGTGCGCAGAAGAAGTATGCGAAAGGGGAATGTATGCAAAGGTGCGGAACATTTTGGAAGAAATTTTGTGTTTCCTGTACCGACACACCCGTTCTCGAACACAACACTTCTTCCTCACATACATTAAAAAGACACTTCATTTAATATTGGAAAATAATCATTTAATTAACAAATGTGAGATCACAAATGCACTTAGTATTTGGCAAATGTGAATACCAAAATTTGTTGATTCTAAATTGATAAAGTTTTTAAATGAATAGGAGTATAGGTGCGAAAGAAACATCAAAATAAACATATAAATATTGAACACAAATCTAGCCAAAGTAAAACATTGGATAGTAATGAAGGAAGTTATTAGAATTAATGCTATTAAACACTCAAAGGATGTCTTGATTACACATCAATTCACCAAATAAATGTCGAAAGGACTTACATTTACCGATAGGGGAGCTTCAGTTAACTGTAAGATTAATCCTTAGCTAATTTTTTAATAAGATGTAGGAAGTTTATTGAGGTTAGGGATTAATTAATATTTTAATATGCACTAGTCCACGATGCAAGAAGTTGATTGAGGTTAGGGGAGGGACCCTACATTTGATATTAGCCGTTGATTATGGTGGAATGATCCGCACCATTGAACATAGTTTTTAGAACTGCACACCAGATCATTCAAAACGCAGTTTTGGCACAACTCCTTTGCATCCTGATATCAAATAAAATGAGCCCACATTAACATAGTAGTGGGGATGGTTAATCGCTCACTCTTATTTTTCACCTGATATACACGTAAACTAAACTTTTCATGGTACAAACTTTAATAATCTGAAACCGATAATTAATTGATTAATATGTAGTGTTTTGCGAGAGAGAGGTATGCGGAAGAAGTGTGCCAAGGGGGAATGTATGCAGAAATGTGAAACATTGCAGATGAAAGTTTGTGTTCCTTTCTCCGCACACCCATTCTCCTGCACAACACTTCTTTCTCACACACATTAAAAATACAATTCATTTAATATTGGATGCTAAGTTTCTGCTTAAAGTTAAAATAATTTCATGTGTGTGGAAGAAAGTTTCTTCTACACCTCTTTCTCACACACATTAAAAATACAATTCATTTAATATTGGATGCTAAGTTTCTGCTTAAAGTTAAAATAATTTCATGTGTGTGGAAGAAAGTTTCTTCTACACCCCCGTTCTCTCACACATACACCCTTTTCCACACATCCCTCACTCAATACACTTGTTCTCCCACACAACTGAATTTGTAGAAGTTTAAAATATATATATTTTAAATGAAATAAGAGGTAAATGCACTAGTAGTGCATGTACTAGTGTCAATTTCAGTGTTAGAGCACTCATCGATGGAATGACCCCACCCCGCCTCGCTTATGTAAAGGACCAGTGTAGAACTCTGTGTTAATGTCAGTGCTACATCACTAACTAATGGAATGGGCATTTACAAAATTAGTCTTATTTTCATTTTATAATGATGTGTCAGGCACTAAAAAACACTGAAATTAAGTTGCCCTCCACCAGGGGAATTATGTCACATCAAGGCTCACTCAAGAAATGGAAAATTAGAAATAATATTTTAAAAAATTAGGAAAGTATTTTTTAAAATATATGGGAAAATGCAAATATTCAACATTTTCCAATTTTTTTGGTTAAAGTTACTATAAAGTCACAAAAACTTGGCAAACTAATCCATAGTGAAGGGAATTTGATCGTAGGGTGATTTCTATAGTCCTTGGTAGAGGCAGGAACTAAAAATAAAATGTGGTTTGGTTTTTATTTAATTAAATCAAGGATAGAGCAATAGACTATTAGTTTAAGAATTCTTTTAGATGCAGTGAAAGACTAAACTTAACAAAGTAATTCATGATTTCTATTAAGTCTATTCGAGATAAATCAATTGCTCCTAAATAGTTAAGCCTGTCTTTATCCATCTTAATTATAGATGTATCAAGCATGGAGAGGGATCAAGCCTTTTAAGGTGCAAACATTTTCTCAATTTTTGCACTAAAAAAAGAGGTTTACATGAATCTATACCCATTTAATTGATAATTATAATTATTATTTTTATTTATTTATTTTGAGAGATCTTAACTCTATATCTAGTAAAGGTAGTAAAGGTGCAAATCTTTAAAGGTGCAAATCTTTTTTTGAGTGAAAAATTTGAGAAAAAATTTACACTTCTAAATATTTGATGCTCTAGGCTTGATAAATCTACAATTAAAATAAATCTAAATTGATTTTTAAAGGTTTATTTTTTTTAAATAAATTTAATTCAAAAACATAAGATAAAATTGTATGTTCGAATTCCCATAAAACTAAAGGGGAAAAACAAGTGGAACAGTTAATCTTCAACATGAAATCTGCTCACTGCACATTGAGAAGCGGGTGATCAGTATATCAGATAAAAGTGGGTGATCGGTATATCAAATTAGACAAATTTATAAATTTAATTCTGAGCATAATAGAGCCTTTGGCCATTTCTCCATGCAGCCCCTTTGTGTGGAAAACGTCAAATTACTTTGCTATTTGGAATTTGCAGCGAGTTGACAGCATGACGATCTGATTGCGTTCGTTTTGTTTCGTTGTGTTTTTATCATTCGTTAGTCGAGAGGCGTTAGGACAGTAGATATCTGAAAAAGTAAGAATGAATATGAACGAATCCAATTCCTTTTCTTCTGTGGCAGAGTGATCCTATCAAAATTAATTTGCCTATCCTTCCAATCACTTCAAACCCTACTCTATTTCACCTCGCGCTACAAAATCCAGACGCCATGCCCGAGGAGGAAATGTTACAGGTGTCTGTGGATGATACAAGCGCAGAGCACTCAAATTGACCCCACAGTTTTGAAAAATCGACCCACGTCTTCAAAGAAAGCCAGTCAGATTGAAACTACCTTCTTTTCCAGGTATAGCGAAATTCTGAAGATTGAAGTTCTAGTAAATGATTAGAAACGCCGAATTTGGTGATTGATATATTCGGTGATTTTGAACTCCACAATGTTTAATTTATAATAGTTTGAATTAGCTGGGTCAATCCAAAAATTGCTAAAACTCAAGGGTGTAGTTATCAATTACTGAAATTGCGGAGTCTACTCAGTAGAATCGACCCGGTTTCGATTTTTCATGTAGTCAAATGAATACATTTGATTAATCCAATCGATCCCATCATCTTGTCTCGTTATCGAGGCGGTAATCCTCTCAGAGTCAATGACTCGGCCACCATTGTTATTGCTCACGTGAAACCCTATTTTTTTCTTATAAAGTAAACAAAACACAGTATACGTTTGATTCAAACTCCAGAATGAATATGGTCATAAACTCCGGAATGAGGAGGGAAGCCACAAATCATAGAAATTTCTCTTCTGGATTGCTGTGAATGGAAACTTAATTCACTCATAGGGCCCACACTATACCACCATCTCCTTACTCATATATATATATATATATATGGACCTTGCACTCCTCCATATTCATCTCTACTTTTTGTCGATGCGTCTTGTCGTCTTTGTAGTTACAGAATTGGCCTGGCCATGTTTTCTTGAACGAATTTAGGGGGCTGCGAACCATTTCTGGTTAGTGTTGATCCTGATAGTGCAAAAAAAATCATGCACACAACTCTTGAAAAAATTGGAATAACAAAAACTACCTACTTTAAGATATGGCTAGTTATTTACATGTCTGGAGTGCGTGTCGAAAAAATAAATAATGTAACAAAATAAAAACATGAAAAAATTGTTTTTTTAATGATAAATTGTGGGAAAAATGTAAATTAAGAATTTCACATGAATGAACTCAAGTATTTTCAAACTAATTTTAAAACAATTTAAACCAAAGTGATAGATGCATAGCCTTTCAGTCTTTGTGGGGGTTCATATTTTGTTTTTAATTGAGAAATAGTTTTCACAAGTGGCCTTTGCACTCCACATAATGAAAACTTCTTTTGCACCTCTACATTGTACACAATGAAAGCTAAAACCTAAGATATTCACACTTTACAATTGTTATAGTAGTTGTCCAGAATTTGACCAGGTCTTATTTTAAATTCATATTAAGCTGCTGAATTAAATAGAGGCAAGCCAAACACTCAACAATATTATATATCAACCAAGTGCATAACCAGAAATTTAAGCCTCACAAAATTAATATATCAATTTCACTCCAAGGTGTAGAGAAAACTTTCATTGTGCCATCCAGAGGTGCGGAGAAAGCTTCATTGTGTAGAGTGCAAAAGCGTGGATGAAGCTTTCATTGTGCCAAGTGCGGATGAAACACAATGAAATTCCTCCCCCCTCCCCCCCCCCCCTCCACCTTTGCCATGAACTCAATAGAATTAACTCAATTAAAAATAAAAGATTAAAACATATAATATATTCCAAACTTTATATTAAATAGAACTAAAAATCTTCGATAATCAAAATAATAAAAGTTGAACTCAATACCTAGTATTAAAAAATTAATTAAGGCTTAGTTGGACTATTAACATCTATTCAACGCTTAAAATACTTTATTTTGACACATTGTGTAATGATTACTGATTGAAAACATATCAATAAGATCGTATTCATGCATATTATAAAATAGGCTTTTCGACCAATCAGCGTATGTAATCAACACATCATTTGAGTGCTAAATAACATTTACTGCTTGTAAGAAAATCAAGAAGATGCACATGACTCTTTAGTCAGTATACATCATAACAAACTGAAACGATGTATGTACGAAGGTGTTAAAGTGGGGGAATAATGGTTATGACGTTGCACACACTTCTCTTTCGCATAACCTTCCAATGTTATTCGACCCCGCACACTCAGATAGATTACAATGAATTCAAACCCACTTGTGTGGAACATTATTGTAGGTCAACTTATAGTTATGCTATTCTAACTACTCATATACTACAATTACAATATTTCCATATCTTTAGCAGATAAATAGCTTACTAAATAAATGAAATTGGCATTGCTAATGATAAATCTAAGTCTATTGATGCATGTGAGGAAGAAGTGTTGTGCGGAACAGGGTGTGTAGAGCAAGGAACATATCTTTTTTTTCAGAATGTTTTGTACCTCCACATACATTCTTGCACACTAATTATTAATAAATTAATTAGCAGTTGGCTTATTAAAGTTTGGGGCATGAAAGGTTTGGGTTACATGTATATCATGTGCGAAATAAGGGTAGGAGATTAACATATAAAGGTTGATTTGTTGACAACCAATAGTAATTACATAATTCTTTCAAGTAATTGCTACTAAGCACTGGAATTCCCAATTGATTATGAGTCGATTTCACTCAATAAATATTGAAAAGACTCAAGAACTATTCCACAATCATTTCCACAAGCCACACCTCCTCTCTCTGTACAATAGAATCTTTCTTCGCACCTCTGCATTGTGTAAAATGAAAGATAAACCATGAGATATGCACACTTTGCAGTTGTTATAGTAGTTTCCCCAAACCACATAAGATATAGAGAAATTGGCCACATCTTATATGAAATTCATATTAAGTAGTTGGATTAAATGGAGGCAAGGAGAAAAACTAACAATATTATATATCAAGCAAGTGGATACTCATAAATTTAAGTCCCACAAAATCAGTATATCAATGTCACTCCAAGGTACGAAGGAAGATTTCATTGTGTTAAATGCAGAGGTGTGGAAAAATATTTCATCGTACGAAGTGTGGAAGTGCAGAGAAAGCTTTCATTCTGCAGAGTGGAAAGGAAGGGCAATGAAAGATTCCTCCACATCTCCACACTTTGCACACTAAAATTAATTCAATTAAAAATAAACTATTAAAACATATAACATCTTTCAAACTTTAAAAGATTAAAACATATAATATATTTTGAACATTTTAGTAAATATAACTATAAAGCTTCAATAACAAAAATAATAAAAGTTGTACATTATATATTTTCATTGGATCTTTTATTGACCAGTGCAGGATCTTCCAGTGACAAATATTGACTATGGTGTAGAGGACTCTGCACCTAGTAAAAAGATAATAATTTAGAATTAGTCATACTATTAACATCTATTCAACACTTTATAACAATATTTCTATGCATTGTATAATGATTATTGGTTGTAAACATATCAATAAGATCGTATCCATCCATATTATAAAATCATATTTTCAGCATTTATTCAAGGAATCGATACATAATCAACACATCGTTCGAGTGCTTAATAACATTTACTGCTTGTAAAAAATTCAAGAAGATTCACAAGAATCCACAATGAGTATCTATCGTAGCATATTGAAATGATGTGTGTACAGAGATGTCAAAGTGGGAAAGTAATGTTTCTGCCTCACACACTCTTCTTCCACATATCCTTTTAATGTTGTTTGGCCCCAAATGTTCAAATAGATTACAATCATCTTCAAACCCACCAGTGTGGAAGGTGATTGGAGGTTAGCTTCTCTTTATGTTATTCTAACTACCTTTATACTGTAATCACAATATTTTCATATCCTTATGTAGAGAAATAACTTACTAGAAAATAAGTAACTTATCAGATAATCAAAATCAACATTGCTAATGATAAATCTAAGTCTATTAATGTGTGTGAGGAAGATGTGTTATGCGAGCGAGAGAGTGAGAAGTAAGGAACAAAAAAGTTATTCCTCAATGTTTTGTACCTCCACGTACATTCCCACATACTAAATTTTAATATATTAATTAGAGGTTTTGACTTATTAAAGTTTGGGTTACATGTATATTGGGTGTGAAATAACAATGGGTTATTGACATATATAAGGGGGGTTTTTTTATTTGTTTAGAACCAATAATAATTACATAATGTTTTAAAGCAAATGCTACTAAGCATTGGAATGTTCAACTGATTACAAATCAATTCACTTAATAAACACTAAGAAAACTCAAGAAATGTATGTCAAATGAAATGAAAATTGACATCTTGTAGTGTGCAAAGTAATGACATATAGCCCAAAACAAGCAAACGCGACAATATTCTTATGTGGAAAAAATAAGTGACAGAGGGAAATACAGTACACTAGCCACGTGATACTTAGTTATTCATTTTCGAAGTGAATTCATAGTGTATCATGTAGAGCGAGGGGAGGGAGTACCCTAATATAATCCTTGAGACGAGGAACTTTATGTCATTTAGTCAAAGAATTAGTACGGGTCTTTATCTGATTAACATATGTCACTATTATAGGGGCTAAATGAAAGCGTGTTATCCATATAATTTGTACATGTTAACAACTAAAACAACTCAACATACAACGTTATAATAAAGGATTACTAAGAAAGTAAGCATTTTTCTTTCCATAATGAAAGTGATTTACCATCGTAATGGAATGGTAATGTTAATCCTTGCAATGAGAGCATTAATGCATGTACTTTAACTAAATATTATATCACAATATCTTTGTAATTACAGCAAGCGGTGTACAAACTGTTGAAAGCATTGAGTAACAAAATGTACGAGAAAGGACAAGTGTGCAGAGCAACCATATATGGAAAAATTGTGTTGAGACATAAATGTTTGCGGAGGTGTGTGAACCTGTAGTGACATGTACTAACTGCAGTGTATAGGACTCAAAACCCAATATTAAAAAATTAATTAAGGCTTAGTCATATTATTAACATCTATTCAATGAATCAATTTGTAATCATGCCATTGTTTGAGTGCTTAATATCATTTATTTTGATGCTTTGTGTAATGATTACTAGTTGCAAATGTATCAATAATATTATATACATCCATATTATAAAATATTTTTTTGGCATTTATTCCACAAAACAACGTGTAAACAACACATCGTTCAAGAGATTAATAGCATTTACTGCTTGTAAATAAATCAAGAAGATATACAAGGCTCCATTGCCAATATCTATTGTAGAATATTGAAACAATGTGTGGACCCCCTCTACACACTTCTTCCACACATTTCCCCATTTGGAAGCAACATTTTGGAAAAAATTTACATAGATTCAATCAACCTCCCATGGCATGGATTATCGGATATAAAAAAAATATTAAGACTTAATTTTACGATTAATAGAAGCTTTAATACCAGTAAATGCAAGTATGTTCGACATTTATTTGGTGAATTGACACGCAATCAACGCATCATTCAAGTGCTAGATAACATATCAAAATAATAATTAAGGCTTAATCTTATGATGAACAGAAAATCTCTTTCTAGTAAACGTAAGTCTTTTTAGCATTTATTTGGAAAATCGACATGTGATGAGGACATCATTCAAATGCTTAATAACATTTACTCTAATGCATTGTGTAATGATTATTGTTTGTAAACAAATCAAGAAGGTCGTATCCATTGATATTATAAAATATTATTTTTGACCTTTATTTAGCGAATTGATGTGTAATCAGGACATTGTTTGAATGCTTAATATTAATTACTAGTTGTAAACAAATCGAGAAGGTCTAGATGTCCCCCCCAAAAGTATCTATTCTAGAAGATTGGAAGTATGTGTGGAAGAGGGATATGTGTAGGAGAACCTTTATTCCCTCATTTCAACACCTCTGCATACATTACCCCTCCACACATATCAAATTCCCACAATAATAATTACCGTACATTAAAAATTTAATTAAGGTTTAATCCTATGATTACAATATATCTTTTTATATATTAATGGAAAGTACTATCAAAATAATAAGTGTTCATATGAGGGTAATGGTGAAATCATCATATATTTAGACCTTAAGGGAATGAAAGGCTATTGAATTATGCTAGTGGTTCTTGTTTGTTCGTGCTACATAGTTGTCACATTGTTATGTTGTTTACATTAAGAAGAAATTGTAGTAGGTTCCTCTCGTCTAAAGGTTTTCCAGGTTAGAATGAATGAGAGAACACAATCCAATGAATTATGAACCCTTGTTCAGAATCTAGAAGTGAAATGGAAGACAAATTTTAAGTATTTGTGTTTTAACGTTGCAAAAAGCAGCATGGAACAATATACAATAATGAGTAAACCCATAATATTTATGTGATCAAAGACCAAATTTTAGTAAACAGTAAGGAATGAAGTTGAAAGTTTAATTGGCATCTTTGAGAAACTCATAGTTTATATATGTACTCTTTATGAAAACAACATTTCTGGTACTCTTTGTCTTATCTACCCAGTTATCGTCTTATTGTGAATAAGGATGATGAAGAAGCTGAGAGATCTCTATAATGTAATAGAAAAAGAGGTAACTAATTGTGATTGTAGGTTATTTAATACTCAGAGCTAGAAAATATTAAAGGTAACAAACTAGACATTGGGGTGACAAAAACTCTAGGATTTCTTTGAAGAAATACATAATTATGTGTAATGTAAAGGAGTTAATATGAGGTTTGTGTTTACTTAGGTTGTGTACATATGAACATAGGTTTTTGAAGTAAGGTAATCATGATGATTGCTTTAGGAACACTACCTTAGAAGCCATGTGGGTATATTTATATCTACTACACCAGCTACTTAGACAGAATCACATTAACAACGCATCAACTATAATTTTCACAAATTTCATGAATTATGGCATTTTTTATGATTATATGCAATCTAGTTACTAGTTACTATATTTGCTATCTGAATATATGTCAATATTGAAATTTGCAATGATTATAAAAATATAAAAATAATGAATTTATTGTACTTTTTCTATTGCAACTGTTTTAATAACTATTGAAAGTCGAAATGCAACCAGTGGAGCATGTAGATTTATCATGCATATTCAGTCTTGGAAATAGATAACTGATAAAAGAAGTTATGTTCTATTACTCCAAAAATTCGTTTAAGAGACGACTTTGTTGCTTGGAAATAAAAAATAGAGGATATTGATCCAATTATTACTATTGAACTATATGTCAATATTGAACAATTTTTATTTTTGTATATTGATACAATCGTGGTGATAAATGGATCAATAATTCAATCGATAATTTTTTATTGCTGAAATTGTGGGAAATGATCCATAACGTCTGACTTGAACCAACATGGGCTTAATATTGAATAAGAAGCATCCATGATCAAGGGAACACATGATTGGATCTACCTCTATGTCCGCTAATAACTTTTCTCCATAGCTAACATGTGGAATAGCAATTGTTCATGCGTGTAGAAGAAAATTTGTGTTCGTATTTTTATACTCTCATTCATTCAGATAACCTTTCTCGTGCATGTATTTGTATTTCAAATCAAATGTGCAATGGAATCATACAACATAGATTTTCCATATATTTTCATTCAAAATAACTTACTTAAATACTCAACAATTATTCACCTGGAAATAACAATAAAATATTTTCATATAATGGGGAAATATCTATGTAAAATAACATAGAAATTAATGTTTATATGTGTTGTGTGGGTTGGAGGTGCGTGGAAGAAGTGTGCATAGGGAGAATATGCGTGGAAATAGAACTTTTACACATTCAATTTAAATTTTCATCTCATTTACCTAACGTTATAAAGTCCATAAAACCTCATATGCACATTTGCTATTTGCACATGATTAGTAGCTACTAGATATATTTATGTTATTTTTTTGTATGTTATGTTCTTGCACACCGGTTCTCCAACATATACTCCTCATTTCACATATCCTTTACTCCTCATAACTGAATATGTACAAGTTTAAAATGAAAAAATAAGTTAAACTATTAGAGCAACTTTTGATTGCATGATTATTTATGCAATTTTCTATTTTAAAGTTTTTTCTTCCCTTAGTACATCTATTCTCCTGGACCTACATTCTCTTCTACATAGTCTTTTTTTGACAAACATTTCTAATTCTTATTACAATTCAATGTGCTAAAATCGGGACTTGTCGATTTATTTCGAAAACTAAGAGTGCAGGTCCTTATCGAATTGCCAATGGTTAGTGGTAGAGTTTGCATCAAAGATCAAAGTTATGAGAAGGTAACATAATTACAATTGTGGGCTCCTACAATGTATGAGAACCCCAGATCTTTGTAAATCAAGATTCTGCTATTAGATTGAGGATATTTGTAAATCAATCATGACAGTCAACAAAGCCACTCTTAGGGTCTCTAGAGCTACTAATCAAGTAATTCATTTTTTCCCTATTTTACAATATTCTTACAACCTCTCAGAAAAATGAAAACTAAATTAAGAAATATTTTAAAAATAGGGAAACATATTTTGGTTTATGAAAGGATGGGGAAAATAATTTTTCCCCCCCTAGTGTATGGTAATTGTTAAATTAATGGCTATACATTGATGTAGGGTATATCCAAAAAATTAAAAACAGGTATATAAATATATGTTATGCATGGGAATTAAATGTTATTTGTTTGGAAAGTATAATAAAATGTTATTATGTTGTTCATTAGAGTGAATTCCAAGAACTGTGCAACAACCCTCTTATGGATTCCCAGTTCAATAATGAGGTAAGGTGGAATTATTCTATGTTATGGATTCATTTGATCATTGTTGCTACATTACGTCTTTCTAAGTGGACCTTTTGACTATTATTTGTTATTATTGGGTTGTATAATGATTTTCATATTCATATCCTTGTTTGGGTTTTGAAGGTCCAGCCTGAGTAGGTAGTTTCAAGAGATTATCTTCATGCTTATGTATCTTTGTTATGGTTTCGTTCATGGGGGTCATGCATATTTTTTCTTGCAATCTATGACTATTATTTTAGATAGTTTCTTTTGAGACTACATCTTGGTTCATTGCACTACAAGAATGGGTGGGTTGTCGTTGTTCTGGGCTAGTTTGGTGTTTTGTTTCATGTAAAAGGTTTTGTTAGTTTAGAATGTCCATAACACCCTTATATTTGAGTATTTTTTATATTTTGGTGAAATACAAGATGCCATGTTAGTGAGGAAAAGTGAGGCTAAGGGTTGATGAATGAGGGGATTCAAGTCAGCATCACTTGGAAAGTGTCAGTTCGGGTGAGGCTATAGATCCAAACCTTATCAATAGAATTTATTTTAACGACCTTGGTTCTAATCAACAAAAATTTGGTAACCAACTTAGATATCTCAATATGCTTCTTGAATAACTCATAGGAGAAAGACATGATGACCAGAATATGATCATCTCATTCATGAATGATTTGCAATGAAAATAGTGGCAGATGCATGATATATTAGTGAGTATGAAAAGGGGTCAACTACATCTTAAAGAAAAACTAGACCACTTTGAAGGTTGATTGACTTACATGAAAAAACTGTTTGTTTCAGCCTTCACTGTCTCTTGGTTAAGGACTATAGAATCTTGTTTGGTAACTACCCCTGATAGTTAATGGATTTTGGTTGTGTATTGATTCAGATAGTTTTCTAGTCCTATGCTCCTTTTCGTTTTTAGACGGTTAAGAATTTTTTCACAATTTGTAATGTTTTTTCCTAATTACCTATTGGCCAATAAATTAGGTAAGAGTGCGACTGATAGTATTCTATCAAAATTTTCTCCACAATGTAATATTTTTTCATAAATGAAAACCTAAGATTCAGAAAAAAACATATAACATTTTATATGTTGGAAAAAAAATAATGCATATTATGAGTTACATACATGCAACACAAGCATAAAGCCACCATTCACCATAATTATATAATTAGATGAACTTATTACTTGCGTTGTAGAAGAATCAGGAATGTGACAGTATGCAGAGATAAATTGATTGCTAAATCCATTTTACCAATTGTGGGATTTGAAAACCTAGCCACAAAACTTCTTTGTAAACTGCATGCAAATTAAAACATGCAAAAAAAAACATAGCATATGAATGAAAGGAATGGAGTTCCAAACCCAAATTTTAAATTGTAAAGTAAAATTAAGAAATAATTAATATTATGTCAATAAATCGTTGTAATGACAATAAATAATGTAGAAATAGTTAGTAGCCTTGTATACTACAACATGCAAAAGAAGGATAAATTCCAAAAAGTAGTCATCTAGAGAAGAGCTATGGGAAAGAGGTAGTGTTCAAAGTAGAAATGCATGGAAAAAGTTGATTGGCCTCCCAAATAGGTATAACTTAAGGCCTACCTAACCATCCTTAGGCACACTTAACCTCTACTTTCTCACTTAATAATGTATTTTTAAACTTTAAGATTTTCTTAGGAGGGTTAAGAGATCATTGCCATATATTGTGTGCTTAACGCATTTACTTTGTAGGGTATTGAGGATAATGGATGCAGATCATGTAGGAGTTTAACAAGAGAAAAATATGGGTCTTGTCCCTTGCTCAAGGATAATAAAAAATAGTCTAACTCAAAGATATCATCATCTCCATGTAGTTGCAAAGTCATTAGGGAACCATATCCTACATTTTACGGTTTATGGACGGTAGAAATCCTCTCTTCAAGGAGGATGCCCCTTAGGAATTTTTTGTATAAATAATGGTACTTTGTAGCCCATTAAGAATTCGAAAATTTTGGGAGAAGATAGTCAACAATAGAGAAATCTTTTTTCTTGTTATTTCAGTTTTGTCATATTTCATGTATGAACGCATTTGTTGATTAACGAAAAACACTCTTTAGTTTATAGTCTAATTTTCTTTCAAGGGACCTTCCTCAAATCCTAATGCATTAAAAGGAATAGGAACCAAGATGAATTAATGGGATATACATAATATGCATTGTGAAAGCATGAGCAACCATAGGATTTGATGATAGCTAATTCGATTAAGGACTGCTACCAATTTCAAACATAAATACACCTATCAAACATTGCAAAAGTAGAGGGGTACCCAAAAATTTAGGCATCCAGGCTAAAAAATTTGGGCTTTTTCATAGCATTTACAACATATAGTAATCGGGAAAGTTAATCATCCACCCTTATTTTTCACCCGATATACTTGTGATGCAAACTTTAATAAGCCAAAACCGCTAAAGATTAATATGTTGCGTTTAGGAATGTTTGTGGTGGTCCAAAACATTTCGGAAGAAAGTTTCTATTCCAAATGCGCATAGAATTTGGGAATTGTGAACACCAATATTTGTCATTTCTACTTTAATACAATTTTTAAATGATCAAATTTGTCTAACATTGTTTTGAAAACAACAAATTTGATCTTCGACAAAGCCGTTTTTCCATAGTTCCTTTGCATCCTGATATCAAATAAAATGATCCCACGTCAATATAACTCGACATAAATGTAAACAAAACTTTTGATGCCCCAAAATTTAATAAATCAAAAAATGCTAATTAATTGGTTAATACATAGTGTTGTGTGAGAGGGTGTTAGGTCCCTATAATACTAGTGATTACCCCATTACTATTGTAGTTGTATCCCTTATTAACATTGTTGTGCCCCTATTGTACCCATATTGTCATTACTGTGCCCCATAGAATCCCTCTATTGTTATTTTTGTGCCCTTATATTATTATTATTAGGTCGGCTAGGTTATATTGTGACTCCTTAGACTCTTATATATAGAAAGGAGGTTTTGTCATTTGTGTAATGTAAAGGAGGTTTCCCCCTCGAAGAGGCTTAATTATAAGGCGATGATCTATCTTTTCTATCTTTTTTGTGAGTTGGTTTCATAACATCTGGTATCAGAGATTTGGATTCCAGGGTTTCGCTGCTCCAAATAGGTCATCGTGGCATTTTCTCTATAACTTTTTTCTGCGACATTTCAGAAGCGAAAAAAAAAAAAAACCCATTTGAGATGAAATCCAACTAAATGTCAGGTCTAAATTTCAGAGCTTTTCGCACTATATTTGTAGAGATATGATTTGAGGAAGTTGGTCTTTTTGGAGACTCCTTAATTACATTCCAAACAGGTGACCTGGGGAAAATCGTCATAACTTTCTCTCTGAGCATCGGATTGAAATTTCATAAGAAGGTACAGAAAGAGGACAGACTATGGTTTCTTGTATATATTTTTCAGAGCCAAAGGTTGAAACAGGGACACGTGGCATGTCGTACAAGTTCGATCTTCTGAACTAGTCTATAATCAGGTCACTGTGGGAGATTTGGTATAACTCTTCCTTGGAGAATCCAATTGGGATCAAACTGGTGGCATTGGAAATAGGACATAGAGGGCTACTACAGGTCGTAATTTAAGAACCGGATGATCCAAAATTACAGAGATACACCAGAGGAAATATCGAGCTCCTACAAAGAGAAAAAAGGTGTGTAGATTTTTTTAAATTTTTGCTTAAGCTTGGGTTGAAAAATTATTTTGAAGGAATTCAAAGGGCATAGTAGAGCATTATTATTGGTAACTGATGCCCTGAGGAAGGAAAATGCAAACACCTAGTAAGCAACCTGAAAGCTCTAGCATGACTCATGAAGAAGAGGAAGAAATGCTACATGATATATCAAAATTACAAGACCAAGTGCAACAAATTTCACTCTCACAAAAGCTAACAGAAGCTAAGATAAATGGCGTGGAATCTAAGATAAAGGGCGTGGAAGCTAAGATTGATGATTTGAAGATAGATTTGACAAATTTTCTACAAGAAATACTTAATAATGGTGAAAGGGTAGTAAAGGAAACTCATGATATGAACAAAAGAAATGTTAATCATGATTTCATAGACTCTAATGTTGGATCAAAGACCCACCATATTCCAAAAATTGGTATGAGGAAGTTTGATGGCAAGGATCCCGCAACATGGATATTACAGATGGAGCAATTTTTCGATCTCAATAATGTGAAAAACACACAAAAGGTACGTATTGCAACTTTATATTTGGAACCAAATCAGTTTGTATGGTATCAATGGCTTTGCTCTCGTAAACAAATTATCACTTGGGCAATTTTTACAGAAGAATTGACAGCACATTATGAGGATACAAAAAGCAACACTTTTTTTAGCCAATTGATAAGTCTCAAACAAAAGGGTTCAATAATGGAGCACATTGAGGAGTTCCAAAAATTGAACATAAGGGTAAAAAATATTCCAGAGGAGCATAGGATTGATGTGTTCATAGGGACTTTAAAGGATAATATCCAACATGATGTTCGCCTTTGGGAACCTGATTCATTAGAGAAGGCATTCAGGTTAGCAAGAAAAATGGAAAGCAAAATTATGGCAACCAGGAAGCATACCACTCACAACTATAAAGATGGAAGTGTTGTTTCCCCTAGTCTTCCACAACCTATAAGGTTGACACCACAACAATTGGAAGAAAAAAGAGCAAAAGGGCTTTGTTACAGTTGTGATAGCAAATACACTAAAGGTCATAAGTGTGCTGAGAAGAAATTATTCTACATAGATTGTGAAGAGGAAGAAGAAAAGGAGCAAGAAAGGTCAAAAGAAGAGGATATACTCCAGGAACAAAGCCTAGATAAAGAAGAAATGAATCCGACCATATCTTGTAATGCATTGGCTAGAATTACCACTCCTCAAACCATCAAGATAGAAGGACAAATCAAGAAGAAAAAGGTAATAGTGTTGATTGATTCAGGAAGTACCCACAATTTTATTCATTGTAAGGTAGCAAAAGAATTGAATTGCTTCCTATATCCAGCACCAGAGTGTCAAGTGATGGTTGCAAATGGAGGAACAATAAATTGCTCTGGAAAGTGCCATAATATCAAGCTATCCATGGGAGAATATGTATTGACTAGCCCAATGCTTTCCATTCCAATGGGAGGTGTTGATGTTGTACTAGGAGTCCAATGGCTACAATCCTTGGGTACAATAGCTTTTAATTTTCAAGAACTTTTCATGAAATTTTTTGCGGAAGGAAAGGAAGTTGAATTAAGGGGTATTGCAGGGGAACCAGGAAAGATAATCAGCTCTAACGGTATGACAAAGCTTCTAAAAAAGGAACAAAGAGGTGTAATTGCACAATTATGTTCGCTAGATGTTTCCACATCAAAATCATCTATTTCTCCAGATCTCCAAAAAGTCTTGGACAATCATTCCAAGGTATTTGAGACTCCCAAAGGTCTCCCACCTATTCGTGATCATGATCATGATCATGCTATTCATCTGATTCCAGGAAGTGTTCCTCCAAACATCAGGCCGTACAGATATCCCTATGCCCAAAAGAGTGAAATTGAACGTATGGTTGCAGAAATGCTAGAGGCTGGTATAATTCAACCTAGTCAAAGTTCTTTCTCTGCTCCAGTAGTTTGCCCCAGAAGGATGGATCATGGTGCATGTGTCCGGATTATAGGGAGCTCAACAAGCTCACTATTAAAGATAAGTTTCCCATTCCTGTCATTGATGAATTACTGGATGAATTGCATGGATCAATTTACTTCACCAAGTTGGATCTTCGTTCAGGATATCATCAAATCAGAATGAAGACTGAAGACATTTCGAAAACAACATTTAGAACTCATGAGGGTCATTATGAATTTTTGGTCATGCCTTTTGGCCTTACCAATGCACCTTCTACATTTCAAGGTTTGATGAATTCCATTTTCAAACCCTTCCTTAGAAAATTTGTGTTAGTATTTTTTGATGATATACTAATCTACAACAAGTCTTGGAAGGATCATGTTGAACATGTTGACAGGGTGCTACAACTATTGGAGGAGAAACAATTATATGCAAAAAGATCCAAATGTTTCTTTGGAGTACAAGAGGTGGAATATCTGGGTCATATTGTATCTCATGAAGGAGTTAAGGTAGACCCTAGAAAAATTAAAGCCATTAAGGAATGGAAAATCCCCACATCCATAAAGCATCTGCGAGGATTTCTTGGGTTGACAGGGTATTATCGCAAGTTTGTTAAGAATTATGGGAGAATAGCAGCACCTCTAACAACATTATTGAAGAAAGATGCATTTTCATGGACTCCAAAAGCAACAAAGGCCTTCGAACATCTTAAAGAGGCAATGTGCCAAGCACTGGTCTTAGCTACACCGAACTTCACAAAAACCTTTATTGTGGAATGTGATGCTTCAGGAAATGGAATTGGTGCTGTTTTAATGCAAGATGAAAGACCCATTGCTTTTGAAAGTCATCCAATCAAGGGAAAGTTTTTACACAAAGCTATTTATGAGAAGGAAATGTTGGCAATACTACATGCACTTAAGAAATGGTGACCCTACCTAATGGGAAGACACTTCAAGGTAAAAACAGATCATGATAGCCTTAAATACTTTTTAGAACAAAGATTATCCTCTGAAGAGCAACAAAAGTGGGTCACAAAGATGTTGGGTTATGACTTTGAAATCATCTACAAAAAAGGGAAGCAAAATGTGGTGGCAGATGCACTCTCAAGAAAGGATGAGGATGTGGAAGCATTGTTGTGCGCCATTTCTATTATCCAACCAGATTGGATAAACGAAGCAAGGAATGGAAGAATGATGAAGAAGTGTGGGCACTTATTCGAAAGTTACAACAAGATTCCAGTACATCTGATACATTTAGCTGGAAAAATGATTCGTTATGGTACAAAGATCGCTTATACCTCTGTAAGAATTCCCAACTCAAACAAAAGATTCTTATGGAATTGCACACTTCTCCCTTAGGAGGGCACTCAGGATTTTTAAAAACTTACCACAGGGTTAAGAAGGAATTTTTTGGGATGGCCTTAAATCGGATATTCAAAAGTTTGTGGCGGAATGTTTGGTTTGCCAAAAAAATAAAGTTGAAACAATTAAGACCCCGGGTCTATTACAACCTTTATCCATTCCAAGCCAACGTTGGGAGGAGGTTTCAATGGATTTTATCACAGGTTTACCCAAGTCTGAGGGAAAGAGTGTCATCATGGTGGTAGTTGACAGACTTACCAAGTATGCACACTTTTGTGCATTATCACATCCATTTAAAGCCAGTACAGTTTCTACTGCATTTATGGAAACAATTCAAAAGCTACATGGAAACCCAAAGATTATTGTAAGTGACAGAGATCCCATTTTCACTGGAAATTTTTGGACAGAATTATTTTCTTGTCTTGGTACTCAGTTAGCTCATAGCTCATCTTATCATCCTCAATCTGATGGGAAAACTGAGATAGTAAACAAATGTTTGGAAGGATATCTTCGTTGCTTTGTATCTGATAAACAGACACAATGGGTCAAATGGTTGCCTCTGGCTGAATGGTGGTATAACACTTCCATACAGCAACAAAAATGACCCCATTTATGGCACTTTATGGATATAAGCCACCATCCATCACATCATATTTAAGAGAAAATTCTAAGGTTCAAGCAGTGGAACATCACATCGAACATCAACAACAAGTCCTCCAACTCTTAAAGGATAACCTCGTGTTGGCACAGAATAGAATGAAACAACAGGCAGATCAACATCGCAGTGAAAGAAGTTTTGATGTAGGTGATTGGGTATTCCTACGGCTACAACCATATAAACAAATGTCCCTCAAGCAAGCTAAGAAGGATAATAAATTATCACCAAAGTATTATGGTCCGTACAAGGTGTTGCAAAAGATTGGTACTATGGCATACAAATTGGAGCTTCCTGCAGCTTCTCGAGTGCACCTATTTTTCCATGTTTCATGTTTAAAGAAGGTTATAGGTGACAAGCTCCCAGTTCAAACAATATTGCCAGAACTTGACGAGGAAGGAAAAATTATATTGGAACTGGAAGCAGTTACAAAAACAAGAACTCGACAGCTACGAAATCGATCAATTTCGGAGTATCTCATCAAGTGGAAGAACTTATCCACTAAAGATTCCACATGGGAGGATGAGAATTTTATACAGAACTACTCAAGCATTGAGGACAACACTTTTTTGAAGGAGAGGGGCATGTTAGGTCCCTATAATACTAGTGATTACCCCATTACTATTGTAGTTGTATCCCTTATTAATATTGTTGTGCCCTTATTGTCCCCATATTGTTATTATTGTGCCCCATAGAATCCCTCTATTGTTATTTTTGTGCCTTTATATTATTATTGTTAGGTTGGCTGGGTTATATTGTGACTCCTTAGACTCCTAAATATAGAAATGAGGTTTTGTCATTTGAATCATGAAAGAATCATTCATTTGTGTAATGTAAAGGAGGTTGCCCCCTCGAAGAGGCTGAATTATAAGGTGTTGATCTATCTTTTCTATCTTTTTGTGAGCTGGTTTCATAACAGAGGGAGGTGTGCAAAAGGAGTGTGCGGAGGGGGAATGATGCATAGCTACAAAACATTTCGGAAATAGGTTTTTTTTCCTTGCTCTAAACACATTGTTGGGTCCCTATAATACTAGTGATTACCCCATTACTATTGTAGTTATACCCTTATTTATATTATTGTGCCCCTATTATCCCCATGTTGTTATTTTTGTGCCCCATGGAATCCCTCTATTATTATTTTTGTGGCTTTATATTATTATTGTTAGGTCGGCTGGATTATATTGTGACTCCTTAGACTCCTATATATAGAAAGGAGGTTTTGTCATTTGAATCATCCAAGAATTGTTCATTTATGTAATGTAAAGGAGGTTGCCCCTCGAAGAGGCTGAATTCTAAGGCGTTGATCTATCTTTTCTATCTTTTCTTGAGCTGGTTTCATAACATTTGGTATCAGAGCTTTGGATTCTAGGGTTTCGCTGCTCCAAACAGGTCATCGTGGCATTTTCGCTATAACTTTTTTTCTGTGACGTTTCAGAAGTTTCAAAAAAACCCATTTGAGAAGAAATCGTGTTGAACCTTGGGTGCAAATTTCAGAGCTTTTCGCGCGATATTTGCGGAGATATGATCTGAGGAAGTTGGTCTTTTTGCAGACTCCTGAATTACATTTAAAACAGGTGACCTGGGGAAAATCATCATAACTTTCTCTCTGGGGATCGGATTGAAATTTCGTAAGAAGGTACAGAAAGAGGACGGATTGTAGTTTCTTGTATGCATGTTTCAGATCCAAAGGTCGAAACAGTGACTCGTGGCACTTCGTACAAGTTCGCTCTACTAAACTAGTCTATAAGAAAGTCACTGTGGGAGATTTCACATAACTCTTCCTTGGAGAATCCAATTTGGGTCAGACTTGTGGCATTGGAAAGAGGACATAGAGGGCTACTACAGCTCAAAAATTCAGAACTAGATGATTGGAAACTACAGAGATACATCAGAGGCAATATCGAGCTCCTACAAAGTGAAAAAAGGTGTGTAGATTTTCTTAAATTTTTGCTTAAGCTTGGTTTGAAAAATTATTTTGAAGGAATTCAAAGGGCATAGTAGAGCATTATTATCGGTAACTGATGCCCCGAGGAAAGAAAATGCAAACACCTAGTAAGGAACCTGAAAGCTCTAGCATGACTCATGAAGAAGAGGAAGAAATGCAACATGATATATCAAAATTACAAGACCAAGTGCAACAACTGTCCCTTGCACAAAAAGGAACAGAATCTAAGATGGATGGTTTAAAGAAAGATGTAGAAGCTAAGATAGATGGTTTAAAGAAAGGTGTAGAAGCTAAGATGGACTGTTTAAAGAAAGGCGTAGAAGCTAAGATGATTGACGTGGAAGCTAAGATGGATGATTTGAAGATAGATTTGAAGACAGACATGGACGAATTGAAGATAAATATGAATAAGTTGCTACAAGAAATAGTCCCTAAGGGTGAAAGGGTACTAAAGGAAACTCATGATGAGAAAAAAAGAAATGTTAATCATGATTCCATAGATCTAATGTTGGATCGAAGACTCACCATATTCAAAAAATCGATATGAGGAAGTTTGATGGCAAGGATCCCGCCACATGGATATTACAGATGGAGCAATTCTTCGATCTCAATAATGTGCAAAACACACAAAAGGTACGTATGGCAACTGTATATTTGGAACCAAATCAGTTTGTATGGTATCAATGGCTTTGCTCTCGTAAACAATTTATCACTTGGGCAATTTTTACGGAAGAATTGATAGCACATTATGAAGATACAAAAAGCAACACTTTTTTTAGCCAATTGATAAGTCTCAAACAAAAGGGTTCAATAATGGAGCACATTGAGGAGTTCCAAAAATTGAACATAAGGGTAAAAGATATTCCAGAGGAGCATAGGATTGATGTGTTCATAGGGTCTTTAAAGGATAATATCCAACATGATGTTCGCCTTTGGGAACCTGATTCATTAGAGAAGGCATTCAGGTTAGCAAGAAAAATGGAAAGCAAAATTATGGCAACCAGGAAGCATACCACTCACAACTATAAAGACGGAAGTGTTGTTGCCCCTAGTCTTCCACAACCTATAAGGTTGACACCACAACAATTGGAAGAAAAAAGAGCAAAAGGGCTTTGTTACAGTTGTGATAGCAAATACACTAAAGGTCATAAGTGTGCTGAGAAGAAATTATTCTACATAGATTGTGAAGAGGAAGAAGAAAAGGAGCAAGAAAGGTCAAAAGAAGAAGATATACTCCAGGAACAAAGCCTAGATGAAGAAAAAATAAATCCGACCATATCTTGTAATGCATTGGCGGGAATTACCACTCCTCAAACCATCAAGATAGAAGGACAAATCAAGAAGAAAAAGGTAATAGTGTTGATTGATTCAGGAAGCACCCACAATTTTATTCATTGTAGGGTAGCAAAAGAATTGAATTGCTTCCTATATCCAGCACCAGAGTGTCAAGTGATGATTGCAAATGGAGGAACAATAAATTGCTCTGGAAAGTGCCATAATATCAAGCTATCCATGGGAGAATATGTATTGACTAGCCCAATGCTTTCCATTCCAATGGGAGGTGCTGATGTTGTACTAGGAGTCCAATGGCTACAATCCTTGGGTACAATAGCTTTTAATTTTCAAGAACTTTTCATGAAATTTTCTGCGGAAGGAAAGGAAGTTGAATTAAGGGGTATTGCAGGAAACCAGGAAAGATAATCAGCTCTAATGGTATGACAAAGCTTCTAAAAAAGGAGCAAAGAGGTGTAATTGCACAATTATGTTCGCTAGATGTTTCCACATCGGAATCATCTATTTCTCCAGATCTCCAAAAAGTCTTGGACAATCATTCCAAGGTATTTGAGACTCCCAAAGGTCTCCCACCTATGCGTGATCATGATCATGCTATTCATCTGATTCCAGGAAGTGTTCCTCCAAACATCAGGCCGTACAGATATCCCTATGTCCAAAAAAGTGAAATTGAACGTATGGTTGCAGAAATGCTAGAGGCTGGTATAATTCAACCAAGTCAAAGTTCTTTCTCTACTCCAGTAGTATTGGTGCACAAGAAGGATGGATCATGGCGCATGTGTCCGGATTATAGGGAGCTCAACAAGCTCACTATTAAAGATAAGTTCCCCATTCCTGTCATTGATGAATTACTGGATGAATTGCATGGATCAATTTACTTCACCAAGTTGGATCTTCGTTCGGGATATCATCAAATCAGAATGAAGATTGAAGACATTCCAAAAACGGCATTTAGAACTCATGAGGGTCATTATGAATTTTTGGTCATGCCTTTTGGCCTTACCAATGCACCTTCAACATTTCAAGGTTTGATGAATTCAATTTTCAAACCATTCCTTAGAAAATTTGTGTTAGTATTTTTTGATGATATACTAATCTACAGCAAGTCTTGGAAGGATCATGTTGAACATGTTGACAAGGTGCTACAACTATTGGAGGAGAAACAATTATATGCAAAAAGATCCAAATGTTTCTTTGGAGTCCAGGAGGTGGAATATTTGGGTCATATTGTATCTCATGAAGGAGTTAAGGTAGACCCTAGCAAAATTAAAGCCATTAAGGAATGGAAAATCCCCACATCCATAAAGCATCTGCGAGGATTTCTTGGGTTGACAGGGTATTATCGCAAGTTTGTTAAGAATTATGGGAGAATAGCAGCACCTCTAACAACATTATTGAAGAAAGATGCATTTTCATGGACTCCGGAAGCAACAAAGGCCTTTGAACATCTTAAAGAGGCAATGTGCCAAGCACCGGTCTTAGCTACACCGGACTTCACAAAAACCTTTATTGTGGAATGTGATGCTTCAGGAAATGGAATTGGTGCTGTTCTAATGCAAGATGAAAGACCCATTGCTTTTGAAAGTCGTCCAATCAAGGGAAAGTTTTTAAGCAAAGCTATTTATGAGAAGGAAATGTTGGCAATACTCCATGCACTTAAGAAATGGCGACCCTACCTAATGGGAAGACACTTCAAGGTAAAAACGGATCATGATAGCCTTAAATACTTTTTAGAACAAAGATTATCCTCTGAAGAGCAACAAAAGTGGGTCACAAAGATGTTGGGTTATGACTTTGAAATCATCTACAAAAAAGGGAAGCAAAATGTGGTGGCAGATGCACTCTCAAGAAAGGATGAGGATGTGGAAGCATTGTTGTGCGCCATTTCTATTATCCAACCAGATTGGATAAATGAAGCAAGGGAGGAATGGAAGAATGATGAAGAAGTGTGGGCACTTATTCGAAAGCTACAACAAGATTCCAATACGTCTGATACATTTAGCTGGAAAAATGATTCGTTATGGTACAAAGATCGCTTATACCTCTGTAAGAATTCCCAGCTAAAACAAAAGATTCTTATGGAATTGCACACTCTCCGTTAGGAGGGCACTCAAGATTTTTAAAAACTTACCACAGGGTTAAGAAGGAATTTTTTTGGGATGGCCTTAAATCATATATTCAAAAGTTTGTGGTGGAATGTTTGGTTTGCCAACAAAATAAAGTTGAAACAATTAAGACACCGGGTCTATTACAACCTTTATCCATTCCAAGCTGTGGAGCATTTGAAAGGTATGTTTTTGACAAACAATTTAGTGGCTTTTCAGTAACATTTGTAACCTTTTCTGCATCATGAACTCAAGGAAATAAAGAATTCTAATAAAATGTGTGAGAATTAGCATGGAAAGCTTAATCGCTGATAATTGTCATTTTTCTATGCAGGGAAAGGTGGAAACGAAGAGCTGTCGTTCAAAAGGGAAAGACAAAGGAGGAATAGTTACTGCCCCTCTAGAAGGGAACTGGATGCAAACGAGATCGAGTAGATCGAAGCAGAACGACCTAGGAAAGGAAGAAGGGATACCAATTCGGCGGAAAAGGGAAAGAAAAGTAATGGATTAACAGCTTGGCGAATCCCTTAGGATCTTTGATCCTGAGGGATTGCTGTTTTACTTATTTTGTTACCTAGATATCTCCGCCGTTACTTTTATAAAAAGGAACAACATCGTTAAGCAAAGGGACTTTTTATGTAACTTTCAGTTTCAGACTAAACTTTGATCATCGAGTCTCACTGAGACCTGGTTTACTGTACGTTTGTTGATGCGTTAATATAAAAGACTTGGTGTTTATTTCATCTTTGCGTCTGGAGTAATCTAAGGCGGTGTACCATTGGAAGCTAAGGGCCCGGCTCCGAAGGACACTTGCTTTTGTATCATTATAACTTGATTTCTGCGTGGTTTGCTTATCTTTATTGCTCGGTAATCTGATATGCTTTTCATGTGCTATTCCATGCTCTGCTACGATTAATTCATTAATGGTTCTTTCAGGAAATCCATGTAGTGACTCTGCATTGCATGATTGAATCTTTTCAGAGTTGATTGCATGTTATTAGTCTAAACCAGCTATTTCTGTTACAGAGCATTTGTACTGAATATTACTGTTATTGGATTCATTTGAAATCCCGATTATTGGAATCCGAAAGTAATGTTGTTCTATTTGGAAACATAGTCGTATTCTCCTTAATCGTCAGATTACTATATTAGCGTGTTGCGTGTATATATGATCGATTCCTGTTGTTCCATAATTCATCAATGAGTGCTATTCCATAAAGTACATTCCATCCAATTTGCCTTAAGAGAGAAGATTGTTATTTTATCGCAGAGTGTGAGTTTGGTTCAATAGAGCAAGTTTGGTTCTGACTCGCGAGACTTAGTTCATTTGATTGTTGTTCCATTTACTGCTGTTCCATTTTAGACTTGCTGTTCCATTTTACTTTCTACCGTTCCATTTACTTGCATTTGCTGCTTTGGTGTGAGAGAAGGTCTAAGGCTGTAGTGAGCCTCAGCAGTCGCTGCCTAGCTCCCAGACCTATGGTCCATGCTCTAATTTCCTTTCCATCAGTTTCGAGAGGGATGGGTTATCATTTCCACACCCTTGACTGATAAGCTGTCTTGTGTGATTTTATCCTTTTTAAGTAATTTAGTCATAGTTTAGCATCCGTTTACTCTTGTATTTTCTGAACGCTGTACTACTAAGCATTACTGTGACGAATAGCCTCGGATTGAGATACTCTTTGCAATAACAAAACGTTCCCGGATTGACTTGTTAATGTGGGATAATTAGAGGTGAAAGAGACCCTTGTTACAGCTCCACATTTTGGTGCCGTTGCCGGGGAAAGAGTATAGCCATTTGTCTTTTATAGAGTAGTGTACGAATCTGCTAGGGGAGAGTTGGATTTTAAAAACGAAAGGTAAAAACTTGCGTACGGAGCATGTAAAAGCCCTGCTCCACCGTCCGCTTTCCTAGCAAGATTGTTGGTTGAATAGGATTTAGTAGTTTATTAGAGTGCATGACTAAGCAGAAAAAGCCAGAAAAGAATATCAAACCTCCATTCAAACCCGAGAAATCCAAAGGGCCGGTGACCCTTCGCCGAACAACCTTCATAGATGAAATCTATAAGAAAACTGAATCTCAGCCATCAATAGGCCCCAGGAAAATCAATTCTAAACAGCCTACTAGCTCCCTTCAGGCCACAGGATCACCATCTGTAGCCTTCGCTGAGGTGCATAGTCAGACTGATGAACAGGACTTTCAAGAAATTGAAAATTCTATTCCAGAACGACTGCAGGAAGGGAATCTAAGCAATCTTTGTGAAGGAGAAGGGGAAACAGGGGAAGTAGGGGAGCCAAGATCTCCTCCTAGGATAATTCAGCCATTAAATAGCCCAAATAAGGGGAGCGCAGTAAAAATTATTATTGAAGACACCCCATTTCCTCAGACAGAAATTCCAGATAGGGGAAGTGCTATTAAAACAATCCCTGTCAAGGCCGTTCCTTCTCAGCCTAGGAATACCCTCCTAGAAATCCCTGAAGGTTATTGGCATATATTCGATCCCATGGCGCAGAATCAGCCAAATACTCAAACTTCTACATTGCAATATCCTATAGTGGATTCCGCAGCAAATGCACCCATGAAAGCAATCCCCCTTCAACACATTCCTACATTTCACGGACTTACATCAGAGGACCCCGATGCATTCTTATTTGAATTTGATGTGCTATGTAGGGGATATGATTACACCACTGACCCCCAGAAATTAAAATTGTTCCCCTCCACTTTGAAAGGGGTGGATTTAAGATGGTTTATGGGTTTAGGTGGTGGAATTATAAATAACTGGGAACAAATGAAAGAATCTTTCCTAAAGAAATGTCAAGATTATTGTAGGTCTAGAGAATTAAAAGATGAAATATTCCAAATGACAGCTAGACCAAATGAAACATTAGAGGAATACGTAGAATGTTTTCAGTATAATTTACAAAGATCTCCCTATGCATCACTACCTTTGCCTGATAATGTGTTAAAAACTGCATTGATCAGAGGCATGAAGGAACAGTGCATTGAAACATTAAATATCATGGGAAAAGGGGATATTTATCAAGAGAATTTTGTTGACATCATTGATTTATGTATCAGGAGTTCGAGAGGCAGCACAAGGATAAAACCAGCAGAATACGATTGGTTTGTCAGAGATAACAAAATATCAACAGAAGGAGTAACATGTGTAGAACTTGGAAATTTATTAGAAAATTTTAAAACTGATATTCTGGGGACATTAACTACACAACTTGATATTGTGCAGGCTAAACAGAAGCAGATGGAGGCGGAACAGAATTTGGCGATCTTCTGCCCCCGATGTAGAAGAAAACATAGCCACAAGGAATGTCCACTGGATGCAGTTCAAACATGTGCTATCTGTACAAAAGATCACCTTACTGAAAGCTGCCCCTCACCTCCTGGATTGAAGGCAGTATATAAGGAAGCGGAAGAAGAGCCAGAATCAGCATACTTCATTAACCAGCATTGCCAATGGAAACCAAGGCAATCTGGTATGTTTACAGACCCAACTCCTTCTTTCCAGCCTCCGCAGTATAATGATCAGCAATATAGTATGTGGCAAAACCAATCTCAACCCCCATTTTCAAACTGGTCACCATAGTCGTTTCCTTCTCCAAATCCGTGGATGAATCAGACAAGCCAATTTGGTTGGCCGAATTTTCCTTACGCCCCACCATATTGGCAGAATAACCCATATCCTCCACAATGGACTCCCCCTACTTCACAAGGTTCACCCTAGCAGACAAACTGGCCAAAATCGACATATCAGCCAGCAGGAACTATTCCGCTCCCTCAACCGACTCTGCCAGCTTTACAACAAAACCCCCAGTCTAATCTGAGACCACAACTCCCAGCCTAACCCAATCCCAATCCAAATAATAGACCGGTGCAATCCCTCCAAATCATGGAATCATCAGAAATCGGACCTGACCTGAGGGAGTGCAATGATCTTCAGTTAAGATCTGGACGTATAATAGAAACGGAGGGAGATAAAACAGTTCACATTGAATATTAGTTACCAATAGAACAGCCGTTACAAAAAGAGGGTGCGAATAAGGAGCAGACCCATCATCAAGTAAGTACATCCTCTCCTCCCTTTCCAGAACGATTAGTCATACCACGACCTATACAATATCCAGACTTTGACATTCTGGGAGAGTTACAAAACCTGTACATAAGAATTTCATTCCTCCAAGCCATTCAAGACATCCCTATATACGCAAAAACTATAAAAGAATTGTGCATAAAAAAATCAAGGAGGAATGCAACCACTAACCCAAGAGTCCAAGTAGTTGGTACTTTATCTGACCTGTTATCAGGAAAAGAGACACCCATTAAATATGAAGATCCGGGAAATCCAATCGTAACTGTTCAAATCTATGGTCAGACCCTGACTAATTCTTTAGTTGATCTAGGAGCTGCAATTAATATTTTGACAACCTCTACTTGCCAAAAGCTCGGCATTACATCTGTAGAACCTACTTCTACTTTGTTAGACTTGGCTGACCGATCTGTAGTTCGACCAGAAGGTACTCTATACGATGTCATGGTCTTTGTAGATTCCTGGGAATACCCAACCGATTTCCTGATAATTAATCCAAAAACCCGACTGGATGGACACCCGCTAATTTTAGGTAGACCTTGGCTTGCTACCGCCGATGCTTACATTGGTTGCTAGCAGGGAAATATGACTATAACCAAAGGACCAGATATTAAAAATCTAGTTCTATACCCTCCAGCACAGCCAAGTCTTACAATGATAAAAACTAACCAGCGCCCTGTGTCATACCTTACTGACAATATCATATCCCCATTGACTGTACAGAAGGCTCTAGACTTTAAAGACCAAACAGAACACGATGCCATCAATAATTTCATTAGTCAAACTGAATCTAGATCTCACACACAGTGTTTCATGATAGAAGCAGCATTCGATAGTGAACTAGAAGAAGATCCTTTGAAATATGCGCATGACCAAACAATACCTATGACTTCTGTTGCCAACAGTAAAGTAGTGGAAATTGAACCGGGAAAGACTCTAAATATCAATGCCAACCTTACACCGGACCAAGAAATAAAGCTCATCCATCTGCTATGAAAATATCAAGAAGCATTTGCGTGGGATTACCCTGATATGAAAGGGATTGATCCCCAATTGTGCACCCACCATATTTATATACAGAAAGATGCAAGACCCGTTCGTCAACCGCAAAGAAGACTCAACCCTCATCTAAAAGATATTGTAAAAGCTGAACTTCAGAAACTTTTAGATGTTAATTTTATCTATCCTATTTCTGATAGTAAATGGGTCTCTCCGCTTGTGCTGGTACCCAAGAAGAATGGGAAATGGAGGATTTGTGTGGATTACAGGGAGTTAAACAAAGCCACACAAAAAGATCACTTCCCTCTCCCATTCATAGACCAAGTATTGGACACTTTAGCAGGAAAGAAATTCTTTTCTTTCCTGGATGGCTTCAGTGGATACAATCAGATTCAGATTGCCCCTGAAGACCAGGATAAAACTACTTTTACTTGTCCTTGGGGAACGTTTTCCTATCGAGTTCTACCCTTTGGCCTATGTAATGCTCCTACCACATTCCAAAGGGCTGTCCTTAGCATCTTTGCAGATTTAATAAATGATGGACTTGAAGTGTACATGGATGACTTTACACCATATGGAGATGATTTTGATCCAGCTTTAGACACTCTAGAAAAAGTCCTACAACGTTGCATTGCTACCAGGCTTTGCTTAAGCCACGAAAAATGTTATATGATGATGACTGAAGGGCTCATTCTAGGACACTATGTTTCAGCAACTGGCATTCAGGTAGACCCGGCCAAAATTCAAATACTTTTGCTTATCCCCACCCCCACTACTCAAACAGAGGTACGCAGCTTTCTTGGATTTTCTGGGTATTATAGACGATTTATAGAACATTATTCACACACTGCAGCACCTCTATTTGCACTAACTGGTAATGTTGATTTCTTGTGGACAGAAAAATGCGACCATGCTTTCAAGGAATTAAAGAAACTTGTATCAACAGCTCCAGTCCTTCGAGGACCAAACTGGAATTTACCATTCCAAATCTCATCTGATGCCTCAGATACAGCAATCGGTGCAGTCCTTGGGCAGGAAGAGGATAAAAAACCATATGCTATCTATTATATTAGCAAAAATTTATCCCCTGCTGAATTAAATTACACTGTCACTCAAAAAGAATTCCTGGCTGTAATACATGCTGCCAATAAGTTTAGACAATATATCACAGGCTATCCCGTTATTTTATATACAGATCATTCTGCTATCAAATATTTAGCAAATAAGCCTGTCACAAATGCTAGAATAACTAGATGGTTGATTTTATTGTAGGAGTTCGATATCACAATCAAGGATTGACCTGGCAAGGAAAACCCTGTAGCTGACTTTCTCTCACGAATACCAAAATCAATTGAAGTAGCAGCAGTGGAAGATCAATTTCCTGATGAGCACCTGTTTGCTGTCGCTGTTCAAACACCCTGGTATGCTGATGTTGCTAATTACCTTGCAGTAGGTAAGCTACCAAAACACTTAACCCCTAATGAACGAAAGCAGATTGTTCAGAAGAGTACTCAATTCTCGTGGATTGGGGGCTATTTGTTCCACACAGGGGTAGACATGCAAATTAGGAGATGTATTCGAGAAGATGAAATTTTCGACATCTTAGAAGCCTGTCATGACGGACCATGTGGGGGACACTTTGCTGAACGAAGAACATCACATAAAGTATTGCAGACAGGATACTACTGGCCTACAATTTTCAAAGATGCGAAGAAATTTGTCCAAGCCTGTGACAGCTTCCAGCGATCAGGACGACCTGGTCAAGCCGAAGAAATGCCTCTAAGGCCACAATTAGTCATTGAACCATTTGAACGATGGGCTCTTGATTTCGTTGGACCCATCAACCCATCATCAAATCAGAGAACATATATCTTGGTGGCGACAAAATATGTCACCAAATGGGTTGAGGCCGAAGCGTTGCCTAGAGCGACAGAAGATTCTGTAATGCAGTTCCTGTTCCATTTGTTTGTACGTTATGGCCTTCCGAGAGAAATAATTACAGATGGAGGACCACAATTTGCCGGAAACAAATTAGCTGCAACACTTAACAATTATCACGTCCAACATAAAATTACTACCCCATATCACCCGCAGGCGAATGGGCAAGTAGAAAGTAGCAATAAGGTAATAGAATCAATTTTAACAAAAACCATTGCGTCACATAGGCGTGATTGGGCCGCCCGATTACCCGAAGCACTATGGGCTTATAGAACCACATGGAGAAGTACCACCGGTTATTCACCCTATCAATTAGTGTTTGGAAAACAACCTATTTTCCCCATAGAATTCGAAATCCAAACGTTACGAACTGCACAGGAAGTTGGCCTAGATCTAAGTGAGGCACAAATTAATCGATTACAGCAGATTAATGAATTGGACGAAATCAGGCTCTCTGCATTACAGAATACAGCACTTATTCAACAGCAGCGAGCTAAATGGCATGATGCACTCATCAAGAACAAAGTCTTTCATGAAGGAGACTGGGCTCTGTTATATGACTCTCGGTTTCAGGACTTCCCGGGGAAACTTCAGACTCGTTGGTTGGGACCATACGAAATCCAGAAAGTACATGATAATGGGACCCTCACTCTGATCACAATCGACGATTCTGGATATGCATTCAAGGTAAATGGCCACCGAGTTTGTCTCTATCGCAAGCCACTCACTCGGGAATCCTTCTGTCAGCAGCTACGTCGAGACACTAATATGGAAATTTTAGGAGAGGAAGCAAAATCTTCCTCACCTATAATTCAGTATGGAATTCATTTTTTTTTCTATAACTTGTACATAAGTTTTTTTTTGTATATACGTTTTCTTAACATTTTCATTGATCTTTCTCTTTTTTTTTCAAAATTTTGATTTTTGCATTCTGCGTGTCTTTGCTGTTCCTTTTCCAAAAGGAACAACATTTTTGTGTTTTTGCTGTTCCTTTTCAAAAGGAACAGCATTTGTGATTTTCTGTTGTTCCTTTTCAAAAGGAACAACATTTGCGTGTCTCTGTTGTTCCTTTTCAAAAGGAACATCATTTGTGATTTTCTGTTGTTCCTTTTCAAAAGGAACAGCATTTGTGATTTTCTATTGTTCCTTTTCAAAAGGAACAGCATTTGTGATTTTCTGTTGTTCCTTTTCAAAAGGAACAACATTTGTGATTTTCTGCTGTTCCTTTTCAAAAGGAACAGCATTTGTGATTTTCTGCTGTTCCTTTTCAAAAGGAACAACATTTGTGATTTTCTGCTGTTCCTTTTCCAAAGGAACAACATTTGTGATTTTCTACTGTTCCTTTTCAAAAGGAACAACATTTGTGATTTTCTGCTGTTCCTTTTCAAAAGGAACAACATTTGTGATTTTCTTATGCTCCTTTTCAAAAGGAACAGAATTTGTGATTTTCTGCTGTTCCTTTTCCAAAGGAACAACATTCTTTTGTTGATTATTTTTGCTGTTCCTTTTAAAGAAACGGCATCTCAAGTATTTTTTTGCATGGATTCTTCTCTGCTGTTCCTTTTTCAAAAGGAACACCATCGACATGTTTTTGCTCTCTTTGATGATTTATATTGAGGATGCTTTTTTCCCATGTTCTCTCCAGTCTTTAAGATACAGCTATGCACTTATGCAATGAACATAAATCGTGACATACCGAAGTCAGCGGATTATAGATCGCTATCTTTATAAGGCCTAGTATTGATAAGAGGACAAGAGGAGGGACACACTTACTTCTCATCTTTGTTGTCATTGTCTTATTACCGTTGCTCTGGTTGGTTATCTTTATCATGACGATTTCCCTAATTTTTTTTTTTTTTTTATTATTATTACTTAGGAATAAGAGCAGAGGATTTATATCTTCCTGTTGGGATGATAAGACTTCTTCCACCATTCCCACTCTTAAGGAGTGTTGAACCACCCTTATGTGTAAATAAATAAGAAAAAGTGCTTTGCAAAAAGAAAAGAAAAAAAAGTAAATATGGATTATCAATTGTCAAATGCAGGATAGGGGGTCTCATCAAGAGCCATCCTACCATGATCATAAGGATGAAAGCGAAGTGGCATTCCCATTATGGCCACCACACCAGGGATATGGTCCAATAGGTACACTAAATAAACAGACCTTGGAACAGGGGGTCTCATCACGAGCCGGCCTACCCATGTTTTGCACATTCCTTGTGAATGGAATTATGGCTACCTGGTTACCAAGCCAGCATAATGGCCTACATTTTGTCAAAATACTCTTCAAAATACACACAAAGGATCATGGTTCTGGGGGTGAAATAAGCAACTCTGCCAAGGTTATGAACACCTGTCGGCAGCAGAGCTCTGTTAATGGTATTGAAGTCGTAATGGTTACACCAATAGGTATGATATCAATACTTCTTTGTCTCTTATATCCTATGAATAAATCATATTTTATGTCCCGATGTATACATCTCATGAACACTCATTACCACCAATCATGGCAAAGGAACTGACAATGGCCTCTGGAGATTTTGTACGATTGACAGACGTCCCATCCCCCAGCCTCGCATCATATCACATAGGCTCTTATGTAAAACATGATCCACCTTTTTGCCTCGATTTCGGTATTTCGTTGTCTATCTAAAACATGGCATAATTTCATATGCTGTTCCTTTATGACTTGGTTACAGAATGGCTGCTGCTCCTCTATTTGACGGCTGGGACAGCCTATCAGATCGCGGGGGGGAAGGTAACCTCATTACTCCATGAATTACGTGTCAGCACACCATTCGGGGAAGATAGTGTACGAAGGTATGGCATGGTTTAACGGTATGATAATTCTATTTTTACAAAAGTTGCCATCCACAATCCATTTTTGTTGCATACTCTGTGTTCTTTTCCAAAACCTTGCGACGATCACCCTCTCTGCGTCTCAAACAGCACAGGTAGTTGTTGTTCCATTGGGAATTCTTAGTGGAACCATGGGGGGAAAGGCAATCCAAAGCGAACCTCAGGAGTTGACAGTCTCCGCTGCTGCCCGGGAGATCCTGGAAGAGGCAGGGTGGCTGAATTATTTCAGTCGCCTACAAGAATCGAATGAAACAGTGGCGTTGGAGTTTTTGCAAAACCTGTAGGAGAACTACTCCATAGTAAGAGAGAGGCGGATAGCTGTCACTGATGATGTAATTGCAGAAGTCTCGGGACTACCAGCCGCCGGACCTGTATGGACGCTGAAGAAAGAAAGACTACAAAAGATTATGGAGATTTTCTAGGATGAAGGCCAAAGCTTGACAGTTAAGGGGAAGGGAGTTCTGCCAGCAACGTTAGGAGAACCTTGGACCGAATTAGCAAAGATAGTGCAGAGCTACATCACTTGTGAAGGGAGGAAAGACGTGGTAAGATCACGTCATCTTAAACTCTTAGTTGTTTTGAAAGAAAAATGTTCTGTAAATCTGCCTGCACTTTTAAATTCATTATTGCATGATGCGGCCTGAAGCCTGAAAAAGGCACAGCACGTAGAAATAGTTGTTAGCCACCATGGATTGATTCGATTGATAGTGAGCTATAGTCTCACTCAACAGTAGAGCAGCTGGGAGGAGCTCATTGCAATGATCAAGGGGGGATTGGCTGCACCATCCCAAAAACCTAAACATTCCTCTAGCACACCAGAACGATCAGAAAAACGCAGAGAATTGGTAGCAGAAAAACATGTTGCTGCAAAACGAAAACATTCTTCAAGTACACCGGAATGACCAAAAAAACGCAGAGAATTGGTAGCAGAAAAACATGTTGCTAGTACACCCGAACAACCTGAGAGACCAAGGAAATCAGCCCGGCTAGCCCAGATATGAGGGAGGTTGGAAAAGATCCAAGAGAGCACCAGCCAGCCAATCGAGATTACAGACGAACCTCCACAACCAGAAGGAGGACCTTCCAAAGAAAATGCTGAACAATCTGGGGGCGAGGCTGAGCAGCCCGGAGAAGGAGTCGAGGAGGGAGACGAGCACTCCGAAATACAAACAGAAGCTGAACACTCCAAGGGAGTCACTGAGTAGTCCAATCATTTGGCACCCTGCACCCGGATATCAAGCCTTGTATGAAATGCCTGAAGGTCAAACAAATCAGTTCTTTGATGATCTAGTTGCTCATCACGGTTGTAGGCCTCCACACGAGGTTCCCTCTCCGGCCTATTCTCTTACTGCCTTGCATGTCAACTATAATGTTTTCATGAGGGCATGAAATAGGGTAAGCAGGGGGGTGTGTGGAGCATTTGAAAGGTATGTATTTGAAAAATAAATTTAGTGGCGTTTCAGTAACATTTGTAACCTTTTCTGCATCATGAACTCAAGGAAATAAAGAATTCTAGTAAGCTGTGTGAGAATTAGCATGGAAAGCTTAATCGCTGATAATTGTCATTTTTCTATGCAGGGAAAGGTGGAAACGAAGAGCTGCCGTTCAAAACGGAAAGACAAAGGAGGAATAACTGCTGTCCCTCTAGAAGGGAATCGGATGCAAATGAGATCGAGCAGATCGAAGCAGAACGACCCAGGAAAGGAAGAAGGGATACCAATTCGACGGAAAAGGGAAAGAAAAGTAAAGGATTAACAGCTTGGCGAATCCCTCAGGATCTTTGATCCTGAGGGATCACTGTTTTACTTATTTCGTTACCTAGATATCTCCGCCGTTACTTTTATATAAAGGAACAACATCGTTAAGCAAAGGGACTTTTTATGTAACTTTCAGTTTCAGACTAAACTTTGATCATCGAGTCTCACTGAGACCTGGTTTACTGTACGTTTGTTGATGCGTTAATATAAAAGACTTGGTGTTTATTTCATCTTTGCATCTGGAGTAATCTAAGGCGGTGTACCATTGGAAGCTAAGGGCCCGGCTTCGAAGGACACTTGCTTTTGTATCATTATAACTTGATTTCTGTGTGGTTTGCTTATCTTTATTGCTCGGTAATCTGATATGCTTCTCATGTGCTATGCCATGCTCTGCTACGATTAATTCATTAATGGTTCTTTCAAGAAATCCATGTAGCGACTCTGCATTGCATGATTGAATCTTTTCAGAGTTGATTGCATGTTATTAGTCTAAACCAGCTATTTCTGTTACAGAGAGTTTGTACTGAATATTACTGTTATTGGATTCATTTGAAATCCCGATTATTGGAATCCGAAAGTAATGTTGTTCTATTTGGAAACATAGTCGTATTCTCCTTAATTGTCAGATTACTATATTAGCATGTTGCGTGTATATATGATCGATTCCTGTTGTTCCATAATTCATCAATGAGTGCTGTTCCATAAAGTACATTCCATCCAATTTGCCTTAAGAGAGAAGATTGTTATTTTATCGCAGAGTGTGAGTTTGGTTCAATAGAGTAAGTTTGGTTCTGACTCGCGAGACTTAGTTCATTTGATTGCTGTTCCATTTACTGCTGTTCCATTTTAGACTTGCTGTTCCATTTCCTATTTGCTGTTCCATTTTACTTTCTGCCGTTCCATTTACTTGCATTTGCTGCTTTGGTGTGAGAGAAGGTCTAAGGCTGTAGTGAGCCTCAGCAGTCGCTGCCTAGCTCCCAGACCTATGGTCCATGCTCTAATTTCCTTTCCATTAGTTTCTAGAGGGAAGGGTTATCATTTCCGCACCCTTGATTGATAAGCTGTCTTGTGTGATTTTATCCTTTTGAAGTAATTTAGTCATAGTTTAGCATCCGTTTACTCTTGTATTTTCTGAACGTTGTACTACTAAGCATTACTGTGACGAATAGCCTTGGATTGAGATACTCTTTGCAATAACAAAACGTTCCCGGATTGACTTGTTAATGTGGGATAATTAGAGGTGAAAGAGACCCTTGTTACAGCTCCACACAAGCCAACGTTGGGAGGAGGTTTCAATGGATTTTATCACAGGTTTACCCAAGTCTGAGGGAAAGAGTGTAATCATGGTGGTAGTTGAAAGACTTACCAAGTATGCACACTTTTGTGCATTATCACATCCATTTAAAGCCAGTACAGTTTATACTGCATTTATGGAAACAATTCAAAAGCTACATGGAAACCCAAAGATTATTGTAAGTGACAGAGATCCCATTTTTACTGGAAATTTTTGGACAAAATTATTTTCTTGTCTTGGTACTCAGTTAGCTCATAGCTCATCTTATCATCCTCAATCTGATGGGCAAACTGAGATAGTAAACAAATGTTTGGGAGGATATCTTCGTTGCTTTGTATCTAATAAACAGACACAATGGGTCAAATGGTTGGCTCTGGCTGAATGGTGGTATAACACTTCCTTCCATACATCAACAAAAATGACCCCATTTATGGCACTTTATGGGTATCAACCACCATCCATCACATCATATTTAAGAGAAAATTCTAAGGTTCAGGCAGTGGAACATCACATCGAACATCAACAACAAGTCCTCCAACTCTTAAAGGATAACCTCGTGTTGGCACAAAATAGAATGAAACAACAGGCAGATCAACATCGCAGTGAAAGAAGTTTTGATGTAGGTGATTGGGTATTCCTACGGCTACAACCATACAAGTAAATGTCCCTAAAGCAAGCTAAGAAGGATAATAAATTATCACCAAAGTATTATCGTCCGTACAAGGTGTTGCAAAAGATTGGTACTATGGCATACAAATTGGAGCTTCCTGCAGCTTCTCAACTGCACCCAGTTTTCCATGTTTCATGTTTAAAGAAGGTTATAGGTGACAAGCTCCCAGTTCAAACAATATTGCCAGAAGTTGACGAGGAAGGAAAAATTATATTAGAACCGGAAGCAGTCACAGAAACAAGAACTCGACAGCTATGAAATCGATCAATTTCAGAGTATCTTATCAAGTGGAAGAACTTATCCGCTAAAGATTCCACATGAGAGGATGAGAATTTTATGCAGAAGTATCCAGAACTACTCAACCATTGAGGACAACACTTTTTTGAAGGAGAGGGGCATGTTGGGTCCCTATAATACTAGTGATTACCCCATTACTATTGTAGTTATACCCCTTATTTATATTGTTGTGCCCCTATTAACCCCATGTTGTTATTTCTGTGCCCCATGGAATCCCGCTATTGTTATTTTTATGGCTTTAAATTATTATTGTTAGGTCGGCTGGATTATATTGTGACTCCTTAGACTCCTATATATAGAAAGGAGGTTTTGTCATTTGAATCATCCAAGAATTGTTCATTTATGTAATGTAAAGGAGGTTGCCCCCTCGAAGAGGCTGAATTCTAAGGCGTTGATCTATCTTTTATATCTTTTCTTGAGCTGGTTTCATAACACACATGTTCTCCCATACAACACCTCTTCTTCATACACATTAGAAAGGAACTTCATTTAATATTGCATATCAAGTATTTAGTTCACAAATGTGAGATCATAAATACACAGTATTTGGGAATCATGAATACCAAGATTCATCATTTCTACTTTGATACAACTTTTTAATGATGAAATCCTTCGAACATAGTTTTGAAAACTATACATTGGATTATTGGAAAAGTAGTGTTTCCATAGCTCCTTTTCATCTTGATATCAAATAAAAAAATCGCATGTTGACATAATATGATATACATGTAAACCAAACTTTTCATACCCCAAACTTTAATAAGCCAAAACTACTAATTAATTGATTAATATGTAGTGTTGAGAGGTGTGTAGAAGAATTGTGCAAACAGGAAATGTATGTGGAAATACAGAGCATTGCGAATGAAATTTTCTATTCCTTTCTCTACATAACCATTCTCTCGCACAACACTTCTTTCTCACATGCATTAAAAAGACACTTCATTTAATATTGGATACTAAATTTATGCTTAAAGTTATAAAAAAATTATGTTTGTAGAAGAAAGTTCCTTTTTGACCCCTACTCTCCCAGACATATCCCCTCTTCCACACATCCTTCATTCCAAACACATTCATGGCTCCACACACCTGTTCTCACACACAATTGAATCTATTAAAGTTTAAAATAAAATAAGAGGTAAATTCTCTAGGAGCACCTGTATTAGTGTTATTGTAAATGTAAATGTCAGAGAACTCACATATGTTTCTTTTACATATTTATCCTTCCATGCCTCTACACACATTCCCCTCCACACAATTTTTTTAATTAAATATATTAAATTTTTAACTTTACCATCGCTTGTATCTTCGTACTCCACTTAATGAAAGCTTCCTCCACATATTTGTTCAAATGCCATCTTCCCCGCCCCCTCACTTACATAAGGGACCTGTGATGACCCTCAATAATAACACAACAATGTTGAAACTCTTGAGGGTCTAAACTTTAATTATCAACCCAACATTCATAAAAATTTTAGAGGAGTCAACATTGTGTGTGTAGTAAGAAATATATACTCCTTTGGTTGATCTAACACAACTTAAGGGAGGCCACAAATCTATCTAGGGTATATAAAATGCTAAAGAAACACAAGGAAAATAAAATAGATCTATCCTAGGTTGTAGGAAAGTAAATAACATAAATTAACCCTACTCTATTTACAGAGAAGTAAATGACAAAAGGTAACCCTATTCTATTTGCAAAAAGGTAAATGATAGAAAACAAGACTACTCTATTTTGAAGGAAAGAAAAGGACAACAAATAAATGTATGCTAACTACATGAAAGGAAAGCAAACCATTTCAATAAAGCTGGAGAAAAATCAATTATATTCTATGATGCATGATAAATCAACATACAACTGAAAGAGGACATTCAAACAATAAACCCTAATTACACAAAGGAAATCATTTTTTGCTGCAACTATTAGATTAAACTTTCTAATGGGTATATGAACTTCTAAACTCCATCTCAAGGGTCTAATATGCATTTTAATGTGCTAAGGAATGATAAATAGGCTCAAAGTGCGAATATGGAGGTGTTGTGGTGCAATTTGCGTACTACTACAGGATGCCCTTGTTTTTCTATAGGAAACAACCAAGAACAATTTTATGTGTATGCGATCTGAGGGGTGAAGAAAGTAAACAAAGGTTGCGTAAGGGTATTAAAGGAGTCTTTTCAAAGCTTAGGTTCCCTTCATGGGTCAATTCTCACAATAAATAAGCAGATCTAGGGTTTCTTTTATATTGTCCAAATAGAAATCAACATGTTGATAGTTTGTAGAAATAGAATGAAGTAAAAATATGATGATCTAAGTGAGATATTGGATTTCAGAGATCTGTGGTTTGTGTTATTTGAATTTTTGATCGGAGAACCCACAGTAATGGAGTTTTTACACCAATGTTTCGAATCCCAAATGGGATCCGTCATCAGGGAAAAGAGAAAGATGAAGAGAAAGATGATAAAAGAAGAGCCAGATGGAGGAAATAAATACTCATGAGGGATGAATAATAGAGGCAAAGCACAGGTCGGCAGGAAAGATAAATAATGAAACCTAATTTTAATTTTAAATTTTAATTTTTGATTATAATTTTAATAAATTAATCTTATTTATTTAATAACTTTAAAACAAAATCTTTAAACTAAATTTTTTTAAAAATAATATAATTATCTAGAAACTAATATATATAATGATATTAATATCAAAAAACATTTAAATAACCTAAAATCCATATGGGTATTAATATCTAAAAACTAGGATATATATTAATATTTATATCATAAATCCTAATAACATTAATATTTATATAACCTAAAGACATAACTAAATATTTTTCTAACCTAAGGTCTATACAACTTCATATATATATATTAGTATTAATAACAATAAAGCCTAATGCCTATATCACTATCTAAAAAACTAATATATATATTTTAATATCATAAACCTTAATATAACTTAAACTCTATATAAATTTATTATCTAAAAACTAATATATATATATTAATATTAATATATATGACTATATAACTTAATGACTCTATATGACTATATAATATTAATATATATGACATAAAACTTAATATTAATATATATGACTATATAACTTAATATTAATATAAATATGACTATATAACCTAATATTTTTATAAAACCTGCTCACTATATAACTTAATATTTATATTTATATAACATAAAGTCTATATAGCTTAATATATGAAATATCAATAAAAACCTAACCACTATCTAAATAAATTAATATTAATATAACCTAAATTCTATATTAATTCAATATTAAAAACTAGACTATTTTAGAACATGCATTAATGCCTCAATTTTATTAAAATCAAACATTGAGGTTATATTAATAATTAGGGCTTTAATATAATATAAATAACCTAATGACAATATTACTATGAAAATCAAAACACTGCTAATATCTATAATAATATTATTTATATTTAATATGTAAACTTATATTAATATCTATATTGATAACTATCTTACCTGTTAGACAACTTACTTGTTAGACAACTTACCTGGGGCCAGGCTGACGTTTCTTGATTTCACTGATCAGGGGAAGCCAGCTACCGCTAATCTCCAAACTGCTGTCTCTGTTCAGATTACAAGGATGCTTCAAGATTTCGAGGGCTTCTCTGATTTTCTGTTTCTGATGCTGCTCTTCTCTTGCGATAATTGAGGCGTTTTCTAAGCAGATGTGGTGTTTAGTCTTCGAGGAGTGCTCTGCCAAGGCTGAGGTACGAGATCTTCCATTCCTGATATCAGCGCCATGTTCTTTCAGTCTTGTCTGGAGGGAGCGACCAGTTTCACCTATGTAGCTTTTTCCACACGAACAATCTATTTTATAGACTCCTTTGAGCTGCTGTTTATCAATATCATCCTTAACAGATTTTAAACTTTGTCTGATGGTACCAGGAGCTGAGAATTGCGTTAGAATGTTTCTCTTTCTTAGGATCTTTGCCATTTTATCTGTGACCCCATGGATATAAGGTAGAAAAACCCTACCACCATGAGGTTGATCCTCCTCTTTAGGTTTGGGAGAGGACAACCTTCTTTTAGCTTTCTTTATGGCTTTTTTAATCTCATGATCCTTGTAGCCTATATTTCTGAAAGTTGAAATTAAATGCCTCTTCTCTTCATTTATATGTTCTGAGTCAGAAATTCGGAGGGCTCTAATGGCAAGAGTGTTCAGAACGCCAAGCTTTTGGGCTGGGTGATGGTGGGAATCCGCATGAAGGTAGCTTTCTGTGTGAGTTGATTTCCTGAAAACCTTATGGCCCAACGAGCCATCCTCTTTTCTGATGATAAGAATGTCCAAAAAAGGGATGCTCATATTTTCTTCAAGCTCCATAGTGAATTTTATATCAGGGGAAATGGAGTTAAGGTGATTGAAAAACTTGTCGAGTTCTGTTTTACCATGGGTCCATTTTATATTGGTGTCATCGACAAAACGCTTCCACCATGCTGGTTTTAAAGGATAAGATTCCAAGGCCTTCTTCTCAAAATATTCCATGTATAAGTTGGCCACAATTGGCGAGAGGGGTGATCCCATTGCTACACCAGATGTCTGTTCATAAAATGTTCCTTGGAATGTGAATACAGTTGACCTTAAGCAGACTTCAGCCAGCTTTGCGGTTTCTGGATCAGTGACACTTCTTATGACCTGAATGGCTTCATCAAGAGGAATCTTCGTGAATAAGGAAACCACGTCAAAGCTCACAAGGATGTCATCCTTTTCCATTCTTTCATTTTTAATAAGATTCACAAAGTCATGCGAGTCTTTAATGAAGGAGTTAGTATTTCCAACCAGGGGCTTCAGAATCTTGGCGACATATTTAGCAAGCTCATAGGTTGGGGAGCCAATGGTATTAACTATCGGTCTCAGGGGGACCCCCTCCTTATGGATCTTGGGTAATCCATAGATTCTAGGAATGGTTTCACAAGAGGGGGTTAATTTCTTCTTCAATTTTTCGTACTAGCTCTTCCCAATAACAATTATCTAATTTAAGCATTAATTTTTAACTGAAAGAAAAATGCATGAATGATTGATAAACTATTAATAGAAAAAAGAAAACAACAAAATGATAAGTTGAACTTTAAATGAAGAGTATCATTGCATGAAAGAAACTATGTCTAAATTCATGAGAGAAAGTTACATAAACAAACTCAGAAAGAATCTTACTAACCCTACAAAGACAATCTTTCAGAGATGATATTTACATAAATCCATGACTAAACTAAATGCATGGAATGTAGAAACACAAGAAGGGGGATTGAGCACATGGGTTGGGCCCTAACCTAAGGAGACTCAGGTCCCTTAAAGGAAAATCAGACTAGAAACAAAAGAGTGTTTTTCATTAATCAACAAATGTGCTCATACATGAAACATGAAAAAACTAAAATAACATGAAAGAAATCATCTCTATTAATGATTATCTTCTCCAAGAGTTTTGAATCATTAATGGGCTACTAAGGCCCCTTATTTATACAAAAAATGGTTAAGGGGAAACCTCCTTCAAGAGAGGACTACCTCCCTCTAAGAACCCTAGAAAGTAGGAATTGCTTCTTTGATGACCTTGCAGCTATGGGGAGGTGTTAATATCCTTGAGCTAGCTGAGTTGTGATTATCCTTGAGCAAGGGACAAGCCCTATATTTTTCTCTTTTTGGAATCATGTGTGATTTGAATCAAATATCTTCAATATCCTACATGGTAGGTGTGGATCTTGATTATCTTCCTAATTGTTCATAGGTTTTTTGTTTCAACCACATTGGATCCTTGTTCCTAATGAGGTGACAATGCTACCCATTTAATTTCTGGTTCAGGGGAAATGCCCTCAAAGCTAAAAATAGATGAAAATTTGCATTGTAAAATATTGTATTTTCGTATTCTATCTGGGTTGTTCATTAGGTGAATGACCTGATGGTAGAAGTTATGTTAATTTAGATTTTTTTCCCTAGAAGGAAACCCTTGGTTTATATGAGGGAATTGTATTATGATTGTGTATGAGTACTCTAAGCAAGAAAGTGAGAGGAGATAGTGTGAGAGTGAACAGGAAATTACAATGGATCTATTGTAGGTTATATCTCTTCATTTTGCTCGATGATAAAAAAAGGAAGGACTAGCTATTTCTCAGTGAAAGTAGCCAAAATTGGGTGAATCACATATGTAATTTGTGTCTCTATTATTTTATGCATTTATGTGTTTGTGTTTCCACAATATTTGGTGTATTTCATTGCTTTGTTAATTAATTTCTAACAACTAGTATCAGAGTCGAAGGTGTATTTGGCTGATAAACTTGCAGGGGAGAAGGGTTCTTGGTTTGAGTGGGAGAAATGGTGAAAGATGATAGGTTTAGGATCCATTGAGTGGAAAATAAAAGAATCTGACGAGTATGACGGATGCAAAATGGGAGATTCTCGACAAAAAAAATTAGGAACAATACAGTTGTGTCTCGAAGTGTCGGTGGCATTCAACATTTCAAAGGAAATGACAACAAAAGTTTTAATCTTGGTATTGGCCAAACTATATGAAAAAACATCAGCCTCAAATAATGTATTTGTTATAAATCATTTATTTAATATGAACATGTCAGAAGGTGTATTTGTTGTTGATCATTTAAATGAATTTAACACTGTTACTAGTCAGTTAAGTTCTGTAGGGGTAAATTTTGATGATCAAGTTAGGGCTCTATTATTTTTGTGCTCATTGCCAGAAAGTTGCAATGGATTAGTTATGGCTATAGTATCCATGTATCTAGATCTATTACTTTAAAGTTTGATGATGTTGTTGGTGCCATCCTTAGCGAGGAAATGAGACACAAAAAGCTCTGGTGAGACATAGGGTAATGCTTTAACTGCAGAGAATAAGGGAAGAAAAATGGAAAGAGGAAGGAGCCCAAGAAATCGCAGTAATTCAAGAAAAGGTGAATCCAAATCCAGATCAAGGATAATGTACTAGAAATGCGGGAAGAAATGACACCTTAAGAAAAAATGCAAATCTCGGAAGGGAAAAGAAGGAGATGAATAACAAGAGAACAATCATAAAGTGAATGTGATAGGTGATGTATTTCAAGACGATTTCATTTTTTCATTATAGAATATTATTGATGTCTCGGTGGTATATCCAAGGGCTTCAATCCATGCCATAACTGATAGGGGTGATGATAAACCTTGTAGAATCGTTGGAATGGGTAAGGTTTTTATAAAACAACAAAATGGAAACCAATTGCTATTGAAGGAGGTAAGGCATGTTTCGAATTTGAATAAAAATCTAATTTCAATAGGCTAGTTAGGTGGTGAAGGTTGTGTAATTACATTCACAGACAAAATCTTGAAGGTCACTAAAGGAGCCATAGTAATAAAAAAGGAGAAAAGGTTGGTACGTTGTATTTATGCAATGATATTTCTAATTCTATTAATTCTTTAACCTCCAAAAGAGAAGATATGACATTGTGGCCTCGTAGGCTCAGGGACATGAGTGAGAAAGGGATGAAAATTCTTCACTCAAGAAATTAATTTCCAAGTTTGAAGCATGTTGATTTGGATTACTATGAAAATTGTGTTTGTGGAAAATATAAGAAACTTAGATTTATCATAGTTGGGAAGGAAAATAAGAGCGAAAAGTTATAGCTTATGCATACAGATATATGGGGAGCTTCTCAAGTATCATCTCTCTGTGGTTCTCACTATTATGTTACTATTATTGATGATGCAACAAGGAAACTTGGATTTATTGTATTCAGAATAAACATAATATATTTGATACTTTCAAGAAATGGAAAGTTTTGGTTGAGAATGAGACAAGAAAGGAGTTGAAGTGTCTTAGATCAGACAATGGAGGTGAAAACTGCATCAAAGAATTTTATAACTACTTTTCATAGCATGGAGTTCATAGATAGAAGATAGTTCCACGGACACCATAGGAAAATAGTGTGTCAGAAAGGATGAACAAGATAATCATGGAGCATGCAAGGTGCATGAGATTGCATGCAGGATTGCCCTTACAATTTTGGTCATATGTTGTATATATATATTTTTTTATCTAATAAACAAAGGGCCTCCAAGTTCCTTGGATGGTGGTATTCCTAAGGAGGCATGGACAGTTAAAATGACAAACTACTCATTTTTAAAGACTTTCGGTTATGAAGCCTTTGTCCACATTAATAAAGAAAATAGAACAAAGCTTGAGGAATAATCAAAGAAATGTACCTTTATTGGATATGGTCTAAAATATTTTGGTTATCGCTTATATGATTATGAAAACCACAAAATATTTAGGAGCAAAGGTGTCATATTCAATGAAATGGCAATAGATTAGATGCAGGGAAAGAAACGAGAAAAGGAAAACAAAGAATATGTAGTGCTTGATGAGATAAAAAAAAAATAAAGGTGTATGAAAAACATAATTATCAACGACCACAACAACAACAACAACCACAATAGCAACAAGCACCTCAAACACTTGAAAGTGGTGTTAGAATATTTACCAGGATAAGTAGACCCCCTGAATGATACTCTCCTTCATTATATTATGTATTTTTGACTGACTCCGGTGAACCAGAAAGATATGAAGAAGAAATGGAGGTTGAAACCAAGAATAAGTGGGAGAAAATCATGGAAGAAGATATGGAATCCTTGATGCATAACTAGACTTGTGACTTAGTCAAGTTTCCTTCAAGTCAAACAAAATTGAAAAATAGATGGGTTTATAAGTTGAAGGAAGAAGATGGAGGTAAACAAAGGTACAATGCTAGACTTGTGGTGAAGTGGTTTGCACAAAAGAAAGGTCTAGGATTTGATGGAATTTTTTCTCCCATTGTTAAAAAGAATTCAATCAGAACTATTTTAAGTCTGGTGGCAGCAAAAGATTTTCATCTTGAGCAATTAGATGTAAAGACAACCTTTCTCTATGGGGAATTGGAGGAAGAAATATATATGCAATAGCCACAAGGGTATGAGGTCAAAGGGAAGGAGAAATTAGCGTGAAAATTGAAGAAGAGCTTGTATGGCTTAAAACAGGCTCCAAGGCATTGATATCTAAAATTTGACAGGTTTATGTCTGAACAAGGTTATACTAGATTCCATTCTTACCATTGTGTTTATATTAAGAATAAAAATGATTGCAACTATATTATATTTCTATTGTGTGTAGAGGGTATGCTTGTTTCATGGTCTAACATGCAAGAAATAAATGTGCTCAAAGGAAAATTGGAAAATTCATTTGCAATGAAGTATTTGGGTGCTGCAAAACTAATCCTTGGTATGAGAATAATTTGAGATAGGAAAAATCACAAATTAACATTGTCTCAGAGTGACTACGTAGAAAGGGTGTTAGAAATATTTAATATACATATTGAGAAACCAATTAGTACACCTTTGGCTAGCCATTTCAAACTAAGTAAGGAGATTTGTTCGAAGACACAGGAAGAGATGAATTATATGTGTAAAGTTCAATATGGATCAGCAATTGGAAGCTTAAAGTATGCAATGTTCTGCACAAGGCTTGATATTGCACATGTAGTGGGAGTTATAAGAAAGTATATGAACAATCCAAGAAAAGAGCATTGGATGGTGGTGAAGGGGAGTCTCAGGTATTTGAGAGGTACCACAAATCAAACATTATGCTTTGGTGGTTCAAACATTGCTCTATAGTGATATGTTGATGCAGATATGGGAGGTGATAGAGATAATAGGAGAAGCAACACAGGGTATGTGTTTACTATAGGTGGAACAATTGTTAGTTGGGTTTCAAAATTTCAAAACATCATTGTACTTTCAATAACGGAAGTAGAGTATGTTTCTACTACAGAGGCTAGTAAATAAATGATTTGGTTACAAAGATTTATGGATGAGTTCAACAAGAAGAAGGAGATGGGAAGGCTATACAGTGACATCTAACGTGTCATTCATCTTGAAAAGAACTCAACATTTCATTCCAAGACTAAACATATACAACTCAAGTACCATTTCATACAATCAATGTTGGAAGATGGATAGTTGAAGTTGGAAAATATACACACTAGCTAGAATCTTGCAAATATGCTAACAAAAGTTGTAACCAGGGAGAAACTGAGATTCTACTTAGTTTCAATTGGTCTTCAAGTATGATGGTGAAGCTGAGAAGCAACTAGGTCCAAGTGGATTCATTGTCCAAAAAGTGAAGCAACGATGAAGTTTATATAATCAGTCTCCAAGTGGGAAGGTGTTGGGTGTGGAGCTTGATTATCTTCCCGATTATTTAGAGGTTTTTATGTTTCAGCCACATTTAATCATTGGTTCAGGGGAAACACCCCCGAAGCTAGAAATAGATGAAAATTTGCCTTGTAAAATATTGTAATTTCATAGTCAATCTAGGTTGTTCATTAGGCAGATAATTTGATGGCAAATTTTTTGTTAATTTAGGGTTTTTTTTCCCTAGAAGGCAACCCTTGGTTTATATGAGGGAATTTTGTTTTAGCTGTGTATGATTATTTTGAGCGAGAAAGAGAGAGGAGACAGTGTGAGAGTGAAGAGGAAATTATAGTGGATTTGACGTAGGTTGTATCTCTTTATTTTGTTGGATAATGAAAAAAAGGAAAGACTAGCTGTTTCTGTGTGTACGTAGCCCAAATTAGGTGAACCATGTATATATGTGTCTCATTTTATATGTTTATGTGTTTCCACAATATTTTGTGTATTTCATTTCTCCGTTAATTAATTTCTAACACTAAATAAATACATTAGGCACCCAAGATACGGAAATAATATCTTGACCCTCGTAAGAACATATTGATGCTAAAAACTATGTTATTAAGTGCAGAAGGAAAGGTTAAATGTGACTAAGAATGGTTAGATATGCCTTAAGTTGTACCTATTTGGGAGGCCCATCAACTCGCACACCTATCAGTTTTGGAATCATTTGGAAAAGCATTAGCAATGTCAAGCATGGCAGTGTCAGCATCAGTGTTAGAGCACTCATCGATGGAATGGCCACTTACAAAATTAGTCTTTTTTTATTTTAAATGATTTTTCAAGCACTGACAAATACCAAAAATAAATCTCCTTCAACTAGGGGAATTATGTCAAATCAAGATTGACTCAACTAATGGAAAATTAGAAATAAGATTTCCAAAAATTAGAAATTTATTTTTGAATTTACAGAAAAATAAAAATATTTATCATTTTTCTGAAACTTTGGTTGAAGTTACTAGAAAGTCATAAAAACTCAACAAACTGATTGAGATTCAAGGGAATTTGACCACAAGGTGAGTGCTATAGTCATTGGCGAGGTGGAGACTGATAATATAGATAAAAAATTGTTAGCAAATCACCAATTCAAAAACCACCTTAAAAATTATATTATATTTATATAGGCCTTAATTCACTGAATAAAAAAGAAATCCCTCAAAAAAAACTTTTGAATTAGTCGGACAAAAAATTCAATATGTCGTACTGGCTTTTAATTATATTATTTTTAATAATCCTTTTTTAATTTTAAGAAAACGTTGAGTTAATTGGATTGTTGTAATTTTCATAATTTTGAAAAACATTTTATATTTTTTGAATTAGCATCTTGTGAGGCAATTTTATTTCCTTTTCCTTTTCTTTTTTATGCTAAACATTACAATTATGAACTAAAAAAATCAAATATGTTTTTTTTTATTGTTTGATTAAATTAGTGGTTGAACAAGTGATTATTAATTTAACTAGTTTTTAGATGTATTGAGAGACTACACTTAGCAAAGTAATATTCTCTATAACAAAGGGCATCAGGTTAGCTACCTAGCCATAATAAAGCCACTTTACGAGATCTTAAAACAACGGCAGAAAAAAGAAAGAGAGCATGATCATAACATAGAATAAGAAGAGATAGAAACATCAATCTCGTTTGGAAGAGACACTTTTGGCATGTGCTAGCTCGGATGAAGACCAAGAGCCACACTTGCTTCAATGTGTGCTAGTTGAACATCTAAGTTCCTGAGGATAAGTTGAACATCATATAAAACCAAAAGGATATTATCATTGGCATCATTCCTTTTTTGTAGGACTTTTCTTAGGAGAAACTTCATATGCTATAATAAATCAATTATGTAAAGATACTGATTTTGGCAGCCATGGGTGTTCCTTGAGTCAGGTACCTAGTGCTTGAGTACTAGAATTACTTTTGGGTCTGTAAATATGTTTTCTCACTAACAACCTCATTTTTTCATGTATGTAATTCTTCCTAAATTTCCTAGGGGATTTATTGATGGTAAATTTGAGTTGTTATCTCAGCTTGCATGTGTGCCCAAAAGACACCAAGAGAGAAGTGGCTCCCACTACCTCACCTACTCCTAGCACATTGGTGAGTCATTGTTATTGCTATTGAAGGGAGAGGAATACACAGATAAGAAAAGAGTATAAGAGAACTAGAGGGCCAGATAAGAGCTTGAGGAAGCAGTGGAGAGTCAAAAACTATCGAAGAACCTCTAACTTGGGACCTCAAAGCTAGTCATGCCACTCAACAAATGGAAGGTGAGAATAATGAAAACATTTAGGGAAATCTATAGGGAAATACACAGGGAGAAGCTCAAGAAATAGAATAAGTTGGGATAAAGGATGTTTTCAGAAGGCATGATGTCATTAAGACCATAATAAAAAACTTGCCCCATAGGTGACAGGAGCATGTGAGCAATCTAACCTCAATATGACCATATTTGGAGGAGGGAGGATTCAAATACACAATCATAAATATAGAAAATGGGTGTAGTAACATCGACACATCACTATTTAACATAATTACGAAGAGTTGCACCTACATCAACCTTATCCATTGCCCCGGTGAAGCTCTCTTAGCATGCTTCCCATTCCTGCTTACTCTATATTAAAAAAGCAACTTATTTTTTTTAAATGAAAATAAGTTTTAGTAAATTTTATAAATTTTTAGATGTGGGAAAATAATAATCATTAATATAACAAATAATGATTAAAAAAATGTTTAATAAAAAGTTTGAGATTTAAAAAAAAAAAAAATTAATAAAATTAATATTAAAAAATCCTAAGTTTTGAAATATTTTGATTTTTCTAATAAATTTAAATCAGAAAACTTTAAGAAATATATACCAATTAAATTTTTGATATATATTATGATTCTGATTTTTGATATATATCAGTTAAACCTAGACTGCCACAATCATGATAATATCCTATGGTAGAATTCCCATTAAAAAGGATGAAACGCGTAGAACAGTTAATTCTCACCCACTGAAAACAGCCGGCTGCGCCTTGAGAAGTGAAAGAGGAAGAGTATAACATACCAGTAAATGTGTTTTAAAGGTTGTGTGTAATTATTAGAGGGTTTAGAGTTTTTGGTAGGAATTTTGTTGGATTTTTTTTAGATTTTTTTTCTCAAATCTAATTTTAACAAATCCTTATCTAATTTTAAATAAATTTAACAAAAAAATATACCAAAGAACCGGCCGATAATACGGCGTTTGATCGTTTCTCCATGCAGCCCCTTTGTGTGGAAAATGTCAAATTCTATTGCTCTTTGGTATCTGGAGGGAGTTGACAGCGTGACGATCAAAAGTAGAACAGTTAGACTACCACCTTGTCAATCTTATTTGGAATTAGTTAGAACTATAAATTTTCAGTGTATTTTAGAAATTTGTTGAAATTATAAATTTTATTTTAGAAATTTGTTAAAATTATAAATTTGAAAGCAATTTGAATGTTAAAAAAAAAAAAAAAAAATCGCTAATACAATTTAAAGAACAGAAACTTATAATTTCAATACAATTTAAAATACAAAGCTTACAATTTGTATTTAATGTGAAGAACCTAAGTGTCCACAACATTCAAAATACAATTTAAAAAGTAGAAAATTGCAATTTTCATAAAAATATATAATAATTGAACTTGCTTTTACCAATAATATAACTATAGGAGCCAAAGAGGAGGACAAAAAAAATGACATAAATTTCTCTAATGGATTATCTTACAAGGAAATTTACATAGAACTTAGTTTATACCACCACCTCGTCAATCATTATATGTTGCTAGTATGCTTGAAGAAGTACAACATGTGTTTATTTAAGCATATATTTTACTTATTCAAACATAGTGCTCATCCGATTTTAGGTTCAAATATCATAGAAAGAGTTAAGGATGGAATCACTTTTGGAGAAATTAAAGTTGGAGATTTAACTCCTACTTGTTTTGTGCATATTAAATGATGTTCCTCATCATTAAATCTAATTGTTGTGTGAGTTGTTTGATTGCTAATTAGTTGGATTTGAGAGATTTAGTCCAACTAAGTGTTTCACTGAGATATTTGCTCAACTAAATGGTTGTGTGGTTAAGACATAATGTATATCTTCAGCCAATATTTGATGTATTTATATGTGTGTTTATCATCATGCAAAGCAAAGTTTTGGTGTGCAATCAATTTTGTAAATTGGTATCACAGCTAGGTGCTCTAGGCGTTACTCCTTTGAGGGAGGGCCTAGGATAATGGGAGAGTGATCTGATGTAGATGTATATTGTAGATTAAATTAGTTGATAGCATGTGCGATTGTAGGAGTGCTTCTTTGCCCACCTTGATATTCATCGAAGAATAAATTTTGGGCATCAAATCAATCCACAACCTACATTGCCCACCTTGATATTCATCGAAGAATAAATTTTGTGCATCAAATCAATCCACAAGCCAAAACATGAACAACGTGTAGATACACATCACAAATAATAGAATAAGTAATGGGAAAAAAAGACGAGAACCTAAATGAAGGAAGAAATCCATTGGATGAGTCATCCATTCAAGATTCAAAACCCAACATATTCCACATCCCATACTCTGTTATCAACTATCTTCCAAATGTAGAAGTCCGCCTTGAAATGGTATGTGCATAACACACGGTGTAGCTAGTGGATGCAGAAAAAAAGAAGAAGAAATTATATGGTTGCTAGTTCAAGAGATTTGAGGAGTCTAACATCTATAAGAAATTCGTTAGAGCATAAGTCATCATGGAATGGTCGGTGGCTACGCACGTGACTTTCTATGATGAAGTAGAGTAGATTGATCTTGATCTTGGTCATTCTCTTAAGCGATCAGAGAAAGTGTCCAATAATACCTTTGTGGACCTTTCCGTGAGATTTCCAAAGATCATTCTATCAAGTTTCTACCACTTGGCTTGGATTTTGTGATTTGGTTCTGTCACTAGATTCCAAGAGGGCAAATGGGGTTCAATAATGGCGGGCTTTCGGTATTCAATATATCGAATGTAGGATTTCAAAACCTTAAATGAAATGACCCTTTCCATGTTGGGGATTAAGTGTGGAAGGAATTATCATTGAATGGATAAGCTTCTCGACACATTCTCTTGCAAGGGATTACACTAAAGTTATTTATTTTTAATTCATTTTACTTCTGTTCTGAACGTTATGTGGTCAAAGTGATTTACATGCATCCGTTGTTCTAAATTTTAGGTTGCTCCTTACCATGAAGGTCCCTATCGATATCAATTTTCTCACACCCTCGATGTGTCCATGATTTTACAATTGATGAAGGAGAATCAAACTATTTGCTGACTTATTTTAGAAAATTGGACTATTGTTGTTATACATAATATGCTTCACTTTATGTTGTATATAAGTACTTTTGTTTTTCTTTGTGAATTAAGTGATGATGAGCTTCAAAATCAGATAAAGAGGTCATTTTGTAAAACTCACTCTAGATACATTCAATATCTAGATGACTTTCCTATACAACTAATGAGTACAACGGCTGGCACCCATGTATCTCAATAGATGGAAGCTCATTCATAGAATGACTAGTAGTTTAGTTATTGTAAAGAGGAAATTTATTGTGTCTAAAGCAATTGTTTTAAGAGATAAGGTAGAACTAAAACTCAATATGGGTGGTTGTCCACATAGTTTGATAGTTTTGTGTGAAAATTCCTTGAAATGCAGCAATTGGAAGCTATTATTCTAACTGATTAATTATGTAGTTTATTTTGTTACGACAAAATAACGAATAAATCACACAAAAATTTATTCACAATAAAAATGTTGTGGAAAATAAACTAGAAATTGATAAAATAGAACACACACACAATAAAATTGACATTGTAATTTTTTGACAAATGTCTCTGTAAAAAGCAAAAGTGGGAAATCTTGTTGAACATATGAGGGTTTTATTATTATTATGTAGCAGTGAATCTCAGTACAAAAATATGGATGCCAAACTCACAATCCTCAACAAAATAATATGGCCAAAATTATTGAGATAATTTTTGTCTCACCGAACACTGATCTTAGCTCTAAAACTGGCTACTCGAACACCATTGCATTAGCCTCTACATAGGTGTACTGCCTCTAAAACTGCTTTTATGTTGTTGTTCTTCTCAACTTAGCCTTTGATCATGACTCGCTTGGCCTTTTGGAATTTTCCTAGCCACTAGCAACTAAATCAACGCTCTCTCTAGCTAAATTGAACCCTCCTTTGAAGTTATTTGTGCATGCCTTGCGTAGCCTCACTGAGGAAAACTTGACCCTCTTGCTACTAACTCTCCAACATAGGAAAAATCCACTCGAATCACTATCTATGTTCCCTCTACCCTTTGCCTCCCTTCTAGCTCAAACTCTTCTTCCCTACTCAACCTATGTAGTTAGATAGCTTGATCTGCCAAGGAAATCGCTCTCTTCATGTGTCTATATACATCCCCATCAACCCGCTCTTATGATCTCTTATTGGTGAACCAATAACCATGATTAGATCCCCATCAACGACTAAGATTATCTCAAAATCAATCAATGTGAGTTTCTAGAGAATTCTCCCATTTCTCAAGTAATTCCCTTTAATTAATTGATTTCCCTAAGTTAGACTTAAGCAATTTTTAGTTATTGATCAATTAATTTAATTGAGATGTCTCTAGGTGTTTTCTCCCATAATTTTTTTTGGGTTTCGATGATCATGTGTTTCTTAGCCTCTCTGACCAAAGTTGATACTAGAACACCTGTCCAATGTTATAAAACACTAACACTCCCTCTTAACGAGGAAGGTGTTTTCTCTATCTTCACCTGTAACATCTTGCATCACGTTGTTGATGTCTGATAACTTTGACACCTTGCCACTATCCACCAACTACTAGACATACTCTGATTCATCTACCACTCTGTAGTTGGACCATATTTCATATGCACTATTGCTGACACTGCACTCTACTTTTGTACTACTGGTGACATTTCTCTGCATTGCAACTGATCATATGCCACTGTTGTTGCTGCAACTACTACAAGAAATAAATAAACTTTGAATCTACTGTGTCCCTATATTGGATGTGCAATTGTGTCCTAAGTCTATGAATGCAACTAGCATATGAACTATCTACTAAGTAACTCTTTTTGCGCTAACTAGTTCTATGCCCCTCAAGTAACTGACTACAACTAGTCTCTACAACTGTCCCTCAAGATCTATCTGCGCCTATTAAAACTGATCCTCCTCCTACTAAACATTATGGGCCCTTTTAACAAAGGTAATGATCCATGTGGGGAAACACCTATTCAATGTTATCCTCTATGGTTCCTACCCAAACTTGCAACTTTGAAGCACTATGCTCCTCATCCATCTGGAGGTATATCTATTATCACCCCATTATCTCCTTTCGAGCCTTGTCCCTAGTTAGGACCCTTATTTGCTTTGCAACTCACAGTTCCTCCAGCACCTATTCAAAACAACTAGAAGTTGATCTATTGCCCATATCTTCATTCTGGCTAACTTGTATGACATCCTTCATCAATCTCGTACGCACATCTCTTGAAAGCTGCGAAATCCATGAAACTCAACAATTGAGAAATAAAAAAGAATCTCCTCCCTTTCTTGCTTAGTTTCCTGCTCTACTACTCCCACTCCCTCCTAGAATGCGTAGATCTAATCTACCCTTTGTAACTGGAAATACATATTTCCTCCTAGATCTAGATCTGGAAACCGTCAAGGAAAAATATAGAAATTCCATACTGTGCTTCTTTCTCTTCCACCAATTGCTGATGTGCTACTGTAAAAACTTGTACAAAATCACTATACCCAAATCTGCTCAATGAAATCTCTGATATGATTACTGAAAATTCTGCCCAGTAACACCACTGCTTGCAAATCACTACAACTAAGGATCTTTGAATATTTTTTTGGCTACAAACTGAAAATCAAACCCCACCTCTACTAATTTTCATTCCCAACTAGCCTCTATGTAGATATGGAAATTGTGTTGTAGAACTCCCTTTAAACCGCCACAATTTTTCCTCCTCGCTTCTGATCAATTGATATGTCTTTAACACTTCTCTGATACCATGTAAAAATTCCTTGAAATGAAACAACTAGGATTTATTCTTCTAAATGATTAATTATGCAGTTTATTTTTTTACGACAAAATCACAAATAAATCACAGTGCAAGTTCTTCACAATAGAAGTGTTATAGGAGATAAATTGGAAACTAATAAAATAGAGCATACACACATAATAAATGATCTAGGCGGATATTGGTGGCCACCTGCCGATTCCACTTGGACCCCCACCATTGTGTCTTTCAATTTCCTTAATTGTAGGACAATTTACTTTTTTAGGTAGTTTTTCGGGTCCTAAACTTCGAGAGACATCTTGAGGCCCTAAAGGAAATATTTTTGGAAAATAGGGAAATTAATAGCATATAAAGGGGTTTGCAGTCGAAAGTTGTAGTCCTATAATAGATATTTCTAATGGGGTATTGTACGTGTCAAATGGAGATCGTATGCCAAAGTTACGCCCTGAGAAATTGATGTACCAATTTATCCTAATGGGGCCCACAAAATTTTGGTGCTTCATCTCCTAGTGTTAGGTTTTTGGATGTTTAAGGTTTTCTATTGTTTCTTAATAATAAATAGACCTTAGAGCCTCATTGTAACATAGTTCATAAAGCATGTAGCTGCCACATCTCTTCTTAGAGATAAGTTACCATCACTTGAGCTAGTACATTTCCATTCTACATGTATACAATTTTCAATACTTTATTATTAATGAATTGAAGGTTTTTTTTCACTGTATCTCTATGCTTATGTTTATATATGTATTTCAGTTTGTTCCTTCATAAATTTGGATCAGTGACATCAAATCGGTCTGCTCTTTCTATGTTCTTCTCTGCATGTCCCCAATGAGGTCGGGATATAAGGAGTTGGGACTTGAACTGGTTGAGCATTTACAAGATTGTCCCCGCTGACATTGATGACCTCCCATGGCAGAAGAAAAGAAGAAAGAGGGAGCACAAGATCCTATCAAATTTTTGCTCGAAGAATCCCTCTAATGGCAAAAGGAATGAGATGATGAACAACTTTGCTTAGATCCTTCGTCGGATTCCCACCAGTGACACACCTTCATCCAACAGTCACTTTGGAGGTGCTACCCCATTTAAGGTGCAAGTGAACTTCGATATACCTCAACGAGGCTTATAAGTGTTTGGCACTTCATCTCCTAGGGTTAGATTTTTCAATGTTTAGGTTTTCCATTATATCTCAGTAATAAATAGGCCTTCAAGCCTCATTGTAACACAATTCATAAGGCCTGTAGCCACCACATATCTTCTCAGAGACAAGCTACCACCGCTTGAGCTAGTTCATTTCCATTTTTCATGTATACAATTTTCAATATTTTGTTATTAATGAACTGAAGTTTTATTTTAATTGTATCTCTTTCTTTCTGTTTATATATGTATTTCATTTTGTTCCTTCATAAATTTGGGTTAGTGGTATCAAAATGGTCTACTCTTTCTCTGTTCTTCTATGCATGTCCCCAATGAGGTCGGGTATAAGGAGTTGGGACTTGAACTATTTGAGAATTTGTAAGACCATCCCCATTGACACCGAAGACCACCCATGGCAAAAGAAAAGAAGGACAAAGGAGCAAGATATCCTATTAAATTGCTGCTTGAAGAAGCTCTCAAGTGGAAAAGGAACGAGAACGGACAACTTTGCTTAGATCCTTCAGCAGATGCTCACCGATGATACATCATCATCCAGTAGTCACTTTAGAGGTGCCACCCCTTTTAAGGTACAAGTGAACTTCCATATCCCTATATTTAAAGGTCAAATATATGCAGATGTTGTAGATAAATGGTTGAATCTAGTGGAACTTTATTTTTTGGTCCATAGTTTCTATGACAAGGAGAAGATTAACTTTCCACTGCTTAAGGTTACCCCCCATATCATGGACTAGTGGGAAACTTACTGTGAGAAAAGAGTCAAGGAACTATCTTTGTTTATAGCTTCCCCCTCTTGGAACTCTTTCTGAGACATTTTCAAGGAACATTATTACCCTGTGGTGAGCTATGAGTAAAAATACATACATTGGACCACACTACGATAACAAAGGGACCAATATGTGCATGAGCCCACAAATGCTTTTCGTACTCTAAGCATAAACATGGGTATCAAAGACTTTGAGTGATATATGGTGCTCAAGTGCCATGCTTATCTGCACAAATACATTTAGGAAGAAATGGATTTCCTGGAACCATCACATCTCCTTGCTTGGTGTAGCATATCGATATGCTTCCAATATTAAACAAAAAATTAAACAAAAGAAATGTGACATTGGATCTAGGAATTAGAAGCGGGGAAAGAGCGCCCCCAATCAACATAATAAAGGACAGAGCAAGCTATAGTCACCCAGGATAACTAATCGAAGCCACAAGAAAAGAATGATACCATGAAGCCAAAGAAGGACATAGGAAAGTGGTGTGAGTTCCACAAGAGCCCCACTCAGAACACAAATGAGTGTCATGCTAAGTATTCATTGATGGCTGAAATGAAAGCTTCAGAGTTTGATGCATGTCCTCATTCTGAGCCAAAAGCTGACAATGGGAATGACAAGGTGAAGAGAATTATTGACATAGAAATCAACGTCACCATTGCCACCACCAACATCCAGAATATTCAGTCTGAAGATTTGGAAGAGGGGGAGCGCCTCTTCCACTCACATATGTGGGTGAAGGATTCTCTGTTGTAGTTCATTTTCGATAGCAGGAGCCAAGAGAACCTCATTTCAGTAGAGGTTGTGAAGTGGTTTGGCCTATCGACCACACCACACTTGTAGTCATACACCATCAGGTTTCTTCACTAAGGACGAGATCTCTGCATCAGCCATCAGAGTCTCCTTCCCTACAACATCAATCCCTTCACAGATGAGGTACTTTGTGATGTTGCTCCTCCTGAAGTTTGTGATGTATTATTAGGCCAAACATACTTGTGGAAGCGTCATGTTGTGTATGAGTCTAGGCATCGCAATGTTATTATTACTTTGGGAAATAAGTTATACAAGATACTAGAGGTAGCCTTGCCTACCACTATCTCTTTGATCTTTGTTAAACAATGTAGTAAGATCATCTCTTAGATTGAGATTTTTTTTTTTTTTATTTGATATCTAAGTAAGAGGAAGATCATGGCCACATGCATGTCCCCTTATGAAGGTTCCTCCACGTAGAAGAAGAAGGTGGATAAGGTCATGGAAGAATATAGGGACATTTGCTCCTCACTTGGAGGGGTGCCCTTACACTGTTAGGTCAAGCATTTAACTAATCTGAACCCCAGAGCACCACTACCTAGTGGGCAGATATACCACCACTCCATTATGGAAAATGAAGAAATCAAGTGATAGATCTAGGAGCTCTTGGAGAAAGGGAACATCTAACCAAGTTCCTCACCTTGTGGGAGCCCGGTTGTACTTGTAGAAAAGAAGGATGGGACTTAGAGGCTTTATGTTATTTATCGGTCACTAAAAAATATCCCTGTCAGGAACATGTATCTAATCATTAGCAGAATTTTGAGTTCTAAAGTGGGTCTCCTAAGAAAAATGTACAACCAAAATATAATTTATAAGAACCAATAGGATTCAAGATGATAATGTCACCCATGGGTGATGATTCACCATTTTTGGAGTAAAAAAGTAAAAAGATTAAAAAATAGTAAAATAATAAAAATACTTTTTCAACTCATATTTTTAGCTTATCTCCCTAATGTTTTACTCAAATTTTGAGAGGGAGTACTCATTGGATGCAAAATTTAATTCCTCATCCAAGGAGTACCCATGTTGCATACTTTCGATGGACCCTCCTACATGAAAAATGAGAAATACATGAAAAAAAAGTGATTGCAATCACACTTTTCATGTATTTCTCATTTTTAATGTAGCAGGGTCCACCAAAAGTATGAAACATGGGTACTACTTTGATGAGGAATCCAGTTATGCATCCAACGAGTGTTGCCACTCGAAATTTGAGTAAACTCATAGGGAGATAAGTTGAAAATACGAGTTGAAAAAATATTTTTTTCTTTTTTTCCCTCTAAAATTTGATGATGTAATCTTATTTTATTATCTCCACTGTTATTTTATAATTTCCTTAGGAGGCCCATTTTAGACCTCAAAAAGTCCCTAATGCCTATGAATTGATGACCTTCTCAATCAGCTCAAGGGGGCCACGTATTTCAACAAGATCGATCTGAAGTATGGTTATCACTAGGTTCCAATAGAGCCAACAAATATATGGAAGGCCACCTTCAAATCCAAGGAGGGAAGTTTTGAATGGTTGGTCATGCCTTTCGAGTTGACAAATACCTCTACAACTTTTATGAGGATGATAGTTGACATATTTTGGCCCTTCACCAACTCATTCATGGCTGTATAGCTGGATGACATTCTTATCTTCAACAGGAGTTTGGAAGACCACTTGCAACACATTCGAGAAGTCCTTCAAACCCTATGACAACACAAACTATTTGCCAATATGGAGAAATGCACCTTTGGCATGAGCCAGGTCTAATATTTGGGTTATGTCATATATGAGCAAGGTGTGGATGTGGATCCAGTTAAGATCCAATTCATTTAGGATTGGCCAACTCCAACCACTCTAAAATAAATTCACAGATTTTTGGGCCTTGCCAATTTTTATCGGAGGTTCGTGTTGGGATTCTCCCATATCACTTGGCCTTTGATTTGAGTTACCAAGGGCAAAGCGAAATAAAAAAAATCCTAGTCCGAGTCCCAACAGAATGTGTTTGTTGAGTTGAAACAATTCCTTTTCTCTGCACCCATACTCACATTTCCAAACATGTAACAACCATTTGAAATGGAGATCGACACCTTTGACTATGCTATTGGTAAGGTTCTCACCTAGGAAGGGAATCTAGTGGCCTATCACAGTGAGACACATTCTTATACAATTCATAGGTACCCCACCTATGATAAAGAGATGTTTTCTATTGTGCAGGCTTGCCAACAATGGAAGCATTACGTTCTGGGGAAGGAGATGGTCTTCCACACAGATCATAGACCTCTTCAATTTATACAGACACAAGGGAAGTTACACAATGATCGCCATCACAAGTGGTATAGATATATGCAATAATTCATCTTGAACATTAAGTATAGGAAGAGCAACACCAATCATGCTGCAATTTGCCTTAGTAGGCCCCTAGTTGTAGCACTAACTACTATTCTCAACTCTTGTGGGCACAAGGCCTCTAGATGGCCACAACTATACAAGAATGATCCAGAGTTTGCCGCCACTTACTTGATACTAGTAGACGGCAAGCAAGTTCCAGTTTTCCACCTTTAGGATGTATTATTAATCTACTTGGGCCACCTTTGTGTTCCTTCAAGCGAGCGTGCCAAATTGATTTGGGAGGCACACTACAGTCAGGTCACAGGACACTTCGTTCTGGTGAAAATTGTGGCCATACTATAGAAGTATTTTTATTGGCCAAAACTCTAACAAGATGTTGGAAAATATATTAGATCTTGCACTGCCTATGCCATTTCCAAAACAACCATTAAGAAACAAGGCCTGTACACTCCTCGTTCTACTCCCAGCGAACCCTAGGAATGTATCTCCATGGACTATCTATTGAGTTTCTCTTCTACCAACCATGGCAATGTCTGTGTATTTGTGGTTGTGGATTTTTTTTCTAAGATCGTTATATTGCATCTTCTAAGTAGATTATTACTACAGAGTACACTTCCAAACTCGTCTTTGAATGGGTATGGTACATTTTGGAATCCCATAGAGCATTATATTAGATTGGGATAGTAGGTTCATGATCACATTCTAGTCAAGCCTCTAGAAATTATTGGACACTAAACTCACCAAGCCGACTGCATTCTATGCTAGACGGATGGCTAGATAGAGGTCCTCAACATGATGATAGTGCACATACTATTCATGTATAAATCCAAGCATCCACGAACCTCAGATGATAGCCTTCCTTGTATGCAACACAATTATAACATAGCTCTCCATAGCTCAACTAGCCACAATCATTTTCAAGTGGGTCTAGATTTTTAACCATTGTGTCCAATTGATGTTGCCATGCCACATGCAGCTACATAAAAAAAATCCACACATGTACAGTCTGAGGCTGATAAAGAAACCTCGTTTAGTGAATGCATCCAACACATTCTCCTGCAGGTGCATGATATCTTGGATAAGTCCAATGCCAAGTATAAGTAGCGACATGATCAACATTGGGTGCCACACAAGTTTTAGGTGGGCAGGAAAGTTTGGTTGGATTTGCAAAAAGAACGTGTTACTAGAGCCCATCGAAATCTATGACCTCTCTAGTATGGGCCCTACACTATCACCAAGGCTTTGGGAGACATTGCATTTGAGCTCAACATTCCCTCATTCGTTAACCTACACCAAATGTTCAATTTGGACCACCTTCAGCCATACTTTCCACCATTGTTGGACACATTAGACATTGTAGAACAACTCACATCAGTAGAGATAAAACCAGAATTCATGGAATAGGTCACAACTTATCTAATCATGGACACGCTGATTAAGAACACTCGCCAGCAAAATATCCAACTGTATTGGGTTGTCAAAGCTTACCAACTCCTGTACCAAGGGAATTGGCTCACTAGGGACCAAGTTCAATTGAAGCTTCCCCATCTCATGGAGGCACTCAACACAATTGGTACCATTTCTTACTAGGGGGAGGACTGATCCAAGTGGATATTGGTGGCCAAACACCTATTCCACTTGGAACTCCACCATTGTTTCTTTCAGTTTCCTTAACTATAGCATAGTTTACTACTTTTGCCAGCTTTTCAGGTCCTGAACTTTTAGAGTTGTTTTGAGGCCCTAAATGATGTTTTTTTGGAAAATGGGCACGCTCATTCCTCAAAACGAGGGTTGGTAGTCAAAAGTTTTAGTTCTCAGACAAATATTTCTAAGGAGGTATCGTACACGTCAAATGAAGATCATATCCCAAATTTACAACCCTGGGAAGTTGACGTACAAATTTAACCCAACAGGGCCCATAGACTTTTGGCGCTTCATCTCCTAGGTTTAGGCTTTTGGATGTTTAGGGTTTTCCCTTGTTTCTTAGTGATAAATAGGACTTTCAGCCTCATTGTAATACAATTCAGAAGTCATGTAGGCACGGCATCTCTTCTCAGAGATAAGTGATCATCACATGAGTTAGTTCATTTCCTGCATGTATACACTTTTTAGTACTTTGTTATTAGTGAATTGAAGCTATGTTTTCACTGTATCTTTGTGTTTCTATTTATATCTATATTTGATTTCGTTCCTTCGTAAATCTAGATCAATAAAATTGACAACATTAATTTTGGACAAATGTCCTTGGAAAAATCGAATGTGAGAAAACCAGTGTAACAAATGAGGCTTTTATTATTATTATGTAACAGTGAGTTTGAGTACAAAAATATAGATTCGAAAATGGAAATCCTCAACACAATAATCTAGCCAAAAAATAGTGGGACAATTTTTGTGTCACCTGACACCATTGTTAGCTCTGAAACTGGCTTAAACTAGCTGCTCGAACACCCCAGTGTTAGCCTCTACACTACCTTTGTGCAGGTCAATTCGTACTGCCTATGGAACTACTCTAACATTGTATTTCTACTTAAATCAATCTATGATAATGACTCGCTTGGCCTTTTGTAATTTTCCCTAGCCACCATCAACTGAATCAACCCTCTCTCCAGCTAAATCGAACTCTCCTCTGAAGTTATCTGCGTAAGCCCTGTGCAACCTCATTGAGGAAAACTCATCCCTCTTACTGTTAACTCTCCGACACTAGAAAACTCCACTGAAATCATTGTCTCTATTCCCTCTAGCCTTTTTGTCCCTTTTGGCTTTAACTATTTTCCCTGCTCAACCTCTGCAGTTAGATAGTTTGATCTACCAAGGAACTCACTCTCCTGATGTGCTTATCTCCATTTGCATCGACCTAATCTTATAATCTCTCATTGATGAACTAAAAACCATGATTAGATCCTCATAAATGACTAAGATAATCTCAAAGTCAATCTTTGTGAGTTTCTAGAACATTCTCACATTTATCAATTAATTCCCTTTAATTAATTAATTTCCCTAAGTTAGACTTATGCATTTTTTAATTATTTATCGATTATTTATTTGAATTTTCTTTGGGTGTTTTCTCCCGAAACGTTTTTTGGGTTTTGGAAATCTTGTGTTTCTTAACCTCCTTGACAAAAGTGGAGACAAGAACACCTATTCGATGCTAAAAAAACTAACATTGTCAATCTAGGGAAGGATCCATCATTTGTTAAAGATATGAGGGTGGTATTCTAGTGAGGTTATGGAATAGCCTTGTATGTTTTTCAATAATTGAATTTGGAAGATTCATGATTCAGGAATGGAACTCGAGAATCCAACTTGCCTAGTACACCTTTACGAGGGTTATGAGATAACTTGATGGAGTTCATGCTGTGTGATTTCGAAAATGTTTAAAGAAGCTAATGAAGAGTTTGCAGACAAGAAGATCATATACAAGTACTCGTTAAGGGAGGGAGTTGGAGATTTAACTTCTACTTGTCTTGTGCATATTGAATGATATTCCTCATCACTAAATGTAATTGTTGTGTGAGTTGTTTGATTGTTAATTTGTTTTATTTAAGTGATTTAGTCTAACTAAAATATTATCTAGCTTAGTTTCTAGTTGAGATATTTTCTCAACTAAATGTTTGTGTGGTTAAGATAGAATTTCTATCTTCAACCAATATTTGATGTATTTAAATGTGTGTTTATCATAACGCAAAATAGTATTTGGTGTGCAATCAATTTTGTGAATACTATCACATATATGAGAAAATAGTTTTTAATTCAACAATAAAACTAACCCTAACCTACACACAACTTGTAATGTAATATATCTCTATATATATAAATGACAAAGATATATATATATATATATATATATATATATATATATAGAACATTCCAATTCCTATCCCTTCATCTTGTCTTGTTATTGAGGGGGTGATCATCTCAAATTTAATGACTCGACAATCATCGTTACACCTTGTTACACAGTAATTTGTCACCATTGGTCATCGTCCTTGTTACCCCTTTCCCGTATTTTGGGGGACTCATTCCGGGACCTGTGAGCAGTGACATAACTTAAAAACACTTGCATTATGTTCCCCTAAGTATGGACTTCATGTGCCCCGAAGACACCTTCTGCAAAATATCCCTGGAAAGTGCCCTTTTTCCATTAGCATAGGTCCACAATGTACTACCCGCGCCAATGAATGAGATCCTCAAAAGAAGGTGCGACCATTGGCGCTTTGTCTTAGAGTAACACCCGCGCCAACCAAGTTTGGAAAACATTTTTAACAAACGCGCGCCCAGATGTTTTTTCCCTTCAAGTCATGAAGTCTTTTGAGGATAAAGCTCATCTTCTAGATGTCGAGTCATCATCTATCCCTTACATCTATCCACAGCGGCTTTTTGGAGATAATGCCAATCCATAATGGGTGTCTTGATTCAATGTATCTTCTTCCCCTTCTCCATCTATAAAAGTCTATCCTCATGCATTTGACAAGCTAGTTTTTGGAGTAGTGGTGATTGTGCTAGGAGTGATAAAGCTTGTCTTGAGTGATAGTAAGAGTCTTGGAGCATAGGGAGGTTATGCTGCCAGAAGTCTGAGAGAGAAAGGTCTATTGCAAGGCATATGTAGCTGCTCGCCCAGCCAGGAGAGATTCAACGTCAGAACTTTGGTTGTATCTTTCTCTGTTGATTATTCATTAATAAACGACTATCATTATGGTTCCGATCTTATTGTTCGCTATGATAATGTTTGATCTATATCTTTTCTGACTGATGTATAGTTGTATTTAGTGGGTTTTATGCTTGTATTCGCTTCGTTCTTTGCACGTGCAGGTATCCATTCGCGGAGATCGTGAGGATCGTGACCTGCCGGAGCAAGGGAATGGGAGTATCAACTCTTCTACAACACTAGCGTTGGACTCCAGGTTGGTTCTCATAATCCACTTTCAATTTGCAACTAGGAACTTGCATGATAGCGTTGATTGATTGTTGCTAGACCCATTTTGGGCTAGTGGGATCGCCTCTGTCCGCAGAGGGTATTTACCTCTCCAACAATTTGGCGACTCCACTGGGGAAGCTATTTGTTGTTTGATTCATAAACCTTGGACGGAGCCTGAAGTACAGCCAGGCATCCTTCGAAACGCTATTGCTTTGCATTAGCGAAGTAGATCAACGCCACTTCGGTCAATCTCCGGTTTGGTTTATGAACCGAACAGCTTGGAGTTTGTCTTGCATTTTGGTTCTCTCTTGCTTGCTTGCGTAAATAAGCTTTCTGGGTTAGTCTTTAAGTTGTTTCTTGCTGTTTGATCTGTCTGAATGCTGTCGACCAGACCCTGGACCGCTTGATTTATTTTTTTTAGGCCAGCAAACTTTATTAGCGCGTTTTTATGCCTGACAGTCATGCCAGTTGGCGCATGTTGCACAAAAGCAACTTGCGCTAATTCCTTAATAACACTAGTTACAGGCTGACAGTCGCGCCAGTCCTGTGAACTTTGCCGGTTTGTTTGTTGAAAGCTTTTTAAACTCAGATTTCTGTCTTTTTACATCCTTTTCAGCTACTGGAGTGTGTCAGAACTCTGTTTGACTGGTTTTTTACCTTTATCTTTCGGGTGTTTGCCTATTTCCATCGATCTTATATACCAGCCCTAGAGCATCTAGTGGCTTTGTATATTGAGCCTTCCGTGGGAGTTTTTGGTTCTTTGATTGTCCAATCGACTTTTTGGTTGTTTTCTGCACTTTTCTAGTGGTTGTCAAATCTTATTATTCTGTGCTTCGAGCAATTCACCTCTAGCTTGCTTGGATTTTGCTTGGCTTCGTTTGAGGTCTTTGTGATTCTCCTTGTTTTGACAGTTTGTCTTGGTGTTTCAGACTTGGTTCTATTTGCATTGAGTGAAATTTGCCTGTTTACGCTTGTTAATATCTCTCGAGATTTGTTTAAATGCATTATGCCATTTTAAAAGAAAAAAAACAAATGATCTTTCTGCATTATATTAGTTAGCACTCTTGATTGTTATTGGCAATGAGTCACTTTTTAAGAAAAGAAAAGAAAAAAGTTTCATTTATTGCTATTAGCTGCATTAGGATCTTTGTTGATTGTTTGGTGATCATTTTGTTTGTTTGAAAATCTCAACTCTTCTGTAGTTAGCATTCATTGAACGGAATGATATATTTTGGCATATAGTTTGCATTTAGGAAATTTTGAGAGATCACATACGGTAGGACCTAAAAACTGAAACCTAATTGAAGATCAACTGTAAAATGAACTGAATGAATCTAACAACGCATTGGAACTTAACGCAAACATTCTAGAGGTCTAGGCTAGAGACGTGTTCTGGCGTCGTTAAACCTAGTCACTGTTGTTTCACATTATGGTTGGGTGATTCCTCCTTTTGTGACTCGATAGTGGTCTAGCACGGATTTGTGTTCCCACGTACCGTCGAGTATATGTGGAGACCCCACTAGGTTATCATCCTTTATCCACAGGAAGCCGTGTCTGCCGCATTACAAGCCGTAATGCACTGAACACAGCATTCAGGAAGATTGACTGCCGTACGGGAAGTCCTTGGTTTTCATCTGATTGCCAAGGTGTATAAGCAGTTTTACGGATTGTTTGGTAAACCTTTTGCCTAGTTCTCTAGAGTAGTCACTTTTGATCCTTTTTGGACTCCCTAAAAGGAAAGGTCCATCTGAGCACTTGTCACTTCAGTCTCATTAAACATTCAAAGGCGACTAGAGTCATCTTTTTGTCCTTTTCTCGACTCTTAAAAAATGAAAAGGTCAAGTTATGTCCTCGCGTCTTAAAATTTATTCGGCCACGATTCACATTTACCCGGTTAGATCTTGTTTGCGTTAGCTTGAGTAGGGTTCTTTCTCGTTTTTAATGGCAACCTTCCCTGAGTCTACCGGCCAAGGTGTTCCCCCGGATGGAAACCCTATTCCATTTCCTTCTTTTGGAAATGCCGGTGCTCCGTATATGGCAACTTTGTCTTTACCTGGGTTAACCATCGATTTGCCTGTATGGTTGTTTTCAACCTCGGTGGTCCCGAGTGTGATGACTCCTGTTACACCATCTTCTCCACCCAAACAACATCATGTTGATTCCAAGGTGGACCTCTCCCCTTCTTCGCCTATTTCTGCGTCCTCATCTTCTACTTCGCCTGGCGAAAGTCTGGATTCAAGTAACCAGGTGGCTAAGAAGAAGAAGAAGAGGACGAAGAAGGAGAAGACTCCTAAGCGAGAGGTTAAAAGTACAACTCAAGTTGAGCCACCTTCTGCTCCTCCGCGGAAGATCAAATTTCCTTGTAGGTTGTGCAAGGAGGACCATCTTCTTCGCAATTGTCCTGGCATTCCCAAGGTCTTAGAAGTATGGTCTCGCGATCCGGTCCGCCCCTCATCGTCCTCTGAAGCTCATGCTAATGCGACACTATCAGCTGGAAATGTTAAGGGAAAAGGGAAGATTCGAATCCCCTGTAGACTTTGTGAAGGCAATCATCCCCTTCACCTTTGTCTGCTCATGGATAAAGCCTCTGTTGTCTTGGACAGTCTTACAGCTCCCTCACCCCAACTTCCCGTTGGTTATCAACGTCTCTCTGCAGCCGCAGATCATTGCCCTGCTGACAAAGAGATCGACCAAGATTCCTCTCTTGTCCAGCCTCCTCTTCCTAAACCTGGCTCTGTCAAGCCTGATCCAGACCAACCATTGGTCGGAAAGAGTGTCGACTCGAATTCACCACTCGACCACTCTGTTTCGAAAGAGCATAATTCCCATGTTCTTCTCGTCTCCTCAGATTCTCTTGAGTCCAGAAATGACTCTCCTATCCCAGTTGCTCCCGAGAGTCCTGCTTCGGTCCCTTTGGAGCAGGGGGGCAATCATACGATTCCCCCACCAAGTAGTTCAGTCGTTTCCTTTGACTGGAGTCGTTTGACCACCTCCTGCCTTCCATCCGATGTGCCTTTCTGGGTTATGGTACACGCCTATAATAAGGCGATACCTGGCACTGTTTTGGATGAGGGTGCATCTGTCAGTCTTATGCCTGCCACTACTTGGCAAGCTTTGGGTTCCCCACAGCTTGTGCCAGTCGCACCGAATCTGACGGCTTTTGACGGAGGAACTAGCCAACCATTAGGGATCCTTCCAAAGTTCCCTATTACTTTGGGAGGCAAAGCCATCTATATAGACGTATCGGTTACCCAAGGTGCCTTAGATTTCAGTCTTCTCCTTGGCCGTGACTATGTTTATGCCATGGGGGCCCTTGTCTCTTCACTTTTCCGTGTGGTTTGTTTTCCACACGACGGAAGAATTGTGACTATCGATCAATTATCGTTCGTTCGTCCATGGGTCCCTCGTACGCAGTCATCATCCCCTCCTGGCTTTCATCCACCAGTTGCATCTGCCCCACCACAGATCAACTACGTGGCCACCTATCCCGTGCCTATGTCCAGTGATGCCGCCATTGTGCATAGTGTCCTGGGGGCATTGGGTCCTGACTTCTAAGATGTTTTCCTTCCACTGGGAGTGGCACTCTTGGAAGCCCCGACTTCCTGTTCATTATAATGAAGGTCGGGCGGAGCATAGTTCGTTTTCTTGTGTGTCAAGCTCCTTAAAAAATGAAACTAGGTGTTGGAGCATAGTTCCTTGTCTTGTGTCAAGCTCGTTAAAAAATGAAACAAGGGTTATGAGGATAGTTCTTTTACTGTGTCAACCTCCTTAAAAAATGAAACAACTCCCTTTCCAAATCGAATCTTTTGATTAAGATCTCATAAAATACAAGTCGAGTCTTTCACAGATCTCGAGAATGAACCTTCATTCCATCCACCTCGTTGAATGCAATGAAGCTTGGGGGGCATGTACCTTGATTTGCGTTATCATGCTGGGGGCATGCGAACTTATAACAAGCATAGTTTTTCGTTTCAAGCTTGTGTAAACATGAAACCGAATCCAAGCAGAGTTCTCCATGGTTCAAGCTTGTGTAAAAATGAACCCATACCCGATTCACATCTTGTGATTGCCGCCTATCCACTAAATTCTGTTAGATGAGCCTTGGTTGTTTCATTCCATTGCTACCATCTCTTTGGCTGATCATATGCTTTCACTTGGTTGTTTATCCTTTCCTGAGGAACCGCAGCGATGAGTGGTTTTATTAGCCAGCCTCTTGACCATTACATGTTTTGAGCAGTTCCACCATTACCGGAACCAGTTGCTACCCTTTATACCACTCGTTCCTCTAGGACGAGTCGCCTTTATGCTCTTTTCTGACTCGTAAAATATGAAAATATTGCCGAGTTTTCATATTTCCGAGTATTTTTCCCTTTTTGACTCGTTAAAGAGAATAAAAATGGAGGTCCGCTTTCAGCTCTTTTCTGACCATTTAAAGACGAAAAGATTTCCGAGTTACTCCTCTTGACTCGTTAAACGTTAATAAGAGGCGGTCGTTTTAAGTTCTTTTTGTCGACCGTTAAAACATAAAAAGATTACCGGGTTTTTGTCGTTTTAGACTCGTTAATGGTTACGAAACGACGTGGTTTTGATCGCTTCTTTACTTTTTCATGTCAAAATCACTATTTATGAAAAGTACTCCTCGATCGTAATGGTCGGGCGGTTCTTTCGAGCATTGTTTTATACTTTTTCGGGCTCGAGAGACACAACTTTATGAAAAAGGACACCCTTGGAGTTTCCTTTTCTGCTGTCTTTTCAAACTCTCTAAACATGAAAAGACGCCGAGTTCTTCCTTTGTCAGACTCGTTAAAACCTGATGACATCGGATTCTGTCGAAATGACGCACCACAAGCATATGCTATCCCCATCAAGCTTGTTAAAAATAATTGGGGTACTCGCCAGAAATGGCGGGGGAAAATGGAACCATAATTATTGTCGTGTCGGCAGTATGTCGCTCTTGAACATGGCACTTGTCTGCTTTCATGTCTGGGTGGGGATATCTCATCTCATTTTTCACTTGCCTCCGTGGATATGGATAATCCTATTTGACCTCTCATCTGCTCATTGCCTCGTCACCATGATCTCTGATCCATTAATGTCAAATACTGCCAATTCCACTGTCGTGCCGCCGATATGTTCAAGAGAAGTTGACCTCTGCAGAAAAACAACCTCCCTCTGATAGCTCACATAATCCTGATTCACAAACATTATCTCTCTGTCTCGTGTAGATGATGTGGCAAACATTATGGCCCACCTTCGATCAAGGTCACTTCCTGTCGACCTCAGCTCATTATCCAGGAAGCTGATCTAGAGACTCCCTTCCAGTGCCTTAGAGCCTGCATGCCTCAATGGCAGGTTCTTCGTGTTCGACGTGAGGTTTTCATCATTGGCCTCCGATCGAATGATTCTACGAGTGTTCGACGCCAGATCCCTGATTCGCACGCCGTAGATTGTACCTCTAGTACCTTGAGGGCCATTGTCATTATTGGTGGTACCTCTCGCGTCTGTTAATAGTTTTCATTATTGACTGGTAATCAGACGATGTTCATGCATGTTCGACTTCAGCTCATATATTTGCATGCTTGAACTTGTACTTTTGTTCGGGTCGAGATGGAGCGCAAGACCCTGGATTTTGTCTGTTGTAATCCAGGCGTGATTCTTGTTACATGACTCATTCACTGGATGGATGCAACCATACCTGAGTCGATTCATTGATCCTAACCAGATGGTTGTGCCCATGCTATGGATCTAGATTATTATGTACTCTCTTATGGATGGTTGCGACCATACCACATATATCATGTACTTGAGCTATCAGTTGTATCTCTCGATGCAGATTCTCGACGGCGGCTACATGTGTTCTTGTAAAGCATTTCACCCCTCTCTCTCTCTCAGGCCTCATGCTTTAGGGGGCATCTGTTACACAGTAATTTGTCACCATTGGTCACCGTCCCTGTTACCCCTTTCTCGTACTTTGGGGGACTCATTCCGGGACCTGTGAGCAGTGACATAACTTAAAAACACTTGCATTATGTTCCCCTAAGTATGGACTTCATGTGCCCTGAAGACACATTCTGCAAAATATCCCTGGAAAGTGCCCTTTTTCCATTAGCGCGGGTCCACAATGTACTACCCGCGCCAATGAATGAGATCCTCAAAAGAAGGTGCGACCATTGGCGCTCTGTCTTACAGTAACACCCGCGCCAACCAAGTTTGGAACTAGATGTCAAGAGTCATCATCTATCCCTTACATCTATCCACAACGGCTTTTTGGAGATAATGCCAATCCATAATGGGTGTCTTGATTCATTGTATCTTCTTCCCCTTCTCCATCTATAAAAGTCTGTCCTCATGCATTTGACAATCTAGTTTTTGGAGTAGTGGTGATTGTGCTAGGAGTGATAACGCTTGTCTTGAGTGATAGTAAGAGTCTTGGAGCATAGGGAGGTTATGCTGCCAGAAGTCTGAGAGAGAAAGGTCTATTGCAAGGCATATGTAGCTGCTCGCCTAGCCAGGAGAGATTCAACGTCAGAACTTTGGTTGTATCTTTCTCTGTTGATTATTCATTAATAAACGACTATCATTATGGTTCTGATCTTATTGTTCGCTATGATAATGTTTGATCTATATCTTTTCTGACTGATGTATAGTTGTATTTAGTGGGTTTTATGCTTGTATTCGCTTCGTTCTTTGCATGTGCAGGTATCCATTCGCGGAGATCGTGAGGATCGTGCCCTGCCGGAGCAAGGGAACGGGAGTATCAACTCTTCTACGACACTAGCGTTGGACTCCAGGTTGGTTCTCATAATCCACTTTCAATTTGCAACTAGGAACTTGCATGGTAGCGTTGATTGATTGTTGCTAGACCCATTTTGGGCTAGTGGGATCGCCTCTGTCCGCAGAGGAGATTTACCTCTCCAACACACCTCAATTCAAACACCACCTTATTCTTATCAATAACACAATATATATTTTATTCAAATACGATGTTGTAGGTTTCCATGTGGAAATAGGCGTGGTAGGTTTCTCTATCTAGAATGAGGAAGATAACCACAAATCACAAAAATTTCTCTCATGGATTACTATGGATGGAAACTTAATTCACTCATAGGGCCCACTCTATAGCACAATATCCTTCCTCATTCTACTTATGTTATAATGAACCTTGCACTCCATTTTCATCTTTACTTTTTGTCCATTTGTCTCATTTCTACAAACCCAAAACAATCTTACACAATGTTTACAAATAATTTTCTATTGAGATGCTTTAAATAATCTATAAGTGTTTACATGTCTCAACACAAATGAATCCTGCACTTTCTAAAAAAGAATCACATAAAAAATATTGCATTTAAATGTCTCAATGAGATTAAAAAAAATTCCAATAACAAAAACTACATTTACATGTCTCAACGAGATATTGAAAAAATAAAAATATGTAACACAAAAAAAAATTCCATAATTTTAGGGAAAAATGTAAATCATGAATTCCAAATGAATGAAGTCAAAAACTTGGAAACAACCTAAATAATATATAAATAAAAAATAGTTATAAAATCACCATTTCAATAGCTACCTTAAAAATTTCATTATATTTAAATAGGGCTTAATTTACCAGCTCAAAAACCAATCCCTTAAAAAATATTTTGGACCATTGCGATCGAAAGTCCATTATGTCGTAATAGCATTTAATTAACATTTAATTGAATAAATCCATTTTTTTATTTTAAGTAAACATTGAGTTAATTCGATTGTTGGAATATCACATCATTGAAAATCATATTATATTACTTGTATTGACTTCTTGTACCGTATTCTTTTTCTTTTTCTATTTTAAGCTGAAAACTATGATTATGAACCCAAAAAAAAATCAAATATATTTTTGTTCTCACTGTTTTTGTTTAATTAAATTAGTATTAGTTGTAGTTTCAGATGCATTGAAAGAATAAACCTCTTTTTTTTTTTATAACAGAACTAACAACCCTTTTGGATATATGAAACAACAAGCAAGCCACATATATCATAAATTCATGGTTCAATTTAGGAATGATACATTTAAAGACCATTGAAATTATGACTCGGATACTGATGGTGTTGGATCAACAGATGAAACAACCACCTTTGCTCAGATCTCAGAACCCAACAAGATGCCTATCCTTCTAGCCTTACTATGACAGCCATGTATTCGAGGACTTGAACCTGGGTGGATGGGATGGAAAACCACCATCCCTAACACTCGAGCTAAGAACCCATTGACACATTGAAAGACTAAACTTAACAAAGTAATGTTCCCTATAAAAAAGGGTATCAAAATAAATAGCTAGCCATAACAAAGCCACTTTAACAGACCTTAAAACAACCACAAACAAAATTCGTTGAGAGAGCATGATCGTAACACAGACTAAGAAGAGAAACACAAGCACTTTTCAGGTGTGGTGGCTTGAACTAAGACCAGGAGCCTCACTTACTTCGATGTGTACTAGTTGAGCATCTAGGTCCTTGAGGATAAGTTGAATATTGTACATAACCAAAATATATCATCCTTGGAATCATTCCTATTGAGAAGGACTTTTCTTAGGAGAAACTTCATATGACATAATAAATCAATCATGTAAATATATTGATTTTGGTAGCCATGGGTGTGCCCTAACTCAGGGACCTAGTGCTTGAGTATTACAATCACTTATGCATATATAAATAGGCCTACTCACCAACAACCACATTCTCTACATTTGTAAATAGTCTTGCTCATAAACAACCTTATCCTTCTCCTTTGATGCATCTAATTATTATTAAATTGCATAGGTGGTCTATTGATGGTAAATTTGAGTCTTTCTCTCAGCTTGCATGCATACCCAAGAGCCTCCAATAAAAAAGTGGCCCTCACCAACACCTAGGTCATTGGTGAGTCATTGTTATTGCAGTTTAGAGGTAGAGAAGTGCAAGAATAAATAAGAGAGTGAGAGAACTATAGGGACAAAGAAGAGCTTGAGGAAGTGAGTGGAGGGTCAAATAACATTGAAAAACCTCTAACTTGCAACAACAAAGCTAGTCATGCCACTAATTGAATGGAAGGTGAGAATAATGAGAACTTTTAGGAGAATCGGTATTTCCTATTTATTTTTTAAATTGATTAGATTAATTCACTTAAGAATTTAGAGCATTATCATAAACATTGACATCATCACATCAACTAAACAATACACAAGATTTGGCTCAACAATTAGCTCAGCTATGTATGATGTACATAAAACAATTTACCAAGTAAACTAGGAAGGAAGTACAACACTCCCTAGATAAGCTAATGCTTTTCAAGTTATGAAGACATTTCTATACCTACTCTGAAGTATTCTTTAGTCCCAATTTACAATCATCCATTCAACCACACCAGGTCCATCTCTGTTGCTACACCAAGTTCACCTGTGTTGATGCACCAAGTCTACCTCCACTATTGTATCAAGTCCACCTGTGCTGCTGCACCAAGTCTACCCTCGTTCTTGCATTAAGTCCAACTGTGTTGTTGCACCAACTCTATCTTTGATGCTCACAATTTTCTATTCACTGTTACAACAATTTCCATACTTTCTCCTTATTGTTGTTATAATCACAATTGCCACAACCATTATCCCAAAATGAGTCCCTATCATATCATTGGTTGTTTAGGGTTTTCCCTTGTTGTTCAATAATAAATAGGGCCTTTGCCTCATTATAACACAGTTCAGAGGCATGTAGCTTCCACATATCTTCTTAGAAATAAACTACCACTGCCTAAGATAGCTTATTTCCATTATGTTTGTAAGTATATTTCATAATTTGTTATTAATCAAAGAAAGTGTTATTTCTACTAGATATATGTATTTATGGCTATATCTATAATTTGTTGTGTTCCTATTTAAGTTTGGATTAGTGGTATCAAAGCGGTCTGTGCTTTCTCTATTTTTCTTTGCATGTCCCCAACGAGGTCAAGATATAAGGAGTTAGGGCTCGAACTAGTCAAACCTTTGCAAGACTAGCCTCGTAAATGTCAACGGCATCCCATCGAGGAAGAGAAGAAAGATAATGGGGCAGAAGTTCCTTTCAAAATCTTGCTTGAAGAAACCCTCAAGTGATAGAGGAACGCGATGATGGAAAACGTTTCCCAAATCCTTTAGCGGCTACCCAAAGGCGACACATTTCCTTCCAAAAACCACTGTGGAAGCACCACACCCTTTAAGGTATAAGATGACTTTGACATCCCCATATTTTAAGGTTAGATAGATGCAAATGTATTAAATAAATGGTTAAATATGCTAGAAGGATATTTTTCTATTCATGATTTTTCCAATCGGGAAAATATTACTTTTGCACTTCTCAATTGTGCCGCCTCATCAAGGACTAGTGGGAAACATACTATGAGAAGAAGGACGGAAGTTATCCCTCACTATTTTTAGGTGCACCCGATTGGAATTCATTCTCAGACGCCATCAAGGAGTAATACTACCCTGTCGGGAACTATGAGGATAAATACATAAAGTGGACTAGGCTGAGGCAGGTAAGGGACCAAGATGTGTCAGAGTTTACCAATGTTTTTCACACTATTTGCACAGAGTTGAAAATAAAGGCTTATGAGCAGAATTTGGTACTCAAGTACCGTGAATGTATACATAGGTACATTCAAGATGAGAAGGAGTTCGTGGGGATCTCCTCTTTTGGAAAGACATACTGATAGATTATCAAGATTGAGTAGAAGCTTACAAAGAAGAAGAGAGACTTTGGATCTATGAATTTGAAGCGAGGGAAAGGCGCCCCCAAACCGTAGAGAAAAGGACAAAGATAAAGCAGGGAGACCCAGGAAAACCCGTTGAACCCGCAAGAAAAGAAAAACACCACAATGACAAAGAACTACATAGGAAAATGGTGTGAGTTCCATAAGAGCTCCACTCACAAGACAAGTGAGTGTTGGGCCAAGAAGTCACTGGTTATTGAGTTTAAGGTTTCCGAATAAGACGCATGTTCCGACTCTAAGTCAAAACCTGACAAGGGGAATGTCAAAGGGAATCAGATCATTGATGTAGAACTTAGTGCCATCATAGCCACCACCAAGATCTAGAAGAATGATCATCAAGATCCAAAGGAGGTAGAATGCATCTTCCACTTATAGATGTGGGTGAAGGGTTCTCTACTACAGTTCATTGTTGACAACAGGATCCAAAAGAACCTCATTTTAGGAGAGGTCATGAAGTGGATGAGCATACTGACTACAACACATCGACAGCCGTACACCATTGGGTGGACTCACCAAGGATGAGATATCCACGTCATCCAATAGTGTCACCTTTCCTACAACATCAAGCCCTTCATAGATGAGGTATTTTGAGATGGTGCTCCTCTTGAAGTTTGTGATGTATTATTAAGATAACCATACTTGTGGAAGTGACATGTTGTATATGAGTCTAGACCTCTCTCTGGGATTATTAAGTTGGGAAATAAGTTGCATAGGATACCAGAGGTAGCCTTGTTACACAAATTTTTTTCTATGTCCCTATATTCCCCATTCCATGATCCTAGAGGACCACTAAAGTGAACCCAACATGCTACCCCTTCATGAAGAAACTCCCACTGTGTCCCTCTTCATGAGTAGAACAATTCCCTTTTGCATCATTTCCAAAAAATATTATGTTTTTCCTAATTTACAAGACCAACGCTAATGGCCCATGTTCTCCTCGCGCCGATATGTAGGGATTATAACTATCCCTAGCATTGATCGGAGCGACTAAGCCTTGTTCTAGTCATGCTGATCCTCTTTTGGAAAGTTTTTTAAATAAGGATCTGAAGCTTCTAGCTCTAGAAGCTTCATAACGGAAGTCTCGTAAATGGTTGGGCTAGATGGAGTCAAGGATGTCAGTTTGGTCTCCTTTCCCCTATTAGGATGGAACTACCTCAAGAGATAAGACCTTCTCCCATGAGAAGAGGAACCATCTCCCATCCATTCATGCTATATAAGCCTCCCTTTTTCCCAAGCACAAGCTAGTGTTGGAGTTTTAATGTTGCTGTGCTAGTGTTAATTAAGTTTGGAGTAATCAACAAGTTATTCACAGTTGTAGCTCTTTAGTTGTGTGTGGAGGAGAAGTGTGAATTTGGATTAGTATGAAGACTAAAGTGAAAAGCCTTAAAACTTCCATTATTGAGGCCAGCATGGAATGCTAACGGAAGTGTGTGGAAACCCATATTTGTCAGAGGAGAAAAACAACGCCAAGGCAATGTTTGTAATCTCTTCTTGATTTAATATATGTGCAATGATCGATTAATTTCCTACATAATATGTCATCTCACATGTTTATGGCTTAATGTTTCTTGACCTTTTAAGTCGGTTGAATTAAAATTTTTCTATTATCACGATTGTTGTTTGTTGTTTTTTACTTGTTTCAGGTGTTCGAAGAAGGAAACGTGAGATAGCTGGAGCAAGCAAGCTAGGTCAGCATCAAATGGGATAAGCATACTAAGAGGTAGGCCTTCTTAATTGGTTCTAACCTAAGGAAATATTCCATAGAATGTCTTGTTTTTGGCTAGAACTGCTATCGAGCTAGAGGAATTGTTTGTGTCTGCACTTAGTATTTTACTTCACCACAAATTGGCGATTCCACTGGGGATACCAATCCTTATGTTTTCTTGCTTGAAATTTCATGGTTTTGTGTGAACTTTTCTAGTTTTGCCATTTCCCTTTAGTTCTATCTACTTTGCTCTGTTTATTGCTCTAGGTATGAAATTCATAGTAGCAAGTCTGGTCTCAACTTTTGAAATATTTTATTTTTTTCTTTGCATCCTCGCTCAGTGCGCTTATTGCACTGACAGTCGTGTCGATCAATGTGATATAGTCAGAAACAGTCACACCAACCCCCGTTCTGGCACTTGTTGTCAGTTAGGCAATTGTTCTGATGCTTATAAGTGAAGATTAGGGTTCACCCCAAATCTTGGCCAGTGTGTCTTGCTCTTTTAATTTATTCCTTGTAAGTTGTTAACATTGTCTTCTCCTTGACTGTAAAGCTACATTTCACTTGGTTTATTTGCTTGTTGACTTGCCTTCTTTTTGCTTGATTTCTTGGGTCCTTGGATGGTTTGTGGCCCTAGGGCATCTAGGTTGTCATCCGGTCAGCTGATTGCGAATTCAGTGAGTCAAGTTGTTGGTGCATTTACTCCTTGCATTTCATTCATAGTCCTCTTTTTGCTTTGAGTCTCCATTACACAGTTTTGAAAATTTTCGTTTGCTTGTTCTAACGTCTCTTTTCCGACATAGTTCACGTTGTCTATCTTGTTTTTGGTAGATTCATTATGTAATTAGTTTGAAAGAGAATTTGTTTTTGTGTTTTTCATTTGCTTGAGAATTGATTCTCTCGAAACGTTTTCATTGAAGTGTCTTAAGAGAAATTCATTTTGTCGTTTCGTGAAAAGTACATAATTCTACTTTGTTGCATCAATATATTACATTAGTTAGCATCATTTAAGACTAGGATTGCATTTTCATTTGGAAAGAAAAAGAAATCTCTTTACTTCTGAGAGGACTGTTTGGAGTGTACTTACTAGGAAACTAGGAATTGGAATGAATTTCTCATTAGTTTATTTTTTCAAAATGTGAAGTGGTGAAAAATAATTTTTCTTTTGGTTGCTTGATTGTTTGCATTTAATTGTGTTTTTTACCCTCTCTAGTGTAGAAATTCATCGAATTGAAAAGGTCTTGTCGCATTTAGGACTTTTTGAGTCACATCGCTAAGGCCTGAAAATCGAGATATAATTCAAGATAAACTTTAAAATGAACTCAATTAGCCTAAGGTGCATTTGAAACCTAATGACCACAAATTGGTTTGTGTGCTTGCTTGGTTTATCCCACATTCTGATGTGTTAAGTTTGGCATTGTGTGAAGTTCTTTTTTATTTTACTTTGAATCCCTCGATCATCGCTAGTTGTCAGTTAGGCAGTCGCGCTAATCAACCCATCAACGCTAGTTGTAGTCTATCCAGTTATGTCAGTTGTGTTGATTGGCGCTAGTTGTCAGTTAGGTGGTAGTGTCGGTCTTTGAGTTAAGGAAAAAAAAAAGTCTTTCTCCCATTCCAGTGCTAGTGTGTCTTGACCTTCAGACTCTCTTCTTCCACTGAGAAGTGACTAGGATGATTTGTTTGCTGCTTTTGATTGATTGATTGGCTTGAAGTTTCATTGCTTGACCTTTTGAGTTTTTTTGATGGTTTCTATGACCCTAGGGCATCTAGGTCAATTACCATTCACTTGTTTGTTTACTCATTATGTCAAGTTTTTGATTTGCTGCTTCATTTAATCCATCATTCATTGCTTCATTTTCAATTGAATGAGTGAAAGAGTATCGTTTTTTCTCTTATTTTGAGTGTCACTTTTCTATTTCCAAGCATAGATTACATTGCTTGGTTTGTCTATTGAATCATTTATGTGTTTGGCTTGTTCGATTCAGGGAAGAAGTTGCTTTTAATTTCATTTATCATGCTTTGGATTTGATCGATTCTTGTTTGTTCAGAACTATGAAATTTTCATTAAAGTGCTTTATGTGAAAGATTCATTTTGCATTTTATGAAAATAAGAACATCATTCTAGTTTACTTAAGAGAAAATATTTCATTAGTAACGTCATTGAGAAGCATTGGAAATGAAATGAACCTTCTTTTATTGTTAAGGGAAGATTAAGTGAATATAGGACATGCATTAGTGAAAGATTTCATTCTTTGATTGTTGCATTAATTTTGTGTTCTCTATCTCTCAATTAGTGATAACATTCATCGAAGACAAAGATCTATTTTCTCATATAGATGCATGTAGGGGTTTCTTCAGATGAAAGCAATAGGGCCTTGTAATTGAAGCCTAATTCAAGATCAACAGTTAAAATTTATCGAATTAACCTAAGGAAGCATTGAAACTTAACACTCACATTCAGTGGTCTAGGCTAGAGATGTGTTCTGGTGTCTTTAAACCTAGCAATTTTGATCCGCTTCGGCACCAGGCAATGCTAATACGAACTTGTGCTCCCCGTACTATCTAGTACATATAGGGAGACCCCACTAGGTTGAAATCCTTTATCCATAGGAAGCCAAGTCTGCTGCTTTGTAAATGTGATACACCAAACACAACATTCAAGGATATTTCTGGCCTGTACTTCTCGGTTCGTTAGGAGGTATTCTGCAGTTCACGGTTACTTGGTAATCCTTTATCCCTAGAGTACCTTGAGTAGTCATTGGATCTTTTTGACTCATTAAACCTAAAATATCATTCGAGCACTTGTCCTTTCAAGCTTGTTTCCAATTGAAAGTGATAGAGTCATCTTTGCTTCTTTATTGACTCTTAATACATGAAAGAGCACCAGTTTATTTATGCGTCTTAAAAAATTGTTGGCCATGATCTTATAACATTATGTTAGTCTTTTCTAGACCAAATCATGAGTTTTTCTTAAAGTACATTTTAAAGCCTTGAAATTTATCTCTATTTTCTTGTTAACTAAGACAAGGTCATCGTGGCTAAACCATTTGGTTCACCTAGTTCCTCTTCCTCTGCTCTGTTTGAAAGATTGTCTGACGAACCTTTTTCTGAGTTACCAGAGTCACTCAAGGACCAAGGTGTTGAACTAGGAATCGTTCTGAGCATTCACCCTTTGTCATCTCGTCCTCCCTTCTTCAGATACTGGGTCACCTACTGATATTGGCCCGGAATCTTCGGACAATCCCATATAGACTCCTCAGAGTCGCCGACTACTGATGGTCAACTTGGACTGGTTATATATCCTCTGAATCCTTTGTTCGACCCTGTTGTGATATCACCGCAGTGTCTGTACAGTCCGTATGATTAGCTAGGTGTTCCTTTCGAATTATCCCCTTGTACATCTTCGGTTGTTTGTCATCATTTGTTCCTAGCTATGGAACTTGAAGGCAAAGCTCTAGTTACCTCTCTAGATCAATCAGAAGCTTCTATTCCACACACTGTTAAGGAGGAAGAAAATCAATTTCCTCCTGAAGGTTTCCCCTACACGGGGAGAATTCCCATTACTGTGTATTGAGATTTGCCACCTAATTATGTGACTTTAGCATAGTTGGTCTTAGGTACACCTAGTGCCTCATCATTTTATCAAAACCCAATCTGGGCGATGCTTTCTGCCATTACCTCAGTCCTGGTGCAACCCTCCATTCCAAACCCTCTTGTCTCGTCCATCCAAGTCACTCGTCCAGTACAACTGATAGTCTCGAGGCATGTTGCTGTTAGTTCTTCGACCCCTCCAGTAAGCGGACAAGCTATGCCACCACCTGGGGGACAAAATCTGAGTGTTTCTATGATGTTAGGCACAACCAATGTGAATAGCTCATAGTCTCACATGGTTAGGATGAACCAACTTTCTTCTGGTGTTATCCAAAACCCTGTTAGTCCTACTGGATCGAGTAATGTCCAGTACCAATAGGTCCAAAATCCTGTTGGTCCGTCTGGTGTTATAGCTCCAAATCTCACTCTTGATGTTTGTGATGCTACACTCATGGCCTAGGGCAACCCGTCGTTCCAAACCTGGTCCAAATACTTAAAAAATAGTGTTTTACTCCCTATACGTGACATTGCCCTGAGCTAAACACGTGTGTACGCAGGTTTGTGTATACCCAGCCTGTGTATATGTCTTAAAACACTTAAAAAAAAAATAAATCTCCTTAATTTCCGGTGGAGATCACGGGTTTTAACCTATTAGTGCCCGTGGCCCAATTGTTCCCAACAAATTCCCAACTAAAAAACTACTTTGGGAGAAGTATAAGGAGGGAGTGCTTCCAGCACTCCCCCCCATTATAGGAAACCCTTGTTTCCTTGAGCTTTGATGTTCTTTCACTAGTTGAGATACTTTGGTATGAGTCATGGAAGGAGTTTGTTGAAGGCTTGAGATTGGACAAATCCGGAGGATAGTTCCGCTTGGAGCCTGCGAGAGGAAGACTTAGGTGAAATCATTCCTTACTGTATTTTAGTTATCTACAATAAAAGAAACACTTGTCTTGTTCCTGATATTAATCTTCTTCATGATTATGATATTAATGTTATTATTTTCATATGAATAGTTTTTTCAATTGTATAACTAACTGCCTTTCAATATGCTATGAAGTTAATTTCTTTATGATGCTTGGTCTATATACTGCTATGCTTCTTTGAATTGGTTGTTTTGTAGGTTAAAGGATCAAAAGGAACTCCAAGAGGGTTTGGACCCTGGTTGGATCTGCGTGAACAAAGGACCCCCAAGTGCACCTCTCTTCACGTAGTTTTCTTATATTAGTGTCATGGTTGTGTGGAATTTTTGTTTTTCATTGTAGATAACCCCCGCTCTACTAGGGTGTTGACCCAAGACCCTAGGGGACTTTCTCCCTCAATAGAATTGGCGACTCCATTGGGGACAACATTATTGTTGTTCCTAGTTTGGGTTAATTTAAGCCAATCAAGGCTCAACCTTTGATTTTCTTGTTGTGACTGAGTTGTATGTTCCTATAGGAACTCAAACTATAAGTCTAAACATTTTCCTTAGACCCCCTTTTTTCTTTTTCTTGTGAACTGTTATATACGCAGCTTTTCCAGGTTACAGAAGCATATATCCACAAGTTTCCTCATATTAACCTGCGTATATGCAGGTTTCCTTGGGCTAAATCACGTACACACGTAGCTGTGCATTGACACAGTCGCGTATACCCTAATTTTCCAAGATTTTTGCAAATATTTCATGTTCAGTAAATTTGTTCGCTGGTCTGAGTACTTCCTGAGCAGTCAAGTTTGGTTGTCAGACTCTGTTTTTACAGCAAGTTCCTGGTTTCAAATTCTCTTCGTTTGTGGAAATTTTTGGTCTTGTTATGCTTTATTGCAAGAGTAATCAATTGTGTTTGAGCACATGAGATTTCTCTCTAAGAATCCTAGTTGTTCTGGTCTTCCAGAGCAGAAATATTGTTTTCAATCTTTGTGATCTTCTTGCTTAGTGTCAAAAGCACACCTTGTGGCCATTTACTTTTCTTACTTTTTGAAAGTTGTTGAGTTTGAGAGTTGCCTTTCTTGATCTTTTGATCATTGTCACCAAGCTCTTTTTGTTGCTTTTTGGTTGTTGAGAGCATCTTGAAACACCTATTTTGTTGAATTTTCGCCCATTTTGAGTTGATAACTTGCAAAGTGTTTTGGTTGCTTATTCTTTGGTCTCAAAGTTTTCAATAGTATTTAGAGCACTTTTGAAAAGTCATTTTTGTTTTTGCTTTTGAAGAAAACTTCCTGAAAACATGGTTTTTGCTTTCTTTGGCCTTGTTTTCATTTAGTTTCTTTTTGCGAGTGAAAGTGCATTTTTGTTTGTCTTGTGATTTTCTTTTAGTGTTGGACGAAAATGAGCATTAAGAACTTATATTCTATCTAAGCATCTTAAGTGGCTAATTAGAAGTGATAAACAAGTTCCTTTGATGCTTTGCTTTGGAGAAGTCTTAAGTTTCTTGCATCTTCATTATACCTTGCATTAGGATAATTTTGCATTGTTAAAGCATTTTTTACATGTGTGAAGTGTGTTGCAAGAAAAGAAAAAGAAAAGGAAAATGTTTTTTTTTGCTTTCTAAGTGTTTCTTAGAACCCAAGTAGAAGTTGCTTTTCATCGAAAGAAAAATGATTGCATTCATGTAGTTACTTTTTCTTTGATTTTGGTTGAATCATACACACATCATCAGTTTCACTCCAATACCCTTGACATAAAAATAACAGCCTTTAAAATCAAGTGCTAATTAAAATATACTAGAACTTTTTATATATTGTCAATTTAGACACACCAACAAGTTTTAGGATATTTAGGGCCTTGGATTAGGCAAGAGGAAAGTAAAATCTCCAAGGTCACTCTAAACTGTCAAACATAGAAGTCTGAATAAAGAGTGCAAATCCAATAACGTTAGGGAGACCAGGAAAGCTCCAGATCTGGGAGTTAAGCACGAGGGTTTTTGAAGATAAGGAAGAGAGATACCCCCTCTCCTACTTGTCAGATCTAACCTCATGACTGTTCCACCTGGATTTTGACATGAGTTGGTACCTTTAGATGCTTATCCTAGGGATCTGCACAGGTGGTTGCAGAGGGGAATCCCATGGCACCTGAGGTCGACGTTGTATCACTCTCAGTAGTACTTTTGGAGGGAAACCTTTCAAAGCTCGGGGACTTGCAACGACACAGGTTGTTGTTTGAAGGTTAGCGTAACTTCCTCTGATACCTTCGCTGGTAGATCTGGGTCGTTATTATCCCAAACTATCTTCGGAAGGCCCCTACTTCACTTTCTTGTATTTTGGTGTCTGCTCGTAACCACCCGGAGCAGAAATACTTGGAAGTTGTTTGACTAGCTGACTTCTTTTAGGGAGTTTATAGTTGAGTGCTCTTTGCTCTTTGTATATAGTTGGATTTAGGTAATTTTTGTCTAGTCACTTGTTGGACTTTGTATCCTGAGTGACTAACTTGCCACTTTGTTGATCTTGAAAGGCTTTTGGTTGTTCTTTCAAAAGTTGTGAGTTTCCTCCTCAAGGGGAAAGGTTTTGATTGTGTGTCTATCTTCCTTGAAAAGTCATTTTTAGATTCCCATAAAGGAAGGGTTTATGAATTAGTTAGATATGGCCAATATTCCTGTGGAAACCAACCAAGGTACCCTCCCAAAAGGGGATCCTTGTGCTTTTCCTTTCTTTGGAAACGTTGGTACTCCCTTGATGGCCACTTTGAATATTCCTGGACTGAATGTTGGACTACCTATTTGGCTGTGGTCCTCTTCGAATATTCCTGATGTTCTCGAATCTTCTCAGATGAATGCTTTATTTCAAGGGCATCACATGGGTGCTTATTCTTCATCTTCTTTCAAAGAGAAATCTAGGATTCCTTTTTCTCCTCCTTCTTGTAATAAGAAATCTAAAAAGAGGAGAAAGAGGAAGACGAAGAAGAAGAATAATTCTATCCATTCATCATCAAGCTCTGCAAGTCATGTTGGAGATGGGCCTTCAACCACTGCAAGTCATGCTGGGGGCACAAGTCTAGTCACTGTGAGTCATACTAGCAATTCATCTTCAACCTCTGCTAGTCATGTTGGAGATGAGCCTTCAGCCGCTGCAAGTCATGTTGGGGGCACGAGTCTAGTCACTGCAAGTCATACTAGCACTTCATCATCAACCTCTGCTAGTCATGTTGGAGATGAGCCTTCAGCCACTACAAGTCATGCTGGGGACATAAGTCTAGTCACTGCAAGTCATAGTAGCAAAGACTCACCGACCTTTGGAAGTCATATTCAAGACTCTCTAAAAACCACTGCTAGTCATGTTAGCGGGATGGAGGTTTATAAGAAACCTGGACGTAGAAGTTTTAAACCTAAGTTCCCTTGTAAGATATGCAAGGGAGACCATCTTACTCATTTATGCCCTGGTATTCCAGAGGTACAAAGGATATGGTCCGAGTCTGAAAGTTCTTCTACTCCTAGATCTGATATGGTTTCTCATCAATCCCATCAACCATTGGTTGATAATGTGGTAGAGCCAGTGCCATCTCTAGCCAATTACACTCCTCTTTTGGGGGGTGAAGTGCCTAACAAAATATTCTGCTTGATTTCTAGTACAGAGTCTTCTAGTATAGGGGGCATTCCGGTTTCTTCGAATGTTCCCCCTACAAGTTTTAGGAGTGTTTCCTTTGATTGGGATAGTCTTGTCGAGCCTCGTCTTCCTTCCACTACACATTTCCAAATAAAGGTCAGAGTCAATTCCACAAATGTTTATCGATGTATGGTGGATGAAGGATCCTTTGCAAGTATTATATCCTCTTTGATTTGGAAAGCTTTGGGTTCCCCAAAGTTGTTGACAACTCAGAGTCAGTTGTTAGCCTATGATATAAGGCCTGGTGAATCTATGGGTGTTCTTCCTCAATTGCATATTACTTTAGGCAGGAAGACTGTCTTAATCGATATGATGGTGGTTGATAGCCCTTTAGACTTTAATATGCTACTTGGGCATGATTATGTCTATGCTATGAATGTTGTGGTGTCTTCGCTCTTTTGAGTGACGTGTTTTCTTCATAATGGGAATATTGTCACTATTGATCAGCTTGCATCTGATAATTACCACCCTATGTCAAATTTACTACAGAATACCCCTTGGTTTGTTCCAAGTGTTTAAATAGACTCTACCCCGCCATGGGTGAATTATGTGGCATTGAATCCTCAATGTTCAATCGCTTATGAGAAGGATCCTTTGACCTATTATTCTCCTTCTTGGGACTTGGTCTCAGCAGTTGACCGAGAGATTCTTCCTATAGGGACATGGGAACCCTTAATTCCCTCTTTTAATCCTTGTAGTTCTTATGATTTCTCAGAACTTGATTTTCCTTCACAGGAGGAACTCTTTGAGGCCATGAGTTTTGACTACCAAAGGATTCCTTGCCCGGAGCCCTACAAGTGGTTTGTCCAGAAGAACTATTATACGTAAGCCGCAAGGTTGCGTGGTTCCCTGTACCATATTGTATATATAAGGTACGCATTTTCAAGTTTTGTATTCTTTAACACAAGATTTTATATGAAGTTTATATGTGGGATGTATTAACTTCTTATCTAGTGTTCCTATTTATGTTTACAGAACTTGGAATATTTCTGTTTTGGAAGTTTATGGTTGATCCGTTCTGATAGGCATTGGTTCTCGAAACTGGCATGTAGGTTAGGTTTTTTTGCCTGCATTGTGCACTTATCAGTTTCCTTTCCCATTTTGGCCTTAGGATCGACCCCACCAGGCTATGATGCAGTACCTTCTCATTTCTTAGAAGTATCATGACTTGTGTGGTAGATCCTACCTTATCATGGGTGCCCTAGTTAGTACCTTGTTGTCACTTGGCACTCATGCTGATTCTTTCGTCCCTGGGCTCGGGAGTCCTCTTTTGTCCCGCCATGACTTATGCAATGAAGACTCATTCCTCTTTTCTTCTTCCCTTCATTCTGGCCTTATACCCTAGAGGATTCTTCGTGTTGAGTTGTACTACTGCATTGCATTTTGACCATTTGCACCTTTTGGCCTTGAGCCAGCTTCACTTGGACTCATGTTTAAGCCAACTTTTGACCATGACATCTGCAAAATCAAACTTTCATCCCCTTGACTTCTGCAACTTGACACACCCTGATCCGTGGAAGGAACACACCTTTGAGTGTCTTTGACTAGTTTTCGCCTCCCTGCATTGAGCATAGGATTGTTCCAAGCCCAGGAACTAGATCATCTATTTCACCGACACTCGTTCTTTCCGCTGTACTATAACATTATTTTATTCTTTTTCTAGCTTAAAGAAAAAGAAAAAAAATTATATATTCCAAAAAGAGCAGGAACGGGACAATATTTCCATTTATTGTTCGCAGCTAGAGTCAGTCGTGTCACCCTTGAACAAAGCACTCAAAACAAAGTCTCCTCTATTTGGGCGAGATTTATTTGACTTAGGCACGCCTTAACCTTGTTATTGAGTTAGTTCTCCTCTGATTGGTTATCTCTTCCAATTATATGGAGGGTTTGTTCATGCCTCCTGCATGACGAGCTTATACGGAGTCATCATATGTTGCCACATAGTCATCATTGAGTCATGCTTTTGTTCAAGGGAAGTTAGCCTAAGTCAGCCTCTCTGCAGTGTCTCTTGACTCATTTTTCTATCAGCCATCCTTGGTTGTTAGTGTCTTGTCTATCATCACATCAGCTATATTGGTCCTTTACTCATGCCGGTTTGAGAAGGTCCCTATTGACTTCTCGCTGGTGGGTCTTGTCCTTATCGACGATGACATCTTGCTCTAAGGACAAGGCTAGAGTCGCACCCTGGCCCTATTTTCATTATTGATAGGTCACCTTGTGCTCAGTATTGATTAGTATCATGGGTCTTTGACTGAGTGGTTTCCCTTGTGTTCGACATCAACTTACACTATCACACATTTGGTTTCATGCAATACCTTGGTTTCCATTTGACCCTATTGGTGGACACCCCGCCTCTGTGTCAGCTCTCACTATTGGTTGGTTTAGAGGGTTTCTGTCGTGCACTAGCCACATCTTGTGTACACCAGAAACGTGCTTCGGTCGGGTTACTACATCTTTTTCGTCCGATTCCTTCCACATTATTGGCCTGCGGGTTACACTCCCACTAGATTGATTAAGGATGCCTTAATTCCTTCCTTCTAGCAGATCTTTCCCCATCGACTACGACTCATTGCTTTGTGGCAAAGATCTAGAGTCCATTTGGCAGTACCTTGGGGTTTGTAGTCCTTAGTGCCAGATCCTTCACTATCGACAGTGGGAAACCATTATTGTCTCTTGATTGATAGATTCTTACAGGTGTTTGACTTCATCTCATCTATTCACAATTGTCAGATTGTACTGGGTACCTTGATGCTCATTATCATTACCGGTGAGTGGTCTCATGTTTGTTAATAGTATACATCAATGGTCAGTAATCAAATGATTTCTCACATGGTCGACTTCAGATCATTTATTCACATGGTGTAGAAATGTACCATGGCGGTCCATGAAGACCTCGGGTTGCATCAGCATTTTATTGGTTCACTTGACAGTTGCTCTTGTTGCTGCTTGTTGATACCACTCCACCTCATATGTTGCAATCATTCATGGTGACATTTTATATGCTGGCATCTATGTTTGCAGTGTAGTACCATCTTACTCCATCATGTTCATTTGGTACTTTTTGGATCAGTCTTTCATATTAGTGATCAGCTCCATCCTTCAACATCATTGACATTCTTATATGTGATATTCAGACATGTACTTGTTTGATCGTGATCGGATGATCCATTGTGTATTTTCCAATCTTCTATACTTGTGTACTTAGTCGATCCGCTTGTACTTGATATGTGGACATGCTTTCCTTTCTCTGAGCATGGGTATGCCCACCTCAAATAGTGTTTCTGTTTGATATCTTTTTGTGGCTTGGCAGGCTGAACTCTGGTGAAGTCCTTCTCAGTTTTTGATAGGTTTCCTTTCCATGCACGCACTTAATACATTTTGGCCATCATGTAGCACTTCTGACCTCATATATTAGGGGGAATCTATTATAGCTCCAAATCTCACTCTTGATGTGTGTGATGCTGCACTCATGGCCTAGGGCAACCCCTTTGATCCAGGTGGATATTGGTGGCCACCTGCCAAGTCCACCTGGACCCCCACCATTGTCTTTCTCAGCATTTTCAGTTTCCTTAATTGTAGCACAACTTACTATTTCTAGCAGTTTTTCGGGTCCTGAATTTCCGGAGCCGTTTTGAGGCCCTAAACGACGTTTTTTGCGGAATCCGGGGGCAACATGAGTCCATGAAATGGACTGGTGTTGCCCATTCCAACAATGATAGTGCTCGGATAGATCTTTCCAATGAGCTATTGTACGCGTCAAACGGAGATCATATGCCAAAGTTACGACCCCGGGAAGTTGATGTACCAACTTACCCCCAAACGGGGCCCACAGTTTGGCGTTTCATCTCCTAGGGTTAGGTTTTGGAATGTTAAGGGTTTTTCCATTGTTTCTCAACAATAAATAGGCCTTCGAGCCTCATTGTAACACAGTTCAGAGGCATGTAGCCATCACATCTCTTCTCAGAGATAAGCTACCATCGCCCTAGCTAGTTTATTTCCATTTCTGTTTGTAAGCATATTTCAGTATTTTCCATTAATGAAATGAAGTATTATTTCTGCTGCATCTTTGTGTATATGGTTATCTCTGTAATTTGTTGCGTTCTTGTTTAAATCTGGATCAGTGGTATCAGAGCGGTCTGCTTTTTCTCTGTTTTTCTTTGCATGTCCCCAACAAGGTCGGGATATAAGGAGTTAGGGCTTGAACTGGTTGAACCTTTGCAAGACCAGCCTCGCAAATCCCGACGGCCTCCCATGGCGGACGAGAAGAAAGACGAGGGGGCAGGAGATCCCATCAAAATCTTGCTCGAAGAAGCGCTCGAGCGACAACGGAACGCGATGATGGACAGCTTTGCGCAGATCCTTCAGTGGCTACCCAGAAGCGGCGCATCGGCTTCCAGCAGCTCCTCTGGAAACGCCACACCCTTTAAGGTACAAGTTAATTTTGAAATCCCCATATTCGAGGGTCAGATAGACGCCGATGCCGTAGATAAATGGTTAAATCTGCTAGAGGGTTATTTTTCTGTTCATGAATTTTCGAGTCGGGAAAAGATTGTTTTTGCTCTTCTCAAAGCAGCCCCCCACGTCAAGGACTGGTGGGAAACCTACTGCGAGCAGAAGGATGAAAGTACTGGCTCACTATTTTCAGCCGCACCCACCTGGGATTTGTTCCGGGATGCCATCAAGGAGCAGTACTACCCTGTCGGAAGCTATGAGGATGAATACATAAAGTGGACCACGCTACGGCAGGGAAGGGACCAAGACGTGCCGGAGTTCACCAATCTTTTCCATACCCTTCGCACAAAGTTGGGTATCAAGGATTCGGAGCAACATTTGATACTCAAATACCGTGGTTGCCTGCACAAGTACATCCAGGAAGAAATACAGTTCCTAAACATCCCCTCGCTCGGCGCAGCATACCGGTATGCCGTCAAGGTCGAGCAGAAGTTTAAACAAAAGAAGCGAGACTTTGGATCTGCGAATCCAAAGCAGGGGAAAGGTGCCCCTAAACCATAGAACAAAGGACAAAGCCAAGGCGGGACAGCCCAAGACAACCAGCCGAAGCTGCAAGCAAAGAGCAACGCCGCGAAGCCGAGAAAGGACACTGGAAAATGGTCCGAGTTCCATAAGAGCTCCACTCACAACACAAGTGAGTGTCGGGCCAAGCAGTCATTGGTGGCTGAGCTAAAGGTTTCAGAATCAGATGCATGTTCCGACTCTGAGTCAGAACCCGATAAGGGGTATGAAAAAGGGAAGCAGATCATTGATGCGGATCCCAGCGCCACTATTGCTACCGCAAAGATCCAGAAAAATGAACGCGAAGATCCAGAGGAGGAGGAGCGTCTCTTCCACTCCCAGATGTGGGTAAAGGGCTCCCCGATACAGTTCATTGTTGATAGCGGGAGTCAAAAGAACCTCATTTCGGCAGAGGTCGTGAAGCGGTTGGGCTTACCGACCACAGCACATCCACAACCATACACCATTGGGTGGCTTCACCAAGGGCGAGATCTTCGCGTGAGCCAGCAGTGTCGCCTTCCATACAACATCAAGCCCTTCACGGATGAGGTATTATGTGACATTGCTCCCCTTGAAGTTTGTGATGTATTACTAGGACAACCATACTTGTGGAAGCGACATGCTGTGTATGAATCAAGGCCCCGTGCTGTTATTATTACATTGGGAAATAAGTTGTTCAGGATACTAGAGGTAGCACCACCTGCCGCCATCTCTTTGATTACTGCAAAACAATGCAGTAAGATCATTTCCAAAACCAGGAAATTTGTTTTCCTGATGATACGCCCTCAAGGGAAGAAGAAGACAGTGGCCGCGGCCTCCAAACGGGGTCCCTCGGCACGGCAGCTACAGATGGACAAGATTGTGGAGGAGTACGAAGACATCTTCACCTCCCCGGCAGGGGTTCCTCTGCACTGTCAAGTCAAGCACTCCATCGATCTGACCCCAGGTGCGCTGCTACCCAATGGACCAATTTATCGGCGCTCCGTTCTGGAGAACAATGAAATCAAGAGGCAGATTCAGGAGCTCCTGCAGAAAGGTCACATCCGTCCGAGTTCTTCGCCCTGTGGGAGCCCGATAGTGTTGGTACAGAAGAAGAATGGGACGTGGAGACTCTGTATTGACTATCGGGCGCTGAACAAGATCACTGTCCGTAATAGGTACCCGATCCCGCGGATTGATGACCTCCTAGACCAACTAAAGGGGGCGAAATATTTCAGCAAGATCGATCTGAAGTCAGGATATCACCAGGTACCAATTGAACCCTCAGATGTGTGGAAGACTGCCTTCAAATCCAAGGAGGGCCTCTTCGAATGGTTGGTCATGCCTTTCGGATTGACGAATGCTCCTGCAACCTTTATGAGGCTAATGGATGACATCTTGCGGCCATTCACCAACTCCTTTGTAGTAGTATACTTGGATGACATTTTGATCTTCAGCCAGAGTTGGGAAGAGCACCTCCACCACATCCGACAGGTTCTCCAAACACTGCGGCAACACAAGCTATGTGCCAATTTGGAGAAATGCACTTTTGGCATGACCGAGGTTCAGTATCTGGGATACATCATTGATGAACAGGGGGTGCATGTCGATCCAGCCAAGGTCCAAGTCATTCGGGATTGGCCCTCTCCAACCACTCTAACAGAGCTCCACAGCTTTCTAGGTCTTGCCAACTTCTACCGCAGGTTTGTGTTGGGATTTTCTCATATTTCTTGGCCCTTGAGTCAAGTCACCAAGGGCGGGGCAAAAGCAAAAATTTTTTGGTCTGAATCTCAACAGAAGGCATTCAGGGAGTTGAAGGATCGCTTCTGCACGGCACCAGTGCTCGTGTTACCAGATTTACAACAACCATTTGAGGTCGAGACAGATGCCTCTGACTATGCTATTGGGGCAGTTCTTACTCAACATGGACATCCAGTGGCATATCACAGTGAAACACTTTCAGACACAGTCCAGAAGTACCCCACTTATGATAAAGAGATGTATTCCATTGTATAGGCCTGCCGACAATGGAAGCATTACATTTTGGGGAAGGAAACGGTCATCCACACAGACCACCGACCTCTGCAGTTCATACAGACCCAAGGGAAATTGCAGAATGATCGCCATCAGAAGTGGTCTACATACCTACAACAGTTTCACTTGAATATCAAGTATAAAAAGGGCAGCACCAATAATGTTGCAGATTGCCTCAGTCGACCACCGATCATGGCGCTAACCACCGTGCTCAACTCTTGCGGGCACGAGACTTCTGATTGGCCACTTCTCTACAAAAGCGACCCAGAATTCGGCCACACATACCAGACACTCTTGGAGGGTCGGCAGGTTGCAGATTTTCACCTCTAGGATGCCCTATTATGCCACCTCGGTCACCTTTGTGTTCCTTCAAGCGAGCGTGCCAAGATGATTTGGGAAGCACACTACAGCCAGGCTGCTGGGCATTTCGGGGTCGAGAAAACAGTGGCAGTACTGCAAAACTATTTCTATTGGCCGAACCTTCGACAGGATGTTGGGAAGTACATCCGATCATGTACTGCCTGTGCCATTGCCAAACCGACCATTAAGAAGCAAGGCCTCTATACCCCGTTGCCTACCCCTAGTCGACCTTGGGAATCCATCTCCATGGATTACATGTCAGGCCTTCCTTCCACTAAGCATGGAAATGACTGTGTTTTTGTGGTCGTCGACAGGTTCTCAAAGATGGCCATTATGATGGCCTGCAAGAAGAATATCACAGCAGAAGCCACTGCTAAACTCTTCTTTGAACGAGTGTGGGTGCACTTTGGGATCCCACAGTCTATCATCTCAGATCGGGACAGTCGGTTTCTCAGCACCTTTTGGTCCAGTCTCTGGTCAATGCTGGACACCAAACTCATGAAGTCCACAGCCTTCCATCCTCAAACTGATGGCCAGACAGAGGTTGTCAATAAGATGATTGTGCACATTCTGCGCATGTATAACTCAAAGCATCCACGCACATGGGATGAGAGCCTCCCCTACGTTCAGCATAGCTACAACCGAGCTCTTCACAGCTCCACTGGCCATAGCCCTTTTCAGGTGGGTTTGGGATTCTAGCCACTATGCCCCATTGATGTGGCCATGCCACTTGCAGCTACTCACATGAATTCAGCTCATGTCCAGTCCGAAACAGATAAGGCCACCAGCTTCATTGAGCGCATCCAACATATTTGCCAGCAGGTCCATGACATTCTTGAGAAATCAAATGCCAAGTACAAGCAGCGACATGATCAACATCGGGTGCCACACAAGTTTCAGGTGGGCGACAAAGTCTGGTTGCATTTGCAAAAGGAACGCCTTACTGGAGCCTATCGGAAATTGAGACCACTTCGATATGGTCCTTACACCATTACTAAGGCTATGGGAGACAATGCCTTTGAGCTCAGCATTCCCCCATTCCTTGGCCTGCACCCAGTATTCAATGTGGACCGCCTTCGGCCATACTTTCCACCATTGCTAGACACATCCGACATTGCAGAACAAGTCAAACCCACAGAATTAAATCCAGATTGCATGGAAGAAGCTGCAACTGATCGGATCATGGACACACAGATCAAGAACACTCGCCAATAGAATATCCAACTGTATCGAGTTGTCAAAGCGGGCCAACTCCTTCAGCAGGGCAAGTGGCTCACCAGGGAATAAGTTCAGCAGAAGTTTCCTCATCTCATGGAGGAGCTCAACGCAATGGGGACCATTGCTTCCTAAGGGGGGAGGAATGATCCAGGTGGATATTGGTGGCCACCTGCCAAGTCCACCTGGACCCCCACCATTGTCTTTCTCAGCATTTTCAGTTTCCTTAATTGTAGCACAACTTACTATTTTTAGCAGTTTTTCGGGTCCTGAACTTCCAGAGCCGTTTTGAGGCCCTAAACGACATTTTTTGGGGAATCCGGGGGCAACACAATGTTGCCTGTTCCAACAATGATAGTGCTCGGATAGATCTTTCTAATGAGCTATTGTACGCGTCAAACGGAGATCATATGCCAAAGTTACGACCCTGGGAAGTTGATGTACCAACTTACCTCCAAACGGGGCCCACAGTTTGGCGTTTCATATCCTAGGGTTAGGTTTTGGAATGTTAAGGGTTTTTCCATTGTTTCTCAACAATAAATAGGCCTTCGAGCCTCATTGTAACACAGTTCAGAGGCATGTAGCCATCACATCTCTTCTCAGAGATAAGCTACCATCGCCCTAGCTAGTTTATTTCCATTTCTGTTTGTAAGCATTTTTCAGTATTTTCCATTAATGAAATGAAGTTTTATTTCCGCTGCATCTTTGTGTATATGGTTATCTCTGTAATTTGTTGCGTTCCTATTTAAATCCGGATCACCCTCCTTCCAGACTTGGTCCAAATACTTAAAAAATAGTGTTTTACTCCCTATACGTGACATTTCCCTGAGTTAAATGCGTGTGTACGCAGGTCTGTGTATACCAAACCTGCGTATATGTCTTAAAACACTTAAAAAAATTAAATCTCCTTAATTTCAAGCGGAGATCTTAGGTTTTAACCTATTAGTTCCCGTGGCCCAATTGTTCCCAATGAATTCCCAACTAAAAACTACTTTGGGAGAAGTATAAAAAGGCTTCAATGGGAAGGCCTAAGGAGGAGAGAATAGAGAGAAAAATCACTCTGTTGAGATTATCCTTGACCAGGTCTGAAGATCCTCGTGCTTCCAGCATTTCCCCCCATTATAGGAAATCCTTGTTTCCTTCAGCTTTAATGTTATTTCACTAGTTGAGATACTTTGCTATGAGTCATGGAAGGAGTTTGTTGAAGGCATGAGATTGGACAAATCCGGAGGACGGTTATGCTTGGAGCCTGGGAGAGAAAGACTCAAGTGAAATCATTCCTTACTGTACTTTAGTTATCTACAATAAAATTAACACTTGTATTGTTCTTGATATTAATATTCTTTATGCTTATGATATTAATGTTATGATTTGCATATGAATAGTTGTTTCAATTGTATAACTAACTACCTTTCAATATGCTATGAAGTTAATTTCTTTATGATGCTTGATCCATATACTGCTATGCTTCTCTGAATTGGTTGTTTTTCAAGTTAAAGGATCAAAAGTAATTCCAAGAGGGTTTGGACCCTAGCTAGATCTACCTGAACGAAGAACCCCAAGGCGCACTTCTCTTCGCGTAGTTTGCTTATATTATTATCATGGCTGTGTGGAATGTTTTTTTTTTCATTTTAGATAACCCCCGCTTTGCTAGGGTATTGACCCAAGACCCTAGGGGACTTTGTCCCTCAACATCTGGGTCAAGCAATTTCCAATATCAGTAGCCTTATGAGGCTCAGGTTCAGTACCAAGATCCTTATGTTCCGAGTGGTTCTCAAGGAATGGTCAATCCACCTTATGTCCTTTAGCTTGGAAAGTATGTTCAGCCTGGTCCATCCAATTTTCTGGGTGGCTATGGCCAAATAAAATTCAGAAATTTTCTGGGAACTGTTCAAGTACCTTTGCAGTAGCAAGGATAGCCTCTGTAGCAAGAAGGGAAACCTTTGTTGCAGAAAGGGATGTCCATGTAGCAGCAGGGGCAGATGATGCCACAGTAAGGGCAACTGCAACAACCATAGGGGAAAACCTAGTAACAGTTGCAGCAAACCATGCAGTGTGCTCTACAAACCTTCCATCCTATGTCTTCGCAAGGCCAACTTCTGCAGCCGCAATGTCAATCCTTGCAGCATCAGAGCCAACTCGGGAAAAAACAACCCTTATATACATATCAACATTGTCAACCCTTGCAAGGAAAAGGTCAGGGTCAAATCTTGCAGCAACAGGCCAAAAATCCTAATGTCCGAGGGCAATAGGTCCTAAATCCTTTTTTCTAAGGGCAGCATGTACAAAATCCCTATGTACAAGGACAACAAGTACGTAATCCTTATGTCGAAGGATAGTAGGTCCAAAATCCTCTTGTTTAGGGGCAACAGGATCAAAACTCGTATGCTCAGGGACAACAGGTGCAATATCCTTATGTTGAAGGTCAACAAGCTCAATAGCCTTTCAACTCATATGTTACTTATCAACAACCTATGGTAGGACAGTTCCATAGTGTTCAAGGTCAAAATCATCCCTACGATCAAGGTAACCTATAGTGGGGGCTAAATCAAATGCCATATGCCCAAAACCCTCCACTATGGGGAGAAAATCCTTACCGTCCAGGATGGGCTCCTCCAGTTGGACCCTTTTACCAACCTCCAATGGTTGTCAATATGCAATTGCCATTCTTGGCTATGCTAGAGTTTCCAGATGTGGCTCGACTCATGAATGATCAAATTCTTCATTTCCCATACTGACTTTTGATTCCATCCAATATTCCAAGCAATTGTCCCAAGTTCGATGGGAAAGCAAAAGAAGATCCTCAAGCCCATTTGATGGCATATCACCTCTGGTGCTCTTGTAATTCCTACGTTGATGATTCTCTTCATCTCTTTCTTTTCCAACGAACCTTTACAGGTGCTACAACCAAGTGGTACATCAAGCTCCTTTGAAGTACTTACCATGACTTCAATTCTTTAGTCATGGCTTTCCTCATGCATTTCCAATTGTTGGTTCGCTACATAATTAGCACCTATTTTCTCACATCGCTTAAGAAAGATACTACGATGCACATCTCCGATCACATCCATGAATGGAGACGTAGACATCACCCAATCAAATTTGAGATTGTTGATCAGTTGCTCACCGAATGGCTTACCAAGTCATTCTTCGCTCCAATTGCTTGCAATATAGCTATGGGTGGATGTGTTACCGAATAACAAGCCATTGCTCGTCCTCAGTACCTAGACCTTGTTTATTATCAGTCTGGCACATTGTATGAGTTATTACCCTATGCTCCGTAGCCATCATCCGATCCAATGACATCAAAGTCACAGGCTACACATCCTCTTGATGGAGTAATTGGTTCAGTGTCCTGGACCCCTGCCAAATCTTCTTCCAAACAGAAGTCGGTCTCGAACACTGCTTCCAATAGTTCCTCCCAGAATCCACCTGGTGCTAGTAAAACCTCAGTGGTCCATGCTGTCTTGTCTACCACTGCAGACAAATCCTTGAAAGGTAAGAGGAAAGGCAAAGACAAGGGTAAAAATGATGCCCCAAAACAGGGTCCTCCTAAGTCGTCTATTGGTGATTCTTCACAATGGAAGCCTAATTATCTTTGCCTCATTTGTGAGAATGATCACTACACTAAGGATTGTCCCCGATGGTCTGAAGTTAGTTGTTTGCTCAAAGGGACCCCAGCTGTCCTGAAAGAGTCATTTCATCTCTGCAGACTCAAATGGTAGACCAACCTCCATCATATGGTTCATCAGGATCTCAAGTGTTGAAGATGAGTATGCCTATTAATGTGGCTACTAGATCAAAAGATTATCAAACTCCTCCTTTGACAGCTAGGAAAGAGAAAGAGGCCACCCCTTCTTCCTTTGCCCTGAGTTCTAGCCTTGTTCATATAGAGTGCCCTAACCCTGATTCCGCCATTCAACCACCTTTCCGAGGTGTGCTAAGGAAGTTCTCGTACAATCCCAACACTCGAGCCGCTCAACACTATAATATTGTTGAGGATTTGGCTCAGGTGTCATCCACTATGTCTGCTCTCGAGGTACTCCAAAGCTATCCATCTCAGCAGAAATCATTGTTGTCAGCTATTGGGGGTATTGATCCTTATGATTCCAATTTGATATGTTTTGATCTAGAGAACGACGTTCTACACCTACCTCATCATATTTCCTTTCTCATTCAGGTAATCATCAATGAGAAAACCATTCATAGGACCATCATCGATGAAGGTGCTTCTACCTGCACTATGTCAGTTGCTTGCTGGAAGGCAATTGGTTCTCCTACTTTGAAGCAATCCCCTAACACTTTGGAAGCTTTCGATGGGCTTGATTCATGACCCTTCGGTGTCTTATCCAACCATGCCATTACTTTGGAGGGAAAGATAGTATATGTCGAGGTGGAGGTTGTTGACGCTAATCTCAATTATAATCTTCTACTCGGATGGAGCTGGACCCATTCCATGCATGTTGTAGCCTCCTCCCTATTTTGTGTGATTCACTTTTCCCATCAAGGGAAGATCATCACAGTCAACCAACTATCCTTCTTTGTATCTTTCTCCTTGGATGCTAATGTTTTGTATGTCAAGCACACCGATGCTCCTTATGAGTGTGTGGGGGCAGTAATTTTTAAAGATTCTACCTTGATGGGAATTTTTCTGCTCCCACCTCCTCGTGTTGCCTCTATAAACATAATCTCTGTCAAATCTGATCCTTGGGTCATACCTTCATCGGATCTTGTTGATTCCTGGGGCAAAGTTATGCCACTTAGTCCTGCCACTTAGTCCTGCCAAAATCAATTATGTGGAAATTATTTTGGCCTCAAGTTCCGTATCCTCTTATTTTCCTGTGTCGAGGAAATCTCTCAATACGTATTCTCCATCCCCATGGCTTGGTGCTTTATCATCCCCTGATCCCTTAGCCAAACCTTTTGTTGCTGACGAGAGTATCATGGAAGTAACGTCTCTGGAGGAACCACCTTGGTACGATACTCATCATTGTTCCTTATTCTTGCCTAGCCCGACGATCATGTTTACTTGTCTAGAAGAGTTCTCTTCTCTGCTACCTATTGACGTGTTAGTTTTGCCTGCCATTGTCAAGATCTTTCAACTGAGGGGACCTTTATCCCCTCATGGATTTAGGTTTTTTCTCCCTACCCGTGTTTTTACCGATTGCCCATTCTTGTGATGGGGTAGTCATCTGACTCGTAACCCTCCCTCGTCTAGGGGACATGGGGGAAAAGCCTTATATGAGTTCTACTCTATTCTTTGGTCGAGTCGATACTTACTCATCATGTCAACGGTAAAACCTCGATGTTCCTCTTTATTGATTGATTACCCAAGTTTGAGCATGTTCTCTCTCAAAAAGTACTATGCTTAGGTCATCTTGCATGGTTTCTTGTGTACATTAGTGTGTCATTCATTTTTGTGCAATGTGGTTTGGTGTGTTGGTTTTCAAACAACTTTCCTATTTACTATGTTTTTCCCTTCTTTGAAGATGTCTGTGACTCCTCACATCGGTTTCGTTGATGGTGCTTTCTGTAGTACCCAGAATCTATCCTCCATAGCATGGACCATTTATGATCCTCAAGGTGAGTTGATTGATCTTCTAGGTATTTTTTAGGTCACACAATTAATAACATTGTCAAATACAACACAGTCATCAAATTGTTGGCCGAGGCCAATTCTCTTGACATTCGGGAATTGGTTGTCAACCTCGATTCACAGCTTATCGTCCTTCAACTCAATGGGCAATATTTCGTTAGAAACCCTCAGATATTGAGAATGTATCTACGTATTCGTGTACTGGAAAGAAATTTTGATTACGTTACATATCATCATATTCCCAGATGCATGAATACATTAACAGATGCATTAGCTAATTATGTGTTGGATAGACATGTACGAAACATGTGAAAAAACAAAACAAATTATTTTTACCATAGTAAGTAAGAAAATACAGCATATATATATGGCGATAATGTTTGATACATCAAAACCCCAAAAAATAATATGTGTGTTCAGATAACATCGGCGGCTCACAGGCCTCATATATCTGTGGCATGCAGGCCTCAAAAATGTAAATGTTGGACCTAGGACCTAATCATCACAGTGATCATGGTAACATGAAACCGCTTGTGCCACACGAGTCAGCAATCATCAGATCCAATCCGATACCCCCACTGTATGCCTCTAGTACTGGTGTGGGATTTCTCCCACCCTGGCATACTTTGGGATACCACGAGTCAACCCCTTAAGGTTCCTCGCTATCTCCTCCTCATTGTCACTTCCCTCCTGATAAGGAGAGACATCAAACTGGCGAGTGATGCACCTGGCTATCGAGGACATCCTAGCAGGATGCTCTAGTACAAAATCTGCATTGATAAAACAAAATGTTATAAACACATATATATATATATAAAATAATTGAAAAATCAAAAAATTAAAAATTGATTTTTTACCTTCATCATAGAGATCCTCCCCATCTAGAAGTGGCATATCTGGATCTCTGCAAAAGTTGGTCTGCTATATGGCCAATCCTCCACTATGATTAGCTATCATCGTAGCCATGAAAAAAAGGTGGGCATGTAGGACATATGCTAGCCCCTAGTGATCCTAGACATCAAACGACTCTAACGGACCATCCATGGATCTCGTGGCATCGAAGAATATACGTCAATTAGTTGGTACTGGAACAGTGGAACCTGCTCCAGAAAGAAGGTGACTAGTATAGATCCGAAGCAAAATTGCTTCAGATTCCCTACCTTAGCTTTTGACAGCTGGCATTTCATGTTGATCTTCATGGCTTCCACCCAATTGAAGATCATCTGTGTTGTGCAATCGATAGTATATAGAAATTTTGACTTGTTAGTCTCATCCTCTGCTTGGGACCGAGCCATGCTGTTGATAGTCAACAGTAGCACTCTTAGTGTCACATCTTGCACAGTGGCAATCTCAATCTTGCCACTCTTAGATTTGAGGGCTTCTGTCCAATGTTTGGCAAGTAGCATGGATATGCTTTCCCAATCGGTCATGACCCATATAGGTTGACTGCTTCCCCTCTCTGGGACAGTCCTATGATGAAATATATGTCTAAAGTTTCGAACTCCAGTTCTTGGTCGCCAATGATAAATATTTCCTGATTTATGTCCCAGAGACTAATCAGGTATCAAAGTAGCTTAGGTTGAGCCTGCATCCCTGGTGTGAGAAAGAACTTGAGGAGCCCACAGTTCCTCAAGGCATCCAAGTAGTTTGGATCATTCATTGCCTGGGTGTCCACATCTTCATGCTCACGTTATTTCTAGTCTACCATTTTCGACGATTCTTTCCTGCAAAAACCATGTATTCAAGTCAATAATCATTTTCGGTAAGTAAAATTTGGATTCAAACTATGGATTTGAGAGAAAAATGGTTTTTTTCTTTGTTCAAGGTGCCGGCACACCTACTTTAAAAATATTTGTGCTGATAGTGCCATTGGGGGTTTTAGCAACCCTCGGTCGGCGCAATTCCAGGCAATTTTGTTTTGCCAAAACCTCCCTCAGAAATCCAAAAAAATGGATAAAAATATGAATAAACAGTATGGAAATGGAGCTTAAGGACTTGTCTCTTACCTGCCACTGACAGCTCAATGAATGACCTATTGGATCTCCCACAATCTGCTCTGGAAAGATTAGGGCACTCTACCACTGAGTTAAAAGGGCTCCCCCATCATATATGAATGAGTGAGTCTACTATGGTAGATGGACAACAAATTGGATATGGATGATCCATCTATCTTTATAGATATCAAGTTGAGAACATATATTATAGTAGCTCATAGGGTAAGGATTGCTATACCGGAAACTCTGGGCTAAGCTGATGTCGAGCCGCAAAAAGGGTCTTTTTCACCTCTAATTACCTCACATTAACTTGTCAATCTAGGAACGATTTGTTTTTTCAAAGAGTGCACTCAGTTTGTGGTTGTCATTTTTTAGAGTAATGCTAGTAGTACAGTGCTCAAAATACAAGAGTAAATGGATGCTTAAAACAAGATCTACTTACAGCAAAGCACTTTAAAACCTAAATCATGCATTCAGAAAACTAAGCAATTTATCAGTCAAGGGTCCAGTAACAGTAAGTCATCCCTCTGTAAACTGATGTAACTAAAGATAAACAGATCATCAACATGGGAACTAGACAACAGATGTCAACACTCGCTACAGTCTCATATCGTTCTACACACCAAAGCAATGATAACGCAAATAACAGGAAATGGAACATCAACTAGGAAATGTAACAGCCACTAAGAAATGGAACGACAACTGGGAAAATGTAACAGCAACCAGTTCTTATAAACAACAACACCTTAATCTACAGAAACAAGTGTAGCAAGCGCATCCTATAGAAATCAGATGGTAATATTTACTCTAAGAATAAATCGGATAGCACACGGAAATAGAACGGCAACTGATTAGCAATGAAATATAGAATAGCACTTGGAACCAAATGTAAATGCACAATAAACTAAGATAAATAACACACACTACACACCTTAGTATTGAGAAAAACTGTAATCTGATTTCGGTACTACAAATATCAATATTAGTTATAAAGAATAACGATTGTAATTCATAATGGAACAACAATATCAGTTGAATCAGCGATCGCAATTAAATGTAATCTATAGATGAATACAGTAATACCAATTTATGACTTTTACAACACGGGTATTCTGTAATTGAATAGCAATAGCATTCTGTAAAGACTGACAATGTTATATTAATGATTAAAGGAACAACAATGCATTAGAGAATCAGAATGAACAATCCGACATTCCTGTCACAGAGAACGATATTACTCAGTTGAACATGAATCAAATATAATAGAGTCATGATGTAAAATAACAAAACACATCAGATTACCGAAAAAAGCTGATAATGAAAACCACGCACGAACTAAAGATAATGATACAGGAGCAAGTGTTCCACCAGGGCTGGGCCCTTAGCGTCCAGGGACACACTGCTTGAAATTACTCCAGGATCAAATATAGAACAGCAACCAGATTTATATTAAAGCATTAAAACAGAGTTACAGCGAATCACTTCTCAACGAGAGTCGATGATCAAAGTTTCAAATATAGAGAAAAGTTACATAGAAAAAATAACAGCAGATCGTCACCCGGGCTAGCAGTGCTGCCCATTTTTATAATAACTAAAGCTAAGATATCAAAGATGCAAAAATAGTTAAGGCAACGATCCCTCAGGATCAAAGGATCCTGAGGGATTCACCAAACTATTAATTCCCAGTTATCCGTTTGTTTTCTTGCGCCAAGTCGATATCTCCTTTTCCTTTCCTTGGCTGATATGTTTTAATTTAGATCGCCTTGTTTGCATATGGTTCCCCGCCAAAGGGACAATAGTTAACTTGGCCCTGTCTTTTTCTCTGGAATGACAATCTTTTGTTTTTCCCTTTTCCTACATAGGAAATAGCAATTATTAGTGTTTTCATGTTGCGTATAAATCCTATATATTTTTTCATGATTACTTATTATCTACCTAGTTCATGATGTAAAGAGGTTACGAGTTCTAAAGAAAAGATGACAAAATAATCAATAAAAACATACCTTCTTCAGTACTCCACACACCCCCCTGCTTACCCTTTTTCATGCCCTCATGACAAAATTGTAGTTGACATGTAAGGCAGTGAGAGAGTAGGTTGGAGATGGAATCTCATGTGGTGGTCTACAGCCATGATGCCTAACTCGGTGTTCAAAAATATGTCCTGTCTGACCCTCAGGCATCTCATACAAGGCTTGGTATCTAGGTGCAGGGTGCCAAATAATCAGACTCGAAAACCTATATCCTAACCAAGATGGCCCTGCCCTCAAGATAATTTTGCCATAGAGGTTCAAGCGATCGGCAGCGAATTTAAAGTTCTCATAATTAAATGCTTCCCTGAGTTGAATATTCGGATTAGAAATTTGATATCGAAATTTAGCAGCATCAATGGCAAGGTATTTAATAGTGAAAAAGTATTCTGTTCCTTGCTGATTGATTGCTATATGAATGGGTCCTAATGCTTCAATCATGCCTGGACTCCTCATGAGGTTCCTATGTTCCCTCCATAACTGTACTGGATTTCTAGGCTCAGCTCTTACCCATAAATCTAATCCATTTTCTTATCTTTGGAAGGCATTATAGGCTTTAAGCCATTTAATTTGATTAACCCCAAACGAAATAAATGCCTGTAATTGGATATCCCCAACGAAAGGGCCAGGGTTCTGGTCTGTCTCTTGATATAACACTAGGTTATGCAGATAGAATTCACACAATAATCTTTGAACCTTTACTCCATAGTGCTTACAACAATTTATAAAATCATCAGTATTAATTTGTATAGGGGCTCCTGCTTTGACAGCCTTATTTTTCAATTGCAAATATTGTTCCATTAAAAACAAGGCATAATTCTTAGCAGGGGCTCTACATGCTAGGATGTCAGTGTACAAAGAGCATAAGGTATCCATCTTCTTGATAACTACATCTAACTTATGAGTTACCTTTGCGAATTTTTCTTCTTCTTTTCGCCATCCTTCAAAGTCCTGGCTTTCGGAAAAAATTGACATTCCTTAGCTGTTGCTGTAATTCTTCATACTTTTCTCAAGAAATTGTTTGTTCTGTGAGTTTTTCTACCTGCTTACTGAGCTTGTACCAAACCCTCTCGTAGGGTTACTGTCCTCGGATCGCTGTCCCACATGGTAGTGGTAAGCGGAAGATTCACTTGAATTTTCTTATTGCATCATCTTGGGATTATGGTTCTCATTTCTTCAGAGGACTGTACCTCTGTCTGAACTTCTTTGTCACAGGCCGATACATCATCCGTTTTCACTTCAACATGGGAACAGCTGAATGCTGTTGCTTTTGGTTTTGAACGGTAGGCTGGACTTCAATCCTCCTTACCTTTTTCTTGAGGGGTCTTGCCGGAGTGGTTGCATGTCTTACCCCCGAAGTCCTTTTTACTCTCTTTCTCATTTTCAAAACCCTAATTTGTTGTCGAAGTCAAGCTATCACATTCAGTAATCTTTGCTGTTATTTTCGTAATCTTCTAATTTCTTCTATTTTCTTAGAAGGAACAGTTGTTTGTTTACTCGGGCCTAGACTATTATCTTGGCCAATTCCCTAGCTTTATTCTTGGGGTGCTCCTTCGTTGTTCTGTTCGGGTTGCTCAGGAGTAGAAACCCTAGCTGGCTCTATTATTTCCTGGGTAACTTCTTTTTCCACTCCTTCTTCTCCATGAAATTCTTTTGGTGCACTTTGGCTGGGAATAGATTGTTCCTCTTCTATATCTTCATCACTTTTCTCTCCTATCATACTTACATCATGAATAGAATGATTCTCTTCATTTTCTTCCTAGTCGCGCAATTCTTCAGGTGCATTTTTGTCCTGAGAAGAATGCTCCTTTGATTCTTCTTCAATATGGAGGCCTAGCGGGTTAAGAGGTTGGGCATATTCACCCATATTGGCCAGAATTTGGGCCAATTCATCCTCTTGCAATGTATTTTGCAATGATCTTTCTTCGTGTTGTTCTATCTCTGCCTCTACCTGCCCAGGCTACTCAGTCTCTTCCTCTGTTTCTTCTTCCTCATTTCCTTCCAATTCTTTCTCATTCTCTCCTCCTTCCAATTGCGGGGGTTTCTCATCCCCGGAATCATCTATCTCCACAGGTTGGCTGGAATTCCTCTGGAGATTTTCCAACCTCCCTCTAATCCGTGCCAATCTAATTGATTTTCTCCATTTTGATGGTCTATCCGATGTACTGGTAGCATGTTTGCGTTTCGGGGTTGGCAGAGTCAATCCCCCGTCTATTATGGCAATTAGCTCTTCCCAGCTGCTCTGTTGCGGAGCAATACTATGGCTAACTATCAGCAGGATCAGCCCATGGTGACTTACTACCGATTCTACATGTTGTGACTCTTTCATGCTTCGGGCAACATCATGAAGTAATGAATTTAAAAATGCAGGTAAGTTCACAGAGAATTTCTGTTTTAATACGGCTAAGATTTTAAGGTGTCGTGGTCTTACCACGTATTTCCTGCCTTCACAAGTGATGTAGCTCTAGATGAATTTCGCCAATTCTGCCCACCGCTCTCCTAATGTTGCTGGTAGAATTCCCTTTCCTTTGAATGTCAGGTTCTGGCCTTCAAATCGAAATATTTTTATAATCTTTCGCAGTCTCTCATTCTTTAGAGTCCACACAGGTCCAGTTGCTGGCAGTCCCGAGACTTCTACAATTAAGTCATCGGTGATTGGTATGTGTCTTCCCCTTACTGTGGAGTGATATTCTTGCAAGTTCTGCAAGAATTCTATTGCTACGGTCTCGTTGGATTCCTGTAAATGATTAAGATAGACTAACCATCCTGCCCTTGCCAGGATTTCCCATGCAGCATCAGAGACTGTCAATACCTGTGGTTCTCTTCGAATTGACCTTCCTCCCATGCTTTAGCTCACTATAAAAATGTAGAGACGGCAATGGAACAACATGTTGTTCAAACTATTAGAAACACAGAGAGAATAACGAAACAACAAGGCTCATCCAAATCTTACTAATTTCTACAGAGTATAATACGGAAATAGCTTAGGAACATTAAGGCATGCAAATTGATGAACGAGATACCGTTAAGCCCTGTTATTCCCAAGTAAAAGTTTGCTGAATAATAGTCTGACACGTATGCCAGCAAATTATGAGGTCAACCTCCCCCCTGTAATGTGATAGGCCATCCTCGGCTGTCAAATGAGGGAGCGGCATGCCGATCTGCTATGGTACAGAGTAATAAAGGAACAATGTATGCGAACATGCCATGTTTACAAAAGGATCAGGTTGCCGAAATCGAGGCGTATAATAGAATCGCTTAACAAATAAGAGAATGTTGTGATATGATGCAAGGCTGGGAGGATAGGATAGCTGACATGCACAACCAGTCTAATGTGGTCATTATCGACTTTTCCTTCATGATTGGTTATGATAGATTTTTCATGTGTTTAATGGTTCGGGGAAGTGATATACATGATCTTATTTGATGGATTACAAAGGTATAAGATAGAGAAGGGTCTTAATGATTGCTATTGGTGTATAAAGAATGCGACTTCAATACCATTAATAGAGCTCTTCTTCTGACAGGTGTCCATAATCTTGACAGAGTTGTTTGTTTCACCCATGGAACCATGATCCTTTGTGTATGCTTAGGAAGTGCTGTGCCATGTCAAAATGGAGGTCATTATGCTGGCTTGGTAACCAGTTAAACCATAATGCCATTCACCAGGAAGGAGCGAAAGGTGGGCAGGCCGGCTCGTAATGAGACTTCCTATTCCAAGGGCTCTCTATTTTTCTGATGTGCCTCTTGGATCATATCCCTGGTGTGGTGGCCATAATGGGAATGCCACTTCACTTCTTCCTTATGATCATGGTAGGCTAGCTCTTGATGAGACCCCCTATCCTGCATTTGACAACTCATATAAACAAGTCATATAAACATTTTCTCTCCTTTTTTTTTTCTAGAGTACTTTCCTATTTATACACAAAGGGTGGTTCAACACTCCTTAAGAGTGGGAATGGTGGAAGAAGTCTTAACATCCCAATAGAAAAATATAGACCCTTTGTTCTTATTCCTTAATAATGATCAAAGAAGATTATGGGAATTTAAAAAGAACCAACATGATAAAGATAACCAATCATATCAGTATTAGTAGGATAATGACAGCAAAAGTGATGGATAATTGTGTCCTTTCCTCTTTCCTCCCATCAATTCATAGAAATTTCTTGTAAAAATAGTGATTTTATATAATTTGTTGATTTCAGTATGCTCTAGCTTTGTATCCATTGCATAAGCGTATAGCTGTGCTCCAAAAGACTTGAAACAGGAGGAACGACAGGTATCTTTAAATTGGAACAACAAGGAGAACAAGCATAAGTAACAGGAATACGAGAATGTTGTCATTTGAAAAAGGAAGAGCAAAAAAAATACAAGTGTTGTTCCTTTGAAAAAGGAACAACAGAAAATGCAAATGCCATTCCTTTGGAAAAGGAACAACAAAAACCAAAAGTGTTGTTCCTTTGGAAAAGGAACAACAAAAACGCAAATGCTAAAAGTGTCATTCCTTTGGAAAAGGAACAAAAAAAACACAAATGTCATTCCTTTGGAAAAGGAATAGCAAAAACGCAAATGTCATTCATTTGGAAAAGGAACAGCAAAAATGAAAGTGAAAAAGGGAACGATTAAAGTAAAAAGTGTTGTTCCTTCGAAAAAGGAACAACAAAACGAAAGTGTTGTTCCTTTGGAAAAGGAATAGTAGAAAAACAAAAGTGCACACAAATGTTGTTCTTTCGGAAAAAGGAACAGCAAAAATGACAATGTTGTTTCCTCTAAAAAAGGAATAGCAGAAAAAAATGCAAGTGTTGTTCTTTTGAAAAAAATGAACAGCAAAAACAATGGAATTGCTGCTGCTTCGAAAAGGAATAGCAAAGTGCAAATACAAAAATATGTACAGAGAATGATTTAACAAAACAAAGAAATTATGTACAAAGTGTGAAAACAGGTGAATCACTTAATGAATCACAGGTGAGGAAGATTTCTCTCCCTCCTGTAAAATTTGCATATCGGAATCTTCGCGAAGTTGCTAGTAGAAGGATTCCTGAGTAAGTGGTTTGCAGTATAATCGAACTCAGTGGCCATTTACTTTAAAGGTATGTCCAGATCCATCAATAGTGACTAGAGTAAGGGTGCCATTATCATGTACCTTCTAGATTTGATATGGCCCAAGCCAGCGAGTCTGAAGCTTGCCGGGAAAATCTTGAATCTTGGAATCGTATAAGAGTGCCCAATCTCCCTCGCGGAAGACTTTATTTTTAATGAGAGCGTCATGCCATTTAGCTCGCTGTTGTTGGATCAATGCAATGTGTTGGAGGGCAGAGAGCCTAATTTCATCTAGCTCATTGATCTGCTATAATCTATTAATCTGTGCCTCGTTTAGATCTAGGCCGACTTCTTGTGCTGTTCGTAGTGTTTGGATTTCGAATTCTATGGGAAAAATGGGTTGCTTTCCAAACACCAATTGGTATGGTGAATAGCTGGTAGTGCTTCTCCATGTTGTTCTATAGGCCCACAAGGCTTCTGGTAGTCTTGCAGCCCAATCACGTCTATGTGATGCAATGGTTTTTGTTAAGATTGCTTCTATTATTTTATTTCTCCTTTCTACTTGACCATTTGCCCGTGGGTGGTATGGAGTGGTGATTTGGTGCTAGATATGATAGTTTTTAAGTGTTGTAGTAATCTTGTTACCAGTAAACTATAGTCCACCGTCTGTAATTATGTCCCTTGGAAGCCCATATCACACGAATATGTGAAACAAGAACTGTATGACAGAATCCTCTGTAGCTCTCGACAGTGCCTCTGCTTCAACCCATTTGTTGACATATTATGTTGCTACCAAAATATATGTTTTCTGGTTCGAGGATGGGTTAATTGGACCAACGAAATCGAGGGCCCATCGCTCGAATGGTTAAATAACTAGCTGTGGATTCAGAGGCATTTCATCGGACTGACCAGGGCATCCTGCTCTTTGGCAACTGTCACAAGTTTGAATGAACTTCTTTGCATCTTTAAATATTGTGGGCCAATAATACCCTGTTTGCAGCACCATATGTCCAGTTCTCTGAATGGAGAAATTTACACCACATGGTCCGTCATGACAAGCTTTCAAAATGTCAAAAATTTCATCTTCGTGGACGCATCTCTTGATGTGCACATCTGCCCCTGTATGGAACAGGTAGCCCCCAATCCAAGAAAATCGAGCACTTCACTGGACAATCTGTTTTCATTCATTGGGGGTCAGAGGTTTTCGTAATTTACCTACTGCTAAGTAATTCACAACATCAACATACCAGGTTGTTTTAACAGTGATAACAAACAAATGCTCATCTGGAAATTGATCTTCATCTGCTGCTGCATCCACTGGTTTTGGCATTCACGAGAGAAAGTCAGCTATAGGATTTTCTTTTCCAGGTCTGTCCTTGATTGTAATATCAAATTCCTACAATAAAATTAGCCATCTAGTTATTCTACCATTTGTGATTGGTTTATTTGCTAAATATTTTATGGTAGAGTGATCTGTATACAAGATAACATGATATCCAGTAATGTAATGCCTGAACTTATTGACAGCATGTATTACAGCTAGAAATTCCTTTTCAGTAACAGTATAATTCAATTCAGCAAGGGATAAATTCTTGCTAATATAATAAATTGCATATGGTTTTTTATCTTCTTCTTGCCTAAGGACTGCTCCAATAGCTGTATCTGAGGCATCTGATGAAATTTCGAATGGCAGGTCCCAATTCGGTCCTTGAAGGACTGGGGCTGTGGACACAAGCTTCTTCAGATCCTGAAAAGCATGGTCACATTTTTCTATCCAAAGAAAGTCAACATTGCCTGTCAGTGCATATAGAGGTGCAACAATATGCGAAAAATGTTTTATAAACCTTCTATAATAACCAGAAAATCCAAGAAAACTGCATACCTCTATTTGAGTGGTAGGAGTAGGAATTAGCAAAATTATTTGAATTTTGGCTTGTATGCCAGCTGCTGAGATATAATGTCCTAGAATAAGTCCTTCAGTCATCATCATATAGCATTTTTCATGGCTCAAACAAAGCCTGGTGACAATGCAGCGCTGCAGCACTTTTTCCAGTGTGTTCAATGCTAGGTCAAAATCATCTCCGTATGGTGTAAATTCATCCATGTATACTTCGAGCCCTTCATTTATTAAGTCTGAAAAGATGCTGAGGATAGCCCTTTGAAATGTGGCAGGAGCATTGCATAAGCCAAAAGGTAGAACTCTATAGGCAAATGTTCCCCAAGGACAAGTAAAAGTGGTTTTGTCTTGGTCTTCAGGGGCAAGCTGAATCTGATTGTATCCACTAAAGCTGTCTAAGAAAGAAAAGAATTTCTTTCCTGCTGTTGTTGGGAAAAGTATCCAATTCGGAATGCCCCTATCCCACTCTAAGAGGTGATAGTGCCTTAGCAACAAACAAGGAAAACTATATGAGTATTCTTCTTTATGAGATGCAAATAGAGAAAGAAGGATGTAACTAACCGGTGTCTTCCGCTAGTTTGTCGATCCAATCACTCTCTCTTTTGTTCGCTTCCCGCTGCCTACTCTTTCACTAGTCCAGCTTCACCCAGTTCCTGCAAGATCACAAGAGAGGAAAACTACACAAAAGACATAGATTCACATTCATAACTAGTTTAGGATCAGATATAAACTAAATATGCAAATACAACAAAACATCATTGAAATACAAGCATATAGGAGAAATTAAAATAGCTTTATTGATATGATAACAAGGTTCAAGAGGAGATACAACCAAGTGAGTCCCGATCCAGCATCTACCTCCCAGCAAAAGAATCCCTTCCTCTCCTCCAACAAAGCATAAATCACCCAATGTACTAATCTCAACCTCAAACCAACAGCAATTCTCTGCAAAGTACAAAATTCCAGCCTCCTGAACCTCTGGGTGAGAGATCCATATATAGATGTGAGCAGAGAGGATGAGTCAGCTTATGTTTTGACTTGTGGCTTCTCTCTATCAGTTCTTGCTTCCACTTGGAGGTTGAGAACCTCTTACTCATCACTTGGTCAAATTCATTGAGGCAAGTGTCATTGAGGAAGATTCTGGAAGCTTCCAGGGTCTTTCCACCTCGTTGAATGAACTTGCCATTTGTCATCTCCCGCTCAGCGCACCCTGGTAGTGCTTCTACCTGCGTTGCAGTGCAACTGGCCAGTGTAACCTCTGCATTTCAACGTAGGCAGCTAGTGGAGCCACTGAATTGATCCTGATTTGACCATTTCTGAGTGATTTTTGGTGGAGAACTTCTGGGAGAAGTTGTCTTTGGTTGACCTTGTTCCTTTAGGGGTAGGAACAACTCTTTTAGGGACTTTGGATCCCTTGGATTATGGACATTTCATGCTCAATGCTGTAAGGCACAAAAATTTCTATAACACCTGCCAAAGTGTCTAATACTTGGCCAATGAATGGAAGGGGAAAGTGGTCTTTTTGTGTTGCTTTATTTAGCTCTCTATAATCTACACGAATCCTCCACTTTCCATTTTTCTTTGGTACCACAACAAGTGGAGAGACACATTTACTATCGGAGATAGGGTAGATGAAGTTGACATCTAAAATTTTTTGAAGTTCAGCTTTTACAACATCTTTTAGATGAGGATTAAGTCTCTTTTGTGGTTGGCAAACAGGTCTCGCATCCTTTTCTATGTAAATGTGGTGTGTACATAATTGGGATCAATTCCTTTCATATCAGGGTAGTCCCATGCAAATGCTTCTTTATATTTCCTCAATAGTTGGATGAGCTTCTTTTCTTGTTTGGAAGTCAAGTTGGCATTGATGTTTAAAGTATTTCCTGGCTCAATTTCTACAATTTTACTATTTGAAACAGAGGTAGTAGGTATTGTTTGATCGTGTGTATCTTTAAGAGGATCTTCTTCTAATTCATTATCAAATGCTGCTTCTATCATGTGACATTGTATGTGGGATTTGGGTTCAGCTTGGCTAATAAAATTATTAATGGCATCATCTTCTGTTTGGTCTTTGAAATCAAGGGCCTCTTCTATGGTTAATGGAGATCTAATATTTTCAGTGAGGTATGATACATGATGCTTGTTAGTTTTTATTATTGTGACACTTGGTTGCGCTAGAGAATATAAAGCTAGGTTCTTGATATCTGCCCCTCTAGTTATGGTCATATTGCTTTGTTGACAACCAATATAAGCATCGGTAGTTGCAAGCCAATGTCTACCTAAAATCAATGGATGTCCATCAAGTCGGTTTTTGGGGTTTATTATCAGAAAACCGGCCAGATACTACCAGGAGTCAACGAATACCATGACATCATGTAGTGTGCCTTTTGGCCTAACCACAGATCGGTCAGCCAGTTCTAGTAAAGTAGAGGTCAGTTCTACTGATGTAATGCCCAGTTTTTGGCAAGTGGTGGTTGTTAAGATATTAATTGTAGCTCCTAGATCAACTAAGGCATTTGAGAAGGTTTGACCATAGATTTGTACGGTTACTATTTGATTTCCTGGGTATTCATATTTAACGGGTGTTTCTTTTCTTCATAATAAGTCGGATAGAGTGCCAACTACTTGGAATTTTGGGTTATTTGTTATTTTCCTCCTTGGTTTCTTTATACATAATTCTTTGATAGTCCTTGCATATATGGGGATGTCTTGAATGGCTTGGAGGAATGGATTTTTATGTACATATTTTTTAGTTCTCCCAGAATATCAAAATTAGGGTGTTGTGTAGGTCGAGGTATAATTAATCGCTCTGGGAATGGGGGAGAGGAGGTGGTTGTTGGGTCATGAATTTGTTGTCTGGTCACATCCTCTTCTTGTAGCGGTTGTTCTATAGGTAACTGATTTTCAACTTGAGTTGTTTTATCTCCCTTTGTTTCGATGATACACCCAGATCTGAATTGAAGGTCATTACACTCCCTTAGATCGGTTCCTATTTCTAGTGTTTCCATTATTTGAATAGATTGGACTGGTCTGTTATTCGGATTAGGGTTGGGTTGGCCTGGGAGTTTCAGTTTTAAATTAGACTGGGGGTTTTGTTTTAAGGCTGGCAGTGTAAGTTGAGGGAGTGGGATGGTTCCTACTGGCTGATTCATCGGTCTTTGCTAGTTTGTCTGCCAGGCTTGACTCTGTGAGGTAAGAGGGGTCCATTGTGCTGGATATACGTTGTTTTGCAAATATGGTGGGGTATAGGGAAAATTCGGCCAATTAGGTTGGTTTGCTTGATTTGGCCATGGAGATGATGAAGGAAATGACTGTTGTGACCAATTCAGGAAAGGAGGTTGGTTTTGCCACATTGTATTATATTGTTGAGCATGATATTATGGAGGCTGAAAAGAAGAACTTGGGTCTGAAAACATACCTAATTGTCATGGCTGCCATTGACGGCGTTGATTGAGTAGATACACTGGTTCTAGATCTTCTTCTTCTTCCTTGTATACTGCTTTCAATCCAAGAAGTGAGGGGCAGATTTCTGTAGAATAGTCTTTTGTACAGATGGCACAAACATGGACTGCATCTAATGGACACTCCTTATGGCTATGTTTCTTTCTACATCGGGGACAGAAGATTGCCAAATTCTGTTCTGCCTCTGCTTGCTTTTGTTTAGCCTGCATAATATCAAGTTGTGTTGTCAGCGTCCCCAATATGTCAGTTTTAAAATTTTCTAATAAATTTCCAATTTCTACACAAGTTACTCCTTCTGCCAAAATTCTATTATCTCTTACAAACCGATCATGTTCTGTTGGTTTTAGTCTTGTGCTACCTCTTGAGCTCCTGATACATAGATTAATAATGTCAGCAAAATTTTCCTGATAAATATCTCCTTTTCCCATAATATTCAGTGTTTCAATCCATTGTTCCTTCATTCCCCTAATTAATGTTGTTTTTAACACATTATCAGGTAAGGGTAATGATGCATAAGGATATCTTTGAAGATTATACTGGAAAGGTTCAACATACTCTTCTAATGTTTCATTTGGTCTAGCTACCATCTGAAAAATTTCATCTTTTAACTCTCTAGACCTGTGATAGTCCTGATATTTTTTTAGAAAAGATTCTTTCATTTGATTCCAATTATTTATAACACCACCACCCAATCCTATAAACCATCTTAAAGCAACCGCTTTTAATGTAGAGGGAAATAATTTCAGTTTCTAGGAATTGGTGGCATAGTCATATCCTCTACACAGCACACCAAATTCATACAGGAATGCATCCAGATCTTCTGATGTAAGGCCGTGGAATGTAGGGATGTGCTGAAGAGGAATTGCTTTCATAAGTGCATTAGCTGCAGTATCCACAATGGGGTATTGCAGTGTAGAGGTTTGGGTGTTTGGCTGGTTTTGGACCATTTGGTCAAATATATGCCAATAATCTTCTAGGATATCTAGGAGGGTATTCCTAGGTTATTGAGGGGGAATGGCTCTAACGGGAATGGTCTTGACAACACTTCCTTTATCTGGGATAATGGGAATGTGTAATGTTTGGGGGGATTCAGGTTCTTGAATTTCGTTATAAATGATTTTTGTATCACTTCCCTTATCTGGACTGCTTAATGGCTGAATTACCCCAAGGGGAGATCTTGGTTCTTCAGTCTCTCCAGTTTCTCCTCTTCCTTCACAGAGGTTGCTAAGGTTCCCTTCTTGTAATGATTTTGGGCTAGAATTTTCAATTTCTTGAAAATCTTTCTCTTTGGTTTGACTATGCACCTCTGCAAAGGCTAGAGATGGTGATCCTGTGGCCTAAAGGGAACTAGTAGGCTGTCTAGAAGTAACTTTTCTAGGTCCTACTGAAGGCTGAGATTCTGCTCTCTTAAGGATTTCATCTATAAAGGTCGATCAGCCAAGGGTCACTGTCCCCTTAACTTTATCAAGCTTGACTAGAGGTTTAGGGTTCTTTTCAGGCTTTTTCTGCTTATTCATGCACACAAATCAACTGCTAGGTTCTACCCAAATAGAATAACAACAAATATACACGAAAGCGGGCAGGGGAGCAGGGCTATTACATACTCCACACGCAGGTTCTTACCTTCTGTTTTTAAAACCCAATCCTTTCCTAACAGGATCTTACACTACTATGAAAAGAGACAAATGGCTACACTCTTCCCCAGCAAGAGTGCCAAAATGTCGAGCCGTAAAAAGGGTCTTTTTCACCTCTAATTACCTCACATTAACTTGTCAATCCAGGAACGATTTGTTGTTTCAAAGAGTGTACTCAGTTTGAGGCTGTCATTTGTTAGAGTAATGCTAGTAGTACAATGCTTAAAATACAAGAGTAAACGGATGCTTAAAACAAGATATACTTACAATAAAGCACTTTAAAACATAAATCATGCATTCAGAAAACTAAGCAATTTATCAGTAAAGGGTCTAGTAACAGTAACTCATCCCTCTGTAAACTGATGTAACTAAAGATAAAAAGATCATCAACCTGGGAACTAGACAACAGATGTCAACGCTCGCTATAGTCTCAGATCGTTCTGCACACCAAAGCAATGATAACGCAAATAACAGGAAATGGAACAACAACTAGGAAATGGAACAACAACTAAGAAATGGAACGACAACTAGGAAAATGTAACAACAACCAGTTCTTATAAACAGCAACACCTTAATCTACAGAAACAAGTGCAGCAAGCGTATCCTATAGAAATCAGATGGTAATATTTACTCTAAGAATAAATTGGATAGCACACGGAAATAGAATGGCAACTGATTAGTAATGAAATATAGAACAACACTTGGAACCAAATGTAAATGCATAATAAACTAAGATAAATAACACACACGGCACACCTTAGTATTGAGAAAAACAGTAATCTGATTTCGGTACTACAAATATCAATCTTAGTTATAAAGAATAACGATTGTAATTCGTAATGGAACAACAATATCAGTTGAATCAACAATCGCAATTAAATGTAATCTATAGATGAATACAATAATACCAATTTATGACTGTTACAACACGGGTACTCTGTAATTGAACAGCAATAGAATTTTGTAAAGACCGGAAATGTTATATTAATGATTAAAGGAACAACAATGCATTAGAGAGTCAGAATGAACAATCCGACATTCCTGTCACAGAGAACGATATTACTCAATCAAACATTAATCAAATATAACAGAGTTGTGATGTAAAATAACAAAACACATTACATTACTGAACAAAGCTGATAATGAAAACCACGCACGAACTAAAGATAATGATACAGGAGCAAGTATTCCACCAGGGCCGGGTCCTTAGCCTCCAGGGACACACTTCTTGAAATTACTCCAGGATCAAAGACGGAACATCAACTAGATTTATATTAAAGCATTAAAACAGAGTTACATCAAATCACTTCTCAACGAGAGTCAATGATCAAAGTTTAAAATATAGAGAAAAGTTACATAGAAAAAATAACAGTAGATCATCGCCCGAGCTAATAGTGCTGTCCCTTTTTATAACAGCTAAAGCAGAGATATCAAGGATGCAAAAATAGTTAAGGCAGCAATCCCTCAGGATCAAAGGATCTTGAGGGATTCACCAAACTATTAATTCCCAGTTATCCGTTTGTTTTCTTGTGCCGAGTTGATATCTCCTTTTCCTTTCCTTGGCTGATATGTTTTAATTTAGATCGCCTTGTTTGCATATGGCTCCTTGTGAAAGGGACAACAGTTAACTTGGCCCTGTCTTTTTCTTTGGAATGACAATATTTTGTTTTTCCCTTTTCCTGCATAAGAAATAGAAATTATTAGTGTTTTCATGTTGCATATTAATCCTATAGATTTTGTCATGATTTCTTATTATCTACCTAGTTCATGATGCAAAGAGGTTACGAGTTCTAAAGAAAATATGACAAAATAATCAATAAAAACATACCTTCTTCAGTAGTCCATAGCTAATACGAAGTGAATGGAGACAAGTTATGGCTGAGAGCATTTGCTAAAATATGTTCATATTGCTAGAAGAGCCAAAGGCTCAAAGGGTTTGGTCCTATTGAAATTACTTGAAATGCGTTTGGATAATATTCTTTTTCGATTGGGTATGGCTCCCACCATTCTTGGAGGCCTCTTATGATACTAGTTCCTTATATATAAGTAGGCAGGTGGCTCATGCCACTTTCCAGGGAGTGGAATGCAGGCAGGCAGGTTATGTAGTGATTGATGAGATATTCTTGGAAAAATACTGCCACTCGTATTTGAACCGAGATGCTCTCGCACTGCTTCCTAAGAGCAGCGTGTCTACCAATTTCACCGTGGCGGCTTCGCAGGGACCATACTAGATTATTTACACAAGATCGTCAATGTTAAGGAACGTGTCTAGTAGAGGGAGCGATCTCTGAATATAATATAAGTCCAAATAAGATCTAAGTTTGGGAATTAAAATTTGAATCAATTTTTAGTGCAAGTTGATTAGGGTTCATCAGCTATAGGATTCTTCTTCGAATCGAGTAGGGTAAACAAGCACAGGGAAATCTTGAAAAAAATAATGCATATAAAAAGAATTGTTGCCAAAATCTATCTTCCTTTCCACATCTATGGAACTCATCGCGATAGGTCCAAGAGTCACGCATTAGTGTTTCCATAAACATGTTGGAGACCACGGGATGTGTGGGGCTTAATATTGAGATAGAGCTAGCATGGTTATGGTGCTTTAACGTGCCATGCTAGTTCGAGTCATTCTACCTCGCCCTCAGGTGTGAGATTCTGGAACATTTAAAGAGAGAGAAATAACTACTGGGGGAGATGTTATTAGGGAGCAACTAATAGGTTTGGATTTGCAAATGATTATAGATTGTTCACATATGGAATGGAAGAACTTGGTGGAATTGAAATGGAATAGATTGGAAGAGAACCAAGAATCTACTGTGGATAGATGGGAGGATGAAAAAATTTGGCAAGGCAATTTTGAAGCATGGGTACACGATCCCTTACATGTAAGACCCATTTCTCATGCAATTTGGGATCCTCATTGTGGTCAACTAGCTAAAGGAAGCCTTTACCTAAGGAGGTGCTCCCAGTCCGGTCAATATTGCTTATTCCGACTTTTCACATCCACGTATGATCAGTTTGAACCCCCAAATCCACACCCACGTATGAATAGTCCTTTCATGCCAATCAATCTATCCTTTCTTGCCCCGCAGGGCCTCATGCTTCCCAATCAAAATATGCAGGCAAGGAAATAAATAACCCTAATATATGGATAGGTGCTTGAATGGCGAGGAGATGACACTTTATGATCACAAGTGTGTCGATAGCGCATCTCCTCAACAAGCCCAATCAATCAATACATCCAAGCCACTAAGCTATCGCTCATGGGGCTATTAGGGCAGTAAGGTGATTGCCCTTAACATCCCCTAACCTTATTAAAGATGCTTGCCCTAGGAAGGACAAGACCTATAGACCTTTTTCTTTCATTTTATCATTCTTAGTGAGTAGGCAGGCTCCCTTTCCCCAAATGCCAGCTGCCAAAGGGAATTCAAATTAAAAAAAGGGAAGAGAAAAAAAAAGAGCATCCATTGTCTAATGGATAGGACAGAGGTCTTCTAAACCTTCGGTATAGGTTCAAATCCTATTGGTCGTAATACTCTTCAATTGTTATAAATTGTGGTGCAATGTATTGGATTGGAATGGAACAAATTCTTTAGTTCTTTTTACTGTTCTGAATAATCCCACCAAATGATCAAATATTCATTTTTTTCTTGACGTAAAAAAAGTTCAGTATGTTCCTTAAGAGCCTCTTCTAGAAGGGCTTTCGCATGGTTCTTAGGCACTAGTGCTCTTGTTCAGGACGAGTTGAATGAACCCGACCAACCAGGGAGAGCCAACCTTCCTTTCTCTTCTGCTCCCCCCCTATTAGAATTAGAAAGACACCCTATTATGATTTACATAAGGTTTGGAATGTGGTAATTATTTGAGGGTGCTTGGGAGGAATGAAAGTGCCTGGGAGTCAGGCTTGCCTGGCTAGCTTTGTCTAATTGTATGTCTAGATTTATTTCTAGCTGACTGACTGGTTGGAAATAAAGAGATAAAATGCCTCGAGCCAATGTCCGAGTACTAAGCACTACAACGTTGAAGTAACCCATGTCATACTCCTAGGAAAATCTCTAACGACCTTCAAATGGGTACCTATACTTGAAACCGACACAGGTAGGTAGGTATAGAATACCTAGGGGCACGAAACAACTCTCTCTAAAAAACTTGGCAAAATAGACCGTAACTTCGGGAGAAGGGGTGCCTCCTCGGGAGAGTCCATGCACTCGATCTTGCTACTCAATATAGGTTTCGATCACTCGATCCAGGTGAGTTAGGTGTCTATTTATTATTGTATGTTAGGGAATTGATGCTCCTTGAAAGAGAGATGTCCTACGATAGGGTCCGCCAATCTTTTCTTTATAATATGAAAGTGATCGGTCAATAGTATGACCAGAAATGTTGGTTTCCTCAAGTTTTTCTTTCAATAAACTTGCCTATCAATAAAATGGAGTACCTTCAGAAATTACTTATTACATGTTGAGGGCAGTTTCACACCTTCAGAACTTAAGTATCGAACATAGTATGTTAGGGTCAGTGGTGTTCCCTTAACTAGCTGAGCCATGGTATTAACTTGAGTTCATTTCAGTCTCAGCCATACAAACATTAGGCTAGATTCCACTTTTAGTTGGAACTTCATTCAAGTAGAGATGACATTTCTCATATTCTTAGTCTTGCTAAACTAATGGCAGGGGAATTAGTGGAATTTGGAGATGGCATAGTACGCATTTCCCTAAATTTTGGATCAGATAATGTTGGAGCTGTATTAATGGGCGATCTACATTTTGAGGGGTAACTAGACCCAATAATGCACTTGAAGAATGCTGCCACTAAACTACTCATCATCTGGGAAACTATGATACTGAACTGTCCATCTGAAAAAGAAGTGTTGGAAGAAACATGTTGTATAGGAATTAGCTCTAAGCTGCTCATCCCTGAAGGAAAGTGATAAGTGAGTGATTTGTGGAATAGGTAGAAGAGGTGTTGGATGAAGGTACCTTGGATCAGCTTTATAATCTTTAGTGTTGGGTACTAGGAGGATTACATAAACCTGAATTTCTCAATAGTTAGAATAAATTCTCAAACCAGGTTGGCTAGTACGCTTTGACATGGCACGATTAGAGGCTATCAATGCTAGATCCCCCCATCTCTAATTAACATTTTCTATAATGATTGAACAATGGATTCAATTTTCTTCCTTGATCCAAAAAAGTGGAGTAAAACTTATTAGATACCATTGAAAACTTGATGGAATAAAAAAAAATAGAGTAATACACCGAGCGATCTCCCAACTCACTGGTAACGCTCTAGCTAACAAGTCCATGAGGAAGGAAATTATAGGGGCTTTGGTCACTCAACCGAAGGGAGAGGAATTTCTCGCTCTATTTTCCCAAACTATTTACCCACCCACCCCAAGATTCTTCCCATTGTAAGAGAATAAGCGAAAATTTACCTATATTATTTGTACGATAATGCATGTGACTATTTCCCATTCTCTTTTGGAACAACTAGATCTGAAGCCACGGCCCAGTAGATTGGATCTAGTCATAATAATATAAGAATGCTTGGTGTAAATAAAAATAACTCCTTGGTCTTCAACCCCCCACTACGAACAACCCTTAGATCAGTGCAATGGATGGGATGTCTTTATCCATCTCCTCATAGCCAGTTCGAGTAGCACCTGTAGTTGACCAAGTTGCACATGTTGAATAAGCAAGTGACCCCGTAGTGCTATTTGTATAAAGTAACGTTCCACCAACAACCAATTTTGATTAGTGTCAACCCATCTTATACGTTATTTCGATTTTTAGTTTGACCAAATTAACCAAGAAAAGAAAGAAGTTTGTCATTGGGTAGGGTAGATTCGGTGGCATGCACGTTATATACGTAATTATGGCTGGCCTCCTTATTATTGAAGAGAAGTAAACTTTCCCTTCTTTCCAATATTGTGTGTGAGGAAAAAGAGAGAGAAGCACCCCCCACTACGAACAACCCTTGCATCAGTGCAAGAGATGGGATGTCTTTATCCATCTCCTCACATGGGAGGAAAGCAGGTTCAAAAAAGGATCTTGGAGTGTCCCGGGGTTGGGCTAGGAGGGTCTTTCAACACCTCGTTTTCTCATCAAAAGTGATTTCCATTTTCTCGCCATTGGCTCGGTGAGGAAATAAAAAGAAAAGGAAGGCTCCCTACATGAACAGAGATCAGGGAAGATTGAAGTCTTAGATAGATGTTGGGGTGCGTCTGCCTATTCATGGTTTGATCAGTTGTCTCTTTTTGGGGAAGCGTAAGACTCAACAATAAATCAAAAAATGCACATAGAAGCGGATCTTTCAAATGAATAGCCTCATTTTCATTGTAGCCTGACAGACTTGAAAGGAAACCTTCAGGACATGGGCATGAGAGATCCCTAGCCAACTAGTCAAAATGCTACAAGAAGGGACAAGCCATCCTAATAGAAAGCCTGTTCAGTGAGCGGCATTGAGTTTATTACTGGAACGATTGAGGTTATTACTGGGTATTCACACCTACACCACCAAGCTAGCAGGAAGTCCTTCAATGAGATTGTAGTGTAGGTACTAACATTCCAGATCGTTGCATTTCCTTCAGAATACCTAAAGTAGAAAAACAATGAGTTAACATAGCACTTGACGTGGTGATTGCACCTAACCACCGATCATATCGACTCCGTAATTCTAGAAGTATATGGAACATGGATGAACTCCAGGAAAGGAACATGAATGATTCATACAAAGTACTCAACGGTAAATTTCCTGAATGAAACAAGCAAATGATAGAGCATTATATATGTGCATATCCAAACATGATAAGTTAAGCACCATCCACCTCACTCATAAACTTGGTTTCTGTCTGCGAACTTCCTTCGCGCTTTGCTTCGCAGCATTGGCTTCATCCTAAATGCTAGAAGGAATTAGCATGGATAAATATAACGCAAGAAGGAATTTGGCTAGGGAAGGTACAAGTTTCTCTCCTTGTAGGTCCCTATTGTTAGGTAAGAAGAACTCACCAAATTAGAAAATAGTCCTATTGGGATTCAATAGATTGGAAAATTAATGGATGAGAAGAAAATAGTAGGGCTAAGATACGAAAATAGAGGGATTCGAACCATCGGTAAGAAGAAGCCTACATAGCAGTTTGAATGCTACGCCTTGAACTGCTTGACCATCTTTCCTACGAGATCTCTTGGTTCTAATTAAGAAAATGGATCCGTATGTTACAATTGAATCGTGGCGGGTATAGTTTAGTGTTAAAAGTGTGATTCGTTACATTATCAACTTGAATAATGGAAGGATCTTTTACATGGATCTTTGATCCATCTAAGGCTCTATTTCCAGATAGGTTGAAAACCTCCCCTATACCATCCATCGTAGTTCTTTTTGTTATTGCGAGTCAAAGCCTAAGTCAAATACTAGTAAGAGGTTTCTTTCCTTCTTGTTCTTGTTCCTACTCTATCCTAATTATTAGAACTAAACTATATAAAATATATCTTGACATCTAATTCCTTCTTTCACTTCTTATCTTATACAAATAATACTATCTAATTATAGTTCCTCTAAATACTAACATAAATACAAGAAGGTAGCTCCTTTCTATTCAGGATAAGATATTTCCTTACAAATACATACCCTATAAACTCAAAACTCATGTCCTCACGCCTTTTAGAGAGATTATCTTAGATAACCAGTATTTCATTGACAAGCATTGAGGCCCATCAACAGTGTGCTTAGTACTTTCCTTCCACCCATAGCAGACTCAAATAGTTTAGGTGAGGCGGATCACCAATTAAGAAGAACTCTTTTTTTATGATGATTATTTCTAGGTTACTCCCTTCAAAGTAAGCGGTGTACATTCTTGGTTTTACCTACAGAGTGGGTGGGCCAACGGATGGATCGATACATACCCAAGCATTAGAAGTCTCCATGTTCTCAATATATTATAGAGAAAGAATTAAGTACCCCCATCAAAGGAATACCTGCTATTAGATCCATAACCAAGAATTAGAAAATATTTCCCCTATAAACCAGCAATGAATGGGGTGCATGTAGCTAACGAAGGAATGTGCAGTAAGTGAATTTCATGCAATGAGTAAACAGGGCTAGGGAAGGGAGGTGGGAAACAAGAAAATGCATATGCTCGTAGAGAAGGTAAGTTACCACACCTATTACTGGATCGGGAGTTCATACGCTTTTGAATAAGCTTTCGGGATAAAACAACAAATCAACTTGATACCCATTACACAAAACGCTCTAATTTGACATTATTATAAGGAATTCTATTAGCACAGCTGGCATTGATTCATTTGCTTCTACCCCTAACATACACACATTTACAACACTATAAGCCCAAATCAGGATAACTTCAGTCTACGCTCGCCTCCCTGGCTAGAGGAAAAGGCCAGGGGTTCACTCGTCTTCGTTTCCCTGATATTGATTTTACTTAGAAGAAACCTTCCCCTTTATGTTAGCTTTACTTATGGCCATTTATGCTCACCTTTACCTACCTCCTACTGATACTGCCCAACCATTTTCCCTACTTCCTTACGAGCCTACTACTGAATCGTTTGGAAATTCAACCAATTCTACTGGACCTTTAGCTTCAACCTTTAGCTTAAAAGGAAGGATAGAAATAACACTGAACCCTTATCACTATTTCTTTTGGTTGCAAAGAAATCACAACGCCTGATCCCTATAGCTTGCCTCTTTCACCTTTTACCAGATGGATACCCTCCCTGGAAATTAGACCAATTCTACTAAATTGTTACTTACGACCCTTGACCTTTGAGCACTTATGCCAGTTGTAGATTTCTAGCATTTCACTTCGTTCCTTCCTCTCCTATAAGGTAGGTGGCAGCAGAAGGAGGTGCGCAACGGTGAGGTTTATCCCATCCCTACAAGAGAAGTCATCATGTTTAGCAGTAGTCCAGTGAGGGTAGGGTGATCTGGTGCTGATAAGATAATATAAGATAAGTTCTATAGCAATATGTACCTCCCTCCTAGGCGATTCATTTAGATAAGTGGTATAGAGTTGGTCGAAGTCTCTAGGTGGGTAGGTTGTATGAGAACACTTCAGGTTGTTTGGGGGGTTAGTCACAGGTGGTAACTATAGGGATAATCGGCCATACATTACCCATCCATCTGAGGCATGAGGCACTACATGAAGACAATCTATTTGATCATTCATCAATAGTTGGGGCCAGGAATAATGTATGGGTGACAGATCCAAAAAAAATGTACTCTGAAATATACACCAGGGCAACAAATGTCGACAATGCCACCCGACCAAGAAGGTTGTTGACTAGCTCAATTTGGTGCGTAGCGCTGGAAACTTAGGTAGGAGGGTAAGTAAGTAAGGAAGGGAGTTTGACCGGGATAAAGACATTTGGAACTGGCTTAATCGCTTCGAATTAACCATTGGTTTTTGTAGTTTACATACCCTGGGATTGGGGTGGGGCGATGACAAGGCAAAGTAGCTGGCAGGGATTTGTCATGAACGAATGTTTCGGGACAAGGTTTATACAGACCTAACAGAAAGAATGAAGGTTTGGTGCTTCTAGAATCAAAGAACATTCAAGGCATACCCACACACAGGAGGACAAGGGTTGGTGCATCCCCATCTAGAAGATATATGACATCCAGACCCAGACTAGACCATTTCTTACTTCGATTTTAATACATGTGTCACAGCCAACACTATTAATTCTAGACCAAGGGTTACACATATGGGCTCACTTCAATACAACAACCAACAAGCCAGAATATGGATTATATGCGTTGTTTCCCACAAAGAACAAAGTTTAGAACACAAAACATACATGTTTAGTTTCTACTCCTCGGGCTTACTTTGGTTTATGTTTCTTGGTGCTGGTCCTACTTAGTTAGATAGTTAGCAACTGATGGAGAATATATATAACAGTTTTCACCATGCTCTTCATACTTGACATTGGGGTTTAGGTGCCCACGGGCCCAAGCTGCGACAGTGCTGAATCCAAACCTGTGATCAAGTCGACTAAGATAAGGTGATCTAGGTAAGGAGAAGAATGCAGTGTTAGAAATTATGTATTATGGAGCAATGGAAAACATAAAATATTGTAGAAATATAAACACAAAAAACGCATAAAACAAGAGAGAGACAGATATATGTGGTTCACCTAGTTTGGGCTACGTCCATGGAGAAACAACCAGCACTTCCTTTTATATTATGTAGCAAATTGAAGAGATACAACCTACAGTAGATCCGCTATAACACCCTCTTCGCTCTCAATCTCCTCTCTCTTTCTCACTCAGAATAAAGATCTACATAGACACAATACAATTCCCTCATATATAGTGAGGGGTTGCCTTCCAGGGCAAAAAGCCCTAAATTAAACATAACTTCTATCGTTAGATCTCTGCCTAACGAATGGCCCAGATTGACTAGAAATTACTATACTTTTACAAGGCAATTTTACATCTATTCTTAGCTTCGGGGGCGTTGCTCCTGAAACCCCCCACCAGGGGGGGGCTCCCCAAAGGTCGTAGCTGCACCCCTTGGATCCCCCCTCCAGCAAATATTTTTCGGGCGGTGTTGCTGTCCCATTTCGAACTAGGGTCCAATGTGGCGATACCTTTGAATACAAAAGATAATCAGGCTCCACACCCAACAATCTCCCACTTGGAGACTGATTATAGCAACTCCACCGTTGCTTCATTTACTGGAAAATGACTCCTCTTTGGACCTGGCTGTTTCTCATGTTCTTCATCATACTTGAAGACCAATTGAAACTGAGCATATTCTCAGTTTCTCCCTGGTTACAACTTTTGTAAGCATATCTGCAGGATTCTGGCTAGTGTGTATCTTTTCCAGCTGCAGCTCTCCATCTTCAAACACTGATTGTATGAAATGGTACTTAAGTTGTATGTGTTTGGTCCTAGAATGAAATTCTGAGTTCTTTGTAGCCGTCCCCCCCCGGACACCCCTGCAACGAATATTTTTTGAACTAGGGTCCAATGTGGAGATACCTTTGAATACAAAAGATAATCAGGCTCCACACCCAACATGCAGAGGCGAAAGGTTGAAGCGCTTCTGAATCTCAATTTTGACTAGTGGATTTTATGATTGGGAAGGTTGAGGATAATACCACCTATAGTTCTACATTTTCGCTAGGGCAAAGTACTTCTTTTTCTACCATTACCGTTGAACAAATGTATAAGTGAAACAAAACGTTGTTAGCCAAGAACATGCTATAACCAACCAAGGAAGAGCGAGGTTCATGATAAGGAAGGATATTGACTCACTACCACTCGATAAGTGTGATGAGGGCAAGGGAGATCGATCTATATCGCCAACCAAGGAAAGATAACTCCCCTTACAATGACCCCCCACCCAATAAGTCAATTAGGATGCGCAAGCAGGTGAGACTTATATGGAAACCCCATAGGTCCCCATTCACCATATCTTAATGAATGACCCTCTCAACGCATTTCATCGCTCCACTGGAAATTCTCTCTGCCCCTACTGTACTCAACCTTGGCAGTTTCCACTGCTTGTCCAGGGTTGAGCCCTGGGATTTGATGGCGGACTAGAAAAGAAACCTACAAGACTTTCACCTCTAGCCAAAAGCCATTCACCAGGAGACATGACCCATTCACCAATAACCATAAGACTTCAGCCTTCAGTCAAAAGCCTGTAACCCAGGGCCTTAGCCTGTAATCTTGAACCTCACCAAGTCCAACAAGTCCATCAAGTCCAACACGGACGGCTAGAACTAAAATATCCTAACCTATACTGGCAAACTTCATCACACACATTATGATTTACTACAACTTGTTATATACGCTGATTCACCTTCGTGTTCATTGATCAGTTTAGAACTGAAAACATAGCGCTGCTAGACCCACTCAGCCCGAACATGGCTGAATGGATGGTAGAAGCCAATCTGAAGATTGTTTCTTATGCTATTTGTTCAGCAACTATAGTTCACCCATGGTTAGTAAGGAGTAACCATTCATGTGCTGGAGAGATCATTTTGTCTTTTGTGTGGAAGAAATTTATAAGGCTCAGGCTGAGACGGGTGAAATTAAGGGACATTATTTGAATGCTACTGTAGGTACACGTGAAGAAATGATAAAAAGGGACTTGGAAAAGTTATCACAATAGTTAGAGTGAGGCACCACACTACCAAAATAATGGCGCAACTACCACAAAGAGAAAGGATGGAAAGAGTGGAGCCTCCACTCCCGAGAGATATATCTCAACTTGTTTCTCCCTTTATTTTCTAGTTTATGACTAAAGTGACTATGATACGGGAGTCAATCTGAGGCAAGTGTTCAATTTTATTATGACATTTCTTTGAGTTGTTGTGGTTTTGGACACCATCAGTATCTAATAATCACGATTTTTCTTGTCGTTGGCGCACCTCTCCTTGTCTTCCAAGAAGTAGGGGATGGGAGTCCCGAATAACTACTTTGAGATCCTAAATGACTGCCCACTTCCCTGCTTTCCATGCCTCTACTACTTAATCACCCACCAAAATCACATTCATTCGTAAGATGGGGGATCTATTCGTAGAGGGTGGGTTGGGTTAGATAGATGAAGCTGCTTGGAGTCTCTAGTTTGGTTTCCTACTCAATATCAATCGTAGGGCTCATGTGATTATTGAAAAAACACTTGCACCAACCTACTCTTTGTTAGAGTTGGCCTCACCAGTGTAGTGAGGTCCAATACTTTGGCTAAGTTGCTTCATGTCTGTGAAATAGTACTTTTGAAATAAAGCAGCTTACATTATCTGTAATAGAGTTCATACCTTCGCCATGTGGTGGGTACATAAAGTAGGGGGAATCCCTTTCATATCCATATATTCCCAAGCAAATGCATTGCTATGCATTTTCAATAGTTTGATTAGCAGTTCCTGCTGGGACGCTTCAAGTTGAGGGTTGATATTCAAACGTGAAAACCCAGATTCACTTTATCACATATTTATTTATTGTTGTGGTTCATGGACACCTTGGTCAACGGGTGGTCGCTACGTCCATGGAAAAATTTGGGTTGATCGACCCCAAAGGGAATCTAGCCCCATGGCCCACAAGCAAGGCCTAACCCCAAGGGTTTCAGGTAGAATGGACCTTGTGACCTCCCAAACAGTGAGGCACTAATTTTGACCAACTGAGCTAACCCTTGGGGCTTGCTTTATCAGGTATTAAACTGGAGCTATGTGTAAATACAACACCTTTAAGTAGGATTAAAATAGTCACATGGATAGTAAATGCATGAATGTGATGTATAAAAAAATATGTGGTTCCTAATGAAATTGGTAACAAAGCCACTTTGGAACCTACTGTCACCAAATTACCACCCCCCTAGACGCCAATTCATCAAGGTATCAAGTTGGTTTCCCATTCAGAGATATGCTGATCTTCCTTCACTGGGTGATGGAGTTTATGATTGTGGAGTTAACACATTTCTAAGTCGTACAACAACAACTTTGATAAGACCAAAAAAATGCGAATTAAACATAGCTCCTTTTCCTATTGGTCCGGACGGAATGCGCACCTTTAGATGCTTTCATCTCCTGAGTAGTTTAGTATTGAGTGAAAGGTTACACCTATGCAATAGGCCTTGCTTGTATAGTTGAACCTATTTTATAGGCGCGCATGAGGGGAGAAAGCACTACGTATGGAAATTGACAACATAAAAGCTTCATTATAGCCCATATGCATTACCCTTTTGCAAAGGGTGGTGAGAATGGTTGGGACAACAAACATCCATCTCGTTGCAAATAAGTTTCGTGCTTTTAACTCGAATCAAGCTGAAGAGACTTATTCCATGGTCACTGCTAACCACTTCTGGTCCTAGATTTTTGGGGTTGCTTTTTCCAATGAATGTTGGTTACATTTCTTCATGTTATTTGTGCCAGTGACTATTCCCTTGGCCTTCCTATTCTTATAGCTCTTATTGGAAGGTGATTTTATTGTCTATCTAAGTAGGGAGAAAAGAAATGATTTCTCTCCTTTTAGTCGAGCAATCAATCCACTGGGACAGTTGATAAATGATAAAATATATTTATTTGCATCTTTTGCACTCAAATATTCCATGAGACCCATGAGTTGAGTTGCAATCTCGTGATTGATATCCCAGGCAAGAAAAGGTAATCTCTCTCGATAAAGTCAGTTATATAAGTCGACCCAAGTTGCATCTTCATCTCCAAGGGCTCGGAAAGGAACTTTTGGAACACTAATGGGCATTTGTTTTAATGGAAAGAAGTGAAGCACTATACTATAATATGGGAACGTAAAGTATATGAAGGGGGAAGTTGAATCCCCATTGCCTCCTTGAAAGAGAGATGTCCTGATCCACTAGACGGTAGGGGCCACCAGTCTTTTCTCTATAATATGAAAGTGATCGGGAAGTTGTCAACAGTATGACCATTTTATCGACCAGGGCTTGATGGAAGAACTTCATAATTTTCCAAAAATTGAGGATATAGATAAAGAAATTGAATTCAGGATTTTTGGTAATGAATATGAATTAGGTCCCATTGAATAACCTCTTTGGGTTGGCCCATCCTTTATATATAACATTTGGTTATGTAATCACGAAGCATTGTTACGTGTTTCGATTCTTTATGAAAATCTGCAGCTGGTCCATCATAATAGGAACTAGCAGGTTGGTGGATCATAACCCTAGCATGAGGACGGAAGTGAAGTCATCTTAGGTCACCGATTCAATGAACCACTGATATCACCTGGCATGACGTGTTACCCATGAATGGATCACTGTACCACTGATTACCGAGAATAGCTTCACCTAGACATTCTTAGACTCATCCGTAAACTCTCCTTCCTTAACCTCTGAATGAACCTTGCCTTCTGACCTGTTCCCCTTAAGCCCAATCCCACCTATCTGCTTCTATTCTTGCTGCTTGCCCATTTAGATATTAATTACTTACTCCAAAGGGCCTGTTATCCCATATCACAATTAATTCATTTTGCAGCGACGAATGCAAATCACAATATGGGTTTGAAGAAAGCCAATTTACTCATTGGTATAGTCAAAGTGAATGAGGGTGTTGTTTTAAAAAGGATTCAACCTAGACCTTAGGGAAGTAGTTATATAATACAGAAAAAAGGTTTTATTCATTTCAGAGAGACCTCGAATCGAGTGAGATAAACATCGGTCAGACTAAACCCCGACTCTTAGTTGGGTTAGTTTATTGCTAGGTTTCCATACCTTGGGACTTTATGTCCATAATGGTGTTATGCTTGCTTTCGGTACTCTAGAAAAACAAATCTTGATCAAGCCCATATTTGCTCAGTGGATACAATCTGCTCATGGTAAGACATTATATGGTTACGATATACTCCTACCTTCAACAAGTGGTAAGGGGTCAATCCCTCAAAAAAACTATGATAAAGTTGATCCAAAAGATCACGATTCAAAATAAATTCATGAGGTAAATTCACTCAGCGAAACACACAAAGCATCGGATCCCCTAGCTACACCCACCGCAACTACATGTCATGAGCAAGCGCCTTACATACACCATTGTTTGGGTAGGGTGGGAGGGGGTGAGGTTAGTAAGGCTGCTCTATTGCTAACTATTTACCCACCCACTCCAATCCCCGAAGAATTGCGCACCCAATAGGGCCCAATACTATCAAGCAAGGCAAGGTTATACCTTGGTACCGTGAAGGGAAGGATCCCACCCACCACTCTCACTCTCACTCTCATTCTCATTCTCATGTATAGTTAATCTATCCATAGTTAGTTGACCGACATTAACATTTGAATCAATTTTATGTTGGTTGATAGTTATAATGGAGCATGGCGTAGCTTGCTAGTGCGCCATCTTGGGGTGATGGAGGTCGTGGGTTAAAATCCCACCGTCTCTCTCTCAGGAAGATATATGAGAAGCTCCAAGGACCCGAAGGTGTCCGAGGATATCTCCAAACCAGATACAGGAGGTTGGCATAGAGTCAATTGGAAGCCCACGATGGAGATTTGTGTCAAGAAATGGACCAGGTAGGGATGTCCCAAACATTATTGGGTACATAAGTTCATACACATCTTGGGGCCCATCCATAAGGCAAAATGGGTAAAACGTTTTTCACAACAAGGTGAAATGGTAAATGGTAAAAAATATTTACTTTTCCCTCCTTTTATTCATTTTTTCATGAAATAGTAGTGTTTTTAAGTATTTTTTACTATTTTTCCTCAATAATTGGATAGCGCACTTTACCTTTTTTGTGCAGTGACAAGTGATGGATGTTCGACGATGGTACCAAGTCACGTTTCAAATCTTTTCTCGACTCGTAAAACTCAAATGAAAATATTTCCGAGTATTTTTCCCTTTTGACTCGTAAAAGACAATAAAATGGGGTGGGGGGGTCTGCTTTCAAGCTATTTTCCAACCCTTTAAACACGAAAATATTGTCGAGCTCTTGCTTTTTCGAACTTGTTAACAGATGCAAAACGTCTTGCGACCAGTATACGTTTATCCATTTTTCAGGCTGGGATGCACTATTTATGAAAAAGGTACTCCTTGACTGAAATGGTCAAGCGGTTCTCTCGAGCATCGTTTTCTACCTTTTCGGGCTCAAAAGACACAAATGTACGAAAATGGTCCATGTGGAGTTTTCTTTTTTGTGTCTTTTTCAAACTCTCTTAACATGAAAAAGCTACCGAGTTTCACCTTTGTCAGAATCATTAAAACATACAATGACATCAGATTTATCACCATGACGAACATGAGATTCTCCTTCCTAGGGCTCGTTAAACTTACTAGGTCGGATTCATTCAAAGGATGGACTTACAATGCAAGAATATGTTATCCCCTTCAAGCTTGTGATTTAAAAATAATTGGGGTACCTACTAGAAATGGTGGGGGAAAATTTGGAAATTCAATCAATTGTGTCGGAAGCTTACTCTTGAACATGACACTTTCTCCTTCATGTCGGGTTGGGATATTTTCCTTTTTATCATTGACCTCCCTAGGTTAGGCCATTCATTTTTGCCTTCCATTTGATCTCTACCATGTCGTCGTGACCATCGATCCTATGGATCCACAAGCTACCAAACTTCCAGTCGTGTCGCCGATATGTTCAAGAGTTGTCCTTCTGAAGTTACACTTACCGCTGATTCTCTGTATCATCCAAAATCATTTTGCATCCCTTTGTCTCATGTCAACTTCAGCTCATTATCTAGAAATTTGACCGAGAGACTTCCTTCCAATATCTTAGATCTTGCATGCCCTAATGGAAAGTTATTCACTCTTGATGACAAGTTCATGTCATTGGCTTTCGATTGGGTGATTTCACGGGTGTTCGACATTAGTTCCTTTATTCACATTTCATGAATTGTGTTGATAGTACCTTGAGGACCATTGTCATTATTGGTGGTTTCTCTTGTGCTTGTCAACAATTTGCATCATCAACTGGTAATCAAGTGATTTTCTAGCATGTTCAATGTCAACACATCTATTCACATGTTAGAATTTGTACTTTGGTCGGGTCGTGTTGGAGCGCAAGACCCTGGGCTCAAATTACAGAAGTCCAGGTTGCAATGCGATGTGACATGATCATGTTGATATACATTTTTCTTTCGGATGGGTGGCTGCGTCCATACCATGAGTTGTCATATGTGATTCTTCTTATTATTAGATGGCTACGACCATACATGATCCTCTTTATAGGATGGATGCACCCATACATGGATCCATTTACATGATCTTTCTCTGGATGACTAATCCATACCACAATACATATATCATTTGATAGATCTTTCAGTTATGTGTATGTATATGTACTTGCTTGTAGGTTTTCTGACGACAGACTCTAGTTCCAAGCACTAATTCATAAAGCATTTCACCCCTCACTATAGTTCGGCCTTCACGCTTTAGGGGGAATCTGTTACATAGCATTTTGTCACTGTCCCTATCATCCCCATTCCATGATCCTGGAGGACCTTTATAGTGAACCCTACATGCTTCCCCTTCATGAAGAAACTTCCATTGTGTCCATGTTCATGAGCAAAAAAATTCCCTTTTGCATCATTTCCCAAAAATATACTATTTTTCCCAGTTTACAAGACCGATGCTAATGGCCCATGTTCTCCTCATGTTGATATGTTGGGATTATAACTATCCCTAGTACTGACTGGAGCGACTGAGCCTTGTTCTGGTCACGTCGATCATCTTTTGGATCTTTTTTTAAATAAGGAGCCAAAGCTTCTAGCTCTAGAAGCTTTGTAACGGAGGTTTGGTAACGGAGGTCTGGTAAATGGTTGGGCCGGATAGAGTCGAGGATGTCAGTTTGGGCTCCTTTCCCCTATTAGGATGGAAGTACCTCAAGAGATAAGACCTTCTCCCATGAGAAGAGGAACCATCTCCCATCCATTCATGCTATATAAACCTCCCTTTTTCCCAAGCACAAGCTAGTGTTGGAGTGTTAGTGTTGGTGTGCTAGTGCTAATTAAGTTTGGAGTAATCATCAAGTTATTCATAGTTGTATCTCTCTAGTTGTGTGTGGGGGAGAAGTGTGAATTTGTTTTAGTATGAACACTAGAGGGAAGAGACTTAAAACTACCATTATTGAGGCCATCATGGAATGCTAACAGAAGTGTGCGGGAACCCATATTTGTTGGAGGAGAACAATAAGGTGAAGGAAATGGTTGTAATCTCTTCTTGATTTAATATATATGCAACTATCGATTGATTTCCTACATAATATGTCATCTCACATGTTTATGGCTTAATGTTTCTTGACCTATTATGTAGGTTGAATTACAATTTGTCTATTATCATGGTTGTTGTTTGTTGTTATTTACTTGTTTCAGGTGTTCGAAGAAGGAAACGGGAGATAGATAGAGCAAGCAAGCAAAGTCATCATCAAATAGGATAAGCATACTAAGAGGTAGGTCCTCTTAATTGGTTCTAACCTAAGGAAATCTTCCATAGAATGTCTTTTTTTGTGGCTAGACTCGCTATCGGGCTAAAGGAATTGTTTGTGTCTGCACTTAGAATTTTACTTCACCAAAAGCCCCGCCTACTGTCATCTCTTTGATATTTGTAAAGAAATGCAGTAGGATCATTTCAGAGACTGAGATTTTTTTTTTTCATTATGATTTACCCTTAGGGAAATAAGAATATTGTGGCCATGGATTCCAGACAGGGCTCCTACAGACAACAATAGCAGATGGAAAAGGTTGTAGAGGAGTATAGAGACATTTCCACCTCACCTACGGGGGTACCTATGCACTGTCAGGTTAAGCACTCCATCGATTTGACCTTACCTGTGCCACTACCCAGTGGACCAACCTATTGACACTCTGTTCTAGAGAAGGATGAGATCAAGAGGAATATTCAGGATCAGTTGTAGAAAGGGCATATTAGGAGAAGCTCATCACCCTACGAGAGATCGATTGTGTTCGTACAGAAGAAGGATGGGACCTGGAGACTCTATATTGACTATCGGGTGCTGAAATGGATCACTGTCCCGAATAGGTACCTAATCCAATGGATTGATGACCTTATGGAGCAACTCAAGGGGGAAAAATATTTCAGTAAGATTGACTTGAGGTCTGGTTATCACTAGGTGCCTATCGAACCCTTCGATGTGTGGAAGATTGCCTTCAAATCCAAGGAGGGCCTTTTTGAATGGCTGGTCATGCCTTTCAGGTAGACAAATGCCCCCAAAACCTTCATGACATTGATGGATGACATCTTGTGACACTTCACCAATACATTCGTGGTGGTGTATATAGATGACATCTTGATCTTCAGCCAGATTTGGAAAGAGAATCTCCACCATATTTGATAGGTCCTCCAAACCCTGCGACAACACAAGTTGTGTGCCAATTTAGAGTGTTATCACTAAAAAATTGGTCATTTAGCCTAATTTACTAGATGGATCAAAGTATACCATGTAATGCCAATTTTACCCTAGTAAAATTGCTTTCACTGTGAGAAATTACTTAATAAATCACCTTTATTAAGTAATTTATAGTTAAACCCATGAAGAATAATTAAATAAATCACTATTTATTTGATTTTCTTCTAGGAATAATTAATTAATTACTAATTAGTTATTATTCATTGTTAAGTTTGACTAAATCCCTTAGGAATAATTAAATAAATCATTACTTGTTTATTCTTCTGATCCAAAATGGATTCAACATAGCCTCCAGATCAAAAGTGTTCAAATACAGGTGAAAGTAGGATTATGTTGAAGTGCTCGTGAATACAAAGCCAATAGTGCAAATAGTGTGTAAATCTGAGTTCAGATGAAGAAATTAGAGCCAATTTAAGATTAGTTCAAAAAGTTAATGCCTACGTCATCAGTGTGGTAACCCAGGAAAGAGTCACAGGTTCTTGATGATGTCAACGCAGAAGGCTATGTGACAGTTTGTAATTGGTTCATACCATAGGCGATGGGATCAACGAACAAGAGTGGAGATCGTCTGATCAAAGGAGATGATGCATATCACATCGAAACATGTAGACAAGTTATCCTAGAAAACGGATGTGATAAAGTTATGCAAAAGAAGTTAAACTCCTTTGAGTTCTGACAGGGAAGCGGTAAGTGGTTTATCATGTGCCTTCAAGGAAAGAAATGGTTTTCCAAAAATTTGCACGATTCCACTTAGCAGTCGACACGTAGCATCCTAAAACCACTTTCTCCCGTGCCTTCGAAGAATTAAAAGATGTGCTAGTTGAAGCACAAGATCGTGCGACAGTCATGGGATTCCACAAGACAGATCGATAGTGTAGGTTGTTCGGATTAGTTGATGAGCGGGATGTGATAGCCATCATATTGTTTGTATTAGTGCCAGGAAAAGGCCAGATGGTCAGGGTCCACCCCACACCCACAGGTCCTTTGGTTTATAGTCTGTTTCTATTATAAACATATTATTCCACGTTTATTGCAGTTTGTAACTATACATGGTATATAAATACCATAACATAGAAAAGTTGAAAGGAGAGTGTGTTGTGAACCATTCTAGGGGATTTGGAGGTTAGAGTGACCAAGTGCAATCAAGTGTATACTCGTTTCGACTCGAAGATTCAAGCTAAACATAACGGTGAGATCCATTTTCATGTTTGAAACTCTATTTTTGAGCTTACACCTGTAAGAACTATTTGAAGAACATAATAAAGAGGTCGGCACTGGAAGCTAGAGGACCAGGAGATGTAGCCAGGAAGTCCGGTGAACTCCTTTATCAATTTTAGTTGTGTTGATGTGTTTGAATTTATAATTTTTTAAGTGTTTATGTTATTTGCAATCTTATCGATCCATTTCACTAAGTAACATAGGCAACTTCACACATAGTTCATAATACCTTTTTCAATTTCGGATCAAGTGGTATCAGGGCTTAAGGTTTTTAAGGTTTGACAAGTTTGTGTGGATATTTGAATGCTTACTAGGTTAAGGTTTGGATGAGGTGAAGGTGAACTTGTTGAGGTGAATCCAGAGATTGGAAGGGTCTTTTCACAAAGAAGGATGGCAGATGAAGTTCCACTTGGGTTAGAATCCCAGTTCTTGGATAGTTTCATGAAGATGTGTGCCATGGTGGAAGAGATGTATCATGATTTTAAAAAGGGTAGAGGTGAAGGCACTTCATCACGTAGACCAGAAAAAGGAGTAGAGGAACCTTTTATTTTTGGCCCTCCAGAGAAATAAGATAAAGGAAAAGGAGAAAATCCTCCTCCATCTCCTCCATCATCACCATCATCGTCATCCTCATCATCTTCTTCTCATAAAACTAGTTCTTCTTCTAAGAAGAAGAAAAAGAAAGCCTCTTTGATAAAATTAGATGTAAAATTTGATTTGCCAATTTATGATGGAGAACTTAATGTTGAAAACCTTGATAATTGGATAAGACAAATTGATGTATATTGTAGGGTGTAGAAAGTTGATTCAGAAAGGATTAAGATCCAGTTGGATAGCCTTCGGCTTGGAGGAACCACACTTGTATGGTGGGAAGGCAAGACACAAGAAGATCTCCAAAAGCATGGTAAAATCATTCCAACTTGGAATGAATTTGTTTCTACCATTAAAAAGAAATTTTATCCTTTGGGTTATATGCAACAAGCAATGATGAGTTGGCAAACACTACATCAATTGAAGGGTCAAAGTGTTCAAAGTTATAGTCAGCAATTTCGTAAGAGAGCTTTAAGATTAGGCATATCATTGGACTCACCAGAGACACTGTTTAAATATATAGGTGGTCTTCATAGTCATTTGAAGCATACTATACTTATGTTTAATCCAACTAGCTTAGATGATGTATCAGTTCAAGCACATCATCTAGAGGCTAGAGGTAAAAATGTAACCCCAGATGTTGGGAAATCATCCAAATCTATTGAAAGCAAGAATAAAGGTAAGAAGAAACTGAAATGGAATGAGAGGAAAACAAACACGGTGAAGAAGGATAAACCTTTATGCACTCATTGTAAGAAGGAAGGACACGATGAGGCACACTGCTAGTCTTTGAATCCAAAATTGAAGCCTAAGAAGTTCGAGGGTAAAGAGTGAAAGAATGTTGTTTCTATTGAAAAGGACTTGGGATCAGACTCAAGTGACGAGACACCAGTTATAGCTATAGGTATAAAAGGTAAAGATTCTGAAGCATCTACAAGTAATTCTTTGCATTCTGTTGATAATGAAAGTAATTAGAGGAAAAGAAATGAGCTATTTCATATTAGAGTCATTTCCAAGCACACTAAAATTGATACTTTATTTGGTAGTGGGTCACAAGTTAATTTGATTTCTGAAGCAATTGTAAAGAAGTTGGGTCTAGAAACAAAACCTCATAAAAATCCATATCCATTAGGTTGGGTGTGTGATAAAACAAAACTACAAGTCACGAAACAATGTAAATTGTGTTTTGTTATTGGGTCAACATTTGTAGATGAGGTTGAGTTAGACATAGTCCCATTGGACATTTGTGGAATTGTATTAGGAAGTTCATACTTGTACGATAGAAAAGCTATCTTCTATCGAGCTAAAAATAAGTAACAACTCACTAAGGATGGAATTGAATATATTGTAAGGGCTCATAAACTCAAAGATAACTTCTCTCTCATAAATTTAGGACAAATGAAAACAATTGTAAATTCAAGTAAGCAATTTTTACTAATGATTGTAAAAGCAAAGGGTCTTGACAAATCCGATGCATTCCAAGGCTGTAATCCTAAACATGCTAGTTAAAGTTGTTTCCGATTATGATATTCTATTTCAAGAGCCTAAAGAGCTTCCACCCAAGCGAGAGATAGCACATGAAATTTATTTGCAGCAAAATGCTCCACTACCTAACATTGGAATGTATAGGTTATCAACTCTAGAGAATGTAGAGATAAAGAAGTAGGTACAAGAGTTTCTCGATAAAGGGTTCATTAGGCCAAGCACATCACCATTTGGATCACCTATTGTGTTGGTGTGAAAGAAAGACAGTTCATGGAGAGTGTGCATTGATTTTAGAGCACTAAATAAAAACACAATAAAGAATCGTTATCCTCTTTCTTGTATTGATGATTTATTAGATCAATTAAAAGATGCAGTATACTTCTCTAAATTAGACCTACGAAGCAGCTACCATTAGATCAGAGTTGCAGAATAGGATATATGGAAAACTACTTTCAAGATGAAGCAAGGACTTTATGAATGGCTGGTTATGCCTTTTGGCTCAACTAATGCTCCTTCTACATTTATGCAAGTCATGAATGATGTATTTAGACCATTTATTCATGATTTTGTAATAGTCTATTTAGATGATATTCTTGTTTTTAGTAGGACATGGGATGAACATGTAAAGCATGTAAAGAAAATTTTAGATGTTTCAAAAAGAGAAAATCTCTATGTGAAACTGTCAAAATGCGAATTTGGTAGAACATCTTTGAATTATTTGGGTTATATTGTAGGGGGTGGTGAACTGAAGACAGATCCCTCTAAGGTCAAAGTCATTGTAAACTGGCCTAAACCTAATAATGCTACAGAAGCTAGAAGTTTCTTAGGAGTAGCACAATATTGGAGAAAGTTTACTGCTAAGTTTTTGTTGATTGCAGCTCCTTTACATACTTTGACAAGTGCGAAATAGGTGTTTCAGTGGGGAGGAAAACAACAGAAAGCCTTCGAAACATTGAAAGAAAGGATCAATACAACGCCAATACTAGCACTGCCAGATCTTCAACATCCATTTGAGATCGAGATAGATGCAAGTGAATATGCCATGGGGGCAGTGTTGATGCATCACATGAAGCCTATATGCTTTCATTCTAAGACATTTACATCAACAATAGTTAACTATGCTACATATGATAAATAATTGTATGCATTAGTTCAGAGTGTTAAAAAGTGGAAACATTACATAATGGGTAAAGAAACAATCATACACATAGATCATCAACCACTTCAATATTTACACTGACAAACTAAATTGCAACAAGAAAGACATTACAGGTGGATGGGTTTTCTACAAGAATTTCAACTTGTTATCAGATATAAGAAGGGCATACATAATAAGGTTGCAGATGTTTTATCAAGGCCAATTATAAATGCATCCACAATACTTAAGCATAATTCAGTAATTAATGAAAGTTACATTAAACAATATGTTCAAGACACATATTTTAAGGATGTATATTCAACTTTAAGTCATGGAAAGCAGGTAGAGGAATTGGATTATTATATAAAGGACAAACTCTTATATCATTGGGGAAAGTTATGCATTCCACAAAATGAAAGAGTTAACATAATTCGAGAAGCACATACTTCTCTCATATCAGGTCATTTTGGTGTAAGTAAAACAGTTGCACAATTACAAAGATTCTGCTATTGGCCATGAATGAAAGAGACAGTTTCTAGATATATAAAAGGATGTACTATGTGTGCTATAAGCAAGCTAAGTAATAGAAAATTAGGCTTGTGTACTCCACTTCCAATTCCTTCTTGTCCTTGGGAAAGTGTTTCCATGGATTTTGTTGGGGGATTGCCAAAGTCTAGAAAGGGTCATCATTATTTATATGTAGTTGTGGATAGGTTCAGTAAGATCTGTATTTTGATACCATGTAATAAATAGGTCACTGTTGAACAAACTGCAAAGTTATTTTTTCAAAATGTATGGGTTCATTTTGGGTTACCCACTTCTATTGTATCTGATTGAGATTCTCGATTTGTTGGGAACACCAAGTTAAAGAAGAGCACAACGTTTCATCCATAAATAGATGGTCAGACAGAAGTGGTAAATAAGATAGTGATATAGTTTCTTCTAGGATATTGCAACAAGCATCCCAAACTTTGGGATGAGCATTTGTGTTATGTGCAGCATGCTTACAACCATGCAAAACATATTCTACTCATAGAGATCATTTTGAGACTTGTTTTGGTTTTATACCAAAGTCTCCCTTGGATTTTGTCTTCGGTAAAGACATAGCAGTTGATGGACATAGTGATGTGGACAAAGCAACCAATTTCATTGAAGAAATCCAGGAAATTCACCGGGTAGTACAAGAAGAGTTGGAAAGAAGCCAAGCAAAGTATAAGGTGCGACATGATAAGCATTGAGTTGAGCATAGTTTTCAAGTTGGTGATGAAGTCTGGTTGCACATTAGCAAAGAAAGACTACAAGGGGAAGGTAAAAAGTTAAAACCAATTAGATATGGTCCTTTCAAAATAATTGATAAAACTGGTGAAAATGCTTTCTGCCTAGATCTACCAGCTTATATGAAAATCTATTCAGTCGTAAATGTTGAAAACTTGAGGTTGTATGAACCTTCATTGATTGAATATCCTGAAGAGCAAGGACATCTACCTTCCATTGAGGATCTGTTTCCTAAGAATCTCACTGAGTTATAGGAGGACACAGTTCTTGACAGGAGGATAAGAACTTTGCAACAAGGGAATTTTGAGTATCATCGAGTTGGAATCAAAGGTACAAATCCAAGTAAAGCATGATGGATAGAGATTCAAAAAGTGAAGGAACATTATCCTCACTTACTCAGTAGCTAAAACCAACTTTTGGTGGACCAAAAGCTTCCAGTGGGGAGGAGTGATCCAAAATGGATTCAGCATAGCCTCTAGATCAAAAGTCTTCAAATACAGGTGGAAGTAGGAATATGTTGAAGTGCTCATGAATATGAAGCCAACGATGCAAAAAGTGTGTAAATCTAAGTTCAGATGAAGAAATTAGAGCCAATTAAAGATTAGGTCAAAAAGTTAATACCTATGTTAGCAAACATGTGGCAACCCAAGAAAGAGTGACAGGTTATTGATGATGTCAGCATAGAAGGTGATGTGGAAGTTTGCGATTAGTTCATACCATAGACAATGGGATCAGCAAACAAGAGCGAATATCATCTGATCAAAGGAGATCGAAGCATATCGAGTCGAAAAATGCAAATAGGTTATCCTAAAAAACGGACGCGATAAAGTTATGTAAAAGAGGTTAAACTCCTTTGAGTTCCGACAGGGAAGTGGTAAGTCTTTTATCACATGCCTTCAAGGAAAAAAATGGTTTTCCAAAAATCTTCACGATTCCACTCAGCGGTCGACATATAGCATCCCGAAACCACTTTCTCGTGTGCCTTCAGAGAATTAGCAGATGTGCTAGTTGAAGCACGAGGTCGTGCGACAGCCGTGGGATTCCACAACACAAATCGACAGTGTGGGTTGTTCGGATTAGTTGATGAGCGGGACGTGATAACTGTCAAATTGTTTTTTCTCGAGATTAGTGCCAGGGAAAGGCCAGATAGTTGGGGTCCACCCCGCACCTGCCAGTCCTTTGGTTTATAGTCTGTTTCTATTATAAACATATTATTCTACATTTATTGCAGTTTGTAACTGTACATGGTATATAAATACCATAACACAGAAAAGTTGAAAGGAGAGTGTGTTGTGAACCGTTCCAGGGGATCTGGAGGTCAGAGTGACCAAGTATGGTCGAATGTATACTGGTTTTGACTCGAAGATTCAAGCTGAACACAGTAGTGAGATCCATTTTCATGTTTCAGACTTTGTTTTTGAGCTCACACCTGTAACAACTATTTCAAGAATGTAATAAAGAGGTCAACACTGGAAGCTAAAGGACCAGAAGACGTAGCCAGGAAGTATGGTGAACTCCTTTATCAATACTGGTTGTGTTGATGTGTTTGATTGTGTTTTTATAATTGTGTTATTCCAAGAATGGGATCAATAATATTTTATTATTGCTCATTATTCAAGAATAACTCAATATTTTGTTATAAATAGGAGGGTTTTCCATTCGTTATTCACTTTTTATTATTTTCATTGTTGCACTCATTTTTGTAACTCTAATTATTTTCATTATCACACACCATATTATTGCTGGGTTTATGCATTATAGAGGAGAGAGACTCTACATAAGCTGAAAGTGTTTGAGGATAGCCAAGAATCTACCCCATAGAGGGGGACACGTAACATTTATTTGCTCCCTTCACAGGTGTTATAATAAAATCACTCTTTACATATCTGGTTTCCATTGGATGTTTTGGGGTTATTACTCTTTATTTCACTGGTTAACTATGATTGTAGCATATATCATAATTTTGGTAGGTTTTGTTTCTATGAATAGTTGCAGATCTACAATGTTTAGCAGTCATTTCTATTGTTGAGATCATTTGTCATCCACGATCTTAAGTGGGTTCTTTTCATACATCATTGAGAAGAAAACACTACAACAAATTGGTGACTCCACTGGGTTTTATACTTCAGATCTAAAAACCTGGGTGACCTTTGGTTTTTAGCTTAGGGTTATATATATATATATATATATATATATATATATATATATATATATATATATATATATATATATATATATATATTAATGTTTTCTAGTGTTTTAACCCTAGGTCTGATAAATGTACACCTTCCGCAACCTTTCTGGTCGTTTCCGCATGTCATAGGAACTAGCCACAGCAAAGGTGACACTTTTTTTTTCTGAAATTTGCAGACCGATAGTCTCGAAATAGAAATCACATTTTTCAGCCAAAAATGTGTGATTTGGGCTCCATAACACATCTTTCAGCTTGAAAAGTGCAATTTCATCAAAAAACAGGCAAGAACCTACGATTTCTGGGTTTTTTGGCTTTTCTCGGATCTGTTTCTTGGTTTTTCTAAGAGTTGTCTACTAGGTGCTTGACCTCTGTCTCATCCCACTTAGGCCTTGATCCATTATGTTTTATTTGTCGAAGTCGAATTTAGCCTCCCCTAGGGATTCTAGTACACTTCCACCTTTCTAGGAGAAGTTTAGCTGAGTGAGAAGTCTGAGCTTCTGCAGCACTTTCAGCCACATTTTCTAGATTTGTAACCTTTTGTTTCATATCTGATAAGATAGGTTGCTACAATCCATAGTTTCGCATTCAAACTTGTTTGGTCATTTCCTTAGGGTCCCATCGGTTTCCCTAGGTGTTTCACCCATCTCCCTATCTTTTTGCAGCGATCTTCCCCTCTAATTTTTTGTTGTTGTTGCACAAATTTCCAACCACTTAGAGTCACTCGATCCCATTCACACCGAAATTCATATCTCTTAACTGTTTTAGTGTATTTTCCATCAGTTCAGCCACCTAGCAGTACAGTGTTTGCAAACCCAGTTTGGCTGGGGCTTAGTTAATTTTTTTTGTTGTTTATTTTTTGTTATTTATTTTAGTTTATTTGCAACAAGATTTTTTTTTTTTTTTATAAACATGATCCGAGCTTAATCAATTAATACAATTGCACACACAAGCACACATTAAGCGAAGGGTGCTTGGTTTAAACCACCAAGCCAAGACTTAATAAATTTATCTCACCGCATCAGAGACAGAAGATATATTGTTGATCTCCGCTCACCATTTTCATGTTCTGTTTGTCACAGAGACTATTAGGCCTTGACCCCTAGTTTCTCCTTGGGCATATTACTCCTCCCCATCAAGTTCAAGTTCATAGCAGTTTGAGTCCCCATCCTAAGTCTTCTTCTGGTCCTTCTGATTCCTCATTTGATTCCAAACCTCCTTCACTACATATCTTCACCATGTCTAGACCCATAGCTGGTGCAGAAACCAAATTTGGTGGTGGCACTGGTGCTATACTAGTGGTCACATCAGGCGAAATAGTCTCAGGAACCGTTCTGGCAGCCCCCATGCTCCCATTTATGGTTGGGTTAAGTCTAACGGATCTTAACTAGTTGATAAACAACCCCATACACCATGATGTTGGTTGGCCCTCTATGTCGACTAAGATTCCCATAGACATCTCAAAGTTTGAGGGTATTTATAGAGAGCGTCCTACCAACCATGTTCTATCCTTCCATATGTGGTGTTTGTCCAACTCCATAACCGATGACTCCATTCGTCTTTGACTCTTCCAATGCATGCTCACTGGAGACACTGCAAAATGGTATGTTGACAAACCCTCCACCTCTCATTCCGTTTTCGCAACACTTTCTAAAGAATTTGTATTATATTTCTAGTTACCTCTCCGGTATGACACTGGTACGGAGCTATTGACCACATTCCATTAGTCCTTCGCCACTTGCCTTTCTGACCATGTTCAAGAGTGGCATCAAAGGAGGAGCACATGACGTTCCCCCCTTTCGAATGCCATGTTTATCTATATTGGTTTCTCAAGAGCCTTTTATCCCGCATCGGGAAAGATGTCACGCCCCATTTTCCTCAGATTGAGGAAGAAGCCCTCCAGAATACTTTGATATATGATTTGATTTATGCTCAATTAGGTTATGTCTATACTGTTATTCCAGACCTCCCTTGTTCGGGTAGTGCTAATGCACCGGGTGCATCTCACGCCCTAGACGGTATCGTTGGATCGATTTCACACTCTTTGCCATATTCTGAGCAGAGTTGTTGCTACCCGTAGGGGGGTACTAGTTCCTCCAACGTTTATGCCCCTCATGCGAGTGTTGGCTTGAGGGGGCCTGACCCAAGTTCAACGTTAATTAGCCAAACAAATCCCTACACTACTGGCACTTTCGACATAAGCCCGTCGAGCGTGGACTGAAGTCTCACCTAAAGTAGTATGGGGGGATGTTGGAACCAAGTTTCCGCACCCTGAGATGGTTGTGTTGTTGTTTTATTTCTTCTATCCCTACCTTCGCAGAGGCTGCTTCACTCTAGGGCTTGCAAGATAAGCCCTGCGTTTCATTCTTCAATACCTCCACGAAAGGATATAATCATCCTTTGTGCAGCCGAAGCTTGCTACTCAGATACTTGCACACTGCTATGGGAGCGTGCCTTATAAATTCCCCAATTAATCTAAGTGCCTTGTTTACCTTATCAAATAATTATGGTTATCCTCATGAAAACAAATATCCATATATGCCTTCAGTTATTCAATATAATTGCATTCATTCATGCACCATATAAGCATAATAAAGAAAATCCATACATAGCATATCAAGATGCATCAACAGAATAAAGACACAAAAATCGTAGAATATATCTTTTCATTAATATATTTCAAGTGGTTACAACCTCTATCCGCCCTGTGCACACAGCTGCAAGGGTCCACGCACTCAGCTGTGGACTTCTACCCTAGGCCTCTGCACACTCAACTGCAAAGCCTCTACCTACGCTATGACCCAAGATTTAGACTTCTTGCTCTAAAGCTATGACTCTCTTACATCATTCATCATTGTTTGTCTTTTTTAAATTACTTAGAGCTTAGCTCTTTTTATACAATCCCATGGTCTGTAGACCATGGGTAGTTCTCTTATAGCCAACTTTACCTTACAAAACTAAGGGCAGACTACCCTTTGTGACACATAACACCTTTGCATTCCGTGACCACAAAATGCGGAGTCTTTACAATAATATTACAAAAATTTGACTTAAACATGGGCTTTTAGCCCGAAAACTTCCCTTGGGGCATCCCACTCCCAACAGGCCCCCAACACAAACATCATGACTCTCCCTCGAGTCAATCAGTAGGCATAGAGACATTTGCGCAAAGCCTGTCCAGCTCGACCCTGATGACCACAACTTTGGTTGTGCATTGAGCTGTTGTTTGCTTCGCATCTTCGACTGTCTTCTCAGTTACTGCCCCTGGGCTTTCAGCCTGAAGCTATTGTTGCGTTGCTTGCAGAATAGGAAGCTTACCTTCAATGTTTCCTGTGATTGCATATGATTCCTCTAGCCAGGGATTTAATCGCACCTTCAACACTGCTTCCTTGTATAATGTTGTGTCCACCTATTCCTTCAGCTGCTTGGATTCCTATAGCTTGGCTAACCTCTAGATTAGTGCGATTGTTCGTGATGTGCCCTTAACTTCATCATAGTGTTGTTGGAGTTCACGCGCTTCTGTTTCTAGCCTCTAGATGTTTGCGTCCTCCTACAAGCTGGTTAGGACCTCAAACAATTGTTTGAACAACTGTGTGCAGTCTGCTACTGCACTTTCCACCACCGCAACTGCTTCTATGACAGTGGCCACCCACTGTTCCCTTACCTCTAGCAGTGTTGAAAGTTGAGCCCTCAACTGGAGCTTTGTATTTTGCATGTTCAGCTCCAACTAAACTCACACCATCTCTGTCCGAGTGTCGCGCACCCCTATGGCCAATTTGCAGATGCGGACCTCGACTAGCTCCTCCTCTAGAATGGCCAATTCTCGGACCATTCTATAGCCTCCTCCATGACCTATATGATCTTCTTGTTCTGGCTGGTCACCTCAACCTCGATAGCGATGGAAACATTCCTTTGCAGGGCCATCTACTCATTGTTTATCTTTTGTTCACTAATCACCTAGAGGGTGCAGTGCTCATCAGCCCTCAAGTCTACAATGATTCCATCTTGTAAGAGGTAGAGCGCTTCGCATGGGAGCGCTTCTAGGTTCAATCCCACTCCCTTCAAGGCACTGACAGTGGGCCTGCCAGTATCATTTTCTGTTGTTAGTGCTCCATCTTGTAGCACTAGCACACTGGAAGCCTTGGTGTGCAGCATAACAACAGCCTCTGATGTGCCGATAGCGAAGCTAGTGGACTGCGTACTAGCTTGCGGCAAGCGGGTCTGCAACTCCTGCAACTTGGTCTAGATGGCCCTCTAGAGGACCTGCTGCTGCTTCTCAAATTACTGTAGGGCTTCCATGGTGACATCTCTAACAGTATCATCGATATCATATAAGTCGCCCTCCCTCTATGTGATGGGGTCCAACGAGGTCTTGGTTGCCTTGGATTTCTTTCTAAACCCTCCCTTTTCCAACTCTCTCGGGTGCTTAATGTGGCCAGACATCTACTTAGGGTCTGCACTGTGTTGCTATATGTCTTTCTTTTTGGTTTTGGGTAAAGGTGATCGCATTCCATTGTTAGAGCCCCTCTCTACACCACCTGTGTATTTTCCTACCTCCTTTCCTATCTATTCTTGTTGGGCCTTCTCAACAGCCTCCTTCTTCCTCCTTTCAACTAGCTACACCATCTTCAGCTTGGCCTTTTCCTCTTCTTTTTTGTGGTGGAATTTCTTCCACCCACTGACAAGTCCGTCGAGGTGCACCACTCCACCAACCATTTATCCAAAATTGCATCGATGGCATCATTTGTGGCTAGGTACGGAAAATCATACAAATTTTGCATAGGGTCCTTCTGTGCCCTGATTGAAATCCGATGGAAATTATCCTTAAACTTGGCATAGCTCTATTGGTTAGCATATACCATGGGTGATAATCACGGCTTGCGACTGACAGCCATCCTAATATTGATTTCCATCAAGATCTAGAAGATCTTGTTGTCTCGAATGCGCTTCGTATCCTTGGTTGCCCACAACAAAGTGTACTTCACTGCTTCAGGAAGGTATGGTGTGACCGAGGGGAATTGGCTCTCTTTTGGTAACACCCATTATATGAGCACGACTGATAGTAAGAGCCATGCATAGTGGAAGGTCTTTCTCTAGTCTTCCACTTTGCGGTAGTTCACTAGGAACTCTCCGTGAAGGTAGTCTGACCAGTTAAACAGGACTCCTTCTGCGCATTACAGTGCGAGCACGACGATAGGTGTCGGTACCTCAATAGTGCGGCACTTCTACATCACCCAACCTGCAAGGATCTGTGTCGCCACCTTCACAGCGGGGTCATAGATGGTAGAGATAGTGTACCCGCGTAGCTTCTTTACCAGTTTGAACTTCTCCTTCATTGATTCTGTGAGCACCTACTCACCACCCTTGCCACCAAAGATCATAGCGGGATTTTTGCCTGTATATGGCAGGCACATTATGTGGTGGATCAACATATCGATGATGGATATCGACTCCTGTAGCCATAGACATCCAATATGCACCAACCACAGCAGCTGCTTGATGACCAACATTATCAGGGGGGTGTGGTTATAGTGCGACACCTAGAGCAGGTTGAGTAATCCTTCCTTCTCTACTCCTCTGAGCCACTTCTGTGGCTCCAATGTAGTCATCCCTGTATTTGTGTCGATGGTGCGATGCATCAACTATTTGATATCTAGGTGCGGGAACTTCTCATGGTGTGCCAAGTTCGAGTCTTTGAGCTTCAAAATCGGCACCCATGCCAAATGCGGACCATCAAAAGTCATTTCATCTGGTAGCAAAGGGTTTACAGGGTAGCCTTACTTTCATCAATGTCCTTTGGGACCTTGGACTTAGGCTTGCATGGAGGGACATACTTCAGAAACCTTGTAATAGGGTTTGCACCCTACGCTTCAACCTCCTTTATTCAACTCCCACATCCTTGTCGTCCATGGGTATGTTGTTATCGGGAAATCTAGTGTCTATTCAGAGCTGCTAGTCCCACTAAGACGGTTAGCTATCTTAGAAACAAACAGATTAAAGTCACTTGTTTTTCCTTTACAAGAGAGAGATGAGAAAGTAGCAGAGAGTACCAACCTTAGTCTTCCACTTGGCTCCTTGCTTCTTTCCTTTCCCCTTTGACAGAATCTCACCACTGCTTCCTTACTTGTCCCGCTTCAAAGAGCATCTATAGATTCACAGCAGCATAATACCATCAAAGCATAGAGATCTTTCACTGTAAACAATATAGTATCAGATATATATTGACCATACAAATGCATATATCAGCACAATATTCAGAGATACACAAGAATATGGAGGAATACTCAAATAACTTTATTAGTAAAAGTAGTAGAAGAGAGGATTACAACCACTTGGTCCGACCCAGCGCCATCCTCCCAGCTTGAAAGCCCTCTTCACCTCACACAAAGCAAGATCACCCAACAATGTCTTCAAAGAGAAACCAACAACACCTCTTTGCAAATTACCAAATTCCAACCTCTGGATCTATGGGATGAGGGATCCACTTATAGATATTTGCAGTGGGGTGAGTCAGCTTTTGGGATTTTGATTAGTGTCATGTCTCTAATAGTTCTTGGTTCCATTTGGAGATTTCATGATTTCCTACTCATCCTTGGGTGAATTCAGGGAGGCAAGTGTCAAATGAGTAGCTTCTAGAAGATTCTCAGGGTCTCCACCTAGCAAACTGCTTGTGCCATTTGTCTGCTCTCGCTCATCGCACCTTACAGAAGGGCTTTCCAATATGCATCGCACTTTTTGCATGTGGCAAGTGAGATTCATCGCACCCTTTGCACTAGGCATTCTGTATGGTCCTGCTTTGACCAGCTCTGAGTGTTTTTTCATAGAAAAATTCTAGGAGATTATGTAGTCAGCTGACCTTGCTCCTTTAGGGTATGAAACAACACTTTTAGGGACTTAGAAGCCCTTGGTTTATGGACATATGTGATTGGGGTTGCAGTGCCCAAATATGTCTATAAAAGTTGCCCCCTAAAGCATGAGGTCGTAAATCTTTTGATGTTGGGTGAAATGCTTTATAATGAGGATCTGAGGTTTTTCGCACTGGAAGGTGACCTATAATAAGATACAATACAATACATTATGTTCATAATATTTTCATGATCTAGCTGAGGTAGGCATTCCCATGCTTAGCTTGATAAATTCATTTTCATGTACATAGGACAAACAACCATCTGTGTGGATACTGATGATTCTGGTAGAGCCATCATCCCTTAGTTTGGATGATTATCTCTGCAGCAATGATGCACATTTGATGTCTTTATTTTTCTGAATATATCGCAGCCCGGATGGATGAAACTAGATCTGGGGTCTTCAAAACTCGTTCAATCTTCACCCGAAAGTACAAGTCGATCCATGTGAAAATATGTTCTGATGTCAAACATGGAATGACATCACTTGATTACCAGCCAATGATGTAAGCTATTAATAGACGTGAGAGGAATCGCCGATGATGATGATGACCCTCAAGGTACTTACAATTCACGTGGTGTGAATACATGAGTTGATGTCGAACACCATGGAAAATCTTTCGGTCAAAGGCCATTAGTGTAAACCTATCACCGGAAGTGAGAAACTTGCCATTGGGGCATGCAAGCTTCAAAGTACTGGAAGGGTTGTCCCTAGGTTGGCTTCTTGGATAATGAGCTGATGTCGACAAGAAGTGATCCATCATAGGAGGGCATTAATGGATCCCACATCTATGACACGGAACAAAGCAAATGATTTTGTAGAGGTGAAAATGATCTGATGATACAAGGTTCAGGGTGGTGGTCATGAAAGAATGAAGCGTGAAGGTATTGTAGCGGATGAGACACAAGCTGGGTAGGTGAATTCTCTAAGCAACTTCTCTTGAACATATCAGCGACACTGAAATGGATTGGTAGTGTTAACCCCAAAAGTGGATGGTACGGTGAACCAATGGTGGTATGACCGGTGAACGGAATAACCCAACCTGACTCAATCATGGTGATGGAGTGAAAATGTCATGTTCAAGAGCAACCTGCTACCAATAAAGTTCCTTCAAGTTTTATTCCCAATTTTCCCCAGTCATTTTTTACTAGTACCTCTTTATTTTTGTCAAGCTTGAGGAGGATAACATATGCTTGTTCTATAATTTTCCCTTCGGGAAAACCCGTCGCTATGTTTTAATGAGCCTAGCAACAGTGAAACTCGCTCTTGTCTGAATGGACAAGTTTGTTGCTATTGTTTTAACGAGTTTAACGACAAGGATAACTCGGTCCTTTTCAATTTTAGAGAGCCTGAAAAGAGACGGAAATAAAACTCCAATATTCCTTTTTCGTAATATAATCCCTTAAGTCCGAAAAAGTATAAAACAATTCGAAAGGGATGAATTTTTGATAGTTTTAACGAGATGAACAAGACAAACACTCAATATTTTTGTGTAATAATCCCTCAGGTCCAAAAAGATTAAAATATAGAGGAGCGATAGCACTTCCAATCACTTTAATGAGCTAAAGAGGAAAATTGCTCAGCAATCTTTTCATATTTTATGAGTCAGATGAAAAGAGCTTAAAGGAGACTTGTTTTTTGAGGAACGAGTGATGTTTTTAGATAGCAGCTGGTTCCAGGTAAGGTTTGGAACTTTCCAATCATTGCAGTGTCAAGAAGGTGGCTAATAGGATCACTCGTCGCATTTGTTCCTCAAAAGTGGTAAACAATCCAATGGAGGCGAATGATCGGCTAAAATAGAGTGGAGGTGATGGTAAGAACACGACCAAGGCTCAAAAGCTAATGATAATCATTCACAATGGTTATTTACCGGAGGTGGGTTCATTTTTTAATGAGCTTGAACTCTGGTGGAACATATGCTCATTGCTAGGTTTAATTTTTAACGAACTTGAACTTCACGTAAAACTACTTGTGCCAGTTGTATAATAAGGATGTCTCATCGATAGGTTCATTTTTTAGGGAGCTTGCACCATTCGAAATTATGCTCCGACTCCTTTTATTATGTAAGCTAGGAACAACCAATCCTACGAGTTTAAAGGGTTAAGAACCTACAAACTAAGAAAATAAATGGTCGTTTTTCACTTTCACGCAAAAAGGTTTGCATGCCCCCAGGTATAGCGAAGTATAGTTTCCCATGTTACCCCTCAATTTGCAGACAAAACATTTGTTCTATCGGGAAAGGCCTACCTTTTCCAAGTTACCCTTCAATTTGTAGACAAAACATTTGTTCTATTGGGAAAGGCCTACCTTCTAACAGAGGTATCTTATTCCGGTCTAATCCCATTTTCCTAAACAGACGGGTGTGTCAGACCAGTCATATATCCTCTGCGAAAACCTACCCTATACCTGAAGTTTTCCTGCCGAAGTAGACCAGGGTGCATGCCCCGTGGGTTTCAGTGACAACCACTGAATCACTCACGCTCATCAGGTGGACAGACTGGAGATTGATGAGACATTCATTGCACAAAAATACCTGTTAGGGATGGCATTTGACTTTTAGCTATGTGTGAACCAGGGAATGAAAGCTGGTCTATGAGCTGGACCACTCTGCCTTCATGCGAAAAACACATTACTCGAAAGAGTGAGGAGACAATGGCTCCCATGCTATAAATGTAGTCACGCCCAAGGAGTATACTGTAATCTAAAGGTCCTTGGACTACCATTACATTCAGATAAACGATTTTCCTTCTCAAAGTTATAGGCAAACTTGTAAGGATCCCTAACGGTCAACTGGTTCCTTTATCGAAGCCTGTCAGATTTCGCATCTCAGGCAAAAGCGATGGCGAACTAGGTGCTTTCCAAGAAGTTGAGGAAAGGATACTCACAGAATCCCCTTCATCTATGATGGTACCAACCTGTTGTGCTCTACAACAACCCCCCATTTCATATCATTTTTATTCACAAATGTTAACATATGGAATGGGTCCCTTTTAAAGTTTGATTGGAATCAAAATCTCTTGTTGATTCAAAAAGGCCTTATAATCAAATGAGTTTATGTATTTAAGCCTTTTGAATAATTGTGTTCCAATAATAAAACAATCTTTTGTTATTGTGATAAAGCGATCGCAAGATCGCATATCGCAATGACATGAGAAACACATTGTTGTGGTATCTTGATCTCCGCCGATGCGATGTCGCTATCAGCGATCGGCTATCGGCGGTGCCTCATGTGGTAAAAGCGCTTTAAGTTATAAGCTCTGACCCGATGCAATTTCGCAATCGGCAGTCGGCAGCACCCCATGTACCCTAATAAGGCGCCTAGGTCCTACCCCCGATGCGATGTGATATCGGCGATCGGGAAGTCGGGGAATCACTTTATATGCACCCTCTTGCGCTAGTCCGATGCGATGTCGCAATCGGCGATCGGCGTTCTCGAAAAGTCATCACGTAAGGATCTAAAAGTTATATTGTTATCCGATTGATAAAGCGCGAATTCCAAAAAAGCCGTTAAATGCAGGGATAAGGTGATGTATTTGTATTTAAAACCTTGCCCCTTCGATTAACGAACACCTGTGCTCAACCGCCAAAATATCTATTGCACGCTTAAGGGGGTCATTCAGCCGGAAAACGGTGTAATAATCATTTAATGAGTAGCAGGCCTTAAACGACCATTAATGCATCTGCAATATCTTCCCAGTGATTGGATCCACAGCCACTTTTGAGAATTAATCTCAGCACGCTTCAAATGATATATCTTTCCCGCTATGGATTGTCATTGTTATATTTCTTTGTTACGATTTCTCTTGCATTTGTGTAGAATTCATCTGTCGAGAGAAGCTTGAGCAAGATGGGGAAGAAATCCAAAAGGACTGCGGGCTCCGCTGCTACATCTGTTGCAGGTCAAGCTGCTGTAGATAAGAAGAAAGGTTTAATTTCAGACACTACATGCACTGGTCTTACCAGGACTACATGGCAGGGCACTTATAATCTATTAGAGGCCGAGCAACCAAAAGTGACGGTGACGGAAGCTAGTGTGGACATGTTAAGGAAGTCCGATGCTACTCTTAAAGACTTGGCCGACTCTTTCCTTCACAGGATAGCGGCTAGAGAACAAATTCTTCCCTACACTGATGTAGTGCGATGGGCAATTGAGGAAATCCCAATCCACGACAGAACGTTTATCACAAGGGATGGGAGGATTTTCGAGTCATTCAAGCCAGAGCATCTAAGGCAGATGTATCATTTGCCCGAGCCGGAGAAAATCTACAACAAAGCTTTCGTGGAGAAATTTGCAGCCGACAATGAAGTGCAATCTGAGCCCATTAGGGATTGGAGGCAGAATCCAGCCAAACACAAGCACGAAACGTCTGGTAAGTACTCAGTCGATTCTTTGGCTTCTCCCTATTGCTATGCGGGGATTATGATGTGTAGGCTATGGGGATTACATGACTCGGCTAATTTTGACATAGATATGGTTCCCCTAATGGAAGCAGCTGTTAATAGTATAATCATGGATTGGGCCACCATTCTCTCTGATAAGTTGGCCGTAGCTGTTCGTGACTTTAGAGCCAATTCCGTAGTCACCGAAAGGAAAATCCCACCATTTTATTATAGTGCTTACATTATGGATACATTATGTTTTAATTCTGAGTTTCCCATCCTCGGTTGGAGGTGGACCGCCCAAGACCCCTCACCCATTCATTTATACCACTAGAAATTGTGGAAGTCCTCTTACAAGGACCATTTGTATCAAATTTGCAATGGTTTTATGGTTCCCATTCATTATTCCATTTTTGATAGGCCCATTCCCAAAATCTCCTATCTGGCTTCCTTCGACTTACTAGCTGTAGCAAGTTGGTTCGGAGAAGAGCATTTTACCTATGTTAGGGTTTTCGGGAGTCAAGCCAAGCCGCATGTTCTCCCTTTATATGTTCCAGACAAATTGTTAGCCCGAGAAATCTCCTACCAGATTATGGCCGAGAGTGTTACACAAACTCTCAAGAAAGAAAAGAAGAGGGGCTGGCCCTCTTTTCCCTTGAGAATTGGTGTTTTTACTCTGCATGATCTCAAGCATGCAGAAAAGGAGGCAACAAAGATGCAAGCTTTATCCCTGGCCACTATCCCAAACAGACTCTATGATCCAAAGAAAACTGCTTACACTGCCTTACAACAGGCCAAACTGACAAAGCTTGACCATCAAGAAGATGTGTTTGATGACCTGTTCGTCGCCTCCGAAACAATAGGCCATGCCAAAGAGCTTGCTAGAATGAAATACAATGATGAGAAGTTAACTGAGTTCAATAAACTTAGAGAGCAGAGGTTGCAAACTCTGCCTCTAGATTTATTGTCAAAAACCCCAGCGTCTTCTTCAAGCGAGCCTGGTCGGCAATAGACGAGCCAACCTCCTGCTACAACAAAATAACAAAAGAAGCAATAGGAGGAGAGGCAAAAGAAGCTGCAGGCAGAAAAGCAAAGAAAAGAACAGGAAGAGAAACAAAAGAAAGAACAAGAAGAGCAGCAGAGAAAAGAACTAGAGGAGCAGCAGAGGTTAGAACAAGAAAAAGAGCGGAGCAAATCCCAGATAGAGCAACATAAACAGACCTCCAATGATCCCGAATTGCTTAAACAATGGAAGCAATTCGATTCCATTATCAGAGGAACGGAGGTCTCCAAGGATACAGACACCTCTAAAACAAGTGATACACCAGATATCACTTCTTCTCAGGTTCTAAGCGGAACCAGCGGCCCACCCATTTCAAAGGATGTTGAGGTAATTACTAAGGACCCTTCCGATCAAATTGTTCTCCAGGTGGAAGATATTCCTCCCCTGGATGTTTTCTACAGCCCAAGGCATAGAGCAGTTGTTAAGCGATCAAGGAAGAGACGAAAGCTTGATCAACCTTCTATCTTTCCTGAGCAAACAGTCACGGGCAATGTAGTATGGAAGGAGGAATTGGTCCCCTCCGATGATCTAACAAAGCTGTCGCAGTATGCAGGGGCTTATTCTGCTGCGACTATTGATAAGGCCTCGGAGGTAAGTCTTCTATTGAAGACTAAGGACCAGGAAATTTTTGCATTACAGGCAGAAGTGACCGAGGCGAAGCACAAGGCAGCACAAGCAGAAGAGCAGTTGCTGGCACAACAGCAAGAAAACAATTTATTAACCCAGCAACTGCAGACCGAAAAGTAGAGGATCGACCAAAGCACAATCCAGAAGTAGAAAGAATTGTCGGAGGCATTGGCACAGTTGAGAACAGCGAATGAACTGATGATGAAATCAAAAGACGAGCAAATAGCTCAACTATTAGCGCAGCTCGAAGACATCAAGGGAACCCAGAAAGTGGAGGATTTCAGAGCCGAGGCATCTCAGATAAACAGTGCATTAATATCTCAGATTAGGCTCCTGTGCCGACAACTCACTGAGGCAGAACCATTATGCGAGCTAACTACATCAGTGTGTCAGCAGGTAGAGAAGGCCAGAAATGAGCTAGATCAAGCTGAAGAAACCATAGTCGGCTATCTTGATTGGCAAGATTCTGACGTGGGAAAAGCAGCGAACTTGCCCAGAATCCATGAGACATACAAGGACATACTCTTCACGGAATGGCACACTCAAGTGATGAAAGCGGAAAGGGCTGCTTCAAGATGTAAATTAATTGCCAGCAATATGGTTGATTTAGTCAACAATACACTTTACTTGGCAAACATGATCTCCCAGTGCACACCTGGAAGCATAACAACAGCAAACATGATTGAGCAAACAAGTTATCATGAATTGGAGGAAAAGGGAAGGTTAATCGCTGGAGTAAAAACTTTGACTTCCAAGGCATATTGGCTCTTTCTGATCAAGCCACACACACAAAGGTCCACCCTCAAGTGTTTAACAGATGCTCTCGGATGCATAATCCCCGATATTCAAGATGCCACATATGGTGCCCAGCTCAGTTCGCGCCTCAACAAACCGCCGGAAGTAGAGCCAATGCTGGCGATATGTCAGCTCAGGTTTAAAGGCAGAGAGCCTACTTGATGAATCATTGCCGCCGACTGCCAGATCGCCAAGGAAGATGGGAGAAATATTAATTGATGCCAATTTAATAGCTTTTCAGTTTCTTAGATATTTAGATTAGCTTAGTATTTATAGACCCTTTCATGTTTTTAGAAAGGGTCGTAAAATTTTGTAATAGACTTAAAGGCTGAAGTTTGCACTATTGTGCTTCAGCCTATATTCTTTTGTGAAACTCTACCAATGGTTCTTAATTTAACGGGAAAGATGTTTTATGCAATTGCGCACTATTGTCTCTTGTTTGGAATGCTTTCTGAGTTGAAGGAAGGATTGCGACGTAGCGATTAATATACTGGAGTGATAAACAGCTTACATGGTACTTTTATCTGCATCTGTGTTCATTCCTCTTATATGAGTTGCTGTGTTATTATTTTTGCTATTATTGAATATATGTATGCGCTGTAACAGCAAATCTCCATTGCATTCCACTATTGGATGTTTTGTGATATGCCTTTTCTTTTAATCATGCATGTATCAATGATATGAATGACAAAGTGTAGTAATTCGCTGTTATCGCTCTGCATAACTAATTATGCAGAGAAATCTTGAATGATTTAAACATCTATGTTTTAGCGTTAGAGTCATCTATATGCCTGCCTTGAAGCACAGATTATCAAACGCTACGCTTTGAAAATTGATAAGTCCTGGGATTAGATTATAGTTAGTATATTTCACCGATAGTTTTAGTTGTTCGCATATCGCTAGCATAATCTATAAGTCACTCATCCATCCCATTTTATTTATTTCTGGGAAACTGGTCCCATTATCCCCAGTTGGAGCCACTATTCCAAACGGAAAAGGAGCTGTACTAAGGTCCGGACCGGGTGGTTTCCCCTATGTTGTTGCAGCGTTTTCCGAGGCTTCAACATAATTGGCGCTAGAAGGAGGGCCATCAACTGTGAATGGCACATAAGTCCAAACCTATAAGCCATTCTAAGAGCAATTCTCCCTCCGAACCCCCTTGACCTCCCCATTTGTACACTGGTTCACCGGTATCCAAACAAAGAGAAGGGGAATCAACTACCACTGCTCAAACCCATCATACCCCAGAACAATTAAGTCTTGAATCACCTGAAGTCCAGTCTCTAATCCATAAATTTCAGAGCTTCTCGATTTCACCACAGAAATCTGAGGTATCAAAAAGCAGTGCGACTTCACAATTCAATCTGACTCATCCTCTCACCAGACTTCAGAGCGAAAAACTCGGTATTGAACCCACTGAGTTCCCTTTACCCAAAAGGAAAAAGGCGAAGAAAATTACTGAAGGATCTAATAGTGAAGAACTCTCATCCACGTCCTCCATTGCATTTTCCCCTCTGCGAAGTCAACCATCCACTCCCCCATTACAGATTGTCGTTCACCAAGGATCAGAAGCCTCAATATCCCAACCTGTTCACTCCTCATCTTTGACCCCTTCCCATACATCTGGAATCCCAACAGTAGTGTCAACCACTGTCGCTATTATAATGGCAGACCCATGGACTAGGCCAGGTGTAGTCAACATGCCTGCACCATTGCATGATCTACCAGATGCTCCTGAAAAATGGTTGCCTAAATTTAACCCAGATGACGGGACCCAAGCTGAAGAACACATTAACAATTTTATGTTAGCAGTTAACTTAAAAGGAGTGACAGAGCAAGATGTTGTTGTAAGACTCTTCCCCTACACCTTACAAGGATCAGCAGGATCCTGGTATTTTTCCTTACCCTCTGGTTCAATTACCAGTTGGAACACATGCCAAGAGCAGTTTCTTACCAAATATGAAGATGATAGGTCCTTAGCTACTTTAATAAACGACCTCTCTAATCTGAGAATAGAGCATAGGGAACCAATAAAAGAGTTTAATGCCAGATTTAATAAACTCCTAAATAAAATCCCTACCGCTTCTAAACCAAGTGAACAAATTCGAAGCGAATGGTATATTACCGCCCTACCTGCCAACATAGCTATTTTTGTCGACAGGCCTGGGAAACCTACCTTAGCTGGAAACATGAGAGAAGCACTTGATGTTGAAAAGCGCATTAACGCTCTAGAGAAGAAAGCTGCTTTGGAAGATAGAAAAGCTAAAAAAGTCTCATTTAAAGAGGATTCCAAGAAGAAAACCCCAAAGGACCTGTACGACATGGAGGGTTTACAAAAAGTCCTTAAAACGTTGTCTAATGAAATGGTTGAAATAAAGAAGCAGGTGGCCGAAACCTCAAACAAAAGGCCATTTAGGACTTTTAAGAAAACTAAAACTAAGCCACCCAATGTTATATCTAACGCAGATTCAGAGCAAGAAGAAGAGGAAGAGGAAACAACCTCACAAATCGATGATGAAGAAGAAGTAGTTGAATGCCACGGAATGTGGGATTTTATACTCCCAAACTCTGATACCGAGAATGAAGAAGAAGCCTTTCCGGTTACTACAAGAAGTAAAAGTACTTCTGAACCTACCCAGGCAACTTCAAAGAAAAGGAGCGCAGGTGCAACCACGACAAAGGAAAAAGTTCCCCCAAAGAAGTCACCTGTAGTTATTCCACAAAACCAGCCTTCAACTTCTAATTCTCCTTCGACATCCAAGACATTAGTGGTATCCGATTCAATGGAATATAACATTGTTGATGACATGAAGAAAACTAAGGCGAACATAACTATGTTTGAGCTTAGTAAATTAAAACATCAACAAAAATTACTTCTTAAAGAATTGAATGCTGTTCCCTCTACTCCCCTTCCCAGTGCAAGAGCTACCAACGATTCAGGCCAACCTCCTTCAGGTATGGTTGAAGCTACCGATTCAGTTCTGATCGGAGATAGATCGAACTCTCATACTCGACCCTTCCTGCTGACCTATGGGATTTATAACAGAAACCTGCACAACTGTTTAATTGATTCAGGGGCATCATCTAATATAATGCCAGCTTTAGTTTTCTCTAAACTGAACATAGAACCCCAGAAGTCTGCTATTCATATTGTACAGTTGGACAGGACCAAAGTGCAGGTTGTGGGAGAAATTAATTCCGTAACCATCAGGTTGTCTGCCGATCCCAGGATTGTACAGAGGATTGATATCTTAATTGCTGACATACCTGAATTCTACGGTTTAATTTTGAGCAGAGATTGGTCCGAAAAACTGCATGGGTACATTTCCACAGATTGGTCACATATGTGGCTTCCCTACAAGGGAAAGCCAAATCAAATAAGGATCGATCGAGAGAAGCATATGACCCACACAGTTACCGAATTTGAGCAAGAAAACCAACCTGTGGCGTTCAACAACAACATTTTGGGGAACTATTCATCAGAGTCATTCTTTGGCAACTATCTTGCCCAACCATCTCCTTTTTCAGTCAATCATTTTACATCTCAGATTGAAAATTTTTCACAAACTGATAAGTCCAGATGTTTTAATGATGCTGAGGAAAATGTAAATATTCTTGTTAATACTCCTTTATTTTGGTCTTTATATTTTGATGGCTCTAAGTCTAGCGAGGGCTCAGGAGCAGGTTGCATTTTGGTTAGTCCACAAGGAGAAAAGACAATGCTGTCTGGTAGGTTAGAATTTGACTGCACTAACAACACAGCCGAATATGAAGCTTTAGTCCAGGGATTATATAAAGCAATCGGCCTCGGAGTGCAATATCTAAAAGTATTCGGTGATTCGGAAATCATTGTCAAACAGGTGAGGAATGCAATTCATTGTCTTTCAAGTCACCTCAAGCATTATCAATCACTAGTACAGGATCTTACCTCACACTTCTCGGCATTTAACATTTCTTCCATTCCTAGGTCACAAAACTCGGCAGCAGACCTACTAGCCAATGTAGCTTCTAAGCTTCTACCTTCTGAAGACTACAGCCTTGATAGATTTTCTGTAGAATTACTTATTAGGCCTTCAATTCCTGACAATGTCACTAATTGGAGAGTATTTAACCATGACGAAGATATCTTGCAGTTTCTAACTTCTGAAAAGTCCTACGACAATCAAGTTATTGAGGAAAATGATCATGATCTACAGATGAAAGAAACACCTCAAGAAAATTCAATCCCTAAACCAGTGGTAAAGCTTGAAGACCTTTATGATATCAAAGACAGGTTTAAACCTGTAATTAATGCAAAGCTTCAAAGTTCTACCCTTAGGTTTGAATTGATAAATCTAGGTACTGATCATGCTCCTCAAAACATCAATTTAGGATTAGGACTTTCCTTGGAAGAAAAGGAAGCATTTATTAAATTGTTAAGAAAAAACAAACAAGTCTTTGCTTGGAAGTATGATGACTTGAAGACGTATGATACATCTATTATCCAGCATACCATTCCTATGCTTCCTGATCAGAAACCAATTCAGCAAAAGTTAAGAAAAATACATCCAAATTTGGAGAGCCAGATAAAGTCGGAGCTTAACAAGCTCTTGAAAGCCAAGATTATTTTTCCAGTCCAACATTCAAACTGGGTCTCTAATATGGTGCCAGTCAGAAAGAAAAATGGCGACATTCGAATCTGTATTGATTTCAGGAACCTGAACAAAGCGAGCTTGAAAGATAACTTCCCATTACCTACTATGGAGCAAATCCTCCAATCAGTAGCAGGCTCTAAATTGATGTCCTTTCTTGATGGATTCTCGGGATATAACCAAGTTCTGGTTCACCCTGATGACCAACTTAAAACCACATTCAGAACAAAATGGGGAACATATGCATATCAGAAAATGCCTTTTGGACTCATAAATGCAGGAGCGACATTTCAGAGAGCTATGGATATAGCCTTTAAAGGATTGATTAATTGAACGGTAGTTGTCTATCTAGACGATATTACTGTATATTCTAAGAAGAGAAATAATCATTTGCATGACTTAAATCAAATCTTTCAACGATGCAAAAGATATGGTATTTCTCTGAACCCAAAGAAGTCTTTCTTTGCTCTTGATCAAGGAAAACTCTTAGGCTTTATAGTATCCAAAGATGGCATTTATATTGATCCTGATCAGATCAAGGAAATTTCTGAAATCCCTTTCCCACACAATAAAAAGTCGATGCAGTCATTTTTAGGCCAGATTAATTTTGTTAAACGATTTGTTCTAGATTTTTCTCAAATTGTATTACCACTTCAGACAATGATCAAGAAAAATTCAGTCTTCAAGTGGGGATCAGAAGAAAAGCAAGCTTTTGATGTTATCAAGCAATCAATAATCAATGCCCCAGCCTTGAATACTCCAAATTTTTCTAATCATTTTACATTGTATACCATTGCGTCCGATGTATCTTATGCTGCAGTTCTCACGCAGCCAAATGCTCACAATTTAGAGGCACCCATATCATTCTTCAGTTCAAATCTTCAGGGTGCCGAATTAAATTACTCCGATGTAGAAAAACAAGCCTTTGCTGTATTCAAAGCAGTCAAACATTATCGACCCTTTCTTTTAAAAACCCATACAAAAATAATAGTTCCTTTCCCGGCAGTTAGGCAACTATTAATTCAAAAAGAACTGGGTGAAAAAAGGGCAAATTGGGTCACAGCGCTTCAAGAGTATGACTTAGAAATTAAGCCAGCAAAGATTGTTAGGGGCCAAGGTTTTTGCAGGATATTGGCAGGAGCATCCAACATTCCAGAATCAAGCGACACAGATCAAACTCAAGAAATTAATCAGATAAGTGTTACTGATTCTGGATCTCAATATGCAGATTTAATCTTTTATTTAAAGAATGGTTATGCACCTCCGAATTTGTCTTACAAAAACAAAAGGGCTATTAGATTAAAAGCGAAAAATTTTACCATCATTGATGACGTGCTTTTTAGACAGAATTATGATTCTATCTTGTTGAGATGCCTTGAAAAATCTGAAGCCCAAAAGGTTTTGCAGGAGCTCCATGACGGACCAACAGGAGGACATTTCGGAGCTGACACAACAGCTCACAAAATTATTCATGCTGGTTACTATTGGCCTACTTTGTTTAAAGATGCTCACGAGTATGTAAGGAAATGTCTAAATTGTCAAACTGCTAGCGGAAGACAACGTAAATCAGCTTTCCCTCTGCAACCAGTCAACATTGAATAGCCATTTGAACAATGGGGAATTGATATCATTGGGGAGATTACTCCGGCATCTTCCAAACAGCATAAGTATATCCTTACTGCTACCGATTACTTTACAAAGTGGGTTGAGGCAATCCCTTTAAAGACAGCAAACTCTGAAGCAATCATTGAATTCATAGACCAATTCATCATTACCAGGTTTGGTGTCCCAAACGCTCTCGTTTTTTATAATGCTTCCTATTTCTCAGGAAACGCTATATATGATTTCGCTATTAAGAGGGGGTTTAAACTGAAGTATTCTGCTAATTATTATCCCCAGGGAAATGGTTTAGCCGAATCTACTAATAAGAATCTCATCAAAATCATTAAGCGAACTGTTGAACAGAATCATAGAAACTGGCACAAATCTTTGGTGTTTGCATTATGGGCTGATAGAATAACACAAAAGGCTTCTATAGGTTCCTCCCCATTTAATCTGGTATATGGAAAAGAAGCAGTATTGCCTACAAATCTTGTTCTGCCCTCTTTGGCCCTAGTACAGTACATTGAAGAGACTCCTTCTTCTTCTATCCAGCTTAGACATGACCAAATTCTCAAATTAGAAGAAGAGAGGGAAATAGCCAAAATCACTCATGCCAAACATCAACAAATCATCAAAGCATCTTTTGACTCAGCCTCATCCGGTTCAAAACAGTTTCAAGTCGGAGACTTAGTTCTCAAATGGGACAAGGCCCATGAAGATAAAGGTAAGCATACCAAATTTTAGAAAATGTGGCTTGGACCATTTCAGATCTATGAAAAGATAGGCCATTCAACCTTTATATTGCAAGACTTATCAGGGGTGAGAGATTCTCTCCCTGTTAATGGCCTGATCTTGAAGAAATTCTTTAATTGAGAAGGTAATCCCTTCTCCTCTTTGTAGATTTGTGTAGTTTGTAGGATTTGCAAGAAATAAAATTGTAGAATAGCTTCCATTGACCTTTTGCTGTGTTTGAGAAAGTTGTCTCACAAAAATAATATGAATATTTTCTTTTAGATAATAGAACCCTCAACCTAAAGGGAAAATTTCTAGGAAATTAGATATCTTTGTGTTCTAAAAATGACAATCCAACTTTTGAAGACTCCTCTCAAAAATGTAAAAGTTCTGTGAATCATTTTCTGTTTTCAAAACTGGTCTCCAAAGGTTATCCATTTTAAGATAGAAACTAACCCATTTTCAGCATCTTCAACTCTTTACCTGTCATACATTTGCTCTTAAGGAGAAGATTGTTCACCCCATTCACTAAAGTCTATGATTACTCAGAGTGTAATTCTAAAATATAAAAGATTAAAGATAAGAGGTCATATTACAAGCCTGCTTACCATGTTCATAGGAAAATAGTTTGACTGACATTACCAATACTGCCTATCAAAACAGGGTAATGGCTTGAAATTACAAGACAAGGGGTCTCATCACGAGCCAGCTTGTTCAGTTAAATTACTACCAGTGAATGGCATTGTCAACAGCTGGCCACCAAACCAGGACAATGGCTTTTTATCTTATCAAGGACAAAGAAGAAAAAGGAAATGAAATACAAAATATGAAAAATTGTTTTGGATTCATTCTGCTAATTACACTCTTATGTGAATGGAAAAGTAGACAATAATATGGTTAAAAGGTATCCCTGTCGAGACTATAAACGTTTGCTGGAAACAGAGGCTCTACCTATGACAAAGGGGTTAATTATAAAAGCTGATTTGGGAAAGTTTTTGTTTTATCATTATAAACCAACAAAGGCCTATTTTAAAAACTTAAAATGTATTTATTTTCTTGAAACTAAAAGGGGAGGAAGTTAACAGAATAAGTTCACTTTGTTCAGAATGCACAGATATCCAGTTATATTAGAAGTTTCCACTTCTGATCGAGATTCTATTTTGGAAAAGCTTAAGTATTTTTATCAGTTTCAGAGATTACTGGTTCTTCCAGCGAATCGCCAATTGTTGTGCTCTACAACAACCCGCCATTTCATATCATTTTTATTCACAAATGTTAACATATGGAATGGGTCCCTTTTAAAGTTTGATTGGCATCAAAATATCTTGTTGATTCAAAAAGGCCTTATAATCAAATGAGTTTATGTATTTAAGCCTTTTGAATAATTGTGTTCCAATAATAAAACAATCTTTTGTTATTGCGATAAAGCGATCGCAAGATCGCATATCGCAATGACATGAGAAACACATTGTTGTGGTATCTTGATCTCCGCCGATGCGATGTCGCTATCGGCGATCGGCTATCGGCGGTGCCTCATGTGGTAAAAACGCTTTAAGTTATAAGCTCCGACCCGATGCGATTTCGCAATCGGCAGTTGGCAGCACCCCATGTACCCTAATAAGGCGCCCAGGTCCTACCCCCGATGCGATGTGATATCGGCGATCGGGAAGTCAGGGAATCACTTTATATGCACCCTCTTGCGCTAGTCCGATGCGATGTCGCAATCAGCGATCGGCGTTCCCGAAAAGTCATCACGTAAGGATCTAAAAGTTATATTGTTATCCGATTGATAAAGCGCGAATTCCAAAAAAGCCGTTAAATGCAGGGATAAGGTGATGTATTTGTATTTAAAACCTTGCCCCTTCGATTAACGAACACCTGCGCTCAACCGCCAAAATATCTATTGCACGCTTAAGGGGGTCATTCAGCCGGAAAACAGTGTAATAATCATTTAATGAGTAGCAGGCCTTAAACGACCATTAATGCATCTGCAATATCTTCCCAGTGATTGGATCCACAGCCACTTTTGAGAATTAATCTCAGCACGCTTCAAATGATATATCTTTCCCGCTATGGATTGTCATTGTTATATTTCTTTGTTACGATTTCTCTTGCATTTGTGTAGAATTCATCTGTCGAGAGAAGCTTGAGCAAGATGGGGAAGAAATCCAAAAGGACTGCGGGCTCCGCTGCTACATCTGTTGCAGGTCAAGCTGCTGTAGATAAGAAGAAAGGTTTAATTTCAGACACTACATGCACTGGTCTTACCAAGACTACATGGCAGGGCACTTATAATCTATTAGAGGCTGAGCAACCAAAAGTGACGGTGACGGAAGCTAGTGTGGACGTGTTAAGGAAGTCCGATGCTACTCTTAAAGACTTGGCCGACTCTTTCCTTCACAGGATAGCGGCCAGAGAACAAATTCTTCCCTACACTGATGTAGTGCGATGGGCAATTGAGGAAATCCCAATCCACGACAGAACGTTTATCACAAGGGATGGGAGGATTTTCGGGTCGTTCAAGCCAGAGCATCTAAGGCAGATGTATCATTTGCCCGAGCCGGAGAAAATCTACAACAAAGCTTTCGTGGAGAAATTTGCAGCCGACAATGAAGTGCAATCCGAGCCCATTAGGGATTGGAGGCAGAATCTAGCCAAACACAAGCACGAAACCTCTGGTAAGTACTCAGTCGATTCTTTGGCTTCTCCCTATTGCTATGCAGGGATTATGATGTGTAGGCTATGGGGATTACACGACTCGGCTAATTTTGACATAGATATGGTTCCCCTAATGGAAGCAGCTGTTAATAGTATAATCATGGATTGGGCCACCATTCTCTCTGATAAGTTGGCCGTAGCTGTTCGTGACTTTAGAGCCAATTCCGTAGTCACCGAAAGGAAAATCCCACCATTTTATTATAGTGCTTACATTATGGATACATTATGTTTTAATTCTGAGTTTCCCATCCTCGGTTGGAGGTGGACCACCCAAGACCCCTCACCCATTCATTTATACCACCAGAAATTGTGGACGTCCTCTTACAAGGACCATTTGTATCAAATTTGCAATGGTTTTATGGTTCCCATTCATTATTCCATTTTTGATAGGCCCATTCCCAAAATCTCCTATCTGGCTTCCTTCGACTTACCAGCTGTAGCAAGTTGGTTCGGAGAAGAGCATTTTACCTATGTTAGGGTTTGCGGGAGTCAAGCCAAGCCGCATGTTCTCCCTTTATATGTTCCAGACAAATTGTTAGCCCGAGAAATCTCCTACCAGATTATGGTCGAGAGCGTTACACAAACTCTCAAGAAAGAAAAGAAGAGGGGCTGGCCCTCTTTTCCCTTAAGAATTGGTGTTTTTACTCTGCATGATCTCAAGCATGCAGAAAAGGAGGCAACAAAGATGCAAGCTTTATCCCTGGCCACTATCCCAAACAGACTCTATGATCCAAAGAAAACTGCTTACACTGCCTTAGAACAGGCCAAACTGACAAAGATTGACCATCAAGAAGATGTGTTTGATGACCTGTTCGTCGCCTCCGAAACAATAGGCCATGCCAAAGAGCTTGCTAGAATGAAATACAATGATGAGAATTTAACTGAGTTCAATAAACTTAGAGAGCAGAGGTTGCAAACTCTGCCTCTAGATTTATTGTCAACAACCCCAGCGTCTTCTTCAAGCGAGCCTGGTCGGCAACAGATGAGCCAACCTCCTGCTACAACAAAAGAACAAAAGAAGCAAAGGAGGAGAGGCAAAAGAAGCTGCAGGCAGAAAAGCAAAGAAAAGAACAGGAAGAGAAACAAAAGAAAGAACAAGAAGAGCAGCAGAGAAAAGAACTAGAGGAGCAGCAGAGGTTAGAACAAGAAAAAGAGCGGAGCAAATCCCAGACAGAGCAACATAAACAGACCTCCAATGATCCCGAATTGCTTAAATAATGGAAGCAATTCGATTCCATTATCAGAGGAACGGAGGTCTCCAAGGATACAGACACCTCTAAAACAAGCGATACACCAGATATCACTTCTTCTCAGGTTCTAAGCGGAACCAGCAGCCCACCCATTTCAAAGGATGTTGAGGTAATTACTAAGGACCCTTCCGATCAAATTGTTCTCCAGGTGGAACATATTCCTCCCCTGGATGTTTTGTACAGCCCAAGGCATAGAGCAGTTGTTAAGCGATCAAGGAAGAGACGAAAGCTTGATCAACCTTCTATCTTTCCTGAGCAAACAGTCACAGGCAATGTAGTATGGAAGGAGGAATTGGACCCCTCCTATGATCTAACAAAGCTGTCGCAATATGCAGGGGCTTATTCTACAACGACTGTTGATAAGGCATCGGAGGTAAGTCTTCTATTGAAGACTAAGGACCAGGAAATTTTTGCATTACAGGCAGAAGTGACCGAGGCGAAGCACAAGGCAGCGCAAGCAGAAGAATAGTTGCTGGCACAACAGCAAGAAAACAATTTATTAACCCAGCAACTGCAGACCGAAAAGCAGAGGATCGACCAAAGCACAATCCAGAAGCAGAAAGAATTGTCGGAGGCATTGGCACAGTTGAGAACAGCGAATGAACTGATGATAAAATCAAAAGACGAGCAAATAGCTCAACTATTAGCACAGCTCAAAGACATCAAGGGAAACCAGAAAGTGGAGGATTTCAGAGCCGAGGCATCTCAGATAAACAGTGCATTAATATCTCAGATTAGGCTCCTGTGCCGACAACTCACTGAGGCAGAACCATTATGCGAGCTAACTACATCAGTGTGTCAGCAGGTAGAGAAGGCCAGAAATGAGCTAGATCAAGCTGAAGAAACCATAGTCGGCTATCTTGATTGGCAAGATTCTGACGTGGGAAAAGCAGCGAACTTGCCCAGAATCCATGAGACATACAAGGACATACTCTTCACGGAATGGCACACTCAAGTGATGAAAGCGGAAAGGGCTGCTTCAAGATGTAAATTAATTGCTAGCAATATGGTTGATTTAGTCAACAATACACTTTACTTGGCAAACATGATCTCCCAGTGCACACCTGGGAGCATAACAACAGCAAACATGATTGAGCAAACAAGTTATCATGAATTGGAGGAAAAGGGAAGGTTAATCGCTGGAGTAAAAACTTTGACTTCCGAGGCATATTGGCTCTTTCTGATCAAGCCACACACACAAAGGTCGACCCTCAAGTGTTTAACAGATGCTCTCGGATGCATAATCCCCGATATTCAAGATGCCACATATGGTGCCCAGCTCAGTTCGCGCCTCAACAAACCGCCGGAAGTAGAGCCAATGCTGGCGATATGTCAGCTCAGGTTTAAAGGCAAAGAGCCTACTTGATGAATCATTGCCGCCGACTACCAGATCGCCAAGGAAGATGGGAGAAATATTAATTGATGCCAATTTAATAGCTTTTCAGTTTCTTAGATATTTAGATTAGCTTAGTATTTATAGACCCTTTCATGTTTTTAGAAAGGGTCGTAAAATTTTGTAATAGACTTAAAGGCTGAAGTTTGCACTATTGTGCTTCAGCCTATATTCCTTTGTGAAACTCGACCAATGGTTCTTAATTTAACGGGAAAGCTGTTTTATGCAATTGCGCACTATTGTCTCTTGTTTGGAATGCTTTCTGAGTTGAAGGAAGGACTGCGACGTAGCGATTAATATACTGGAGTGATAAACAGCTTACATGGTACTTTTATCTGCATCTGTGTTCATTCCTCTTATATGAGTTGCTGTGTTATTATTTTTGCTATTATTGAATATATGTATGCGCTGTAACAGCAAATCTCCATTGCATTCCACTATTGGATGTTTTGTGATATGCCTTTTCTTTTAATCATGCATGTATCAATGATATGAATGACAAAGTGTAGTAATTCGCTGTTATCGCTCTGCATTACTAATTATGCAGAGCAATCTTGAATGATTTAAACATCTATGTTTTAGCGTTAGAATCATCTATATGCCTGCCTTGAAGCACAGATTATCAAACGCTACGCTTTGAAAATTGATAAGTCCCGGGATTAGATTATAGTTAGTATATTTCACCGATAGTTTTAGTTGTTCGCATATCACTAGCATAATCTATAAGTCACTCATCCATCCCATTTTATCTATTTCTGGGAAACTGGTCCCATTATCCCCAGTCGGAGCCACTATTCCAAACGGAAAAGGAGCTGTACTAAGGTCCGGACCGGGTGGTTTCCCCTATGTTGTTGCAGCGTTTTCCGAGGCATCAACACAACCATGACCATTTTGTAAGTTTGGACTATGATTCGGAATGGTAGATTAGATGGTAAATGGGGTCTGCCTCGTAGATTCCAATCGAACGAAACGACTAGGTTGCTTGGAGGTGGGACCGAATAAATGGCCGGATACAACTCTGACAAATTTCCTTCCTGTAATAAAGGAATGGGCAGATTACCCCTATGTTCATCAGAGTCTGTGTTTACGAAAAGAATTTGAATGGTGTCGTTCTCATTCTCTTTGGTGACTGTATCATCTGAAGGTAAATCTTCTGAAGTCAAGATGGAGTCAACTGTCGTCTCGACCTGCTGACTTTGGTCTAACATGGACTCAGAGGGTTTATCTTCAATGATAGGTGCTTCGACCGACAACAAAGGTGGGTCAGTCGGATTTTCAACTAGCAATGGATTCAGCAAGAGTTTCTTGTATCCAGGAGGGAGTCACTGCGGTGATGCAGGATGATTATCCAAGAATCTTTCAGCTTCATATAGGAAGGGACAATGATGGAGGGCATGATCACCTTCACACAGTCTGCAGGGAAATTTAGATTTTCCTTTCTGTCCGTTGACTTTGCTTTCACTAGTTGACTGTGTACTTTCAACATGATCGTTAGAGGTTGACGACACCAAATTGTGCAAGCGAGGAGACCAGTCCCTTAAGATCCGTGGGATGCAAGGAAAATCTCAGTGATAGTGGTCTCCTTTGCAGATGACACATGGAGATTTAGGTTAGGACAGTGCAGTGTGTGGATTTTCCTAGACGATACATGATTGCCCCTTTTTGTCGTTGGCTCCTTCTTCTTCTTCTCAGTTACTTGGTTTTTAGTTTTACTATCTTCACCAAGCGAAGCGGAAGAAGGAGAGGGAGAGACAAATGAAGTAGAAGGTTTGGGGGGAACTTTGGTATCATCTAGTTGCTGATTTGATTGTTTAGGAATCATGGTGCTTTGAATGACAGAGGTCGAGAATAGCCATATCGGCAGACCAATTGTCAACCCTGTAAGGGACAATGTGGCCATATGAGGTGCACCAACATCTCCCCAAGAGGAGAAAGGACTAGGATTTCCCTGGGTTGGTGGACTCCATTTTCTCAACCTAATACCAATGAGGGAACAGTGATGTTATTCTGATTACAATCAATTTTATATGCTTTGACACAACTTGCTTTCTCAATTTTTAAGAGTCGAGAAAAAGCTAAAGATGACTCTAGTCACCTTCGATTTTTAATGAGCCTAAAGTGACAAGTGCTCAGATACCTTTTCCTTTAAGGAGTTTGAAAAGGAATGAAAGTGACTACTCTGGAAATATAGACAGAGGGATTACCAAACCAATCACAAAACTGTAGAATACTTTTTACAGTATGACAGTCAATCTTCCTGAATGTTGTGTTCAGTGCATTGCGATTGATAGGGTGGCAGACACGGCTTCCTAAGGATAAAGGATATAGCCTATTGTGGTCTCCCAATATATACTCGACGGTACGTGGGATCACAAGTCCGTAATGGCACTTGTCGTCTCAAAGAGGAGGAATCACCCAACCTATGATGAAAGCGACAGTTACCAGGCTTTATAACGCTGGAATACATCTCTAGCCTAGACTTCTACATGTTGTGCGTTAGGTTCCAAAGTGTTTTTATGTTCATTAAATTTATTTTACAACTGATCTTTCTTAAGAAATTTGCCTTTCAGGTTCACCGCGTGATGCAGATATACAATTCCTAAAATGAAATCTAAGATGATAAACAGTGGTTTAATGTTCTTTTTGCAATGAAAATCCTAGCTACTAAGGAAAGAGAAATAAAATTCTTTCAACATAGAGTAGAGAGCACACACTAGATACACTGTCCTAAATCACAATCAACAAGCAGTCTAAATGAAAATGCACATGCATGTATTTGTTTTCTGCTTTCTTATTGTGTGAATGACAAAAAGAATGCCAAGCACAAATCTGAATTATATCTTCTTTCAAAGCGACAGTACTAACGATTTTCTTTTAAAAAAAAAAACAAAAGGGAGACAAGATGACTCTTTGTGATTTTGAATTGAAAACTGCTTTCGACACTTGAAGTACTATTAATTCAGATCAAATACAAGAGTAACAATGTAATCAACTATAAAAAAGAGAAGGATTCTTTTCCTTGACTGAAAATGACACTTGCGACACTTTCAAATCAAAAGACAACAGTTCGATTAAGCTACCATTTTGTAAATGAGAACTGTGAATGGTGAAAAATACATAAAAACATTCACAAATATTTGCACAATGGAGGTTGGATGATGCAAAGAAAGGGGGTTTCAACAATGGTCTACTGATCACAGACAGCAAAACTCCTTAATAAAGCTGAAGAGAGTGAAGAAAAACCAAAATCTGGAGGCAGAACTAGTCTTGTCTAATCATCGCACCTGTAACATAGGGAAACAGGGATGCATCCCACCTACTGCACATGGGAGGTGCGATGCATCTAGATTGCCAAGAAGAGAAGGTGTGATGGTCCAGGGATGAGAATTTAACTTGGTTTTTTGTCATAGTTTGTAGCCTAGTTCAGGGATTTAGGCCAAGCAAATGATAGTCAGTAACTACAAAGTATAGGGGCCAATCTAATGAGGTTATTCAAGCTACAAAGTATAGTCAGTAACTACAAAGTATACTTTGCACTTGCATAGCAAATGCAGTTCGAAGGCTAGCTGGCTTAAGTTCAAGCTCCGTCTATGGTTTACGAATCAAACAAATAGAGACAAGAAATCAAACTAATCGCTCCCCAGCGGAGTCGCCATTTTGTTATTGGGAAATCTAGTGCCTATTCAGAGCTGCAAGTCCCACTAAGATAGGTAGCTATCTTAGAAACAAACAGATTAAGGTCACTTGTTTTTCCTTTACAAGAGAGAGATGAGAAAGAAGCAGAGAGTACCAACCTTAGTCTTCCGCTTGGCTCCTTGCTTGTTTCCTTTCCCCTTTGACAGAATCTCGCCACTGCTTCCTTACTTGTCCCACTTCAAAGAGCACTTGTAGATTCACAGCAGCATAATACCATCAAAGAATAGAGATCTTTCACTGTAAACAATATAGGATCAGATATATATTGACCATACAAATGCATATATCAACACAATATTCAGAGATACACAAGAATATGGAGGAAAACTCAAATAAATTTATTAGTAAAAGTAGTAGAAGAGAGGATTACAACCACTTGGTCTGACCCAATGCCATCCTCCCAGCTTGAAAGCCCTCTTCACCTCACACAAAGCAAGATCACCCAACAATGTCTTCAAAGAGAAACCAACAACACCTCTTTGCAAATTACCAAATTCCAACCTCTGGATCTCTGGGATGAGGGATCCATTTATAGATATTTGCAGGGGGGTGAGTCAGCTTCTGGGATTTTGATTAGTGTCATCTCTCTGATAGTTCTTGGTTCCATTTGGAGATTTCATGATCTCCTACTCATCCTTGGGTGAATTCAGGGAGGCAAGTGTCAAATGAGCAGCTTCTAGAAGATTCTCAAGGTCTCCACCTAGCAAACTACTTGTGCCATTTGTCTACTCTCGCTCATCACACCCTACAGAAGGTCTTTCCAGTATTCATCGCATGTTTTGCATGTGGCAGGTGAGATGCATCGCACCCTTTGCACTAGGCAGTCTATATGGTCCTGCTTTGACCAGTTATGAGTGGTTTTTCATGGAAAACTTCTGGGAGATGATGTAATCAGCTGACCTTGCTCCTTTAGGGTATGAAACAAAACTTTTAGGGACTTAGAAGCCCTTGCTTTATGGACATATGTGATTGGGGTTGCAGTGCCCAAATATGTCTATAACATATGTCTTCGATATCCTCCTCCTCTGCTTCTAGGTTTATAGCCTTTCCTTTCTCCTGGGAAATGGACTTTGGTGGGTTTCGTCTTAGAAATGCTCATACCGATATGGCTGTCTACTTACCTTTCTTGTCTTTCACAATCCCCTTGGCCGGGATTGGCTTCGGTCTTGGTGTTCTCAGAGATTTAGGGATCTCTTCCAGTACTTCAGCCACTTCTGGGGCAGCTACTCTAACCCCCATATCAATCTCTTGCACATTCTCCTTAGCGGCCACTCCTTCAGTGTCCATAGCTCCTACATGTGTCGACATGATGTTATTCACTAGTGCTTGTGTATCCTTTGACAATTGTTCAAACATTGGAGTCACTACTAGATCTTGAAGGAATTCATAGTTCATGTGCACCTGAGAGCGCAACAACTCAATTCTCAAAATACCAAGTGTTTTTAGTTGGACAACCACTTGTAATTTATAGGGCATTTTGAATTCAAATCCGACTGTTCCCCCCGAAATTGGTTCATTAATGCCGGATTAGCGGTATATTTTCAAGGATATAAGCCATAAATTTCATCTTAAATGCCGGCCACCCACTCCATTTGGCCTCAATTCTGCCATATTTTCTTGAACAGTGACTTTAAGGGTCACTTTTCGATAGACCTGCACGATTTCTCCCTTGGTAGCATAGCTCCCTCCGGGCTATCGTGGACCTAGTGACATGTCCTTGCTTTGCACCATCTTCCCATCGCACAGCTCGCCCACTCGGGTAGTGAATTTTATAGTCCTATGCCTCCTTTCAGATGCCTGGAGCACTAAGACTGTGCCACTTTCATTTAGTCACATGGTCAAACCGCCGATGTATGGCTTCAAGTGACTTCCATTCACCTTTCGTGGGAAGGTTTCTCCTTTTAACTTGACTAGTTGTACCGCTCCTCCATCGGTAATCTACTTAATAACATAAGGCCCTAACCAGTGCATCCTGAATTTCCCTGGAAATTTATGAAACTTACTATCATATAACAAAACTAGGTCATTTACCTTAAATGTGTGCAACTTGATGTGTTGATCATGCCATGCCTTTTTGAGTTGCTTCTGGACCTGCTAGTGAAATCCAACCAAAAATCTTTCTTCTTCGAGCTCATCGAGTTGTGCGAGCCTCTCCTCTAGGGCTTCATGATCTATCATACTTATGAGCGCTACTATGCATAGACTAGGTGGGATGTATTCCATAGGCATTACCGCTTCTACGCCATACACAAGCCTAAAAGGGGTTTTTCCAATCAACTTCTTGCATGTCATTCGATAATCCCACAGTACTACAGGTATGCGTAGGTCCCAATCACTTCGCTGAGCATTACAGACCTTGGCCAACATGTTTTCGAGCACTTTGTTGATTGCCTCCACTATTCTGTTATCTTGTGGGTGATAAGGTGTGCTCTTCTGGTGGTATACCTGAAATTCCTCCGTCACCACACTGATCATCTCATTTAGGAAGTGCATACCATGATCACTCATCAAGATCTTCAGACATCCAAATCATGTCAGTACATGCTCAAATAGGAACTTCACAGCAATCATGCCTATGCAATCCTTCATTGGCTGCTCTTCTACCCAACGAGTCAAATACTCCATCACAGTGATAATGTACCTTGCTCCTGTCTTCCCTTTTCACTGAATGGGTACTACAAAATCTATCGCCCACTTCTCAAAGGGTTGCAACATCATTTGTGGATTCAAAGGAATTTCATCCCTCCACGATGGCCTGCCCATTCTTTGACATACATCACATGCTTTGCAATATAATTTTGAATCCTGATGAAGGGTTGGCCACCCCAACCCTGCGCATAGAATCTTCTACGCAGTTTCCCTCCCTGCATAATGCCCTCCAATGACACCCCCATGAGCATCCACGAGGGTGCTGCTTCTTTCGAACTCAGGTACACACTGTCACAATATCTCATCAGTTCCCATTTTGTATAGATGCGCAACAATGACAGAGAAATATTCCACGCACACCACTAATTCCTTCTTTTGCTGGACAATGTGTCCTTCCAGCACAATTCCTGTTGTTAGGAAGTGTATTATATCCTCGAAGTGACCATCCGCAACATGCACTGCAAATATATACACGTTAGGCAATCCTTCATCCAAGTTAGTAGGTTCCTCTCCCGCTTCGATGCGCAACAGATGATGGGGTCCCATGTTCAATCATCCAGGCTTCACACAACTTCAAAATCATACTCCTGTAACAATAAGAGCCATATGTAGATTCTACACCCTAAGAAAGGCTTATTAACCAGGTACTTCAGCGCAAAGTGATCTGTATACATCTCAAAATGGCCTCCTAGCAAGTAGTGTCAATACTTTTAGAGTGTATACACAATAGCTAGCCCTTCGCACTCAATGGTGGAATAGTTCTTCTCTGCTTCGGATAACATACGGCTTGCCAATGCGATAGGATGGTCCAAGCCTTCTCCGCCAACCTGTGTTAGTACTACGCCCAGCGCTATAAACGACGTGTCGACATGTACATGGAACTCTTTCTTCCAGTCCGAGAAGACTAGAATTGGTGCAATAACCATCTTTTCTTTCAATATATCCAAGCTCTTCTTATAGTCATCATTCCAGCAGAACGTGACATCCTTCTTCAACAATTTTTCCATAGGCGCGGTGATCTGGGCATAACTTTTGATAAAATTTCTTTAATATCCTGTATGTCCCAGAGTAGTGTGCAACTGTTTCACATTCCTCAGTTCTTCCAAGTTCAGTTTGACCATGATCTTCATAGGGTCTACCATGATTCCCTATCTGCAAACCACATGCCCCAATAGGTTCCCAAAAGGAACGCAAAACAAACACTTATTAAGATTGAGCATGATCTGGCATCTTTGATAGTTATCCAGCATTAGGTGCAAGCTTGCTACATGGCGCTTAACCAACCCAACTACAATCAAGTCATCAAAATATACCTTCAAGAACTTATGAATAAATTCTTTGAATGCTGCAATAACCACGTGCAAGATGATTGGAAGTGCATTCTTCAATCCAAATGGCATTATAGTGTATTGAAAACAGCCCCACTCAGTCACAAAGGTTGTCTTGCTCCTATCCTTTGGTGCGATTTTGATTTAGTGGTACCCAGAGAACCCATCAGTGAATGAATATGCTTCTTGTCTACCTACATTATCCAACACAACACTTGATTCGTGAACAAAGTCGAGAAAGAATCATGCACACAAGCGTAATTCAATTTTCTGAGATCCACACATATCCTTACCTCATCCTTCTGCCTTCTTCTCTTGCACCACCATTGTGATTACCCAATATGATTCTTCCACAAGCTCAATGATGCTTGCTATGAACATCTTGTCTAGTTCTAAGCAAACCTTCTCCTTATATTTTGGATTGAGATGGTAAGGCCTTTGCTTAACTGGCCTCACGTAAGGCTTTAACGTTATCTTCATCATTCCTAGGTCCCCAATTATTCCTTTCAGATCCATAAACTTGGTAGGGAATAAGTCTTGGTATTCACGAAGTAATTCAATGACCTTATCCATTGTCGCGTCATCCCAGTAGTCTCCAATCTTCGCTAATTTGGGTTCTGCCTCCATACCAATGTTTACTTGTTTTGTTTTTAGCGGCGTGGTTATATGAAGATTCTAAATTTGCGACCCTTGAACCTCATAGTGACCTTTTGTTTCTGGAATGTTAATCCTCCGCAGATCCTCATCCTCTTCTTTAGCAGTTGCATTATAGCATTCTAGCATGCGGCTCAGCTGAGTAGCCCATTCAGACTAAGCCAGGTCTAAAGGATCTTGTTGTATCCTAAAGATAGCTGCTTCCACCTCTTGTAGCTCTTCATTAATATTAGCAAACCCATCCTCAAAACTGAAGGTCATCATGAATCCTTCATGTAGGACATCCCATTCGCCTGTCCCATGATGAAGCTCTATTTCTATATACCAATTCATTGGGATATCATCGAGGTATGACAAAACATGTGCACCCACTCAAGTTGGTGCTTTTCTCCAAAGCCTAGCTCCATTTGGCCAGATGTGCACGCAGATCACTCTGCCTGTCATACTTGTATGTTAGTCACAACTTAGGCTTCCCAAATTGTGTTCTCATTGTAGGAATTTACAGGGTAAGTTCCTCAGACAGAACACCAAAGGACACCGCTCACAAACAGATCACAGATCAATACACTAGTATTTTGACGTGGTTAAAACCCTCAAAGAGGGAAACAGTCAACGGCCTGAGCCAACGCGGACACTTCAGGCAATTTATTAATAAAAGAAGGAACATTTACATATGCTTCTCTTATAGATGAATTACCCTACAAATGACCCTCCATGCTCTTTAAATAGAGATCATGGACCAATCGGGTGTTAAGCCACGGATCAAGTGTCGATAATACCAAGGAGAGAATGAACTGTCGGATCACTACATATCTTGACCGTCAGATTGTAAGTTACAAAATGTACATGGTAAAGAAACACACTTTACCTAACTCTATACCTAACTCTATACTAGACCAAGTTGTGCTTAACTATTTCCTATGTGTCGGAATATCCTAACATCCCCCCTTAAGAACAACTTGGGATAGGATTGAAGGATTTACAAATATGACACAATAGGAGAAGGAATGAGGCACTAGAGCCTATCCCCCCTTAGTGACAACTTCCTGAACTCCAACCATAAATCGATGTTTAGTGAACTTCGCCTCTGTGAGAGCCTTTTTGAAGATGTCTGCAACTTGATCATCTGTTGAACAATATTGCACTTCAAGAACATGGTCATGAATGAGCTTTCTGATGAAGTGCATGTGCAGTTCAATGTGTTTGCTGCACTGATGTTGGACTGGATCTTTGCATAGCTGAATGGCACTTTGATTATCACACCAAAGTGTAGTCAGATGCTGCTGCTGACAGCCAAACTCTGACAGGATCTGACGAAGCCACAAGGCTTCCTTACTAGCTTCTACGGCACCACGATACTCTGATTCTGCTGAAGAAAGAGAAATGGTACCTTGTTTCTTGCAAGCCCATGTAATGGGCCCTGAACCAAGAGTGAACACATAACTTGCAGTAGACTTTCGATCATCAGGGTCACCAGCCCAATCAGAATCAGTGAAACCAACCAATAGAGGAGATGCTTCAGCACTGTAATGAATCCCAAACTGAACTGTACCTCGAACATAACGAAGTATTCTTTTAGCTGCTTTCCAATGACTTTCACGTGGGTTTTGCATAAACCGAGCAACAAGGCCAACAGCAAAGGAAAGGTCAGGACGAGTATGGGTTAGATACAAAAGTTTTCCTACAAGTTGATGGTATAAGGTAGCATCAACTTCAGGAGAAGTACAAGTGACTGAAATTTTGACTCCAAACTGAAAGGGAGAAGGGGCTGGCTTACAGTGTTCCATGTGAAAATGGCGTAGAATATCACAGACATACTTGGATTGGGAAAGGGAAATACCTTTCTTCGATTGCAAGACTTGAAGACCAAGAAAATAATGTAAGTGTCCTAAGTCTGTCATTTCAAACTTCATTTTAAGGCTAGACTTCACATGGTTTATAAGGTTGGGATCACTACCAGTCAGGATAAGATCATCAACATAAAGAATAAGAATTATAAGAGACTTTCCCACTTTCTTGGTGTAGACAGTATTGTCAGAATGACACCTAGAAAAGCCATTTTCTAAAAGAAAGCTATCCATTTTGGCATACCAAGCTCGAGGAGCTTGCTTGAGACCATAAAGGGATTTCTTAAGCCGACATACAAGGCTGGAGTCTGTTTGTATAAAGCCAATAGGTTGTTCCATATAGATTTCTTCATGTAAGTCCTGATGCAAGAAGGCGGATTTAACATCCATCTGATGGACTTCCCATTTGAAAGAGGCAGCAAGGGAAAGAACAAGGCGGATAGAGTTCATTTTGGCAATATGGGAGAAGGTTTCAGTATAGTCAATGCCTTAAACTTGTGAAAAACCCTTAGCAACAAGACGAGCTTTATGTTTATCAACTTTCCCATCTGGTCCATACTTGGCTCTATAAACCCATTTGCATCTAACAAGTTTTCATCCCTTTGGTAGAGGAACAAGATCCCATGTATCATTTGCCAATAATGAATGATATTCTTCATTCATAGTTGCTTCCCAATCTGGATGGCCTGAAGCTTCTGCAAAGGTGTCAGGATCATAATTCACTGAAGCTTGAGCCAGTAAAGAAGAGGCTCTCTCGAACTGAGAACGTGTACGTCACTGATCTGTAGGATCACCAACAAGATCACCTGCTACATCCTGAGTAGCACAGACCCATTTTGGAAGCTGAGGAGCTGAAGGAGGATCCTGAGAAGGTGGGGGAGGATTTTCATCCTCGCTTTCATCATCTGAAGAAGAAATATTTTCAAAAGTAGAAGAGATAGGGAGAGGTGGCACATCCGCCGAACTAGGCTCGCAGACCGATATATTTTCAGCAAAATTTACATCTCTTCTAATGATAACATTTTTGGATTTAAGTGGAATAAGTCTATATCCTTTGACATCTTCAGAATATCCAACAAAAATACATTTTTCACTCTTAGGTTCTAAAGCTTTATGTTTCTCATCTGGAATATGGGCCCATGCTTCACTTCTAAAAACACGAAAGTGACTTACATCTGGTTTGATTGAGCTCCATGCTTCTTCTGGAGTGATATTCTTTAAAACCTTAGTAGGAGTGCGATTTATTATGTAATTTGCACAGTTAATTGCTTCTGCCCAATAATTAAGACTAAGTCCTTTAGATTGAAGCATACAATTAGCCATTTCCTTTAAGGTGCGATTCTTCCTTTCAGCTACACCATTTTGTTGTGGAGTATATGGAATAGTATGTTGCATTTGAATTCCATTCTCAGTGCAAAAGTTGATGAATGTGTTTTTAACATATTCTCTGCCATTATCAGATCTTAGCTTAAGAATTTGATGTCCAGATTGTTTTTCAAGAAAGGCCTTAAAGGCCAAGAACATGTTAAATACTTCACTCTTGAGTTTTAAGAAGTATACCCAAGTGCGTCTGGAGAAATCATCAATGAAAGTTAAGAAATACTTGTAGCTAGAGAATGAAGCAACTGGAAGTGGACCACGTAAATCACTATGCACGAGCTGTAAAGGGGATGAGGCGTGCCAAGAGGCACGTTTTTCAAAACTATCCCGATGATGTTTTCCGAGTACACATCCGGAACAAACACCATCTCTGCAAGATACCATTGGAAGACCTGTCACCATATTTTCTTTACATAGATTCTAAAGAGAGTGATAGTTTAAGTGACCAAATCACTCATGCCAAAGTTTGCTCACTTCATCATTATGAGAAACAAATACTGAGGGAAGATTTGATGACCCAAAGTTGTGAAACTTATACAACCTTGTAGAATCATCAACAATGCCAGTAGCTAAAATCTATTTAGGATCTCTTAGGTCCTTAATTACAACATCGTGAGGTGAAAATTCAACGATTTTACCTTCACCTGAATGGGTTATCTGATATATAGATAGAAGGTTGTAGGATAAGGTTGGAACACATAATACATCATTAAACTGACCATTGTCTAGATGAACAATTCCAATCCCTACAACACTAAGAGATCTATCATCACCAACATATATAATTTTGGTGTTACAATCATTTAAAGAAGAAAACATGGCTTTTTTTTTGGCCATGTGATAAGAAGCTCCAGAATCAATGAGCCACTCATGAGAATGAGAAGAAGAAGATACATTTAGTGCATAGCCAGACCGAGATGCTTGACAACCACATGCAGAAAGTGCCATTCCTGAAGATAAAGTTGAAGTTGAAGATTGCTCCAAATGGATGTTATGCTTCTTCATTGTTGCTTCCAAGGCTTCCATCTTCTTAAAGCATTTGGATTCTAAGTGGCCATATCGATTACAAAAGTTGCAATGTCTATCAGTCTTCTTCCATTTGTTTTTATTTGTCTTATCATTTTGTTGAAATGATTTTTCATTTTGAGGCGAAGATTGCTTAGGACCCTTGTTTGGTTTAGGACCATTCCTTTTAGGATACGACTTCTTAGGATTCTTTGAATTTGGTTGCTGCTGGGCGGATAACGCTTTCTTAGAAGAGTTTCCAAGATGAAGAAGACCAAGGTGTAAGAGTTTTTCTTGTTCTTTTATTAAAGAATCACAAAAGGAATCAAAGGAAGGGGACTTGTAGGTTTGTCCTTGAGAAATGAAGGCTTCTCTTGTAGAATGGAAGGTGGAAACAAACAGAGAATAGGCTGGTCCCAACTTAGTAAGAATGGAGTAGATAAGGCTACTATCTTCTTTCTTAACCTTAACACCTTCCAAGAGAAGTCTAAGGGTCTTGTACTTGGACAAAAAATCTTCAATGCAAGAAAAATTATTGGGGTCCAATGTAAGCAATTCGTTTTCAAGTTGATGGGCTTTAAGTTCATTTTTAATTCCAAAGACTTTAGTAATCTATTTCATTGCTTCATCAGGAGTATCAAGTCCTGCAATATGGAATCTAAGATATGGAGAAATAGACATCCCTATAAACCCACATGCTTGGTCTTGTCTATTTTCCCATTTAGCTACCTTGTCTTCATCTTTCGGTTTGGTCTCTTGGCCTGTGGCTATTCTATAAAGACCTTTACTTCTAAGTAAATCCACAATGTAGGACCACCATTGGAAGTAGTTGGTGCCATCAAGAATAACTTGGCATGGAATTTCCATTTAAAAAAAAAACTGAAGCTATAGATGCTGAAACTAAGTGTTTTAATGGGAAGATCTTGAAAAATTAGGCTGTTTAAAAAAAAACAGTTCGGAAAACAGCTTCCGGATGAAGAAGTTATGGCTGTTTGAAGAAAATTTTATGAAGTCACCGACGAAGTGCGGGAATGTGCGGAAATGAAAAATCCGCCCCCACAAAATGGAGACTTGAACCCAAGACCTCTACTCTCATAAATTAGCTTTGCACCAAGTGAGATATACAAAAACTTTGAGAGAGAGAGAGAGGAGGGGGTTTGATGCTTTGGGTTGCGTGCTTGCTTTGAGAAAGCTCTTTTTCCCTACAAAACAAAAACACAAAACCCAACACGGACATACAAAAAAAAACGAACCTTGCGGCTCAAAGTTAGCTTTAGTCGGAAACTAAATATTTTCAAAAACGAACTTTGCGGCTTGAAGTTAGCTTTAGCCGGAAACTAAATATTTTCCTCAATGTTTCTAATTTTCCGAGATCATACTAAGGCGCAGTGGAAAAGAGCATATGCATGAGAAAAATCCTTTCTTCCTGTTTCTGATTTGCCCAGATCGCACAGAGTTGCAGGGAAAAGAGCATATGCAGAAATAAAGGTATAGATCCGGTAATAAAAAAAGATAAATAAACCGAAACTGAAATAAACGGAGAGAAAATCACTGTAAGTTGCAAATAAACACTGTATACCTCCACATCTTAAAAATGACGTAGCTAGGGCTACCAGAAACCTTTTCGCATGAAACGAAAGGGGTTCCTCACTGGAACAGATGCTCCCAACACAACAAAGTAGTCCTATCAGCCTGAAAGTAGTCAGAAACAGTAGATCTAGGAAACGGTTGTCGGATGCAGTTCTACCAGCTTTAGATTTGGATCACCAAAGGACACGGCCCTCAAATAGCTCTGATACCATGTAGGAATTTTCAGGGTAAGTTCCTCAGATAGAACACCAAAGGACACCGCTCACAAACAAATCATAGATCAATACACCAGTATTTTGACGTGGTTAAAACCCTCAAAGAGGGAAACAGTCCACGACCTGAGCCAGCACGGCCACTTCACGCAATTTATTAATAAAAGAATGAAAATTTACATATGCTTCTCTCATAGACGGATTACCCTACAAATGACCCTCCATGCTCTTTAAATAGAGATCATGGACCAATCGGGTGTTAAGCCATGGATCAAGTGTCGGTAATACTGAGGAGAGAATGAACTGTCGGATCACTATATATTGTGACCATCGGATTGTAAGTTACAAAATGTACATGGTAAAGAAACACACTTTACCTAACTCTATACCTAACTCTATACTAGACCAAGTTGTACTTAACTATTTCCTATGTGTCGGAATATCCTAACACTCATCATCCTCTTACATTTGCGCCAATTGTCAAAGCTTCCCTTGTGCATACCCCACCATCTTACGAGCGTAGTGCGCAATGCCCAGTTTAAGGCTTGGAAGCACTACTTTTCTGGTACCTCCCTTTCAAATGCATCCTAAAAGATATCTACCTCATTCAGACCATCATAAGTAGGTAGATTTATTACTTCTAATGACACACAACATAGCGACTGGGTCATCATGTTACAATTCAGCGTAGTTACTTCATGTAACTGATTCTACCAGCGTTCTATTTCTTCGTCAGAGTCCAAAGTGTAGGAACTCTCGCAATCCCATTTAATCCATCCATCTGCGGTGGGATTCACCCAATCTTGGTCTCACGTTGTTATCTTATAGATACAGTCTAGGTCATCGTCACTCTCATAATCGCGGATAGGTTCAGTGTAGCACAATCCTTCTATAGGATTGAGGGGTACTATTACGCACATCGACTTCTTCTTAAATATCATCTTTCGCTTCTTCAGATTGATTACCCCATTCATATCAATAGCCTAGTCAATTCCCAGGAGCGTAGGATAGGGATTGTTGTCATCCACTATCTCTATTACTTCAAAGTTAGCCAATTCGTTTGCTCCCACAATATCCACGATCACCCCATGCAAACGCCCCATGGGGATGATCTTCTGTTGATTCGCCATCCTTAGCTGAATTAGAGACCATTGCAGTGCACGTCTTCCCATCTATTCCCAATTCTGTTTTGGTAGGACATTCGCATCTTACCCAAGGTCTAAAATGACCTGATCCATTTCGTACTCTCCTATCTATGCGGTCAGTCTCATCTCTCGTCCCATCCTTGTTTTATGATTGCCAATCTTTCGTACTACACACAACTCACCTGGCGGATTACAACACATTTATTGATGAGTTCCTATAATCATTTCACAGCCTTACTGTCGCTCAAAAACTTCATATAGGTTTCCAGGAAAGTTGTGATCATATAGGGGTCCATCTCCTACTCAAGCTTATCCTTGCTTCCTAAGGCAGAGGCCTCAGCGAAGCTCTTCTTAGCTTCCATGAAGGTTTCACATGCGTGCTCCAAATCAAACTCAACAACTTTCGTTGGAGCTTTGTAGACCCATGCATTGTCTTCTGGCTGCTTCCCTTTGTCATCTCCCATCGCGATTCCACTTTTGAGCACTATATTTACATTTGGATCTTCTTCGCACGACCCAAACCTATCATCTGCAAGTTTTGAGTTAGCGGAGCTAGTAGCACCCCTTTGTCTCGTATCCTAACTATCAGCAAAGGACAGTCTTCTGTTTCATGATCAAACAACATGCAATACTTGCACGACGAATGTGTTGGACTAGTGCAATCACGGGCATAGTGTTATGGTCCTCTGAAATTGTAGCAAATCAACTGTCCTCGACCTCTACCAAGCCCTCCTCTGCAATTGTAGAAAATCAACTGTCCTCGACCTCTACCAAGCCCTCCTCTGCTTTAGCCTCTTCCGCGCCCCTGAAATCCATTCCACGCTATTCCCATGTTCTGGTCAAGGGGCCGCGTTTCGGCTTGAACACTATAGGCGGGAGTTCTATCCATCATTAGTTCATAGCTCCTGCAAGTATGCTCATCATGTCCTACCAACCTACAAAAGTTGTAGAATAGCTATTGTGGTGCTTGTACATACTTCTGTAGCAAGTTACAGTTATCCGTGGCATGTTTTCCAGCTATCTAACAGATAACACACCATAATGCAGGCCCCATGCTACGTCCTGCTTGAGCTTCTAGCCTTAAAGGCATTGGTCCTCCTCTTGCAATGTAGTTTACAAATACTAGGGCAATGGTCTTTATCATGACCTTAGCTCTTGCATTTTAAGCACCATACCTCCTCGCGTACCTCCGGTTGAACCGTTCTATCCTGCTTCAGACTTTGCATCTCAAGGCACAAATTCTTCAACTGCACATGGATCTACTGAACTCCTAGATTAGGATCCTACATCGGATTCTCATGTAGTCTCATGAAAATCTCCAAGCCCTCTACCTGAGTTGTTATCTTTTGCTGCGACAATGCACTCCTTAAGTGTGGTAGTAGCGAAGCCACAAACCACTCGCGATGTTGTCCATCTATAAAATTCATGTTGGCTTCACGGATTGCACATTTCAGCCTCTGGTCTAGTTCCCAAGGCGTCTCACTTGGTTGCATCGCGATCTCTTTGAATCCCATAATCGATTGTGCCTCAGATTTAGGCCTACTAAATTCCCGATTTAATGTTGCTTGGATGTCTGCTACTCCAGCATTCAGGTTATTGTTAGAGTACTTAATATACCAAGGTAGCATGCAATCTTGCAGGGAGCTAACTAGTGTTTCCTTATTTATATGATCATCTGTAACACCTTGAGCTTCCCATACAACTCTCACAACAAACCAGAATTGGTGCGGGTCCTCATTTCCCAAGCCTTTCAATAAAGGAAACTTCAATGTATTTGCCATATTAAACTGCGGTGGAGGTGGAGGTGGTACGGGTGAACTCGCAGGTGATGGTGGTGAAGTTGGAGGTGGTGTGGGTGGAGGTGGTATTCGTGGGAATCCTTGTCTTATTAACTGAATAACATTTCGTAGAGAAACCTTCGTTGTCCCTTCCTCATCACCTTGCAGAGGTGAAATCAATGGACTATACTCCATACCCTTTTGTACTTTGTTCCTGTAATTTTTTTTTCTTCACACAGTTTCGAACATCAAGGTAGCTGCATAACCCATTTTTCACACAACAACATTTTAATCCAAGTATTGAAAGATTTTATGTACTTACATTGCGGTCCTTTGAAAAAGTGTCGCTCTGCCTCGCTATAGCTGACTGAGGTGTCGACCGCGAATTCAGTCACAAATCCTCCTATGACCTGACTGAGTCAATGATCGATAGCATGGGTGATCTTTTCGTCCGATGCTTCTAGCCTTCAGACTAGCTCCAGGGTCCAGACAATAGGACCATCAAGTTTCCACCTTCCTTGGCTATCTGCTAGCTTTAAGATCCACTCGTATAGCTTGATAGGGAAGGAGCAGAAAAAGATCTCATGGATCTCTGTATATAGGTATGTGTCCAATCACTGCTCTTTTGTTAGTTGCGGGTTTCTGTTCTCTTGTGCCGTGAATTCGTGGACTTTTATATCCAACCAATCTCCAATCTCCTTCTTAGTTGGATTCCAGTGATACGACATCACACCTCTTATTCATATTTCAGTCCTGGAAACAGAATAATTTGTTGGCTTGAGGGGTCCTGACCCAGGTTCAACATTAATTAGCCAAACAAATCCCTACACTATTGGCCCTTTCGGAATCAACCGATGGAGTGCAAACCAAAGTCTCACCTGAAGCAGTATGGGGGGATGCTGGAATCAAGTTTTTGCACCCTGAGATGGTTGTGATGTCGTTTAATTTCTTCTATCCCTATCTTTGCACAGGTCGCTTCGCTCTAGGGCTTGGAAGATGAGCCCTACGTTCCATTCCTCAATGCCTCCATGAAAGGATACAATTGTCCTTCACGCAACCCAAGCCTGCTGCTAAGGTACTTTTGCGCTACTATGGCAGCGTGCTGTACAAATTCCAATTAATCTAAGTGCCTTTTTTACCTTATCAAACAATTATGGTTATCCCTGCGAAAATAAATATTCGTATATGCATTCAATTATTCAATGTAATTTCATTCATTCATGGACCATATAAGCATAATAAAGAAAATTCATACATAACATATCAAGATGCATCAAAGGAACAAAGACACAGAAATTGTGGAATATCTCTTTTTATTAATATATTCCAAGTGGTTATAACCTATGTCTTCCCTGTGCACACAGCTGCAAGGGTCTGCACACTCAGCTGCAGACTTCTACCCTAGTCCTCTGCACACTCAACTGTAGAGCCTATACCTATGCTACGACCCAAGACTTAGACTTCTCACTCTAAAGCTATGACTCTCTTACATCATTCATCATTGTCTATCTTTTTTAAATTACTTAGAGATTATCTCTTTTTATACTTCTCTTACAGTCGATTTTACTTTACAAAACTAAGGGTAGACTACCCTTTGTGACACATAACACCTTCACGCTCCGTGACCAAAAAATGTGGAGACTTTACAATAGTATTAACAAAAATTGACTTAAACATGGAACACATATTTCATTAAATTTGGAATTAAATAATGGATCTAGAATTTCAAAATAACCAAAAACCTCAATTCTGGTGATTTCCTTGTAATAAACATTTTCTAATTTTAATGAAATATGTGTTATGGGCTTTTAGCCCCAAAACGGCCCTTGCGAGATCCTGCTCCCAACAGTTAGCAACATGTTTCTAGGGCCCCAACCCATTTACCAAACTGTTTCTCCTTCTTATGCACAACCTGGAGCTCTAGCCTCTCAAGCATTAGCACCACAGCCTCCCATGCATCCTCAACCCCAGCGGCCACCACCCCCTCAAGGTCAGGTGTTTGCGTAGCAAAGTGATAGAAATCCACAAAATTCAAAGAAAAAGAATAAGGGGAAGGGTAGCAAGGGTAACCAAGGAAACCAAGGTAACCAACCTAATGAATCCCAGGGGAACCACCCTAAAACCAAGAACCATAAATAGGGTGGCCAGCCCAAGCAGAGAAAGGCTATTCATATGAACAAGTCTTGTGCATGTTGTGGTGTACATGGCCACTATACACATGAGTGTCCCCATTTACCCTAGATGCGCCAAATGTGGGAAGCTCAAGTAGCTTCTCGAGGTCAACAATCACCTCAAAATCTTGCGCCACCTCAACCGGTCATGCTCACAAATCCTTTCCCTCAGCAAGGATTTTTTTCTGCTCAACCCCAACCAGGTCAAGTAGCCCACCTCCCCCAACCTTCTGGTCTCAGTGACTACCAGATCTTGATGATGAACTCTGATGAGGTTAACCCCTCCAATTTCAGTCTAAAAACTTGGTTGTGTCAATATGACAAGCCCTCCACTTTGTCAGCTTCTGAGTCTAAAACCAAAGTGTCCACTGAGCCTCTTATGACACCAAATAGTCCTTTATAGATCCCTCAACCCAAAGTTGAGGCCATTCCCAAGATCCTAAAGGGACCATTACACCATAATGTGTCTTCCAACAGAGCTTCACATACATACAGTATAGTAGACGACTTTGTGCAATCCCTTACCACCATGTCGACAGTAGAAGTTCTCCAGTCGTGCCATTTGCAAAAGAAGGCTCTACCAACTACCTTGGGTGTAGTGGACCCTTCCGACGATCACTTGGTTGTCTTCCTGGTTGATACATCAGAGCATCCCCCATTACCTTCATTTGTTTCTTTCTAGATACCAGTTAGAGTCCGTAATGCCATCACCTCCAGATGCATTATTGATGAAGGCACATCCACCTATGTGATGTTCACTGTTGTTTGGAAACAACTCAAGTCACATGAGTTTCCCCCCTCCACCATCAATTTGCATGCTTGGGATGGACACTCCTCCCAAACCCTTGGCATGCACCACAACTGTCGAGTGACCCTTGTGGGCAAGACTATCCATGTCGATATCGAATTCATTGATGCTCCTTTGGATTACAACATCCTCTTTGGTCGTAGTTGTTGGAGAGGTAAATCCTCTCTACGGATAGAGGCGATCCCTACTAGCCCAGCAAGGGTCTAGCAACAATCAAACAATGCTGCTATGCATGTTCCTAATTACAATTAAACAAGAGGTAAAGAGCACCTACTTGGATTCCAGCGCTGTTGTTTGACGAAGAGATGCTGTCTTCACTCCTTCGCTTTGGCTGGTCACAATCCTCCGCGATCCCTGCGAATAGATACCTGCACACACGAAGAGGGAACAAACACAAGCGTAAAATCTGATAAAAGCAACTATACATCAGTCAGAAAAGATGTAATTCACATTTAGCCATTGCATGTACAAATGAGAATGGAACAATAATAGCAGTCATCTATTATTAATCAAGACAGAGAAGAGTACAACCAAATGTTCTGACGTCGGTATCCTTCTCAGGAGGGGCCAGTCAGCAAGCGTCTCAAGCATTCACCTTTGGAAATGATTCTCCCAAGACAAGAAACTCTCTCTCACACAAGCAACACAAAGCAACCTTCCCTAAGCTATCAATCACTTCCACACCTAGCACACCAAATACCTATAGTAGCAGCAATCTGAGCATTATAAGCTCTATACAATCCAAGCTATTCCAAAAACTAGCTGCTCATGGTAATGGTGGAAGTTTATATAGGAGAAGGAGCCTCCTAAAAGGGTGGAAGGATGAGCTTATCCTTGAGGGAAATGGTTACAAAGGGTCGAACAGACATGCCATAGAAGGGAGTCGATACTCACAAAGCCAACAACCACACCTGGAGGTATCTGGAAGGCTGGCTGTTGGAACAAATTCGCCCAAACAGGATCAGCGCGGATTATAAGGCGACTGACGCGCTGACATCGCACCTCAATAACTGGGAAAGTCATATCAGCGCGACCCAATACAAAGGAGAAGTGCGTTGTCTCATAAAATGCGACCAGCGTGGAAAAGTGATGTGCTTCCACGCTGGCAGCGCACTGAATACACTACGAGCCGTTAGTCAGCGCGGATATTTTAGAAACAAACGCGCTGATCAGGAAAACTTTGGAAAAGTGGGTTTTGGGCCAGTTCAGAAGGCATGAACTTGATTATTGTGAATTCTTGACACAATAGGGTGACTGACAAGAAGACAGTGACAAATTACTGTGTAACAGATGCCCCCTAAAGCATGAAGACCGAGAGAGTGGGAGGGGTGAAATGCTTTACAACACTTTGTCGAACTGGAACACCACCAGGAAGGACCGAATATCTCTGATAATCAAGTACATGCAGTCTAGGCATGGGCGCAGCCATCCAAAAGACATGCGGAAAGGTCTGTGGAATGGACGCAGCCACCCAGCTAGAGAGACCAAACTAAATGATAAGGTATGGTCGCAGCCATCCATCAAGACTCAGGTATGGGCGCAGCCGTCCATCAATGAGTCATGTAATGATCATCCACAAAATCGCAACCTGGACCATAATAGACAGGGATCCAGGGTCTTGCGCTCCGTCCTGATCTGAACAAAGTACAAGTTCAAGCATGTGAATACATGAGTTGAAGTCGAACATGCATGAACATCGTCTGATTACCAGTCAATGATGAAAACTGTTAACAGACGCGAGAGGTACCACCAATAATGACAATGGCCCTCAAGGTACCATAGGTACAATCCGCGGCATGTGAATCAATGAGCTGGTGTCGAACACCCACGGAATCATTCGATCGGAGGCCAATGATGTAAACCTCGCATTGAACACGAAGAACCTGCCATTAGGGCATGCAGGCTCTAAGGCACCTGAAGGGAGTCTCTAAGTCACCTTCCTGGATAATGAGCTGAAGTCGACAGGAAGTGACCTTGATCGAAGGTGGGCCATAATGATTCCCACATCATCGACACGAGACAGAGGACAAAATGATTTGTGTGAGACAGCAGATGAGGTTGTACTATTGTAGAGGTCAACTTCTCTTAAACATATCGGCGGCACCATAACGGATTTGGCAGTATTTGACATCGAATGAGCAGAGGGTATGGTGATGATGGCAATGAGCAGATGAGAGGTCAAATAGGATAACCCAAACCCACGGAGGCCAGTGAAAAACAAGATGAGATGGGCCCACCCAGACACGAAGCAGAAGAGTGCCATGTTCAAGAGCGACATACTGCCGACGCAACTATGATTACAGTTCCATTTTCCCCACCATTTCTGGCAGGTACCCCGGTTATTTTTGGATGACAAGCTTGACGGGGATAGCATATGCTTGAAGAGTGTCATTTCGACAATGCCCGATGTCATCAAGTGTTTAATGAGTCTGACAAAGGAAAAACTCGGCGTCTTTTCTTGTTTAGAGAGTTTGAAAAGACAGCGGAAAAGGAGACTCCAGGGGGGTCCTTTTTCGTATAGTTGTGTCTCTCGAGCCCGAAAAAGTATAAAACAATGCCCGAAAGAACCGCCCGACCATTACGATCGAGGAGTACTTTTCGTGAATAGTGACTTCGACCCAAAAAAGTAAAAAAGCGGTCAGAAGTACGTCGTTTTAGAGCCGATAACGAGTGCAAAACGACAAACACCCGGGAATCTTTTTAAGTTACACGGTCGGAAAAAGAGCTTAAAACGACCGCCTCTCGTTCCGTTAATGAGTCGAGAGGGGGACTCGGAAATCTTTTCATCTTTAAACGGTCAGAAAAGAGCTGAAAGCAGACGTCCATTTTTATTCTCTTTAACAAGTCAAAAAGGGAAAAATACTCGGCAATCTTTTCATATTTTACGAGTCAAAAAAGAGCTTAAAGGCGACTCGTCCTAGAGGAACGAGTTGTATAAAGGGTAGCAACTGGTTCCGGCAATGGTGGAACGGCTCAAAACATGTAATGGTCAAGAGGCTGGCTAATAAAACCACTCATCGCTGCGGTTCCTCAAGAAAGGATAAATAACCAAGTGAGAGCATATGATCGGCCCAAGAGATAGTAGCAATGGAATGAAACAACCAAGGCTTATCTAGCAGAATTCAGCGGATAAAAATAGCAATCACAAGATGTAAATCGGGTATGGGTTCATTTTTACACAAGCTTGAACCATTGAGAACTTTGCTTGGATTAGGTTTCATGTTTACACAAGCTTGAAACAAAAAACTATGCTTGTTATAAGTTCGCATGCCCCCAACATAATGACGCAAATCGAGGTACATGCCCCACAAGCTTCATTGCATGCAACAAAGTGGATGGAATGAAGGTTCACTCTCGAGATCTAGGAAAGACTCGACCTGTATTTTACGAGATCTTAATCAAAAGACTCGATTTTGGAAAGGGAGGTGTTTCATTTTTTAATGAGGTTGACACAGTAAAGGAACTATCCTCATAACCCTTGTTTCATTTTTTAACGAGCTTGACACAAGATCAGGAACTATGCTCTGAACCACCTTGTTTCGTTTTTTAACGAGGTCGCCACAAGATCAGGAACTTTCCTCGGCTAGACCCTATTTCATTTTTTAGGGAGCTTGACATAGGAAAATGAACTATGCTCCGACCAGACCTAATTTCATTTTTTAGGGAGCTTGACATAGGAAAGTGAACTATGCTCTGCCTGAACTTCATCATAATGAACAGGAAGTCGGGGCTTCCAAGAGTGGCACTCCCGGTGGGAGGTCAATATCTCGGAAGTCAGGACCCAATGCCCCCAGGACACTATGCACGACGGCGACATTGCTGGATATAGGCACGGGGGAGGTGGCCACGTAGTTGATCTGGGGTAAGACAGATGCAACAGGTGGATGAAAACCAGGAGGGAAGGACAATTGTGCCGGGGGGGCTTGTGGACAAACGAACGATAATTGATCGATCGTCACTATTCTTCCATCGTGTGGAAAGCAAACCACACGGAAAAGCGAAGAAACAAGGGCTCCCATGGCATACACATAGTCACGACCAAGGAGAAGACTGAAGTCTAAAGAACCTTGGGTAACCGAGACGTCTATATAGACAGTCTTGCCTCCCAAAGTAATAGGAAACTGTGGAAGGATCCCTAATGGTTGACTCGTTCCTCCGTCAAAGGCAGTGAGATTCGGTGCGACAGGTACAAGCGATGGGGAACCCAAAGCCTGCCAAGTAGTAACGGGCATAAGACTAACCGATGCGCCTTCATCCAACACAGTGCCAGGCAGTGCCATATGGGAGGCATAGGCGGTGACCCAGAAAGGCACATGGGATGGAAGGGGAGGGGTAGTCAAACAACTCCAATCGAAGGAAATGACCGAACTACTTGGTGGGGGAACCATATGGGTGCCCCCCTGCTCGGAAGGAACCGAATCGGGATTCTCCGGAGAGGTTGGGACGGGCAAACCATTATCAAGCTCAGGAGAATTCGATGAGACGAGAAGAACATGGGAATTTTGCTCTTCCAAAACAGGGTGGTCGACAGGAGGTGGACTCCAGTCAATACTCTTTCCGACCAATGGTTGGTCTGGAACAGGCTGGACACAGCCAGGTTCGGGCAGAGGGGCCTGGACAAGAGAAAAATGTGAACCAATCTCATTGTCGGGAGGCGAATGATCTGTAGCTGTAGAAAGACGTTGATATCCAACGGGGAGTTGGGGTGAAGGAGTTGGGAGACTTTCCAAAACAGTGGAGGCTTTATCCATGAGTGGACAAAGGTGAAGGGGATGATTGCCTTCACAAAGTCTACAGGGAATTCGAATCTTCCCTTTTCCCTTGCCATTCCCAACTGATGAGGTAGCGTCGCCATGAGACTCAGTGGACGATGAGGGGTGGGCCAGATCACGAGACCATACTTCTAAGATCCTGGGAATGCCAAGACAATCACAAAGAAGATGGTCCTCCTTGCATAATCGACAAGGAAAATTAACCTTCCGCGGAGGAGCAGAAGGTGACCCGACTTCAGGGGTACTGGAGTGGATAGCTGGACTTGAGAGGGAGACTGTGTGTGTAGGCTCTCCCTTAGGGGACTTCTTCTTCTTGGTCCTCCTCTTCTTCTTCTTAGCCACCTGGTTACTCACATCGAGAATTTCACCAGGCGAAGTACAAGAGGACGACGTAGAAGTAGGGGTCGAAGGGGAGAGATCCACCTTAGGATCAACATGATGTTGTTCAGGTGGAGGGACTGATGGACTAACAGCCGATACGGTAGGGACCAAAGAGGTTGAAAACAACCACACAGGCAACCCGACAGTTAACCCTGGTAGGGACAACGTCGCCATATACGGAGCACCAACATTCCCAAGAGGAGGGAATTGTCCTGGATTCCCATCAGAGGGGGAACCTGGGTTAGTGAATCCCGGAAAAGTTGCCATAGCAAACGAAAACGAAACCTACTCAAGCTAACGCACACAAGATCTAACCAGGTGATGTTATCGTGGCCAAATAAACTTTTAAAACACAGGAACCAAACTTGACCTTTTCATGTTTCAAGAGTCGAGAAAAGGACGAAAAGATGACTCCAGTCTCCTTCGAATGTTTAATGAGCACGAAGTGACAAGACGCTCACAGGGACCTTTTCATTTAGGGAGTCCGAAAAGGATCAAAAGTGACTGCTCTGGAGACTCTAGGTATAGGGTTTACCAGGCGACCCGTAAAACTGCTTATACACCTTAGCAATCGTATGAGAGCCAAGGACTTTCCGTACTGCAGTCAATCTTCCCGAATGCTGTGTTCGGTGCGTTACGGTTCACAAGGTGGCAGACTCGGCTTCCTATGGATAAAGGATAAAAGCCTAGTGGGGTCTCCCTATATACGTGACGGTACGTGGGAGCACAGTCCGTGTTAGACCACTATCGAGTCACAGAAGGAGGAATCACCCAACCATAATGTGAAACAACAGTGACTATGTTTAAAGACGCCGGAACACGTCTCTAACCTAGACCTCTAGATTTTTGCGTTTAGTTGCAATGTGTTTTTAGATTCATTTGGTTCATTTTATAGTTGATCTTGAAATTAAGTTTTGATTTCAGGCTCTATCGTATGTTCTCTCACAATTACCTAGATGCAAACTACATGCCAAAGAATTTCATTTTGTTCGATGAATTCTAACTATGAGAAGGTAAAGAAATTTTGATCAAACAAAACAAATACAAGCAAACCAACAACCTAATGCAGCTAAAAGCAAGGAAAGGAAACTTTTTTTTTTGAAAATGCAAATCAATGAAATGTTCTTTTCCTTTTCAATTTCCAAAAGCAAAGCTACTAGTTTGATTTTTTTTTCAATGACACAAAGCATCTAAATGAATTTGGAGGAACCGGAACACCAAGCAAATCGCTTAATGAAAGCACACAAAGTTCCCAAAACATCCAACAAAGGTTCCCAAATCAAAAGGAAAACTAAGTTCCGCACGAGCTATGTGATCTAAGCTCGGCAAGACAAGCAAGGATTGCAAGCAAGGAGGAAGCGAAAACCACTCGGAAACACAACCCAAAACACTTCAACAATCACTGAACAAGTGCAACCACAAATCTGAAGTTGGCCGGTCGAACAAGCAAACAAGATCCCTACGGAAGGCTTGACACACACACGGCCACTAGATGCCCTAGGGCTAGAGTGCGAAATCAATGGAGAAAAGCAAACACCCGAAGGATGAGAGTTACAACCAGTCAATTAGAGACTCAACACAATTCAGCAACTGTAAAAGTGATGGCGAAATCAAAAAACCAAACAGCGAAAGCAAAGAGGAAGGTATCGAAAAAATGAGCAAAACGAAACCCTATGGAACAAGACTTCGCAAGCAAGCAGCTCAGAGTTCAGATAGTGAAAAACAAGTCACAAACCAAGTGGAGAGAAGAGGGGAAAGCTAAAGCAACATGTTCAGGAGGCTGATCTGGACAAAATCAAGTTTTACAGGATCAGCGCGGGTGGCCTTCAGCAACTCGGCGCTGACAGTAGATGTCCCGTAGCAACTCTGCGACGTCAGTGCGGAAATACACGAATAAAGAGCGCTGTCTCAGGAAAACGAGGTCAGCACGACTATTAATCACACAGGCGCGATGACAGGGAGGACAAAGAAGCAGGTGTGCGACGTCAGTGCGGAAGCACACGGATAAAGCGCGCTGTCCCCAAAAACGAGGTCAGCGCGACTATGGACTGTATAGGCATGATGACAAGGACAGAACAGAAGAAGGGGCGCACCGTCAGCGCATCTGTTTTGAATTAAAGCGCGCTGAGGGTAAAAACAAGTGAAGCCAAAGCAAAAAACTTCCCAAACCAAAGGTAAAGACCTTTTAACAGTTAAAACACTTCCCAGATGCACCCAGAAAGTTTATAAGCAAAGAAACAATCACAAAATCTCGAAAAGAGAGAACAATCAAATTCAAACACAAAAGTGGACTCAAGAGACAAAAAATGCTGATCCCCAGCGGAGTCGCCAAATTGTTGGAGAGGTAAATCCCCTCTACGGATAGAGGCAATCCCTACTAGCCCAGCAAGGGTCTAGCAACAATCAAACAATGCTGCTATGCATGTTCCTAATTACAATTAAACAAGAGGTAAAGAGCACCTACTTGGATTCCAGCGCTGTTGTTTGACGAAGAGATGCTGTTTTCGCTCCTTCGCTTTGGCTGGTCACAATCCTCCGCGATCCCCGCGAATAGATACCTGCACACACGAAGAGGGAACAAACACAAGCGTAAAATATGATAAAAGCAACTATACATCAGTCAGAAAAGATGTAATTCACATTTAACCATTGCATGTACAAATGAGAATGGAACAATAATAGCAGTCATCTATTATTAATCAAGACAGAGAAGAGTACAACCAAATGTTCTGACGTCGGTATCCTTCTCAGGAGGGGCTAGTCAGCAAGCGTCTCAAGCATTCACCTTTGGAAATGATTCTCCCAAGACAAGAAACTCTCTCTCACACAAGCAACACAAAGCAACCTTCCCTAAGCTATCAATCACTTCCACACCTAGCACACCAAATACCTATAGTAGCAGCAATCTGAGCATTATAAGCTCTATACAATCCAAGCTATTCCAAAAACTAGCTGCTCATGGTAATGGTGGAAGTTTATATAGGAGAAGGAGCCTCCTAAAAGGGTGGAAGGATGAGCTTATCCTTGAGGGAAATGGTTACAAAGGGTCGAACAGACATGCCATAGAAGGGAGTCGATACTCACAAAGCCAACAACCACACCTGGAGGTATCTGGAAGGCTGGCTGTTGGAACAAATTCGCCCAAACAAGATCAGCGCGGATTATAAGGCGACTGACGCGTTGACATCGCGCCTCAATAACTGGGAAAGTCATATCAGTGCGACCCAATACAAAGGAGAAGTGCGCTGTCTCATAAAATGCGACCAGCGTGGAAAAGTGATGTGCTTCCGCGATGGAAGCGCACTGAATACACTACGAGCCGTCAGTCAGCGCGGATATTTTAGAAACAGACGCGCTGATGAGGAAAACTTTGGAAAAGTGGGTTTTGGGCCAGTTCAGAAGGCATGAACTTGATTATTGTGAATTCTTGACACAATAGGGTGACTGACAGGAAGACAGTGACAAATTACTGTGTAAAAGTAGTTACACAAATGACATGTCAGCTGTCACTTCTGCAGTGTTCCGCAAGATGTGCTTCCCTCATGAAGGGAGGATCATTACCATCGATCAATTGACTTACTACGAGCCGGCATTCTTGACCTCCCTCGAGTCCATCATCTCGTCAGTGTCTAATAAGCAATCATCAACTCCTTGCACCATTGTCTCACTCAGAGTCTATAAGTATTCCTCATTGTTAGGTGCCTTCCCTGCTCCTCCCCCTCCCATTTCTGAACCTAATTCCATGAGTGTTTGCATGTTATAAGCGTCACAAACTGACCTTAAACAGTTCAGTACACCTGATCAACAGCTAGCTCCTCAACATGCTGATGTTTCTCTTCCAACTGAACCCTATGGATGCACTCCCCTAGGACCTCGTCCATTTGTGGCTGCCTCTCCTATGTTCCCTCCAGGAATTGTTCCTCCAGGTCTCAACCATCCAAGATTTATTCCGCTGGGGCATTATCTTGTCGGACATATACCTTTCTTATTCCCCCCTCTGGTAATTTTTTCTGTACCTATTGTGGCTTCGTTGGTCCTTCCTAACATGACTCTCAAGATCCTAGTATGGTACATCGATCCCCCTACCATCATTCCACATGCACAGCCAAGAGCATATCACACTTTGACCCTAGTTCAATGGGTCCCCATGACCCTTGCCACTGCTTCAGTACCATCACCACCTCAACAGGAACCAACTCCTATTGTGAAAGCATCTGCCCAGGGGGCAAAGCCAAGAAGAAAGATTTGAAGGACAAGGCTCCCCAACCTCCTCCAACCCTTAAGGCCCTAAATCTGTGTGCTTTATATGAAGTTGTTGGGCATGCCACCAAAAATTGTCTTGAACTTTCTCGACTTAAACCTTTGGTTCATGAAGCATTCCTTGAGTCAAATATTTTTGAAGCCCATGTTGACATACCAGTCCTACCTAAGAAACTCAAAACTCTTTGCACAAACCACCCTTGTGCCCTTTATGATCTTCATGGTCACTATTCCCATTGTTGCCCTCGTCTCGACAATTTTTGCAATTTCCTTGGGGCGATTCATGAATACGAGGCCACTCGTAGTACAGCCTCTACTCCTCTACCTATCGATTCTGGTACCACCAGTCAACCAGAATAGGGAAACTCTAGCCCCTCTATTATGATCCCCTGCCCCAATGTCGATATGACGGACACCACCTGTTAGAGCCTAGATTGACCTCAGGTTGAAGTAAGGAAATCCTAGGATAACCACAAACAAAGCTTAACCTAGTAGCTAGCCCTACCAGGTTGGAAGAGGGCTCTCTCCTTGTGAATCTCAGTCAATATGACTGGATCAGATATGGATTTTAGGCTAGGTATAGCAGCTCTAGATTTTTTGATTGATTTTGTTGGGTTTTTTTGCTGGATCAAAAAGCCAAGCAGTTTTGGGTCCGGGAAATTAAGTCAGGATGCAGGGTGTTATATGGGGTGAGGTAGGTAGGTGCTTTGGCACTTGAAATTGAGTGAGATGATAGGTATAAGTCTGGTGAGGAGCCAAGGAGGGCATGCAAAGATCATGTATCCTTCTGAAATAGTAGAAAACATAGAAAACTGAATGGCTTCCCAAGGCAGAGCACTATAAACAACGAATTCTACCTATTTATCTTGATATCATTAAGCTAGAAGCAATGAATTCAATTGTGGCATACATAGAACATGTAAAAAACTGATATCAGAAGAAGAAACTATGAAAAAACATGATACCACAAGTATCCCATAGAAATAGCTGCAAATCCTAGTTTATTTCCTTGCCAAACTGCTGATAAAAGTGTACAATGTAGCTCAGAGCATCCAAGAGAGTCCAACCATTGCTAATGATAGAAATAATACATAATATAGACATCAAACTACCTATTCTAGCCATTAGGGGTTGAAACCAAGAGAAAAGGAGTTGTTACAATCATTTCCAATCAGGGACCAGGAATATAGGCAGTGGAACAACTTGCCTCTATAAGCATGGAAACTGATTCATTGACCCCAAAACCACCTCAAACTGATAAATCTACCCTCTAAGATCATTTCGATATTACATTTACATGCAAATTCATTAATTACAATCATAAAATAATCCATGAAAAGAGAGAAAGCCAACTTGCAGTGAAAGTAGGTGAAAATTTGATTTTCTAGCAAACTGGTCAAAAGCGCAACGCCATTAGCCAAAAGCACAGTGACGCTTTCCACCTACATTTGGAAGCCTTTCCCTTAGTCCAATTTAGCCCAAGATGGCTCATTGGAAATCTCTTCTGGTCTAATTTTTGGAAAAACTTGAATTTTTACATTTGGAGGTCATTTGCCCCCTCAAAAAGGAAATCTCCCAAGGTTTCTTTTGTGTATCCAAAAAGAGGTAGAGAGGTCATTTTTTGTTAGTTTTTGGACCTTTTGGTGACCTAGTTTTGCTCCAAAACTTCTGAAATTTTTTGGGATGAATGCTCTCATCATGATAAATCAAAATATATAAACTTTTCCTCCAACAAGTGCTCCAGGGAAAAGTGCAGTTCCGGTGATGCTGCGCTTCTGGGCTGGTTTTCTGTTTTGAAAATTGCAAAATTTGAAAAAAGAAAAAAATCATCAAAACTTGCCCAATTTTGGCATGGGACACCACCATCAGCTGCTTTGATGGGCTAGTGAGGCTTCAGCAAATATCTTCAACTTATATTTCTCCTTTTTGCTCTTTAAATCCTTCCTCAACCTAACTTTAAGTTTCCTGATCCTTATGTTATTGATTTTGTTGCGGGTCATGTAATGGTAGGCCATGTGGCAAAGCATCTTCTTATCCCTGTTGGCCTTCTCAATTAGCCCTTAAAGGTGTATGTTGACCCTCTCAAGCCATGTTTCTCTATCTTTCTCAATCTCTTGCTCAATTGATGTCAACTTAACATGAGACTCCTTGGCCTTTTGCCTGTTTTCTTTGATCATTTGCAGCTCCATGAGGATTTGCTTGTCGCTCAATTGTTTTTTTTCCCACTCTAAATATTTAATTATGAACTTAGCTCTCTCTAAGTTATCCACCAAGGATTGTATTTCAGCTTCTTGTTCCTTTATGATAATGTCTTGGACAGTCTTCGGATCCTGAGCTTCCAAGTCAATAATGTCAACTCCATGATGAGTAAAGTGCGGTTGTGGCTCCTCATGCTCAACAAGATCAAAATCTCTTTCCTTCTCATCACCAAGATCCTCTTCTTGCACCTTTTCCTTGCCCTTAATTTGCTACTCAACCTGTACCTATTTTGCTAAACAAGAAGGCAAAGCCCCTTCCACACCTTGTGGAGATAGAATTTTCTTGTGGCCTGATGATGAATGTAAGACCACTTCCACACCTTGTGGAGATAATACTTGCCTAGTAGCTACAAAAATTTTCCTAGCACCCCTCATATATGTCACAACAACTGGCAATCCAATAGTTTTAGTCTCTTTGACTTTTCCATGGCTTGAAGATCCACCTTTTTCATGATGTACCGATGAAAAGAATTGTGGGCCTTTCGACATCTCATGAGAAATGAAAGTGTCCCATGGCATGTTAAGGAGGTTCAGGTGGTGAAGAACAATGATTTTGATCAAAGAGTAATGGTAAATGCTATTCAACTGCTTGGGGTATGGTTTTCTCTGTACAATATGTGCCATCTTCTCGATGTTTCTAAACAAGAAGTGAGGGAGATTTATCATCTTTACTCTAGTGAAATGCATGAGAAGTCTAATGTGATAGGCATACAACCGAGAGAACCTACCTTCACAAGTGAAGTACTTGATAATGATTTTCATCAATGGAGCATACCTATCTTCCAAAAACTTAAAGGGGAATACTCTCTTCATTTGGTATCTATATCTAGCCTTGATGTAAGGGTCATAGTACTCCTCATCAATATCGGACCTTTGTACCAACTTTCACCCACATATGGAATTCCTGTAGCCTCTGAGATGAAAACTGGTGATATGGTGAAGGTTATTCCGGCAAGGGTTACTTCATTACTATGCAAATGAGTCACAAATAGCCTAGCCAACTCATGATGAAATCTCACTCTTTTTATCATTTCACAAAAATCAAAGCATGCCTGGTGTTTAAAGCAAGAAATGGCAAGCGGACAAGCTAGTAACTCCCTCAAACTAGTAGGCTCCTCTCTGATAATTCTTCCTCCTTTATGAGGCTTCCTCTGCTGCTTATGTCTCTCCATGGAACTATCACTGAGTGTCTCTTACTCATAATCATATTCACTATCTCTTTCCATTGTTTTTTGTGGTTGTGAACACTTATGGTTTTATATTCATGATGATGGGATAGGGTGAAGGAATGAAATGAACAGAGTGAAGATGAAGGAATATGTGAGAGTATGATGTGTGAACATGTTTTTAGGGATGAGTAGGGTTTTAGGGAGAGTGGGTAGGGTTTGTAGGGTTGATGGAGAGTGTAAGTAGGAATTTAGGGAAAATGTATGAAGGGAATGGGATTTAGGAAATATGGTATGTGGGAATGGGGTTTAGGGAATAATGGCAAGTAGATAGGGTAAATAAAACACTAGTGAAATGAGGAAAACTAGGCTTTCACCCTAGAAGCTAGGGTTTTAGATTTAAGAATGAAAAACACCAAACTTGGTAAACAAAACCATAAAACATAATATGTGATAGATGAAATTACTTGTAAGAGAGAGAAACTGAAAGTTTTGAGGTGAATTAGCAGTTTGGGAACGAATTGGACTTGGCTGGGAAAAAACGTAGTGATTCACACAAGTGCACAATGCCACTCTGAAAGCGCAGCACCTGTGTAAATTTGCACAGAGAAATGCTGCAGGTGCGCAACGCCAACTCAAAAATGCAGTGCCAACTCAAAAACGCAGCGCCCTCCTCAAAAGCACAGCGCCGCTCAATTTTTTCCAAAAATGCAGTGACTAACTTGCATTTGCCCAATAATGGTTGAATTCGATCCTTAGCTCTCCTTTTGACACTTTGAACTTCAACGCTAACACAATGAAATGATAAATAGTAGGATGGCTTTATACTTTCACTTTTTGATTTTTTGTTGGCGAAAACCAACTTTTATAATGTCTATATGGTTTTTGCAATACTCTGTTTTTGATGCTTGGTTTCTTTGTTTTGATAGGTGGACTGATGCTCAAATTCTTTTAATTTTTTACAATGGCAGTACTTTAGCAACATCACCAGATGTCCACCAGTAGCATGGAACCATTATTACATCTGAGAACATTAAAATTACATCAAATTTAAAGATAAAATACAAATGCTCTGTTTTAATTTACAAATTAACAAATTATGACTTTCTGATCATTATTGACCTCATGTCTTGGCTGACCATTATTAGCAATAATCATTGAATTTTGACCATGGTGGAAACCCTAAGACCTAATGAGACTGAAACCCTATGTAATTGATGAACTGAACTGAAAATGAGCATGAATCATGACTGAAAGGTATGAAAGGAGGTCAGCAAGTACATATCATGAGGGAAAAAGTGAAATAAACCCTACCATCAGTAGATCCATGACCTAATGGAATGCAAACTCATCAGAATGGGACTCCTAGTATGAAATGAAAAAGAGTAAATTTTTATCACTGATGGCAGTATGAAATCACTGACACTAACATTGGCTCTAATGGGGATGGTAGCTCCTTGGACGTGCCAAGAACACCGTAGACCTAGTAGCCTTATCCATTGGGCATGGAGTCAAAAACTCAAACTAAAATGCATGACTGAATACTAATGACTCAAAGACACCAACTGACTTGAAATTGACTCAATACTAAAACACAACTAACAAACTGGAAAAGATGCTCAAAATGGAGCTTATTCAAGAAAACCTACTCTAACTGTTCCATTCATCCCCTGATGAAGTGAAATGAAACAAGCAATGCAACCAAGTAAGCATTCTGGCTGCTATTTTAATTCTTTGCAAGTGCTTGCTTATGAACAACAAGAGAGAACTATTGAAAGGAAACTCCCATGAAAACTTGTAAACAGATCCAAATTTTCCCAAATTGAATAATATGGATTCTCTATTTGACTCCAAAAATACTGCATAAGGATCTTGAAATTCATGTGCACTAGGACTTATCTCATCCAATGGATTAATTTTCTTCTCCTAATACAATGAATGCAAACATTCATCTGAGCTTTGTGATGAGACTCTTGCTAAAAATGACAAAGAAACCGGCTGTCGGATCAAGTTTGTATCAATACTTTTTTCAAGCTCAGAGTTAGCTAATGGAGTAGGTCTTTGACTGTAGACATCATCCAACACATCAGCTATTGGATCGCGAAAAACTTGAAAAGATTGTCGCAACCCATTTTCTCTTGGTTCCAATGAGATTACATGATTTTCTACAGGCTGCTCATTTAAAGATGTACGATGCAAAATTTCCCTTCAAAAACTGAAATGATTCAAAATATAATGGTACGGAATCATCTTGCATCATTTGATCATATGTTCCAGCTTCCAAGTCTTCATCTACAACCTAACATTCAATGGCATTCAGTGGCTGCAAATCTAGATATGAGAAGTCTTGAACAAGGATTTCATTGCCCTCTAGATGGTCCATCTCAAAACTTATTGATGGTTGATTTTTGATTGCATGAAATTTGTCTCTGGTGAACTAAAACGAAGTAAAACAAAAAGGCAAAGACCCTTCACTTACTTCAAATTTTTTTGCACTTTCCTCCTCACTTCCATGGCTGATATGTAACGGTTGATCACTGTATTCAAGCTAAAAGTGAACTTCCTCCTTCCATAAACCAGTTGTTGATTTGTCTCCAAGAATAGCTTCTGTTTGGAGAACATAATCATCATCATACTGATCAAACTAAGGCAAATCATCAGTATAAAACACATCATCCAGCATACATGTCATATCAATAGATCTCTCTTCTCCAAGATGATCTATAAAATAGTCATTATCAAATCTATGACAACTGGGATAAGAAAGAAAATGGTTTGGATCAACAACTTGTTTTTCTTCAATAAGTGAGCCATGGTCTTGAATATCATACTCATTCCTTATGGTGATCTTTTTCATCATCTCTTCCACTTCACTTAGCAAAATGTCGAGCTTTACCTCTAAAGATGTTGATTCCTTTGGATCTATGTTCTTCATCTCTTCTTCCTTCAACTTTTCCCTTCTGATCAACAAATTAGCCTCTACATCTATTGCACCATTCTTCATCTCTTCAAATGTTGCAAGGTTCCTTTCCCTCAGCTGAAACTCCATTTCCAGATCGAAAGCTTCGAGGTAGTGTAAGAGAGCAGATCCAGGAGGAGGTCCTATATTAACCAGCATCGAAAAATAGACTTGTTTAAACCTGGTAGAAAACTGTTGCACTGTCTCCCCTGGCAATCTTTTTAGCTGGTTATATTCTTCTAGAATCAAGAAAGGGTTCTGTTTGACCACCCACTTGTCGAGGAAAACTTTGACGAACTGCTGGAAATATGAGATGCTTGCATTAGGTAGGGATTTGAACCAACTCTTGACTTTGCCTTGCAAAGAAAGATTAAAAAGCCTAATACTGACATCCTCTTCATCAACTTCAAAAAGGTCAAGAAAAAAATCAAAATTCAGTACATGTCTCTCAACAGTGATGTTTCCAGATTCACCCTCAAATCTTGGTAGCTATAGGTAATGATTTTTAGGGAAAGCATGGGATATAGGAGGTAAAATCAGAGCCTTGTATCTATCTGTAATTTTACAAGGTATAGGAATATGTACAGAGGGTGTAGAATTAGTCTTTGTCTCTTGAGTATCATCAGTTTGAAGATGGTCATCATAAGATTCAGAAGAAGGGTCTTGATCAAGATCAAAGGCATGCGAACATTTTGTATTCACAACCTTCAAAGGGAAAGAATCAAATGTAGGTCTAGGATCTTTTCTCGAATACCGTATACTTTGTAAAGCCTTTTTTACATTCTCGAGAAAAGGGAAGAAATAATTTATAACAAAGAACATAATGTCTTGGATGAAATTCCAACTTGAATACCTGATTTTTCCATATTTTCCTTTCATGTTTATGTTGGTCAGGTTCATCCTCCACTGGAGTCCTTAGATCTAATATCGAAACTGATTTAGAGTCACCAGGTGAATGATTTCAACCTTTCAGTGTCTGATCCTTGTCCACCATCAATAGTCAGATCTAAACTTGATACATTTTTCTGAGGAACATAAAACTACATTCCCCAGTATGGTCACCACTATGTTAGACCATAGATTCACCTCAGGCTGAAGGAAGGCAATCCTAGGATAACCACAAACCAAGATTAACTTGGTAGCTATCCCTACCAGGCCGGGAGAGGGCTCTCTCCTTGTGAATCTCAGTCAAGATTACTGGATCAGATATGGAGTTTAGGTTAGGTATAGTGGCTCTAGGGTTTTTGATTGATTTTGTTGGGTTTTTTGTTGGATTAAATGGAGCCAGGAAGTTTTGGGTCTGCGAAATTAAGTGAGAATATAGGGTGTTTTATGGGGCGAGGTAGGTAGGTGCTTTGGAACTTGAAATTGAGTGAGATGATAGGTATAATATTGGTGAGGAGCGGAGGAGGACATGCAAAGATCATGTATCCTTCTGAAACAATAGAAAACATAGAAAATTAAATGGCTTCCCAAGGCAGAGCACTGTAAACAATGAATTCTACCTATCTATCATGATATCATTCAGCTACAAGCAATGAATTAGATTGTGTCATACATAAAACATGTAGAAAACTGATAACAAAAGAAGAAAATATGCAAAAAATCCATACCACAAGTATCCCATAGAAATATTTGCAAATCCTGGTTTATTTCCTTGCCAAACTACTGATAAAAGTGTACAATGTAGCTCAAAGCATCCAAGAGAGTCCAACCTTTGCTAATGATAGAAATAATACATAATATAGACATCATACCACCTATGCTAGCCATCAACGATCGAAACCAAGAGAAAAGGAGCTGCTACAACCATTTCCAAACAGGGACTAGGAATATAGGCAATCGAACAACCTACCTCTATAAGCATGGAAACTGATTCATTGATCCCAAAACCACTTCAAACTGATGAATCTACCAGATAATTTCACTATTACATTTACATGCCAAGTCATTAATTACAATCATAAAATCATCCATGAAGAGAGAGAAATTCAACTTGCAGTGAAAGTAGGCGAAAATTTGATTTTTTGGCAAATTGGTCAAAAGCGCAGCGCCATTAGCCAAAAGTGCAGTTCCGTTTTCCACCCACTTTTGGAGGTTGTCCCCTTAGTAAAATTTAGCCCAAGATAGATCATTGGAAAGCTCTTCCTGTCTAGTTTTTGAAACAACTTGAATTTTTGCATTTGGAGGTCATTTACCCCCTCAAAACCGAAATCTCCCAAGGCTACTTCTGTGTATCCAAAAAGAGGCAGAGAGGTCATTTTTTGGTAGTTTTTAGACCTTTTGATGACCTAGTTTTGCTCCAAAACTTCTGAAATTTTCAGGGATGAATGCTCTCATCATCCCGAATCCAAATATATAAAATTTTCCTCCAACAAGTGCGCCAGGGAAAATCTAGGCTGATTTTTTGTTTTGAAAATTGCAAAATTTGAAAAATGCAAAAAATCATCAAAACTTGCCCAATTTTGGCATGGGACACCACCATCAGTGGCTTTGATGGGATAGTGAGGCTTTAGCTAATATATTCAACTTATCTTGCTCCTTTTTTCTCTTTAAATCCTTCCCCAACCTAGCTTTAAGTTTCCTAATCCTTATGTTACTAATTTTGTTGCGGGTCATGTAATGGTAGGCCATGTGGCGAAGCATCTTATTATCCGTGTTGGCCTTCTCAATTAGCCCTTCAAGGTGTATTTTGACCCTCTCAAGCCATGTTTCTCCATCATTCTAAATCTCTTGCTCAATTGAAGTCAACTTGACATGAGCCTCCTTGGCCGTTTGCCTGTTTTCTTTGATCATTTGCTGCTCCACGAGGATTTGCTTGTCGCTCAATTGTTTATTTTCCTACTCTAAATATTTAATGATGAACTTAGCTCCCTCTAAGTTATCTACCAAGGATTGTATTTCAAATTCTTGTTCCTTTATGATAATGTCTTTTATAGTCTTCGGATCCTAAGCTTCCAAGTGAATAATGTCAACTCCATTATGAGTAAAGTGCTGTTGTGGCTCCTCATGCTCAACTAGAACAAAATCTCTTTCCTGCTCATCACCAAGAACCTCTTCTTGCACCTTTTCCTTGCCCTTGCTTTGCTACTCAACCTGTACCTGTTTTGTTGAAGAAGAAGGCAAAGCCCCTTCCAAACCTTGTGGAGATAGCATTTCTTGTGGCCTGATGTTGAAGGCAAGACCCCTTCCACACCTTGTGGAGATAATACTTGCCTAGTAGCTGTAAAAAGTTTCCTAGCAACCCTATTATATGTCACAAACACTGGCACTCCAACAGTTTCAGTCTCTTTGACTTTTGCATGGCTTGAAGGTCCATCTTCTTCATGATGTACTGATGAAAAGATTTGTGGGCCTTTGAACATCTCATGAGAAATGAAAGTGTCCCATGGCATGTTAAGGAGGTTCAGGTAGTGAAGAAAAATGATTTTGATCAAAGAGTTATGGTAAATGCTATTAAACTGCTGGGGGTATGGCTTTCTCTATACAATATGTGCCATCTTCTCAATGTTTCTAAGCATGAAGTAAGGGAGATTCATCATCTTTACTCTAGTGAAATGCATGAGAAGTCTAATGTGATAGGCATACAACCGGGAGAACCTACCTTCACGAGTGAAATAGTTGATAATGATTTTCATCAATGGAGCATACCTATCTTCCAAAATCTTGAAGGGGAATACTCTCTTCATTTGGTCTCTGTATGTAGCCTTGATGTAAGGCTCATAGTACTCCTCATCAATATCCTGACATTTGTACCAATTTTCACCCACACCTAGAATTCCTATAGCCTCTGAGATGACAACTAGTGATATGGTGAAGGTTATTCCAGCAAGGGTTACTTCCTTACTGTGCAAATGAGTCACAAATAGCCTAGCCAACTCATGATGAAATCTGACTCTTTCTATCATTTCACAAAAATCAAAGCATGCTTGGTGTTTAAAGCAAGAAATCGCAAGTGGAAAAATTAGTAATTCCCTCAAACTAGTAGGCTCCTCTCTGATAATTTTTCCCCCTTTATGAGGCTTCCTCTGCTACTTATGTCTCTCCATGGAACTATCACTGAGTGTCTCTTCCTCATAGTCATATTCACTATCTCTTTCCATTGTTTTTCTATGGCTGTGAACACTTATGGTTTTATATGGATGATGATGGGATAGGGTGAAGGAATGAAATGAATAGAGTGAAGATGAAGGAATATGTGAGAGTATGATGTGTGAACAGGTTTTTAGGGATGAGTAGGGTTTTAGGGAGAGTGGGTAGGGTTTGTAGGGTTGATGGAGAGTGTAAGTAGGAATTTAGGGAAAATGTATGAGGGGAATGGGATTTAGGAAATATGGTATGTGGGAATGGGGTTTAGGGAATAATGGCAAGTAGATAGGGTAAATAAAACACTAGTGAAATGAGGAAAACTAGGGTTTCACCCTAGAAGCTAGGGTTTTAGATTTAAGAATGTAAAACACCAAACTTGGCAAACAAAACCCTAAAACATAAGATGTGATAGATGAACTTACTTGTAAGAGAGAGAAACTAAAAGTTTTGAGGTGAATTAGCAGTTTGGAAATGATTTGGGCTTGGCTAGGAAAAAACGCACCGCCTCACATAGGCGCACAGTGCCACTCTGAAAGCACAATGCCCATGTAAATTTTCACAGAGAAATGCTGCCAGGTGCACAACGCCAACTCAAAAACACAGTGCTAGCTCAAAAACGCAGCACCCTCCTCAAAAGTGCAGCGCTGCTCAATTTTTTCCAAAAATGCAGCGACTAACTTGCATTTGCCCAATAATGCTTGAAATCACTCCTTAGCTCTCCTTTTGGCACTTTGAACTTCAACACTAACACAATGAAATGATAAATAGAAGGATGGCTTTATACTTTCACTTTTTTATTTTTTAGTGGTGAAAACCCACTGTTATAATGTCTTTCTGGTTTTTCCAGTACTCTGTTCTTGATGCTTGGTTTCTTTGTTGTGATAGGTGGATTGATGCTCAAATTATTTTGATCTTTTGCAGTGGCAGTACTTTAGCAACATCACCAGATGTCCTCGAGCAGCATGGAACCATTATTACATATGAGAACATTAAAATTACATCAAATTTAAAGATAAATTACAAATGCTCTGTTTTCACCTCAAAACTAGTTTTGAGGTGAGAACTTCATTAAGCTTACAAATTAAAAAATTATGAATTTTCTAATCATTATTGACCTCCTCATGTCTTTTCTGACCATTATTAGCAATAATCACTGAATTTTGACCATGGTGGAAACCCTAACACCTAATGAGACTGAAACCCTATGTAATTGATGAACTGAACTGAAAATGAGCTTGAATCGTGACTGAAAGGTACAAAAGGAGCTCAGCAAGTACATATCATGAGGGAAAAACTGAAATAAACCCTACCATCAGTAGATCCATGACCTAATGGAATGAAACCTCATTAGAATGGGACTCCTAGTATGAAATGCAAAAGAGTAAATTTTGATCACTGATGGTAGTGTGAAAACACTGACACTAACACCACCGACCCCATTCTTTACCTATCGTTATCCTTGAGTTTCTCATCAAAAAACCTTGCTGAGGTTACTGTGTGCATTTCTATCGAACCCTTTTCAACAGAATCCAAGGTCTCAACATCAGTAGGCCCTCCGTCTACTAGTATGTTTTCTACCATTCAAGATGATGCGTATGTGAACCTTATTCCTTAGGTTGATGCACCAGGTAATGTCGCTGCATAATGTGTTTAGTCTTCCTCCCGTCTGCCCATCTCCTAGTTTGATGAGGACACCATGGATGATATGGCTACCCCTGATTCTTAAACTTGAGTAAGGGCGCATTCCTTAAAGAGGATTTCGAGGCCCATCTCTTCTCTAATTCTCCCAATGCGCTCTACCTTCAGAAATTTTGTTCGCAGCACATCCCTTTGATTTTCATTCCTTATTTCTGCCATAAATTTAGGTACATTGCATCATCTCATCCGTTGTCTTTTGCACCTTTTAGATGGATCCATCATCCACACGTATATTGGCAATGCCGATGGTGTGAGTCACTTCTCCCGGAATCTTGCCTCGACAGCTTGGGCCATTTTTACTCACTTGCATATGTTTTTCCTTTCAAACAGTGTGTCCCTTAGATCTGCCACCAATAATCATGCCAAATATGATATAGTTCTAGGTTTGTTAGTCGATGCCCTCGCTCATTGCATCCTTCATCTTCATGTTCATTTAGATTCCTTGCTACTTGTCATGCAATTGAATGGTGTGTATCATGTTCATAACCAAGTGCGTTTTAGAAAATATCTAAGAATGAAGCTATTGGTACGTGAATTTGAAACCCATTAAATTTAGCCATGTGCTTAGAACCCAAAATCACTATGTAGATACCATTGCAAACAACATTCTAGATTGGAATTTATCACATGTATACCATAAAAGATAACCACACAAATGGAAAACCATCATCGTCATACAAAATGCATAATCATATTATGTATCATAAAAGTGTTTGGAGCCATAGCTCTAAATACATCTCACATGCCCATAGCATGTTAAAAAAATCACAATCAAAGGGAACCACATGTCCATACTTCTAGTCATTGTCCGATAGATCTCGCACCAAAGGCTCTGCTCCACCTGCATGTAGATCACATACTACTTGACCTCCCATTTCCACACACTGCATGATACCTCGCCACTCTGAGGGAAAACCGGTGTACCCATCTGTGTATTGATCCTCTAAGTCGTGCCATCAACGCTTTGAAACCCAGTCAAAAGTACATCAAACCTACGGTGGAAATCAGCAAGTAACGTAGTATCCTCTAGACACTGTTGTGACGATGATGTCCCCTGGTCTACAGCCCCAAGCACTGCAGCTCGGCCTGCATATCCTACCAGCCTCACCGGTGCTACATCTGCATACAACATATTTCACACTCAGTACCATATACATGTGATCGAAATATAAAATGCACCATAAAACATAGCAACTTACCATCTAGTCCCCATGCTCGCCCGGCATAAGTGGCAAGTCAGGATCCCCCTAGTAGTTCATCCCGTTATAAGGGTAATCATCAATGTAAAGGGGAATCTCATCCCAATGTGCAAAAAACTCGGGTCGAAACACCTGTTTGACTCCCCCTCCTCCTCCTCTCCATAGTAGCTGCCCCCCGTGACGCATCCTGGGCAATTGTGGGCCCCCATCTCGGATATGTACATGAGGAAAGATAGTGAGTATCTTCTAAAAGAAGAATGCACACAGTACTATACCAAAAGCCTAGTCACGATTCACCTACCTCCTACAAAGACTCAACTGCCCTTTCACTAATGACAGCATCATCTGGGCCCACCCATAGTAGGTCCCAGCCAAAACACTCTCAATTAACATCATTTGCCCTCCAATGATGTAGCAGAATGCGTGGCTGCCCAAGACATGTAGCACAACTGCGGAAACAACCTATGTCTCTAGCCTCTCTAGATCAACAAGCGGGATAGTCATTACCTTGACAAGAACATCCCGTCGACAATGGCACTCCACGAACTCAGTAATGTTCCCCCCACGAGGTAACAATGGATGAATATCCCCCACCAATCCGAGGGGAGGAAGTCCAGTCAAGAAGTAAATATCCTATAATGTGAGCTCGATATTGTGCCCTTGCATGAGAAAGATGTCTTGGTCTGGATCCCAATAGCTCAAAATTCTCGATGGTAAGGGCTCACCTACCCCTCATCAGTGGGTTCTCTACCAACTTGAGAACCCCATAATGAGCCAATGCCCCTGAAACTACCTGATCCCCCTCAATCTCGGATTGAAGAGTAACCAAGTCTCGTTCATGCCACTTGATTTTTAGCTCTTCCATATTTGCAAAACACAACATTCTTGTCAGTTTAGAAAAGAAAACAACATGCTACACTGATCAACCTGCAGCCCCCACCAGGCTAGCAAACTAACCCTTCCTCTAGCCACAAATTGCAATTTTCAGCCCATGAAGTTTGAGCTTGCAGGTTTCTAGCTATTTTTTGCTAGCCAGATCACACTTCTAGACCCAGAAAGTGCGATGTGAATGTGAGCAAGGGCAAGGGTCTCTCAGGGAGCTGCCAAGTGCCAAAAATCAGGAAATAAACCAATGAAATTGAGGAGATGAGTAAGGCCACCTACCTAAAAGTTGGAGATCCTAATTCTAACAGTTGGATTGTTCACTACGATCTCCACAAGATTGAGGGCCTTTTACTCCTCTCCAAATTCACCATAGCTCACTTAGAAAATGAATCCAAATTGGAGGGAAAACATCCTTTCATAGAAAAATCCCTAATTTTTTTATCGTCAATTGCGACTAGACCATAGCTCAGTTTGACGAACTGTTAAAATCATTGGAAATCTCTCACGGATCTCTAAAATGGGTTATCTTTAGTTTTAGATGATTTGACACTTCACCAGGAAACCACTTTTCCAGGAAGGTCGCTTCATCGCCCCTCAAAATTGACTTTTGTCATAAAGAAACACTTGTACTTTAAGGTCCACCTCCTCTAAATATTCATCGTACCATATGTCAATTTTCGTCATGAGTAACCATCATTTAATCATGTTTTCATGGTCCCCACCGAACCTCTTTTGTGTGGCAGTGTCGTCGAGTCACGCTTGTTCAGAGCATCTGTGATGAGTCCTCCTTGCATCCTTGGAGTCTATTTCATGTTCCATCATCTCATGTCATAGTATTCCATCCATATTTGCATACCGTCCATCCCATGTTGTCCATTTTTGCCTCTAGCCATATTGTCCCCATTCCCTCTACAATTAAGTCAGTTGCTACTAGGTCAACCATGCACTTTATGCTCTGACAAGGGTAGTCATCTATTTATCCCTCAACCGCATTTTCCCAATTATCCCTGTTGTTAGTCCATCAGTCACATTACTATTTTCCCTCATGCTTTAGTTGAGGTTCCTCATTGCCTCATCTGTCATGGGCCCTATTATGTCGACATCAGCTCATTTATTCTAGAAGAACGACCTAAAGGGTAATGTATCTTGGTTCTAGCTTCCATTCGTGTTCGATGCCTTGGATAGAGCAAATGGTCTCGTTATTTACCTTTGACTTGGTTGTTTCATGTTTGTGATACATACACTTGGTGGTCCAGTGATGCAGCAAATTGTACCAAGTGATTCCCAGGTATGTGTGAGATGTTTCAGACCTGATGAGTGGGTGGCCCTCCAAGTAGCCTTCCACATGCCCAAATGCATACCTACTATGCTACAGCCTTAGATGTAGTTTCACAAAGTTGATGGGTTCGATTCCTACTGATCGCAGTGTTCATAGCATGCATGTCTTCTCCAGATGATCCATTCCGTTTTGTAGAGCCCTTCCTTATTCAACAAGGCTTCTTTGGTTGTTCTACCATCCCTCCCACCCATTTTTTGAGGGAAGGGAATTTGTATATCATGTACTCAGATATTATTACATTCAGTCCTGGTGCATGTTTTTACCAGGAGCATTATGTATATGGGACAAATTGTATTATTTTTTGGCTCTGTTATGCCAGCGTGCCATGTACCATTCAATATGTACTTTATTGCTCAGTTTCATATTTCTAGGCGGAACATTATTTTTGTGCTAAGTTATCTCAGCGGCTATGGGTATGCCCCCCCTGACTCATTGAGGTCTCGTACCACAACATAAAAGGAGACTTGCAATAGCCTTGCCCCCTCTGTCACTATCCTCTCTCAGCTTTAACTTTGTTGGTCTCTCTCTCTCTACTTGACTCCCCTATGTTCTCTAAGTGATTGTGTCTGTACAATGTACTTCGGTCATACGTTTTTCTCCTAACACTCGTATGTTGGGGGGCAATTTTTTATCACCAAAAAACTTATCATCTAGCCTAATTTACTAGATGGATCGAAGTATACCATGTAAAGCCAATTTACCCTAATAAAATTTCTTTCACTGTGAGAAATTACCTAATAAACCACCTTTATTAAGTAATTCATAGTTAAACTCATGGAGAATAATTAAATAAATCACTATTTATTTAATTTTCTTCTAGGAATAATTAATTAAACCATTTTTTTTATTATTATTCCTTCTTAAATTTGACCCAATCATGAAAAATAAATAGATAAATCATTATTTACCTTATTTTTCTCTAAGAATAATTAATTAATCACTAATTAATTATTATTCTTTGTTAAATTTGACTAAATCCCTTAGGAATAATTAAATAAATCATTGTTTTTTTATTATTCCTTAACTAATTCACTGAGATAATAAATAAATCGTTTATTTATTTATTATTTCTAAATAAAAGTTTAAATACTTTTTCCCTTCTAAACAAATATAATAAAATATTCCAGGTGGTTATTCCAAGAATGGGATCAATAATATTTTATCATTTCTCATCATTCAAGGATAACTCAATATTTTGTTATAAATACGACGATTTTCCATTCATTATTAACTTTTGATTATTTTCATTATTGCACTCACTGTTGTAACTCTGATTACTTTCATTGTCGCACACCATATTTTTGTTGGATTTATGCATTATAGAGGAGAGAGACTCCACAGAAGCTGAAAGATTTGAGGATAGCTAAGAACCCATCCCATAGAGGGGGAATGGTAACATATATTTTTTCCCTTCAGAGGAATTATAATAAAATCATTCTTTATATATATGGTTTCCATTAGATGTTTTGGGGTTATTACTCTCTATTTCACTATTTAACTATGATTGCAACATAGATGAGAATTTTGGTAGGTTTTGTTTCTATCAATCGCTGAATATCTACAATGTTTAGCAGTCATTTCTATTGTTGAGATCATTTGTCATCCATGATCTTAAGTGGGTTCTTCTCGTACATCATTGAGAAGAAAACACTACAACATGGAGAAATGCAATTTTGGAATGAGTCAGGTTCAATATCTGGGGTACATCATTGATGAGAAGGGTGTGCATGTGGACCTTGGAAAGATACAAGTCATTTGGGATTGGCCAACCAAAACCACTCTAACAAAGCTCCGCAACTTTCTCGGACTTGCCAATTTCTACCATAGGTTCATGTTGGGGTTCTCTCATATCCCTTGGCCTTTAAGTCAAGTCACCAACGGTAGAGCGAAATAAAATTTATTTTGGTCTAAAACGCAACAGAAGGTGTTTTCCAAGTTGAAGTATCGCCTTTGCTTTGCACCAATACTCACATTACCAGACCTACAACAACCATTTGAGATTGAGATGGATGCCTCTGGCCATGCTATTAGTAGAGTTATTACTCAACAGGGGCATCTAATGGTTTACCACAATGAGACATTTTCAGACATAGTATGAAAGTGTCCCACCTATGACAAAGAAATATATTCCATTGTGTAGGTTTGTCGTCAATGGAAACATTACATTCTGGGGAAGGAAACGGTCATCCAGATAGACTACCAACCCTTATAGTTCATACAGACACAAGGGAAGTTGTAGAACGATCGACATCAGAAATGGTCCACATACCTACAATAGTTGTATTTGGAAATTAAGTTTAAGAAGGGTAGCACCAATAATTTTGCAGACTTCCTTAGTCGACCACCAGTTATGGCGTTGATCATTGTTCTCGACTCCTGTGAGCACAAGACTTCAAGGTGGCCACATCTTTACAAGAGAAATTCAAAATTCGATAGCACATACCAGACACTCTTGGAAGGTAAGAAAGTTAAAAAATTTCACCTCCAGGATGCACTATTATGCCACCCGGGACACGTCTGTGTTCTTTCAAGTGAGAATGCCAAAATGATTTGGGAGGCGCACTATAATCGAGTTGTTGGACATTTCAGAGTAGAGAAAATAGTGGGAGTACTGTAAAAGTATTTTTTATTGGCTAAACCTTCATCAGGATGGGAAGTACATTAGATCATGCACTGCCTGCACCATTGTGAAACCAACCATCAGGAAGCAAGGCCTATATACTCCTCTGTATACTCCTAGTCAACCTTGGGAATCCATCTCTATGGATTACATGTTGGACCTTCCTTCTACTAAGAATGATAATGACTTTGTTTTTGTGGTCATCGACAGATTCTCTAAGATGGCCATTATGGCAGTCTACAAGAAGAGTATCACATCAGAGGCCATTGCTAAGCTCTTCTTTGAGTGAGTGTGGGTACACTTTGGGATCTCAAAGTATATTGTATTAGATTGGGACAACACATTCCTAAGTGCATTTTGGTCAAATCTCTGGTCGATGCTGGATACCAAACTTACTAAGTCCACGACTTTCCACCCCCAAACTAATGGCGAAATAGAGGTCATCAATAGGATGATCATACACATTCAACGCATGTACAATGCAAAGCATCCACACACATGGGATGAAAGCCTCCTTTATGTCTAACATAACTACAACAAATCTCTCCATAGCTTAATGGGTCATAACCCCTTTCAGGTAGGTCTGGGATTTCAACCATTATGTCCCATTGATGTGGCCATACCCTTTGTAGTTACTCAGGAAGATTCGACTCATGCCCAGTCTGAAGCCAACATGGCTAAAAGCTCCATTGAGCATATTCAACACATTCGCCAACAAGTCCATGATATATTGGACAGAGCCAATGCTAAGTACAAATAGCGCTATGATCAACATTGGGTGTTGCATAAGTTCTAGGTGGGCAACAAAGTCTGGCTACATTTGCAGAAGGAGCGCATCACTGGACTCCACTGAAAGCTTCAATCACTCTGATATGGTCCATACACCATCACCAAGGCTATAGTGGATAATGCCTTCAAGTTCATCATTCCACGATTACTTGGTCTACACCCAATGTTTATTGTAGACCTCCTTCGCCATACTTTCCGCCATTTCTTGACACATCCGACATTGCATAACAACTCACATGAGCAGAGCTAAACAAAAACTACATGGAACAGGCCACAAATGATCAGATCATGGACAAACATATCAATAGCACTCGCCAACATAGGATCCAGCTATATCAAGTTGTCAAAGCAGGCCAACTCCTTCACCAGGGCAAGTGGTTCACCAGGGACTAGGTTCAACAAAAATTTCCTCACCTCATGGAGGCTCTACACGAAATGGGGACCATTGCTTCCTATGAGGGAGTACTGATCTAGGTGGATATTGGTCGCCAGTCGCCTATTCCACTTAGACCTCCATTCAGTTTCATTTGTTTCCTTGTTTATTGCAACATTTAATATTTTCAGCAGTTTTTAGGGTCCTGAACTTCCAGAGTAGTTTTGACCCACTAAATGGTGTTTGTTTGAGGTCCAAAGAAGGCCCACAGAAATAGGCAAGGGAATATCAAAAATCCTGTATTACTTGGAGAGATCTTTCAAGAAAGGTATCATATGTGCCAAACATATATAATATGAGCAAGTTATGACCCCGGGAAGTTGGCTGCCCAACTAACCCCAACAAGGCCCACAAGCTCTGGGCGTTCCATCTCATGGCGTTAGAGTTTTGGTTTATTAGGGTTTTCCCTTGTTGTTCAATAATAAATAGGTCGTTGAAACTCATTGTAACATAGCTCAAAGGTATGAGCCGCCACATCTATTCTTTGAGATAAGCTACCATCGCTTGAGTTAGTTTATTTCCATTCTGTTTGTAAGCATATTTCAATATTTGATATTAATGAAATGAAGTGTTATTTTTGTTGCATATATATATTTATGGTTATATATGTGATGTTTTGTGTTCTTGTTTATGTTCGGATTATCCAAATCATCTCATGCGTAATTGTCACTGTTGTATGTGTCCTTTGGCCTTAATTGTAATGCGTTGAATTTCAATATGTAACTCTGCATTTCAAACTCCTTTTGAAAGCTTGGATTAAATGATAATTATGTGACAATAGGAGTGTTCCTAACAAATTTTAGAGACAACATCCAAACCTTAGTTCTTCCAAGAGAAAACAATCATGTTTCGTTATGATGTTCCAAAGATACAAACCATAGGAATAATGATCATGGGCAATTCATGTGCATTTGTCATGTCTTGATCTTTCACTACAAATTTTTCTACTTCAACTGCCATTTAATAACAAGTTTCATCACAAAATCAATGACATAAAAATTCAAGCAATGCCGAGAAACTTTGCTAATCTTTTTTTGGCTTAAGGAATGTGAGTGCCAGACTATGGATGTTTTAGAAGCACCATTCAAGAGTTAATTAAGCCCAGAAAATTATTCCTGAATTGCAAGGTTGTAGAGGTTACTGATTATGCCACAAAAATTACATAGAGATTGAATCCCTTGGATGAGGTGTCATGTAACAAGGTTGTAGATCATGCCTCAGAACTAGTGAAGCCCTTGTGACCATGGTCATAAACAAAATCCTTGCCTTCACAGAGAACCATTGATCACCTCCATAGAGATTAATGATCTCAAAGCTAAACAAGGAACCACAATTAACTCCAGTGAAATTTTTCACTAACCACAGGTTTCAATACCACAAAACACTACTCTTTGCACTTACAAAACAATAACAAGAGACCAATTGAAACCCCAATAAAAATAAAAATACCTAGTGAACCCCTTCTTGACTGCATGTAGAGATGTCATCCAGATCATCCATGACCATTTAGGTTGCAGATAACTTATGGAAGAGACAATGCCTTTTAATTTTATATTTGAGTGAGACACACCATCATTACATAGAAGTGAGAAATTACTTTTAAATAGGTTGACAAGACTTTAGGAAGAAATATAATTCAAATTAAATTTGAATTTTTAATTTTGGAGCTAAACTTTTAAAGTTCCCCCCTTTAAACTTAAATCATATAAAGATCAAATATTTGGTGAGTTTGGCGTCGAGTTTTAATAAACACATTTATTGAAAATTCATGGCTAGATATATATGAAGGATTATACAATTGGGGCCAATTTGAATTCATTTCTCTATCTTAAACTTGGAACCAAACCTTAATGTTTCCTTTTAAATTTGGAAAGAAAACCCTTTGGCTATTGACTTTTTCCAAGTCATCATTCAACCCAATGGGATGCCATGTCATAACTGAAAGTAGTATGCCACCTAATCATCTTTGTTGCCACATTGAAAAATGTTGCCACATCATCAAAATTGTAAAACATAACCCTATGATGCCACGTCAGTTTCCCTTATGGTTTTGGACCCTAAAATGGGGCTTTAACTTTGACAGAGCATTTCTCACAGACTATGAAGGCCCGTGGAATGCAACTCATACCACCATAAATAGTAAGACAAGTAGAATCTAATGGCTAGAGTAACAAGGGTATACTAATTGGTTTTCTACTCGAAAAAGTTCAACGAAAGTAAGGTTTGCCCATCATCCAAGGAACCAAAAAACTAGGACTAGAATTTCAACCAATAACAAGGGTTTCATCATCCATTAATGATGGTATTGAACTCAACACATCATCACATCAAGTTGCATCATCAATATATGCACCAATGGATCGAAATCTTAGGGTTAGGGTTTCATCCTACAGTTAGGATCTTATGGTCAAACTACTCTAACTAGGGTTAAGGTACATAACCCTGTGAACCAATCACATCAATGGTCTCCAAACCCTGACATCAATGATGATATCTAAATTCTACTTATACTTATTACATCTACTCCTATTTTTACGTCAATGACAATATGATAAATAATAGGTGAGAAGTTGATGGAGAGCAATAGAATAAGTTGGGATAGAGGATGTTGTAGGATGTCATTAAGAATTAAACAAAAAAATAGCCCCAAGTAGCATGTGAACAACCTGACCTTAATATGGCCCTACTTGGAGGAGGGAGGATTTAAATTCACTTTCATAAATATGCAAATTGGGTGTACTAACATCCAGATGCCACTATTTAACATGGTTATGAGGAGGTGTGTTTGCTTGAGGGGGCCTGACCCAGGTTCAGAGTCATTTAGCCAAACAAATCCCTATACTACTGGCCCTTTCGGCAACAGCCCACAGAGCACGGACTAAGGTCTCGCTTGAAGTAGTTAGGGGGGATGTTGGAACCAAGTTTCCACACCCTTGAGATGTCTGAGGTGTCGGTTTAGTCCAACTATAAATACCTTCGCGTAGGTCACTTCGTGCACTATCCTGACCTGTGAGGCCTTCACGATCTATTATAATCGCCTTTATGCAACCCTAACCAGGGGATGAGGTGCCTTCATGTTACCCTAGCAATGATCTATGCTACTTTCCCATGTTACACCACGTAGCTTACTTATCTTCCTATAACAGTTAGTTATCTTCACATAAACAGATACTTTATATTATATTCACATTATCAACACATTCATATAAGTTCGTTCATCATATAGACAATGGAAATGAAATTTATATATGATACATTCAATGCATAAAACAAGAAAAAGATACACAAAAATGATGTAAAACTTCTCTTTATTACTTCTCCAAAGGTTACAGACTCGACTCACCCTGCGCACTCAGCTGCAGGGGTTCGCGCACTCAGCTACGAACTACTAGGCCTCTGCACACTCACCTGTAGAGCCTTCTCCTATTCTACAACCCAAAGAATCGACTCTACACTTAGATAAGACTCAATTCTTCATCAATAGATTTTACTTGCTTCAGTTAACTGATTTACAACTTAGAGCCTCGATCTATTTATACAATCCCATCATCCACGGACCATGGGTAGGCTTTTAAAGCTGATATTACGTTACAAAAATGAGAGGGGACAACCCTATGACTCATTTACAATATTTGCGCTCCGCACCCAAAAAATGTGGAGTCTTTACATCGGATTTGGTCAAAATTTGGGCTTTAAGCCCCAAAACGTGCCTTGGGAGATCCCATGCCCAACAGGCCCCCAACACAAACATTGTGACTCACCTTCGAGTCACTCGATTGGTGAGGAGATATTCGTGTAGAGACCTCCCAACTCTGTCTGAACTACTGCAAGATCGACAATGCACTTAGCAGCTTCCTGAGCTGTCTCTCATGCACACGTTGTTTACAAATTGTTGTGTCTGAACTACTTCCTTGTATATGTGCCTGTCTTCCCTCCATCTGTTTATAGTCTCGTGCCTTCTTTCAGCTACTTGGTGTGCTAAGATTATGCTTCTATTGGTTAGTTAGGTGGCTAGGCCACTTGTATTCGGCTTCAACCAATCATCAATCACTTTTCCTAGGAAAAGTCCCCCTTTTATCTTTACTATCTGCATTGCGCAATTTACCATCTGCATCGGCCACCATCGGTGATCAATTTAGTAATATGTGGCCTGATCCAAGGCACCAAGCTGATCAACTCTCAGCGGTAGTTCCCAAATTTGTCAATGTAATCATGTGCATGCTATTTTATCACCATAGTTTTCTTATCAAGAAAGTTCTTTATTCCTTCCTCAAGCTTCTTGACTTCTTCTTCTGCCATGGTGCTTTTCTCCCTTAACCGAACTCTTTCATTCATGAGTTCTTGGAGCCTAATATTACCCTGCTGGATCTCTTAATCAGGTCCCAAGTGTTCTTCTTCGAGTTCTTCCAACTGTGCGATCCGTTATTCCAAGGCTCCATGATCCGTCACATCCGTGGGCACTGCTATGCACGAAATAAGCATGATAGACTCTATTGGCATTACAACGTTCACTCTATAGGTCATCCTAGAAGGCGTCTGATTCATCAGTTTCTTGCACATTTCCCTATAAGCCCATAAAAATGCTGGTACATTCAGGTCCCAATCACTTCGCTGCGTATTACATACCTTGTTCAACACTCCACACACCTTGTTAAATGCTTTCGTGTGGATAACCTTCTACGTGCTCATTCTCTCCACAATCTCTCGTTCCAACTTGAGGAATCGTTCACCCATTTCCCCCCCAAACACATGCTTATTGACCGTATCTCCCAACGCGAAGTTCATGTGCATCCGCGTAGGTTGTTTACCATATGCCTGTACCCACCTGGACAAATGCGCACGCGGACCATCCCATCCATTCTATTGATCTTCCCATTGCACTATAGGTTTCCCAAACTGCGTGCGCAACATTCTCCTACATGCATGCCAGTATTCAAAGCTTCCTCTATGTGTACCCCACCACCTCGTAGGTGTAGCACACAATACCCAATTCAAGGCCTCAAAACATTGCTTTTCTGACACCTCCCTTTCAAACTTATCTAGGAAAGTATCTACCTCACTTAATCCATCATAAGTAGGCAAATCCCTCACTCCTATCAATACGTAGTGCAGTGATCTTGTCATCATATTACAGTTCAATGTGGTTACCTCGTGTAACCAATTCTACCATCGTTATATCTCCTCATCCGAATTTGAAGTGCAAGAGCTTTCACGCTCCCACGAGATCCATCCATCTGCAGTGGGATTTACCTAATCTTGCTCTCATGTAGTTATTTTGTGGATGCAGTCCAAACCATCATCACCTTCATAGTCGTGCACCGGCTCAGTGTAGCGCGATCCTTCCGTAGGGTCCAAGGGTATAACTACACGCAGAAGATTCTTCTCAAAAATCATCTTGTACATCTTCAGATTAATCACCCCATTCATGTCAGTGTCCCAATCAATTCCTAAGAGTGCGGGGTAGGGATTACTGTCATCAACAATCTCTATCACTTCAAAGTCTTCTAGTGCACTCACTCCGTCAATATCCACAGTGATTCCTTGCAATAACCCCATGGGTATTATCTTTTGTTGGTTCGCCATTCATAGCTGGATAGGAGACCATTGCAGTGTAGGCCTCTCCATGCACTCCCATGTCTACTTCGGCAAAATGTTCGTGTCCGATCCTAAATCCAGAATTACTTGGTCCATCTCATAATCTCCAATCTGTGCAATTAGCCTCATTTCTCTTCCCGTCCCCGTCGCATGCTTTCCAATCTTTTTGACTATGCACAGTTCTCCTAGCATGGTCCCAATGCATCTGTTAATGAGTTCTTGTAGTCCCTTTATAGCCTTACTATCACGCATTAGCTTCATGCATGTTTCCAGGAACATCGTAAGCATAGATGGGTCCATTTCTGGCTCCGGTCTATCTTTGCTTCCTGAAGTGGAGGAATCAACGAAGCTCTTCTTAGCTTCCATGAAGGTTTCCTTAGCATGCTCCAAATCAAACTCTGCTTCTTTTGTCGGAGCCTTGTGAACCCAAGGACTATCTTCAGGCCATTTTCCTTTATCCTCCCCTTCACGATTCCACTTTGGAGCACAATATTCACATTTGGGTATTCCTGCCACGACTCATACCTCATCATCTATAGGTTCTGAGTCGGGAAAGGCCGTAGTGCACCCTTGTCACATATCCTAGCTATCAACATAGGACAATCCTCTATCTCATGATCAAATAAGGTAAAATACAAACATGACATTGGATTCGTACAATCATAGGCATAATGTCCTAGCCCTCCTCAATTGTAGCATATCAGTTGTCCACAACCTCTTCCAGGTCCTCCTCTACCTCAGCCTTGTCTGTGCTCCTAAAATCCTGTTCACGCCACTCTTGCATTCGGGTCTAGGGGCCGTGTTTCGGCTTGAGCTCTATAGGTAGGAGTTCTATCCATCATCAGCTCATAGCTTATAGAAGTGTGTTGATCGTGTCCAACCAATCTACAAAAATTACAAAACAACTGTTGTGAATTCCCCGTGTACTTCTATAACAAATGGAAGTTTTCTATAGCATGATTTCCTCCTATTTGACAAATCGCACACCACAAAGTAGGTCCTACTTGTGCTTTCGGTCTTAATGGCATCGGTCCCTCTCCCACGAGGTAGTTTGTGAGCACAGGGCAATGGTCCTTATCATGACCCTAACCTTTGCATTTTATGTACCACACCTCTTCATGCACTTCTGGTCAAGCTGTCCTGTCTTGTTTTAGACTCTGCATCTCAAGGCATAAGGTTTTCAACTACGCGTGGATCTGCTGAACTCCCAAGTGAGGATCCTGCATCAGGGTTTCATGCAGCCTCATTGCGATCTCCAAGGCCTCTTCCTGAGTCATTAACCTTTGTTGTGACAACGCATTCCTCAAATGTAGCATTAGCGATGCTACAAACCATTCGTGGTGTTGTCCATCCGTCAAAGTCATATTAGCTTCACGAATCATACACTTTAGTCTCTGATCCAGCTCCCAAGGAGTCTCGCCTTATAGAATTGTGATATCCTTGAATCCAATGATCAACTGCGCATTTTGGATTTCTGCAATTCCCGCATTCAGATTGTCATTAGAATTCTTAATATACCAGGTCAACGCGCGATCCTGTAGAGCGTTGACCAATGTCTCTTTCTTTATATTATCATCTGTAACTCCCTATGCTTCTCATACGGCTCTTATCACGAACCAAAACTGGTCTAGATCTTCATTTCCTACTCCCTTAAATACAGGCAACTTTATCATGCTTGCCATATTGACTGACGGTGGTAGCGGAGGTGGTATGGGTGCAGATGGAGGTGAAGGGGGTGAAACCGGTGGTGGTGTGAGTGGGGGTGGTATGAAAGAAATCCTCTACCTTGTCAAATTGATCGTACTTTGCGGTGAGACCTTCGCGAGCTCTTCCTCATCCCCTCATGAAGGTGAAATCAAAGGGCTATTCTTTGGTCCCTTACTTCCTTCGTTTCGGTAGGTTTTTCCACTTTGCATAGCTCCAAACATCAAGGTAATTACATAACCTTCTTTTCACAAAAGAGCATTTTAATCCAAGTATTCAGAGACTTTACATACTTACCTCATGGTCCTTTGAGAAAGCATCATTCTGCCTTGTTATAGCTGACTGAAGTATCTACCGTGAACTCAGTAATGAATCCTCCTATAATCCGATCGAGCCAGTGATCAACAGCGCGCGTGATATTATCCTCTGATGCTTCCAATTTGCACACCAACTCTAGGGTCCACACAATAGGATTGTCGAGTTTCCACCTTCCTTAGCTATCTGCTAGCTTCATAATCCACTCGTACAGCTCAGTAGGGAAAGATGTGAAAAGTATTTTGTGGATCTCTATGTACAGGTCGTAGTCTAACCACTCTTCTTTTGTCAGTCGCAGATTCCGCAAACTCGTGAATTCTTCTGTCCAACCAACCTTCAATTTCCTTCTTATTTGGATTCCAATGATACAACATCAGACATATCTATGCAGATTCCGGTCCCAACAACAGAACCATTTGTTGGCCTGAGGGGGACTGACTTAGGTTCAGAGTTATTTAGCCAAACAAATCCCTGTAGTAATGGCCCTTTCGACAATAGCTCGCAGAGCGTGGACTGAGGTCTCACCCGAAGCAATATGGGGGCATGCTGGAACCAAGTTTTCACACCCTTGAGATGTCTAAGGGGTTGGTTTAATCCAACTGTAAATACATCCGCGTAGGTCACTTCGTGCAGTATCCTTACCTGCGAAGCCTTCACGATATATTATAATTGCTTTCGTGCAGCCCTAACAAGGGGCTAGGGTGCCTTTGCGTTGCCCTAGAAATGATTTGTGCTACTTTCCAAGTTACACCACGTAGCTTACTTATCTTCCTATAACAGTTAGGTATCTTTGTGTAAATATATAATTTATCTTATATTCACTTTGAAAACACATTCATATAAGTTTGTGCATCATATAGACAATGGAAATGAAATTTATATCCGATACATTCAATGCACAAAAGATGGAAATATACACAGAAATGATGTAAAACTTCTCTTTATTACTTCTCCAAAGGCTACAGACTTGACTTGCCTGCACACTCAGCTATGGACTACTAGGCCTCTACGCACTCAGCTGCAGAGACTTCTCCTAATCTACGACCCAAAGACTCGACTCTACACTTAGATAAGACTCAATTCTTCATCATTTGATCTTACCTGCTTTGGTTAACTGATTTACAACTTAGATCCTCACTCTATTTATACAATCCCATGGTCCGTGAACCATGGGTAGCTTTCTAAAAGCGACATTACATTACAAAAATGAGGGCGAACAACCCTATGACTCATTTACAATCTTCGTGCTCCACAACCAAAAAATGTGGAGTCTTTACATCAGATTTGGTCAAAATCTGGGCTTTAAGCCCCAAAAATTTCCTTGGGGGATCCCGCGCCCAACAAGGTGCAACTACATCAACCTCATCCATTACCTCAGGCAAAGCCCTAGTAAGCATGCTTCCCATTTTTGTTCACTCGATATTGGGAGGTAGAATTTTTAAGGTGATAATAAGTTTGAATATATTTTATAAATTTTATCTCAATTGTTTCAAAAACTCTAAAAAATAATGATGGCTATTACAATAAATAACAATTTTAAATTTCAAAATTTCAATATTTCAATAAAACTTGGGTTTTCGAAAATTTTGTTTTTTTTTTAATTATAATAAATTTAAATAAAAAACTTAAATAAATAAATATATATATATATATATATATATATATATATATATATATATATATATATATATATATATATATATATATATATATATATATATATATTGGTTAAAATTGTTAAGTTTTGATTTCATCTAGGGAGAGCTCCTACAATATGATAACCATATACTCTGCAAAACATTTTTAAACAATAATATTCTATGTTCGAGTTCCTTAAAAAAAATATAAAACACGTAGAACATTTAATTGTCACCCACTGAATACAAACCACTGTGAGATCTCCCACAATCGTGGTAACCAAATCCTCCGCAAAACTTTTTAAAATGATAATATTCTATGTTCGAATGCCCTTAGAAGAAAGATAAAATAAATAGAACATTTAATTTTCACTCACCAAAAACAGCGAGTTGGGCCTTGAGAAGTGGAATACTCTCAAGAGTGTATCATACTAGCACAACCACATTATTAAATGTGGTTGATATACACCGATAGGTGTCAATGGATGTGGATTTAATATTCATATTATTATTGATATTAATAAATATATAAATATAATAATAATCATAATTATAATAATAGTAATAGTAAGAAAAATAATAATAATAATAATAATAATAATTATTATTATTATCAACCAAAGGGATTGATAATATATTAAGACACAGTCTAACTTATAGACGAAATGACCTTTTTCACGACCATTTTTCTCATCAATTTTAATCAAAATCCAATAGATAATTTTAAAAAGTTGAGTTTAAATTATTTAATCTGCATAATTCAAGTGCTCCAAGGGTTTTCAAGGTTGCTGAATCCATTTATGCATTCAAAAATGTATTTTAAAGAACAAAAAATCTTGAAATTGTATTGTTGGATTTTGGTGAATTGTGGTGAAAAAGGATATTTTGTCTATAATTTAGAGTACGACATATACTAATATGATAATATTAATTATATAATAAATATTTATTTTATTAACTAAAGGGATTAATAATATTAGAAACCCAAGGCATTATAAAACCCAACAAATTATATTAAACATAAAGGATTAATATTATAAACACAATATTGTCTACAGGGTCTTGGATAGATGGTGATAGGGTGCTTTGTTAAGGCACTTCTTGATGTGAAGTCACTGGTGATATATTAGACATGTTGAAGATGTAGTCCTGCTAAGCTTACAATTTTATTTTTTTTATAAACACAAGGGATTATTATTATAAACCAAATGGATTAATATTAAAAACCCAAGGGATTAATTTTGAGAACCCACGAGATTAATATTATAAACCCTTGGAATTAGTATTATAAATTTAAGTACTTATTAAAATTAAAAACCTGATGAATTTATACTATAAACCCAATGGACTATAAGCCTAAGGGATTTATATTAAACCCTAGGATTAATATCATAAACCCTATCAATAATATATACCCTAGGAATTTGAGCCCTTAGATGAATAAACCCAAATGATTAATATTATAAACCCAAAGCACTAATAAACCCAAGGGATTAATACTAAAAACCCAAGGGAAAAATATTAAACCCAACATATTAATATTGTAAAGACAAGGTATATATACCTTAAGATAAATATTACAAAGCCTAAAACAAACATGGTTGACCATGGTTGAACATGGTTGATTTTTAGATTGAGACAATCTATGTCACAATGCAACACTAGACCATGTTTGACAATGATTGATTTTCATATTGAGAGAATCTTTGTCACAATGTGATGTTGGACAACGATTGAGAATGGTTGAGAAATGTTGATTTTCATATTGAGACAATCTTTGTTACAATATAATGCTAAACCATGGTTGACCATGGATTGATATTATAAAACACATGGAATAATATTAACCAAGGGAATTAATACTAAAACCCTAAGGGACTATGAACCTAAGGGAAAAATATTAAACCCAAGGGATTAATATTATAAACCCAAGTTATATTAGCCCTAAGATAAATATTATAAACCCTAAAATAAACATGGTTTACCATGGTTCATTTTCATATTGAGACAACCGTTGTCACAATGCAACATTGGACCATTATTAACCATTCTTGACCATGATTGATTTTCATATGCAGGGAATCTTTGTCACAATGCGACATTAGACCATGGCTGACCAAGGTTGATATTCATATTGAGACAATCTTTGTCACAATGAGACATTGGACCATGTTTTACCATGATTGACCATGACTGATATTATATACCCAAGGAAATAATACTAAAAACCCAAGGGATTATAAACCCAAGGGCATAATATAAACCCAAGGTATATAAACCCTAAGATAGATATCATAAACCCTTAAATAAACATGGTTGATCATGTTTGATTTTCATATTGAGACAATCTTTATCATAATGTGACGTTGGACCATGCTCGACCATAGTTGAACACTTATATTAATAAACCCAAGGGATTGATATTATAAACACAAGGGACTAATAAACCCAAGGGATTACTATTATAAACCCAAGGTATATAAACCCTAAAATAAATATTATAAACCCTAAAATAAACATTTTTACCATGGTTGACCATGGTTGATTTTGATATTGAGAAAATCCTTGTCACAATGCGACATTGGACCAAGATTGAGCATGATTCATTTTCATATTGAGCCAATCCTTGTCACAATGCAACAATGAACCATGGTCGACCATGTTTGATTTTCATATTGAGACAATATTTGTCACAATGTGACGTTGGACCACGGTTAACGATGGTTGGAAATGGTTGGTAATTATTGACCATGGTTGACCATGTTTGACCATTGTTGATATTATAAACCCAAGGGATTAATACTAAAACCCAAGGGAATATTATAAACCGAGCTTTATAAACCCTAATATGAATATTATATACCCTTAAATAAACATGGTTCACCATGGTTGAACCCTTAGATTAATAAACCTAAGGGATTAATATTAAAACCCGAAGGGATTATGAACCCAAGGGACTAATATTAAACCCAAGGGATTAATATTATAAACCCAAGCTATATCAACCCTAAGATTTTTTTTTTAACCCTGAAATAAACATGGTTGGCTATCCTTGGCGATGGTTTATTTCCATATTGGGAATAATAAACTCAAGGGATTAATAGTAGAAATCCAAGGGATTATAACCTCATAGAAATAATATTGAACTGAAGGGAACAATATTAAACCCTGGGGAAATGAATCCTTAGATTAATAAAACCAAGGAATAGATATTATAAACCCAAGGGAACAATATTAAACCCTAAGTATATAAACCCTAAGATAAATACTATAATTTGTTAAATAAACATGGTTAGCCATGGCTAACAATGGTCAATTTTCATATTGACAAAATCTTTGTGTCACAATGTGACATTAGACCATTCTTGACCATGGTTCAACCCTTACATTAATAAATCCATGGGATGGATTTTATAAATCCAAGCAAATAATAAACCCACAAGATAAATACTTAAACCCCAAGGGATTATGAAACCTAGGCAAAAACATTGAACCAAAGGCATTAACATTTTATACCCAAGGTATATAAACCCTAAAAAGAATATTATAAAACCTAAAATAAACATGGTTGAGCATGCTTGATTTTGATATTAAGACAATGCAACGTTGGACTATGGTCCACCACACTTGAGCATGAATGATTTTCACATGGAGACAATGTTTGTCAGAATGTAATGCTAGACCATAAATTCTTTTCATACTGAGAGAAGCTTTGTCAAATTCAAACGTTCGACCACGAATGAGCATGATCGACCATGATTGATCATAGTTGGTTTAGCATGAATGCAACAATATTTATCACAATAATTGAGACAATGATCGACCATGATTGAGACAATAATAAACCATGATTGAGACAATAATCAACAATGATTGAGATAATAACTGACCATGATTGAGCATAATTGACCATGGTTGAACATGATTGACCATGGTTGATCATGATAGACCATGGTTGATTAACAATGATTGCAACAATGTTTGTCACAGTAATCGAGACAATGATCAACCATGACTAAGACAATGTTTATCACAATTCAACATTAGATCATGGTTGTTTTTCATATTGATAGAAGCTTTGTCACATTGCGACATTGGACCATGATTGAGCATGATCAACCATTCTTGATCATATAAAAACATATCAATTGATGTCTGGCCATGGTTGATTTTCATTTAGATGCAACCTCATCCTCAATAGGATGATGGACCAAGGGCAACCATAAATTCCTAACATTAATATTATAAACGTAAAGAATTTCAATACATTACAAACCATAAAAAAATTAATATAATACATCAATACTAATAAATTTATATTAATACATTATAAACCATCAACACATTAATATTAATACACCAATAGCATAAACCTCAACAATATTAATATAAACGTCAAGAACATTAAGCCCAAATATTAATACTGTAAACCTCAAGAATATTTTTGTAAACCAAATGCATCAAAAAACCCAATAAATTACCAACTGAAGATAACTACATTAAGTTGAAACATTGCTATTAAATCATATGAACAAAAATGGAAAAATTGAGCAATGTGTATTGTTACACAACACAAAGCCGCAACACAAAAGAAAAGAAAAAACACGTATAAATTGAAAACCTTGGAATCTAAGAAGAACAACATTACAGGAAACTTGAAGACCATTCATATACAATTTTTTACATAATAATACCAATGAAAAAAATCAATTTCACCGATATTGAAATAGAAGAAAGAAAATTCAAATTAAGAAATAATTTTGTTTTTTCTACATCAAACAATTCTACTATGAAATTGAACTTTAAACACTACTTTAGAAAGCATTTATTAAATAGCCTCTTCCAAAACACAACTAGATTGATGACAAAATCAATACCAATTGAAATAAACAACATAATGATCACGACCCTTCATGCTTTCCAGCCAATCCCTTCTTGTTTTCCTTCCAGATTCCCTCTGGTGCACATGCAACAAGTATTTTACATATGATTTAATTTCAACTAACAAATTAATATGTTCATCAGCAAAACGACGATGGAATCCAAGTTTTCTATCAAGCCTTTTCCGAATATCGATAGGAAAATTTATTGCTCGAGCAATAACATGCACGTTTGAGGCATAGTAGAAGACATCATTATTCTCCATATATGCATTTCAATGACAAAATGAAAAAATTAAAATTAGTACACACACACACATATCTCGTAGATAAATATGAGACATGAATCCACTAAAAGAAAAAAATGACACGTAAATCTAATATCATTGAAAACCAGGCCAACAAAAAGGAAAAATAGCTACAATTAAATTGATTAAACAATGACATCACCACAAAAAAATATTCACTCATGTAATTTCACAATTAATTTATCTAATAACTTTAACTATCAACAAATGTATTCAAATCGCCAAGAATTAGAATGAAGAACTTCTTGATGTGCATACAATTTATTGCAAGAAACAACAACAAATACAAAAAAGTATTCACATTAATTTCAAATCTATGCCAAAGAAGTAAACTATATTCAAAACAAGCACCTCAAAATGATATTGTCTTTAATTGTTCCTCCTATTTCTTCCTAAGTGTAACATGCACACTATTTTGCATTATTGCGTAACATTGAAAAAGAAACGATGGTGAAATTTGTAAACCATAAATGGATATCACTCTTGATATGGTTGTAAATGTCAAACCTTGTCTCTCTTTATCTCCAATATCTATAGTGGCTCGTTGTAGAGCCATCCCCTCTTATTTGTGTATAGTACATGTCCATGTCGTTTTCAAAGGCATATGTTTAATATTTCGTGTAACAACATATGCTATGGGCACAATGATCGGACGATCACTATCAAATGGAACACCAGTGTAGTTTTCAAAAATAGTTATAGAAAATTGTGGAAGTTGTGGCGTCTTTGAACTAGGAACAAAAAGGATATGTTCAATATATTCAAGCACACCATTAAGCAACCTAGCTTCAACCCACAAATTACATGTATGTCTGACATGAACTCCATGACATAGAAACACTTCACATTCCAAGACATCATCACCAATATTATCTACTTCAGTTCTTCTAGTACACTCAATAAACATCTTGCAACTATACAATTTAATGATTTAATCATTTTTTGATTGTTCAAAATGATGATACTATTAGTTGCCAACAAGTGAATTGAAGAATCAAATAAAATATTTTCTTATGGATGTAAGCAACTATCAGCGCACACCATAACAAGATCTTAATCAACCAGAAAAGGCTCTACATTTTTAATATTAGTTAAAAGATAGTGAAACAATGCCTATCTTGCATCATGTTCTTGTTGATTATAAATTTTATCCAAAGTGAAAATAATGTTGAAGCTTTACCACAACACTATCCATGTTGTTTTACCTACATACAAGGGTTTATCCTAACTAAGAGGTAGTTTCCCAAGGTAACCCACAAGAATCATGGACTTGCCACCAAAAGGAGAATCCTTGTTTTGAGGATAGGCTTCTTGCAAATGAGAATCTACCTATAAGAATAGCCTTGGACCTAAAATTGTCATTTCATCAATCAAAATATATCAAATGTGACGCACTTCCTACAAAACAACCAAAACCTACCTAGTCAACGATTTCATATATTTTATAAGAATTTTGAAAGCAAAGTGTATTGTTTTCCCATGTATATTGGAAGCAACTATACCAGCTAGAGCGAGCAATAACAATGGACTTCTATAATCCATTGTCAAAGAAGAAACAACATGACATATATAATGAATAACAAAATAATTCTTAATACTGGTGATTCCTTGAATAATCATTTTAAAAGGATCATTGCTTCCACCATTAATAAAGTGTCAAAAAACAATTTCAAAAATAACTTGATGTTTCTCCAATAGAGACGAAGGCGAAAAATTTGCATGCCCAATTGAGTCACCATTAACAACACTTACAGATTGTGCATATTTTATAAAATGGATATCTTGTTCTACAATATCATCTAACGATATTGTTTCATGCTAATCATAATAATATCAAATTCCCTTCTACCAAGATTTTCAAGGTCTTAAATGTTTACATTGCTTGGAGGAACTACTTGGGAAAAAACCTACCACTCTTCTAAATCTTGATCAACATTTTCTTCATGAACAAGGGGCTTAGCATCTTCTTTAGTGCCTTCATTTGGCTAAAGAGCTCAATGAACATGCCACACGTGATATCTAAAACTCCTCCAATCCTCAATGATAGTTTTAATTGAAAGAACAATATCTAAAGCAATGTCATGAAATGGCTTGTATAAAAGCAAATCCGTCCATCTAAATGTTTCAAACTCTTCTGAATCATGAACATAGGGAAAAACATAGAACTATGGACAAACGTGAATAATAACATTGGCATCTCGTGATCTCCATGGATCCTACCTCTGGCTAGCATCAAAACTCCACGATCTTGCTATTTCTATCAAGCACAAATGTTCCAAAAAAAGGGTAGAGTTGGATAAACCTGAAAGAAATTATTTACACATGAAATTTCATTAGAATGTAGTGATAAATTTTGGTATACCTTCTTCCCAATGTTCAATGGGAACATATTCCACTAGAAACAACAATGGTCAACTTTAACAACATGTGGCAAGTTTTTTGAGCTCCAATGTCACACTCAACATGCATTTCAACAAGGAAACTTCTATATGTAGATAGCATAGGAGGCTCAAATCCACTTGCACTAGCAACTCTTGTCAATGTTTCATGATAAATTTATGATCTTCTCTCTTCCTTCGAAGCATTATATTTTACATTATATTTAAAAACTGCATGTTGAGAGACAACTAGCTAGAAATCAAAATTTACTCTCCACATTGTTAAAAGATCCACATTGTGAACATTTAAACAATCATCATTTCATGCCAGGTCATATTTTTTTTCCCTTCTTAATATATAAAAGATGTTACTTAGTGAAAACCTATCATGGAGCATCATAGCGAAATAAAAGGACAAAGCCTTCTTTCATAAACAAGAATCCACACTACATTTCATATGCTTTTGGACTCAGTTACCTAAATGCTCATAATCTTCTTCCGGATTACAAGAAAAAAATTGTTGAGAATTTAAAAGGCATGGATAATCATTAAGACTTCATGGGATCATGACATTCCAATGATGTATGTCACATGGATTCCAAGTTGTTACATATTTTTCAAAGTAGGACTTTTCTTAATCGACATTCAAACGGCTGGACCAATCCAATGTTTCCATATTCGAAACTCTAGGGAAGCACAAAAAGAAATGAATGTAGGATAAACCTCCATGCTTCCACTCATACTTAACAAAAATAAAAATGCAGTTAAAATATATAACCAACCATTTCAACAAAGATTTCGTTCCAAATCCTTAATCAACACACAAAAGGAATGAGAAGGAACCTATCCCAAAAGTCATTAGTGCCAAGATATTTATGCAAAACTAACTCATGGAATATATTAAATCTTTGGTGCATATACATAGCAACTATATGTGGATATTGAATAACATTTTCAAAAAAAATTGCATGCTCATTTTGTTGATGACAATGTCTGTTTAAAGGCATAAGACTATGCAAGCTAGACCACTTTGTGTTAGCTACATTCAATGTAAAAAACAAAGTGGGGCAATCCAGCTAGGTAATCATGTCAGTGAATCAACACGACACTTTCCCTAATATTCCCTTGTCCCCCAAGAGAAGAACCAAAATGAATTAATCTCTTATCCAACTTATTTTTAGATAGATCAAAGAGTTGTTGATGTGACTCTTCAACAGTTGCAGGTGCATTTTCATGGATATTCCTCTTCTTAAAAAAGAAAATTGTTCCTTGGCTATGATGCTGCATAATCATATTCAATAGGAAATATCAAAACTGAGGATGGATTCCAAATCTATGATAATAATATCTAACTAGATGTAAACCATATTCATACATTTCAATGTTCCAAATAAGTGGTTGCGACCAATAAACATCACCTTTTGGGAATAAAGTGGGGAATACCATGTATAGCAACCCTTCAATGTTATATTTGTTAATGGCATATGAGCCTATATCTTGCCAATCTAATGGCTCATAGAATATGCAATCTACATTTTAAATAAATCTTCTTATTTCGTCCACTTCGCTTCATTCATTAGGCTAGCGAGAGAGACAGGATGATGGATGACAGTGCAAAGAATTACCCCCCTCCCCTTCAATCTCCTCATCATCTCAGCCTATCTCATTAAGATCAGTATCAACATAACATAGCTTATTAGAGACATAAGTAGGTCTTTCTGGGATAGCAACAATTGAATCCATATCAATTTCAACATCCATGTAATATATATCTGTCTAGATTTTGTAAATAAATGCTTCCATCACAAAATGTCTCTTCACATATCATTCATAATATTTCGATTGAACATTGTATCTTATCACATTTACAAAATCAAGCTATTCAGCAAGTCCTGGAAGCTTCTTTGCAATTAAAGATATAGCTTATGGAAAACTTATTTTGTGCTTTCTATATTTATATTCACCAGCACACACATGTGTCACTTGTAATATTTGTTTTACTTGTGCTATGAGCATCTCTTTGACTTGTTTCAAAACTCTTAGAAGCTCAAGCAACCTGGATCCATGTTGTTAAAGTGAAAAAACGATGCACCCCTTTCTCAATCATACATCTTTTACAGATGGGATCTTCATGCCATCTTATAACTTGTATACCAGAATAACATTCATTAAAAACTTGGCACATTTACACAACAAACAAATGATCAATCCTAAACAAAATTTTTTTATTTACTACAATCATGTCTTTGCTGAAATGATAGTGAGCACTTTCATCTTCTCTACCAAAAAAAATCTAGGTTGATGATGATTTGAAACACCTTGTCTAATTGGAGCAATGATTGGATCATTTATTTCCATAGAAGGGTAAGAATCCATTCTTCTAAATTGGTTGCAGGTGGGCACACTGTTTGCAAAAATTATAAATATTAATGCAAAAATAAAAGATTTAAAAAACAACAAGTTAAATTTTTCACGTGAAGATGAAATTGGAGAGACAAAACATATACATTATCTTCATTTTTGCATTGCCCAAGTGGAATCTGAGGTCCCAATATAGGCCGACTTGGTTTCCAAATCTATCTGTTAACCATTATTCACCTGAACAATGTTCTGCCCAAAAAAACATGAAATAGAAGATGCATAAAACAATAAAAAAAAATCATTCAAATGTACAAGTCCTTTAAAAATAGAGTTACATCAAGAACTTGTGTTGTACCCATAGAGAAAGTATGTTGACATTCTTTGATATGAACCGTAATGTATACAGAGTTACATCGACAAACATTAGTTCCAACATTCCCAACATATTGTCGCAAATTGTCAACCATCTGGGCCAACATATTACTACTGACAAAGACATCAAATGCAACTTCTTGTTTAATTGCATCATTGTGCCTATATTCCATTATCATGTTTCCTCCACAATTTCCAGAGCACTCACGACTATCACTTCTATGAAAGCCCCCTAATTAAACACAATGTTATTAAAGAAAATAAATGTGAGAAAATGTTTCCAAGAGTGGAAAAATATGGTGATGCGCAACATTCAGGAAAAAAAAAAATTCAATGAAATGTTCTTTCTGTGAAACACACAACATTCATACTTACGGTTAAGGACACCATCACTTTGGCCATTTTCGTTGTTTTCAAAAAAGTTGTTCGTGTTGGAATGTAATTTCAACTGCAGAAACAGTTGAACAGCAACAACGTCTGTAAAATAATCAGTTTTCCACTTGCGATGTGATCCATCGCAGATCGCAGATCACTGCCCCCCTCCGCTCCTTGTACCCTGCGCTACGACGATGACAATGCGATGCGATCATGCGATCGCAGATTGCAGATCGCAAATTCAAACCTCTGTGCATTAAGCTCTTCACGATGCGATGCGACCTGAGCCATCGCAGATCGCACCTTCTGTCAAACAAATCTCATAATTCAACGGTTATGGCAGCAGCCGCGCGATATGGTTTGACAACCATCCAATGAAATCAACTGTTGCATACAGACCTGCACCATGGAGTAATTCATGAACTTGACATGAAGTGAATCCTTGTTGACCGCCGGTTTTGTCAGCAAAGTAATTTAATGAAATTTACTATGGGGTTGGTAAATGTTGGTGAAGTTTTAATTACGGGAGTATGGCATAGGAGAATGCATTGTTATGTTTTTTGATATAAACTTGCAAGTAATGTAAAAATATGTGTAGCACCAAGAAGAAGCACAGCAGTGCGAGTGCAGAGATAATGTCTCTCTGTTGAGAGATAAAAATGTAATGAGACACGCAGCAATGTAGAAGTTGTGAGCTTGCAAAGGAAGCACGCAGCAGTGTGCATAACCGAAAATGCTTCTGTGGTGATGAAAAGATGGCAAAACGCGGCAGAGCGTAAATGCCCAGTGTTTGAGAATGCAGTGAAATGAAACGCACAGTAGTGCGAAGCCAAAATATTTTTCACACAGCAATGAATGTAAGAAATTTTATTTTACACAGCAGTGTGTCAGTTTGTAAGTAGAGACTGAGTTCTCTTGTTAATGCACAGCAGTGCAGAGAGTTTTTGTTGTTGTTGAAACGAAATATGCAGCAACATATGAGTAAGCAATGAATGTATGTAATTATTCACAGCAGTGTGTTAATACAAAAAGCTGAGACAGAGTATTTCTCAGGAGAGACAATGAGTGTTTTACTGGAAACTAGAACTAAAGTGTTCCTGGTGTAATCCCTCTGTTAAGAGGAAGATGTTTTGTTGTACCAGCAGTTTTTAGTTAATGAATACAAGCTCCATTTGGTGTGTGTAAAACTCTGTCTGCTACAAATGAATTTTAATTTCCCTGTGTTAAGATCCTGTGAAAAAAACAAAGCATTGTCTTTGTGTTCAGTTGATTTTGTTTTTGGAATTTTACCAGAAAAATTCCCAACAGTGGTATCAGAGCTAGTCCAGGCTCTTTGAAGGTTTCAAAGAAGCTGAAGGAAGGTTTCTTTGCTGCAGCAGCTTCTCCAGTAGCGTGAAGACTCAACAAAAGGATCGAGGTATTTCTCAAGTTTTTTTTGAGTTACTGTTGAAGAAACAGTCAGTTATTTTAAATACCTTACTGTATATTTGAAGTATGGTTAAGAATGTCAAGGTCAAAGAAGAAAGTCTCCAATCCTCCTAAGCATGTGTCTCCCTCTACTACTAAAATAGAAGATAATCAACTTGAAAGCATTCTATTTGAGGCTTCAAGGTTTAATGGGAACTTTTATATATGGGAAGTAAAAATGAGGACTGTCTTACAGTCTCAAGGGATTGAAATCTGGGAATCAGTGATTGATGATAGCAGGAAGGATAGAGAATCCAAGGAGTACAATGCAAAAGCAGCAAAGATAATCTTGGATGGGCTGCCTAATTCTGTAAAGAAGAATCTAGGAAAATATTCATCAACAAAGGATATATGGGACAAACTTCATGACCTTCATGCAAAAGGAGCACTGACCATGACCATCAGTCAAGAAGGAAATTTTGACCCCATCATAGAAGTTGAAAATGAGAAGGTTGACCTCATCAAGCTTTAAGTACAAGAAAGGGATGAAGAGCTCGCCAAGCTTAAGAAGGAACTTGATCAAAGCAAAAGGAAGCATCATGAAGAAGTCATATCCATGAAAAATCAATTGAATAAAGCAAAGAATAAGGAAGATACCTTGTCAAGTCAACTTGAACAAAGGCACAAGAGAGTGAACAAACTTGTAGAAGAGATTGGATAGTACAAGGTAGAGGTCTCCTCCCTCAAGTTTGAATTACAAGAAGCTAGGAAGCAGGCATAAGGAGCTAAAAAGAAAATGGAGAGCAGTCTAGCAAAGAATGAAGAAATCTCCAAAATGAAGTCAGATATCATCTCCCTTAAAATAGTAGCAGCTGAAGCTACTCGTAGCAAGGAAGAAACTAAGGAACAACTTGCAAAGAAGAATAATGAGTGTGAAAGATTGGAAGAAGAGATTGTCCTCCTCAGGAAAAAGGTTGAAGGGATGAACAAAATCATGAAAAGCTCTCAAGCCTTGGATGACATGCTCAGCTATCACAGATCTCCATCTGATAAATCAGGACTCGGGTATGTAGGTGAACCCTCAAACAAGAATGAAAATGCTTTAAGCAAGAAAGATGTGAAGAAGCCAGAAAGAAATTGTGATGCTCCTAGTTCCAGCAAAGGCAAGGAGAAAAATCAAGGCTACAATAGAAGAAATCTTGCTCCAAGTAGAAAACCAGCTCCAAAAAGAAATGTTGAAGATGTCAAAGAGGTAAGAGGCAATGGTTATCATCAAAGGATCTCAAGGCAGAAAAGCTTCAGAAGTACATCAAGGAAACCACCATCTACCAGGTACCAAAGTTCATTTTTTGGTTATTGTTATTCTTGTTCAAACTTTGGTCATATGGCAAAAGACTGTAGAGCATTTTATAGAGATAGATGTTATGGTCTCCGACAACCTCCAAGAAACAATTTTATAGGAAGAAATCATGAAATCTTATTCATGAACAATGTAGAATGTTTCAAGTGTCATAACATTGGGCATATGGCACGTGATTGTAACTTAACATGGGCTCCTACGCAAGCTAGACCCACGCAAAAAAATAAAGTTACACAAGTATGGAGAAGGAAGGAAATACAGTCCGAAAATCCTTCGAGCTCTCCAGCCGATCTAAATTTCTTTTAGAAGACACTGCCAAAAGGAGACGATGCATACAGTTAGGGGGAGCCTGTAACAGTTTGAACTTTTTGAGGAAATGTTTGGGTATGACTGATAACCCAGTAGTTGAAATTAAAGGGGAGTGTTGGAATGTAATTTCAGCTGCATAAACAGTTGAACAGCAACAGTGTCTGCAAAACAATCAGTTTTCCACTTGCGATGTGATCCATTGCAGATTGCACAGATCGCTAACCCCCTCCGCTCCTTGTCCCATGCACTGCGATGATGACGATGTGATGCGATCATGTGATCGCAGATCGCAGATTGCAAATTCAAACCTCTGTGCATTAAGCTCTTCGCGATGCGATGCAACCTGAGCCATCGTAGATCGCACCTTCTGTCAAACAAATCGCATAATTCAATGGTTATGGTAGCAGCCGCGCGATATGGTTTGACAACCTTCCGATGAAATCAACGGTTGTGTACAGACCTGCACCATGGAGTAATTCATGAACTTGATATGATGTGAATCCCTGTTGACCGCCGGTTTTGTCAGCAAAGTAATTTAATGAAATTTACTACGGGGTTGGTAAATATTGGTGAAGTTTTAATTACGGGAGTATGGCATAGGAGAATGCATTGTTATGTTTTTTGAAATAAACTTGCAAGTAATGTAGAAATATGTGTAGCGCCAAGAAGAAGCACAGCAGTGCGAGTGCAGAGATAATGTCTCTCTGTTGAGAGATAAAAATGTAATGAGACACGTAGTAGTGTAGAAGTTGTGAACTTGCAAAGGAAGCACGTAGCAGTGTGCAGAGCCGAAAATGTTTTTGTGGTGATGAAAAGAGGGAAAAACGCGGCAGAGCGTAAATGCCCAGTGTTTGAGAATGCAGTGAAATGAAACGCACAGTAGTGCGAAGCCAAAATGTTTTTCACATAGCAGTGAATGTAACAAATTTTATTTTACACAGCAGTGTGTCAGTTTGTAAGTAGAGACTGATTTCTCTTGTTAATGCACAGCAGTGCAGAGAGTTTTTGTTGTTGTTGAAACGAAATATGCAGCAGCGTATGAGTAAGCAGTGAATGTATGTAATTCTTCATAGTAGTATGTTAATATAAAAAGCTGAGACAGAGTATTTCTCAGGAGAGACAGTGAGTGTTTTACTGGAAACTAGAACTAAAGTGTTCCTGGTGTAATCCCTCTATTAATAGGAAGATGTTTTGTTGTACCAGCAGTTTTTAGTTAATGAATACAAGCTCCATTTGGTGTGTGTAAAACTCTGTCTACTGCAAATAAATTTTAATTTCCCTGTGTTAAGATCCTGCGAAAAAACAGAGCATTGTCTCTGTGTTCAGTTGATTTTGTTTTTGGAATTTTACCAGAAAAATTCCCAACAGTTCGTTGGCTCAGCCTCCACAACAGATAAAGGCTCTGCTAATTTAGAATATATCCCATGACCAATATTCACTTCCACATTGGTTTACAAAAAGATTAAAAAAAAAACATACGATACAACAATAAACATTTCAGATCAACATCAAAAAAGATTCAAAAGAAAAACAATTGAAGCACCTATGATGTTGCAATAGATATAGTATGCATAAATTCTGAAGGACTAACAATATTGCCTATATAATTGTTGCAAGGAATACCCGACCTCACATTTACAGCATAATGTTTGTAATTGTCAACCATGCCAGGAAGCACATCACGATCAACAAATAAACTACATGCCGCAAACTTCTCATTGCCATTGTTGTTCAAATCTTCTAATATTGCATTTCTTTTAATGTTAAAAAATTCAAAGTCATAGTTTTCACTTGTATCAACTCCCTCTTTTCAGACACAATGTTCCCATAGAAGACTCTTGTTAGAAAAGTTTAGAAAGTCACAAATTTTTGGACACGCTCTAAATCCAATAGAACAAACATCTGAAGAAAATGTTCTTCCTGTTTCACTACTCCTGTTTTCATAATTACGATTAAGAACCTCATCGCCTTGATCATTTGTTGAATCTCTTTTCTTTCCTCGTATGCATCTCTTCTCAGTGCTTTTATAGCCTTCTTATTATGTCGATATCATTACCATTGATATTCATTTTCTCTCTCATGTGAAGCAGGAGAGTGAGCTTTTTTCATCCCACACTTGCTTCTTCATTCCCCTAACATTTCTATAAGGAAGAAAAATTATATTGAAATTTATTTTTTTTCAATCCCCCAAACGTTACAAATAAAATCTCACATCCTAAAAATCTTAAAGGGCCAACCTTATCTAACTTGATACATCAACTAAATTTCCACACTAAATATCTTCAATTACTAACCGCCAACATTTCAAATTTCCAACATATACATATCCAAACAACATTTCAAAATTTCATTTGAAAAAGAAACATCAACTACATTATTTCATACACCAAATAATTCAATTCAATAGTGGAATCAATCCATAGAAACATAGCAAAAGTATAAATGGATATCTTTCTCAACACAAAGTTGGAACTCATACAACAACTTTTCCCCATAGACAATCAAAGAAACGAAACAAAAAAATCATATATGTAAATTGATAAAACTAAATACTCTAAAACCTTAAAGTTGAAACAATGACACCCTCATGCAATTGGGGTTTCTTATCAACAAAATATTTCTTTCAAAAAACTGCATAAACATTTCCACTTTCATTGCTCTCAATAGATAAACAAGTACAAAGCACATTGCTGGATATACAAATTGGTTAAAGAACGGAACCAATATCCAACAAACATATTGAAAATGGGAAAATATATGTTTTCAGTTGAATGTCGAAAATCGAAACACAATGATATTAAAAAAATGTCTAGAAAAATTAAAAAAACATAGAATCTATAAGAATGTGCAATAAAAACATCTTCAAGCCTGAAATTCTAAACAGCAGTTTCTATAGGTAGTGGAGGTATGTCAACAGTAGAATCTATATTTGAAACAAGCAAGAAAACATTTCCACTTTCAATCAAATCATTGAAATACTCAACCGATCACACATGGAATTGTGATGATTTGAGCATAGAAATGCCATTAGAAATTGTTGTTGTGCATAATCTAGTTACCAGATCATAAACCTTTAATTTCACTTTTAACCAACCCAATAAATGTACTTTTCCTTGAGTTATGTGGAAAGGAAGGTAGCTAGGACATTTCTTATTGATATCCATAGAGATAGCTTCAAGTAACTACCATCTAAACCCCCAATCATCTTCAAAATATTCCAAGCTTCACTCATTGCAAGCTTGACAACATTCAAAGTTTTTTATTTCTTCAAGTGACCAAAAATATGTAGAACCATTATTAACAAGACAAATAAGGTGTTTTTTGTATAATCCTAACGTCATACACTATATGTTAGCATTAGGAAAAAATGAAATACCCCAATCATTTCTTTTAAGATCAAACTAGTAGATAGTGTAACTGTATGCAGGGTAGTAATCATAATCTTGGTCTAAATATAGCTAGAAAAATTCTCCTTTCTAGAATACAACCACCTTAGGGGGAATTACGCCGCCATAAGGAAGTTTCATCCTCCTCCAAACCATGTCAACACTACTACAAATAAAAATTGCAAATCCAAATTTATCCACAAATGTCTCTCCAAAACTCATTCATATTTTCGTGGGCTAAGTTTCTCTGACAAAGAGAATAATCCCCGCTCCCAAAGAGCAAGAAATCCAAGATTTGTAAAGGTCTTTGTAAGAGGATTCACAATGAAGAAATTCTTTGAATGTAAATAACTTCTAGGCACACTAAATAGAATTATTGATCCAAATGTACATTCAATTCTGTATCCAGGATGGAAGAAAGAGGGGGAAATATGGAAGATATGCACTCCTTATCATTAATGTAGGATCCTAGAAAGAAACCATGGCCCATATGAGCTAGAAAAGCAATATATCCAAATTATTTCTTGGTACATTGCTTGAAACTTGCTAGGAAAATTGGGTTTTCCAATAAAACACTCCGTTGTTTGTAAACGAACCTAGTTCTCACCAACACTAATAAAGGAAACCAATGAAATATAAGCTCAAGGATCTCAAATGGTAGAAACTTCCAAATAGTATGATCTATGGTTAAACCAATAACTTAATTGATAACAAAGGAAATATTGTATATTACATTGTAATGTTAAACCACAACATTTACAAAAAAAATATTTGTTAATACACTCACAAAGAATGTGTATACAAAAGGTCTATAATTACTTATCCACGGTTTATATTGTGAAAAACATGGCATTTTGCACCTCATGAATAGTTGGACAAGAACAAAATACTTTTCTATAAACAAGATGAAAACAAAGAAATAATATGATTAAATCATTATAAGGAAATCAATATTTTCCTTTTAAAAACATGGCACCACTACAAATATCTACAAACTGAATCATTGCATTCCATGATTAGGTATATACACAACAATTATAAAAATTCTTGTAAAAATTGATTTCACCATATTAAACAAAAAATACATGTATAAGATAACACTAAAGCAACAACTAAAGTTATATATGAAATTATAACAACACAAATTATTATTGTTCTTATCCCACAAAACGGTCATGTTCCGATAAATTTGCAACAATTTTTATATTTATTAAAAATTAAGACGTATCCAACACACATAAAACTTTCATCATCATCATCATCATCATCATCATCATCATCATCATCATCATCATCATCATCATCATCATCATCATCATCATCATCATCATCATCATCATCATCATCATCATCATCATCATCATCATCATCATCATCATCATCATCATCATCATCATCATCGAAATTTCTTTTTAAAGTAACAAATATTTATCTCTTTGATCCCAACTATTTTAACTCACTTCTCACTACAATTTTGTGAAAATCTAAACTTTAAATGTAATTATAATTACACTTGAACTTTTAACTTTTATATTTTTAAAACCATAAAAATAATTATAACATTTTATTTATAAAACCATAATTACATATATATAATTATAATTTTTGTTATAATAATATCTATAAAATTATAGAAATAATTAGAAGCACCTAAATAGTTTTCTATGTACTGTTCTAATTATATATATATATATATATATTTATATTTATATTTTTTTTTTATATTACCATTTTATATTTTTTTGAAATTTGAATTATATAATATATATTTATAATAACAATATTAATTCTATAAATATTTAAACTAACAAAAAAATAATAAAATTATTATATAAAAATAAAAGATTAAAAAAATATATAATATAAAATTACTATAACCAACCATAATAATTATCAATATAATTACTAAAATTAAATTTTAAATATAATTTTAAATTTTTTATATTTTTAAATATAATTTTCAATCTATTATTATAATTTACAGTTAGTTACAATGCTAATAATTTGAAACCATGATTTCAACTAATTCAACTCACATTTTATTATAATTTTATCCAGATCGAAACTATGAATATTTAATTACATCCATCATTATATTTAAAATTTCAAAATATTATTATAAAACTCTATTATAAAACCAGAAATACATTTATAGATTTACAATTGTATTCACAATTATAAAAATATAATTTATAAATTATTCTACTTATGTAATTACTATTTTTATATTTTTATTATTGAAACAACAATGTCATAAATTTACGACTATAATTACAACATTATTTTTATAATTTTTTAAACCTTATAATAAAATTACCATGTAAAAATTATAAGCAAACTATAACCATTGAACCAGTACCATTGAACCAGTGAATGTGCTAGTAAGGGTCAAGCCCGTTGATCGCCCATCATAAGAGGGAATAGCAAAGCCAGTGAAGGCCGCAGGGGAAGCAGGGGCAGGAATCAGCCGAGGGAAAACACATAGGCGAAAGGCACATAGCAGGGGGCGATACACATTACAGGGGGAAAACACTACAGTCACTTACACCTACAGCTTACGAAGAACCAACACGAACGCATTGCACATCATATAATTCATCAAATCAATAACATGCCCATCCAGCAGGCATAAGAACCGATGGAAAAACGAGCTACAGGTTTGTATAGGGCTCATGGTTTACTTTAACAATTAAAAAATAAATAAAATTTCAACTATAATTTGAAAATTGAAAATTTTAATTATATTTATAGTTTTATAAAATTCTAAAAATAATTTTAATCTTAAACAGAGTTTTAAGTGAAATTTTAAATATAATTCGAAATTTACAATTTTATATGTTTTTTTATTTTATTTTATTTTTTTAAATATTTAATAATCCTAAATGATTTCGATTTTAAATCATTTCTATTTTAGGATTCCTATTTCATTATTTAAAGCCACTTTAAATTTTTAAATTTTAATTCTTTTAAACACTGTAACTATATATTAATTATACTATAATTAAAATATTATTTTATATTATTTTATTGTATCCCATATTTATAACGTATTAAGTTAACTAAAATAACTAGGTTGTAAGGAGGCGTTCCCTTCTAAAAATAACTCTCCTGACTGCCTTCGTGTTGTAATCTGTGCCATCGGATATTTTGTTAGACGATTGAGTTATGATTGTCCGTTGATTTGAATGGGATGACCGTTGCTACTCGGTCTCAAGTCCATCCATTTCACAACGGCTTTCCCAACTGCACAAATAACTCTAGCTTGTGACTCAAGCATATTTATTTTACCTAGTGTTTCGCTTCAGATAATTAATCCGTTGCAACCACTCAAATCAAGATATGTAATCTTAGTTAAATTTCCCAATGGATTTGGAATCCTCTTCAAGTTCGTGTAGTGACGCAGCTCCATATGTTGGAGGTTTGATAAATGATCAAAGCAGTCTCGTATTGAAGTAATTTCTTAGCAGTTTCTTAACACTAAGGCCTTCAGTTACTGGAGATCGCAAATTTCTTCTAGAAATTTCATGTGTGCTCTATAGTTGATCCGTTGTAACCACTCAAATCAAGATATGTAAGCTTAGTTAAATTTCCGAATGAATTTGGAATCCTCTTCAATTTCGTGCAGTGACGTAGCTCCATATGTTGGAGGTTTGATAAATGACCAAAGCAGTCTGGTATTGAAATGATTTCTGAGCAGTTTCTTAACACCAAGGCCTTCAGTTACTGGAGATCATAGATTTCTTCTGGCAATTTTGTCATGTGTGCTCCACCACGCACCGCGAGGCCATCCACCACAATCCGTTCAAGATCCTTCAGCTACTCAATGGACTTCGGAATAGTCAATAGGGGTGTAGAAATCTCTAACTCCTGCATCTGCAAAATGCTTACTTTAGAAGAGATTATATATATTATGAAGGTCCCTGCCTACAAAATGCTTACTTCAAGAAAATATTTTATATATAAAGATGTTTTATAATACCATGAAAATGATATGAGAATTTATTGTAAATGTAAATGATGTTTTTTTTTAATTCTTGTCCTGCCAATTTTTTTTTTTGCCAATCTTCGTAATCATAAACAAAAAAATCCATATGTATATGTGAAAACTATTAGATTCATTCAATACCCAATGATGTACCATGAACATTAATAACAAGTAATCACTCAACAACAAATTCCTATTTACCAGCAAATTCCTATTTACCTGTGATTTGTCTTGCCACAGTGTTTTTCAACCTGATTCACATCATCTACGTCATCCAAGATTACCAAGGCGTTGGAAGACCTGAGAGGGTCTATGAGCATCACTTTACCTTCATCAACGTTGTCTACTGGTTGATCCAATCTAGTCAAGCTATTAAGAAGATTTCTCTGCAATAGATTTAAAGAACCTTTCGCAACATGATCTCTCACGTCAGATAAGAAGCAAGATGTTTCATAATCTAAATTCTTTCTATTGAAGAATTATTTTGCCAACGTTGTTTTTCCTGCGCCACCTAACCCTACAATTCCCAAGATCTGAGGTTTCTTGCTCTACCCTAGTTGTTGCAAAAACATTGTATCTTCAAAATGTTTGAGCATGTCATGTAAACATGTTGGATATTTTGCAACATACAAGTCTTGCTTTTTCACCATTTTGGACACAGACGTTCGACCACATTTGCTCGTCAGTTATTTAGAAAAAAATAAATAGAAGCATTTCTAGGAAAACTTGCATGGTCTGACCATTGTGGCGTTACCTGGAAAAGCGATCATTCGTGGCAATTGAAGTTAGGTCAAAATCGTGGCCTCAGTCTCTCAATCATGTGCATAAGCCACATCCAATGAATCATCATTGGGGTAGCCTGCATGGTCTGCCCATCGTGGCACTGCTTAGAAAACAGAGCATTCATGGCAATGGAAGGCAGCTCCAAATGATGGCCCTTCTTTGTCTCCACACAGAACCAGGGCGGGGAAGACTGCATGGTGTTACCATCGTGGCATTTCCAGAGAAGGCATCAGTCATGGAAACTGGGGCAACCCTAATTGGTGGCCACGCAAACCTTGACTAAATGTTTTTATTTCCTATTTTTTAACTTTTTAATTTAATTAAATGAGGAAAGTAGAACATGAATATATAGCCCCATATAAGTTCAAAATTTAACGATATAGTTCAATTTAATTTTAAAAAAAATCTCATGACATTAAAAGGAAAAAAAAAATGATGGATAAATCGAAACGTATAATATTGTTGACTAATTAAATAGAAGTTAGACTTACAAAGTCATAAGAACATGCGTAAATTAAATCTCATATAACTTTAATGTCATGTTTTTAGATTTTCCAGGTTACTAATGCCATAATTCAGATTCTGGTTAGAAGTGAGCAGTTTATTCCCCCTTAAATTTTATAGGAAATCAAGTATATAATTTTATGATATTGAGAAAGTATTGTGAGATTATAAAATTATTTTTTTTAGTTTGAGGATTGGAATGGGTATATCAAGTCAATTTACAAATATGCTTGTAATTTAAAAAACTACAAATATTTATAAGCATCATTAATTTTAAGTTTATAAATATTTATGTAGTAAGGTGTTCTCCTCTAAAAATAACTTTTTTAACTGTCTGTAAATGTGTTAGAAAACCTGCACAGATGAATCTAGCTATGAAAGGTTGAACACACAGCTTTGCAAAGCAAAAACATTAAAAGAAAATCGAAAGAAGAGAAGAATGATTCATTCGAAAATATGTTACAATGCTCATGATATAGCATCACTAGGTGAAGATCCCAAGGTAATGCACTATAGTGGTGATCAATGAGAAGACTCAACACCTACAACAAGTTCCGGAGATAACTAGTCAGTTGTGGAGTTAAAGAAGGAGCAAATCAAGGAGTAAATCATGCAAAAGGAATCTTGCATGCAATCCCATGCTCTAACTAAGAGTCCGCATGTAAGTGTGTAGTAGTTCCAACATGCAAAAGGAATTTTGCATGCACTCACATGCTCTAACTAAGAGTCTGCATGTAGGTGTGTAATAGTTCCAACACCCCCCCTGAACACCACTATGGGGAAAAATAGAAAATGGGCCCTGGCAACTAAGGCCAAAGGTCACCCAAAATACAGTGCAACTTGTACTAAAATTGAGGAAAGAGGGAAAACCTCGTGGGAAACCCCCCCCCTCAAAATACAATGTAATCGAAAGAAAAGAGGAAGAAAAATACAGTTGCTAAGCAATCGTGTCCTTCACTCCAAGACGATCACGCAAAGAGCGAAACTTCTACTCAGTGAATGTCTTGGTGAAGATGTCTGCAGTCTGTTCTGTTGAAGGACAGAACTGAAAATCAATGACCCGATCATGTACTAAGTCTCTGATGTAGTGCATATGGATCTCTATGCGCTTCGTCCGCTGCCGTTGTACTGGATCCCTGCAAAATTTGAGAGTGCTTTGGTTGTCACACTAGATGACAATGGGCTGGTGGAACTGGACGCCCAACTCAGTGAGGAAGTGCTGTAGCCACAAAGCCTTAATGGTGATGTTGACTACTCCTCGGTACTCAGCCTCAGCTGAAGAGAGAGCAATAGCAGCCTGCTTTTTGCTCGACCAACAGATAGGGCCAGATCCTAGACTGAGTGAATATCCGGAGGTGGACTTGCGATCAATGTTGTTTCCCGCCCAATCAGAATCTGTGAAGCCAAGGAGATTCAATGCAGTGCCTGCTGCATAGTGAATCCCGAAGGTGATGGCGCCCTGCACATATCGGAGGATGCGCTTGGCAGCATTCCAGTGTAGCTCATGCGGCTCCTGCATGTATCTGGAAACTGCCCCTACTGCATATGAGAGATCTGGTCTGGAGTGGGTGAGGTACAATAAGCTCCCCACTAGCTGTCGGTAGAGAGTGCTGTCAACTAATGGAGTGTCACCTCCATCCTCAAGGCGGACCCCAGACAGAAAAGGAGTCGGTGCTGGCTTGCAGTTAGTCATGCGAAATCTCTCGAAAAGATCCCGTGCATACTTAGCCTGAGAGAGTTTGATGCCTGTGGCATTCTGGCTGATCTCAAGACCAAGAAAGAAGTGTAATGGACCTGTGTCCGTCATCAAGAACCTATCATGCAAGGCCCTCTTGACTGTAGCAATGGCTGAAGCCGAGCTGCCAGTGATTAGGAGATCATCTACATACAAAACTAAGATAAGAAGAGAATCATGTGTCCTAAGCATGTAAACATTCGGATCAGACTTACATCTTTCAAAGTTTTGTGATAAGAGAAAAGAATCCATCTTTGCGTACTAAGCTCTCGGGGCTTGCTTAAGGCCGTAGAGAGATTTCTTCAGTCTGCAGACCAAAGATGAATCTTGAATGAAACCATGTGGCTGCTCCATGTAGATCTCCTCAGATAGGTCTCCATGAAGAAAGGCATTCTTCACATCCATCTGATGTACTTCCCACCACTGGGCAGCCGCAATGGCAAGTGTAAGGCGTATGGAATCCATCTTTGCTACTGGAGCAAAGGTCTCATCATAATCAATCCCATGCACTTGTTGGAAGCCTTTGGCTACTAGCCTTGCTTTCCGTCTGGTGATTTGCCCATCTGCAGCACTCTTGGTCCTGTAGACCCATTTGCATCGGACGAGTTTCCTTCCTGAAGGAAGGGGGACCAGATCCCAAGTCTGGGTCTCGAGGAGGGAGTTATACTCCTCCTCCATGGCGGACTCCCAAGATGGATGCCCAGCAGCCTCAGCATAAGACTGTGGATCGGAAGACTGAACCAAATGATAATGCCAGGAGGGCGATCATTCAGTGGCAGTGAGGACAAGAGGAGGCTCAATAAACTCTGAGCTAGTCCTCTGTAGATCAGAATTATCCCCCACAAGACCATTTCTAGCAACTGGTTGGTCTTGTGCATATATCTCACGTAAGATTCTTGTTCTCTGATTTATGACAGGGGAATATGATTCACTGCTGGAAGCCCGATCTGGTTGTGGATCATCATTTGCATGCACTAGATTTGTATCTGAAGACTCCGTCTTTGCATCTGCATGCTCTTCCTCGGCATCTGCATGATCTGTATCTGCATCTAAATGCACTGAGGCATCATCTCGGACATGAGGTAGATAAAAAGTGTCTGCATGCGGCGCTTGAGGTGCATGCAAGAGACTTTCCTCAAATTTGACACTTCGCTCAATGATGAGCTTGTCCGTAGAGGGAATCACGAGTCGATATCCCTTCACACCATCAAGGTATCCAACAGAGATGCACTCAATGCTCTGTGGATCAAGAGATTTCCTCTTTTCAGAGGGGATTCAGGCCCATGCTCGAGAGCCGAAAACACGAAGGTGAGTGACCTCTGGTTTAGTGCCGCTCCAAGCCTCAAAGGGGGTCTGATCCTTGACAGACCTATGAGGAGATCTATTCTGGATGTAGTTAGCACAATTAAGTGCTTTGGCCCAGAGCTTATGAGGCAGTGACTTGGCATGCAACATGCAGAAAGCCATCTCTTTGAGAGATTAGTTCTTTCTCTCAGCAACTCCGTTCTGCTGCGGAGTGTATGAAACTGTGTACTACAATTGTATGCCGGAATGGAGGCAAGGGTTCCGAAGTGCTGTGTTAACATATTCCCCCCCATTGTCTGTACGAAGGGCTTTGATCTTTCTCTCTGACTGTGTCTCAACTAGTGTTTTGAATTCTTCAAAGTGCTCAAAAACTTCAGATTTGTTCCTGAGAAGATACACCCAAGTATACCATGAGAAATCATCAATAAATGTAAGCACATACCTTGCTTTGTTGATGGAAGGATGAGGAAAGGCCCCATGAGATCACTATGGATCAGATCTAGAGGAGAGGATGCTATGTGAGTCTTGCCAGTGTCAAATTTTTCTCTAGGATGTTTGCCAAGAACACACCATTCACAAACTCCTTTGGAGAAACTCATATTTGGCAAGCCTTCCACCATCTCATTCTTGCTTAGCTGCTGCATATACCTGTAATTTAAGTGACCAAACCTCTCGTGCCAAAGCCTACTACTATCATCAGCATGTGTAAGCAATAAGGAGGATTTAGATTCAATAAATTCAGAAAATGTATACAGTCTGGCTCCATTGTTTACCTCACCAGTTGCAATTTTGGCATTGCTATGTAGATCATATATGTTCACTGCATCTAGAGTGAATTCCACTCTCTTTTCGGTGCCGAAATGAGTGATCTGATAAACTGAAAGCAGGTTTACCGAAAGTTTTGGAACATGAAGCACATCTTCAAAGCTTCCGTGTAAAAGTTCCACTCTACCTTTTCGAGTGACCTCAATAGGTGAGTCATCTCCCATGAGGATGGGAGGTCCTTTGCATGCATCCAAAGAGGAATGGACTTCCTTTGCAGCAGCCATATGATGTGATGCACCAGAATCTATAATCCATGCATCAGGAGAAGAATTAATTGCAACTAAAACATGAAGATTGTTACCTTTCCCGTGTGGCGGATCCTCCGTTTTCTTCTTGGCGCCCTGAGGGATGTGGTCCCCAAGGTTGTGCTTCTGAAGAATTTCTGCCATTTGGTCAATTTCTTTCTTCATGCAAGAGGATTCTGGATGGAATCCTCTTTGACAGTAGGTGCATATGTTTCCTTTCTTCCCTTTCTCATTTCTCGAGCCAGAGGAGTCATTGAAGGGCTTGGTGTACCCTTCCTTCTTTGGATGGGAATGTGCTTTTCCTTTGTCTTTTTGCTGCTGATTTTTCTGATTTGAATCAGATCTGTGATTTTTATTGTGGCTGCCATCATGCACAGCAAGTGCATGTGCTTTTGGAGGTTTGATTTTCCCCATGCCAATGAGTTTATCTTGCTCAAAAATAAGGGACTCCATAAATTCTTTGAGAGAAGGCATAGTGTAGGATTTACCTGTTGCGAGCCTTACTGAATGAAATGTAGACACAAAGACGGAGTATTCTGGTCCGAGCTTTGACATAATAGAGAGAACTTGGCGACTCTCCTCCTTGGATTTGTCAATTCCACAACCCTTGAGTTGCAGCAATAGATCATTATATTTGGTGAAAAAGTCTTGAATTCTGTCATAGTTCCGTGGATCCAATGATAGTAGCTCCACTTCGAGCAGATGTCCTTTCATCTCATCCTGTTTCCCATAGAGCTCTTCAACCTTTTTCCAAATCTCATTGGGAGTATTGCAGGCAGATAGATGAAACTGCAACTCTGGAGAGATGCACATGCATATGGATCTGTGGGCCTCATCCATACGGTTGAGGTACTTGGATTTCTCTATGGCTGAAGTGGGTTCCACTTCTGTAGCCATGGTAATCATGTACAACCCTTTATGACAAAGGTATCGAGCCATTTGGTCCTTCCATTCATGATAGTTGTACGGTGTTAGGATCGATGCTTTGGGAAACTCCATTTTTCTGTCAATATTCGATCTCCAAGCTATAATACTTGCAAAATAAAGTACTAGTGCGCCTTTTATCTAGCAACCTATGGGCTCTAATACCATGTAAATGTGTTAGAAAACCTGCACAGATGAATCTAGCTAGTAAAGGTTGAACACACAACTTTGCAAAGCAAAAACACTAAAAGAAAATCGAAAGAAGAGAAGAATGATTCATTCGAAAATATGTTACAATGCTCATGATATAGCATCACTAGGTGAAGATCCCAAGGTAATGCACTATAGTGGTGATTAATGAGAAGACTCAACACCTACAACAAGTTTCGGAGATAACTAGTCAGTTGCGGAGTTAAAGAAGGAGCAAATCAAGGAGTAAATCATGCAAAAGGAATCTTGCATGCAATCCCATGCTCTAACTAAGAGTCCGCATGTAAGTGTGTAGTAGTTCCAACATGCAAAAGGAATCTTGCATGCAGTCACATGCTCTAACTAAGAGTCTGCATGAAGGTGTGTAATAGTTCCAACGCTGTCTTCCTGTCATAATCTATGACATTTGATATTTTGTTAAATGATTTAGTTATGATTATCCATTAATTTGAATTGTATGTTGGTTGCTGCTCAGTCCCAAGTCCATCCATTTTACAACCGCTTTCCCAACCGCACAAACGACTATGGCTTCTGTCCATGTCATGATGTCAATTGCGCGTGATAATCTTGGAAGTTACACCAGTCATCGTGAATATTCTTTATCGAACCATAATCCGACTCTAGCTTGTGTCCATGTCAGGATCTCAACCACACGTGATAATCTTGGATGTTGTATGAGTCATCGTGAATACTCTTATCGAACCACACTCTAGTTTGAGTAACTTGAAACTGGAAATTTCCATTGTCCTTCTGTACATTTTTTCAAAGCGTTTATTTCTCATAAACTTAGTAGCACCAAAATTGGGGCTATCCCTTTTAATTCCGTGTGTGCCTTTATAAAGATAGAATCTACATAATACAATGTAATATGGCTAACTAAATTGCCCTCATTTCACGAGAATCCTGTGATTGATAGAATTGCAGATTCTGAATTATACATTGTTCAATTTGCAATTTTGAGCATCACAGGTCAGTTCAAAATAGGCTAAAACACTTGGGTACATTTATCAATTGTGGGGATTGCAAAAATTCCTTGATAGAGTTGGAGGTTTGAATTTCCAGCAAATTGGAGGTTTGAATTTCCATCAAATTAGATGACAAAATATTCAACAAAATTTCTAGAAAAGATGGCAGGGAGCAAGGTGCTTTAGATACAACTTAGCCTGTGCCCCATAAGGCAACCTTGCTTAGAGTGCTCTTTCATAGTTGAAAAATATTGATGGGTTATCTACTTAGACAATCTATATGAAGTACTTTGAGTAATAAATCTTTGCAAAAGCATGACCTTTGAGAGGGTGTGAGCTAGGTGAGGCTTACGGGATTTAGTGTCGTGAATGTTGGGAGATTTGGTGATTCATGGGCTGCCTCCATGCATAATAGCTGGTTGAAGTTTCCAAAATTATACTCTTCAAATGGATTTCCAAGAAGCCTTGTGTAATCCTTTAGAGGGGGCCTCCATACAACATTAGGATTCCACCTAGTGAGTTTTCCTAATCTAAAGGTAATAGTGACAAACAACAATTTTTGTGAGTTATTTACTCTAAATTAAATTGTGTTGCCTATTTACCAATTATGTTTATAAATGATGATAGAAATATATTTTTTTACACCTTTCGAACTTCAAGGGCTCCATGAAATATTTTCCCTGCACAAATCTAACAAAATCAACGTTTTTTACCCAGCTAATATCATCATTGCCTTGTATACACAATAATTTTGGAGAGCGCAACATTGCAGTTTGAAAAAGAAGTATCTAGTGTTTCAACACAAATATGAAAGCAACAAAGGATGCGTAAACCATTTAATAAGAAACTATGGAAAGTGCCACCCATGAAATTAGAGTGAACAATTGATGGCACGTAAGAAAGCATTGCACATCAAATGAACATTTTGTTAATACATGCATAAGAAGCCATTGACCACTTGGATACAGAGATGGAGTTGTTCCACCTCCATAAATAAATTGTTTACTTTATATTTCATTCTTCTCCATTGGTTAGGTAGGGGACAAGAACCCTATATGTCACTGATATTTCTTGTTGTTGGCATCATGAGGATAATATTCTTCTATGTATCATACTACAATGGGAATATAGTTGTTGATGAGGACTTTCCACATATAATATAGTCTGCTATGCGTGAACAAAATATCTCTTTCTTGTAAAAGATTTATAACTGTGCCAATTCCATGATTAATAGGTTCAATTTTTACTATATAACAGATTTGAGTTTACATTCCGTGTAGAGAATGGGATGTGCTTAAAGGAAGAGAAGATCTTTAAAGAGAAGAAACAATGAATATGTTATGCAACATCTTGAGCAACTTGTGCTTGAATCCTAAGTATTGTGGCATGCAAAATAGACCAAATCCATTATCTGAAGATCATCAAGTCTAGTTGGGATCTAAAGCCATTATGTAATCTTTGAGGTTTTTCTTTGTTGTTTTTTTATATGACCACCATAGGAGTAATCACAAACAATGCATTTGATTTTGAAGTAGAAGTTTTTCAAGGATATGAGGTTTTTTAACTCCTAAATTTGGGTGCAGTAAGTGCTACGGCATATAAAAAGTGTGATTTCTCTTCTTCATCTTGATCCTATTACTCAGAAGTGACTCATCCCTCAACATCCTATGACCCCCAGAATCTATGGGAAATCAATGATTCATAAAAGGGATATCCCCTTAAGACCCATAGTGAGTGCTAATGGAGCCCCCACTCATGCACTCTCTCGCTTCCTAGCCACCAAGCTTCAACCCTTTAATGACACATCTTATTCTTTAATTAAATATTCCCCCCTCTTCATCCAAAAGCAAAAATCCATTCAACTTGACCTCAATGACATCTTCGTCAGCTTTGATGTTGTCTCTTTCTTTACCAAAATCCTTTTTCCTAAAGCTTTAGAATTAATATCCAAGTTCGTCAGCCCTGAAACTCTTAACCTTATTAAAATTTGTCTCTCCTCGACCTTCTTCTCCTACAAATGTATTTTCTATGAACAAACAGAAAGAATGACAATGGGGTCTTCCCTATTTTTGGTTGTGGAAAATATCTTTATGGAGCATTTCAATTCTATGGTCCTTAATTCTTGGCATCAGAAACCCAAATGTTGGTACAAGTTTGTTGATGACACTTTCGTAGTGTGGCCTCATGGGCTTCCATCCCTCCAATATTTTCTTCATCACCTCAACAACATTTCCTTGCATATCCAATTTACAATGGAATTGGAAGAGCACTCATCCCTACCCTTCCTGGATGTCGTTGTTACTCGTCTCTCTAATGGTTCACTTTCCTTGTAAGTTTATCACAAAAAAACTCACACTAACCAATACCTCCATGCTCACTCTCATCATCACCATGTGCATATATTCATGTTTAATTCCTTATCATATTGTTCATGAATTAATATTATTCTACTTAGTTTATCTCATCTACTACTTGTATATTTTCAAAATCTATCAAGTATTTGCTATTGAAACTTTAAATAACATCTTTATTATTAAGAGACAATCTATCTTCGAAATGTTATAGAATTTGTCAAATTTGACATAACATAAGTGATTTCTCTTTATCTTCTAATTTTGAATGACATTTTATTTATTAATTTTTTATATATCGTGATTCTTATTGAATTTATGTCTTATAACTTTTCCTTAGCAACATGTAGTGCAAATACTAGTATTAATATAAAAAAGCATTTTTGGAAACCTAGCACGACCACCATATATCGGAGTTGCCTTCAATATATGAGGGGGGCAAGGGAGGTCATGGCCAGCCAACTGTTGTCGATTTCTGCAGACCGCATCCAACGGATCACATCGCTCCCAAAAACGCTACGACAACCGTTTCTTCCCACCCACCGTTTCGTTTGGTCATTTGCTCCAAACCACTCATTTGCTCCACCGTGGTTTGGAGCGAAGGGATCTGCAAGCCCTAACCCTTTCTTTCCCCACCGAGAACGTCAATCTCTCTTCCAAAGGCCTGCCACCATTCAAACCCTGGGTTTTTAGGAATATTCATCTACGTATTTTCATCTACAACCTCACAAGGACAGGTATGAAATGCATACAGACGTTCATGGTTTTCAGAAATTTTCATTTACTTATGCGTTGTTTTTCCTCACTAAAAAGTGTTCTTTTTTTTTTCTTTGCACGTGGCAATTTCACGCATAGACGACATTGAAGCTCCAATTAATTGTTCACTTGACAGGATTACAAGTTTTCTTTTCACTTTTCTCTTCTTTATAGTTGTTTTAGAGCAGCAGCTAATTTCCTGTAGCCGGATGTGAAGCCACCAAAGTCCAATCGACGCTAGGGTGCTGCCACTTTCCTGTAGCTAGATAATCGGCTACCAAAGTCCCGACAACTATTGTGAGCTGCTGAAGAGGAGGGTTTCTCAAGTTACGACTTCTTGTAAATAAGGGTTTCTCTCGGTTGCCAACTTAGGGTTTCTTTCCCAGTACTGAATCTTCCACATTTGGTTCTTTGTTTTTCTTTTGAGATTCTAAGTTTTGAGATTCTAAGTTTGGTCTTCGTTCAAATCTAGACTAAACTCTGTTTCATAACTATTTCTTCCACATTTTGTTCTTTGTTTTTCTTTTGAGATTCTAAGTTTTGAGATTCTAAGTTTGGTCTTCGTTCAAATCTAGACTAAATGGACTATTAAAAAATCATGTGAAATTAGTCTCATAGATGAATGACTTACTTAACGCATTTGAATCCCAAAATAATATCTAATATATTGCAGCTAAAACCCCAATACTTATTTGTTCAAAATTTCTTTTTATTCAAATCTAAAACAAATTCTCTATTTTTAAACATATGAAATAAACTTGCTTTTTAAAGTTCCCTATTTCATTGCACTTCAGGTACTTTAGAATTATATAATTAAATAATTTCACAATTATTAAAATAACTATATAATTATTATATAATTATTTATGTAATTATACATTTATACAATTATTATAATAATTTTTGTATAATTATACCATTTTTATATATTTATATAGTAATTATATAATAATATAATTATTTTCTAATTATATAATGATATAGCTATTAGTTATATAATTTAATAATAATAATAATAATAATAATTAAATTATTATAATTTTTTTTATAATGACCTTTTATTATATAATTAATTACTAATCAATCATATTTAATTGGAGTAGTCTAACAAGGCGGAGGAATTGCCTGATTTCTATTCTCGCCTGGAAAAACATCCAACTCTGACCATCGGCAATTCTTCCACCCTTTGCCACCTTTCGCCAGCTCCGCCACCCTCCGCCACCATTCCACATTAAATGGTGATATGATCTCGTCTGACAAAATTTATAGATTCCTCCAAATTCTTGCTGCTTCGAGTTAATGCTCATTTCAGTTTGACTTTTCTCCAAACCACGGGCTCTGCAGCTCCCCTCACCAATTCAACTCGGCACATAATTTCCGTATCCGCGCTGCTCACCAGCTCACCAATTGACTCTGAGGGAAAACTCCATCCTACGCTCTGCAACTCACCACCCAGGCGACAGACAGGCAACAAACCAAGCTCCCCATCACCAGGCGACAGACAGATGCAGGTTCATTCATCTGGTTCATTTTTTAATGCTCTTCAATCTTTCATTGGATAAACTAAAATCAAATACCATGAAATGTTAATGAACTCTTCTCACCTTCCCATCACTCCTGTTTCTTCACTGTATTTGCTCAAAATTCCTACACCCTCGGCTGTGCTCACCTCACGATTCCCAGGCAGTGAAATAACTGCCTTTCACCTCGCGATTCCCAGGCAGTGAAATAACTGCCTTTCGCAAGTTGGGCAGACACTAGAATGAGGCATATCGAAATAAACACCATGTACGTGAAGCGCTTGGTCACCATGGCAGTGTTTCTAGAAATGCGTAGCAAATTAGAGAAGCCGGGGGTGAATTGTGCTTTTAGGGAACCCTGATTTACGACATAGTAGCATTGACTGGATGAAATTTGTTTTCCTCCTTCCCATAATCCAAGGATTTAATTTGATGGGGGACTGAAACCGGATAGCTACAGCTAGTCAGGCGATCATTCAATTCCCAGGTAGTGAAATAGCTGCCTTTCGCATCCAATCCAAACTAAAATCAAATATTTTCTCAAAATTCCTGCACCCTCGGTTGTGCTCACCTTCTGGGAAACCTGGTTTAAAAACATTAAAACATTAACATTCTGCAATAGAATTCTCTGTTGTATTTGGTTTAAAAACATTAACATTCCAAATTCTCAAAACAGAGTACATTATAGTGTCCCAAAATTTATTGAAATTCATGAAAAGGGGAAACTATATATGGAATTTGATGGACAAATTGTCTATTACTCCATGATTTTTTAGTTAAATATAGCCAAAAATCATCAACATTATTGTTAAAATGATGAAAATGGTCACTAAATTGTTACACAAGCCTTCAAGTTTAACTAGTATTTCAGATTTGAAATTCCTACTGGTTTGATTTGTGCTTGAGTTTAGTTCTGATAATAAGAATTTAAATTTGAAATTTTAAATAAGAATTTACATTTGAAATACAATAGGTGGACAATTCCAAGATGTCATTGAATAAATAAAAGATTATATTCTCATGCAAGCTAGTCTTTCTACTTAAGGGAACTCTTCTCCTATTGTACAATCAAGTAGAGGTCATCGAGAAAACAATCTTCATTTCTCAAGAGCAAGTTTTCTTGTATCCTTGGCTCACCTAAGTCTGTTAAGCTCTTCTCATCTCCATCTACATTTGGCCCAAATCCTATTTCGAGATTAACTGAGAAAAAAATATCTCCATTGCATTGGTTGGTATGTCTGCTAGGCACAATTCATGTTTTTGGGTTTTTTTCTCATTCGGAACTAATGCTCTGAGTCAACACTCAGCTACTTTAATGAGACAAGGAAATATGTTATGACACACAATTGATTTTTCTCTCATTTTCCTAATATGGAATAAGTTTCTTGTGCATGCTTGTCTTCTCATCCAATTTTTGATTGTATGTACATCAACAATTTAATATTTCACTCATTTACATGAGTTGTATCTTACATATTTCCCAAATATTGATTTTTCTCTCATTTTCCCGATATGGAATAAGTTTCATGTGCCTGCCTATCGTCTCATCCAATCATTGATTGTACGTTTAATATTTCACTCATTTAAAGGGGTTGGTTCAATGGCTGGATTCAATTTTCTCTTCCCATCCACCTTAGGGAAACCTCTTGTCTCAACATTTTCCATTTTACCAAAGCAAATATAAGGCCCAGAACAAAAAGTGTGCTTCCTATTGTGATCCCAACAATCACCCCAATGCCTCTCATCTCACAGTAGGAGAAAGAGGGTAAAGAAAAGTCACTAGAATAGTTTCATTATGGTCCTCATCATCATTTTCTTGAACACTGCACTTAGAGACATCATGAGACACATGCCATCCCTCTCTGGAAACAACTTCCACCATTGAATGTGGTCCTCAAACTCCTTAATTCCCAAAACTAAAAGGGTAAACAATGGTATCATTCATTCTCCTGGTAATATTAGCAGGTTGCCAGGGAATTTAGGCCTAAAACAAAGAAGCTCTCCAACTCTTTCACTCATTTACAGGGGTTGGTTCAATGGCTGGATTCAATTTTCTCTTCTCATCCACCTTAGGGAAAGCCTCTTGTCTCAACATTTTCCATTTTACCGAAGCAAATATAAGGCCTAGAATGAAAAGTGTGCTTCCTATTATGATTCCAACAATCACCCCAGTGCCTCTCATCTCACAGTAGGATAAAGAGGGTAACAAAAAGTCATTGGAACAGCTTCATTATGGTCCTCATCATAATTTTCTTGAACACTGCACTTAGAGACAACATGATACATGTTCCATCCCTCTCTGGAAACGACTTAGACCATTGATTGTGGTCCTCAAACTTCTTAATTCCCAAAATTGAAGGGGTAAAGCAATGGTATCATTCATTCTCCTGATAAGATTAACAGGTTGCCAGGGACTTTAGGCCTAAAACAAGGAAGCTCTCCAAATATTTCATCAGATGCTACACTCTAGGGTAAAGCCTGATGATATCACATGCATTGGTATTATTTCTCCTTGCACTCATGTAGTTCTTTTGGAAGAAGGGCATTGATACTTTAAATCTATGACTCGGGATCATTGTATTATCCCCAAAATAAGCCACTATGCCTGCATGATTGACCTTCTTGGCTATTTTGGGTGCTTGGGTGAGGCTGAGAAAGGAGGCCATGAAGCTTTTGTATTGTGGGGACCTTCAGGTAGGGTATGTCACCTATTCTAGTCTCTTACAGGGATGTGTTAACACAAAAGCTTTGGCAGAGGGTAAGTGGATCCATACCCATATGATAAAAAGTGGGTTAGAGCCAAATGTATTTGTAGAAAACAATCTCATCAACATGTATGCTAAATGTGGAAGTGTCAATGATGTGCGCCAAGTGTTTGACAAAATGTATGAGCACAATGCTATTTCATGGAATACCATGATTACAGGATATGTTAAATAGGGTGCAATTGAGTTTGCTTGCCAAATGTTTGATAAAATGCCTCAGCAGGACTTGTTTTCTTGGAATTCAATCATTGCAGGATATGCAAACACTGGGGATGGGGAGAAGGCACTTGATTATTTTGTCTGAATGCTGAGGGTAGGGATGAGGCTGGGCCAGATCAGTTTCACTAGTGCTCTTGGTGTTTGTTTTGGTATTGAAGATTTCATTGCTTTTTCTTTGTTCTAGCACATCTCTTTTGCCATGGGTAGTGGAATGCGAGCATAATGATTGTCTTCTATAAATTTCACATATATTATGGTAGCATCGAGAATCTTTGAGAACATACTACTAGCATAGTTGTGATGTAAACATACATTGTAGAAAGCCCTTTCATTCAAGTCTAGTCCTACTTAGCAAATGGTCACCCTCAAAAAACATGACCAACATTCATTGGATTGCATCTATTCATGTTGTCAAAGGAATCTTTCCTTTTAGGAACACCATGTTAAAAGTGAATGAGGCAAGAAGCAACATCTTAAAGGAAATGCTTGCATCCCAAATATCTTGCATCCTTTTGTGCTATTTATTTTTGTCATTATTGAGTGATTGATATTTTAGACCTCAAAAAAAACCATAAAAGAGGTTTTATATTTATATATATGTTGGATAACTTGCTAAGATTGAAATTTCAGTTCTGATGTCTTTGCATATTGTTTGACTAGCTCAGTTCAAAATGGGAAAGCGAAGTAAATGGAAATATATCATGGATCTTAAGGTGCAAGACCTCAAAGGAAAAATGACATTCTCTAGTAAAGACTTGGTTTGGACGGAAATAAATAGAAAAAATAATAGTATTGATTGAGTTGTCGTAATCCCATTATGATGAGTTGCTGACTTTATCAAAGGAGACGAATAAAATCCTATTGCTCCATATAAATTCATACGAAAAACAAAAAAGAACCAAAAGAAAGAGCTACCGCTACATTGCAATATGAGATGTGAGTATTTAAAATATGTATTGTTTAGATCTTTTGAAACCATAGTTATCTTTCTTTGTATGTACTAACAAATTAAATTTTTGGTGCAGTTATCTTTGCTCATTTGACCCAGAGGAAAAAATAGGAAATCTTCCAGCTAAACAAAGGACCTCATTTGTGCAAAAGAGGGGTTGCCAATGCCACTTTATTGTGAAAGTTATGCATAAAATTCTTGATAGAGAAATATTAACTTTCAATATGTATGAACATGAAGATGGGGAAGGTTGGGCTTGTCATGGTCAATGTGACACTCCAAGTGAGACCATGACCTTGCATAGGCCAAAGCTTTCAAGGGACGTTGTTGCATATGTATAGAGTTGTTTCTTTTTGGGAGTGTCTGTTGATGTAGTGAATAGAACCCACATTAAGAGACATGTTGACATCAATGTGGCAGCTCGAGATAGATATTTCTTCTTATGCAGGAAAGATATTGTAAACATCTATAATAGGTTGGTGAAGGGAAATTATCAACTTCACAAAAAGGATCAAATGAGTGTAAAGCTTTGGTATTAAAAGCATCGGGAACATTTTTTCTCTTACCAAAAGCCCAATGGTGTGGAGGTCTTTTTTATAATAGGTATTCAAACAAAGTGGATGTTGGTGTTGGGCAATAGGTCCCTCGCGTAATTGGTTTATGGCTTAAAGCCCACAATTTTGGGGATATTGGTATTGTAAAAGCTTCACGAAGTGTGCAGAGTTTGAGTTGTAACGATTCAAGTTAAAAGGTAGTCTGCCCAAAAATAAGGTAAAATAATAGAAAGTGAGTTGGCCTGCCCATGGTCTACAGACGATGAGAGTAAGTGAGTTGGCCTGCCCATGGTCTACAGACCATGAGAGTGTATAAATAAGGCAAGACTCTAGGTGTAGAAGACAATTTTTAAAGAGAAAAAAGTAGATCTATAGTGCATGGGTTGTGGACAGCGGCAGTTGCTCTAAGTCTGTAAGTTTGAAGTTTGGGTTGTAATAGGGGATAGAGGCTTCGTAGCTGTGTGCGCGGAGGCCTGGTAGAGTCTGCAGTTGTGTGCGCGGACCCTTGTAGTTGTGTACACAGGGCAAGAAGTGGATTGTAACCGGATAAAGGCATTAATAAAGATAAGTTGATTTTGAAATATCGTGTATCTGTTCTAGATTCTGGTTTATGCATCTATTCCTGATTTATGATTACACACATGTTTGTTTATGTCAAATAATAACTAAAAGAGTTGTACCTTCATAAGTAACAAAGGATCTATAATAATATTAAGCACAGAGAAGGGTAAATTGCATTTGAGCAATCTATAGGAAATGCATACAAGAGAAATCACCCAAACGACCGCTGCTAGGGTTCTGCTAGGGTTCTGCGCGATCCTTCAACGACGCCGACAGCCCACCAGGCAAATTCTTCTCAGAGAGCGAGCAGGTAGCTGCAGCGCCCCAGATCTGCAGCGCATCAGGGCTTCGCAATGGCCCAGCCCCTGGGGGGGCGTCAGAGCCCTCCCCGTCGCAGCAAGATCCTGCGCAACAAGTCATTTTCGGTTCAGTGGACAGAGAGATCCTGAACAGGGGAAAAAAACCCCAAAACAACACCAAAGAAGATGGAAAACGTAAAGAAGGAGATAGCGATCCACAAGAAGAGACTGAAAAGCCTGGAGAAGGTCCGAAGATTACCTCAACCACTTGCAGACCAGTAGCTAAGGAAAGGCCAAGAATCGAGCTGCCTGGAGACAAGATTGATCAAAGAATAGAGTTCATGCGAGATCACGCCCTCATTGGGAAGTTCATAGGGTTCTGGCCAACTGAGAGAGCTCTATATGGATGGATAGCGGCAAAATGGAAACCAAAAGGGGATGTCACGCTGCAGCTAGGGCCGAAAGGCTTCTTCACAGCAATTTTCTACTGTTTGGAGGACAAATACAGAATACTGGTAGGAGGGCCCTACTTTTTTAATTCGGCTGGATTATACCTGCGAGATTGGATCCCCAAGTTTAACCCGGACAAGGAGGATTTAACATTGGCACCAGTATGGATCAGGTTGTATTCTCTCCCGGATGAGTACTGGGAGGAGGATCTACTCAAAAGGATCGGAAATGGGGTGGGAGAATACATCAGAGCGGCAGAAGAAACCTTATCTCGTAAGTACATCTCCTATGCTCGAATATGTGTATTCATTCGCCTCAATGAAGCTCTTCCAGAGTCAGTTACTCTTGCCCACCGTGATGAAGAATGGATTCAGCCTCTCGACTATGAACATGTTCCTTTTCGTTGCAGAAAATGTCATACCCTAGGCCATCTCTTTAGGGATTGCCCTCAAAATATCCAAAACAGTTTACCTGACTCCTCTGATTCCCCTGCCCAGGATGGCTTCACTAAAGTCCCAAGCAGGAAGCGCTCTCACAAAAAACCCCATAATGGGTTCAGATCCCAGCCCAACAAATCTCATGGTCCAGTAACCAAGAACAGCTTCGATATTCTTGGCCAATCCTCGGAGGATCCCCCTTCCATTAACGACGCCATCCCTGATCACCCCTCTTCCTCTTCTCAGCCCCCTTCTTCAAATCCCCCTCCCAAATCTGCCGCCCCTGTCATCAGCCCTTCTATCCTTCAAAGGGATCAGAGCAAAACTGCTGAGAATCTCAAAGAAATGGAAGTAGATGGTAAAGCTGACCTTCCCCAGAATCCAGAGAACAGCATCGAAGACAACGATCAAGTGCAAATAATGGATGAAGAGCCAGAGAGTATAGATCTGCATGGCTTAGATCTCTTAGAATTGGAGTTGGCTTGCAAAAAGAAAGCTTACGATTCAATCCCAGAGCTCCAACTCAATAAACTCGAAGTGGTCATTTCCCGAGCCTACCATCAGAACCAACTTGGGATACAACCAGGCAGCCAATGGGATGGAACTTTGCGCCCAAAGGATTCGAAAAAAAGAGGAAGAAAGACAGATCTGCAAAGAACGATAGAGATTGGGAAAATCCTGGTAGACTCAGGCAGATATGCTAAGTTGACAAAGTATTACAAGCCCTCTGTCAACGGTTAAACATGAAGCTGGTATCTTGGAATATAAGAGGGCTAAACAGCCCCGGAAAACTCAGGATGTTAAAAAACATGATAAAAAAGGAAAAGCCACAAATATGCTTTCTCCAGGAGACTAAGTGTAACAGTTCTACGCTAGGCAGCATTCTTTCGAAAGCCTGGCCCGGATGTCGTTCAGTAGCGGTAGACGCCTCTGGAGCCTCGGGAGGGCTGGCTATTGCATGGAATACCCAAGCGGTCTTCCTAACAGACTTTCATGCAGCGCACCATCTGATACAGGCGACCTTCCACATTCTAGGGACCAATATTCATGGCAACCTATCAAATGTTTACTTCCCACAAGACACAGGAAGTAAGGTGGCGCTCCTTGACACGATTGAAGCTCTAAGCAACAGCAGAAGGTTCCCACTCTGGATCGTTGCAGGAGACTTCAACATGATAACCAAAACTGAAGAGAAGCTAGGAGGAAGGAGGAGAATGGAGCCTGAAGTCAATCGCTTCAAGGATTTCATCCAATCGACATCTCTTATAGACATGCCGTTCTGCAATGGCACCTTTACATGGAACAATCGCAGGGCAGGCAAGTACCAAATTGCCTCCAAACTGGATCGCTTCCTCCTCTCAGACAATGCGGTCCACTTAGGAGGAGACATCTCTGCAGCCATTCTCGCTCATACTGGATCGGACCACTGGCCAATAGCTCTTCAATGGCAAAGACCAGGTAACTTAACCAAAAGACCCTTCCGATTTGAAGGATTTTGGCTCACGCATCCCACTTTCAAGGAGTTTGTCAAGACAACCTGGGCCTCGTTCATCCCCCCAGAAGGAGCGAAAATGTATCAATTCCAGCAAAAATTAAGATTTCTTAAGAGCCATCTGAAAAGATGGAACAGGGAAACATTTGGAAATATCTTCGAGGAGAAGCAAAAGCTTACTCAGGACCTGGAGACTCTTCACCAGAAGATCATTACGGAGGGGCACACGGAAGCCACGCTGGAGCAGGAACGTCTCATCCATAATCAACTGGAGGATAGAAGGCAGCAGGAAGAAATCTATTGGAAGCAAAAGTCAAGGGTCAGATGGCTGAAAGAGGGTGAGCGTAACACCAAATTCTTCCATAGAACCACAGTTCAACGAAGAATGCATAACAATATACCCTTCATCCAAAACCAATCAGGGGCAAAGGTAGAAACTCATGAGGAAATTGAAGAAGAACTCCTCAATCACTTCCAACAGGTCCATCAAGAGCAGAGAGAAGATAGGCGACAAGCCATTAGCAAAATCACCAGCAACATTCCAAAGATCATTACAGAGGAACAAAATGAACTCCTAATGCGCCCTATTAGTACCCAGGAAGTGGATGAAGCTATGACACAGCTCAAAGAAGGCAAAGCCCCGGGACCAGACGGATTTACAACCACTTTCTTTCACGCTTTCTGGGACATGTTAAAGGAGGAAGTCTGGCAGATTGTAGAAGAATCCAGAGCAACGCGTTGGCTTCTCCCCTCTCTCAACTCCACCTTCATCACTCTCATCCCCAAAGAGGAGGATTCCATCACCCCTGATAAGTTCAGGCCTATTGCATTATGCAATGTCATCTATAAAGTGATTTCAAAAGTCATAGCAAATCGTCTCAAACCTCTCCTTCCTGCACTCATCTCAAAGGAGCAGTCAGGGTACGTGGAAGGTCGGCACATAATGGATGGCATCCTACTCTCTCACGAAATCATTCATTCTCTCAAGAACTCAAAGCAAGCAGGTATGCTTCTCAAATTAGATCTCTCTAAGGCATTTGACAAACTAAGCTGGAATTACATTCATCATATGTTAAAAGCTTTTGGTTTCTGTTCTTCATGGATTCGTTGGATCATGAGCCTGATTACTTCCACCCATTTCTCAATCCTTGTTAATGGCATTCCCTCCCGTCCCTTTAATCCCTCCAGGGGTATCCGGCAAGGGGATCCCCTCTCCCCCTTTCTTTTCGTCCTTATGGCTGAAGGGCTGGGGAGGCACATTAAACAAGCCCTCCATTCTCATCAGATCAAAGGCATCTCGGTGCATAACTCCCCTGCCATCTCCCATCAGCAATTTGTTGATGACACTATGCTTTTCGGCTACCCCTCTGCTCAAGAAGCCCGTCGTCTGAAATCCCTCCTCCAGGATTTTTCCAATGCCTCTGGCACGCATATCAACTGCTCTAAATCACAGATTTTCTTTTTCCATACTCCGCCCTCTGTCAAATCTGCTGTCTCTCGTATCCTGGGCTTCCCCTCGGCGTCCCTTCCTTCCAAGTACCTGGGCGCCCCTCTCACGGCTTCAGCTATTAAGCATCCTGCATGGCGCATCCTTCTGGAGAAACTTGAAAACCGTCTCAACCTCTGGACATATAGATCTCTAAATCTAGCCAGTCGAATTGTCCTCATCAAATCGGTTTTGCAGGCAATGCCTCTGTACTTGTTCTCTATATTAGCTGCGCCAAAATGGGTTTTAAAAAGTATTAGAAACCTTCAGCGCAATTTTTTGTGGAGCAGCTCTGCCACCAACCGCAAATGGGCCTTGGTGAAATGGACCAACGTTTGCATGCCCAAAGACAAGGGCGGCATTGGGTTAAGGGACCCTGAGTACAGCAACTCCATCATGAATGCCAAGATCTGGTGGCAGTGGATTACCAATCCAGATAAGCCCTGGGGAAAAATATGGACAGCCAAATATGCAGGAAATAGACCTCAAGAAGATCTCATAAGATTCACTCCCACTGAAAAAGGATCTATAATATGGAATGCAGCCAAGCAGCACCATCAGATAATACAACAACACAGCTTCTGGGAAATTAGGAATGGATGCACTGCAAGATTTTGGACGGATGCCTGGAATCAAATGCCTAAACTCATAAATATTCTTCACCCTTCTCTGATTCCAGATAGGCAGGAGCAGCAGCAGGAAAAAGTTCACCATTTCTGGTTGCCGGCAATAGAATATGGCTTCCGAAAATGGAAACAAAGCAACCAAATTCTCAACAGTACAGATGCCAGGATGGAAGCGGAGCTGAGTACCGAGCTAAGGAAAAGAAGTATTAGACAGGATAACGGAGAGGATATTCTCAGGTGGGGATACCTGCCCAAGGGATCCTACACTACCTCAGAAGCCTACAAGCTACTATGCAACTTATCCGCTCCTCCAGACCCTATATGGAGTAAAATATGGGAGCTCGGACCCTGGCCAAAAATCTCCTACTTTCTCTGGTTGATAGGACATAAAAAGATTCTCACTTGGGATAAGCTTAGGAAGCGGAACTTCCATGGCCCCTCGATATGTCATAACTGCTTTCAAAGTGAGGAAACTCTCCAACATCTCTTGGATACCTGTCTCCTAGCCAATCTACTCTGGGACAAGGTCAGTTTCAGATGTCAAAGAAGATGTAAAGAGGAGGACGACATCATCAACAGGGAAAATTTTAAGAACCCCCCCTAAATTTATAAATATAATAAATGGGCGAATCTCCATGGTATATAGGAAAAATGGAAGGCGATTTTATCAATAATATAATATGTATATATAATTTTTTGGCGAATCTTTCACCAGGCAAGGCGAATATTTTACTCAATTATAAAATCTTGTAAGATCTTGGCGAGTCTTTCACTAAATAATAAAACTTTGTAAAGTCCTAGTGAATCTTAGCATTGTGAACCCTTAGAGAAGAGTAAAAATGGATCTATACTGGTTTAATTTCCCCATTTAAATAGGCCACATTCCAGGTGAATACCATGGGTCAATACCATGTGCCATTTTGGTGAATACCATGGGTCAATACCATGTGCCATTTTTATTTTTATTAATTCTAATATTAGGGTTAATAATGGTTTTTTGCATGGTATTAATAGCAATCTAGTCCATGGTATTTGTCCCATAGTATTTTTCCCATAGGTTTCACCTAAATATAACCCATTTCTTGAGTGTTCGTAAATATAAGGTGAATTATGGAGTAAATATAAAAAAAATGTTTTATTTGTTTACCATACCTCTAGTTTATTTATATTTTTATTAATTTACCATACCTCTGTTATGAATATGGTATTTGTTTATTTATATTTTTATTAATTTACCATTCCTATGTTACAAATATGGTATTTGGCCCATAGGATTCACTTAAATAAAACCTCTTTCTTGAGCCTTCATAAATAGAACGAGGGTTATGGACTAAATATAAAAAAAGGTTTTATTTATTTACCATACGTCTAGTTTATTTATATTTTTATTTATTTACCATACCTTTTGAGTAAGTATAAAAAGACGTTTATTTATTTACCGTACCTCCACTTTACTTATATTTTTATTTGTTTACACCAGGTGACTTATGGAGTAAATATAAAAAATGTTTTATTTATTTACCATACCTCTCATTTATTTATATTTTTATTAATTTACCATACCTCTTTTATAAATATGATATTTGGCCCATAGGACTCACTTAAATAAAACCTATTCTTGAAAATGGGCGAATGGATTCACTTAAATAAAACCTATTCTTGAAAATGGGCGAATGGAAGGTTGTAACTCCTAATTTCAAGGGCTAAATTTACCTTTTTTACCCTCTCCCTTAAAATAAGGTGGGCTATTTGAGGTGATTTGTAAAAATGTACTATGATACAAAATATTTGCCCACTAAAAATCTAAAACCCCTTAATTTCGCCAAAGGGCGAACATTCGCCCCTAAAATTATCCTTGATCATCAACTCCATAAGACAATGGCCAAAGCATCCCTACAAAAGTAAGATCCTCAACCAATTGTGGAGTATCATTCCGGGGATCGTCCTTTGGAATATTTGGAAGGAAAGAAATCAGCGCATCTTCAAAAACAAAAGATCTCCTATAGATGTAATCTGGAGCAGGATTCAGAGGAACATTCAAGAGACGATGGCGCTCCAGGTATGGACTAAAGAAGATCTCCCATCTACGGACAATGAGCATAACATTCTAGGAAACTGGCAGTTGCAGGTACCTCAAGACTCTCTGAAGATCAGTACTCCTAACAGCAACAGCAAGAACATCTGCCATTGGAAAGCCCCCCCAAAAACTCATACAAGCTGAATTTCGATGGGGCTTCCAAAGGCAATCCAGGAGCTGCTGGATTCGGCGGCATATTCAGGAATCATAAAGGCACTCCTATGCAAATCTACTTTGGGAACATAGGGTGGGATACCAATAACTCAGCAGAGTTGGAAGGGCTTTGGCAGGGCCTTCAGCAGGCCTGGAATCTCAACCTCCAACCCCTGATCGTAGAAGGTGACTCCCAGATACTTATCAACATGGCCACCCGTATTCAGAATGGCTCGCAAGCAAGGAAAGTAGCACCCAGTTGGAGGCTAGAAGCAAGGTTAAATGACTTAGCACAAAAGCTCAGTAACACTAGAGCCATCTCATTCATACACACTAAAAGGGAAGGCAACAAAATCGCGGACCTTCTGGCCAACATTGGAGTAGAGACTGATCTACCCCTGGTTTTTGGAAGCACAAACATCATTCCCAATAGGCAACAGCTCCAGGAATGTGAAAGCTTGATCCAAGAAGAGGCTGTCGCCCCGGATGCGGGTGTTATCTCGCCAGCTCAGGGAGAGCCACATGCCCAGCACGGGCTGCCACGTGAAGACTGGAGGTCTTTAATGCCTCTCGCCGCCAACACTCCAAGCTGGGAAACGCATAGTAGCAGCCTTAATGAAGGCGCTGGGAGCGATGGAGAGTATGCAGAACGCATTCAATGCGGGCGAGTTTCAAAGGAATGTTGATGGGTTTAAGAAGGTGGGGATGTTGGCATGCGGAGCTCAGTGCGATGTGGAAATTGCCCAGATCCCTGAGCAAAGCTGTGATATTGTTGTTAAGAACTTGGGCGAGGCTTGCCCCTTGCTGGTTATTCCCGGTTCTTGCCTGTGTTCAATTGAGCTCTGTTTCGAGCCAATTTGGAAGGGACAATTACTTGGGAAGGAACGCGGAGAAAGCAGGCCCTCATCTGCTCTGGAGAAAGTTAAGGACGCCGCGGACAACATGGTGCGAGAGAGGATGCCTAGCAGAAGAGGAAGGAGCTCAGGGCGTAATTCCTCCCGTTCACCTGCAGCAGATACTCACCATCACTGCTGCTACTGTTATTGTCATCGAAGAGTGGGAGCTTCCCCTGTTCAAGCTAGTCAGTTTATGGAGGCCGGCGGCTCCAGTGATGGTGCGCCTAGGCTCCCTGCGTTCGGCTCAGTTATCTTCACCTTGGGTAGCTCCAGGGACAACGCCGGCATTAATGCCCACATCTCAGTACTATTTACCAAAATTCCTGAGGAGAGTGAGGAAGGATTGCAACGGCTCCCTGCTGAGGAAAGTCAAGAGGTTGACAGAGGGAAGCGTCCAATGGGGGAGCCATCGAATGCGGAGGGCAATTCAGTGCAGAGGCCTCAGCAAGCACCGACCCGAACTCGCGAACCAGAATTGCCAGCCCCAGCGCAAAATCCCATGGCCATGTGGGATGGAATCCCAGAGGGACAAGGCTGGTCCAGAATCCTGGAAGAAGAACCAGAGGAGTAACCCCCAGCGGCAATCCCTCGCATTTTCAGGACGGGTTTGGGATCGCGGTCGGTATCTGGTTCACACCTCTTGTCTTATGTCTTATGTCTTATGTCTTCTGTCATATGTCGTTACTTGTTTCTTTTTTCTGTTATGGTCTTGTTCACGGCCAATGTAGTCTTTCTGTTCTGGGTCATGTACGCGGCTTATATAGACTTATGGGTCATGTGTCTTTTGAAGGATGCCCCTGCGTGGGCTTTTCTAGCATCATATGGGATCATTACTGTGTCAGGTGTACTGGTCAAGACTGGAAATATAACCCTGTGCAAGAGAATTTTGAGTCTGTTAGAGCTGCCCACGGAGCCACAGTTGGACCTGGGCAGCCAGTCCTCTTGAATGTAAGATTTACCTATATATATTAATATAAAAGTGGTTAGTGTTGCTGAGAAAAAAAAAATTGCATTTGCGCTAGACTAAGGTAGATGCTCTAAAAGGATAGTTGCATGGAAGCAACGCAGCACGTAGGATCGCTCTGCACAAACCCAAACCACATCAAGACATCCTAGGGTGTAGAAACCTGATTCAGTCACCCTCCCATACTACCTCAAGTGAGACTTCAGTCCGCGCTCCGTGAACTGTTGCCGAAAGGGTCGGTAGTGTTAGGATTTGTTTGGCTAAACATTTCTGAACCTGGGTCAGGCCTCATTAAGCCAACAAATGGTTCCGTTGCCGGGACCGGGATATGCCTAAGGGATGTCTGATGTCAGAACACTAGAGCCCTACGAAGAAAGAACTTGAAGATTGGTTGGATTAGAAGCTGCACGCATTTGTAATACAGGAGAACAAAACTTCACAGATATCTGAGAGAAGGTGGTTGGATCGCTTCATATATACATAAATCCATGACGTCTTCTTCGCAACATTCTCTTCAAAACTATATGATTGGATCACGAGGCTAGCAGACAGCCAGGGAAGGTGCAAGCTTGATCAGTCGATAATGTGGACTCCGGAGTTGGTGCGTAGGCTAGAGGCATTTGAAGATAACATTGCGTGGGCCGTAGATCATTGGCTGGATCGGATAATAGGAGGGTTTATCACTGAATTTGTGATAGACATGACTGTTAGCTACAACGAAGAAGAAAGATGTTTTCTTAAAGGACCACGAGGTAATTACATCAAGTCTTTGAAGACCTGGATTAATATGTTGTTGTGTGAAAAATGAGTGATGCGCATACATTAATGAGCGGAATGACGCGAAGTGGAAGGGTCTGCAAAGGGATCAAAGGGTTAGGAAACAACCCTTTAATTTCACCATCATGAGCAAGTGAGCAAGAGCGCGCTTGGGTTTCTCTAAGGAGTGCGGTCAGTTTGATCAGGCAGCGCATTCCGCATTTATCATCTATGCTAACGCCACCACTCCCATCACCTTCTTCACCTCCAACTTCATTGTTAGGTCCCTATACTACTAGTGTAACGCCTTATTGTTATTAGTACAACCCCCTTATTATATTGTTGTGCCCATGTAGTCCCCATATTGTTATTATTGTGCCCCATAGAAGCCAATTATTTTTATTATTGTGCCCTTACATTATTATTCTTATGTCAGCTCTAATTATATTATGACCCCTTAGGCTCCTATATATATAAAGGAGGTCTTGTCATTTGTATCATCGAAGAATTGTTCATTTGTGTAATGTAAAGGAGGTTTCCCCCTCGAAGAGGCTGAATTCTAAGGCGTTTATCTATCTTTTCTATCTTTTTGTGAGCTGGTTTCATAACATTTGGTATCAAAGCTTTGGATTCTAGGGTTTCGCTTCTACAAACAAGTTATCATGGTATTTTCACTATAACATTTCTTATGTGACGTTTCAGAAGCTAAAAAATGCCCATTTGAGAAGAAATCTTGCTGAACCGTGCGTTTGAATTTCAGATCTTGTCTGGCTATATTTTTGGAGATATGATATGAGGAAGTTAGGGTTTTTGCAAGCTCTAGAATTTCATCTAAAACAGGTCATAATGGTATTTTTGCTAGAACATTTGTGCTACAAAGTTTCAGAATCTAAAGAAAAAACCCATTTGAGAAGAAATCATTTTGAATCTTGGTCCAAATTTCAGATCTTGTCTCGCTATAATTTCGGATATATGATTTGAGGACGTTAGGGTTTTTGCAGACTCCCGAATTATATCCTAAATAGGTGACCTTGGGAAAATCGTCATAACATTCTCTCTGAGCAACAAATTGAAATTTCATAAGAAGTTACAAAAAGAGGACGTACTGTAGTTTTCTGTGCATAGTTTTCAGATCCAAAAGTCGAAACAATGACACGTGGCACATCGTACAAGTTCGCTCTACTGACACATTATATAATCAGGTCATCTTAGGATATTGGGCATAACTCTTTCTTGGAGAATCAAATTCTAATCAAACTTGCAGGGTTGGAAATAGGACTCAGAGGGCTACTGCAGGAGACAATTTCAGAACTTTGAGATCTAAAAGTACAAAGTTACAGCCATTTCAAGATCGAGCTCCTGAAATCAAGAAAAGGCGATATGAGGAAGTTTGATGGAAAGGATCTAGTAAATTGGATAACACAAATGGAGCAATATTTTGATCTACATGGTGTACCACTGTTACAAAAGGTATGTATTGCATCTTCAAATTTAGAACTAGATCAATTTTTATGGTATAAAGGGCTTTGTTCTCGTAAACAACTTGTTACGTGGTCAATTTTCATGGCGGAAATGATAACACGTTATGAGGATACAAAGAGCAACACCTTCTTTAGAGAAACACCACAACAATTGGAAGAAAAAAGAGGAAAAGGGATTTGTTACAAAGTGGAAAGCAAAATTATGGCAACAAGGAAGTCTACCCCTCACAACTATAAATATGGATGTGTTGTTTCTCCTAGCCTTCCACAACCTACAAGAGTTACACCACAATAATTGGAAGAAAAAAGAGAAAAAGGGCTTTGTTACAATTATGATAAAAAATACTTTAAAGGTCATAAGTGTGTCGAGAAGAAATTATTTTGCATTGATTGTGGAGAGGAGGAAGAAAAGGATCAATAAACGTCAAAAGAGGAGTATATACACTAGGAACCAACACCAGAAAAAAGAAGAAATGAATCTGGCCATATCTTGTAAAACATTGGAAAGAATTACCACTCCTAAAACTCTCAAGATAGAAGGACATATCAAGAAGAAAAAGGTTCAAGAAGTGAAAGATCACATTGAGAAAGAAGAAATGAATCTAACCATATCTTGTAATGCATTGGACGAAATTACCACTCTTCAAACTATCAATATAGAAGGACATATCAAAAAGAAAAAATTTGAAGAATTGAAAGATCACATCAAGTCTCAATAAATCAATCCGACCATATCTTGTAATGCATTGGAAGAAATTACCACTCCTCAAACTATCAAGATAGAAGGACATATCAAGAAGAAAAAGGTAAGAGTGTTGATTGATTTGGGCAGTACCCATAATTTTATTGATTGTAAGATAGCCAAGGAATTGAATTGCTTCCTATATCCAACACCAGAGTGTCAAGTGATGGTTGCAAGTGGAGGAACCATAAATTGCTCTGGAAAGTGCCATAATATCAGGCTATCCATGGGAGAATATGTATTGAATAGCCCAATGCTTTCCATTCCAATGGGTGGTGATGATCTTTTACTAGGAGTCCAATGGCTAAAATCTTTGGGTACAATAGCGTTTAATTTTCAAGAACTTTTCTTGAAATTTTTTTGGGAAGGAAAGGAAGTTGAATTGAGGGGTATTGAAGAAAAACCTATAAAGATAATCAACTCTAAGAACATGACAAAGCTTCTAAATAAAGAACAATTGGGTGTAGTTTCACAACTATGTTCACTAGAGGATCCCACATCGAAATCATGTATTTCTCCAGATCTCCAAAACATTTTGGACAATCATTCCAAGGTATTTAAGACTCCAAAAGGCCTCCCAACCATTCGTGATCATGATAATGCTATTCATTTGATCCCACGAAGTGTTCCTCCAAACATCAGGCCTTACATATATCCATATGCCCAAAGGAGTGGGAACTCATTCAAAAGTTACAGAAGATCCCAGTTCAAACAGTGTTGTGAGAACTTGACAAGGAAGGAAAAATCATGTTGGAACCTAAAGCAGTCACAGAATCGAGAAATCGAAAGCTACAAAATAGATCAATTTCAGAGTATCTCATCAAGTGGAAGAACTTACCCGCTGAAGATTTCACATGGGAGGACAAGAATTTATACAGAAGTATCAAGAACTACTCAAGCATTGTCGACAACACTTTTTGAAGGAGAGGGGCATGTTAGGTCCCTATACTACTAGTGTAACCCCTTATTGTTATTAGTACAACCCCCTTATTATATTGTTGTGCCCATGTAGTCCCCTTATTGTTATTATTGTGCCCCATAGACACCCACTATTTTTATTATTGTGCCCTTACATTATTACTGTTATGTCGGCTCTGATTATATTATGACCCCTTAGACTCCTATATATAGAAAGGAGGTCTTGTCAATTGTATCATCGAAGAATTGTTCATTTGTGTAATGTAAAGGAGGTTTCCCCCTTAAAGAGGCTAAATTCTAAGGTGTTTATCTATCATTTCTATCTTTTTGTGAGCTAGTTTCATAACATTCGCCCACTCTGCCGCCACCAAACCAACAATTTAGCATGGCGAACATGATCAAGTTGCCTATATTCAGAGGAGTAGGAAACAAAGATCCCAATCGGTTTTGGTTCGTAGTAAGAGTAGTGTGAGAAGCACACAGGGTTACAAATGATAACATTAAGACGGCCACATTGGTGAGTGCACTGCAGGATCACACACTGACTTGGTATATCAAGCACTCGAATGATCATCTGAATGTTGGAATAGCAGAAATTTAGATTGCATTGAACCAAGAATTTAGCCGATCAAAATTGGAGACGCAGACAATCATCGAATTCAATGAGATCACGATGCTTCCAGGTGAAACCCCCTGGGATCTAGATCAAAGGCTAAAAAGTACGATCCGCGAGGCTAATATGACACTAACGGATGCACAACACTGTGTGTGGTTTGTAGCATCTTTGACACCAAACCTCGGGATGACACTATCACAACATAAGCTCTCAACCGAGGCAGAGGCATTGGAAATGGTGATGAGGCTACACGAAACACTGATATAGGAACCGAGGTTGGGAGTCCAACAAATCCACATGCAACTACAAAACCTATGCTTGGAGATGCAAAGTTTGAAGTAGGATAGGGCACCCCAGCGAGAGGCACACGAAGAAGTATCGTGTATAAAATGTAAAGGCCAAGGTCACGATAAGGATCATTGTCCTGTATTCAAGAAATATTTGGCGGGAGGGGGACTGATGACGTTGAGACCGGAGGCACAAGTAGGGTCGAGTGCACCTGCCGCACTCTAGTGCGTGATTTTTTAGGTGGGAGGAAAGCACGCGACAGACAACTATCACCTGTTGCAAAAGTATACCCAGACTCCACAGTAACTGTACTATAGTTTCTGTAGATCAGTGGGTCACAATGAGTGGACATGTCAGAGCTATGAGCTAACGATGGATAGGACCCCAGCTTATCAAATGCAGACAGAAATGTGAGGCCTCGATCCAGCAGTAGTAATCACGTGGGGGGGATTTCAAGGATGAGGTTGAGGACAAGGAGGAATGGGACCAAGACGGGGGCACGGATAGTTAATCTGCTACAACTACAAAGGACTCAGAGACTATGCGCGAGACTGTATGAATCTGACTAAAATATGTTGTCCGTATTGTTATCAGTTTGACCATGAAGTAGTAGATTGTTTAACATTGATCGCACAGATGCGTGAGAAAGGGGTACTATAGCCTACTCCAACTCAAAATATCCAAATGATGAGGTCAAAACCATGCGAAGAAGACCCCAATGTGAATATGGTGCTTAAAAGTGGTGCAACTATAGGGGAAGATACGGGAAAGCAACCCGAGGATGATACATGGATTTGTAAGGCCCCTACGAAGGAATGTGAACTTGGCTTGGAACGCGCAAAGGAAATCATTATGGAAGCTAAGGAGAGCTTCAAGGAGGCCTCTATTTCAGGTAGTAAGGATCAAATAGAACCGGGAATGGATCCGTCTATGCCTACTACCTTTTTAGAGACATGCATGAAGTTGCTACGAGACAATAAGGCAGTTAAAGGACTCCAAGAGCTAATCACCAGGTGTACAGGATTAGGGGAATTGTGCGTAGTTCAAAAGATGGGGAAACATGCTTTGCGCATTGGGAGATAAATGTAGCTGACATCAAAAATTGGTGAATATGAGATGGATCAAGTAGTCCTCGACTTGGGTTCGGACGCAAACATGTTACCAAAACAGACTTGGGAGCGAATGGGCTGACATATGTTACAATGGTCTCCTATTCAATTACAGATGGTGAACCAACAAAAGATCGTGCCCATGGGAAGACTGCAAGGGGTAACCATGGATATTGAAGGTGTGAACACGCACACGGAATTTGAGGTAATAGAGATTGTGGATGACAGTAACCCTTACCCTACATTATTATGGATAGATTGGGCTAAGGATATGAATGGAGTCATCAACCTAAAGAAGCGAAAACTGGCTTTCAAGAAAAAGTCTCTACGCAGTGTAGTTCCGCTAGATCTCGCTGAAGGAGTACGCTACACTGAACCTATTCGCAAAGATGATAGCGATGATGAGTTGGACTGCATTTACCAAATAACAATGCAAGACCAGGATAGGGTAAACCCAACGGAAGATGGGAGAATCTCATGGGAGTGAGACAGTTCCTGTACATCGGATTCAGATGAAGAAATAGAACATTAACAGAACTGGTTGCATGAAGTATCAATGCTCAATTGGAACATGATGATTAGATCACTGTGGTACATGACGACCGAAGCTAGGGAACTGCTAACATATGATGGGGACAAAGGTGACGATGAACTCTTAGACGAAATTGGAAGGTTAGTACCAAAACAGCAACATGCGATGGATTAAGCATTAAGCGCGACACCCGTACAATGGCGACAGAAGCACCAGAAAAATATTAGAAGCTGGCGTGACGTACAATGGCGGCAGAAGCACCAGAAAAATATTAGAAGATGGCATGAACATAGAAAAAGAATTCACTTGTGGTTTCAAAATCCCCAGCGTCAAATGTGGGTCGGGCAACCAAGGAAAAGCAGTTTGCATGCCCACTTGTGTCGATTGGTGTAGTCGCATGTTGGGCAAACACAACCTAGGCTAAGGATAAAAGATCAGGACTCGACGTGACAACCGAAAGAGCGATGCACACCGCAAATACCCCACAATGGAGAATTCACAAGGCCATGTGAGATCATGAAGAGAGTTTACCAAGCGGGACAATCGAATGGGGACCTGCACGTCCCAGTCGTTCGTTGGGCTGATAGAACCATAATAAAAAACTGGAACATAGAAATGATTTCAATGACAACAAGAAGAGAGGAGATTAGGAGGGAAAAAAAGAATACCTGGACTACGGCTCCTCCTATCGGGACAGGATGCGAAGACCTGGTTAAAGAAATTAGGCAGTTGCAAGAAAACCTGTGGCACGGAAGCATGAAACTTTTTGAACTCGATGATGAGTGCACACAGCTGGGGAAGAGAAGTATGACATTGGATGAAGAAATATGCAAACTAGAAAATGAAGTCGCGCAAGTGGGCCATGAGAAAATGAGTATGAGGGGACTGAGTCCTGCCAGCCCTACTACTACGTTAGAAGAAATCATGACCCTGCTATTATGGTTGCAACCGCACCTTACTAAACAAGGGAAGGTAACATACAAAGAGGTACGTAACACAAAGGCATGTGGAAGGTGCCAGCAGCCTAGCCTAGTAGGAAAAACAAATCCTCGCACCAAGGCTGCGGCCACCTAACTATCTAAAGAAGGCGTAGTCTCAACGCTCCAGGCAGTTGAAAGAAGGCGTGGGACTATAAACAAGGTTGCAGGAAATTGGCGTGGAAAGGGGGTTCTGTGTAGAGCCCGTCTGTCACAAGGCTCGCAATCGCACTTAAGGGGATATGTTGCCACGTGGATAGGCTGGGGGTTGACCATTGATGACACTGCACATGATGAGAAGGCTAATTTAATGCATAAAAGGTGGGTTGAGGACCATTAAGACTTGAATTACGAGCTAGATTTTGGGAGAATTTCCGCCAAAGAAGTATTAAGGACTAAAAAATGGAGGGAAGGGCTGAATTCAAATTCGACTATTATTATGAAATTCCACGGGGCAGCTTTCAAACAACTCTAGGGTTTTTAAGAATTGAGGTAGTATAGAGCAGTGTGTCCTAAGCGACCTTGTCACCCTTGAATGTGCAACTAACCGATACCAGTATAACCACAATGTTAAGAACCAGAGTGCGAATTATGGGAGGTAGCCAGGCACCCCAGGTGACCCAGGATGAGCTCGAAGCAACAATAGGTGCACCAAAGGTACTGAAGTACCCATGCACGCTGTGACTGCAGAAAAACAAATAGCCAATGCGACCCATCTGGGTATCGCCACGACACCCAAGAGTTAGTAAAATCTCATTGGCTTAAAAGGGAAAAGATATCACTATTGAAATAGAGGAGGAGGAGGAAGATCTGCAAGACCTGATAGCTCAAATTGAGCCACAGGACAAAGAGGAGGAAAATGTCTCCCAAGCCCCTTCTGTGATAGAGTTACCCTCCTACATTCCTCCATGGAAGGGGACAACCAAGATACCAAAGGACCTAGAGGCCATGAAGAGTGCGCTCCAGAGACCACTCCTTATGAATGATATTAGGTTTGGTGGTCCTTTGTTGGGATGGGTACCAAATATAAAATTCGAAGATTGGGACCTTGCAGATACTGAGAAGTTGCCATAGTTGGCCATGGAAAAACTATGAAAATAGAAATGGTTGTGAGGTGTGGAGAAGGCAGGGTTACTACATCTGTGGTGGATACCCCACTACCACCGTGCGCCTATCACTATCTTTGTTATCTAGAAACTACTATGTCTAGTAAATGACGGATATCTATGGCTAGAAGAGCCGATTCCCATCATGACTAACTTAATTCACCGAATATCATGGCTGCCGATTAAAGGAAGCAATCCCGTAGACATAGCCCGAAAGAGTAGTGACTTGGGCCTCGTGAAAGCTATGACGGGTATAAGCTAGAGAAAAAGAAGCATGGGTACATAATAGCAAGTATCAAAGATCGATGGGTGCACGTTGCCACCTAGTTGATAGCCAGAAAGCTCATGAGGAAATTTCATGCAGAAAAAGTACCGACATCTGTAATTGTGTTGGCAGAGCAGTGTGCAGAAGGGGTCCAGTTCAATTGGGTACAGCTTCTCTGTGATGAACTTTTGACGAACTACAGGGAAGCACAGGACCAGGGTAAGACCTTCCACTATGCATGGGTGCTCTTACCTATCATGTTGATTACCAGAGAGCTCCGAGCGGATAGCCAATTTCCCACTGTGGAGTAGAACATACCCAAGGCCGTGAGGTATACCTCGCTCTGGGTGACCAAAGATGCGGCAAGGATCTGGGATATAAAGGTATTTTGGACATTTGTAGAGGCAAGTATATGAAAATGGATCAATCGTAGGCTGTGCTTGTCCCCAATGGTATATAACACTTTACAGAGTGTGGCAGAATTCAAGGCGAATATGCATAATGTGTATATCAGGCGCGCAAGGATCTAGCCCGAGTATGGGAAAAGTTTCCATTCATTGCCACAGATGATGCAATCTTTGAAGCAATGGAATCATGGTATCTAGAGTGGCACACCCCAGAGTTGGTGGAATTGGAAAGAATTGCGGTACAACAGAAGAAGAAGAAGACCAAGCTACTCCTCACGAAGTTAGTGGAAAGAAAGCGTCAGGAACAGGAAGCGGCCATGCAGCCAATGATGGATGAGGTAGCCATGATAGAAGAAATGACACAAACCACAACCATGCCCACTGAGGAAGCTGAGGAAGGCCAAGAAGTGCCCATGGAGCAGAATATATAGTGGGAGGTGGAGACACAGGAATGCATGAACCTTTCAAAAATGTGACTCAACTTAAGAGGTAGCGCGTCCAGGAGCGGCCTTCAACGTGAAAGAGGATAAAGGCAACAAAGTCCATGGGAGGAACCTTTCTTGACAAAGATGCTTTGCTAGAATTGATGACGGAGTAGACAACTATGTTGGGGCACTCAGAGCGCAATTGCAGGCATTATAGGTGCAAGCGCCAGGAATGATGTCACCGCACCTTGCAGAAGGTATATCCGAGGCTGAACAGATGCTATGCACAAGCACAATGAACACTTTGGTGTTACCATAAGGAGTCATCTTAGCAGCAACCAAAGGTGACATAAGGGGCTGGGGGTTGAATTTGGCTGCCCTTCCTAGAGAAACCCTACACTAGCTACAGGAAGGGGTAACTGCTGAGATTCATGCCAGGGAGGGCTGCACTCTCCAAATATTGAGTGAGCAAAAGGCAAAGCTAGAACAACTCAGCCTGTAGTGCGATAGCATGGTAGCCCAAACCCAGGGAGTAGAACAGGCAATGGAGGAAGCCTGTAGTTGTATTGTGGAGTTTAGCGTACCAGCAGAACTCCCCATAGCAGAAAAGATTCGCCAACTAGCAGCTGGAGTTCGCAGGACCCACGAGGAGGCTGTGAAGGTGCAGTTGGAGCTGAACTTGCAGATATAAGAGTTGCGATTACAGGTGCAGTCCTCTATAACCCTAGAAGCTAGAGAGCAGTGCCACCAAGCCATTCAATCTGGATTAAAAGAGATAGAGCATGCTGTACAAGACTGCACTGGCTTGTTGGACCAGTCCCTCTTAATGCTCACTTCACTCCAGGAGGACCCAACACTATGGCAGCTAAAGACAGAATCATAGGAATTGTAGTAGGCTTATGATGATGTTTGGGGAACCTCACAAACAGTGACCCTCACCCAGCGCTTGGCCAAGATATGGGAGGCCCAAGATCTGAAAGAACGAGTGGACGCTGCGTAACAGAAAGAAGCATGGCTTAAAGCACACATCCAGCCTTGGATCGAGGAAGCGTTCATGGTCACTGCCACGATAGAGAGCAAGCTGACCCAGATACAGGACACATATGTGAAAAGGTAAGCGGACACCGCTAACAATGATGCATCAGAATGTTGTGCGCGTTTGATACAACAGATAGTGGTGAATGTGTTGCGGACGTAAGTGAAGCGCAGAGATTGCTAGATGAACTTCGCGTGAATATTACTACACTAGCTAGGTGACTCAGGATGAGTCATGATGTTTGTGTTGGGGGCGGGTTGGGCAGCAGCTCCCTCGCGTAATGGGTTTTTGGCTTAAAGCCCACAATTTTGGGGATATTGGTATTAATTTTGGGGATATTGATATTGTAAAGGCTCCGCAAAGTGCGCGGAGCATGAGTTGTAATGGGTTAAGTTAAAGGGTAGTCCGCCTGAAAATAATGTAAAATAATAGAAAGTGAGTCGGCCTGCCCATGGTCCACGGACCATGAGAGTGTATAAATAAGGCAAGACTCTAGGTGTAGAGGAAAGTTTTTAGAGATGAAAAAGTAGATCTATAGTGCATGGGTTGTGGATTGTGGTAGTTGCTCTGAGTCCGTAAGTCCAAAGTTTCAGTTGTAATAGGGGATAGAGGCTCTACAGCTATGTGCGCGGAGAACTAGTAGAGTCCGCAGCTGTGTGCGTGGACCCCTGCAGCTGTGTCCGTGGGGCAGGAAGTGGATTGTAACTAGATAAAGGCATTAATAAAGATAAGTTGATTTTGGAATATTGTGTATCTGTTCTAGATTCTGGTTTATGCATCTATTCCTGATTTATGATTACACGCATGTCTGTTTATGTTAAATAATAACTGAAAGAGTTGTACCTTCATAAGTAACAAAGGATCTATAATAATATTAAGCATAGAGAAGGGTAAATTTCATTCGCTCTAGACTAAGGTAGTTGCTCCGAGAGGACAACTACATAGAAGCAACGCAGTGCGTAGGATCGCACTGCGCAAACCCAGAGCACATCAAGACATCCCTAGGGTGTGGAAACGTGGTTCCAACACCCTCCCATGCTACATTAGGTGAGACATCAGTCCGCGCTCCATGGAATATTGCCGAAAGGGCCGATATTGTTAGGATTTCTTTAGCTAAACATTTATGAACCTGGGTCAGGCCTCATTAAGCTAACGGTTGGAGACAATGGTAAAGCTATCGCACAATAGCTTGATAGCCATGGATTCAACATTTAACACAAATAAATAGGGGGTAAGTCAGATGCCAATGATTGATTGAATATATTTATTTAAGTTGTATACATTCAGAATGATTAATAACTTGTATTTGACTTTATGTAATGTTGAAAATGATAGTATCAGTTGTATACACTCGTGGCATTTAATGAACAACAAAGTGGGGTTCCTATTGCATGGGTCGTGGCATCATGAAACACATCAAATGATATTGCAATATGGCTAGAGCAGCTCATGCACAAGTGTTTCCAAGCTCGTCCTGATTGGAAAGTCAATGCTTTCATGGTTGATGATGCACTAGCTGAAATCAGTGCCTTGAGGTAACTTTAACATTGTCATGATATAACCAAACTTGCATCTTTTCTAAAAATACCACGCTAAAATGCATTGAATATGGTATTCGGAACACAGGTTGTGATGTGATCTTATGCGTTTGGCATGTACGTAGGGCTTCGTTAAAAAATGTCAATTGGTTGGCCACTAGTTCCATAAAAGCCAATGAGATGTTCAATGAGTTAGGTTTCATCATGAAATACACTCTCAATTATGAAGTGGAAGATGCAATCAATCAATTTTTTATCAAATTTGCAGAAGAAGAGAAGTTCTTAGACTATTTCAACAATAATTGGGTCACTAGAGATAGGATTCGTAAGTAAACATTTTTTTTGTATTATATGCATTTTTTTCTTCTATAAAGGTGATATAGTGAGACTGATATCATTCTATTTGCAATTAGGTATGTGGGTGAAAGGTTTTTGGGAGTTTTCTCATGCAAATTAGGAGACCAATATTGCTGTTGAGTCATACCATTGTTACCTAAAAACAACATTTCTATCTGATAGAAGGAAAAAATGTGTCCGAAGGATGAATTGATTATTTCATATGCTGCTAACAACAGTTGAACCTTGTTATCAGTTCAAGGAAATCTTAAAAGAAGAAGGATTTCTAAACAACTACAAGAGAGAAAAACAACTAGAATCATCAGTGGAACGAGCAAGAAAAATTATGGATACTGATTGTTGTCCTCATGAGAGAATAACCCGTGCTTATTGGGTGAGAAGTCAGACAGATTGAGGTAAAAAATACCTTGTCACCAGGTATCGTACAGATTTTATAACGTGTGAATGTCCATGGTCTATCCGTGGAAACATTTGCAAGCATGCCATAAAGATTAAATGGTTGTATTTCCACTCAGATAATTCAAATCCATTTCTTCATCAACATGCAAAGGATAACATATGCAATGACCTACTTGAGATCAATATAGAGCCTCAAAACCATGATGTAGATGTCGATGCTACTCTTATGGCCACAAATATTGTTGATGCAGATGCCGAGGAACTTCATTTGGCAAGGGAGGAGTTGTTTAGCTATACACATCTTATTTTAGATAACCCTCCTACTACTTTGACGAAGACAATCTAGTTGACTGGTATGCATAAAAAATGTTCGATGAAGCCAATAATTTGCATGTTACTGATTTTGACTTCACACCTGAATTGGGTTCTCTTGATCCATCTTTGAAGAGGAAGAAGAGTTTCCTTAGCCCCATAAAGAAAAGAAGAAGCAACGGAAAAAACAATGGTTTGGAAATTGATTTAAATGTTGATCCATCAGAATATGAACCATTTGAGTTTCGATACCTCAATAAGCAAGGATGTCATCGATCAAATAATGCCTTGTCTATGGTTCCAGGTTAATTTCATGTGTTGAATAGAGTCATGGTTTTAGATTTAAGTATTTAATCATCACCATTCTTTAACATGTGGTATGTTTATTTTTATAGCAATGCAACAATCCCCAACCATGGCGATAACCCAAGTCCAAAGGGAGATGCAAGACAATCCAACCTTACCTACCATGCTAGGTACATTTGAAACTCTTTCATTGTGTGTGCACATATACCTTGATGCTTTATCAAATTTCTTTGCGATAACGTTTGAAACTTTTCTAGGTAACTATAGAATAAGTGGAGAAGCATCATCTTCTGCCATGACTGATCATCTATGGAAGGAATTCAACTCTAGTGGGAATCAATGAGGTATGCACAAAGAATAGATAATCTAGGTTTTCATGGCCTTGTTAGGTGGGATGCCCTTTTTCATATGATAAGTATATTTATGTTTTCCTATTGTTATGTTGTTATGAAAATACCTTTTTCATAATCTGTTCATGGTCACTGAAAAATTAGGATTGCCAAATGTGATCATTGTCAATGCTTATGTTTCTTCCCATGCATTTCTCACTGAAACAAAGTTCAGTCCTCAACACCTTTCCCCCACTAAGGTGTTAATTGTATTTCCTATGCCAAAGTCATGGGATTTACATGCCTTTTTATGTCTGTTCATGGTTGAGGAGAAGGACCATCATATGGGTTCATTGCCCATGCTGTTATTTTTTCCCTATCCATCATGTTGGCTGTGAAATAGAATGTCTTTACTTATTTATGTTCATGCAACATGTTTGATTTTTATACTTAAACATGTAGTTACTATGTTCTCATACCTATGTTCATGGTTCGGTGTTTATTATATTTATAGATCTTTATATTTTACGTCTTTATAAAGTTATGGTTAGGTGGTCAAAGGCCAATGAGGTTTGCACCTTATCATTGCATTTTTTGTTGTTGGATTTTTGATTCCTTGTCTCTAGTCAGAGATCTTGTTGGATTTTCATGACGTCATAAAGCTGATTTTGCCTTCATGGAATAGTATATGATAGCATAGTAGATTGTTATGTTATTTTGAACATGCTCTCTTCATGATTTGTTGATGTTCACTGAATGATGTTCTGTCCTTTTATTCCTGTGATAAAGTGTTAACTTTCCTATTGCCCAAATCAATGTTGGTTGTTATATTTTAGTTGTGTGTTCTGTGAAAGTCTTTAGTTTGATCTTGTGTGCTCGTATATATATGCGTGTTGAAGTTACTGGTCACATATAGTTTATGGTCTGCTAGGATAATGATGGTCTTGATTAATTTTCAAAATTTTAACGTGGATGCTCTTTTTCTTTCAGGTTGTTCTACAGTTCTGCTTCCAACCAGGATTGTCCATGCATTGAACCTCAATGTGGAAGACATAAATTCTCAACCAAGCACACAATGTGGTCTTTTTCCAAGCATGCAATTCTCATCCAAGCACATAATGTGGTCTTTTGCCAAGCACACAATGTTTATCTATACAAATAACTTTTTTTGTAAAACGCATCATGAAGTGATGACCATGGTTGAAGGCTTGTATTTGATCTAGTCCATGGTTTTCCAACTTCTAGTTGTACAACAAGTGATAAAGCTGTGATAGATTAATTTACCTTTTGTATAAGCAGAATTACATGAAATGATGCTCTGGAAGCACGAGGGAAGTATTATTCAATACTGTGGTAGTTTCCACAGTCTTGAGGAAACAATTCTATCATTTTGTAATAAATTGAATATAATGAAATCCATTGCAGTGAATTTCTTGCTAGCAATTTGTTATATTTCCAAACTTTTGATGTTCAGCTCCACTCCATTTTGGTAGCTTCCTTTTTATGTCAATAAAGTAGATCCGTTGCAATCATTGTACTTATCATTCCAATGGTAACCCCTTTAAATTATTAATTAACCAATTTAAGCTAATAAGGAAGATCCTTGCAAGTGTCCACTCTATTCCATCTATGTTCCTCGAACATGCCAATGAAAACACTGATTCATTCTTTGAAATCTACTCCCTTCACCATATTTCCGTTGTTGATCAAATGGCTCTATGATGCATATAGTAATGACAATATTCCTATACCCACCTGCCCCTGATAGTTGAAATGGCTTAGGCATTTTCTAGGAACTACAAAATCCCATGTTACATTACACTTTATAAATGTTCCAAGAATTTTTGTCCTTGCACATTTCCCTTAACAGAATTTATAAAATTTGACAGCATTTAAAACTATTGATGGGGTTCAATTATTTGAAATAGAGTTTTAAGTTCTAGAATTCCACATAAGGTATATTTAATGAGCTTTTTTCATCATTTTTTTATATTCCGGAGTACCCAAAAATGTGACATTTATGTTGGATTCATAATTAATCCAAATGATTCCATATTCCCTAGAATAATGAGTCCCGAGGAAATCATAGACATCTCTCCATTGTCATGAATTTGACATGGCTTAGGCCCAGAAATGGCATTGGTTCTAACAAAATTTATAAACTTTGCCATGCCCACAGTGCACAAAAGACAAGTAGAATCCCCAAATATATGGATTCTATGATCTAATCACTTCTAGAATTGTAAAACTCTTAGCCACTTCATAAAAGCAAAGTCTAACTATTCTATGCTTTTACCCTTTTATAGGCATATTTTTTGGTCATTTACAGTATGCTAGTTGTAGGATCCAAATACAAATCCATCATACTAAACCCATCTTTTAAGCTATAATTTGTATAGAAAATTTAGATTCAGTGTAATAAAAAAAGAAATTGATGGAGAAAATGATAATGGTATTTAATTATTCATGTCCATTTTCAAGACTTAAAACTAAAACTACATGCCTAGAATATCCATGAAATCTGCCCAGAACATCCCTGAAATGGCCAGCAAGTCCCCGAGTCCTTGATGAAGTTCTCAGCAGTTTGTGTACATTTAATAGGGTTCCCCAAGTGCCTAAAATGCCAGAACAGTGGGTAACCAGTTTTTTTTTTGGGGGGGGGGAGGGCGGCGGGCAGGTCCCTATTCAACATAATGATTAAGCTATTAATTCTTTCAATGAGTTCAGATGTCAACCAATTTTTTTTTAGAGATTCTGGAACAAATCTTGTTTCTCAAGAAGCTAACCATCATTGTTAGACCATTTGTAAACAAGGGGTATCTCAACCAGCCTATGAGGATGCTCTTCTAGAACCATGTCTTCATGGATAGGCAACAGCTACAAAAGTAGCAATCAACTCAGAAATCGACCAAATTTAATGCTTTTTCACATGCATTGGTGTACACTGACTGCCAACCTTATATGGCTTCTTTTTCAATTTTAAGCAAGAATGGGGTGAATGTTAATATGCTTTGGACAGTCTCCTTGGAAAGCATAGAATTATTGTTCAATATAGGAGTAGATCTTATCAAAAGCACAATAAAATATTAAATGTTGAACAAGTGTCTACAATAATATGAGCTGACAAGTTATTGCATCGTTCTAGATACAAAGTCACTACTGGATTTGAAGGAATGAGTTATTCATGAGAAAACAACCTTATTTATATGCCACAAATGCTTTAATGATGATTGGTCCCTATTCAACATAATGATTAAGCTATTAATTCTTTCAATGAGTTCAGATGTCAACCAAAATTTGTTTAGAGATTCTAGAACAACTCTTGCTGCTCAAGAAGCTAACCACCATTGTTAGAACATTTGTAAACAAGGGGTATCTCAACCAGCCTATGAGGATGCTCTTCTAGAACCATTTCTTCATGGATAGGCAGTAGCTATAGAAGTAGCAATCAAGTCAGAAATCGACCAAATTTAATGCTTTTTCACATGCATTGGTGTACACTGACTGCCAACCTTATGTCTTCTTTTTCAATTTTAGGCAAGAATGGGGTGAATGTTAATATTCTTTGGACAATCCCCTTGGAAAGCATAGAATTATTGTTCAATATAGGCGTCGATCTTATCAAAAGCACAATAAAATATTAAATGCTGAAAAAGTGTCTGCAATAATATGAGCTGACAAGTTATTGCGCCATTCTAGATACAAAGTCACTACTAGATTTGAAGGAATGATTTATTCATGAGAAAACAACCTTATTTATATGCCAGAAATTCTTTAATGATGATTGGTTGGATCGTCGGCATGTTCCTATTTGAGAAATGAATCCAGGTTGGTATTTGACATTTGTTATTTCTGATAATAGAATTATTGAGCATCAAGTTCTCGATCAAACCCGCTTCTACAGGCATTCTGCAATAGAAAGATAGTTCAGATTTTTAACTCATGTTGCTTTGAACAATTTGTAGATGTCTTCCAAGAACTACCCCATCGACTGCCACCAGTTCGAGAAGTAGATGAGGTAACACAAGAAGACGAGATGTCCTACAACACCCATCACTAACATTTCTTTTGGGGAAAAGCAATTCATGTTGGGGGACTGTTACAATACTTGAGGATGATCAACTTCAACATTAGTTATTGGTATTCATTACTCAAAAGACAAAAATATCAGTCTAATGATGGGAATCAATGAAAAAGGCAGTCAGGAAATCTAACAAGGCTAATTAGCTTAATTATGTCAATCAGTATAGAGAAAAGTGGGAGTTTACAAAAATGGCTAGTCAGTCAGTGTCAGTAGTCTAATTTTAAAAACTGGGAGTTTTCATTATGAGTAGCCTTTTAGGCATTATAATGGCAAGCTTTATGGGAAAAATGTTATTGCAAGTAGTCTGGAATTGACTATTTGGGCCAAGACCAGCATTCATACTGCCTTGGATTTACCCTGAGTTGGTGTCCACACCTCATTGGGATAGTTTCTGATTGTATTGCTGAGGATTTTTCACCAATTCAGTTCTGTTACTAAAAAAAGTGTGACTTTTCGTTATAAAGAGGCTTTTTGTCATTATAAAGGCAAAAATTTTGGGAGATGTTGCAATTAACCTAAAAGAAACTATTTATGCCAAGAAAAGTGTTCATTGGTTCATACTACCTTGGATTTGCCCTTAGTTGGCATCCACAACATCTCAGGATGGTTTCAGATTGTATATACTAAGGATTTTTTAGCAATCAAACGTTGTTACTAGCCGCCAATGTTGTTTTTCCTTCTACTGTTAGTACTATAATATGCTATTAAGGCCAACACTGTTTCTAGATGTTTAAATTTTCCTTTTAAGAAGAAAATGCCAAAAGTATCAGATTCCATATTTTGGAAAACTACAGTTTTTTGGAAGTGTCAATATCATCAAAAATGCCAAAACATGCACACTACTAAAATGGTTATCAATGGTTCAGTGTTTGCTATGTATTATGTTTCTCTTTCCTTTTTCCATATTCCTTCCTTGTTGGTTGGGTGACCTCTGAACTTTTGGTGGTGCAGTTCAAGACCTTTAGGGGAAGGAGAGACTCCTTCAACTAAGCAACTAGATAATTTCATTTAACAAAGTCAAAATAATTACACTTTTGTTTTTTACTGTAGATATTGCTGCATTTGTTTTGGGTTAGATGATATATAGTGTTGAGTATAGGACTATGTTAGGATATGTCAATTTGGCCAATTTTATTCGGGAACTATTGATTGTTAGACTATAAGCGGGTTTGAAACTTATTATTTCAAAACATTTTCAAATTTAATCTATCAGAATACATGTGTCTCAAGAAAATCCTTCAGCGGGCAGATACATTTGTCGTTCTTGTAGGACATTAGTGTAATTTCGTTTTGCTAATGTGATGAGTTCCTAACTGGGCTTCTTAAGTTGATCTCTTCCATCTTTCTAACTCTTTGTTCTTTTAACATTGATAACCTGCACATGTAAGCAGGTAAACAACAAGACCTTTAATTTGTGTCTTGATTAATAAACTTTCTTTTAGCCAGATAATTCATTTCAAAAAACAGTCTTACTCTTTGGGCAGATGTGTGAGAAATTCAGGATAAGCTGGTTGAACCTTCCCTCCTTTATAGGTTGCCAATGAATACAGGTGAGAAAATCTGACCTAGGTTGGATAACTGCAAGGGGAAATATTCTTCACATGGAAGTGATGGTAAATCATTTTTCCAACCATGTGAGAAATTTAGGATAAGATGATTTTTATGAGTTACCAAACTTGCCAATGAAGGCAGGGGGGGAATATGACCTAGGTTGCATCACCATAAAAGAACGATGATGTTAGCATTGTTGTGATGGTAAATCATTGTGCCATCACAACAACATAGATTCTATGCATTTAGCCTATCTACTGTTACACTGCTTGGCTCAATGCATTGCAAAACTTGCAATTGTTGTCCAACAGAATGTACTTATTCCTTGAGGGATCATGTTTCACCTATGCTTCTTTTGATGTAGTTGGGTATGATAAAATGTTTTAATAAAGTAGATATCATTGACCTAAAGATTTCAAAAGAATCAGTCTGTGTTTAGAGTCTAGAGTCATGCACTTCAAATTTGATCACCTTGTATCAAGTTTCAAATTTATTCGAAATTTCAATTGTAGAATGTTTGATACCTGCAGTACGTTGTATTTCTGTAGTTTTTTTATCAACACCAATAGAGATTTATGCAAGTAGGTGTTCTTTCACAGTAAATAACTACAAGTACTCTGCTAATTATACACAAGGTATGTGTTTGGATTGCATTCTTGTTGGTTTTTTCGGCCATTATGGATGCATGCTCAATTATCAAGAGGTTTACTAGGGTAGCTGGAGAACATTTTGGGATGCTCATTGCCATGTTGTTCATGCAACACGCTATCCGGGTATAGTATTGGGTGCATTAGAAAATGATCATTCCGCATGATTCACTTCCCATAGAATCTTACATTAATGAGTTCCTCTTATCACTTCCCTTCCCACACTCTACAATTCAATTTCTTGCTAAAGCTCAGATCCTTGTCTAGCCTCAAATTTGACTGTGTCTATCCATATTGATTCAGATATCATTTTTGGACTATTTTTTCTTATTCCATCATACAAAACCCCATAAATCTCATGAATGCATATAAAGGTAAGGTAAAATTTGATCTGTTGTCAATATTGTTTTTCTGAGGAGAATCTATAAGTATACATTAAAAAAAGACAAAAAAAGTGTAAGATGCAATTCTAAACTTTGTTAAAGTAGGGCATGATACTATGGTCACCCTTTCATATATATTCTAGTTTTTATCTAAGAATCCCTTTGTAGAGGAAAAACTAGTGCAAGATTTGGAGGAAGTGGAGTGGTCACATGGGAGATTTAGCATAGTAGACCATCATGATGGATGTGATTTCTTGGAGAAATGTTGACATTTCCTTACTTATGACACACTGAGCATAAGAAAGAATTGCTTTGATTTAAAAGGACTAGGTCCTTACTATCATGATAAATCCACAACCACAAGAATTGAAATATAGAGAAGTCAAGCCAAAATAGAGTTGTGATTTGGGAAAACTATTGAGATGAAATCCAAGGTGGAGATGGAAAGAGTGACTCGGTGATTGAGTAATAATAGTGTTATTAAGAATGAATTCCTTATAAACATAGTAAACAAACCTTTCATCACTGATCAACAACCAACGAACAAATCACATAGCATATCAATATCTCTCCAGAAACAAAGATCTGAGAAGGTGTTTGGAAGGATCAGACAACACCATAATGTATTAATGATAATCACAAAACCATGAACCAGTTACTTTTCTGAAAATAAATTTGTCCATGTACATTGAATATATTACATTTGTCCATAAATTAGTCTCCCATACAAAAAACCATAATCGTTGCATGTTGGGGAAAAATAAAACATTAATAGGTTCTTCTTTAGTGAAAGAACCTTGCTATGATAGACCCTAATAAAATGATAACAACAACCCATGCACACAATGGGGATCTATATTGATGGTGATCAATGATTTCTGTTACAGTGGATGGTGATCCTATGTCATATTTCACATCTACATATGTGCTTAAAAATGCTTTGGACATTATATCAATGGAAATCTTTTCAATATCTGTAGAGCGATTGATGGTAAAATGTTGAAATTGACAACTCCAATTTATTGCTTCCATATGAAGAGGTTTTAAATTTTCCTTCCCAACCCGATAGATGCCTTTTATTTGATTACATATCAACTCTGAGTTGGTGAAGACTTCAATATCATTGACATGATGTTTCTTTTCCTCTTTTAGCCCTTCAACAAGGGCAATGTAATATGCCTCATTGTTTGTCATCATTCCAGGCACTTCTCTCTTTCCATGAAATAAATGATTTGTTGCGATATTGTAAAGGATGAATTTAACAACTGCTCGACTTGGATTTGGAAAGCATGACACTTCAATGCATAAACACCACTTTTGCATCGTTTTTTACACTTCAAAAACCTGAAAAATAAGTTAAGAATAAATTCATGTTGAACAAGTAGACAATTATCTATTTGCTAATACTCAGCATGTTTTTTAATCATACATAATTCAAAAAAGCAGATAATTGTTTTCACAAATTGAATGTAAGAATGACTGGAAAATTTTGTTCGAGTATTAGAACCAAATTGAATGCTTTCTATATTGTTAGATATAAGTATCCCCATGATTGTTACAATGTCATATTTCCTACTAGCAGTTATAAGGTGGAGCTAGAAATTCAATTTTAGAGCTTGCAAGAATGATTTTCAAAACAGCAAGATTTCTTATGTGCACCAGTCTTAAAAGGTTCTTACGTGTTCAAAAAGATAAATTAGTGCGATATATGCTATCTGATGATGTTATGGGGCATATAGTGCAATTTAAGATAGCCTCACGACACCCTTTGATTATTTGAGTAGTTTCTCTCATTTACAATTCTTCCTTTGCAACATTCTAACTAAAACCCATATTAACATTTGAGAAAAATGGGAGAGTCCCAAAAAAGTACATAAATTGGTTGCACCATAATGTATCCTAGCAATAGGTTACCATGAGTACCTTTGCTTGCGTGGTGGTAGTGATTTGAGAACTAGAGAATGGAAAAGTGAGGAGCTGCCTGCTCCTACCAAAGTCTAGAAAATGAATTTATCTAGCTTTTTTACTGCTCCTCCAAATAAGCATATATAGAAGAAACCCTTTGCTTGTTCAAGTGAGGAAAGGCCCAAAATTGTGCATGCTTTGCAGACAGCTGTTCTTTTTTGCTGTTTATCCCTCTCCTCTAGTTTCCTTTGAGCTTTTCTTGGTTGACGCAATCTCTCATCATAGTTTCCAATTGGTGTTGCTAAAAGTAAACAAATAAAAGGGTAGCTTTCTTTCCCTTATGTTACAGCCCAGCATAGAATTTTATTTAATGACAAAATCTCCATAAAGTAAGGATAAAACAAGTAGCTTGTAAAGACAATAGAAGGTTATTTCCAACTCTATACATATTCTTTTCCATTACCTTTTCTTACTGTTTCTATAAAGTAAAAAATCATCAACTCAAGTTTTCATTGTCTTCATGTAGGAACAACATAATTTCATCTTATTAAATTCATATCCATTCCACTAGTGTGCTACCATATATACATGAAACATGTGCAAATATTTAAAAAATGCCTTTTTTTTTTATTTTGTTTTTCGTTGATCCACAACAATATCATTTTACATTCAAATCTAATCAAGAAAGATTTCAAAATATATTGAATAGTGGTGTCCTTGACTTCTGTCTCAGAGGCGAGAAAAGGCTGAAAATGTTAGAGATGATGGCACATTGCTTATTGGTTATATTCCTGTAGAAGGATGCCAAGTGAATTGTTTAGGTTTTGATATTAATGTTCAATACTCTTTAATGTTTTTATTTCCAATAGGTATTTCAAACTTGACAATCCAATTTGCTTACAATGAGTTTTGAAACCTATTCCCACAAACATGAACTCGCCATTTAATTAATCTTTGTACCTCAGAGACTCCTCACCATGACCATTCTGGGCATACCTCAAAATCATGGTAATCGACGACACCACATTCCTTTATGGCATATTGTCAAACACTCTGTTTGCTTCCTCCATACTTCGACACTTGGCATACAAGTCAAGAAGGGAACTCCCCACGAATATACAGGACTCAAATCCAGTTCTAACAATATGGGCATGTACCTGCTTACCTCCTCTATCTTCAATATCAACACAAACACCAACAACACTCGTGAAACTGATCTAGTCTGGCCTCATCCCTGCCCTCAAAATTTGGAAAAAATAACCAAGTGCCTTCTCCTCGTCCCTAGTGTTTTCATATCTCGCAATGATTGAATTCCAAGAAACCAAGTCTTTCTTAGGAATTTCATCAAACATTTGGCAAGCAAACTCAACTACACACTATTTAACATATCCTGTAATCATGGTATTCCATGAAATAGCATTCTGCTCATACAATTTGTCAAACACTTGGTGCACATCATTGACACTTCCACATTTAGCATGCATGATGACATTGTTTTCTACAAATACATTTGGCTCTAACCCACTTTTTATCATATGGGTATGGATCCACTTATCCTTTTCCAAGGCTTTTGTGTCATCACATCCCTGCAAGAGACTGGCATAGGTGACATACCTTACCTGAAGGTCCCCACAATATAAAAGCTTCATGGCGTCCTTTCTCGCTCTCACCCAAGCACCCAGAAGGGCCAGGAAGGTCAATCATGTAGGCATAGTGGTCTGTTTTGGGGATGATACAATGATCTTTAGTCATAGATTCAAAGTATCGATGCCCTTCTTCCACTAGACCTACATAAGTGCAAGAAGAAATAACACCAATGCATGTGATATCATCAGGATTTACCATAGAATGTAGCATCTAATGAAAGAGTTGGAGAGCTTCTTTGTTTTAGGTGTAAAGTCCCTGATAGCCTGCTAATATTATCAGGAGAATGAATGATACCATTAATTTAACCCTTCAGTTTTGGGAATTAAGGAGTTTGAGGACCACATTCAATGGTGGAAGTTGTTTCCAGAGAGGGATGGCACATGTCTCATGATGTATCTAAGTGCAGTGTTCAAGCAAATGATGATCAGGACCATAATGAAACTATTCTAGTGACTTTTCCTTACCCTCTTTCTCCTACTGTGAGATGAGAGGCACTAGGCTGATTGTTGGGATCATAATAGGAAGCACACTTTTCATTCTGGGCCTTATATTTGCTTTGGTAAAATGGAAAATGTTGAGACAAGAGGTTCTCCCTAAGGTGGATGAGAAGAGAAAATTGAATCCAGCCATTGAACCAACCCCTGTAAATGAGTGAAAGAGTTGGAGAGCTTCTTTGTTTTACGCCTAAAGTCCCTAGAAATCTGCTAATCTTATCAGGAGAATGAATGATACCATTGCTTTACCCCTTCAGTTCTGGGAATTAAGGTGTTTGAGGACCACATTCAATGGTCGAAGTTGTTTCTAGAGAGGGATGGCATGTGTCTCTTGATGTCTCTAAGTGCAGTGTTCAAGAAAATGATGATGAGGACCATAATTAAACTATTCCAATGACTTTTCTTTACCCTCTTTCTCCTACTGTGAGATGAGAGGCACTGGGGTGATTTTTGGGATCACAATAGGAAGCACACTTTTCATTCTAGGCCTTATATTTGCTTTGGTAAAATGGAAAATGTTGAGACAAGAGGTTTTCCCTAAGGTGGATGAGAAGAGAAAATTGAATCCAGCCATTGAACCAACCCCTATAAATGAGTGAAAGAGTTGGAGAGCTTCTTTGTTTTAGGCCTAAAGTCCTTGGCAACCTGCTAATCTTATCAGGAGAATGAATGATACCATTTCTTTACCCCTTCAGTTTTGGGAATTAAGGAGTTTGAGGACCACATTCAATGGTGGAAGTTGTTTCCAGAGAGGGATGGCACGTGCCTCATGATGTCTCTAAGTGCAGTGTTCAAGAAAATGACGATGAAGACCATAATGAAATTGTTCCAGTGACCTTTCTTTACCCTCTTTCTCCCACTGTAAGATGAGAGGCACTGGGGTGATTGTTGGGATCACAATAGGAAGCACACTTTCTGTTCTGGGCCTTATATTTTCTTTGGTAAAATGGAAAATTTTGAGACAAGAGGTCTTCCCTAAGGTGGATGAGAAGAGAAAATTGAATCCAACCATTGAACCAACCCCTGTAAATGAGTGAAATATTAAATTGTTGATGTACATACACTCAACGATTGGATGAGAAGACAGGCATGCACATGAAATTTATTCCATATCGAGAAAATGGGAGAAAAATCAATATTTGGGAAATATGTAAGATACAACTCATGTAAATGAGTGAAATATTAAATTGTTGATGTACATACAATCAATTGTGAAGACAAGCATGCACGGGAAACTTATTCCTTATCAGGAAAATGAGAAAAAAATCAATTGTGGGTCATAACATATTTCCTTGTGTCATCAAAGTAGCTGAGATTTTGACTCAGAGCATTGGTTCCGAAAGAGAAAACAACCCAAAAACATGAACTGTTCCTAGCAGACGTACCAACCAATGCAATGGAGATATTTTGTTCTCAGTTAATCTAGAAATAGGATTTGGGGCAAAGGTAGATGGAGATGAGAAGAGCTTAACAGACCTAGGTGAGCCAAGGATACAAAAAAACTTTCTCTTGAGAAATGAAGATTGTTTTCTTGATGAGCTTTAGCTGATTGTACAATAGGAGAAGAGCTCCCTTATGTAAAAAGACTAGCTTGCATGAGAATATAATCTTTTATGCATTCAGGTACATCTTGGAATTGTCCACCTATTGTATTTCAAATGTAAATTCTTTAAAATTTAAAATTTAAATTCTTATTATCAGAACTAAACTCAAGCACAAATCAAACTAGTAGGAATTTCAAATCTGAAATATTGGTTAAACTTGAAGGCTTTTGTAACAATTTAGTGACCATTTTCATCATGTTAACAAAAATGTTGATGATTTTTTGGCTATATTTAACTAGTAAATCATGCAGTAACAAATAATTTGTCCATGAAATTCCATATATAGTTTCCCCTTTTAGTGAATTTCAATCAATTTTGGGACACTATAATGTACTTTGTTTTGACAATTTAGAATGTTAATGTTTTTAAACCAAATACAGTAGGTAATTCTATTGCAGAATGTTAATGTTTTAATGTTTTTAAACCAGGTTGCCCAGAAGGTGAGCGCAGCCGAGGGTGTAGGAATTTTGAGCAAATATTTGATTTTAGTTTGCATTGGATGCGAAAGGCAGCTATTACACTCCCTAAGAATTGAATGATCACCCTGGGTAGCTGTAGCTGTCTAGTTTCAGTCCCCTATCAAATTAAATCCTTGGATTATGTGAAGGAGGAAAACAAATTTCATCCAGTGAATGCTACTATGTCGTAAATTAGGGTTCCCTGAAAGCACAATTCGCCCCCGACTTCTTTAATTTGTTGCGCATTTCCAGAAACACTGCCATGGTGACCAAGCGCTTCACATACATGATGTTTGTTTCGGTATGCCTCATTCTAGTGTCTGCCCAGCCTGTGAAAGGCAGCTATTTCACTGCCTGGGAATCGCAAGGTGAAAGGAAACGATTTCATTGCCTCGGAATCATGAGGTGAGCACAGCCGAGGGTGTAGGAATTTTGAGCAAATAGAGTGAAGAAACAGGAGCGATGGGAAGGTGAGAAGAGTTCATTAACATTTCATGGTATTTGATTTTAGTTTATCTAATGAAAGATTAAAGAGCATTAAAAAATGAACCAGATTAATGAACCTACCTCTGTCTGTCGTCTGGTGATGGGGAGCTTGGTTTGTTGCCTGTTTGTCCCCTCAAGGGTGAGTTGCAAAGCGCGGGATGGAGTTTTCCCTCGGAGTCAATTGGTGAGCTGGTAAGCTGCAGAGCACTGGTATGGAAATGCAAAAAGCGAGTATGGAAATTTTACGCTAAGTTGAATTGGTGACGGGAGCTGCAGAGCCCATGGTTTGGAGAAAATTCGAATTGAATTGAGCATTAACTTGGAGAGGCAAGAATATGCCGAAATCCAGAAATTCTGTTAGACGAGGTCATATCACCATTTAATGTAGAACGATGGCGGAGGGCGGAGGAATTGCCGATGGCCGGAGCTGGATGTTTTTCTGGGTGGGGACAGAAACCAAGCAATTCCTCCACCTTGTTACAATACTCCTACTTAATTTAGTTCAAATCCACACAAGCTCTGTTTTGTCTCCTCCCTTAGGAATTTTACTTTCTGAAGTGTTTGCGTGTAGGTTCCATCTCTTTGGATTTCTGAAGCATTATGGTCCAAGTCTTTCATGGTCATATTGATGACCATATTGACATTTTGTTTCAATTTTGACTACAAATCGTAAGCTACCTAAGTTTGCACCTTATGTCTTTTTGATATTTACACAATTATTTTTATTTCCATTCTTATTTGTATTTGCATTGTTATCATGTAGAATCAACAATCCCCTTGTGGCTGCATTGGCTCTCTTCTGCAGGGTTTTCCATTGGATCTTCTGCATGCAAGGATTTGTAACAACAATCCCTACTTCTTGGCTTTTGGAGCTAAATTCCTAGGTTCGAGGATGAACCCCTTGTTTTTCTTGCCTTCTACAAGGCTTACCTACGGTCAATATATTTTCATTACAAATTCTCTATTTTGTACCATTAATATACTCTATCTCTTATGTGCATGTTAACATATTTTGGTTTCAACTTGTCATACTTTTGATATAATGTTACACAACATAAATTAATTTTCTTTAAAATAGCAACCTTGTATTTCTTACCCAACAAAAATTGTAAACCTATATTCAATGTGCATACTAGTTACAGATTGCAAACTGCATATTGAATGTGCATACTAGTTCAATACTGCATACTCTAAAACTATATTACATATTCAATAAAACATAATTATTTGTTGTTACTAAGCATTCAAACAAAATAAAATAAAAATAAAAAATGGAATTTTATTATTGAATTCATATTATAGTATTCACCTAGGCAAAGCAAAACCTCCTACTCAAGGCAATCTGATCGAAGTAATTGCAACGAGATGCAAGACCACTGCTCAAATGCATCCAAAAACATTGCATTCCACAACAAAATCAACCCAATATAACTTTTTGCCTTTTCCATCAATGTCCTTTACACTCCCCTTCTTTCCACCACAGGGGAGACCCTTCAAAAGCATCTTGAAAAATGCAAGCCAGCACATCCACTTCCCCAAGCCAACAGGCAACACCTGACAGACATTCAAAAAAAAAAGAGAAATGCGAGGAGTTGCGAAAAGAAGGCCCGTAATTCCCCGCATCCCTTTTCAACCCGTCCCATTTCCTTTTTTCACAATTTCTCTTTGGATTTTTTACCATGATTTCCTGCTCATTTTTTTTTAATTGTTTATCAATAATTAAATTTTATTTATTTCCTTCATAGATATTCTTCTCATTAACATTTTTATTTTTTACTTAAATCAATATACTTCAATTTTTGTACACAATATTTATTTATTATTCATCCTTTAACCTTAACTTATTCACTTTTCATCCTTTAACCTTAACGTATATAACCTTTCTGAATTTCCTATTATAATATTCTCCAATATTTTAGTCTAATAACATTTAAAAATTAATTATTCATTAATATTAATTTTATTATATATATATATATATTTTAATTATTAATATACAATCTATAAATATATATGGCTTATTCCTTTACTAATAATTTAATTTAATTCAATATTATTTTAAAATAGAATAAAATTAAAATAGAATAAAAATAGCATAGGAATAAAATTTTAAATCAAACTAAATAATTAGTTTCTTTATATCAGATAGACCAAAATTTGGTCTCCGTGTTAACCATCATCATCATCAAAACTAATACATCTATAAATTTATTAATTTAATAACTATTTTTTAACGACTAATTCTTAAGAGATAATTCCTAAAAAATCTTATTATCAATATGGATTACAATAATCCAAAATCTAGCTATATTTTTCTTGTTTTAGCAATATGATGATGATGATTAACATCCACTAAGACCATTGTGGTCTATCGGACCTCCAGAAAAGAGAGTCTCTAGAAAAGAGAGTCTAATTTTCATTCTTCAAAATCTTATTTATGTGATCAAAGAGCGAAGAAAAAAATTTCCAAAATAGTTATAGTTGGATTAACTTAATAAATCAAGAAAATGTGAATATATATACTACTTTAAAATAAAGTTTTTATTTTTTATTTTTTATTTTTTTATTTTTTTACACACTTTTTATTGCTTATTTTTTTATTAATATTTATATTTCTTTTCAATTTTTTCCAAATTTTTCTTCTCTTAATTCCTCTAATGCGGATATAACTATTTCTAATTTCACATTTATTTTTTCTTTTAAATAAATCTCATTTTTTTTTAGCATTTTACTATTTCATTTTCTTTTTATTTTTTTATTGAAGTCGATTTCTTATCTTTTCTTTATAAAGCATTGCTATTTTTTCTTAATTAATTTTTTTTCATCATTACAAATTATTATTATTTTAATTAAAAACTCTTTTTATATTAAAATTATAGTGAGCTCCGGAGGCTTCTCTCCAAGCTTTTTGAGCATAGGAATAAAATCTTAAATCAAAATAGATAATTTGTTTATTTACGTCCCATAGACCATTATTTGATCTCAGCTGACGTTAACCACCATCATCATCATCATCATAAACATTTCCTTTCATTCTTTATTAAAAACTCGTTTTATAAACATTTCATTTCATTCTTTATAGAAAAAATTGTTTTCTTTCAATCATTACAAACTATTATTATATTAATTAAAACTCTTTTTATAAATATTTCTTTTCGTTCTCTATAATAATAATTAAAACTCTTTTTATAGATATTTCTTTTCGTTCTTTATAAAAAAGCATTTTTTAATTGTTAATTTAATTTACATTAAATTAGATGGGAGTTGAAATTTTTTAAAGCCAAGGCATATGAACCCTAGAATTCATTTTTTTTAATGGTTAATTTAATTTAAATAAAGTTTATATAGATGAGAGTTGAAATTTTTTAAAGCCAATGGAAATTAATTTAAATTGAATTTAAATTTATTTTCTTTACCTCAATAATAATTGTTATTATTTTAATTAAAAATTATTTTTATTTTAAAAAAATTATCTTATTTTCATTTATATATATTTTTGTTTTTTAATTATATACTCAATTTTTATTTTTTCAATTAAAGATTACATTTACATTTTTTTCATTTTTATTATTTGCATCTCTTTTCTTTCTTTTTTTTATAATATCACTAGTTTAATAATTTATATTTTTTAAAATAAAAAATATTATTATTTTATTTATTTATAATTGTTATTATTTTAATTAAAAATAATAATTATTATTTTAATTAGAAATTGTTTGTTTTTATTATATTTAGTTTTATTTATTTTTTTTAATTATATATCTCAATTTCATTTTTTCCAATTAAATAATACATTTGTATTTCTATTTTTTTTGTTTTTATTTAATTTGCCCGTTGTCTTATCTTTTTTTAAATTTGATCTATAATTCTATAATATTACTTATTTAATAATTTATATTATTTTAAATAAAAAATGTTAATAATTTAATTCAACTTTCTTTTCTTTTCTCACAGATAAATAATATTATTGTATTAAAAAATTGTATTATTTTAATTAAACCTTATTTTTAATTCATTCTTCTAATATTAATTTTTTATTAATTATTTTAATAAAATAATAATATAATTTTTATTAAACATTATCTTATTTTCTTTTTTAAATAATCGTTTTTTTTTCTTAACCATTTTTTTTTAGAATTTTTTAACATAGTAGGCGTTTAAAGTCAAATTCTCTGTACCGGCGTCAGCGTCCAAAATTTTATAAAGCTACGTGGGGACACAGCCGTAGATCTACCCACTAAGACAAAGCCTATTTAATCCCTCTGTCTAATTATATTGAGAAAAAGTGAACTAACCTACTACAAATGAAATATATAGGCCTGTCAGCCAATTTGACAAATTTTTGAAGTTGTTGTGTAATTATTACCAGTGATTTTGGAATTTATGGAAAATATTTTTTAATCACATTTTTTTTAGAACTTACATAAGAGTATGATAAACTGATAGCAATGCAGAGACATAATTTCAAGTAACGTTTATTGAAGTAACCTTTCTTGAAATATGTTTTTACATTACTCTTTATTTAAGCCTCTGCCATGTTCTGCCTCTTTATATGGTCCTATGATAAACCACACTTGTTGATTCAAAAGGTGTAAACCAAAAATTTGGAGAGACTTTACTTAATTCATTGTGAATCACATAAGCCTGAATACAAAAAATATTTTTTATCAAATCTTGATTTTTATAATTTAAAATTAATTTTTGATTGCAAATATGAATATTAATTCAACTTCTTGTAAAAAAAATTGGAGACTAGATTATAAGGAACACAACTCAAATTTGTAATTCCAGTAAATTCCTAACAAATTAAATAAATTAAACCGGAAATATACTAACAAATATATTACAGTATTTGTATTTTATATTTTTAAATGTATAATAGTGCATTATTTTTAAATGTAATACCCATGATGATAGTGTCCTTGCCAGTTTCTCCATGCAGCTCCTTTGCATGGAAAACGTCAAATTCTTTTGCGGTTGAAATGTTTGCTATGCCCACAGGGTTGACAGCATGACGATCACATCGCTTCGCTTCGTTTCGTTGTGTTTTTATCATTCGTTACTCAAGAGGCGATACGACAATAATGTCCGAAAAAGTAAGAATGAGTGAATATGAAGGAATCCAATTCCTTTTCTCCTGTGGAAGAGTGAATGTCAAAATTAATTTGCCCATCGTTTCCACTCCACTTCGAACCATACTCTACTTCACCTTATATTTTATTCATAATCCAGAAGCCAAGTGCTAGTAAAAGATGTTAGAGGTGCCTGTGGATGATACAAATTGACCCCACACCTTTGAAAAATGGACGCACGTCCTCAAAGAAAGCCAGTCAGATTGAAACGACCTATATTTCCAGGAAATTCTGAAGATTGCAGTTCTGCTAAATGATTGGAAACTCGGAATTTGGTGATTGATATATTCGGTGATTCTGAACTCCACAATGTTTATTAATTTATACTAGATTAACTGGGTCAATACAAAAACCGCTAAAACAAAAGGGTGCAGTTATCAATTACTGAAATTCCAAAGGCTACTCAGTAGAATCCACCAGGTTTCGATTTTTCGTCCAATCAAATCAATAAAATTTCAGTGGAAGGAAAGAATAATTGCAAGGAATGGGACGTTTTGACTACAGTTTCGCCAAGGCTACACACATTTCTCCCTGCAGAAGGTTTCTGTCCGGAAATTTGTGATGCTAGCCATTTGGTTATTCAGTAGGGCGTTGACATGAGAACCTTTGGATGGCGACTGCGTTGGAATTGATGACCTATACGACAAGGAAGGCTTGAATAAGTAAAAGTTGGTGTACATGGGTAGTTTAAAAGAACATTCGTGGTCGTTCGGCTTCTCTCAGTATCGACGTGGTGGTGATGTCAAAGTCAATGATCTGACACACCATCGTTGCGCACTAGTTACTTAAAAAAGAGTCATCTAATGAGGTGGAAGAATTGTCTGGAGGATTAAAAGTGGAGAGAATTCCGGTAAAAAATTTTCAAAAAATCTTGTAGAGACAGCGTTTAAATAGTGTTTTTGATGGTGGAAATGGATTCAGAACTATCGAAAACTTTTAAGACACCTAAAATTTTGAAGTTTAACAACTATAACTTGGATTTGCAAAAATCCTTGCAAGATGGAGGCTGAAGAATTATTTGGATGGCTAAAGGTGGTTGGAATTTGGTTAATTTTTTTTCAAAAAATCTTGTAAGAACAGTTTTTAAATTATGTTTTTGATGATGGAAATAGATTCAATACCATCAAAAACCTCATAGGCAATTAAAATATTAAATTTTGATTACTGTAATTTAGATTTAGAAAATTTCTAACCAAATTTTATCAAAATATAGCCGCTTTGGAAAAAAAAAATTAATTAAACTACGGCCTTGAAAAATATTTTTTCCAAATATGACAATGCACGTTGCCATGGATATATTCATGGCATCTGTAGTAACTGTTAGATGCTTTTGTTTTGTCATGGTATAGTTTCTTTTTTGCTTCATCTAACTGGAGTTTTTAGTTGGAATGCAGCGAAAAAAAAATTTGTTTTTTTTTTCTAAACTCTTGTGTTTACGGTTTAAGCGTTTTACGGATTAAGTGGGTGATTTTAACAAATTCATATTACATTATGTAGTAAATTTAATGGGATAATATGCCAAATAAAAATTCTAGAAAATGAAATAGTTAGAACTAGGTTTGAAGTGTGTATTTTTGAAAATATAAATTTGAACCATGTAATTTGAGGAATTTAAATGTTTAAATTTTTTCCTACCAGGTAAATAAATACAATTTAATAAAAACATTACAATTTTAATAAAATGACAAAAAAAATTATAAATTTATGGTGTGTCATCTAAATATTTTGAGTATTTATTTATTTTTTAAATATTAAATATAACATTAAGAAAATACAATTTAATAAACAAAAATTATAATTTTATGGAAAATATAAAAAAATTAAATTACATCTTTACCAATAATATAAATATATGCTGGAGAATCTAATTCTAACTAGTGTCAAAAGAGTACCTCCAAGTGTCCTAGTTCAATTTTACTAGGTCTAGTTTGACTCTAGCTGATGTTTCCAATGTAATCTTATTTAATGAGTTGTAATATTCTGATTTGTAATACTGGGAAGAGCAAATCTTTTGCTCCATGTTTTGTTCTCTTCAATTTTTGTCATGGTATAAGAGCTTAGGTTAAGTGAAACTCCTTGAGAGCACTAAAAGAGAAAAGGAGCTAATTTGCATAAGACTTGTTCAAATAACAGCAACTTGAGGAAAGAGAGAAGCAGAGAATAGACCCGTAGGCATAAGACTCTTTGACACAGCAGTGAAAGTTTCAAAAGAAATTTGAAAAAGCCTTTGAAGAAGCAAGAGAACCAAGAAGCCAGTGTAAGCCAGCGAAAGTTTCCAGAAGTTTGAAAAGGCCTGAGAAGAATCCGCAAGAGAGCCAAGAAGCCCGCCACAGCTAAGCCAGCGAAGACAAAGATGAAATTAATTGAAAAAAATTCAATTGAAAGTCAAGAAACCAGCTACAGCTAAGCCGGCGAAAGCAAAAATGAAACTAATGGAAAAAAATTCAATTGAAAGTCAATTTTTTTTCAGAAATTTTTGCATATTAATGCACCCAACCGCATTGAACACAACGTATTAACGCCCACACAAACCCTACACAAAGTATTAACGCCCACACAAAGTACCAAAATGAGTTAGGGTTACTAACGCTCGACTCCAGTGCAAGAGGTGGCGTTAATCAACATAACTCACTGTTTTTCACCTCACGCTCCTTCCACACCACGAACACTGTGTTATGGGGACATACTGCAAAGGTACAAAACAAAACGCTCTAGGTGATTGAAAAGAAATTTCACGAAGAAAAGTTTACGTGAGTCATTTCAAATGCAGGGTTATTTATTTAATTATTTATTTTTTTTAAAGAAATAAGTTTGTTTGTTAATGATTTTTTTGAAAAGGTCTTTTTTAAGAAGATTTTAAAGACTTAATTAAAGAAAGGGATTTGTATTTTTATGGGAAAGGGTTTTTTTTAATTGGGCATGGTAAATAAAAATAAAGTACATGTATTATTTTTTCGAAAAGGTTGTATAGGTAGGTTTAAGTATTATTTTTTAAGTATATATATCACATATTTCATTAAATTTGGAAGGAGTGAGTGGATCTTGAATTTAAACCTTTAACTGGATTAAATTTTTTCAAAATGAAGAATTAGAAAGACACTTAGTTCACTAACTTTAATGTAGATATCTACCATTTTTTGTGTAAAAATTATCATGATAAATTTTATAAAACAAATTTATATAAACTTGCAAAAGAAAATCTTTCACATCTTAATTTTGGATTCCTTACATTATCTATTTTAATATCTTTTTATGGTTTATATTAAAAGATAAGTTTGTTAAGGTTATTTTATAAAAATAATGATGTGTATGTCACTATTATTCACCCATTTAAGTATAATCTCATATAGTAAATGTCATGAGTGTGTTATGTTACGATTATTACTAAGACAACTTTGGCACAATTTAAAAGTCTATCACCTTTGCAACACTACTAATATGGTTGAAGATTAAAAAACTCTCATAGATCATCTAGTTTATACTCATATTGGAATTAAATTTCAAAATATTTGTACGCTACCAACCTTCTTGATTGTTTAACTAAACAAAATTATGGTGATCTTGAAACACTTCTTTTAATGCTTTTTGAGCATAACAATAAATTTCGAAAGAACTTTTAGTAATATCTTTTTATGTTCTTATATACCATATTTTGATCTTAGTGGAAGATAATCGTCATTATGACCATCATAATTATGTACTATTGTAGGAAGTTTGCACCATTTTAGAGTTGAGGAGAAAATATTTTTCTAGGATAAAATTAAATGTTGAATGCGAGTAATAGGATAATTTATTTATTATTTATTATTATTACTTTTATGTTAAAAACGAAGTTGATTGAGGCTTACTTAATGAATAATAGATTAATATGCACTATATATATTAAGTATAAAGTTATTTAATGACCAATGATCTTAGTAATGTGTCCAATATATACTATTATTTAGAGCTTTAACTAGATTAAGTTTATTCAAAATGGGGAATTAGAAAGTCACTTAGTTCACTACTTTTAATGTAGATATTCACCATTTTTTTTTGTAAAATTTATCATGATAAAATTTATAAAACAAATTTATATAAACATGCAAAAGCAAATCTTTCACAAATCTTTCACATCTTAATGTGGATTCCTTACATTATCTATTTTAATATTTTTTAGAGTTTATATTAAAATATAAGTTTGTTAAGGTTATTTTATGAAAATAATGATGTGTATGTTACTATTATTAACCCATTTAATTATAATCCGATATAGTAAATACCATGTATGTGTTAAGTTATGGTTATTACTTAGAGAGTGTTAGCACAATTTAAAAGTCTATCACCTTTGCAACACTACTAATATGGTTGAAGATTAAAAAACTCTCATAGATCATGCAGTTTATATTCATATTTGAATTAAATTTCAAAATATTTGTGACGCTACCAACCTTCTTGATTGTATAACTAAACAAAATTATGATGATCTTGAAACACTTCTTTTAATGCTTTTTGAGCATAACAATAAAACTCGAAATAACTTTTAGTAATATCTTTTCACCTTCTTATATACCATATTTGGTCTTAGTGGATGATAATCATCATTATCACCATCATCATTACATACTATTGTAGGAAGTTTGCACCATTTTAGAGTTGAGGAGAAAATATTTTTTTGGGATCAAATTACATGTTGAATGGCAGTAGTAGCATAATTCATTTATTATTTATTATTACTACTTTTATGTCAAAAAGAAAGTTGGTTGAGGCTTACTTAATGAATAATAGATTAATATACAAGCTATATATTAAGTATAAAGTTATTTAATGAAAAATGATCATAGTAATGTGTCCAATATATACCATCATAGATCCATCTTAAGTGTAGATGTAGGGATCAAATTTCTTTATGCGCAAACATTTTTAGAGTGAAAAATACAATGTGTTATTTTTCATTGTTGAAACTGTATTTTTGAATGCTAAATAGAGTATATATATGACCAAGTAAAAATTTTAACCATAAATTATATATATATATATATATATATATATATATATATATATATATATATATATATATATATATATATATATATATATATATGAATTTGATATTGACATAGCTTAGTTAACATAAATATTCGAATAGTTTCTCTGTATCTCTAGCTGAAATATTTTTGAAAAGTATACGATTTAAACATCTAATTCACACATTTTTTTTACTTCTTATTACTTTACAACATGTTCAATTTTTTTTATTTTTCTATTTAGAACATAATTTTTATTTTAAAGGGGCATAGTTTCTCTATATCTCTAGCTCAAATATTTTTGAAAAGTATAAGATTTAAACATCTAATTCACACATTTTTTTTACTTCTAATTACTTTACAACATATTCATTTTTTTATTGCTCTATTTAGAACATAATCTTATTTTAAATGGGCACAGACAGACAGGCAAACTGACACATCCCCCCATATTGGGCTGTAAAATGAGCCTCTCGTCTCAATTACTAATTATTTTAATGATCAAAATCAATCATGAATTAGAATAGTAACAAAGTAGTACAATTTGTTTATTTTCAAATACAATAGGAAAGAGACAAAATTGACTAAGATATTTATTACAAATGAAAATTGACTAAGATATTAATTACAAATGTTTAACTTTTATTCCTGTAGTGTTTAAGGATATTATATTGAAAAGAACATATTAACATTCATCTAAAACTTAGAATCCTTACATTATTTCTATTATCATTAACATTTATATTTATGTATTAAATTTGACTTGTGAATAATAGATTTTGTAAAAAAAATCTCACCTATAAAGTTATTTAACAATATATTAATATTGTTTTTCTTACTATTATTCACCATTTTAAATTGACACTAGCTACTTTTTGTATGTTTAGTACAAATTAATTATACTAGTACAATGTTAACACCTCTTCAAAATCTATAAGAGGAAATATTTAATAATTCTAGTTGTGTTGTTCAATGATCAAAATTTTTTTTTTTTATAAATTAGAGTGCAACAAAAAAGCAAATTTGATTTATATCAATTATAATAAAGAAAATTAAGGAAAACTCACCTCAAACATTATATCGTGTCTAGCATTTATTCATTAAGCGCTTAAATTGTTCATATTAAATAGAATACTAACTAGGTACTCCATTGTTGTTTTAATAGACCAAGTTTAGAAGATGTTTTTAAGTGCATTATTGAATTTGATTATGCATATTTGATATGGTGACAAGTTATGTTGGTCAAATAAACCTTTGAAAACTTAAATATTTTATGACAGTGTCATGTAATTTGTATAACACATGATTACATTGAAATATTAAATAATATAAAACTCCTCCAAAAAGAATATGAAGAGAATATTTGATATGCAACAAATATCGAAAAGTGTGTCTGAATGTATATTAATAGAACCTTAAATTTTTTTTACATTCATGAATCATATAAACCTACTCTTAAGATATTCACTCAAGTAGATCAAGAATGACTTCTACACCATATTTATTTATCTTGGTCTTCTTGCAATGTTCTTTCTTTGCCATCCATGCCCACACTATGGTATTAATTGGAATAGAGCCAAGTTCCATGTCATCAGGATTTGGTATCCAATATTGCTCTAAAAATTTCCCATTGTATTTCCCTGACATAGGCTTCCACCAGTCAACCTTTACATGAAGATTCTCACTTTCATTATCCCTAAAGATATATAAGAGGGATTTTTCCATCCAAATCATCTCTCCTGCATCCTCATTTCCTAATCTAACTAGCAACACCTTTCCTTTCTAACAATCAATCATCGGATTGAATGTTGGCTTTGGCTTGTTGCATTTGGGTCCAACATATACTGGTTCAGCTATCGCATTATAAAAATATCCATCCATAATACTTGAGATTACTTGGAGTGCATTACGATCAACATCAACAATGTGCCCTGTCTTGGGCCAGAAATCCTCAGAAGATGAATCACTTCCATCTATTATTCCATGATCATTATAGATTCCATCTAATGTATCAAGAATTTTTTCCCAATACACTAGTTTAATTTTCCATTCCTCTGTAACAATTGGCGAATCCTCATTCCCAATAGTGTCTTTCCACATTTTTATGTATGATGTCATCCCTTCCTTTAGTTATTTTAAATAGACATCATTTTGTTTGGAAGCTAAGAAAGATGGCTTCCCTATGGGAATTATAGGACGACCTTCATCATCTATATTCCATAACTCAATTGGTCCTAACCACTCAATATCTCTAATTGATTCTTTGTGCCTTAGTATTGGAACATCATTGAGTACAAGAAATTGGAAGTATTGAACATTAAGATGTCCAACTAGTGTGTTTTTTCCCTCCTTGATGTATCCATTAAGCAAAATTTTGAAGTCATAGACCTTGTCAATAAGTGTAGGTGGAAACACTCTATTTTCTTCAATTATGCGATATGTATCCATCATTTCAAGTAAAGAATAAATATCTTTACTTTTTAGGTTGGAAGACATTCTTCCGTAGGTTCCATCTATGTCTTCATGGGTGTGCTCCACAGGGAAGAACCCAACCTCAATAGTGATGAGGACACCAAGTGTAGTTAAAAGTGATAGAAACATGAAAAGATAGTGATTATTATTATCACTTGTTGCATTGTCCAACTGTAACAACAAATGTGGAGGAAGAGGTTTAAAATCAACATTTTGACTTTTTGAGCTTCTATGAGATATAAAATCATCTGTGTACCCTTGACATTTTGAGTAATAGAGGTGTGAAGTAATGCATTTGTAAGTAGGTTTCTTGAAATTCCACTTTCATAAAGTAGATCACCATACATATCCATTTCTGGGTCTTCGAGGTCCCTTAAGTGCTTTGCAAGGGATGTAATAGTAAATTATGATCCCATATGGACAAATGGTAGAGAGAAATGACCAAAACCTCCTGGATTATGCCCATGTGTAAGAATACCTGTCAATGACAAACCTAAATTTGTTCCTACAATAGATTTTGATTTGACATGTAGCCTTGGGATTGAAGTCTTTGTTTTGTCCATTTTATCATGGATAATGCTCAAATACTCCTTTGGAAACCACTTTGACATATTTCTATGGGCATAGTAGCAATATCTTCCACACATAACAATCTTGTTATGTTTCTTCAACCTACCTCATGCCTTTTCTTCCAAATCTTTTGTAGTTGCTGACTTCATTTGTGCTTTCAACACAATACATTCACTACATTTACTAAAGTTGGTGTTCTTTGAAAATGCCACATCTCGAAACTTAGTATTCTAGATCTTGCTCATTGTTGACCATGATATTGATGGGTAATTGAACTTTGGAAGAGCCTCATTAATCTCTTTTAACAAAGAATTTTGTGCGTAAGTTGAAGGAAGCGATCTTAAAGGAGCAGATGTTCCATCTTCTTCAACTTGACGTGTTTCGTTTGGTGAAAAATCTGAATTATCCAATACAATTTTGTGTAATATTTCTATGGCTGCCACTATGTGAGGTTGTGCTTTGCATGTGTTGGTGTTACCATGAATATATTTGATCTATCCATGTTGCAAATATTGCTGGTAGTTATTGAATGTTCTTTGAGGAATTTTATGTATATTATACCACACTTTCTTACAAATAATATTCCCATTAAATCTCATGTCCTTTACATTTATAGCAATAGGTGGTAGGCCATGGCCATGGCCATGGCCCTTTGACATGACTATGTTTGACATGAGTGAATTCAAGAAAAATTCTCTAATACCATTTTTATTTATTTGTCTCATACCCCTTCTAGCACCTATAATGGCCTTCCTATCCACATGTTGAAGAAAATATTTTCTACAACATACATCTGCTACCAAAAGTTGAATTTCTTTCTCTTCACCTATTTTTGTTTTACATTTTGCAATTTTTTTTGTAGCCATAACTCGTTTAATCCTTTTATATGGCCTTGTTACATGAATATCAATTGAGTTTCTATCTTTTTCATTACAGAGGTACCCATCCCATTTTTTTAAGGGATTTGTGTCCTCTATAACATCCCATATCACCATTTCCTTGGGTGGCTCCTTGAACTTTTCCTTGGCCCTTAATATCAACCTTTGTTATCCACCAACTTATTTATTGGCCATCTAACCAAATAGTGTATAGACTTATCCCCAATTTTTTATATCTCACAATTTCCATCTATCTCTTCTAGAAAAACACCAAATTCCATTTCACCTAGTGTTTCACCCTCAACAATGTCATCCTCGTGGACATTAACTAGCGTCCCTCTCGCAATGCACATGCTTGTTCCCATGCATTCATGTGTAAGAGAAACCTTTGTACATATGAATCTAACCCTATCTTGGGGAATATTTATGGCATGATCATGATAGTGAGGCTCCAAATCTGATTCTACCCAAATCTCATAAGACTCCAATGCACCCCCAAGTGTATGCTCAAATCCTATTGGATGTGGTAGAGGACCATTATGTTTTAACACCTTCTCAATTTTAACCACTATGCATCCTTTATTTACCATGTTTCCATGGACTTTATGCCCAAGCTCCGTATTGAATATGGAGCCCTCACCTAGCTTCACTCCATGTTGCAAAAGATCTACCTTGTCTCCAATAGGAAATGTAGAAGAGACATTTGCACCTATAAACAAATGTAAATAAGGCTAGTATTTACTAAAAAAAAAACATTTATTATACTCCCAATAATATATAACATGTGCTTCAATATTTTGATTTACCTATGTTGTGTCTCAAATCCATGATCTTCCATGGAAGTATGTCCCCTTCATTAACATCCTCATCAATTAAATTTGGTTGAGTGACATCAATTATCAAAATTTTAACATAACCAACATTAACCATTTCTCCAACGTAATAAGTTCCAGACTTTGCAGATTCAACCCTTCCTAGCTCAATGACTTGATCATTAATAAGGTGATCAACATAGTCCCCTTCTGCGAAAATTATATTTTCCATTGTAGCTTGTATTGATTCTGTAACAACAATTAAATCGTAACTTGTAATTAAAAGGTTGAACCATGTAAAGTGTGACTTTATATTTTCGCAAAAGCACACAACTTACAAAAAAGTAATATAGATGCAAAAATTAAAATAGTATGGTAGTCATATTGTATGTAATGAAACATTGTTTGGACCTCAAATGAAAGCTAACAATTAATATCATTCCTTCTACTACAAACATAAGCATATTTCTAGAAGCAACATTACATGGTCAAATAAATCTAGCACATGCTAGATTTCCTTCTAGCACAAACATAAGCACATTGCCAATAACAGTATTCTAAGGCGAAGGAAATCCACCACATGCTAAATTTGCTTCTAATGTAAATAGAAGCATATTACTCACAAAAACATTTCAAAGTAAAAGAAATATCACACGTTCTAGAGTTTATTCTAGCGCAAACACAATCACATTGCCAAAAACAACATTGTAGGGTGGAAGATATCTAGCATACGCTTGATTTACTTCTAGCACAAACAAAAGCACATTGCCAACAATAACATTGTAGGGAAAACAAAATCCAACAACTTCTATCATAAACACAATCACATTTCCAATAACAACGTCGCAAGATAAAATAAATTTAACTAGCATTACATGTAGCATAAACACAAGCATACTACCGAAAAAAACAATTCATGCCAGAAGAAATCTAGTGCATGTTATATTTCCTTATAACACAAAAAAAAGCACATTACCAAGGTGAAGGAAATCTAACACGTGTTAGATTTCCTTCTATAATAAATAACCAAATTGAAAACAACAATATTGCATAGAAAAAGAGATCTAGCACAACTTCTAGCCCAACCACAAGCACAACATTTCCAATAACATTGCCAAGGTGAAGGAAACCTTACACTTGCTAGATTTCCTTTTATCATAAACAACCAAATTGACCACAACAATATTGCAGAGCAAAAGAAATGTAGCACAGTTTCTAGACCAAACACAAGCACATTTCCAATAAAAATATTGCAAGGTGAAAGAAATTTAGCGGATGTTAGCTTTACATGTTGCACAAATATAAGCTTACTACCAACAACAACATAGCATGCCAAAATAAATCTGTTGCGTGTTATGTTTCTTTTTAATACAAATCAACAAAGTGTAATGGCGATTCTCTGTTGTGAAGACCCATATGAAAGTGGCATAATTCTAATAATATGAATGCAGCTACTACGAGGATACCCACTCACCTTTGCCTTTATCCTACAAAAAACTCCCAGGTGTGAAATCCTTTTTTTTCCAAATGTTTGATTGTAGAAGGGGAAAGTAATGAATAATTTTTCCTACTAGAATAAATTTCCTTGGGGAAAATAGGGTGGAAAACATGAAGCCTCGTCTCCTTACTAAGAAAGTAAGGCTAACTAGGCCTGATTGATATCCATGCCTGATGAACTATATTAGTGGTAAAATTTGTTGTTTGCACTATGATTAGTAATGTACCTTTAGAGACACACGTGTTATCATCTTCATAATGTTAACAGTTACACATCCATGACATCTCTAGTTCTTGCAACTTCTATGACATAATCAGTGTAGTTGAAGCCTTCGAGATTTCTGGATCCAATGTTTTTAGAAGAATACGGCAGGCCTAAAAGTTAGTGTCCAAGTAGTTACTCACCTTTATCATAAGCTGACCAACTAGTTTTCCTATTCTATATTACTCTTAGGATCTCCTTATATGCCACAAAGAAAAGAAGGTATTGTAAAGACAATCTCTCTCTATTTCTAAAGGAAAACAATCTTTGTTTAGTGACAAAAGATATTTTTTTGTTATTTTTGGAACATTCCCTTGAGAACATTGCTAGAGAAATCATAATACATTAAGAGTTTATATACTCTCAAAATCTTTCAAGATCACGTAATCACAATTGAGCCTCAAAAACTATACAGTTATGAGGCAGTCTAACCCATATTCATGTAATCATTTTTCCTTTAGATGATCACGTAATAAACAACTATACAGACAAATATGCATTCTATTGACAAGAATCTATATACCCCTATTAAGGTCTTACAAGGAAAGGAATATTTGTACGAGGAAGATCCACCTGAAGAGATAAATTCTTGCTAGCTCAACCAATAGAGGTCGTTTTGCAATCTGTAGGTACCAAGAAATAATCCCACACACCAGTGTCCATGTTTTGCTGGCATCTTAGTAAAAAATGTTTCTTTTCTCCCCATGTACGTTGACCATACCAATGTAAAGTTTCATTGTTCAAAAGTTTACAGGTTCCTTGGTAAAACCATGCATGTCATATTCAGTGACTACATCATACTTTGAGGTAGATTCATTAATAAATTTTGTGCATCAATAGAGTTTTGGTATTTTCTCGCTAAGTTAAAGCACCAAGACCACAACTGTTATGAATTACCTAGTCAAGTCTCAAGAGAGAGCCTCTTGTGTCGCATCACTATATCAATCCATGAAATGGTGGAGAGCCTAATAACCTTCTCTTTTAATCACTCAAGATAGACCAAATTGACAAGATGTATTCCTACTTAAACAAATATTTGCCATGTTTTTGCTTCCTCATAAAAAGATATCAGTCTAGGGGTCATCCTGATGCAAAGTGTACCTCTCGGTAGACTAAGTTAACACCTTGTTTTAGGAGATTAACCCATTGGAATTTGTTATGTGGTGACTTTCCAAAGCCAATAGCTCCTCCATAAGATTACTCTCATATTGAATCTAAAACCATTTAATTATGATTTATTGGTAGCACATGCAACTTGCATGGAAGGGTCACAATTTCATGTTTGGACCATTTAGTTAGGTTTATAGCTTAAATGACAGTTTCATACTTCGAGTGAAACTGTCTTTGACATATGTGATATAACTGACCTAGTACATTTTTATGTCACTACTACAACAGTCCATGAAATGTGCATGCAAGGTCTAAAATCAATGCTTAACTTGGCTTCCATAGTAATGTTCTACATTTGAATGGACTCCCCGAAATATTGCATTGTGTTTATATAATGCTTCATGCATCTCTAGTAAAAACTAAAGGCTAGATGCCAAATTTGTTTGTCATATGTTGCTTATGAATGCATAGATAAGATTGGTGTATTTCATATATTCTCATGCATCTCTAGTAAAACCTAAAGGCTAGTTGCCAAAGGTGTTTGTCAGATGTTGCTTATGAATGCATAGATAAGATTGGTGTATTTTATATATTCTCATTATAATACTGAATTTTGAATCTAACTCTTCAATGGTCCCTGGATTGAGTTTTAACTCATTGAGGTATTTGTTACAGTGGACCAGTATCTTGGGCACTGAGGAATCAAATGAACTTGTAATTGATTTTATCTCTCTAGAGGTAGCACTCGTGTATTCTAGCTGTGTAAGTGGCATTTAATGAGGTTGAACCATTTCACATATTACAAAAATACGTCAATATATGGCAAGAACTTCTGTGTGCCTGGTGGTAAAGAGAGTAAAAATCCATTAGCATCATAAGACACAAGGTACAATAGACAATAAAGATGACTAGTTTTTCTATATTATTGATTTAGAGACCTAGTTGTTGCCATAGAAGTTCAACAGCTAAATTTAGACTCGTGATTATAATAACATTTTAATCATGATATCTATAAGTTGGTACCTAATCATCCTTTCCATCGTTAAGTGAGGAAGAAAGAGAGCACAAGTCCTCAAGTACCCTGAGAAATGTAGCACTAGAAATTTGACGTGAAAGAAGCATGGCTTCTGCCTCATCAAAAACACTGGAGTTCACTCACTGCAATCTTGCTCAACCTTTTTTTTTTATAGCATTTGGCAATTTGGTAATGAAAGTATGTCAACAGGGAGGTTCTAGTTTCACTAACTTGATCAATATATCTACATCATGAGAATATAGAAGGTCTAACAAACCTTCTCATGCCAACAAAAATTATAGCAATCTAATCTCTGTTCAAGGAACACTAAGAAACATTGTTCATAAAATGTCATTTCTCACCTCAGCACAAGCACAAAACTAAATCATCACTGTGGTGTATACCTATCCTAAAGAAGCCACAAATGCACATAAAGATGCACCCTAAATAGATGTGCTAATACCTTCCGTTCATCCAATGAAGGTGGGTTCGCCCTCAGATTTTTTTTGAGATTGCATGAAGAGAAGGTTGGTACTTTGTTTCTGAATTTAGGATCATTCATCCTATTTGGAAAGGAGAAATATTGAAGAGGTATAGGAATGAGTTTGGCTGTTGGGTTTTGATGTTTAGAACGATTAGGTGATATGTGTTCTCCAAAACATAAGTAGAAGAAGGCTTGTCTCGAAGATTGATTTTAATAAATTCACAAGGTATTATTTCTATCCATTAGGAATCACATCCTCAGGTGCTTGAGAATAAATAATAACAAAGTTAGTTGGATAATCAGGTCTAATTTACAGAACCTCACCCAGAATATCACTCAAATCTCACACAAGGTACAACAGACAATGAACATGACCAATTTTTCTATCTTATTGATGTAGAGAACCAATTGTTGCCATAGAAGTTCAACGAATAAATTTAGACTCGTCATTATAATAACAATTTCATCATGATATCTATAAGTTGGTACCTAACCATCCTTTCCCTCGTAAATTAGGAAGAAAGAGAGCACAAGTCCTGAAGTGCCCTCAGAAATGTAGCACTAGAAATTTGTCTTGAAGGAAGCATGGCTTCTGCCTCATCAAAAACACTGGAGTTCACTCACTGCAAGCTTGCTCAAAATTGTTTTTATAGCATTTGAAAATTCGGTAATGAAAATATGTCAACAAGGAGGTTCCAGTTTCACTAACTTAATCAATACATCTACATCATGAGAATATACAAGGTATGACAAACCTTCACATGCCAACAAGGATTTTAACAATCTAAACTCTGTTCAAGGAACACTCAACAACATTGTTCATAAAATGCCATTTCTCACCTCAGCACAAGCACAAAACTAAATCATCACTGTGGTGTACGCTTGTGCTAAAGAAGCCACAAATTCACATAAAGAGAACCCTAAATAGATGTGCTAATACCTTCTGTTCATCCAATGAAGGTGGGTTGGCCCTCAGAGTTGTTTTGAGATTGCATGAAGAGAAGGCTGGTACTTTGCCTTTGAATTTAGGATCATTCAGCCTATTTGGAAAGGATAAATATTAATGAGCTATATGAATGAGTTTGGCTGTTGGGTTTTGATGTTTAGAATGATCAGGTGATATGTGTTCTCCAAAACATAAGTATAAGGAGGCATGTCTAGAGGATTGATTTTAATAAATTCACAAGGTACTATTTCTATCCATTAGGAATCACATCCTCAGGAGATTGAGAATAAATAATAGCATAGTCAGCCGGATAAGTAGGTCTAATTTACACAACCTCATCCAGAATCTCACTCAAATCTCACACAAGGTATAGTAGACAATGAAGATGACCAATTTTTTTATCTTACTGATGCAGAGACCCAGTTGTTGCCATAGAAGTTCAACAACTAAATTTAGACTCATGATTATAATAACACTTTCATCATGATATATATAAGTTAGTACCTAATCATCCATTCCCTCGTTAAGTGAGGAAGAAAGAGAGCATAAGTCCTGAAGCACACTGAGAAATGTAGCACTAGACATTTGACTTGAAAGAAGCATGGCTTTTGCCTTAACAAAAACACTCGAGTTCACTCACTGCAACATTACTCAACCGTTTTTATAGCATTTGGAAATTTGGTAATGAAAATATGTCAACAGGGAGGTGTCAGTTTCACTAACTTAATCAATCCATCAACATCATGAGAATGTACAAGGTCTAACAAACCTTCACATGCCAACAAGGATTATAACAATCTAAACTTTATTCAAAGAACACTGAGCAACATTGTTCATAAAATCCCATTTCTCACATAAAATGCCATTTCTCACATCAGCATGAGCACAAAACCTCTCGACAAATGAAATATCATGTGATTTAAGCCAAAAAATCTCTCATAAATTCATTATTATTTAAATTAAAAACTCTTTTCATAAACATTTTGTTTCATTCTTTATTAAAAACTCTTTTATAATCATTTCATCTTTTATAAACCTTTCATTTCATTCTTTATGGAAAAAATTGTTTTTCTTTTAGTCATTACAAGTTATTATTATATTAAGTAAAACTCTTTTTATAAGTATTTCTTTTCGTTCTTTATAAAAAAGCATTTTTTTAATTGTTAATTTAATTTACATTAAATTAAATAGATGGGTGTTGGAATTTTTTAATGCGAAAGGATATGAACCCTAGAATTCAATTTTTTTAATGATTAATTTAATTTAAATAAAATTTATATAGATGAGGGTTGAAATTTTTTAAATTGAATGGATATGAACCTTAATTTAAATTGAATTTAAATTTCTTTTCTTTACCTAAATAATAATAATAATTATTAATTAAAAATTATTTTTATTTTAAGAAAATTATCTTATTTTCATATATATATATAAATTATATACTCAATTTTTTTTTTTTCAACTAAATATTACATTTACACTTTTTTTTCATTTTTATTATTTGCATGACTCTTTTTTTTTATAATATCACTAGTTTAATAATTTATATTTTTTAAAATAAAAAATATTATTATTTTTTTAATAATTAAAAACTTTCGCTTCCTCATTTATAATTGTTATTATTTTAATTATTTTAATTAAAAATAATAATTATTATTTTAATTAAAAATTGTTTGTTTTTTTAATTATATTTAGTTTCTTTTTTATTTATATATTTAATTTTCATTTTTTCCAATTAACTAATGCATTTATATTTATATTTTTTGTTTTATTTAATTTCCCCGTTGTCTTATCTCTTTTTAAATTTGATCTATAATTCTATAGTATTAAAATAAAAAATGTTATTATTTTATTTAATAGTTTAATTCAACTTTCTTTTCTCACCCATAAATATTATTATTTTAATAGAAAATTTATTATTTTTATTAAACCTTATTTTTTATTCATTCTTTTAATGTTCAATTTTTTTATTAATTATTTTAATAAAATAATAATATTATTTTTACTAAACATTATCTTATTTTTTTTTAAATAATCATTTTTTTTATTAACCAATTTTTTTTTAGAATTTTTAACATAGTAGGCGTTTAAAGTCAAATTCTCTCTACCGGCGTCACCGTCCAAAACTTTATAACTTTCAAATATTTTTCAGGTCAATTCACGCTACGTCGCGACACAGCCGTAGATCTACCCACTAAGACAAATCCTATTGAATCCCTGTGTCTAATTATATTAAGAAAAAGTCAACTAACCTACTACAAATGAAATATATAGGCCTATCAGCCAATTTGACAAATTTTTGAAGTTGTTGTGTAATTATTACCGGTGATTTTGGAATTTAGTGAAAATATTTTTTAAGCATAGAAATTACATAAGAGTATGTAAAGGGTTAAATAGATAATAATGTAGAGACATAATTTCAAGTAACTTTTATTGAAACATTGTTTGAAATATGTTTTTATATGGTAAAGACTTAAATAGATAACAATGTAGAGACATAATTTCAAGTAATCTTTATTGAAACATTGTTTGAAATATGTTTTTATATTGCTCTCTATTTAAGCCTCTGCCATGTTCTGCTTCTTTATATGGTCCTTGACGAATCACACTTGTTGATTCAAAAGGCGTAGGCCAAAAATTTCTCTTATGTGATTTCCACTGAAAGACTTTACTTAATTCATTATGAATCACATAAATCACATAATACAAAGAATATTTTTTATCAAATCTTGATTTTTGTGATTTAAAATTAATTTTTGATTGCAAATATGAATATTAATTCAACATCTTGAAAAAATTTGGGGACTAGATTATAAGGAACACAACTCAAATTTGTGATTCCAGTAAATTCCTAACAAATTTTAAGCAAACTAAACCAGAAATATATTTTTAAATGTATAATAGTGCATTATTTTTAAATCTAATACTCATGATGATAGTGCCCTTGCCAGTTTCTCCATGCAGCTCCTTTGCATGGAAAACGTCAAATTTGGGGTTGAAATGTTTGCTATGCCCACAGAGTTGACAGCATGACGATCACATTGCGTTCGCTTCGTTTCGTTGTCTTTTTATCATTCGTTACTCAAGAGGCTATACGACAATAATGTCTGAAAAAGTAAGAATGAGTGAATATGAAGAAATCCAATTCCTTTAAGAGTGATAATGTCAAAATTAATTTGCCCATCGTTTGCACTCCACTTCGAACCCTACTTTATTTCACCTTATATTTTATTCATAATCCAGAAGCCAGGTGCTACTAAAAGATGTTAGAGGTTTCTGTGGATGATACAAATTGACCCCACACCTTGAAAAATGGACGCACGTCCTCAAAGAAAGCCAGTCAGATTGAAACGACCTACATTTCCAGGAAATTCTGAAGATGGCAGTTCTGCTAAATGATTAGAAACTCGGAATTTGGTGATTGATATATTCGGTGATTCTGAAATCCACAATGTTTATTAATTTATATTAGATTAACTGGGTCAATACAAAAACCGCTAAAACAAAAGGGTGCAGTTATCAATTACTGAAATTCCAAAGGCTACTCAGTAGAATCCACCAGGTTTCGATTTTTCGTCCAATCAAATCAATAAAATTTCAGTGGAAGGAAAGAATAACTGCAAGGAATGGGACGTTTTGACTACAGTTTGGCCAAGGCTATACACATTTCTGCCTGCAGAAGGTTTCAGTCCGGAAATTTCTGATGCTAGCCATTTGGTTATTCAGTAGGGCGTTGACATGAGAGCCTTTGGATGGCGACTGCGTTGGAATTAGTGACCTATACGACAAGGAAGAGTTGAAAAAGTAAAAGTTAGGCGTAATTGGGTAATGAAAAAGAACATTCGTGGTCGTTCGGCTTCTGTCAGTATCGACGTGGTATTGATGTCAAAGTCAATGACCTGACACACCATCATTGCCCACTGGTTACTTGAAAAAGAGTCCTCTAAAGAGGACAGATAGAGGGGAGGAATTCGCTCAAAGTGACAGGAATTTCGGTAAAATAATTCCAAAAATTTGTGTAGAGGTAGCGTTTGAATTGTGTTTTTGATAGTGGAAATGGATTCAACACCATCAAAAACTTCTAAGATACCTAAAATTTTGAAGTTTAACAACTATAAATTGGATTTGCAAAAATCCGATTTTTGCAGGATTTTCTCTAAATATGACCTGAACCATGAGGCTGAAGAATTGTTTGCATGATTAAAAGTAGTTGGAATTTGGGTAATTTTTTTTAAAAAAAATCTTGTAATAGCAGTTTTTGAATCGTGTTTTTTATATTGGAAATGGATTCAGCACCATCAAAAACTTTGTAAATACTTAAAATATTAAAGTTTGATAACTGAAATTTAAATTTAGAAAATTTCTGACCAGATTTTATCAAAATATGATCCTAAAGTCTATATTTAAACTACGACCTTAAAAAATATTTTTTCCAAATATGACAATGCACGTTTCCATGGATATATTCATGGCATCTGTAATAACTACTATATGCTTTTGTTTGTCATGGTATAGTTTCTTTTTTGCTTCATCTAACTGGAGTTTTTAGTGGGAATGCAGCGAAACAATTTTTTGTTTTTTTTTTTTGTTTTTTAAACTCCTGTGTTTACGGATTAAGCGGGTGATTTTAACAAATTCATATTAGATTATGTAGTAAATTTAATTGGATAATAGGCCAAATAAAACTCTTAAAAAATGAAATAGTTAGATATTTGAAATTAGTTAGAATTAGGTTTGAAGTGTATATTTTTGAAATTATATATTTGAACAAAATATAAAATAGTTAGATATTTGAAATTAGTTAGAACTAGGTTTGAAGGGTGTATTTTTGAAATTCTAAATTTGAACAATGTGAATGTGATTTGAGAAAGTTAAATGTTTAATTTTTTTTCTACAAAGTAAATAAATACAATTGAATAAAAACGCTAGAAGTTTAATAAAATGAAAAGAAAATTATAAATTTATGGAGTGAATAAAAACACTAGAAGTTTAATAAAATGAAAAGAAAATTATAAATTTATGGTGTGTCACTTAAATACTTTGAATATTTATTTATTTTTTAAATATTAAATACAAAGAATACGATTTAATAAACACAAATTGTAATTTTATGGAAAATATAAAAGAATTAAATTACATCTTTACTAATAATATAAATATATGTTGGAGAATTTAATTCTAACTAGTGTCAAAAGAGTCTCTCCAAGTGTCCTAGTTCAGTTTCACTAGGTCCAGTTTGACTCTAGTCATAATTGATGTTTCCAATGTAATCTTATTTAATCAGTCATAATACTCTATTTGTAATATTGAGAAGAGCAAGTCTTTTGCTCCATGTTTTGTTCTCTTCAATTTTTGTCATGGTATCGGAGCTTAGCCTAAGTAAGACTCCTTGAGAGCACCACAAGAGAAGGGAAGCTAGTTTGCATAAGACTTGCTCAGATAGCAGCAACTTGGGTGAAGAGAGAGAAGCAAAGAGAATAGAGTGATAGGAATAAGACTCTTTGACACAGCAGCGAAAGTTTCAATAAGTTAGAAAAAACCTTTGAAGAAGCTAACAAAAGAACCAAAAGGCCAGTGTAAGCCAGCGAAAGTTTCGAGAAGTTTGAAAAAGCCTGAAAAGAAGCAGCCAGAGAACCAAGAAGCCAGCCACAGCTAATGCAGCGAAGGCAAAGACGAAATTAATTGAAAAAAATTCAATTGAAAGTCAAGAAGCCAGCTACAGCTAAGCCAGCGAAAGCAAAGATGAAACTAATTGAAAAAAATTCAATTGGAAATCATTTTTTTTTTCAGAAATTTTTGCATATTAACGCACCCAACAGCATTGAACACAACGTATTAACGCCCACACAAACCCTACAGCATTAAACACAGCGTACTAACGCCCACACAAAGTACCAAAATGAGTTAGGGTTACTAACGCTCGATTCCAGTGCAAGAGCTCGCGTTAATCAACATAACTCACTGTTTTAGACCTCAGCCTCTTTCCATATCACGAACACTGTGTTATAGTGACATACTGCAAAGGTACAAAACAAAACGCTCCAGGCTTTTGATTAAAAGTCAAATTTCACGAAGAAAAGTTTTCGTGAGTCATTTCAAGGCAGGGTTATTTATTTATTTGTTTACTCATTTTATTTTTTAAGAAATAAGTTTGTTTGTTAATGAATTTTTGAAAAGGTGTTTTCTAAAAGAAGATTTTAAAGACTTAATTAAAGAAAGGGATTTGTATTTTTATGGGAAAGGTTTTTTTGGCATGGTAAATAAAAATAAACCATATGTATAATTTTTTCCAAAAGGTTGTACATGTGGGGTTCAAGTATTATTTTTTAAGTGCATATAACATATATTTCATTAAATTTGGAAGTAGTCAGTGGATCTAGAATTTAGAACTTTAACTAGATTAAGTTTTTTCAAAATGAGGAATTAGAAAGACACTTAGTTCACTAATTTTAATGTAGATATTCACCATTTTTTGTGTAAAAATTATCATGATAAACTTTATAAAACAAATTTATATAAACTTTCAAAAGTAAATCTTTCACATCTTAATCTTGCATTCCTTACATTATCTATTTTAATATTTTTTTTTTATGGTTTATATTGAAATATAAGTTTGTTAAGGTTATTTTACGAAAATAATGATGTGTATGACACTATTATTCACCCATTTAATTATAATCTCATATAGTAAATATCAAGTATGTGCTAAGTTACGATTTTTTTTTTTATTATATAATACTACCTAAGCACCCACAGGGAATTTGAACCAGTGACCTATCGCAAGGAGTGCCTTAACAGTACACCCATTCACCGTCAATCAAAAGCCCCGTGGGCTTTAAGTTACGATTATTACTAATACAGTGTTGGCACAATATAAAGTCTATCACCTTTGCAACACTAATAATATGGTTGAAGATTAAAAACTCTTATAGATCATCTAGTTCATACTCATATTGGAATTAAATTTCAAAATATTTGTGACGCTACCAACCTTCTTGACTGTTTAACTAAACAAAATTATGATGATCTTGAAACACTTCTTTTAATGCTTTTTCAGCATATCAATAAATTTCGAAATAACTTTTAGTAATATCTTTTTACCTTCTTATATACCATATTTGATCTTAGTGGATGATAATCATCATTATGACCATCATAATTAGATACTATTGTAGGAAATTTGCACCATTTTAGAGTTGAGGAGAAAATATATTTTTAGGATCAAATTAGATGTTGAATGTGAGTAATAGCATAATTTATTTATTATTTATTATTAGTATTTTTATGTTAAAAACGAAGTTGATTGAGGCTTACTTAATGAATAATAGATCAATATGCAAGATATATATTAAGTATAAAGTTATTTAATGACAAATAATCTTAGTAGTCTGTCCAATACATACCATTATTTAGGACTTTAACTAGATTAAGTTTATTCAAAATGAGGAATAAGAAAGTCACTTAGTTCACTAATTTTAATGTAGATATTCAACATTTTTTTTGTAAAAATTATCATGATAAAATTTATAAAACAAATTTATATAAACTTGCAAAAGCAAATCTTTCACAGCTTAATCTGGATTCCTTACATTATTTATTTTAATATTTTTTACAGTTTATATTAAAAGATAAGTTTGCTAAGGTTATTTTATGAAAATAGCAATGTGTATGTTACTATTATTAACCCATTTAATTATAATCCAATATAGTAAATATCATGTATGTGTTAAGTTATGATTATTACTAAGAGAGTGTTTATGAAAATAGCAATGTGTATGTTACTATTATTAACCCATTTAATTATAATCCAATATAGTAAATATCATGTATGTGTTAAGTTATGATTATTACTAAGAGAGTGTTAGCACAATTTAAAAGTCTATCACCTTTGCAACACTAGTGATGTGGTTGAAGATTAAAAAACTCTCATAGATCATCCAGTTTATACTCATATTGGAATTAAATTTCAAAATATTTGTGACATTACCAACCTTCTTGATTGTATAACTAAACAAAATTAAGATGATCTTGAAACACTTCTTTTAATGTTTTTTGAGCATAACAATAAAATTCCAAATAACTTTTAGTAATATCATTTTACCTTCTTATATATCATATTTGGTCTTAGTGGATGATAATCATCATTATAACCATCATCATTACATACTATTGTAGGAAGTTTGCACCATTTTAGAGTTCAGGAGAAAATATTTTTTTGGGATCAAATTAAATGTTGAATTTCAGTAGTAACGTAATTTATTTATTATTTATTATTACTACTTTTATGTTAAAAGCAAAGGTGGTTGAGGCTTAGTTAATGAATAATAGATTAATATACATGCTATATATTAATTATAAAGTTATTTAATGACAAATGATCATAGTAATGTGTCCAATATATACCAGCTTAAGTGCAGATGTAGGGATCAAATTTCTTCATGTGCAAAGATTTTTAGAGTGAAAGATACAATGTGTTATATATTAATTATAAAGTTATTTAATGACAAATGATCATAGTAATGTGTCCAATATATACCATCTTAAGGGTAGATGTAGGGATCAAAGTTCTTCATGTGCAAAGATTTTTAGAGTGAAAGATACAATGTATTATTTTTCATTGTTGAAACTGTATTTTTGAATGCTAAATAGAGTATATATATGACCAAATAAAAATTTTAACCATAAAAAGACTTTATATATATATATATATATATATATATATATATAGATGAAGTTGATATTGACATAGCTTAGTTAACATAAATCTTTAAATAGTTTCTCTGTATCTTTAGCTGAAATATTTTTGCAAAGTATAAGATTTAAACATCTACTTCACACATTTTTTTTACTTATTATTACTTTACAACATGTTCATTTCTTTTATTTTTCTATTTAGAACATAATTTTTATTTTAAAGGGACATAGTTTCGCTGTATCTCTAGCTCAAATATTTTTGAAAAGTATAAGATTTAAACATCTAATTCAGACATTTTTTTTTTTTACTTCTAGTTACTTTACAACATATTCATTATTTTATTTTTTCTATTTAGAACATAATATTTATTTTAAAGGGGCATAGACGGACAGACAAACTTACACATCCCCCCATATTGGGCTGTAAAATGAGCCTCTCATCTCAATTACTAATTATTTTAATGATCAAAATCAATCATGAATTAGATTAGTAACAAAGTAGTACAATTTGTTTATTTTCAAATACAATAGGAAAGAGAGAAAATTGAATAAGATATTTATTACAAATGTTTAGTTTTTATTCCCGTAGTGTTTAAGGATATTATATTGAAAAGAAGAGATTAACATTCATCTAAAACTTAGAATCCTTACATTGTTTCTATTATCATTAACATTTATATTTATGTATTAAATTTGACTCACGAATAATAGCTTTTGTAAAAAAAATCTTACCTATAAAGTTATTTAACAATATATTAATATTGTTTTTCTTACTATTATTGACCATTTTAAATTGACACTAACTACTTTTCCTACGTTTAGTACAAATTAATTGTACTAGTACAATGTTGACTTCAAAATATATAAGAGGAAATATTTTATAATTATAGTTGTGTTGTTCAATGATCAAAATATATTTTTTATAAATTAGAGTGCAACAAAAAAACGAATTTGATTTATATAAATTATAATAAACAGAATTAAGGAAAACTGACCTCAAACATTATATCAAGTGTCTAGCATTTATTCATTAAGTGCTTAAATGGTTTATATAAAATAGAATACTAATTAGGTACACCATCGTTGTTTTAATAGACCAAGTTTAGAAGATGTTTTTAAGTGCATTATTGAATTTGATTATGCATATTTGATATGGTGAGAAGTCATGTTGGTCAAATAAACCTTTGAAAACTTAAATATTTTATGACATTGTCATGTAATTTGTATAATACATGATTACATTGAAATATTAAATAATATAAAACTCCTCCAAAAGGAATATGAAGAGAATATTTGATATGGAACAAATATGGAAAAGTTTGTTTGAATCTATATTAATATATCCTTCAAAAAAAATACATTCATGAATACTCTTAAGATATTCGCTCAAGTAGATCAAGAATGGCTTCTACACCATATTTATTTATCTTGGTCTTCTTGCAATGTTCTTTATTTGGCATCCATGCCCACACTATGGTATTAATTGGAATAGAGCCAAGTTCCATGTCATCAGAATTTGATATCAAATATTGAACTAAAAGTTTTCCATTGTATTTCCCTGACATAGGCTTCCACCAGTCAACCTTTACATGAAGATTCTCACTTTAATTATCCCTAAAGATATCTGAGATGGATTTTGCCATCCAAATCATCTCTCTTGCATCCTCATTTCCTGATCTAACTACCAACATCTTTCCTTTCTCAACATCAATCATCGGATTGAATGTTGGCTTTGGCTTGTTGCATTTGGGTCCAACATATACTGGTTCATCTATCACATTATCAAAATCTCCATTCATAATACTTGAGATTACTTGGAGTGCATTACGATCAACATCAACAATGTGCCTTGTCTTAGGCCAGAAATCCTCAAAAGATGAATCACTTCCATCTATTATTCTATGTTCATTATAGATTCCATCTAATGTATCAAGATTTTTTTCCCAATACACTATATTTTTCCATTCCTTTGTAACAATTGGTGAATCCTCATTCCCAATAGTGTCTTTCCACATTTTTATGTATGATGTTATCCCTTCCTTTAGTTCTTTTAAATAGACATCATTTTGTTTGGAAGCTAAGAAAGATGGCTTCCTTAAGGGAATTATAGGTCGACCTTCATCATCTATATTCCATAATTCAACTGGTTCTGATCACCCAATATCTCTAATTGATTCTTTGTACCTTAGTACTAGAACATCATTGAGTACAAGAAATTGGAAGTATTGGACATTAAGATGTTTAACTAGTGTGTTTTTTCCCTCCTTGATGTATCCATTAAGCAAACTTTTGAAGTCATAGACCTTGTCAATAAGTGTAGGTGGAAACACTCGATTTTATTCAATTATGCGATATGTATCCATCATTTCAGGTAAAGAATAAATATCTTTACTTTTTAGGTTGGAGGACATTCTTTCGTAGGTTCCATCTATGTCTTCATGGGTTTGCTCCACAGGGAAGAACCCAACCTCAATAGTGATGAAGACACCAACTGTTGTTAAAAGTGATAGAAACATGAAAAGATAGTGATTATTATTGTCACTTGCTGCATTGTCCAGCTGTAACAACAAATGTGGAGGAAGAGGTTTAAAATCAACATTTTGAATTTTTGAACTTCCATGAGATAAAAAATCATTCATGTACCCTTGACATTTTGAGTAAATAGAGGTGTCAAGTAATGCATTTGTAAGTGGGTTTCTTGAAATTCCACTTTCGTAAAGTAGATCACCATACATATCCATTTCTGGGTCTTCAAGGTCCCTTAAGCACTTTGCAAGTGATGTAATAGTAAATCATGATCCCATATGGACAAATAGTAGGGAGAAATGACCAAACCTCTTGGATTATGCCCATGTGTAAGAATACCTGCCAATGAAAAACCTAAATTTGTTCCTACAATAGATTTTGATTTGACACATAGCCTTGGGATTGAAGTCTTTGTTTTGTCCATTTTATCATGGATAATGCTCAAATACTCCTTTGGAAACCACTATGACATATTTCTATGTGCATAGTAGCAATATCTTCCTCACATAAAAATCTTGTTATGTTTCTTTAGCCTACATTGTACCTTTTCTTCCAACTCTTTTGTAGTTGCTGACTTCATTTGTGCTTTCAACACAATACATTCACCGCATCTAATGAAGTTGGTGTTCTCTGAAAATGCCACAACTCGAAACTTAGTATTCTAGATCTTGCTCATTGTTGACGTGACATTAATGTGTAATTGAGCTTTTGAAGAGCCTCATTGATCTCTTTTAACAAAAAAATTTGTGCGCAAGTCGAAGGAAGTGATCTTAAAGGAGTAGATGTTCCACCTTCTTCAACTTGACGTGTTTCATTTGGTGAAAAATCTGAATTATCCATTACAATTTTGTGCAGTATTTCTATGGCTGCCACTGTTTGAGGTTGTTCTTTGCATGTGTTGGTGTTACCGTGAATAGATTTGATCTGTCCATGTTGGAAATAATGCTAGTAGTTATAGAATATGCTTTGAGGAATTTTATGTATATTATACCATGCTTTCCTACAAATAATATTCCCATTAAATCTCATGTCCTTTACATTTCTAGCAATAGGTGGTAGGCCATAGCCCTTTGACATGACTGTGTTTGACACGAGTGAATTCAAGACAAATTCTCTAATACGATTTTTATTTATTTTTCTCATACACCTTCTAGCACCTATAATGGCCTTCCTATCCACGTGCTAAAGACACTCTTTTCTACAACATACGTCTGCTACCAAAATTTGAATTTCTTTCTCTTCATCTATTTTTGTTTAACATTTTGCAATTTCTTTTGAAGCCATAACTCGTTTAATCCTTTTATATGGCCTTGTTACATGCATGTCTATTGAGTTTCTATATTTTTCATTATAGAGGTACCCATCCCATTTTTTAAAGGATTTGTGTCCTCTATAACATTCCATATCACCATTTCCTTGGGTGGCTCCTTGAACTTTTCCTTGGCCCTTAATATCAACCTTTGTTGTCCACCAACTTATTTATTGGCCATCTAACCAAACAGTGTATAGACTTATCCCCAATTCTGCATATCTCACAATTTCCATCTATCTCTTCTAGAAAAACACCAAATTCCATTTCACCTAGTGTTTCACCCTCAACAATGTCATCCTCGTGGACATTAACTAGCATCCCTCTGGCAATGCACATGCTTTTTCCCATGCATTAATGTGTAAGAGAAACCTTTGTACATATGAATCTAACCCTATCTTGGGGAATATTTATGGCATGATAGTGACAATGAGGCTCCATATCTGATTCTAGCTAAATCTCATAAGATTCCAATGCATCCTCAAGTGTATGCTCAAATCCTATTGGATGTGGTAGAGGACCATTATGTTTTAACACCTTCTCAATTTAACCACTATGTATCCTTCATTTACCATCTTTCCATGGACTTTATGCCCAACCTCTGTATTGAATATGGAGCCCTCACCCACCTTCACTCCATGTTGCAGAAGATCTACCTTGTCTCCAATAGAAAATGTAGAAGAAACATTTTCACCTATAAACTCATGTAAATAAGGTTGGTATTTACTAAAAAAAAAACATTTATTATACTATCAATAATATATAACACATGCTTCAATATTTTGATTTACCTATGTTGTGTCTCAAATCCATGATATTCCATGGATGTATGTCCCCTTCATTAACATCGTCATCAATTAAATGTGGTTGAGTGACATCAATTTTCAAAATTGTAACATAACCAACATCGACCCTTTCTCCAACATAATAAGTTCTAGACTCTGTAGATTCAACCCTTCCTAGCCCAATGACTTAATCATTAATAAGGTGATCAACATAGTCCCCTTCTGCCAAAATTATATTTTCCATTGTAGCTTGTATCAATTCTATAACAACAATTAAATTGTAACTTGTAATTAAAAGGTTGAACATTGTAAAGTGTGACTTTATATTTTCGCAAAAACACACAACTTACGAAAAACTAATATAGATGAAAAAATTAAAATAGTATGGTAGTCATATTGTATGTAATGAAACATTGTTTCCTCAAATGAAAGCTAACAATCAATATCATTCCTTCTACTACAAACATAAGCATATTTCTAGAAGCAACATTACATGGTCAAATAAATCTAGGACATGCTAGATTTCCTTCTAGCACAAACACAAGTACATTGCCAATAACGATATTCTAAGGTGAAGGAAATCCACCACATGCTAAATTTGCTTCTAACGTAAATAGAAGCATATTACTCACAAAAAATTTCAAAGTAAAAGAAATATTACACGTTCTAGAGTTTATTCCAGCGCAAACACAATCACATTTCCAAAAACAACATTGCAGGGTGGAAGATATCTAGCATATGTTTGATTTACTTCTAGCACAAACAAAAGCACATTGCCAACAACAACATTGTAGGGAAAACAAAATCCAACAAAATCTAACAACTTCTATCATAAACACAATCACATTTCAAATAACAACGTCGCAAGGAAAAATAAATTTAGCTAGCTTTACATGTAGCAAAAATACAAGCATACTACCAAAAACAACATTTCATGCTAGAAGAAATCTAGTGCATGTTATATTTCCTTCTAACAAAAACAAAAACACATTACCAAGGTGAAGGAAATCTAACACGTGTTATATTTCCTTCTATAATAAATAACCAAATTGAAAACAACAATATTGCATAGAAAAAGAGATCTAGCACAACTTCTAGCCCAACCACAAGCACAACATTTCCAATAACATTGCCAAGGTGAAGGAAACCTTACACTTGCTAGATTTCCTTCTATCATAAACAACCAAATTGACAACAACAATATTGCAAAGAAAAAGAAATGTAGCATAGTTTCTAGACCAAACAGAAGAACATTTCCAATAAAAATATTGCAAGGTGAAAGAAATCTAATGCATGTTAGCTTTACACGTTGCACAAATACAAGCATACTATCAACAACAACATTGCATGCCAAAATAAATCTATTGCGTGTTATGTTTCTTTTTAATACAAATCAACAAAGTGTAATGGTGATTCTCTGTTGTGAAGACCCATATGAAAAGTGGCGTAATGCTAATAAGACGAATGTAGCTACTGCTAGGATACCCACTTACCTTTCCCTTTATCCTACAAAAAGCTCCCTGGTGTGAAATCCTTTTTCTTCCAAGTGTTTGCTTGTAAAAGGGGAAAGTAATGAATAATTTTTCCTACTAGAATAAATTCCCTTTGGGAAAATAGGGTGGAAAACATGAAGCCTCGTCTCCTTACTAAGAAAGTAAGGCTAACTAGGCCTGACTGATATCCATGCCTGATGAACTATATTAGCGGTAAAATTTGTTGTTTGCACAATGATTAGTAATGTACCTTGAAATACACACGTGCTATCATCTTCATAATGTTAACAGTTACACATCCATGAGATCTCTAGTTCTTCCAACTTCTATGACATAATCAGTGTAGTTGAAGCCTTCGAGATTTTTGGATCCAATGTTCTTAGAAGAATTGGTAGGCTTAAAAGTTAGTGTCCAAGCAGTTACTCACCTTCATCATAAGCTGACCAACTAGTTTTCCTATTCTAGATTACTCTCAAGATCTCCTTACATGCCACAAATAAAAGAAGGTATTGTAAAGACAATCTCTCTCTGTTTCTAAAGGAAAACAATCTCTGTTTAGTGACAAAAGACATTTTTTTGTTATTTTTGGAAAAATTCCCTTGAGAACATTGCCAGAGAAATCATAATACATTAAGAGTTTATATACTCTCAAAATCTTCCAAGATCACGTAATCACAATTGAGCCTCAACAACTATACAGTTATGAGGTAGTCTAACCCATATTCATGTAATTAGTTTTCCTTTAGATGATTACGTAATAAAAAACTATATAGACAAATATGCATTCTATTGAGAAGAATCTATATACCCCTGTCAAGGTCTTACAAGGAAAGGAATATTTGTACCAGGAAGATCCACCTGAAGAGATCAATTCCTGCTAGCTAATCCAACAGTGGTCGTTGTGCAATCTACAAGTACCAAGAAATAATCCCACACAATAGTGTCCAGGTTTTGCTAGCATCATATTAAAAAATGTTTCGTTTCTCCCCATGTAGGTTGACCATACCAATGTAAAGTTTCATTGTTCAAAAGTTTAGGGCCTCCTTGGTAAAACCATGCATGTCATATTTAGTGACTATGTCATACTCTGAGGTAGATTCATTAATAATATTTTTGCATCAATAGAGTTTTGGTATTATCTCGCTAAGTTAAGGCACCAAGACCATGACTGTTATGAATTACCTAGTTAAGTCTCAAGAGAGAGCCTCTTTTGTCTCATCACTATATTAATCCATGAAATTGTGGAGAGCCTAACAACCTTCTCTTTTAATCACTCAAGCTAGACCAAATTGACAAGTTGTATTCCTACTTAAACAAACATTTGTCATGTTTTTGCTTCCTCATAAAAAGATATCAGTCTAGGGGTTATCCTGATGCAAAATGTACCTCACGGTAGACTATGTTAACACCTTGTTTTAGGAAATTAACCCATTGGCATTTGTTCTATGGTGACTTTCCAAACTCAATATCTCCTCCATAAGATTACTCTCGTACTGAATCTAAAACCATTTAACTATGACTAATTGGTAGCACATGCAACTTGCAAGGAAGGGTCACAATTTCATGTTTGGACCATTTAGTGAGGTTTATAGCTTAAATGACAGTTTCATACTTCGAGTGAAACTATCTTTGACATATATGATATAACTGACCTAGTCCATTTTTATGTCACTACTATAACAATCCATGAAATGTGCATGAAATGTCTAAAATCAATGCTTAACTTGGCTTCCATAGTAGTGTTCCACATTTGAATGGACTTCTCGAAATACTGCATTGTGTTTATATAATGCTTCATGCATCTGTAGTAAAAACTAAAAGCTAGATGCCAAATGTGTTTGTCATATGCTTCTTATGAATGCATAGATAATATTGGTTTATTTCATATATTCTCATGCATCTCTAGTAAAAACTAAAGGCAAGTTGCCAAAGGTGTTTGTCAGATGTTGCTTATGAATGCATAGATAAGATTGGTGTATTTCATATATTCTCATTACACAACTAAATGTTGGAGCTAACTCTTCAATGGTCCATGGATTGAGTTTTAACTCGTTGAGGTATCTGTTACAATGGGCCAGTATCTTGGGCACTGAGGAATCAAATGAATGTGTAGCTGATTTTATCTCTCTAGAGGTAGTACTCGTGTATTCTAGCTGTGTAAGTGCCATTTAATGAGGTTGAAACTTTTCACATATTACAAAAATACGTCAATATATGGCAAGAACTTCTGTGCACTTGGTGGTAGAGAGAGTAAAAATCCATTAGCATTATAAGACATAAGGTATAATAGACAATGAAGATGACCAACTTTTCTATCTTACTGATGTAGAGACCCAGTTGTTGCCATAGAGTTCAATAGCTAAATTTAGAATCGTGATTATAATAACATTTGAATCATGATATTTACAAGTTGGTACCTAATCATCATTTCCATTGCTAAGTGAGGAAGAAAGAGAGCACAAGTCCTAAAGTACCCTGAGAAATTTAGCACTAGAAATTTGACGTGAAAGAAGCATGGCTTCCGCCTCATCAAAAGCACTGGAGTTCACTCACTGCAACCTTGCTAAGCCTTTTTTTTTATAGCATTTGGCAATTTGGTAATGAAAATATGTCAACAGGGAGGTTCCAATTTCACTAACTTAATTAATATATGTACATCATGAGAATATACAAGGTCTGACAAACCTTCACATGCCAACAGGGATTATAACAATCTAATCTCTGTTCAAGGGACACTGAGAAACATTGTTCATAAAATGCCATTTCTCACCTCAGCACAAGCACAAAACTGAATCATCACTGTGGTGTATGCTTGTCCTGAAGAAGCCACAAATGCACATAAAGATGCACCCTAAATAGATGTGCTAATACCTTCCATTCATCCAATGAAGGTGGGTTGGCCCTCAGAGTTGTTTTGAGATTGCACGAAAAGAAGGTTGGTACTTTGCTTATGAATTTAGGATCATTCACCCTATTTAGAAAGGAGAAATATTGAAGAGGTATAGGAATGAGTTTAGTTGTTGGGTTTGATGTTTAGAATGATCAGGTGATATGTGTTCTCCAAAACATAAGTAGAAGGAGGCCTGTCTCGGAGGCTGATTTTAATAAATTCACAAGGTATTATTTCTATCCATTAGGAATCACATCCTTAGGTGCTTGAGAATAAATAATAGCACAGTCAGTTGGACAAGCAAGTCTAGTTTACATAACCTCACCTATAATATCACTCAAATCTCACACAAGGTACATCAGATAATGAAGATGACCAATTTTTCTATCTTATTGATGTAGAGAACTTGTTGTTGCCCTAGAAGGTCAACAACTAAATTTAGACTCGTGATTATAATAACACTTTCATCATGATATCTATAAGTTGGTACCTAATCGTCCTTTCCCTTGTTAAGTGAGGAAGAAAGAGAGGACAAGTCTTGAAGTGACCTAAGAAATGTAGCACTAGAAATTTGACTTGAAAGAAGCATGGCTTCTGCCTCATCAAAAACAGTGGAGTTCACTCACTACAACCTTGCTCAACATTTTTTTTATAGCATTTGGAAATTGGGTAATGAAAATATGTCAACAAGGAGGTGCCAGTTTCACTAACTTAATCAATACATCTACATCATGAGAATATACAAGGTATGAAAAACCTTCACATGCCAACAAGGATTATAACAATCTAAACTATGTTCAAGGAACACAAAGCAGCATTGTTCATAAAATGCCATTTTTCACCTCAGCACAAGCACAAAACCGAATCATCATTGTGGTGTATGCTTGTGCTAAAGAAGCCACAAATGCACATAAAGAGAACCCTAAATAGATGTGCTAATACCTTCTGTTCATCCAATGAAGGTGGGTTGGCCCTCAGAGTTGTTTTGAGATTGCATGAAGAGAAGGCTGGTACTTTGCCTCTGAATTTAGGATCATTCAGCCTATTTGGAAAGGAGAAATATTAATGAGGTATAGGAATGAGTTTCGCTATTGGATTTTGATGTTTAGAATGATCAGGTGATATGTGTTCTCCAAAACACAAGTAGAAGGAGGCATGTCTGGAAGACTGATTTTAATAAATTCACAAGGTACTATTTCTATCCATTAGGAATCACATCCTCAGGTGCTTGAGAATAAATAATAGCACAGTCAGCTGGATAAGCAGGTCTAATTTACACAACCTCAGCCAGAATCTCACTCAAATCTCACTCAAATCTCACACAAGGTATAGTAGACAATGAATATGGCCAATTTTTCTATCTTACTGATGCAGAGACCCAGTTGTTGCCATAGAAGTTCAACAACTAATTTTAGACTCATGATTATAATGACACTTTCATCATGATATATATAAGTTGGTACCTAATCATCCCTTCCCTCGTTAAGTGAGGAAGAAAGAGAGCATAAGTCCTGAAGTACACTGAGAAATGTAGCATTAGAAATTTGACTTGAAAGAAGCATGGCTTCTGCCTCAGCAAAAACACTGGAGTTCACTCACTGAAACCTTGCTCAACCGTTTTTTATAGCATTTGGGAATTTTGTAATGAACATATGTCAAAAGTGTGGCGCTAGTTTCACTAACTTAATCAATACATCAACATCATGAGAATGCACAAGGTCTAATAAACCTTCACATGCCAACAAGGATTATAACAATCTAAACTCTATTCAAGGAACACTGAGAAACATTGTTCATAAAATGCCATTTCTCACATTAGCACAAGAACAGAACCAAATCATCACTGTGGTGTACGCTTGTGCTGAAGAAGCCACGAATGCACATAAAGATGCACCCTAAATAGATGTGCTAATACCTTCCATTCATCCAATGAAGGTGGGTTGACCCTCAGAGTTGTTTTGAGATTGCATGATGTGAACACTGGTACTTTGCCTCTGAATTTAGGATCATTCAGCCTATTTGCAAAGGAGAAATATTGAAGAGGTATAGGAATGAGTTTAGCTATTGGGTATTGATGTTTAGAACAATCAGATGATATGTGTTCTCCAAAACATAAGTAGAAGAAGGCCTGACTGGGAGACTCATTTTAATAAACTCACAATGTATTATTTCTATCCATTAGGAATCACATCCTCACGTGCTTGAGAATAAATAATAGCATAGTTACTTGGATAAGCAAGTCTAATTTACAGAACCTCACCCAGAATCTCACTCAAATCTACTAGTATCATTTCCATGATTTAAATATTGAATGGAGGAGTCTTAATACTCCCAATCACTTAACATAAAAGAAACTAAGATGGTTAGAGGATAATATCCCATGACTCTCATGCCATATGTGCCTAGGTATAATTGGAAAAACACATATGGCATGAGACTCATGGAAGCTAGCTTACGAAGGTCAAAGACTAGTCACACAGTATTCTTTGTGCTTAGTCTTTGCAATTGAAAATTATTTTGTAGGGAGGATTAAGAAGTAAAATGTTTTTCAATTTCATATTTTAAGTAAGCCTACCCTTGGATGATTTGATAGTTGATATTCTATTCAAGACTTCTTTTGAATATAGGTCCCCTAAAAATCCTTTCACTCTGATGTTCTGCAAATTATTAGATCATAAGCAACCATACAAATGGAAATTGTTTTCCATTGAGAAGAATCTATATACCCCTCTCAAGGTCCTTCAAGGAAAGGACATGGATTGAAAATAATATATATACTCTTCTCAAAATATTCCTAGTTCTCCAAGTCGCAACCGAGCCTCAAGAAATATACAGTTGCGAAGCATTGAAACCCATATTCTTGTACTCTGGTTTTTGTCATATGATTAGGACAATAAAGAACTATACAAACATATGTGTCCTATTGATAAAATTTGTATACCCCTATCAAGGTCTTGCAATGCAAGGGCATCGATTGAGAAGAGTCTATATACTCCACACAAAATATTCCATGTTCTCAGAGTTGCAGCTGAGCCTCAACAACTGTTAATTTGTGAGGCATTTAAATTTGTACTTTTGTAACTCTGTTTTTCTTCAGATGATTAGAGAATAAGAAAGTATACAAAGTCAAACAACCTCTAAATTCCAATAATAAGACTCTATATTCCACTCTCCAAGTCTTGCAAGGAAGGGACATACATTGAGAAGAGTTTATATACTCTCAAAACCTTCCAAGATCATGTAATCACAATTGAGACTCAACAACTATACAGTTATGAGGCAGACTGACCCATATTCCTGTACTCTGTTTTCCTACATGAGAAAGTGATAAATAGAGGAAATGAAGGTTTTTTTTAATATTTCCACCAATGATACAACCCATATGCAGTTCTAGGCAGGTAGAAACCATGTTTCTACCCCAAAAGATCAACCATATGAAAAGTATGATGAAGATCATGCTTTCCTTGCTGATAATCTAAATCCTAAAAACACTTTTAACGTCACAGAAATACAGTTCAATAAACTAATCCTATTTTCACAGACATTGAAAGTAAGGGAGCTGTAGAATTTCATGGTAATACACTTGGCACCTCAACATTTCATTGTGAGTTTGAGTAGGAGTAATGTAGCTCCCATGTTGCACTTTGATGTTAATCATGATCATGTAAGAAATAAATGGAAGTAATCATGGTTTCCTAGAGTTTGAGGTGAATAAATGTTTTCAAAGCCAACAAAGCAATAATGTGACCATTATGATTACATGAGTGATGAAACAATTAATTTTATAGTTCAATCCTAAAAGATCCTATATCACAGAATTTGACAGTCCTACTATTTTTTATGCATATGATCTGAATTTATTCCTCAAGGAAGATGGGATAGGGAAGTCTCTTCCTTTTACTGTTAATATTCATTCGAAAGATAAACTAATTGACATATGTGATGGATATTCCTTGGTAGACAAAAAAGGGTATGTTATAAACACACAATTATTGAAGATTTCAGTCATACAAATCCATTTCCACATATAGATAGCTCTATTTTTGATAATAACAAAGTTGGACATCACTAGAAGATTGATTAATCCTATAATGAAACCCTCGATGACATATACAACTACAGTGCTGAGAATGAAAATGATGTCAAGAAAATTAATGATGAAGAATACAGGCTTGACCAAATAAAAATGTCTCGTTGGACCACATCAAATGCAAATATGTTCTCTTCTCCATGAACATGTGGACAATCATTCATGCGCTAGATTTTTAAAAGGAAATGTAGACAACGAACCTCTAACAAATCCGCATGAATTCAATGCCAAGGGACAATTTTGGGGCTTGGAAAAGGTGCACTCTAGAATGATTGATGATATAGGTCAAAATGATCTTGAAACCAGAAAGAAGAAATTTTCTCAACATATTCATAAACAAGATCTGGTTGCTCTGACCACTCAGCTTATGGGGTTTAGGATTTGATGGTGATACAATCACTGTTATGAAGTGTTGTGTTGTGTCTGTGTATCAATTTCTGGGCATTATATTTCATAAACATGCTCTAAGATGTTACTTATAGTGGACCACTATAAAACAATCATATTGCATATTTCTAATTCCATTCACTATGTGTTCAATTTTTGAATAAGAAACGACTTTTTGTGGGTATTATTGGTCTTATGGATCAACAGAAATCGCAATGGATATTCTATCAAGTTCGAAGAGATTCGTTGGAGTCATTCTCATTGTAGATGATAGACGAAAGATCTATGGACTAGATTGCCATCTACTACTTATTTTGCCTACCTTGAGGATCTTTAATTGCAATGTCTCTCTACCATGCATTTTGGGTATTCTCTACTTTACAATAGTGATTTCGATACTATGATTTGTCATCCCTACCTTTGAAATTATTTGATGTATGGATTCTCTATATCCACTGTTTGGTTTCTTCAGAATATTTTGTCACCGTATATGTTGGTCTAGCTTTTTATTTAGGATAGTGGCATAACTGTAATCCCAAAATAAAGTATTGATATCTGTACTTCAGCACATTGGCATCTCAGTAAATCAGTTATCACGATGGTATGGAAACTCAAAGACCTTGTTGAAGGTGTCATCACTGCTAGGTTGTCTCTAATTAGTTAGCATTGCATATAGTATCACTGCACTTGTAATTATGTATAGATAAGTTTGGATACTTTCTAAATATATATAGTTAAAATCCTGAACCAGTGATGATAGCTATGTTACAACTTGTTTGATTGAGACAGTGTTATGTAGTAGTCTTGTTCACAAACGAAGTTTTGAACAAGCCTGATTTACATCTAGAAATCTCGATTCATGAGATTTTGTACCTTGTATCATTTTGATGAAATTTTAATGACAACTAATTGAAGAAGAGAAAGGATCGGGTGCAAGAAGGACCATTTGAAGCCAAGCTCTGTTCTTTGCGGATCCTTCTCTCAATACAATTTTGCTTAGCATATATATCTTTAGTAGAACGACCAATATTGGCATTGACAGTCAGCTCCAAAAGAATAATTCACTGTTGATGCAGGAGCATCATCTCCGAAAAACACCTTGTATTTTACTTAAGCTAGGGGGGTTTCATGTTTTGAAGAAATATTAAAATTTCATGTAAATATTAATATTATTTTGAGTGATTAATTAATTATTTGTGAGAAATTGTAAATGTGAGAGAAATTAGTTTCTAGATTATTTAGAATTAATGAGGGAGCCTAAGTTGGAATTAGTTTTTAAGTTTTAGGGATGAGAATCTATCTTTTAGGGATGTTGAGAGATTTAAGGGTTTGTTGAGGAATTGAAGGGATAAAGCATTAAATTAGATTTCTTTTAAAATTGTATAAATAGGATGGAGATTGTGAGTTACGGAGAGAGAGAGAGAGGGTGTGACTGAGAGTAGGCTTAACCAGCAAGGCTGTAAGCCTTCAGCAATTGTAAAGGCCACGGAATTGAAATATCTGGCAAGGAAAAATTGTAAGTCATTGTTTTGTTTCAGTTTATATACATTGATTGATTGTGGAAAGGTATGGTTATCTCTGGTCAAATGTATATATATGTTTAAGGAATGGAATAGAATCGCCGGTTCTACAATAAAAACAACAGCGCCTTGAATTATTATTATGCATTCTGTGTATGGCGAAAATGGTGTAGTTGTTATGCAATAAAGGCTGTGTATAGACGTGGTTCAGAGTTGTGAATTAATGTGGAAATCGCTGTAAAAGATGGGAGAAATCCCGTAACTTCACATGGCGCAACCGTGTAGATAAACCCTGTGTATTAATGCTTGCAAGCACCGTTGAATTTGGTGTGATAAGATAACCTGTGCGTAAGGCAATTGGAACGTTTTGCTGTTGAATTGCATACGATATATATAATTCTCTGAGCGTTAAGGCAGCGTAATGACTGTTCTTTATATGTTCTTTATATTCCTGATTGAATACATGTATGCGTGGGGGGGTCAATTTCTTTGATCCTGGTTTGTATTAAAGTCAAAACGTGTGGAAAGGGATCCGCTAGCAGAGCGGTTTTAGTCATTCAACCAACTGTTAAACTATGTGCTGTTGATATAAACCTGTGCACGTGGAAAAGCGGAGCGTGGTTGCATATATATATGTATAAACAGTGTTTAATTCCGGAGCAGAGGAGTGCGGGGTTCAGTTGGAGAGAACCGTGGAACAATATTGAGCAAAATCATCAGTTGTATTCTTTATTTGTTTCTACCTGTGCACGTGGGAGGGAAGAGTATCAATCTTCCAACCCATTGATGAGCGTTGGGGCAGAGTATTTGCGTGGGCGCAGCTCATTGTGAATAATGGTATGCAGGTTATATAAACCTGTGCAAAGCGTGGATATATATATGAGCTTGTATCTTAACTCCAGTGGCGCAGTTGACATACATAACAGTGTGTTATTACCTTGGTGAGGGCTGGTTTGTCAATTCTTTGGTATTTGGTTGAATTCAAAACCTTTATCACAACAGAGCTATTGCTGGAGAAGGGACAACGTTTTTCCTGCTGAGATCAGATTTAAATTGTAGTCAGAATATCTCATAAGTTCTAGATTAATTGAATTGGTGTGTTTGGATTTTAATTTCTGTTCGGAAGCTTCCGCATGTATCTCTGTTGAAATTGCCCAGTGAATGGAATCACTTGGAATGAATTTGGAATGACATTTTTATATGCATAGCTCAATAGAGATTCTGGGTATGACGGTTTGACCGTCATCATAATGAAGGAATCAATTTGTAAAATGCCAGAGAGCAGTTGAATGAACTGAATGCATTAGCATTGGTAAAGGTAAATACATTAAGAACGCTGAGAGAGCAATTTTGCACCAAACGCAGAGCAGAAGTCAGCGTTGATTCATCGAAATGGATTGAGGTTTTCTTTACTGTTTGTTCACGTCATGTTATTGAATCCTATTTGACATAATTATATGTAGACACAGAATTAGTACGTGATTTTTTTATTGTAATTAAACCAGTTCATGTGTTTAATGACAGAACCAATGAGAAAGATGTGAGAACTGTTGAGCAGTAATGAATTCTCATGGATACAATTATCTGATATAATTCTGGGTGAATTATTATATAAACTCTACAGGCATTAGTTGTGATTGAATTGCAGATTTCATTGAGGGTAAATGCATGAGTCTGAAAGGATCTGGGTTATGCAGGCAACTTGCATCAACTGTTCTCTCCAAAATCAAGTATGCCCTTAAGGAAGTTTAAAAGATTTGGCAAGCAAACAAACTTTGAAAGGGCTTATGGGCTTATAGCTTATTTTGTTCTTTTAATGGTTAAGCTCATTTGGAGGTGGTTCTCCATATGTCATAAATTCTAGACTTTGAAGTAGTCAAGGGTTATACTTCATCTGTAACATTTCAACCCTCTAAGATAGTTCAAAATTCTTGGTAATGCATCAAGATTAAAAGAGAAGGCCTGACCATCCACTCACTGTGATTTAACTATGTTTTCGACACTACAATGGTTAAGCTATGTTTCGGTCTCATTTGATTCAGCTTTAGTTTCAGGATCCTATTCACTGTATCATAGACATTCTTAATTTATGTTCAATCTTAGCCCTCGAGATCATCAACATCATTAGCATATTATCTGAGAAGTAGAGTTATTTGACCTACCTTGAGCTAAAATAAATCTCGTATGGATCTTTACAGCTCCCATAATCAACAGGGAAACGTTAAGGGTCCTTGAAATCATCTGAATATAACGATTTTATTTAAAGCACATTCTGTCAGTAATCAAAGACCTTTAGGACAATGATTATGTGAAGAAATAAGACAGTGACAATTTTTGTTATAAAGGAAGTGGCCTTCTAAAATTTCGACCTATGATTGAACTTGGTTGTGATCCTACATTGATTTTCCTTAGATTAATCTTGTAGCATGAAGCATGATTGACATGACATCCTACTGGAGACTGAAAATCATTAATTACTATGAGCTTGTAGCCACAAGTGAAACAAGAAACAAAAAAGGAACAACAATTCTAGGCCAAAATCCAACCTTTCAAGGATTTGTCAGTAAAGGAAATTGCAACACCTTTGATAAGAAGTACACCTCACCTAAAGCCTTCAATCTTGAAGATCGTCTAGAAGAAGTGCATAGCACTCTCAACAGTTCTCTATCAATCCTTGTGAAAAATAGAAGCAAGTATACAAGCACAATAAGAAAAAGAGCATGAAATCTTGATTGCATTAAATTAGGGTTTTGTGAAGAATAGTTACACATATATGAATGACTGATGAGAAATCCTTCTTCCCATCATGAATTGGGTAATTTGATGCAATGAAGGATGAGACAACTAGGACTATGATGACTCAGACATTTTCTGAAGTTGTTGCCTCATCTGACTTAAAGAAAGGCTTAAGAGGGAGCCATAAAATCTTCGATGTATGTTCTTGTCTAATGATTCCTGATGAAAGGCATGTCTTGATAACTGAATTTGATATAAGCTGCATGATTATGATTGGATAATTCCATCACATGGACCATAGGATTAAAAGCAGGTTGCATATAGCTCAATGCTTATGTTTTAAGTAAGCTTACCTTTCAAATATTCAAAGGGAGATGTGATGTTATAATATGATGTCTGATGACTCTTGTTACTTAAGAAGTAGTATGATTGGCTGACTTTGGTGCATACATGAATAACAAGGTGCTGATAGCTTGATGGATATGCTCTGAACATCCTTGTTCTTGATGAAGAAGCCCCAAAGCCTCATGATAATAATGATTGCTAGATGTCCTAATCCTAAGGCCCATGTCTATATAGAAGGTGCCCTAACATCATTTAAATAATAAATTCCTAAAGGCTGCCATGGATAAATTCATTGATAAAAATATAAGCTCATTAGAGCTAGGGAAAACCTCTCTCATTTGATAAAAAATGTTTTATTTGATGATATGAAGAACTAGGGTTTTGTTCAATGAGAGACAATGTAATTTTTGCCAAAAAATTCTATTTTACAAGACAATAATTCCAGAAATTGTGGGTATCATGCTCATGTGGTCCTTGGCCAAACACACTTGCAGTAGCCTACAAAACAATTATGCTGCTCGGTTTGGATTTTATGCCCCTGAACAAAATTCTCATTATGTCCCTATAGGGCTTCAATAAGTGAGTTACAACTCACATTAAAACTACAATTTGGACTCCAATCGAAAAACCATTGATCACATTATAGTTATAAAATTGAATGACAACTAGGAGTACCTCTCTCATTTGATTCCACTAGCAATTTCACCAGATGTTGCAAAGGAAACGCCATAAGGCATAAATTGAAGAAGAATTGTGACATGTAAATTATCATTGAAGCTAAGATTTAGTAAAAAAGATTCCATGCAAAGGTAGAAGATGAAGGTAAATGATTTATATTATGTGAAATTTATAGAATGTGTAATGTTTCTAACATACATTGCCTCTTGAAAAAATAAAATTAAATCATGAACAACATGATGGTTATCCTTCCACGCTTAAATTTTCATAACAACTTGTTGAAGACAACAGAGAGTCGAAGAAGCAATAAGAAACCTGCAAAAGAAATATTTCGTTCAAATATATAGAAGAATTATTATTATTTTAAATATGGAAATTAATTGTTAAAATTGACTATAATGAGTTTGCATGTGAATTGTGTTATAATGAAATTGGAGTGAATGAAATTGAACTTACCTTTGTCATGGAATTTCAATAGTTCTAGTCGAAAATGCAAGAGGAATGATGGCATATCGAACACCATTGAAGATTTATGCATAATGGAAGATGCATATTTCTTAATTGCTAGTCCACTCGTATTTTTCACATTTTGTCGCATTCATGAATGTGGATTATATGTTTCAGAGTAGATTTTAAGGCTAGTAATAATTGTATAGTTGGTCGAAGGCGGTATAGCAGTATATTTGGATTTGGAACTGGTAGAAATCTTGTTTCTATATTGTGTAATGTAATTATTGATTCCTCTATTTCTTTGAAGTAACTATATAGTTGTGATATCTGTGAGTCCATACGTCCTGTTTCAGAAGATAGATAATGTTAAAAGCAAGTAGTTAAAAAATATAATAACAATTTAATATTTGCGGCTATGTATTAATAATGAGTAAATTTGACTATTGCTAATAGATAGAAAAGGTATGCGATAAAAATAGATTGAACTTAATAATTTTGGGAAACCTTTTGGAGATGTTAACATATGGATTGAAGCAGGTTGTCTGGAGGAGACACTGAACAAATAATTATTCTGCATGTCTTCTGCGAGCAATATTTTTGTTTTATTTCATTTTTATGTAACTATCGAAATTGAATGTGAGGCAAATTTGAAGATCTTGTAGAAAATGCAAGTTCAATGAAGCAATGCCAAGAAAGATTGGGCTTCAAAGGAAGGAAGGAAGGGAAGATGCTCCATTTGTAATAGGTTTGGCCACTATGAAACAGACTGTCGTAATAGAAGGGATACACTTAGGGATGATGACAACAACTACCACAACAATTTCAAGGGTGAAAACAATCAAAGGAATGACAGGTTCAGTAACAAAGGAAAAATGAATGCTCCCGCTACACAACATGGAAATTGTCGAACTACCAAAAGATCAAGAAACTCCAGGTACGATGAATCTAATGTTGTAGATAACAAACAAAAAGAATTTTCTCTTTTATTTTCCCTCTCTGTTGCCTCTCCTTTGGATACCTTGGGAAATTGGTTGATTGATAGTGGTGCACCTTATTAAATTTTTTTTTGTTTCTCCCCATGTAGGTTAACCATACTAATGTAAAGTTTCATTGTTCAAAAGTTTAGGGCCTCCTTAGTACAACCATGCATGTCATATTCAATGACTATGGCATACTCTGAGGTAGATTCAATAATAAATTTTGTGCATCAATAGAGTTTTGGCATTTTCTAGCTATGTTAAGGCACCAACACCACAACTGTTATAAATTACCTAGCCAAGTCTCAAGAGAGAGCTTCTTTTGTCTCATCACTATATCAATCCATCAAATGGTGGAGAACCTAACAACCTTCTCTTTTAATGACTCAATCTAGACCAAATTGATAAGGTGTATTCCTACTTAACCAAACATTTGCCATGTTTTTTCTTCCTCATAAAAAGAGATCAGTGGCAGGGATACCTGAAATCAAAGAAGAGCATCAAGGTACATGTCTGAGATGTACCAAAGGAAATATTACAAGGGCAAGACCATAGATGTGGAACAACTCGAGGGGTTTGAGATTCATGATCGGGAATCTCATGTATGCATGTTGAATAAAGCTCTCTATATTTTGAAGCAAGCACCTCGGGCATGGTGTGAGAGGATTGATAGCTATCTGATGAAGCTAAGATTCACTAGGAGTGAAGCCGATCCAAACATTTTCCTGAAGGTTGTGGATGATAGACCTCTCATACTGGTACCCTATGAAAATGACCTCTTTCTGGTAGGTACATGCCCTCTCATTTGCAAAAGTAAGAGGGAGTTGGATTCCAAATTTGGAATGGTGGAATGCAAGCCCTTGACTACCTCAATGGAGCTTAAATTCAAGAAGTTATGCAGTAGTGCTATCAGATCTAATTTGGGAAATGTCTCTGAGTTTCATCAACTCATAGTAGCATTGATGTTCTTGGTGAACTCCCATCCAGATAGATGTTTTGCAGTTAGCATGTTTAGCCAACATATGGTTGAGCCTCATTGGATTGGTGCCAAGAATCTTCTAAGATATCTTCAGGGCACAATCACTCATGGATTGAGATACACTGTTAGAGCTGTGAGGTTGCATTATTATTCTGATGATGATTGGACAAGTAGTGTGGAGGATCGCAAGAGCACTTCCAGGTGCTGGTTCTCTTTTGGTTCTTCTTTGATATCCTGGATAAGTAGGAAGTAGAAGTCGGTTTGTTTGAGCATCGCTGAGGCTAGATACATAGCTGCAAGTATGGTCTCGTGTGAATTTTTCTGGTTGATGAAGCTCTTCAGTGAGTTGTTTGGAAATGTGATGGATACCACCATGATCTTTTGTAACAACCAGAGTGGGATTCGGTTGTTGAGTAATCCTGTGTTCTATGATCGCTACAAGCATATAGACATCAAGTACCACTTTATCTAGGATATGGTACATCAGGGAGCAAGAAGGCTCCATCACTTAGGGACTGATGTACACGTCGTCGATTTTTAGATGAAGCCCCTGGGAAAGGTCAAATTCTTGACTTTCCAAGAATGACTAGGAGTTCTGTATAAACCCTCTCTTGAGGGTCCTCTATGATATGGCCACTGAGCTCTGGGAGCTTAGGGGGGCTTCAGGGTTCTTCTTGGAGAAATGAGCAACCATAGGGTGAGTCGTTCAGCCTTCTCCTAATGGTTTGCTATGTAGGAAGGATGCGTGGTTGATCATTCTCCTACTGAGACACAATCATAGGGTGAGTGGTTTAGCCTTCCCCTAGTGATTTTCTGTGTACAGGGTGAGAATTTTAGCCTTCCCCTAGGATACCCCATGGTGGCATGTAGGAAGGATGAGTGGTTCATCCTTCTCCTACTGATTCATCCAAGCCATGCAATCTGGGACTCATGGGAAGTACCTCTCATCTGGCCAATGGGCAGGGAAATGAGGATAGGGACCATAGTACTACTGATGGACGCATCATGTATTACCATACTCCCTATGCTAGGATGATATTGATATGGGATCAATTGGAACTGATTTACGATCAGTAAGAGTGGTATGAGACACTCTCTTTATTTGGAACTAATTTCGGATTTATAAGAGTGGTATGAGACACTCTCTTTATTTAGAACTAATTTCAGATCAGTAAGAGTGGTATGAGACACTCTCTTTATTTGGAACTGATTTCAAATCAGTAAGAGTGGTATGAGACACTCTCTTTATATCTGATTGACTTCGAGTCAGTAGAGGATGGTATGATACATTCTCGATCACTTCTTCTTCTTCATAGTTCAGCAGAGCAATTCAGGGCATTGCAATGATGGCAGAGATAGTACAGACTAGTAGATGAATTAGAAGATGGAGTTCTCCCTAGTTGAGAGGGAGTGTTAGAATTGGAAACTAGGGCCAAACTCCATGTGAGTCTTCTTATTTATGGAAGTTGATATTTTTCTTGGATTCCTCTCGTCAAGATGTGTAGGATTGATCTAAAGATCATATGATTCCAACATGTATTCATGGAGATATGAATTTATTTATGTTATGTGACAATTCATCAAGGTCAACTAGCAACCAAATTACCCCCATCTATCCTCAACGTTTTATTATAAATAGAAGAGGTTTTCAAGTCATTTTGTACACACACTTCACTCTTGATCTCTCTCCCCTTGTTTTGGGTTTTGGTGGCAAGAGAGATCTAGATGATAAAGCCCTAGATGTAGGAGAAAATGAGATAGTCTGACCATGGTAAAGAAGGATTCTATACATTGTCCTAATAGATATATGATGCGCTAACCGCAGTACAAACTAGGAGTTGAATTTCTTGTTCAGTTGTGCACTAATCCACTATCAAGGGAGGGCTAATGCTTCCCTAAACACAATGTTAAAGGAAGAGTCATAGCCGCAGCCTTGGAGGAGCCATAGCTACTATAAAATGTGACTTAGCCATAAGCCTTATATGTTTTCCTAAAGGGATTAAATCACAGTGAAGAGAGGTTGCTTCACTGTCCCAAAATAAAGCTCTTCATCACAACAAGGAGGCTTTCATATGTTGTCAAAGGAAGCTCCAAAAGATCCCTAGCTGCAGTCTTCTATTCACAACTAAGACTTAGTCAAAGAGAGCCTAAATGAACCCCTAATCCGCAATAAGAAAGAGACTCAATACACAGTACTAAAGGACGTGTTTTAGGTGGTGCTCAAGTAAGGAGACCTAGCACGTCTTAGCCACAGTCTTGAAGCCTAGCCTCGTTGAAGGGAGAAGTCTCTACAACTATCTTATGAGGAGGACCTATACGCTGTCAACAGAGGTTCTAACCAGCAGTTAAGGAGGGCTCTACTATGCTAGCTAGAGGAACTATAAACAACTATAAAGGAAGGCTTCACAGTTATGATGAGGTCCTAAGTTACAATAATGAGAGACCCCAATCCACTGATGGGAAGAAGCCCTAATATCATATCGATACTTGAAGGATCAACATAGTATTTAAGTGGCAACATGATGATGACAACATTGTGACTGAAACTGTTCTTGAGGACTGTTTATAAGATTGGTAACCTACAGTCATATTATACTAATGAAATCTATCCTAGACCAAAGTTCAGATCAACACACTCAGATTGAGTCAAGTCCTTGTAGAAATTATACTACTACATTAATATTATTTGTTGACTGAAGATCAGAGGCCAGACTTGCTACTGGGATAGGCCACAGGCCATAGTTAGTAGCAAAGGTATTGACTTGAAAGCGTGACAATGGCGGAGCTACACCTCGAAGTCATGCATTGGTAATTGTGTGAAGGAAGAGGATTGAATGTTGATGCCATATCTCATAAAGAAGTTATAGCTAGTGCAGCAAGTAGTTATCAGTGTTTTTGGGAGCTGTATTGGGTCAAGGGTTGACCATGTTCAGCTCAGTTTAATGAGCATCCTATTGGTGCCATATGGATGAACTTTAGAAGAAGTTTCTCTCTAGTTTGACCAACATTGACTTCTCTGGTCAAGGGTTTTCTACTGTTGTCATAAATATCAGTTTTGTATATTTGTACTACCTCTCTGCTGAACTATTGAAGATCATAAGAAGATTTGATCAAGGGTTTCCCCGCACTAGGGTTTGTCCCTGATTGGTGCCAAATCTAGTGTCCTCTTGTCCTAGCTTGTTTTCTGCGATTTATGTTTATGTTTTATCTGCATTTTACTATCATGGTAAATGTGATTTCTAATCTAGAATTGATAGTGAGTCAATATGGAAAATTGAAGTAAATTTTCTCTAAGCATAGAACATAGCTAAAATTAACAATAACCTTTTGAGTGTTATTATTGATTGAGTTCTGTACCTCTTGAATTGGAATTGGGTTAGGTAGCTAAATCGAAACTTTGAGTTTTCTTCCAAGTCTGGGTACTTGTCTATGATTTTTGGCACATATGCAAGCCTTGAAAGTGTGAGAATGCGCAAGAATAAACTCCTGGGATCAATATCCATTTGATTATAAGGACTTCTCTTACATTGATGTCAGAGTGTCACCAAGGAAATTTGGAGATATTGTAATGCAAAGAAACAAACAACCAAATTCCCTTAAAATGAACTTAACTTTCCATATGCCCAAAAGCAGAGGAAATAACTAAGTTGGAATCTGATCCAAGAAAATGCCCCATATTATCATCCTATGCTTAATAATGCTTACAAGGAGATGGGTTGGGTATGTTTTTAAACTCTGTACAATAAAAGGGAATGAATCTAAAGGTAGCCCCAACAATCTGAACAGGCAACAAGATATCAGTTTACCAAGTCAATCTAATAATGTAGCACATATGGACTCATATTGATATTGCTGCCTTGAGTTTACTGGCTATTTCACTTGTCAAAGTGAAGGATATTCCCTTTGATTATGTGTATACAATGGGCCAGGATCTTGAGCACTAAGGAATCAGATGAAATTGCAGCTGGTTTTATCTCTCTAGAGGTAGCATTGGTGTATTCTAGCTGTGTAAGTTTCATTTAATGAGGTTGCAACTTTTCACATATTACAAAAATACATCAACATATGGAAAGATCATAAACAACCATACAAACAGAAATTGTTTTCCATTGAGGTGAACCTATATACCCATCTCAAGGTCCTACAAGGCAAGGACATGGATTGAAAAGAATATATATACTCTTCTCAAAATATTCGTAGCTCTCTAAGTCGTGACTGAGCCTAAAAAACTATACAGTTGCGAAGCATTGAAACCTATATTCTTGTACTCTGTTTTTTCATACGATTAGGACAATAAATAACTATACAAACATATGTGTCCTATTAATAAAATCGATATACCCCTATCAAGGTCTTGTAATGAAAGGGCATCGATTGAGAAGAGTATATATACTCCACACAAAATATTCCATGTTTTCAGAGTTGTAGCTGAGCCTCAAAAACTGTGCATTGAAGTTTTTTCTCTACAAATTACACACCATATAGATAGCCCTTGAGAGCATAAAGCTACAGACAAAATTTCAGCAAAGTCGGTTGGAGGAGAAACTATGATGTAAAAGATATCAAATTTGGTGTTGAATCCAGAGCTGCAATGATGCAAGGTGTGGAATAATTGGCAAGGTGAAACAGTAGCTGATAGTTCTGAAACTAGCACTGGTACTGGCACTAGAGAGGATACAGAAGCTAAAACTAACATACATGAAAATTTGTCGATTGAAGTGCCCTACAATTTCTACAACCTTTCAACCTATGTTTTCTGCAGGGAAAAAGTGTAATCAAAGAGAGACAGAAGAAAATTTTTCATCATTCACCTATTGGAGATGATAATAATTTATTCAAAGAGCTATTTTTAAGAAAACAAATAGAAATAGAAAACAAATACCTGTTTTAGGAAAAACTATGGAAGATCAGCCTCACAGAAAAAATGGTAGTAAATGCAGAGCTTGTAAACCTGTCTTGGCGGTCCGGAGGAGTTGTTGATAGAAGCGCCTCACCTGTTAATGATACATGGTACTCCCCGACCATATTGGATTTAATGTGTGCACTAGTTGTGTGTACCAGTTAATGCTCCTCAAAGCATGGATTATCTATTTGCTCAAAAGTTTTCCAAATTGTTGAACACCAAATATTTAGAGCGCCACTTGAAATTTTCAATTTTCCCACAAAAATCTTTGAAAAGTCTCCATCATAATATTTTTTAAATGTTCATTTTCCAGCAATTCTATTAATTGGCACTTTTATTTTATTAATACAAACCATATAATATCAACTCACATTTGCATCCTATAAATTATATAAACTCACATTTGCATCCTATAAACTATTCACCTTAGAGGCACTGGGAGGTGGTTTTGTACCATGTCAAAAGTTTATATTATTACTAAGCCTTAAAAACCACACGTAGGCCCTAGGATGATAATGGTGTTTCTCCTTAGATGATGTCCAAGGCCCCAACAAAAGCCATCCTTGTGGGGCAAAATTATCCTCACATTAACACCCGTACAACATCTATATACCTATGGTTTATAATGATGGAAAATAGTGCACCCCATCACCTAATTGTGAAAAAATCCCCAACTAACCTAGATGCCATGTCAAACATGTCCTTGATATTAGCATATTATCCTACATTATCCATTAGCTCATGGAGATAGAGGGCTCAAGGACTTTAACTTGATGGTTGGGGACTATAGTCCATCGAGAAGTAAAATGTCGGGCTAACTGTATTAAGGACACCTCAAGGTCAACCATCACTAATGCAATGTATTAGTTCTTGGTATATTGACCTATCAAAATGTCACAATATTGGGTAGTAGACATTAGTAAGTAGGACACTAGTCACCAACAAGAAACCTGGATATCGATAGAGTAATGATGTGGTGAGTAGATGTGGACCTAGGGATACCACATGTCAATTGTGTGGTAGTTGATTTGACATGATAACGTCTCATTATGATGTGGCACCAATGTGGGTGATGGGGACGAGACTTTGGGGGTGAACCAAAAATCCCATTTCCCCAATAAATCACTCTGGAGGCTTGTGGGTTATGGGCCCATGAAGCCTATCAGAGATCTCAATCTCTTCTCCCATTCAGAAGACTGCTGAGGCGCCATTGTTACACTTCTTTATCGTGCGGGCTCTTGTAAAAAAAATCATCTTCTTTAATACCTCCCTTAACCATATTGTTCTGAATATTCGTATACCTCTTCTTCATGCTCCTCACCTTTTCGTACAGCTAGGTTTCATGTTGCATTTCACAAGTGCCAACAAATTAAAGCCCATCACTAGTAGCAACAATAGAACCGTGGGAATAGAGTTTACCAAGCTTCTTTTCATCCACTCTAGCGTGAGGAAAATAGGAAAAACCACCTTTCTTACAACCACCATGTGCATCACAGGCTTGGTAATAACTGTATTGCACAGTAATTGAGTTTGAGATCGGATTCCCCACTACCGCCGTCTCTATCTATTTCACCGCCTTCCAAGCAGACAATATCTCCCCCAGGAATAATTAGCAAGCAGCAGCAGCTGCCGCTTGTAAATGTCAATGTGAATGGCATGCCGAGGGACCGACAAACATTTGAATATTATGGAAAAGGAAAACAATTTAAACAAAAATATACACAGAAATAAATTCACAAAGATGCATTATTTACAAACTTGGTTTCAATTTAAGGCATCTCAGCCTTAATCCCGAATTCTACTGCAAATACATTGTATCTCCTTCCTTACACTCTCTCACACACATAGGTTCCTCTTTTTTGATGCCCGAACAAATTCTTAATATCTTGTTATACATACATGGTAGTTTTAACTGAATTTTAACTAAAATTTGTTCACTAATTGAATTTTGTTCACAGTTGGCCTGGTTGTCCATGTGTCTTCTTTCTATAGTTTTTCTTTCCATTAAGTCGCTTGGATGCTCCTACATCAGAATCCCAAGGTACAAAAATTTATGACCTCTTGGTCATATCCATTTCCTTAGCAATTCTACCCACTATTTCACTTCTTCAGTGGAATTGCCTTCATGGTCTTCTGTGAGCTGCAACCAAACCTCTGCAATAACAGGTCCTCTATACTACCAGATGCCTTACCAAGATTCTTTCCTGAGCTTAGTCTTTCAGCATCTCTATGGTTCTCTTCTCTCGAATCAATTGAGCACTCCTACTCTAGGTTTGCTGCAATCTTCTCACCTTCACAAAATAAAATAAAAAGATTACAAGCTTACAAATTTTCAGCAAAATTGTACCTCTTCTTTCTTCGCATGCAAAAACTCCTTTCAGTAGGAAATATTTTCCCACTCTGATACAACTTTATGGGAACAAGGCTTTGGGGGTGAACCAAAAATCCCATTTCCCCAATAAATCACTCTGGAAGCCTATGGGTTATGGGCCCACGAAACCTGTCGGAGATGCCTCTCAATCTCTTCTCCCATTCAGAAGACTATTGAGGCACCATTATTACACTTCTTTATCATGCAGGCTCTTGTAAACAAAAGCATCTTCTTTAATACCTCCCTTAACCATCTTGTTCTGAATATTCGTATACCTATTCCTCATGCTCCTCACCTTTTCATACAATTGGGTCTCAATCTCTTTAGTAGCAGCAGTTTCAGGTTGTGTTTCACCAGTGCCAACAAATTGAAGCCCATCACCAGCAACAGCAATAGAATGATGGGAAATAGAGTTTACCAGGCTTCTTCTTATCCACTCTAGCGTGAGGAAAATAGGAAAAACCACCATTGTTACAACCACCATGTGCATCAGAGGCCTAGCAATAACGGTATCACACAACAATTGAGTTCGAGCTTGGATTCCCCATAGTCGCCGTCTCTATCTGTTTTGCCATGTTCCAAGTAGACAATATCTTCCCCGGGAATAATTAGCGAGCAGCAGTAGCCGCCACCTATAAATGTCAATGTGAATGGCATGCCGAGGGACCAACAGAAATTTGAAGATTATGGAAAAGGAAAACAATTTAAAAAAAAGGATACACAGAAATAAATTCACAAAGACGCATTATTTATAAACTCGGTTTCAATTTAAGGCATCTTAGCCTTAATCCTGAATTCTCCGGCAACTACATTGTATCTCCTTCCTTACACTCTCTCACATGCACAGGTTCCTCTTTCTTGATGCCCGCACAAATTCTTAATATCTTGTTATACATACATGGTAGTTTTAACTAAATTTTAACTTAAATTTGTTCACTAACTGAATTTTGTTCACGGTTGCCCTGGTTGTCCACGTGTCTTCTTTCTCTAGTTTCTCTTTCCATTAAGGTACTCGGATGCTCCTGCATCAGTGGGTCTAGATGACATCGCATACCAATGTGGCAAGTGATGTGGCATGTTGACATGGCAATGGAAGGTTGACTTGGCACCAAGGTGATGTCTAGGTGGTAACCGTATAGTGACGACGTGGATGTTGGGCTTTTGGATGATAAGATATCAGATAATTAGTATCAATGACACTATTTAGCCTCTTCCCGAGGGCCCGATGGCTTGATAACCAAATCATTGGCCTTTCAAGATATCGAGTATTGAGATATTAGGGCTTTAATCAACAAGCTCTTCTATATGTTAGGTGTTGAGTATTGAGACAATAAGTATGTATAGAGCATTAAGTATACTAGGGTGATAGGGGCTTAGTGATCCAGCATATGGATAAGGTAGATGATGGAAAGGTAATTGTGTTAATTGATGAGCCATTGTTTGGTTATGTGAAGACTAAGTAAGCAAGTTTTAAACTAATGTGATATTTCCCAAGTGGTCGATAGTGGATATAATAGCCAAATTAATTGACTAGGTAAGCTACCTTGGAAGTTGATAGGCCATTTTATAATGGTGACATGTGGGCAAAGGGCTGCCACGTGTTTGACAAGAAGAAAATAAATATGTATAGGAGAGAAGTTACAATATAAACTTAAATAATACCAAAGGTCAAATAAAACACCTTTTTTTAGACTATCCAAAATGAGAATTTGTAAAGAAGAAACTAGGATCCCATCTTATTGTTTATATCATTGCTAAAATGAACATGGCATGATTATTCAAAAGCTATCGTAATGGAACCAAAGTTATGTATCATGTGAATAGTTATAGGTAAGAATTCCCATAAATGATCTCGATTACTATGTCACATATTGGAATATTTAATTTCAAAAATAGTTTCAACATCTCTAATAGATCAAATAAATATGACTTTAGGTAGAACTTTTGATGGATTTTACTCATTGTTAACTAGATTTATTATTTCTTTGTGACTGAAGTTGAAAAGTGGAAATACAAAATATTTAATAAATGAGAGTAGATATTATTTCAAGGGTGTTACCAAGTATATTTCTTGAGGTTTTATATGAGACACGTATATATATTGCTAGAAGAATAGAGACTGAAAGATAAAAAAATGTAGCAATAGGCATCAACATATAACATGAAAGATTTCAAACACTTTCCCATGCTAGATATTCCAAAATCTATAGTAGCAGTCAATAGGAATTAACCACTAAAGGGAAATAAACATTGTCCATACAACATATGTGGGGAAAATATTTTCTTTGTAGGTGTTGTATTGAAGTGGCTTGGGAGCTTATACATGGACCATGAACATTATCTTACACCTATTTTGGGAACCCAAGGACTAGTTTTCATCCTTGAAAAATGTTCAAGGGCCTAAGAACCATCCCTTAGATGGTCTCCATGAGCACCACTAGGCCAACTATTCACCTTAGAGGCATTGGGAGGTGGTTTTGTACCATGTCCATAGTTTGTATTATTACTAAGCCTTAAAAACCACTTGTAGGCCCTAGGATGATAATGGTGTTTCTCCTTGGATGATTTCCAAGGCCCCAACAAAATCCATCCTTGTGGGGCAAAATTATCCTCACATTAACACCCATATAACATCTATATACCTATGGTTTATAATGATGGGAAATAGTGCTCCCCATCACCTAATTGTGCAAAAATCCCCAACTAACCTAGATGCCATATCAAACATGTCATTGATATTAGCATATTATCCTACATTATCCTTTAAATCATGGAGATAGAGGGTTCAAGGACTGTCACTTGATGGTTGGGGACTATAGTCCATCAAGAGATCAAATGCTGGGCTCACTGTATTAAGGACGCCTCAAGGTCAACCAACACTAATGCAATGTATTAGTTGTTGGTACATCGACCTATCAAAATGTCACAATATTGGGTAGTAGACATTAGTAAGTAGGACACTAGTCACCAACAAGAAACCTTGATATCAATAGAGTAATGATGTGGTGAGTGGATGTGGACCCAGGGATACCGCATGTCAATTGTGTGGCAGTTGATTTGACATGCTAACGTCTCATTATGATGTGGCACCAATGTGGGTCTAGATGACATGGCATACTAATGCGACAAGTGATGTGGCATGTTGACATGGCAATGGAAGGTTGACTTGGCACCGAGGTGATGTCTAGGTGGTAACCATATAGTTATGACATGGATGTTGGGCTTTTGGATGTTAAGATATCAGCTAATTAGTATCAATGACACTCTTTAGCCTCTTCCCAAGGGATTGATGGATTGATAGCACAACCATTGGCCTTTCATTATATCGGGTATTGAGACATTAGGGCCTCAATCTACAAGCTCATTTGTATGTTAGGTGCTGAGTATCAAGATAGTAAGTATGTATAGAGAATTAAGTGTCCTGCGGGCATAGGGGCTTAGTGATCTGGCAAATGGATAAGGTAGATGATGGAACGGTACCTATGTTAATTGATGAGCCATTGTTTGGTTATGTGAAGATCGAGTAAGCAAGTTTTAAACTAATGTTATATTTCCCAAGTGGTCGATAGTGGATATAATAGCCAAATTAATTGACTAGGTAAGCTACTGTGGAAATTGATACACAATTTTTTAATCGTGACATGTGGGCAAAGGGCTACCACATGTTTGAGAAGAAATAAATAAATATGTATAGGATAAAAGTGACAATATAAACTTAAATAATATCGAAGGTCAAATAAAATACATTTTTTTATACTATCCAAAATGAGAATTTGTAAAGAAGAAACTAGGATCCCATCTTATTGTTTATATCATTGCTAAAATGAACATGGCTTGATTATTCAAAAGCTATCATAATGGAACCAAAGTTATGTATCATGTGAATAGTTATAGGTAAGAATTCCCATAAATGATCTCGATTACTATGTCACATATTGGAATATATAATTTCACAAATAGTTTCATCATCTCTAATAGATCAAATAAATATGACTTTAGGAAACACTTTTGATGGATTTTACTCATTGTTAACTAGATTTATTATTTCTTTGTGACTAAAGTTGAGAAGTGGAAATACAAAATATTTAATAAATGAGAGTAAATATTATATTAAGGGTGTTACCAAGCGTATTGCTTGAGGTTTTATATTATTGCTAGAAGAATAGAGATAAGGAATAATTCCTAAATTCCTTAATTGAAATAAGGAAAAATCTCTACTTTTAGTTCTTTTAATAATTACTAAATTCTTTATATGAAATAATTTTTTATTTGAAAAAAGGAAAAATCTTTACTTTTTTTTTTAACAATTACTAAATTCCTTATTTGACATAAATGAAAAAAATAGAAAGTTAGATTTTTCCCTACATGCATATCAAACTTTTATTTACAATTCCATTCCAAATACCAATTTTTTCTTAAATAAAAAGTATACATGATTTGTCAAAATTTCAGATTTTTCATTTATATCATTTTACGAATTCACAAGCATGATATTTACATGCATGATTTTGTCTGATTTGCACAAGAACAAATCTTCAAATTTACAAGAAGCACAATTTTCTGGTTCAGATTTTTCTCTTTTGGAAGATGAGAGTTCATGTAAAATACAAGTTTTTTCCTACTTTTGATTACCTTTGTGAACTTCTTTTAAGTAGTTTCTGCGATGTCTTTTTAATATACTTTCCTTTTCTGTTAATGAAAAATACTTTTACACAGAATTTGTCCACCTGGGATGTAAGTATTTGCAATTTTCTTAGTTGATATAGGTTGGTTTGATCATTTTGTTGATACATTAATTATCTACTCATACTTCGTTTAATCCTCAAACAATACAATACATATGCACAGAAACAATTTGTGATCGGTTGCGAGTTTGTTGTTAGGACTCTGTCTTCAGTAGCTAGGCCACTATAGGAACTTGTTAATGCTCTTAGTCTACCTCGAGTTTTGAATTATTCTTACTCGGTTTGGCCTCGAATTTATTACTAATGAATTCCCAGATCCTAAATATCCCTAAGCATTAGTATTATTTGTATATTCAACGCCATGGTTTTGTAGACAATACAGGGAAACCTATGTATAGTGTGTGCACCCATCCAGAATCAGAATTTTTTGGATGCATTTCATCCCAGCAAGGGGCGTTGGGATAAAGACATCAATGATGTTTCCCAAAACAATATCATTTTCATCACTATGCCAGAGTCCCCAAACCTGAAGGTAATTTTAGAGACCATGTGGGAGAAGATTGTCCAGAGGAAGAGACCTGAATTTCAGAATGTGGAGGAAGAACATAAAGAGTTGCAGCAACAACTGCTAAGGCAAGCCAAGCCAACTCTGGTGATATTGGATGATGTCTAGTCTCTGGCAAATTTGGAAAAATTGTTATTGGAAGATGCAAGATATAAGACACTTGTGACAACCTGAGATCATTCTACCATCTCGAAAATGACTTCTACTCAGTTTTATGAATTACCATTTCCATTGCTGGATGATGGTGATGCACTGTCGCTTTTCTGCATTTGGGCTTTTGGACATAAATCAATTCCGAGCAGGGTTAAGGTTGATTCCTTTGTTAGGAGATTGCTAGATCTGAATGCACCAAATGATGGTGATGCTTTGTCCCTTTTTGACATTGGGGCTTTTGGACAGAAATCAATTCCAAGCATGGCTAAGGTTGATTCTTTTGTTAGGATATTGCTAGATCTGAATGTGCCAATTGTGATTTTGAATCAATATATAAATACTGCAACTATTTTTTAACATCCAGCTCAACATTGTTTTGCATTTTTTCCCCTTTTGTCATAGGGATTTACATTCATTCTTTGTCTTCTCCAATGTTTTATTGAATGCAACCATTTCCTTTTGTGAAAGGAAATTCAAAGAGCCATTAAGAACTTATTTCACTAGTTCATATGGTTTTATAGACAATACAGGGAAACCTATGTATAGTGTGTGCACCCATCCAGAATCAGAATTTTTTGGATGCATTTCATCCCAGCAAGGGGCGTTGGGATAAAGACATCAACGATGTTTTCCAAAACAATATCATTTTCATCACTGTGTCAGAGTCCCCAAACCTGAAGGTAATTTTAGAGACCATGTGGGAGAAGATTGTTTGGAGGAAGAGACCTGAATTTCAGAATGTGGAGGAAGCACATAGAGAGCTGCAGCAACAATTGCTAAGGCAAGCCAAGCCAACTCTGGTGATATTGGATGATGTCTGGTCTCTGGAAAATTTGGAAAAATTGTTATTTGAAGGTGTAGGATATAAGACACTTGTGACAACCCGAGATCATTCTACCATCCTGAAAATGACTTCTACTCAGCTTTATGAATTGTCATTGCCATTGCTAGATGATGGTGATGCTCTGTCCCTCAGCTTTATGAATTTCCATTGTTGGATGATGGTGATGCTCTGTCCCTTTTCTGCGTTTGGGCTTTTGGACAGAAATCAATTCCAAGCACAACTAAGGTTGATTCTTTTGTTAGGAGATTTCTAGATCTGAATGCATTGAATGATGGTTATGCTATGTCTCTTTTCTCCGTTTGGGGTTATGGACAAAAATCAATTCCAAGAATGGCTAAGGTTAATTCTTTTGTTAGGAGGTTTCTAGATGTGAATGCGTTGATTGTGATTTTGAATCAATATATAGATACTGCAACTATTGTTTAACATCCAGCTCAACATTGTTTTTCGTTTTGTCCCATTTTATCATAGGATTTACATTCATTCTTTATCTTCTCCAATGTTTTATTGAATGCAACCATTTCCTTTTGTGAATGGAAATTCAAAGAGCCATTAAGAACTTATTTCACCAGTTCATATGGTTCTATAGAGAATACATGGAAACTTATGTATAATGTGTGCTCCCATCCAGAATCAGAATTTTTTGGATGCATTTCATCCCAGAAAGGTGCGTTGGGATAAAGACATCAATGATGTTTTCCAAAACAATACCATTTTCATCACTATGTCAGAGTCCCCAAACCAGAAGGTAATTTTAGAGACCATGTGGGAGAAGATTGTCCCAAGGAAGAGACCTGAATTTTAGAATGTGGAGGAAGCACATAGAGATATGCAACAACAACTGGTAAGGCAAGCCAAGCCAACCTTGGTGATATTGGATGATGTCTGGTCTCTAGCAAATTTGGAAAAACTATTATTTTAAGGTGTAGGATATAAGACACTTGTGACAACCCGAGATCGTCCAACCATCCCAAAAATGACTTCTACTCAGCTTTAGGAATTGCCATTTCCATTGCTAGATGATGGTGATGCTATGTCCCTCGGCTTTATGAATTGCCATTGCTCGATGATGGTGATGCTCTGTCACTTTTCTGCGTTTGGGCTTTTTGGACAAAAATCAGATAAAAATCAGACTTGAATTGAAAAAAGAAGGAGTTGCAGCTCATAGGTGAGTACTGCACCTGGAGACTACACTCAAACAAAGAGAACTCTCTCCGTACACTCTACCTTCATCAAATGAACAATTACATCATTAAGTACATTACTAGAGATCAAGAAGTTGCAACCAAACTCCTAAACTCTAGGAACAAATCCTAAATTAAGGAGATACGTTACAACTTGTGTAACCATTTCTCCATTAATAAAAATAATATTAATTATTTTCAACTCCCCCCCTTAATGGAGAAAGGATTATCCTGAACTCCTAGCATCCCTCTAAACAATTCAAACTTTACACGCCCAAGAGGCTTAGTAAAAATATCAGCCATGTTATCACACGTTTTAAAATATTCAACACATATCTCTTTTGACTGTTGTTTCTCTCGAACAAAATGAACTTTAGTATCGATATGCTTGGTATTTTTATGAAAGACTAGATTGTATGCAAGCTTGATGGTACTTTGGTTGTCAGTTTTGATAATAGTTGATTCTTTCTACTCTTCTCCTGCATCGTTGAGAAGTCTTCTCAACCAGATAGCTTCACATGTGGCTGCAGACAACGCTTGGTACTCATCTTCACATGAAGATAGAGCTACAATGTGCTGCTTTTTGCTGCTCCATGCTATGACCCCAGATCCAATGCTGAATGCGTAACTTGTGATAGATCTTCGATCATCCAAGTTACTTGCCTAATCAGAATCTGAAAAACTTGCTAGAATAACATCAGAAGTGTCAGTGTACAAAATGCCATAATTACTAGTACTACTAAGATGCCACAACGCACTTTTTACTGCGACCCAGTGACTTTCGAGTGGTTTTGACATGAACTCGCTCAACACAGTAACATAATATGCCAAATATGGTCTAGTTGTAGTCAGATATATGAAACTACCAACTAGCTGTCTGTACATGGTAGCATCCACCTCTTTAGTACCGTCGTCACTGCTCAACTTTAAGTTCTGCTGTAATGGTGTTGCTGCTGATCTGCACTGCTCCATTCTGAACCTTTCCAGCAAGCTTCTGGCATACTTCCCTTGAGTAAGAAAAGTTTGTCCAGAGTCTTTCCATACCTCCAATCCCAAGCAATAATGAAGGTTTCCGAGATCTTTCATCTCAAACACTTGTGACATCTGCTGTTTGATTTCTTTGATCAGATTGTTAGCATTCCCTGTTATGATCATATCATCTACATACAAAGAAATCAAAATAATTTGCCTCTGTTTATTAAACTTGGTATACAGATTTGGATCATTCAAGCTCCTATGAAAGCCATGCTGTACAAAAAATGAGTCAATTTTCTCATACCACGACCTGGGTGCCTGTTTTAAACCATAAAGTGCCTTTTTCAATTTACACACAAGATGTTCCTGCCCCTTTTTCACAAAACCTTCAGGCTGTACTAAATAAATTTCTTCCTTCAAGTCACCATTCAGAAATGCAGACTTGACATCTAGCTAGTGTAGCTACCATTTGTGTTTTGTTGCTAAGGTGATGAAAACGAAGTCTGGGTGATCTCCGTTTTCAGTATTTTCCTACAGCTCGATCCTGGGACCTGTGGGTTATGGGCCCACGAAGCCATTCTGAGACTTCTCAGAGTCTTCTCCACGAATTTACTCAGTAGTCGTTCCTTTCTGGAACTGAATCCGCGTTCCTTTCTTGAACCGATTTTGCGTTCCTTTCTTGAATGTTAGGCTAAGAATAGTACACTGGCGTGAACATCCTCAACACACATGCTCGCCTTCATAGTCTAGAGCTGAACGTTCAAGGTAAGTGCAGGTACCGTGGGTGGCGTGCTCTGGTCCTTTGACGGGGCAATCTTGTGCGCAGAACCATGGGCTACACCGAACCCTGTTTTCTTTTTCATTTTCTGGAAACTCTGCTCTGTTCCGCCATCTTCATCGGCGTCATTGTTCTCCAGTTGCTCTTGTTGGTGTAATAAATAAAGGTCTACTTGCTCTCTAATGAAGGCCTTCTTGCTCGTCAAATCAACTCCAAGTTTGTCTTCCAGCGTACGCCGAATGCTCGCAGTCGTGGTAGTCATTAAGTCCACAGTCTGCCGAATTTCTTTCAGGAACTCTGCGATTTCTTGCTTGGAAATCATCCTGGTTTTAGTGTTTTATTTGGGTGTCAAAACCACTGGACATGAATTCCTCTTTCAGTGCCTCTGCGAGTGAATCACACGGCTCCTCTGCCCATCGATCATGGCTTCAAAAAAAAAACAAGAACGCCGACAAACAATCCAGGCAAAAACATGCATAGACACAAGTTCACAATGAAACAGTTCCATATAAATTCACACAAACACATTTTTTATAATTTACAAAGTCAGGTTACAATATAAGGCATCTCAGCCTTAATCCATAATTCCTCAAGCGACTACATTTTTCCCCTCTCTCGTAGGCACCAATTTTCCTATTCTCGTCTTCTTGATTCTCTCAAGAATCCTACAGTTTTTATTACACATGCATTCAGTTTTAACTGATTTTTTAACTAAATTTAGTTCCTTGAACAGAATTTAGTTGTGGCTGGCCTGGGTGTCCACGTGATCGTCCACTTGTCTTCTTCTCTAAATTGTTTCCATTGACATGTCAGGATGCTCCTGCATCATAAGGAAATTAGCATTCCAATGGTGTTTAATTTGGCTACAGGAGCAAAGGTGTCATCGAAATCTATTCCCTCTTTCTGTGAGTAACCCTTTGCTACCAGTCTAGCTTTAAGTTTCTCTATACTCCCATCTGCATTTATTTTTGGTTTATACAGCCATTTGCATCCTATGGGGGTTCTACCTTCAAGCAATTCAACCAAATCCTAAGTATGGTTTCTATTTATTGATTCTATTTCCTCATACATTGTAGCCCTCCATGCATCAGATTTACTTGCTTCCTCATAATTTGCAGGTTCTACAATGTTTACAATCTTTGACATTAATGCATAATCTTTCAATTTAGATGATAATAAAGTCTTCCTACCTGATCTCCTTGGTAGGGGACTTACCTCAATTCTATCTATTTCAACCTTTTCTGGGCTTGCATCTTCATTGATTACATTGTCTGTTACTTCTTCTTCTTGTTTCTCCTCCTGATCTTCATCTTCCTCACTGTTTTCTTCCATTAGCAATGGAATGTGCTAGTCACTGTTAGAGTCATTCTTTCCTTCTTCAACCTGTTCATGAAATATGACATCTCTGCTTGCAAAAACATTGTGAGTCACATGATTAAATAACTTATATGCCTTGAACTGAGTGCCATATCCAAAAAATATACATTTTAGGGCTTTAGGATCTAACTTCTTCCTATCTTCCTTAGGTATATGAGTATAAGCTTTTGACCCAAATATTCGTAAGTGACTCACTGCTGGTTTGAATCCAAACAATGCTTAAAAAGGGGTTTTGAAGACTAGACATTTAGTAGGACTCCTATTATTTAAATACACAGCAATGTTAATAGCTTCTGCCCAAAGACTATTTGATAGACCCTTACCTTGAAGCATGCTCCTTACGCACTCCACAAGAGTTCTGTTTTTCCGTTCCGCCACTCCATTCTGCTGTGGAGTGTGGGGCACTGTAAACTGTTGCACAATCCCATGATGCTTGCAGAAATCCATGAACTCTCCCAACCTGTATTCTCCCCCTTGATTTGAGCGGAGAATTTTTATCCTTTTCCCTGTCTGGTTTTCAACCATGGATTTAAACTCTTTAAAATACTGAAAGGCTTGAATCTTTTTACTCAAAAAGTATATCCATGAAAATCTAGTGCAATCATCTGTAAATAAGAGAAAGTAATATGCTCCTCCTAATGACCTGGTTTGCATAGGTCCACAGATGTCTGTATGCACCAGTTCTAAAATGTCTCTTTCCTTTCTATTAACATGCAAAGGGAACTCTTCTCTATGCATTTTCCCTAATGCACATCCATCACAATCCAGCTTAACATTATGGAAAATAGGGAGTCCATCAACCATACCTTTTCTCTGAAGTAGAATGAGGTCTTGCAGATTAAGATGGCCGAATCTCTGATGCCAGAGATTTTCGGCTGTCGATCCAGCTGCAACCATTGCTTGCTGTGGCATACTCTTCACATCTAGTCTGTACAGGCTCCCCACGCGCACTCCTGTTGCAACTGTTTCCATCTGGCTATCCTTAATGACACAGTTAGTCTTAAAGAATTGAACTTGCATGTCCTGATCAGTAATCATTGAGACAGAGACCAAATTTTTCTTAATTCCTGGAACATACAATACATTTTTGAGGTGTCTAATGTCACCGCTAGGTAATTTTACAGGAATGTCACCATATCCTTTGATCTCATGTCCACTATCATCTCCTAAATAGATTTTCGACCCACATGAAGTTTCTTCAAGAAATTCAAACCAATCCTTCTTACCAGTCATATGTGAGGATGCGCCCGAGTCAACATACCATATGTCGTCCTCATCTCCCTTTGAAGCTGAAAGGGCACGATCGACTATAAATAGTCAAAGTTCGTGGCTATGATCCTCTTCTTCCTTAACAAAGTAACCCTTATGTTTTCTCTGTTTGTTTCTTCCTTCGTCAACTTGCCTCTTATAACAATCTTTAATCTGATGTCCAGGTTTTCCACAGTAAAAACATTTTTGGCTGGAAAAATTATTAGCAGACATACCTTTAAACGGTCTCTTCTGAAATGTGTTGGCTCCTTTCTACTATTGCTGCTGCAGTTTTTGATGCTGCTTCCCTCTATACTGTCTCCTTTTTGCCATCAGAGCAAGGTCATTGCTTTGTGATTTCAAATTTTTTCGTCGCTCTTCTTCCTGTATCAAAATCCCTGTCAGCTCTTCAAATGAAGGGGCTTTCTCCCTTGCTAACAGCCCTGTGATAAACATCTGGTATTCGTCAGTCATTCCGTTCAACGTGATCGTGACCAGATCTAAATCGAAAACTTTCTCTTCGATATCTCCCAATTTGTCCTTCAGGTCTTTGACTCTAGCATTGAATCCAACAGCAGACTCATTCTCCTCCATATTCAATGAAAATAGCTTGCCTTTGAGTGACAAGACACTGTTTGTATTCTGCATTTGGTATAGGTTCTTGATCGTCGTCCAAATGTCAGTGGCCGATTTACAATCTCTAATATGTGGGATAACATTGTCCTTGACGGACATCTTCAATATGACCTTTTCTTTTGTCTCCCTTTTATACAAATCTTGTTCTTGTGTGGCTGATCCTGATCTCAGCTCATTTCCTATAACGATCGACCATGCATTTGCACTTTCAAGTAAAGTCTGCATCTTGAATTTCCAGTTGGAGAAATTCAATCCATCAAGTTTGTCAGACTCGTGGAGATACGATTCTATACTGTTATTCATATTGGATTGATTAAATTTCTGATCCTCTGATGAATAAGTCTATCCAACTGTACACTTTTAGGATACACTAAAAAAATCACCACATACCAGATTCGAACCTCTCTTTTGCTGAGAAAAAAAAAATTGTATCTTCAATGAGCCACCACCAGGAAAGTCCGATCTGCTGCCACCAAACAGATCCGGAACTCTAATGTGCCACCACTAGGAAAATCCGATCTGTTGCCACCAATTAGATCAAGAACTCCAATGAGCCACCACCGGGAAAGTCCGATCTGCTGCCACCGAACAGATCCGGAACTCCAATGCACCACCACCAGGCAAATTCGATCTACTGCCACTGAGTAGATCAAGAACTCCAATGTGCCACCACCAGGCAACTCCGATCTGTTGCCACAGAACAAATCTGAAATTTCAAAGTGCCACCACTGGGCAAGGCCGATTTGCAAAAAATTGCAGATTTTCCAAAGAGAAAGAGGCTGGCGCTTCTCGACGGCAAAATACCTGTGCTGAAAACAAAATCGACGCGTCTCACGAAATTGGCCAGATTAAGGATTGATTTTCCACACCAATAGCACTTTCTGGCACGCTGGCGCTACTATCTCTCTCAAAACCACGCCAAATGGCATGACTGTTCCTAAATAAACAGTGCCAAACGCTCTATATGCTTAAAAATGGCACGACTATTCGCGACGAAACCGCGCCAACACTTTCTTCTGCTCAGAGATGATCAGTCATCTGAGACTTGTGCTTCAGGTGTTGCTGCAGTCCACCTGATTATACGAATGCTTCTATATACTCCACCGCCACTATAGTTATGTAATCAATGATATATCCTAAAAAAAATTAAGGCTGTCCCTACTCTGTGCTCCGATACCAAGATAAAAATCAGACTTGAATTGAAAAAAGAAGGAGTTGCAGCTCACAGGTGACTACTGCACCTGGAGACTGCACTCAAACAAAGAGAACTCTCTCTGTACACTCTACCTTCATCAAATGAACAATTACATCATTAAGTACATTACTAGAGATCAGGAAGTTGCAACCAAACTCCTAAACTCTAGGAACAAATCCTAAATTAAGGAGATACGTTACAACTTGTGTAACCATTTCTCCATTAATACAAAATAATATTAATTATTTTCAACTAAATCAATTCCAAGCACAGTTAAGGTTGATTGTTTTGTTAGGAGATTGCTAGATTTGAATGTGCTGATTGTGATTTTGAATCATATGTAAATACTGCAACTATTTTTTAACATCCAGCTCAACATTGTTTTTCATTTTGTTCCATTTTCTCATAGGGATTTACATTCATTCTTTGTCTTCTCCAATGTTTTATTGAATGCAACGATTTCCTTTTGTGAATGGAAATTCAAAGAGCCATTAAGAACCTATTTCGCTAGTTCATATGGTTTTATAGAAAATACAGGGAAATCTATGTATAGTGTGTACACCCATCCAGAATTAGAATTTTTTTGATGCATTTCATCCCAGTAAGGGGCGTTGGGATAAAGACATCAACGATTTTTTCCAAATCAATACCCTTTTCATCACTGTGTTAGAATCACGAAACCTGAAGGTAATGTTAAAGGCCATGTGGGAGAACATTTTCCACAGGAAGAGACATGAATTTTAGAATATGGAGGAAACACATAGATAGCTGCAACAACAAGTGGCAAGGCAAGCCAAGATAACTCTGCTGATATTGGATGATGTCTCGTGTCTGGAAAATTTGGAAAAGATGTTATTTGAAGGTGTAGGATATAAGACACTTGTGAAAACCCAAGATCGTTCTACCATCCCAAAAATGATTTCTACTTAGCTTTATGAATTTCCATTGCCATTTCTAGATGATGGTGAGGGTCTGTCCCTTAGCTTTATGAATTTCCATTGCTGGATGATGGTGATGCGTTGTCCCTTTTTTGTGTTTGGGCTTTTGGACAGAAATCAATTCCAAGCACGACTAAGGTTGATTCTTTTGTTAGGAGATTACTATATCTAAATGTGTTGAATGATGGTGATGCTCTATCCCTTTTCTACGTTTGGGCTTTTGGACAGAAATCAATTCCAAGCATGACTAAGGTTGATTATTTTGTTAGGATATTGCTAGATCTAAATGCGCCGATGTATCCCCCACCCCCTCTTTTTTTCCTTTAATTTAATTATTAAAATTAAAATTTTTATGTTATAGATTGGTTCATGTAGAAAGAACCTGGTAGTCTAGGTTTAAAAGAGCTTCCAACATCTATTGGAAAACTTGGGAAGCTAGAATATATGGACATTTCTTTATGTGAGTTCTTGAAAGAACTTCCTGAGGAAATAGGGCAGCTGAAAAAACTCGAGGAGCTTGACATGAGAGAGTGTTCTTGGTTGAGGAAGCTGCCTAAATCAGTTGGAGGGCTGAAACCTCTAAAGCATGTTATATGTGATGAAAAGATTGGGCAACAATGGAATCCTCTTAAGATTTTTTCTGCTACTATGGATTTTAGAGTTGAAATTATAGAAGCACACTTCAGCTTGGATTGGCTGCAAGCACACTTCAGTTTTCATTTGTTCTACATGTTTTTTTAAAGAGTTAATGTTTTTCTAATATTTAAAAAAAAATTATTAATAAATTTAAATTTAACATGGATTTAAATTAGTTTTTATTATAAATAATGTTTATATGTATATATGCTTTTATGTTGAGAGTAACAGTTTGGTAGGAAGAGATATAATAAATAGTAAAAAATTAACTAAAAATAATAAATTTATTCAATTGATTTGTTAATATAATTATAAATAATATTTTTAATAAAAAAACATAATATATTTATCAATTTGAAATAAATTTAAATAATAGTAATTTATATATAATATTTTAGAATATATAATTAATTAAGATCATTGATGTGCTTCTGGAAATGAGCAATAAGTTTGTCACGATTGTCAAAAATCATTTTTTTGAATTTGAAACTTTTAAGATATAACCCCACATACTCATTGTGCAGATTTGTGCCCCTGATATAAGAGAGAATAAATGCACCAGGATGTTCATGTTAAATAGATAAATAATATGGAATTCTTGTTGGATTTTCAAATTTTTCTTTCGGCAACACATTATCAAACTTTGCTTTTGTGCCCCTTCTAAATTTCCTATAAGCAAGGATTTCCTTCAGATTGCTCACAAGCAGGTCCACATATATATCAATGACCTCCTCAAGATCTTCAAAAGTGTCTTCCCCAATCGATAGTGTTTTCCCAAGATGAAGGTAAGTGTCTTCCCAAATGATAGTGTTTTTTTTGCTAGCTTAAAAAAATTTACCCACATATTTGTTGATTTGGTTACTTTGTATTTAACTTTGGCATAACCATTTTGGTTGTTTTGAATGAAAAACAACAAAACCTTAATTTGTTTTTAAAATCTCTTTCAATATTTTTTATTTTCATTTTATTTTTAAATTGACTACACAAATCCATTATATATATATATATATATATATATAGATATAGATATAGACATAATTTTAGAATAAGAAAAAAATGCAATTATGTTAAAACCCTCAAACCTTATACCAATATTTGAACTTGTAATTTCAAAAATATGTTATTTTTAACTTTAAAATTTCTCACCACGATATGAAATGTGTGAGATATCTAATGAAACTCTAAAATTTATTTCAAATATTTCTATTTGATATTCACATGTCTTTCATATAAAATTCTTATTCATCTAATATTTGTTTTTTCTCTTAGGAGATTTCTAAATTCAACTATATTATTATTATGAAATTATGATTCACTTAAAATTTATTTTAAAATATGAAACAATTTCTTGAATTTAATTTCAATTTCTTGACTCATTATTAATGGTTTTTATATTAATTTTTTAACTAATTATAGAATATCTTAATGTTGTGTTTTTTTTTTGTAAATTAATACTTTATATTACTAAAAAATGTTCATATATACATGGTTGTAGCATATATCCAACAAAGGATTTCTTTGTGTATTTATTAGGCTACCAAGGTCCAAAAGACTAGAACTTTCCTAAATAAATTTTGCTCCGAAAATAGGCCATGTAACTAGATCTAGATTACAAAATCCCTTATTATTGGGCTATCCAAGCCATACATGACAGAGAACTAAAAAGTGACAAGAAAGAGAATCATTCAGACTCAGAAAATGAAATGGTAATTGGGTCTCGGACACTCGATCCTAGAGGTGCAACAATGTTAGAGTCACATTATAAGTGTCCCTCCACATGGGCAAGCCTTGCATCTAACCTATCTAGGGTGAAGTGTTGGTTCCTCAACATTGTTTTAATGTCTTCCAAGGAGGTAAAGACATTATACCTCTCAAACTATTTGTCCTTAAAAACCAACATCAACAGAGTTTTCATCTTCCAATGCAATTTTCCACTAAGTTCAAATACTTCTTCTTTCATCCCCTAGTGTGACCAAGGTCTAAATCCAAGTAGATACCTCATTCATAATTTTAGAATATGAGTGCATTGCCTCTCCACCCCATCTTGGGTTTCAAGCTAGCAAATTTCTCTTCTTGTCTCAGGTGGCACAACATTGAAACACGTAGTATGATCATCTTGGGTAAAAAGCGTCGTTCTATGCTGGCCTTTCAGGATGTTTCCCCCCACTCCGCCTACAACACATGTGTTGCCTAGGCAACATGAAGGAAATAAAGGGGTCACACCTATAGCAATTGTTATAACTTACATGACCTGTAAAGAAATAGGAGAATATACCAACCACAACTTCCTCAGGGCTTTGACACCACCATAGAAATTCATCACCTAGACTCATCAAACAGACCAAGCTGCTTGAAGGGATCACCATCTCAACCCCCATTGAAGTGGATACCCCAACATTAGAACCCACATACCCCAATACAATTAGCCAAAAACAAAGCCACGAGTTTCCTAGAGGGAACACTTTACAGTAAACTCTCTAAATTAGGATATACTAGGAGTGTGAAGAGATACTTAACTAGACCATTAAAGAAGTCAAGTACAAACATTCCAATACCAAACTTTCTCAACACATACATCAAAGAAACCAAGTTGAGACAGCTAGAGAACAAACACAAATGTTGCTGACAACCCTCCCAATCTACAGACATGATTCCATTGCCCAATGACCCATGAAGTGTTGGGAACATTCTCTATCAATTTATCATTACTGGATTCTACGTGTGGAATATTGTTGTCTTGAAAAGTAGGTTTATCAATAATCTAAGGAATTTGTGGGGGTGTGAGAGAAACATTTTTTATTGTGCTTGTGAAGACTGCTATGGAGGGAATCATAGAGAATAATGTTGGATGGATGGTGCTAGCCTCTGTCTAGTGCTACCCTCTGTCTGGACTTGATTTCCATCAGCTGCTTGCTCTGGGTCAGCCAATTCTGTACCCACTCCCATTGAACTTGTAAACAAGCAGTTGTTCCCATTTATTGTAGACTCATTGCCCACCACATCTTGTCTAGTGTCTTCTGACGTTGAACTGGCCTAAGTTTTTTTCCTTTTGAACCTGCATGTACAAAAATCACATCAATAATATCACCACTGCAGTATAATTAGAACAAATGTAATTGAAAGAAGGTATGTTTTCATTAAACAGGAACAAACTTAATTTAAAAAGGTATGTTTACATTCAACAGGAACAAATGTAATTGAAAAAGGTATTTTTGCATTCAACAGTAACAAACTTCAAGGCCATATCTCCTAAAGCCCCCAAAGTATGGTTGAAAGATGGGGAGCTTGCAGTAACAACAGGAGATGAACAATCTTGTACAGGTGAAAGAGGAGACACCATAGGAGATGATCCTAACTTCATCTCTTATGTGTGCTCAAATTTCACTTCAGATATTGAGCTTATTGCTTGACTTGAGACCATTCTTGCTCAAAAAAACATCAAAATGCAGTGACTATAACAAATATGTGCTATCATCAAACATTTTAGAGTAATTCACAGTACTCCCTAGCCATTCCTGAGAGCAGAAGAGCTTGAATTCATATTCAAGAAGACCCAGAATATTACCAAAACAAAATAACGTATAATTTATTAATCCAAAAAATTAATTCCCATTAAAAAAATTAGTAATTATGATAACATAAATGTTGGCGACCCTACGATCCCTCGGCCTACGTCAACATCAACAGCCAACAACCCTGATTTTTCTTTTCCTCCGAGCTTCGTCTCCACCCGTTCAATTTTCACACCTGCCTTAGACATGCGTGGGGGCCATGTGTCCTCTTATGATTTAACCATATTTTACCTATTCCATTTTCAGTTTGCTTCCCGACCAAATTCGGCTTTGGTTGAACCAGACAATACACGTCAGCTTTAGGGGACCATGTGGCCATCGATTAGATCAAAAGATGATGAAGTTCAGACCACAAAACCTCCCAAACCTAAATACCAAACCTTTGAATTGCTACCACCTGCATTTATCTTTCATTCTATAGAGCTTCAGGGCAACACACCCAAGGTGTTGAATTTCCACCTTTGAATTTTCCGATTGGCCTTGTATAATAAATATCAAGACACTTTTATTTGACAGGTGTTTATATTCTTCCCCACGACAAAGTATTGAGGCGTAAAATGTGAGATCAACTGTAAAATGTGGGTCCAATGTTGTTGGAATTATACTTGTGTTTGTGTTAAAAGTAAATCTAACATGAGCTAGATTTCTTTCACCCTACCATGTTGTTATGTGCTTGTGTTTTTTCTATAGGAAAATCTAGCATGGGTTAGATTTCCTTCACCTTGCAATGGTGTTTTCAGCAATGTGTTTGTGTTTGTGCAAAAAATAAATCTAGCGTGTGCTTGATTTATGTTGTGATGTAATGTTGTGCTAGAATAAAATCTAGCACTTGTTAAATTTTTCACCTTGTGATATTCTTATTGATAATGCTTATGTTTGTGCTAAAAGGAAACCTAGCTTGTGCTATATTTATTCCAAAATGTGATGTTGTTATTGGAATTTGGTTGTTTGCACCAGAAATAGATTACCATGTGTTACATTTCCTTCACCTTGTAATGTTATTGTTGGCAATGTGTTTGTGATAGAATAAAATGTAGCGAGCACTAGAATTTTTTTTATCTACAATATTGTTGTTGGCAATTTGTTTGTGTTTGTGCTAAAATTAAATCTAGCATATGTTAGATTTATTTCACAATGCAATGTTGTTATTGGAAATTTATTTTCTATTTTTGATAAAGGAAAATCAAGCAAGTGGTAGACTTCCTTTGGCCTATAATATTGTTGTTCACAATATGTGTGCTTTTGTTCTAGAAGTAAATATAACATGTGCTAGAATTCTTTTAGCATGCAATGTTGTTATGGTCTTGTATTTGTGCTAGAAGGAAATATAGCACATGTTAGATTTAATGTACCTTTAAATTTTATTTTTGATAAGGTGTTTATATTTTTGATAGAAGAAAATCTATCATGTGCAAATTTGATTTTACTTTGCAATGTTGTTCTTGGCAATATAATTGTGGTTGTGCTAAAAGTAAATCTAACATGTGTTGAATTTCTTTAATCCTACAATTTTGTTATGTGCTTGTGGTTGTGCTAGAAGAAAATTTAACACATTCTAGATTTCTTTTGCCCTGCAGTGTTGTTGGAAACATGCTTGTGTTTGTGTTAGAAGTAAGTCTAACAAGCACTAGATTTGTTTGAAGCTATAATGTTGTTATGTGCTTATTTGTGCTAAAGGAAATCTAACACTCGTTAGATTTATTTCATCTTGCAATGTTGTTATTAGCAATGCACTTGTATTTATGATAGAATGAAATCTAGCATGTGTTAGATTTATTTTGTTTGATAATGTTGTTGTTGACAATAGGCTTGTGTTTTTGCTAAAAGTAAATATAACACATGCTAGATTTTTTTCACCTTACATTGTTTTTATGTGCTTGTGTTTGAGCTAGAAGGAAATTTTAGCATGCACTAGATTTCTTTCACAATGCAATGTTGTGGTTGGAAATTTGGTTGTCTTTGCTAGAAGGAAATATGCTATAATTCTTTGACCTTGCAATGTTGTTATTGGAAATTTGCATGTGATTGTGTTAGAAGGAAATTTAGCACATGTTAGATTTGTTTTATTGCAATGTTGTTATTGGAAATATGTTTCAGTTTATGCTAGAAGTAAATTTAGTGTGTGTTATATTTCTTTAACCCTACAATGTTGTTATGTTCTTGTGTTTGTGCTAGAAGGAAATCTAGCACGAGTTAGATTTCTTTCATCCTGTAATGTGATTGTGTTTGTGTTAGAAGGAAATCTAGCATGCACTAGATTTCCTTGCCCTGTAATGTTGTTGTTAATGAGAGTGTCTTTCAGATTAATCACATCATTAGGATTTGATTAATCCAAAAGACACTCTCATTTACAATATGGATCACAAAATCCTAAGATCTAACAATGTTGTTGTTGTCAACATGGTTGTGTTTGTGCTATAAGTAAATCTAGCATGTGCTAGAATTCTTTCACCATACAATGTTTTTGTCTGCTTGTGTTTATACTAGAAGGAAGTCTAACAAACATTAGATTTCTTTCACCTTGCAATGTTGTTATTGGAAATGTGCTTATCTTTGGGCTAGAAGGAAATATTGCATGCACTAGATTTATTTCACAGTGCAATGTTGTTGTTGGAAATATGGTTGCTTGTGCTAGAAGGAATCTAGCATGTGTTATGTTTCCTTTAGCTTGCAATGTGCTTGTGTTTGTGATAGAAATTAATCTAGCACACATTAGACTTATTTAGTCCTACAATGTTGTTATGTTCTTGTGTTTGTGCTAGAAGGAAATATAGGATGTGTTAGATTTCTTTCAAATTTAAATGTGCTGGTGTTTGCGTTAGAAGAAAATTTAACACAAGCTAGCTTTCTTATACTCTACAATGTTGTTGTTGGAAATGTGTTTGTATTTGTGGTAGACATAAATCTAGAACTTGATATATTTATCACTCTACAATGTTTATATGTGCTTGATTTGCGCTAAAAGAAAATCTAACACATGTTAGATTTTCTTTTACATTGCAATGTTGTTAATCTAGCACACATTAGACTAATTTAGTCCTACAATTTTGCTATGTTCTTGTGTTTGTGCTAGAAGGAAATATAGTATGTGTTAGATTTCTTTCAAATTTAAATTTTCTTGTGCTTGTGTTGGAAGAAAATATAACACAAGCTAGATTTCTTATACTCTACAATGTTGTTGTTGTCAACGTGTTTATATTTGTGGTAGACATAAATCTAGCACTTGCTAGATTTGCCACACTACAATGTTTCTATGTGCTTGAGTTTGCGCTAAAAGGAAATATAACACATGTTAGATTTCTTTTTACATTGCAATGTGGTTAATCTAGCACACATTAGACTTATTTATTCCTAAAATGTTATTATGTTTTTATGTTTGTGCTAGAAGGAAATATAACATGTGTTAGATTTCTTTCAAATTTAAATGTGCTTTTGTTTGTGTTGGCAGAAAATTTAACACAAGTCATATTTCTTATACTCTACAATGTTGTTGTTGGCAACGTGCTTGTATTTGTGGTAGACATAAATCTAGCACTTGCTAGATTTCTCAATGTACAATGTTTCTATGTGCTTGACTTCGCGCTAAAAGGAAATCTAACACATGCTAGATTTTCTTTTACATTGCAATGTTGTTAATCTAGCACACATTAGACTTATTTAGTCCTACAATGTTGTTATGTTCTTGTGTTTGTGATAGAAGGAAATATAGCATGTGTTATATTTATTTCAAATTTAAATGTGCTTTTGTTTCTGTTGGAAGAAAATTTAACAGAAGCCATATTTTTAATACTCTACGATGTTGTTGTTGGCAACATGCTTGTATTTGTAGTAGACATAAATCTAGGACTTGCTATATTTCTCACTCTACAATGTTTCTTTGTGCTTGAGTTTGCGCTAAAAGGAAATCTAACACATGTTAGATTTTCTTTTACATTGCAATATTGTTAATATAGCACACATTTGACATATTTAGTCCTACAATTTTGCTATTTTCTTGTGTTTGTTCTAGAATGAAATATAGCATGTGTTAGATTTCATTCAAATTTAAATGTTCTTGTGTTTGTGTTGGAAAATAATTTAACACAAGCTAGATTTCTTATACTCTACAATGTTTTTGTTGGCAACATGCTTGTATTTGTGATAGAACTCACTATACAATGTTTCTATGTGCTCGAGTTTGCGCTAAAAGGAAATCTAACACATGTTAGATTTTATTTTACATTGCAATGTTGTTATGTTCTTGTTATATTTCCTTCTAGCACACATTAGACTTATCTATTCCTACAATGTCGTTATGTTCTTGTGTTTGTGCTCGAACGAAATATAACATGTGTTAGATTTCTTTCAAATTAAAATGTCCTTGTGTTTGTGTTGCAAGAAATTTTAACAGAAGCCAGATTTCTTATACTCTACAATATTGTTGTTGGAAACGTGATTTTATTTGTCATAGACATAAATCTAGCACTTGCTAGATTTCTCAATCTACAATGTTTCTATGTGCTTGACTTTGCACTAAAAGGAAATCTAACACATGTTAGATTTTCTTTTACATTGAAATGTTGTTAATCTAGCACACATTAGACTTATTTAGTCATATAATGTTGTTATATTCTTGTGTTTGTGCTAGAAGTAAATATAACATGTGTTAGATTTATTTTAAATTTAAACGCGCTTGTGTTTGTGTTGGAAGAAAATTTAACAGAAGCCAGATTTCTTATACTTTACAATGTTGTTGTTGGCAACATGCTTGTATTTGTGGTAGACATAAATCTAGCACTTGTTAGATTTCTCACTATACAATGTTTCTATGTGCTTGAATCTGCACTAAAAGGAAATCTAACACATGTTAGATTTTATTTTGCATGCAATGTTGTTATTGCTAACATGTTTTTGTTTGGGCTAAAAGGAAATATAGCTTGTGTTAGATTTCTTTTGTTCTGTAATGTTGTCATTGGAAATATTTATATGTTTGCGTTATAAGTAAATATAACGCAGACTAAATTTATCTCACCCTACAATGTTGTTATGTGATTATGTTCACATTAGAAGGAAATATAGTATGATGTATATTTATTTCACCTTGTGATGTTGTTATTTGCAACGTTCTTGTATTTTTGATAGGGGGAAATCTAGTGTGCGTTAAATTTGTTTTGTCTAGTACTGTCGTTGTTGGAAATATGTTTGTGGATTTGTACTAGAAGGAAATCTAGCATGTGTTATATTTTTTTCACAATGTGATATTATTTTTGAAAATATAGTTATTTGTGCCAGAAGGAAATTAAATTCCTTGCATTTTTTTTATTTTGCAATGTGTTTCTATCTATGCTAGAAGAAAATTTAGAATGCACTAGATTTCTTTTTTCTTGTTGTGTTGTTGTTGACAATATGCTTGTGTTTGTGATAAAAGTAAATCTACCACATACTAGATTTCTGACACCTTGCAATGTTGTTTTGTGCTTGTGTTTGTGATAGAATTAGGTATAGCATGCATTAGATTTCTTTCATCTTAGAATGTTATTATTCGCAATATGTTTTTGTGCTAGAAGAAAATCTTGTGGGTGCTAGATTCCTTTTGCTTACAATGATGTTATTGGTAATATTCTATTGTTTGTGCTAGAAGTAAATCCAACATGTATTAGGTTTCTTTAGCCATACAATAATGCTATTTACTTATGTTTGTGCTATAAGGAAATATAGCATGTGCTAGATTTTCTTTTACCCTGTTGTAATGTTCTTGTTGACAACATATTTGTGTTTGTGCTAGAATTAAATCTATCACATGTTAGATTTCTTTCACCTACCAATGTTGATATGAGTTTTTTTTTGTTTGGCATCAGAAGGAAATGTGGCATGCTTAAATTTATTTCCCCTTCCAACATTGTTATTGGCAATGTGTTTGTGTCTGTACTAGAAATAATTCTAGCTTGTGCTACATTTACTTTTCTTTGCAATATTTTCATTGGAAACATGTTTGTATTTTTGCTAAAAGTAATTCTAGCACATGTTAGATTTATTTCACCCTACAATGTTTTTATGTGTTTGTTTTTATGCTAAAATGAAATTTAACATGTGATTTATTTATTTCTCCTTGGAATGTTTTTATTGACAATGTGTATGTGTTTGTGATAGAGGGTAATATAGAATGTTTTTTTTCCCAATGAAATGTTGTTGTTGGAAACATGCTTATGTTTGTACAATATCCCATTCTTAGACCACATATTCCATATGAAGGGCCTTCTAATCATTTGAGGGTTTAACATTTTCTTATTGTAACAATAGTCTATGTAGGCATGGAATAAAACCTGATTGTCTCTAAAAGGAAAGGTCAAATGTCATAAGCATGGAGATGTCAGAGGAAATATTATTATTGTAATGTTTTTATTGACATTGTGTTTACGTTTCTGCTAGAAAGAAATTTAGCATGAACTAGATTTTCTTTACAATGCAATTTTGTCGTTGGCAATATTTTTGTATGCGATAGAATAGAGTCTAGCATGATTTACATTTCCTTTGCGTTGCAATATTTTTAATGACAATGTGTTTTTGTTTGTGCTAGAAGGAAATCTAGCTTGTGATAGATTTATTTTGGTTTGCAATGTTTTTCTTGGAAATATGAATGTGTTCGTGCTAAAAATAATTCTAGCACATGCTAGATTTCTTTCACCTTACAATGTTTTTATTGACAATATCCATGTGTTTGTGATAGAAATAAATCTAGGATGCAAATATTTCTTTTGCTTTGCAAGATTCTTGTTGGCAATATGCTTGTGTTCCTCTTAGAAGTAATTCTATCACATTCTATATTTCTTTCACCTTGCAAAGTTGCTATGTGTTTGTCTTTGTGCTAGACGAAGATGTAGAAGAAAATCTAATGACGCCATAGTTAATGTTCTTTCATTGTGTTTTGCGTTTATTTTTTATAAAGAAAACTAAGAATGTACATGACTATAAGAGATAAATTTTGTGTATATATGATGTTGTTGTAGTCTCTATAGTGGTTTTTATTTATTCACAATGTAATATATTTTGGAAATGTTCTTATGCTCGTGCTAGAAGGAAACCTAGCAGATGTTTACTTTCCTATATTCATGATTAAAAGAACATAATAAATTTTTTTGGGGTGCTCTTTTTCTAACCTTGATTAGCTATTATTGTGTGTTCTACACTTCTTATTGTTCTTGTTCATTTTGTTACACATATAATGATGCGAGTAATTATAGTATTTATAAATTCATATTTTCTTCAATAATTCAAAACTATGATAATAATTTTTTACTTTATTTTCAGAAACCATGGACTATGAAGCTAGTGAGAATTGAAAGGAAGCATCCAAGGAAAAAGTAATTTCAAGAAACTTGACACCAAATTCTTTAAATGGTATGACAATTTTAAAATTAGTATATACATTGTTACAATCATTAGACATTATGTTAATAACTAGTTGTTCGTTAATAAAATCCATGGAAATAGCCTTAGGAGTGGGGTTTTAATGAGGACAACCCATACTAACATGGCTATTTTTTTTTTAAAACAATTTTAGCTAGTTGATAACTTTTGGTGTCATATAGTAAACTTTCATAACATATGTACTCATTTATTATTGGGCGTGTAAATGGAAATCATGTGTTATAAGGTTGTTTAATAATATTTGGTATTTCATGTCTTCCATATTATTTTTCTAGAAATTGTGGAACCTAGTGTGTGTGGAATTCGAAGTAAAGTAGTGAAGAGAAAAAGAAAAAAAAGTGATATACAAATGATGCCTCCTTCAACTGGTATGCTAGTTTTATATTTTATGTACTCTTTTGTAAATGGTTGGATTAGGTGGTTTCTTTTTGTAGCAATTTTACCCATAACATATGTACTCATTTATTATTGTGCATGTAAATGGAAATCACGTATTATAAGGTTGTTTAATAATATTTGGTATTTCATGTATTCCATAATTTTTTTTCTAGAAACCGTGGAATTTGGTGTACTTGAAATTCAAAGTAAAGTAGTGAAGAAGAAACAAAAAAAAACTGATATACAAACGATGCCTCCTTCAACTAGTATGGTGGTTTTATATTTTATGTACACTCTCTTAGAAATGGTTAGATTAGGTGGTTTTTCAATATTTAAAAGAACATTATGTGACAATATTTGAAATTATAATTTCATTTTGATTCATGTAAATATGATTTTGTTGTTATTTGCAGAATTGGTTGGCCTAAAAGCAAATGAAATGTTACAACCATCACTTAAGAAAAAGAAAATTTATTCAACTCAAATGGCAATATCAGTAACACCTTCTACTTCTACTTTTCAAATGATTAAAAAATAAAATACATCTAATAAATATGAGTTTGTGCAAGATTGGTACGTCCAAATAGAAGCTCCCATGAATATGCTTCCTAATATGTATCAATTTGGATCCATACATGGAAAAGAAACAGAGATATTAGGAACAATAATTAATTTCTATGCTTATAATGAAAAGGACATTGACTTTCAAGTGGAAATGATTAAAGAAAATGCGGTAAAATTAATTTCATGTCAAGTGGAGTATACAAATTTTAGACCAGATTTGATTGAAGCTTCAAGTACCAATTCAACAAATACGATAAAGAATTCAATGTTAAAGTTGGATAACTATGAAAACTTCTCTAAATCTGGAATAAATAGTTGTGTAGATCTTTTAAAACACATCGCCACCGTTCTGAGACATCGTTATGTAAGAAGTAAAAAAACATCATCTCTACTTCTTCATTTACAACAAAATGGTAATTTTCTTGATAAAATACAAGATGATAAACTTGATTCTCAATTACTTGCTCTGAGAAGAGTACATTTATCTGATTTGGAGGAGAACATAACAAAAAGTAATTTCAAGCCTACTACAAAATTTCAAAAAACTAGGAAAGTTGAATCTGAGACAACAAACCTTGCAAATCAATGTGATGACATTAATGAAGCCTTCAGGCATTTCTATGTATTTTCAAACTCCTTTATTAGAAAAGTGGTTGTTGAAAGATGTACGGAAGCCCCCAAAGTGTTTAAATTAAGATCACGAGATGATTTAAATGTTCAAGTATTAGTGAAACCATTCCTAGAAAATTTTCAAACCTCATTACCCAATGCTCTTCTGATTCCATTTGACATCAATGAATCTGGTCCATTGGTCAAATCTATCAAAATTATAAATGAGACAGATCTAAATTCTAAGAATATCAATTTTTGGATAGTGTATGGTCAACACACCATTCAAGAAGTGAAATAAATTTTAACAAATCCTAAATATAATCTATGTACAGAAGCAAAAAAATATATATAAAAAAACGTATTGCTCGATTCTTGCATCCATTAGTTGAACCCACTGAGGTGATCTACATTTGTTGTCAATTAAATTCTACAAATAAGGTATTCTACAAAACTCCATTTATTGATTGGGTGCACTCGACAAGACATTTCTTAATTGCCAACAACAAATTAAAGAAAAGGAGGATTGGATGTTCTAAGGCATCTGAAGACAAGGTATATAATTTTAATTATTTTTACATTTAATATTTTATTATTATACATCTTTTTATTGTAGATAAATGACTAAAGCTGATAATATAAGTCATATTTTTTCATGTTTATAATGAATTCTCATTAGTTTATAACACCTTATTTTGTTTCATTTTTGCATTGAATTCTTATTAGTTCATATTTATTATTTATCAGTTTGATGATGAAATGTTGTGCTCTTTCTTCGACTGTCCAATTACAATTTTTTCTAATAAAAATGATTCTCTTATATCTTGATGAACCTATTTGGGATAAACGGGACACCATTTTAAGTGTTACCAACTAGGCACATTAAAGTGTTCTCCAAGGAAACCTAATTTTGAGAACTACAAGAGAAATAGTCTACACAGTTTGATAGCAACTACTCTTCGACCCCTTCGGGGATTAACAATTGAAGAAATTGCTTCAGTAGCAGATAAGCTATTGGATGGAACCATTTGGTTTTCTATTCCACTTAATCATCCAACAAATGCCATAAAATTAAAAGATTATTGTTCTAAATTGAAAACCAACAGAACAATATTGGATGCAATGCTTACATATTGTCAAAGTCATGATCAAAACTTTATTGAGATTACTCTTACCACATTCAACATTCTTGAGCATTATGAAATTAATGATGTCATATTTTCCAATTTTTGAAACATAGTGGAGGGGTCTACTTATGTCAAAGGAACATGTAATACAAAGATAGAGTCCCTTTCTCAGCAAGCATGTGGAGTCCTTGACAGAATGATAAATGTATCAACAAGTGTTCAACATGTTGACAATAATTTTGAATTTGGTTGTCATTTTGGGGCCTTGGTCTTTTGTTAACTCTTTTGCACTCTTTTCCATGTCCGTTGCGACTAGTTTTACATACTGACCTTGTTGTTCTAGATGCAATGGCTTTGAAAAAAGAACAATTCCACAAGGGATATTATATTGAATTGTTTCAATTTCTTATTGAAAAAAAAGAGTTGAATGACTTTACTACGTTTCTCTTAGGAGAACTTTGGTTTTGTAATGATGTGCACGAGTCTTTGGAAATTTCCATAAAGAAATCCAAGTTCAACTATAAAATGACTAGTGGCATTTATGATATAAGTCCCAAAACAATTATAGTTATGATATAGTTCTTACTATACATTTCTATAATTCAGAATTAAAATTTTTGAGGCTATAAAATACTCTCACACATTTGAAGACACATTTGATGAAAATGAGAGAGATTACGATTTCTGGATGGATTTATTGGAAAAGCACTAATAATGTAGTGATGCAAAAGTGGTTATTTCTCTTTATGCGGGGACGGATTTAATCAAGGCTTGTTGTACATATGGAAGAATAATTTCATGTGTTGTGCAAACAGAGTCGCAAAGGACAATCATGTTAAATAATTACAAATCTTTTCAACTATCAAATACAGGATCCATTAACTTCTTCGAAAGTTCAGGTACTACAATTCCTTTATTTTTTTTCTTATAATACTTTGGATACTATTTGTTTCATATTTCTTAATTGTCAAAGTGTTTACTAAAATGACTAATTATGGAGATTCTAAAACAAAGAATGATGAAAGTGGGACGCAAAAAAAATCAACATAGTGCTTATGATGTTGAAACAAGTATAGAGATGGAAATAGGAGGAGAAGGAGGAGAGGAAGAAGTTATCATACCAGGTACATAATTTGTTGGGTTTTTACTCTTGATCATTTTTCAATTTATTTAATTTCCATATTCATAACATTTTTGGATGACTATTATAGGGAATTATGAGATGAATGAAATTAATCAAGACAATGACCATGGAAAGATGGAGATAGAAATGGGTATTAATCATTGTAACTGTATCTTTCTTTATTTTATTATTATTCTAAAGTATTAGTTTTATCATCATGATTCATATCATTTAATATGTTGATTATAGTTTGAAATAAAGAGAATGAATATAATGACCAAGGGACAGTCCCACAAAACTACAATCAAGACAAAAATATTATATGGACGGTTATAGATTATTCTTTTTTTGTATAGTTGTTTAATAAATTTTGTTCATTGTCACATTTTATAATAATTTTTTATGTTTGTTATAGTGAGAAGCAAGGAGAACCAAGAGTTTGATCAAAAGAAAATTAAACAAAAATTTAATCAAGAACAAAATATAACATCAGGTACTTATAATTTGTCCACTTGTTTTCCTTAATATTTAATGATTTTATTCATTTTCACAATTCAATATATATATATATATATATATATATATATATATATATATATATATAGATAATTTTGTTTCCCAGGGAAAAATTCTAACTTTTTATTGTTGTGACAAAAAGTTACATTGTATATGATGTTAGGCATTCAGATGACTGTATGATTTTCAATAATAGAGTTTACTGAGATGTTATTTGAAGGGCTCTCCTTCTACCATCTCACTTGTCTGACATTGAATCATTGATCTATTCTGAAAAACATGGGCCTCCTCAGAGAGGAAAAAAATCCCATTTGATCAGCTTTTTGAGAAAAATAAATGTCATCATATGTCTAAAATATAAGAAGAAACACAAGCTGATGGGGCTAAATCATTCCCGAGTCTCCTTAGAAAGGAAAGCAACCCAAATAGGAATGAGTTAACTAAATGTTTTATGGGAGTTAAAAAGTTGTTATGGAAATGAAAAAAGAGTAACTGTCTGTTGTTTTTTTAATGGAAGAAAACGAAACAAAGGAAATTGCCTGAAGCTAGGTTGTAGACATAGAAAATATGGATTTTTAAACATATGGTGGAAGATCCGACACACAGATCGCATCCATATCAGATTCCTCTATCCTCCAACTGCCCAGATCTTGTTGCAAAACCGCTTTAGAAAGCTAGTCTGCTGTATCATTGTGTTCCCTGTAAATGTGACATAAAGAAAATTCATTAAAAAAAGACTTTAAATGCATGGTCTCTTCTAACAATGGTGATAATATGTAGTTCTGACATCTGCTTATTCCATTGAACCATTTGATAATATTCAGTGAGTCCCCGAAGATCTGAATCGTGGGTATGCCTAGGTGGGTAAGCAAGAAGAGTAGAAGTTTTAAGGCTGACAATCCTATGAAGTTGTTGGTTCCGGTCCCTAATCCCACTAAGGCTTTGAGGCATCGATGACAGTTTAGATGAATAACCAACCTAGTGCCACATTTTTTATTTTCGCTGGAGGCCCTGTCAAAGTATGCCCAAGGGACTCCTTCCTTAATGCATTCCTCTCTAACAGGGTAAGGTATTTCCTCATGGGATGGCTCAGGAATATTGGTGAAGATTGTCATGCATCCGACAGTTGTGATCCCCACCGAGGGTGTTTGTTCTTTAAAAATAATTTTATTCCTTGCGAGCCATAAACCCCAGGAAATGATTAAGGAATGTTTCTTAGTTTCTCTTCAGGGTGATGCTTCCACCAAGATTGCCAAACTTCAGCTACCGTCCTCCCATCCCATGATACCCTTTTATGGATCAGTCCCCCAACAGCCTACCATACCTCTCTTGAGAAAGAGAATTTTAAAAAGAGGTGATTAATTGGTTCAAAGTCAATTTTGCAAAGAACACATCTCCCTGGACCAGACTTATATCTTTTTTGAAGAATATCCCAGGTTGGCACCTTCTCCTTGAGGATGCACCAGAAGAAAAATTGGGCTTTTGCCAAACATTGCAATTTCTAGATTGAGGTAACCCACCAATCCTAATTTCCCCAACCTTTCTTCGACATTAGGTACTTATATCCTTGTTTTGGGGAATAGTTACCCGAGTCTGCATGTGCCCGGACTAGATTATCAGTTCTATTTCTAAGCTAGACATTGGATCGGGACAGCTCTATGATGAAGGTGTTACATTCCCCTCTCCATTGATGATTGAGGTTCAGGTCCGTCCCTTAAAGCCAGGCTTGTCCCCAAATGGAGGAGTGGCCATGTTTCTTAATCTAATTGGGATTTTGGATGCCTCTTATGTTGAATTGGTTGATGAGGCTCATGGATAGAGTGAAATTTTCGTTGCATCCTACCCATGGATCCTTCCCTATTCAGACTTGTTCTCCATTTCCTACCTTCTAGGATAGGGGGGGTTTTGCTACTCTAAGCGCCCCATAAATGGACATTTTCTTGCTGCCTGCAGTATCTAGCTTGGCTCTTAACTAAGCCTTCAATAGGTTTTTTTTCCTCCCTCTCACCTTACGGTCACCTTGCTGGGTGGATTGCATGTTGATTCCCCCCACTACCCCCACCACTCCCCACGGAGGAGGTTTTTTCTCTCGAGGCCTGAGGTTATAAGGGTTTGATGCAGCGAGGGTTTCATCTCTTGGAAAAGCATCATTGCTTCTGGTATATTCACGATTCAGGTCTAGATTGGGTATAGAAGTGATTATAATCTCAACTTGCATATCATCTGAACCTAAAATAGGAATGACAATGTTTTGTAGCCTGGAGGGAAGAGGAACAGATTCAACTAGATTTAAAGAATTAACAAGAGTAATAGAAGGTAGGGTTAAATCCAAACCCATACCCTCTTTGTCAATTGATTGGCTCTCATCAATGTCTGGTACTATGTCATGGTTATGCGCATTCCTTTCAAGCTGTTGAGGTGTCTAATGTCCCCGGATGGGTTCTTTCTCCTCATCCATACTTCCGACTGGATCCTCCAGAGCTCCGTTTGTGTCCATTGACTCCTCCCCCTTATCTTTCCCCGAGGTTTTTTTTTTAGATCTTCCTCAGCTGCCTCCATTGTCTTTGCCTTCCTCTGCTTCCTTTGACCTCTGAATGCCATCAGGCATTCTTTTGCCAAGTGTCCATAAATGTGACACCTATGGCAGTGAAATGGAAAATGCTCATAGTCTAATTGTTGCAAGTACTTGAAGTCTTTGTATCGTTGCTGAATTTCTTCTGCCGATCTTTCCCAAGGTGCTAGGCTTACCAGGATGCAAGCCATCCCCTAGTCTCTAGTTTGCAGAAAGGACACGTTTGTTTCCGTATATTTCCCAAGGTGATTGCCAATAGTCCTAATGACCGATTCTACCTAAAGATACAAAGGGAGCCCTGTCAAGCAGACCCATATTGGCAGTTCGTCAACTCATTCCCTCTGCGCATCAAACAATGGGTTCCATTCTTTAATTAGAATCGGGTATCTCCCGAATGCCCAATTCCTTTCCATCACCCAATTCGCTGCTTCTTTTTTCTCGAATTTTACCATAAACCATCCCTTTGCTAGCGTTGAGACTTGAAAGACTGAATCCAAAGCCACCTGCTAGTGGTGGGAAGCCCATTCCTGAATAAAGTTAGCAGAATATTTTTTCCCTCTTGCACTTCCTCCCAAAGTTAGTTCCACGACTTCCATAGCTTCATCTATTGTCACATCCATGCCAAGGACTAGATTTTCTACTGATTCTTTCCTCTTTATTATTTTGGGCTTTTTCCTCTTCTCCCCGCCTGCTTTTATCGTCTCCCTTCCTCCCTATATTGTGTGGTCGCTTCCACATTTTTTGTTACTACTTGGAGTGTTTTTGCACTCCTTTCTTCTTGAGTAAAACCACTCCCTCCTTCTAGCCTACCTTCTGCTTGTCCTCTTTCGCCCCTTTACTCTGTCTCTACCAGATCTACTTCCTTTCCCTTCTTTAGCCCCCCCTCCACAACCTTCCCATTTTCCTCAAAACCCTCTGTTAATTTCAGAATCCCCACAAACCCAGACCCCGAGACCTTGTTTTTCTGCTTTGCCTGATTACAGCTGAGGGAATTTTGGAATTTTGCTGTCTGATCTAGACTCCAATGCGGGTCTTCAACTTTACCTTGTTGTGCTCCCAACTTAAAGCCTGGGTTGCATTTCTCGTTGCTTCTAAAACAACAACTAATCACTACATCCTCTAACCCTTCAGAATAGAATAGGCTAAGGGGATGGGGGTTTTTGAAACTTACTTGTGGTTTTTCAATTGTCGCTGCTTCAAACTCATTTTGAGCCTGCGTCCTCTAAATGAAGGGGAATTCTTTCCAGCTGTTCAGAAACGATAGACCTAGGTTGTCCTCCAGCAACCCTAGGGTTTCCTTCTGTTTCCAGGCCTCCTTCGAACCTTGTGTTTCCTTCCCATGTCGTCCAGCTGGACGTATATACCTTTCAATGTTCTGGTATGTGACCTCCAGCCCCCAGACCGACAAGATGTCACTAGGTTCGGGGTCTAGATCAATGGTATCATTCGGGTTGACCATCCTCTTGTCAGTTGCACCTTGATAATGGCTGGCTACACCTTGGTAACTCCTGAGCATGAAAATCACCCTTCTCCAAGCTTCCGCCAATTGCATGCTGCGGGTTGAGAGCGGTAGTGTTGCTAAGCCTACTACTTAACCCAATTTTCCTTCCAACCTCCATTTTATTAAACCGCACATGGGTTTTGGATTTACTGTTCCGGGGCTGATCCCATCTACCATCTGCATCCACCTGTCTCCTACAACGAACTTGATTCTGACATACTCTTCCGTGTCGCAGCCATCCGTCTTCCTCCTGTACGCTTCCATGTCATTATCTCGACGCTATGGCCTCCAACTTCAAGGCCTTCCTGCCCCTACGCCTGCCATCTTCCTTGCTACAAACCCTATCTAAAGGTTTCCAAGAGAGTTTTCTCCACAATTTGGTCGTTTCTATCCTGAATAGGTCGAAAATCCTCTCTTTTATGAGGTTGTCAAATGTTTACTGTTGATTTTGTACTAAGCTTAATTTCTTACCTTTTCAAAATATTTTATATGTTTAATTTGGAGACAAATAAAGGTAACAAAGATGATGATGAGGTGCTACATTACAAATAGGAAGATAATGTCATATCAGATACTTATAACTTGTCTTCATGTTTATCCTATTATTATTCAAACTCTAATGCTTGTAACTACCATAACATTGTATATTTTTATTATAGGAACAAATAAAAAGGATAAAATTAGCAATCAAAATAATGTTAAAGGTGTGTGTGTGTGTGTGTGTGTGTGTGTGTGTTTCTTTTTAAACGTTGCACTACTAATGTTTTTCTTGGTATTGGTATTTGATTGAAGGCTTAATAAGAAGTACTATTGGTATTTGATTGAAGGTTTAATATGTTTACTCCAGGTTCTATCAAGATGATAAAAGAAACTATTGTTTCATCTATAAATAATGCAAAAACCACTCAAGGTAAGTGTATCGTTTCAACAATTCTTTTAGTAATTTTTGTAACATCAATAAAATGGTTTGACTAGATTAGTTTCCATTGTGTTGAACCCAAAATAACTGAAAAGAAACTAGTTATTTTTTAACTAAAGAACATTTTTTATCATAGCATCAACGATGAAGCAACAAACAAAGGGCATATTGAGAAAATGGGAGCTGCTATTGATTACACAATAGAGAAAAAGTTATTTCGGATTCATCCACATGCCAAATCATGTTTTGAAATGTGTTTCAAAAATGAATCTCTTGACATTGCATTTTGGATGACAACTTTGAAACAAAACACAACACGATTTCCAAAAAAGTTGGTTTTAGAAACATTACAAGATAAACTTGTGTTTAGGGGGGCTGCCTCAGACTGTAAACCACAAAAGGGACATAAGGTCATTGATAATCCAACGTATACACACTAAATCATTGAAAAAAGTGTGCGAAATGCATACCCAATATCACACAACCAATACTATTATAGTCGCTTGTTCAATTGAGAGTGAAAGAGAATCCAAAATAAAATGTGATTCTTGCCCCTCCATTCATTGGAGCAAATCAAGGCGATAATTGGTTGATCGATGAGCTATGGAGAATGTTGCATAAACTCAACAAGGCTAAGGATGTGTGAGCTATTTTGAGGGATGTTCAATTACATTTAGAAGTACCTTAAGGTTACCGATGTCTATTTCGTGCTATTATATGTATGACATCATGAATTATTACTTTTATTTCACAAAATTAATAAAAGAATTGTTGATTTGGTTTGTTATTACTTAAAATAAAATATTTTTATTTTATTTATTTTTGGTGAGATGAATGGTCATTTAATGTTTTCATATCAAAATTTCGCATGCTATATTTTTTTTACAATGGATTACTGTATATAAAATTAACAGGTAACGGGTCTATTTGTTTTAATTAGATCATTACAATTATTTGTTTTAAATGTGGTTTAAGTTATCGTTCTACCTCTTAGAAATTAGTAATTTGAAGGATGACCCATTGCATTCTTGTAACCTTTTTTATTCCATATAAGTTGAAACATTGTATTAAGTTTTATGTAGCACCAACAATAAACATACAAGTTGTACTAAAAGAAGCACCAAAAGGAACTAAGGTAGAAACTCTAGAAATTAACATATAATTAATTAGGTTTGAAGTTAAAAAATTGTATTATATTCTAGGTAAAAATTAATATATAATTAGTTTGTTTACTTGCACCAGACCATTGTAAAAATATTTTGCAATTGCAATTAAATAAATCATTATAATTATTAAAATAAATGATTTAAATGGTGGGTCAATGCATTCTTATAAGACTTTTATTCCATACAAATTAAATAAAGGTATTAGGTTGTATGTATAAAATAGACATATTATTTGTTTGTTCATTTTAATGGGGCATTTGTATTTGCATTTTGGTGATACTTTGAACTCATTGTAAAATTACCTTAGAATACAAATGGAAATAATTCATAATAATGTTAACATCATTTTTAAAATGATAGGTTTTTATGTCCTTAAGCAATGAAGTGTTGAAGTGGAGATATGTTAATATCATACATGTAATGCAAATGGGCATTACTACAAGTCAAAATATGTTGTTGATATTTGAAATGGAAGGAGTATTCTTCCAATAATACACCAAATATGAACACAATTTTCATCTTCAAAGATAACTAGATTCACAGTTTGGTGATAGGTCTTATTTTTTAAGGCCTTTTCAGTCAAAAGTATTAAAATATTGCTTAAAAAATTATGATGCTGCAATATGGACATCAAATGTCACTGATAAGTACATCCGAAAAGTACTTGGAACATCAAATATTGATATAGAGGACTTTAAATTTGCATGGGACAAGTCTCATTTTCATTTTCAAACAAAATTGGAAGCACAGAGAACAGGACAATTTTATGAGAAAAAGTTGATTGATGTGTGGTCCCAATATGGAGATAATTATGAAGAATCAAATGTATTGCTAATAGAGACAAAAAAAATACTTCTCAATTCATTCGATATCGATCAAACCACATCTTGATAAAATCATATACAGGAAAGGAGAAAGACACGTGGCTTACACAAGTTTTATTCCCCTTTCTTAAGACACTTCATCGTATCAAACAAAAACATGAGTACATTCGAATGTTCAATAGAACATGTACTTCATTGTAGTTGATGGAGATAATTTCCTTTATAAATTTGTTGAAAAGTACATTCCAAATTTTCAATACATTTTGGACATAGTTTTTGTTGAATCAATTTGTATGATTTTATATTTTTTTGAAATATATGGGAATTGCAAATTATATTAAAATTTATATTTCTTATTATTTATAATTGTTTTTGCTATGACTTTGTTGTATTGTTGGCTTATATGGGCCTAACCCAGGTTCGGAAGAGTTATTTATCCAAACAAATCCCACAACTACCGGCCCTTTCGGCAACAACCCTCAGAGCACGGACTGAGGTCTCACCTGAGGTAGCAGGGGAGGGTGTTGGAACCAGGTTTCCACACCCTTGGGATGTCTTGATGTGGTGTGGAAGGTTCGCACACCGTTTTGTGGCTTCATGCCACTTGGCCTCACGTAGATTCGGATCCAGGAAAATCCTTACTACTTATTAATGTGTTGTTTATAGATTAGATCTACTTTTTATGGTCTTTAAGCAAACATTTAACAGAAATAACCAGTTCGCGCACCCAGAAAAGATACAGATTCACATAAACTCATAACATAAGGATACGCGCATAGATCAAACAGTTATATCAACCATAAATTAGCCAGATCTGCAATAATTCAGATTTAACACAGAATTTCAAAATCAACTTATCTTTATTCACTTCCTTCACCAATACATCAATATCCACCCTGCGCACTCAGTAGCAGGGATTCGTGAACACAACTGCAGACTCTACTAGGCCTCTGCACACATAGCTGCAGATCCTCTATCTATCTACCAACACCCTTGACTCGGACTTACAGACGCTTCAAGACTTTGTTCTTCAAAAACCCATTACATTCCAGATCTAAAAGTGCATACCAAAAACTGACTTCTACCTATAGAAACTCTCCCTATTTATAGCAAGCCAACTTACTTCCTATTATTTTACATTATTTTTGGGCAGACATCCCTTTGACTAGACTCATTTAAAATTCGCACTCCACACACTTCGCGGAGTCCTTAACATACTTTTCCCAAAATTGCGGGATTTGAGCCTTAGCACTATTACGTAGGCCCTCTGCTACCCAACAGTCCTCCAACACAATCATCTTGACTCATCCCAAGTCACTTGGCTGGTGCGGTAGTCTTCGCGCAGAGGTCGTTCCACAATTTTTGTGCGTCGCTTGTGCTTGCAACACACTCGGCCGCTAGCTTCTGTACTTGTTCTATGCGAGCTGCTGATGCATCTGTATCACTTGGAGTTACCTATCCGAGATCACATACTGCCTGCATGTCTGTTATCTTTTCTTCTATGGCTGTGGAGACCACAAATGCTTCATCAATCCAAGGCTGGATGTGTTCCTTATGCACTGCCTCCTTTTGCCGTGCAGCGTCAACTTGTGTCTAAAGAGCCTGGGCCTCCTTCATTTTATCCAATTACTGCATGATAGTGACCATCTGCACAGTCCCTCAGACTATGTCATAAGCCTGCTGCAACTACCGTGCCTCGGTTTCTACCTGTTGTATCATTGGGTCTTCCTGGAGGGCCGTCAGCGTAAGGAGGGACTGATCTAACAGTCCTGAGCAATCTTGTATAATGCACTTTATCATTTCAAATCCTGCTTGAATTTCACCGCAACACTGCTCTCGGATTTCCAGCGGTGTGGCTAGCTACACCTTCAGCCTTAGTTCTGCAATTTGTAGATTTAATTCCCATTGAGCCTTTGTGACCTCCTCCTGGGCCGTACGAAATCATATGGCCATGCAATGAATCTTGTCAGTGGTTGGAAGTTTGGCTAGGATAGCTAACTCCAAGACCTTGCTGCAAGCGGCCATTAAAGCATGTTCCACTTCCTCAGTGTGTGAGATCAAATCATCTCGCTGGAGACTGACCTGCTGTAGATTTGCCTTATGCTCCATCATTGTTTGGAGGGCACAACCTTCCCGGGCATGAAGCTGAGTGGTTACCCCATCCTGTAGTTGGTATAAGTGTTTCTCTAGGAAAAGTGGCTAGATTCAATCCCCAACTTCGTACATCCCCCTCTACTTCGGCCAAGATAACACCTGCTGGAAACACTAAGGTGTTCATTATATTTGGTATGCACCATCAAGTTGGTTGCGGTTATGCCCTTGGTTAATTGTAGGCTTGCCCCACCCGAGGGTCGCACCTGTAGTGCTTGCAACTGCACTCGGATCTCCCCCAACACAATTGTCTGCTCAGTGATTAGTTTCGTCAATGCATCGGTAGGGACATTACTCAGTAGTTTGCTGCTATCAAGAAACTGCTTCTCTAGAGCTTTGGCTGTCTTTGAATTTTTGCGCATGTGCAGTGATTCTGTGCTGCGTTGTCACTTGCCGGGGTTTGATTCAGTAAGATGGTTCGTGTGTTCCTGTATCTCCTTCTCCAATTGCATATCATGGTCCGAGGCCATTTCCTGATCTATCGTGGTTACTTCAGTTAGAACTTCCTTTGGTGCTTCCTTCTGTGAAGCTACCTATTATCCTTGACATGCCCTTTTCTGCCAAGTTAGTGAGTCGCTGCTGGATGTCCTTTTTATGTTGCTTCGCTTCCATCTTTTCCAGTAAATCCTTGGTGAGGGCATGCCTTCTAGGGCCCATGTTGCTAACACAGCATAAATAGCATCATCTGTTGCCATGAATGGAAGCGTGACCCATGCTCGCTTCGGATCCTTCTGCGCCTGGATATATAAGTTATGCATGTCCACTTTGAACTCGGTCGTGCTTTGCAAAGTGTTGTAGATTGTTGGAGACATGCGTGGTTTGCGAGCAATCTGTGTCAGGATAGTACCCTCCATGAAGGTCCAAAAAACCCTATTGTTAGAAGCCCTCGCTGCGTCCTTTGTAGCCTAGAGCGAAGTATACTGCACTACTTCTGGTAGGCTGTCTTCAATGCTAGGAAACTGGCTACCCCGCGGTAGTTCTCCTGAAACTAGAAGGATTGATAGTAGCAACCATGCATAATAATATGTCTTACCTTTGTCCTGTGCTTCTTGATAGTTTGTCAAAAATTCATCACATAAGAACTGTGCCCAGTTAAACTAAACCCCTATCGCACACTATTCCACAAGAACAATGACAGGAGCTGGCACCTCATCTGCACGACATTTCCTCATTAGTTTACCAGCTAGTAACTAGGTAGAAATTCGCACCCCTCGGTCTTTGATGCTTGCTATTGCATACCCCCACTTCCGCTTCTCCAACTTATATTTAGCCTTCATTGTTTTGGCGCAACCCACATCGCTACTTGTTCTGACTATGTTTGTGGGGTCATTCCCTTTTACCGGCAAGTGGGTAATCTGATGTACTAAATCAGCTGTGATCGGAATCGGCTCCTCCAACCAGAGAAACCCATCATGTACCAGACATAGTAACTGCCGGATAACATAGATGGTGAGGGTTGTGTGGTGATAGTGAGGTATCCACCTTAGATTGAGTAACCCCGCCTTCTCCACACCTAGTAACCACTTCCATGGCAATAATTTGTCTTCGACCAATTCAGGGAAATTGTCGCTGTCTGAAAGGTCCCAATCTTCAAAATTGATACTCAGGACTCAGCCCAGTGGCAGCCCATCAAACCATATCTCATCTGGAAGAAGCGGGGTTTGGAGCATATTCTTTGCAGCGTCCACATCCTTAGGTAGCTTGACCGTGCCGATCCATGGGGGAATATATGGGCGTTGTGGTAGAATTTGGAAAGCATACTCTTCGTCCTCATCTTGTGTGTCAATTTGATTGATCAAAGCTTGTAAATCTTCATTGTCCTCCTCAGGTTTGGTGGTGATTTCTTTACCATTTTCATCTCCTGATAGCTTATTGAACCTCGGCGAGATCCTGACTAGCCCCATCGGCTGCTTATTTTTCCGAGACCATGGTGTGCGTGGGGATTTTGGGACTTCAGGGACCACGACAGCTTCATCTAGCACCTCCTGGGTTGAGTATAATTCTTCTATCAAGCATGCTCAGGTTCTCGCCATGGTACTCATGGAAACCTTAGTAGTTGAGTGTTTGTTGGTCATTATGGGTTCCAATCTCAAATATCCCAGTGCCGTCTAGAGGTTATTAAATGAACATGTAAATCTGAAAGAATCCCGTCCCTACACTTTCAGCTTATTAACACTATTTAGGTAGCAGATATTCTTGTATCTAGCTCAAAACATTCATCTTAATGGCCCGCTGCCCACTCCTCCCTGACCTAACTTGACTTTCTTGTCAGGAATAGTGATGTTAACGGTCAATTCTCGAGTTTTCCACGCGACAACGCCATCACTCGGGTGCCACTGTAATGTTGTGGCCCACATGACTCTATAGAGAACCTTTTTGCTGCATCGGCCTCCCGCAGACTCGTTTATAGTCCCACGCCCTCTTCCAACTGCTTGGGGTGTTGGGACTGTGCTTCCTACAACTAGTCAGGTGGTCGCACCCCTGAAGCAATTTCAAAACTTCCATGATAGCCCAGGCTGCGAGCACCTTCCGAGTGTATTTGTAGCTGTTATATCTTCATGCACCACTGTGTGGGGTGTATCCTTCTGTAGGTGCGGGCACAGCCATGATAGCAGGGTCATGGCGCGTTCGCATTCTATGGGATACCCAACCTGGCCCAATTTCCTTATGCGTAGACTCGCGTGGCCTTCGTGGGCGTCACTAACTTTCATTTTACTGCTTCCTTCCCCAACTAGTGCACTTTTCTTCCTGTGTTGTGCCCATAGGTTCTCGATTTCGCGAGGCCTGCTGCTACCCCGCATAGTCTAGGCTCTTGTCCATGTACTTCTTGACACTGTCATTTGTGCCTCCCTTCTGGTATAGGCCCATTGAACCCGTGGTATCCACAATTTCCCGATGGGTCATTTTCTCAAGCAAACACTAAGCAAACTTCCCCCTGTTCCCCTGCTGACTTTGTCATGTGCTACTGGCGAACGAGATTTCCCCCTAACCCTTGCACGTACCTGCTTATGATATCCTTGCCATTTTCACCGAATCTTTGGGCATGGGCTCCATTTGTGGACAATCGTTGCGCATAGTGTCTTCTCAGGGTCATCCTGTGGCCTTTGTCTCAGAATTGTCATTTCACGCTGGTCGACCGCCTGCATGGCATCCTCATTCATTGGCCTGTCCCTTGCTTCCATGGTTGTACAATGTAGCGATCTAACCATCATATTACAATTTAGTGTCGTTACCTCAGGGAATCAGTTCTGCCACTGCTCAATCTCTTCATCTGAATCCGACGTGCAAGAACTGTCATGGTCCCATGAGATTAATCCATCTGTTGTCGGATTCACTCGGTCCTGATCGTGCATGGTGATCTGGTAAATACAATCCAATTCATCGTCGTTGTCCTCGATGCGAACTGGCTCGGTATAACGTGCTCCTTTGGTTGGGTCTAGCGGAACCACTACGCAGAGAGATCTTTTCTCGAATATCATTTTTCATTTCTTTAGGTTGATGACTCCATTCATATCTATTGCCCAGTATATCCCTAATAATGCAGGATATGGGTTACTTTCATCTACAATCTCTATGACCTCAAAATCAGTTAGTGTGCTTACATTGTTGATGTCTACTGTAACTCCCTGCAGTCTTCCCATAGGAAAGATCTTCTGTTGATTTGCCATCCGCAGCTGGATAGGGGACCATTGTAGTGCAGGCCTGCCCATGCGCTCCCAGGTTTGCTTAGGTAGGACATTCTGATCCGGATTTAAACAGGAACACAATAAAATAAAGAGATAACCATAAAGACAAATATGCAGTGGAAATAATACTTCATTTCATTGCTGTAAAATACTGAAATATGCTTACAAATAGAAATGGAAATAACCCAGCTAGGGCGATGGTAGCTTATCTCTGAGAAGAGATGTCTTGGCTACATGCCTCTGAACTGTTCTCCAAAAAATTATGTTACAATGAGGCTCGAGGCCCTATTTATTGTTGAGAAACAATGAAAAACCCTTCACATTCCAAAACCTAAACCTAGAAGATGAAACGCTATTGGGTCCCTATAATACTAGTGATTACCCCATTACTATTGTAGTTATACCCCTTATTTATATTGTTGTGCCCCTATTACCCCCATATTGTTATTTATGTGCCCCATAGAATCCCTCTATTGTTATTTTTGTGGCTTTATATTATTATTGTTAGGTCGGCTGGATTATATTGTGACTCCTTAGACTCCTATATATAGAAAGGAGGTTTTGTCATTTGTATCATCCAAGAATTGTTCATTTATGTAATGTAAAGGAGGTTTCCCCCTCAAAGAGGCTGAATTCTAAGGCGTTGATCTTTCTTTTCTATCTTTTCTTGAGCTGGTTTCATAACATTTGGTATCAGAGCTTTGGATTCTAGGGTTTCGCTGCTCCAAACAGGTCATCGTGGCATTTTCACTATAACTTTGTTTCTGTGACGTTTCAAAGTCGCAAAAAAAACCCATTTGAGAAGAAATCGTGCTGAACCTTGGGTCCAAATTTCAGAGCTTTTCGCACGATATTTTCGGAGATATGATCTGAGGAAGTTGGTCTTTTTGCAGACTCCTGAATTACATTCAAAACAGGTGACCTGGGGAAAATCGTCATAACTTTCTTTCTGAGCATCGGATTGAAATTTTGTAAGAAGGTACAGAAAGAGGACGGACTGTAGTTTCTTTTATATATTTTTCAGAGTCAAAGGTTGAAGCAATGACACGTGGCACTTCATACAAGTTTGCTCTACTGAAATAGTCTATAATCAGGTCACTGCGGGAGATTGTGCATAACTCTTTCTTGGAGAATCCAATTTGGATCAAACTAGTGGCATTGGAAAGAGGACATACAAGGCTACTATAGGTCACAATTTCAGAACTGGATGATTCGAAATTACAGAGATACATCAGATTCAATATCAGGCTTCTACAAAGTAAAAAAAAGGTGTGTAGTTTTTTTTTTTAATTTTTGCATAAGCTTGGTTTGAAGGAATTCAAAGGGCATAGTAAAGCATTATTATCGGTAACTGATGCCCCGAGGAAAGAAAATGCAAACACCTAGTAAGGAACCTGAAAGCTCTAGCATGACTCATGAAGAAGAGGAAGAAATGCTACATGATATATCAAAATTACAAGAACAAGTGCAACAAATGTCACGCTCACAAAAGCTAACAGATGATAAGATAAATGGTGTGGAATCTAAGATAAATGGCGTGGAATCTAAGATAAAGGGCATGGAAGCTAAGATGGATGATCTGAAGACAGATTTGAGGACAGATTTGAAGACAGACATGGCAGATTTGAAGACAGATTTGACAAATTTTCTACAAGAAATACTTACTAATGGTGAAAAGGTTGTAAAGGAAACTCATGATGTGAACAAAAGAAATGTTAATCATGATTCCATAGACTCTAATGTTGGATCGAAGACCCACCATATTCCAAAAATCGATATGAGGAAGTTTGATGGCAAGGATCCCGCCACATGGATATTACAGATGGAGCAATTCTTCGATCTCAATAATGTGCAAAACACACAAAAGGTACGTATGGCAACTTTATATTTGGAACCAAATCAGTTTGTATGGTATCAATGGCTTTGTTCTCGTAAACAATTTATCACTTGGGCAATTTTTACGGAAGAATTGATAGCACATTATGAGGATACAAAAAGCAACACTTTTTTTAGCCAATTGATAAGTCTCAAACAAAAGGGTTCAATAATGGAGCACATTGAGGAGTTCCAAAAATTGAACATAAGGGTAAAAGATATTCCAGAGGAGCATAGGATTGATGTGTTCATAGGGTCTTTAAAGGATAATATCCAACATGATGTGCGCCTTTGGGAACCTGATTCATTAGAGAAGGCATTCAGGTTAGCAAGAAAAATGGAAAGCAAAATTATGGCAACTAGGAAGCATACCATTCACAACTATAAAGCGAAAGTGTTGTTGCCTTCCACAACCTACAAGGTTGACACCACAACAATTGGAAGAAAAAAGAGCAAAAGGGCTTTGTTACAATTGTGATAGCAAATACACAAAAGGTCATAAGTGTGCTGAGAAGAAATTATTCTACATAGATTGTGAAGAGGAAGAAGAAAAGGAGCAAGAAAGGTCAAAAGAAGAGGATATATTCCAGGAACAAAGCCTAGATGAAGAACAAATAAATCCGACCATATCTTGTAATGCATTGGCGGGAATTACCACTCCTCAAACCATCAAGATAGAAGGACAAATCAAGAAGAAAAAGGTAATAGTGTTGATTGATTCAGGAAGCACCCACAATTTTATTCATTGTAGGGTAGCAAAAGAATTGAATTGCTTCCTATATCCAGCACCAGAGTGTCAAGTGATGATTGCAAATGGAGGAACAATAAATTGTTCTGGAAAGTGCCATAATATCAAGCTATCCATGGGAGAATATGTATTGACTAGCCCAATGCTTTCCATTCCAATGGGAGGTGCTGATGTTGTACTAGGAGTCCAATGGCTACAATCCTTGGGTACAATAGCTTTTAATTTTCAAGAACTTTTCATGAAATTTTCTGTGGAAGGAAAGGAAGTTGAATTAAGGGGTATTGCAGGGAAACCAGGAAAGATAATCAGCTCTAATGGCATGACAAAGCTTCTAAAAAAGGAGCAAAGAGGTGTAATTGCACAATTATGTTCGCTAGATGTTTCCACATTGGAATCATCTATTTCTCCAGATCTCCAAAAAGTCCTGGACAATCATTCCAAGGTATTTGAGACTCCCAAAGGTCTCCCACCTATGCGTGATCATGATCATGCTATTCATCTGATTCCAGGAAGTGTTCCTCCAAACATCAGGCCGTACAGATATCCATATGTCCAAAAAAGTGAAATTGAACGTATGGTTGCAGAAATGCTAGAGGCTGGTATAATTCAACCGAGTCAAAGTTCTTTCTCAGCTCCAGTAGTATTGGTGCACAAGAAGGATGGATCATGGCGCATGTGTCCAGATTATAGGGAGCTCAACAAGCTCACTATTAAAGATAAGTTCCCCATTCCTGTCATTGATGAATTACTGGATGAATTGCATGGATCAATTTACTTCACCAAGTTGGATCTTCGTTCGGGATATCATCAAATCAGAATGAAGATTGAAGACATTCCGAAAACGGCATTTAGAACTCATGAGGGTCATTATGAATTTTTGGTCATGCCTTTTGGCCTTACCAATGCACCTTCAACATTTCAAGGTTTGATGAATTCAATTTTCAAACCATTCCTTAGAAAATTTGTGTTAGTATTTTTTGATGATATACTAATCTACAGCAAGTCTTGGAAGGATCATGTTGAACATGTTGACAAGGTGCTACAACTATTGGAGGAGAAACAATTATATGCAAAAAGATCCAAATGTTTCTTTGGAGTCCAGGAGGTGGAATATTTGGGTCATATTGTATCTCATGAAGGAGTTAAGGTAGACCCTAGCAAAATTAAAGCCATTAAGGAATGGAAAATCCCCACATCCATAAAGCATCTGCGAGGATTTCTTGGGTTGACAGGGTATTATCGCAAGTTTGTTAAGAATTATGGGAGAATAGCAGCACCTCTAACAACATTATTGAAGAAAGATTCATTTTCATGGACTCCAGAAGCAACAAAGGCCTTTGAACATCTTAAAGAGGCAATGTGCCAAGCACCGGTCTTAGCTACACCGGACTTCACAAAAACCTTTATTGTGGAATGTGATGCTTCAGGAAATGGAATTGGTGCTGTTCTAATGCAAGATGAAAGACCCATTGCTTTTGAAAGTCGTCCAATCAAGGGAAAGTTTTTAAGCAAAGCTATTTATGAGAAGGAAATGTTGGCAATACTCCATGCACTTAAGAAATGGCGACCCTACCTAATGGGAAGACACTTCAAGGTAAAAACGGATCATGATAGCCTTAAATACTTTTTAGAACAAAGATTATCCTCTGAAGAGCAACAAAAGTGGGTCACAAAGATGTTGGGTTATGACTTTGAAATCATCTACAAAAAAGGGAAGCAAAATGTGGTGGCAGATGCACTCTCAAGAAAGGATGAGGATGTGGAAGCATTGTTGTGTGCCATTTCTATTATCCAACCAGATTGGATAAACGAAGCAAAGGAGGAATGGAAGAATGACGAAGAAGTGTGGGCACTTATTCGAAAGCTACAACAAGATTCCAGTACTTCTGATACATTTAGCTGGAAAAATGATTCGTTATGGTACAAAGATCGCTTATACCTCTGTAAGAATTCCCAGCTAAAACAAAAGATTCTTATGGAATTGCACACTTCTCCCTTAGGAGGGCACTCAGGATTTTTAAAAACTTACCACAGGGTTAAGAAGGAATTTTTTTGGGATGGCCTTAAATCAGATATTCAAAAGTTTGTGGCGGAATGTTTGGTTTGCCAACAAAATAAAGTTGAAACAATTAAGACACCGGGTCTATTACAACCTTTATCCATTCCAAGCCAACGTTGGGAGGAGGTTTCAATGGATTTTATCACAGGTTTACCCAAGTCTGAGGGAAAGAGTGTCATCATGGTGGTAGTTGACAGACTTACCAAGTATGCACACTTTTGTGCATTATCACATCCATTTAAAGCCAGTACAGTTTCTACTGCATTTATGGAAACAGTTCAAAAGCTACATGGAAACCCAAAGATTATTGTAAGTGACAGAGATCCCATTTTCACTGGAAATTTTTGGACAGAATTATTTTCTTGTCTTGGTACTCAGTTAGCTCATAGCTCATCTTATCATCCTCAATCTGATGGGCAAACTGAGATAGTAAACAAATGTTTGGAAGGATATCTTCGTTGCTTTGTATCTGATAAACAGACACAATGGGTCAAATGGTTGCCTCTGGCTGAATGGTGGTATAACACTTCCTTCCATACAGCAACAAAAATGACCCCATTTATGGCACTTTATGGGTATCAACCACCATCCATCACATCATATTTAAGAGAAAATTCTAAGGTTCAGGCAGTGGAACATCACATCGAACATCAACAACAAGTCCTCCAACTCTTAAAGGATAACCTCGTGTTGGCACAAAATAGAATGAAACAACAGGCAGATCAACATCGCAGTGAAAGAAGTTTTGATGTAGGTGATTGGGTATTCCTACGGCTACAACCATATAAGCAAATGTCCCTAAAGCAAGCTAAGAAGGATAATAAATTATCACCAAAGTATTATGGTCCGTACAAGGTGTTGCAAAAGATTGGTACTATGGCATACAAATTGGAGCTTCCTGCAGCTTCTCGATTGCACCCAGTTTTCCATGTTTCATGTTTAAAGAAGGTTATAGGCGACAAGCTCCCAGTTCAAACAATATTGCCAGAACTTGACGAGGAAGGAAAAATTATATTGGAACCGGAAGCAGTCACAGAAACAAGAACTCGACAGCTACGAAATCGATCAATTTCAGAGTATCTTATCAAGTGGAAGAACTTATCCGCTGAAGATTCCACATGGGAGGATGAGAATTTTATGCAGAAGTATCCAGAACTACTCAAGCGTTGAGGACAACACTTTTTTGAAGGAGAGGGGCATGTTGGGTCCCTATAATACTAGTGATTACCCCATTACTATTGTAGTTATACCCCTTATTTATATTGTTGTGCCCCTATTACCCCCATATTGTTATTTATGTGCCCCATAGAATCCCTCTATTGTTATTTTTGTGGCTTTATATTATTATTGTTAGGTCGGCTGGATTATATTGTGACTCCTTAGACTCCTATATATAGAAAGGAGGTTTTGTCATTTGTATCATCCAAGAATTGTTCATTTATGTAATGTAAAGGAGGTTGCCCCCTCGAAGAGGCTGAATTCTAAGGCGTTGATCTTTCTTTTCTATCTTTTCTTGAGCTGGTTTCATAACAAACGCCAAATTGTGGGCCCCGTTTTTGGGTAAGTTGGTACATCAACTTCCCGGGGTCGCGAATTGGTCGTACTATCTCTGTTTGATGCGCATGATAGCCCGTTGGAAAGATCTCTTCGAGGACTATGACAAAAAAGATGATTTTTAGATAGAAAAATCGCTAGCGGTGGATTTCCCAAAAAAACGTCGTTTAGGTCCTCAAAACGGCTCCGGAAGTTTAAGACCCGAAAAACTGCTAAAAATAGTAAACTGTGCTATAATTAAGGAAACAGAAAAGCTGAACGAGATAGTTGTGGGGGTCCAAATGGGATAGGTGGGTGGCCACCAACATCCACCTGGATCACATTCGCATCTGACCCCAAGTTCAGAAGAACCTAGTCCATCTCATAGTCCCCAATCTGGGTAGTCAACCACATTTCCTACCCTGTTCGCACCACATGCTTGCCCAACTTCTGTACCATTCAAGGTTTGACCGATCCTGCGCACCTAGTTATTAACTCTTGCAATCCCTTCACCGCTTTGGTATCCCAGAGTAGCTTCATGCATGTCTCTAAGAAGGTAGTTAGCATAGAAGTATCCCTCTCTGACTCTATTTGATCTGTGCTACTCGAAGTGGAAGCTTCTGCGAAGTTCTTCTTGGCCTCCATAAATGTTTCCTTCGCGCGCTCTAAGTCAAACTCTGGTTGTTTCGTGGGAGCCTTGCGAACCCATGCATCCTCCTCTGGTTGCTTCCTTTTATCTTCTCCCGTAGTTGCACCACTTCTAAGCATCATATTCACATTAGGGTCTTCCACGCGTGGTTCAACCTTCATCACTTGGACATTCTAAGTGGGAGTAGCTGGAAGCACTCCTTTTCCCGCATTTGAGCAATTAACATGGGGCAATCGACTACTTCATGGTCGAATTGGTAATGGTATGCGCAACAAGTTCTGGTGGGGTTCATGCAATTATGTGCATAGTGCCTCGGTCCTCCACAATTATAGCAGATCAATTGTCCTCGTCCATGTCTAGGTCCCATTCCCCCTCAGCCCCATCCGCGTCCTTGGAATCCACCCTGTGCTATTGCTGTGGTAGGATCTTGCCCACATGCCTCCATCTGCATCCTATAAGTAGGTGTTCAATCCATGAACATCTTGTAACTTTGGCAGTTTCTTTCATCGTGGCCCACCGTCCTACAAAAGTTGCAAAATAACAGCTTGGGGGGGGTGTCTCAGATTCTGTAATAGATGATAGTTGTCCGTGGCATGCTTTCCTCCTTCTTGGCATATCACACACTAGAGTGCGGGTGACGCAGTTGGCCCTGCTTGTACCTTTGGTCGCAATGGTATTGGTCCCCCCCCACCACCACATAGTTGGCAAAGACCGAACAATGTTCCTTGTCATGGCCCTGGCCCTTACATTTGATACACCATACTTCTTCGCGCCCTTCTGGCCATGGTGCCTGTCCTTGTTTCAAACTTCACATCTCTAAGCATAGGTTTTGTAATTGCGCGTGGATTTGCTGAACTCCCAACCCGGATCCTCTATTGGGGTTTCGTGCAATCTCATCATGGTTTCTAATGCTTTGGCTTCAGTTGAGATCTTTTGTTGTGATAACGGCATCCTTAGATGTGGTGTCAAGGATGCCACAAACCACGTGCAGTGCTATGCATCCATCAATGTCATGTTAGCCTTGCGGATTGTGCTTTTTAACCTTTGATCCAGATCCCATGGGGTTTCACCTAGTAGCATCGCTATCTCTTTAAACCCAATGACCCACTGTGTCTTTGATTTTGGCCGACCAAAATCTTTGTTCAATGCGTCCTAGATTGCTATTATTCCCACATTTGGATGATCACTTGAGTACTTTATATACCATGTCAACGCACGGTCCTACAGTGTGCTCACAAGGGTAGCATTTTTTATGTTATCGTCCATTATGCCTTGGGCTTCCCATACAACCCTTACCACAAACCACAACTGACCTGGTTCCTCATTTCTTGCACCCTTAAATACTGACAACTTGACTACGCTTGCCATCCCAACCTTCGGTGGTGGCGAAGGTGGAGGTGGACTGGGTGAAGATGGATTTGATGTTGATGAAGTAGGTGATGGGGTAGACAGAGGTGGTATCAGTGGAAAGCACTACTTAATCAACCAGACCGCGCTTCTTGGGGAGAACCTCGCAAGCTCCTCCCCGCTTTCCCGTGAAATAGAAATTAGCAGACTGTTCTCTAATCCTTTAGTTCCTCAGTAGCCTCTTCCACTTTGTGTTATGCTAGACACCAATAAATGTGCATAATCTATTTTTCACACAACAACATCTTAATCCAAGTATTCAATGATTTGATGTACCTACCCCACGGTCCTTGGAGAAAGCACCTTTCTACTTCACTATAACTCACGGTTGTGTCTATTGCGAACTCAGTAATAAACCCTCCTATTACTCGATCCAACCAGTGATCTACTACACGTGCGATTTTATCTTTGGATGCTTCTAGCCTGTGCACCAATTCTGGAGTCCACATAATAGGTTGATCTAGTCTGCACCTTCCCACATTGTCGGCTAACCTTGTGATCCACTCGTGCAACTCTATCGAGAATGTTACGAAGAAGATTTCGTGGATATCTGTGTATATGTAACGATCCAACCACCCTTCATCCGATATCCTTGGGTTTGTGTTTTCCTGAACCACGAACTCGTGAAGCTTCTGATCCAGCCAATCTTCAAGCTCTTTCCTTGTAGGATTCCAGTGTTCCGACATTAGACATCCCTTCGACAGATCTCAGTCCCGACAACAGAACCATTTGTTGGCTTATATGGGCCTAACCCAGGTTCGGAAGAGTTATTTAGCCAAACAAATCCCATAGCTACCGGCCCGTTCGGTAACAGCCCGTGGAGCGTGGATGGAGGTCTCACTCGAGGTAGCAGGGGAGGGTACTGGAACCAGATTTCTGCACCCTTGGGATGTCTTGATGTGGTGTGGAATGTTAGTACACAGTTCTGTGGCTTCGCGCCACTTGGCCTTGCGTAGATTCTGATCCAGGAAAATCCTTACTACTTATTAATGCATTGTTTATAGATTAGATCTACTTTTTATGGTCTTTAAGCAAACATTTAACAAAAATAACCAGCTCGCACACCCAGAAAAGATGTAGATTCACAAAGACTCATAACATAAGCATACGTGCATAGATCAAATAGTTATATCAACCATAAATTAGCCAGATCCACAATAATTCAAATTTAACACAGAATTTCAAAATCAACTTATCTTTATTCACTTCCTTCACCAATACATCCAGATCCACCCTGCAGACTTAGCTGCAGGGGTCCATGCACACAGTTGCGGACTCTACTAGGCCTCTGCGCACATAGATGTAGAGCCTCTATCTATCTACCAACACCCTTGACTCAGACTTACAGATGCTTCAAGACTTCATTCTTCAAAAACCCATTACATTCCATATCCAAAAGTACATACCAAAAGCTGACTTCTATCCATAGAGCCTCACTCTATTTATACATTCCCATGGTCCGCAGACCATGGGCAAGCCGACATACTTCCTACTATTTTACATTATTTTTGGGCAGACAACCCTTTGGCTAGACTCATTTACAATTTGCGCTCCATGCACTTCACGGAGTCATTACCATACTTTTCCCAAAATTACGGGCTTTGATCCCCAGCATTGTTACGTGGGCCCTCTGCTACCCAAGATGTATCGATTTTTTTCTAAGATGTGTGTGTGTGTGCGCGTGTGTGTTCTTAAATGAATTGTTTGTCATTCAAATTATCTTACATGAACCATTGAGGCATGTTATTTTTAATGACTTATGTTTACTTATATGCATCAATAATCATATATAAATGTGAAATATAAGCTTTGAAATAGAACTCCTAGCAAACAAAGGTGCTATTCTTACTAAAGAAATTATAATAATTTACTTGATAATTGTTATGTGCATTATTCACTATTCACAATGCACTATTCACTATTAATGTTAATGAGAAATGTGTCATAGGTAAACGATTCGATCTTTTCGAAGCATAAGATATATGCGATTTCTCAATCGATAGTTTTCATAAATTTATATGCTTAAATCACTTAATGGTTGTAACTGCAATCATATCATATTGGAAATCAACAAGGCATAAATCCAGTTATTCATTGTTTACATATAAAATGCACTAATATGAGTGCATAAATGTGATATGTAATTTTTGAGATAAAAATATATTGTAAATAATTTTGCATTTCTTAAAAAAACATATAATTGATGATAATGATTGATAAGTGGATTATCAAGGTTTGATTAGACACTATCATGGATGAATTATGTCATTGAACATTTTGAACTGTAAGGCATCTAATTTCATTATTTAAAGTCATTTTTTTTGTAAATTTGTATTTTAAATAAACTGAAATCATATCACTTGAGCTAGAATTATATTATTGACTTGTACTTAGTTATGTCCATTAATATGAGTGTATAAATGTGATTTATAATAGCCATATACGACGATGCATTTTTTCGAAAAATAGGTCTTTTAATTTCTTGATAATAAGTATTAAGTGGACTATTTAGGCTAATGGGTGATGGCTCATAAGTGAATACTACTCGTTAAATTCTAGGGCATTCAATTTTTAACACATATTTTTTTTTCCATATATTCTTAAATCAACTATTTGTATATGCAATCATCTCATCTCATTTAATTTAATAAGTAATCCATTTATTGAACTTTATTTGTCTATCACGTAATTTATTAACACTGTACTAATCTCATATTATATTGTTGTGAAACAAAACTCTATGCAAAACAAAATTCTCTTCTTAATAAAACATGGAATAATTAATTAACAATGTGTTAAGTGGACCATCTAGACTCATTAAAGAGATGGGTAAAAGATGGTTGTATTTAAACTTTTTGCACCATAAGACATTGATTTTCCAATCCATATTAGCATTTTGTCATTTTCAATTCTTAAATAGTTTATTTGTGGTTTAAATAATTTCATAGAATCCAATATGACTTGAAGAATTTTATTTGGCTATATGCATTGATACAAGTTCATAAATGTGATGCATTTTTTAAATGTAACTCTTAATGTAAGTAAATATATATATTTTACGAAACAAATTATAATTAATTGATAATGAGTTTTAAGTGGTCTATATAAAGCCATTTATCGACTTTTATTTTCATATCATGAGGTTTAATCTAAGTGTGTGAATGTGGCAATTTTTTTAAAATAAAACTCCATGTAATATGAAATGTTTTTCCTAACACCACATGGAATAATTAATTGGTAATGAATGTTAAGTAGTTTGATAAAGTTATTTCAAGATACAAGTCATAAATAAATGTATTTAAACTTTATGCAACATACGGCACTTGATTTTCCTACCTTTATCAACATTTGGTAAATTTCAATTCTGAAATAAATTATTTGTAATTGAAATAATCTCATAGAAACCAACAAGACAAGTATGTATTAAATTGTCTTTAGTATGTATGTATGTATAAATGGAATTTATTTTTGAAATAAAGATCTCAATGTAAGTAAAAACATATTTTTTAGAAAACTAATAGTTTTAAATCAATTATTTATGAGTTCTAACTCATTTATTCTATTTTGAATTGACATATTTTTCTAACTATGCATTATTAAATCAATTATTCCTATATGCAATCATGTCATATAAATCAATAAGTCAAGAAACCATTAATTGATTTTTATTTAACTATCATGTGGTTTAATATGAATGTATAAATGTGACATTGTTATTTCTAGAATAAAAAACCATGTAAAGAAAATGAATTTTCTAATAAAACATGGATTAATGAATTCACAATGAGCATTAAGTGAGATTTTTAAGCTCATTCAAGATATGGGCCATAAATCGATGTCTTTAAACTTTTTGCACCATATGACATGCTTTTCGCATCAATATTAACATTTTGTAAATTTCAGTTCTTAAATCAACTATTTGTACTTAAAATAATCTCATAGAATCCAACAACACTCAGAAGTTATTTATTGAATTTCATTTAGTTATATGTATTCTTTTTTTTGCTGAAGCAAGAGACTTTCCTTCTATTTCAATAACCCAAAAGTAAAGTTACAATAAGTACAAAAGGCCTGATTATCTCAAGTCCTGCGAAACCAACGAGATCGTACTATCAAGGATGTGACCCACTAAACAAACTGAAGGACAAGCTAACCGAACAAATTGTCCCCACGATTACAAGTTAACCCAAGGTCAAAGTCCGCCACACCTCTTCTCATTAACTCGCAAAGATTAAACAAACTCACGTCCCCCCAAACTAGCCGGAACAGATCTAACCGTCGATTTCCCCCACCAAAAAGGACGGTGTGGAGAGATATCGGAGAGCTGAGATGCAAGGTTTTTAAGGCGCGATGAAGGGTGGTAAGGTGACCCCCACCCCTGCCACGTGTTGAGAGCCGAGTGGAATCGCTCTCAACAAACCAAAACCACTTACTATTTGAGAGCCTTGCGATCAAAAGAAAACCGCTTAATGCCTAGTTTTCCGAACCGAAAGAAAAGTGCCAAGGAATTTCCTTTGTGGGAGCGATCCAACCTATCAAACTGCTGAAACTGACAATGGAGCTCGCCGCTGAGACATTCTGTAACTATAAATGAAACCTTGTGTCACCATTCAAGAAACGAAGGAGATAAGTTCCCTTGCCCCAAAGGAAGTTATCCCCATGCAGAGAAAGCCCTTTTTCAAAGAGCCGACCACCAAAAAGAGTGAGAACAGGCATAAAGAGCTTTAATCATAGCCTGCCGCTTGAGCCCAAAAATTAAAAATTTCCTTGCCCTCTACAACTTAAGCATCGCAGAGAGCTTTTAGCCTGCTTTGAGGCATCTCCTACCAATTCATTTCGATTCTGCAATCTGGATTAGTCACTCCTTGGTTGGCCAGTAGATCTGCAAGTTTATTGGCCTTCCTCCAAACATGATTGAAGCTAACCGTGCATAGACTCTGGAGATGTTTTTTGATTCTCTAGTACACTTGTATGAGTCTCCAATGTTTTGAGACCCTTTCAGGCACTGTTCCATAGCTGATTTTCTTAACTGGATTTATAGAAATTTTGGAGTCTGCTTCGATGAGAACATTTGAGCTGTGATTGAGTTTAAGAAGCTCTAGACATTGTTCTAAAGCCATTAATTCAGACATGTTGTTGGTGGCTTTGCCTAAATGACAGTGGAAGATAAAAATTATTTTTCCTTCTTCATCTCTTAACACACCTCCATAACCTGCAGTCCCCGGGTTGCTTTTTGAAGCCCCATCAATGTTGCATTTCAGATAACCTTGAGGTGGAGGATGCCAGTACTCCTTTTCCCTTTCCAACACTCTTTCTTTTTTGTTAAGACCCTTGAGGATGATCTCATGCATTCCCAGCTGCTTGAGAGTTCTCAATTCAAGCGCAGTGGGAGGAATCGAGGGATAACTGTGCACAGTGGTGGAAATGGTTTCCTTAATTTGCTTTAAGATCAATTCCATCAAGAAAATAGGAGTATTTTTTCCATCCTGGAAAATTATCTTATTCCTTTCCTTCCAAACATTCCAAGTAATGAAGCTTGGTGTCAAGGTCCAGGCTAAATTAAGGATCTCATACTCTGAAAAGTTTGTCTCCACTTGTTCAGGGTGTTAATAATGCTTCCTTTATCTTTGTCTGTTTGTTGAAAAATGATGTTGAAAGAATCCCATAACTAGGTGGTATAGGTGCAGTTGTTGAGAATATGCTCCATTGTCTCCTCTTGAGCCTCACATAATTGGCATCAAGAAGGCCCCATAACCCCCCTCTTCTGAATGTTCTCCCAAGTTAATATTTTCTTCTGATGAACTAACCACATAAACAGTTTGATCTTCATCCATCCTTGGCAGCTCCAATGTTTTTGCCAGGACTTAGCCGAAATGCAAGGATTGAGGTTAAGGGTAATTCTTTTTGCTTCTTTGATATTAAAGATGCCTTCTTTGTTTTGGCCCCATCTTAATTGATCTTGCCCATCTGTAACCAAGATCTTCCTCTGTTCTAATATTTTCATGAGTTCTTTTGTTTTTGATTTTATGGGGCCATCCTCTCTGCATTGTATTTTCCTCCAGCTTCTCCATTTCTCAGTGTCATGAGGAAGATTCCAAAAATCCCTAACATTTATAAGTCCTTGGAAATCAGTTTCCTGCTTGATGCTCATAAAGTCCTCCCTTAAAAACATTGGTTCTTGTTGCCATTTATCTTCCCAGAAGAGAGGTTGTTCTCCTGCTCTAACTTCCCAAAAGCTATTGTTGTGTATTAGGCTCCTGTTATCCCAGGCTTTATTCCAGATGTGAGAGCTTTTTAAGTTCCCTGACATTCTGATAAGGTCACTCATTTGCCAGGAGCTTGCATATTTGTCTTTCCAGGTTTCATCCCAATGCGCCCCCGGTTCTTTAACCCATCTCCACCAGAGTTTGGCTCCTAAAAAATTACTTAGAATCTCCTGATTGTCTAAGCCTAGGCCTCCATGACTTTTGGGTTTATAGATTTTATCCCAAGAAACCAGGGCCCATTTCTTTCTGGTTTCCTCCTTGCCCCAGACAAAGTCTCTCTGAATGTTCTTGAATTGTTGTAAGAGCCCTTTGGGAGCTAGCAGGGCTGATAAAAAGAAAATAGGGATAGATTGAAAAACTTCCTTCGTCAAAATCAATCTTCTAGCAAGGTTCAACGCTTTAAAAGTCCATCTTTTGATCTTGTCTTGAATCTTGTTGAGCACCGGTTCCCAGATACTTTTGTGCATTGTTTTATCTGTGAGGGGGATTCCCAAATACTTTGAAGGGAGGACCTCCCTTTGGAAGCCAAGAATTCTGGAGATGTTCCTTTGAATAGCAATGTTAGTGTTGAAGAATTGTTTTTTGATTTGGAGAGATTAACTTCCATACCTGAGGCCGAGGCAAAGTCATTTAAGATTTTTTTGTATGTTGTAGCTTCCTTGACTGTGGGGATACCCTGTAGCATGGTGTCATCCACAAATTGTTGATGAGTCAAGGCTTGGTCGTTCTCCATTAATTATAGGCCCTTGATCTTTCCTAAGACTTTGGAATTTTTAATGGTTCGGCCCAATCCTTCCATCATGAGGATAAAAAGAAAGGGAGAGAGTGGGTCTCCCTGCACGAGGCCTCTGGAAGGAGTGAAGATCTCTGAGGGCGAGCCATTCACCAGAATTGAAAAGCTTTTGCAATGTCTAATTGCATGATCATACCGACCTGCTTTTTACTAGTGAGAGAGTGAACAACCTTGTGGGCCTGAATAATATTATCTAGGATTTTCCTTCCTTCCACATAACTAGACTGTTCCCCAGGAATCAACGAAGGAAGAAGAGGTTTGAGTCTGTTGGCCAAGATTTTGGAAATAATTTTTTAAACAACATTGCATAAAGCAATGGGTCTGAACTTATTAGGAGTCAGGGCTAAGTCCCATTTGGAGATCAGGGAGATGAAGGAGGTGTTGAAGGCTTTCAGAATGGATCTGCTTCTTTTGGAGTCCTCTACCACATCCAAAATATCCTGTTTGACAACATTCTAGCAGACCTTGAAAAAGTCCACATTAAAACCGTCTGGATCTGGAGCTTTGCCATTTTGCATATCTTTGATCACCGTACTAACGTCTGCTTCAGTCATTGGTTTGTTAAGGTTAAAGTTATCTTCTCTAGTCACCATCATGGGAATATTCTTTATAATTTCCTTGATGTGTTGGTCTCTGTCTAGATTATTTTCATTTGTGATGCCTATGAAATGTTGAACCATCACAACTTCAATATTCTTGTGAGAGGTCTGAAGCTCCCCATATTTATTCAATATTGAGGAGATTCTATTGTGGGTTCTATTGGCTATGGTGGAACATTGGAAAAAACGATTGTTTCGTTTACCTTCTTTGAGCCATTAAACTCTTGATTTTTGTCTCCAAAAGATTTCCTCCTGTTTGCATAAATTCTCCCAGTCAAGGTTGTGTTTTTCAACTTGTTCACTTTTGGTTTTATCAAAACCATCTGTGATCATTGCTTGATTTCGTTCTTGCATTTTGATCTCTACTGACTTTTTTTTTTACAAAAATGTTACCAAAATCCTTCTTGTTCGATTCTTTGAGTTTGATTTTTATGTGCTTTAGTCTTTTATGGAGGAGGAACATTTTGGAGCCTTGAACTTGTAGATCCTCAGACAACCATTTTTCAATGTCGCTGATGAAATCTGGGTGGGAGAGCAGGATATTCTCAAATCTGAAGGGTTTGTTTCTCGGAGCATCAATTCCCTTAATTTCTAATTGAATCAGCCAGTGGTCTAAGCCTCCAAATGGGAGAGAACTTGCAGATATTTCTGTATTTCTGAGCATCAGATTCTCGGAGATCAAAAATTTGTCTAACTTGGAGGCAACCTGAGCATTACCTCCTCTTTTGTTGTTCCAAGTAAAAAGACCATTATGTGTTTCACAGTAAACCATTTTCATGTCTTCTATGAAAGAATGGAATACTACTGAATCTCTACTAAGGATTTTGGTGCCTCCTTTTTTTCCCAAAGAGATTTAATCATGTTAAAGTCTCCTCCAATGACCCAAGGGATTTCTTTATGTCTCCTTCTGAGATTTACCAGGGAGTTCAGAAATCTAAGCTTCTCATCTATTCTCTGAGGACCATAGACATTCGTAACTAGGAAGGTCTTAGACATCCCCATTGGTTGAATGATAGATGATAAGTAATTTCTCGTTGCTTCCGCATCTACAATGCTGACTTTTTGGGGGTTCCAAAGAGTGAGTATGCCTCCCACTATGTTCTCTTCTTTGACTTCTAGAAACTCAAACTTACTGAGCCATTTGTTATGGATTTGTTTTATTTTCTGAATGGAGCATTTCATTTCTTGAATGAAGATTATGTCCGGCATTGCTAGTTTCATTCTGTTACTTAGCATTCTTTGTTTTCTTTTACTACCTAGACCTCTGATATTCCAGGATATGAACTTCATAATTAAATATTTGTAAAGGAGTAACTGGTTAGATCTTTCATCTTACCCAAATCTATCATTAGCTTTCCACACTCCATCAGGAGCTCATTTTTCTTTTTTCTGCCTCTCTTCTTCCCTGGATTTCTGGTGGCTAATCCTGGAATTAGTTTCATTGTTTTCACCCCTCTGTTCTCCTGTTTGTGGATGTTTTTACCTTTCTCCAGTCCTTGTTCCTGTGTTTTCCATAAAAACAATTGTTGTATTCTGTTGCAATCTTCTTGAGGCAGAGAATCTATTCCTCCTTTGGTTCCTTGCATCAGGAATCCTTCTAGATTTAGGATTTCCTTGTCGAGTATTTCTTGTAGTTCATGATCTTCCAGATCTGTTTCACTTTGGGTCATTTCCTAGTCCATTTCCATTTTTGTTTCACTTCTCCTGGCTTCTTTTTGGGAGTCAATGTTCGGATAATGATTTGGGTCCTCCTTTTTTTCTTTTTCTTTAGCATCTTCCTCCTGATATTGATTATTTCTTATGATTTCTTTAGGCTCTTCTAGCACTTGAAACTTATTCTGACTACCCTTTTGCCCCTCAGTAAGTTGTTGCTTTGATCCATTTTTTCCTCCCCTTCCTCTACTAGCCACTTTCTGAAAGATTTCAATGTCCTTCGATGTATTAAGTTTTTCTTTGTTATCTTCTTTGCTGAGAGAGCAGTCTCTTAACAGATGCCCATGTTCGTGGCATCTTCAGCATCTGAATGGGATATGTTCGTAGTCTACTGTCTGTACCCACTCCTCATCAAAAAATTCCAGGATGACTTCATCTGGAAGTGCTCCTGATAGATCCATTTCCACATAGATCCTAGCAAAGGAGGTATATTTCCCCTTGTTGTGGCCTCTAAAGCTTTGACATAGCATCCTAGTTTATTGCCAGTGGCAGCCAACGACTTCGTTTTCCAATAATCAAGAGGTATAGAGTAATGCCTTACCCACACAGGAACCGAAGAGAAATTCTCCCTCTCTGGGACAAAGTTCATTCTCCAAGGTCTCATATAGAGACCTACAGTAGCAAAAAAATAGGGTCCTCCTTCGAATATTTTGTCTTTATCTTCAATGTTAGAGAACACTACTGTGAAGAATCCTTTTGACCCAAGATGTAGGTCAATGCCTCCTTTCGGCTTCCAATGATACTTGATCCACGTCTGTAAAGCCTTTTCAATGGGCCATAGTCCCATGAATTTACAGATAATGGCGTAGGTTCCCATATGTTCCCTGTGCTCCTGCAAAGCAGGATCATTTAATATTACTCGAGGAGTAATTTCTGCTTTTGGTTTGCAAGGTCCTTTTTGTTTCTTGTCTCTTGCACCCAGACTTTTGTCTTCTTCCTCTTTTTCTTTTGTGGTGTTGTTTTCTTTTGTTTTGGTCCCATCTGTTTCCTTTTCATTGTCCCTGTTTATGTAATTCCTACCGTCTTCACTATTTCTAGGTGGTGATTTACTTCTGTTGGCCACTACATCTTTGTAGGAGGGAGCTGATCTCCGTTGCCTACCACTCTCCATTAGAATCGAACTCTGCTCGCTATGGAAAACCTAGCCGCTTTGTTTCTCCTGTCGTCGCCTCAGTACTATGCCTGGTTATTATTGTGCCCTTACCATTTAGTTATATGTATTCATATAAGTTTATAAATGTAATTTATTTTTGAAATAAAGCTATTAACGTAAGTAAATATATATCTTATACAAAACTAATTAGAATTAATTGATAATAAGCTTTAAGTAGGTTATTCAGAGTATATGAAAAATCAAGTGTCATAGATGAATACCTTTTAATACATATTTAATCTTCAAAACCAATATCTTAATGATAATTTATTTGTATTTACATTAACTATTTAATAATTAAAGAATACGAGAACTTATATAAATTTCAACTAAAATACAAGAGTTATGTTTCACATTTATTTCTTCCCCATTAAAAATTCTTATCATTTTCTCTTCTTAGTGAAAGTAACGGTCAATCATGGTTTTCCATACAATTTGTTGACACTAAATTTACATCGAGTTTACTATTGGTTTTGAAAATGTTGAGAAGGAGAGATCAATATCCACACTATCGTCAGCTGTGCTAATATTTGGAAACCCTTGCCTCCACTACTTATAAGAAGTCACCACTAAATTTTCTTGTTTACTTGAATTTGTGACACTGTCCATAATAATGGCATGACTTGAATACCCATTTAAGAACTCTCATTTGATGTACTTGGATTTGAGTGGAGATGGATCAATTGTGCCTAACCTTCTTGTACCTAGATCAACAATGTATAACTTTTATAGTGGATGCCTGCATGCTATGAAGATGAACGATGACCCCCTCATTAGTGCTTCATAAAGGCACAAAGGGACCATAGGAAATTGAGCACAAGAACATTTTACTAAGGTTTTAGTAGACTAGCTTCAATGCAATGCAAGGGACACCTATCCTTGTTATTTAGAATAAGATCCTCACATCATTTAATCAACAAATCCCTGGAAGTTTGGGGGAAAGGCAGTTAGAGTCGCTAGACATAAAATTTAAACATCGATGAATCTAGTACGTTATCCATAACTATAATATCTTTATTGGATGTTTTACATACTAATATGATTTAGCTTAAATCAATTTCTTCTAAGAGTTTGATTTCACACTCATATTGTGTATTGATACTATTGTACATAACAACCCCATGTTTGACCTATTCATGATCTCTAATTGGTTTGAAATTACTAAAATTATTTTAATGTTGAATCAAGTTAATATGGCGATTTAGAAAAGAATGAATGTTTTTGAAGGCCTTGTAATAAAAAACTTCCAAATTTAATCAAATATGTGTTATATGGGAATTTTATAAAGAAGGAATTTGAAAAAGGGGTGTTGAATTATTTTTTTAAGTTTTGGCAAGGAGATTAGAAAAAGGGCATTGGAGTGTAATTGTTTTTTAAAAGTTTTTGTAAAAGTGTCTCTTTTGTGAAAATAATTTGTACACTCATTTGTTTGTGGAAGCCAAGCAACAATGATGTTTTTATTGAAGTTAGATTTGATGTGTACAGTTTGTTTTGTGTATTGAGTCTTACTGATCCAACGCTTAACAAATGGGAAAATCCAAGAGGCTAAGAAGGTCAAAGCGACAGCAAGAGATGTTTGAGATATTTTTAGATCTAGAAGTGAAGAGGCAAAAGGATGACTTTGCATTGACATGCATAAAATAATATGTAGATGACATCATTCTTCCCCTCATTTCAGATGCCAAGACAGTCGAGGAGGCTTGGGATCTCCTTGAGAGGAATTTTGGTGTAAAGGGGAGAATTAAAGTTGAAGATGAAGGTGGATCTATAACATCAAATCTACAACGAGATGAAAATATTGTTGAATCCCACTTTTCTCAACCACAAGTGGATGATATCTATGAAGAAGTTGCAGAAATACCAAAGAAGGAGCACATAGATGCTCGTGAACCCCACTATGCACAACCAAAAGTGGACGAAAACTTAGTGATTCCAACAAGAGATTTTGTTGATGAAGATTTGGTAAAACTAGCAGCAGAGCTTGCTGATGAAAGTTTGGTGAATCCAGCGATAGCGCTTGCTAATGAAAGTTTGGTGAATCTAGCAACAGAGCTCACTGAGGACAATGAAACTGCCATTGGAGCATTCAATGCTATGGTGAATCCAACAATTAATATTTCTGATGTAAACTTTGATGAAGCTTTTTTGGCTAATGATGAATGGTTGCAAGTGATGCAACAAAAACATCATATACACATGATGTTATTTAGTGAGAAAATCCCACTTAAGTCAGTGGAAGACAACATGTCTGTAGGAACACAGGTTAGTACAAAAGAGGAAGAGACAGAGAGAGAGATAGAGATAGAGGAAGAGACAAAGAAGGAAGCTCACAAAAAGAAAACAGAGACAAAGGCAAAGACAAAGAAGGAAGTGTAACAGAAGGAAGCTCTCATTGTAGAGCATAAGGAACAGAACCAATGTGGTTCTGAAGATGTTTTTACACTTACCATTGATTTCAAATGTGCAAGTACACAAAATTATTTTTAAGAACAATTAAATTTGCTTGAAGCATGGCTAGCAACACCATGTCTAGATGAGGCCTGCATAGAAGTTGTAGAAATCAATGTTGAAGACAACATGCATGATGGAGATATTAATGAAATTTTCAGGTATTGGAGTCGTGAAGAAATATTATTTTATTATAATCTTATGTTGTAGCAGATTGATGATGAAATAATATGTGGCAGCAACCCACATACAAGTTTTTTGAAGAAGTCCAAGATATGCTTAGACAACCGAGAAGAATGAAATACATGCACCAAAAAATAAAGAAACTGAGCTTTGAAGGATACAACAGAGAGAGAAAGTTGAAACAATTTAGAGACTACAAAATCTGAGAGAAGAGAAGAAGAAAAGTAAATGTAGTTGAAGTCAATTTATAAATTGTAAGCCTAGCTGAGACATAGTCGAGCAGGTATTTTTATGTGGTTGTAATTAAGGGGGAGTATTGTAGAATCTAATCCCAATTGAATTTTTATGTGGTTGTAATTAACTGGGAGTGTTGGAGAATCTAATCCCAACCATTTGTTAGGTGTCAAAAGCGTCCCTCCAAGTGTCCTAGTTTAGTTTCACTGAGTCAAGTTTGACTCTAGTGATTTATTACTAATGTTTCCAATTAATCTTATTTAACTAATTCGTAACACTAAGAAGAACAAGTCCTTTACTCTTTGTTCTCTTCAATTTTTGTCCCTACAAATTTCAATGAAGAAGAACACCAAAAATCCTAAAAATTTCTCGAATGGAGAAAAACTTTTATAGAACCTAGTTTACACTACCACATCGTAAGTCATTGAATGTTGACAAAGTATATTTGAAGGAGTAAAACATTATAGGGCCTAGTTTACACTGCCACCTCGTCACTCGTTCATGGTTGACCAAGTATATTTGATGAAGTAAAATATATATTTATTTAAATAGAAATATATATTTTATATTATTTAAACATAGTTCGGTGAAAAATATATAATACTTATTTAAACATAGTTCGGTTAATCTTATTGAGAATGCAAACCATTTTAAAGAAAATTAAGCAGCTTTTACTTATACATATAACCCGTTTCTTTTTGTGATTCAATACGCAATTTGAGGACCAGGTCGTTTATGTGCAGTAACTTAACGTGATAAACATTGTTTATATTAACGTAAGGTGCTCTTGAAAGGAATGTTCTCAGGCCGAGATCCTCTAAACGTTCGTGTACTGATAAAGGCCCATACAGTTGAAACACATGAAATCTGAAATCAACGACCTCATCCTTGGCTCTATGTAATTTTCTTAAATTTCCTAGGGGGTTCACCCATGGTAAACTTGAGTGGCTATCGTGCCCAAGAGCCACTAGGAGAGCAATGATCCCACTACTCTCATTGATGAATCATTGTTGTTGCAGTTTGGAGGGAGAGAAGTAGTGGGATAAACAAGAGAGCATGAGAACCTGAAGGTCAGAAAAGAGCCAAAGGAAGGGAGTGGAGGGTCAAAGAGGGTCGAAGAACCGTTAACTTTGCAATCACAAAGCTGGGTAAGAATAAAAAACATTAACTTGCAACCCCAAAGCTAACCATGCCACTCCCATAATGGAGGGTAGTAATAAAGAGAATTTCCAAGCAAATCCACAAGGAGAAGATGAGGGGGGAGATAGAATAAGCTGGGATAAAGGATTTTGTTACAATAATTTATAGATGAAATAGGTTTTTTTATTAGAATTTAGTAAAATAATTTTAAGAAAGAAAGTGATTTTTTGTTGTTTAGAATGAATTTTTGAATGCATAAATAAGTTCAATATCTCGAAAACTTTAAGGCCTTCAAATTTTACAGATTAAACAACTTAAACTGAGTTTTAAAAAATATTTTTAAGTTTTAAAAAATATGTGTTTGAATTTGATTAAAATTAATGAAAAAACATATCATAAAAAAAACTATTTCATTTATAAATTAAACTATACCAACCAATAAAACCATAATAAAATACTAACCCCACTTAATATAAACATATAAACAATCTAACCTCAACATAACAAGACACAAGAAAAAATAAAAAATAAATAAAATACACCATAATAAATATATAAAATAAAATACTAACATCAAAATTCCAATAAACTAAAATACTAACATTAAAATACCAATATCTAACATGATTTATTAGGGTCCGCAACTACGACAGCCTCATCCATCGGTTAAGGCAAAAGTGGGAAGCCCCTTTTAGCATGCATCCCATCCTTTTACCCCATATGGGGAGGGGGTTAATTTTTTAGAGTGACAATGAGTTGGAGTAATTATTTTTTACATAAAAGGGAAAAAAAAATATTATTATTATAATAAATAATATATATATCTATATATATTAATTTAAAATAAATTTTTTAAATTTTATTTTTCAATAACCAATTTAAATTTTAATACTATCAGTTAAAAATTTTAAGTTCATTCTAAGACCTCTCACAATCTTGATACTGCAGGACTTCTTAAAATGATAATATTCTACGGTCAAATTCCCATCAAAAATGGAAAAGCAGGCACAATAGTTAATTTTCACCCAGCACCTTGAGAAGTGGAAGAGTAAATTAGATTGGAAAAAGTTTAAATATAATATGGAGTATAATAGGGTTTTGGTTAGAAAATATGGGGAAAATAAATTAATACACAAATTTGTATATTGAGTTGTGGTTTTTCTATTAATCACATAAATAATTATAATAAATCTAATAAAAAATATTTATACTTTTTCCACTACTCAAAATAACTTTAACACGCAACACACTCTAAATCTTACTTTACCTCCAGAAATATAAGACTAAACTTACTCAACTTACCTCAATTAACTGACAATCTAAATGTAAACAACTCTGCAAACCGGAATAATTAGTTATCTTTAAGACTTTTGGACATTTCTCCATGCAGCCCCATCGTGTGGAAAACGGCAAATTCTTTTGCTATCTGGTACCTGCAGCGAGTTGACAGCATGACGATTAGATTGCGTGCCTTTCATTTTGTTGTGTTTTTATCATTCGTTACTTGCAAGGCAAGGCGATAGGACAGTAGATGATTGAAAAAGTAAGAGTCTGCGGTGAAGATCATGTCAAAATTTATTTGCGTATTCTTCCATTCCACTTCAAACCCTACCTTACCCTATTTCAGCTCACGATACAGATCTATATATTTTATTTATAATCAGACGCCATGTCCGACGAAAAGCTTTTACAGTTGTCTGAAGAAGATACAAGCGCAGAGCACTCAAATTGACCCCACAACTTTGAAAAACCGACCCACGTCTTCAAAAAAGAGACACTGAGGTTGAAACTAACTTCATTTCCAGGTACAACGAAATTCTGAAGATTGAAGTTCTGCTAAATGATTAGAAACGTTGAATTTGGTGATTGATATATTCGGTGTTTTTGAACTCCACAATGTTTATTTTATAATAATTTTGGATTACCCGGGTCAATCTAAAAACCACTAAAGTTCAATTTCACTAAAAGCAAAGTTTCAAAAAAATTTCGCTAATACCATTAAAAAAAAAACTTGCATTTTGAATAAAAATACAATTTTTTTTTTTTTTTATAGATTCTACTTAATGTGAAGAACCTAAGTGTCCAATATTTTTATAGATGCTATTCAACATTTAAAAATATAATTTAAAAAGTAGAAAATTGCAATTTTTCATTAAAACATAAAACAATTGAACTTACTTTTATCAATAATATGACTATAGATGCCAAAGAGGAGGCCCCAAAAAAATCACAGAAATTTCTCTAATAGATTGTCTTAGAAGGAAATTTATATAGGACTTAGTTTATACCACCACATTGTCAAGTATAAATTAAGTATAAATTTTACCACCACATGTGTTTATTTAAGTATAAATTTACTTATTTAAACATAGCTTGTTCAAATATCATAGAAAGAGTTAATGATGGAATCACTTTTGGAGATATTAAGTTGGAGATTTAACTCCTACTTGTATTGTGCATATTGAATGATGTTCCTCATCATTAAATGTAATTATTGTATGAGTTGCTTGACTGTTAATTAGTTGGATTTAAGAAATTTAGTCCAACTAAAATAGCTTCTAGTTTAGTGTTTCATTCAGATATTTTCTCAACTAAATTGTTATGTGGTTAAGATGGAATTTCTATCTTCAACCAATATTTGATGTATTTATATGTGTGTTTATCCTCATGCAAAGTAAGTTTCATTGTGCAGCTCTCGGCATTCCTCCCTCAAGGGAGGGCCCAGGATAATGGGAAAGTGATATGTTGTTATTGTAGATTGTAGATTAAATTATTTGAGAGCATGTGTGATTCTCTGTATGAGTGCTTCTTTCCCACCTTAATCTTTATCGAAGAATAATTTTTGTGCATCAAATAAATCCACAACCTAGAACATGAACAACATGCAAATACACATCACAAATAATAAAACGAGTCACGAGTAAAGAAGAGGAGAACATAAATGAAGGAAGAAATCCATGGGATGAGTCATCCGTTCGAGGTTCAAAAGCCAATATATTGCCACATCCCATACTATTTTATCAACTATCTTCCAAATGCAAAAGTCTACGCTTGAAATGGTCTGTGCATAACACACTGTATAGCCAGTCGACGCAAAGAAGAAAAAGACATTATATGGTTGCTAGTTCAAGAGATTTGAGGAGTCTCACATCTATAAGAAATATTTCGAAGCGTAACCCATCATGGAATGCATAGAACGGTACGGGAGCAAAAAACGGAACGGTACGGAAAACGCCGTTTTGTACGATCGTTTTCGTTTTTCAATACATGAAACCGGTTTCTCGAGAAACGAATGGTTTTTTGACACGGTTTTCAGATAAACGTTTGTTCGTTCCAACCTTTGCCTTTGTTCGTTTGTTTTGGTTCTCGTTTCAATTGGACATTGAGCAGGATAAAAAAAAAGGCAAAGGTTGGTTTTCCGAGAAACGTTGCCCTGGTTTGTTTGTAAGGTTGGTTACAACGTTGCTTTGGTTTGTTTGTAAGGTTGGTTTTATGGTAACGTTAATTCCAATTTTAAAAAATAAGGTTGGTTTTGTGGATAGTTTTTAGAGGCGGTTTCATGGTTTACTGTATTTAGCGTAAATTTTCTTTAACAACATTGTTTATTTAGGGATTTTGTTTGTTAAAATTATATTATTGGAATGTGTTGCTTTAATGTTTTAATTATTTTTTCTTAATTTTTGTGTTGATTTTATTTAAAAGTGTATTTAGTGTAGAGTTTCTTATATAATTTTATTGCATTTAATATTTAAAAATTGTCTTTTTATACAAAATTATAAATTTCTATGCACACGGTTACATTATATATTATTTTTATTATTATAAAGATTAATTACTATTATAATGGATTAACGATAAAGTTTTAAAAGTTCGATGGTGTTTTTTTTTAGGTTTTGTCTAGTTGTAGTATTTCTGGTTTTCAACCTTTCCGCTTTTTCTATGCAAAATGTCAGTGGAGGGAGCAACACTTCTTCCTATAGCGAGATAGTTGAAGGTAGTAGTAATTCTAAACAACCTTCTACTTTTGGCTCAATTCCCTAATCCCAATGGAGCTCAATTCAATATTCACCATCCTATTACCCAACTAGGGAAACTACACCCTGATAGTTGCTTACCAAATACTACAATATAGCCCAAATTTGAGGTCCACTCAAATAATATGGGAGAATATACACATGATATGCCAGATCATGTACTCATCAGGGAATTTCTAGGGATATGGCCTTCAAAAGAATCCCACTCTCACTAGGTCTAAATCAAGTGGAAATGGAAAGGTCAAATCAAGCTTGAATTCAATGCCAAAGGTTTCTTCACTATTAAAGGATCAAACATGAGTATTTGCGAATGACCTATGTAAGCAACACAAGCTTTGTTTCTCACTATGAATATTCTAGAATGGTCTATGTCAGCACATTATTGGAGAATGCAGATGATGTATGCTTTGTTTTATGTTTTTCACATTTTTCTTGTTTTTTTCTCTCTCCTCGTTTCTTGAATGCGAAACCTCCAAACCTCGTTTCTCGTCTCGTTTTCGTTTCTCGTTTCGTTTCCCGTTTCTCGTTTCTAGTAACATAGCTTCCAATAGCTTGTTAATACAGTTGCTATAGCGTGGAAACACTTATGTGGGTTTGGAACTCGCAACCTATTACAGCATCCATCATTCCCAAAAATAAAATTCTGGCACTTCGACAAGAGCATTCTGACTTGGGTATCCCAAAGCTTTATTCGAGAGGGAACACAAGTAGGTTCCATGGTGGAATATCAATATAAAAATTAAGGCTTTCGTGTTGAGAGCAATTGAATATTGTATTTTATATGAAACCAGCGAAGTGTTCCAATTAGAATGAACATAATTGAAGTTACAAACCTGAGAACCGCCCATTTGGTGGGCAAAGGCCCTTGGATGCAATTGCCCAGTCTGGCGCTGCCATATCTCCTCAACACCGCACTGGTACAGTTGAGCCTCCTCCTTGACTCTTTTGCCTTCCATTTAAATCAATCAACGTCAAATTCAAATTCAATTTCAGCTTCTCTGGTAATGCCTGCCAATACTACCCCTCATCATCGTCGTCACCATTGTCTCCCAGGGATGGAGATGTATATGGCAAAAAGACCAATCATAGAAACCTTTGTGGGTGCAAAGAGCAGTAAAGCTAGAAGTTGCAGCGACCAAACCTATCGATTGATCATATTAGTACACCGAACACAGCCATGATAATAGACGGCTAGGCACGTGCCAGGGGATGACAAACAAGAAAGGCACCCAACACTATGCGACCAAACCTATTGATTGATCATATTAGTACACTGAACACTGCCATGATAATAGACGGCTAGGCACGTGCCAGGGGATGACAAACCAGAAAGTCACCCACCCAGCACTATAAATAGGGGCTGTTAAATTAAACTAGCATTTGCACTAGATATTGCAAAGGAAACACTTTAAGACATAAATTGAAGAACACAAATACAACAAAAAAATACTTTGATAACTGTCCTGCCTTCCCACTCCTGGACTGTTTAATGATTAGCTTCTGCTGCTTATGAATCTCAGCGCTGATTTCCATTTCTGACTCTGATTTCTTTCTTGAAGGTAATTCGAATTGGGTATGGGATATTACAACATACTAATACCAATATGGGATATTCCAATCACGTTCAAAGGCAGTTTTTTAAAATGTGGATGTGACAAAAGGTTGTTGTGGAAGGTGTTGTTTGTATATGGGAAATTTATTGATCATTGTGTACAATCATAATGTTGATAGATAGGTCTACTAAGTGGTTCCAGTTAATGGGGCTTTGATTTGAGCGTTCAATATATTTTTATTCTTTATCAAAGTATTCTTTTGTTGTATTTGTGTTCTTCAATTTATGCCTTATGGGGTTCCTTTGCAACATTTGGTGCAAATGCTAGTATAATTCCTTATAATTATTGCTTTTACCATTTATAATTCTTTAGTATAGATCTACTTATATCCAAATTAACACACTTTGTCAAGTTTATTTGTACTAATTGAAATTAGTTCACACCTCTCATTAACTTAATTTCACACCTCTCATTAACTTTTTAATTAAATTTTATATGGAGTAGAATTTTTTAAGGTTAATGTTTAATTTATCCAATTTTGTTGTTTTGTTAGATAAAAATAATTAAATGAAATATGAGTTTGATGTAAACCAAATTGAATAAAAATTATTTAAAATATTGTTTCTACTAAGCCCATACTTTCATTTAAATATGTTTTTGACGCAATTTACTCTTCCATAAACTATTCTGGAATCACATTAATTGTTAATTTTCTAATTTCATAAACTCAAATGCTATTATCAAAATATGAATACACAACCTAAAAGCATGATAAATGTATAAAATTAATTCATATTATAAAATTAATATGAATTACTATGAGTATATTTTCTTTTTTTCCAAAGGAAAAAACAGTAACTTTTATTAAAAAGATAATGAAAAGTTATAACTAGCATATGCACTGAATCATTCTATAAACCGCCACAAAGGCTCGAGTGCTTTCGCACCCCCTGCAACGTTAGAAGACTAACGTGCACAGAGAATAAGAAAAAGAGAAGAGAGAAGAGAAAAAGAAAAGAGGCAGAAAAACTGAAAGACTCACGCTTCAAGTCTTTCTCCCCTTTTTCTTTTCGACCTTACGCCACTCTCCTTGAGTGGGCTCGGTCGGCACTATGACTATCTGAGTTTCTGTATTCAGTGGTCCATGTTATAGACATTTTTGTGCCTCGCGTCAAGGAGCATGGAATGTCAATAATTACAGGGATCCTCAGTCCCTAAATATGTTGTTCTTACCCCTAAAAGAACAAGGTCATCAAACAACAGCACTTCCAATCAGTTCTCCACCTGAAAACACTTCAAAACAGGCTTATTTTGGATCATGTCAGCTGCTTAACTGAGCATCTGCGCTGTATTGCAACTGTCCCACTCTGTACCTGCGCTGAAAGACAAAAGTAATGAAGGCTACCTGCGCTGGGCGAGATTGGCCAAGTGGCACAGTCATACTGCAAGGTGTCAACTGCCCAGGAAGCTTCCAAACTGACACTTGGTTCATGAGATTCGCCCTGTGATGAGTAAGAGGTACTTGATCACCATGTGTAAGCAAGGATCTCCAAGTGGACTCAAGAACTGAAGATTAACTGAAGAGGGAGAGGACACTAGTCAGCTCTATGCCAGCCTCAAGCTGACTCATCCTCTCTTCTTCTCTCCTATATATAGAGCTCTTCTATGAGGTCTAAGGAGGCTGGAATTTTGTGTAAAGCAAGGAGGTGCTGTTGGATTACAGTTAGAGCTATTGGGTGATTGTTTTACTAGAGGTGAAGAGGAGAGTTCTTGCTGCTGGGGAGGTGCTGCTGGATTGGAGCCATCATTGGTTGTAACCTTCTCAGAACCCTGTTACTTCTATCAATAAAGTTTTGCATGTTCTCCTATATACTTGTATTGCATTGATGTATTGTATTTACATGTATATTTGATTCACTCTAATCCATGCATCAGTTATGAGTACATGTATCTTGTAGTTTCCTCTCTTGTTTTGTGCAGGATCTTGTGTGTAGCTGGACCGGCAAAGAGAGCAAGGAGCTGGGAACAGGAGACAAAGAGAGAGGATCAAAATCGACTAAGCGAAGGATACCAGGTTGGTTGATCATTTCTTACCTCTCTCCGTACTTTCATAAAGGAAAACATCAAAGCTTTACTTTCAGTTGTTGCTAAAGACTGTCACCTTTAGAGTAGGGATAGGGTCATCCGCATCGGATACTTTTCCCCACAACAAACTGGCGACTCCGCTGGGGAGATCCTAGTATCTTGTTGTTGTAGAATTTTGCTATTCATTTCTTGAAGAAAGGAGTACCGAATCAAAAAGCTTTTGACTCTATCAAAAGCGAAGTAGAGGGTTTTGTTACTCTTGCTCCTTTGCTGAGCAAATTCAAGATTTAAAGAGCTAATCTACAGATGAATCCTTACTCTTAGTGATAGATCTTTATCCTCTTGATCATCCCTTAACCCGTACTTAACCCATAGCATTTTATTTCAGTCAAAGCAGTACATTTTTGAGCTTTTTATGACCCGGAATTCTTAGCAGACGTAACTCTCGTAAGTCAGTGCAGGCTGTCCACAGGCAGTCTGCATTACAGCGCAGGTGCTCCCTTCGGGAACTGCGCTGAGAGTCAAACTGGTGAACTAGTGCCTGCACTGGTCCAGTTAGCCTTAGTCTAGCTCAGCTCTTCCTTTGTGTCTTGGCCCTGTTTGCACTTGTTTTTGGCTGATTGCTTGCTGGTTATTGTATTTGCTGTAGACCACTTCTCCTTGACATTATTCCGCCTCAGTTGTGTGATGAAATTGTAAACGTTCTTTCAGTATTTCTTGTTTCAGTTACAATTTCCCATTGTGAAAAGCGAACCTAGTAGCTGTGGCCTCTTAGATTGCGATCTTATGAGTTAGTGTTATTGCTGTTCATAGCTGTTTTGGATTGGTTTGCTTCTCACTTTATGGTTTGAATCTATACTTTTCCTGTATTTAAAACAAGTCTTTCATAAGGTGTTCTTTTGATTATGGACAAGCTTGTTTATTTCTACTTGAAAGTTGATTCAAAAATCATACAACAGTTTCCTTTTGTTAAGCATCAACATTAAGGATAACGAAAAGAAATACATGCATTGTGCATTTTGCATTTGACTGTATGCTTGACGATTTAGGAAAATGTGCATTTTAGTGTGTGTTCTTTGATCTGTGGAAAAAGTTGTGTCTTGCTCTTTCCTCAAGTAGATTAAGGTTTTCAAAGTTGAAAGATTGAAAAGATTTTGCTTCTCATTCTTAGATTGCATATAGGAAGTTGTATATATACATCTCGTGGCGAACCTGAAAGGCAAACTGTTAAAAAAGATCAACATTAAAATAAACTCAATTTACATAACAACGCTTTGGAATTTAACGCAAACATCTAGAGGTCTAGGTAGAGACGTGTTCCGGCGTCGTTAAACATAGTGACTGTCGATCTCTACGAAGGTGGGTGATTCCTCCTGAGAGTCGGTGGCACTAACACGGATTTGAGCTCCCGCGTACCGTCGCGTATATTGGGAGACCCCTATAGGCTTTTATCCTTTATCCTTAGGAAACCGTGTCGGCCGCCCTACTGATCGCGATGCAGTGAACACAGCATTCACGAAGATCGACCACCCGTACCGTAAAACGTATTCTGTGGTTTCACGAAAGGTTTGGCACACCCTCTGCCTAGATCTCCAGAGCAGTTTCTTTTGGCCCTTTTCAAACTCTATAACTGAAAAGGTCCAACCGAGCATTTGTCACTTCGGGCTCGTTAATACATCGAAGGCGACTAGAGTCATCTTTAGCTTTTTCTCGACTCTTAAAACATGAAAAAGGAAGTTTGTGTCTAAAAGCGTCGTAAATAAAACTTATTTTAAAGCGGAACATAATCACCTGTTATTCCCACGTTGATCTTTCAGTTGAAAAGTATGGAGCCCACCAACCAAGGAAGTAACCTTGGCGGAAGTCCAAATCCCTTCTCCTCTTGGGGAGATGTTGGTGCGCCTCATATGGCTACATTGTCACTTCCAGGATTGACAATCGGCCTTCCTGTTTGGCTCTTTTCAACTAATGTTGTCCAAATCGCCACTAATCCTGAGCAGTCGAATCAACTGTCAGAACAATCTAGAACTACCCACCAGCCTTTTACTTCTTGTGATACTTCCTCTGATCCTTCATCTTCGCAGGGTAGAGCCGGCAAAAGTCAGCCTCCCAAGGAGAAGAAGGAAAAGAAGAAGAAAGGGAAGAAGCAGAAGGAGCCTCTGGCGAAGGCGACTGGGGGCAAGCAGAAGAAAACTGACAAAAACCCACACACTGCACCGACCGGGCCTAAATCGCCATGTGTCATTTGCAAAGGGATCCATTTCCATCGTGATTGTCCTTGTATTCCCCGGATACTAAGGGACTGGTCCCCGAGGTTGCACAATCCGGTAGCATCAACCTCTGGTTGTCAAGTTGATTGCATTCCCTCAACTAGCGAGAGTGAAGGACGAAGAAGGGGACCAAGATCACCCTGTCTATTGTGTGAAGGTCACCATGCCATCCACAAATGTCCATTCTTAGATGAGGCAAAGAGAGTTTTGGAAGATCGCCCAGTGTCACCGGTGCTACTTCCGCCTGGATACCGAAAACTCGCGCCTAATCCCTCGATAGTTGAAAATCCAGTTGAACCACTCAAGTGGTCAGCTGATGTGTCAGTCATTGAGAACGAACCTACCGAATCTAGACCAGACGAAAGTCTAAAGGTCGAAACGGCAGTTGACCCGGTTCTTCCTTCAAAGGTTCTATCGCCCAATGACTCCGTCATTGAAGACCCGTCTTCAAATGACACCGTCACCGAAGTGTCATCTTCATGTGACTCCCTCACTGATGAGAACAAGGATGACACCATCCAGGTTCTCTTTATCAGCACCGACTCCGACGAGCATCCGGGCAATGCGCCCATTCCTTTATCGCAGGAAGGAACATCATCAGAGTCGTATCCGGCCGTATATTCGGTCCCACCACCAAGCAACCTGGTTGTATCCTTTGATTGGAATCAACTAGGCAAACCCCGGTTACCAGCCAGTACACCATTTAGAATCATTGTCCAGATCTATAGAATGGTTATGGCTGGTACTATCATTGATGAAGGGGCGTCTGTGAGTATCCTTTCCTCTATTGCTTGGAAAGCACTGGGTTCCCCAGCGCTTTTACCTGAGTTGAGAAATCTCTCAGGTTTTGATAAAGGAACCAGTCGACCATTAGGAATCCTCCCCGATGTACCTGTTACATTGAAGGGGAAGACCGTCAGGATGAACGTGTTGGTAGTTCAAGGACCCTTGGATTATAACCTACTCCTTGGACGCGACTATATTTATTGCATGGGAGCGATAGTCTCCTCACTCTTTAGAGTAATGTGTTTTCCACACGAAGGAAGGATGGTCAAGCTCGTAGACCAACTTTCATTTCCGGGATCTCGCATCGCAAATAGTCAAATACCAATCCTAAATGGTCTGTTCACTCAAGATTCGCCTCCGCCCCCAGTCCTCCTTCCCGATGAGCGCGAGTAATTCGGAAAGAAAGACTAGGACCCAGGGGGCATGCACCCTGGTCTGCTTCGGGCAGAAGAAACTCCGGGTATAAGGAAGAATTTCCGCAGAAGAACATGACTAGTCCGTACCCCGTCCGAAGGAAGTGGGGTTGTTCTGGAATAATGATCTTTTGTTAAAGTTATGTGTTTGGGAATCTTTCACCTTTGTCTAAAAAAGTGGGCAATGCCCAAGTAGGAATTCCCTTATTGTAACAAGTAGTCACCATCTTTAAATTCAAGGCTCGCCCATCGAAACATATGTTTTGAAGGATAAGCAGGGGCAGTAAACTAAGAAGGAGACCGTATTGTTGTAACAGAGGGTAACCATCTTTGGACAACCCAATGATAGACACCGCCGAAGAAAGAGATTGATTTGCAGCAGCAAATAGAACCACTCTTCGGATAATAAGAAAGAGGCAAGCCTCCCTCAATAATACCAATGTTTTATCTTTGAGTAGTGTTCTTCTATTGTCACATAGCTGTTTGTTAAAAGTGGGCCGACAGGAAGTCTGAGTACTGCGTAAGACCCCTTAAAATAACGAGAAGACAAGTATCGTTAACATTAGATTAGCAAGATGACAAATAAGTAAGAACACCCAAAGAAAAACAGAAGTAGGGGAGAGGAGGGGCAGCCTCGAAATTCTATCCTATACCCGGGGGCATGCAAACTTTCTGGAGTGTAAGCTAGGGGCGGTTATTTATCTGGTTTTAAGATTAGCCGTTTCCGAACTTGCATGAAAGAAAGCCTATGGGGCAGAAGTAAAATTTGCCAAAAATTTGGAGCATAGCTGTGGTAAGGCCCAAGCTCTATAAAAAATGGATCCTTAAAGGAGGCGTTCTTTTTATGACTGGTATATCGAGCAGTTTTAGCATATAGTTCATGCTCGTTAAAAAATAAACGTGAAATTCGAGCAGTTTTATGACTGAATTTATGCTCGTTAAAAAATAGAAAAGTGTGAGCAAAAGTTTCACCCAGAGTTCAAGCTCATGGAAAAAATGAACCGGTAAATAACCTTTTGAGATCGTAAATTCATTAGCCATAAGAACCTTGATCGTGTTTTCATCCACCACCTCCACCGTTCATTTGGCCAATCATTCACTTCCATTTGTGTGTTTACCTCTTTTGAGAAACAGCTGCGAAGAGTGATTTCACCTAGCCATCCTTGTGACACTGCCATGATTGGAAATTCCAACCTGTTCCTGGAATCTGTAGCTATCCCTGTTTATCACTCGTTCCTCAAAAGACGAGTCTTCTTTCAACTCTTTTCACTGACTCGTAAAATATGAAAAGTTTGCCGAGTTTTGGCCTTCTAGCTCGTTAAACGACCGAAAGCTATCCCTCCTCTAGATTTTAATCTTTTTGGACCTGAGGGATTATTACACAAAAAGATCGAGCGCTTGTCTTGTTCGGCTCGTTAAAATACCGAATAGCCATCCCTTCTGTATTTTTTTATACTTTTTCGGACTTAAGGGATTAGATGACGAAAAAGGAATTATAGAGTTGACTTTCTGTACCTTTTTAGACTCTCTAAAAATGAAAAGGACCGAGTTTTCCTTGTCGTTAGACTCGTTAAAATGATTAAATAGCGACAAACTTGTCTTTAGACGAGAACGAGTTTCCCTATCGCTAGGCTCGTTAAATCATAGCGATGGGCTTGCCCGAAGGGCAGGTTATAGAACAAGCATATGTTATCCTCCTCAAGCTTGACAAAAATAAAGAGGTACTGGTCAGAAATGACTGGGGAAAAATTGGGAGAACATTCAAAGTTTAATGGTAGCAAGTCACTCTTGAACATGACACTTTTCCTCCATATCACATCGGGTTGCGTTGTTTCATTCACCGGTCCTATCACCATGGTCCTCGCCACACCATCCATGTTTGGGGTAATGCTACCGATCCATCACATCAGTGTCGTTATATGTTCAAGAGGGGTCTTTCTGAAAGTGTCAACCGTGTCCCATCCACTGCCATACATTATCCTTCATCCATTCATGATCGCCACCCTGAATCATATGTCACAGTTTGTTTTCACCTCCACTAAAGTCATTAGCTCCATTCCGTGTCATTGATGTGGGATTCATTAAGGCCCTCCTTTGACGGATCGCTTCTTGTTGACTTCAGCTCATTATCCAAGAAGTTGATCTAGGAACACCCCCATCAGTACTTTGAAGCTTGCATGCCTCAATGGCAAGTTTCTCACTTCCGGCGACAGGTATACATCAATGACCTTCGACCAGAAGATTTTGCGTGGCGTTCGACGCCAAGTCCTTTATTCACGCCATGTGAATTGTACTGCAGTACCTTGAGGGTCATCGTCATTATTGGTGATTCCTCTCGCGCTTGTTAACGGTTTACATTATTGACCGGTAATCAAGCGATGTCTTTCCATGTTCGACTTCAGCGCAATTCTCACATGGATCGACTTGTACTTAGAGTGAAGATCGAACGAGTTTGAAGACCTCGGATCTAGTTTCATCCATCCGGGCTGCGATATATATTCAGGAAATATAAAAGCATTTGCCATGTACATCATTGCAGCAGATGATCATCCTACTCAAAGGATGATAATTTCAGCAGAAAATTATCAGTCTATCTTCAGACGATCGTCTGTCATATGTACCAAAATGTATTTATAAAAAGCTGAGCATGGGAATGCCCGCCTCAGCTAGATCATGAGAATAATGATGAATGAAAAATAATGTATTGTATTGTATTACAGGGCACTCTCCTCAGCACTGGAACGAACTTCGGATCCTCTAGATAAAGCATTTCACCCGATAAACGGCCTCATACTTTAGGGGGCAACTGTTATAGACATTTTTGTGCCTCGCGTCAAGGAGCATGGAATGTCAATAATTACAGGGATCCTCAGTCCCTAAATATGTTGTTCTTACCCCTAAAAGAACAAGGTCATCAAACAACAGCACTTCCAATCAGTTCTCCACCTGAAAACACTTCAAAACAGGCTTATTTTGGATCATGTCAGCTGCTTAACTGAGCATCTGCGCTGTATTGCAACTGTCCCACTCTGTACCTGCGCTGAAAGACAAAAGTAATGAAGGCTACCTGCGCTGGGCGAGATTGGCCAAGTGGCACAGTCATACTGCAAGGTGTCAACTGCCCAGGAAGCTTCCAAACTGACACTTGGTTCATGAGATTCGCCCTGTGATGAGTAAGAGGTACTTGATCACCATGTGTAAGCAAGGATCTCCAAGTGGACTCAAGAACTGAAGATTAACTGAAGAGGGAGAGGACACTAGTCAGCTCTATGCCAGCCTCAAGCTGACTCATCCTCTCTTCTTCTCTCCTATATATAGAGCTCTTCTATGAGGTCTAAGGAGGCTGGAATTTTGTGTAAAGCAAGGAGGTGCTGTTGGATTACAGTTAGAGCTATTGGGTGATTGTTTTACTAGAGGTGAAGAGGAGAGTTCTTGCTGCTGGGGAGGTGCTGCTGGATTGGAGCCATCATTGGTTGTAACCTTCTCAGAACCCTGTTACTTCTATCAATAAAGTTTTGCATGTTCTCCTATATACTTGTATTGCATTGATGTATTGTATTTACATGTATATTTGATTCACTCTAATCCATGCATCAGTTATGAGTACATGTATCTTGTAGTTTCCTCTCTTGTTTTGTGTAGGATCTTGTGTGTAGCTGGACTGGCAAAGAGAGCAAGGAGCTGGGAATAGGAGACAAAGAGAGAGGATCAAAATCGACTAAGCGAAGGATACCAGGTTGGTTGATCATTTCTTACCTCTCTCCGTACTTTCATAAAGGAAAACATCAAAGCTTTACTTTCAGTTGTTGCTAAAGACTGTCACCTTTAGAGTAGGGATAGGGTCATCCGCATCGGATACTTTTCCCCACAACAGTCCAGCTTCTTTGTCTGAGTCTGAAGAATCAGAGTGATGTTGTCGTTTGATGCCTCCCATGCTTGCATCCACTCTTGTCATCTCTGTCTGGTTGTTCAGTGTGGTTCCCTTCTGATTCTCCATTTCTTGAGGTACCTCAGTCTTCTCTGCAGGGATCTCTTCCACCTCTGCTTCTGATTCTTCTTCCTCTGAATCTGGGGATGAAAATTTCCATCCTTTCTTCTGCTTCCCTTTCTGTTTCTTTTTACTGTTTAACTTCTTGGCTTCTGGACATGTGCTTTGTAGGTGTCCTGTCTGCCTACAAAGCCTACATCTAAAAGCAGTGTTTTCATAATCCAGTACTTGCAACCAGTTTTGTTGTTTGTAGATCAGCCTTATATTGTCCGGCAACCCTTTACTTAAATCTACTTCCACACAAATACGTGCGAAGGTATAGATCCTTTCATCAATCCTATCCATGTCTGTTTTGATATATTTCCCTATGCTGTTCCCAATGCTTTCCAGGACTTGATCATTCCAAAAGTGCAGAGGAAGATTGTATAGTCTAACCCATACCGGCATTTTGGTTACAGTCATTTTGTTTGGATCAAAATCTGGAAACCATGGGGTCATAAACAGCCCCGATGTTCCCCAGAACCATGGCCCAGTACTGATGACTGTATCTCTGACTTCCTTGGATGTAAATCTTACTATAAAAAACCCCTTTGAGCATAGATGAATATCGCATTCCATGGTCCAGCTGGTGAAGATCCAATGGAAAAGGTCCAACGGTTTGGGCCAAAAGCTGTTGAAACGGCATATTAGGGCTTGCGTTTCATAGGACTTAACGAAATCGTCAAGCCTTGAAGAATCTAAATTTAAAGCTGGGGTTGTCTCTGACTGATCTACAATGTATGGCCTGGGTATATTCCTGCCTTGATCTGAAGAGGACCCTGTGTCTCTGCTGCCTTGAAGAATGTTTTTGTAGGATACCCCTCCCTTGGGTTGGTGCTGGGGTGCAGGTTTTTTTCCCCTGTCTCCCCCTAAGGAGCTTGGATGTCCCTGAGACGGAGCCCCTCCTCTCAATCTAAAGTTTAAAGAAATGATTGATCCTGGCCCGATCTCATAGCTATCCATCGACCTAAGATCCTGGAGAGACCGCCTGCCACTGACCAGGTGTTGGATCTGAACTGGGTATCCCATTTCTGCCCAGATCTATTGTTTCAGCTCCAAAGAGGTGCTTCCTGCATGGATCCATACTAAACGAGTTTTTCCTTGAGGGGGTTTAATCAGAATCCGAAACCAAGAAGTTGTTACCTGCTCTGGCTGTAAGCAAACCTCCAGATCTGATGCTGTTTTTGTTTGTTTTTCCTTGAACTTGTCTGGATCTGGTAATACTCTGCTTGATCTATGATTGGTGCCCTCGATCTGTTGCCTGGAAGCACGCTGTGCTCGGATATAGGCTAGATCGTGTAGATCCGAGCCGAGACTACGATGTTTGAGCCCCTGCGTTGTGGGAGGGTTCGGAACTGCACCATACGTCCCTCCCCTGCCGGTTCTCCGCGCGTTCTGGATTTGGCGATGGCTGGTTTCTAAGATCCATACGGCACGGCAGTTTCTTTGTAGAAGAGCACCGTTAAGGGCCTCGTTCTCCCGCAAGAGCCAGGCCTCCTCGCATATCCAGTTAAGAAGATGAGACCCCGTTGATACCCTCGCCTCCCGGTCTCGCTGAAGGCTTAAGTTTTCTTCCCGATCCAGGAGAGTATGATTCCTATCGGCAGCGAAAACCACCGCTGTATAGCCGCGCTGGTCTGGTGGTATATGAGGCGTTTTTCTTCGAAGAGCATGCCTTTTCTCTGAGGGCACTTGCAGTAATGGCAGTCTACCCGCATTGTTCACCGTCGTCCCAGTACCTGGCTCGAAATCGACCCCTAAGGCATGCTTGGGATTCGATGCGGCGGCACCAGAAAACCTGCTTGCGCAAACCCTAACCATCGCCATTCGCTCCCGCCTTGGCCAGATCTTCAGGAACCAACCAATTGTTATGAGTATATTTTCAAGATAAGAAAAATTCCCAATATGATATTTATGTAAGCTTATATAGTGAATAAATATCAAGCTTATATATTGAATAAGTATCATCCTACGTAGAGATGTGCAGAAGCATAATCTTGGTTACAACTTTTCAAGATATTCCCAACTCATTGCATAATGAACTAATGTTGGATTTGGGATTGAACTATAATAATGAAGCTTTGAAATTTGGAATTGTTTTGTTGTAAAGACTCTGGTTTGAAAGATAAATCTTTATTATAATGTTAATTAATTTGGATATTTCTTATTATTATTAAATGATAATGATAACAATAATAATTATCTTTCATACCTACATAATTTTAGTAGATAATAATACTTAATTTTGTTAGGATATTCCGACACATAGGATATAGTTAAGTTCAACTTGGTCTAGCATAGAGTTAGGTTAGAGTTAGGTAAAGTGTGTTTCTTTACCGTTGTACATTTTGTAACTTACAATCCGACGGTCACGATATGTAGTGATCCGACGGTTCACTCTCACCTCGGTATTACCGACACTTGATCCGTGGCTTGACACCCGATTGGTCCATGAGTTCTATTTAAAGCGCATGGAGGGTCATTGTTCGGGTAATCCGTGCATGAGAAAAGCTTATGTAAATTTTCATTCTTTGATTAATAAATTGTCTGTACCCACGTTGGGACAGGCCGTGGACTGTTTCCCTCCTTGCACTCTGAGAGTTTTAACCACGTCAAAAATACTGGTGTATTGATTTGAGATCTGGTTGTGAGCGGTGTCCTTTTGGTATTCTTTCTGAGGAACTTACCCTGTAAATTCCTACATGGTATCAGAGCTATTTAAGGGCCGCGTCCGTTGGTGATCCAAATCTGAAGCCGGTAGAACTGCATGCGGCTGTCGTTTCCTAGATCTGCTGTTTCTGACTGCTTTCGGGCCGAGAGGACTGCTCTGTTGCGTTTGGAGCATCTGTTTCAGTGAGGAACCCCTTTCGTTTCACGCGAAAAGGTTTCCGGTAGCCCTAGCTGCGTCATTTTTCAGATCGGGAGGTATACAGTGTTTTTTTTTGCAGTTTACTGTCATTTTCTCTCTGCTTTTTTCGGTTTCGGTTTATTTAGCTTTTTTTTTCCCGGATCTATACCTTTCATTTCTGCGTATGCTCTTTGCCCTGCGACTCTGTGCGATCTGGGCAAATCAGAAACAGAAAGAAAGGATTTTTCTCATGCGTATGCTCTTTTCCCTGCACCTTAGTGTGATCTTGGAAAATCAGAAACATTGAGAAAAATATTTAGTTTTTCGGTTAAAAGCTAACTTTGAGATTTTTTTTAAAATTCTAGTTTTTTGGCTAAAGCTAACTTTGAGCCGTAAGGTTCGTTTTTCTTTGCATATTCGTGTTGGGTTTTGTGTTTTGTGTTTTGTAGGGGAAAAGAGCCTTCCCAAGGCAAGCACGCAAATCGAGCCCCCCCCTCTCTCTCTCTCTCTCTCTCTCTCTCTCTCTCTCTCTCTCAAATATTTTGTATAGATCAATTGGTTCAAAGACTTTTTAAGAGAGTAGAGGTCTTGGGTTCAAGTCTCCATTTTGTGGGGGCGGATTTTTTCATTCCCGCACATTCGCGCACTTTGCCGGCAACGTCAACAATTTTTTTTCAAAAAGCCATATCTTCTTCATCGGGAAGCCTTTTTCAGAGCCGTTTTTTTTAAAACCGCCTATTTTTTCGAGATCTATCCATTGGACCACTTACTTTCAGCATCTTCAGCTTTAGGTTTTTTTCAAAAAATGGAAAGTCCATGCCAAGTCATTCTTGACAGCACTAACTACTTCCAATGGGTAGCCTACATGGGAGATTTACTTAGAAGTAAAGGTCTCTTCAGAATAGCCACAGACCAAGAGAAGAAACCCAAAGATGAAGACAAGGCCGAAAAATGGGAAAATAGACAAGATCAAGCACGTGGTTTGATAGGAATGTCTGTTTCTCCTGATCTTAGATTCCACATTGCAGAAATTGAAACTCCTCATGAAGCATTAGAAAAACTTGCTAAAGTTTTTGGGATTAAAAATGAAATTAGAGCCCATCAACTTGAGAATGAGTTGCTTACTTTGGATCCTAATAATTTTTCTTGCATTGAAGATTTCTTGTCCAAATTCAAGACCCTTAGATATCTCTTGGAAGGTGTTAAAGTTAAGAAAGAAGATGGTAACCTTATTTATTCCATCCTTACTAAGTTGGGACCAGCCTACTCTGTATTTGTTTCCACTTTCCATTCTACAAGGGAAGCTTTCATTTGTCAAGGCAAAGACTACAAACCCCCTTCCTTTGACTCCTTTTGTGATTCCTTAATAAGAGAACAAGAAAAACTCTTACACCTTGGTCTTCTTAATCTTGGAAACTCTTCCTCGAAAGCGTTAGCCGCCCAGCAGCAACCAAATTCAAAGAATCCTAAGAAGTCTTATCCTCAAAGGAATGGTCCTAAACCAACTCAGCCTCAAGATGAAAGATCATTTCAGCAAAATGACAAGACCAATAAAAACAAATGGAAGAGGACTGACAGACATTGTAACTTTTGTAATCGAGATGGCCACTTAGAATCTAAATGCTTTAAGAAGATGGAAGCCTTGGAAGCCGCAATGAAGAAACATAACATCCATCTGGAACCTACTTCAACTTCAACTTCTGGAACGGCACTTTCTGCATGTCATCGTCAATCATCTCAGTCTGGTTATGCATTAAATGTATCTTCTTCTTCTTCTCATTCTCATGAGTGGCTCATTGATTCTGGAGCCTCTTGTCACATGGCCAAAAACCAAGCCATGTTTTCTTCTTTAAATGATTGTAACACCAAAAATATATATGTTGGTGATGATAGATCTCTTAATGTTGTAGGGACTGGAACTGTTCATCTAGACAATGGTCAGTTCAATGATGTATTATGTGTTCCAAACTTATCCTGCAACCTTCTATCTGTCTATCAGATAACTCATTCAGGTGAAGGTAAAATTGTTGAATTTTCACCTCATGATGTTGTAATCAAGGATCTAAAAGATCCTAAACAGATTCTAGCTACTGGTCTTGCTGATGATTCCAAAAGGTTGTATAAGTTTCACAACTTTGGGTCATCCCATCTTCCCTCAGTGTTTGTTGCTCATAATGATGAAGTGAGCAAACTTTGGCATGAGCGGTTTGGTCACTTAAACTATCGCTCCCTTCAGCATCTATGTAAAGAAAATATGGTGACAGGTCTTCCTATGGTATCTTGCAAAGATGGTGTTTGTTCCGGATGTGTACTCGGAAAACATCATCGGGACAGTTTTAACAAACGTGCCTCTTGGCACGCCTCAGCCCCTTTACAGCTTGTGCACAGTGATTTATGTGGTCCTCTTCCTGTTGCTTCATTCTCTGGCTGCAAGTACTTCTTAACTTTCATTGATGATTTCTCTAGACGCACTTGGGTATACTTCTTAAAACTCAAGAGCGAAGTATTTAGCACTTTTTTGGCCTTCAAAGCATTTGTTGAAAAACAATCTGGACATCAAATTCTTAAGCTAAGAACTGATAATGGTGGAGAATATGTTAAAAACGCATTCATCAACTTTTGCACCGAAAATGGAATTCAAATGCAACATACTGTTCCATACAATCCACAACAAAATGGTGTAGCTGAAAGGAAAAATCACACCTTAAAGGAAATGGCTAATTGTATGCTGCAATCTAAAGGACTCAGTCTTAGTTTTTGGGCCGAAGCAATTAATTGTGCAAATTATATAATCAATCGCACTCCTACTAAGGTTCTAGAGAATATCACTCCAGAAGAAGCTTGGAGTTCCATTAAACCAGATGTAAGTCACTTTCGTGTGTTTGGAAGTGAAGCATGGGCCCATATTCCAGATGAAAAGCATAAAGCTTTAGAACCTAAGAGTGAGAAATGTACTTTTGTTGGATATTCTGAAGATGTAAAAGGTTATAGACTTATTCCATTTAAGTCCAAAAATGTTATCATTAGAAGAGATGTAAAATTTGATGAAAATAAATCGGCCTGCGAGCCTAGTCCGGCGGATGTGCCACCTCTTCCTATCTCTTCTATCTTTGAAAACATTTCTTCTTCTGATGATGAAAGCGAGGATGATAATCCTCCCCCACCTTCTCAGGATCCTCAACTTCCAAGATGGGTCCGTGCTACTCGGGATGCAGCAGGTGATCTTGCCGGTGATCCTACAGATCAGCGACGTACACGTTCTCAGTTTGAAAGAGCCTCTTCTTTACTGGCTCAAGCTCCAGTAAATCATGATCCTGACACTTTTGCAGAAGCTTCAGGCCATCCACATTGGGAAGCAGCTATGAATGAAGAATATCATTCATTGATGACAAATGATACATGGGATCTTGTTCCTCTACCAAAGGGACGCAAACTTGTTAGATGCAAATGGGTTTACAGAACCAAGTATGGACCAGATGGGAAAGTTGATAAACATAAGGCTCGTCTAGTTGCTAAGGGCTTTTCACAGGTTGAAGGCATTGACTACACTGAAACCTTCTCTCCAGTTGCCAAAATGAACTCTATCCGCCTTGTTCTTTCCCTTGCTGCCTCTTTAAAATGGGAAGTCCATCAAATGGATGTTAAATCTGCCTTCTTGCATGGGGACTTGCAGGAAGAAATCTATATGGAACAACCCATTGGCTTCATACAAACAGACTCCAGCCTCGTTTGTCGACTTAAGAAATCCCTTTATGGCCTCAAACAAGCTCCTCGGGCTTGGTATGCCAAAATGGATAGCTTTCTTTTAGAATCTGGCTTTTCTAGGTGTCATTCTGACAATACTGTCTACACCAAGAAAGTGGGCAACTCTCTTATCATCCTTGTTCTTTATGTTGATGATCTTATTCTTACTGGTAGTGATCCCAACCTTATAAACCATGTGAAGTCCAGCCTTAAAAAGAAATTTGAAATGACAGACTTAGGACACTTACACTATTTTCTCGGTCTTCAAGTCTTGCAATCCCAAGAAGGTATTTTCCTTTCCCAGTCCAAGTATGCTTGTGATATTCTTCGTCATTTTCACATGGAAGACTGTAAGCCAGCCCCTTCTCCCTTTCAGTCTGGAGTCAAACTTTCAGTCTCTTGTACTTCTCCTGAAGTTGATGCTACCTTATACCGTCAACTTGTCGGAAAACTCTTGTATTTAACCCATACTCGTCCTGATCTTTCCTTTGCTGTTGGCCTTGTTGCTCGTTTTATGCAAAACCCCCGTGAAAGTCATTGGAAAGCAGCTAAAAGAATACTTCGTTATGTTCGAGGTACAGTACAGTTTGGGATTCATTACAGTGCCAAAGCAGCTCCTCTGTTAGTTGGTTTCACTGATTCTGATTGGGCTGGTGACCTTGATGATCGGAAGTCTACTACCGGTTATGTCTTCACTCTTGGTTCAGGACCTATTACATGGGCTTGTAAGAAATAGGCTACCATTTCTCTTTCGTCAGCAGAAGCAGAGTATCGTGGTGCCGTGGAAGCTAGTAAGGAAGCCTTGTGGCTTCGTCAGATCCTATCAGAATTTGGCTTTGAGCAGCAGCATCCAACCACGCTTTGGTGTGATAATCAAAGTGCCATTCAGCTATGCAAAGATCCAGTCCAGCATCAGCGCAGCAAACACATTGAACTACACATGCACTTCATCAGAAAGCTCATTCATGACCATGTTCTTGAAGTGCAATATTGTCCAATGGATGATCAGGTTGCAGACATCTTCACAAAGGCTCTCACAGAGGCGAAGTTCACTAAACTTCGATATATGCTTGGAGTTCAGGAAGTTGTCACTAAGGGGGGATAGGCTCTAGTGCCTCCTTCCTTCTCCTATTGTGTCATATTTGTAAATCCTTCAATCCTATCCCAAGTTGTTCTTAAGGGGGGATGTTAGGATATTCCGACACATAGGATATAGTTAAGTTCAACTTGGTCTAGCATAGAGTTAGGTTAGAGTTAGGTAAAGTGTGTTTCTTTACCGTTGTACATTTTGTAACTTACAATCCGACGGTCACGATATGTAGTGATCCGACGATTCACTCTCACCTCGGTATTACCGACACTTGATCCGTGGCTTGACACCCGATTGGTCCATGAGTTCTATTTAAAGCGCATGGAGGGTCATTGTTCGGGTAATCCGTGCATGAGAAAAGCTTATGTAAATTTTCATTCTTTGATTAATAAATTGTCTGTACCCACGTTGGGACAGGCCGTGGACTGTTTCCCTCCTTGCACTCTGAGGGTTTTAACCACGTCAAAAATACTGGTGTATTGATTTGAGATCTGGTTGTGAGCGGTGTCCTTTTGGTATTCTTTCTGAGGAACTTACCCTGTAAATTCCTACAAATTTATTGTGATAAAGGCCAAGTGAAAGTTATGACACTAATATTTTATTAATATGATTAATATAATTTGAAAATATGTTAGAATTTGATTTTATTATTAATTGATATTAGAATTTAAAATCCAATTATAATAAGAAATTGTTATTAATTTTCTTTTCAATAATATGATTTTAACACATACATAATTGTACAATTCCATTTACATTTACACCTTTTTTTTTACAAATTGACATCTTGTATTTGGTCATCCATAACATAGTTAGATGTACTATTGATAAAAATATGGTAAATTCATTGATACGATAAATTAATTAATTAAATATCACAATGCTTATTTTTATCAACAATCACAATCATATTTACAATTTTTATTTATTCTTAAAAATTGATATCTTGTATTTAGTAATCTACATTATAGATATTTTCTCAAAAAACTTATAATTTATTTAATACAAGTAATTAGTTAGATAATATAATAATTAATAAGTTGAATGTTATAATTTTCGAATTTATGTTTTATTTAGTTTTAGTAATTTTGTATATTAAATTTATTATATTGTTGATTTTTTTTAACTTTACTTTACCCTTTTTAACTTTACTATTTACACAGTGACATATTTTTTTTTCCTGTAATAAGCATTTGATTAGCGGCAATTGTACAATTGTACGACGGTGTCTGTCTCATATGATTTTCTGATTCGACAGTACCCATCACTTAATAAACTATTTGATGTTTGGTGACCTGGCTAGTTAGCTGGTGGAATTTTTCGCGATGGTTTACTGATTTCTTTTATGTTGGAACTGCAGGCGGCTAAAGGCTCACTCCCAATGTATTGCATGCAGACCGTGGTAGCCTTCACATGGCCTCCCATGCCTACTACCGCTGTCATTAATTCCACATCTCCCGCCCTGTACATGGCCTGAGCGGGTCGTCCAACCTTGACACTTCCTCTCGGAATTGCAGCCTCATCAACAGTGTAGCTTACACCTCCTGAGATTAGCTCTTATCTGGAATGGTTTGGTATGACCTCATTTGTTTTTGCAATTCCCTACAGAGGCTGCTCTGAGACGGCCCTTAGCCTTCCGGCGCGACTAGATACGACTATACCAGTGTGAATGATAGCCTTATTGGTTTCGAGCTCATGGTCCAACTGCAGCCAAGACTGCTTCAGGTAGCACTGCCATTTGCAGTTGAATTTATTCGGTTTCTTCTTTTATTTTATTTTTCTTTCCTTTATTCTTCAAGCTAGTCTCGTTACTAGTGTTACAATCACCTCATTCGTTTTCATGTGGCTTGTAATCTTCACAGGGATTCTGGTCACCGGTTTGGGGTTCACACCTGTTACAGAGGAGAAGGCGCTCCTCCAAAGCTACACTACGACAGCGGCCGGGTAAGCATCCTTCTGGTTGGAAAATATTACGGCGCTGTCTGTCATATGGCCTCGGCCCACTTAGGACTATCTACTCTTCGTTAAATGGCATACTATCGCCATTTGTTTGAAAGTTCTCCTTTGTTAAATTAGAGCGCTCCTTTGTTTTCTTAAGGGTTTCACTTATGAGTATTGAGGGCTTAGTTCCCACTAAGACCTCTGAGCTGCCTGATACACTGCTCTATTTCATTCTGTTATTTGCGCTTAAAAGTGTAAGGGGTTTTGGCTACAATTTATAAGTTTAACTCCTCGGTTGTATTACAGTTATTCGATACAACCAGAGCAGTATGTGATTATCGATACAACGAGAGCAGTGTGTGATTATGTTTCGATTTCTTTAATACAATACATATTTAAGTTTTTTTGCATGGATCTGCCATTACTTGTTTATTTATCTCTACTGTATCTGTTCAGTTTTCCCTATATTTGCTGAGTTCTCTGTATTGAAAATGAGGGTTCTCAGCCCTAATGTGGCCCTGGATTCCAACTTGTAGATTGGTTCAAATGAATGATTTTCTGGAAGGTCTGTTGTAGAGATTTCTTGTAATTACATTTGGGCTTTGGTGAACAATTAACAGAGTCGAGCTTCCAAAACGAAGCTTAAGGGTTTTTCTCTTTTTATGGTTTTCAATCCTTCTATGGGTTCCGCTCTCCATTAGCGTTTCCAGGATTAATAAATAGTATAATTTGTCAGTGGCATCCGCCAACAACTTTTACTTCCTTTTACAATACCTTTAGTAAAAACAGTGGGTCTTGTGACCTTTTAATTTTTTAATGCGATCTGTGTACTTGTGGTATTCCAACTAAAATCAGAACATCACCTAGTTCGATGGAGTTCCTCTTCAGTCCAATTACTGAAGAGGAACTCCATTGAACTATAAAGTCATTTAAGCCAGACAAAAGCCCCGGCATTGATGGCTGGTCAATCGAATTTTTCTTCCATTTCTTTGACCTCATCAAGTTTGACCTGCTAAAGATGGTGGAGGCAACTAGGATGTCGGGCAGTATTCACAACCTCATCTCTTCCACTTTGATTGCCTTAATTCCAAAAACAAGGGAGGTGGAATCTTTCAGTGAATTCAGACCTATTTCTTTATGCAATATCTCATTTAAGATCATTACACATATCATTGCAGAAAGAGTTAAAGGTACTCTGGCTTCATTTTTAACAAAGGACCAGTATGCTTTTTTGAAGGGCCGTAATATCATGGATGCAGTCGCAAATACACAGGAGTGCCTTTATTCCATGGCTACAAACAATATTGAGGCAGCTATCATGAAGTTAGACCTGCAGAAAGCCTTCGACTGCCTCGATTGGGGATTTATCAAATGCCTTCTTGCAAAGATCGGTTTGAGGGCTTGTGCCATTCGATGGATCATGGCGTGCGTGGAGAATGTGAACTACGCAGTTATCATTAATGGAACCCCCTCCCATTTCTTCCAAGCTGAAAGAGGCTTATGCCAGGGCTGCCCCCTTTCTCAGCTTCTTTTCATTTTAGCCATGAATACTCTTAGCACTCACATCAACAAAGCAGTTGCAGACAACAGATATATGCCTATAAAGATCTGCAGACAAGTAGATATATCGCATAATCTCTTCATTGATGATGTTCTCCTTTTCGCAATGCTCTATATATCAACATGGAACAGCTTGAAGTGCATTTTAGACAGATTTCAAAAGGCCACGGGTCTATATATCAACAAAAGGAAATCCACTCTTTATTATAATTCTGACAATATGAAAACGGTAAAAATGATTTCAGAATTATTTGGCATCGAATCCAAACCCATATACGAGGGACTCAAATATCTGGGTTTTCACCTCAAGGCAAAAGGCTATTCTAAGCTAGACTGGCTCTGGTTAACCGCAAGATTTTATAAAAAGATTTCAGCCTGGGAACATCGAAGCTTATCTTTAGCAGGCAGGGTCATTTTATCCCAATCAGTATTGTTGCAGATGGCCGTTTATTGGGCGCACCTCTTTTTTCTCCCGGCAAGTATTATTCATGAGCTAAACAGAATCACGACCAACTTCATCTAGGGTGGTAAGTCGGAGAGATCGAAAATCCACCTCTCCAAACTAGAATATATCTCCTTGCCTAAACGCCTGGGTGGGTGGGGCTTAATGGATCTGAGATCTTTTGAAAAGGCCCTTTTATGCAAAACGCTATGGTGTGGGACTTTTGGAGAAAGTCCATGGAGTGACACTATCAAATTTAAATATCTAAAAGGAAAAAATCTTGAGTTCTGGTACAGAGCCAGATCCATAGGAACCAAACAGGGATCAGCCATCTGGTTAAGTCTCTGGAAAATACAGAGTCTCTTCCTTAAAATTCTCAAATGGAAAATTCATTCGGGCCATCGTATCTTTATCGGTATTGACTCCATTGCCTGCTGCCGGGGATCTTTTTCTTTCCCTGAACCTCTCTTATTTTCTCTACACAGAAAAGGATTTTTTACTTGGAACCATCTCATCTCTGATTGGCATGGCTCTGTTCCCCAATGGAAGGACGCGAATGACCTTCGTCTCCCCGATGACCTCTGCTCTTCATGGATCACCGTTCAATCTTCTCTTAAAGGTAGCGGAATCCGTAGACATGGCACATCGGATTGCCTTGTTTGGTCAAGCGCCCAGGACCCTGCTCGCATGAAGGAGATCTATCTCGACATCATCTCTTCAAGGGCATTGCAAGCGACCCAAATCTTCCCCATGTCTTACTGGAAATCTGGATGCCCCTCCAGGATGATCTTCTTCGCATGGCTGGTCTACTACAACAAGAATCTCCCATGGGATAATCTGAGGTGAAGAGGACGGCAAGGTCCCAGCCGATGCACGATGTGTGAATCCGACGAAGAAACAAATCTTCATATGTTTGTCCAATGCAGATCTTCACAACTTATCTGGTATGATTTAGCAATTTATTTTGGTTTTCCACATGTTGTCTTTGACTCTATTCATGCAGCTTTCGCCTGGTGGAGCTCCCAACAAAAGCCAATGAGTTTCCTTTTCATCATCATGATATGGTGCGCCTGGATCTGGAGGAACCACATTATCTTCCGGGATTCAAAAGCTTCCTTTTCCAATATTTTCCTCCGCATCATTGTGCTATATGAATCAATCTCAGCCTATGTTACCAGAAACGGTACGGGAGCATTCGTTTCCGAAGAAAAACGAAAAGAAAACAGAACGGTACGGAAAACGCCGTTTTGTACGATCGTTTTCGTTTTTCAATACATGAAACCGATTTCTCCAGAAACGAATGGTTTTTTGACACGGTTTTCAGAGAAATGTTTGTTCGTTCCAACCTTTGCCTTTGTTCGTTTGTTTTGGTTCTCGTTCCAATTGGACATTGAGCAGAATAAAAAAAGGAAAAAGGTTGGTTTTCCGAGAAACGTTTCCCTGGTTTGTTTGTAAGGTTGGTTACAACATTCCTTTGGTTTGTTTGTAAGGTTGGTTTCATGGTAATGTTGAGTCCAATTTAAAAAAATAAGGTTGGTTTTGTGGATAGTTTTTAGAGGCGGTTTCATGGTCTGCTGTATTTAGCGTAAAATTTCTTTAACAACATTGTTTATTTAGGGATTTTGTTTGTTAAAATTATATTATTGGAATGTGTTGCTTTAATGTTTTAATTATTTTTTCTTAATTTTTGTGTTGATTTTATTTAAAAGTGTATTTAGTGTAGAGTTTCTTATATAATTTTATTGTATTTAATATTTAAAAATTGTCTTTTTATACAAAATTATAAATTTAAATGCACACGGTTACATTATATATTATTTTTATTATTATAAAGATTAATTACTATTATAATGGATTAACGATAAAGTTTTGAAAGTTTGATGGTATTTTTTTTAGGTTTTGTCTAGTTGTAGCATTTCTGGTTTTCAACCCTTCCGCTTTTTCTATGCAAAATGTCAGTGGAGGGAGAAACACTTCTTCCTATAGCAAGATAGTTGAAGGTAGTAGTAGTTCTAAACAACCCTCTACTTTTGGCTCAATTCCCTAATCCCAATGGAGCTCAATTCAATCTTCACCATCCTATTACCCAACTAGGGAAACTACACCCTGGTAGTTGCTTACCAAATAGTACAATATAGCCCAAATTTGAGGTCCGCTCAAATAATATGGGAGAATATACACATGATATGCCAGATCATGTACTCATCAGGGAATTTCTAGGGATATGGCCTTCAAAAGAATCCCACTCTCACTAGGTATAAATCAAGTGGAAATGGAAAGGTCAAATCAAGCTTGAATTCAATGCCAAAGGTTTCTTCACTATTAAAGGATCAAACATGGGTATTTGCGAATGACCTATGTAAGCAACACAAGCTTTGTTTCTCACTATGAATATTCCAGAATGGTCTATGTCAGCACATTATTGGAGAATGCAGATGATGTATGCTTTGTTTTATGTTTTTCACATTTTTCTTGTTTTTTTCTCTCTCCTCGTTTCTTGAATGCAAAACCTCCAAACCTCGTTTCTCGTCTCGTTTTCATTTCTCGTTTCGTTTCCCGTTTCTCGTTTATGGTAACATAGGTGGCCATGCAAGTGACTTGCTTTGATGAAGTAGAGTAGATTGATCCTAATCTTGGTCATTCTTTTAAGCGATTAGAGAAAAGTGTCCATTAATACCTTTGTGGATCTTTCCATGAGATTTCCAAAGATCATTCTATCAAGTTTCCACCACTTGCCTTGGCGTTTGTGATTTGGTTCCATCACCAGATTCCATGAGGGAAAATAGGGTTCAATAATGGTGGGGTCTTTCTATTCAATATATCAAATGTAGGATTTTAGAACCTAAAAATAAATGACCCTTGCCATGCTTGGGATTAAGTGTGGATAGAATTATCAATTGAATGGATAAGCTTCCTGACACATTCTCTTGCAAGGATATGTGCTAAAGTTATTTATTTTTAATTCATTTTAAATCATTTTTGACCGTTACGAGGTGAAAGTAATTTACATGCATCCATTATTTCAAAATTCAGGTGTCTCCTTATCAATTTTCCCATGCCCTCAATGTGTCAATGATGTTGCAATCGATGAAGGAGAATTAGACTATTTACTGACTTATTTCGAAAGTTGGACTATTGATGATATGCAAAATATGCTTATTTTTGTTTGTAAATTAAGTGATGATGAACTTCAAAATCAGATAAAGAGGTCATTTTGTAAAACGGAATCTAAATACATTCAATATCTAGATGACTTTCCTATACATCTAATGAGTACAATGGTTGGCACTCATGTATCTCGGTAGATGTAAGCTCGTCCATAGAATGACTAGTAGTTCAATTTTTGTAAAGAGGTAATTGATTGTGTGGGAAGAAACTATTTTAAGAGATAGGTTCGAAGTAAAACTCAATATGGATGGTTGTCCAGATAGTTTGGAAGTTGTGTGTGAAAATTCCTTGAAACACAACAACTGTAATTTATTGGTCTAACTGATTAATTATGTAGTTTTTTTTTTTTTTTTTTTTTTTTAATGGAAAAATAATGAATAAATCACACTGCAGTTTCTTCACAATAAAAATGTTGCGGAAAATAAATTGAAAACTGAGAAAATATAGCACACACACAATAAAATTGAGACCGTCATTTTTGTGCAATATCCCCGGAAAAACCCAGTGTGGGAAAATTGGTGCAACATATGAGGGTTTTCTTATTATTATGTAGCAGTGAATCCGAGTACAAAAATATGGATGTTAAATTCACAATCCCTGGCACAATAATCTGGCAAAAAATTAGTGAGAACTTTTATCTCACCCGACACTGATCTAAGCTTTGAAACTGGCTTAAACTGGCTACTCGAACACCCCTGCATCAGCCTTTGTGCAGGCGAACTGATACTATGTCTTAAACTGCTCTGATGTTGTTGTTCTACTCAATTGAGCCTATGATAATGACTCACTCGGCCTTATGGAATTTTTGCGGCCACCAATAATTGAATCAACGCTCTCTCCAGCTAAATAGAACCCTGCTTTGAAGCTATCTGCACAGGTTCTATGCAACCTCACTGAGGAAAACGCGACCCTCTTATCACCGACTCTCTGACACTCATAACCTCCATTGGAATCACTGTGTTTGTTACCTCTAGTCTCTGAGTCCCTTTTGGCTCGAACTCTTCTTTGCCGCTCAACCTCTGCAACTTGATAACTTGATCTACCAAGGAACTCACTCTCTTGATGTGTCTATCTCTATCCCCATCAACCTACTCTTATAATCTTTTGCTGGTGAACCAACAACCATGATTAGAGCCCCATCAATGACTAAGATCATCTCAAACTCAACTAGTGTGAATTCCTAGAGAACTCTCACATTTCTCAATTAATTCCCTTTAATTATCTGGTTTCCCTAAGTTATACTTAGGCGTTTTTTAATTATCAATCAATTAATTTAATTGAGTTATCTCTGGGTGATTTCTTTCAGAACTCATTCTTGGTTTTTGAAATCTTGTGTTTCTTAGCCTCTCTGACCAAAGTAGAGAATAGAACACATGTCCCATTCTACAAAAAACTAACACTCCCTATTAGTGAGGAAGGTGTTCTCTCTATCTTCACCTGTAACATCTTCCCTCGTGTTGCTGATGTCTGATAATTGTGACAATTCACCACTCTCCATTAACTATTTTGCATACTCTAATTCATCTACCACTCTTTAGCCAAACCATATTGCATCTATGTTGCTGCTAACCCAACATTGTAATTTTCTACTACTGCCAATACTGCTCTACATTGCAACTAACTCATGCCACTGTTTCTACTGCAACTACTGCAACTAAGAAATAAACTCTAAATCTACTGTGTCGATATATTTGATGTAGAATTGTCTCCTAAGTCTCTCACTGGAGATAGTGCATGCACTATCTACTAAGTAACTATTTGCACCCTGACTAGTTCTACACCCCTCAAGTAACTGACTGCAACTAGTCTCTGCAACTGTCCTTGAGGATCTAACTATGCCTTTTGAAATTGATCCTCCTGATAGCAATATTGTGGGCCCTTGTAGAAAAGGTAATAACCCATGTGAGGAAACACTTGTTCGATGGTAGCCTCTATGGTTCCTACCCAAACTTGCAACTTTGAAGCACTATGCTCATCCTCAATATAGAGGTATATCTGTTATCACCCCACTATCACCTTTCGAGCCTTGTCCCTCGATAGGAACCTTCTTTTATTTTCCACTCACACTTCATCCAACACCTATCTCTGGCAACGGGAAGTTGATCTATTACCCATATATGCATTCTTGCTAACTTGTATAACCTCCTATGAAAATCTCATATGTCCATCTTTGGAAAGCTGCAAAATATTGAAAACTAAAAAATTGAGAAATAAACAAGAATCCCCTCCTTTTCCTGCTCAGTTTCCTACTCTGCTACTTCCACTCCCTCCTGGAATGTGCAGATCCGCTCAACCCTCTGAAACTATAAATACACATTTCCTCCTAGACCTAAATCTGGAAACCTTCTAGGAAAAATTTGGAAATTCCTCAGTGTGATTTTTTCTCTTCCACCTAGTGCTAATTTGCTACTGTAAAATTGCCGCAAAATCACTATGCCAAAATATGCTCAACGAAATCCTTGATCTGCTCACCAGAACTACTTCGTAGAAACACCACTTCTTGCAAATCACTGCAAATAAGGATCTTTGAATTTTTTTGGCCTAGAAATTGAAAATCAAACCCCTCCTTTACTAATTCATACTCCTAGTTGGCCTCTACATACATCTAGAAATTGTCCTGCAAAACTCCCTTTGAACTTGCACACATTTTCCTCCTCACTTCTGAGCAACTAATCTATCTTCATCACTGCTATGATACCATGTGAAAATTCCTTGAAATACAACAATTGAAATTTAATAATTTAATTAATTAATTATGCATTTTATTTTGTTACAGAAAAATAATGAATAAATCACACTGCAATTTTTTCACAATAAAAATGTCGTAGAAAATAAACTGGAAATTGAGAAAATAGAGCATACATAAAAAAATAAATGATCCAGGTAGATATTGGTGACTAGTCGCCTATTCCACTTGCACCCCCATGATTGTTCCTTTCAATTTCATTAATTGTAGCATAATTTACTATTTTAGGTAATTTTTCGTGTTCTAAAATTCTAGAGTCATTTTGAGGTCCTAAATGATATTTGTTTTTGGAAAATGAACAAAATAATGACATATAATAGGTGTTTGCAATTGAAAGTTATAGTCCTCGAATAAATATTTCTCACAAGGTATTGTACATGTCAAACGAAGATCATATGCCAAAGTTACGACCCTAGGAAGTTGATGTAATAATTTACCCTAAAGGGGCCGATAAAGTTTTGGCACTTCATCCCCTAGGGTTAGCTTTTTGGATGTTTAGATTTTTCGCTGTTTCTAAATAATAAATAGGGCTTCAAGCCTCATTGTAACATAGTTTAGAAGGCATGTAGCCACCAAATCACTTCTTAGAGATGATCTGCCATCGCTTGAGCTAGTTCATTTCCATTCTGCATGTATACAGTTTTCAATACTTTGTTATTAATGAACTGAAGTTTTGTTTTTAGTGTGTCATGGTGTTTCTGTTTATATATGTATTTCATTTCGTTCATTTAGAAATTTTGATCAGTGGTATCAAAGCAGCCTGCTCTTTCTCTATTCTTCTGTGCATGTCCCCAATGATGTTAGGGTATAGGGCATTGGGACTTGAACTCGTTGAGCATTTGCAAGACTATCACCACCAACACTGACAACCCCCCATGGTGGAAGAAGAGAAGGATGAGGGAGTAAAATATCCTATTAAATTGTTGCTCGAAGAAGCCCTCAAGTGGCAAAGGAATGAGATGATGGATAACTTTGCTTAGATCCTTTGACGGATGCTCACTAGTAATAGACCATCATCCAACAATCACTTTGGAGGTGACACACATTTTAAGGTACAAGTGAACTTCCATATCTCTATATTTGAAGGTCAAATAGATGGAGATGTTGTAGATAAATGGTCAAATCTATTGGAAGGTTGTTTTTCGGTCCATAGTTTCTCCGATAGGGAGAAGATAACTTTTGGACTACTCAATGTTCCCCCCCATGTCAAGGACTAGTGGAAAACTTACCATGAGAAAAGGGCTAAGGAACCCTCTCTATTTACAGTCGCTCCGTCTTAGAACTCTTTCCAAGATGTTGCCAAGGAACAATATTACCCCGTGGGGAGCTATGAGGACAAATACAAATAGCGGACAAGACTACGACAGCAAAGGGACCAAGATGTACACGAGATGACAAATGTTTTTCATACTATATGCACAAAGTTGGGTATCAAATAATCTTAGTGAAATCTAGTGGTTAATTACTATGGTTGTCTACACATATACATTAAGGAAAAAATGATGTTCCTGGACATCTCCTCACTTGGTGCAGCATAGAGATATGCTACCAAGATTGAATATAAATTTAAACAAGCACGACTTTGGATCTGGGAATCAGAAGCAGGGCAAGAGCACCCTGAAACCATAGAACAAAGGACAGAACCAAGGTGGAACGACCCAGGATAACCCATCGAAGCCACAAGTAAAGAAAGACACCACGAATATGAAGAAGGACATAAGAAAGTTGTGTGAGTTCCACAAAAGCCCCACTTACAACACAAATGAGTGTCATGCTAAGCAGTCATTCATGGCTGAGGTGAAATCTTTAGAGTTTGATGCACATTCTGATTTTGAGCCAAAACCCAACAAGGCAAATGACAAGGGGAATAAAATTATTGACGTAGAACACAGTGCCACCATTACCACCACCAAGGTCGAGAAGATTGAGCCTGAAGATCCAGAAGAGGGGGAGTGTCTCTTATACTCACAGACGTGGGTGAAGGGTTCTCTGTTTTAGTTCATTGTCAACAATGAGATCCAAAAGAACTTCATTTCAGCAAAGGGCATGAATTGGTTGGGCTTTCCGACCACACAAAACTTGTAGTCATACACCATCGGGTTGCTTCAGTAAGGATGAGATATCTACATCAACGATCAATGTCTCCTTCCCTACAACAACAAGCCCTTCACGTATGAGGTTCTTTGTGATGTTTCTCCCCTTGACATTTTTGATGTATTATTAGACCAACCATGGTCATGGAAGTGTCATGTTGTGTATGAGTCTAGGCCTTGAACTATTATTATTACTTTGGGTAATACAGGATACCAGAGGTAATGTTGCATATCGCCATCTCTTTGATCTTTGCTAAGAAATGCAATAAGATAATATCCTAGACTAGGAGATTTCTTTTCTTTTAGATTCACTCTCAAAGTAAGAGGAAGATCGCGGCCACATCGATGGCCCCTGAGAAATGTTCCTCCATGCAACCAAAACATCTTCTCCTCACCCACAAGGGTTCACTTACACTCTCAGGTCAAGAATTTGATCAATCTAACCCTCGAAGCACTGCTACCTAATTGGCCAATATATTGTCACTCCATTATGGAAAATGAAGAGATCAAGTGACAGATATAGGAGCTACTACAGAAAGGGAACATATGACCAAGTTCCTCACCTTGTGAGAGCCTGATTGTACTTGTACATAACAAGGATGGAACCTGGAGGCTTTGCATTGATTATCGGGTACTGAACAAAATCATTGTTAGGAACAAGTATCCAATCCCGTGAATTGACGACCTTCTTGACCAACTCAAGGGGGGCAGTATTTCAGCAAGATCGATCTGAAGTCTAGTTATCACCAGGTTCCAATAGAGCCAACAACTATATGGAACACCACCTTCAAATCCAAGGAGGGCCTTTTTGAGTGGTTTCTCATGCATTTCGGGTTAGAAAATGGCCTACAACTTTTATGAGGTTGATGGATGACATCTTGTAGCCCTTCACCAACTCGTTCATGGTTGTATATTTGGAAAACATTCTTATCTTCATCAAGATTTGGGAAGAGCACCTGAAACCTGTTTGACATGCCCTTCAAACCCTACGACAACACAAAATATGTGCCAATATGGAGAAATGCACCATTGGAATGAGGCAAGTCCAATAGTTGGGTTACATCATAGATGAGCAAGGCATGCATGTTTATCTAGATAAGATCTAAACCATTCGGGATTGTCTATGCCCAACCAATCTAACAAAGCTTCACAACTTTTTGGGCCTTGCCAATTTTTAATGGAAATTTGTGTTGGGATTCTCCCATATCAGTTGGCCTTTGAGTTGCGTTACCAAGGGCAAAGCGAAAGAAAAGTTTTCGTGGTCCGAGTCCCAACAAAAGGAATTTGTTGACCTGAAGCACTGCCTCTACTCTACACCTATACTCACTTCTTGAAACCTACAAAAACCATTTGAAATCAAGACAGACACCTCTGACTATGCTATTGGTGCAGTTCTCACCTAGCAAGGGAATCCAATCGCTTATCATAGTAAGATACTTTCTGATACAATTCAAAATTAACCCACCTATGAATAAGAGATGTATTTTATTGTGCTATCATGTCAACAATGGAAACATTACATTCTGGGGAAGGAGATGGTTATCCACACAAATCACCAACATCTTCAGTTTATACAGACACAAAGGAAGTTGCAGAATGATCACCATCAGAAGTGGTATACATATATGCAAGTTTTCGAATTAAAAATTAAGGACAAGAAGGATAACACTAATCATGTTGTAATTTTCCGTAGTCACCCCCTAGTTGCAACAATAACGACTGTTCTTAGATCTTATGGCCATGAGACTTCTCGATGGCCAGAAGTGTACAAGAATGATCTAGATTTCACCACCACTTACCAGATGCTAGTGGATGGAAATAAAGTTCCAAATTTCCACCTCCAGGATGCATTATTATGGTACATGGGACACCTTTGTGTTCCTTCAAGTGAGCACGCCAAATTGATTCGGGAGGCGCACTACAGTTAGGTCATAAAAAACTTTGGTGTGGAGAAAATTGTGGGCATACTATAGAAGTATTTTTATTAACCAAAACTTTGACAAAACATTGGAAAATATATTATATCTTGCACTACCTGTGCCATTTCCAAGCCAACCATCAAGAAGTAATTCTTGTACACTCCTCTGCCTACTCCCACCCAACCCTAGGAATCCAGCTCCATGGACTATCTGTCGGGCCTCCCTTCTATCAAGCATAGCAATGACTGTGGATTTTTGGTCATGGAAATTTTTTTAAGATGCCTATATTATCAGTTTGCAAGAAGAGTATTATAGCATGGGACACTGCCAAACTCTTCTTTGAACGAGTATGGGTACATTTTTGAATCCCGTAGACCATTATATCAGATCGAGAGTGTAGATTCTTGTACAGATTCTGGTCAAGATTTTGGACATTATTGGACACTAAGCTCACCAATTTGAGTACATTCCATCCCAAACTAATGGCTAAACAGAGGTCGTCAACATGATGATAGTGCACACACTACACATGTACAGCTCCAAGCATCCACAAACCTTAGATGAGAGTCTTCCTTAGGTGCAACACAATTATAACAGAGCTCTCTGTAGCTCAACTGGTCGTAGTACTCTTCAAGTGGGTCTAGGTTTTTAAACATTATGTCTGATTGATGTTGTCATGCCTCATGTGACTACACAAACATAATCCACACATATACATTCTTAGCCTGATAAAGCAACCTAATTTATTGAATGGATCGAACACATCCGCCAGCAGGTGCAAAACATCTTGGATAAGTCTAATGGCAAGTAAAAACAATGACATGATCAACATCATGTGCCACACAAGTTTCAGGTGGGTGAAAAAGTTCGGTTGGATTTGCAAAAAGAACGCCTTACTTGAGCCCATCGAAAGCTCTTACCTCTCTTGTATGGGGCTTACACCATCACCAAGGTTGTGGGAGAAAATGCCTTTGAGCTCAACATTCCCCCATTCGTTGTCCTGCACCCAGTGTTCAATGTTGACTGACTTGGTCCATAATTTCAACTTTTACTGGATACATCAGACATTGTAGAACAACTCACACCAACAAAGATAAACCCAAAATTTCATTGAATAGGTCAAAAGTGATCAGATCATGGATAGTTATCAAGAACACTCACCAACAAAAGATCCAATTGTATCGGGTTGTCAAAGCTTGCCAACTCCTACACCAAGGGAAGTGGCTCACCAGGGACCAAGTTGAGTAGAAGTTTACCCATCTCATGGAGGCAGTCAACACAATGGGGACCATTGCCTAGTAATGAGGGAGGACTAATCCAAGTGAATATTAGTGGAAACCTACCTCATCCACTTGGATCCCAACCATTATCACTTTTAGTTTCATTAATTGTAGCATACTTTATTATTTATGGTAGTTTTTTCTAGTCCTCGACTTCCAGAGCCATTTTGAGGCCCTGAGTGATGTTTTTTTTGGAAAACAAACAAGAACATAGATTGTGGCAAGGATTTATAATCAAAATTGGTAGTCCTCGGATATATATTTATAACGAGGTATGGTATACCTCAAATGAAGATTGTATACCAAAGTTCCGGCCCCAGGAAGTTGACGTACCGATTTATGCCAACGGAGCCCTGGCACTGTAGAGTTTTGTAGAATTTTTCCTACAAATCAGCTAGCTTTGATACCATGTAGAACTTTTTCTACAAATCAGCTAGCTCTGATACCATGTAGAAATTTCCCACCTGTAGATCACCTGATAATGCAATGTACTAAAGCAAAACACTTGATCTACTTCTACAAACAATTTAGCAGAAGCTTAATCAACCATGAGCAACATCAATAAAAACACATATAACTGATAAGAAGGAATCAATCACACATAACACATAAGAATTTACCTGGGGAAAGCACCTACCTAACACCCCATCTCTATATTATCATACAAGTGGAAATATAGTCTGGATTACATAAAGCCTTAGATTGGAAGCTATCCAGCGCTCAATACAATCCCTCTGCTCCTCATAGACAGTCAAAGGCTTTTCACAAACCTTCTCCTCTACCCTCCAAGCCTCCTATTTCCTTGTGCAGTTTCCTTGGGGTCCAATGATGTCACATGTGTGAATTGGCCTCTTCACACACTCACTAACCTCTGATCTAACTGCAAAAACCTGAAGGAGATAAATCCTGATCATGGATGAGCTTCCTTTATAGGAAAAATATTCATCCAACTGATAGTACACTGTCCCTTCTCTGATCTCAACTGTGTCTCTGTCTGAACTACCATGCATCAGTTATCCATGAGAGAATACTCAGTTATTTGAAAATAACAGTTGTCACATGCATGCAAGCATTAGCAAACTGTATCTCATTAATTTAACAACTTGTTAAATTAATCTAACTGAACTTGACTAAGTTAAACTAAGTCAAATAATCCTCTCAATATAGAACTCATCCTTAATTCCTCAATCAGTGGAGCAAATCAAGAACACATTCCCCAATCAGTGGAGAAATTATTGCATGTTCTCACAAGGACTTCATGTTTGATTTTCCCTAACTAATTAACTCATGGAGAATTAATTAATTAATATTCAAACTGCTGGTAAGACCAAATTTGAATTTTACTTCCTATTTTAGACCAGGGACTATCTAAAAATAGGAATCCAACTTGAACTGCTAAAAATAGAACTTCTATTTTTAGCACTTCCATTTTTCATTCCCTGTTGCCCAATCCAGCACCAATGCCAAAACTGCTATTTTTAGCAATGCTATTTTTAGCACTTCTATTTTTAGCAATTTCTTGTTGCCAATTTTCAACAGTCACTTCATCTCCTAGGGTTAGGTTATTTTATGTTTAGTGTTTTCCATTGTTTCTTAGTAATAAATAAGCATTCGAGACTCATTGTAACATAGTTCAGAAGGCATGTAACCACCACATCTCTTCTCAAAGATAAGTGATCATCGTATGAGCTAGTTCGTTTCCATTATGCATGTATAGAGTTTTTAGTACTTTGTTATTAAGGAATTGAAGTTCATATTTCACAATATCTCTATGTTTTTGTTTATATCTATTTCATTTCATTCCTTCATAAATATGGATTAATAAAATTGGCACCATTATTTTTGGACAAATGTCCTCGAAAAAACCCAATGTGGGAAAACAAGTGCAATAAATGAGGGTTTTATTATTATTTTGAAACAATGAATCTGAGTACAAAAAAATGGATGCCAATCTGAAAATCCTTAGCAAGATAATCTAGCCAAAAATTAGTGAGATAATAAAATGGCTTAAATTGGCTGCTTGAACACCCCTGCATTAGCCGCTTCATTGCCTCTACACAAACCAATTCGTACTACATTTGAAACTTCTTTGATGATGTCATTCTGGTCAACTCAGCCTCTGATAATGAATTTCTTGGCCTTTTGGAATTTTTCCTCGCCACCAACAATTGAATCAACCCTCCTTTGATGCTACCTACATAGGCCTTGCACAACCTCACTAAGGAAAACTCAACCCTCTTGGTGTTGACTCTTCGACACTCGAAAAATCCACCATAATCACTATCTATGTTTCTTCTAGCCTCTGTGTCCCTTCTGGCTTGAACTATTATTCCATGCTCAACCTCTACAACTAGATAGCTCGATTTGCCAACGAATTCGCTCTCTTGATGTGTCTATATCCATCCCCATTGACATGCTCTTATAATCTCTTACTGAGGAACCAACAACCATGACTAGATCCCTATCAACGACTGATATCATATTAAACTCAATTTGTGTGAGTTTCTAGTGCATTCTCACATTTCTCAATTAATTCCCTTTAATTAATCAATTTACCTAAGTTAGACTTATTCATATTTTAATTATCGATCAATTAATTTATTTGAGATATCTTTGGGTGTTTTCTCCCAAAACATTTTCTAGGTTTTGGAGATTGTGTTTGTTAACCTCTCTAACCAAAGTTGAGACTAAAACACTTATTTTATGCTACAAAAAACTAACATTGTGGATTTAGGGAAGGATCCCTCATTTGTTGAAAATATGAGAGTGGTCTTCTAGTTAGGTTATATGTTAGCTTAGTACGTCATTCAATAATTGAATTTGGAAGATCTATGATTTATGAGTTGGATTCTGGAATCCAACTTACCTACTATACCTTTATGAGGGTTATGAGATAACATGATGGAGTTCACTCTATGCGATTTCGAAAGTTTTTAAAGAAGCTAATTAAGAGTTTGTAGACAAGAAGATCATAGAAAATTACTCATTAAGGGAGGGAGTTGGAGATTTAACTTCTACTTGTGTTGTGCATATTGAATGATCTTCCACATTGCTAAATGTAATTGTTGTGTGATTTGTTTGATTGTTAATTTGTTGGATTTGAGATATTTATTCCAACTAAAACAGTTTCTAGTTTAGTGTTTGGTTGAGATATTTGCTCAACTAAGTGGTTGTGTGGTTAATATATGATTTCTATCTTCAACCAACATTTGATGTATTTATATATGTGTTTATCATAATGCAAAATAAGTTTTTGTTTGCAATCAATTTTGTAAATATTATCACAAACATGAGAAAATAGTTTTTAATTCAACAATAAAACTAACCCCAACCTACAGACAACTTGTAATGTATGTGTGTGTGTGTGTGTGTGTATATATATATATATATATATATATATATATATATATATATATATATATATATATATATCTATATATATATATATATATATATATATATATATATATATATATATATATATATATATATATATATATATATATATATATATATATATATATATATATATATATATATATATATATATATTACATTGAATAAAGAACATTCCAATTCTTATCCCTTCATCTTGCCTCGTTATAGAGGGGGTGATCATCTCAAAGTCAATGACTTGACGACCATCATTACAGCTCAATTTGAACACCACCCTATTCTTATTAATAAAACAATATTCATTTTATTCAAATATGATGGTGCAGGCTACCATGTGGAAATAAGAGTTATAGGTTTCTCTATCCATAATGAGGAAGACAACCACAACTCACAACAATTTATCTCATGGATTACTGTGGATGGAAACTTAATTCACTCATAGGGCCCACTCTACACCACCATCACTTTCCTCATTCTATTTATTTTTTTATGGACCTTGAACTCCATATTCATCTCTACTATCTGTCCATTTGTCTCATCAGAAAAAAGAAAAGATTTAGTAGTTATAGAATTTCCCAGAACATGTTTTGTCGAATGAATTTAGGTCTCTATGAGGCGTTTTTGGTTAATGTTGATGAGGATTCATTTGTGATTCAATAGTAAATTTGAGGACCACGAAATTTTGGGTGTAGTGGCTTAAACAAATATCCACTATTAATATTAATGTAAAGTGCTTTTAACAGGAATGTTCTCAGGCCAGGTTCCTCTAATTGTTCTAGTATGGAGAAAATCCCAAGCATGTGCAGTTGAAACCCATGAAATATAATAGCTTTCAATACCTTCTAGTATTGAAAATCCCTTTTATTCAATTCCCTAAACTTATCACCACCCATAAAATATTTCAAAGCCAGTTAGTTCTATAGCAATATGAAGAGATGGGGAGATGCCCTTGCCAGGAGGTCTCAGAGCTTGCAATACGTTTTGGAACTGAAAATCCTTTTTATTAGGTTCCCTAAACATTATCGGACCGACCCATAAGACCTTTGAAGGTCAATTGATATGAGTAATATAAAGAGATTGGAAAGCCGCTTACTTCCACAAAACTAATGTAAATAAATGACCATGCTCTTCTGAAGAAGACTTTAAACTCAAAGAATACTAAAGAGAAAAACACTGTAACATACCGCGATAACCTCACATGAAAATGTAGGGAGTTAGAAACTTTTTACACAAATTACCCACTAGTAATTATCCAAATGACTATTCCACATTCCTCATAACCATTAAATAGAATGTTCATTAGTACATAAAGTAACTTTAGTAGAGGAATAGTAAGTTTCATAACCATTAACAACCACTCTTGTAGTATATTAACATAAATTGTATGATGTAACCTTGCATCCAGTTCATGATTCCTTTAACCACATTAATTAATCACATACTTGACATTATCAACATCACATTATGCAAGGAATCACATCATCAAACTGACATAATAAGAAATCACATCATTGAACACCGATATACCCTGGAAACCCCGTAGGGTGAAAACCAACAAATGTTTAATTTTATTATTAAATGCTCATGAGGGTGTTCACCCCTCACTCAATGGCTTATAAGGGAGTCCATCCCTTAACCATTGTCACAAAATATTACAATGAAATATCATTAAAATCAAACATACCTAGCTAAAAGCTATTACAATGATCATGAAACCATTTACCCACAAATGACCACTCTTTATATGCTTGTGGCATGATTGTTCCATCAGTGGACCATCCTACAACTCACACTCATCTGCATGGACCATTAATTCTTTACCTACCACCATGTTAAACATAATCTATCCTTTGCACAAGTCACCATCCTTTCGTGTCATTGTTGTCGTCAATAGGATTTGGTAACATCATTAGATAGAGTATTAATTAATCAACAATTAGTATTTAAAACCGATCCTTTAAAATTTATTCATGTGCATACATGAGATGTAAATAAAATATCAGAAAATGCTTCTTCTAACAACATTGTACATGTTTAAACCGATAATTATCAAGCATGTCAAAATAATTATCATGTTACTATGAACATTCTCACACCAGCACATTTTCATATCCAAAGGAAACCATTGCAACCATTCATTTAATTTAAAGGATACTAGGAACTTATCTTTGTTTTTCATGCATGTAATTAGATAAAATCTTATTCAAAGAGAGCTAGCCACTTAGCTTCACTTTTTGAATGTAACTAAGTAATCTTTCCAATACAATAGATAGTATAAAAATACATGCGCCCTTATAAGGGAAGGCTAACATGATAGACATCATCATCGTGCAAGAAAATGCAAGTCCCTTTTCGAAAAACATCTTTCCCAATATAGAGTTATTTACAAAATCTATTGTATGCACAAAGATGTGCGTTTCTCTATAACAAAACTATTGTGTTAGTCATTATTTCTTGCATATGGATATATGTATCCTACAAAGGAAAGCTAGTGCATTTATTGCAAGTAATTACTTGTTTTACTTTCCAAGATCTAACATAGTTCTTATTCTTTTTTGCACACAAAACCATGTGTCTCTTTAAAAGATCTAACACAATAGCTCTACAATCCATGTTTCTCTTTTATTTTTTCACCACCCATGAAAATATTTCACAATTACCCTCTTTAATCTATATTCACTTCCTAGAAAATAACTTGGATTTGTTATTATTTCATACACGAAATCCCTTTTAAGAAAAGAGCAAGCATCCTATCTTTTCTTACATAAAATTATTATGCAATTTTATATATAGACAAGCAAGGTTTCTTATCTTTTAATGATGCAATTATATAATAATAATCTTTATCTATATGTAGTAATATATTTTATTTACTAAGAAAAACATATAATAACAATCTTCATCTACATGTAGTAATATATTTTCTTTATAAAGGAAAATATATAATAATAATCTTTATCTACATGTAGTAATATATTTTCTTTATCAAGAAAAATATATAATAACAATTTTTATCATCTACATGCAGTATTATGTTTTCTCTACCAAGAAAAATATATAATAACAATCTTTATCTACATGCAGTAATATATTTTCTCTACTAAGAAAAATATATAATAACAATCTTTATCTACATGCAGTAATATATTTTATCTACCAAGAAAAATATATAATCACAATCTTTATCTACATGCAGTAATATATTTTCTTTACCAAGAAAATCTATCCCATTTAATCTCATTTGTGTGCATTAAACACATAATCAACTTAAATTTCTGAACACAGAAATTTATGAATCTTTTCAAAATAAATACTAACTACTCTTTAAGCATTAGCATTTAAGAATTAGCATTATGTGGGTGGATTTCTTCAAGAAAACGTGGACTTAGAAGGATATTTCAATTTTCTTTTAATGAAATTAACAGAGATATACTTATCATTTCTTAGTGTATCGCATCATTTGCTCCACGACCAGTGTACATGCCAATGTACATTGTTGCATCACATGGAGTTTTCCTTTGAATGGCATCCAACCAGTATGCTCCCGCCATCTCTGAGGCGATCTTTTCCATTATCCCCCATGTCCAACACAATACCAACATTAAATAAAATCTTGACCTCTCTGATTCTGATCATAAGCGCATCATTGAATTTGCATTCCCTCACTTTTCCATTGTAATTGTCCTAAGAATACAGACTTGTTGTAGTAGAGTGTAAACAAAAAATAGCCAAGATGCATCTTGGTGTAAACACAAAATAGTCAAGATGCATCTTGTAACGTTTGGAATGATTCTTGAGCGTGAGACTGAACATGGAGTTCACTAATATCATGTGCACACCAGTCCTATCACTTCTAGCAAAAAACGTCCACTCTGTAAAGCTAAAATCCCATAGCCCCCAAATGCCTTTTTTCTCTTGCCTTTCGGTTGCACGAATTCTTGTAGAATTAGTTTTTGGAACTAATTCCCTAACTCATAGCCGGTTCAAGTAAATTACTATTACTTTGTAAATAATTCTTGATTTTCCATTTTAAAAATAAATATATTACTTTTGTAAGATATTACAAATACCTATATACAAAGTTAAAATTTTTGATAACTCAATGTACTACTTTCAAGTTTCACTTTCTACCCATATACTATGTCACAAGCTTCGTCGAACTTTAAGCTTGAGGATCAAATTTTGGCGAACCTTGAAAAAAAAATTTAGGTTCGGCGAACCTCATCGAACCTCATAGCCATTGACCAAGTCCATAGATAAAAAATCATAACTTCCTGTCGCAACTCAAGCTTGTAATTTATCCTTGCAGTTTCCATGTCTGTGATAGCATTTTTTATGTTACTAATGTTGATTTCTTACTATTTTATAATATAATTCATTTTAAATTAATATATATCTATATCTATATATATATATATATATATATATACCAACCTAATGACGAATCTCATCAAAACATTCAAACTCAAACCGAACCTAATCATTGTCGAACCCGAACTCGAACCCAATCCATGTAACATTGCCCATATAAATAACATTTAGGTTAACAAACCCAAAACAATCCTACACAACGTTTACAAATATTTTTCTAATGATAAGAATTAGATACATTAAATCATTCGTAGTGTTTACATGTCTCAACACAAAAGAATCTTGCACTTTAAAAAAATTCTGAAAATAAAAACTACATTTACATGTCTCAATGAGATTTAAAAAAATTCCAATAACAAAAACTACATTTACAAGATGTTGAAAAAATAAAATATGTAACAAAATAAAAGCATGAAAAAATAAAAGTTAGTTAATTTATGGGAAAAATGTAATTCAATAATTCGAAATAAATGAAGTCAAAAACTTTGAAACAAGTTAAATAATATATAGATAAAAAATAACTAAAAAATCACCAATTCAAAAGCTATCTTAGAAATTACATTATATTTAAATATGATTAATTTACATGGAAAAATAAAAATTCCATAATTTATTGGCAAAATGTAATTCAATAATTCCAAATGAATAAAGTCAAAAACTTTGAGACAAACTAAATAATATATAGTTAAAAAATAGTTAGAAAATCACCCATTCAAAGGCTACCTTAAAAATTATATTATATTTAAATAAGGCTTAATTTACATTTACAAGATGCTGAAAAAATAAAATATGTAACGAAATAAAAACATGAGATAAAAATTCCATAATTTATGGGCAAAATGTAATTTAATAATTCTAAATGAATAAAGTCAAAAACCTTGAAACAAGGTAAATAATATATAAATAAAAAATAGTTAGAAAAACCACAAATTCAAAAGCTATTTTTAAAAATACATTATATTTAAATACGGCTTAATTTACCAGCTCAAAAACCAACCCCTTAAAAAACTATTTTGGATCAGTGCGACGGAAAGTCCAATATGTCGTAATAGCTTTTAATTAATATTTAATTGAATAAATCCATTTTTGATTTTAAGTAAACAGTGAGTTAATTCGATTTTTGGAATGTTCACATCATTGAAAGAAAAATTATATTAGATATCATTTTTGGGATTCAACACTGCATTAAGTAAGTCATTCACGTATTACCATTTCCATGAGAGGTAGCTGTAAGTGACTAATTTGTCATGGTTTGAATAGTTCACTTAGCACTCATTGCATCGGGTGATGCTCACAGGGGTAGCACTCACTTAGCTTCTTGTACCGTATTTTTTCTTTTTTCCCTTTTTAAATTGAAAACTATGATTATGAACCCAAAATAAATCAAATTTGTTTTTGTTCTGGTTTAACTGTTTTTGTTTAATTAAATTAATCTTAGTTGAAGTAGTTTTAGATACATGGAAAGATAAATTCTTTTTTTACAAAGTAACTAGTATTTTTTTTTATATCCGTAACAATTAGTAAGTCATTTATATCATAAAATTCATAGTTTAGTCAAGGATCGATATGTTCAGAGATCACTCGAATTAGAGCCAGGATATTAATTCCAAGAGGGCACCTATCTTTCTTGCCTTACTATGATGACCATGTCTTCGGGGAATTGAACCTGGGTGAATGGGATGGAAAACCACCATCCCTGCCACTCAAGCTAAGCACCCGTTACACATTGAAAGAATAAAATTACCAAAGTAATGTTCTCTATAACAAAGGGCATCGAAATAGCTTTCTAGCCATCATAAAGCCACTTTACAGACCTTCAAACAACTACAAAGAAAATTATTTGGGAGAGAATGTTAATAACACAGACTAAGAAGAGAGACCCGAGCACTTTTCGAGTGTGGTGGCTTGGACCAAGACCAACAGCCACACTTGCTTCAATGCATGCTTGTTGAGCATATAGGTCCCTGAGGATAAGTTAAATATCATATAAAGCCAAAAGATATCATCCTTGGCATCATTCCTATTGAGTAGGACTTTGTTTAGGAGAAACTTCATATGCCAGAATAATTCAATCATGTAAAGATATTGATTTTGGTAGCCATGGGTGTGCCCTGAGTTAGGGAGCTAGTTCTTGAGTACTAAAATCACTTCTGCACCTGTAAATATGCCTACTCACCAACAATCTCATCCTCTACATTTGCAAATAGGCCTGGTCACCAACAACCTTATACTTATCCTTTGATGCATGTAATTAGTCTTAAATTACCTAGGGGATCTACTGATGGTAAATTTGAGTCTCTATCTTAGCTTGCATGCATATCCAAGAGCCCGCAAGAGAGCAGTGGCCCTCACCCACACCTAGCTCGTTGGTGAGTCGTTGCTATTGGAGTTGAGAGGGAGAGAAGTGGAAGTATAAACAAGAGGGTGAGAGGACCATTAGGGCCAAAGAAGAGCTAGAGGAAGTGAATGGAGGGTCAAAAAAATATTGAAGAACCTCTAAATTACAACAACAAAACTAGTCATGCCACTCACTGAATGGAAGGTGAGAATAATGAGAAATTTTAGGAAAATATGTAGGGAAATATGTTCGAAATACCTAGAGAGGTGAATAAGTATTTCCTAATTTTTTTTATATAGTTGGTTAGATTAATTCACTTAAACATTCAAATCATTATCATAAACATTTCCATCATCACATCAAGTAAACAATACATAATATTTGGCTCAACAACAAGCTCAATTATGTATGATGTACATACAACAATTTACCAAGTAAACCTGGAAGGAAGTACAACACTCCCTTGAGAAGCTAATGCTTCTGAAGTTCTGAAGACATTTCCAGATCTACTCTGAAGGATTCTTTAGTCCCCTTTTACAATCATCCATTCAATCACACCAGGTCCACCTCTGTTGTTGCACCAAGTCCACCTCTGCTGTTGCACCAAGTCCACCTCTGCTGATGCACTAAGTCTACCTCTATTGTTGCATCAAGTCCACCTCTACTTCTGCACCAAGTATACCTCAGTTGTTGCATTGAGTCCACCTATGATGTTGCACCAAGTCTATCATTGTTGCTCACAATTGACTATTCATTGTTACGACAACCGCCATACTTGTTCCTTCTTGTTGCTATAATCACAATTGTCACAAACATTATCTCATAAAGAGTCTCTATCATATCATTAGGACTACAATGATATATCAAGGTCATTGTCCATCAAATCATGAAATTCATCCTTCTGCTTTTCTCTGTCCAGTTCTTTAAACGAGTGAATTCTTCATTTATTTCCAGATCAAGTAGCAACCTCCTTGCCCTAAGTGATATTGGTTGTGACCTCAAATCAAGAACAACTGAGTTCAATTCTACAATTTCCTGCTCTCATCAGCTCTCTTTCCAAACTCACTGTACTATTGTACACATACTCTGATGTTGCTGCTATTGCTCTCACTAACCCAAAGGTCACTGCCACAGTTTCTCTTTCATATGAAGCTTACTGTTAATTTTGTTGTCCAAACTCACTGTACTATTGTACGCATACTCTGATGTTGCTGCTAGTGCTCTCACTTACACAAAGGTCACTGCCATAGTTTCTCTTTCATATGAAGCTTACTGTTAATGTTGCATATGAGGTTTCTGGATACTATATCTTAGCTGCTAGACTATTGTAGAATGGTGTTTGAAGAAACCTTTATTACTGCATATTGATTTGTTAACTAAAGATGGAATGACCAACTGAGGATGAAACCCCTCAGACGTAAGTCACTTAATACAATTACTTCCTCATGCATGAGCTAATCTACAGTTTTGACATGTGTCCAGGATTGCTGTCTAAACAAGAGTTCTTCACACTGTTAAATATAAACATCACTGCTCAGGATCACTTTTGTATTTCAGGTTGTTATCATTATGACTAGTTCTGTAGTCAATGAGGTCATACTTCTGGTCCTTCAAACATCACTAATTCTAACCTCATAACAAGTACTGGCCTTCAATTCAATCACTGAATTCAAGAGATGAAAGACCTATTCTAAAAACAACATAAGGATTATGTCCCAGTCACCAGGGCTTTGACCATAAACCAATATTCACGCCATTGTTTCTTTAAATTTTAAAAATTAAACATAATTACAAAAGTCTTGTGACCACAGTGACAAGTCCTCTAACTATAAAGGGGAATCGATTTATTGCTCAGGGATGCAGATCATGTCATGCATAATTCTTACTATTGTACGTGTCCTTTGGCCTTAATTGTAATGCATTGAATTTCAATATGTAACTCTCCTTCTCAAACTACTTTTTCAAGCCTGGATAAAACGATAATGATGTGACAATAGGAGTGTGCCTAACACATTTCATAGACGACAACCAGACCTTAGTTATTCCAAGAGAAAAAAAGCATGTGGCATTACGTTGGTCAAAAGATACAGACCGTATGAATAATGATCATGGCCAGGTCATCTGCATTAGTCAAGGCTTGATCTTTCACTACGAAGGTTTCTACTTCGGGTGCCCATTCAATAATGGGTGTTGTCACAAAATCAACAACATAAAAATTCAAGTGATGCCCACAAAATTCACTAATCCTATTGTGGCTTAAGGAATCTAAGTGCCAGACTACAAATGTTTTAGAAGCACCATTCAGGACTTGATTAAGCTCGGATGATTCTTACTGAATTGCAAGGTTGTAGAGGTTGATAATGTCATAAAACTTACCCTGATAATGTCATAAAACTTACCCAAATATAAAATCTCTTGGATGAGGTGTCACGTAACAAGACCACACAGCATGCCTCAGAACCAGTGAAGCCCTTCTGACCACAATCATAAACAAAATCATTGCCTTCGCAGAGAACTGTGGATCACCTCCATAGAGATGAATAATCTCAGAGCTAAACAAGGAACCACAATTAACTCCAGATAAGTTTTTCCCTAACAACAACGTTCAATACCACATAACACTACTATTCTCACGTGTGAAACGATATAGACCAATTGAAATCCTAATCAAAATAAAAAATACCCAGCGAACCCTTCCTGACTGGTCTCAGAGATGTCAGGTAGATCATGTGTGACTCCTTAGGACACAGATAACTTATTGTTATAGACATTTTTGGGCACTGCAACCCCAATCATACATGTCCATAAACCAAGGGCTCCTAAGTCCCTAAAAGTGCTGCTTCAAACCCTAAAGGAACAAGGTCAGCTGATTACATCATCTCCCAGAAGTTCTCCACAGGAAACTGCTCAGAACTGGTCAAAGCTGGACCATAAAGGCTGCCCAGTGCACAGGGTGCGATGCATCTCACCTGCTCAGTGTAAAAGGTGTGATGCATACTAGAAAGCCCTTCTGTAGGGTGCGATGGGTGAGAGTTGACAAATGGCAGAGACAGTTTGCAAGGTGGATCGTCATGGAATCTTCCAGAAACTTCTCCTGTGACACCTACCTCTCTGAATTCGCCCAGGGATGAGTAAGAGATCATCAATCTCCAAGTGGAATCAAGAACTATTAGAGAGAGGACACTAATCAAAATCCCAGAAGCTGACTCATCCCCTTGCAATCATCTATATATGGATCCCTCATCCCAGAGATCCAAAGGCTGAAATTTTGTATCTTGTAAGGAAGTGTTGTTGGTTTCTTGCTTGAATATCATATTGTTGGGTGATTTAAGCTTTTCATGAGGTGAATAAGGGCTTTCATGCTGGGAGGATGACGCTGGGTCAGAACAATTGGTTGTAATCCTCTTTGCTATTCTTGATATTAATAAATCTATTCAAGTTTTCCTCCACATTCTTGTATGTTTGATGATATATGCATCTGTGTGGTCAATATATATCTAGTCCTATATTGTTTATGATTGTAGATCTCTGTTCTTCGATAGTATTATGCTACTTTGATTCCACAGGTGCTCTTTGAAGCTGGGAAGACGAAGGCAAAGTGGCAAGGATCTGTCAGAAGGGAGAGGAACCAAGCAAGAAACTGAGCGCAAGACTGAGGTTGGTGTCCTTTGTTCCCCTCTTATCTTCTTCTCATAAAGGAAAGAAAAAGTAGTTTTAATTTGTTTGTTTCTAAGATAGCTACCAGTCTTAGTGGGATTAGCAGCTTCGAGTCGACACTAGATTTCCCGATAAAAAAATGGCGACTCCACTGGGGAGCGAATAGATTGTTTACTTGTCTATATTTGTTTGTTTTATAAACTTACAGATGGAGCCTGAAGTCAAGCTAGCTAGCCTTCGAACTGCATTTGATATGCAAGTGCAAAGTAGATCAATGATGCTTCAGTCTATCTCCGCGTTTTGTTTATAAACTCAACAATTGATTTGCAAACCTTCTAATTTCCCTAGTGGTGGCTCTAGTAACCTCATTAGATCAGCCCCTGTGATTTCTATTTACTGACTATCATTAGCTCAGCCTAAATCCCTGAACTAAGCTGCAAATTGTGACCCGGAACCAAGTTTAAGTCTTGTCCCTGGACCATCGCACTTTCTCCTCTTGGGAATCTATATGCATTGCACCTCCCATGTGCAGTAGGTGCGCTGCATCGCACTTTCCCTATGTTGCAGGTGCGCTGATCAGAAAAGACCTCTTCTGCGCTCAGATTTTGGTTTCTTTGTTCACTCTCTTTAGCTTTATTCAAGAGTTTTGCTGTCTGTGATCAGTATACCACTGTAGAAACTCCCTTCTTTTGCATGATTCTGCCTCCATAGTACAAAGAATTGTGAATTTTTTTATGTATTGTGTGCCATTTACAAATCTCTTTTACTAAAGTAGCATAATCAAACTGTCGTCTTTTGATTTGGAAGTGTTGCAAGTGTCGTTTTCAATAAAAGAAAAGAATTCTATTGTTCTTGATGGTCGATTATACAGTTACTCTTGTATTTGATTTGAAATAGTAGTTTTTCAAGTGTCGAAAGCAGTTTTCAATTCAAAATCGCAAAGTGTCGTCATTATCTTCCTTTCATTTTTGAAGAGAAATTTGTTAGTACTGTCGCTTTGAAAAGATAATTCATATTTGTACTTAGCATTCTTCTTGTCATTCACACATTAAGAAAGCTGAAAACAAATACATGCCTGTGCATTTGCATTTAGACTGCTTGTTGGTTTGATTTAGGACAGTGCATCTAGTGTGTGCTCTCTGCTCTATGTTGAAAGAATATCGTCTCTCTTTAGTAGCTAGGATTTTCATTGCAAAAAGAAGATTAAATGATTGTTTATCATCTTAGATTGCATTTTAGGAATTGTATATCTACATCACACAGTGAACCTGAAAGGAAAATTTCTTAAGAAATATCAACTGTAAAATAAATTCAATGAACATAAAAACGCTTTGGAACCTAACGCACAACATCTAGAAGTCTAGGCTAGAGACATATTACGACGTCGTAAAGCCTGGCAACTATCACTTTCACTGTTGGTTAGGTGATTCCTCCTCTTTGAGACGAAAAGTGCCAGTACAGACTCGTGCTCCCACGTACCATCAAGTATACATTGGGAGACCATAATAGGCTATATCCTTTATCCATAGGAAGCCATGTCTGCCGCCCTATCGATCACAATGCACTGAACACAACATTCGGGAAGATTGACTGCTGTACCATAAAAAGTATTCTGCAGTTTTGTGATTGGTTTGGTAATCCCTCTGTCTAGATTTCTAGAGTAGTCTCTTTCGTTCCTTTTCAGACTCCTTAAAGGAAAAGTTCTATCTACGCACTTGTCACTTCAGGCTCATTAAAAATCGAAGGCGACTAGAGTCATGTTTTGTTTTTTCTCGACTCTTAAAAATTGAAAAAACAAGTTGTGTCAAAGCATCTAAAATTCATTTAATTCGGAAACATTTTCCCCTTTATTTTTAGTTGATCGAGTAATCTGCAATCGTGGAGGAAAGTCAATTAAAACCCCGTCGTTCACAGAGACTTACGAGTCAATGGTCTTTCTCTTCAGAATCAAAACTATTCCGGACAAAGCGAACTTGTTTAACCAGCTCAAAGTCCCCTGCTCTGGTTGGAACAAGTGTTCCGACACCCCCGGAGACTTCGGTTACTCCAAACATTTCTGGTACCCCTGCCTCTACAGAAGAAGTTCCGCAACCACTAGAGGACAGTAGAACCGATCCTAGTGTGAGGATAAACACTTCTATACCTGAACCGGCTCCATCTATAGCTGATTTGGAAGGTGTTATTCCCCAAACATCTGTCGCTGCAGAATCTATACCTTCTTCGACACCGGAAATATTTTACGGACCTGATGGTCTACCCTTTCCACCCGGGTTGATTGCTATAGAAGAGATTGTGGAGGATCCCCCATCTAGTACTCCATCGAATTTTGGGGTTGGGATCACCCTACATCCTTTTTCATCAGAAATTAGTCTACCATTATCAGAAGCTCCTGTAGAATCGCTAGGAAATCTTTTGGATAGACTAGATATGTTTAAACAACCGTCGACATCTAGGATTGTGTCATCTGACACAGCAACGACAGAACTTCCTGTTGCTACTTCGAAAATGTTCATCGACGTATCATCTATCGCAACTACCTCTCAATCGCTGGATGGAATCCATCCGGGGGTTGTTTCGACAGTATGGTCTGTTCCCGTTTGTTCGTCCGGAATAATATCTGGAATCTCTTATGTTGAGTCTCAGCAAATTGATCCTTCGCAGTGTCAATTTGGGCAGTCCGGTCCTCAAAGGCAAATCATTCCCTTAAGCACTAGATTACCACCATATGGGGGCCAATATTCCCTTTCATTGTCTCCTCCGGGAGGTCAAACATACGAGAGTTCGCAATAGAATTTAGGTTATGATGGAATTACATCCAGTGGTTGGATGCCAATACTGCCTCAACAACCAAGAGTTGTATACTCAATGCATCAAAGTCTGCCTATGTCAAATATCCCCACTACATCGGCTATTGTGACGGTGTCGCAAGTACAAGCATTACCTATTGTATGCCAACCTCAAGTCTCTCGGGTCGTAATCCAACAACCCCTCGTCTCTACGACGCCACCACAATCATCGATTAGTGGCTCCTTAACTGGAGTGACCCAAGCTCAAACGGGTACCATTACCCCTCATCTTGGTCAAACAGCTAGTATTGGAAAATAGCACATGGTCTCACAACCATGGCTGGTGCAATATCAACAACCGCAATTCCAACAAGTTTACCAAGGATCTGAGCACCAAATCTTTGCAAGTAATGGGCAGCTGTATATTCAAAACAGTCAACATCAACCATTTCATAATGGTTATGCCCATCAACCTTACCAAAGTTATCAGCATCAAATGCACTATGTTGGTATGCAAAGACCCACTGCTCAGGCAATCCCATCTTATCCTGGGTATGCTTCGCCGAACATGAATCAACAGTTGCCCTTCGTGGCAACTTTAGAGTTACCAGATCTAAATCGGCTAACAAATGATCCAATCGCTTACGCCCCTTGGTGGCCAGCGATTCCTCATAAACTTCCGTCAGATATTCCTAAATTTAATGGAAATCTGGGTGAAGACCCATCGAATCATGTGATGACCTTTCACCTGTGGTGTTCATCTAACACTCTAAATGATGATTCGATCAGGCTTCGCCTTTTTCAGCGAACATTAACTGGTCTGGCAGCAAAATGGTATATCGAATTGCCTAGAGCTTCATTTGATAACTTTAGTACCCTAGCCACAACCTTTTTAACCCATTTTCAATTACCCATAAGGTACGAAATGGGAACAGAACTTCTTACCAATTTCAAGCAAACGATAGCCACTCACATATCCAATCATATTCATGAGTGGCGACGCCATCGTAGAATGGTAAAAACATATGTCCCTAATTAGCTGGTGGCTGAACGATTTATTAAGTCACACTTACCTTCTATTACAGAAGATGTGGCAAAGGGAGGAGTCGTCACTGAAGAGCAAGTCATCGCTCGTGCGCAATATTTAGATTTAATCTATACTCAGTCTGTCACGCTCTACGATAAAATCGCTGATGCTCCTAGACCGAAATTTTCCATTCCTACCTCTCCTAAATCAAACAAAGATTCTCATGCGGGGGACGATGTGATAGGAATGACCAGCACGAAAATCGTAAAGGCTAAGTCAAAGAAGGCCTGTATGGTTTCAGGTCAAAATGCAAATGAAGAACTTCTCGCCTCAGAAGTAAATGCCGTATCGACTGACAAAGGCAAAGAAACCAAGCAACCAGGAGGCAAGAAGAAAAAGAAAGGGAAGAAGAAAAAATAGGAGGAATCGTCTCCTGGAAAATCTTCTAAAAACCCTTCTGGAGATAGGAAACCAAGTCATCCATGCTTTATATGTGATGAGGATCATTGGATGAAAGATTGTCCATACAAAGCTGAGCTTAGAAAATTCTTAAAGAGTTCAAAAACTTCGGCAGTATTGACTGATCCGTTTCCGAATCCAGGAACAAATATGGTTGCTAGTGACAATGCTTCCCCGTCCCAAGTGCTAATGTTGTCAGTTTCGAAGCAGCAAAATGATGCTTTGATATCGACAAGGAATAAAGATTACGGGAATCCACAGCTGTCGGAAAACAAGGCTAATGATCAACCTAGTAGTTCGACAACAACTTCGACCGAAGTTGTGCCACCCATCATTCCTGAACTAACGATAAAGCCACCAAAGGGAGTAGTACACAAATCGACATTTAATCCTCGTGCGAGAGCAACACAACATTATAATATAGTGGAGGATCTGGCCCAATCGCCATGCACTATGTCGACACTTGAGGTACTGCAAAATTGCCCCTCCCAAAAGCATGCTTTATTATCAGTGATAGGTGGGATTGACCCAACGGATTCCAATCTTGTGTCCTTTAATCACAAAGGATATGACCCTCAGTTAGCTCAACTAGCTTTCCTTATTCAAGTGAAAGCCCTCAACAAAACTGTTCATCGAACAATGATTGATGAGGGGGCATCTACATGTATTATGTCAATGAGTTGCTGGAAAAGTTTAGGATCTCCACCCTTGTCGCGATCTTCGATAACATTAAAAGCATTTGATGGACAAACATACACCCCATACCGGATTTTAAGTAACTTGCAAGTTGAACTGGGGGGCAAAACAATAGAAATTGATGTTGAAGTTATCGACAGAAACCTCAATTACAACATCCTACTGGGAAGGCCTTGGATATATGCTATGGTTGCCGTTGTGTCGAACTACTTCAGGAAGATTGCATTTCCCTTCCAAGGAGGAATTACAATCATTGACCAACAAACATTTCTTCCCAACAGTTCACAAGTTACGGAAGCATTATGATGATCCACAGAAGCTCTCAGGCGCTTCAAAATATCAGAGTAGGCCTACTAAAAGACCCTACATTGATGGGTACTTTTGCCCTACCGCATCCAAACAATTTGGCAGAAGTGGCCACGGTGGGAACCTGCAATATGATATCTTCTAGATTTAGAAGATTCCCAAACATTTTGACAGCATGGATCATAGCCATTTTAGAAATATTGTAGCAATCAATTTTCTTGGCCTAGGGGGTAAACCCAAATCAATGCTCATTGAGTGTTTGGATAGATAGGTCCAAGGAATATGGCACCTCTTCAAATCCTTGGTCACATGTACATTCTACAGACGAAGGAATCATTCAATCAAACATGATAGGAGAGGCACCATGGGAAGATTACCACCATTGTTCCCATCTTTTGGATTACCACGAAGATTATTCTAGCAACCTTAATCATCCTTCAGTTTTTTATTTTCTATCAAATACTATAAATATGGTGGATTCTGAGGATGGTTCCTATCTTGTGTCAACCTCATCAAAAAATGAAACAAATCCCTTTCCAAATCGAGTCTTTGATTACGATCTCGTAAAATCCAAATCGAGTCTTTCAAAGATCTCGAAGGTAAACCTTCATTCCAACCATCGTGTTGAATGCAATGAAGCTTGGGGGGCATGCACCTCGATTTGCATTATTATGCTGGAGACATGCAAACTTATCACGAGCACTGTTACTGCAGGGTTCAAGCTCGTTAAAAAATAAACCTGCCAGGAGCAGTTTTTATGCGAAGTTCAAGCTCGTTAAAAATTAAACCTTAGCAATGAGCAAATGTTTCCCCCATAGTTTAAGCTCATTAAAAAATGAACCAATCCCCGGTAAATAACCATTGTGAATGCATTATCATCAGCTTTTGAGCCCTGGTTGTGTTCTTACCATCACCTCCACTCTGTTTTAGCCGATCATTCACCTCCATTTGATTGTTTACCCCTTTTGAGGAACAGCTGCGAAGAGTGATCCTATTAGCCATCCTTGTGACACTGTCGTGATTGGAAAATTCCAAACCTTACCTGGAATCAGCTGCTACCTGAAATTATCACTCGTTCCTCAAAAGATGAGTCTCCTTTAAGCTCTTTTCATCTGACTTGTAAAATATGAAAAGATTGCCGAGCAATTGGCCTCTCCAGCTCGTTAAAGCTACCGAAAGTGCTATCCCTCCTCTAGATTTTAATCTTTTTGGACCTGAGGGATTATTACACAAAAAGATTGAGCGCTTGTTTTGTTCGACTCGTTAAAATTATCGAAAATTCATCGCTTTCATATTATTTTATACTTTTTCAGACTTAAGGGATTATATGATGAAAAAGGATTATTGGAGTTTCCTTTACGTCCCTTTCAAACTCTCTAAAATTGAAAAGGACCGAGTTATCTTTGTCGTTAAACTCGTTAAAACCAAATAGCGACAAACTTGTCCATATAGACAAGAACGAGTTTCACTATCGCTAGGCTCGTTAAAACATAGCGATGGGTATGCCCGAAGGGAAAATTATAGAACAACCATATGTTATCCTCCTCAATCTTGATAAAAATAAAGAGGTACTAGTCAGCAATGACTGGGGAAAAATTGGGAAGAAAACTTGAAGAAACTTTATTGGTAGCAAGTCGCTCTTGAACATGACACTTTCACTCCACGTCCGAGTCGGGTTGGGTTATTCCATTCACCGGTCGTATCACCATTGGTCCATCGCACCATCCATATTTGGGGTTAACGCTACCAGTCCATGTCAGTGTCGCCGATATGTTCAAGAGAAGTCGCTCAGAGAATTCGGCTGTGTCTCATCCACTGCAATACATTCACGCTCCATTCTTTCATGACCACCACCCTGAACCCTATATCATCAGATCATTTTCACCTCCAAAATAATTTACTCTGTTTCATGTCGTAGATGTGGGATTCATTAAGGCCCTCCTACGATGGGTCACTTTCTGTCGACATCAGCTCATTATCCAAGAAGTCGACTTAGGAACAACCCTTTCAGTACTTTGAAGCTCGCATGCCTCAATGGCAAGTTTCTCACTTCCGGCGACAGGTTTACATCAATGGCCTTCGACCGAAAGATTTTGCGTGGTGTTTGATGCCAAGTCCCTTTTCACACCACGCGAATTGTACTGTAGTACCTTGAGGGTCATCATCATTATCAGTGATTCCTCTGGATCTTGTTAACAACTTACATCATTGGCTGGTAATCAGGCGATATCTTTCCATGTTCGACTCCAGAACATCTTTCACATGGATCGACTTGTACTCTGAGTGAAGATTGGACGAGTTTGAATACCACGGATCTAGTTTCATCCATCCGAGCTGCGGTATATTCAGGAAAATAAAGACATCAAATGTACATCATTGATGCATAGATGATCATCCGAATCAAAGGATGATGACTCTATTAGAATCATCAGTATGCCACATAGATGGTTGTCTGTCTTATGTACATGAAAATGAATTTATAAAGCTGAGCATGGGAATGCCCGCCTCAGCTAGATCATGAAAAATATAATGTATTGTATTGTATCTTATTACAGGTCGCCTTCTAGCTCGAAAAAACTTCAGATCCTCATGATAAAGCATTTCACCCGACATCAAAAGATTAACGACCTCATGCTTTAGGGGGAAATTGTTATAGAAATTTTTGGGCACTACAACCGCAATCATACATGTCCATAAACCAAGGGCTCCTAAGTCCCTAAAATTGTTGCTTCACACACTAAAGGAACAAGGTCAGTTGATTACATCATCTCCCAGAAGTTCTCCATAGGAAACTGCTCAGAACTTGTCAAAGTTGGACCATACAGACTGCCCAGTGCAAAGGGTGCGATGCATCTCACCTGCTCAGTGTAAAAGGCGCGATGCATACTGGAAAGCCCTTCTGTATGGTGCGATGGGCGAGAGTAGACAAATGGCAAAGACAGTTTGCAAAGTGGATCGTCATGGAATCTTCCAGAAACTTCTCCTGTGACACTTGCCTCTCTGAATTCGCCCAGGGATGAGTAAGAGATCATCAATATCCAAGTGGAATCAAGAACTATCAGAGAGAGGACACTAATCAAAATCCCAGAAGCTGACTCACCCCCCTGCAATCATCTATATATGGATCCCTCATCCTAGAGATCCAGAGGTTGGAATTTTGTATCTTGTAAGGAAGTGTTGTTGGTTTCTTGGTGGAATATCATAATGTTGGGTGATCTAAGCTTTTCATGAGGTGAAGAAGGGCTTTCATGCTAGGAGGATGACACTGGGTCAGAACAATTGGTTGTAATCCTCTTTGCTATTCTTGTTATTAATAAAGCTATTCAAGTTTTCCTCCACATTCTTGTATGTTTGATGATATATGCATTTATGTGGTCAATATATATCTGGTCCTATATTGTTTATGATTTTAGATCTCTATTCTTCGATAGTATTATGCTACTTTGATTCCACAGGTGCTCTTTGAAGCTGGGATGACGAAGGCAAAGCAGCAAGGATCTGTCAGAAGGGAGAGGAACCAAGCAAGGAACTGAGCGCAAGACTGAGGTTAGTGTCCTTTGTTCCCCTCTTGTCTACTTCTCATAAAGGAAAGTGAAAGTAGTTTTAGTTTGTTTGTGTCTAAGATAGCTACCAGTCTTAGTGGGACTAGTAGCTCTGAGTGGACACTAGATTTCCCGATAACACTTATGGAAGAAAACATGCCTTTTAATTTTATATTTGAGAGACACACTATCATTATATAGGAGTGAGAGATGCTTTTGAAAGAAGCCAACAAGAGTTTAGGAAGAAATATAATTCAAATTATATTTGAATTTTTAATTTCAGAGCCCAAATTGTAAATTTCCCCCTTTTTAAAATTAAATCATGTAAAGATGAAATTTTTGATGAGTTTCGCGCTGACTTTTGATAATCCCACTTATTGAAAATTCATGGGTATATATATAGGATGGATTATATGATTGGGGCCCATTTGAATTCATTCTTTATCTTAAACTTGGATTCCAACCTTAATGTTTCCTTTTAAATTAAAAAAAAAAAACACTGCCTTTTGACTTTTTCTAAGTCATCGTTCAAGACAATGGGATCCCACGTCATAAGTTAAATCAGTATGCCACCTAATCATGTTCGTTACCACATTGACTTCTTTTTTCACATTATGAAACTTGTAAAACATAACCCTATGATGCAACCTCAGTTTCCCTTGGGGTTTTGGACCCTAAAATGGGGCTTTGGCTTTGACTCAGCATTTATCACAAACAATGAAGGCCCACAAAACACTCCTCATATAACCAGAAATAGTAAGACGAGTAGAATCTAATGGAGAGGGTCATAACGGTTAACTCGCTAGTTTGCTTCTCCAATTCTTTTTAACAAAAGTAAGGTGCGTTCATCATCCAAGGAACCCAAAACCTATGACAAGGGTTTCAACCAATAACACGAGTTCCATCACCCATCAATGATGACAACGACCTCACCACATTGTAACTTTACGCTGCATTGTCAAGATCTGCACCAAGGGATCTAAACCCTAGGGTTAGGGTTTCATCCTAGAAATACGGTTTTATGGTTAAACTACTTTCACTACGATTAAGTTGCATCATCATATGAACCAATCACATCAATGGTCTCCAAACCCTGACATCAATGATGATATTTGTATTCTGCTTGTACTTGTTGCATCCGCTCCTATTGTGACATAAATGACAACACGCTCAACAAAATCCATCGGTGAGAAGATGAAGGAAAGAGATCGAATAAGTTTGGATAAAGGATGTTGTAGGATGTCATTAAGACTATAATAAAAAATGAGAGCCCCAAGGAGCATGTGAACAACCTAACCTCAATATGGTCGTACTTGGAAGAGGGAGGATTTAAATGCACCATCATAAATGTGCAAATTGGGTGTACTAACATCCAAATGCCACTATTTAACATGGTTATGAGGAGGTGTAGCTACATCAACCTCATCCATGGCTCTAGATGAAGCCCTAGTAAGCATGCTTCCCATTTTTGTTCACTCGATATTCTAAGTTACTTAATTTTTTAAAGGAGATACTTCATTTTTTAAAGTGACAATAAGTTTGAGTAAATATTATAAATTTTATCTCTATTTTTTCAAAAAGTCTAAAAACTAATAACGACTATTACAATAAATAAAAATTTAAAATTACAATATTTCAATAAAACTTGGTGTTAGAGTAAGTCTGGTCATCCCTCCATCAGAGATCAAAACTCTTTTTGCATTTCATGTTTAGGTGTCCCATCTCTCTTGATCAGTTGCATTTCATTAGGAGCATGCCATAAATCTGACAGAAGGGCTTTTGTCATTCATTCCCCTCATGCTTTGCACTGTTGGCTTAGGTCTGTCCATCAAAATCAAATCTTAAAGGTCATTCGCAGTCCTGTTGCAGTTTCTAGGTCATAACAGTCATTTTAGTCTTTTGGTCTAGGGTTAGTCAATTTGGTCTTCGAAAAAGTCTAATAAAGCCAGCAGGCCAGAGGGAGGTCCTTGATAATTTGTTATTTCAAAAGATTTTTATCATCATATAGATGGATTATGACTTTTATTCAAAACTCTGTTTTGAAGACAAGTTGACATTTTGTTATTTGTAATAATTTAAAAAAAAAAATCAGTTCTTGAATTCTTCAAGCGCAACCCTGGTCTCCTTTGCCAAATTCCATGATAACTATCCCTGCAAAAAATTTCCAAGAAATTCATCATTTCAACCAAAAATCAAGGAGGAAACAAAAAGTCAGAGTTCTATTAATTGTGAAAAAGTGTCAATTGCAAAACATTACAAAAATGGGTTTTGGAGAACCAAAAATCAAATTGATGTCTTTATAAAGGTTTTTCCATGAAGATGAAAGTCATTCTGCATGCCAAGGTTGGAGAAAAGCATTTCAAGGCGAATCTGGGTGAGCAGTGTGTGTTTTGGAAAGAAATCGTTTGCAACTAACCAGCGCGATGCATACAGAAATTGGCGCGGCGCACAGAGGTTTTTTGACCAATTTTCCACCTTCCAGCTCAAAAATTCGGCCAGTTTGACTAGTTTTGCTTTGTGAAGTAATTTTTGACTTATCTTGATGTAATTGGGTGAACATGATGTAATTTTGACACTTAGTTACTTTCTCTAGAGGATTCATTCACTAAAGAGTGAAAATTTAATGAATGAATCAGTTTCCTACCTTATAGAGGCAAGTTGTTTTGATTGCCTAGATTTTAGTGCTTTGTTTAGAATTGGTTGAAACAGCTCCTAGAATGATGATCTCGACCCCTAGAGGCAAGGGAATGGGTTGGGCTAGTCTATATCATGTATTTTCTAAGTCATTGTCAGGGTTGGACTCTTGGGAAAAGCTTGGCACTCTATTGTACATTCATTTCTGCATTTTTGGCAAAGGAAAGACCAGGGTTTTGCAGCACTGTTTGGGATCCATGTGGCTTTATGTTTTGATGGTGTGCTTCTCTAAGTAATTGTAAGTTTATCTAGTGTTATGTGTATCATTTTCTTGCTTCTTCTTCTGAATTTGAAACAAATAAGTGATTAAGGTGGAAACCATAACTGTTATGCTCTGCCTTTGAATTTGTTCAAATTTCCATGTTTTAATCTGTTTAAGGAGAATTCTTGAGACTCTCTTGCTCTCCTTAGCTCCTCACCAGTCTGATATATCCATCTCACTCACTTTAAAGCATCGAAACGATTGCCTTCCTTGCCCCAATCAGAACTTTGCAGAAACTGTGCCTCATCCCCGAGCCCAATTTGGCTTTCCCATTTTTTCAAAAGAACCCTAAAAAACTCAAATCAAAACCTTTTCACTTAATACCTAGCCTAAATCAGTTGCTAAATCAGTGATCTGCAGCCCCATTGAGTATCTTTCGCTAAGATTGACCCGGAGAGAGCCCTCTCCTGTCCTCGTAGGGCTAGCTACGAGGCTAAGCATGGTTTGATGTGGACCTAAAACCTTGTCTTTTCAGCCTGAGACAAATCTAGGCTCTAACACTTGGGTTTTGGAAAATTTTGATCTTTAAATAATGGATTTTAAAAATGAAAAAAAAATATATATCAATTAAAATTGTTAGTTTCTGATTTCATTTGGGGAGAGGTCCCACAATCCTGATAACCACATACTCTACAAAAAAAATTAAAATGATAATATTCTATGGTTGAATTCCCTTAAAAGAAAAAAATAAAACACAGAACATTTAATTTTCACCCACTGAAAACAACCTATTGCAAGAGCTCCCACAATCTTCATAACCACATTCTCTGCAAAACTTTTTTAAATGATAATATTCTATGTTCGAATTCCATTAAAAATAATATAAAACATGTAGAATATTTAGTTTTCACCCACTGAAAATAGTGAGTTGCGCCTTGAGAAGTGGAAGATTCTCAAGAGTATATCATACTAGCACAACCACATTAATAAATGTAGTTGATAAACACCAATAGGTGTCAACGGATGTGGATTTAATATTAATGTTATTATTGATATTAATATATATATAAATATACTAATAATTATAATTGTATTAATAATTATTACTATATTGTTATTATATTATAATAATATGATAATATTATTGATATTATCAACCAAAGGGATTGATAATATATTAATAAGATAATATTACTGATATTATTAATAAGCTTAAAAAGCTTGATGAATCTCCAAATGTCATGGATAATTTGGAAACCCTACTCACAACGAATTTTTTTTTCTCTTTAGAAGACGTTAAGTTTGGGGTTAATCGCCTCACTAATGGGAAAGCTAAGGACATTGAACACTACTAGGCAGAAATCTTAAAAATTGGAGGTCCTGTCCTCATCCCCCACATTCACAAGCTTTTCAATCAAGCAGTCAAGCAAGGGTTCCCTAAACCTTGGACTGAGAGCCTCATTATCCCTATTTTTAAAAGTGGGGATATAAATAACCCCTGTAATTATCAAACAATTATGATCAGCCCTCTCTTAGCCAAGTTATATGGTAGTATTTTGGAAAAGAAGTTAAGAATATGGATTGAAAGTGAAGGTAAGTGGGCTAAAGGCCAAGTAGGTTTCAGAAGGCATCACTCAACAACAGACCACCTTGTTACGCTTAGGATCATTGTGGAGGAATGTCGTAATGATAAATCAAATTTATTTTGTTGCTTTGTGGACTTTAGAAAGGCTTTCGATATGATTCCTAGATACAACCTTTGGAATAGATTAGAAGAGCTAAAGGTTCCTCTCGAGTTGAGAGCTTCCGCTATAAGGTTATACGAGAATGTAATTGCCAAGCTAAAGAGCAATGAGGGGTGGTTGAAAGATATTAAGTGTAACATCGGAGTTAAACAAGGTTTCCTCCTCTCCCCTACCCTATTTGGCATTTACATCGATAAGCTTGAAGGCTATTTAGAGGAATCAGGATGTGATGGCACGATCTGAGCTAGGATAGTCATCATCCTTCTTCTCTATGCTGACGATATTGTTCTTTTGGCAAGGTGCCCATCTGATCTTGATAAGCAACTTAGGCTTTTTAAGGATTTCTGCTCTACCATGGGTATGACTGTTAACACTGACAAAACAAAAGTTATGATTATCAAATCCAAGAAGGACACTTATGCTAATTTTATGTATGACAATAATAACTTGGACGAAGTGTATTATTACAAGTACCTAGGAATTGATATTCATCACAAGCTCAATTGGAACCGTAGCATTGAGAAAAGGATTAATGGGCGGTGGAAAGCTTATTTTGGTCTTGAAAATAATTGTAAAACAACAAACCTCATATTGTGGGATAAAAAGAAGTTCCTATTTGAAACTTTAGTCACTCTTTTTATCTTATATGGCTGTGAGGTTTGGGGTTGCAGCATCTCCAGAGAATCATGGAGAAAGATTGAGAAAATCTAGAAGCGTTTTATAACTTATAACATTAAAATTAAAAGTAATACACCCTATCCTATTCTCCTTATGGAAGCAGGTCTTTCCCCTATTGAGAGCCTAGCTATGATTAGATTTCTACTATACAAGCACAAACTCAATAACATAGACGATCATAGACTTCCTAAGCTACCTTTAAATTCCAGCCAAAACCACCTAAAGCTCAATCGGGAGTGGCATAAAGACACAAGGGCCTAGTTAGACTATTGGGAGATCAACAAGAATGATGCATTGCAAAACATAAATAACATTAAAGATATTGTTACTTCTAAGTTCAAAGAAAAAATGTGGTGTGAGAAAGATTTAGCAGCTAAAAGAAAATTAAGTTACTATAAGAAGGTCATCAACCCCACCCTAGAAGATCAAAAGTATCTCTCTATTTTAACTAGCTCAAAGAAGAAAATTAATATAGCAAATATTAGAACGAATTCTCATGAGCTCCATAGTGAAACAAGTCGTTGGGTAGTTCCTAAAACACCATGGAAGGAAAGGATCTGCCATATATGTGAGAATAGGAACATCGAGGATGGAAACCACTTCCTCTTAGAGTGCCCCGCGTACAACCACATTTGATATCAGTTTCACAATATTTGTTACAATACTAACCTTCCTAGCCTTTTACAATGTCAAAATTATAGTGAGCTCGGGAGGCTTCTCTCCAAGCTTTTTGAGCATAGGAATAAAATCTTAAATCAAAATAAATAATTTGCTTCTTTAGGTCCAATAGACCAATGTTTGGTCTCAGCGGACGTTAACCATCATCATCATCATAATAAATATTCATATGATTAACCAAAGGGATTAATAATATTAGAAACCCAAGGCATTATAAATCCCAAAAAATTATATTAAACACAAAGGATTAATATTATAAACCCAAGGAACTATTATTATAAACACAAGGGATTAATATTATAAATGTAAGAAATTATTAATATTATAAACCCAAGGAATTTATACTATAAACCCAAGGGATTTAAACCCAAGGGATTTATATTAAACCCTAGGATTAATATTAGAAATCCTATCAATAATATTATACCCTAGGAATATGAACCCTTACATTAATAAACCCGAAGGATTGATATTATAAACCCAAGGCACTAATAAACTGAAAGGATTAATAATAAAAACCCAAGGGAGAAATATTAAACCCTATGGATTAATATTGTAAAGGCTAGATACATATACTCGAAGATAAATATTATAAACCCTAAAACAAACATGGTTGACCATAGTTGAACATGGTTCAACTTTAGATTGAGACAATCTATGTCACAATACGATGCTGGACCATGGTTGACCATTATAAACCCAAGGGATTAATACTAAAGCCCTAAGGGATTATGAACCCAGTGGTATACTATTAAATCCAAGGGATTAATATTATAAACCCAAGGTATATAAACCCTACGATAAATATTATAAAACTTAAAATAAACATGGTTGACCATGGTTGACCATCATTGATTTTCATATTGATACAATCGTTGTCATGATGCAATGTTGGACCATGGTTGACCATGATTGATTTTCATATCGAGACAATCTTTGTCACAATGCGAAATTGGACCATGGTTGAGCAACACTTATTTTCATATTGAGACAATCTTTATCACAATGAGACGTTGGATCATGGTTGACTATGATTGACCATGGTTGACCATGATTGATATTATATACACACGGGAATAATAATCCTAATTGAATAATACTAATAATCCAAGGGATTATAAACACAAGGAAATAATATAAATCCAAGGTATATAAACCCAAATATAGATATCATAAACCCTTAAATAAACATGCTTGACAATGGTTTATTTTCAATCTAAGACAATCTTTGTCACAATGTGATGTTGGACCATGCTCGACCATGGTTGAACACTTAAATTAATAAAGAAAAGGGATTGATATTATAAACCCAAGGGATTAATATTATAAACCCAAGGTATATAAACCCCAAGATGAATATTATAAACCCTAAAATAAACATCATTGACCATGGCTGATTTTCATATTGACACAATCCTTGTCACAATGCAAAGTTGGACCATGCGTGACCATGATTCATTTTCATATTGAGACAATATTTGACACCATGCAATGGTGAACCATGGTTAACCATGGTTGATTTTCATATTGAGACAATCATTGTCACAATGTGACATTGGATTATTGTTGACAATGATTGATTTTATAAAACATGGTCGACCATGGTTGGCCATGGTTGACAATGATTTACCATGGTTTACCATGGTTAACCATGGTTGATATTATAAACCCAAGGGATTAATACTAAAACCCAAGGGATTATCAACCCAAGGGAATTATATAAACCCAAGGTATATAAAACCCAATATAAATATTATAAACCTTTAAATAAACATGGTTTACCATGGTTGATTTTCCTATTGAGACAATCTTTGTCACAATGTGACACTGGACCATGCTTGACCATGCTTGAACCCTTAGATTAACAAACACGAGGGATTAATTCTAAAACACCAAGCGATTATGAACCCAAGGGAATAACATTAAACCCAATGGATTAATATTATAAACCCAAGCTATATGAACCCTAAGAAAATATTTTTTAACCCTAAAAAAACATGGTTGACCATCCTTGCCCATGGTTGATTTCCATATTAAGAATAATAAACTCAAGGGATTAATAGAAAAACTCCAAGGGATTATAACCCTAAAGAAATAATATTGAACCCAAGGGAACAATATTAAACCCTTGGGGAATGAACCCTTAGATTGATAAAACCAAGGAACCAAGATTATAAACCTAAGGGAACAATATTAAACCCTAGGTATATAAACCCCAAGATAAATATTATAAATTGTTAAGCTTGGCCGTGGATGAAAATGGTCAATTTTCATATTGAAAAAATCTTTATCATAATGCGACATTGGACAATCCTTAACCATGGTTCAACCCCTACATTAATAAACACATGGGACATATTTTATAAACCCAAGCAAATAATAAACCCACAAGATAAATACTTAAACCTTAAGGGATTATGAGACCTAGGCAAAGACATTGAACCAAAGGAATTAACATTTTATACCCAAGTTATATAACCCCAAAATAATTATTATAAACCCTAAAATAAATATGGTTGAGCATGTTTGATTTTCATATTGAGACAATGTAATGTTGGACCATGGTCCACGACACTTGAGCATGAATGATTTCACATCGAAACAATGTTTGTTATAATGCAATGTTAGAACATGGTTGTTTTTCATATTGACATAAGCTTTGTCACATTTAGATGTTGGACCATGAATGAGCATGATTGACCATGGTTGACAATGATCGACCATGATTGAGCATGATCGACCATGGTTGATTGAACATGATTGCGACAAATTGTATCACAATAGTTGAGACAATGATCAACCTTGATTGAGACAATAATCAACCATGATTGAGACAATAATCAACCATGATTGAGCATGATCAACCATGGTTGATTAAGCATGATTGTGACAATGATTTTCATAATAATCAATACAATGATCAACCATGATCAAGACAATTTTTGTCACAATTGAATCTTAGACCATGGGTATTTTCATATCAACTGAATCTTTGTCACATTGCAGTGTTCAACCATGATTGAGCATGACCGACCATGGTTGTCCATGTTCAACAATGATTGAGCATGATTGACCATGGTTGATCATCTAAAAAACATGTTAGTTTATGTTTGGGCATGGCTTATTTTCATCTAGATACAATCTCTTACTCAATAGGACAATGGACCAAGGGCAACCATAAAGCCCTAAAATTAATATTATAAACATAAAGAATATCAATACATTACAAACCATCAACACGTTAATATAATTCATCAATATTAATACATTAATATTAATACATTATAAACCATTTAAACATTATAAACCATTAACACATTAATATTAATACATTTATAGTAATACAATACAAAACATAAAAAAATTGTAAACCATCAATACATCAATACATCAATAACATAAACCTCAACAATATCAATATAAACGTCAAGAAAATTAAGCCCAAACATTAATACTATAAACCTCAAGAATATTTTTATAAACAAAACACAAAAAAAAACCCAAGGGGTCCATACAAAATACCCAATAAATTACAAACCAAAGATAACTACATTAAACTAAATCATTTATATTAAATCATATGAATAGAAATGAAAAATGAACAATTTGTATTATTACACAACAAAAATATGCAAAAGAAATAAAAAAACACATCTGAATTGAAAATATTGGAATCTAGGAAGAGAAACATGACAAGCAGGGAAAACTTTAAGAACCACCGTAAATTTATATGTATAATAAATAGGCGAATCCCCATGATACATAGGAAAAATGGGAGGCGATTTTATCACTAATATAATATATATATATATATATATATATATATATATATATATATATATATATATATATATATATATATTTATATATATATTTATATATATATATATATATATATATATATATATATATATAGATTTGGTGAATCTCTCACTAGATTATATTATTTTGTAGAGTCATGGCGAATCTTTCACTGAATTATAAAATCTTATACAATCTTGGAAAATCTTTCACTGAATAATAAAACATTGTGAAGTCTTGACGAATGTTTTCTTAAAGTATGAAACCATATATGATAATAATAAAACATATTTATTAAACTGTAATATACTAACATACATGTTTGGAAAAAAAAACATAATTTTCGCTTCCTACAAACAATGTTGCAAGTTTTAGTGGCCATGATTGTCATGGTAGGAGAGATTAATGTTTTCTCTACCACTTTTGTCAAGCTACCACTTTTGCCAAGCTATCAAATTTCTTGCTTATTCCATAGACTCCAACTACGAGATAGAAAAAAAAACACATCAAGTTTGTTTACCCCAACATGCCAACAAGTAGCAAGCCCCGCCTATATAATATAATGAAGTAGTATGTATCCCAAAGGCCTGAAGGGGATCTAATGGAAATAAGTGACTGTTGTCAAAAGCCTTCCAATCAATATATAAATATATAAATGTAGATTTATTATTATTTTAATTGGAAATCTTCAATTAAATAATAAAATTTAATTACGTCTCTCCCAATCTAAATTTCTTATTAGCATAATTCACTACCTTCATACCATTTTTAACAGCCTTGTAACATGTGGATTAATTTCCTTTTTGGTGCGCAATCTCCACCTTTTAGGACAATATGGTGCAGTGACCCAACCCCTACAGATCATTACGACAAACTAACAATAGCAGAGAAGATGAATGGTTGTACAAACCAGCATATTTTTCAAACAACTAATCCAAGATCAGTACCTTAACTTTTTCATGAAGATATCATATTGAGCATGTTTGAAAAATGGTGGGAAATCTGGGTAGCAACTATCTCTCTTCTGTGAGGATGATGAGGAAAGAGTTAAGATTTCATTGTTTTGAATTTTTTTTTGTTAAATCAGAAAACCAATATTAATGGAGATATCGATATTTTTTACTAAATTTGGTGAAGTGACTAAATGTAGCTTTAACCATTCACCTTAAGATTTTTTTTACAATATAATTTCCTAAGTCTATTTAATATCTTCATTATCATAAAAACCAACCTATATACATCTTAACTCCACATCTACCCCTCTTAGAGGGATGAAATCTATTTATCCTTCCCTACTTGGTAGACCCGGAATTAAGACGGATCTAAGCTGATAGAATTTCCCCTTTAAATTGTCTATGCTCACATGAATACCATGGTATTACCATGGGTTATCATCAACCTAGAGCTTAAAAACTACTATCAGTAATTTATAAAAATTAATAAAATTAATAATTGATTATTATTTTATTTTTTTATTTTAACCAAGTTAAAATGTTTAAGTGAGATTAAATTACAAGATCCATATTTTTTCACTCTATGTTAGTTTGCATATCACGATATTTGATCCAGAGTAAAATGGATCTATGCTAGTTTAATAAATTAATTCCCCCCTTTAAATAGGCTGCATTCCATGTGAATACCATGGGTCAATACCATGTGCCATCTTTATTTTTATTAATACTAATATCAGGGTTAATAATGTTTTTTGGCATGGTATTAATAATAATTTGGCCCATGGTATTTGGCCCATAGGCTTCACCTAAATATAGCACATTTTTTGATTGTTCGTAAATATAAGGTGGCTTATGGAGTAAATATAAAAAATGTTTTATTTATTTACCATACCTCTTGTTTATTTATATTTTTGTTAATTTACCATACCTTTTTTATAAATATGGTATTTGGCCCATAGAATTCAATTAAATAAAACCTCTCTTTTGAGCCTTCTTAAATAGAAAGAGGGTTACGAACTAAATATAGAAAGAGGTTTTATTTATTTACCATACCTATAGTTTATTTATATTTTTATTTATTTACCATACCTTTGAAGTATAAAAAGAGGTTCTATTTATTTAACATACCTCCACTTTATTTATATTTTTATTTATTCACACACTTGCATGTTCATAAATATAAGGTGACATATGGAGTAAATATAAAAAAATGTTTTATTTATTTACCATACCTCTCCTTTATTTATATTTTTATTAATTTACCATACCTCTAGTTTATTTGTATTTTTATTTATTTACCATACCTTTGGAGTAAGTATAAAAAGAGATTTTATTTATTTACCATACCTCCACTGTATTTATATTATTATTTATAGCTATCATAAATACATTTTCTTGAAAATGAGGGCGAATGGAAAATTGTAACTCCTAATTTCAAGGGCTAAATTTACTTTTTTTACCCTCTCCCTTAAAATAAGGTGGGCTAACCTCCACGATTTGTAACAATGTACTATGATACAAAATATTCACCCAATAAAAATATAAAACCCCTTAATTTAGCCCAAAGGAAAAAATTCGCCCCTAAAATTTTCCATGATGACAGGAAACTTGAAGACGATTCATATACAATTTTTTACATGACATTAAAACCAAAGAAAGAAAATTCAAATTAAGAAATATTTTTTTTTGTCTTTACATCAAAGAATTATACTAAGTTCACTTTTAACCACTCTTTCAGAAGGCATTTATTAAATAGCCTCTTCCAAACCAAAACTAGATCAATGAAAAAAGAAACACCAATTGAAATCAACAACATAATGATCATGACCCTTCATGCTTTCGAGTCATTTCCTTCTTGTTTTCCTTCCAAATTCCCTCTAGTCCACATGCAACAATTATTTTACATATGATCTCATTTCATCTAACATATGAATATGTTCATCAACAAAACCAAGATGGAAGCCAAGTTTTCTATCAAGCCTTTTCCAAATATACATAAGAAAAATGATTACTCGAGAACTAGCATGCACTGCTGAGGCATAATAGAAGACATCATTATTCTCCATATATGCATTTAAATGACAAAAGGATGAAATTAAAATTAATACACACACGTAAGCGCTAGTAGATAAATATGAAACTAGAATCCACTAAAAGAAAAAAATGACACATAAATCTATTATCATTGAAAATAAGGACAACGGAAAGGAAAAATAACAATGATTAAATTGATTAAACAACGACAACACCGTAAAATTTATTCACTCGTGTCATTTGCCTAATTATTTTATCTAATAACTTTTACTATCGACAAATCTATTCAAATAATCAAGAATTAGAATGAACAAATTTTTGATGCGCATACAATTTATTGCAAGCAACAACAACAAATACAAAAAAGTATTCACATTAATTTCAAAGCTAATACCAAAGAGGTGAACTCTATTCAAGACAAACACCTCAAAATGATATCGTCTTCAATCATTCCTCTTCTTTCTTCCCAAGTGTAACATACACACTATTTTTCATTTTTGCATAACGTTAAAATAAAAAGGTGGTGAAATCTGTAAACCATGACGAATTTCACTTTTGATATGGCTGTAAATATCAAACACTATCTCTCTCTATCTGCAATATCTATAGTGGCTTGTTGCAGAGTCATCCCCTGTGATTTGTGTATAGTAAACGCCCATGCCATTTTCAAAGGCATATGTTTAATAGTCCCTCTAACAGCAGGTGCTATAGGCACATCATTCAAACAATCCCTATCAAATGGAACACTAGCGTAATTTTCAAAAATAATTGTATCAAATAGTGGAAGCTGCAACAACTTTGAACCCGGTGGAAAGAAGATATCTTCAATAAATCCAGGCACAACATTAACCAACCTAGCTTCAACCCACAAATTACTCGTAACCAGGACACGCTCTTCCAGACACAACAATGCTTCATGTTCAAAGACATCATCACCAATGATATATATCATTTCTTCTAGTACACTCCACAACAAATATTGCAACAGGACAATTTAATGATTTAAGCATTTTCAGATTGTGCAAATTGATGGCACTATTAGTTGCAAACAAGTGAACTGAAGAATTGAAGAAAATATTTTCCTGTGGATGTAAAAAACTATTAGCACACGCCATAAGAATATCACAATTAGCCATATGATTCAGGTGGCTCCGAAGATGCTTAGAAGTCAAAGAGGGCTTAAAATAGCTCAAACATAAAAATCCTCATATTGAAGTGAAAATAGGACCAGATCATAGTGCTTGTCAACCTAATTCTAACAGCACAAACAAAACCCAAATCCGAGTCCGTATGATCATGATATTTTTGGTTAAACTTTTGGTCAAACTAGGCCAAGTGATAGTCACTAATGAGGAAACAATTTGGAAAAATCTTGACGCACAAAATCTAGCCACTAGAACAGGCGAATTTTTCGAATCATTAATTTTCCTAGTGACCCTTAAAATTAGCATATATTATTTTGTACAATGGGTTATATAAAAATTTAAAAAATATATAAATGGGGTGGTGAGGGTGGCATGAAACCATATCGTATAACCACACTTTTATATTAAATATAAAACAAAATACAATGGGTTGAGGCCGAGGGTGACCTAGACCCCACCCAACAGCTATGTGCCAACCCCATTACAAAGGCTCTGTGTGGAAGGAGGCCAACGGGGTTTGAACCTGCCTAGATCATGTGGGATGGCCCCCAATAGGTGGCCCCAAAATGTTTAACAATTGAAAGTTGTTAAGTTAACCATTGACAGTTGTCAACACCTGCCACCCAAAATTACATGCCAATGGTCGAATAAAAAAACCATAATGAGCCAAACAATGCACTAATTCTAGAATGTTGCGGTGTTCGACCCCATAACCATCGGGCCCCCATTATAGCTTACCACCAATGCACCAATGGGTGCACCTATGAACACAACGCTGACCGACTCATATAAGAGGGGAACCAAACTATTTGATGAGGGAAAGAAAAGTGCACCATGAGCCGGAATGGAGCAGCAAAAACAGGAGTGCCAAGTCTGGCATGATTTTTGGGGGGAATATTCTAAGGGAATATTCCTAAAATATTTTAGGGAATATTCTTTCATGCAGAATCATTAAGGAATCTTGAGATTCCCTTGAGGACAATTTTTCACAGTGAAAGAAACATGTCAAATTTATCCTCAAAAGAACCAAAATTTTCAGGGAATGGGATGGTGTGGCCCATTTCCCCATCTGAGAAACAAAAAATTAGGCATCTAATACCAAGGAATCTTTGTAGAATCTTGTGGAATCTACAAGATTCCCTTGGATGATGATTTTTTACAGCGACAAAATGATGCCAACTTTATAGCCATTTTTCATAGAATTTCATAGGGAGCACAATGGTGTACTCAGAATCTTCATCCGGGCAATGGATTTTTTGGCCATCATTAGGAAGGAATCTTTGGGGGAATCTTCGATATTTTCGAGGGTTTAGAATTTGATGATGTCAGAAAGGGGAAAAGTTTATAGTTATTTGACACGATTTCATGCCACGAATTCAGCAGTGATGTCCATTTCAATAGCTGAGCTTTGCATTTTCCAACCATCCCCAAAAATGGATGTATATGATGCAGTTATGCCATGTCTTTCTTTGGATTCAATGAGATGATGATTTTGTTGTCAAGATCCTTGTTATTATTATTTTGAGGGATACTTGTATTCCACATCATGTGAGAATTTGTTAGCTTGTCATGCTGAAGGAGGGCCCATTTGAGTGAGAGTTCCTATAGGAGGACATATCGTGGAGAGACATGCCACTCTAGTTGAGGGAATTTATCCTTGTAATGACAATGAATGTACTATGTACTCCTCATCATCTTGCCACATATAATGAAGCGACCTCCTAGCCCTTGACACTGGGCCTAGAGATGTAACCCACACTAGGTGAACTCGATTATTAATGTTTTTTTGTTCTTATATTTGATTGTTGTTGTTATGTTTCATCTTCCTTAAGGATTGCACATGTGGTTATTTTATACTCTTTTACATGAAATTCTAATAACATTACATAAGTAAAATTTCTTGGTTAATTCCAGTAGCTGAAGATATTCAGGTCAAGTTTGGTATTAGAGTGGTCTTTTCGCTGATGTGAATTGCGAGTGTGAAAGATAACCAGAGATTGAATGTGCAACAAGAAGGAAAATGGAGAACAACAAATATCTCTATGAGGGCCTCATCAGGATGCTATGCATGGTGGACATAATATATGCAGATTATGAGGAGAAGATGGAAAGAGAGCAATAGGAGAAAGAAAGAGCAGAGGACAATGCTTCATTTACCCCCTCAAGTGAACATTCATAGTCTTCATCATCTTCTCATTGTTCAGATGATGAGATCAATGAGAACCTTCAAGAAGAAAATGTTGAATTGAGGAGACTTCTACTAGAAGAAAAAGAGGAGGAGCAGAGATTGCAGGTTCACTTATGAGCCATGGAAGAGGCATTTGAAGATTTGAAGTGAAACAAAGGCTTAGAAAATCCATCATGATTTGTTTTGGAATCGATAATTGAGCTAAACAATGTTGATCGCTCTTCAGTTTCATTTTCACATGATTCTATTTCTGTTGGAAATATTGAGGTACCCATTTTAGGAACTAGCATGAGACTCCTTACCAAGATGGGGTATAAAGGAGGAGGACTTGGTGTTAATAGCCAAGGAATGACTCAACCCTTGTAGGTTGTATAAATACCTCAATTTGCAGGTTTTGGGTACACTAAAGGAGTGTTCTCAAAGGTATCAGAAGTTTCCAAAGAATTTTCGAAGCCATCGGAGAAAGAGGATGATTGGAACACATCACAATCCTCCCATGACAGTGCACATTGCAGAGGAAGAGCTAAGGCAAGCTCTCATCATCAGAATTGCACCAGAGACAATCAAGAGAGGTATAAACAGTCTCAGTATTCTAGAGTTCATTTTGATTACAAGCATATTGTTAATGATGAACATAAATAATAGCATAGAAAAAAATGTCGTTTTTGTGGCTTGCATAACCATGTGATTAGTGAGTGCTCGAAGAGAATGGCAGTAGGAAAAAGGATGGGGCATGAAATGCCTTCTCCACATCAGAGAAGGAAGAAGGTTAAGATATTTTGTAGGAAGAAGACATTTTGTAGTTGTTGCAACAGAGGTGAACATAAAAGATCCATGTGTTGGAGGCTCCATACAGAGAAATGTCTTAACAACAAAGTGCCCATGCAGAAACCAACCAGTGAAGGTGTTCAACAAGAAAATCCACCACATCCCTTATGGTACACTTTATTGAGTAAGAGATGGTTTTACTAGATATGGTAGCTTGTCATGGACGCATTTTGTAAATCATGTGTTGCAATTTAAACTGTAAAAGTGATGATGTGTTTTCCATCTCTTATTAAATCAACGATGATGTTTTGGACTTTTATTGATAGCTGGGGTATTGAATTTTATTTTGATGTAAACTTGACCAAAGGGTGTGTCTTGTAAACTCTTGGCAAGTATGGGGATGCTTAGATCATGATAGGCCATGTAATTAAGCATGTAGTTCGAAAATAATATACTACATGTTGACAGAGGATGCAGATGTCATCTCGTCACTTATGGCTTCGAAGAACAAGGGTGAAGGGGAAGGAAGTGTGACATGTATAGACACTTATCATGTAGAAAATGTAACATAGCAATTGCATATTATGTTCATGCTTTTGGAGGAAGAAAAGCTCCTCAGTGTGGAGGACTGATCCAAGTGGCTCCAAAGATGCTCAAAAGTCAAAGAGAGCACATAATAACTCAAAAATAAAAGTTCTCATATTAAGGGTAAATGAGGACAAGACCATAGTGCTCTTTGTCCTAATTCCAACTGTGTGAAAGAGACTCAAATCCAAGTCTGTATGCTCAAGGTATTCACAGAAAATGTTTTGGTCAAACTAGTGCAAGTGGGAGTCACTAACGAGGCAACAATTTGGCACAATACTAGTGCATAGAATCTGGCCATCAAAAAGGGCGAATTTTTCGAATTGTGAATTTGCCTAGTGAGCCTTAAAATCGATGATTTTTTTTTTACAATGGGTTATATAAAAAATAAAAATGAGATTAAATTAGGTGATGAAAAGAACACTACACCGAGAAAACACGGTTAGAAGGGTTTCAATGATGGCACAATTGATGGGATTTTTTTCTAGCTTTACATTAAAAATATCTCCAAACATTTGTTGTAATGATTCTTATGTGCCTCTATTGTCTAAGTCCATCGATAAGATACTTTCTTTTCCAAGAAATGCCCGTTGTTAGTGTCAGTATCTTCATCCCTCCATCAGTGATCAAATTTCTCTTTTTGCATGCATATTAGGTGTCCCATCCGATCAGCTGCATTCCATTAGGTCATGGATCAACTGATGGTAGTGTTTCATAGTCATTTTCCCTCATGGTATTTACCTGCTGGCCTATTTTCACATGTTCAGGTCATTTACTGTTATTTTATTTCATTCCATTTATCAAAATTATTTTTAGGGTTTTAGGGATCACTAGGTCTAGGGTTTGTCACCATGGTCATCAAAAAACTCAATAAATGGTTAGCAGGCACATGAGGAGGTCTAATAAGTCCATCAAATCAAAATTTCACTAAAGATTTGCTCAATAAATGGTTTTTACCTCAAAACTCTGTTTTGAGGTGAAAACAGAGTTTTTATTTCTATGTACAAAATTTTTATGTAATTTCAATATTTTCTATATGTAATAAGTTTAAAGCTGCTGCCCTTGGTCACCTTGCCAACTCCAGCCACTGCAGACAAAAACAAAAGCATCAATGCATCAGTTTACCAAGTGACTAAGAAAAGTCAATTCAAATGAAAAATAGAGCTTATGACCAAAAGTGACTTTGACATTAGAAAAGTCTGTTTGAATAAGTAAAAAATTTAAAGCCATCCATATATAAAGTGAACAAGGAGCCATTTATCATTTCATTGTGCAAAAGACCATTAGAGAGCAAAAAATCACGATTTGGAGCAAAGGAGATCAAAAACCCTGTTTTTCAAGGAAACTTGCCTAGCGTTGTGCATCAGAGGCAGTGCGCTGTGCATCAGGCTGGCACTGCGCATCAGTGGCTGTCTTGCAGTGTAAATTTGCACGGGCGCTGCGCATCAAAAGGGCATTGCGCATTGGGCCCAGTGCACTGCACATCAGTCCAGAACTTCCTAAATCATTCCAAATCGTCCAATAACCCTAAAAATTGCTACATTTCCATGCTACAAGTAAGTAATCATCATCCTAAAGCTGAATTTGAGGTCATACTTGTGTTCTTCATGAATCTTGCATGTTGAAAGTGAAACCCTAGCTTGTCTTCACTGTTTTCCATTTCATTGTGCAATTTTTACTCCACCATCATAAAAAACATTATTAAACGCTTTTCCCTCTTCGAGTACCCTAAATCACTCCATTTATCCCATTCTCCATATCCCACTCCCCTGAAACAAATAATTCCCTTCACCAAACCCTAAAACCCTCATTAAACCCTAGCTTCTCAAAACTAATCCCTTCATTCCCAAATTCCATTTCCCAAAAGTAAAATCTCTTCATACTCATCATTGTTGTCCTCCTTCATTACCATTTTTCACCACATCATCATATCACTTTCCTAAGATGAGCACCAACACCATGGCAAGAAACAATGAGTCAAGTTATGAAGAGGAGACATTAAGTGATAGTTCAAGAGAAAGGAATGCACAGCCTAGGAGACCTCACAAGGGTGGGAAAATTATCAGAGAGGAACATATTAACATTGTTGAGCTCCTTGCTTTCCCCCATGCCACCACTTGCTTCAAATACCAATCTTGCTTTGAGTTTTGTGAGATGGTTGAGAGGGTTAAGTATCATCATGAATTGGCAAGGCAATTTGTCATCAACATGGAGGACAATATGGTAAACCTTGCTGGCATCAATTTCACTCTTTCACCAGCCATTATTGTAGAAGCAACTAGAATGCCAGATGTAGGGGAAAGGTGGAACAAAAGACAAAATATCAGCAAACAACACTATGAACCATACATTAAAGCCAAATATCATAGTAAATTGGGCAGGGTGTTCCCTTTCAAATTCTTGGAGGACCGGTATGTTCCACTTATGAAACTCATCATTAAATACTTCACATGTGAGGGAAGGTTCTCCAGACTCTATGCTTATCATATCAGATTACTTATGCATTTTACCAGGGTTAGAATGATGAGTATTCCATATTTCATTTGCAAAAACATAGAGAGGATGACTGTGATTGCAAAGAGAAAACCATACCCACAGCAGCTCAACAACATTTATCACTTTTTTGTCATCAAGATTATTGTTGTGCATCAGCTCACTCAGTTGGGAGTGCCATGGGAAACCTTCATTGCCCATGAAATCTTCAAGGGGCCTCAAATTTTTGCAGATCTTCAAGAGGAAGGTGGACCTTCCGAGCAACAAACTGAGCATGAAAGAAAAACTAAAGAGGCTCACATTCCTATGTTTATAACTTATGAAAAAGGTACAAGAAGAATTTTTGCAGCTACCAAGCGAGTATTATCTCCACCAGGGGTGGAAGGGGTCTCGTTATCTTCACTGGATCACAGGCAAATGCTATCTTCACCTGGGGTGAAAGGGGCTTTGCCTTCTTCTCCAGCAAAATAGGTACAAAACAAAGGAAAGCAACCATTGCATGATGAAGGGACTTTTGAAGGTCAAGATAGAGATTTTGTTTTGATTCGGGAAGAGGACATTGATTTGGGCTCCCAAAACTCAAGCCTCAAGGAGGTCATCAAAGAGAAAGAAGCTGACATCCATGCCTTATCACTTGACCTTGAGAGGTCTACGTGGATCATTAACTTCGTTGAGAGACAAAACAAGCAATTGGAGTATAAACAAACAATCATGGAGCTGCAAACCATAAGGGAAAATCGGCAAGTGGCAAAAAGAAGGAAAATCAAGATGACATCACTAGAACAAGAAATAGAGGTTGACCAACAATCATGGTTGGAAAGAGTGAATATCCACCTTGAAAAGTTGCTTGATAAGGCTAACAAGGAGAAGAAAATGTTGTACCACATGGCTTATCATGATTTGGCCTGGACCAAAAGTTGCAAGACTAGGATAAGAAGCCTAAAAGCTAAGTTAAAGAGAGCCTTAGAAGCCAAAAGGGAGCAAGATAAACTTAGAATTTTGGCTGAAGCTTCCTTGGCTCAGCAAAGAAACTAGTAGGCTTGCCACTTGCCAAATTTGAGGCAATTTTGAGAAATTTTTGTCATTTCATAAATTTTAATTGCAAAACACAAGAATTTTCCTTTGATGCGTAGCGCCACCGGCGATGCACATTGAGCTGGCTTGGAATTTTGAAGAATGGTCTACATTTTTGGATTCCTCATGGAAAAATACTGAAACCCAAAAAGTTTCATGAAATTTGGAGGAGATCTGGGTCACCTAAAGGGAAAAAAACACCTAAAAAATGCCCTCTCTGCCACTTTTTGGACCCACAGGAAGCAGTCTTGGGAGAAGTGATTTTTGAAGGGGCAAATTGACTCCAAATCCAAAAATTCCAGTTTTCCTAGAAAGTAGATAGAAAGAGATTTCTATCAAGCCATATTGGAGCTAATTTGGTGAAGGGGAAGGCCTTCGAACCTAGCCTTGAAGTGGCACTGTGCATCAGGTAAAATTTGGCCAATTTTGCTCAAAAAACTCAGAATTTCGCCTAATTTTCTTCCAGTTTGACTTTTTCTCTCTCATGGTCAAATTCATGATGTAATTTGATGTAATTTGATGTAACTTGATTTACTATATGTAAAAATGATGAAAATTGACTTAAGAAGGTAGATACATCAGTTTTAGGTGGTTTTGAGCTGAATGAATCGGTTTCTGTAGTTTTATAGAAAAGCTGTTCCACTGCTTATTTTTCAGTTCCTAGTTTAGATCTTGTTGAAACAACTCCTTCACTCATGGATTCGACCCCTGATGACTAGCATAGGTGGTTTGATGCCTATATCTTGTACTTTCTTATTCATTTGTCAAGGTTGGACTTTTGTGGATGCATTGAGCACTATTGTACATCACTTTTGAAGTTTTGTAAGGAAATAAACCAGGGTTTTGCAGCATTTTTTGGGATTCTTGTCGCAAGGTGAATTAGTATTGCTTTCTCCTCTGCTATTCAGTTTATCATGTGTTTATATGTACCATCATCTCTCTCTTTTTCTGCATAACTAAATGAATCAAGTGTAAAAGGTGGAATTCATTGATGTTTCAGTGCTCTGCCTTGGGGTTTATTTAGTTTTACATGTTTTCTACTATTTGAAGAGGACTCATGACACTTGCATGCCCTCTCCAACTCCTCACCAGTCTTTAGACTCACCATTACACCTAATTCAAAGTGCTAAAACACTTGCCTACCTCGCCCCACAGAAACCTCTACAAATCTGAGTTGATTTCTCAGACCCAAAGCTGCCTTCCTCATCTGATCCAGCAACCAACCATTAAAATCAATCAAACTCCTCTGAGCATATACCTAGCCTAAAATTAGTATTTACATCAGTCATCTCTAGCATTATTTGCCATATTTTTCTAAGATTGACAAGGAGAGAGCCCTCTCTCGACCTGGTAGGGCTAGCTACTAGGTTAAGCATGGTTTGATGTTACCCTAGACCTGCCTTTCTTAGTCTTAGGTAGATTTAGGCTGTAACACCCGCAAGCCATTTGTAAGTGTTGTAGGACAAACCCATAAATTAATCTCCATAAGCATAGAAGGATCTAAGACACTAGTATTCTGTTGTGGTGAAGGGCATAAGATGACGATGAGGATTTGTGATGGAGGATCTGCGAAGGGAGAAAGGTCCTGCATTCCACCCTTCCAATATGATGTGCATTAGATCTCTATTTGTACACAAAGAATGGAGAAAGTTAGGGTCTTGCAACCCTCCACAGCCGAGAAGATTGATGTCATCGGGTCTGCGTCCCTTGCCTAGATCATTGAAGAACAAATCCGAATCTCTTGTTCTGTGCCAGTTGGATTCAGACACTATGGGATTTCCCCCCAAATCCTTATGGACATCAGATCCACTATCCTCACTATCTATGAAGGTGCTTTCTCTACTGACTGTGTTAGATAAAGGAATTTTTATTTTTCAATCAATTTTTGGTACTAGGTTAGATATTCATCTGTAGAGCCGCGTCAATGCACCCTCGGATCCCCCTTTTGCATTGCATCATTTTGGATATTCACACCTGCAACCACTCTAGCTAGGAGACCCCATCCAATTGGGGTTTATCTCTCTGATCCAGTCTCTGGCCTTTTCGACAGGTACCACCAACAAAGCAGACATACTGCATGAAATAAATATGATCTATGATAGATCCTCCCTTACAAAGGATGACCGGACTAGATCTAAAGTTTTTCTCCTCTAGGCAACCCAGAATGAAAACGAAACTATGGCTAATGGATCCCCACTCTGCGGCTCGACCCTCTTTCGTCAGGCCCTCAAAGAAGAATTTGCTGCAGGTATCAAAACCGCCATCATACACTCTCCTAGAATAAGGAAAACTGAAAGAACATAACATTGTACAAATATTCGTAAAGTCCCTTGCCGGAAAATCAACAAAATTTTAGGTACATAAATATGAAATGGTTTCTCAATTGAATTGAACATCAAGATCAAGCTGGGATGCCCACCACATATACAAAAATTGATCTATAATGGAAGATATCTACATGATGAATGAAGTCTACAAGAATACAACATTCATTCGACGATCATCATCATCTTAGATCTGCAACTAATTAGCGGAGCAGGAAGATCCAGTAAGTCAAAGACAACATGTGGGATTATTGGATCTAGTTTACCCAAGGATACAATACCGAACCAAGAATATATCAAGGGTGGTCTCTCCTACAAAAAATTTCTACAAGGGGAACCAACAACTACATCAAAGGCATAAAAAACATGCAACACTCCCAGTCCCTACATATTAGAACAAGTGAATTATGTCCTAGAACTGGTCATACAGATTCCAGAAATAAATGATCTCTGCATAGCCTATCTAGCCCAAGGCATCATCTACATATTTAATAGCTTGTAACCAAAACCAATGGATATTTTCCATTAGATATTCATAAATTCGACAACAAATTGCAAAATTCATCTTTTCTCCAAAGGTTTCTTCATTGTAAAGTTTGCATCATTGGAGGTTTGAGAAATAGTACTTGAGGAAGGCCCATGGTTCTGGGGATCAAAAGGACTTTTCATTACCCCATGGTTCCCAGAATTTGATGCAAACACCATGATTGTATCAAAAATTCTGGTGTGGGTTAGACTTCATAACCTTCCCCTACACTTTTGGTGTGAACAGGTGATAAAAGGCATCGAGAATATTTTAGGACGATATATAAAGACACACACACAAAGACTGGAGGAACGAATCTATACTTTTGCTCGAATATGCATAGAAGTGGACCTTAGTAAAGGCCTTCCAGATTGCATACAATTGATACACAACAAGAAAAATTAGACTCAGTTCCTAGATTTCAAGAATATAGCCTTTAGATGCAGAACATGCTGAAAAATAGGACATCTACAAAACATGTGCCCTTAAGCCAAGAAAGAATCATGAAGAAACAAGAAGTTGGGAAAGAAGCCCAAAGGATGGAAATTTCTCCCAAATGAGTTAGATGAGGAAGAGGATGATGAAAAGGCTCCCATTCCCACTTAGAATACTCAAGAAAAAGAAGGAAAGGATGAAAGAATACAAGAACAAACTAAACTACAGGTCACTTCAACACAACTAGCAAGGATACCTGAAGCAAAGGATACTAGCGGTTTCAAACATCCTCATGCATCAGAAAATTCTAATTCAGACAAGGAAACTTCAAGAATAGAAGAAGGACATTAGCTCACCATTGTATCCTCCATGCCATCTCAAGGAGAATGGCAAAAGGTGGAAAAAAAGAAATGGAGAAAAGTTTAACCTTTTCTCCTCACGATTGATTATTTTGTATGAACTCATGATCATCAGTCATTGACTAGATGATGGAATGATTTCAAGCATATGCAATATGTAATTTTGTTTTCACTAATAAAATTACGATTTTTCCTTGGGAAAATAAAAATAAAAAATAAATATAAATGGGGTGGTGGGCTGCCACCACTGCCACCCCCAAACCATATCATATAACCACATTGTTATACTAAATATAAAACAAAATACAATGGGTCAGGGCCACTTATGACCTGGACCCTGCCCAATGGTTACGTGTCAACTCCATTACAAAGGCACTGCATGGAAGGAGGCTGACGGGGTTCGAACAACCCAACTCATGTGGGTTGACCCCCAACGGGTGGCACCAAAAATTTTAACAACCACAAACCATTAAGTGAACCACCCATGTTTATCAACAATCATCATCCAAAATTACATGCCAGTGGTCCAAAAAAAACACAACAAGGCAAACAATGCACCAATTTTGGAATGATGTGGGGTTCAACCCCATAACCACTGAGTCCCCATTATAGCTTGCCACCAATGCACCAATGGGCACACCTTTGAAAAAAACTTTGACTAACTAGTATAAGAGGGGAACCAAACCATTCGAATGGGGTGGGGGGGGGGGGGGGGGGGGGGGGGAAGGGAACCACAGGAGGAAATGGAGCAGCGAAACCAAAAGCGCCAGGACAGGCATGGTTTTTTGAGGGGGAATATTCCCTAGAATATTCTTGGGAATATTATTTCATGCATAATCATTAAGGAATCATGAGATTCCCTCGAGGGAAAATTTTCACAATGATAGAAACATGTGAACTTTATATTGAAAAGAACTAGAATTTCAGAGGGAATGTGATGGTGTGGTTCATTTCCCCATCTGAGTAGTAGAAATTCAGGCATCCAACAACAAGGAACCTTTGTAGAATCTTGTGGAATCTAAAATATTCCCTTGGAGGCTGATTTCGACAGAGGTGGAATGATGCCAATTTTATAGTAAATTTTAACAAAATTTCATAGGGAGCACAGTGGTGTGCTTAGAATATTTATCTGAGCAGTGAAGTTCTCGACCATGTTCTAGAAGGAATCATTGGGGGAATCTTCAAGATTCCCTAGGGTCCAAAATTTGATGGTGTGAGAGATGGGTGAATTTTATAGTCATTTGACACGGTTTCGTACCATGAATTCAGCAATCATGTCCATTGCAACGGTTGAGCTTTGTATTTTCCATCCATCCCTAAAAGTGGAGATATATGTTGTGGTTATCCCATTTTTTTCTTTTGATTTGATGAGACTATGATTTTTTCGTCGAGATCCATGTTACTGTTATTTTTAGGGATACTTTTATGCCACATCATCTGAGAATTTATTAGCTTGTCATGCTGAAGGAGGTCTCATTTAAGTGAGAGTTCCTATAGGACGATGCCTCATGGAGAGAGATGCCACTCTGGTTGAGGGAATTTATCGTTGTAATGAAAAATAATGTACTATGTACTTATCATCTTGCATCATTTAACGAAGCAGCCTCCCAACTCTTGACACTTTGCCCAAAGACGTAACCCACACTGGGTGAACTCCATTATCAACGTGATTGTGTTATTAGATTTGATGGTTGTGGTTATGTTTCATATTCCTTAAAGCATGCACGTGCAGTTGTTTCATACTCTTTTACATAATTATTTTAACATCACAGAAGTAAAATATTTTGGTTAATTTTGGTAGCTGAAGAGATTCGAATCACTGAAAAAGGATCTGCATTTTTAATATTATTTAAAATATTGCGAAATGATGCATCTCTCGCATCATCTCCTTGTTGCATATACATTTTATCCATAGTGACAATAATGTTGAAGCTTTTCCACAACACTTTCCTTATTGTTTTACCTGCATACAAGGATTTATCCTTAACAGAAGGTATCTTCCCAAGGAAACCCACAAGAATCATGGACCTACCACCAAAAGTACAATCCTTGTTTTCACGAAAGGATTCTCACAAAAGAGAATCTATCTATATGAATAACCTTGAACCTAGAAGGCTAATTTCATCAATCAAAATATATCGAATATCCCTCATTCCTTCCTGGAAAACTACCAAATCTTGCCCAATAAACAGTTTCATATGTTTTATAGTAATTTTCAAAGAAGAGTATATTTTTTTCCATATATATTGAAAGCATCTATACCAGTTGGAGAAAGCAATAACAATGGACTTCTATCATCCGTTGTCGGAGAAGAAAGAGCATGATAAATACAATGAATAAGAGACGACTTCCCAATACTGGCGGTTCCTTAAATAATCATTTTCAAAGGATCATCATTTCCACCATTAACAAAGTTCCAATTTTTTTTTTTTTCAAAAGAAACTCATTGTGTCTCCAATAGAGATGAAAGTGACAAAACTGCATGCCTAATTAAGTCGCCATTAAAAACACATGCAGATTGTACATATTTTATAAAATGGATATCTTATTCTGCAATATCATCTCACAACACTGTTTCCTACCAATTATAATGAATATGAAAGTCCCTTCTAGCAAGATTATCAAGGCATGAAATGTTTACATTGCTTTGAGTATCTATCTGGGAGAAAACTTGCCACACTTCTAAATGTCAATTAACATTTTCTTCATAAACAAGGGGCTCATCATCTTCTTTAGTGTCATCATTTTTAAAAGGAGCTCAATCAACATGCAACACATGATATATAAAATTCCTCTAATTCTTAATGATAGTTTTAGTTGAAAGTCATATATCTAACACAATATCACAAAATGGCTTGTATAAAATAAACACAGTCCAATAAAATGTTTCAAACTTTTCCAACTCATGATTATTAGGAACAACATAGAACTGTGGCAAAACATGAACAATAGCATTAACATCCCATGGTTTCCATGGCTCCTACCTTTGGATGACATCAAAAATCCATGATCTTCTTGTTTATATCAAGCACAAATGTTTCAAAAAAATGGGTAGGGTTTGATATACCTGAACGAAATTATTTCTACACAAAATTTCATTAGAATGTAGTGATAAATTTTGGTATACTTTTTTCCCAACGTTCAATGGGAAAAATTTATGACTACAAAAAGAAAGAGGTATCTTTAACATGTGGCATGTTTCTTGAGCTCTAATGTCATGATAAATAAGAATTTCAGTGAGGAACCTTATATACACAGATAACGTAGAACGTAGAAGCCTCACATCCAATTGCACTAGCAACACTTGTCAACATTTCATGATAACTTTATGATATTTACTATGCCTTCAAAGCATATTTCACAATATATTTCAAATTAAATGTCGAGAGACAACTCGCTGACAATCAACATTTTCTCGCGACATTGTGAACGTTTAAATGATCATCATTTCATGTTGGTTCATACTTCTTTTTCCCTTTTTCATCCATGAATAATGTTAACTCAGCATGAACCTTCCATGGAGCATCATAGTGACATAAAAGGAAATACCCCTTTTTTATAAATAAGAATCAACACTGAATTTCATATGCCTTTGGACTCAATTCAATAAATGCTCATAATCTTCTTTAGGATTATAGGAAAAAAAATGTTGAGAATTTAAAAGGCATGGATCATCATTCAAATTTTGCGGGATCATGACATTCCGATGATGTATGCCACGTGGATTCCAGGATGTTACATATTTGTCAAAGTAGGACTTCTCTTGATGGACATTCAAATGGAAGTTTGACCAATCCAATGTTTCCATATTCAGAGCTCCAAGAAATCACAAGAATCCGTGAATGTGGGACAAACCTCTATGATACCACTCACCTAAACAAAACAAAAATGAAGTTAACATATATAAACCAACCATTTCAACAAATATTTCATTGCAAATCCTTCATTAGCACAAGAAAAGGAACGAGAACAAATCTATACCAAAAGTGTTTAGCGCCACAATATTTATGAATAACTAATTTGTGGAATATATTTAATCTTTGTTGCATATAAAAAGCAACTATATGTGGATACTGAATAACATTTTAAATTTTTTTCCATAATCATTTTTTCGATGAGAATGTTGGTTTGAAGGCATAAGGCTATGAAAGTGAGGCCACTTTGTGTCTGTTGCACTCAATGTAAAAAACTAAGTGGAGCAACCTAGCTGGGCAATCATGTCAGTGAGTTCGACACGAAACTGTGCCTAATATGCCCTTGTACCCCTAAGAGAAGAACAAAAATTCATTAATCTCTGAGATAGCTTATTGTTAGGAAGATCACAGAGTTTTTGGTGCAACTCTTCAAAAGTTGTAGGTGCATTTTCATGGATATTCTTATTCAAAAAGAAATAATTTGTTCCTTGGCTATGATGCTGCATAATACTATTCAACAAGAAATATTGAAACTAAGGACAACTTCCAAATATCTAATCATAATATCTACCTAGATGTAAACCATATGTGTTCATTTCAACGTTGCAAGTACATGGTTGCAACCAATTAACATCACCTATTGGGAATAAAGTGGGGAATTCCTTTTATCGAAATCCTTTGGTGTTATATTCGTTAATGGGAGATAAACCAATATCTGACCAATCCAATGGCTCATCGAGTATGCGATTTGCATTTTTAATAAATATTCTTGTTTGATCCATTTCCCCGCATTCATTAGGAAAGCAAAAAAAGAAAAGATGATGGATGAGAGTGAAAAGAATTAGCCCCCTCCCTTTAAATCTCCTCATAAACTCTGTCAATCTCATGAAGATCACTATAAACATATTGTAGTCTACTAGAGACATCAGTAGGTCTTTCTAAGAGAGAAAAAATTGAATCCAAATCAATTTCAGTTTCCCTGTGATATCTATCCATATGGATTTTGTAAAGCAAATTATGCATCCATCACATGTTGTCTCTTCACATATCATTCATAATATTTCGATTGAACATAGCGTATTTTCACAATTACAAAATCAAGCTATTCAACATGTTGTGGTGGCTTCTTCGCAATCAAATATATATCTTGTTGAAAAATTATTGTGTCGACGCTATATTTATATTGACCACCACAAGAATGCATTACTTGCAATATTAGATTTAATCTTGCTATTAATATCTCTTCAACTTATGTCAAAACTCTTAGAACCTCAGGTTATTCACTTGGATCCATGTTTTTAAAAGGAGAAAAATTGTGCACACATTTCTTGCTCTTAGGTCTTTTACAGATGGGCCCTTCATGCCATCTTATAAATTGTATACTATGATAACATTCATTGAAAAATTGGCATGTTTGCATAACAGACAAATGATCAATCTTAGACTGAAATTTTTTAGGAACTAAAATCTTGTCTCTATTGAAATGATAGTGAGAACTTTCATTTCTCTACCAAAAAAATTCTAGGCTGACAATGATATGAAACAACTTGTCAATTTCTGCAATTGATCACATATGCTCACTAGGTAAAATCAAAGACTTCTGGAACACGCGTGGACCTGTGAGCTAGGGTTACGGACTTTTAGAGCTGGTTCTACATGGAGGGACACAAAAGAGGGAGCTCCACTTCCTCCTATAAGCAGGTAGTGGTAGGAAGGGGTAAAAAAAAATTGAGGAGGACAGAGGACCTTCTGATGATGTAAGGCAAAGAAATAAGGAAGAGGAGCATAATGGCTCTAAAACCAGGAAAAGCAACAACACTAAAGGCAACAAGGAAGAAGACAAGGAACATAATATAAAAGGCAAAGCACAAAAGGGACCATGCAAGCCCAAAACGTCAATCGTGCCCAGAGTAGTGTGGAATGACCCTGTGCTGCAGGCACATAGGGAACACATGTAGACATATGCAATCATTTGTAAATTCATGGGCTTATGGCCCACTGAAAAAGCTATAAAAACATGGATTAAATACAACTAGAAACCAAAAGGAAGCATAGAACTTCATCTGGGGTCAAAAGGATTCTTTACTATAGTCTTTGTAAATATTGAAGACAAGGATAGAGTGTTTGAAGGAGGGCCCTACTTTTACGTAGATGCAGGCCTGCATATGTGACCATGGGTGATGAATTTTGTCCCAAAACATGAAACTTTCACCTCGGTTCCAGTTTGGGTAAGACTCTACTCTTTACCTTTACATTATTGGCAACTGGAATCCTTATCTGCCATAGGAAATAAGCTAGGGTGTTTTGTCAAAGCCTCTGAGGCCACTAGAAAAGAAAAATACACATCCTTGGCAAGTATATGTGTGGAGATGGACCTCTCTGGAGCTCTGCTGGATGAGGTAATATTGGAAGTGTTTGATGATGAATGGGTGCAAACAGTGGATTATGAACACTTCCCTTTTAGATGTCGTAAATGCCATGAGCATGGGCAGCTATTCAGATATTTCCCTCTCAGCAAAATAGAAAACAAAAGAAAAACCAACACCATGAAAGAAACTAAAAGCTTTCATAAGGTGATCCAGAAAGGAAAAGGGAGAAAACGGTGACCGAATCTACCTCATACAAACAAGCATCAGGCTAGTCAAAATAGGTTTCAAGCCCTAGAAGAGGAAGAAGTGAAGATACAAGAAGATCAGGTCAAGGGAGACAGTCCAGTGGAGGAAGAGAAAGAAGATAACATTGAGCAAACACAAAACAAAAATAAACAGAAAGAAGACGTGATGAGTGACAAACAGCTGGAAATGGACCAGGAAATGACCCAGAGTGATATGGAGATGGAGGATCACGAACTACAGGAAATTCTTGAGAAAGAGTTTCTAGATCTAGAAGGTTTCTTGAAACAAGGAACCAAAGAGGGAGTGGATTCGTTACCTCAAGAGGAGTTCCACAGAGTGTAGCAGCTATTCATCTGGAAAAATCAAAACAAAGGATCAGAAAAGTAAAGGAAAAATGAAAAACTGGGTAATGAAGGAGTGAAGGCTATGAAAACCACACTAGGATTAGCACCAAGAATCCTAGGAAAGAAAAGGGGCTAGAAAAAATAGAAGGAATTGTTGATGGAATGTGGAAAGCTAATGATAGATTCAGGTAAGATGAAAGACCTATCCAAATACTCTTTTACAAATCTTTGATAATGAAGTTCACTTCTTGGAATATAAGAGGTCTAGGTATTAAAAGAAAACAAAGATTACTAAGTAACATAATGAAACAAGAAGCCCCATATGTGATCTTCATTCAGGAAACTAAATGTTCCATTCAAAAAGTAAAAGAGATTCATAGTAAATGGCTCAATAGATTTGAGTTTCTGGAAGTCAAAGCAGAGAATACAGCAGGAGGAATTCTCACGCTTTGGAACCCCCAAAAGATTGACATTATAGATGCTGAAGCATCTAGAGATTATCTTTCAATGGTCATTCAACCAGTGGGAGATAAGGAATTGTACCTGGTCATGAATGTGTATGGCCCTCAAAGAATGGATGGTAAACTCATGTTTCTTGATTCCCTGCAGAAGCTTAGGGAACATCATTCAAAAGTCCTTTGGATCTTAGGGGGTGATTTCAATATGATTAAGTCACTGTCGGAGAAAAAATGAGGAACCAGAATTCTAAACAAATACTCTTGTGTTTTTCAAAACTTCATAGATAGTATGAAGCTCATGGACATTGTTATGAATAACGGTACTTTTACTTGGAACAATAAAAGAGGATGAGAGTCTCAAGTAGCCTCCAAACTAGATAGATTTATAATTTCAGAAGAGCTTATGATCAAGGACAAGGAAATAGTTGCTAGCGTTCTTCCCTTTAGAGGCTCGGATCACTGGCCGATACAACTGGATATTCAGGGAATTAGCAAACCTAGGAATAGACCTTTTAGATTTGAGAACATCTGGCTCTCCCACCCAGACTTCCACAATAACATAGCCATCTGGTGGGTAGAAGATTTGGAAATTTAGGGCACAAGAATGTTCCTTCTTCAAAAAAGACTCAAACATATCAAACTCTGGCTCAAGGAGTGGAATAAGAAGGAATATGGCAATATTTTTGAAGCAAAAAAAATTGTGGAAGGAAAAATGCAGAAACTCAACCAAACCCTGATTATAGAGGGTTTTGATAAAGAGAAAAATGAACTGGCAACTAAATATCATCAAGACTGGGAAAACTTATGTAAACAAGAGGAGATTTTTTGGAGGCAAAAATCCAGAGTGCAATGGCTAAAAGAAGGAGAATGCAACACTAGATTCTTCCACAGATCCACTATGGCGAACAGAGCTCACAACAAGATTTCTTCAATCAAGGACGAGGGAGGTAACATGCTCAGCACGCATGAAGAAATCGAAGCAGTACTAGTTCAGCACTTTCGTGGCATAGCACAGGAAACCTACTCTGATAGAGAACATTCTATCAGGGCTATTTCTAGACATATACCTAAGCTGGTTTCCAGAGAGGACAACTTCAACCTCAATAGACCAGTGTCAAAAGAGGAGGTTAGTGAGGTCCTAAAAGAAATGCAAAATGGTAAGGCTCTAGGTCTGGATGGTTTCAATGTAGAATTCTTCAAAGCCTCCTGGAATATAGTAAAACAGGACATTCTGAATGTAGTAGAAGACTCCAGAAGGGATAAAACCATCTTGAGGGTGCTTAACACCATCTTTATCTCCCTGATCCCTAAACAGGATTTGGTTCTAACTCCTGATAGGTTCGGACCCATTGCCTTGTGCAATGTGGTCTATAAAATTATTTCCAAAGTGGTGGCCAATAGACTTAAACATCTTCTTCCTACCCTGGTTTCAGCTGAACAATCAGGATATGTGGAAGGTAGACAAATCCTTAACAACATCATTCAAGCTCATGAGGTGGTTCACTAATCGACAAGCAATAAGAAAGCCGGTATGATCATGTAACTAGACATAGCCAAAGCCTATGATAAGCTAAATTGGACATACATTAGAAAAGTCCTTACTGCTTTTGGGTTTGATCATAACTGGATTAGATGGGTTATGGCCCTAGTTACTTCTCCCAGTTTTTCAATCCTAGTTAATGGCTCACCCTCGGAGACTTTTACTCCTTCAAGAGGCTCAAGGCAAGGAGATACACTCTCTCCCTTTCTCTTTATACTCATGATGGAAGGGTTGGGTCGAATGATCAGACATGCTAAAGCAGTGGGTAAAGTCAAAGGTCTCCAACTTTCTGAAGATGGTCAAGCTTTAACACATCAACAATTTGTTGATGATACCATGCTACAGGGAATCCCCACAGTCGAAGAAGCTCTAGCCTATAAGAAAATCCTGAGATACTTTGCCATGGCTTCAGGTATGGAAGTAAATCTCTCCAAATCTAAGATTTTTTCTTTAATACTCACATTTCCATTCACAGAAATATAGCCAGAATTTTGGGCTTTCAAATGGAGCTCCTCCCATAAAAATATTTGGGAGTTCCTCTTATATCCAAAAAATTACACAAGAGCATATGGGAACCAGTAATTAACAAATTGCAAGACAAATTTAGGAAATGGACTTTTAGATCTCTAAATTTGGCTGGTAGGTTAGTGCTAACCAAAATTGTCCTTCAATCTATCCTAGTCTTTATGCTATCTGCTCTCCCAGCTCCACAAGGTGTCCTGCATCAACTCAGATCCATTCAAAGAGACTTCCTTTGGGGTAAGGGGGAGGATCACAAGAAATAGGGCTTGGTAGCTTGGGAAAAAATCTCCAAACCTAAGAACTTTGGTGGGCTAGGTTTAGATGATCCTGAGATACTTAGCAAGGTTTTAGGAGCTAAATTATGGTGGTGATGGGTTAAAGAGCTAGAGGCATAGTGGGAAATAATTTGGAAAGAGAAATATGCCAGCACCTGGCATAAAAATGATCTAATAAGAATGTCAGGACACAGAAAGGGCTTGCACATTTGGAATAAGGCCTAGGATAACCGGGGCTTGGTCTAAGGAAACAGCTTCTGGGAAATCAGAGAATGAAATCTTAGTATGTTTTGGGAGGATATATGGCAACAAGAATGGATTTTAATAAACGAAGACTTAAGGGATCTCAAGGAAGAAACAGATAGCAAAGGACTTTCTAAGGTGAAATACTTTTGGGATCAAACCAATAGCAATAGAAAATGGAGAACCTGGAGAAATTATGATCTTAGGGATAATAACATCCTAAAGGCTAAAGAAGAAACTCTAAAAGATATATTAGATCAGAGGAAGATTCTGAAATCTAAGGGCCACGATTAGCTAAGATGGGGCAACAATAATGAGGGGGTTTTTAATCTCAAGGAAGCAAAACTCATTCTCCTTGACCTTAACTCTCAAAATCTGGATAAGATCTAGCTTAACCTTTGGAGACTTCAAAGCTGGATGGAAATTAAACTATTCATGTGGCTGGTCCAGCATAGGAAAATTCTGACTTGGGATAATATTAGGAAGAGGGGCATTCTAGGGCCCTCTAGATGTCAGCTCTGTGAAGCTCAGGAGGAAACTATGGAGCACCTTCTCAACAATTGTATGTTCTCCTCTAGTCTGTGGGATTCTTTTGCCTACATTTTCCATCAGACAAATAGGGATAAAAGAAATATCTGCAATACCCTAACCAACTAGAGAAGAAATTTTTCAGATAATTAAGTTCTTGCCATTGCATGGAACATCTTTCCAAGCTTCATTGTCTAGAATGTATGGAAAGAAAGGAACAACTAAATCTTTAAAGATGAAAAGAGGACTTCCCAATGCATTTTTGAGCTAATCTTAAAACAACGCAAGGAAATGGTCAATACCATAGTGTGAAATATCCCTAAGAACCCTCCTTCGGCGGCTGATCTGAGAATTCTCTGTGAGCTGAGCTTACAGGATATTTCTCCTTAGGTTCTGGATAGAATTGTTATCTTCCTGAAGTCTGAGAAAGATTTCTGGCATCCTCCTCCTAAGGGTTATCTAAAATTCAACATTGATGGAGCTTCAAAAGACAACTTGGGCACCGTTGGTTATGGAGGGGTGTTAAGGGATGAGAATGGAAGTGTCCTTTTCATCTTTCATTGCCATCTGGGACAAGCTACTAATAACATGGTGGAATTGATGGCTATGGAGCAATGTTTGGATTTCCTAAATCAGGAATACCAACAAAACGTGATAGTGGAAGTTGAATCTGAGCTTATTATCAATTCGGTCAAGAAAATTAGTGGGGGAACAAAGCCAGAAAAAGTCTCAAAGAATTGGAGACTCATTCAGGGCTTCCAATGGATTCAACATCACCTACAGAGCCTTCATATAGTTAGCTTTAAGCATGTTCAAAGATCGGCGAACAAATTGACAGATAAGCTGGCCAACCAAGGTGTGATCAGTACAGAGAATAGAGTGGCATCAAAATGGCATGAGTTGCCTCAGAGAAGGTTAAAAGCGATTTTACATGAGCAGGTAGAAGATGATAGGTTGGTGTTTCGTGGCAGAGCCATGGTCCGGGAATCAAGTTGATTCGACCATCGCAAATGGTGGCCTGTCTATTAGCTTTGATCCCTTTCAGACTAGCTTTTTGGCGAATGGATCTTCTTTCCTTAGCTTGGGAAGGAATGGCGTCTCGATAGGCACTCTCGGCGGCTGCATTACTAGGAGTTTTCTGTCTAGAATTGACAAACTGGCTTGGGAGTGGTTTTCTGGCAATCACTTGCCTCGCAAGCAGAAAGTGGTATTTTTGTTTTTGCAGTGATTCCATTCAGAGGGATGCACATGGCGGTGTGGCCGGTTTGACTACTGCCCCCATCACACACTAATGTTTGACAATTTAGGTGGGTGTGATATGATCCATGACCGTCAGATCAATTGAAGCAGATCGATGGCTGAGACAGGTTGAGTAGGTTGGAGGTAGTGTTGGTTATGAGTCATGCTTCTTTTCTCCGTGATATTGTCCGCAGCCATTGGATAGGGCCCGACGGATCAACGGTGTAGATTAAGGAGTGAGGTTGTTTTGTTGGCGGGAAGAGCGTTTGGCCTTTTTTGTTGGCGGGTTTCTTTTGGGCATGGTTCAATCCACTTTTTGGAGGGTTGGTGGGGCCCTTTGGAATTTATCTCTATTTTGTCCGCTGCTTGGGTTTAGCTTTTGTCTTATTCTTGTTTAGCTTTTAGTTGTTGAAAGGCTAGATTTTTGGGGCAGAGACTTTTGCCTCGGGCCCGATCCAAGGTCCGTTATGGGGTCTCTCCCTTGGGCCACTTTTCCATGTGGTTAGTTGTAAATTTTGTAAATTATTAATGTAAAAGAAGGTCCCACTCTTGCTTCAGCAAAAAAAGATATGAAACAACTTGTCCAATTGGAGCATTGATTTGACCATTTCTTTCCATAGAAGGATAAGAATCCATTCTTCTAAATTGGTTGCAGTTGGGCATAAATGTTTGCAAGAATTATAAATATTAATGCGAAAATAAAAGATTTAAAAAACAACAATTTAAAATTTTCACGTGACTAAGAAATTGGAGAGACAAAACATATACATTGTCTTCATTGTTGCATCTCCCAAGTGGAATTTGAGGTAACAATATAGGCTAGATTCATTGCAAATATTTCTATCGATTACTATTCACCTTAACAATGTTCTGCCCAAAAAAACATGAAATAGAGGATGCATAAAATAATATATTTTTTTCATTCAAATGTTGAGAAAATTCGAACAAGTGATCTATTGCACTGAGGGGTAGTTAGTGCATATTAGAGAGGTATGGATAGTGCCAAAGGGTTAGCGCAGTGACTAAATAGATTGACACAGAGGTAGCTAGAGTTATGTAGAGGCTGCAGAGGCTACACATAGGCAGTTGAGGACTGCGCAGAGGCTAAGGGGCCTGCATGGGTGAAGCGGAGGGCCAAAGAGCTGACGTCGAGGGTTTGAAGGATGACACACAAGCTTCAGGATCTAGGCTGAAGCTAGAATGGCTGACAAATATCCAAGAGGAAGTGCCGAAAGGATATTCATCGGGTAGACTAGAGCTGAGAGGTTGAATATATGTCTCTGAGAAGAGGTATTACTGTCGTGTAACAATCTCTGTTGGGTGAGCCATTTCTAGCACCCTAGTTGTACTTAAGAATCTGCATAATAATAAAACCCACAAAACTATTGTACTGGTTTTCCATTGTTAGTTTTCTTCACGGACAATTTTCCAAAAGTAATGGTGTCCCTTGCGTGTTTGTCTCAGTTATTTTAGTTGCTAATTTGTATATCAGTTAATGCCGCATTTGTGATTATTTTCAGTATTTATATTTATAAATAACTTGTTAATGAAAAGAACATGTAGGAGAAAATAAACTAGATAATGCAGTAGGGATTTTTGATGTGTTAGATTCAGAAATTTCAACATGGTATCAGAGTGTTGTAGATCATAGGAGGACTGAAGGCACCAATGATATTGGAAATTTGCAGCAATAGTAGCTGTCCCGAAAGACAAAGTTGCTCCTAAGCAGAAGGCAGTAGAGAAGAAGTGACACAGAGGGCATGTGTCATCATTTTGAGCCAAGGAGAGGTCTAGCGTAGTGGAAAAGAGATGCATAAGAGGCTCATGAAGAGCCACATCATCATCCTTAGCTAGGTATGATTGACGTAGTTGGCGAGAGGAGAAATTAAGCTTTTGTGGGGATTGCGCAGAGATGTGAGGCTCAATATCTTCACTTGTTGGGGCCTAGGGAGCTATGGCCAGATTGTGGTTGGGAAGTTGGTGGGATGTTGTTTCTGTCCAAGAAAAACATTACCTATTGGGACAAAACCAAGGTAGAGGGAGTCACTACCTTGACAAATTTCTAGCTAAGAAATCCAAATCCGAGGTGCACGGACTGAAGTCTCACCTGAAGTAGTATGGAGGGATGCTGGAATGAAGTTTCTGCACCCAAAGACTAGTGTGATGTCCTTCTGTGACCTAGATCTGCCATCGCGTAAATCTCTAAGCCCTTATGGATTACCCTTGTAACTTACTTTAATTAGCCTCTAGACCTCCATGAAGGTCTATGACTGGATTTTCCGGACCCTGAATAGGCCAATTAGTTGTTTACGCACACCCTAGATTACCCTTGTATCATTATTTACTCAAATCTACCTAAGTGTTTAATAACTTTAACAGAAAGTGTTAGGATCTTTGCGTAATCACTTAACATTACTTGCGTTCAGATAGTAATATAGATCAAGTAAATTTTCACATCAATGCGTCATTATTTCATAAAGACATCATTCATCCCAGCATATATTGCAATCATACATAATAGAAATAAAGAGATAAAACAAAGGAATTTCTGTAATAATCTTCGTTATTGATCTTTAATATAGGTTTACATACTCAATACTTCCCTTTGCACTCAGCTACAGGGGTCCACGCACTCAGCTACGAACACTACTCTAGACCTCTGCGCACTCAGCTGTAGAGCCTTTTCCCCTCTAAGACTACTTCTTTGCACTAGACTCCTTCACTCGTACCCATAGACAAGCTTCCATTACTTGCCTTAGACTCTCTAAGACACACCTAATTATAAAAGCCCATGGTTCGCGGACCATGGGTAGATCTTCAAAAAGCCGACTCAATCTTACATAAAGGAGGGTAAAACCCTTTTTTGACTCTTAACTAGCTATGTGCTCTGCAACCACAATTTGCAAATACTTTACATATTTTTACATTGAACTTGGGCTTTTTCCCCAAAATTGACCCAGGGGACCCCATCCCAATAGGACCCCAACACAAATGTTGTGACTCGCCCTCGAGTCACTCGGTTGGTGTAGTGATCTTACTACAAAGATCCCCAAGCTCCACCTATACAACCGCTACTTCAGTCGCGCTCTGCGTGGCTACCTGCTTTACTTGCTCCACTAGTTGCTTTGTGGTTGGTCCTTCACCGGCTCGCTTGATCTTTTGTTGTGCAAGCTGCAATTTCAACAATTTTTCCTATATGTTAGTCAAGACCAGGTAGGCTTCATCCAACTAAGGACCCAACCTAGCCTTAAGTACGACTTCCTTTTTTTGCACTGCTTCCACCTGTGCAAGAAGTTGACTTTCCTCCTGCAACTTGGCAAGGCACTGCGCTATAGCGATAGTGCGCACCGTCACCCTAACATCATCGTATTGCTGCTAGAGTTAGTGGATATCTGTATTCAAACACTGAATGGTGGGATCCTCCTACAGGGCCATCACCAGTTGCATCGCTTGTTTGAATAAAGTCATGCAGTTAACGATTGTGTCATCCACAGTAGCAATTCCTTCCTTGATAGCAGCTTCGCACTGTTCCCTAACTTCAAGCAGAGTGAAAGGCTGTGACTTGAGCACCAGTTTTGTGATTTTCATATTAAGTTCAAACTGAGCTCTAGCCACCTCTGTCTTAGCATCGCAGATGCCCGCAGCAAGTTTCGGGATCTTGGTGTCAAGCGATGCCTACCCGGGTATGTGCAACTCTAGCATTTTCCTACATGCCTCTGCCACCGCGGCTGCCAGCTGGGCACTCTATGCCTCAATCATTTCCTTTGCTTTTACGGCCTTGGTTTTCTTGACAAACATTTTCTCATTGTTCCCCCAATATTCACTTATTAAGTTGAGAGTGTGATGCTCTCACGCCCTCAATTCCATTGTCACATCTGTCTGCAGCACTTGAAGATATTGGTTGGGGAGTGTTGCGATATTGAGGCTGATGTTCTTCAAAGTGATCACGATGAAGTTGTCATTGGCCGATTCCATGCTCAGGGACCCCTTTGGTAGCACAATTATCCTAAGGTCCACTGACCTAACAAGTTCTGCACCATTACTTGTCCTTGGAGTGAGGCTTGTCTATGTAGTGCCCACCTGTATCCTCCTGGTCTGGATCTACAGTTTGTGCAGATCCTTATGAATAGTACCTAATGAATGCACGTGTTATTGTTCAAATTGCTACAATACTTCAATGGTGGCATTGTGCACTTTGTCCCTGATCTCATCGAGATCTCCCTCTGTCAGCATAATGGAATCCAGCAGTGGATTAGTCGCCTTTGACTTCTTCCGGGCCCCTCTGTCTATTGTTCTCTATACCTTTTTATCCTAAATGGAGTGATTTGTCATTCATCACCACCACTACCCTACACTGACTACTCTTATTCCTCAGTCTGGGGCGAAGGGGATTTACCGCTTTACTCGGAGTCGCGCTGCTCTTGTTCAGCCTGTTGCTTTACATCGTGTTTCTTTTCTAGTTGGGCCTTCTCCTCGACCTCCTTTCTAGCTGTGTGACCAACTTGTGGACTGCCCATTCTGCTGCCTCGTTCTTCTTCTTCTCCATGGAACTTCGCACGCCTTTACTGGTACCTATGGCCAGGTCAGACGAAGAGTGCCAATCTATTGGACACCACATGATGACTTCCTGAATCGCATCATCTGTGGCAAGATATGGAAGATCAAACCACATATGCACTGGATCCTTCCGTGGCCTGATGTATATGCGGTGGAATTCTACCTTAAACTTTGCATACGTTGATAACCACTTATACACAATTTGGGACAACCGTGGCCACTGATTGATGACCATACGAATGCTCGATTCCATCAAAACCCAGATAATTTTCGTTTTCGTGACCCGTGCGAGGTCCTTTGTGGTCCAAATGGAGGAAAACTGTGCAGCCTCTAACAAACCTGCCTCCAATGGGGGTAACTGACTATCCTCCAGCAGCTCCCAAGCAACCAACACAATAGAGAGCCGCAACCACGCGTAGTGGAAGGTCTTTCTCTCATCTTTATCCTCGCGACAATTCACAAGGAACTCACTACATAGATAGTGTGACTAGTTAAATTGCATGCCCTCCATGCATTGTGCAGCTAAAGATATCATGGGCACCGAAACCTCATCCGCGTGACACTTCCTCATGACCTTACCACCTAGTATTTGTGTTGAAATTTTCACTACGGGGTTGTTGATGGATGTTATGGAGTACTTCAGCGACTTCTTGATAAGCTCAAATTTTTCCTTCAACTTCTTTTCCAAGTCACGCTCGCTTGTTTTTCCACCAAACTCCTTAGCCAGATTCAAGCCTTTATGCGACAGGAGCATGATTTTTTGGACAAGCATGTTAGTGATGGGGATAGGCATGCCAAGCCATAAACACTATCATTCACCAAAGTTAGCATTTGCTTTATATATGTGATATTGATGTTGGAGTGGTGATTGTGGGGCACCCATAATAGGTTCAGCAAACACGATTGATTTACTCCACGAATCCACTCAACTGGCTCCAACACAGTGACACTAGATTCTTTGTAATACACCCGTTTCATATAATTCTTCATCGCGAGGTGGGAGAACCTCTCATGGTCATCCAATTCCCAGTCCCTCATCTTTAAAAGGGGAACCCTCGCCAAGCATGAACCTTCAAAGGTTATATTTTCTAGCAACTGGGGCGTGTGAATGCCGAATATATCCACATCTGAGTACTTGGTGACCTTCACCTTCCCTTTGCATAGAGGGATATACTTTGAAAACTTGGAGATGGGCTGCACACCCTCAGCATCTATATCTTCAGTGCCCTCTTTAGCCTCCAGATCTACAACCTTCTCAGCATGCTTGTCTTTCTTTTGTGCCTGGGTAGCTGAGTGCTTTCTAGGCGACTCGCACACTAGCATCAAACTTTCCTTCTTGTCTTTCTTCAGCTTACAGGTCTCGCGCGCTGGTGTAGAATTTAGCCTAGGTGACCTTGGTGTTGTAGGCACAGGAGTCAGAGCCTCCATGCTCACAACTTCTGGCGCTGCTCCTTCAGAGGCAATAGTTCCTCCGGTGCTTGCAGTCTCTCCTAGTCCTGACATAATGTTGTGAATAAATTGTTGGCTTTCCTCGGGTAGATTATCAACATAGAGCTTGTGACCAAATCCTAGAAAAACTTGTAATTCATAAGCGACAAACAACACAACGTGAAAATTCTAAGGATGCAAAGTGTTCGCTGCTAAATGGCCACACGTAATTTATAAGATATTTTGAATTCAAATTTGACCATCCCCCCTAAAATCCATCTATTAATGATGAATTGGCAGCAGGTCTCGAAACATTTCGGCCTTAAATGTCACCCCATGACTCCTCTTAACTGTCTCCTAGATGTCAAATCATGAGCAATGACCCTAACGGTCATTTTCGGTCTATGCTGCATGATATCTCCCTCCATAGTGCAGCTCCCTTCGCATGGTCTCTGATATAGTGACATCACCCTTTTCTTTGCAACTCCTCTGTCACGGATTTCCTAATAGTCCCCTGCTCCCTTGCAGCTGCCTGGAGCGCTAAGACTATGCTACCGTCATGTATTCATTGAGCCGAATCTCCTGCATACGGCTTCAACCGACTCCCATTCGCTTTTCCTTGCAAAGGTTCTCCGTTCAGCTTTGCGAGCTGAACCGCGCCCTGATCTATGGTTTCTTTGATGACATATGGCCCCAACCAGTGCATCTAAAACTTTCCTGGAATTTAGCAAACTTACTATCATATAATAAAACCAAGTCATTTAACTTGAATGTGCACAACTTAATGTGTCGATTGTGCGATGCCTTTTCACATTCCTTTTGTACTTTATGATGAAATCCAACCAAGAATCTGTCCTCTTCGAGCTCCATCAACTACGCAAACCGTTCTTCCAATGCTGTGCAATCCGCCATCCATATGAAGGCTGTTATGCATAGACTAGGCACAACATATTCCATAGGCATCACAACTTCTATGCCATAGACCAACCAGAAAGGTGTCTGGTCTGTTAGCTTTTTGCAAGTAGTCATGTACACCCATAATACTACCAATATGCATACTTCCCAATCATTCCACTACGTGTTGTAAATCATTGTCAGTGCATTCTCCAATATCTTATTGAATGCCTCCACTATTCCATTAACCTGGGGATAATATGGTGTACTTTTCTAATGATACACCTAGAACTGTTCTATCAGCGTGCTAATTGTTTCATTGAGCAAGCACATGCCGCACTCAGTCATCAACAACTTTGGGAAACCTAATTTGGTTAACACATATTCAGAAACTTGGCTATTGTTTCCCCGATACAGTCCTTCATAGGGTGTGCCTTTGCCCATCTGCTCAGATACTCTATCATGGTGATGATATAGCACACACCTGTTTTCTTGCATGGGGGTTGAATCAGCCTGACAAAGTCGATTTCCCATTTCTCGAATGGCTGTAAGGACACCTAAGGATTTAATGGCATCTCATCCTTCCACGATGGTCTACCTATTCTCTGACATGCATTTCCTTACAATATGCTTTAGAATCTTTATGTAGCATAGGCCACCACAACCCAACATGTAAAATATTCCGCGTTGATTCTTTTCCTGCATAATGTCCTCTTGCAGCTCCTCCACGAGCTTCAACGAGGATGCTACTTCATTCAAAAATGGGCACATATCATTGGAGTATCTCGTCCAATCTCATCCTATACAAATGTATGCCAATTACTGAGAAATCAGCCGTGCATACTACCAATTCTTTCTTCTGCTGACTGGTGTAGCCTTCTAGAGTTGTACATGGGGTCAAAAAGTGGAAAATATCTATAGAGTGGTTGTCTGCTATGTGCACCGAGAAGAGCTACGTGTTGGGCAACCCTTCCTCTAAATTAGCAGGCTCCTCCCCCATTTCAATTCGCGACAAATGGTCATGTCCTGCATTCAACCTTTCTGGCTTGAAAATTACCTCAAAGTCATATTCTTGAAGCAACATCAACAATCTGCATGTCTTTCCCCCTAACATAGGCTTATTGACTAGGTACTTCAAGGCGAAGTGGTTTGTGTACATCTTGTAATGTCCGCCCAACAGATAGTGTCTTAATTTTTGGAGCGCATATACAATAGCCAATCCCTCGTGCTCTGTCGTTGAGTAGTTCTTCTCATCCTTTGATAAATTTCTTCTTGCAAATGCTATAGGGTGGTCCATTTCTCCTTCACCAGCTAGTGTCAGCACTGCTCCCAATGTAGTACATGTGGCATCAATGTGCACATTGAATTCCTTCTTCCAATTCAGGAACACCAAGATTGGCGTGATGACAATATTTTCCTTCAATACATCCAGACTACATTGACTTTCTTCATCCCAACAGAATGTAGTGTCCTTCTTCAACAACTCTTCCATGGGTGCAATAATCTGGGCATAAGCTTTGATGAAATTTCGATAATATCCTGTATGGCCTAGCATTGTGCACAGCTATTTGACACTCCTCAAGGATTCCAAATTGTTTATTACTGTGATCTTGGTAGGGTCCACCATTAGTCCTTACTTGCATACCATACGACCTAGAAAAATCCCAAAAGGGGACACAAAATAAGCACTTCTTTAGGTTCAGTGCGATTTGATACCTTCAACACTTATCCAACATTAAGTGCAGAATAGCTACATGGATTTTAATAGCCCAAACACTGTCTTGTCATCAAAATATACCTCCAAGAATTTGTGAATAAACTCTTTGAACGTCATGATGACTACGTGAGAGAATATCGCTGGTGCATTCTTGGGTCTGAAGGGCATTACTGTATACTGAAAACACCCCCATTCCATCGCGAAGGTTGTTTTACTCCTGTCTTCTAACACAATCTTGATCTGATAGTGTCCAAACAACCCATCAATAAATGAATAGGGCTCCTTCCCTCCCACATTGTCTTGTACTTCATTGGTAAATGGTGTCAAGAAAGGATCATGGACGCAGGCATCATTAAGCTTTCTTATATCTATGAAAATCCTTATCTCTACCTTCTGCTTCCTTTCCTGAACTACCATTGGGATCACCCAATCAAATTCCTCCACTGGTTCAATAATACCTACATAAAGCATCTTGTCTAATTCCAAGCAGACCATTTCCTTGTATTTGGGATTAAGGCGATATGGCCTCTTCTTAATGGGCTTCACATCCGGTTTCAAAGTTATTTTTATCACTCCCAAATCACTTATGATGCCTTTTAAGTCCGAAAATTTTGTAAGAAACAATTTATGATACTCGCGGAGCAACTTAACAACTTTATCTATCATGGCATCATCCCAGTAATCCCCAATCTTTGCAAATTTAGGCTCCGCTTCAATACCAATGTTTACCTACCTAGTTTTCAACATCATGGTGATATCCTAGTTCTCTATCTGCAGACCTTCGACCTCACAACAACCTTTTGTTCCTAGGATATTGATATTTCATGGATCCTCATCCTCCGCTTCAGTAGCCATGTTATATCATTCCAGTGCATGGCTCAGCTGGGTGCTCCAATCCGGTTGAATGAATTCCAAAGGATCATGTGAGATTCAGAAGATCACTACCTTAACCTCCTGTAGCACCTCATCAATGCTTTCGAACCCGTCTTGAAAGACGAAGGTCATCAAGAATCCTTCTCTTAATATATCTGACTCTGCAGTGTCGTTGTGGAACTCGGTTTCCAAATACCAATTCATGGGGATTATGTCCAGAGTGTGACAAAATAATTGTACCCATTCTGGCTATGGCTCCATTGCATACACTTTAGTCCATTTTTCCAAATGATCACACAGATCATTCCTCCTGTTGTCACTCAGGTTGTCCCTTGGCTCCTTAAGGGATACGGCCGAGGTAACCACAAACCAATCTTTGGACTGCAGGCCCTAGCCTACCTGTAGTCAGAGAGGGCTCTCTCTTTATGATTTAGCTTTGTTTAGGGGTGATTTTAGGCTAGATATGAGTGCATGAGTTTGTTTTGATTTTGGTGGGAAGGAAGATGTTTTCAAGTAGAGTTGGGATGCAAAGGATGAGAAGTTCAGACCATTGGGCATGGAGTCAATGAATGTGAACTGAAGGGTGTGTTTTCTTTGGCAGAAGAGGGGAATACAGAGCAGGATAGCTACACATGGCACAATGTTTAATGCTAGAATTAAGATGAAATGGAGGTTAGGGGATGAGAGGCAATTAGGGATCTCTCATCCAACCAAAGAGGGAAAGTGGATGAAGGCTAAATAGGAGCAATGAAGGATACCTAGACAACATTCAGAAATGAGAGAACTAGCTCAAACATGATCAATAAAGTATTCATATCCATTACTAATTCAGAGGAAAACATAAAGAAATGACAGGAATTGAGCATAGAGTGTTGCTAAGCAAATTCTAAGCTATTCTTCTTTCCTGCTATTTAGATGGTGAAACAAGGGTGGCATAAACACATATAAACTGTAAACAGAGACAAGAAGGACTTATTGAGTCATGTAGAAACACTAGAAATCTGTAGCATCCTCTTTAAGCCATCAAATCCACAACCAGCAGTTCAGAAACAAGCATTCCAGCATCTTTGATTATAGAAACTTTCAGGCTTACAACGCAAGTCTAGAATGAGAAAAACAAACCACCAACCAACCCTTTTTTCATAACAGAGGGTGGTTTAAATAGAAAAAATATCTACAAACAACAGATCTGAGACAGATCTCATGAAAGAAATGTCTTTAACCTAATTTGTATAGAAGTAAATGCCAGAAATATCTATCTAACAGCTGCGCTGGGGCAGCTGGCATCTCAAAATATCTATTACAACAGATCTTAAGTAGATCTGAGGGAAATGAGTGCTTCTAACCTAACATATGCTTGAAATAAATGCCTAAAATATCTACATGTGCAGCGCAGGGGACAACTGCCTCAAAAATGGACTAAAATCTGTCCTTATGGCTCTGTGCTGGCTCTTTAGCCATAAATGTGCTTTAAATTCATTCATCTGAGCCTGCAAGTGGTTCTAATGCCTTAAGTGGCCAAAACTGTGATTTGGTGAGCCTTCATGGCTCAGAGCTGCTTTATTGACTTTGCTGGGGGCTCTTTAATGTTTTCCTGCTTCAGGCCGCTGATATATCTTTACTGATACACTCTTTCATATCACTGATACTCTTTTACACTAAATCCATGCTTTATCTTTCCTCTGATACTCTTCAAACTGTCAAATCGCCCCATACTGCTCCTTTAATGCAAAAATAACTGCTGGAAATGTCTTCCGTGGCCTTTGCGATGCTATCGGTGCTTGGCCGATCAAAAAAAACTCTGAAGAAATGCCGCAAAAGGGAGGAATTGTATGTTGCTGACTGTGCTGAGGTTGAAACTAGCTTTTTGAAGCAAAACTAGGCTTGGAGCGATCCAAAAATGGCTTAGAAATGCATGATTTCCCTTATAGAGAGCCGGGCACGGTCACTGGAAGAAGCCCTGTAAAAATGGCCATTTTCCTTTTACACAACCAAAGACCCATTTACATGCAAAAATCATACAAAACACAGGCGGCAGTGATACTGTTCATTAGATTAAATCCTGGCTGTTGGATCACGCGAAGGCAGATCCAACGGCTGGCGCTAACTCGGCAGTTGGTTGATTGGTGGTCCCAACATAAAATACCTTCGACGAGTGATATAGAGGGTGGACCCAAACTACTTATAGGCCCACTTTTATTTGAAATCAGGTCCGGCCCATCGGCAAACCCAATTCGGTGGATTTACAATTGAAATGGGTCCGTGGACCCGAAATCCTTTAACACTGCATTTTATAACTTTTCGGCTCCGGCTATGGAGCAAACAGTGCCAATCCCTTGCAGACCCGACACTTTATTCAACTTCATTTTATAGTAATTCGGCCCAGAATATCGGAGGTCTTCCCATTTCGCTGTACAAAGGCCCCTTTCAGACCCAACGCCTTTATATGCTGCACTTTAAAACATTTGGGCTCCGGAGAAAAAGCGATGCTATATAGGGCCGCGACTAATATGGCCCATTGATCTGAAGGCTAAAATGGGCGGCTGCGATTAAGTCGGCGTTTCGCGTCGGCAGGGAGCATGAGTGCGGGGCATTATATAGATGTGATCGCCGAAATGATCCGAACCGTTGATCTGGGCAGGGTGATCAGACGGTGGTCGCGCGATCGCGATGCGATATAGCGATAGAGGGGAAACATTGCGGTAAAGCGGGGTTAACATTAAACTCATGTTTTTATGAAAAAACTCAAGTTTCACGATAAAGGAGATAAACGATAAAATGATGAGATATGCGGGATAAAGGGGAAATATGACAAGGGGGCCTCCCGATAGCGATATCGCATCGGAGGAAGGGGGATGGTGTTATATATATATATGGGGGCCAACATTGTTACCACCTCCGACAGCGATATCACGTCAGAGGGGGGGAAAGCCAATCGGAGGAGGGTTCATGCATTTAAAAAGGGGTTTTCATGCATCGGAAGGGTTTTTTCAAAGGATGGAAGAGGGTTTTTATACATTGGAGGAGGAATTTTATGCAATGGAAGAAGTCCAAATGCATTTGGAAGATGGCTAGGGAGGAAAATGAGGGTTCTTACTAAGTTTCAAATAAACTTAGTAATTCCCAAAGCATACTTATGGTTATTTTTCAACCAGCGGGAGGGGATAAGTATATAGGGGAGTTATTAACATTGTTATAGTAAGGGGAGGGGAGATAGATAGGGATTTACATAGTAAAGTTACTAGTTAACATGATAATGATAAGAAAAAGCGCTAAGTATGAGATCTTAGGCTATTAAGGGGAAAAATGACTCATAGAGGAAGTATGGACATTCCTTGAGTAAAGTAGATCTTTACCAAGGCAAATGATATGAAAATGATGACACTAAGAGATATCAAGAAGATCTTGACCTCTTTAGGGGAAGTTAGTGAGTGATTTCGGGAAGGGGAAGAAGGGGAAGTTAAACATACCTCGTTTGAGCTACTCCGAATGAAAATTGCGTCATACTTGTGATCTGAAATAGATTTGACACTTGAAAATATGAAATGGATCACAAGCCATGATTCTGCAACCACAAAGCTACCTACCCGACCTACTCACCTAGCATTTTCTCTTCTTTTTGGTTTGGGTGCACTTGAACTAGCATACCCAACTTTTCATTCTTTTCTTCTTGCTATCCTCCTATCTAAATCTACACTTATTGCATCCAGGGGCTCAGATTAGGCTGTTGAGCACCCTTGTTTCTCTACCTATCTACAAATCTGCCAAGATTAAACAGTTTGGACATATGTTTATTCTCTATATTCTAAAACAAGAAATTTAAACCTAGGGAAGCCAAAGATTAAGCTGTTTGGCCTTCCCTTAACTGAGAAATCTTTCAAAAATGGAACTTTTGCAGCATGGAAAAGATGAACATTTTTGGCACTTCCACTGTCAATCACGAAATGTGAAAACCTATTGCAATAGGAGGCTAACAGTGGCTCCACATGGGGATGGCTTTTCCTTGTGAAAAGTCAAGAACAACAGGTCAGATTGCCTTGATCTTTAATTGTTGTTGTACTCTAAAAACTTCCCTTCGTTGGCTGCTTTATTTATATGTATGACGGCAGACTTGAAGAGCTTAGGGCCTTCACTTCGGGCTTCAACTACAGCAAGCTTGTTATCCAAATAGAAAACTGAAATCCTACCTACCTACTCTAATCAGCACTTACTTTGCTGGTTAGGTGAAATGAAACAGCCAATGCAACCACTTAAGTATTAAAAACATCAATGAGCTTTGTTGCTTGTGCTTGCTGATGCTTGAAATGGAGATCTTGCAATCTGATATGGCTTTTTTAACTTTTGAGAAGATCATGAAACTGCTGACCTCCTTTGCTGAATCTAAACACTGTACAAAAGGGTTCTGCAACATATATACATTATTGCTGAGCTGAAATAAACAGTTGTACAAAGGTTTAGGATGACTATCATGCCTTTGAATTGGGAAATCACCAGCATCTTGATTTTGAGCCTTACAGCCTGCTAATGGAGAAGAGCACTGATTTATTTCAACACTCAGCCTACCATCTAATGGATTGCACAAAACTTGGAATGATGCCAACAATTCATTATAAACAGGCTCAGATGGAACTTGACAAATCTGCACAGGCTGCTCCTCCTTTTCTTTAGATAACTCAGAAGATTCAAAACAAAGCAGCGGGGAATTATCTGGAACCTCTTGATCATATGCTGCTGCTTCCGAGCCTTCTTCTTCAATCTGACATTGAATGGCACTTTGGGGCTGCACAACTAGAGGTAATGCATTATGAGCAAGGATTTGACTCTCCTCTAGATGGCCAATATCAACACTAGCTGACACTTGATCATATACTGCATGATAATTATTCTTAATAAACTGAAACGACTCAAAACAAAATGGCAAAGTTTCTTTGCTGAAATCAAAATTCTCTGCATTTTCCTCTTCCTCTTCATAGCTGAAATGCATAGGCTGATCACTGGGTTCAGGCTGCTGATCTTGAACTGTGCTTTCTGCCAAAATAGGCTCTGACTCCTCTGCAAGGCTGATTTGGATATGAGGCACATAATCTTCATCATATTGATGATATTTGGGCAGACAACTGAAAGAAGGAAAGCAATTATATTCATACAATAGATTGGGAGATTCATCCATATATTGCTCAGAAACTGAAGTTTCATCTTTGAAAGTAGTTCTTCTCTCATCTCTTGCTCTGTTTCATTTGGCAATCAGGTTTGCCTCCACACTAGCAGCTATATTTTGCATGTCTGCTAAGCTTTGAGGGGCTCTTTCCCTTAGTTGATATGCCATGTTGGTATCAAAACCATCTGGGAATTTATACATAGAGGTGGAGGCCTGAGGTTCTGTGGGATTGCATTATAAACATTGTTGAATCTTGCACAATAGTCTAATACAGCCTCTTGAGGGCCTCTTTTGATAGTATCATATTCTGATAATATGTGCAGGGGATGCTTCTTTTTCTCCCATCTATTAAGAAATGTTTTGTAAAGGGCCTCTGGATCAGCTATGGAATTTGCAAGAAGAGCTCTAAACCATGGCCTAACGTCACCTCTAAAAATTTGGACAAAAATCTTCATTCTTATAGCATCATCATCTATTTCATAAATCTCAAAATAGTCCTGCATTTTTTTGGTATGTTGCAGGGCTGTGCAAGAACCAGTACCATCAAAATATGTGATCTTGGTTTGATAATCCTGAGGCATAGCCCCTAGATTTGCAGGTAACTGTAAAGGTGTATATCTGTTAGCCATATTTGCCGGGATAAATGGAGCAGCAGGAAGAAACAGAACAGCTGGGATGGAAGAGGAAATAATAGAAGGAGTTGGAATATAGCTTTGCTGAACTGTTTCAGAGGAAACTTAAAGATTTTCTCTTTCAGGTCCGTTCCTCCAGTGGAGTCTTGATTGAAAATGATGTGGAGTCGCCAGGTGGATGATTTAACCTTTGTGTGTCTGATCCCTGTCCACCATCACAGATTAGAACTAAACTTGTAAAATGGTTCTGAAGAAAAAGGTGACTCTCTTCAGAAAACGAGATTTCCTCTTTGGAGCCAACTTCTAACTTATTTTTTGGAATTTTCTGAAGATTTCCCCAGCGGAGTCGCCATTATGTTATCACTCAGGTTGTCCCTTGGCTCCTTAAGGGATACGGCCGAGGTAACCACAAACCAATCTTTGGACTACAGGTCCTAGCCTACTTGCAGTCAGAGAGGGCTCTCTCTTTATGATTTAGCTTTGTTTAGGGGTGATTTTAGGCTAGATATGAGTGCATGAGTTTGTTTTGATTTTGGTGGGAAGGAAGATGTTTTCAAGCAGAGTTGGGATGCAAAGGATGAGAAGTTCAGACCATTGGGCATGGAGTCAATGAATGTGAACTGAAGGGTGTGTTTTCTTTGGCAGAAGAGGGGAATACAGAGCAGGATAGCTACACATGGCACAATGTTTAATGCTGGAATTAAGATGAAATGGAGGTTAGGGGATGAGAGGCAATTAGGGATCTCTCATCCAATCAAAGAGGGAAAGTGGATGAAGGCTAAATAGGAGCAATGAAGGATACCTAGACAGCATTCAGAAATGAGAGAACTAGCTCAAACATGATCAATAAAGTATTTATATCCATTACTAATTCAGAGGAAAAAGTAAAGAAATGACAAGAATTGAGCATAGAGTGCTGCTAAGCAAATTCTAAGCTATTCTTCTTTCTTGCTATTTAGATGGTGAAACAAGGGTGGCATAAACACATATAAATTGTAAACAAAGACAAGAAGGACTTATTGAGTCATGTAGAAACACCAGAAATTTGTAGCATCCTCTTTAAGCCATCAAATCCATAACCAGTAGTTCAGAAACAAGCATTCCAGCATCTTTGATTATAGAAACTTTCAGGCTTACAGCGCAAGTCTAGAATGAGAAAAACAAACCACCAACCAACCCTTTTTTCATAACAAAGGGTGGTTTAAATAGAAAAAATATCTACAAACAACAGATCTGAGACAGATCTCATGAAATAAATGTCTTTAACCTAATTTGTACAGAAGTAAATGCCAGAAATATCTATCTAACAGCTACGCTGGGGCAGCTGGCATCTCAAAATATCTATTACAGTATATCTTAAGCAGATCTGAGGGAAATGAGTGCTTCTAACCTAACATATGCTTGAAATAAATGCCTAAAATATCTACATGAGCAGCGCAGGGGACAGCTGCCTCAAAAATGGATTAAAATCTATCCTTACGGCTCTGTGCTGGCTCTTTAGCCATAACTATGCTTTAAATTCATTCATCCGTGCCTGCAAGCGGTTCTACTACCTTAAGTGGCCAAAACTGTGATTTGGTGAGACTTTATGGCTCAGAGCTGCTTTATTGACTTTGCTGGGGGCTCTTTAATGTTTTCCTGCTTCGGGCCGCTGATATATCTTTACTGATACACTCTGTCGCATCACTGATACTCTTTTACACTGAATCCGGGCTTTATATTTCCTCTGATACTCTTCAAACTGTCAAATCGCCCCATACTGCTCCTTCAATGCAAAAATAACTGCTGCAAATGTCTTCTGTGGCCTTTGGGATGCTATCGGTGCTTGGCCGATGAAAAGAAACTCTGAAGAAATGCCACAAAAAGGAGGAATTGTATGCTGCTGACTGTGCTAAGGCTGAAACTGGCTTTCTGAAGCAAAACTGGGCTTGGAGCGATCCAAAAATGGCTTAGAAATGCATGATTTCCCTTATCGGGAGCCGGGCGCAGTCGCTGGAAGAAGCCCTGTAAAAATGGCCATTTTCCTTTTACACAGCCAAAGACCCATTTACACGCAAAAATCATACAAAACACAGGCAGAAGTGATACTGTTCATTATATTAAATCCTGGTCATTGGATCGAGCGAAGGCAGATCCAACGGCTGGCGCTAACTCGGCGGTTGGCGGATCGGCGATCCCAACATAAAATACCTCCGACGAGCGATATAGAGGGCGGACCCGAACTGCTTATAGGCCCACTTTTATTTGAAATCGGGTCCAGCCCATCGGCGAACCAAATTTGGGGGATTTACAATTGAAACGGGTCCGCGGACCCGAAATCCTTTAACACTGCATTTTATAACTTTTCATCTCCAGCTATGGAGCGAACAGTGCCAATCCCTTGCAGACCCGACACTTTATTCAACTTCATTTTATAGTAATTTGGCTTCGGAATATCGGAGCTCTTCCCATTTCGCTGTACAAATGCCCCTTTCAGACCCAACGCCTTTATATGCTGCACTTTAAAACATTTATGCTCCGGAGAAGAAGCGATGCTATATAGGGCCGCAACTAATATGGGCCGTTGTTCTGAAGGCTAAAATGGGCGGCTGCGATTAAGTCGGCGTTTCGCGTCGGCGGGGAGCATGAGTGCTGGGCATTATATAGATGTGATCACCGAAATGATCCGAACCGTTGATCTGGGCGAGGTGATCGGACGGTGGTCGCGCGATCGCGATGCGATATAGTGATAGAGGGGAAACATTGCGGTAAAGCGGGGTTAACATTAAACTTATGTTTTTTTGAAAAAACTCAAGTTTCATGATAAAGGAGATAAACGATAAAATGATGAGATATGCGGGATAAAGGGGAAATATGACAAGGGGGCCTCTCGATAGCGATATCACTTCGGATGCGATAGCGATATCACATCGGAGGAAGGGGGATGGTGTTATATATATATGGGGGCCAGCATTGTTACCACCTCCGACAACGATATCGCGTCGGAGGGGGGGAAAGCCAATCGGAGCAGGGTTTATGCATTTAAAAATGGGTTTTCATGCATCAGAAGGGTTTTTTCAAAGGATGGAAGAGGGTTTTTATACATTGGAGGAGGAATTTTATGCAATGGAAGAAGTCCAAATGCATTTGGAAGATGGCTAGGGAGGAAAATGAGGGTTCTTACTAAGTTTCAAATAAACTTAATAATTCCGAAAGCATACTTATGGTTATTTTTCAACCGAGGGGAGGGGATAAGTATATAGGGGAGTTATTAACATTGTTATAGTAAGGGGAGGGGAGATAGATAGGGAGTTACATAGTAAAGTTACTAGTTAACATGATAATGATAAGAAAAAGCACTAAGTATGAGATCTTAGGGTATTAAGGGGAAAAATGACTCATAGAGGAAGTATGGACATTCCTTGAGTAAAGTAGATCTTTACCAAGGCAACTGATATGAAAATGATGAGACTAAGAGATATCAAGCAGATCTTGACCTCTTTAGGGGAAGATGGTGAGTGATTTGGGGAAGGGGAAGAAGGGGAAGTTAAACATGCCTCGCTTGAGCTGCTCCGAATGAAAATTGCCTCATACTTGTGATCTAAAATAGATTTGACACTTGAAAATATGAAATGGATCACAAGCCATGATTCTGCAACCACAAAGCTACCTACCCAGTCTACTCACCTAGCATTTTCTCTTCTTTTTGGTTTGGGTGCACTTGAACTAGCATACCCAGCTTTTCATTCTTTTCTTCTTGCTGTCCTCCTATCTAAATCTACACTTATTGCATCCAGGGGCTCAGATTAGGCTGTTGAGCACCCTTGTTTCTCTACCTATCTACAAATCTGCCAAGATTAAACAGTTTGGACAGATGTTTATTCTCTATATTCTAAAACAAGAAATTTAAACCTAGGGAAGCCAAGATTAAGCTGTTTGGCCTTCCATTAACTGAGAAATCTTTCAAAAATGGAACTTTTGCAGCATGGAAAAGATGAACATTTTTGGCACTTCCACTGTCAATCACGAAATGTGAAAACCTATTGCAATAGGAGGCTAACACCTCCCATCATATTTCTCAGTTAACCTTAATTTAGGACGACTGAATCACATTCTCATCATCCTCCAGTAATGAAGCTACACATCAAAGTTTTCTTTGTGCATACCCCACCACCAAGCGAGCGTAGCACAGTGCAAAATCCAGTGCCAAAGTGATGATCCTCTGGAAATTCTCTTTCAAAAGCATCCAAAAAATAATCTACATCAGTTAAACCATTGTAATAAAGTAAGTTTCTTACCTCCGATGACACACAACCCAACGATTTGCTCATCATGTTGCACCGTAGTGTGGGTACTTTGTGCAACCTGTTTTGCCAAAGTTCCAACTCTTCATCTGAATCTGCGGTACATGAATTTTTGTGGTCCCATGCAATTCGTCCATCAGTCATTGGATTCACCCAATCTTGGTCTTGCATTGTAATTTTGTAGATTTGATCCAAATCATCATCACTTTCCTCATTGTTGCGGACTAGTTCAGTGTAGCACGATCCTTCTACAGGGTCCAATGGTACTACAACACAGAGCGATTTTATTTCAAATGACATCATCGTCTTCTTCAAGTTGATGAACCCATTCATATTAATAGCCCAGTATATTCCAAGGAGCGTGGGGTATGGATTATTGTCATCAACAATTTCTATCACTTCAAAATTATCCAACACGCTCGCACCTTATATATCTACAGTAACTCACTGCGATCATCCCATAGGGATAATCTTCTACTGGTTCACCACCCTCAGTTGAATTGGTGACCACTATAGTGCAGGTCTCCCCATTCTCTGCTAGGTATGTTTAGGCAATACATTTGCATCAAACCCCAAATCCAAAATAACTTGGTCCATCTCATAGTCTCCTATTTGTTCGGTAAGCCTCATCTCGCACCTCGTTCTCACCCTATCCTTACCAATCTTTCTGACTATGCGAGGTGCATTGGGAGCATTATCCTTACCGCACACTTGTCTATCAACTCCTTTAGTCCTTTCATAGCCTTGATATTGCGTAGTAGTTTCAAACAAGTCTCCAAGAAGGTGGTAATCACAGAAGGGTCAACCTTTGTAGGCGTGCTGGTGTCTGGTAGGTTGTTCTGACTTCCTAAGGTAGAGGCTTTGGTGAAGCTTTTCTTCACTTCCATGAATGTTTCCTTCCCGCTCTCCATATCGAAAACAGTCTCCTTTTCCGGGGCCTTGCAGACCCATCCACCTTCTTCAGGTTCTTTTCCCTTATCGTCACTAGTCGTGATCCCACTTCGCAGCATGATATTCACATTTGGGTCCTCTTTGTGGGGCTCGACCCTCATCATCTGTAAGTTCTGGATAGGATGCTGAGGTCGTGCCTTCTTCTCATGCATCTTGGCCATCAGCATACGACATTCCTCGATTGTTTAGTCAACTGAGTGCAATATTGACATGACAGGCATGTATGATTCATACATTCCCGCGCATAGTGTCATGGCATTCTGTAATTGTAGCAAATGACCTACCCATGACCCCTACTAGGTCCTCCTCCTCCTCGACCTCATCTACATTCCTGATATCCTTTGCGTGCTCCCCCAACGCCTTGATCAAGAGGCCAAGTTTTCACTTGCATTCGATATGTAGGCATCCTCTACATCATTAATTCATAGCTTTAGCAGTGGCACTCATCATGGCCCACTGATTTTCAAAAATCGCAGAGAAATTGTTGTGGTGTGTGTAAAAACTTTTGCAGCAAATGACAATTATCTGTGACATGTTTTTCAACCACTTTACAAATAGCGCACCATAGTGCGAGCCCCATACTTGGTCCTGCTAGAGCTTCCTACCTCAGGGGCATGGACCCTCCCCCTGAGATATAATTTGGGAAGACAGGCCAATGATCCTTATCATGCCCCTAGCTCTTACATTTGAGGCACCAGACTTCTTCGCACACCTTTGTCCTGGCCTCTTTTTCTTTTTTCAAGCTCTGCAATTCCAAACAAAGGTTCTGCAACTGTGAGTGAATTTGTTGGACTCCCAAAGACGTGTCCTAAATAGGTGTCTCATGTAATCTCATAGTGATTTCTAGACCTTCAACCTTACTTCCTATATTTTGCTGTGATAAAGCAATCCTTAGGTGGGGCAGGAGCATGACTATAAACCAATCACATTGCTGACTATCTGTGAGATTCATATTAGCTTTGCAGATCCTACACTTCGGTCTTTGATCTAGCTCCCATGGAATTTCATGAGCCCTCATCATGATTTCCTTAAATCCAATTACCGATTGCGAGGCAGACTTAGGCTTACCGAATTCTTTGTTCAAAGGGGTTCAAGTATCTACTAGTGACGCCAACAGATTATCAGTGTATTTCTTAACATACCATGTCAATGCACAGTCCTACAGAGCGGTAATCAACTACGTCTTCTTTATATTATCATTTGTAATCTGTGGTGTTTTCCACAAAACCTTTGCAAAAAACCAAAACTAATCTAGATCCTCACTTCCTAAGCCCTTGAAAATTGGTAACATCATTGTATTCAACATGTTGACCGGTGGCAGTGGTGGTGGGGGTGTGGGCGAAGGTGTATGCTATGGAGGTGAAGGTGGAGGTGGTGTGGATGAATGAGGTATTCGTAGAAAACCCTGCCTTATCAATTGGAGAGTGCTCTACGGTGAAGCTTGTGCTGCTCCCTCATCGTCACTCATAGGAGGTTCAATCAACGAGTTATATTTAGGGCCTGTTCTTCTCCTATCTTTGAATAGCTTCCCACCTCGCGTAGCTCCAAACATCAAGGTAGTGGAATAACTCGTTTCTCACTTAATCCAAGTATTCAAAGATCTTAGATACTTATCTCACACTACTTTGAAGAAACGTCACTCTGCTTTAGTAAAATTGACTGAGGTATCAACTGTGAACTCTGTAGCAAATCCTCCTATAACCTGATCAAGCCAATGGTCAATAGCACACGTGATCTTATCTTCAGAATCTTCCAACCTTCACACTAATTCTGGAGTCCACACTATTGAAAAGTCAAGCTTCCACCTTGCTTGGTCGTCTGCCAATTTAACTATCCACTTGTATAGTTCAATCGGGAAGGTGCAGAAGAACATTTCGTGTATTTATGTGTACAAGTATCTGTCCAACCACTGTTCTTTTCTTAGGTGTGGATTCCTGTTTTCCTACGCCGCGAATTCATGGATCTTTCTATCCAACCACTTCTCAATTTCCTTCATGGTCGGATTCTAGTGATGCGACATCACACATCTCTTTATGCAGATCTCGGTCTCAACAACGAAACCATTTGTCGGCTTACGGTGTTGGGTCCCTATAATACTAGTCATTACCCCATTACTATTGTAGTTATACCCCTTATCAATATTTTTGTGCCCCTATTGCCCCCATATTGTTATTGCTGTGCCCCATAGAATCCCTCTATTGTTATTTTTGTGGCTTTATATTATTATTGTTAGGTCGGCTGGGTTATATTGTGACTCCTTAGACTCCTATATATAGAAAGGAGGTTTTGTCATTTGAATCATCCAAGAATTGTTCATTTATGTAATGTAAAGGAGGTTTCCCCCTCGAAGAGGCTGAATTCTAAGGTGTTGATCTATCTTTTCTATCTTTTCTTGAGCTGGTTTCATAACATTTGGTATCAGAGCTTTGGATTCTAGGGTTTCACTGCTCCAAACAGGTCATCATGGCATTTTCACTATAACTTTTTTTTCTGCGATGTTTCAGAAGCTAAAAAAAAAACTCATTTGAGAGGACATCGCGCTGAATATTGGTCTAAATTTCAAATCTTTTTATGCTATATTTGCGGAGATATGATCTGAGGAAGTTGGTCTTCTTGCAGACTCCTGAATTACATTCCAAACAGGTGACCTGGGGAAAATAATCATAACTTTTTCCCTGAGAATTGGATTGAAATTTCGTAAGAAGGTGCAGAACGAGGATGGACTCTAGTTTCTTGTATGTATTTTTCAGAGCCAAAGGACAAAACAGTGACTCGTGGCACGTCGTACAAGTTTGCTCTACTAAATTAGTCTATAATCAGGTCACTATGGCAGATTTCGCATAACGCTTCCTTGGAGAATCCAAATTGGATCAGACTGGTGGCATTGGAAAGAGGACACAGAGGGCTACCATAGGTTGCAATTTCAGAACTGGATGATCTGAAAGTACAGAGATACATCAGAGGCAATATCGAGCTCCTACAAAGTGAAAAAAAGGTGTGTAGATTCTTTTAAATTTTTGCTTAAGAGTGGTTTGAAAATTTATTTTGAAGGAATTCAAAGGGCTAGTAGAGCATTATTATCGGTAACTGATGCCCCGAGAAAAGAAAATGCAAACACCTAATAAGGAACCTGAAAGCTCTAGCATGACTCATGAAGAAGAAGAAGAAATGCTATATGATATATCAAGATTACAAGAACAAGTGCAACAAGTGTCACTTGCACAAAAAGCAACAGAATCTAAGATGGATGGTTTAAGGAAAGATGTAAAAGCTAAGATGGATGGTTTAAAGAAAGGTGTAGAAGCTAAGATGGATTGTTTAAAGAAAGGTGTAGAAGCTAAGATGGATGGCATGGAAGCTAAGGTGAATGGCATGGATGATAAGATGGAAGAATTGAAGATAACTATGAATAAGTTGCTACAAGAAATGGTCACTAATGGTGAAAGGGTACTAAAGGAAACTCATGATGAGAACAAAAGAAATGTTCATGATTCCATAGAATCTAATGTTGGATCAAAGACTCACCATATTCCAAAAATCGATATGAGGAAGTTTGATGGCAAGGATCCCGCCACATGGATATTACAGATGGAGTAATTCTTCGATCTCAATAATGTGAAAAACACACAAAAGGTATGTATGGCAACTTTATATTTGGAACCAAATCAGTTCATATGGTATCAACGGCTTTGCTCTTGTAAACAATTTATCACTTGGGCAATTTTTACAGAAGAATTGATAGCACATTATGAGGATACAAAAAGCAACACTTTTTTTAGCCAATTGATAAGTGTCAAACAAAAGGGTTCAATAATGGAGCACATTGAGGAGTTCCAAAAATTGAACATAAGGGTAAAAGATATTCCAGAGGAGCATAGGATTGATGTGTTCATAGGGTCTTTAAAGGATAATATCCAACATGATATTCGCCTTTGGGAACCTGATTCATTAGAGAAGGCATTCAGGTTAGCAAGAAAAATGGAAAGCAAAATTATGGCAACCAGGAAGCATAACACTCACAACTATAAAGACGGAAGTGTTGTTGCCCCTAGTCTTCCACAACCTATAAGGTTGACACCACAACAATTGGAAGAAAAAAGAGCAAAAGGGCTTTGTTACAGTTGTGATAGCAAACACACTAAAGGTCATAAGTGTGCTGAGAAGAAATTATTCTCCATAGATTGTGAAGAGGAAGAAGAAAAGGAGCAAGAAAGGTCAAAAGAAGAGGATATACTCCAGGAACAAAGCCTAGATGAAGAACAAATAAATCCGACCATATCTTGTAATGCATTGGCGGGAATTACCACTCCTCAAACCATCAAGATAGAAGGACAAATGAAGAAGAAAAAGGTAATAGTGTTGATTGATTCAGGAAGCACCCACAATTTTATTCATTGTAAGGTAGCAAAAGAATTGAATTGCTTCCTATATCCAGCACCAGAGTGTCAAGTGATGATTGCAAATGGAGGAACAATAAATTGCTCTAGAAAGTGCCATAATATCAAGCTATCCATGGCAGAATATGTATTGACTAGCCCAATGCTTTCCATTCCAATGGGAGGTGCTGATGTTGTACTAGGAGTCCAATGGCTACAATCCTTGGGTACAATAGCTTTTAATTTTCAAGAACTTTTCATCAAATTTTCTACAGAAGGAAAGGAAGTTGAATTAAGGGGTATTGCAAGGAAACCAGGAAATATAATCGGCTCTAATGGTATGACAAAGCTTCTAAAAAAGGAACAAAGAGGTGTAATTGCATAATTATGTTCACTAGATGTTTCCAAATCGGAATCATCTATTTCTCCAGATCTCCAAAAATTCTTGGACAATCATTCCAAGGTATTTGAGACTCCCAAAGGTCTCCCACCTATGCGTGATCATGATCATGCTATTCATCTGATTCCAGGAAGTGTTCCTCCAAACATTAGGCCGTACAGATATACCTATGTCCAAAAGAGTGAAATTGAACGTATGGTTGCAGAAATGCTAGAGGCTGGTATAATTCAACCGAGTCAAAGTTCTTTCTCTGCTCCAGTAGTATTGGTGCACAAGAAGGATGGATCATGGCGCATGTGTTCGGATTATAGGGAGCTCAACAAGCTCACTATTAAAGATAAGTTCCCCATTCCTGTCATTGATGAATTACTGGATGAATTGCATTGATCAATTTACTTCACCAAGTTGGATCTTCATTCAGGATATCATCAAATCAGAATGAAGACTGAAGACATTCTAAAAATGGAATTTAGAACTCATGAGGGTCATTATGAATTTTTGGTCATGCCTTTTGGCCTTACATGCACCTTCAACATTTCAAGGTTTGATGAATGCAATTTTCAAACCATTCCTTAGAAAATTTGTGTTAGTATTTTTTGATGATATACTAATCTACAACAAGTCTTGGAAGGATCATGTTGAACATGTTGACAGGGTGCTACAACTATTGGAGGAGAAAAAATTATATGCAAAAAGATCCAAATGTTTCTTTGGAGTCCAAGAGGTGGAATATCTGGGTCATATTGTATCTCATGAAGGATTTAACGTAGACCCTAGCAAAATTAAAGCCATTAAGGAATGGAAAATCCCCACATCCATAAAGCATTTGCGAGGCTTTCTCGGGTTGACAGGGTGTTATCACAGTTTGTTAAGAATTATGGGAGAATAGCAGCACCTCTAACAACATTATTGAAGAAAGATGCATTTTCATGGACTCCAGAAGCAACAAAGGCCTTTGAACATCTTAAAGAGGTAATGTGCCAAGCACCGGTCTTAGCTACACCGGACTTCACAAAACCTTTATTGTGGATTGTGATGCTTCAGGAAATGGAATTGGTGCTGTTCTAATGCAAGATGAAAGACCCATTGCTTTTGAAAGTCGTCCAATCAAGGGAAAGTTTTTAAGAAAAGCTATTTATGAGAAGGAAATGTTGGCAATACTCCATGCACCTAAGAAATGGCGAGCCTACCTAATGGTAAGACACTTCAAGGTAAAAACAGATCATGATAGCCCTAAATACTTTTTAGAACAAAGATTATCCTTTGAAGAGCAACAAAAATGGGTCACAAAGATGTTTGGTTATGACTTTGAAATCATCCACAAAAAACGGAAGCAAAATGTGGTGGCACATGCACTCTCAAGAAAGGATGAGGATGTGGAAGCATTGTTGTGTGCCATTTCTATTATCCAACCAGATTAGATAAACGAAGCAAGGGAGGAATGGAAGAATGATGAAGAAGTGTGGGCACTTATTCGAAAGTTACAATAAGATTCCAGTACGTCTGATTCATTTAGCTGGAAAAATGATTCATTATGGTACAAAGATCGCTTATACCTCTGTAAGAATTCCCAGCTAAACAAAAGATTCTTATGGAATTGCACACTTCTCCCTTAGGAGGGCACTCAAGATTTTTAAAAACTTACCACAGGGTTAAGAAGGAATTTTTTTGGGATGGCCTTAAATCAGATATTCAAAAGTTTGTGGTGGAATGTTTGGTTTGCCAACAAAATAAAGTTGAAACAATTAAGACACCGAGTCTATTACAACCCTTATCCATTCCAAGCCAATGTTGGGAGGAGGTTTCAATGGATTTTATCACAGCTTTACCCAAGTCTGAGGGAAAGAGTGTCATCATGGTGGTAGTTGACAGACTTACCAAGTATGCACACTTTTGTGCATTATCACATCCATTTAAGGCCAGTAAAGTTTCTACTGCATTTATGGAAACAACTCAAAAGCTACATGGAAACCCAAAGATTATTGTAAGTGATAGAGATCCCATTTTCACTGGAAATTTTTGGACAGAATTATTTTCTTGTCTTGGTACTCAGTTAGCTCATAGCTCATCTTATCATCCTCAATATGATAGGCAAACTGAGATAGTAAACAAATGTTTGGAAGGATATGTTCGTTGCTTTGTATCTGATAAACAGACACAATGGGTCAAATGGTTGCCTCTGGCTGAACGGTGGTATAACACTTCCTTCCATACAGCAACAAAAATGACCCCATTTATGGCACTTTATGGGTATCAACCACAATCCATCACATCATATTTAAGAGAAAATTCTAAGGTTCAGGCAATGGAACATCACATCGAACATCAACAACAAGTCCTCCAACTCTTAAAGGATAACCTCGTGTTGGCACAGAATAGAATGAAACAACAGGCAGATCAACATCGTAGTGAAAGAAGTTTTGATGTAGGTGATTGGGTATTCCTATGGATACAACCATATAAGCAAATGTCCCTCAAGCAAGCTAAGAAAGATAATAAATTATCACCAAAGTATTATGGTCCGTACAAGGTGTTGCAAAAGATTGGTACCATGGCATACAAATTGGAGCTTCCTACAGCTTCTCGATTGCACCCAGTTTTCCATGTTTCATGTTTAAAGAAGGTTATAGGTGACAAGCTCCCAGTTCAAACAATATTTCCAGAACTTGACGAGGAAGGAAAAATTATATTGGAACCGGAAGCAGTCACAGAAACAAGAACTCGACAGCTATGAAATCGATCAATTTCGGAGTATCTTATCAAGTGGAAGAACTTATCCACTGAAGATTCCACATGGGAGGATGAGAATTTTATAGAGAAGTATCCAGAACTACTCAAGCGTTGAGGACAACACTTTTTTGAAGGAGAGGGGCATGTTGGGTCCCTATAATACTAGTGATTACCCCATTACTATTGTAGTTATACCCCTTATTAATATTATTGTGCCCCTATTGCCCCCATATTGTTATTACTATGCCCCATAGAATCCCTGTATTGTTATTTTTGTGGCTTTATATTATTATTGTTAGGTTGGCTGGGTTATATTCTGACTCCTTAGACTCCTATATATAGAAAGGAGGTTTTGTCATTTGAATCATCCAAGAATTGTTCATTTATGTAATGTAAAGGAGGTTGCCCCCTCGAAGAGGCTGAATTCTAAGGCGTTGATCTATCTTTTCTTGAGCAGGTTTCATAATATAGGGTGTCCTGACCTAGGTTCAGAGCTAGCTACACCAAACAAATCCCTACACTACTAGCCCTTTTGACATCAATCCACAGTGTATGAATTGAAGTCCCACCTCAAGCAGTATGGGGGGATGCTGGAAGCAAGTTTCCACACCCAGAAATCAGTGTGATGTCCTTCTACGACCTAGATCTGCCTTCGTGCATATCCCTAGGCCCTTATGGCTTACTACTGTAACTTCCTTTAATTGGTCTCTACATCTCCACAAAGGTCTATGACTGGGTTTTGCAGACCCTGAGTAGACCAATCAGTTGTTTATGCACACCCTAGATTATCCTTGTATCAGTGTTTACTCAGATCTACCTAAGTGTTTAATAACTTTAACAGAAAGTGTTAGGATCTTCGAACAATCACTTAACATTACTTGCATTCGAGATAGTAATACAGATCAAGTAAAGTTGCACATCAATGCATCATTATTTTTATAAATACATCATTCATCCCAGCATATATCGCAATCATACATAATAGAAATAAAGAGATAAAACACAAGAATTTATGTAACAACCTTATTTACTTATCTTTAATATAGGTTTATAGATTCAATACTTCCCTACAAACTTAGCTACAGGGGTCCACACACTCAGCTGCGAACACTACTGTAGGCCTCTACGCACTCAGTTGTAGAGCCTTTTCCCCTCTAACACCACTTCTCTGCGCTGGACTCCTTCACTCTTACCCATAGACAAGCTTCCATTACTTGCTTTAGAATCATAGAAACTATAAAAAAACCTAGTCTTCACATGGACTGTAATTACAATAATAAGGGCCTTTAATTATTTCAGCCAGAGACTCAGTTAAAATGATGGCAAGTCAGTGCAATCGCAGCAATCCCATGGATTTCGCGAGAATAAATGCAAGAACTTTAACAATTAAATTGGGCCCGAAATTACTTATGCTAGATTTTTATCAAGCTTTGGGTCTGATAGGAAGGTTAAGTTCCATGCTAGTAGCACTGTCATCCTGGGATCGTGCGCTTCTGGTGGATTTCGGGCAGGTAATGTGCTCGGGGGTTAACTCCCCAGGCGGACCCGAAATGACTTTTAAAGTCGGTTCAATGGTCTTATCAGGTCCGAGTTAATGGTTAAGGGGTGTGCATGTTTGCCACCCGAAATGCCTCTCGACTGTTTGATCTATGGAGGAAGATCGCTCAATCTTCGGAGAATATTTCGTATTTTTTTGTGGGCCCTCGGCCCAAGGTATGTAATTTTGGCTCGATAACAAAGGTTGGGTTGGCTCGTCATATAAGTCAGCCACACCGCCTTTGTTTTTTATGTAAAGTATGTAACTTTTTAATTAATTGAATAGAAGGAACCACTCTCGCTTAAGAAGAAAAGATAGTAGTGGTCTATGCTCTTAAGGTGTGGCAGAATTACCTACTGGGAAAAGGGTTTTTATTGCTGACTAATCATAGTAGTCTAATAAGTTTTTTTTCAAACAACCCAGCTTGAAATTTCTTATAGTAAAGTGTATATCAACTTCTCAGATCAGATCAAAGAGGCTACCCATAAGGATCCAGAATACATATTTTTGTGGCAAGAAGTGGAGCAAATCAGAAAACTGGGAAGTCAGGTGATTAAAAAATAGAGGGAAACAATTTGTTAAGCTACAAAGGAAGGGTTTATGTGTCAAATCAAATGGCAATTAAGAAAATGATATTAGATGAGTTTCATAGAAGCCCTTACGCAACCCACCCATGATATCAAAAATTATTTTTTGCATTAAGAAAAGTATACTTCTGGCCTGGTATGAGAAGCTATTTCCCAGTACCTATCTAAATTCCTTGAATATCAGCAAGTAAAATTTGAGGATCAACACCCAGCAAACTTGCTTCATCCCTTGTCCATTCCGAAATGGAAGTTGGATACTATCACTATGGATTTCATAACTAGAATACCAAGATCTAAGAGGTAAAATAACTCCATTATGGTAGTTGTGGATAAACTGAGTAAGAAAGCCCATTTTATCCCTGTAAAATCCACCTATCAAGCTGTTCAAATTGTTGATATCTTCATGAGGGAAATATTTTTATTGCACAGCATGACAAAAGTGATAATCTCTGATCGAGATGTGAAGTTTACCTCTACATTCTGGTAGACATTTCTTACGGGTCTGGGTACTCAAGTCCAATTTAGCACAACATATCACCCCCAAATCGACAGACAAACTAAACATGTAAATCAAGTACTTGAGGATATGCTACGGATGTATGTAATGCAACAACCAACCAAGTGGGAGGAGTACCTCCACCTGGTTGAATTTTCTTACAATAATAGTTATCATGAATCCCTGAAAATGAGCCCCTTCGAAGTACTATACGGGAAAAGGTGTATAAAACTTGCCAACTAGAGCAACCTCGAAGATAAATTAATTTTTGGACCTAATATGTTGGAATAGATAGAGAAAATTGTAATAAAGGTCGAACCAGATAGAGAACTTCTAGTAAAACTCGTGCGTATTCTCTAGGAGAGAGAAAAAATGTTGCAGAGGCGAGTCATTAACCAGGTTAAAGTGCAATGGAAACACTTAAGCCCAGAAGAGGCTAATTGGGAAGACAAAGATATCATGTGACAAGCATACCCAGGTCTATTTCAAGGGAAGAAATAAACAATGAGGATGGTGTTTTGCACCAGGAGAGGAAGATGTAACAAACTCAGACCTGGAAGTAATTTAATAATTACTATCTTTTCATTTTAATTATTATTTTGAGTGAAACAATGTTACAAGAAATCAGGATTTGATAGCAATTGTTGTTAACTATTAATTTTAAGGAAAAAAAATAGTTAGAGAAGTTGGAATACAAATGAGGATCCACTAACTAATTATGAATCTCCAGACAATTGGGAAAGGGTAGTTACCTTCTTCTTCCCTTGACCACAGAGATTAAAAATATCTCAAGTGGGACAAGGAAAGGGTTAGACACAAGGAAAAGGATACTACCCGAAGAAGCGAAACAGATGATACTGCCTGAAGGTTGCCTTGAGATGGCCTAAACTAGTGCAAACCTTCTTACTTGAAGTAATCTAACTTTTCTAGACTGGACCAGGAGGGTCTTGAGGTCTCGGAAGACATGCTACCTATGAAGGTTGTAGACCCAATCTATGTTGGAAGTGGAAGATATGGGGGGAATTGGACATAATTTCTAATTCATTGGAAGGGAGGATTGGTTCCATCCCTCTTCCATCTTTTCGATAAACAAATATTGCATATAAGTACCAAGAATTTCTAATGGTTTTTTGATGAGTTAAATTAAGTAATGATGTTTAGTAAAGATAGGAGGATAGCATAGGAAATTCCTTCCCTAGTTACTGCATGATTCATCTAATTCTTTTCTATGAAATGGACAGAGAATTATATTGCATGTTTAAACCAATTCTTTCCTATGAAATAGATAGAGAATTATACTACATGTTTAAACTAATTATTTTCTATGAAATAGAGAAAGAAGTATACTGCATCTTCTAACCAATTATTTTTTGTGAAATAGACAGAGAACCACACTACATGAATTATCTAGTGTTTCTCTGTAAAATAGATAGAAAAATAAATTGTGTGAATTACCTAATTCTTTCTTTAAAACAAACAAAAATATACGATATGTTGTTTAATACTTTTCTGAAATATAGACCCAAGAATAAACTTAATTTTCATCTCTGTAAGATAGGCGAAACATGTACTATAAGATTCATTTAAATTGTTATGCAAGATGGACAGAGAATATATTGTACAAGTATTTATTCTTCTCAAGAGATAGATAGAATTACAAACTATATGAGGACCAGACAAACTTAAGTAGATGTGCCATGTGTATCTATAAACTATATAAAGAATTTCCTTAAGGCATCACATGCTCCTAGAGAATTAAAACAATAATAAGAATCCTTTTTAAAGAAAAGGGAAAGAACAATGTGTTGTAAGCATACAAAACCATGAAAAAGATTGTCTTTAAACTGAATTAAAGAGTAATTACAACCCTTAGTCAGAATCAACTAGCAATTATGTAGACAGTAAACCAATAACATCAGCACGATTCAATAACTTAAGAAAAACTGGAAGGGAAATGACCATAACCGAAGTGAACATATATCTTAACATTCAGTGTTGTGAAGGAACAAACCAATGAAGAATTGCTTCTAAGATAACAGAATAACATTTCTCAGGGAGATGCTATCAGCATGTTAATCCATTTGTAGAAACATAGCAAGTTTATTCCCTAATGCATATCAGATTGGGAAGTCCAATGATGAGTTTATTAATTAATAGAATTAATTATAATGTTCATGGGTTGAACGAATTAACCAACAGAGAAGGAGAAATTTTTTCATAGCAACAAATGTTGGCTGGAAGCAACCAAAACATCCATATGCTGTCGAAAGTAGAGCAGTGGAATACATATATGATTCGTGAAACAGTTAAAAATAGTTAAGGAAGACCATAGAGTGAATTTAGGGTTGACACAGAGAAAACCTTTGGAGGAATTTCTCACTTAAATCTTTTCAAACCAAAAGGGTTTCATGGCAATAGTTTCACCTACATAATAGATTAAAATCATAGAAAATCCCAGTAAAACTACAACTAATCAGAGGGAGACAGAGGGCCTAACCCTCAGAAGTTTTTTCAACAAAAAATGTAGAGGGGTGGAACCCATAACTATTTCAACTATTACAAGGTTAAAAATTAATACTCGGAGGGTTTCAGAAATGACTCACCAAGAACCAAAGTCTCTGGAGTGTGAGAAGCGAGTGTAATGGAAAGATACAAAACTGTGAGTATTACCAACCTAGTAGTGGGAAGCGGTTATTTTGTTCCGTCCTCAGAGGTTGAAGAGCCTGGTGACTTCTTTAGAACCCCACAGATTGATCTACATATTGAAAGAATGTGAGTGAGTGATAGTTTTATGTAATACACTAGACCATGACAACAAAACAACTGAAAAATAACAAGAACATCTTACCCAAGTTGCTACAGGCGAGGAATCCCCATTTGAACAAGGCTAAAATCTGAGAGCAGTCTCTATGAATTGTGATGGAAGTTAAAACAAACACCGAGGAGAACATGGGTTCTATTGGAAAACGACATCACTACAACCCTGTACATTTTCCACCAGAGAGAGAGAGAAATGTATGAATTGTAGAGCAAGGTTCCTAGGTGAGTGAGGGTGAGAATGAGTTCGAACAACAATGATCTAGGCAGGTGGTTACCCTAACCCCTCCCTCTATGATCTTAGTTATTTGATCCATCATCCAATCCAAGTGCTAGAGGCGGAGGAAGTCGTGTACACCTGGAAGGTACCTTGAAGGTTCGAGGTCCACCAACTAGAGTTAGTGGTATACATTACATAGACATCAAACCATAGACAAAGAGTTAATATTATATGATTCAACTCGTAGGATAAATTTGAGGAAGTGGAATCGACAAAAACAAAACCAAATAGACCTTCCTCATGGGCTACGAGACCCACAGGGCTAACCAACCACTCTAGGTGCCCAACCCCTAAATTAACTTGCTTTTCAACTGAACAAACCTCCAGCCGCTCCAATGACAATCACTCCAAGTGAACAAAACCCTAAATTCAATCCCATAGCAAGGCCTCCATGTGACTATGGTATTTTTCAATAAGTTCGGTTCCAGTGACCCCGAAATTTGAGCCACTTTTTCAAGGTTGGGACTTAGGCCTCTACCCAAAACTTGATGAAATTCCCAGAAATGATAAATAAAAGGATTAAAATGCTTCTAATGTAAAAAATTGAATAAGGACCTAATCTAACGCACCCTAACCATGACAATAATTTTTTCAGACACATCATGAACATGTAATGTACAAGTCACTGACTGAAAAATGATCGTTTATATGCAAATTCTAATAATTTTTTAGTAACTAATTAGCCATTTTGTACTAGTTCTTTGTCAATCTACTGTAGTTGAGGCAAGACTTGGTTGGGTTCCCAAGTCCCAAAAAAACTAAGGGTAGTTGTGGGAGCATGATAGCTAAAGAGTGTCAAGGCATGCCAAGAAATGATAGCTATGGTGTGTACATTACATGTTCATGATGTGTCTGGAAAAATTATTGTCATGGTTAGGGTGAGTCAGATCAGGTCCTTATTCAATTTTTTGCATTAGAAGCATTTTATTCCTATTATTTATAATTTCCGGGAATTTCATCAAGTTCTAGGTAGAGGCCTAAGTCCTAGCCTTGGAAAAGTGGCTTAGATTTCGAGGCCACTGGAACTGAACTTACTGAAAAAGACTACAGTCACATGGAGGCCTTTCTATGGGACTGAATTTAGGGTTGCATTCGCTTGGAGTACTTGTCATTGGAGCAACTGGAGGTTAGTTCAGTTGAAAAGAAGGTTAATTCATGGGTTGGGCACCTAGAGTGGTTGGTTAGCCCCGTTGGTCCTGTAGCCCTTGAGGAAGGTCAGTTTGGTTTTGTTTTTGTTGATTCCACTTCCTTAAATTTACTCGGAGAGTTGAATCATATAATATTAACCTTGAACATTTAACTAAACACATAATGTTAATCCATGTGACAGTACATCCATAAAATGTAAATTGAGAATGAATATGTGGCATATATCATGACAATGGAATTGTTTGATTCTAGGAATATTTTAGGATACAAAGTTAACACCAGAAATGATTCTGCAACTTGTATGCAAAAATATAAACTGAACAAATAGCTTGCCACTGAGCTTATCAGTGTCCTCGGTGAGGTTGACAATATTTTACCCAATCCGTTCTCTCACCTGATGGTGTTTCCAAGTTCTGGTTTATGGTTTCAGGTTTAAGAAAACAAAGTGGTGGTAAAAGCAATTTTAAAATCTCTGGTGAAATAGAATACTGTTTTGTCCTGGAAATTACATGAACCTGTTGCCGGAGTGTACCTGGAATGGGTTAGGAACAACATTGACGCTGCACAGTAAGAAATAAGGTACACCTTCTTGCGTTTTAAAGCAATGAATTCTATGGAAATTTAGGGTAAGGGATGAAAAAATTGAATTGGGGCTTTTTTACTGTTAATTTGGAGGTAACTTGAGCCATAGGGTAATTCATGACATAGTGTGGCTGTGAATGTGTTTCTTTAGGGTGGTTTTCACTTAAGTAATGTAAAATCTTGTAGATTTTATTCAGCAGTCCTCCCATTTCCTGGTTTTTTGTCGGTCTCTGGTTCGAATGGATATTTAAGGCATATCCCTACTATCCCTCTCAGCCAGTGGATTATTGAAAGCCTATTTCTAGAAATATTGCTTCCATTCTTCTTATTGTCTGAATGTTAGTATGTAATTTTCCAGTAGCACCATCATGCTCCTGTTTTACATAGATAGGGTCCTCATGCCTACAGTCTTGCTTCCTGGATAGATTGTGGTATAAGTGGACTAATTTTTTCTCTGTATCTTGCCCCTATAAAAGTGTAGCCATTAGGATAGGTTACAGATGGTGGTTTTTCCAGGGGTGGTATTGCATATGCTGTTGTGAGGGTCCTGAGTCTTGAATAGGCTCATAGGTGGTTTTAGTGCTTACTGGTTTCTTCAGCAAGGGCTGTTACCAGAATTTGCCTCTAAGAATTTATGGGGGGTCATTTCAAATCATATTAACTTTCTAAACTAATCTGAATACTTTTGCTGGCTCCTGTTGATGGTGACGGGTGTCCATCCCAAACACCTATCATGTTGCTCCTGACATCTGCCCCTGTACTTCATATGTGTAAGTTTATTATTTTAGGATAGTCTTGTTACCCAGGTGATATCTTTCCAAAACATGAATTTCGATCTGTGGCGTTGACATTCCTTTGGGTAGCGGGTTCCCGGTGAGTTGAGGCATGGGAATTGCCGTGTCTGCAAATGGTCAGGTAATATTTATTATATGTCGCAACATTTTTATGCAGCCAACATGGTAATATATCTAAAGGAATGTACCTGTATTGACACTTCCTACCTGGTGACGTTGACATTCCCTCGGGAGGTGGTTCCTAGGTGGGTTGGGATGTGGGAATTGTCTTGATTGCTATCGGTTATATCGGTAGGTGGGATGTCATAAAGTCCTGGTATGAGAGAATATATTTTCATATATTCCAATGGACCCCTTTGAGTCTAACACATCATTACATGAAGCTTTTATCCAAGCCACTTTGATGGCTAAGTCACAATGCCATACCAACTTGAACAGGAAGTGGAACATGGCACACTCACCTCGACTGACAACCTTGGGTGACAGATGTGACATGTGGGAAAATGTCAGTTTCATGCCACAGGACAATTTGGAGGGTTGAAAAGGTGGCAAAAGGCGAGGTGGTAAAATAAAACAACACCCTATTAAGATTATAGCTCCAATGCCTATCCTTTCTTTTGGCCAGGATGTGCTCCTTGATCGAGTTACAAGTCTCCAGAAGTGGGCATTAGTGGGAAGGCGGTATTTTACAGAGATAGAAGAAGCCGAAATGAGACAGTGGTTCGTGAAAAAATGGAAAATCCTACTGTGTTATGTCCCCATTGTGGTAAGGCTTATGGGAGGATGGTATAGTTTTCATTTTTTGAGTGAAGAGGATCTCAAAAAAATTGCTGCAACGCCTTGGGTTAAGGACCGGGGTTATTTGGCAGATATCCCATCTACCTCATATGCCACGTATACACAATCTCATAGGCTCCATTCTCCAGCTACTCAACCAAATTCTCCAAATACTAAATCACCTACTCATTTTTTGCCAATATCATCTCCAAATAACTCTGTCGATAGTGATCTTGACTTCCTCCTACAAAGGAAAACCCTTGATCTTAAGTCACTTACTATCCATAAGCCAAAGGGATCTGGATCTCCTATAATAAGTCCATCCTTTGTAGGAAATATTACTATGAGGCGAAAAAACAAAAAAGGAAGCAGATACTTTAGAGGTCGCCCGCGCCAAACCCACACTACATTGACAAATTCACCATCTCTCATTGATATACCTATTTCCTCTCCCATCTCCCCCAAGGCACTTAGAGCATGTATGCCCTCTAATAGGCTCAAATGAATTCTATCCTTTCACTGAATATAAGGGGTTTGGGGGCCCTTCCAAAATTCCTCACACTAAGAGACCTATTCATTTCATCTAAGTCCAACATTATTCTCATCCAAGAATCAATGCACTCTGCATCTCAAACTATCGATTATTTTAGGAGGATGTTTCCGACATGGTATATTGTGGAAACTGATGCCACAGGTAGATCTGGAGGTCTAGCTATTTTCTAGGATCCAAGGTGGGCAAAATTGAAAGCATTTTCATGCTTGGCAGGTATTTTTCTGGCTGGTAACATCAGAGGTATCCCGAGAAGATCGCACATTCTCAATGTGTATGCTCCCTACAAAGAACGGGAAGGTTCTTAGGAAAATATGGAGGTAACTGGGATCCTCCACTCACAATCTCTAATTTTGGTTGGGGATCTTAATTGTACCCAAGGTATTGAGGACTTGTGGGGACAATATAGAGTGGTTAACAAGGTGGCACAAAAGCTAAGAGACATTATTTTCTCCCACAACTTAATAGATGTTTTCTTGTCTAAAAATGCTCCCACTTGGGATAATGGAAGAAGTGGAAATAGTTATATAGCAAAGTGACTTGATATATTCCTTGTACAAGAAAATATGGTGGAAAAGTTGGGCGATGTAAGATCTAATATTATTGAAAACTATGTGTCATATCATCTCCCAATCACCCTTTTTTGGTGCAACAATGATACTAGGTTTGGGATGCCTTTCATGTCTAATAGAGTTTGGCTTGAAGATTTAAATTTCGATGCTCTTATATGATTATTCTGGAAGGAAATAATTCATACAGAGGAAGGCCTCTCGTGTACTGAAAGCTTTATGAATAGGCTTCGAGTTCTTAACGCAGAGGTAAAAACATGGGAATAGAAGAAGAAGGAGGGCTTGAGAAGGGAATTGTCAAATATTGAGGTGGCATTAAAATTCCTACATAGTCAAATGACCACCCATTCTCTTCCTGCCAAGGTAAGGGATAGAATCCAGGCTCTCGAATTAGAAAGAAAGAAGATTGTTCAAGTTAGAGAGACAACATGGAGATTGAAAATAAGAGCTTTATGGATTAGAAAAGGGTATAAAAATACCAAATTCTTTCATTACTTTGCCAATTGTAGAAGGAAACAAAATACAATTTGGAAGATGAAAGATGGTGATGGGAACTGTTATAACAAGAAATTGGAAATTACAGCCTTGACGGTTTCATATTTTAGAAAAGCATATAGTAGACTGCAAGTGGAAGAAGCATAATCACATATATGGGTAGTAGGAGAATATCTTATAATGTTTAATGATGAGGACAATGTGGATTTGTATAAGGAGGTTAAGGGGGAATAACTGAACTAGGCTATCAAATCAATGAAAGGAGAAAAAATCTCGGGTCCAGATGGATGGACTGTAGAATTTTTTGCCCACTTCATAGACATCTTCCAGGAGGACCTTCTTCAGATTATAGAGGAATCGAGGAAGAGAGGTTTCGTACATCCTCATGTAAACTCCACCTATATTTCCCTTATTCCAAAGAAATCAGAGGCGGAAACCTTTGCAGACTATCGTCCAATATCACTGTTAAATGATTATCTCTAAGATAATTGCCAATAGATTAAAAATATCATTATCAAAATTCATCTCACCTAAGCAATATGGTTTTCTAAATAAGAGAATAATCCATGATGCAGTGGCTGTTGCTCAAGAAAGTTTGCATAGTATTAAGACAAAAAAGATGAATGTTGTAGTAATGAAGGTAGATCTAGAAAAAGCTTATGACTTCTTAGATTGGGGTTATCTGAGACTGGTATTGCAGAAACTTGGAATAAACAAAAATATGGTTGAATGGATCATGGGATGTGTGACTACAGTACGTTATGCTGTAATAATTAATGGGTATCCATCCAAGTTTTTTGCAGCAAGAAGGGGACTTAGACAGGGATGTGCCTTATCCCCTCTTCCTTTTATACTGGCAATGGACAGATTAAGTTTGAAAATTAAAATGGTTGCGATAAATGGTGAATTCGAAGGGCTTCAAATCAGAATTCATGTCTCTGTTTCTGATAGTTTTTTTGTTGATGATATCTTGCTGATGGGTATGATAAACAGAATTAAATGGTTTTCACTTTCATTAATTCTAAAAAAGTTTGGGAATGCCACGGGTCTTGTTCAAAATGAACAAAAATCCATCATTTTATATGGATCATGTAACCAAGATGATATCAACTACATTCAGAGGTGCTTTGGGGTAAATGCAGTAAATTTAGATAATGGTATGAAATATCTGGGGTATCACCTAAAACCAGGAAGCTATAAAAATGATGATTGGATGTGGTTGGTCGAAAGATTTTACTCCAAGATTAAGGGATGGGAATATAGGTTTTTATCAATGGGAGGTTGTATCATCCTCACTCAGTCAGTTCTTACACATATGGGGGCTTATTGGGCACACTTGTTCCACATTCCACAGATGACAATTAATCTACTGAACTGAATAATGGCAAGCTATATTTGGTCAGGTGCTAGAAGGAGCTATAAATATCACTTGGTCAAGCTAGAGAAGATTACCAGACCAAAAATATTGGGTGGATGGGTGTGGTGAAGTAAAATTATAAGTGCAAACATGAACGAATTCCTCTAGCCCGATAATGGGTCTAACGACAACAGATACATTCTATGGAAGATTTCTTAGGTTAGAATCAATAAGGAGGGCCTACCTCTTGGTCACTTATCTTGCTTGATGATGTCCTCGCTTTCTCACTCCAGCAATCTCTTGCTTCCTTCTTCAAGCTTCTGAAACAAGTAAACAACAACAACACACAAAAATAATAATAGACAAATTGCAATTCAACCTACTTAATGAGTCAAGAAGCATCAAGACACTAATATGTAATATTAAAAAACATATAGGAAATCAATCAATAGTCGCATATATTAATATCAAAGAGAGATTACAACCATTCGACTTGACATCGCAGTCTTCCTTTAACAAGACCAGGTTCCCACACACTTCTGCTAGCATTCCATGATGGCTTCAAACAATAACATTTTAAAGGCTCTTCCCTTTAGATTTCACTCCAAACCAAACTCACTTCTCCCTCACACAACTAGATGGCTAGAACTACTGATAGCTTGCTTGTCTAATCAAAATAGTATACTCATGCTCAACCAACACTCTCACCGTGACTAGCTTGTGTTTGGGAAGAAGAGAGGTTTATATAGGAAATATGGACAGGATATGGATCCTCTTCTCATGGGAGAAGGACTTATCCCTTGAGGTAGTTCCGTCATTACAGGGGAAAGGAACCCAAACTATCATCCTCGACCCCATCTAGCCAAACCATTTACCAGACTTTGTTAGAAAGGTTCTAAAGCTGGAAGCTTTGGCTCTAATTTAAAAAACATTCCATAACAGGACCGGTGCTACTGGAACATAGCTCAATCGCACCAATCGATGCAGGGAATAGTGCTAATATCTACACATCAGCATGGGGGATACAAAGGTCATTAGCGTTGGCATTGTAAACTGGGAAAAACAGAAGTTTTAGGGGAAACGGTGCAAAAGGGAAATGATCTACTCATGAAAAGGGACATAATGGGAGTTTCTTCATGAAGGCAAAGCATGAGGGGTTCATTGTACAGGTCCTCCAGGATCAAGGAACGGGGAGTACAGGGATAGTGACAAAATTATGTGTAACAGATGCCACCTAAAGCGTGAAGGCTGAACCAGATTGAGGGATGAAATGCTTTATAAATCAGTGTAAGGAACTGTTCTACCATCGGAAAACCTACAAGCAAGTACAGATACAGATACATAAACTAAGATCTCTGTCAAATGATACATGAATGATGGCATGGATGCAACCATCCAGAGAATGATCATGTAAATGGATCCAGGTATTGGCGTAGCCATCCGTCAAAGAGGATCATAATGAAACCAAGGTATGGTCGCAACCATCCAATAATGAGAAGGATCACATATGATAACTCATGGTCTGGTCGCAACTAGCCATTTGGAAGAGACATGCATATCAACATAATCATGTCACACCACTTCACAACTTGGACTTTTGTGATCTGAGTCCAGGGTCTTGCGCTCCAGCATGACCCGATCAAAGTACAGATCCTAGCATGTGAATAGATGTGTTGATGTCGAACATGCTAGAAAGTCGCTTGATTACTAGTTGATGATGTAAACCATTAACAAGCATGAGAGATACCACCAATAATGACAATGGCTCTCAAACTACTATCAGCATAATACACAAAATGTGAATACAGGAACTGAAGTCGAACATCCACAAAATCACTCGATCGAAAGCCAATGATGTGAACTTGTCGTCGAGTGCAAATAACTTGCCATTAGGGCATGCAAGCTCTAAGGTACTGGAAGGAAGTCTCTCGGTCAACTTCCCGGATAATGAGTTGATGTCGACAGAAAGCGACTGTGTTGAAGGACGGCCATAATGAATCCCACATCATCGACATGAGACAAGAGGATGAAAATTGATTTTGGATGATATAGAGAATCAGAGGTAAGTGTAATTGTAGGAGGACAACTCTTGAACATATCAGTGACACAACTAGAAGTTTGGCAGCCTTTAGATCCATGGGATTGGTGGTCATAATGACATAGCAAAGATCAAATGGAAGGAAAACTGAACAACCCAAACCTGAGAAGGTCAACGATGCAGAGGAGGATGTCCCAACCCAACACGAAGCAAAGAGTGTCATGTTCAAGAGTAAGTTGTCGATACAACTCGATGGATTTCCAAATTCCCCCCCACCATTTTTGGTGAGTACCCCAATTATTTTTTAATCGCAAGATTGAAGGGGATAGCATATGCTTGCACTGTAAGTTCATCATTTGGATGAATCCGACCTAGTAAGTTTAATGAGCCCTAAAAAGGAGAAGCTCGTGTTCGTCATGGTGACGAATCTGAACTCATTTAATAGTTTAACGAGTCTGACGAAGGTGTAACTTGGTATCTTTTTCATGTTTAAAGAGTTTGAAAAAGACACATAAAAAAAAAATCCTCATGGTCCCTTTTCATATATTTGTGTCTTTCGAGCTCGATAAGGTAGAAAACAATACTTGAGAAAACCGCTTGACCATTTTAGTCGAGGAGTACCTTTTTCATAAATAGTGCCTCCCAACCCGAAAAAGTAGTAAACATATACTGGGCGCACGACATTTCACATCCATTAATGAGTTTGAAATGACAAGGGCTCAACCATATTTTTGCTTTCAAAGGGTCATAAAAGAGCTGAAAGAGGACCCCCCATTTTTATTCTCTTTAACGAGTCAAAAAGGGAAAAATACTCTGCAATCTTTTCATATGAGTTTAACGAGTCGAGAAAATATCTTAAAGGTGACTCGTCCTGGAGGAATGAGTGGTATAAAGGGTAGCAACTGGTTCCGGCAATGGAGCAACTGCTCAAAACATGTAATGGTTAATAGGTTGGCTAATAAAACCACTCATCACTGCAGTTCCTTAGGAAATGAAAAACAACCAAGTGAAAGTGTATGATCGGCCAAAGAGATGGTGGCGATGGAATGAAACAACCAAGGCTCATCTAGCAGTAATCAGCTGATAAAAAGAGCAATCACAAGATGTAAATTGGCCATGGGTTCATTTTTACACAAGCTTGAACCATGGAGAACTCTGCTTGGATTCGGTTTCATGTTTACACAAGCTTGAAATGAAAAACTATGCTTGAAAAAGTTCGCATGCCCCTAATATAATGACTCAATAGTAGAGGGGCATCAATAGTATAAGCATATTGGGAAAGGTGCTCCGGGTTAAGTACATGAAGAATAAGGAGTTTTCCTTCTGGATGAGGAAAGGAGCAATTGCGATAAAAGGTGGTTCACTGATATGGAACAATTTTAACAGAGTCAAAAAAATCCTCCTACAGAAAATCTCGTGGTTTTTTGGATCAAGTAACAATATCATGCTGGGAAAAGACAACATTATGGGAGCAGGTGAGTCTCCACTTGGTTCACTCGAACTAATAAATCATCTGAACAGAAAAGGTATTTTCATCCTGAGCCAGTTGATCAGGGACTAGAATGGTAACATTCCAATTTGGCTTGACTCCACCCAACTGAACCTTACTGGATAGTACAAATTGGATTGGATACTGCTTGTAAAATCACTAAAAGAGGCAGGGATACGTTATGACAGAAAAGGAGATTGCATTGCATGGGCTGGTAAAACGAAGAAAACAGGACAGATCGAGGTGGCAGACTGTTATCTCAAATTATGCCTGAAAGAGCTACAGAATGTGGAGTATTGTTTTTTTTACAAGTTCTCACAAGTTATTATTCCTATTAAAATTATCATCTTCCTTTGGTTAACTTGGCAGAACAAGAATATTACATGGGAAAACATACAAAAGAAGAATATCCATGGTCCTGGGATTTGTCATATTTGTAGGAATAATATTGAAGATAAGGGGCACTTATTCTTATATTGTCCTAGATTTGGAAACACTTCACCACCAAGTTGCAGATTCCATTTATACAGTTTAGTACAATTGAGGAATGTTTAAAATGGTGGAGTACACAAAACAAAAGTAAGTGATTGCTCACTTTGGTCGTCTTTCGGGAAATATGGAAAGGTCGAAATCAATTGATTTTTGGATCCAAAAGATGGGGAGAAAATGTAATCATTGAACTCATAGATCAGTGGGTTATATCGGATCAGAAATATGACACCAAGCAAAAAAGGAAGGTAGAAAAAGGGAGGGTACAGGTCACCAATTACCAAGCGGGGTTTTTTGATGGGGTAGCACAAGGAGGGAGAAGTGGGTGTAGAATCTAGATAAAGCTATCAAAAGTACAAGAGTTCTGGATTCATTGGAATGTGGGAGAGGGAACAAGTATGAAAGCAGAAGCAATAGCTTTATGGGGATTACTATGGTTTATCAAATTTTTGGATATCCCTCAAATACAAATTTATGGGGATTCCAAATGCATGATAGATCATATTATGGGGAAGAATAACATCAAGCAAAATACACTACAAAGCTAGCTGAGGCATATACAAATCCTATGGAACACTCTTCATCAACCTTCCATTCAGCACATTAGCAGGGCACACAACAAGATCACAAATGAATTGTCAAAGAAAGGATTACTAGCCACAAAAGAAGGTATGCATATACTGATAAAAATAGGATCGGATGAGATAGAAGTAGAAAATCTCAAGCTGCTAGGATAGAGTACAAAATATCATCACAAAAAAGAAGAACATCAAGAAGATAAGTTCCTTGAAAATCTTTGTATCTTTTTTGTTAAAGTTTTGTTCAATTTTTGTATATGGTTTTGTATAGAAAAGACAGAAGAAAGACTACTTCAATGTAGCTATAATCGTGTTTTTTTTGTTATCTGAAATCTATTTTTGAATATATAAATACATTCAGGTACTTCAAAAAATTCAGGGGTTTACGGATTAAGGTGATGATTTCACCAAATTCATGTTGGATTTTTAGTAGATTTAATTGGATAATATTCTTGAAAATTTCTAAAAATAAAATAATTAGACTACCTTGCCAATTTCATTTGGAATTAGTTAGAACTATAGGTTTGAAGCCTGTGTTTTTCAATTATAAATTTGAACTGTGTAATCTGAGCAAATTTGAACAGTATAATCTGAGCAATTTGAATGTTTCAGATTTTTTTAACAAAGTAAATAAATACAATTTAAAATATAAAAAATTATAATCTAATAAAAACACAATTTTTTTTTTATATATTTAAGTTGTGTAATTTAAATATTTTAAATACTGAATATAACATTACAAAATACAATTTAAAAAATAAAAATATTATAATCTTTTAAAAAACATAAAAGAATTAAATCACACCTTTATCAATAATATGAGTACATATTTCAATCAAATGGGCCACCAAAAATCCGAATTTTTTTAAAAATGTTGTACAGGAAAAACTTTTTTACGATCAGTTTACACTACTACCATATACTGAGTCATTCAATGTTGACAAAGTATATTTGAATAAATAAAATATATGCTTATTTAAACATAAATACATACTTATTCAAACATAATCCTACCCAAACATAATCCTGTTAATGTTTAAGTTCATCTCTCAGGAAGATTGAGAAAAAAAACTATTTAAAAAAAATTAAACAATTTATTTTATTTTATTTTATTATATATATATATATGTATAACATTCCATCCTTGTCATGTCTCCTTAGAGAGGTTGTGATCATGTCAAAGTCAATGACTTGATGACCATCGTTGCACCTCACTTCAAACCCTACTCTATTCTTATAAAAAAAAACAGTATATATTTTATTCAAATACGGCGGTGCAGGCTGCCCCTGCGGGAATAGTAGCTGTTATAGGTATCTGTAGATGATATGGGCATAAACTCCAAAATGAAAAGGACAACCATCTCTTGTGGATTTCTGTGTAAACTTACTCACAGGGCCCAGTCTACACCACCATCTCCTTCCTCATTCTATATATGGTTATATATGTTTTTATGGACCTTGTACTCTTCCATATTCCTCTCTAGGTACTGTCTGTCCATATGTCCTGGCAGAAAAAGAAGAGAAAAACAATTTGTCAGGCCATTTATCATGCCCCTACTCATGTTTTTTTGAATGAATTTGGGTGCCTATGAACCATTTCTGATTAATGTTGATCCAGTTTCGTGTATGATTCAATAGTCAATTTTATGACCAGGTCATCTTGTGTGCACGGGTTAATGAGACGGTCACTATTAATACAATTGTAAATTTTGTTTAATAGAAATGTTTGGAGGTTGGGATTGACAAAGAAAAAAAAAGAAAAGTGGAGCAGAAACTGGAAACGAAACCAAAAAGGACAACTGTCCGAGAAACATAGTTTGGAGGTTTCACATTCAAGAAATAAAGAGAAAAAAAACAACAAAAATATGAAAAACACAAATTTAATTTCAATTTTCAATATAGTTTCAACTAGATTTACAAGAAAATTTAATTAAAAAACTAAATAAATTGAGTACCATTTATCTCATACTAAAGCTTAACAAATTGACCATTAAATATATTTCTTCTGCTTATTATTGTTTCTTATGCCTTCTGCTAATTATTGTTTATGTGTGGAAATTTCAAAAAATTGTATATATATATATTGATGAGCCTCATAAATGGGTAATTATATGGGCTCATTTTACCCCCTAACCTAGTCAAACCAACTATTCTCTTAGCTTATTACATGATTTTCTAAATATATTGATGCTTATAGAGTGAGTTGAGTTAGTTATTGTGCCATGTGGTCGAATGTGTATTTAATGCAGATGATTGATGATTTTTGAAGTCAAATTCAAGGATACTCGAAGTGGATAGAGGAGAGGACTTATAGGAGGGAATCCCCCTCATTTATTACTCCTCACTTCGAATTCCGCTTCATTCAGCTCGGAGTATAAGTAGCCGAATCATCATGGCAGTCGAGCAAGTGAAGGATGACTGATGATTATCTCAAGTTTTGGGAGCTAAGCCTCCCTAATTTTAAGGAAGTTGTTCGTAGCTTCATTTGTATAAGTAGAGAGGCCTAGGGCCTCACTAGGGTCGGATTTTTGTTGGATTTTTGCTTATGTAAACTCTGCTCAACTTCGAGCTTATTATTTTGTGACAGCTTCATGTAATCTTGCTATTGTTTTGGAAATAAAGATGGAATCCTTTTTGAGTTAGCACTAAGTTACCTCAGAGGGCTGAAGCTCTTGGGTTAGGGCCCAATCCAAGTAGCCAAGCTCCTCTTTACTTGTATTTGTATGTTTTATTTCAGTTATAGATTAGGTTGTTGTTAGATGTATTTCTTTTATGGTTAAGAATAGGTTGCTTTTGATGATTCAGTAGTTTGCTTCCATTTATGCTTTCTATAGCAGGTTAAGTAGTGATAAAGAAAAGATTCAAAAGGCTATCAATAGTGCCTTGGCCTCTCTTCCTCCCTTTGGTACCATGATTTGAGGCAAGGACCTTCTTGCTACCCCAAAAACAGAGATTTTCCTCATTCATAGGACTTCTAGTGTTCGCAGCTTTTTCGTAGGTTAATAGTCCAGTTTTTTCTTGCTTCAGATCTTCTTCATCATGCTCACTTCTTTATTTGCAATAGTCTTCTTTCATGCTTTCCTTTCCTACAGTATTTCTCAGCATTTCCTTTCATAGATCATAGTTTAGACACTTTTTATGCAAAACTCTGTTTTTCCTCAATGCATTCATTTCACTTGTTGCTTGATTTCTTGGGTTGACTATCAGTTTCTATGCAACAGATCCCTTCCAGTAGTAGTCCAGCATATCAGTGATCACACCCTCCATCTAATCCATGCCCTATTGGTCTCCCAAACCTCACCTCAATTCTTCCTTAGTTTCCTGCATTTTTCCTAGGACTTCTTCCTCTCTCCTTGAGCAAATCCAATCATCTTTCTCTCTCCTGGTGGTTCATGGTAGACCATAGGCACCCTAACACCTCATTCCAACCTTCATCCACCTTTTTCACCCACTCTCACACCCTCAAAATAGTGAAAACTGCTCTCGGCCTCCTCTTGTAGGCCTCCTGTAGGACGCTATTTTTCCTCCTATAGATTTCCTGTGTCATCCTGTAGATTTTCCTGCAGGCTTTCTTTTAAAGGCCGAGTGTAGGAAAAAAATTCAGAAGGCCACCTGAGACCTCCTAGGACCCATCCACACCATCCTACATCCTCTCAAGTACCAAAACTTCCCTCCAACAAAACCTATTTGCTGCCACACTCACACACCATAAATTACATACATGTCAAATTCACATAAAAATACATAAAAATCCAAAAAGATGTTTTTTGCTTATTTACTTCCAAAAATAGCTTAGGTAGATGTTGTTTACTTCTTTGAGTAGGTAATGGCATTTCTTTCATGGTTTTGATTGTGCTTTTTGCAAAAGTAGGATTAGTTGGTTAATTAGGGTTTACTACGTTTTCTTTACATTTCAGTCTTTCTCTTTTCTGCAGTTAGAGTAGCATCTATAGAGTAATGTTTCCCTCCTTTCATCACATATAGAGTTTCTTCTAGAATCCATAGAAGTTGGCTTGAGCTCCAAGTGATCTTGTGCCAGCTGACCAAGCGACAACCTGCAATAAGAACTAGTACTTGTGCATACAACGCTGACACTTCCAAGTTTGTTACGAACTTCTGGGTTGATAAGAGTAAAGTAGGCAGCCTAGGAGTTGCAGCATTATTGCTGCAATACTTGTGCTCATGAATTTTTGGTACCGTCACCGGGGAAGTGTCAGAGTATTCTATGATCACTGCTTTCTTCTATTTCCTATTGCAACATTCTGCTAATAGTTCATTTCAACAAAAGTAGACTAGTCATTTCTTTTCCTTTCAAGTTCTACATTTCCCTGCTTTCCTTTTCAATTCTGCAAATTTCTATTTCAGCAAATTCACTTCAGTTAGTTGGAATTTGTTTTTTTCAATCAATTTCAGTTTTGTAGGTGCTATCAGTGTGGGAAAAAAAGAAACAAAAACCAACCAAAAGGATTTCCTTTCATGCTTCGTAGGAATAGAGATAACTCAGGAAAATTTTTGCCCAACACCCCCACTGCTTCACACAGCCAACCTTCTCTCTTCTTCAGTGGCTGTGATCAAGAAGAAACCTTAGGTGAATACCGAGATATATTTGAAGAACCTATAGAGGAAGAAGAAGAAGAAAACATTCCTTTGGAGCCAATGGATGAAAACAGAAATGCTAGGGGGGATGGAGAGATAATAGAGGGTACATTTCCCATTCGGGAGACCAATGGGGACACCAAAATGAAGAATATAAGCCCTTCTGCCCTACCCCATTTCCATGGTCTAACTACAGAAGATCCTGACACCTTTTTGTTCGAGTTTGTTGTTATCTGGCAAACCTATGACTATGTAGAAGATGAGAGAAAGTTGAAATTGTTCCCTTCTACTCTCAAGGATGCAGCACTGCGCTAGTTCACAGGATTACCTGGCAATAGCATCACAACTTGGGCTCAGATGCAACAAGCCTTTAATAACAAGTATCGAGACTATTGTAGGTCAAAATATACTAAAGAAGAAATCTTTCGAATGACCATAGGAAGTGATGAGTCACCGGGAGACTACGAAGAGAGGTTCTAGCTCAGTTACAAATGGGTCAACTGTACACTTGAATCTGAGTCTTTGAAGTTGGTCCTGCTGAAGGGAATCCGGGAAGATCTTCTACAAATCCTCCATCCACTGGCCACGAGAGATATCTACCAACTACCCTATGAGGACATAAAGACTGTTTTTAGAAATCATTCTAGGGCAGCCAAAAAGAAAGGTAGGGGGAGTCACCCCATAGCCAGTACCTCTTCCTCCAACTCATCCATTAAATGAGAAATTAGAAACATGCTGGAAGACTTCAAGAGTGAGATTCTGCAAACTCTTGCCGTGCAAATGGACACCTTTCATATCAAAAGAAAACAAGAGGAAGCATAGAGGGCTTTGGCCATTTTTTGCCCTAGATGCACCAGGAGGCATCCTAGGAATGAATGCCCATTGAATTCTATAGAGGTTTGTTCATTCTGTGAAGAGAATCATTCTACAGATAAGTGTCCTTCCTTTCCCGGACTTAAATCTGTATATCAAGGGGTAGAGGGAGTCACTGAATAGCTCTACTACATAAACCAAAGAAGACCGCCTGGACCTAGACCATACTAGTAGGGGATGCAAGGGACATCTCAGGCATACTACAACCCCAACCAAGTGCCCTCCATACCTTCTTGGGGTCCCCCTACTCATTCTTCCTAGTCTAGACCACATCCTTGGTCCTTCACATCTTAATATCATACCCAACCATCCACCCATTCATTTCAATCCTGTTCTCAGCTATAGCCTCAGTGGAATGCATCTCATCAAGTGTGGAGGCCCCAATACAACTCTCTTCCCACTCTTTTTCCTTCACCACCTGCTCAACCACAACCGTTACCTCCTGCTCCACCAAAGCAACCCCAAATGCCTGCCCAGTCAATCCGAACCTGAACAATAGACAGGCTCAGCAAGTGTATAGTGGAGAACCTTCACACCCAACTTATGCTGTGGAGATTCAGGAAATTAACTTGCGATCTGGGAAAGTTCTTCGAGATAGCCAACCTCCAACCAGGGAGGTTGAGGAAGATAAAGAGGAAAGAAAACCTAATGAAAATCCACCCTTTCTTGAGAGACTATCAATGGCAATCCAACCTACCCCAGAAGAAACTGAACTCCTGAGAGAATTGAAGCATTTATGTGTAAAGATACCACTTCTCCAAGCCATAAAACATGTACCTATCTACAATAGGTTTATCAAAGAGAAGTGCTTTAGGCATCCAGGAAGGCACAGGAGAGATGCCCTAACCATCAATGTCATAGGACAACTCTCCAACCTAATATTAAGGCAAGTAATCTATCCAAAATATCTGGACCCTGGAAGCCCAGTAGTTGATGTCCACATCAATGGCACCATGATCCCACACACCTTGATTGATCCAGGAGCTACCATTAATTTGATGATAAAGGACACAATGCTCAAACCTAACCTCCAGGGCTCCTTCAGGAAGACCACGACCATGCTACAGCTAGCAGACCGCTCCACTGCGACCCCTGAGGGGATTGTAGAAGATGTGATGGCCTCCATTGATTTTTGAAAGTACCCTACTTATTTCTTAGCTCTCCAGCCAAAGGCAAAGCTCACCGAGTATCCTCTCATTTTGGGAAGACCTTGGTTGGCTACAGTCAATGCCTACATCAACTGTTGAGGTGGGAACATGACCATAAAGAATGGGCACATGTTCAAGCAATTAATCCTATACCCTCCTGCCCAACCCTTACTAGAACATGATCTACCTCTCTGGTTGGAGGAGGAAGATGAGGATGATGTTTATTCCGAACCACTTTGTACATTAGAAACTACCATGGGCACATGTTCAAGCAGTTAATCCTATACCCTCTTGCCCAACCCTTACTAGAACATGATCTACCTCTCTGGTTGGAGGAGGACGATGAGGATGATATGATTAAAAATTTGATTCAGAATACACCTCCCAGTATATCACCTTTAGAAGACATATTAAGAGAAACCCAAAACAACCCCTCAACTGATCTTTGTGTCGCCGATCCTACTCCTCGCCTTGTCAAAAATATAGAGTTCGACCTAGAAAGAACATTGAAAATCAATTGATCCCTATCTACTTCCCAGGAGAAGGAGCTATGAAGCCTGCTGAGAAAACATCTAGATGTCTTTGCCTGGAGTTATAAGGAAATAAAGGGAGTGCACCCTTTAGTATGTACTCATCATATATACATCAAGGAAGATTGCAAACCAGTCAGGTAGCCTCAAAAGAGGGTGAATCCAACACTTAAAGATATTTTTAAGGAAGAACTACAGAAATTGCTTGATGCAGGATTCATCTATCCCATCTCTGATAGTGAATGGGTCTCTCCTTTGGTGCTAGTGGCAAAAAAAAATGGTAAGAGGAGAATTTGTGTCGACTATCAGGAATTGAACAAAGCCACTAAAAATGACCATTTTCCTTTACCTTTCATAGATCAAGTATTAAACAGTCTAGCAGGGAAAAGGTTTTTCTCTTTCCTAGATGGGTTTAGCGGGTACAATTAGATTCAAATCAGCCTGAAAGACCAAGAGAAGACCACTTTCACTTGTCCTTGAGGTAACTTTGCATATCGGGTCCTTCCTTTTGGTTTGTCCAATGCTCTTGCCACTTTCCAAAGAGCGGTATTGAGTATATTTTCTAAATCGGTTCATGATGCGGTAGAAATATACATGGATTATTTTACTCCTTATGGCTATGACTTTTAGGAAGCTTTATCTAACCTAGGAAAAGTTCTAGACAAGTGTATTGAGATGAACCTATCCCTCAGTCTGGAAAAATGTGAATTTTTTATCATTGAAGGGACCGTGTTAGGTCATGCAATATCTCAATAAGGACTGCAGGTGGACCCCAACAAAATTGCCATCATCCAAAGGGTCCCACCTCCTCAGATGGTGAGAGATGTCAAAAGTTTCCTAGGCTTAGTCAGATATTACAGAAGATTCATTAAATATTTCAGCAAGCTAGCCTCTCCTTTTTTTGGCCTCTTAGGCAAAGATGTTGAGTTTTTATGGTTAGAAAACTGTCAAGAAGCCTTAGATACCTTGAAGAGTAAGCTAGTGACTACCCCAATTCTCAGAGGCCCAAATTGGGCCCTACCTTTCCACATTCACACAGATGCCTCGAACAAATCAATAGGAGTAGCCTTAGGATAAATTGATGAAAAGTTACCTTATGCCATATACTTTATAAGAAAAAACTTGTCAAAGGCAGAGGTGAACTATACAGTGACCGAGAAGGAACTCCTAGCTGTCATGCATTCCTTAAACAAATTCAGACATTATATCACAGGCTATGAAAGCTTTGTGCACACTTATCATGCTGCAATTAGATATTTAATGAACAAACCAAATGTAAATGCTTGCATTATTAGATAGTTGATTTTACTGTAGCAGTTTGATTTGACCATTATTGATAAGCCTGGTAAAGAAAATGTTGTTGCTAACTTTTTATCTAGAGTAAATTTGCTTGCAGGTGAAGAAGGAATGGCGGATGACCAAATTCCAGATGAACATCTATTTGCTATCTCAGTCCCCTCTCCATGGTTTGCTGATATAGCAAATTATTTGGTTTCAGTACAGTTCCCACCACACCTGTCCTCAAAAGAGAAGAGCAAGATAGTAAGGAAAAGTGTCCCTTTCACCTTGATTAGGGGCAATCTCTTCAAATTTGGCCGAGATCGGATCTTGAGAAGATGTGTCAAGGAGGAGGAAGTCTTTGACATCCTCCTGACCTATCATGACAGGCCTTGTGGAGGTCACTTTGTAGCAAAAAGAATTGCCTTCAAGATATTGCAAGCAGGCTACTACTAGCCCACTCTTCATCAGGATGTGAGGAGATATACCAGCCAGTGTGATCAATGTCAGAGGATGGGGAAACCTACTCCAAAGGATGAGATGCCCATGTAACCTCAGGTAACCTCTGAGCCATTTGAGAAGTGGAGCATGGAATTTTTGGGTCCTATCAGCCCTCCTTCAAAGTAGAAACAATATATCATTGTGTGCACCGATTACCTGACAAAGTGCACAGAGACAAAAGAAATCAAAACAACGATAGAGGAAAAAGTAGCTAACTTTTTGAGAGAAAACATATTCTACCAGTTCCCTTATTTAAGAGAGTTGGTCATAGATCAAGGCAATCAATTCACTTCCAATTTGATTGAAGACCTGGTCACACATCATATAATCAAGCACAAGACTTCCACCCCTTACCATCCACAAGCCAGTGGGCAGGTGGAGGTCACTAAAAGAGCACTGGAAGGGATCCTGACCAAGGTAGTGAGCAGCAGCAGAAAATACTAGGCTGACAAATTAGTTGAGGCCACTTGGGCCTACAACACAACATCGAAGACCACCATAGGGTTCACACCCTATGAACTAGTCTATGGGAATAAGGCTTTGCTATCAATAGAATTTGAATTCAATACCCTAATGATGGCAGCTCAGCTGGACCTAGACCTCAACCACGCACAAAAAGAAATATTACTTCAGCTCAATGGATTGGATAAACACAGATTGTAGGCCCTTCTCCATACATAGGTATTTCAGCTTCAGAGAAAGATATGGCATGACAAAAATATCAAGGAGAAGCAATTCCAAGAGGGAGATTGGGTGCTACTCTATGATTCAAGATACAAAGATTTCAAAGGCAAACTGAGGACAAGATTGTTGGGACCCTACAGTGTGGAGAAATGCAATGACAATGGTTCAGTTTTGATTAGAACCATTGATGATGAAGCCATCCCCATGCTTGTCAATGGACATCGGTTGAAGGTCTACAAGAAACCCCTCTCCAAGCGAGAGTTTATTGAAGGTCTGGATAAAACAGTGATGATAGTGGAGCATGTCTTAGCTTTCACTTCACCCACTCACTGAAGAAAAAAAAAAGAAATAAAAAATAAGGACTGAAGTGAAAACCTCCATGAGGTGCTTGAGTCCCATCATTGGGTTGAAAACCTCTTCTGAGGTAGCCCAGGGCAGCCAATTAGGGTGAAAACCTCCTTGAGGTGCCTTAGTTGTTTTCCAAAAAAGAAGGGTGAATTTTCATTTGCATTGCAGGTGGCAGGAGGACTACAGGAAGCAGAAGAAGGTACCAAGGGAACCCTGACATCCACACCAATACCTATCCTATCTTCTCCACACTTTTCTCCATCATTTCTACTATTTCTTTCACCCCACTGTGTTTTTTTTTTCAAAAACTATGTTTTCTATAGTAGGCTATGTGTTTTCTACAGGAGCCTCCTGCAAAAATTACAGAGAGCCAGAAATGAATATAAAAGTTAGTTCGAGGGATAGGGAAGCCTCATGAATAACTTATAAACCCTCCTACAGTCTTCAAACCTCCTTGCCATCACTTCCAAGCCTGCATCACACCAAAAACATCATTCTTCTTCCTGTCCAAGAAAAACACAAGAAAAAACAGTTTTTCAACAAAAGAAAAAAGAATAATAAGAGAGGAAGCAACACCGTCCACCTCACCTGAAGCCTACCTACTACCTCTCCATCTCTATCTACACCTCTAGAAGCATCCCCAAAGCTCCAAACACAGAGAGAAGCAAAAGTTTCAAGGGGAGAAACAACTACAGGAGCTCCTGTAGGAATTCTTGTAGCAGCTGATCCCATCAAAACCCAGCACTAGCAGCAGAAGAATGCACACATGAAGGTTGAAGAAGGCACCTAAAGCTCAGACCCAGCTAGAGGAGAACCTGCACAAGACACAACCACACATCAGCAAGCAGACAACATGCATCAAAAGAAATAAAGGCATGCAGCAGAGAGGGAGCCACAACACCTCACAGCAAATACATTCAGATCACAGGTAAGTAACTAACTCACTCCTCTGTTTTCATTTGTGTAATTAGAAGTCATGCAAAAGCAATGAGATGGTTGAGGTTGAATGAGGGAAAGGTGGCCAGTTAACTTGGCCACCTTCATCTAGTTAACTCCACTCATCCGAGATGTCACCCACATGTGCGCACAGTCAACTCAAGAAAGATGTCAAGGACAGGTAGTGGAGGAAGTGTGAAGTTCGATACAATTGTGAGGGATGATTACAAGGAGGGGCCATTATGACAAGGCAGGTGGGGACCAACGGTAAGAATATGGCCAATGAATACTTTGCTAGCTCACCCCCCATCATCGGAAATATCTATAAAGGGTAATAAGTACTCCTCCCCGAGCACTCTCAGTACCTTTTCCTTCATTCTCTCCTCGTAACTCAGCTACAACAGTCTCCTTGTGCCCCCACAACCTCGTAACCATCGTTCTCCATCGATATCTCCCATATTCCTGCTCTTGGCATTTTCTACAGGAGCACTTACAGGTTCTATAGAAGCACCTACAGGAATTCTACAGGAGGGACAGCAGGCTTCTACAGGAGGGGCAGTGAGTTGTTTTGAAGGGAGAAAACACAGGTTTTAGCACGATTTTCAGTCTGAGGAGGTAGGTTCCATGCATGACCCCATTGAATATCAATATATGCAAGAAGTGGTTTCAAATTGAGGAGGAAATAAAGTCTTTAGGAGAGGAGAAAATACATAAGAAAATTTTTCTACTTATTTAAAAAAAAATAGTCTCCTCCGTTTCTCTATTTTTCTCAACAAAATTTGTCTCCATCTCCATATTTGGTTTCCCAAAAGAGTATCAAAAAAATGAAAGGAGGGTTCATGAGAAAGGAGCCCACTAACTCCACTAGGCTCCATGCACATCCCCAAGTAGTTGACATATTCACAAGAGTAAATTGGATGAACTTTTTCGAGAAATTCTGAGGGTTTGATGAGGAGATTGCCCAAGAATTTACCCACTCTTTGGTCCCTCACACAAGAACAAATGCCACTGTCACCTTTAGAGGTCTTTCCATGGAGATCAACCCTGAATTTATTAGTAGGGTCACTAACCTTCCTCCTGGGTTGCCTTGGAGTAAGGATGAGAAACCAATTGGCCAAGCTGCCAAGAAAAACTTCTTCCAAAAACAATGTAAACTTTGAAATGGGAACTCATACTGTTACTCATTTTGTAGAGATAGCAAAAAAGTGACCCAATTTTGAAAATGGGTGATGCAGAGCACACGTGTTTTTTAGAGCATAGTTTTTGGCACTATAAATTTTTTTATGTACATTGCATTTTAGAATGGTAGTGTTTTTTTATGCTGATTTAAAAACGTGGTAATTATACACCAGGCCCTTTTTTAAAAGGCTTTTTTTCTTTTTTTAATGTATGAAATGTAAATAATTATTTTGTAAATTTAATAATTTTTTAAGTGGTATTTTTCTTCATATTTTCTTGTTTTTATTTTTATTTTTATTTTAATGTTTTTGTATTGAGGCTTTTATTGTTTTGCATATTTAAAGAAGAATGTCGATATTTTGAATTTTCAATATTCTACATATTTATACATCGTTAATTAATTTTTCAATCCACAAGAAATATTTGTTTCTAAAAAACAATATTTTTTAACAATGGACATAAAAATGACCATTTTTAACATAAATATAACTAAAAAACTACACGTTTTGATAATTTTTTGCTACAACTGACATGCGAAAATCACAATTTTTATTCGAAAATTTTAACTAAAAATGGTTAAATAATAATTTTCTTTATGAATTTTATGTCAAAAAAATAATAATAATCACTTCTTTTTTTCAAAAAATAATGATTAACTAAAAAATTAATGCGAAAATCACATATTACAAATATTGAACGCATAACAACCTTAATTGAGTGTATATTCTTCTCATAAAATGTCAAAGTCAAAACATTACAAGTATAACTACTTAATATTTACAAAAAATGAGCTTGATTTCCAAGCATAACTTAAATTTAATCAACATTGTCACATAATCCAAACTCTTCGTCCTCTAGAGTTTCATCATTGTCTTCTTCCACAATATTTTCTATTTCCTTTTGCTCATTTTTGTCTTTTAACAGATCTTTGATGTCTGTGAATCTCCCAATGTATATCTTTCCAAACATCCCATGTAATGGTTGTTGGGGTTCCTTTGCCTTTTTTGCCACACGTGATTCACTAAAGTCCTCTTTCTTCAACCCAATTTCTTGCATTGCATCTAGAAGAAATTGAAGAGCATTAATTCTTTGTTGAATGAAATTGCACTGTATTGGATCTTTTTGAATTGCAATGTAATTTCTTCCTTTTTGAAGGCAACATGTTAGTGTTGTACCTAATTATCAAGCACAAAAGAAATGATAAAGTAAATTAGTACAATGACATATTAATTAAAAAATAACATATTGAAATTCAATTCCATATAATAAAACTTACCTGCGTCAAAAAATAAATCCAGAACCCAATCTCCTTCATTTGAACATATGTCTATAAGATAGTTAATCAATAATTGTGGTTTTTGATAAATGTTAACTATCTCTCCTTTTGCTTCTTTGTCTTCATATGTTAGTTTTCTCACAACAGCATCATAAGTTAGTATTTCACTATGACTCTTTCCGTCTACCCGATTAAAAATCATAGACATATAGCTATCATCTTTTGCCCAGCTATCAATATGAATGAACTCACAATCATTTATAAATAATTGATCTTCACGGTTAAGAAGATTTGACTTTTTCCTGTAACATGAAATAGTAAAAGTTCAATCAAATTGTACATAAATGAATTTTTCAATATTAATCCAATATACATTTTAAATGTCTTACCATGTAAGCTGCATCCTTGAATTTGTTTTCCCCTTGAAGCTTGACAATATCATTGTCAATTGTGTGTCTGAATGAAATTTCACAAATCTTCATAATGGTGATGACATGACTTCTACAAATCCCGCAACAACTTTACTAAGAGCTTGATAAGTATAAGGGTCACTATTATAGTCAATGTTTGGAATATTGAAACCATGGGGAATATCTGCAATTACTAGGGCATAATCCCTTTTAGGTATGAATTTAGCAATGTCTTCACGGTCACCTTGTATTACTTGATATTGAATAGTGTCTAGCCCATTCCAAATGAAATAAGTAAGAGTTGGATGAAGTTCAACATTCTTAATACGTTGCTTCCTCAGTGTTTCGATGTTTATTTTTTCAATAAAGGTTCTGAAGCTATCTGGTATTCCATTATCATCCTTCTTCATGTTTTGTAAAATAAACAAATATATGTGTATGTTATAAATTAAAAATAGTACACAGATGAATAAAAATGAATGTATAAATCAAGATACCTTTTTAAATGCAAGATAAAAAGCTTTTAATGTTGATATAGAACTTGAATCCAGATAGTTGCATACAACATCATCCCAGCTATCTTCATTCAACAATTTAACTATTTGTTCTTGAATTTTCATGTAAACTTTGTGACTACATAGATAAAGTAACAAAAAGTTAATATAATGATATGTATAACAAATACTACCAAGAACAACATGTTTTATTTAAGAGAAAATTATAATCTACAAATAAATAAAATAATTCAACAAACTTATTTTTGAAATTCCTCAGACATTTCCTCCAATGATAATTCCCCTAACCTCACATGAGATAATATTGTTTTGACAATTTTTTCATCTTTCACTCCTTGCATTGCTCTCCAAGGTGTGATAGTCATATCTTCTAGAAGCTGCTTCATTTTAGGACTTGATTTACTGCTGCTACATATCAATGGCTTAGACTTTTGACCTTCAAATTTTTAATGCCAATGTTTTCCCACATGCTAAAAATCTCATCAATCAACTCCCATACATCTCCAGTTCTAAATGCCAACTAGAAAATGTTATCTACACTTTTGAATAAATCACTAATTTTGTTGTTTTTTCCACCTTTTGAATTGGTTTTCTCTTCAATTTGATAGCCTATTTCCATACAGCATTCCTTTCGGAAATCTGTAGTAATATTTATCCTATCCCTTCCACATTTTTCTTCAAATTCACTATGAATAAATCTAACCCTTTGCATGAAAGTCATAGACATCCTATATTCATTATCTGAATTATGATCCTATGCCACTGACTTTGCTTCTATATCTGATAAACCAAAATAAATAATACATTTCATTGTTTCAAAACGTGGGTTATTAGGATATTCCTCCATCAATTATCTTTAAGCTTCTACAGAATGGTTACCCCCAAGCACATAATAATTGTATTCAAAACATTTTGACTTATCAAATGCTTCTTTGTTGGGAACTTGAAGTGGATCAACAAGAAGCACATAACTAACCACATGAACATATGGATTGTACCTCATCAATGTCTTCAAGTTGTGAACATGCAGATGATGTGGCTTTCTGACTTGATATTGACATTGTCCTTCACTTGCCTTATAGGTTTGTCTGACATTAAGCTAAAATGTGCGACCACCATCAATTAAGTTTCTCTTTGTCAAATTCTGTTGAATGGCATTTTTTTTTGTTTCGATAATGCCATCCTCTAAATCAGCTCCTGGTGTAATGATTTCTCTGCTTTCTTTTGAAGTTTCACTAGGTTCTTGACTACTGGTAATGACTACTTCAAAATCTTCAACTTTACTTTTCTTCGTCATAACATTCTCAACAGATTTATTCTTGGGCATTGTTACTTTTGATCTTTTACAGCTCTTTTCAGTTCCAATGTCATCTTTAGTAATGGCAACATATGCTTCACTATCAGTTTCAATTTCATCGTCCTCAAAAGTAACTTATCTACCGTTGCTAGATTTATCCACTAGAGGACTTTTTTTCTGATCCTTTGGATGTAGTTTTGTAGCATCATCAATTACTACATTTTGCTTGTTTTCCATATCTTCTTCTGACACTGAGTAAAAACTGCTAACAACTTTCATAATATCATGCTCTATGAAATGAATGCCTTCCAACCTAATTGAACAACTTTCAACAAAATTCTGCCAAACAAAATATCATATGTCAATAAAAACAAAGTTAAAAAAATATAGCGAGACACTTTCAAGAACGCAAAATACAAACATAAATAACAATACCTACGATGTTTTGTTTCATCTCATTTCCGATTTGTTTACACAACATTGTAGATACCACTCTCATGTCATACAATGAATATGATAGTCGATATTTAATCCTTTCATGTGACTTGGGAGCTTCTGTATGTATGTAAACAACTTTAGTGTTCAGTACCGAACACATATTTATGACTCTTCCCATCACCTCATAAATTCCATTATCATTCGGTATATCAATATATAAATATATATTCACATTTTGGCTTTCTCTTTCTTTCACATACTAGATTCTTGATGGAAATTTCACCTCTTTTGAATTCTTTTAGTGTGAAATCATCTTTTTATCATTTGAGGCACTTGAAAGATTTGTAGCCATAAGCTCAGGTGGAGTTCGTTCACCAATGTTTTTTGAATATGCGCCTTTAAGAGTCTATGGTCCACAAATATTTATAGAAATCTTCTTTGATTCCATTTTCCTGAAAAATAGAAACACATAAATCAGTAAATAACGAAAACATATTAACTTAAATTAACAACGAAAATATATCATAAATTTTTAATTTGTATAATCAGATAATTGAAATTAAAAAAATATTAACACTAAGAAAATCACCTGCCACCCTGCGGGTAGGCGGGCCACCAGGGTGGCGCGGGGGGAGGCTGTGGCAACAACTTCTACCATTTCTCCCCACATTGATCTCCTTCTCTGTCTTCAATCTACCCTCAAGGGGGAGGCTGAGGGGTAGATTGAAGATGGAGAATGAGATTAATGGGGTGAGAAATGGTACGAGTTGTTGCCACATCCTCCCCCCGTGCCACACTGGTACCCCACTCACCTGCATGGAGGCCGCCAGGGTTGTGCGGGGGTCTGCCATAGCCTTCCCCATATGCCACCCAGGCGGCCTGCCGAGCAGGGTGTCATTAGGGGGGTTGCAGCAACAACTTCTACCATTTCTCCTGATATTGATCTCCTTCTCCATCTTAAATCTACCCTTAGCGTCCTAGCCACCTCGGGTGGACAGGCGAGCCGTCGGGGTGGTGCGGGGTGAGGGGCGGCACCCCACCCCACCCCACCCGAGGATCGGCCACCCGCCCGCCTGCCCACCCACCCGCTTGCCCACCTCAGGTGGGCGGGCGGGCCACCGGGGTGGTGCGGGGTGGGGTGTTGCCCTCACCCTGTGCCACACCAGTGCCCACCCACCTGCCCACCCACCGCCCACCCGGCACGCACCCACCCACCCTCCCTCTCGCCCGCCCACCTGCCCACCCACCCGGCCGCCCCCCTTCCCGCTAACCCGCCCACCCACCCAATCGGTGCCCACACGCCAACGCGACCAACTGGCACCAACTCGCCCATCCGCCCACCTGGTGCTCGGCCACCCGTCTGCCCGCCCACCCGCCTGCCTGCCCACTATTGCACTAAAAGTTGTCACCTTGACATTCTGCAATCTGCGTCAGTCCATTACCACTCATACTTTCGTCTTTTGCAAGTCTTAAGCCTCAGTTCCTCATATCAAGCTTTGAAAATAAGAGAAAGCCCTCAAAAGTCTCTAAAACTCTAGTTTCACACTTTCTCTTAGCATTACTTGTGGTCCCGCACCTAAAGGTCATGTCCCCTATGCATCTGACCACTTTGTGTGTGTGTTATGGGTGTGGACCCCTGTAAATGTAAAAAAGGCGCAAGTATATTCTTAAAAACTCACTTTTAGTCATTTCTAGAAGCTTCTAGAAGGAATCTTGAGGTGGCAAGTTCGCTCCCTTAAGGTTCATGCATCCCATACCTTAAGGAGCTAACCCCTTGATGTGAGGAGCTTATCCCTTTGAAGGAGGACTCTATCCCTTCATAGGTGGACCTGTAACCTCCTTCCTTTGCACTATAAAATGAAGCATTAGGTTGGTTACTTGGGAGGTTGAAAGCTGAATATTTTTGAGGTGAAATGCTACTGGAACTTAGTCTTCCTAATTGAGCTTATGTGAGCAGAGATTACATACCTCTTTGATCTCATTTGGAAGAGTGTGAGGTTTTTCAAAGTAAAGGAGATTCTTGTTTTGGACCCTGGGAAGAGCTTGTACAACATCGAGGCACCAAAGGTTGTAAAGTTCTTCTATTTCAAAGTTAATACAAATAAGTTTATTTTTCTCAATAAGCTGTGTTTTATGGTTTATTTTATGGATTCCTTGATCACCATAATGAACATGATTTATGATATTAGCTATGCAGGTGTTATTTGATGTGTGCTTGTTTGTGATTGTAGGTTCTCAAAAGGAAACTCTTTCGGACGGTTGAAGGATGGCTGCTACAAACTAGCAGACTTAAGGTAGGGTCGAAACACCCCTATACTTTTTATTAAGGAATCGCAATATGTTTAGAGAAAGATAGATTTGCTTGTCCTGTTTACTGCTAGATATCTTTTAATACTAGGGAGATCGGCCTTGTTCGCAAGATCGATTTATCTAGCCAACACCCACCCACCCACCTGTTGTCCCGCCCGCTCACCGTCCCACCCGCCCACTTGCCCACCTGCCCAACTAGTGCCAACATGCCCATCCGCCCACTCGGCGCCCACCCATCCGCTCGGCCACCCACCCACCTGCTCGCCCTCCGGCCACCGCCCAACTACCCGCATGGTGCCCACCCAGCCACCAACCCGACGCTGACCCGCCGCCCACTCCCCTGCCCACCCGCCCACCCGCCGCCCACCCGCCCGCCCGCTCGCCCAGTGCCCACCTCGAGGTGGCGCAGGGTGGGAGTGCCTAGCTTTACTAGGACCACCATGCTCATGATGGACGTATTGGTTAATTTGTCTCACAAAAAGTATTAAAAAAAAAAAAACTACTTCATTAAACTAATTTAATATGAAAATTTTCAAGGAAAAAAATTTAACTAACCTTTCAATTGCGAGAATTCTTCATTGAATATGTTGTTGATAATAATGTAGCTGCTCCACAAATTCGCTCCATGTTTTTCAACGAACCTCAGAAAACCTTTATATAATGTAAGTAATAGTGAGAATGGAATTTAGTATATAGGTGAAATTATGGAGATGTTTTACCATACGGTGAATGCAAGATTAATTTGTTTTAAAAAAATTTAATGTGTTAATTTTTTTATGGCGATGAAGGAAATATGATAAAGCGAATATTATGGAATTGTTTTACAGTGGGGTGAATGTGGAATTAATTTGTTTCAGAATGTATTATAAAATTAAAAAAGACATTCAATTGTTTAGTAAATATTATATACTTTCACTATTGAAATAATTTAGGTAGAAGTTGTAGTTTACAATTTTAACTTTAATGATTTATTTCATAAAAAAATTTAGTTTACATTTTTCATTAAATTGTAGAATAAAATAATGAAGAGAAATAAATCTCACAAACTTTTAGGAGGGAAATATTTTCGCGAAACTTTTTTTTGGGGGGGGGGGGGGGGAATTTTTGGAAGGAAAATTTCATTCTCTAAGCTATATAATATCTTTAGGAGACTCTCCATTTGTATCATTCAACATCTTCTATTGGAAAGGGATGGTTTGTCCTGATAGTGAAGTTTCAATTTATACAACACCAACATCTTCATCACGTAACAAATCTATTCATATGGATGAATATAGCAGGAATTCTTCCACTATTAATAGAAAGTCAATTCTTCCACTTAGTCCTGATCCTAAGGACTATGAGAGCAACATTGATGAAAGAGGGGATGGAGAATTTCAAATAAATAAAGAGTCACAGATTCCACTTAGTCCGAATTCGAAGGACTATGAAAGAAGCAATGATGTTGAGCTTGATGACAAATTGCAAAAGAATGGAGTGTCACGATATCCACTTAGTCCTAATTCTATGGACTATGAGAGCAACAATGATGAAGAGCATGATGGTGAAGTTCAAAAGAATGGAGTTTCATGGTGTCCACTTAGTCCTAATTCTAAGGACTATGAGAGCAACAATGTTGAAGAGCATGATGATGAATTTCAAAAGAATGGAATGTCACGGTGTCCACTTAGTCCTAATTCTAAGGACTATGAGAGTAGCAGTGATGAAGAGCGTGATAACGAATTTCAAAAGAATGGAGTGTCAAAGTGTCCACTTAGTCCTAATTCTAAGGACTGTGAGGGCAGTAGTGATGAAGAGCATGATGATGAATTTCAAAAGTATGGAGTGTCACGGTGTCGAGTTAGTCCTAATTCTAAGGACTATGAGACCAGCAGTGATAAAAAGCGGGATGATGAATTTCAAAAGAATGGAGTGTCACGGTGTCCACTTAGTCCTAATTCTAAGGACTATGAGAGTAACAATGACAAAGACTATGATGATGAATTTCAAAAGAATGGAGTGTCACAATGTCCTCTTAGTCCTAATTCTAAGAACTATGAGAGCAACAGTGATGAAGGACATGATGATGTACTTAGTCCTAATTCTAATGAGTATAAAGGTAGCAGTGGCAAAGGAAAAGTTGTAGCATTTTCAGTAAGTAAACAGTCACATTTTTTATGTAGTCCTAATTCTATGGACTATGAGAGCAGCACTGAAAATGCACATGAGGAAGAATATCCAATAAACATCGAGTCAAATTTTCCATTGAGTCTAAATTCTAAGGACTATGACAGTAGCAATGAAGAAGGGGAAGATGAAGAATATCCTCCAAGTCAGTATTTGAAAATCACAGCTGATCATAGTGTGGATAACATTCCTCTTAATGATGATGAAAATCCTTATACAAATGATGATCCAATGATGGAGATGTTGCCAAGAAATATTGTATCGAGGAGTAGGAGCAGACCTTTTCATATCAATGCAAGATGTTCTAGTTATACAAGGGGTAGAGCAGAATGTCTGATGAGAAGAAGTTCTATCAGTTCACTCATTTCAAGTGAATCTTGCCAAAAAGATTGCTTGAAACATATGGATTTCAAATTTGCATTAGAGAGCAGGAAGAGATATTTGTCAATGAATAAAAGAATGTAAAATTCATATTTAGTTTGGTGCATGCAATCTACATTGTCAGGTTATGATTATCATATTAGGACTTTATTTATCTGTAGAAAAGCTTTCAAAATGTTTCATTCGATTGGGAATTTTCGTCTCTCGAGAATTCATGAAAAATTGGAAAAGGATCCCACATTTTATTCGGAAGTACATCATAAAAGATATTTTGGGCCATTTTCAAATATTGCAATGTCATGGATGAAAGATTTCTTTTCAAAGCATGGAGAGTGTAGGCCAAATAGAGAGACAATACATATTCCAGATAATTTTTCAAGACGAGAAATCTACAACTTATATAAAGAATATGCAGAAGGTGCTGAAGGACATGGCCGGTTTATTACATATCGATATTTTGTGAAGGTATGGAAGAAAGAATTCAACAATGTCCATATTCCTAAGAAGACAAGGATGGGGATTTGCAGTACATTTGCTTCTCTTAAATAAAAAAGAGACAAATGTGAAGGGTTAGAAAGAGGTAAGCATTCATAACTTTAACTTTTAAAATTGTATAGTCATCAAGTATGAAAACATATTTCTTAAGGGCTTTCTTTTATGTTGCATAGATTCAATCATCAAAGAACTGTAGGAGCATCATGAACAAAAAACAAATGAAAGGAAAAAGTTGTACAAGCATCAAAAGAAGTGTTATGATAATCTGAATAAATATTTGGGTTTGATAATTGATGGTATGGACCAGAAGAAAACACTTTTACCACATTTTGTTCGCACACCCAAAAATTTACAGGAGGAAAATTTTATTCAGTATCACTTGGTCAGTTGTATGGTCTTCATGGGAAAATGTTTCCAAGGGTGTACTTCACAGCTCCAAATATTCATAATGATGCAAATCTGACCATAGCCATAATTTATGATGTGCTTTCTCATTGGTCTGGTAATCTTCCTGAAGTTTTGTATCTACAATTAGACGACACTTGCCATGAAAACAAAAATCAGGTTGTTTTTGGATATCTAAACATGCTTGTTGAATTGAGAATTTTTCAGAAGGTAAAGGTTGGTTTCCTTCTTGTTGGACACACTCATGACCATATTGATCAGATGTTCAGTCGTTTTTCAGTCACATTGAGGAGGAAGGTAGTTGGGAGCTTGCCATCATTAATTAAATGTATTAAGAAATCATACATGCCAGAGCCTACTTTTGATGTGTTGGAAGAAACTGTTGACATGCGAAGGTTTATTCTGGGATCATATGGTGAGGGGAAATGCATTGAAAAACTTAATGGCATTAGCTTCCAACATCAATTTCGTATCAAAAAAATTGATGCTAAAACACTAATATGGGGCAAGAAGTATTCAACTACTGTAGAATGGGCACCGTCATCAGGTTTGCAATTTTTGAAGTTCATTCCAGATCATCCAATATTTGCATCAAAAATATTGTTATTACAATCAATTGGTGAAGTTCATAATGCACGCAGACAAAATAGAGATATAAATTATTCTGATTGCCTAGAAGAAATTAAAAAATGTATTAGATATACATATGAGTACTTTGACATTGCTGATTCATTTTGGTGGGAGTCATTTTTCAATAATCAAAGTGATGTCATTTCAACTACAACAAATGAAGATATACCTTTGAAAAATCCATTTATTTGGCCACAAAATGTGTCGAATGAACATGAGGAAATAAACATTGTTGAACAACAACAATGTCAAGGTATTATTAATTCTTCACGGGTAGAGGAAAGAGAGATGTATATTGGTTCCAGAAGATCTCATGACCAACGTGAAGCCATGGAAGTCCTTCATAAGGGTTCAGTATAGGATATTAAGGAGGGTTGCATGATCGCAGTGCTAGCAGATGGAGATCCCAATGGATATCCATTATGGGTTGCTAAAGTTATAAAGGTATTTACAGAAAATGAGGATGTTACAAGTGTTGAAGTACATTGGTATGCCACAAATACACACCCATTCAATGGTGTGTATAAGCCAGAGATCGTTGACAAAAAAATGGCGGAAAGAAAAAAAGAAAGAGTACAAATATAAATTGTCGCCGCACAGACATATTAAAATTGGAGGATGTTGACATACTTGTTTATGACTTCAATTTAACAAAAAGAGGAACTCTTCGCTTCAAGACGATAGAGATTCTAAAAAGGTTGTTACCACAAGGAACAGTGTTGAGATGGGAGTCTACTGAAACCAGTCATAGATCTAGCAGAATTTTGAAACTTGAAATGGTGAGCATGCATGTGGACTCAGATGGGGCACTAATTTGATGAAAGAGAAGAATATGGAACATCTTCATCAGCATCCAGTCACTCATCTGAAGATGTGAATTCTGATAGTGTGCATGAAAATATGAGTGATTTTGAATAATTGTTTAAGACAGTTTATATAACTGATGTATGCATCGTATCTTGAAATAAAATTTTTGATTTCCATATGGTGTTAAATGAGAAGTTATGAGTCATTTTTATGTTGTTGGATTATATGTCTAAATTATGATAATTTTTATTGTTTAGAATATCTACAATGAAACATTAAATTAGAGATATAATGTATGTTTCATTCAATATACAAATAATGACTTTTGAATTCATTTAGTGATGTAATTTGTTCATAATGTCATGGTTTTTTTATTTTATGGTTGAAAAAATTTCAATTTCTTTCGTATCTAGCATGTTATGGTTGAGAACATGTTGAATGTATACTTAGGAAAGAAAAATGTTTTTCTACCAAAAACATAAGTGTGTTTTTTCCCTAATAAACAACTTTGTTATCCACACTAAACATTTGTCTTTACTAGCATTTTTTTAAAATTTTGAAGATTGACCCTTAAAAAAAATCATCATTCCAGTATCATCGCTTTTTCATTTTCAAGCTGCATTTTGCACGAAAATTTCGTTTTCACTGCCATTTTTAAAACATGTTCAAAATTGTCCCTAAAAAAAAACCATCGTTCCAGTATACACACTTTTCATTTTTAGCACTGTTTTTGATGTTTTTTCGGCGTTTTTTGGCCAGAGTTCCCATTTTGGGTTTATAGTTCCCATTTCAAAATTCACATTGTTCAAAACAATGAAACCATTGTAGAGGATAAAAATGACATTAGAAGGGCTATCATGTTGTATCCTTGGGATGAGGTTAGCTACCAAATAATCAAATACATTTCCTATGAGGGGAGTTACAACTTTGTCTATGGTTATCACTTTAGAATCCTTCATGAATTAAGGTATGGCATGGACACTCTAGCACCTCAGAAGCTCAACATCCCCTACTTCCTCTTGCAGTCCCTCATTGACTCCAGCACTAAGGCTCAAGTAGGGAATTTAGAGCAGCTAGTTCACCATGGGTTAATCAAAATTTTAGTGGAAGAAGCCCTCCATACATTTACACTCCCTATAGCATGGGAAGTCTTCCAAAACATGACAGCTGAGGATGATATAAAGGCTCTAACCTATGATGTCAGTCCTACTGGCAGTGAGGAGGAAAAGCAGTAAGGGGGAGAAGGTGAAGCCATTGGTGGCTTAGCAGAACAAGAGAGGAAGGAGGAGAAAGCTAAGAGAGAGGAGGAGAAAGCTGAAGAAACAGAGTAGGAAGAAACAAAGAAAACAGAGACAGAAAAAGAGATAGAAGGAAGAGAAAAAGAGGTAGAAAAGGCAGAACAAGGAGAAGGGTCCCCTAAGACTTTGGAAAGGGAGGCAACAGCTACCCTTGCTACCCTCAGTACACCAATCAAGCCAATGTAAAAGAGGAAAAGGCAAGCCTCCATGTATTTTAGGGCTAGGAAGAGCACAAGAATTAAAATAGGCAAACCTCAGCCCTCTTCAAAAGTGCCAATTACAATTGAAGATTCACCCTCTACCAAAGGAAAAGAATCTCCTTCCAAGGCACCTATCACATATTAAAGGGTGACTCCTAGATCTTCCACATGGGAGGAAAAGGTAGTACTACAGGACCCAAAAGCAGTCCTATAGGAGGATCAGACAGTTTTACAGGAGACATTATCGAAACTACAGGAGACCCAACAACTTGAGAAAAGAATAGAAGAACAGCCATAGGGGAAGGAGGAAGAACCAGAGATACAAGAACCTGATCCCCAACCTAGTCTGGCTTCCTATTACAATCTGCTTGAGGGAGGAAGGATAATTCCACAAAAGTTTGCAATTCCACTATTCTTTGAATTAGAGAAAGAGAGAATAAGAGCACATAGATGGATGCAAATAGCCAAATCCAAGGGAGTTGAGGATGTTGGCCATATGGAAAACAAACTTAGAAAAATGGGCAGAGAGTTGAGTGATATCAGAAATAGTGAAGCAATTACAAGGAGCCACCTTGAAACTGAAGATGAATTGTTAAGGAGGCAACTGCAAGAGAAGGAGACTCAGTTGGCATGCATGGCCATCTTATCCATGGAGGCATTGCAATGTATAACACCAACAAAATCCTATGGCCTATATCTCAAGGACCAATGGTTACAAGTCCAGATAAAGACTTTGGCACAAAGAGGCACCATGCCCTTCCAGGATTACAGGCAGTTTATGGATCTGTGCGACTAAAGCACATCAGAGGATAAGACACAAATGGAAAAATTCTACCTACATAACATGGCCCTCATAGACATGAATGTGTGTGACCCTAATGTGAGGCTAGGGGACATGCAAGTAATGGCCATGGCCTCATGGATGAACCATGAAGAGTTGAGGGCAATAGAAATGAGAAGATTGATGATAAAAGAGTAGAAAGAGCCATTAATGATAAGAACTAAGCCATCAGATCCCATGACACTCATCAACACACACAAGCCAGATTGCCCCTAGATATATAAGTGACTAGGCACAAGCCATTGCACACTTTGAGGATCTGCAAAGGATACTTGGGGATGACTATGTGCATGCATGCTTGAGGAGATGGAACACCTTACCACATAGTTTACGGATTAGGTAATATCATTCCGCCATGAGGATGAAGGGGGCATTAAGAAGAGCGCCAATGTACAAGCGCTCTATGCAGAGGCTGAAGGTCAACTGGATTGGCCTCAAACTGAGTCCCTAACTGCTGTTAGGCATGCTAGAAGGTAGAAGAGAAGAAGAAGAGGAGGAGCAGTGGGAAGAGATAGATAGGAAGGTAGGATTCTATAACAAGGAAGAGAAGACTACATCAGAGGCTTGGGATGCTAGGGAGGCCACCAAGGCCATAAAAGATGAGGAGATGGACTAAGTTGCTCAAAGGATGAGCAACACTTTCAGTAGGGGGGTGATGATGAGCCTCATAAATGGGTAATTATATGGGCTCATTTTACCTCCTAACCTAGTCAAACCAACCATTCTATTAGCTTATTACATGATTTTTCTAATTATATTGATGCTTCTAGAGTAAGTTGAGTTAGTTATTGTGCCATGTGGTCTAATGTGTATTTAATGCAGATGATTGATGATTTTCGAAGTCAAAGTCAAGGATCCAGTGGAAAAATGGCAGAAATAGCTCAAAGTGGACAGAGGAGAGGACTTATAGGAGGGAATCCCCCTTATTTATTAGTCCTCACTTCAAATTCCCCTTCATTCAGCTCGAAGTACAAGCAACCGAATCATGCACTAGGAGGCAGCCCAGCAAGTGAAGGATGATTGATGATTATATCGAGTTTTGGGAGCCAATCCTCCCTGATTTTAAGGAAGTTGTTGGTAGCTTCATTTGTATAAGTAGAGAGGCCTAGGGTGTCACTAGGGTTGGATTTTTGTTGGAATTTTTCTTATGTAAACTCTGCTCAACTTCGAGCTTATTATTTTGTAACAGTTTCATTTAATCTTGCTATTTTTTGGGAAATAAAGATGGAATCCTTTTTGAGTTAGCACTGAGTTACCTCGGAGGGCTGAAGCTCTTGGGTTAGGGCCCAATCCAAGCAACCAAGCTCCTCTTTACTTGTATTTGTATGTTTTATTTCAGTTATAGATTAGGTTGCTGTTAGATGTATTTCTTTTATGGTTAAGAATAGGTTGTTTTTGATGATTCAGTAGTTTGCTTCCATTTGTGCTTTTTATAGCAGGTTAAGCAGTGATAAAGAAAATATTCAAAAGGCTATCAAAAGTTCCTTGGCCTCTCTTCCTCCCTTTGGGACCATGATTTGAGGCAAAGACCCTCTTGCTGCCCCAAAAACACAGATTTTCCTCATTCATAGGACTTCTAGTGTTTGCAACTTTTTAGTAGGTTAATAGTCCAATTTTGCCTTGCTTCAAATATTCTTTATCATGCTCACTTCTTTATTTTCAATGGTCTTCTTTCATGATTTCCTTTCCTACAATATTTCTCAGCATTTCCTTTCATACATCATAGTTTAGACACTTTTTATGCAAAACTCTATTTTTCCTCAATGCATTCATCTCACTTGTTGCTTGATTTCCTGGGTTGACTGTCAATTTCTATGCAGCAGATCTCTTCCAGCAGTATTCTAGCATATCAGTGATCACACCCTCCATCTAATCCATGCCCTATTGGTATTTGAAACCTCACCTCAATTCTGCCTTACTTTCCTGCATTTTTCCTAGGACTTCTTCCTCTCTCCTTGAGAAAATCCACTTATCTTTCACTCTCCTAGTGGTTCATGGTAGACCATAGGTGCCCTAACACCTCATTCCAACCTTCATCCACCTTTTTCACCCACTCTCACACCCTCAAAACAGTGAAAACCACTCTCGGCCTCCTCTTGTAGGCCTCCTGTAGGATGTTGTTTTTCCTCTTGTAGATTTCCTATGTCCTTCTGTAGAATTTCCTATAGGATTTCTTTTGAAGGCTGAGTGTGGAAAATGCCTCCAGAAGGCCACCTGAGACCTCCTAGGACCCATCGACACCATCCTACATCCTCTCAAGTACCAAAACCGCCCTCCAACACCACCTATTCACTGCCACACTCACACACAATAAATTACATACATGTCAAATTCACATAAAAATACATAAAAATCCAAAAAGATGTTTTTTGCTTATTTACATCTAGAAATAGCTTAGGTAGATGTTGTTTACTTCTTTCAGTAGGTAATGGCATTCCTTTCATGGTTTTCATAGTGCTTTATGCAAAAGTAGGATTAGTTGGTTAATTAGGGTTTATTGGGTTTGCTTTACATTTCAGTCTTTCTCCTTTTTGTAGTTAGAGTAGCATCTATAGAGTAATCTTTCTCTCTTTTAATCACATATAGAGCTTCTTCTGGAATCCATAGAAGTTGGCTTGAACTCGTAGTGATCATGCGCTGGCTGACCAAGTGACAACCTACAATAAGATCTAGTACTTGTGCATATAACACCGACGCTTCCAAGTTTGTTACGAACTATTGGGTTGATAAGAGTAAGGTAGACAACCCAGGAGTTGCAGCACTATTGCTGCAATACTGGTACTCACCATATATGTCACCCAAGACCAAAATATACCATTCGGAGAGAAATAATAAGTAAAATCTACAATTGAATGTACACTTCTTAAACCATATATGGAATTATGTTTAAGCTATGAGTTTTACCCATATATATTAATGCAGAGATTAACTTGTTTTTAAAAGGGTAAATCAACCTAGCTGGTATCTAGTCTTCAATAGCTATTAGGAGTGCTAGTATTTCTCAGTTTGATGAGCTGAGTGAACCTCTACTCTTCAGGTTTCTTTGTGAATGATGCAAACAAATGCAAACACTTTTACATCCATAAAGAATATCCAAATGTTACATCTATAGAACTCTTTTCCAAACTCCAAGACATTAAGAAAAAGTAGAAGGAATTCAGAATATGATAGAAAAATCCTTAGATGAGATGCACGGCAAAGGATCCAAAGGCCCAAAGAGAGTCAAATCAGAGCATTTGAAATTCAGCACAACTCTAGTAGAAATTCTTGTCCCTGTGGATTCTATTGAAATTTGCTGCATTTGGTACCTCATTGGTAAACATATGCCTCATTGCAGGAATCTATGAACACACAGGAAGGGAATTTGGTACCTGAAATTTTTAAATAAATATATGCAAAGAGTAAAAAAATAGAGCTAAGAACGAACTCTAAAGGAACAAATTACAACGAACTGAGCTCTGGAAAAATACAAGTTAACAAAAACGACTGTAGAAAATGGTGTTTCCCATGTTGTTGTGTTTCTTGTGCATTTTTTCTTGGGAATGGTGTCTACTGTCCTATTTCCGGTAACACAGAGTATGACAAATGACTTAAATAAGATTACGTTGGAGACATTAGTAATTAATGACTGTAGCGAGACTGAATTGAACTCAAGATAATTGGACTAAACTAAAAAAGGCTGTGACAATTGGATGCACAATTATGACACGTGCAATGGGTTGGAGTTAGATTCTCCAATACTCCCCCTGAATTTCAACCACAAAATAATTTAAACTAACATATCTGTTGGTCTATGTTTCAACTAGGCTTACAATTTAAAATTTTGAGAACATCTGGATTTTTTTTTCTTCTAGATCCTATAACATCTAAATTGTTTCAATTTTTTCTTTTTGTTGTATCATTTAAATGTCATTTTATTCCTTTGCTGGCACAACTCCTCTATTGTTCCAGGTTGTCTAAGCATGCCTTGAACATCTTCAAAAATTAGTTTGTATGTAGACTGCTACCACAGGTCATCTTTTGTAGTGTGTTTTTCATATCAATCTACTACAACATAAGCTTATAATACAATTTCATCTCTTTACGACTCCAATGCATGAAAATTTCATTAAGGCTTTCATCATCCATGATGTTTTCAAAGTTCATTGTTGCAACTCTAGGCATAACTCATCTACACATGGTGTTGTAAGCCATGTTTAAAGGAAAATTAATTATTCTTCCTAATTGCCATGTTTACAAGCACATTGGAAATCAATGGTAAGTGCAAAAAAATCTATAGAACCACATTGGTTTTGTTCCTTCTACTCTGTAATGAGTTTTTTCCTATTGTGCTTCCTTCTTTGCCTTTGCTTCTGTCTCTGTCTCTTTGAATTTTTTACTAACTTGTGTTGTTGCAAATAGGTTGTCTTCCACTTGGCTTTCAAACTCAAGTGGGCTTCTCTCACTGAATAACATGATGTCGATATGATGTTTATGTTGCATCATCCGCAACCATTCATCATTAGCCAATAATTCTTCATCAAATTTTACATCAACAATATTAATTGATGGATTCACTCTAGCATTAACTGCTCGAATGAAATCTTCACTTCAAACACTCTTACTTGGGTCACCAAACTGTCATGAGCAATTTTTGTGGCTGGAATCACCAAATTGTCATCTACTTGTGCCTTTGCACAATGGGATTTAACAAACTCTTCATCTTCAACTAGATTACTCCCCTTACACCAAAAATATTCTCAAGGGTATCCCAGGCCTCTTTTGTTGTCTTTGCATTTGTTATGTGAGGTAGAATGTTGTCATCTACAAATTATTTTATGCACTTTAATGCGAAGGCATTATTTTTCCTCTTCACTTCCAATTTTGTAAAAATATCTTCATACATCTCTAGCTGGTGCTTCGTCTTTCTTAGCCTCTTATCTTTTCCCATTTATTAAGCATTGACTTACTATAGCTTAGCAAGAAAATGTACTTACAAATATAGCGATTGTCTCAAACAAAAACATCTTTGCAATAAATTATCTACTCAAATTTGAAAAAAAACCATAAATCTACAAATACTTTTACAAGCCTTTTTAGAACACCTTACAAATCCTTTGATTTTAATTTTTATTTTAAATAACAATCTTTAACCACACTTAAACAAAACCTTACACCTTTTACATGAATATTCTCTTTTGAAGACTCTATCAACAAATCCCTTTGAATGGAAAACAACACTTTAATACGAGGGAAGTCTCTTTTTAAGAAAAAGAATATAAGCTCTTTTGAAAAATCACATAACCCCTCATAAAATATTTTTAAAATATCTCATGAAAGTGGAGTTCTTAAATGAATGACATAAGCCCAATTAAAACATTTTCTGCACAATTTTGGGCACTATATCGACCATCCTCAAGTCGATTGCAGATTCCCGGAATATTCTGGGATCTGACGGACATGGGCGCGGTCAATTTTTTGACCGCGCCCATGTCCGTTGGATCCCAGAATATTCTGGGAATCTGCAATCAACTTAAGCTCACTGCACTATATCTATCTCAATGTACTGTGTGCACCAATTGTAATTGTTTTTACAATTCAGTAAGTTTTAGATTTTTTTGTGCATTTTTATTTTTGTGAGTGAGACACTGACACATTTGGCTCTTTTCATAGGTATGAAACAACCACGCTTCTTTTTCTTCACAAGTGTGAAATTCATGTTGTTTTTACACTTTTTGTTTGGCCTCCAGTCTCTCGTCTATGAACTCTGATGACATGTTTCTCTCTCTTGAGTTTTATGTTATCCAATGCTCTGATACTATGACAAAGAAGGAAAATAAATGTGGAGCAGAGATTTCTCTTCTCAGTTTTATGAATCAATTAAATATGATTACATTGAAGACATCAGTGATAAATGACTTCAGCGAGACTGAACATAACTCAAGGTAGCTAGACTAAACTAAAACAGACTTACATTTGGATGAATAATTGTAACACCTAGCAGGTGGTTTGAATTAGGTTCTCCAATAGGGATCCTCTAAACGTTCTATCACTAAGAAAGGCCCACGCCAAGGCAGTTGAAACCCACGAAATATTATAACCTTCAAAACCTCCTAATACCGGAAAACCTATTCATTGAGTTCCATAAACTTATCATAACCCATAATATCTTTTGAAGCCAATTAGTTCCAGAGAAATCTAAAGAGATGGGGAGAGGGCTTTTCTAGGTCTCGGAGCTTGTCATACTTTATGGAAATTAAGATCACTTTTATTAAGTTCCGTAAACTTAATCTGACCGACCCATAAGATCTTTGAAGGTAATTAATAAGAGTAATCTAAAAAGATGGGAAAAACTTGATCTGACTGACCCATAAGATCTTTGAAGGTAATTAATAGAAGTAATCTAAAAAGATGAGAAAAGCTCCATGCCGCCACAAACCTAATGTGAAGAAAATACCATGGTCTCCAAAAAAAACAAAATTAAACTCAGAAAATACTAAAAAAAAAAAAAACACCTATATAAAAAGTTAGATTTTTTGATGACTCAATGAACTACTTCCAAACTTCACTTTCTACATATATAAATAATATCTGAATTAATAAATCCAAAACAATCCTACACAATGTTTAAAAGGAATTTTGCATGGTAAAAATTACATGCTTTAAATCATCCACAAGTGTTTACATGTCTCAACACAAAAGAATCGTGCTCTCAACTTTTAAAAATAATTCCAATAACAAAAACTACATTTACATGCTCGTTGAAAAAATAAAAATTCCATAATTTATGGGGAAAATGTAAACTAATATTTCCAAATGAACGAGGTCAAAAACATTCAAACTAACTTTGAAAATTCCTAAATACAAGATATAGATGAAAATGGTTAGCAAATCACCAATTCAAAATCTACCTTAAAAATCACATTATATTTAAATAGACGTACTAAAAAACCAATCCCCAAAAAAATTATTTTGGATCAGTGGGGTCGAAAGTCCACGATGTCGTAATAGTTTTTAATTAATATTAAGTGAATAAATAGATTTTTTTATTTTAGTTAAACATCGAGTTATTTCGATTGTTAGGATGTTCACATCTTTGAAAAACATTTTATATTCTTTGTATGAGCGTCTTGAAAGGTATTTCTTTTTTTAAGCTAAACATTATGATTATGGGCTTAAAAAAAAAATCAAATATTTTCTTGTTTTTGTTTAACTAAACTAGTATTAGTTGAAATAGTTTTTAGATAGATGGAAGGGTTAAACTTAGAAAAGTAATGTTTTCTATACTAAAAGACATCAAAATAACTATAAAGTCATTTTAATAGATCTTAAAACAACTACAAACAAAATTATTTGAAAGGGTATGATCATAATATAGACTAAGAAGGCACTTTTAGGGTGTGGTGGCTCGAACCAAGACCAATAACCACATTTTCTTTAATCTAAGCTAGTTGAGCATCTAGGTTCTTGAGGATAAGTTGGATATCATACAGAACCAAGATATATCATCCTTGGCATCATTCCTATATAGCAGGACTTTGCTTAGGAGATACTCCATATGGTAGAATAAATCAATCATGTAATGATATTGATTTTTGCAGCCATGGGTGTACCCTGAGTGAGGGATCTAGTACATGAGTACCAAAATCACTTTTGTGCTACAAATAGGCCTTCTACCTAACAACCTCATCCTCTGAATCCGCCTGCTAACCAACAACCTCATCCTTTGATGCATGTAATTCTTCTTAAAATTCCTAAGGGCTCTATTGATGGTAAATTTGAGTCGCTATCTGATCTAGGTGGATATTGGTGGCCAATCGCCAAGTCCACTTGGACCCCCACCATTGTTTCTTTCAACTTTTCATTTTCCTTAATTATAGCATAGTTTACTACTTTTAGCAGTTTTTCGCATCCTAAAATTCCAGAGCCATTTTGAGGACCTAAACAATGTTTTTTGGGAAAACTGGGAGCAACATGGGTCCATGGACCGATGTTGGTCTTGCCAAAGTTGTAATTCTTGGATATATCTTTCTAACGAGATATTGTACGCGTCAAACGGAGATCGTATGCCAAATTTATGACCCTGGGAAGTTGATGTACCAATTTACTCAAACGGGGCCCACAGTTTGGCGTTTCATCTTCTAGGGTTAGGTTTTTGGATGTTTAGGGTTTTCTATTGTTTCTCAATAATAAATAGGCCTTCGAGCCTCATTGTAACACAGTTCAGAGGCATGTAGGCACCACATCTCTTCTCAGAGATGTTAGGATATTCCGACACATAGGCAATAGTTAAGTTCAACTTGGTCTAGTATAGAGTTAGGTATAGAGTTAGGTAAAGTGTGTTTCTTTACCATTGTACATTTTGTAACTAACAATCCGACGGTCACGATATGTAGTGATCCAACGGTTCACTTTCTCCTCGGTATTACCGACACTTGATCCGTGGCTTGACACCCGATTGGTCCATGAGTTCTATTTAAAGCGCATGGAGGGTCATTGTTCGGGTAATCTGTGCATGAGAGAAGCTTATGTAAATTTTCATTCTTTGATTAATAAATTGCCTGTAGTAGCCACGTTGGCACAGGCCGTGGACTATTTCCCTCTTTGAGGGTTTTAACCACGTCAAAAATACTGGTGTATTGATCTGTGATCTAGTTGTGAGCGGTGTCCTTTTGGTGTTATTTCTGAGGAACTTACCCTGTAAATTCCTACATGGTATCAAAGCTATTTGAGGGCCGCGTCCGTTGGTGATCCAAATCTGAAGCCGGTAGAACTGCATCCGACTGCCGTTTCCTAGATCTGCTGTTTCTGACTGCTTTCGGGCCAAGAGGACTGCTCTGTTGTGTTCGGAGCATCTGTTCCAGTGAGGAACCCCTTTCGTTTCACGCGAAAAGGTTTCCGGTAGCCCTAGCTGCGTCATTTTTAAGATCTGGAGGTATACAATCTTTATTTGCAGTTTACTGTTATTTTCTCTCTGCTTATTTCGGTTTCGGTTTATTTAGTTTTTTTTTCTAACCGGATCTATACCTTTCATTTCTGCATATGCTCTTTGCCCTGTGACTCTGTGCGATCTGGGCAAATCAGAAACAGAAAGGAAGGATTTTTCTCATGTGTATGCTCTTTTCCGTGCGCCTTAGGGTGATCTTGGAAAATCAGAAACATTGAGAAAAATATTTAGTTTCCGGCCAAAGCTAACTTTGAGCCACAAGGTTCATTTTTGAAAATATCTAGTTTTTTGGCTAAAGCTAACTTCGAGCCATAAGGTTTGTTTTCTTTGCATGTCCGTGTTGGGTTTTGTGTTTTGTGTTTTGTGTTTTGTAGGGAAAAAGAGCTTTCTCAAGGCAAGCACGCAAACCAAGGCCCCCTCTCTCTCTCTCTCTCTCTCTCTCTCTCTCTCTCAAATTTTTTGTATAGATCAATTGGTTCAAAGCTATTTTAAGAGAGTAGAGGTCTTGGGTTCAAGTCTCCATTTTGTGGGGGCGGATTTTTTCATTCCCGCACATTCGCGCACTTTGCCGGCAACTTCAACAAATTTTTTTCAAAAAGCCATAACTTCTTCATCCGGAAGCCTTTTTCAGAGCCGTTTTTTTTAAAACAGCCTAATTTTTCGAGATCTATCCATTGGAACACTTACTTTCAGCATCTTCAGCTTCAGTTTTTTTTTAAAATGGAAATTCCATGCCAAGTCATTCTTGACAGCACTAACTACTTCCAATGGATATCCTATATGGAAGATTTACTTAGAAGTAAAGGTCTCTACAGAATAGCCACAGGCCAAGAGAAGAAACCAAAAGATGAAGACAAGGCTGCAAAATGGGAAAATAGACAAGATCAAGCACGTGGTTTGATAGGGATGTCTATTTCTCCTGATCTTAGATTCCATATTGTAGAACTTGATACTCCTCATGAAGCATTGGAACAAATCACTAAAGTTTTTGGGATTAAAAATGAAATTAGAGCCCATCAACTTGAAAATGAGTTGCTTACATTGGATCCTAATAATTTTTCTTGCATTGAAGATTTCTTGTCCAAATTCAAGACCCTTAGATATCTCTTGGAAGGTGTTAAGGTTAAGAAAGAAGATAGTAACTTTATTTATTCCATCCTTACTAAGTTGGGACCAGCCTACTCTGTATTTGTTTCCACCTTCCATTCTACAAGGTAAGCTTTCATTTGTCAAGGAAAAGACTACAAGGCCCCTTCCTTTGACTCTTTTTGTGATTCTTTAATAAGAGAACAAGAAAAACTCTTACACCTTGGTCTTCTTAATCTTGGAAACTCTTCCAAGAAAGCGTTAGCCGCCCAGCAGCAACCAAATTCAAAGAATCCTAAGAAGTCATATCCTAAAAAGAATGGTCCTAAACCAAACAAGGGTCCTAAGCAAACTCAGCCTCAAAATGAAAGATCATTTCAGCAAAATGATAAGACCAATAAAAACAAATGGAAGAAGACTGATAGACATTGTAACTTTTGTAATCGAGATGGCCACTTAGAATCTAAATGCTTTAAGAAGATGGAAGCCTTGGAAGCTGCAATGAAGAAACATAACATCCATGTGGAGCATTCTTCAACTTCAACTTCAACTTCATCTTCAGGAATGGCACTTTCTGCATGTCGTTGTCAATCATCTCAGTCTGGTTATGCATTAAATGTATCTTCTTCTTCTCATTCTCATGAGTGGCTCATTGATTCTGGAGCCTCTTATCACATGGCCAAAAACAAAGCCATGTTTTCTTCTTTAAATGATTGTAACACCAAAAATATATATGTTGGTGATGATAGATCTCTTAATGTTGTAGGGACTGGAACTGTTCATCTAGACAATGGTCAGTTTAATGATGTATTATGTGTTCCAACCTTATCCTGCAACCTTCTATCTGTATATCAGATAACTCATTCAGGTGAAGGTAAAATTGTTGAATTTTCACCTCATGATGTTGTAATCAAGGATCTAAGAGATCCTAAACAGATTCTAGCTACTGGTATTGCTGATGATTGCACAAGGTTGTATAAGTTTCACAACTTTGGGTCATCAAATCTTCCCTCAGTATTTGTTGCTCATAATGATGAAGTGAGCAAACTTTGGCATGAGCGATTTGGTCACTTAAACTATCGCTCCCTTCAGCATCTATGTAAAGAAAATATGGTGACAGGTCTTCCTATGGTATCTTGCAGAGATGGTGTTTGTTCCGGATGTGTACTCGGAAAACATCATCGGGACAGTTTTGAAAAACGTGCCTCTTGGCACGCCTCAGCCCCTTTACAGCTTGTGCACAGTGATTTATGTGGTCCACTTCCTATTGCTTCATTCTCTGGCTGCAAGTATTTCTTAACTTTCATTGATGATTTCTACAGACGCACTTGGGTATACTTCTTAAAACTCAAGAGCGAAGTATTTAACACATTTTTGGCCTTCAAAGCCTTTGTTGAAAAACAATCTGGACATCAAATTCTTAAGCTAAGAACTGATAATGGTGGAGAATATGTTAAAAACACATTCATCAACTTTTGCACCGAAAATGGAATTCAAATGCAACATACTGTTCCATACACTCCACAACAAAATGGTGTAGCTGAAAGGAAAAATCGCACCTTAAAGGAAATGGCTAATTGTATGCTGCAATCTAAAGGACTCAGTCTTAGTTTTTGGGCCGAAGCAATTAATTGTGCAAATTATATAATCAATCGCACTCCTACTAAGGTTCTAAAGAATATCACTCCAGAAGAAGCTTGGAGTTCCATTAAACCAGATGTAAGTCACTTTCGTGTTTTTGGAAGTGAAGCATGGGCCCATATTCCAGATGAAAAGCATAAAGCTTTAGAACCTAAGAGTGAGAAATGTACTTTTGTTGGATATTCTGAAGATGTAAAAGGTTATAGACTTATTCCATTTAAGTCCAAAAATGTTATCATTAGAAGAGATGTAAAATTTGATGAAAATAAATTGGCCTGCGAGCCTAGTCCGACGGATGTGCCACCTCTTCCTATCTCTTCTACTTTTGAAAATATTTCTTCTTCAGATGATGAAAGTGAGGATGACAATCCTCCCCCACTTTCTCAGGATCCTCAACTTCCAAGATGGGTCCGTGCTACTCGGGATGCAACAGGTGATCTTGCCAGTGATCCTACAGATCAGCGACGTACACGTTCTCAGTTTGAAAGAGCCTCTTCTTTACTGGCTCAAGCTCCAGTAAATCATGATCCTGACACTTTTGCAGAAGCTTCAGGCCATCCACATTGGGAAGCAGCTATGAATGAAGAATATCATTCATTGTTGGCAAATGATACATGGGATCTTGTTCCTCTACCAAAGGGACGCAAACTTGTTAGATGTAAATGGGTTTACAGAACCAAGTATGGACCAGATGGGAAAGTTGATAAACATAAAGCTCGTCTTGTTGCTAAGGGCTTTTCACAGGTTGAAGGCATTGACTACACTGAAACCTTCTCCCCTGTTGCCAAAATGAACTCTATCCGCCTTGTTCTTTCCCTTGCTGCCTCTTTAAAATGGGAAGTCCATCAGATGGATGTTAAATCTGCCTTCTTGCATGGGGACTTGCATGAAGAAATCTATATGGAACAACCCATTGGCTTCCTCCAAACAGACTCCAGCCTTGTATGTTGACTTAAGAAATCTCTTTATGGTCTCAAGCAAGCTCCTCGGGCTTGGTATGCCAAAATGGATAGCTTTCTTTTAGAATCTGGCTTTTCTAGGTGTTATTCTGACAATACTGTCTACACCAAGAAAGTGGGCAACTCTCTTATCATCCTTGTTCTTTATGTTGACGATCTTATTCTTACTGGTAGTGATCCCAACCTTATAAACCATGTGAAGTCCAGCCTTAAAAAGAAATTTGAAATGACAGACTTAGGACACTTACACTATTTTCTCGATCTTCAAGTCTTGCAATCCAAGGAGGGTATTTCCCTTTCCCAGTCCAAGTATGCTTGTGATATTCTTCGTCATTTTCACATGGAAGACTGTAAGCCAGCCCCTTCTCCCTTTCAGTTTGGAGTCAAACTTTCAGTCTCTTGTACTTCTCCTGAAGTTGATGCTACCTTATACCGTCAACTTGTAGGAAAACTCTTGTATTTAACCCATACTCGTCCTGACCTTTCCTTTGATGTTGGCCTTGTTGCTCGTTTTATGCAAAACCCCCGTGAAAGTCATTGGAAAGCAGCTAAAAGAATACTTCGTTATGTTCGAGGTACAGTACAGTTTGGGATTCATTACAGTGCCAAAGCAGCTCCTCTATTAGTCGGTTTCACTGATTCTGATTGGGCTGGTGACCCTGATGATCGGAAGTCTACTACCGGTTATGTCTTCACTCTTGGTTCAGGACCTATTACATGGGCTTGTAAGAAACAGGCTGCCATTTCTCTTTCGTCAGCAGAAGCAGAGTATCGTGGTGCTGTGGAAGCAAGTAAGGAAGCCTTGTGGCTTCATCAGATCCTATCAGAGTTTGGCTTTGAGTAGCAGCATCCAACCACACTTTGGTGTGATAATCAAAGTGCCATTCAGCTATGCAAAGATCCAGTCTAGCATCAGCGCAGCAAACACATTGAACTACACATGCACTTCATCAGAAAGCTCATTCATGACCATGTTCTTGAAGTGCAATATTGTTCAACAGATGATCAGGTTGCAAACATCTTCACAAAGGCTCTCACAGAGGCGAAGTTCACTAAACTTTGATATATGCTTGGAGTTTAGGAAGTTGTCACTAAGGGGGGATAGGCTCTAGTGCCTCCTTCCTTCTCCTATTGTGTCATATTTGTAAATCCTTCAATCCTATCCGAAGTTGTTCTTAAGGGGGGATGTTAGGATATTCCGACACATAGGAAATAGTTAAGTTCAACTTGGTCTAGTATAGAGTTAGGTAAAGTTTGTTTCTTTACCGTTGTACATTTTGTAACTTACAATCCGACGGTCACGATATGTAGTTATCCGACGGTTCACTTTCTCCTCGGTATTACTGACACTTGATCCGTGGCTTGACACCCGATTGGTCCATGAGTTCTATTTAAAGCGCATGGAGGGTCATTGTTCAGGTAATCCGTGCATGAGAGAAGCTTATGTAAATTTTCATTCTTTGATTAATAAATTGCCTGTAGTAGCCACGTTGGCACAGGCCGTGGACTGTTTCCCTCTTTGAGGGTTTTAACCACATCAAAAATACTGGTGTATTGATCTGTGATCTGGTTGTGAGCGGTGTCCTTTTGGTGTTCTTTCTGAGGAACTTACCCCGTAAATTCCTACAAGAGATAAGCTACCATTGCCCTAACTGTTTATGTCCATTTTCTGTTCCATTGTCACTCGAGGGCTTCTTTGAGGAATATTTTGATAGGATCTCCTGCTCTCTCGTCTTTCTTTTCATCCACCATGGGAGGCCGTCGAGTTTTGCGAGGCTGGTCTTGCAAAGGTTCGACCAGTTCAAGCCCTAACTTCTTATATCCCATCCTCATTGGGGACATGCAAAGAAAAACAGAGAAAAATCGTACCGCTATGATACCACTGATCTAGATTTAAACAGAAAATGGACATAAACAACTAGGGCGATGGTAGCTTATCTCTGATAAGAGATGTGGTGGCTACATGCCTCTGAACTGTGTTACAGTGAGGCTCGAAGGCCTATTTATTGTTGAGAAACAATGGAAAACCCTAAACATCCAAAAATCTAACCCTAGAAGATGAAACACCAAACTATGGGCCCTGTTTCGGTAAATTGGTACATCAACTTCCCGAGGTCATAACTTTGGCATATGATCTTCGTTTGACACGTACAATATCTCGTTAGAAAGATCTATCTAAGAACTACAACTTTGGGAAGAGAAACATCGGTCCATGCACCCATGTTGCTCCCAGTTTTCTCCAAAAACATTGTTTAGGGCCTCAAAACGGCTCTATAAGTTTAGGACCCGAAAAACTGCTAAAAATAGTAAATTGTGCTACAATTAAGGAAACTGAAAAGCTGAAAGAAACAATGGTGGGGGACCAAGTGGACTTGGTGGGTGGCCACCAATATCCACCTTGATCGCTATCTCAACTTGCATGTGTACCCAAGAGCCACCAAGAGAGCAGTGGCCCTCACCCACTCCTAGTTGACTTGTGAGTCATTGCTATTGCACTTGAGAGAGAGAGAAGTATAGGGATAAATAATAAAATGAGAGAACTATAGGGCCAGAGAAGAGCTCAAGAAATTTGAGTCGCTATCTCAACTTGCATGTGTACCCAAGAGCCACCAAGAGAGCAGTGGCCCTCACCCACACTTAGTTGAATCGTGAGTCATTGCTATTGCACTTGAGAGGGAGAGAAGTATAGGGATAAATAAAAAGAGAGAACTATAGGGCCATATAAGAGCTCGAGGAAGCAAGTGTCGGGTCAAAGAATATTGAAGAACCGATGACTTACAAAAGAAAAGCTAGTCATGCCACTCACTGAATGGAAGGTGAGAATAATGAGAACTTTTAAGAAAATATGTAGGCAAATCCATAAGTGAGAAGCTGAGGGCGATAAATAGAATAAGTTGGGAAAGAGGATTTTATAGGATACCATTAAGACTATAACAAAAAATGAGTCCCACCCGTGATAGGAGCATGTGAGCAATGTAACGTCAATATGACCTTACTTGGAGGAAAGAGGATTCAAATGCATCATCATAAAAATATAAATTGGGTGTACTAACATAGATATACCACTATTTAACATGGTTATGAGGAGGTGTAGCTACATAAACCTCATCCATTTCCCATGCGAACTTATGAGGAGTTGCAAGTTAAATTATTAATTATTTTATCTCCTTTTATTAAAATTGTAATTTTTTGTTACTTAAATTGTATTTATTTACCTTGTCAAAAAAAAATTGAAACATTCAAATTGCTGAGGAAAATTGTTAAAATTTATAATTTAGAAAATACACACTTCAAACATATAGTTCTAACTAATTCCGAATATATAATGGTCCTTTTGGAGAATTTCCAGGCATGTTATCTATTAATATTTGCTCAGAATCCAACATGAATTTGTTGGAATCACTAGCTTGATCCATGAACCCTGGAAGTTTTTTAAGTCACTAAATCTACTTGTACATTCAAAAATAGATTTCAAGTAACAAAAAAAACACAAGTGACTTAAAATTGTTTCATTGCATTCCCACTAAAAAAAACTCCCAAACTTAAAATAGTTGAACAAAACCCAAGAAAAATTACCATGACAAAACAAAAGCATATAACATTTATTACAGATGCCATGAATATACCTCTAGAAAATTGCGCCACCATGTTTGAAACAAGTGGTGTGTAGGAAAGCTTGTGATATCATTGACTTTGAGATAATCACCATGTCGATTTTAGCAGAAGCCAAAGCATAATAAATGTTTTGTAAGATCCCAAATGTTAAAAATTTTAACAGATCTAGCACACTTTAGTGTTCTGATTAACAAAAAACTTTCGGCAAGAACAAGAACACAAAGGGATCTAAAATGAAACCACTTTTTTTAATTAATAACTGCAAATAATACATGGCAGAATGATTAACATAGAAAACCTTGCCAATGGCATGCAAGGATGCTCATCAATAGACTCAACCAACTGAAATATAAAGCACACTTGTGGACCTTGGATGGATCCACCAAACAAATTCAACCATGGGGTTTTCGTCCCTGGGATCAATCTAGAACTGACCTTGCCAAGTTCTCAACAAAGACAAAATACATAGATAACTCAGGATGATCCAAATGCCTAGCTTCTATCCCCTTTAATAGGTTTGAGGGACTCTCTAGAAGTATTATTTTATTATTTTCCCTCGAAAAATGAAGGAAAATACCATGGGAAGATCCCATAGGAAAATTCCATGGTAAATACCATGGGTAAATTCTATCCATATTGACCATATGAAGAAAAGGCAATATTACAGATCCTTCCGCCCAAATATTACTTGCCCTCAAGAAATCCACTTCTATCCACAACAAAAGTATCTGTGTACTGATACCAGGATCCCATATAAAGGAGTGTGTTATTCCATATCTCCATGCTAAATGATCTTGAATGGATCCTTCGATACTTGGATCCCAAACAATCCTCCAACAAATCCTACCCTTAATAGGTTCACCTAGATCCTAGTGCCACCTAAGTCCTGGGACCTATGGGTTATGATACCATCTCAGCTCTACATCGCTACCTATGCCTAAGGTCCCAAGCTACAATATGCCCTTAGCTAAGGGTATCCTCCTAGGAATCATCTCATAAATAGAATTCCAACTCACTAGTCCATCCTGTGGGGAGGATGTAATGCATGAATGCTTGCATATGAGATAAGTCTACTATGCTAATGTTGCTTGATGCTGAACTCATGCTACTACACTTGGTCACCCAAAATGATCCATTTGGAGAACTCTTCTCTACTCTCCCCAATGTATAAAGGCAGGTTGGTAGTGTTGCAAACCTTATCTATGTACTACTATAGAGGGCTGCTCTTGAACTCCCAACTGTACACTTCTTACTGCCTTGTGAGGGACTTGAGTTTTTCCTAATTTTTTCCAATGACTTTTTTTTCTATGTTACATGTTTCCACCAAAGATTCTACTTTCCATGTAGTGCCCTTAACCCATTTGTCATAGGTGTAGAGGACCCGAATTTTTACAGGAAACGTCTACTTTTCCTTTTCATTTCTCCCTTATAGAATTTCTTGACCTTAACAGGAAAAAAAGTTGCAAAGATGAGAGTTCAAATTTTTCTAATAAATCAGATTTTTCTCCTTGACGGTGTCTTGACTACTTCCTATTATAGATCATAAGCTTCGTAAGTTTCTCCCTTATTACTTTTTTCTATTTATGCAACTATTTTTCTTTCCAATCGTCATTTATATTTACATTGCTATTTTGCAAAATAAACAACCCCCTTTCGACTGCATTGACTCTCTTCTGCAGGGTTTTCCATTGGAGCTTCCACATGTAAGGGTTTGCAACAAGAGTCCCTACTTCCTAGATATAGTTCCATAGCTAAGTCTTTAGGTTCGAAAATGAACCCTTTGTTTTTCTTTCCTTCTATAAGGCTTACGTACAATTAATATATTTTCCTTACAACTTGTGTGTTCTGTGCCATTAATATACTCTATCTATTATATATATGTTAACATATTTTGATTTCAACTGGACTTTTGATACAACGTTGCACGACAAATGATCTAGATTTAAATAGGAACGCAACAAATTACAGAGATAACCATAAACACAAAGATGCAGCAGAAATAATACTTCATTTCATTAATGTAAAATACTGAGATATGCTTACAAACAGAAAATGGACTTAAATAGCTAGGGCGATGGTAGCTTATCTCTGAGAAGAGATGTGGTGGCTACATGCCTCTGAACTGTGCTACAATGAGACTCAAAGGCCTATTTATTGTTGAGAAACAATGGAAAACCCTAAACATCCAAAAACCTGACCCTAGAAGATGAAACACCAAACTGTGGGCCCCATTTGGGTAAATTGGTACATCAACTTCTCAGGGTCGTAACTTTGGCATACGATCTCCATTTGACGCGTATAATATCTTGTTAGAAAGAACTATCCGAGAACTACAACTTTGGGAAGAGCATCATCGGTCCATGGACCCATGTTGCTCCCAGTTTTCCCAAAAAATGTCGTTTAGGGGCTCAAAACGGCTCTGGGAGTTGAGGACACGAAAACTACTAAAATAGTAAATTGTGCTACAATTAAGGAAACTGAAAAACTGAAAGAAAAGATGGTGGGGGTCCAAGTGGACTTGGCAGGTGGCCTCCAATATCCACCTGGATCAACAAAAATTAATTGTCTTTAAAATAAGAACCTTATATTTCTTATGCAACAACAATTGTAAACTTATATTCAATATGCATACTAGTTGAATACTACAAATTGAATATTTAATGTACATACTGGTTTAATACTACATAATGTAAACCTATATTTAATGTGGCTACTGCATATTCAATAAAACATAATTATTTGCTCTTGTTAGTGTATGCATTCAAAGAAACAAAAATAAGGCATATTGGTACTCACCTAGGAAAAGCAAAACCTCCCTACTCAAGTGAATCAGATAGAAATAACCACAACATGACACAAGGCCACTGCTCAAATGCATCTAAAAACATTGTATTCCACCACAAAACCAACCCAATATAGCTTCCAACCTCTTTCATCATTGTCCTTTTCACTCTCATTATTTCCACCACCCAAGAGACCCTTGAGACGCATCTTGCAAACACAAACCAACACATCCACATCTACAGGTCAAGAGGGAACACCTTGAAAGAATTCAAACAAAAAAGAAAATCCTAGGAGTTGCTTCCAACAACACCTCACATTCCCCCTTTGAACCCGTCCCATTTGTTTTTTTCACAATTTCTCTTTGGATTTTTCTACCATATTTTTCCGGCTCAAAATTGTTTTTAAAATCATTTATCAACAATTAATGTTATTTATTTCCTCCATAGACATTATCTTCTTTAACAAATTTTTTTGACTTAAATCAATATAATTCTACTCTTTTTTTTCTTATCTGATATTTTTCTTGTTTTAACAATATATATGATTATATATAAAACTTTATAACTTTCTAATAAATTTTTTATTCATTTTTTTTCATATATTTTTTTTTCTACTTATTATTATAATTAATATTTATTTTTTATTTGTTTCAAATTTTCCTTCACTTAATTTCTTTTGAGTGGAAATAACTATTTCAAATTTAATTTCTAAATTCAAATTTCATTTCTTTTCTTTTCATCATTGCAAATTATTATTAATTTAAGTAAAACTCCTTTCATAAATATTTCTTTGCATTTTTTATAAAATGTTTTATTTTTTATTGCTCATTAAATTTAAAACAATAATTAAATTTAAATTTGCATAGTTCAGAGTTGAATATTTTTAAAGCCAATGGATATGAATTGTTGAGTTCAATTATTTATTTATTTAATTGTTATTATTTTAATTAAAAATAGTTCTTGTTAAATTTTTTTTTTATCTCAATTTCATTTGTATATATTTTTGTTTTCTAAATTATATATTCAATTTTCATCTTCATATTACATTTTTATTTTTTCTCTTTTATTTTATTTCATTGTCTTATTTTTTTCTTTAAATTTTTCCCTTTTCTATAATATCACTTATTTAATAATTTATATTTTTTAAATTAAAATGTTATTAATTTATTGAATAATTAAAAACTTTTCTTTTATTTCATCATCTTATTTTTTCTTTTAAATTTTTTCCATTTTCTATAATATCACTTATTAATGCTGACCTTCCTAACCTTTTACAATGTCAAAATTATAGTGAGCTCGTGAAGCTTCTCTCCAAGCTTTTTGAGCATAGGAATAAAATCTTAAATCAAAATAAATAATTTGTTTATTTAGGTCCAATAAATCATTGTTTAGTCTCAGCGGACATTAACCACCACCATCATGATCATCATCATCAATAATTTATATTTTTGAAATAAAAATGTTATTATTTTATTGAATAATTAAAAACTTTTCTTTGTTGGATTACAATGATTATTATTTTAATTAAAAACTATATTATTTTAATTATTTTATTTTCATTTATATAAAATTTTATTGTTTTCTAATTATATATTTAATTTTCATTTTTTTCATTTAAATAATACATTTATATTTATATTTTTTTTGCTTTTATTTAATTTTCTATATGGTCTTGTCTTTCTTTTCTTTTAAATTTGTTCTAAAATTCTATAATATCACTTATTTAATAATTTATATTATTTTAAATACAAAAGTTATTATTTTATTTACTAATTTAATTAAACTTTCTTTTCTTTTTCTCACCAAAAATATTATTATTTTAATGAAAAATGATATTATTTTTATTAAACTTTATTTTTTGTTCATTCATTATTTCAATATTCAATTTTTTGTTCATTCATTATTTCAATAGAAAAAAATCACTCTTATTAAACTTTACCTAAGTTTCATTTAATTTTTTTAAAATTAAAATATTTTTTTTACTAACACATTTTTTATATATATTTTTTTCCAATTAGCAATTTACACTTTAAAGTCAATTTCTGCCATCGAAATTTTATAACTTTGAGACCTGTCTATTTGAACGACCCAGAGACAGCATACTTTAAAATTAAAATATTTTTTTTTACTCAGACCTGTCTATTTGAACGACCGAGAGAAAGCATATTTTAAAATTAAAATATTTTTTTTTACTAACACATTTTTTATATATATTCTTTTTCAATTAGCAATTTACACTTTAAAGTCAATTTCTGCCTTCCAAATTTTATAATTTTCATACCTGTCTATTTGAGCTACTCAGACCAAACATATTCTGGGCGTAAGTCCATCTGTGCCAGTCAGACAAACTATATTCTGGGCATATTAGCTTCAGATTTAATCACAACCGTTAATCATATTTATGAAAAACGTCAACCCACCTATTTCCACCGAAGTGGAAATGTATACGATTATCCAGGAATTAGACAATTTTTTGAAGTTGTGTAATTTTTTCGAAGGTGGCAAAACCTATCAGGTGTCAAACCAACAGTGAGGACAGCCATCTCTGGCTGCTATCCGCCAATGTCGGTTTGACTCATCACCGTTATCAAGGAAAACCACGCCACCTGTAATAACCGGCTGGTGGTCCGTAAGGGAGCAGGCTTTCACTCCTGCCAGATGCCTCTGGGTCTTGGGCCATTAACCTCTTAGCCAAGCAGAAGCAGTTTTACGGCATACTCCCGGCCGGAAAAGATTTAATTAAATCTTAATCTTTGTTATTTAAAATTATTTAAAATTGATTTTTATTATATATGAATATGGATTCAATTCTTTGAAAAAAAAATGTGAAACACTAAATTGTGAAAAATTGGCCATTCAAATTTGTAATTTTAACACATTCAAAATATCCCAAAAAACAGGCATTTTTAAATGTAATACTGAAAATAATAGTGCCTTTGGCCGTTTCTCCATGGGAAACTCCTATTTCCAACTCTATAGAAAAATTAATGCGTCCTCGATAGCCCACCCGATATAACACGCCTGTTATTTTTTTTTCTCTAATCATCACCGCAGCGTGTTATATCTGGCTATTGAGAGGCATGTTAAGTGCATTAACTTTTCTATAGAGTTGGAAATAAGAGTTTCCTTCTCTATGCAGCTCAGACAGCATTTTTAAATGTAATACTGAGGATAATAGTGTGGAAAACGTCAAATTCAGTGTTTGCTATGCCCACGGAGTTGACAGCATGACGATCAGATTGCGTTCGCTTCGTTTCGCTGTGTTTTTATCATTCGTTACTCGCGAGGCGATACGACAGTAGATGTCTGAAAAAGTAAGAATGAATATGAACGAATCCAATCCCTTTTCTCTTGTGAAAGAGTGATCATGTCAAAATTAATTTGCCTATCGTTCCACCCCACTTCAAACCCTACTCTATTCTATTCAGCTCACGATACGAATCTTTATACGAATTTGGTGATTGATGTGTTTGCTGATTTTGAACTGAACAATGTTTAATTTATAATAGTTTGGATTATCTGGGTCAATCCAAAAACCCTAAAACTCAAGGGTGCAGTTTTCAATTATTGAAATTGCAATGGTTATGCCAGGAATGAGACGTTTTGACTACAGTTTGGCCCAGGCCACACACATTAGAACGTTTGTGTGTGGAAAATACTGATGCTAGCGATTTGGTTATTCAATAGGGCGTTGACATGAGATGGCGACTGCTTTGGAGTGGGGAACCGATACGACAACGTAGGGTTGAATAAGTGAAAATAGGTGCTGCGTCATGATAAAGAGCATTTGTTATCCTTGGCCTTCTCTCAATATCTACAACATTCCATCCCTGTCTTGTCTCCTTATAGAGGCCGTGATCATGTCAAAGTCAATGACTTGACGACCATCGTTGCACCTCACTTCAAACCCTACTCTATTCTTCTTTAGAAAAAGAATATATATACTTTAGACAAATACGGCGGTGCCCCCTGCGGGAATAGGTTCTATTGGTATCCGTAGATGATATGGGCATAAACTCCAGAATGAAAAGGACAACCATAGAAAGTTATCTCGTGGATTGCTGTGAATGGAAACTTACTCACAGGGACCAGTCTACACCACCATCTCCTTCCTCATTCTATATATGTTTTTATGGACCTTGCACTCTTCCATATTCCTCTCTAGGTACTGTCTGTCCATCTGTCTTGCCAGAAAAAGAAGAGAAAATCAATTTGCCGGGCCATTTATCACGCCCCTACTCATCTTTTGGTGTACGAATATGGGGGACTGTGAACCATTTCTGATAAATGCTGATCTAGTTTCGTGTGTGATTCAATAAGCAATTTTATGACCAGGTCATTTTGTGTGCACTGGGTTAACGAGACGGTCACTATTAATAGAAATGTAAAGTTTGTTTGACAGAAATGTTTGGAGGTTGGGATAGACAGGGAAAAAAAAGAAAAGTGGAGTAGAGATTATTTTTTCTAGTATAAGAAATGACTTAAATAAGATTATATTGGAAATATTAGTAATAAATCGCTGTGACACTTGGATGCACAATTATGACACGGTGCAAGGTGTTGGAGTTAGATTCTTCATCACTCTTCCTTAATTTCAACCACAAAAAAATTTAAACTAGCATGTCTATTGGTCTATATTTCAACTAGGCTTACAATTTAAAATTTTGAAATCATCTGGATTTTCTTTTCTTGGAGATCCTATAACCTCTAAATTGTTTCAATTTTTCTTTTGTTGTATCCTTTAAACCTTGCTCTATTACTATGCTGGTGTGACTCCTCTATTGTTCAAGGTTGTCAAAGCATGTCTTGAACTTCTTCAAAAATCAGTTTGTATGTGGACTGCTACCACATGTCATCTTTTGTAGAGTGTTTTTCATATCAATCTGCTGCAACATAAGTTTATATGCATGAAAATTTCCTTAAGGTTTTCATCATCCATGATGTTTTCAAGGTTCATCACTGCAACTCTAGGCATACCACATCTAAACATCATGGTGTTGCAAGCCATGTTTTAAGGAAAATTAACTATTCTTCATAATCGCCATGTTTACCAGCACATTGGAAATCAATGGTAAGTGGAAAAACATCTATAGAACCACATTGGTTTTGTTCCTTCTTCTTTGCAATGAGTTTTTTTGCTATTGTGCTTCCTTCTTTTCGTCTTCTTCTGTCTCTGTCTCTTTGAATTTTTTAAATAGGTTGTCTTCCACTTGGTTTTCAAACTCAAGTGGGCTTCTCTCACTGAATAGCATGATGTTGATATGATGTTTCTATTGGATCATCCGCAATCTGATGGGACCAGCGCAACACTCCACATGATTCTGTACAATAAAGATTGGAATTAAGACACTGTTATGTTAACCACTAATTAAATGATTTAAACAATGATTTAAGTTGTGGATTAAATTGTGGTTTGTGACTTAACTTCGGATATTTCTGGACTTTGGTAAGGTGGCAATTATGACTATAGTTATTAACACTATACTAGTGCCTTGGTTTGTGTTTCCCGCTCCTCGTTCTTGCCAAAACCTTCTCCCTCCTATTATTGCTCAATCATTTCTGCTCTTCGTTTCTTGGTGCCGAGGGTTTGTTATGGTAATGCTTATGCTGCCTATGTATGATGCTACATTGTAACTAATGTGCGCGTCGGTTAGGAGCTACTCTGCTAAGAGATTGGCACCTACATTCACCTGGGTAACTTGTGGTCTTGGCTCTTTGTGCATTGTCGCCTGTGTGAGTATACGTTTGTAATTCTCATGTAGCTGCTTACCTTGTCTTTATTCCACTATCATTGTTTTGTTATGAGGTTGTTTTGCTGGTAAATCTCAGTGGTTTTGTGGATGCATCTAGCTTGCAAAGCGATGGCACTCCTCTGTTTTTGACTTCACTTTAGGGAACTTCGTCCGTCCATGATTTACTCTATTCCCTTTGTTATTCTGTCTCTAAATGAACTCGCTACTTTGTCTCAGTCGGTATCTGAGATTTGTGGCTCAATGACTTGCACTCTGTCTGCGCTGCGAATCCTCCAGGTAAGGAAAAGAATCCCTCTCTGCATATGCGCTTATTCACTTTTTCTTTCTTAGTCGATAGCTATACTCACAATCTTGTCCTCGTTCTCTTGCAGGTTGAGGGTTTGGAAATGGGTGTGCCTGGCATAGTCACCTCGACCCTTGCTTGGTAGGCTCTATCACCATCATCAATTTCATTCTTAAAGTTAGGGCATGTAGGTTCTTGATGGTTCGGTTTCCTCAATACTTGTTTGTTGATGTCCCTCTGCTGTAGTCAAGCATCCTCGGTCGATTTAATGCAGTCTTTCTTTGGTTTCAATACCGGTTATCTGTAAATTCATATATAATGGAAGCCATCCCAAAACCTTCATCTAGGGTATGTTGGTCGTTAGGCTTGTGACTGCTTGTAGGGTTATGTTCAGACACTGTTATGTATATACAGGCATTTCATGTTATAATTGGAAAGAAAACATAGAGAATTCATTTGCTTTGAATTACCTCTGTTTTAAATGTGATTGTTTGATTGTTATTTCTTTCGTTCTCATTTGGATGCCCTCAAACTATGCCTGGTTATCTTGTGTGGTTTCCTTGACTCTTTTAAATGATTTTAAAGAGGAAAACGATGGAACTGTGCCTACATTGTGGTTGTTACTTGTATTTACTTCAATGACTAGAAAGCATAGTAGACATACCTGTGTTTGTTCAGGTGGACGGATTTGAAAATGAGAAAGTGTTCTTTGTCTTTTATGACTATGTGCATATGCTCTTTTCGTTCAAACTGCTTGCAATTGTTCTTGTCTATTTCTAGTCATGATTTCTCTTAATGGGTTACCAACCCTCATTCTGTGGATTTGATACAGTCCTTATTGTTTGAAATCTATTCCTTTAGAAAAGAGAATAAACAAGACAGTCTTCATGCACCATATCGATTATTTTGGTTGTTCAATGAATATGAAACAATAAAGATATATTATGGCTGTTACAGATGGATTCAAATGAATGGATTTTCTGCTCTTTTTATTATGGATACTTGTTTGCTGAACTTTTTGAATGCTTTTTTATTTTACATTTATATCTTCTGTCCACAGTTATCTGAATTGTGTGTAGTTACTTTTTCAGTTGCTATTCTATTAGTTACACAACTGTTCATGTATTCAGTTCTGTCTGTACTACAAGATTTTACATTAGACATATTTGTCTTTTTCCTCTAAAATGAAAGAATAGTTATTAAACTATTGTTTATTAAGGACAAACAAAATAGTGACCCTAACCGACTAAACTATCCCTAACTAATACTGAGATTAAAAGAAAAACAAAGTCCTGCATCCTACTTTGACAAACTGAACATAAAGAAACCAATTCGCTAATAAAACTTTCCACCTTGGCGGAGACCAACACCCGGTCATGGTGCCCTAGCTGGATGCTCCTGCATCACAATCATTCATCATTAGTCAATAATTATTCATCAAAGTTTACATCAACAATATTAATTGTTGGATTCACTATAGCATTGAATGCTCCAATGAAAGCTTCACTTCAAACACTCTTACTCGGTTCACCAAATTGTCATGAGCAAGTTTTGTGGCTGGAATCACCAAATTGTCACCCACTTGTGGCTTTGCATAGTGGGATTCAACAAACTCTTCATCTTCAAACGGATTATTCCCCCGTACAACAAAAATATTCTCAAGGGTATTTGAGGCCTCCTTGGTTGTCTTTGCATTTGTTATGTGGGGTAGAATGTTGCCATCTACAAATTCTTTTATGCATTTTAATGTGAAGGCATTATTTTGCCTCTTCACTTCCAATTTAAAAAAAAAGCTTCATACATCTCTACTTGGTGCTTCATCTTTCTTAGATTCTTGGCTTTTCCCATTTGTTAAACATTGACTGACTATAACTTAACAAACAAATATATTTACAGACATAATGGTTGTTTCAAACAGAAACATCTCTACAATAGATTATCTGCTCAACTTCAAAAAAAACCATAAATCTACAATTTTAAAATACCTTACAAACTCTTTCAAATCCTTTGATTTTGATTTACGTTTTAAATAACAATCTTTTAAACCAAACAACACTTAAACAAAACCTTGCACCTTTTACATGAATATTCTCTTTTGAAGACTCTATCAACAAAGCGCTTTGAATGGAAAACAACAGTTTAATATGAGGGATGTCTCTTTTTAAGAAAAGCTCTTTTGAAAAATCACATAACCCCTCATAAAAGCCTTTTAAAAGATTTCATGAAAGCGGAGTTCTTAAATGAATGACATAAGCCCACTTAAAAGGTTAAATGAGCTACACATGTACCAATTAGCTACAAATTCAAATCAAACTGTCCTTTCTCAAATAAAAAAACAATTTGACTTATGAATTCTCGTGTTTAGATTTTGTCGTCATTTAACTTCGAAGACTTGAAAATTTCTCTTTTATTTTTTAATTTCGATTCGTTTTTGTGCACTGCTAGACAATGGTTCTTTGCGTAATTTTGGGCACTATATCTATCTCAATGTACGTGTGTGCGTCAATTCTAATTGTTTTTACAACTCAGTAATTTTTAGATTTTTTTGCGCACTTTTATTTTTGCTTGAGTGTGAAACTTACACACTTGGCTCTCTTCACAGGTGTGAAACTGTCACACTTCTCTTTCTTCAGAAGTAGAAGTGTGAAATTCATGTTGTTTTCATATTTTTTCTTTGGCTTTTCGTTTTTCATTTACGAACTCATGTTTCTCTGTTGAGTCTTATGCGAAACGATGCTTTGATACCATGACAAAGAAGGAAAATAAACGTGGAGCAAAGATTGTTCTTCTCATTTTTACGAATCAATTAAATAATATTACATTGAAGACATCAATAATAAATGACTGCAGTGAGACTGAACATAACTCAAGATAACTAGACTAAACAAAAACAGACTCACACTTGGATGAACAATTGTGACACCTAGCCGCTGGTTGGAATTAGATTCTCCAATAGGGACCGTCTAAAACTTCTAGTACTGAGAAAGGCCAAGGCCAAGGTAGTTGAAACCCACGAAATATTATAGCTTTAAATACCTTCAAGTACTGGAAAGCCCTTTTCTTCGGTGCCATAAACTTATCATAACCCATAAGATCTTTTGAAGGCAATTAGTTCGAGAGCAATCTGAAGACATAAGGAGAGGCCCTTGCTAGGTCTCAGAGCTTGTAATACTTTATGGAACTTAATATCGCTTTTATTAGGTTCCCTAAACTTGATCTAACCAACCCATAAGATCTTTGAAGGTAATTAATAGGAATAATCTGAAAAGGTAGGAAAAACTTGATCTGATTGACCCATAAGATCTTTGAAAGTAAAGATGGAAAAAGCTCCTTGCTACCACAAAGCTAATGTGAAGAAAATACCATGGTCTCCTAAAAAGAAATTTAAACTCAAAAAAATTACTAAAAAGAAAAAGACCTATATAAAAAGTTGGATTTGTTGATGACTCAATGAACTACTTCCAAACTTCACCTTCTACATATATAAATAATATCTCAATTAGAAAATCCAAAACAATCCTACACAACATTTAAAAAGAATTTTGCATGGTAAAAATTACATACTTTGAATCATCCATAAGTGTTTACATGTATCGACACAAAAGAATCATGCACTCAACTTTTAAAAATAATTCCAATAACAAAAACTACATTTACATGCTCATTGAAAATTTAATAATTCCATAATTTATGTGTTGGAAGTAATGAAAAATGCTCAACTTAGAGTATTGTTATGATGATGATAGGATTGAGACTCTAATCTTACACCTCATATCGTAATATTTAGGGAGTGGATGAAACCATCCCACTAGTGTGAAAGCCTATATATTTGAGGCTCATTTTACTCGATGGTATAGAGGGTTTGAATGAGTGTTTGTACACTCTCCAAGTATCTCACATGGAAAACTAGTTAATATATAGTTTATATATTCACTTTTTATCGTGTTATCGGAGCTTTAGTTTCTCGATCTTGTACCTTGAGTGAAGGGCACGATTGAGGTGAAATCATCACATGTTTTAGGTGCACAGACATGACGATCCCACTATGCCTAGAATGTCATTAATCCGTGCTCTAAACAGGTGACAAACCTCGTGAGTCTATGGTGGTAAATCGTACTGATCGTGAAAATTTAAAAAAAGGCTATGTGTTTTTGTTTACTGGAAAGCCTATGGCATGGAAAAAGGGGCACGTTCAACCTCTATGCCAAAGACCAGATCTGTGGGGAGCACGTGGAGAAACAAAGATGCGTGTGACTGCCATTGATCTACGCAGAGTAGTGAGGACTGCCACGGAGGCCGTTGTCTAGCTGGATCGCTGAGGTAACGTGGTTCCTCACAGGACATGGTGGAGGCCGGAGATCAGCCAGTGTTGGAGGCTGCATGAGCGTGGACAAATGGAGGAGCTCGCGCAGTGCATAAAAATTTCACACCGACTCTTTTCTTCATGGTGATTGTGGTGGCTGCATAGAGTGGAAAATATGCTGCAAATTGCAGTGGTGGCATGAGCAACCACAAGCATCCTGAAGGTTGTATTCATCATTTCTGGCTGTGTTCTACATTCTGGAAAGATCTGTACATAATAGCATAGTCGTTGTCTACGTGGATTGGAGTGGATCCGCTGCGGGTTAGCTGTCATAAACCCAACCATAAAGGGTATTACAGATAACACGGGATCACCCTTTCCACTAACAATTACTGCTTGCATTGGCTTGAATCGCAGGAAGGATGGGGAGCACTGTCTTTGACATAGATATGGGGTAGATCTATTTTTTTCACTTGTTGCTTCTTCAATCGTGGAAGAGGCCATCATTTGTGGATCAAATTCCATAGGTTCATTGCAACAATAATTAAAGGACCAATGTTTAAGCTGTCATGTCAACCCATGTGGGGACTAGCTGACCTGTAAATTCTAGTGTAGAGTTCTGCATGCAAAAGATCAAGGCATCATAACTGTGGCGTGGAGTCTTGGTGTAGTGGAAGCCAACAAGAGTGGTTAAGCATGAGTTTCAATCTTCTTTGGATATCAGGAGGAATAGAGAGCATATGTTGTGTCTCTCCTGTATTCTATTGATTGAACAGAAATTCTGACATTGGCATTTAGATTGGAGCAGATTGGAGTAGATCGTGGCAATTGTTGCAAGTTTGTTGCACTCATTTGATCAGAGAGATCTGAGATCAATTGAATTCAGTGAATAAGAGGCAGATCTAAATAGGTTGCTGCTGCTATTGGTGAGAAGCTCATGGTATTGAGATTTTCCTTGCGTGTTGCATATCGATGTAAATTGGTGGCCACTGGTGTGAAGAGGAGACACAAGAAGAGAAAGATCTGCTGCATAATTGAACAGATCGTGAAGAAGATCATAAATATTTGCGTGAATATCTATGTGAGGATATGCTATTGAGTAGGCAGCTATGGACGTTGTTGAGGAAATTCCTATGAATTGATCTACATGGTGCTAGTGAGAGCCGTGAAATGATGCCGGCAATGTGAGGAAATCTCTCATTGTGTGGAGGAAAGTCATGTTGTGATCTATGTGTTGCAGCTGTTGTGAAGTCATGGATCATTTTCAAAAGAGCAACCATCATGGATGGTTAAGAAGCAGCCTATGTGTGTGGAGTGGTGTCTGCATTTAAAATTCCACTAGACAGGCGTATTTTCCTGAAGAGGAGACTGTTTGATCTGTCTGTGGAGCCATAGAGCTGGTAGAGATGTCCAAGTGCTGGTGGAGAATTTGACTATGGTGTGGCTGTTGGGATCCCCCATTGTTCGATTGACCTAGTGGCCCACCCCTGTGTGGCTGGAGTGTGAGCATTGTAGGAGTTGAGCGCATGTGTTTAGACAAGCACAAAAAGCTGAGGGGGACGCCGAGTTGTGTCTTCCACTGCCTGGACAGAACTGTGATCATGCTGGTGGAGAGAACCGAGTGCATCAGTGTGACATTCAACTGTGGTTCTTTGGTTGTGGTTCTTTGTTGTGGCTACTAGAGCAGACTAAAGTGTGTAGCTGTGAGCGTGGTGGATCGATTTCGAGATCCAAAATTGATAGGGGAGAAAATGGGTCTTCAAGGTAAATTGAAAGAGTATCATAGAAAACTAAGGAGAAAGCATCAAAGGAGAAATGAAAAATATTGTTTTGCTGAATGTAGTGATGTGTTTCAGGTTGACGCTGATGGGCCAGTAGCCGATCAAGATGCAGATTTGGAATTTGGTGAGATTATTAAATGGTTAAATTTACTGTCTTTTTCGGGTATGAATTCTGAAATATGGGCAAATGAAATGAAAACAATATTATAGAAGGTAAATTTATTGGATTATGTTGAAGATGTTATTAATGATAGTGGAGATGCATTAGCATTAAGTCTCATAACATATGCATTAGATGATAACATCATACTCAGCATAATATATGAATATGGAGAGATTCTTCGTACAAAATTCTTATGGGATGTTTTAGAAATGAAATACTATTTGAATGAGGGAAATGATGCTGGAGATATTGCTCTTGAAAATGATCCCATATTTGATTATGAAATTGAAGATGCAATGGTGAGTGATGAATGTGTGTCTATAATTGAAACTTGTGATGATGAAAACACATCCATTATTGTAGAACCTGAAATTTTTCCAGATGTAGAAATCAAGTTTGATGAGACTTATATACCTCATGGTGAGTGGATCAATTTGATGATTGAAAAACATCTTATTAATGAATTACTATTTGGTGAGAAGGGAGGCCTATCCTCACATATAGATCAAATGTAGAGCATGCTTGCAGCAATGGAACTGAGTGAAGAGGCTGAAGGCATAACTATGTCAGTAGAGAGGGACGAGTAGGGAGAGATGGACAAATGAAAGCTCTCCTGAAGGAGCAGGAAGACCAAAGCAAATGTGATCCTCTTTATAAATCTAACATTGTTTTTTGTGTAGATATTGGGAGACAAGAAGAAGTAATTGAAGAATCGCAAGAACCTGCAACATCAAATGCAAAGAATGTTAGTATATACTTGAAGAGGAGGATAAGAGTTCATGTGTTCCTCCGGAGGGGGATAAAACGCAAAAAGGAGGAGAAGCTCCATCATTTTCTTATGGAAAAGAGAGTGGAAATGAAACTTCATCCACAGATGAACAAGCATGGACTCTCAAGCAAGAAGACTAAAATGAAAACTCTGTTACCAAGTTTTTCATGTTTTAATTGTAAGCCTAACTGAGACTAGACCAGCAAGCGTATGTGATTGTTCAGTACGCTTTCTCCATTAAGGGGGAGTGTTGGAAGTAATGGAGAAAGCTAAACTTAGAGTATTGTTATGATGATGATAGGATTGACACTCTAATCTTAGACCTCAGATCCTAATATCTAGTGAGTGGTTGAAACCATCCTACTAGTGTGAAAGTTTATATATTTGAGGCTCATCTGACTCAATGGTATAGAGGGTTTGAATGAGTGTTTGTACACTCTCCAGGTATCTCACTTGGAGAGCCAATTAATATATAGTGTAAATATTCAATTTTGATTATTATGAGAAAAATGTAAACTAATATTTCCAAATGAACGAGGTAAAAAACATTCAAACTAACTTTGAAACATCCTAAATACAAGATATAGATGAAAATGGTTAGCAAATCACCAATTCAAAAGCTAGCTTAAAAATTACATTATATTTAAATAGGCCTACTAAGAAACCAATCCCCACAAAAATTATTTTGGATCAGTGGGATCGAAAGTCCACTATGTCGTAATAGTTTTTAATTAATATTTAATTGAATAAATAGATTTTTTTATTTATTTTTATTTTAATTAAACATCGTGTTAATATGTTCACATCTTTGAGAAACATTCTATATTCTTTGTATGAGCATCTTGCAAGGTAATTTTTTTTAAGATAAACATTATGATTATGAAGTTAAAAAAAATCAAATATTTTCTTGTTTTTGTTTAATTAAAATAGTATTAGTTGAAATAGTTTTTAGATAGATTGAAGGGATAAACTTAACAAAGTAATGTTCTCTGTACTAAAAGACATCAAAATCACTATAAAGTCACTTTAACACATCTTAAAACAACTACAAATAAAAGTATTTGAAAAGGCATGATCATAACATAGACTAAGAAGATAATAGGCACTTTTAGGGTGTGTTGGCTCGGACCAAGACCAACAACCACACTTTCTTTAATCTAAGCTAGTTGAGAATCTAGGTCCTTGAGGATAAGTTGAATATCATACAAGACCAAGAGATATCATCCTCGACATCATTCCTATATAGGAGGAATTTGCTTAGGAGATACTTCATATGCTAGAATAAATCAATCATGTAACAATACTGATTTTTGCAGCCATGGGTGTTATCTGGGTGAGGGACCTAGTACTTGAGTACCAAAATCACTTTTGCACTATAAATAGGCCTACTCCCTAACAACCTCATCCTCTGAATCTTCTTGTTGGCTAACAACCTCATCCTTTGATGCATGTAATTCTTCTTAAATTTCCTAAGGGCTCTATTGATGGTAAATTTGAGTCGCTATTTCAACTTGCATGTTTACCCAAGAGCCACCAAGAGAGCAGTGGCCCTCACCCACACCTAGATGATTCGTCAGTCATTGCTATTCCACTTGGGAGGGAGAGAAGTATAGGGATAAGCAATAAAATGAGAGAAGTATAGGGCCAAATAAGAGCTTGACGAAGCGAGTGTAGGGTTAATGAATATTGAAGAACCACTAACTTGCAAAAGAAAAGCTAGTCATGCCACTCACTGAATGGAAGGTGAGAATAATGAGAACTTTTAAGAAAATGTGTAGGGAAATCTACAAGTGAGAAGATGAGGGTGATAAATAGAATATGTTGGGACAGAGGATTTTATAGGATGGCATTAAGACTATAATAAAAAATGAGTCCCACCAGTGAGAAGATCATGTGAGCAATGTAACCTCAATATGACCTTACTTGGAGGAAGGAGGATTAAAATGCACCATCATAAAAATATAAGTCGGGTGTACTAACATAGAGATACCACTATTTAACATGGTTATGAGGAAGTGTAGCTACATCAATCTCATCCATTTCCCACGGGAACTTATGAGGAGTTGCAACTTAAATTTATAATTATTTTATGTCCTTTTATTAAAATTGTAATATTTTGTTTCTTAAATTGTATTTATTTACTTTGTCAAAAACACTTGAAACATTCAAATTGCTTAGATTAACTGTTCAAATTTATAATTTAAAAAATACACACTTCAAACATATAGTTCTAACTAATTCCAAATATCTAATTGTCCTTTTAGAGAATTTTCAAGCATGTTATCTATTAATATTTGCTCAGAATCCAACATGAATTTGTTGGAATCACTAGCTTGATCCATGGACCCTGGAAGTTTTTTAAGTTAGTAAATCTACTTGTACATTCAAAAATAGTTTTCAAGTAACAGAAAAAAACACAAGTGACTTAAAATTGTTTCACTGCATTCCCACTAAAAAAAGCTCCCAAACTTAAAATAGTTGAACAAAGCCTAAAAAAAATACCATAACAAAACAAAAGCATATAACAGTTATTACAGATGCCATGAATATACCCGTATCAATTCGCACCACCATGTTTGAAAAGAATATGTTTGAAGCAAGTGGTGTGTAGGGAAGCTTCTGATGTCATTGACTTTGAGATAATCACCATGTTGATTTTAGTAGAAGACGAAGGATAACGAATGTTCTGTAAGATCCCAAATGTTAAAAATTTTAATAGATCTAGCACACTTTAGTGTTCTAATTAACAAAAAACTTTCAACAAGAATAAGAATACAAAGGGATATGAAATGCAACCACTTTATTTAATTAATAACTTCAAATAATACATGGCAGAATGATTAACATAGAAAACCTTGCCAATGGCATGCGAGGATGCTCATTAATAGAATCAAGCAACTGAAATCTGAACCACACTTGTGGACCTTGGATGGATCCACCAGAAAAATTCAGCCACGGTGTTTCATCCCTAGGATCAATCTAGAACTAGCCTTGCCAGGTTCCCAAGAAAGAAAAATTATATAGATAACTAAGGATGATCCAAATGCCTAGATTCTATCCCTTTTAATAGGTTTGAGGGACTCTATAGAAATATTATTTTATTATTTTCCCTCGAAAAACGATGGAAAATACCATGGGCAGATCCCATAGGAACATACCATGGTAAATACCATGGGTAAATTCTGTCCATATTGAACATATGAAGAAAAGGGAACATTACAAATTCTCCCACCCAAAATTTCTTTCCCTAAAGAAATCCACTTCTATCCAGAACAAAAGTATCTGTGTACTGATACCAGGATCCCATAGAAACTAATGTGTTATTCCATGTCTCCATGCTAAATGATCCTGAATGGATCCTTCGATACCTGGATCTCAAACAATCCTCCAGCCAATCCCACCGTTAATAGGTTCACCTGGATCCTAGCGCCACCTATGTCCTGGGACCTATGGGTTATGATACCATCTCAGCTATCCATCGCTACGTGTGCCTAAGGTCCCAAGCTACAATATTCTCTTAGCTAAGGGTATCCTCCTTGTAGAATTTCACACTGTAGATCAACAGATTATGCAATATACTAAAGAAAAATACAAGATCTACTTCTACAACAAACTTTGCGGAAGCTTAATCGAATATGAGCAAGATTAAATAGAACACATATAACTGAGAATGAGAAAGAAATCACACATGAACATAGAAGAATACTTTGGGGAAAGCCTCAGCTAAAATCCCCGATCTCTGTATTATCATACAAGTGGAAATATGTTCAGATTACACAAAGCATCAGCTCACAAGCTATCCTGCTCTCAGTACAATCCAACAATACAGCTCACAGACTGAATAGACACAACATATGCCTTCCCTCTGCCCTCCAAGCCCCCTATTTCCTTGTGCAGTTTTTCTTTGGTCTCCAATGCTGCCACCTGTGTGAATTGGCCTCATCACACACTCATCAAAACCAAAAGTAACTGCGCAATCTCCAAGGAATGAATTCCTTCTACATGCAAGAGATATCCTCCATGGAATATTCCTACAACTGTAGTACATTGTCCCATCATCTGATCTCAACTGGGTCTCTGTTTGAACTGACATGCATGAGTTATTTATTAGAGAATATTCAATTATCTAAAGTGCAACAGTTACGTGCATGCATGCATTAACTAAGTGAACTCACAATTAGTTCAACAAACTATTTGAACTAATCTAACTGGACTTAACTCAATTAACTGAGCTAACAAATTACAACTCAAAGTACAACTCATCTTGATCTCCTTTAATCATGGTATAACTTCCTCAATCAATGGAGAAAATGTTGCATGTCTTCACATAGAATTCATGTTTGATTTTCTACAACTAATTAACTCAAGATGAATTAATTATTTATTTTACAAATAGCTGCTAAGATCAAATTGAAATTTTAATTCTCAATTTTAGTTTAGAGACTAACTAAAATTGGAATGTATCCCAAAATGATATTTATAGGAGTGCTAATTTTAGCACTTCTATTTTTAGCATTTCTTGTTGCTATTTTCAACACTCCCTCTCAACAAGAAAGGGATTATCATTAACCCCTATCTTGTCTCTGTGGAACTCGAACTTGCATTTTGACAATGCCTTAGTCAAAATATCTGAATCGTGTTCCTCAGTCAAAACATATAGAAACAACATGATCCTCTTGACCAAACAATCTTGAAGATGGTGATACCAGATATCAACGTGCTTGGACCTGTCATGAAAAACTGGATTCTCAGAGAGTTTGATACAACTTTGACTATCACAGTAAATCACAGTTGGATCCATCCTCTAACCAAACAATCCCACTAGAATCTTCTGCATCCAAATGGCCTTGCATGCTACCTGACTAGAAGCCATGTATTCAGCCTCTGTTGAGCTAAGTGCAACTGACCTCTATTTCTTGTTGTACCAAGAAACTACCACTGAACCAAGGTTGAAGATTCCTCCAGAAGCACTCTTCTGGTCTGATGGACTCCCTACCCAATTTGCATTTGTGAAGCCCTGAAGCTTCACTCCCTCTGTCCGTCTGTACCACAATCCATACTGAGATGTGCCTTTGAGGTATCTCAGCACATGGTTCGCTGCCTTCCAAAACAGCTTGGTAGGTTGAACCATTTCTTGACTCAGCTGGTTCAGCGCAAAGCATAAGTTTGGTCATGTGTTCACTAGATACATAAGTGAACCCACAAGTTGCCGATAAATAGTAGCAGCTACTATCTCACCTGAAGTAGCATCCTCCTTCCTCCAGTTCCTAGCTAGAGGAGTCTGCATGGGCTTGCACTTCTCCATGTGAAAGCGCCTGAGTATCTCATTGGCATACTTTCCTTCAGACACAAATACTTCCCCATCTTTCTTCCACAATTCCATGCCTAGAAAGTAGTGCATAAGACCCATGTCTTTCATCTCAAACTCTCTTGCAAGGACCTCCTTGCAAGAATTGATCAACTGATAATCACTTGTCAAAATCACATCATCCACATAAAGAACAATGATCAATGGCTTACCTTCTACAATGATGTGGTAAAGGTTCACATCTACTTCACTCTTGTGAAGCCCAACCCGGTGAAGTAGCTATTGTTCCTGGTATACCAAGCACGAGCTGCTTGCTTCAGCCCATACAAAGCCCTCTTGAGTCGTCACACATGGGACTCACGATTGAAGGTCTCAAAATGTTTTGGCTACTCAATGTACACCTCTTCCTCAATCTTCCCATTGTGGAACGCTGTATTCACATCCATCTGATGGATCTTCCAACCCATCTGAGCTAATAGTGCCAACATTGATTTGATAAATGAGTACCTTGCTACATGAGCAAAGGTCTCATCGTAGTCAATCCCCTCGACTTGCAAGAAACCACAGGCAAAAAACCTTGCCTTATATTTCTCAACACTGCCATTAGTTTCCTGCTTTACCTTGTAAAGCCATCTGGAACTCACCACTGACTTGTCCCGAGGTCTTTGGACAACATCCCACACACTGTTCCGAATGATAGAGTCATACTCCTCTCCCATTACATCAAGCCAGACTAGTTGCTGCACTGCCTCCTTGAATGAAGAAGGTTCAGACTCTACACACTCCCTAAGTAGGGCCATGTAACCAGTGTACCGCTCGGGTGACATCCTCTGTCTGTGCTGAGAAGATGGTTGTCCGACATTCTCTCGCGCAACCAACATTAACCTGTCAGGTTCCCTTGAGAGTTTCCGCCCATCTCTAGAAGACTCAGCATCAGTGGATGTCTCCACTCCCAGATCCTCTACATGAGGCTGCTCCACATCAATCTGAGGCTCCTCCTCCTTAGGAACTAAAGTTCCTCCTCTACATGCAACTTGAGCTCCCTCTCAAGTGATACTTGCATGGCTTTCTGCTCATCGAAGTTTAGATCTCTGCATACCACTATCCTCTGACTGGTAGGCAGAAACACCCGATAATTGTGGGGTGTATCAATGTACCCCATAAGTATCCCCAACTTAGCTGTTAGATCTAGCTTGCTCTAGGCATCTTTGGTCACATGGCAATAAATTGATGATCTAAAGATCCTTAAGTGACTCACATCTGGTCGATTCCCGGAAAAGGCCTCCATAGGTGTCTTTATTCCAAGTATACGTTGTGGGCTTCTGTTTTGCAAGTATACTACTGTATTGCATGCCTCAGCCCACAAATGAAGTGGTAGGCTTTGGTCATGCAACATCGCTCAAGTTCCTCCCACAAACGATATGTTCTTCCTTTCGGCCACCACATTCTGTTGTGGGTTATGGGGTGCCATCAACTCCCGTTTAATTACTTCTACAGCACAGAAGTCCTTAAACTGTTGGGAGACATAGTCTCCACCATTGTCGCTATGCAAGGCTTTTACTTTCATTCCAGATTCTTTCTCTGCCAAGGCTTTAAACTCACAAAACCTCAAGAAGGTCTGATTCTTTTTTTGCAAAAGGTAGATCCAACATCTATGAGAAGAATCATCAATAAAAATAACATAGCACCTTTGTTTGGTGGTGGAGGCTGTAGAGAATGGTCCACAAGCATCTGTATGAACTCGCTCCAGGATTTCTCTAGCTCTACTATCTCGATCCTGAAAGGAAGATTTCGTATACTTACCCAAGGTACAACCTTTGCATGTATTTGTATGCTCCAGTTTTCCCTTGGAAGTTTGGTAGAAATTTGTTGCATGATCTTCAAGGCCCCATGGTGCAAGTGGCCCAATCTTCTATGCTATAGCTCACCAACATCTTGACTTTGCACCACCTCTACTTTAGAACTCAATGCAACATAGTCATCTACCTCTAGCTTGTAGAGATTCTTTACTCGAATCCCAATCCTCTTGGTCTGTCTAGTACCAATATGCCTCAGGAATACCTTTCTTTTACTAAAGACTACATCATAACCTTTATCTTCTAACATAGCGACAGACACAAGATTCTTCTTCAGACCCGGTACATACTTTACATCAGTTAGGGTGAGAGGAGTTCCATGCTTCCTCTGAAACACAATCGTACCTTCACCTGAAACACGATACTTTCCATCATCACCCATCTCGATCTGCATCTAGAGATCCTTCTCCTCTAGGGTACTGAAAAGGTTCTTACCACCGGACATGTGGAAAGAGGCTCCACTATCCAGGTACCAAACACATCCCACCATGGATGAAACCATGCATGCGATGAGAGAGAAATTTGTTAGGCCCCTATACTACTAGTGTAACCCCTTATTGTTATTAGTACAACCCACTTATTATATTGATGTACCCATGTAGTGCCCATATTGTTACTATTGTGCCCCATAGAAGCCCACTATTATTATTGTTATGCCCTTACATTATATTGTTATGTCGGCTCTGATTATGTTATGACCCCTTAGACTCCTATATATAGAAAGGAGGTCTTTTCATTTGTATCGTCCAAGAATTGTTCATTTATGTAATGTAAAGGAGGTTGCCCCCTCTAAGAGCCTGAATTCTAAGGTGTTTATCTATCTTTTCTATCTTTCTGGGAGCTGGTTTCATAACATTTGGTATCAGAGCTTTGGATTCTAGGGTTTCGCTACTCCAAATAGGTCATCGTGGCATTTTCACTATAAAGTTTTTTCTGCGATGTTTTAGAAGCTAAAAAAAAAACCCATTTGAGGAGAGATCGCACTAAATCTCGTGTCTGAATTTCAAAGCTTTTAGCGCTATATTTGTGGAGATATGATCTAAGGAAGTTGGTCTTTTTGCAGACTCCTGAATTACATTCCAAACAGGTGACCTGGGAAAAATCATCATAACTTTCTCTCTGAGCATCAGATTGAAATTTCATAAGAAGGTACATAAAGAGGACAGACTATAGTTTCTGGTAGATATTTTTCAGAGCCAAAATTGGAAGCAGTGACACGTGGCACTTCATACAAGTTCGCTCTTCTGGAAAGGTCTATAATCAGGTCATCTTGGGAGATTGTGCATAACTCTTTCTTGGAGAATCCAATTTGGATCAGACTAGTGGCATTAGAAATAGGACATAGAGGGCTACTACATGTCAGAATTTCAAAACTTAAAGATCCGAAAGTGCAGAGTTACAGTTGTTTCAATATCGAGCTCCTAAAATCAAGAAAAAGCAAGATGAGGAAGTTTGATGGCAAGGATCCGGTAAATTGGATACTTCATATGGAGCAACATTTTGATTTACATGGTGTACCAATGTTACAAAAGGTATGTATTACATCTTCATATTTAGAACTGAATCAATTTTTATGGTATGAAGGGCTTTGTTCTCGTAAACAACTTGTTACGTGGTCAATTTTCACGGAGGAAATGATAGCACATTATGAGGATACAAAGAGCAACACCTTCTTTAGAGCAACACCACAACAATTGGAAAGAGTAAAAGGGCTTTGTGACATAATGGAAAGCAAAATTATGGAAACCAAGAAGCATACCCCTCACAACTATAAAGATGGAAGTGTTGTTTCTCCTAGCCTTCCACAACCTACAAGGGTTACACCACAACAATTGGAAGAAAAAAGAGAAAAAGGGCTTCATTACAATTGTGATAGCAAATGCACTAAAGGTCATAAGTGTGATGAGAAGAAATTATTTTACATAGAATATGAAGAGGAGGAAGAAAAGGATCAAGAAACATCAAAAGAAGAAGATATACACCAGGACCCCACCCCAGAGAAAGAAGAAATGAATCAGACCATATCTTGTAAAGCATTGGCAAGAATTACCACTCCTCAAACTCTCAAGATAGAAGGACATATCAAGAAGAAAAAGGTGCAGAAAGTGAAATATCACATCGAGAAAGAAGAAATGAATCCAACCATATCTTGTAATTCATTGGTCTAAATTATCACTCCTCAAACTATCAAGATATAAGGACATATCAAGAAGAAAAATGTTCAAGAAGTGAAAGATCACATCGAGCATCAAGAAATGAATCAGACCATATCTTGTAAAGGATTGGAAGAAATTACCACTCCTCAAACTCTAGAGATAGAAGGACATATCAAGAATAAAAAGGTTTAAGAAGTGAAAGATCACATCGAGCATCAACAACAAGTTCTCCAAATATTAAAGGATAACGCCACTTCGGTGCAAAATCAAATGAAACAACAGGCAGATCACATCGTAGTGAATTTTTTTTTGATGTAGGTGATTGGGTATTTTTACTGCTACATCTCAAGCAAGCTATTTATGAGAAGGAAATGTTGGAAATACTACATGCACTTAAAAAATGGTGACCTTACCGAATGGGAAGACTCTTCAAGGATGAGGATGTGGAAGCATTGTTTTATGCTATTTCTATTATCCAACCAGATTGGATAAACGAAGCAAGGGATGAATGGAAGAAGGATGAAGAAGTATGGCCACTTATTCAAAAGTTGCAAAAGATCCCAATTCAAATAATATTGCCAGAAATTGAGGAGGAAGGAAAAATCCTATTGGAACCTGGAGCAGTCATAGAAACAAGAACCCAACAGCTACAAAATCAATCAATTTTAGAGTATCTCATCAAGTGGAAGAACTTACCCGCTGAAGATTCCACATGGGAGGACAAGAATTTTATACAGAAGCATCAAGAACTAGTCAAGTGTTGAGGACAACACTTTTTGAAGGAGAGGGGCATGTTAGGCCCCTATACTACTAGTGTAACCCCTTATTGTTATTAGTACAACCCACTTATTATATTGATGTACCCATGTAGTGCCCATATTGTTACTATTGTGCCCCATAGAAGCCCACTATTATTATTATTATGCCCTTTCATTATTATTGTTATGTCAGCTCTGATTATGTTATGACCCCTTAGACTCCTATATATAGAAAGGAGGTATTTTCATTTGTATCATCCAAGAATTGTTCATTTATGTAATGTAAAGGAGGTTTCCCCCTCGAAGAGGCTAAATTCTAAGGCGTTGATCTATATTTTTGTGAGCTAGTTTCATAACAAAATCCAACTTGAACTATGAGGCCAATGCCTCACCATCTGATCCCTTCAAGGATCCCTTCTTGGATTTCGTCTGTGGAGAATTCATAGCATAATGGCCCACCTCATGACAATGAAAGCATCACACTTTTGATTTGTCAAACTTCTTCCCACCATGGGAAGAACTGGATTTGGGATGGGATGCCTCCCCTTTCCCTTTCCTTGCCTTACTCGTTAAGGCTAGATTTTCTTCATCATCTTGCTTTGATGAAGATCCATCTCTAGTACTTCTTCTTATCTCCTCCTGCATCAGATCCAACCAAAGTCGTTCCTAATCTGGCAGTTACTGAGTCTTGTTAGCTATGCCAGCTCTTAGGAAGACCGAGGAGAGCAAGACTCACCATGTCATCATTGATTATTGTGATCAGTACACTTCCAAGCTCATCCCTATAGGTGGTGAGCTTGTTCAGATATGTAGAGATCGTGTCGCCCTTTTCACACTTGATATTCCGAAGCTTGTCTTTCAGCGCCAACTTCCTGTGATCATTGTTATTTTGATATAGATCTTTAAATGTTTTCCACATTGAAAACGGTGTCTCCTTCCCATGGAGGCTCGAGACAATGTGGTCTCGAACTCCCTCCAGGAGGATTCTCCTCGCTTTAGCCACACATTTCTTCCATTCTGCCAATTCTGTAGCATTAGTTGTTGCTGGCTTAGGGACTTCTTGATCAATGAAATCCTTTAGACCGTTGTCCTCTAATACTGCTTCCATGCGATCCTTCCAGGCTATATAATTCAAGCTGCCATCAAGGGCATACTCGAGTCTTAAACCATTGAACACCATTGGGGAAATTTGAGATGTGATAAGAATTCGAATTCTATAATTAGGAACTTCAACCTTCGAACTTCTGCCTTCTTTGTATACTATTCTTCTCTTTGGTCACCTTTTCTTTGATACCATGTAGAATTTCCCACTGTAGATCAACAAATTATGCAATATACTAAAGCAAAATACAAGATCTACTTCTACAACAATCTTTGTGGAAGCTTAATCAAATATGAGCAAGATGAAATATAACACATATAATTGAGAATGAGAAAGCAATCACACATGAACACAGAAGAATATTATGGGGAAATCCTTAGCAAAAAACCCAGATCTCTGTATTATCATACAAGTGGAAATATGTTCAGATTACACAAAGCATCAGCTCACAAGCTATCCTGCTATCAGTACAATCCAACAATACAACTCTTAGACTGAATAGACACAACACATGCCTTCCCTCAACCCTCCAAGCCTCCTATTTCCTTGCCCAATTTTTCTTTGGAGTCCAATGTGGCCACCTGTGTGAATTGGCCTCATCACACACTCACCAAAACCAAAAGTAACTACGCAATCTCCAAGGAATGAATTCCTTCTGCATGTAAGAGATATCCTCCATGGAATATTCCTGAAACTAACAACACACTATCCCATCATCTAATCTCAACTGGGTCTTTATCTGAAATGACATGCATGAGTTATTTATGAGAGAATATTCAGTTATCTAAAGTGCAACAGTTACATGCATGCATGCATTAACTAACTGAACTCACAATTAGTTCAACCAACTATTTGAACTAATCTAACTGGACTTAACTCAGTTAACTAAGCTAACTAATTACAACTCAAAGTACAACTCATCCTTATCTCCTTTAATCAAGGGATAACTTCCTCAATCAATGGAGAAACTGTTGCATGTATTCACATAGACTTCATGTTTGATTTTCTACAACTAATTAACTCAAGATGAATTAATTAATTATTTTACAAACAACTGCCAAGATCAAATTCGAATTTTAATTCTCAACTTTAGTTTAGGGACTAATTAAAATTGGAATGTATCCCGAAATGCTATTTATAGTAGTGCTAATTTTAGCACTTCTATTTTTAGCATTTCTTGTTGCTATTTTCAACACTCCTAGGAATCATCCCATAAATATAATTCCAACTCATAATCTCTCGCTAGTCCATCATGTCGGAATGATCTAATGCATGAATTCTTGCATATGAGCTAGGTCTACTATGCTAATGTTGCTTGATGCTGAACTCATGCTACTGCACTCGGTCACCAAAAATGATCCATTTGGAGAACTCTTCCCTACTCTCCCCATTGTATAAAGATGGTTTGGTAGTGTTGCAATCCTTATCTATGTACTACTATAGAGGGTTGCTGTTGGACTCCTAACTATACTCTTCTTACTACCTTCTGAGGGACTCGAGTTGTTCCTAATTCTTTGCAATGAATTTTTTTTTCTATGGTGCATTTCTCCACCAAAGATTCTACTTCCCATGTGGCACCCTTAACCAATTGGTAATAGGTGCAGAGGTGCTGACTTTTTACACAGAACATCTACTTTTCCTTCTGATTTCTCCCTTATAGGATTTCTCGACCTTAGCAGGAAACAATGTCACTACAAGTTGCAAAGATGAGAGTTCAATTTTTTTTAATAAATCAAATTTATCCCCTTGACAGTGTCTCAGCTACTTCCTACTATAGATTGTAAGCTTTGTAAGTTTCTCCCTTATTACTTTTTTCTATTTACACAACTATTTTTATTTCCAATCCTTATTTGTATTTACATTTCTACCACGCAAAATAAACAACCCCCTTTCAGTTGCATTCTCTCCCTTCTATAGGGTTTTCCATTGGAGCTTCCACATGTAAAGGTTTGCAACAACAGTTCCTACTTCATGTCTATAGTTCCATAGCTAAGTTCCTGGGTTCGAGGATGAACCCCTTATTTTTCTTGCCTTCTATAAGTCTTACGTACAGTCAATATATTTTCATTACACCTTGTTTGTTCTATACCATTAATATACTCTATCTATTATATGTATGTTAACATATTCTCATTTCAACTTGTCAGACATTTGATACAATGTTGCACAACATAAATTAATTGCCTTTAAAATAGGAACCCTATATTTCTTATGCAACAACAATTGTAAACTTATATTCAATGTGCATACTAGTTGAATACTACAAATTGAATATTTAATGTGCATACTGCTTTAATACTACATACTATAAACCTATATTTAATGTGCTTACTGCATATTCAATGAAACATAATTATTTGTTGTTGTTAGTCTGTGCATTCAAAAAAGCTAAAAATATCAAGGCATATTGGTACTCACTTAGGCAAAGCAAAGCCTCCCTACTCGAGTGAATTAGATAGAAATAACCACAACGTGGTGCAAGGCCACTGCCCAAATGCATCTAAAACACCATGTTCCGCCACGAAACCAACCCAATATAGCTTCCCTCCTCTTTCATCATTGTCATTTACACTCCCCTTATTTCCATCACCCAAAATACCCTTGACCACAACGTGGCGCAAGGCCACTGCTCAAATGCATCTAAAAACATTGTGTTCCACCATGAAACCAACCCAATATAGCTTCCCTCCTCTTTCATTGTTGTCATTTACGCCCCTTATTTCCATCACCCAAAAGACCCTTGACCACAATGTAGCGCAAGGCCACTACTCAAATGCATCTAAAAACATTGTGTTCCACCACAAAACCAATCCAATATAGCTTCCCTCCTCTTTCATCACTATCATTTACACTCCCCTTATTTCCAGCACCCAAAAGACCCTTGAGGGGCATCTCGCAAACACAAGCCAAGGCATCCACTTCTCTAGGTCGATAGGCAACACGTGGCAAGAATTGAAGCAAAAAAGAAAATGCAAAGTGTTGCTTCCCATAATGCCTGGCATTCCTCCTTTGAACCTGTCCCATTTGTTTTTTTTCACAATTTCTCTTTGGATTTCGGAACCATGTTTTTTTGGCTTAAAATTGTTTTTAAAATCATTTATCAACAATTAATTTCATTTATTTCCTCTATAGACATTATCTTCTTTAACAATTCTTTTACTTAAATCAATATACTTTTACTCTCTTTTTTTCTCCTAACATTTTTCTTGTTCTAACGATATATATGATTATATATACAACTTTACGACTTTCGAAACTTTATAGCTTTGGAATAATTTTTTTATTCATTTTTTTTTTTTATATATTCTTTCTTTTACTTATTATAGCTTATATTTATTTCAAATTTGTCTTTGCTTAACTTCTCTTGAGTGGAAATAACTATTTCAAAGTTAATTTCTAAATTCAATTTTCTTTTCTTTTCATCATTAAAAATTATTATTAGTTTAATTAAAACTCTTTTTATAAATATTCTTTTTCATTCTATATATATATATTTATTGTTAATTAAATTTAAAACAATAATTAAAATTAAATTTGCATAAATCAGAGTTGAACATTTTTAAAGCCAATGGATATGAACCGTAGAGTTCAATTATTTATTTGTTATTGTTTTAATTAAAAACAGTTCTTATTTGAAAAAAATATTATCTCAATTTCATTTGTATATATTTTTGTTTTTTAAATTATATATTCAATTTTCATTTTTTTCAATTAAATATTACATTTATATTTTTCCCTTTTATTTTATTTCATTGTCTTATTTTTTCTTTTAAATCTTTTCCTTTTCTATACTATCTCTTATTTAATAATTTATATTTATTAAATAAAAAAGTTATTATTTTATTGAATAATTAAAAATGATTCTTTTATTTCATTATCTTCTTTTTCCTTTAATTTTTTTTTCTATAATATCACTTATTAATAATTTATATTTTTTAAATAAAAATGTTATTATTTTATTGAATAATTAAAAGTTTTTTGCTGGTTTACAATGGATATTATTTTAATTAAAAACTATTTTTTTAATTATTTTATTTATTTATTTTTTAGAGGAATCTTCGGCGAAAATCACATAGAAAAACTTTTGTCGACGCATTTCGAACCAGCTGTAGTTCATCGTCAGGACAAGTTGAACGAACAGATCTCATTAAGCACAATAAATAGATAGGGCAAAGAATCCAACCTTAACGGCTAACAACCAACAGCTAGAATTGACTGGAAGACGGCTAGCTTGACTTTGATAAAGGGTCAAAGAATAAAAATAAAATTTTAATTCATTTTATTATATTAATTAATTAAATACAAATCTTTTTGGTTATTGATATTATATTAGAATTAAAATGTAAGGGACAATGTTAGAATTAATATATAAATCATTGTAAATATATTAGTGAATGTGAATGAAATAAATTAAAAATTATGTAAAATAACTCAATTATAAAAATATTAATTAGTTATAAAAATTAAAAAGGAAAAAAAAAAAAAATTAATTTTATATATTAATATATATATATATATATATATATATATATATATATATATATATTCACCAAGGAGTTAAAAAGAAATTATAAAATAGATTAACATTAAATAAATTTTATGAAAAATAAAAATAAAAATAAACTTAATAGACAAAGCGTTCACTTCAAAAATAAAACCAAAAATGGAGTAATGGTTAACTTCTCTTTATTATAAGAATTATTATAATATTAAAAATAGTATATTATATTTATATTTACACATTAAATATATATTTTATTGTTTTTTTTTCCAAGGAAAAAAATCGAACTTTTTTATAAGAAATAAAAAAGTTACAAAGCATATGAGTAAACATTCTGCCAAAAACTGCATGAGAGGGAGCATATACTCCTCTGTGTAGGAACAACAGCATACCTACAGTCCCTGCTATGACTCCTATACCCGGCCTAAACAGCCACGCCATAAAACAGTAATCAAAACAAGTCTCAGGAAACCTGGGTCTCCTTTTAAAAGGAAAACAACCCATAGCTTATACAAATTAAACCACAGTTCACTACATCCGCTCTATCAAAGCAGAGCAAAACAGTAAATAGAGAGATACAGTTTTCATATGCCACCAGCATCATATAAAACCTCTGATAAACTAGTGCATATAAATATAGACAAAAAAGTTGTGAGTATGGGGGGAGATCCGACACACGGATCTGGTTCTGGTCCTGTTCCGTTATTCTCCATGTGCCCACAGCTTGCTGCAAACCTGCTTTAGAAAGCCGGTCTGCCTCTTCGTTCTTGTCCCTGTAGATGTGATCAATGGAAAAAGCATCAAACTGTAACTTTAGAATTTGAATTTCTTCTAATAACGGCAACAACACATAATGCTGACATCTATATTTCCCAGTGACCCAGTTGACAACATTCAGCGAATCTCCAAAAATCTGAACTGCAAGGATATTTATGTGAATGAGCCAGCAAAGGTGTAATTTCAAGGCTGAGAGTTCTGCATAATTGTTTGTACCCATACCAAGACCCACTGAGGCTTTAAACAAACGAGATGGGCTAATGTGAATAACAATCCCGGCTCCAGTGGAATTGTTTTGGGCTGCTCCGTCAAAAAAAGCCCAAGGGATCCCATCCTTAATCTGAATCTCCTTCCGGAGATCAGATTTTGAGGGACCATCCGGCTCCGGAATGCTGGCAAGGATGGCAGAGCTTTGAATTGCAATAGCTTCCACGGGGGTGTGTTTTTCTCTAAAAATACTTCGATTCCTGGCAAGCCAAATGCCCCAGCAAATGATGGGGGGAAGATTCCTCAGATTTTTCACATGAAAATGATTCCACCAGTACTCCCAGGCATTGGACAAAACTTCCCCCTCCCACCTTACTTTGACGTTCAACAACTTTTCTGCTTCATTCCAGACTTGCCTTGTAAAGGGACAAGTGAGGAACAGGTGCGAAATGGCTTCTAAGTCTTTAAAACAAAGAGGGCATCTGCCAGGACCCTGTTTAAAACGAGCTTGTAGAATCTCCCATGAAGGGATCCTGCCTTTTAAAGCGCACCAGAAGAAGATCCTAGCTTTTTTGGGGCATTTCAGTTTAAATAAAGGCTTTGCCCACCAAACAGGGGGATCCCATCCCTTTTCCTTCATCAAAAAGTTATACCCAGCTTTAGGAGAGTAGTAGCCTGTCTCAGAGTGAGCCCAAACCAGGGAATCCGGGCAATCCTTTATTCTAACATTTGATCTTCTAAGCTCCTGAAGAAAGAGCTGCCAGTCATTCCTCCACATGGGATCTAGTCCTAACTCAACTTCGGATTTCCAAGCCTGCCCCCATATTGATGACTGCTCCATATTAGCTATCTGGTTTAAGCTTTTGATACCTTTATCATCAAGATGAAGAAGCAGATCAGGAGATAGAGCGAAGCTTTCGCTACACCCTACCCACGGGTCCCTGCCAATCCTCAAACTTTCACCATTCCCTACTCGCCAAGCCAAACCTTGTTCAATTACTTTAAAAGCCTCTGAGGTTGCTTTCCAAATAACTGAACAATTCCTTCCTTTTTTGTTTGGGCTCCTAATCCACTCTTCAAGAGGAACTGGGTCAATATACTTTCTCTTGACAACCCTAGTGCAGAGATTTTCCGAGGTTATAATTCTCCATCCTGATTTTGCTGCCAAAGATTTACTGAAATCAAAAGGGCTTTTTATGCCCCAACCACCCCAATCTTTCGGCCTAGCAATTTTATCCCACGCCACCCAGGGGAGAATTGAATCCTCCTTAGACCCCAACCATAGAAACCTGCTACAAATCTGTTTAATTTTATGAAGAATCCCTTTGGGGATCCAAGTCAATGCTGCCCAAAAGACCGGAATTGCCTGAAGAACAGAGTTTACCAGAGTAAGTCTACCTGCCCGCGATAACCACTTGAAACTCCAGTGAGAGATTTTTTGTTCAATCTTTGCCACCAACCAATTCCAATCCTGCTTTCTATAAGAGGATGGTTTTAGCCAGAAACCAAGATATTTGAACGACTGCTCCATATTACAGATTCCGAAAGGCAGATAAGAGGCAATCAGGATCTCCTCCTGTCTACTGAAACCTTCACAAATTAGCTGGGACTTTCTATCATTTATTTGAAGCCCTGTAGCTTTTAGGAACAGATCAAGGATAGATTTAATCTCTTTAATTTCATTTATGTTCCCATTTGTTAATAATAAAATATCATCAACAAAAAGAAGATGAGTTATGAACAAATTAACAGCAACTTCCAAACCTTTGACCAAACCTGATCTCTTTGCATTTAAAATCAACCTACTCAGTCCTTCTGCTGCTAGAAGAAAAAGCAGCGGAGAAAGAGGGCAGCCTTGACGCAACCCTCTTTGGCTTTTAAAAAAATTTGAGGCAGCCCCATTGATCAGAACAGCAAAGTTTACATTTGATATGCATCCCATGATCCAGTTTATAAACTCCACCTTAAAGCCTAAATGCGTCAAAAGCATCCTTAGATATGTCCAGCTGATCCTGTCATAGGCTTTAGAGAGATCTATTTTGAGTACGGCCCCCTTTTTGTTTGCTTGCCTGATGCTGTGGATAGTTTCCTGAGCTACCCCGATAGCTTCATGGATTTGGTGCCCATCCAAGAAACCAAATTTCTCCTTTGAAATGCAAGAGGATAAGATAGGTTTCAGGCGAATCGTAATGATTTTTGCAATGATCTTGTAGATAGTATTGCATAGCGAAATCGGCCTGAAATCTTCAAAAGAAACTGGATCCTCTTTTTTTGGAATGAGGGCAATGAAAGTAGAATTAAACGGACCATAGATTTCTCCTTTCTTCCTTGATTCCTCCACTACTTCCGTAAGTTCTGCTCCAATTGATTCAAAGAAATGAGAGAATAATTCTATGGTCCAACCATCTGGCCCCGGGCTTTTATCTTTTGCCATAGATTTTATTACACTTTCTACTTCCTCCTTGGACACTTCTCTGAAAAGATCTTCTGCATCCTCTTCCTCCACAAAACGGGGAAAAGCTTGGGCTGTTCGAATAATTTCAACTAAGGATGTCCCCCCAGGATCAGAGAAAAGGGATTGAAAATGGAGCTTCCCCATATTTGATAGCTCTTCAAAGGAAGAGGCCTCTCTTCCTTCCGAATCCTTCAGCTTCCAGATGGTATTTGCATTCCTCCAACCCTTTGTATAGTTATGGAAGAATTTTGTGTTTTCATCCCCCGCCTTCAGCCATATAGCCCTACTTTTCAATCTCCACTCCTCTTCTCTATCTAATAAAATCTTTGCTCTGCTCTTTTCTAGAGCTAGGATTCTTTCTTTCGACTCATGAGATGAATAAGCATCCGTCTCTGGGTCTTCTAACACACGAAGGGCCTCATCAATACTGACCAATTCTTCGGTTTGTTTTTTCCTTCTGGCTGAGGCGCATTTGATAGCTGCTTTCTTAAGTCTTTTAAGGTTTTCCATGAAAAGAGCTCCTTTATTCTCCGAATGACTACACCCCGAATGCCTCCAGGTGTCTCTGAAGAGCTGATTAAAAGAATCCTCCTGTAACCAAGAGGCGTTGAATTTAAACGGGGCAGCCAGCTTAGGAGGAGGTTTGGATAATTCCAGTAGAATGGGAAAATGGTCTGAGTTCCCCCCATCACCCACCCATTGTCTGAATAATGGAATTAAGGATGCCAACCTTTCACTGATGAGAAACCGATCCAATCTTTTAGCAATTCTATCCTCCCCGGTTCTTCTGTTCCTCCAAGTAGGTTTGGCTTTAATGATATTTACGTCAATCAGCTTATGTGTAAGAAGGACACTTGTGAAGAAATCAGTCAGAGGGTCCTCCCTCGCCAAAGGTCCCCAAGCTTCAGCGGTCCCCATGGAAAAGTTAAGATCTCCCCCAATAATGAGGTGTTTATCTTTTATCAGACTTTTAGAGAGGAAATCATTCCAAAAAGAAACTCTCCCCTGACAGGGACCATAAACATTGACAAACAACAGAGGAATATCAAAATCAGGGGAGACGAGCTCTATGCCCAGGACATTTGGAAGCCCCCAGAAGTTTAGCATCTTCAGTCTTCCTTCTTTAAAACCGACAGCAAGCCCGCTCGAATGTCCTGAGGCATCTAGGGCTATGAAAATCCAACCCGGAAAAGAAGAACGGAGAGCATATTCAATATCAGAGCTTTTACCCAAAGTTTCTTGCAGGAACACAATGTCCGGGTTGAGACGAGACAAAAGGTCTTTTAAAGCCAGTTTTTTGGGTTTACTGGCTAAACCCCTGCAATTCCAAGAAAGACAAATCATTTTTTAACCACCTCAGGGGTTTTAGCTTCTCTAAGCGCCCCAGGGATCGACATTTGTTTACCATCTGCCACATCAAATATAGCTTTAACTTGTGCTTTTGATAGATTGGATTTCCGACCTCTGCCTTTTTTTGAAAGACTCTTAGACACCTCGGCTCCTAATCCACCTACAGACTCCGTAAACTCCGACAAGGAAACAGACTTCTTACTGAGGGATCTGAGGTTGTAATGATAGACAGAAGAGGAAGAACCCGGACCCTGATAATTCGGGGAAAAATCCTTACAGTTCAAATTTAAGGAGGGAATAGCAGCTGAAAGGTCTTCAATATTTTGCATGACATCATTGCAATTGTTTAACAAAAGACTACCCCCAACGATTGATGCAGAAATAAAAGAAGAATTGTTTGGGGATGACTGCATACCGGAAGGGACAACTTCTACATTGATGACTGGATCAGCAGTAGGCGGCTCTGAAGACGGCTAGACATCAGATGCACGAACCGGGTCCACGCCTTCCCGATTCTCTCCCTCCTTTGATCGATGAAGGAGCTCTTCCATAGGATCTTCATTTGGAGCAGATCCTCCCACCGATCCCTCGGGCTTTTTCAGAGCGGCATCCCACTCCTCTTCTTTGATTTGAGTCCTCCTTCTTCTCTTCCCCAACGGACAATCCCTCGCCAGATGCCCATGCTCATGACAGCGGTGGCACCAAAAAGGAAGAAGCTCATAGTCCAGGGGCTGTTTGATCACATATTCCTGATACTACAAAGTTATTGATTCTGCCAGACCTTCCTTCGGATTGAGCCTTACTAATATCCTTGCCACAACTTTTTCGAAGGTATGGAGGAATGATCTATCGGCATCCAAATATGTGCCCAGGAGGTTCCCAATGGATTTGAACACGGAATCCGCCCAAAGGAAAGGGGGCAAATTTGGAGCCCTTACCCATACAGGAAATTCTTCGACTTTTTCTTTTGAGGCATCGAACAAGGGGGACCATCTCTTGAAGAAAACAGGTCGATTCCCGTAAGCCCAGTTCCTCTCTTCGACCCATTCCAAAGCCTCCCTTCTATAAAAACTAACCATAAACCAACCCTTGACCAAGGTATTGGTTTTGAAAGAAGCAGCCGGGGTCTCCAACCACTGGCTCTCCGCCCACTGCCTTAATGACTTGCCTGATACTGGCCGCCCTCTAATTCTGCCCACAAGGGTACAATCTGCCACCTCCAGAACATCTTGCACCTGCACGTCCATACCAAGAACATAATTTGCAAAGCGCTTCTTCTTTAAGGGTTTAGCCTTCTTCCTTTTTTCTCCAGTCTTCTGCGGTTCTGGCTCCGAGACCTTGTCCCCTAGCTCAGGATTTTTCTCCCCTTCCACTCTTTGCGAGCCACTTCCAAGTGCTGCTGGCTTATCAACCCCAGTTCCAGGTAGGGTTTCAATCATTCCTTCGACAGGACTCCCCACTTCTCCATCCACCAAAAAAACTCCTTCCTCCACCACCTTACCACTACCTAAAGAAGAAGCAGGCTTCCCCTGCTTTGCCGCCTTACCAACCCCTGCAGTAAAACCCTCCGCCCCTACAAACCTCTGAGAGGAGTCTTTAGAAAAAAGAGCCCTATTAACCGACTGAGAATTGCTTTTACCGCCCACCTCTTTCCCAGCAATATGGATGCCCCCTACTGGCCTCCAAACCCCAATGTTTTGGGGCGAGCTAATGATATCCTCCAAACCACCAGTCTGGTAAAAAACCTTTGAAGGGGAAAAAGGCTTATCGTCAAGTGGCGCAGTAAATTTGTCTCCCCGTCCGCCTAGCTTTGCATGAGGGTTTTCCTCCTCATAGCCCTTGCCGAAAAAGTCGAGGCCGCCTGACAAATCCCAGCTCTCGTCCAACAAACCCTTAGTGCTTTTAGAAATGCGCGCACCTCCAGCCGAGACCAGTGCAGACGCATGACTGTCCCCTTGCCCAAAAAACTTACCAATATTCTGTTCGGTGATATCCTTGCCCCAGACCGAGAGTATATCCTCCGGGGTTGGGTCGAGTTCCACCGATTCATTAGCAATTACCATGGTTAAATCACAAAAGCCCCGTAATAAAACGACACCTCCTCACAAACTTTACCCGAGGAGAGCACAGAAAACCGCTTGCAAGCAAGAGAGTTGACCTCGTGAAAGAAACAATGCAGAAAACCTCCTATGTTGAAAACAAAAGAAACCCACCACAGGTAATCACGCCCTCCCTAAAGCCCGAACCGTGACAGTAACCGGCGCCCGACTGAAAAGCGAGAATATTTTATCCCAGCTGTCTCTTTCTCCGTCTGCCCGCCATCAAAAAACAGCCTCGTTGGGTCCGCCCGCAGCCCGAACCCCGTACCTGCGTGTCCTCTCCTACGTCGTTTGCATCACCTAGGCCTAGGGCCTAGGGTTCCCGGATCGAACCCTATTCTCTCCATCCGCTCAACTCCCTAAATATATTTTATTGTTTTCTAATTATATATTCAATTTTCATTTTTTGAATTTAAATAATATATTTATATTTATGTTTTTTTTGTTTTTATTTAATTTTCTCTGTGGTCTTATCTTTATTTTCTTTTAAATTTGTTCTATAATTCTATAATATCACTTATTTAATCATTTATATTATTTTAAATAAGAAATGTTATTATTTTATTTAATAATTTAATTCAACTTTATTTTCTTTTTCTCACCAAAAAAATATTATTATTTTAATAAAAAATATATTATTTTTATTAAACTTTATTTTTTATTCATTCATTATTTTAATATTCATTTTTCTTTCTTAATTATTTTAATAAAAAAAAAATATTTTTATTAAACATTACCTAATTTTTATCTATTTTATTTTTAAATATTTAATTTTGGTTTATTAACAATATATATATATATATATATATATATATATATATATATATATATATATATTGCCTTTTCTATTATTTCAATTATCAATTTACACTTTAAAGTGAATTTCTTTCTTCAAAACTTTATAACTTTCAAATATTTTTTTCCCATAGCTTAGACCGATCTATCTGAGCCACTCACATAGAGCATATTCTGGCCATACTTCAATCTAGGCTACTCAAACAAAGTATATTCTTGGCATATTCGCTCCAGATTTAATCACAACTGTCTAATCATATTTATAAAAAAGGTGAAACCTACATATTTCCACCCAAGTGGAAATATATAGGATTATCTAGGAATTAGACAAATTTTTGAAGTTGTGTAATTATTATGAGGTTTTCTCTTAAAATTTGGTGAAAAGATTTTGATAAAAATGGCAATGTTTGTATTAAAATAAAACCCGTTGGTCAGATCTACAAAAGAGAGTCTGAACCAGGAGAGTCTAGCTTTGCAGAACGCTCTACATTGTTCATACACATTACACATTAAATAGAAAACATGGTTTTAGGGAAGTTAGAACAACATCCTAAGAAATAGAAACTAATTCCTATCCTGAGGTTACCTGAACCAATTCTATCTATTCTAGGATATTCTCCATTATCTTCAACACTCCCCCTTAATGGAGAATGGGTTCACAAATATGCCTAACATCTCCCTAAACATTTGAAACTTAACTTTTCCATGGGGCTTAGTGAAAATGTCTGCAACATTATCACATGTATTACAATATTCCAAATGGATTTCTTTAGATTTCACTTTCTCTCTGACAAAGTGGAATTGTGTATCAATATGTTTAGTGTTTTTGTGAAACACCAGATTATTGGCAAGCTTGATTGAACTCTGATTGTCACATTTGATTGTTATTGTGTCTGTCTGTTCTTCCCCAACATCCTAGAGAAGTCTCCACAGCCAAACTGCCACACACGTTGTTGCAGACATTGCTTGATACTCTGCTTCCGCTGAGGACAAGGAGACTGTTTTCTGCTTCTTGCTGCTCCATGTGATCACCCCGGATCCACGACTGAATGCATAACTTGTTATAGATCTACGATCATCTACATTCCCAGCCCAATTTGAATATGCAAATCCTACCAATCTAACATCAGAAGAGTTAATGTAAATAATACCGTAATCTATAGTACCTTGTAGATACCTCAAAACACTCTTTACTGCATTCCATTGGCTTTCAAGTGGCTTAGACATAAATTAGCTTCGCACACTGACTACATAAGCCAAATCATGTCTACTGGTGGTTAGGTAGATTATACTCCCAACCAACTGTCTGTAAAGTGTTGCATCTGTCGCTTTTGAGCCATCCTCACACTACAATATGATGTTCTCCTGCAATGGTACCAGTGCCGACTTACATTGATCCATTCTAAACTTTTCTAACAGGCCTTTGACATACTTTGCTTGGGACATAAATGTTTAACCTGAATCTCTCCAAATCTCAATACCTAAATAGTATTTGAGTTTACCGAGGTGCTTCATCTCAAACACTTGTGAAATTTGTTGCTCAATTTCATCAATTAGATATGTAGCATCACCTGTAATTATCAAATCATCTACATATAATGAAATCAACATTACACACCCTTGTTCATCTTTCATGGTGTAAAGATTAGGGTCATTCTTACTTCTATTATAGCCAGCTTGCAGAAAAAATGAATCAATCTTCTCATACCACGACCTGGGAGCTTGTTTTAGTCCATAAAGTGCTTTCTTCAATCTACAAACTAAATGTTCTTTCCCTTTCTGGACAAACCCTTCCGATTGTTCTAGATAAACCTCTTCTTTTAGTTCTCCATTCAAAAATGTAGACTTTACATCTAGTTGGTGTGTCATCCAATGTTTCTTAGTAGCTAAAGCAATTAACATTCTGATAGTGTTCAATTTAGCTACAGGGGCGAAGTTTTCTTCATAGTCTATCCCTTCTTTTTGTGAGTACCCCTTTGCAACCAACCTAGCTTTTAGTTTTTCTATAGTTCCATCTGCATTAATTTTCTGTTTATATAACCATTTACAACCTATGGTCTATTTTCCTCTCGAAAGTTCAACCAATTCCCAAGTGTTATTTCTGATTATTGAATCGTATTCCTATTCCACGACTATTTTCCATTCACTACTTTCATTTGCTTCTTTATAACTAGATGGTTCAACCACATTCTTCATACTAGTTATAAAAGCATTTGCCCTATATCTTGCAGGCATATGAGCTTTCCTACCTGATCTCCTGAGTGGTGGGGTGGTGGTTTCAAACCTTATTTGATCATCATTTATTTCTTCCTACTGCTACTATTGTTGTTGCTGTTGCTACTATTGTTACTACTGCTGTTGCTGCCATTGTTGTTGCTGTTGTTGTTTCTGTTGCTATTGCTGCCATTATTGTTGTTGTTGTTGTTCATCCTCTACCTTAGTCTGCTGTTGACCCTGATTGTTCTCTGCTTCTTCTTCCACAAATTACATAATGTCCCATTCCTCATAGTGCTCATTAGGTTCTTCATTATCTTGTTCATGGTATTTAACATCTCTACTAACGAAAATATTGTGAGTAGAGGTATTAAATCATCTGTATGCTTCATATGACGAATAATACCCTATAAAAGTACATCTGATGGCTTTTGAGTCTAGTTTTCTTCTATCTTCCTTTGGAATGTGGGCTAATGCTTTAGATCCAAATATTCTTAAGTGTTTTGCTGCAGGATCATATCCATATAATGCTTCAAAATGAGTTTTAGACTCAAGACTTCTTGTAGGACTCCTATTTTTTAAATAAACTGTAGTATTCACTGCTTCAGCCCAAAAACCATTTGAAAGATTCTTACCTTTAAGCATACTTCTAGCACATTCCACCAGTGTTCTGTTCTTTCTTTCTATTACTCCATTCTGATGTGGAGTATGGGGTACTGTAAACTACTGTAAAATTCCATGATCTTCACAATATCTGATGAGTTCATCCTTCCTGTATTCTCCCCCTTGATTAGAAGGAGAATTTTTATTTGTTTCCCTGTTTGTCTTTCAATCATATTTTTAAACTGCTTAAAGTATTCAAATGTATGGCTCTTCTTACTTAAGAAATACACCAAAGAAAACTTCGTACAGTCATCAATAAACAGTAGGAAATACAGTGAACCTCCTAATGATTTTGTCTGCATGTGTCCACATAGATCTGTGTGCACTAATTCAAGTATATCACTCTATTTCTTTTCCACACGAATAGGGAATTCTTCTCTATGCATTTTTCCTAATGTGCATGCATCACAATCATGATGTACATGCTTTAGCATAGGAAGATCTCTTATCATTTCCTTCTTTTGTAATAACAACAAATCAATGTAGTTGATGTGGCTGAATCTCTGATGCCAAATCTCTTCTATAGTCAGGCTCACTGCTGTCAATGCTTGAACCAGTGCAGGTCTCACATCCAACTTGTATAGTCCTTCTATTCGGATTCCTATAGCAATTGTCTTCATGCCATCTAGCAGTACTTTAATGTAGCAGTTAGAATTTAAAAATTCAACTTTCAAATCTTGATCTGTAATCATAGATACAAAAATCAAGTTCTTTGTTATGCCAGACACATACATTACATTATAAATTTGTTTGATATTAATATTAGGTAGAATAACAGAAACTTTCCCACATCCTTTGATTTGATGACTTCTGTCATCACCTAGGTAAATCTGTGCACCTTCGTTGATTTCTCTAAAATCTTCGAGCCAATGCTTATTACCTGTCATGTGTGTTGATGCTTCTGAATCTACATGCCAGATGTTTGCATCAACATTTTCATGACAATATGCCATGAAAAATTTTAAATTCTGCACGTAATCACCATTCGCGAGATGACCTACATATCCTTTTAGCTTCTGCCGTTCTTCATGATACTTCCTTTTCCTACACTCCCTGGCAATATGACCAAATTTTTCGCAATAAAAACATTTAGTTTCAGAGTAGCTTCTATTCGGATGCATATCTTGGGTCTGATTTGGCTGTTTCTGTGAACTTGCTTCATTTTCCTATTGTGGACTCCCTTTTCCTCTGTAGAAGTTCTTCTTCACCATCAATGCAAGATCGACACTTTGGGGCTTTAGAGATGATCTTCTTTCTTCTTCCTGCAATAGTATACCTGACAGCTCTTCAAAGTACAGGATCTTCTCTTTGGCATTGATCCCAGTGATGAACATTTGATAATCATCAGTGACACCATTCATTGTAATGGTTACAAGATCTATATCATCAACTGTATGACCAATGTCTGCCAATTTGTTTTTCAGATCCTTGAGCCTTACTACGAATGAAGCAATTGTTTCATTCTCCTCCATCTTTAGGGACAAGATCTTACTCTTGAGGAACAAAAGATGATTTGAATTCCTGATCTCATACAATTCCTTCAGAATTCCCCAGATCTTGTAAGTTGACTTACGTTCTCTGATGTGCGGTATAATGCAGCCTTTCACTGACATCTTTAACATTGTCCTTGCTCTACTTTCTCATTTCTCCCAATCTGGGATCGATGTTGATCCAGTCGAGGGCTTCGGCTCATCCCCATTCATAATCGTCCAAGCACTCTGCGTTTCTAGCAGAGTCTACATCTTGAACTTCCAATTTGCATAATTAGAATCATCAATCTTGTTATGCTCGTTCATGCATGCATCAAATATATTGTTATTCATCTTGGCGATTTAGAAAAAAATTTCGATAGGTAAAACATGTTAAATTTACCCTAGATCTGTGATAAAGATAGACCACTATTCTTCAATGTTGTTTGATCTCGCAACACACCCGTAGATCACCGTGGCTTCCTTCCTAGCCTCCAGACAACCTTCTGTTGTCAGTTACAACCTTGTTCTTGGCTTCCCTACGCAGCTTCTCTGACAGCTACAGCCTTGTTCTTGGCTTCCCCTCGCAGCCACAACCTTATTGTTGGCTTCCACGATCATCGCAGATATGCCTGTCTTTTCTGCGATGTCGTCACAGCTGTACACGTCTTTCCTATGATGAAAAAGATTAAAAATATGCGCGAAGGAGCTACAATGCACTCATTGCAGAGGTACACTAATAACCAACAACGATCTCAGAATCATCATAGTTATATTCCTCACAACTACTTTGATCTCGATTAAAAGAACCACCCACCAGCCAGCATACAGGTTCCTCAACCCTGACGCTCTGATACCATGATAAAAATGGCAATGTTTTTATTAAAATAAAACCCACTGGTCAACTCTACGAAAGAGAGTCTGAACCAGGAGAGCCTGGCTCTGCAGAACGCTCTACATTGTTCATGCACATTACACATTAAATAGAAAACATGGTTTTAGGGAAGTTAGAACAACATCCTAAGAAATAGAGACTAATTCCTATCCTGAGGTTACATGAACCAATTCTACCTATTCTAGGATATTCTCCATTATCTTCAGCAGATTTATCACTAAATTTTGATTTGTGTTATATAAAATTGGTCTTTGTTTACATATATGAATATGGATTCATCACCTTGAAAAAATTTGGGACACTAAATTATGGAGAATTCACAACTCAAATTTGTAATTTCAATAAATTCAAAATATCCCAAAAAAACCTGGAAAACTAACACACTAAAGCATTTTTAAATGTAATACTGAAGATAATAATGCCTTTGGCTATTTCTTCATGTAGCTCAGACAACATTTTTAAATGTAATACTAAGGATAATAGTGCCTTTGGCCGTTTCTCCATGCAGCTCCTTTGCCTGGAAAACATCAAATTCAGTGTTTGCTATGCCCACGGAGTTGACGGCATCATGATCAGATTGCGTTCACTTCATTTCACTGTGTTTTTATCATTCGTTACTCATCAGGCGATACGACAGTAGATGTCTGAAAAAGTAAGAATGAATATGGACAAATCTAATTCCTTTTCTCTTGTGAAAGAGTGATCAGGTCAAAATTAATTTGCCTACCGTTCCACTTCACTAATTGGTATTATCATTTTATATTTCCTATTTATTAAAATGGCTAATGATTAATATAATCCAATAAAAAATATATTATTTAAAACTGTATATATAATTTAAAATGATTATTTAAAATCACATATGTAATTTAAAAAGATTTATTAATGGTATGTGAGATATATATTTTTATTTTTACATTATATTTTTAATGGGTAAATGAGGTCACTTAGGTTTTTGTGCTATCTTAACCACATATGATAGATTTTACACTATTAATGAATGAATGATATTCAAAATAATAATAATTATAAAATTTCCCATATTCACAAACCAAGGTATAATATAAATTTATGAGAGGACCTCTATACTCACATCTAATAATAAGATTTTCATAAGACCATATCCACAAACTATAAAAAGACAAATCTAAACTATTAATAATTATTTCTATGTTGCAATACAAATAATGCTAATTTACAAAATGTAATAATACATTTAATTACAATTTAAAAATAATCTAATTATAGCAGTTTAAAATTTTAAATCTTTGTATTTTTATTGTTTTCTACTTTAATTTAGTTATAAACTAAGTGATAAAGACTAGCTACTATATAGCCCTTGTTCAAATATATTTCGGTTAATGTTTAGGTTCATCTTAGAAGAAAGATTGATAATGAAAACCATTTAAAAAAAATAAACATCTTATTTTATTTATATATACATATATATAAAACATTCCGTCTCTTGTTTTGTCTCGTTATCGAGGCACTGATCATGTCAAAGGAAATGACTTAACAACCATCGTTTCACCTCACTTCAAACCCTACTATATTCTTCTTTAAAAAAACTGTATATACTTTATTCAAATATGGCAGTGCAGGATGCCCATGTGGGAATAGGTGTTATAGGTATCCGTAGATGATATGGGCATAAACTCAAGAATGAAGAGGACAACCACAAGCCATAGAAATTTCTCTGATGGATTGTTGTGAATGGAAACTTAATCCACTCACAGGGTCAGTCTACACCACCATCTCCTTCCCCATTCTATATATGTTTCTATGGACCTTTCATTTTCCCATATTCCTCTCTAGGTATTGTTTTTCTATTATCTTGCCAGAAATGGACCTTGCATTCTTCCATATTCCTCTCTAGGTATTGCCTGTCCATTATCTTGTTAGAAAAACAAGAGAAAATCAATTTTCCCAATCATTTATCACACCCCTACTCATGTTTTTTCAATGAATTTGGGGCATGTGAACCATTTCTGGTTAGTGATGATCTAGTTTTGTTTGTGATTCAATAGGAAATTTTATGACTAGGTCATTTTATGTACAATGGCTTAACGAGATGATTACTATTAATATAAACGTAAAGTTTTGTTGACATAAATGTTCCAATGTCGGGATTGACAAAGAAAGAAAAGAAATGTGGGGTAGAGATTGCTCTTCCTCGTATTATGAATCAATTAAATAAGATTACATTGGTGACATTAGTAATAACTGTACTCAAGATAACTGGACTAAACTAAAATAGACCATTACACTTGGATGTACAATTGTGACACCCAGAAGGTGGTTGAAGTTAGATTCTCTAATACTCCCCCTTAATTTCAACCACAAAAAAAACTAAACTAAGATGTCTCCTGGACTATGTCTCAACTAGGCTTACAATTTAAAATTTTGAGATCACATGGATTTTCTATTCTTCCAAATCCTATAACCTCTAAATTGTTTCAAGTTTTTCTTTTTGTTGTATCCTTTAAACCTTAGTTTGTTCATTTGCTGGTGCAACTCTTCCATTGTTCCAATTTGTCTAAACATGTCCTAGACTTCTTAAAAAAATAGTTTGTATGTGGATTGATGCCACATGTCATCTTCTGTAGTATATTTTTCATCATCAATCTGCTGCAAAATAAGTTTATAATACAATTTCATCTCTTTAGGAATCCAATGCATGAAAAATTCGTTAAGGTTTTCATCATCCATGATGTTTTCAAGGTTCATTGTTGCAACATCTAGGCACACCTCATCTAGGCATGGTGTTGAAAGAATTTTTTTAAGGAAACTTAATTATTCTTCATATCATCTTGTTTACGCACATTGGAAATCAATGGTAAGTGTAAAAAAATCTGCAGAACCACATTGGTTATGTTCGTTTTGTTCTGCAATGAGGGTTTTTTTCCTATTTCACTTCCTTCTCTACCTCTGCTTTTGTCTCTGTCTCTTTGACTTATTTACTAACTTATGTTGCTACAAACATGTTGTCTTCCACTTGGTTTTCAGACTCAAGCGGGCTTCTCTCACACAATAGCATCATGTTGATATGATGTTTCTATTGCAACATCCGCAACCATTCATCATTAACTAATAATTATTCATCAAAGTTCACATCAACAATATTAATTGTTGGATTGACCATATCATTGATTGCTTGAATGGAAGCTTCACTTTCATCAGCAAACACGGTTCCTCATTTCACCAAATTGTCATCAACAAGCTCTGTTGTTGGATTCACCAAATTGGAATGCACTTGTGGCTATGCACAATGGGATTCAAGAAAATCTTCATCTTCCACTAGGTTACTCCCCCTTACACCAAAAATATTCTCAGGGTATCCCAGGCCATCTTTGTTGTCTTTGCATTTGTTGTGTGCGATAACATGTTGTCATCTATAGATTCGTTTATGCATTTTAATGCAAAGGCATTCCTTTGCCTCTACACTTCCAATTTTTTCAAAAAAAACTTCATACATCTCTAGCTACTACTTCACCTTTCTTAGCGTCTTGGATTTTCTCATTTGTTGAGAATTGACTTACTATAGATTAACAAAGAAATGTACTTACAAACATAATTGTGTTCTGAAAAAAAAATATCTTTGCAATAGATTCTCTTCTGCTTAAAAAAACATAAGTCTATAAATTTTCACAAAAACTATGTTATCCAAAACTTTTACGAACCCTTTTAAAACACCTTAGAAACTCCTTTTCAAAACATTTCTTTTTTTTAAATAACACTCTTTTAAACTAACCAAAACTTAAAAGAAAACCTTACACCTTTTACATGAGTATTCTCTTTTGAGGACTCTATCAACAAAGCCCTTTGAATGGAAAACAACAATTTAATATGAGGGAAGTCCCTTTAAGAAAAACGATATAAGCTCTTTTGAAAAATCACATAACTTCTCATAATTATTTTTTAAAAGAATTCATGAAAGCGAAGTTCTTAAATGAATGACATAAGCCCACTTAAAAGGTTAAATGATCTACACATGTACTAATGAGCTACAAATTCAAAGAAAGCTTTGTATTTTGCTGAAAAAAACATTTTGGCTTGTGACTTGTCATGTTTATATTTTGTGTCACCATTTAACTTTGAAGATTTGAAAATTGCTCTTTTCTTAATTTGGATTCCTTTTTGCTTACCTCTCGACAAAGGTTCTGTGCACAATTTTGTGCACTCTCTCATTTTTTGCGCACAATTTTGTGCACTCTCTCATTTTTTGTGCACTCTCTCAATGTATGGGTGTGTCCATTCTAAATTTTGTACAATTTAGTTAGCTTTCAACTTTGTTGTGTACTCTTGTTTTTGCTAGAACCTGAAATTAAAGCATTTGACTCTTTTCACATGTGTGAAAATGATATATTTTTTTCTTTACTAGTGTAAAATTCAAGCTATTTTTGCACTTTCTCTTTGGCTTCTCATCCCCTTTCACCTTCTCATACCCTCACTTTGGAATTTTAATTGAACCTCACTTCTTTGATCCTGTCATAGGAGAAACCTGTTTCCCCTCTCATAACCTTAATAAAATATAATACCAAACATTAAGGAAATAATTCATTTATAATGTAACAATAATATTAGTACAATTAAAATTCAATGTAAGAACACATTAGCAATAAGCCAATTGCATAAAAAACAAGAAGCGATATATTAGCATAATAATATATTAACACCTCTCTACAATCATAACATTAAAATTATAAATTAATTAGAATATAATAAATTAAAAAAAAAAATTGACTTTATTTTAAACAATATTAGGATTCATTTTAATAAATGCCTTAGGAACAAGCCAATAACATAATCAGAAATAAATCTAAAACCTATAGGCATTATAGCAATATTTTAACACTTTACCTATAATTAAATAAACCATTGAAATTTAATTAGAATATAATTAAATTCCAATAAATTAACTTTGTATTAAACAATATGGATTGACTTTATTTTAACACTTTACCTATAATTAAATCAACTATTGAAATTTAATTAGAATATAATTAATTTCAATAAAGTAACTTTATATTTTAACACTTTACATATAATTAAACAAACTATTGAAATTTAATTACAATATAATATACAATCTTACTTCAACAAATTGACTTTATATTAAACAATATTAGGACTCATTTCAATAATTACCTTAAAAACAAGCCATTAACATAAAAGAAAATAAATCTAAAACCTATAGGCATTATAGTAATAATTTAACACTTTATTAAATAAACTATTGTAATTTAATTAGAATATAATTAAAATAGAAATTATAGAAACTAATCTTATTACAAAAAAGCATAAAGGTAGGAATATAAGTAACATCATAACCAATATAGATATATTAATAAAAACATGTTAACAATTAGACTATTATATCATTATTATAAAAAAATAATAGAGAAATTTATAAAATATTTTAGGATGAAGATAATAATAAATAATTAAATAAAATAAACAATATTGAACTCGTTGGCTTGACTTTACAACTCCTTGATCATATTTATAACTCGCATTTCTCTTCTTTGTAAATCAGTCCTATGATGAGTCTTGTTCTAGAATCGAAAGGTAGAGAACATAAAATGAAGACTATGGAATATTCGAATTCTGAACCTAAAAAACCACACCAGAGAAATCTAGAAACCATTAATAGTGTTCTTGTTTCTGTTCTTGTTTAACAAAAATAGTAATAATTGAAATAGTTTTTAGATAGATTGAAAGGCATGTTTTCTATACTAAAAGGCATCAAAATAGCTACAAATCTACTATAATAGAACTTAAAACAAATGTAAGAAAAATTATTTGAAAGGGCATGATCATAACATATATTAAGAAGACAATAGGCACTTTTGGGGTGTGGTGGCGAGACCAAGACCAAAATCCACCGTTCCTTTAATCTAAACTAGTTGAGCATCTAGGTCCTTGAGGATAAGTTGAATATCATACAGAACCAAAAGATATCATCCTTGGCATCATTCCTATATAACAAGACTTTTCTTAGGAGATACTTCATATTCTAGAATGAATCAATCATGTAACGATATTGATTTTTGTAGCCATGGGAGTGCCTTGAGTGATAGAGTACCACAATCAATTCTACGCCTATAAATAGGCCTACTCACTAACAATATCATCCTCTGCATCTGCCTGCTCACCAACAACCACATCTATTGATGCATGTAATTCTTCTTAAATTGCCTAAGGGTTCTGTTGAAGGTAAATTTGAGTCGATGTCTCAGGTTTCATGTGTACCCAAGAGCCACAAGAGAGTAGTGGCCCTCATCCACAACTATCTTACTGGTGAGTCATTATTATTTCACTTGAGAAAGAGAGAGGTATAGGGATAAACAAGAAAGTGAGAGAACTATACGGCTAGAGAAGAGCTCGACAAAGTGAGTGCAGGGTCAAATAATATTGAAGAACCTCTGACTTGCAAAAGCAAATCTAGTCATGCCACTCATTGAATGGAAGGTGAGAATAATGAAAAATTTTAAGAAAATATGTAGGGAAATCCAAAAGTGAGAAGTTGGGGGTGAGAAATAAAATAAGTTGGGATAGTGGATGTTATAGGATGCCATTAAGACTATAATAAAAAATGAGTCCCACCAGTGAGAGGAGCATGTGAGCAATGTAACCTCCATATGACCTTACTTGGAGTAAGGAGTATTCAAATGCACCATCAAAAAAATAAAAATTGGGTGGACTAACATAAAGATTACACTATTTAACATGGTTATGAGGAGGTGCATCTACATCAACCTCATCGATTTCCTAGGCAAAGTTATGAGGAGATGTAGCTTAAATTTATAATTGTTTTGTGTCATTTTATTAAAATTGTAACCTTTTGTTTCTTAAATTTTATTTATTTACTTTGTCAAAAAAATTTGAAATATTCAAATCACTGACATTAACCATTCAAAATTATAATTTAAAAAATATGCACTTCAAACATATAGTTCTAACTAATTCCAAATATTTAATTGTCTTTTTTGAGATTTTTCATGCATATTATCTAGTTAAATTTGCTCTTCCAACATGAATTTGTTGGAATCACTAGCTTGATCCATGAACCCTAGAAGTTTTTCAAGTCACAAAGTCCACTTGTACATTCAAAAATATATTTCAAGTAACAAAAAAAAGCACAAGTGACTTAAAATTGTTTCGCTGCATTCCCATTAAAAAGGACTCCCAAACTTAAAATAGTTGAACAAAGCCACCCAAAAAAATACCATGACAAAACAAAAGCATATAAAAATTATTACATATCCCATTAATATACCAGTGGCAACCTGCATCACCATGTTTGAAAAGAATATGTTTGAAGCAAGTATTGTGCATGGAAGCTTGTCGGACCATTGACTTTGAGATCATCACCACTTTGATTTTGATAGATGCCAAAGGATAACAAATGTTTGGTAAGATCCCAAACATTAAAATTTTTAACAAATCTAGCACACTTTAGTGATCTAATTAAAAAAAAATTCAACAAGAACAAGAAGAAAAAGGGATCTAAAATACAACCACTTTATTTAATTAATAACTGCAAATAGTACATGCCAGAATGATTAATGTAGAACCACTTTCCAATGGCATGCAAGGATGCTCATCAACAGACTCAACCAACTGAACTCTGAAGCACACTTGTGCACCTTGGATGGATCCACCAGACAAATTCACCCACGGGATTTTCATCCCTAAGATCAATGTAGAACTGGCCTCATGAAGTTCACAAGAAGAAAAAATAGATAGATAACTCAGAATGATCCAGATGCCCAGATTATATCTCGTTTAATAGGCTTGAGGGACTCTCTAGAAATCTTATTTTATTATTTTCCGTCCAAAAACAAAGGAAAATACCATGGGAAAAATACCATGGTAAATATCATGGGTAAATTCTATCCATATTGACCACATCAAGAAAATGGAATATTACAAATCCTCCCACCCAAATATTGTTTTCCCTCAAGCAATCCACTTCTATCCACAAGAAAAGTATCTGTATATTGAGACCAGGATCACATACAAACTAGTGTGTTATTCCATGCATCCATGTTGAATGATACAGAATGGATCTTTCGATACCCGGATCCCAAACAATCCTCTACCCAATCCTACCCTCAATAGGTTCACCTTAATCCCACTACCACCTAAGTCATGGGACCTATGGGTTATGATTCCATCTTAGCTCTCCATCACTACCCATGCCTAAGGGCCCAAGATGCAATATGCCATTGTCTAAGATTATCCTCCTAGGAATCATCCCATCAATAAAATTCAAACTCATAATGTCACTAGTCCATCCCGTGGAAAAGATCTAATGCATGAATGCCTATATATGTGATAAGTCGAATATGTTGATGTTGCTTGATGCTCAACTCATGCTGCTCCACTCGATCACACAACATGATCTATTTGGATAACTCTTCCCTACTCTCTTCAATGTATAAAGGTATGTTGGTAGTGTTGCAAGCCTTATTTATGTACTCCTATAGAGCATTTCTTTGGAACTCCCAATTGTACTCTTCTTGCTTCCTTGCGAGGGACTTGACTCATTCATCAATACTAGACAACTTGGTCGTTGATTAAGTAAATATCCCTACGAGCTCCTCAATTTTACTATTCTCCTCTAAGATAGTGTCTTTGACTATCCAGACTCTATGCTTCAACATCAAAATATATTTTTTGAAATGCATGATCTTTTCCCGAATGTCCTCTACTAGAAATTTTGGTGATTTGTTGAATTCCTCTATATCTATCGGCACCAGATGCTAAACTATTATAGCTCCAATTAGAACCTTTGACCGACTCTCCAAAAATGGCTCATTTTGCATATTATATTTGTCATGTTCCCCTCGTTATCATGCTCATCATGTCGTTTTATTAATACTAGCTCATTACTTTAGTCTCTTTGAATGTCTTCTTTCTAGCCTTTTCCACGTGTCGAAACAATTTGTTGTTCACCCTCTCTAGTTTCCAAACATGGATTGTTATGTACACCTAATTGTTCAAACTCTTCATGGACATCCTCCTGGATATCCATGGACTCAATTGTATAAGATTCTACCACATCCTTAGGAGGAATTACCTCCTTCCTTTCCCCATGTACTTAGTCAAGCTAATTGATTATCACTGACTTGTCATGCAACTCTCTCTAAAAAACATTTTGTTTCTACTCACGATATGTACTTGACTACTCAGATCATTCATGGGTGCTCTCCTAAAACTCGATGTATCCAAATATGGATGAGTCCCCACAATATGAAGGATTATCCAACTATTATGCCCTTGCCTCCTCCTTATCACCTGGAGATGAATGAGTAAGTGCCCAATGTCCCTTTCATATAAAACATAACCCTCTCCTTCTTAGTTCATTCTTGTTGCAGGTTTTACTACCTTTGTTCTTGCTTCCTCCATCAATCGTTTTAATCTCCTTCTTAGTCAACACCCTTCTGAGCAATTTTATGTTTTGCATGACCAACTTCTCAACTAGATCATAGGTGGTTGGTGATACAATTAGTTCCCTTCCCCAAATGGTCAATAGTTTGGATCTTGGTATCTTGTAGATGTTAACATCTCCTTCTAAAACAAGGGCATCATATTTTTCATTCTTGTTTTGATATTGTCTAGATGATTTGATGTAGTGTTGGTATAAAAGTTCTGGAACACCTGAAATATCAAGTCCTCACATTACAGTTTCAACGTGAATGTGCCAAAGCTGAACTCTGCCATGAGTTCTAAGATTTTGTGTTTCTTCTGAAAGGTAGGAAGCAATGATGTTATTCAACCCTTGAATGGCTTCTACTATTAGCTGCAATATCTCCCCTCATGATATCATTATTGTAAGGCAATAGTCGTGATGCTACAACTATGATCCTATTGAGACAAGAAGCGACTGTGAGCTTGAATTATTCACAAGGATTCTCCCAGAGTTTTGGTTGTATCAATGCAAGCATGGATGGCTTGAGAGCCCAACTGAGTTTCTTCCATTCTGGATGCTCCACCCTGGACAAACATGTGTCTAATTCCTTCAACATATGAAGGTCTAGTTTGACTTTGTTTGTTGTAACTCAGATCCAAGTGTCAAGATCTTAGCCCCTGTTTCCTTTCCTTCCTTCACTTCCTATGGGTGCTTTGATTACAGAATGACATGGACTCTTTTCGAGAATGGTCTTCTACTTTGACCATGATTTTGGTCTAAGGAAGTATTATTGTGTAAAGGACCATATATTCTCACTAGTTCATCAATAATTTTCTAGGTGTTTTTCAAGGTCTCTTCAAGACGATCCATCCTCACATAGCAAAAAAGGGAATATACAAGAATATACTATGCCTCCTCAAATTTTGGCCCTTCTAAAGTTTCAATAGAATATATATATATATATCTAATAAAACCACTATTTATACAATCAAAACACCCTTTTATGTATTCTTATACCTCCCTTGGGTGCTTTTATCAATCAAACAATAATCAATAGCTTGTAAATGCCAAATCTGTGAACAAGGATAACCCTACTGGAATAAATATTTAAATTGTCATCGTTATGCACTTGCATCGTTGGTGATGCTGTTGCTAAATGGGTCGACCTCTCCTTCCTCTGGTTATGTACCAGCTTCTGCTAGTGGTTCAATTTTCTAAGAAAGTAGTGGAAATTCCACCACATGCTCCACAACAATGATCCCTTATAGTTCCACATTCATCAACCAAATAACTGGTCCTTCAACTCCACATTCCTCCAAATCTACTACGCAACATTCCCTTTCTCACTTTCCTATTGTAACCAAGAGATGAACCTCCTACAAATGATGAAACCCTTTGTAAAGCTCCTAAATGTGGCCTCTTGACTTGCGAGATTCCAATGAGGTCATCGTGTGGTACATTTTGTCTCTAGAGAATGCTTTCCTATGATCAATCCTACACCTGGAATAATGGACAACCATATAATACATGTTCACCCCTTGAGTAATGCTCCATGGTCTTAGATTGGTCTCCCAACCCTCAAATGGTAGCATAATGATCCCATGGTCTTAGACTTCCTCCTATTGACTTTATTTGCCTTCCAATAAATTATTTTCCGAAATCATAACATAAATGTGCACATGTTACATGAGTTTAATTGTCTTAAATTGTTACATGAATTATTGACTGGAGTTGGTAAGCTTATGAAGTGCAAGTGCACTATATATGCTAGAAGTCCTTTTACTAAATCAAATTGTTAATGTGCAAGAATGAGTTATTGAGATTTACTTCTGAGGATACAGTTTATTCATATCTTACTCTTCAAAGAAAATGGTTTTTAACACATTAAATATTCCTTCTCTTTTCTAATGAAATAAAAAATGCTCTTCACACTTGCTAAAATGAAACTTTAAAGAAAACTCTCACTATCTTATTAACAAAACTTTTAACTGATCTATTGAAACACAAATTTAATCTCTAAAGCAGAATTGATCATCTAACATTCTAGCAATCCTTTGCATAAAAACCAAAATTAAGTTAACTTCTATTCAAAAAAAAACACACACACACACACATCTATCATTATCAATCACTCATATTTGAAAAAGTTCTGAAATGAAACGATAACACAATCACTCATAATCTGAAAATGAATGCTTTGACATGAACACCATAAATAAATCACATGTAGTTTAAAATCAAATAGTGTAAAATGAAACTTTAAAGAAATATATTAACTCTGAAATGAAACACTCTGCAATCATAAAGAAATCTATGAAAAGCAATTACATTACCAATAACATCATTATACATTAACTTGAAAAAGGAACAATTAATGAAATATTACTATCACTATCTCAATGATATCAAGACTACAAACCTATTCTAAAACGTATGAATTGTAGAAATTTTGAATAATATAACACTTATTCATAGAGATTATCCCGATTATACACTATTTGCAGAATGCATGCATAATACATAACCTCCTCTACGTTGCTCATCAATTTTGCAGAATTAAGAAACAATCGCATGCGCACATTGAAACATCAATCACACATATCAACACAGTATGTACTGGGGAAAGCATACATCTGAAAACCCCCAACTATCTGTATATTATAATGATAGAGAACATGTAACAATGCATAGTACAATACTCCTCACAAGTACTCAATACTATCTCCACCTACTACACACAAACTAGCTCAGATCTGAATCAAGTCACAGGTTCAAATCTCCTCCACTTTCTGCCTGCCTCTACTGCGCAATCCAAAGTGAGAATAGGAATGATCCAAGCTCGTTTTCCTTGGCTTGTACTGTGAAATCCTCATTGGCAATCTCAATCATTGATTGTGCAAATCTCATGCACAACTATAGTCACAACTGATAGTAGTCTCCACCTTTAACACCTGTCTCCATTGAACTGTCCATGCACTGAGTTAACTGATGTATTCTTTAGTTGATTTATGAGTTAATAATTAGTGAATTAATTAATAATTAATTCATATCACTCATGACTACTGTATTCTGCAGTTAGACTAAATACAACTAGTTCGACTAAGTCAAACTGAACACAACTCCATCAACTCCTCAATCAACTCCACCAAACTCAATCACTTGAGTTCTAACTGAAGTCCATCATGCAATATCTCAATTGACCCATAAGAAAAGCGTATTTCCTTCTGGCAGTTGCATGTGCCACATCCGTAGCTCGAACTGAAGTGCTCCAAGAGGATAAGATAATGTTTATAGTCCAAATATTATTAAGAGCTAATAATATTCGACTGTTATATTTTTAGACTGGCAGTCTAAAAATAGACTCTGCCCATATGTCTAAAAATAGAAGTCCATCTATTTTTACCAACATGACCAATCATCCACAAATAGCATCCTGCAACTCATAGACCATGATCCATATATCTAAAAATAGACTTTGCACCAAAAATAGCTTGCGGGCCCACTTAGTGAAGGCGACTTCTTTTCACTAAGCTCCATCATCTTGTTGCATTTTCAACACTCCCTCTCAACAAGATATGGATTATCTGCAACCCCTATCCTGCCTCGGTGGTATTCGAATTTGCTCCTGGTGAGCGCCTTCGTCAAGATATCAGCATCCTGATCCTCCGTGGGAATGTATGAAAGTAACATGATTCTCCGCTTCACACAATCTCTGATATGATGGTACCTGATGTCGATGTGCTTGGATCTATCATGAAATACTGGATTAGCCAAGAGTTTAATGCAACTCTGGTTATCACAATAAATCATAGTAGGCTCCAAGTGTGACACAAACAACCCGACCAGGATCTTCCTCATCCATATAGCCTCGCATGTAGCCAAACTTGCTGCCATGTACTCGGCCTCTGCTGAACTGAGTGCCACGGATCTCTGCTTCCTGCTGTACCAAGAAACTGCTCTCAACCCGATACTGAAGATCCCTCCAGATGTGCTCTTTCTGTCCGTTGGGCTCCCTGCCCAATCTACATCCGTGAAGCCACATAGCTTCACCTCATCCTCATGTCTATACCACAATCCATATCCCGATGTGCCTATGAGATAACGCAATACATGCTTGCCTGCCTTCTAGAAAAGCTTGGTTGGCTTAACCATAGCTTGTGAAAGCTAGTTAACAGCATAGCATATATCAGGTTGTGTATTGACTAGATACATAAGCGACCCTACCAACTGTCGATAAACAGTGGCATCCACTACCTCCGCTGAAGTAGCATCCTCCTTCCTCCAACCTCTAGGAAGAGGAGTATCAACAGGCTTGCAGCCATGCATGTTGAACTTCTCTAGTATCTTCCGGGCATACTTACCTTGAGAAACAAATAGTCCATCACTGCGCTGCCAAATTTCCAATCCCAGGAAATAATGAAGGAGGCCCAAGTCCTTCATCTCAAACTCTCTAGCAAGATCCTCCTTGCATGAAAGTATCAAAAGCTCATCTCCTGTCAAAATCAAATCATCTACATAAAGTACAATGATTAGCAACTTACCCGCCACCACAATCTGGTATAGGTTAGGATCCACCTCACTCTTGGAGAATCCAAGTTCGGTGAAATAACTGTCTATCCGTGTGTACCAAGCACGAGGTGCTTGTTTCAACCCATACAGTGCTCTCTTGAGCCTGCACACATGCGAATCGCTGCTGAAGATCTTGAAACTTTCGGGCTGCTCTATGTACACCTCCTCATCAATGACTCCATTGAGGAACACATTCTTCACATCCATATGATGAATGTGCCACCCCATCTACGCTGAGAGAGCAAGAATCGTCCGTATGGAAGAATAACTTGTGACACGTGCAAAAGTCTCCTCATAATCGATCCCCTCTATCTATGAGAAGCCTCGGGCAACAAATCTTGCCTTGTACTTCTCCACACTCCCGTCAGTTGCTTGCTTCACTTTGTAGATCCATCTTGAACCCACCACTGATTTCCCTTCCAGTCTTGGGACAATCTCCCATGCGCTGTTTCTGACAATCGAATCATACTCTTCCACCATGGCATCTACCCATGCAGGATCCTCCACATCTTCCTCGAAAGAGGATGGCTCAGTCACAACACCTTTGCTCACAAGAGCCATGTATCTAGTGTACCAATCAGGTGACTATCTTTGTCTGCACTGTCTTGTAGGTCGTCCTACAACATTCTCCGCATCTTGAGCAAGTCGCTCAGCTTCTGTAGTGCGCTTTCGCCCTCTTATGGTTGGCATTGCATGAGTGGTCTCTTCCACTCCATGAACTTCATCTTGTGCCTGATCCATGTCCTGAAGCTCACCCTTAGGAACTAATAGCTCCTCATCTGCATGCAAGTGTGCCTCCCTCTCAAGCGAACACTTCATGGCTTTCTCCTCCTGAAATTTGATATCCCGTTGCACAACAGTCTTGCGACTGTTTAGCAAATACACATGATAGTTATGGGGCATATTAGTGTACCCCACAAATATCCCAACCTCTGCGGTCGGCTCCAACTTCTTCCTGGCATCCTCCGTCACATACATGTAAACAGGAGAACCAAAAATCCTCAAATGGGAAATATCAGGCCTCTTACCAGAATAAGCCTCCTCGGGTGTACTCATACCAAGTATCTTTTGAGGACAACGATTCTGCACATATACTGCAGTATTTCATGCCTCTGCCCACAAGCAAAGGGGTAGGCCATGATCATGCAACATTGTCCGTGTAGCACCCACAATCATTCTGTTCTTCCGCTCAACAATCCCGTTCTGCTGTGGGTTATGGGGAGCTATGAGCTCTCTTCGAATCCCTTCTACACTGCAGAAGTCCTTGAACTCGCCAGAGATGAATTCACCACCATTGTCGCTCCTATGAGCCTTCACCTTCTTCCCCGATTCCTTCTCGACCAGGGCTTTGAACTCACAGAACTTTGAGTATGTCTCGCTCTTCTTCTGCATGAAGAAGATCCAGCACTTTCGAGAGAAATCATCAACAAAGATCACATAGTACCTGTGCTTTGCCGTCGAAGCTACTGAGAAAGGTCCACACACGTCTATGTGAATTCTCTCAAGGATCATCGTGGTGTGACTATCCTTCTCGTGAAAGGTGGCTTTCACAAATTTTCCCAAAGTACACCCCTTGCACTGATTAGACTGCGCAAGAGTGCCTTTAGGAAGCCCAGTAGAAATCTGTTGTAGTATCTTCAAGGCTCCATGGTGAAGGTGGCCCAATCTCCTGTGCCACATCTTGCCATCATCCTAGCTCACCAATCCTTCTCCCTTGCATGCCATTTCTACGCAGCCATCTACATGCAATTGATAAAGGTTCCTAACTTGAACCCCTATCTTCCGGGTTTCTCCAGTTGTCTTACTACGTAGGAAAGCCTTTCCCTCGCTGAAAACAACATCATATCCCTTGTCTTCTAACATCGCCACAGAGATAAGATTCTTCTTCAATCCTAGAACATGCATCACTTAGTTCAATACGAAGGGTTTACCAGACTCCCTCTCAAAGGAAATGGTACCAATACTGGTTGCACTGTATCTACCATCATCGCCCATCTCGATGTGCACTCCAAGATCTTTCTCATCCAGATCAGAAAACAAATCATGATCTCCTATCATTTGAAAAGATGTACCACTGTCCACGAACCATACTGATCCCATCACACTTGATACCAAGCATGTGATCAGTGAAAAATATAGCTCAAACTACGAGGCTAAGGCCTCTCCCACTGCAGATCCAGTAGCTTGCATATTTTTCTTCTTCTACGGACAATTTGTGGCACAATGTCCGTGCTGGTGACAGTGAAAGCACTTCACCTTAGACATGTCCTGCTTCTTGCCTTTCGCACCAGAATGAGAAGCTTTCTTGTTCTTCCCCTTCTTTTCTTTGGCAGCCAAAGCACAATTTTCTTCATCAGATGCCTTTGATGAAGATCAGTCCCTGGTATTCTGCCTGATCTCCTCTTGCACAAGATCTGACCAAAGTCTCTCCCATCCTGGCAATTTCTCCTGACCATTAACAGAGCCCTGATAGGAATGCCAACTCTTCGGAAGACCAAGGAGAGCCAAGCTCACCAAGTCCTCATCATCGACAGTCACCCCCACACTTCCCAGCTCATCCCGGCATTGAGTGAACTTCGTGAGATACTTGGGAATACTGTCTCCTTACTCACACTTAATGTTTCTGAGTTTATCCTTGAGCGCCAACTTCCTCTGATCACTCTTGCTTTGGAATAAATCTTTCAATGCTTTCCACATCAAGTATGGAGAATCCTTTCCATGTAGGCTGGATATAATGTGATCCTTCATGCCCTCCAACAAAATCCTTCGACACTTTGCTGTCTTCTTTTGCTAAGCCTCAACGTGAGAAACATCAGTAGGCTTTGGGACCTCAGCCTCTATGAACTCCTTCAACCCATTGTCATCTAACACTGCCTCCATCCTGTCTTTCCATGCAATATAATTCGAGCTGCCTTCAAGAGCATACTCCAGTCGCAATCCGTTGAAAGACATTTCAACTTTGACACCAAGAAAAACAATGCTGCAAATTCGAATTACACCGGCTCAAAACTCAACTGCTTCTGATCTAAAATTCGTGAGAACAAAGTATTTCTCATACAAAGATTGACTGTCTGGGCTTTTACTGGATATCTCACCTTCCAAAAGAAGGATGAATCCAGAGGCTACCTAGCCCGATTACAGACTCTGCCTGAAGAAATAAAATGTAATCACTTTCTGAATAATAGATCTGATGATCAACCTTGCTCTGATACCATGTAGAAATTTTGAATAATATAGAACTTATTCACAAATATTATCCCAATTATACACTATTTGCGGAATGCACGCATAATACATAACCTCCTCTACGTTGATCATCAATTTTGTAGAATTAAGAAACAATCGCATGCGCACATTGAAACATCAATCACACATATCAACATAGTATGTACTGGGGAAACCATATAGCTGAAAGCCCCCAACTATCTATATATTATAATGATAGAGAACATGTAACAATACAGAGTACAATACTCCTCACAAGTACTCAATACTATCTCCACCTGCTACACACAAACTAGCTCAGATCTGAATCAAGTCACAGGTTCAAATCTCCTCCGCTGTCTCCCTACCTCTACTGCGCAATCCAAAGTGAGAATAGGAATGATCCAAGCTCGTTTTCCTTGGCTTGTACTGCGCAATCCTCATTGGCAATCTCAATCATTGATTGTGCAAATCTCATGCACAGCTATAGTCACAACTGATAGTAGTCTCCACCTTTAACACCTGTCTCCACTGAACTGTCCATGCACTGAGTTAACTGATGTATTCATTAGTTGATTTATGAGTTAACAATTAGTGAATTAATTAATAATTAATTCACATCACTCATCACTAGTGTATTCTGTAGTTAGACTAAATACAACTAGTTCAACTAAGTCAAACTGAACACAACTCCATCAACTCCTCAATCAACTCCACCAAACTCAATCACTTGAGTTCTAACTGAAGTCCATCATGCAATAGCTCAACTGATCCATAAGAAAAGCGTATTTCCCTCTGGCAGTTGCATGTGCCACATCTGTAGCTTGAACTGAAGTGCTCCAAGACGATAATGTTAGCGCTTGAAATTTCACCTCAGGCTAAGAAAGGTAAACTCCAAGGCAACATCAAACCACTTAGCCTCGTAGCTAGCCCTACGGGGCAGGAGAGGGCTCTCTCCGGTCTATCTCAGCAAAAATATTCAAAGGGCAGAGATAACCAATAAAGAACACTGATTTTAGGCTAGTAAACTGATAAAAAGTTTGATTTGAGATTTTTAGGATTTTGGTGGAAAATCGGGAAAGGCAATTTTGGGTGCGGGGATTGGACACAGTTTTTGCAGGGGGTTCTTTGGGGCAAGGTAGGAGACTGTATTGATGCCTTTGAATTAAGTGAATGGATAGGAATGACCCGTGAGGAGATAAAGAGAGCAAGAAACCTTCAAGAGTTCTCTTTAGACAGATGAAAACATAATTATTAAGCAAACTTAAAAGTAGAGCATGACAATCATGAATTCTACTCTAACACTTCATTTGCCTAATTTGCAGAAGGAAAAGTAAAAAGATGAGTCACATAACAAACTTACAAGTACAAAGAGAAACACACCATCAATACATTTAACCACAGGAATCCCAAAAAGGACTGCAAAACCCTGGTCTTTCTTCCTTTGCCAAAATTGCAGAGATATAATGAGTAATACAATAGAGTTTTCTCCCTCAAGAGTCCAACCTCTCCAACCTCTGAAAATGACTAAGAAAATACATAATATAGGCAATCTAACACCTTTCCTTGCCTCTAGGGGTCGAGATCATCCTTCTAGGAGCTGTTTCAACCAATTCTAAACTGAGCACTAAAATCTAGGCAGTCAAAACAACTTGCCTCTATAAGCTAGGAAACCAATTCATTCATTAAATGTTTGCTATTTCATGAATGAATCTTCTATAATATGTAAATAAGTGTCAAGTCAACATGAAAATACATTAATTACATCAAAGAGGGTGAAAAATCCCATTACAAGTCAAAACTGGTCAAAGCTGGGCGAATTCCTCAGCTGTAGATGAAAAATTGGCAAACTTTCCCAACAGGTCGCGCCCTGATCCTGAACAGGTCGCGCGCCTTTGGAGCTGCCTTGGAAGCACTTCTAGGTGTCCAAATGAAGCAAAAGTGGGCTTGTTGGAAAGGTCTGGATGTCTACTTTCCAACCCATGTGGAATTTCTAAATTTGGTGGCCATTTGCCCCTCCAAAATTGTAATCTCCCAAGACTGCTTCCTGTGTGTCAAAAAAGTGGCAGCAAGTTATTTTTTGCTTGTTTTTTGACCTTCTGGAGGCTCAAAATTTGATGAAATCTCTTGGTAATTGCTGAGCAGGTGTATCTTTGCATGAAAAATCCAAAAATGCTGAGTTTTCCCGAAATAGAGTTGCCCATCGAATAGGTCGTGCGTGGCGCGCGACCTGTTGGGGAGGAAAACCTGTGTTTGGCACAAAAAATTCACAATTGACAAAATTTTCTCCAAATTTCTTGAAATTTGTGCTGGGAGTCCCAATAAAGTACTGTGCTCAGTCAAAGAGGCTTTGGCCAAAATTTGGAGTGGATCGGGCCTTTTCCGTCGTTTTAGTGCCTTGGCCAACCTCCTTGGATCTAGCGATTGCAATTTTGACATTTCTCTAAAACCATGACACCTGTGCAAAAAGTGAAGGAGGTTTTTCTTCTTTGGCATGTTATGGACAAGAAACTAGGGTTTGTGCGAAAATAAGGAATTTGGCGGATCTAAGGGATGGGAAGCATTTGATAAGGTATTTTAAGGATAGGGGAAGGTGTATGAACATCAGGATACAAGTTTTGCCGATGATTTGACCATCCAAGAGAAATTACCTTCAAAACCTTAGGAGAGGGAAATGAGCTTGCCTAGGCGCAACTGAAGCATGAACAAGATGTAAAATGACTCATTAGACACTGAGATGATAATGACAACCCTATGAATGATGATAGACTCAGCAGAATGATGACATGGATTGGCATTTGGGCAACTTTAGAAGAAGTGAAAGCAAACCCTAGGCCTAATGCCTAGTGACCAAATTTTGCTTGAAGACTCACTGAAATGACAAAATTTGACATTGACACTCTGAGACCACTTTGTAAGAGCATATTTGATCATTGGAGGAAGGCTGGAAAGACTGACACTAACATTGGCTCCAATGGGGATGGTAGCTCCTTGGAGGTGCCAAGAACCTGCAGAGCTTTGGGAGAGCAGACCAGTGCTTTCATCCATTAGGCAATGGAGTCAAAAACTCAAGCTGAAATGCATGACTGAAAACTAATGACTTGACAACACAAATTGACTCTCACTCAACTAAAAATTGACTCAATACTTAAAAACAACCGACAAACTGAAAATGATGCTCAAAGGGGAGCTTATTCATCAAAACCTACTCTAACAGTTTCATTCATCACCTAATCAAGTGAAATGAAACAACCAATGCAACCAAGTAAGTATCCCATCTGCTGTTCGAATTCTCCACAAGTGCTCACTTATGAAGAAAAAGAGAGAACTACTCAAAGGAAACTCCCATGACAACCTAGAAACAGATCCGTAAACTGATATGAATTCTCTCTCCACCTCCAAAAACACTGCATAAGGATCTTGAAATTCAAGCACACTGGAACTTAGCTCATCCAATGGATTATTTCTCTTCTCCTCATACCATGAATGCAAACTTTGATCTGAGCCTTGTGACGAGACCTCTGCTGAAAGTGACAAAGAAACCGGCTGCCGGATCAAATTCATATCAGCACATGTTTCAAGATTACATGTAGTCAATGGAGAAAGACTTTGACTGCAAACCTCATCCAAAACATCAGCTATTGGATCAAGAAAAACTTGAAAAGACTACTGTAATGTATCCATTGAAAATGTATGACATCCTTCTAGCTGTTCATCTTTTTCTTGAGAGATCTTATGAAGATTCTGCCTTATAAACTGAAATGCTTCGAAACAAAAGGGTATAGAATCTTCCTGCATCATCAAATCATCTTCCACAACTTCATCTGTAATTTGCCCTTCAATTTCATTTGGTGGCTGCAAATCTGATGCTACAGGCTTCTCAAGAATTTTGTTATTTGTCTCATCCTCAACATTAACACTGAGAGATTGCTGATTTGTTATAGGCTGTTCATTTGATGATTTACTATGCAGTCTACCCTTCAAAAACTGAAATGATTCAAAACAGAATGGTACGGAGTCACCTTGAATCATTAAATCATGTGTGTCCACTTCCAAGTCTTCAGTTGCAACTTGACAATCAATGGCTTTCGGGGGTTGCAAATCTGAATATGAGAAGTCTTGAACAAAACTTTCATTGCTCTCAAGATGAATCAAATCAAGACTTGTTGACATTTGATTTCTGATTGTATGGTAGTTATCTCTGATGAACTGAAACGAATCAAAACAAAAAGGAAAAGATCCTTCACTTACTTCAAACTTTGATGAACTTTCCTTGTCACTATCATAGCTGATATGTGATGGTTGAACATTGTATTCAAGCTGCTGAAAATGAACTTTTTCCTCCCACAAACTAGCTACTTGTTTGATTGCAAGATTAGCTTCTGTTTGGAGAACATAATCATCATCATACTGATCAAACTGAGGTAAGTCATCGGTATAAAAGACATCATCAAGCATACATGTCATATCAACAAATCTCTCTTCTCCAAGGTGATCTACAAAACAATCATTATCAGATCTATGACAACTAGGATAAGAAACAAAATGTTTTGGATCAGCAACTTGTTCTTCTTCAATCAGCGAGCCATGGGCTTCAACATCATCGTTGATCTTGTCCATCATATTTTCCACTGCACTTACCAAAATGTCAAGCTTTACCTCTAGAGATGTTGATTTTTCTGGATCTATGTTTTTCATCTCTTCTTCCTTCATCCTTGCCTTTCGGATCAAAAGATGAGCCTCTACATTTACTGCACTGTTTTGCATCTCGTGAAGTGTTGCAATATTCCTTTCTCTCAGTTGAAACTCCATCTCTGGATCAAAGGCACCCGGATAGTGCAAGAGAGCAGATCTAGGAGAAGGTCTTATATCAACTGCCATTGAATAATAAACTTGGTTAAATCTGGCTGAAAACTGTTGTACTGTCTCCCCTGGCAATCTTTTCAGCTGGTTATACTCTTCTACAATCAAGAAAAGGTTCTGCCCGATCATCCACCTGTCGAGAAAAACTTTGACAAACTGCTGGAAATCTGAAATGCTTGCATTAGGCAGGGCTTTGAACCAACTCTTCACTTTGGCTTGCAAAGAAAGAGCAAAAATCCTTATACTCACATCCTCTTCATCAACTTCAAAAAGATCTAGAAAAGTCTCAACATTCTACACATGTTGCTCGGCGTTGACATTCTTACATTCACCATCAAACCTCGGCAAGTATAGATCATAATTTTTGGGGAAAGCATGGAGAACAGAAGGTAAAACAAGAGGTTTATACCGATCTGGAATTTTACAAGGTGTATGGGTATGTACAACAGGTATAAAATTGGTCTTGGTTGCTTGGGGCTCATCAATTTGAAGATGGTCATCACAAAATTCGGAAAAAGGATCTTGATCAAGCTCAAAGACATGCAAATCTTTGGTATTCACAATCTTCAAAGGGAAAGAATCAACTTCAAGCCGAGGATCTCTTCTGAAACATAGTATACTTTGCAAAGCCTTCTTGACATTCTTGGGAAAAGAGAAGAAATAATTTATGACAAAGAACAAAATGTCTTGGATGAAATTCCAACTTGAGTACCTAATCTGTCCATGTTGTCCTTTCATGTTTTTGCTGGTCGGGATCATCCTCCAATGGAGTCTTTGGATCTGATCTCGAAAATGATTTAGAGTCGCCAAGTGAATGATTTCAGCCTTTCAAGTGTCTGATCGTTGTCCACTATCAACAATCAGATCTGAACTTGATACATGTTCTGGGGTAAAATGCAAATGAAGTGCTGTATTCACAAGCTCACGGAGATGGACTGAAGCAGCGTTTATCTACTTCCGCTTATGCAAAGCAAAAGCGTTTCGAAGGCTACCTGGCATAACTTCAGGCTCCGTCTAAGACTTATGAAACAAACACATCAATCCATAGACAAGTTTGTTTTCCCCAGTATGGTCGCCAATATGTTAGCGCTTGAAATTTCACCTCAGGCTAAGAAAGGTAAACTACAAGGCAACATCAAACCACTTAGCCTCGTAGCTAGCCCTACGGGGCAGGAGAGGGCTCTCTCCGGTCTATCTCAGCAAAAATATTCAAAGGGCAGAGATAACCAATAAAGAACACTGATTTTAGGCTAGTAAACTGATAAAAAGTTTGATTTGAGATTTTTAGGACTTTGGTGGAAAATCGGGAAAAGGCAATTTTGGGTGCGGGGATTGGACACAGTTTTTGCAGGGGGTTCTTTGGGGCAAGGTAGGAGACTGTATTGATGCCTTTGAATTAAGTGAATGGATAGGAATGACTGGTGAGGAGCTAAAGAGAGCAAGAAACCTTCAAGAGTTCTCTTTAGACAGATGAAAACATAATTATTAAGCAAACTTAAAAGCAGAGCATGACAATCATGAATTCTACTTTAACACTTCATTTGCCTAATTTGCAGAAGGAAAAGTAAAAAGATGAGTCACATAACAAACTTACAAGTACAAAGAGAAACACACCATCAATACATGTAACCACAGGAATCCCAAAAAGGACTGCAAAACCCTGGTCTTTCTTCCTTTGCCAAAATTGCAGAGATATAATGAGTAATACAATAGAGCTTTCTCCCTCAAGAGTCCAACCTCTCCAACCTCTGAAAATGACTAAGAAAATACATAATATAGGCAATCTAACACCTTTCCTTGCCTCTAGGGGTCGAGATCATCCTTCTAGGAGCTGTTTCAACCAATTCTAAACTGAGCACTAAAATCTAGGCAGTCAAAACAACTTGCCTCTATAACCTAGGAAACCAATTCATTCATTAAATGTTTGCTATTTCATGAATGAATCTTCTAGAATAGGTAAATAAGTGTCATGTCAACATGAAAATACATTAATTACATCAAAGAGGGTGAAAAATCCCATCACAAGTGAAAACTGGTCAAAGCTGGGTGAATTCCTGAGCTGTAGATGAAAAATTGGCAAACTTTCCCAACAGGTCGCGCCCTGATCCTGAACAGGTCGCGCGCCTTTGGAGCTGCTTTTGAAGCACTTCCAGGTGTCCAAATGAAGCAAAAGTGGGATTTTTGGAAAGTTCGGGATGTCTACTTTCCAACCCAAGTGGAATTTCTGAATTTGGTGGCCATTTACCCCTCCAAAATTGTAATCTCCCAAGACTGCTTCCTGTGTGTCAAAAAGGTGGCAGCAAGTCATTTTTTGCTTTTTTTGGACCTTCTGGAGGCTCAAAATTTGATGAAATCTCTTGGTAATTGCTGAGCAGGTGTATATTTGCATGACAAATCCAAAAATTCTGAGTTTTCCCGAAATAGAGTTGCCCATCGAATAAGTCGCGCGCTGCGCGCGACCTGTTGGGGAGGAAAACCTGTGTTTGGCACAAAAAATTCACAATTGACAAAATTTTCTCCAAATTTCTTGAAATTTGGGCTGGGAGTCCCTAATAAAGTACCATGCTCAGTCAAAGAGGCTTTGGCCAAAATTTGGAGTGGATCGGGCCTTTTCCTTCGTTTTAGTGCCTTGGCCAACCTCCTTGGATCTGGCGATTGCAATTTTGACATTTCTCTAAAACCATGACACCCGTGCAAAAGGTGAAGGAGGTTTTTTTTCTTTGGCATGTTATGGACAAAAACCTCTCTCTGTTTTCCAAAATTCATCTTTGATTGCTCTGAAACGGCTTTTGAGTGAAACTTATCCCGATGTGTGGAACAACGGATTTTGTCGAAATGAAGCGAAATGAAGGGGATAAGAGGCTTCTAAATTCTTGGGGAAATTTTTTGAAGTAGGGAGGGATGTTAGGCAGTAGGGGAAAGTGGAATCTCAGAGATTGAGTGAGGGGAAGGGGTCTAAAAGGAAAGAACACATGCCCAACCTAGAAAATTGCCAGGTTGTAGCTAGAAACTAGGGTTTGTGCGAAAATAAGGAATTTGGCGGATCTAAGGGATGGGAAGCATTTGATAAGGTATTTTAAGGATAGGGGAAGGTGTATGAACATCAGGATACAAGTTTTGCCGATGATTTGACCATCCAAGAGAAATTACCTTCAAAACCCTAGGAGAGGGAAATGAGATTGCCTAGGCGCAACTGAAGCATGAACAAGATGTAAAATGACTCATTAGACATTGAGATGATAATGAAAACCCTATGAATGATGATAGAATCAGCAGAATGATGACATGGATTGGAATTTGGGCAACTTTAGAAGAAGTGAAAGCAAACCCTAGGCCTAATGCCTAGTGACCAAATTTTGCTTGAAGACTCACTGAAATGACAAAATTTGACATTGACACTCTGAGACCACTTTGTAAGAGCATATTTGATCACTGGAGGAAGGCTGGAAAGACTGACACTAACAGATAAGATAATGTTTATAGTCCAAATATTATTAAGAGCTAATAATATTCAACTATTCTATTTTTAGCCTGCCAGTCTAAAAATAGACTTCGCCCATATGTCTAAAAATAGAAGTCCATCTATTTTTACCAACATGACCAATCATCCACAAGTAGCATCCTGCAACTCATAGATCATGATCCATATGTCTAAAAATGGACATAGTCTAAAAATAGACTTTGCGCCAAAAATAGCCTGCGGGCCCACTTAGTGAAGGCGACTTCTTTTCACTAAGCTCCATCATCTTGTTGCATTTTCAACATGAATAGTTGTAACAAATGAGAAATATATGTCAGTGCTCTCTCTTAGAAACTTGGGCTAGAACATCCAATTTTGTCCTCCTTATCTTCTTTCTTGCAGCTGTCATTATGGGCTTCTTCATCACAATCCTGCATTTTAGACTCATGACCTTCTTTCTTAGTGATTCATTATTTATTTTAACATTTTGTCCTTTTCATACTAGAAGCCCATATGTAGAAGAATGTAATCATTCTCGGTCCTTTGTATCTCATTCTGCATCTTTAATGTCTCATGTTCTTTCTTAAGATGTCTATTCAGTGCCTCCAACTCAAAGACTTCTTGTTTTAGAGTTTTTACGAGTGGAGATTCTTGTGGACTTTTAGACTGGATTTATTTTCCATGGACTCTAGAACAAGATCCCTTTTTTGCAGCTCTCCTCTCTATAGACTCAATGTAGTCATAGATTTCTTGTTGTTCTGGATCTATTTATGGTGTTTTTTGGCATGGGATATGAACATGTGAGATGAAAATAGGTGATAGAGTTTTTATTTTCTTTTCTTCCTCTAAATTAGCCACATCTATAGATTGTTGAGATGGCTTTTTATTAAGCCTGGCACTTATTCTTACATATGATGAAAAAGGGTTTTTAGTTTTAACTCTTTTCTTCTCCATTTTAGCTTCCTCTAGTTTCTTGGATGTGCTTTCTTCCTTTTTACTAGCTTTCTTTCTTCTAAGAGATTACCTTTTAAGGGTTCCTGAAATTTTTGAAATAGGAGTCTCATCTTCTGATTGTTCTTGTGGTTATTGTTGAGGTATGTTTTTAATAGGATTCTCAGATATTCTCTTCCTTCATCTTTTTGGTTTGATGTTGATAGGTGACTCCTGATCCTCCTCCTTAAAATGATTTCTAAGTAGGAATCTATCCCAATTATCTTCATATTTTTATAAGGTCGTGGTGATACATAGTGTTTTCTATGAATTGAATCCTTTTCTTAACATTTTCATACATTTCCCTTAAGCTATTTAACAAAAAATAAGGAACATTGATTTCATTCTCTTCAAGAGGATGCATTAACAAATAAATGTGGTAAAAGAACATACAACCAAATCTTCCTTCATAGGTGACAATTTTCTAAATGACTAGCAACAAATTTCTCCATTTACCCTTAAGTATTGTACTGGGAATTCCTCTCTTAAAAATAGTGATATCCATAGCTACATTTTTTAAGAAGGTCTTCCATTCTTCTCATTCAATGCCCTTATTCTTAAACCATTTCTCTCGCAATCTTGATAATTCGATACCTTCAGCAATAAGTGATTTTGTCACTACAAATTTGATGTCTCCAATTTTAACTTCTATGCCATCAAAATATATGGCAAATGATTTAGCCACTTCCTTGTTAAAACCATCAAACTTTTCCACGAACTGTAGCCACTATGCTTTCTGCAACATTTCTTTCACCTGTGGATATCCTTCCATGAAGTTTCTTCCATTCGGTTGTGTTCTCACTATGATGCTCATGGTTGAGAAGTTTTACCTAAAAATCTACTTCTTGATAGGGGATGAGTCAGGGTTTTTGGATAATGGCTTTGGTGAGAGTAGAAATGAGAGCAAGGAGAAAAACAAGTGAAGTGATCGTTTGGGTATGAATAGATGTGAGTTAGGCGATTTTAACAATGAATTCAGAGTTTGAGATGAGTGTTGTGTAATGATGAGGGATGAATGGGTGATGTTATCACCCCAAGAAACTCTCCGAGGTTGTATCTCAAAGATGCTTGGGAACATTACAAACTCAACAAAATGTTGGAAATGGATGAATGGAAGGAATGATGCTTGTTCAAGCCAGATAACCACTTCTACTATGCTTAAGCCCAGAAATGGGTGAGCACCCCCAGACCACAAGGCTTTAGACCACCAATTACTTACAGCTTGAGGATTAGGCGAACATGGAGAATACTAACCACACCAGCAGATGCACAAGACCATGCGATGGCCAGCTGCAACTAGTAAAGAGGTCTGCAAATCTATTTCCTAATGCATAGACAGGATGATAGCTCTCTGGCACTAAGTAAAAAGAAACCTACATAGCACATTCAATGATACATACTAGACTTCAACACAGAGGTGGGATGACAGCCCCTCTAATGCTAAACATTAAGAGCACATGAAAAATGCATAACAGACACAACCTAGAACAAAGTAGAAATGGAAAGTGAGCAATTAACAACAAAATAAGCTTGTATTAGCTGAACGTGAAGACCAGACACCGTGAGTATCAAAGTAGTCATAGTCTCTAGAAGTTGAACCTTACATCAAAACTACAACCATCAACCCTCATCCCATCTGTGTTCTGGGTATATATAGAGCTTTTTTACGAAGATATTCTGTTGTTTAATGCGTGGAGGGGTCATAATGGACCACCAACCACATTAACTATCTAAAAGAGTCTCTGCTACAATCTGCATGCTTAAATGAACAAATTTGATCTTTTCATATACTCTGCTATCCTTCTCGAGCAGGTGGAGTGCCGTATGGAAAAAGTTCCATAACTGGTAAACGCTGTGATCTACTCGTGGCTGTCCCTTTTTCTTCTTGGCCATTCTATCTCTTGAATGCAGTTGTTGAGGAGTGATGGCACAGAGTACTGAATTCTGGCCTCCTTCTTCCTTTGGGTACACGGGACAGGCTATGGACATGATAGTATGGCGGAGGCCTGGTGGAGAAAGATCAACCATTGAATCGTGCGGATTGATGGCGGGAAACAATTTGCAGAGGGTATCGGGAAAGAACATTAGCGAACAAACGTGAGCTGTCAGATCATGGGCGGACAGATCCGATGGCTATTGGGCAAAAGAGTAGCATGGGAGATAATGCACGAGGATGGGCGAGACGGGCAGTAAGTGGTATTTATCGCACCACCTTTGGTGGATGGGTGGTAAACATACAACAGGCGCGCTATCATAATCATCGCGCGACACATGGCAGATGTGACGGGCCAAAACCGCTTTCCTCGGTGGTTAACGTGCGGGCAATGTATGGGCACGGGAGGTGCCAATGTCATCTGATTGCAGCAGGGTAGATCGGACGGTGCAGAGGATACATGTAGGTTATTTACGGCGGGGACCGTTGGATCGGGTGATGGAGGATCGAACGGTCAGGAACTTAATTATGTGGCTTTTGATTGATGTGATGGAAAGGGCTTGTGAACAGCATACGGTTATGGGATCATGGTTACATAACAGTTTAAACTTGGCACCCACGAACTAAAGAAAAATGGGTTTATGCCGGGTTTTGGAAGAAAATAGAGATGGTGGGGGGTTATGAAAGTATAACGAGAATGAAGGAGTAGGAGAAGAATGACTAATGTGGGTCCCTTGTAAGCATAACTAGCACTGCCAAACCTGTTTTTGATCCATCAAATGTTGAATAATGTAGCAGAGCTAACACTAGCTCCTTCTCGGGATGCGATCCTCCCTGTGAGGTCTCAAGAACCTGCAGATCAATGCCTTTCTGATGAAAACAAATTAGCAAAACTCCTAGTGTTCCATTGGGCATGGAGTTTGAATGAACCTACACTAAACTGATAAAATAAAATATTTACAACTTTAAGGCCAAAAGACCTTAAACAACATAAATTTTCAGAAAACGCCCATTAACTGGGCCATCAAAAACTGCCTCTCCTCCCATACTTTTTAGTATGAAGGTGTTGTTCCCTTGAATCTGAGAAATGATGAAAGGCCCTGTCCAGAAAGCATCAAACTTCCCATGATTACCTTTCTTTTCCCTTAGTGCATCCCACTTCAGAACCAAGTCTCCAACCTGAAAATCATCTACTTTTGTCCCTTTGTCAAAGGCTTCCTTGATCTTTTTTTGATGTGCTACAACCTTTTCAACCAGCTATTCTTGGATTTGATGTATCTCTGCTAAATCAGTGATCCTTTTTGCCATGTCCTCTTCCTTGTTCTGTTCTTGTTGCAAGAACTTTGCCACAGGGAGAGTTAACTAAATTGGGAACACAACCTTGGTGTCATATACCAACTTGAATGGAGAATTCCCTATGGATCTCTTGGTGGTTACTCTATCAACCCACAGTGCATATTTGAGCTTAGAATCCCAATTCTTTTTGTTGTCTTCCAATAGCTTTTTAATTATCCTTATCAGGCTTTTATTTGAATATTCTGCTAGACCATTGCCTTGGGGATAATATGAGGTGGAATGAACCAACTTGATTTCCATTGAATCACACATATCCACCAATTCCTTTGCCCTGAAGGCTGCTGCATTGTTGGTGACTAATTTATGTGGACAACCAAATCTGGTGAAGATATTTTCTGTCAAAAACTTCAGGACCACATTATGATCAGCCTTTCTGGTCGGGATTGCTTCAATCCACTTAGTGAAACAATTAGTGGCTACTGATATCCATCTGTGTTGGCCATTGGAATGTGGATTTATTTCTCCAATGAAATCCAAGCCCCATTGCTGAAAAGGTCCTTTTGCATGTATTGGTTTTAAGGGCAAGGATTTCAACTGTTGCTTTCCTTCAAATATTTGGCACCTGTCACAAGATTTAACAAATGAAAATACATCAGAAAATAAGGTGGGCCAATAGTACCCAGCTCTGAGGATCTTATGGGTAATGGTTTTCCAATAATGGTGCCCTCCACACATGCTGGAATGAAACTACTGCATAACTTTTGTTGACTGTTCTTTGTCCAGACACCTCAAAAGCACTCTAGATGGATCCCTCCAGTAGAGCAGATTTTCATGGATACAATATTTTTCTGCCCTAAGTTTAACAGTTCTGACTTGACTTTGAGTAAGGCCTGGAGGAATTTCTAGCTTCAGCAAGAATTTAACTATTGCAGAATACCAATCACAAGAAGCTAGATTTTTGGCCAATGTCTGATTCTTTTCTGGTTCAGTTGTTTCTTCTTTTTCTGCCTGACCATTTTCTGCAATTTTTCCCATGAAATGTATGTCCAATGTTCTGCAATTTTCTTTAGCTAACAACCTGGCAAGACCCTAGCCTCTAACAAGTTTGGTGGGCTTCAGTTCTATATTAAATTCAATTAAATTTGCAATCCATTTAGCCCTTCTACCATTAGCATTAGGTTGTGTTAAGACATCTTTTATTGCAGCAGAAAATACATATGAAATTATCTTGGAATGCAGAATGTAAACTCTGAAACCTTTCAAGGATTTGATAAGAGCATAAGCTTTTTTTTCAATAATATCATACCTCAGCTCAACATCCCTTAAGGTTTTGATGAAAAATTCCACCGAATGCTTTGAACATTCTTCATCCGCTTGCAATAAAACTACTGCAAGGGTGTCTTCAGAGGCAAATGAAAATATATGGAACTCCTTGTTGTAATCTGGGCTGATTAACGTAGGATCCTCCATAATAGCTTTTTTAATAGACTCAAATGATTTTCTTGCTACATCAGTCCATCTAACCTCTGACCCTTTCTTCAACATGGAGGTAATATGCTTCATTAGCTCCACAAAATTTGGGATAAATCTCCTCACAAAATTTATTTTTCCCAGAAAGGACTGGATATCTTTCTTTGATCTCGGGACAGACAAAGTTTGTATTGCTCTTACTCTTTCTGGGTCAATTCGGACACCCGTAGCAGAAATAATATGTCCCAACAGCTTGCCTTCTTCTAAATCAAACTGTGACTTCTTAGGATTGACTGAAATCCCAAACCTTCTACACTTCAGGAACACATTCTTAAAATGTTGTAGATGATCTTGATGGCTGGTGGAGTATACTGTTATATGATCTAGGTAGATGAGGACAAATTTATCCTTCTCTCCTACAAATGCTATATCCATAGCTCTCTGAAAGGTGGCCCCAGCATTCAAAAAACCCAAAAGGCATCTTGGCATACATAAAAGTGCCCCAAGGAGTGGTGAATGCAGTCTTCTCTTGGTCATCTGGATGTACAAAAATCTGGTTATAGCCTGAAAATCTGTCCAGGAAAGACATTACTTGGCTCCTGAGACCTTTTGCAGTAAGTGCTCCATCTTGGGCAGAGGGTAATTGTCTTTTTTAGAGCACTTGTTCAAGTTTCTGAAGTCAACACATAGTCTAATTTCTCCACTTTTCTTCGTCACTACCACCAAGTTGGCTACCCATTTCGAATATCTGAGAGGGACTATGATTTTGGCAGCCAACAACTTTTTAATTTCTTTTTCAATCAAAGGAAGGAGCAAAGGATTTGTTGGTCTCAGCTTTTGTTTGAAAGGTATGGTGTCTTTCTCTAAAGGGATTTTATGCTGGATGATCTTCTTATCATATGTTTTCAGGTCACTATATTCCCAGGCAAACACATTAGCAAATTGCTTCATTAAATTGCAATATTCAGCATTTTGGTCAAAAGATAGGTGAGCAGACATATTTATGTATCTAGGCTGACCTGGACTCCCTATATCATGCTTACAGACTGCAAATTGATCTTCTTTTTGGGTAGCCTTGTAAGGCACATCATTCTGGCCATACAGTCTTTCTAAAGGAATTAAACCCTTAGGTATATAATTGCTGGGAAGCTGGACAATGCTATTTTTGCCAATTTTGTTTCTAAGCTAGGATTGGGGACTTTCTTCCAAGGCTTCATTTTCTTGGTCAGTTTGCATTTCGGAAAATTCATCAATGACTTGCAGGAACCTATTTATTTCATCATCGTCCTCAAAAACTTTCAAATGGTGGACATTATCAAGCAAGGATGGTCTATATTTCATTTGGACTTCATAAACAAGTTTGCGAGGCATGGGAGGGATAAACATGCTATCAGACACAGCAAGGGAATCAACAAGCTAATTTTTGGCTCTAGGGATATATGAGATACAAAAATTATCAAAAGAATCTTTGAGTCTCCATACCTCATCTCTGTATGCTTTCAGCCTTGGGTGCTCTGCTTGAAATGTTTTGTTTACTTGCTGAATGATCAAATCGACATCTCCAAACACCTCTATGTTCCTGATTTCTCTGTCTTTTGTTGTGCTAAGGCCGAATATCAAAGCCTCGTACTCTGCTATATTGTTGGTGACTTGAAAAGCCAGCTTAAAAGACAGATGTGTGTTTTCTTGTTATGGAGATACCAACACCACCCCTGCTCCTGCAGTCTCCCTGGAACATGCACCATCAAAGAACATCTCCCAAACCTGACCTCCTTGCTCTTCCTCGGCTTGATTTGTTGGTTTCTTGAGCTGCATTAGCGCCTTCTGGGATTCTTCTATTTGGAGGATACATGCTCCAAAATCAGTGTCCACAACATATATGGGATGATTAGTAGGATTCTTCTCATCACTGATGATGTATGCCAGTTGTGCTTCTCTGTACAATCTCCTACTTTCTCCTCCAAAAACTGGGACAATGGCATAAGATAGATCATTCTGTAATGTCCCACCTAATCTCTTAATCCATCCTCTAGACAGTAGCATGCCAAACTTAGGAAGAACATCTGCTACCACAATATCCATCATCATACTCTTCATGGGCAGCTGAGTTAAGGTAATGGCCAGGTCTTTGACTAATCCTAGGCATTTCACTTTCCTTGAATCAAAAGAGAATAAATCATGATATGGTCTAGTGATGTCAAGGTCTAACTCTTCCATGATAGCTTTAGGCATCAGATTGTGGCTGGCCCCTATATCTAGCAGGCAGTTGTGGAGGATTTTGTCATGAATAGTCAAGGAGACATAAAAGGATGGAGAATTATCATCAGAACGTTCAGTCATTGGGCTAAGCATAATTGCAGGTTTATCATCTTGCAAATTGACAGAGTCAGTGGAGGTTTTTGTGGTTTCCAACTCAAGAGCTTCAAGGATAGGCTTTCTAAACACTTCACTCTTTACAAACTCTACCAAAGGCACATATATTTTTAACTTCTGGACTTCTGACTCAAAGCTGAAAGAGGAAGGTAACTTGTTAGAACCTCTTACCTCTTCCGCTGGTGCTTTGAGGATGACTAGGTCAGCTGCTGGTCTTCTCTGTCTGATATTCTATGACTCTGTTTAGGCAGCAGCTCCTTGGGCAGGATTCTCCTTGACATTGTTTGCTTTTGACCTGAGATTATATCTTTGCTCTTCGCCAGTCTGCAAAACAGCCTCTCTATCCCACCTTTGACTATCTTGTTCCTGCAGTAAAGATTCTTCGTATGCAGCCAATGTCAAAAAGGTAGCACTGCCTTTATCTTCCATATACTGAATTTCATCCTCATCTTCAATCTGCTCCTCCTCCATGACCACATTTTGAAAAGGAGCTTTAACCTTCTGTTCTTCATTTGTTTCTTTACCCCTCTGAATGATTTGCACTTGTTCATTTGCTCTTCTGAATGGATTCGGATTTCTTGGAGCAAATGTGTTTGGAAGCCTTGTTTTCCGAGAGTTCTGCTTGACTTTCAGCTTAGATATCTCAACAGCCAATGACTCTATCATCTTAGTCATTTTATCTAATTTGGGATCTGAAGATGAAGCAGAGGAAGAAGAGGCCTCACTTCTCTGCCTTCTTCTGTCAGCATGTGTTTTGAGCTTTTCTGCAGCCATAATATTAGATTCTACTTCTAGGACTCCATCTTTCATATCCGCTAGAGTGGCACATCTTCTTTCTCTTAATAACAGGCAGAAATCGGAGTCAAAAGCATTGGCATAGGTGAATTTGGTAGAAGTGGGGGTAGGCTTTACCTCAGTTGGTATCTTACTATACATACAGTTAAATATTTTATTAAAATCAGGCAACGATTCACCATTTTCCCTCTTTAGGTTTCCAAACCTTGTATGGTAGTAGAGCAGGTCTTTTCTATCTCCCCATTCCTTCAGGAATGCATCATCTAATGCCTCAATGTTTTTTATGGATCTTTGGGGTAATTCTCTAAACCACTTCCTAGCCTCACCATCAAGGCTCTGGACAATAACTCTCATCCACACATCATCTTCACTGATATCCAGGTTATCAGCATAGCTATAAAAAGACTCAAGGTGTTCTTCAGCTGTTACTCCCTCTGTACCAGTGAATTTGGGCATATATTTTTGATATTCTCCTGCAGGCATGGCATTCAAAGGAGCAGGCAAGACCAAGGTTCCATACCTGGCAGCAATAATTATTTCCATCCTCGTAGGTGCTTGCTGACCTGCCATGACTAGGATAGGTAAACGAATACTGGTAGATTGAGTAGTTTGAAGCAATGTAATGGATGACAGAGACAATGAGATGTTTTGGACTGTGTGGGAGACCTTCTTTGGACTGAGATTCAAAGGGGAACTAAATGGATAAGGAGATTTAAGAATCTGTGAAGATATATCTTTAATAACAATGCTAGGCTCTAAATCTTTAGAGTGTATATCCTCAGCTATAACCTTATCTTTCAGAGATGCATAAGATTTCTTAGGCTTACATGATCCTGATGCTCCTTTCTGTGATGTTTTCTTCAACTTGACAATCTTCTCAGGGTTAGGCACTGGGACAACTAGTGATTTTTGAGGATTTCTTCAAGTATGTCTCACAAACTGAGCGGGGACTATACTGCGGAGTCGCCAAAGGTTGGTCTTCCTCTAGTACAATCCCTAGATAGATGATTACAACCATAAATGTGTCCAGAATTTTTCTATCATCAAGATCTGGAACTATGTTGTTCTTCCCAGGGATGCTGATCTTCAATCTCCTCTCCCCAGCAACGACGCCAATCAATGTTATCACCCCAAGAAACTCTCCTAGGTTGTATCTCAGAGATGCTCGGGAATTTTAAAAACTCAACAAAATGTTGGAAATAGATGAATGGAAGGAATAATGCTTGTTCAAGCCAAATAACCACTTCTACTATGCTTAACCCTAGACATGGGTGAACACCCCCAGACCACAAGGCTTTAGACCACCAATTACTCACAGCTTGAGGATTAGGTGAACATGGAGAACACTGAACACACCAGCAGATGCACAAGACCATGTGATGGCCGGTTGCAACCAGTAAAGAGGTCTGCAAATCTCTTTCCTAATGCACAGACAGGATGACGGCTCTTTGGCACTAAGTAAAAAGAAACCTACATAGCACATTCAATGATACATACTAGACTTCAACACAGAGGTGGGATGACACCCGCTTTAATGCTAAACATCAAGAGCACATGAAAAATGCATAACAAGCACAGCCTAAAACAGAGTAGAAATGGAAAGTGAGAAATTAACAGTAAAAGAAGCTTGTATTTGCTGAAAATGAAGACCAGACGCTGCAAGTATCAAAGTAGTCACAATCTTCAGAAGTTGAGCCTTACATCAAAACTACAACCATCAACCCTCGTCCCATCTATGTTCTGGGTATATATAGAGTTTCTTTACAAAGATATTCTATTGTTTAATGCGTGGAGGGGCCATAATGGACCACCAACCACATTAACTATCTAAAAAAGTCTCCGCTACAATCTGCGTGCTTAAATGAACAAATTCGATCTTTTCAAATACTCTGCTATCCTTCTTGAGCAGGTGGAGTGCCATATGGAAAAAGTTCCATAACTGGTAAATGCTGTGATCTGCTCGAGCCTATCCCTTTTTCTTCTCAGCCATTCTAACTCTTGAATGCAGTTGTTGAGGAGTGATGGCGCAGAGTACTGAATTCTGGCCTCCTTCTTCCTTCAGGTACACGGGACAGACTATGGACATGGATAGTATGGCGGAGGCCTGGTGGAGAAAGATCAACTGTTGAATCACGTGGATCGACGGTGGAAAACGATTTGTAGAGGGTATCAGGAAAGAACGGTAGCGGACAAACGTGAGTCGTCGGATCGTAGGCGGACAGATCCGATGGCTATCGAGCGAAAGAGTAGTGTGGGAGATATTGCACGGGGATGGGCGAGATGGGTGGTAAGTGGTATTTATCACATAACCTTTGGTGGATGGGCAGTAAACGTACAATGGGCGCGCAATCACAATCATTGCGCGACACGTGGTGGAAGTGATGGGGCCAAAACCACTTTCCCCACTGGTTAACACATGGGAAACTTATGGGTGCAGGAGGTACGAATACCATCCAATCGCGGCAGGGTAGATCAGACAATGCAGAGGAAACGGGCAGGTTATTTGCAACGGGGACCATTGGATCGGGCGATGGATGATCAAACGGTCGAGAACATAATTGTGTGGCTTTTGACTGATGTGACGGAAGGGGCTTGTGAACCGTGCACGGTTATGGGATCACGGTTACATAACAGTTTAAACTCAGTGTCTGAGAGCTAAAGAAAAATGGGTTCATGCTGGGTTTTGGAAGAAAACAGAGATGGAGGGGGGTTATGTAAGTATAAGGAGAATGAAGGAGTAGGAGAAGAATGACTAATGTGGGTCGCTTGTAAGCATAACCAGCACTGCCAGACCTATTTTTGATCCATCAAATGTTGAAGAATGTAGCAGAGCTAACAGGTGATTTACGACCTTTTATTTGAAATGACAATATATTTTCATTTCACTTTCGGCAATGATGGTTTTTGAACAGGCGGTATGTCATCATTATAATTCATATACTAATGTTTTCACCCTTATTATTAAATTAAATATTTGCATACCTTTTGAATTGATGATTGTAATATGTAATTGCTCCTTTTTGTATTTCCTTTAGGTGCTTCTGAGGATAGACTTGATCATTTATTCAATTGCTCCAATTAGTAGCCTTGTCTAACATCAACTACATAATTCTGTCAGAGCTACAAAATCTTAGCAATTCTGTAGCTATTTTATTCTAGAAAGAAAAAAAGAAGGGAAAAAAAGAAAATAGGAATGGGAAAGATAATTTATAATGCAAAAATTACTTGGTTTTCACCCTAAATTTTCTATATAAACATGCCAAAAATGTTTGTTTTAATGTTTATACAAATTTTACTATATTTTTTTATCATTTTTTTAATAATTTTTTTAATATTTTTTTTGCAAAAGAAAAAGACTTATAAGTCAAGTTGGAGGAGAACAAAAATCCTTCTTAACTAGCTCAAAATTAGTGGTGTCCTGCAAATGTTTGATAAACTCCTCCTTTGTTAATGGCTTATGATATCTTCTTAATTGATGACCATTCACATGAAAAGTGGTCCTTTCTTCATCATTAGTTCTGATCCTAGCTGCACCATTATCAAAGATTGTTTCAATCTCATAGGGCCCAAGCCAATGAGTTTGAAATTTTCCTTCGAAATATTTGAACTTTGAATAAAAAAGTAATGCCCAATCTCGTAGATGGAGCTTTATTTCTTTGATATATTTCTCATGCCATCTGGATCTCTATTGTTGAACTAGATTGGTTCTTTGGATTGCATCTTGTCTCATCTCATCAAGTTCATTTAACTACTTCATTCTTTGTTTTTGTGCATGTGAAAGATCAACACCCAATTTAACTGCTATATTGAAAGTTTTTGCTTGAAACTCAATAGGAAAAGGACTTGCTTCCCATAAACAAGTTCATAGGGAGTGTGCCCTGTAGTGTTTGTCCATGTGGTATGGTATGCCCATAAAGCTTCTGGAAGCTTTTCCACCTAGTTTCTTCTATGCAGATGCACAATTTTGGTGATAATTGCTTCAATTACTTGATTGGTCGACACCACTTGTCCATTTACTTGTGGATGTTATGGAGTGGACTTTCGATGGTTGATTTTCTACTCCATTATCTTTCGTACCAATTTGGATGTGAATTGAGTACCTTGATCTATTACAATTTCCCTTGGGACATAAAAATGAGTAAATATATCCTCGAAAAGAAATGAAACTACAACATTTTTAGTAGCAAAAGGAAGTTCTTTAGCTTCTACCCATTTTGTAACATAATCAGTGTAAACAAGAATGTGCCTTTTCTGTCTCAATGGTGTATTGATTGGACAAACAAAATCCAGAGCCCATTTTTCAAAAGGCTCAATGAGTACCTGATGTTGTAGATGCATTTCATCAGAGGGAATAGGTTTTCCCATCCTTTGACAACTATCACATCTCTCAACATACTCCTTGAAATCCTTAGAAAGGGAAGGCCAATAGTATCCTAAGAGAAGGACTTTGTAGGAAGTTCTTTTTTCTGCCAAGTATCCTCCACATGGCTCATCATGACAAGCTTTCAATATTTCTGGTACTTCACATTCTCTAACACACTTTCGGGTGATCATATATGGCCCTGTTTTATACAATTATTCATTTATCCATGAATAAGATGCATTAATTTGAATTACCTTCTTTTTTTCTTGAGGAGATAAATATGATGGTAACATCCCTGTAGCCAACTAATTAGTAATATCTACAAACCAAGGTGATTTAGTAGATACCACAAAAAAATATTCATTAGGGAAATTGTCTTCTATATGTACATCATTATTATCATTTGGAATTCCAGAAAAAAGTTAGCAACTATATTTTGTTTCCCAGTTTGATCCAAACTAGTTATGTTAAAATCTTGCAACAACAACAACCATCTTGTAATTCTTCCATTAGTGACAAGTTTATGCATTAAGTACCTAATTGTAGAATGACATATATGTACAAAAGTTTCGTAGTGAGTAATGTAATGTCGAATTTATTAATAGCATGGACAATAGCTAAAATCTCCTTTTATGTTATAATATAATTTAACATTGTTGGAGTCAAATTTTTACGACTGTAATAAGTGGCATAAAGAAATAAATATTTTTTTCCTAGTACATCTCCTAAAGTTGTGTCTAAAGCATCAGTTGAAATGTGAAAAGGTAGTTTCCAATTTGGTCCTCTAAGAATGTGTGCTTCAAAGATTTTCTCTTTTAAAGTTTCAAAGGCCTTTTGGCAATCATAATTCCAATTGAATCTAAAGTCTTTTGTGAGTAGTTTGAAAAGTGGAGATGTAATTTTTATAAAGTTTTCTATGAATCTTCTATAATAACTAGTGAAACCAAGAAAACTTCTAACATCCCATTGGCAGGTTGGAATTGATAATTTAGAAATAACTTTTACTTTAGATGTGTCCACTCTAATTTTATTTCCTGAAATATGGTGTCCTAAAACAATTGCCTTAGTAAACATCATAAAACATTTTTCATGGCTTAATGAGATATTTTCCTCTTTACATCTAATGAGAATTGTTTCCAAAATTTTAAGAGCTTCTTCAAAATAATTTCCATAAACTGTAAAATCATCCATATACACTTCCACAAAATCATGAATTAGATCAGAAAAAATGCCTAATACTCCTCTTTGGAATGTTGCAGGTGCATTACATAATCCAAAAGGAACTAATCGATAAGTACAAGTTCCCCATGGGTAGGTAAAGGTAGTTTTATCTTGTTTTTCTGGGGCTGCTTGGATTTGATTATACCCACTAAAACCATCTAAGAATGAAAAATATTTATTTCCTACCAATGTATCTAAAACCTGATCAATGAAAGGAAGTGGAAAGTGACGTTTTAAAGTGGCTTTATTCAATTCCCTATAGTCAATACACACTCTCCATTTTCCATTCATTTTAGGAAAAAATACTAAGGGTGAAACCCACTGACTGTCTGATATTGGATAGATGAAATTGACATTCAAGAGTTTTTGTAGTTCCTCCTTAACAATTTCCCATAGATTTGGATTCATTCTTCTTTGAGGTTGTCGAATTGGTTTGGAATTTTCTTCAATGTAGATATGATGTATACAAGTATTATGATCAATTCCTTTCATGTCAGTATATTCCCATGCATAGGCAGAGGAATGTTCTTGTAACATATTTATCAATTCCTTCTTTTGAAATTCCTCCAAATTATTGTTGATATTCAAAGTTTTTCCTTGAAAGATTTCAATTGTAGAATTGTCAATATTTTCCATAGAATGCAAGGATAGTTGACGAGATGATAAATATTCAATATTACATTATCCTTGAAAACTCTGACTAGATTCACAATATGATGAAGATTCATTATTTTCCATTAAATTCAAAATTTGATCTTCCTCATCTATTTGTGAAGTAGCAAACATTGGTCTTATATAAATGTCATCATCTATCCATTCTTCATTTTCAACCTCTATTGTTGTTTTTGTAGGTGATACAATGTGAATTTATTTGTTGAGCTCCCATCGTAAATGAACATATCACCAGATCTACAACTTATAAAAACTTCAGTTGTAGTTAGCCATGGTCTTCCTAGAATCAATGTATGTCCTCTGAAGTTATTCTTGGGTGTTAAAATGATAAAAATGACAAGGTATTCCTAAGAATCTAAGGATACATATATATCCTCTAACACACCATCAGGTTTGATTACAGATCTATCTCCCAATTGTAACGGTGTAAGTGTATATTAAAGATTATAAAGTTTTAATTGATTCATAGTTTGTTTACTCATGATGTTAATAACTGTACCTAGATAAATCAATGTATTTGGGATCTCTACACCATTGATGTGTGTTTTCACAATGGGACTTCCTAGATCAAGATATTTCTAAATTGTTGTCTTACCCATTATGATATCTACAATTTTTCCAACTAATTGGATTCTTTTGACTTCTTTTCTTTTTCTTCCTGGTCTTTTTATGCTCAATTCCCTAATTGTCTTTGCGAAAATTGGTATTTCCTTAATGGCTTCTAGTAAAAAAAAATTTATGAAAACATTCTTCAGTTCATCTAACATGTCATAATCAGGCAATAAAATATGTTTTTCTACCCCTTCATCAATTTTTAATCTCATAGGAAAAGTTGGTTTTAAAACAGATACTGAAGGTTGTTCCATAATAGGAGTTTAGTTATTTGAATGTATTGGAGTAGCTTGTTTTGAGTTCTTTTCTTTTTCATTAAGAGACTTCTCTTCTTCATATATCTTTTCTTTTTCACTTTCCTGAATAACAACTGATGCAAAATTTTTCTGTAATATTCTACCAGATCTAGGTTGAACATTGTTTAGATCTAGTCTAGTTATCATGTAAGTTTGAAAATTTTGTCCTTCCATATTATAAATAGGTTGTGAGTTTTTATTATTGTTCCGATTTGAGAGTGGTTGGTTAGGAAATTGGTTTGGTCTTTGAGGAAATGGTAATGGGAGTTGTGGATTCAAATTGTGAGGTTGAGTTTGTTGAATAGGATGAGGATAATATTGTGGAGGAAAAGTAGGATATGCTTGTTGAAATTGTGGAAATTGAGGATATTGGGGATACTTTCCATAAGGATTTTTCCATCCTTGTGATGAAGGTTGTGGCCAATATTGCCAAGGCATTTGGGCAGTCCAATTACTTTGTGATGATTGTGCAAATGGTTCAGTGTTAAAACCTTGAGCTATATTTGGTTGTCGATTCTGCCAAGGTATTTTAGCAATAAAACAAAGATTATCTACCTAATTTGATATTCCTTCTTCTTGATAGACAGCTTTAAGACCTAGCATTGATGAACATTCTTTTGTATCATGATTTTCTACATATATAACACAGGTTTCTACACTCTTTAAATCAAGAGGACATTCTCTCAAGGCGTGTTCTTTGTGCACTTAGCGAAAAAAATGGACAATGCAACATTTCCATCTTTTTTCTTGTTTTGTATTTTAAGGGTGTCAATTTGTTCACTAAGAATCCCTAAAGTATATTTTTTAAAATTATCAAGAAAATTTCCTAATTCTTCTCTACATACTATCCCAACTGCAGATTTATTAATCCTTGATAAGAGAGGACCTCTTGGACTTTTCCCGGTTCTTGCTTTGCCTCTTGAAATGTGTATGCATAACTCACAAACTTCTCCTAGTGACAACTAAAAAATGTCTCCCTTACCCATTAGATTGAGAAGATCAATCCACTCATCTCCAATGGATTTCAATAAGAGAGCTTTCAAAGTTTCCTCATCTAGATTATTCATTTTTTCCCTTTTAACATTATAAGCAAATATTTCAACGAAGTCTTCAATATTTTCATCTTCTTTCTGTACCATTTTAAAGACTTCATCCTTAAAATTATGGGGCATAGAATAGTCCTTATATTTCTCTAAGAATGTAGTTTTAATTTGTTTCCATGTTTCTATGGAGTTTATTCATAAACTCATAAACCATTTTAATGCTACATATTTAAGGGTTGCAAGAAATAAGTTCAACTTTTGTGCATTATGCAGATAATCATATGATCTACACAAGACTTAAAATTCAAAGAGAAATGTTTCAGGATCTTCACTCCTTAGTGTTAATCAAGGTTTTCATTGATGTCAATATGGTAGTGTTTGTGATGTCAAATTCTTGTGATCATAATGTTCCCCATGAAGGACCTAAGGATTGAATACAACATATGGAATGAATATATATATACAGACATAATAGAAGTAATAGAGCCAAGGAGGAAAGCCATCAGGGAAGCTATCGGAAGACAATAACAAGATCCATGAAAGAGTAGCCATCAGAAATCATAGAGAAGCCACAGGAAAGCCAAGTCAAGAGTACGAGCCATATCAGAGATATCACATGAAATATCGGAGGAGCTAACATAATGGAGGAGTTAACAGCGATATCAGAGGAGTGAAGAACAAAGCATCGGAAGAGCCATATCGGAAGTATCGCATGTAATATATGGCCAAGAAGAACTAATGGGAAGAAAACAACAGAGGAGCATAAACAAAGTTATCGAAGGTCACAGGAAGATAAGCCACAGGAGAAACAGCTATCAGAAGAGAGGAAGAGTGAAGAGAAGTCATAGGAGATCAAACCCAAGTGCTTGTGGAAGAAGAATGGTGGAGGAATAGATCTGGATCATCAGATCGACAGATCTGTTAGATCGACGGTGATTTACAACTGCAGGGGTAGGAAAGTATGGATTTCCTTGATCATGGCTGAAGTCCCACACTCAATCTTGACCGTCGATCTCATATTCAACTCTTAGATCACAATCAACTACAGTGGTTAAGTCCATTTTAATCTGTGTGCCAGTTGAGGTCCCACAAACCATAGATTGCGATATAATACACGGACCTGATGCTCCAATAAAACACGCCCTAATGTAATATTGTGTCTGCATCGTCAAAAGTAAATGTCACACTAAAACTACGATTGCGATAATACATGTAGACCCGAACAAGTTATAGTTACAACCATAATATAACATCGCATCTACCGTATCGCAAGCCTTACAGGGTTTTCACAGTAAAACCTTTGATTGCGATATAATATTGCGGACTCGCTGCAACATTATAACATGACTTTATACAATATCACATCTGCAGTATTGCTAGTTTCTAAGGGATGTCAAACCGTCGATTGTGATAAGACTATGGACCCGATGGATTTATTAACAACTGTTTAATATCATATCACATCTGCTCCGTTGGCAGTAGGGGAGTCAGCTATGTTATGTGCAAACCTTCGAAAGTTGCAATTGCGGGATTAAAGGAATAACTCCGATTTTCATGAAGTTGCAATTGCGATTAAGGTGATGACATGGATGTAGGACCTCCATGTGTGTATCACCTCTCTTATGTGATTGGATGAATATTAAAAAAAAGGGCCTCTCTGATATAATTTTAATATGCGACATCACAAGTTGTCCCCTCCACCTATGAACGTGTCATTTCGATTCATTGGAAAAAATCATACATATATACATATACAAGTTGAAACACTTTAGGGTGATTGAGGCATATCAGGCACCTATCACAGAGAATAAGGAAAGTTCACAACTCATGAACTTGAAGAAACAGAGGAAGCCAAAGGTTTGGCAGACCTAGAAGGTGTAGTAGAAGGTGAAGCTCTGGCAGACGCAGAAGGTATAGTAGAAGCCAAAGGCCGAGCAAAGAAGGAAGTTGAAGACACAGTGGGAGGACAATCTTTTGACCTGATTCGTGTGGAAAGATAGGGTCATATCCCTTGGGGTTGGTGCCTCAAAATTCAAAGGATTGGTGTCCTTGGCGTTGGTGCTCCTAAATCGAAGGTTGGTTCCTTTACAAGATAGGGTCGAAGCCCTAGAGGTCGGAGCCTCATCAAAACCAAGTTGGAGCTTGGAACACATTTATATTATATTTATTATTTTGCTCAATAAAATTATACTTGTACATTTCTATATTTAAATTGTCAAGAATTAAACTGGTAATAATAACAATTGAAAGAAAATACTGATTCATCCCCCCTCTCTGTATTTCCAATAATTGGTATCAGATTCAGCTTCTTCATATCAGCCTAACAACTAGAAGAAGGATTCTTAGTCACAATGAGAAATCAAGAAGTGACAGGAATACCTCCTCTATTCAATTGCACAAATTTTGGTTTTTGGAAAAAAATAATGTCCTATTACTTAATGTCCCTTGGACCTAAAGTTTGGCATTCAGTTTTATATGGGTACACAGCTCCTTCCACTCTTCCAATAGATCAAGACGAAAGGAAAGCTTACATTGCAAATGCAAAATCCTTAAAGTCCATCACTTGTGGAATCACTCATTTTGAATTTACAAAATTCATGAATTGTGACTTGGCCAAAGAAGTATGGCATAAGCTATTTAGCTTATACGATGGGGACTCCAAAGTTAAGAAGGCAAAGCTTCAAACTCATAGAAGACAATTTGAAAGTCTAAAAATGGATGATGAAGAATATATTGCATTATACTTTCTCCAAGTAGCTAAAGTGGTCAACTCTCTTAAAGGATTGGCAGAAAACATTGAATAAAGCACTATTGTTCAAAAGGTCTTAAGATCTCTCCAAAATAGATTTGACTCCAAAGTAAGTGCTATAGAAGAAATGAAAGACCTATATACTCTTAAGATGGATGAACTTCATGGAATCATCATTGCCTATGAGATGAGAAAAGGAAGCCCAAGTTCCAAATATTCATCATTCAAGGCCTCAAAATCAAAAAAGGGGAAAGAATGGAATACTAGTACTGATGACTCTGATGTTGAATCCGAATTGGTGCAATTTGTATGAAGACTAAAAAAATTATCTAAGCTAAAAGGTAGTACCCTCTTATTTGTTTCAAATGTGGAAGAATAGGTCATTATGCTACAAAATGTTCTCTTAAGCATGATAGTGATGGCGAGGAAAATTCTAAAAGGATGGTATACAAAAAATGGGTTCAATAAGAATAATTTCTTCTCTAAGCAAGATGAGTCTGATGAAGATGAATTTGTACTCATAAAAAAGAAATGAACTAATCATTTCCCTCATCGCAAAGGAGGTAATGATGAATCAATTGAAGAAAATGACTATGCTAGAAGCCAAGAAGTATTATTCATGGCATTAACAAATGATGATGATTCAGGTCTAGAAGGAAATGTAGATGAATTGATAATGAGTGCCATTGGAGAAAATGAGAAATTACGAAATAAAATCATTTCTCTCAAGGTAGAAAAGGAAGAAGCAAAACGAAGGGAAGACCTCTTGAAAAATAAGGTAAAAGAAAAAGAAGAAATTTGTGAAGAACGTGAAGCCGAAATAGTATCTCTAAGGAAGGAATTGGAGGAAGTTAAGAAGGGTTGGGAAAGCTCTCAAATACTTGACATTATCCTAAATGATCAAAAACATCAAGATGAAAAATCAGGGATAGGTTTTAAAGGAGAATCATCAAGTACTAAGAATAAAGTGAAAAACTATGTGACATACTTTCCAGCAACCCAAAAGAAGAAAGATTATTTCATCAAAGGCCCATCTCAAATCCAAAGAATGAAGAGAGAGCAACTCCAAGGAAGAATGTTGATTCAAATCATGGCTATTACAATAGGTACAAAGCTATTTTTTTTGGGCATTGTTTTTATTGTAAAAATTTTGGTCATCAAGCTAAACATTGCATGGCTCGTAAGAATGAAACACCAAAATTGAAAGATCAAACTAAAAAACCATATGGTCTCAAAGGGCAAGGACAAATCAAGACCTACAAATCTTTTGATCCCTTGGCCAAATTTGATCCAATTTTCTCATTATGTAATGATAATGGACATAATGAACACAATTTCCCCCTCAAAAGAAGAGAAGAAAAAAAAAGAGAATCCCAACACGGATAAATGTGGCCTAGCTTTGTGTGCTCACGGTGATGAAAATGATTGGTTTGTGGATAGTGGGTTCTCCATACATATGACAGGTGACAAAAGGAAGTTTGTCTCATTGAAAAACAAGGAAGGAAATGTATCCTTTGGAAGTGGATCTACCAAAATTGCTGGAAAAGGAACTGTTACGCTTATTAATGGAAAAGGAAAGGCTCAAAATGCTTTGCTAGTAGATGGGCTTGAACACAATCTCTTGAGTGTTAGCCAAATATGTGATCAAGGACATAATGTTATCTTTAGCACTAAATATTGTGAAATAAGGAACTCTTCCTTAGGGGAACTTGTGGCGAAAGGAGTTAGAACATCAGATAACGTCTATAGTCTAAACAAAATTCAAGAAGATAAATGTTCCTTAAGTCAAACAGATGAAAGTTGGCTATGGCACAAGCGAATTGGACATACCAGTTTTGATAACTTGATCAATATAAGAAAGATTAATGTAGTACGGGACATCCCAAAGTTATTCAAGCCAAATCAAGGAGTATGTGGTCCATGTCAACATGGAAAGTAAACTAGAACTAGCCACAAGACCAAGGAGTTATCTACATCAAAACCTTTGGAGATCATCCACGCTGATTTATGTGGACCAAATAGAACTCCAACACTCCAAGGAGAAAGGTACTTTGCTTTATTTGTTGATGACTATACTAGAATGATGTGGGTATATTTCAGAAAATATAAATCTGAAGCATTTGAATGTTTTAAGAATCTTAAAGCTCTTGTAGAAAATGAAAAGGATTCGAAGATTAAATGTCTTAGAACGGATAGAGGGGGAGATTCACAACAAAATAATTTGATAAATTCTGTAAAATACATGGAATCGAAAGAGAACTCTTTGTTGCTAGAACACCCAAGTAAAATGGGGTATTTGAAAGAAGAAACCGAACTATTCATGAAATGGCAAGAACAATGTTAATAGCAGCTGACTTGTAGCCAAAATTCTCGAGAGAAGCAGTTGGGACAACTATTTATACCTTGAATCGAACTCAACTCAGACCAAATAATGAGAAGACTCCTTATGAATTATGGAAAGGAAGATGTGCTTCAATAAAATACTTTAAGATTTTTGGAAGCAAGTTCTTCATAAAAATCAATGATGACTCACCAGGAAAATTTGATTCTTGGATTGACGAAGGCATATTCCTTGGATATTATACAAGGAGCAAAGCCTACAAGTGCTACAGTAATCAACTATGGAAAATAGTGGAAAGAATTGATGTGAATATTGACGAAGACCTTCCAGAAAAAGAAATTGAAGATCATGAAGTTGACTCTCTCATTGAAGAAAATGAAGAAGAACCTAAGAAAGAGGAAAAAGATAAAGAAAAATGCAAGGAAAAAGAACCATCTCAAACCCCTTCAAAGGTGAAGTTTCTTCAAAAGCATCACCCAAAAGGGTAGGTTATTGGCAATATAGATGAAGGGATGCAAACTCCAAGAAGGATGATAAGTAAACCAAAGAAAAATGATGTTTCTCTCCTATCTATGATAGAACCAGAAACATTTACTTGGGAAAGTGAGGATCCTCAATGGGTAAAAGCCATGGAAGAAGAAATGTCTCAAATCGAGAAGAATGAGACATGGGAGCTGGTACCTCATTCAAAGGATAAAAATATAATTGGAACCAAGTGGGTGTTCAAAAAAATATGAATGAAGATGGAAAAATCATCAGATATAAGGTAAGGCTTGTTTGTAAAGGTTATTCACAAATTGAAGGAATCGACTTTGAAGAAACCTTTGCACTAGTAGCTCGTATGGAAGCTATAAGGATGTTCTTGGCATTTTCTTGCTCTAAAGGATTCAAAATCTATCAAATGGACATAAAATCAACATTTCTGAATGGGGAACTCAAGGAAGAAGTCTAGCAGAAGGAAAATACTTTGTTTGTAAGTTGAAAAAGGCATTATATGGGTTGAAACAATCTCCTAGAGCTTGGTACACAAGATTGGATCACTATCTACAACAACAGGGCTTCAAGAAGGTGGTGGTAGGAAGTAATATCTACATAAAGATGGATGAGGAAATGTTACTAGTCACTCTTGTCTATGTTCATGATCTGATTTTTGCTAGTAATAATGATGAGATGAGCCATGAATTTGCTCAAAATATGTCAAAAGAGTTTGAAATGTCAATGATAGGATTTTTATCTTACTTCCTTGGACTACAAGTATCTCAAACCACGACAGGCATGTTCATATCTCAAGCAAAATATCTTAAAGAAATGCTTAAAAGATATGGAATGGAAGACTGTGTACCCATGAGCACACCTATGACCACAGATTGAAAATTAAGCAAAGATGATGACTCTCCTCCAGTAGATGCAACTCATTACATGTCAATAATTGGAGCCCTCCTATACTTAACTACTACAAGACCTAACATTATGCAAGTAGTAGGAATGGTGGGAAGATTTAAATCAGCTCCTATTACAATCCCATTTGTTGGCTGTAAAAAGAATTCTCAGATACTTGAAAGGAACTCCTAATTTTGGTCTTTGGTACCTTAAGAGCTCAAATCTTACTATGACTGCATACATCGATGCTGATTGGGCCAGAAGTGTCGATGATCATGAAAGTACTAGTGGAAATGCATTCTTCGTGGGAGTTTGTCTAATATCTTGGCTCAGCAAAAAACAAACATTCATGTCACTATCTACAACTGAAGCCGAGTATATAGCTATTGCAGAATGTTGTACTCAAATATTATGGATGAAGGAAACTCTGAAAGATGTCAACATAGGTACCAATCAACCAATCAAGATCTACTGTGATAACACAAGTGCTATCAGTCTCAGCAAAAATCCAGTGATGCACTCAAAGACCAAACATATACCAATCAAGTCTCGTTTCCTTCATGAACAAGTAGCTAAACAAAACATCAACTTGGAATATGTCAATACTAAGGACCAGATAGCTGATATTTTCACAAGACCTCTTCCTCGAGAAGCATTTGAACATCTTGGCCAAAAGATGGGGGTTATTTCCCTAGCATCACATTAAGTTGATTCATAAAGATGTTGCATGATAGGGGGAGCAGTTCGACAGGGGGAGTTCTTGTGGACCTTTTTTCCATTGATGTCAAAGGGGGAGAGAAGAAGAATATTTCCATCAATGAAAAATCGGGAGATTTTTAATCAAGGTTTTCATTGATGTCAATATGGCAGTGTTTGTGATGGAAAATTCTTGTGATCATAATGTTGCCCATGAAGGACCCAAGGACTAAATACAACACATGGAATGATATATATATATATATATATATATATATATACAGACATAATAGAAGCAATAGACCCAAGAAGGAAAGCCATCAGGGAAGCCATTGGAAGACAAGAATAAGAGCCATCAAAGAGTAGCCATAAGAAATCACAAAGAAGCCACAGGAAAGCCAAGTCAAGAGTAAGAGCCATATCAAAGATATCGCATAAACTATCAGAGGAGGTAACATAACGAAGGAGTTAACAACGATATCAAAGAAAAAAACATCAGAGGAGCCATATTAGAAGTATCGCATGTAATATATGCCCAAGAAGAACCGATAGGAAGAAAACAGTGGAGGAGCATAAACAGAGTTATTGGAGGTCACAGGAAGATAAGCCATAGGAGCAACAACTATCAAAAGAGCAGAAGAGTGAAGAGAAGTCACAGGAGATCAATCCCAAGTGCTTGTGGAAGAAGAATGGTGGAGGAATAGATCTGGATCGTCAGATCGACAAATCTATTAGATAGAAAATGATTAGCAACTACGAGGGTAGGAAAGTACAGATTTCCTTGATCATGGCTGAAGTCCCGCACTCAATCCTAGCCGTCGATCTCATATTCAACTCTTAGATCATAGTCAACTGTGGGGGTTAATTCGAAGTCCCGCAAACCATAGATTTCAATATAGTACATGGACCCGATGCTTCAATAGAACATGCCCTAATGTAATATTGTGTCTGCCTCATCAGAAGTCAATGTCACACTAAAACTATGATTGCGATAATACATGTGAACCCAAACAGGTTATAGTAACAGCGCTAATATAACATCACATCTACCATATCACAAGTCTTATAGGGTTGCCGCAGTAAAAACTTCAATTGCAATATAATATTGTGGACCCGCTGCACCATTATAACATGACTTTATACAATATCGAATCCCTAGTATCGCTAATTTCTAAGGGATGTCAAACCATCGATTGCAATAAGGCTGTGGACTCAAAAGATTTATTAACAACTGTTTAATATCATATTGCATCCACTCCATCGGCAATAGGGGAATCAACTTTGTTATGTGCAAATCCCTAAAAGTTGCGATTATGGGATTAAAGGAATAACTCTGATTTTCATGAAGTTGCAATTGCGATTAAGGTGATGATGTGGATGTGGGACCTCCATGTGGGTATAGCCTCTCCTATGTGATTGGATGAATATTTAAAAAAAAGGGCCTCTTTGATATAATTTTAATATGTGACATAACAAGTCGGTCCCTCCACCCGTGAACACGTCATTTCAATTCATTGGCAAAAATTATACATTTACAAGCTGAAACGCTTTAGGGTGATTGACGCGTATCAGGCACCTATCACAGAGAACAAGGAAATTTCACAACTCATGAACTTGAATAAACATAGGAAGCTGAAGGTCTGGCAGACGTAGAAGGTGCAGTAGAAGCTGAAGATCTGGCAAACGCAAAAAGTACAGTAGAATCTGAAGCCCAAGCAAATAAGGAAGCTGAAGACAGAGTGGGAGGAAAATCTTTTGACCTGATTCATCTTGAAAGATAGGGTCAGAGACCTTGGGGTTGGTGCCTCAGAATTGAAAGGATTGGTGTCCTTGGAGTTTGTGCTCCTAAATCCAAGGTTGGTGCGTTGACAAGATAGGGTCAAAACCCTAGACATCTAAGCCTCATCAAAACCCAGTTGGAGCTTGGAACACATTTACATTGTATTTATTATTTTAATCAATAAAATTATACTTATACATTTCTCTATTTAAATTGTGAAGAATTAAACTGGTAATAACAACAATTGAAAGAAAATATTGATTCACCCCCCCCCCCCAAAGTATTTCCAACACAGTCCATGAATGTTTGGAATGATATAGGGTGAGATAGTTTTCATTCTCATAGTTGTATCTTCATCGAGGATAGGAAATACAAAGGGTTCTACATTTATATCTTCTCCTACTCCTATTCCTCTTCCTCCACCTCTTTCGACTTCCCTATTTCCTCGTCTTCCTCCTCCAATCCTAGGGTGTTTACCATTCAAATTATGTACCTCTGCTTCCCCTTCTCTAAACATTGTAGATTCGTTAAAACTAAAATAGGGTTCTGGTTCTAAGATTGGGTTTTCAGCTTCCTTTATCTCCTTTGGTTGTTCTATCAATGGTTTGTTAAAATAGGATTCTTATTCCTCTTCTTCAGTAGGAGCTTCCAACTCTTGAGCTAGAAGTTGTTCTCTAGTTGAGGATAGAAAAATTACTCCTACTGTTAGAGATATGGTATCTTCTTCTTCTATTACGGCTTCTATTGATGAAGTTGGTGAATCTCTATGTTCGATTTTGGATCTTAATACCTGAGGGAGTTTGTATTTTACTCCTATGGATGTAATTCAAGTTTGTGTGGGTGGTGTGGCACTATGAGGTCATGGTGGGGTGAGTGATGTTGTTGGAACTAAACTCTTTATTGTACCTACAAATATACCTCGTCACTTTCCCTATGCATATCATGTTTTTGTTGTTGTTGTTGTTTTTTTTTATCAAAAAGAAAAATACTAAGACTTCTATTTACACTTCCTCGGCAATGGCACCAAAATGTTTGTCAATTTAATTGTCTTAAATTCTTACATGAATTATCAACTGGAGTTGGTAATCTTGTGAAGTGCAAGTGCATTATATAAGCTACAAGTCTTTTTATTAAATTAGATAGTTAATGTGCATGACTGAGTTATTGAGATTTACTTCTAAGGATGCAATTAATTCTTATCTTACTCTTCAAAGAAAATGGATTTTAACACATTAAATATTCTTTCTCTTTTGTAATGAAATAAAAAATTCTCTGCACACTTGCTAAAATGAAACTTTAAAGAAAACTCACACTCTCTTATTAAGAAAACTTTAATTGATCTATTGGAACACAAATTTAATCTCTAAAGAAGAATTGATCATCTAACATTCTAGAAATAATTTGCATAAAAACCAAAATGAAGGTCACTTTTATTCAAAATGAGAAAAAAACACACATCTATCATTATCAATCACTCATATTTGAAAAAGTTCTTAAATGAAACTATAAAAAAATAACTCATACTCTCAAATTGAATGCTTTGAAATGAAAACCATAAAGAAATCACATGTACTTTAAAATGGAATATTGTAAAATGAAACTCTAAAGAAATCTATTAACTCTAAAATGAAACACTCAACAATCATAAAGAAATCTATGAAAATAAATTACATTACCATTAACATCATTATACATTAACTTGAAAAAGGAACGATTAATAAAATATTGCTATCGCTATCTGAATAAAATCAAGACCACAAACCTATTCTAAAACGTATGAATAACTGTAACAAATGAGAAAGATATTTGAATGGAAAACCTTCACTGCTTGCAAGGGCCCTCCACAAGCAGGTTTCATAAAACTGAAATTGAAAATTCAGCTACGCATTGGAACTTCAAAGTATTTTCTTCATTAACAGAGTAAAAACAAAGTTTCAAAACATCATTGTTACATACATTAAAATAAACCTTCTATTCATGTTTGCTACACAATATTTATAAAATCTCATGTCAATAATTATTTGAGGATTTTACACCTACCTTAGCTAACAAAATTCTAAACTAAACTTCTGACAACTACCGAGATATCGTTGATCGCAATTTTCTATTTGACAAAGCAAATCTTGTAGCGTAGGATTTTTGAACTCTCGCTTGCCTCTTTAGCAACCACATTGACTTTATCCTTTGACCACACCATCGAACAATCCTTTCAATGATTTGGTTTAGATGAATAGGAGGAAAGCATTAAGGGGGTCAATCTCCACCTATCCATATGTTTCTCCTCTTAGCTGGCACCTTCGATCCTGGTAAACCATGGAATTGGCTACATAAACAAAGATTAGTTGCAAAATCATGCGAATTTGGTAGCCAATATAAATATTAAGTCAATAATAAAGGACATTATGAAATATGAAAGATAAGACAATTAAATACCTTACAATGTCAAAAAACTTGTATTTTGATGCCTATTGAGTTGATGATGATGGTCAAGGAGAGGAAAAATAAGTAAAGGAGAGTGTCAAAATGAAACAATAAGGAGGCTCAACATACATGTCCACCCCTTGTGTGATGCTCCAAGGTATTAGATCGGTCTCCCCATCCTCAAATGTTGGCACGATGATCTCATGGTCTTAGACTTCCACATGTTGACTTTATCTACCTTCAAATAAATTATTTTCCCAAATCATAACATAATTGCACACAGGTGCCAAGGCAGTTTCATCCTACTCAAAATTGATTTGATAATGAATTTGAAATGGACGGCTTCCAATCATATCAAACCTAGATCTAAGAAAAACCTTCTATCTGCACGTGCGCAAAAGAAAAGGAGAAATATACCTAGTCAGGGAATAAATGACTTCGCTCCTCTGATTCTCCAAGATCGATAAATCAATGAGAGATCTGCCTACACAATAATAGATCTAGCTCTACCAATTATGAAGGAATAAACCAACAAATTAATCTACTAACAAGAAACATTTCGACCAAATCACAGGGAGATAGTGTTTAAATTTGTGTCTAGAAATTAATGGAATTTAGCCACTATTAATTTTCCAAAACTCCATTTACCAGATGAGCAATCACACCCCCATAATTCAGAGCAATGAGGATCTGCTAATGTGCATATGGAAAGGGAGGAATCCAATCCTCTTTAATTTATATTCAGGTATTGTGGTTTTTTTCTTGTTCTATGAGAAGAAATTAAATAAGAGATTGGAAAAAAAAATTGTTTAATCTCCCAAGTCTGAGAATTCAAAAACCATTGTCAAACTCAGCCCTGAAGGAAGAAACTTGATCTACCAGAACTAATGATGGATCATATCTTTCCAAGTTTGAGAGATTCGCATGGTTAAATTAAGATCTTGTCCAACTGAAATTGTCGGCCTCCTTAGCGCTGCCTCTCGATTCCACTCCATAGCATGGTCATAATGTCATTCCTTTGTTGTAGCTTGGGTCAATGATTGCTCCACGACCTGCCAAAGTATGCTATTTCCCCTAGCATAGTGCCTCTCTAGTCTATCTAAACAATGAATCAAAATTGGTTGTTCATGGCCCAACAATGTCTGCAAATAAGCATATAGTCTACTATGGCTCGACATAAATGTGATTGGATCCTTCTAGTGGTTTGAAAGTGGTTTGGTCTAGCCAAGTGTTATAAAATCCTGCAGAGAAATTCAAAGAACGATACCACCAAAAAAAGATAGATCAACGTATTGATGAGCATTCAACTACACCATTTCTAGCGAATGGTTCCATTCTATGATGCGCTCAGGTCTCGTCTAGTGAAGTGGTAGATCTATTGCATGAACACCCTTGGTAGAGACAGGAATAATTAAGCAACCTCTTGGCCTTACTGTATGAGTGAATGTGGCTTCCATGCCTAATGAGCCTTTAATCTGTATGACCTAGTGCTGATGGATATGGCCTCAATTGAGTGATCTGGATGACCTCTCGCCTTGAAATCCTTAATGGATCACCCCTTTTTGGTCTCAAAAATTACGAAAATAGAGAAATCGTAAAGAAATTTCCAAGCACCCTTTTACAAATATTGGCATAAAGAAAACACATGTTATTTGAAGCATGGAAATGTATATATAAAATTCTCATATGTGGATGGAAATGGGCTTAAATCAACAACGATCGGATGTCGTCCACTCTATATGACTCTGCAAGATATATGAAACCAAAATATTAGGATCGATTTCTTCGCTGAAAAATGAAATGGGTAAATTTCTCGTCTAAAATGAGATATCAGCTATGTCCTCTCACTACTCTCAACTGTCCAAATATAGTCATTCTATAGTACAATGATGTATGTACTGTGGATCTCTGAGAAGGGAAATAGATCTTTTCCCTTGATAATTAGATCTACCCCATAAACTTGAAAAAATCAACACTAAGTTGTTTGATAGATATGGAAATCTTTCTTGAAATATCAACTAGTGTGGATGTGAATAACTAACCGAAATTGATATATTGCTAGCTAGGGTGATTATGGCAGATCATCAAAATCTAGTCTATAAATTATTGTGCAATAAACCCTTAGGATGGCAATAAAATCAACTCTGATACAACTGTAAGATCCCAAACTTAAAAAACTTCAACAAATCTAGCACACTTTAGTGTTCTGATTAAAAATAAACTTTCATCAAGAACAAGAACACAAAGCGATCTCAAACACAAATACTTTATTTAATTAATAAATGAAAATAATACATGTCAGAATTATTAACACGGAAACCCTTTCCAAAGACATGCAAGGCTGCTCATCAACAAACTCAACCAACTAAACTCTAAAGCACACTTGTGAACACTGGATGGTGTTGTAACATTATTTGTTTTGATAAGTTAGATGTTGATATATATATATATATATATATATATATATATATATATATATATGTAAGATAATGTAAAAACGGAATAAAAGAAAAATACAAAACTAGAAAAAGAGAAAAAAAGAGAAAAAATAAAAAATAATGAAAATCCCAAAGAGTAAAGGTGGCTAGTTTAAACACTGCTCATTTATTTTTTAAATTGTGTTTAATTTATTCTAAACATGATTACATTAAAACTTAAACAAAAGTTTAATTGTAAATAAATAACAACAAGGCCTTTAGTCACTTTTGGTGAAATTTCTAAACTCTTTCAGCAGTTGATGATCCTGAGTGTGGAGATCAATGACTTTGCCACTACTCTGCACCCTTATAGCCCCTCCAATGGAAAAAGTGGTCTGCCCTAGAACCACTTGCACCATGTGCCCTCCACATAGTCACTCTACACCCACCCACTCCAAAACCACATACCACCGACTACCCGCCCCCGAAATCCACCTTTCTACATTTAACCGATGTTTACACCTGCACTCCTACAATTTTCAAATAAAACCTCGTCCACTCCTATTTCACCACTTGTCACTCTCTCATACACCGATCCTGAAACATGTTAAAATGCTGTTACCAATAAATGCTTGTCCCGTACCATTCAATGGGTATTAATGTTATAGATCTGATATGAAAATATAAGAGAACACAATATACCCAGAAATAAGATAGAAATAGATAGAAATGCTTCTTTATTATCAAACCCTTAAGGTAGGGCAACACCATACATTCACTCCTTAAGGAAGGAGAACACTCCACAAGCCATATGCTTGTTCATACAATAATCCTTGATTATCTCTCCATGTGGAGTCTCTAGCCTCTATATAGGCCTCCTACCTACAATACCATGGATCATTACCATGGTTCCCTCGTACCATCGAACTAATACCATGGGCCCATTACATTATTAATAACTACTTGTGGTCCCTTACATGATATGGGTTATCCACCTTATTTATTACTATGGCCCATCCCATTATTACATTATTACCTTGGGTACCTCCCTTGGTACCCCATATTATCCCCCCTAGGTATATAACATTCCACCCCCCTAAGCATGTTTCATCCTCGAAACATGGGAAGAACACAAATAATAAGATCTACTCAAAAGAGTAGTCCACTGGTACCTTGCATGCGCATCTAGCCATCCAAGAGAAAGGTGAACCCTCAGTCTCACTGGTGCCTCGCTCGCTTGAGATGGAAGTTGATTGTGGTAGCTCTTCTGTGTAGATGTGTAGTAGGTGGATCTTCGCTCCTCTCTATCTGTCCTGCGGGGGTTGTTGTCCGTGTGGCTAATTGGTTGCCATCTTGATGGTTGTCTTGGGGGGTGATGTGGGTGATGATATGTTGAAGTTTTAACCCACGATGACTTTTTCTTTAATTCACCCTGCTGTGGTGCCTGTTGTGGTGTCTTCTTTTCCAATATGACTTTAACCACTGAGCCATCATCTGATGTACATGTAACCTTTCTGCGTCAGCCTATGTTTGTGTTTGATTGTCGATCATCAAAGGCTCATCATCTGATATGTCAGTCCCTGGAACATCTTCTGCTCTAGCCTCCATGTACTCTACCTGTTTATTGATGGAAATATCCTGTAATGTAATTTTTTTCTTTCTATACCAGAGCTTCAGGAATTTCTTCTACACATTAATATTGATAGTACCTGCAGATTCCATCCAAGGATATCCCAAAACAACATCCATATTATCTGTCTCTGAAGTATAAAAATCACCATGCAACACATACTTATCCATAGAAATCTTCAAATCCTTATACACTTGGACATCCTCATCATCCACCTCTGTGTTTTCAATGTGTTTTGCGGGAACTTGTAATTTTCTTGCCAAATTAACATTGATGAAATTATGCTTGCAACTAGGATTTATAGAAACAATGATCTTCTCTTTCTGAATCAATCCATGAACCTGTAATAAGGAGATACCAACAGAAAATAACCCTTTAGGTTCCTTGGTTTCCTTCTTTCCTGTAAAAATAAAATCTTTGCTAGGCTGTGTGTCTGTCTGTGTGAGCTTATCCACAAGATTAGATTTACAGTCAAAGCGCTCTATAAGAGCTTTTTTGAAGGCGTCCCAAGTCAAAAACCTTCCATTGGAACGTTGATGCTCTTGCCACCATTGTCGTCTTTCATTGTCCAAGTACATGCTTCCCACCATAAGCTGAGTCTCATTATCATAGACGGAATCCAAATATTTCTGCATTTGTTCTATCCATCTAGCTGGATGAGAGCCATCAAATTTATACAAGTCCCTTAAATTCCGATCTAGGCCCGCCATCACAAAAAATATTGGCGAAAATTTGAAATGGTCACAATTCCGTCAATATTGCTCAGAATCCCTATTATAACCTGTTTTTAGAAATGGAACAATCATTTTTCATCTGCCCATGTGGTAGAAATCTTGATCCAGGCACTTGGAATTTCAGATCTGTGCTGCAACTCTCCCGTCCTCACCAAAATTTCTGCAAAAAAGAGCTGATTTTAAATCAACGATATCTCCCTTATTCGGACTCCGATTCGACTGATTTTTTTTTTGAATTTGGGTATTCTTTCACAAAGAATCCATATCTACAATTATATTTTGCAGATCTTGCACCAAGATATCCAGATTTTTGCCGCAAATTCGTTGCCCCGAAAATTCTCTGCAACCCCACTGATTTTTAAATCAGCGATATCTCCTTCATCCGGACTCCGATTCAGCCGATTTTTTTTTTGAAATCGGGTATTTTTTCACATAGAATCCAGATCTGCAATTATATTTTTCAGATCTTGCACCAAAACATACAGTTCTAATCTGCAAAGTAGCCACCCCCGAAATCCTGCAAAAAATAAAAAAATTTCTCCACTTTTGTGACCAAGAAAGGGCTCTGATACCACTTGTTATTGATCTGATATGAAAATATAAGAGAACACAATATACCTAGAAATAAGATAGAAATAGATAGAAATGCTTCTTTATTATCAAACCCTTAAGGTAGGGCAACACCATACATTCACTCCTTAAGGAAGGAGAACACTCCACAAGCCATATGCTTGTTCATACAATAATCCTTGACTATCTCTCCACGTGGAGTCTCTAGCCTCTATATAGGCCTCCTACCTACAATACCATGGATCATTACCATGGTTCCCTCATACCATCGAACTAATACCATGGGCCCATTACATTATTACTAACTACTTGTGGTCCGTTAAATGATATGGGTTAACCACCTTATTTATTACTATGGCCCATTCCATTATTACATTATTACCTTAGGTACCTCCCTTGGTACCCCATATTATCCCCCCTAGGTATATTAGTATGATGATGTATGTACTGTGGATCTCTGAGAGGGGAAATAGATCTTTTCCCTTGATCATTAGATCTACCCCATAAACTTGAAAAAATCAACACTGAGTTGTTTGATAGATATGGAAATCTTTCTTGAAATATCAACTAGGGTGGATGTGAATAACTGACCGAAATTGATATATTGCTAGCTAGGGTGATTATGGCAGATCATCAAAATCTAGTCTATAAATTATTGTGCAATAAACCCTCAGGATGGCAGTAAAACCAACTCTGATATAACTGTAAGATCCCAAACTTAAAAAACTTCAACAAATCTAGCACACTTTAGTGTTTTGATTAAAAATAAACTTTCATCAAGAACAAGAACACAAAGCGATCTCAAACACAAATACTTTATTTAATTAATAAATGAAAATAATACATGTCAGAATTATTAACACGGAAACCCTTTCCAAAGACATGCAAGGTTGCTCATCAACAAACTCAACCAACTAAACTCTAAAGCACACTTGTGAACCTTGGATGGTGTTGTAACATTATTTGTTTTGATAAGTTTTATATATATATATATATATATATATATATATATATATATATATATATATATATATATATATATATATATATGTAAGATAATGTAAAAATCGAATAAAAGAAAAATACAAAATTAGAAAAAGAGAAAAAAAGAGAAAAAACAAAAAATAATGAAAATCCCAAAGAGTAAAGGTGGCTAGTTCAAACACTGCTCATTTATTTTTTAAATTGGGTTTAATTTATTCTAAACATGATTACATTAAAACTTAAACAAAAGTTTAAATGTAAATAAATAACAACAAGGCCTTTTGTCACTTTTGGTGAAATTTCTAAACTCTTTTAGCAGTTGATGATCCTGAGTGTGGAGATCAACGACTTTGCCACTACTCTACACCCCTATAGCCCCTCCAATGGAAAAAGTGGTCTGCCCCAAAACCACTTGCACCATGTGCCCTCCGCATAGTCACTCTACACCCACCCACTCCAAAACCACATACCACCGACTACCCCCCCCCCCCCCGCCCCCCGAAATCCACCTTTCTACATTCAACTGACCTTTACACCTGCTCTCCTACAATTTTCAAATAAAACCTCGTCCACTCCTATTTCACCACTTGTCACTCTCTCATACACCGATCCTGAAACATGTTAAAATGCTGTTACCAATAAATGCTTGTCACGTACCATTCAATGGGTATTAACCAGTGAAAAGATTTAAACAACCAAAAGCCATTTTACTTTGTTCTTCACATTTGACTGACTAACCATCGTCCCCTGCTCTGCCTAATCAGAATTCAGCGATTTACGACCAGTACCAGGCTGAACAGCTGCCCAAGTTATAAGCACTAATTGTAAACATTGCTACCTATCTGTCAACAACAAAACCATTAATTTTTCAAGGTAATTGCAGCCGTTTTCACCTTTATTTTCCATTCATGGCTTCTAAAAGCAAATCAAATGTTATATAAAATCAAATGCTTCCCCTTGCCATTTATTTAGATCATTATCCTTTAGTCAACCAATATTTCAAATTTATTGAAAGAAACTATGAGTTCAATCTCTATGAACTCCACAGTTGGTTAAAATAGAAATTCACTGACCAAAGTGATGAAATAAACCTTTGACAATCCTCCTTACCCCAGTTTAGTATTCCACAGACCCACCATTTCCCAGACTTTGTTGTATGGTGTCATGATAGGTACATTCCCACTAAAAGAGTAGTAGTTTCTAAAAATAATGAAGTTCGCTATATCATTATTGCTGATTAAATCAACTAGATGTTGAAGATTTAAAACATTGAACCGTTGCATCCATTTCTCTAGAATCCCTCATGGATATTTACAAACATCTTGACTTTCCCTAGAGAGCCAAAAAATTTTAAACGTTTTTTCCAGAAGATGTCCAATTACCTAAAACCAACCAACCCTATCAGTCACTCATGTTTCCATAAATGACCAAGAAAATTATATCCATTGCCTAATCTTTGTTAGGTTATCATTATGATCAGTGGGTTGATGAGGTCTTAATAGGTTTTCTGTCATTTTTCTCTAGAAATGAAAATCCTTCTTTGATTCTCAATTACAGTGGATACTTAGCAGAGTCAATTCATGATTAATTCATGAAATTTCCTACAGAAGGAGTGTTGAAGTATGCCTCTGTTTCAGTATACTTGTTTTTGTTTAATCAACCAGAGAGGTTTTCTTTCCCCTACAAAAGATGGACAGCCAAGGAAAACCACACTCAGTCATCCATTGGACTTCCATGACAAGGAATAACACAACTTAATTCTCATTCAGTGATTTTGTAGATAAATTACTATATGTTGCTACATTTTTATTCAACAATGATGCAGAACCAAGAATTGGGACAGAGATCAGGAAAATCCTCCTTCTTAGTGAGCATATCAAAATGAGAGATTGGTATTTATAACAAAATTATACAGAGATTAGGATATATGGATGTGAGTTTCCTCCATGCAAATTACCTTCTTTTTTTTCCTATTTTCATAATTGCATTAGAGTATATAAGACAAATGATCAACGTGGATCAACTACACTTTGTTGCAGCAAAGAAAAAGGCTCAATTTAAGATTAAAAATCAAGTAGGGCCCTTTATTTGTATTGCTAGAGTAACATGCAAAGAAGCAGAAGGTATCCTCAGACAGATGAAATTTAATCTTACTTTCACCTGGTCTTGTGATCCCCTAGGAGTAATTTCAAAACTAAGGATAGAACAAAAATCTACCCCATATACTCATACTCTTAGGCCTGAGATAGAACAATTTATGAACAAGGATGAATGGTAGGAAAACACACTTCAAGAAGCAAAGGAACATGTTATAAAAGCTACACCATCACAAACTCCCCTAAGAGAAGAAAAATAGGATAAAAGGCCTAAAGATAGTGCTTCTCCCATGGAAACAATAACTTCAGCCAAGGAATTTAAAATTTATAGTAAAAGATAGAAGACAACTAGTAGAAGTGATACACATTTAGAAGAAACTACACAACAATGCCCAATTATTCTAGTAGGCCCATTCATATCATCATCTACTAGCATAGAAGAAATGGTTATAATATCTCCTTTATCTTCATCCAATACAAATGTGTGATCATCTCAAGTAGGAGAATCAGAGCATAAATAGAACAACATATTCATAGTTTAGAAAGAAATCAAACAAAGGAAAGAAGCTTTGAAGGCTTCCACATGCACACAGTTTTTGAAGTAGACATCATCTACCCAACACAGGCTACTTTCTGCCTTGGACACTAAGAAGGGAAATATGAAAATAGCCTTTCTAGATCCCAAAGTCACTCATCCTAGGAGTGTTGATGATTATACCAAGTTCAATTTTACTTTTGATACAAATTTGATTCATCCTATTGACCAGATTGACCTTCACGAGAAATCTGGTAAAATTATCTATTCTTCCCCTACAATTTTAGCTATGGTAGCATCAAAACTTCAACATTGATTAGACAATGTACAATCTCAGTTAAAGTTAGAAAACATTTCTTCTTCAACAAAATATACCAAGATCAAATCCTTAGAGGATTTAATAATAAAGTAGGGATATGATCCCACAGATGTAAAAGCAACAGAAGAACCTATCAAGACTAAAAATGCAAACATAGCTTCTCTATGAAAATAACTTAAGTTGCCATTTACGGAAGATCCACAAGAAAAAGAGATAGGTCAGCTAGAAATGGAGAAAGAAAATATGCTTAAGATCATAATTGAACAAAATGTGGAGATTGAGAAAATTGAGACTGTGATTGAAAAGCTCCTAAAGGAAAAAGAATAGCAGGGAACCCCAACACCTGATATAGCACTAGAATCTACATCAGGCACTACAATAACAAAGGGAACTACATCTACTGATCCAACAATAGAGTTCGAAAACGATATGGAAGATTTGTCAATTAAGGGGCAAGAGGTCAAAAAATTGAGTCACGTTAACAATTTACAGGAAAATAAACTAAATATTGATAATGATTATTTAGCTGAGTTGTAGAATATTTAGCTGAGTTGTAGAATTCATATAAGATGGCACAAAGAGTTCAATTCCTAGAAAGCTAATATGTTATGATTGATACTAACACACAGGCTAGAGAATGCATCTGGATCCAAATAAATAAAGCCATCACTGAGATATGGCCTTCAATTGAAATAATCTTTGAAATGGATGGCCTAGTATAGAGGGCCAAGCAAGCCATCACAAATAGAAAGAAACATTTGGCTTCAAAGCCAGGAAGAGCACATGCATTGATAAGGGTTTTGAATTCCATAACCAAAGAAGAATTGGACGAATATGATATAGAGGATAGGATAGAGACCATACTAGAAGTGAGAAGAGTTCTCACTAAGAATAATTTGATGTTTCAGCTACAAAATAAGTGCCATAACCTCGAATTAAGTATCAAGAGGTTTCGAAAGAAATCTTCAGTTTTACACCAAAAGGGATTGCCTGGATTACACAGAGTGGCGGATAAATTAACTGATTTAGAAGAATATCAAACAAAATTATGTTCAATTCCCAATGATAAATCTAGGTTTGTAAATATCAAAGGCACAATCATAGGTAAAGCATTTATTGAAGGCCTAAGTTATGATTTACTCATCAAGCTTGAGATAAATCATTTATTTGTGATAAAACCAAATTTTCAAAAATATACTGAGGTAGATGAAACTTATAGAAGATTAGTCAAATTTCAGATTCCATATGAAGAAAGATGGGAAGAATTATGAAAATTACTGAAGTAATGAGTCAACAACCATCATCAATAGATTCAGCAACAAATTACTAGGTTTATCAACTACATCAACACTAGAAACCTTGAACTTAGAGACAACTGCTTCAGCAGTTTCATTTCCCTATATTTATGTACTATTTTTGTAGAAACATATCTAGGTAGTTTTCCAATGTATCTAGATATTTTACTTTATATAATTTGGTAAAATTTTTTATAAATAATTCCCAATTTGAATTGTAAAACTTTGCACCCTTTGGCTAATTTTATTGAAGTAGAATTATATGTATTTGAAGTTGTCTGACATCAATAAAAGGATTCTGAATTTTTTTCAAATAGCGTGTCATCTCAGTGAGTTTTCTTTACGCTATTCAGTCAACTCTATTATTTCAAAATGTGTTTGGTTTTGTGAAGAAATTTTAGTAAGATATAAACTGAATATCCGTCTATCTTAAATCTCCTACGAAGTTATAATCAATAGCATATATTATTTTATTATACTATTTATCTAAGTAAATTCCTCTACATCAATTAATTATCAATTCTTCATGAATTTAGATGCAATTTTTGTTGGTTAGTGAACATAGTTTACTAGCATCTGTCTTATGATTATTTTAAATACTATATCTGAATACATAAAACTCATATCTTCTTTCAATTCTTCATTCCAAATATTTTAAAGCTAAATTACTATTTTGAAGTGAAGAAGCAACCCTTTCATTGTGTTGATACAAATAAAGGCACAATACCTGTTTACATAATCTTAAAACATTAGTCTTCCACAAGTTTTAAAACAACCAAAATATTTTAGATGTTCTCGCATAATTACCTAACCTAGAACTATCTCAAAGGACAACATTAGATTGGCATCATTTCTGGGGAACGAAATTTGAATCTTTGTCCCTGGGACAATGATTAAGATTTTTCGTTAAGGTGAATAAAGGATTAGCAGGTTGAAATATTTTACTTGGCAACTCCACAAGCCAAACTGGCATCTTCTAGACATACCAGATCCCACTCTGACCTTGAATTATATTCCCCATTATCATATCTAGAGAGACTGGTAAGAGAAGCTTATTTAAGAAGAATATTAGAAGCTTCCACTTCTTTTTATGTTCCAAAACAACGTGAAACTATTCCAGTTACTGGTCCTTTTGAGCCAGTTCAAATTCCCCCTGAATTGTCTGATTTACCCCCTAAGCTATTAGAACTTTTGTCTAGAGGAGTTCATTTATATTCAGCCCTTCTATTCCATCATTTGGAATCTTATCACGTCCCTTAAATGTTTTTAGAATCACCTAAGCTAGAACAAGAATTGTATTTACAATTTCTTGAGTTAAACCTACAAATAGGACCTCCTCCTATTTGAAATTGAAGGAATATTTCAACTAGAAGAGTAGAAGTTATTTATCCAATCACCATTAATAAAAGGTTTAATAGGACCTCCTCCTACAATCACACCTCCATCTTCCTCCACAAATTCATCTTCATCCACAACATCTTCTTCAGAATCTTCCTCATCTTCTACAAACTCAAAGATGGCTTTTCAACCTATAATTCAAGCTAGGTATGCTACCTTATAGCTCCATCATCAACTTAATAATTTTCCAAATTGGTATTTAAAAGATCTACCTTGATTTAATGGAGAAATTGGTTTGTCTGTTGAGGATGACTTAGTTGCCTTTTTAGATTTTGCTGATAACATGAATATTGAACATGAAGATGTGTATATGAGGTTGTTTGTCCAATCACTTGAAGGAAATGTTAGAATTTGGTTTAGACAACTAAGAGAAAATTCTATTCCACCATGGAATCAGTTAACAAATATCTTTAAAAATCAATGGGAGGTTAAAAAACATCTTGTATATTTTGCTACAAAATTTGAAGAACTCAAAAGCAATCCTGGTGAACTAGTGGCTGACTTTATAAAAATATTTAACAAATTTTATCAGAAGATGCCACATGACTGTAAACCACCTATATTAGCAACTAAATTTAGGTTTTCTAAATGTTTTGATGGTGATTTCATAGTCATGCTTATAGAAAGAACATCCATCACCCTAGAAGACATGCAAACAAATGTCACAGAAGTTGAAGCTAGTATATCAACATCAGCTAAACTTAGGGCTAAAGTAGAAATGGCTGAAAGAAAAATAAAAGCTAAGGAAGAGGCTTCTTCATCAAAAAGTAAAAAGGAATACCAAAAGATAGATGAAATCACTTCACTCCTTAGAAATAATACAACTAGGATTTCAAAAATGGAGGCTCAACCTAGAACAGTTCAACAAACAACAAATAGACCTCAAGCTCCATTTAGAAGAACTACTCAACCTCAAATTTTGCAAAGACCTAATACTGATCAGCAAATTCAACCTCCATTAATGATTGATGATCAGGAACCTAAGGACACTAGCCCTTTGATTACATATGACATCAATAGTTTTGATAACTCATCAATTTAAAATGCCATTGCCCCCCTCCCTCAAAATCAATTCCCACAGCAAAATCAAGAAAACTCACAAGGGTCAAAATATCAAGTCTTCTCTTAATTCTTAATTTCATAATTAAATATAACATATGATTTAAGACCAATGCCAGGGCCTAGTAGACCTCCTAAGAATCCCACTATAATTGAACCACCAATTAAAACCACTGAAACTCAAACTAAAATAATTCAACCATTGAATCAATCAAATGAACCAAATTCAGTTGATAAAACAATTTTAGCTACTTTCAATATGGAAAGAGAGCTTGAGAGGGTTAAAATACCTATTCCCTTATCTAAAATTTCCAAAAATACAGGGTATAAAAATCAAGTTTAAAAATGGATTCAATCTTCAGGTGCTGATGCTGAAGGACATGTTATAAGCTTGCAAGATGAGAAATCCTTAGTAATATTTGGTCCTACTTCTGATATGATTAATGAAAATGTACCATGCTTTTATGTCACTTTAAAAGTTCATGATTTTTTGTTATACAACTGTATGTTAGATTCTAGGGCTTCCCATAATTTGATGACTAAAGTGATCATGGATCAACTTCAATTACAACTTACTAGACCCTATCATGATTTATATACTTTTGACTCAAATAAGGTACCCTGTCTTGGACTTATAAAAGACTTAGTTGTCACCCTAGCACAAATCCTTGTTAAGAGTGTAGCATTAGATATTGTACTTATAGATATTCCTCCCAAATTTGGCATGTTATTGTCTAGGTCATGTTGTGCCAAATTATGAGGAAGGCTACAAATGGACATGTCTTATGCTACTCTTTCTGTATATGGAGGTGAACAACTAAGATTATACATGGAGGTTAGATTCATCAATACTATTTGTAGAGATAATCAAGCAAGAAATAATCCCATTTATGTAGTTGACCATGATTTTGGATGTTTCATGCTATCATTAGATAATTTACAAAACACTCAACTTACCATTGAAAATATGGTGGATAGACCTGAGAATGTCAAAACTGAGATATGGAAATTATACTTTGATGGAGATTTTTCAAAAGAAGGAGTTGGAGCTGTTATTATACTTATTTCACCAGATAAATAGAATGTAACTCAGTCCTATAAGTTAGAATTTTATGTTACAAACAATTTAGCAGAATATGAAGCTTTACTTCTAGGGTTGGAATTAGCTAAAAGTCTTAGAATACAAAATTTAAGTGTATTTAGTGACTCAAAGCTCATTCTTAAATAAGTTCAGAATCTTTGTCAAACAAACAATCCAAAACTTAGATCATACAGAAATGAGGTATGGGACTCAGTGCATAATTTCTTTCAGGCATTTAACATCACTGATATTCTATGAAATGAAAATATCCACGCAGATTCTTTAGCTATTTCAGCTAGTTCATTTAAAATTCCCTATCAAATGCAGTTACAGTATTAGATTCAAGTAAAATACAGAACATCAATTCCTGATAATCTTAAATATTGGAAAATATTTGAAGATGATGAACAACTAAAGTAATGTTTGCAAGTAATTGATGAATTTTCAGTCTTACGAATCAAAGAAGAACAACTCGATGATAAAGAGATGAATAATGAAAATGAAACTTCACAATTAAACTAAAAAATAATTTATCATAACATCATTCAATTACCCACCATTTTCATCCCAAAGGGCCTAGTCCCTCTTGAAAAATGGTTTGACCATAATGACGTTGCAAAAAACTGATTATCATATTCATCTAAAGAAGATATAAATGAATGCAACATAAAATCTCAAGAAGAAACCAAAAACGTTAAAATTTCTACATCATTACCAGAGGAAATAAAAGATAAATATGTCTCTCTCCTTAGGAGTTATAAAGATGTTTTTTCTTGGTCTTATGATGAGCTAAAAACCTATGACACATCACTCACAGAACATAAAATTCCTTTGAAACTAGATGTTAAGCCTTTTAAACAAAAGTTAAAGAGAATAAATCGAGTCTTGCTACCCATAATTGAAAAAGAACTTAAAGTGATACTTGATTCCAAGATCATAGTTCCCTTAAGATATTCTGACTGGATATCAAATTTGGTTCCATTTATAAATAAAAATGGTGAAACTAGATTGTGTGTGGATTTCAAGAACTTAAACAAGTCATCCTTAAAAGATAATTATCCATTACCCAAGATGGATCAATTACTTCAAAGGGTTTCTAGTTCTAATAGAATTTCTATGTTAGATGGTTTTTCTAGATACAATCAGATTATGGTGAGCCCAGATGATAGAGAAAACAGAACATTCACAACTCCTTGAGGTACATTCATGTATGCAAAGACACATTTTGAACTAACAAATGTTGGAGTTACCTTCCAAAGAGCCATGGATCTAGCATTTGTTGGTAAGATTAACAAGTTTGTTTTCATTTATCTAGATGATTTAACTGTATTTTCAAATTCAGATCAAAAACATTTAAAACACTTGAGAAAGGTTTTTGATAGGTGCAAAAAGTTTGGGATATCACTAAATCTAATGAAGTCCTTGATTTCCATTAAAAAAGGAAAATTACTGGGTCATATTATTTCAAAGGAAGGAGTATTCATTAACCTAAAAATAGTTTCATCCATCCAAGCACTTTCATTACCAAGGAATAAAAAGGAAGTTCAAGCTTTTCTTGGGAAAATCAACTTTCTGAGGAGATTCATACCTAACTATGTTGAAATAGTTAAAGATATCACTGATATGCTGAGAAAGGGCCATGAGGTAAAATGGACAGTTCAAGCAAGATTTGATTTTAACCAAATTAAGAAATCCATCTCTGAAGCCCCAGTATTAGCTAGTCCAGACTATTCTAAACCTTTCAACATTTTTTCCTTTGCTTCTGAAAACACCCTAGCTATTGTCCTTTTGCAAAAAAATGAAGATGGAGATGACCATCCTATTTCATTTTTTAGCAAAGTCACGAGGGATGATGAATTAAAATATGGCACTATTGAGAAACAAGCTTATGCCTTAGTTCAAGCCCTGAAAGCTTTCAGAGTCTATATCCTTAATTATTCGATTATTGCTTATGTTCCAAATAGTGTTGTTAAAACTATCTTATCATAGCCTGATATAGATGGTCGAAGACGAAGATGGATCACCAAGATATTAGAATTTGATCTCATTATGAAAACTTCAAAGTTGATAAAGGGTCATGGTTTAGCCAAACTGTTAGCAGAATCCAATTGTAAAGTTTTGGGGATAAATTATGTGATGCAGATTTCAATTTGAGAAGAATGCACAACAACCTTCTCCAACACAAAAGAACCCACAAGAGCCTTCTCCAACAGAGAAGAGCCCACAAGAACCTTCTCCAATAGAGGAGTGATGCAGGAGCATCCAAACCCTCAATGAAAAAAAATTAGAGAAAGAGGATAGGTGGACAACCACATGGATAGCCAGGCCAACCTTGAACAAGATTCGGTTAATGAACTAATTTTAGTTAAAAAATCAGTTAAAACTGAATGTATGTGTAATAAGAACTGAAGGATTCATGAGAGAATCAAGAAGGAGAGGAAAAAGAAAAATTGTGCGTGTGAGAGAGGGCAAAATGTAGTTGCTGGAGAAATCTTGATTAAGGCTGAGATGCCTTAAAACTGTAAACTGAGTTTGTAAATAATGAAAATTCCTCTTTGTGAAATTGTGTCTTCGTGTGTTTTTTTGGTTTTCTTTTCAGTTGAAAATGAAAATATTAATGCCACAGAATAGGCATGTCAGTGTGCATGATTTTAGGTTTGATTTAACTGCAGTCGCTATTGGTTGAAATTCCATTGTTGTTATATGGATGCGAGTCATGGATCTCTCGCATGACTGCTGTTAAGAGCCGAGCTCTCTTGAATACAGACCACTACTTTTGCCTGGACGATTTGGAAGGCGAACGGGAAAGCGGATAAGAGTTAAATTACTTGCAGTCACGGAGGAAGAGGGCATGAGCCGCCTCCAAGTCGCATTAAAGCTTTGATACGTTCAGAGTGCAAGTGATCCGAATACCCTCGAAGAGACAGGGCAAAGAACGGGCGAATACACGGTAAAGGTTGCGGGATTGAAGACCCCGATGGACCATTTGTTCCGTAGTGGCATGGTAGCAGCCCTAGCCTACGACGTTTCCCACATATTGGCAATGAAGACGGGCTTCCTCAAGCCCGAACCGAAGAGGGGCTGCAATTTCAAATCAGCATCCTTAGAATTTTCTGTAATACTTGGTGGATACACAAACTGTAAAGACAGAGATCGAGTCCACGTGGTAGTCAAGAGCGTGGGCGGATGAAGAACGATGACAATGTCATCATGCGTTGTCGACTGGTCTGTTCCGAGTTTGTCCTGGCGTGGGCCTTCCTTATTTCAAATAAAGCAAGTGAGATCAGTGTAGCATTATAGATAGGCTTCGTGGGCCCATAACCCACAAGTCCCAAGATCGAGCCCATAAAAATACTGAAAACGAAGAGACCTCGGAATTCATTTTCATGAAGGAGAATCGACAAGAACCTTCATATTCATCTCAACCTATTCCCCTTCTGCCCAACATCAATGAGAAATTCCTTCTTTCTAAATGGTAGACTGATATTGTGCATTTTCTTCGAAATTTTGAGTATCCACCTGGATTCACAAAAATTCAATGAAAAACATTCAAGTTAAAGGCCAAAAAATATTGCATCATCAATGAAAATCTATATTGGAAGGATCCACTAAACATCCTTTTATTATGCTTAACAGAAAGTGATACAAAAGGAGTTATAGATCAGTTCCATGTAGGTATTTGTGGGGGTCATTATGCTTGGAGAGAAACAACATAAAAAAAAATTAAGCTAGGTTTTATTAGCCCAAATTATTTTCACAAGTAGGAGAAAAGGTTAGAGCTTGCATACCATGTCAAATTTTTGTTGGAAAGAAAAAATTATCATCAATCCCTCTAGTTCCAGCTCTAGTTGATAGAACTTTCTTACAATGGGGATTCAACTTTATTGGGGAGATTCACCGAGCCTCTAGTAATCAACACAGATGGATTTTGACTGCCACAAACTAATTTACAAAGTGGGTAGAAGCCATATGAGTCAGTAATGCTACTAATATTGTTGTTATTAAATTCATTGAAGAGAAATTTCTATTTATATTTGCTTGTCCTCTACATCATTATACTCCTTATTATGCTCAATGGAATGGATTGGCAGCGTCATCTAATAAAAGTCTAGTCAAGTTCATTAAAAAGGTAATTGCAGATCACAAAATAAATTGGGACAACCATCTCAAGTATGCATTCTAGGAAAATAGAATTTCACCAAAATGACCAACAAGTAAGTCACCTTTTCATCTTGTTTATGGCAATGAGGCACCTTTTCCTACACAACTAGCTTTTCCTGTTGTCAAATTCCTACAAGAAGCAAATGAAGAGCCTGATGATTTTTCTAGGAGAATCAATCAGATCATAGAAATTAATGAACATAGGGATGAAGTCCAATATAAGCTTAGGAAATATCAGAACAAAATGAAAAGATTATTTTACAGAAAAGCTAGAGAAAGGGACTTCAAGGAAGGAGATTTAGTACTAAAATGGGATGTTAGAAGAGAAGAGAAGGGAAAGCATGGAAACTTTGACAATCTCTAGTTGGGACCTTTTAGCATTGCATAGGTTAAAGGAAACAATACTTTTGTTTTGTAGAACTTAGAATGTCAACATTTTTCATTCCCAGTCAATGGAAAATATTTGAAACACAAATTTCAGTACTGAGATTGATTTAATCATTCATTATTTGTACATTCCCGATTTGTTACATTTTTTGCAAGTGTAACTATTTTTCTAGCAAAGACTCCATTCGCCCAAGGAGAATTTGCATGTTCTCTACGTCCTACAGGAGGAAGCAATCCCCAACTGGAGTTGATGTTGTAAGATTATTTGTTTTGATAAGTTAGATGTTAACATATCTCTCTCTCTCTCTCTCTCTCTCTCTCTCTCTCTCCTATATATATATATATATATATATATATATATATATATATATATATATATATATATATATATATATATATATATATATATTGTGTGTGTGTGTGTGTAAAAAATGGATAAAAGAAAAAATAGAAAATAATGAAAATTCCAAAGAATAAAGTGGGCTAGTTTAAACGCTGCTCATTTATTTTTTAAATTCTGTTTAATTTAGTGTAAAAAGGATTACATTAAAACATAAATCAAAGTTTTATTGTAAATAAATAGCGACAAGGCCTTTGGTTGTTTTTTGTTAAAGTTCTAAATGCTTTCGGCGGTTGACGATCCCGAGTGCGGAGATCAATGGCTATGTCACCACTCTATACCCCCCTAATCCCTATGATGTTTAATCAAGAGGAGGGAAGGTGCAAAAAAGTGGTTTGCCCCGAAACCACTTGTGCCACGTGCCCTCTACACCCCCCCACTCCAAAACCAGATACCATCCGCTACACCCCCCAAAATCCACATTTCTACATTCAATCGACCGTTACACCTCCACTCCCACAGTTTTCAAATAAAACCTCATCCACTCCTATTTTTCCACTTATCACTCTCTCATACGAAGATTCTGAAACCCATAAAAATCTCGTTACCGATAAAAGCTTCACCTGTACCACTCAATGGGTATTAACCAATAAAAATATTTAACCAACCAAAATCCATTTTACTTTGTTTTCTTTGCAGCTAACTGGCTAACCATTGTCCCCTGCTTTGCCAAACCAAAATTCAACGATTTTTAACCAGTACCAGGCTGAAAAACTACCCAAGTTATCAAAAAAGATTGTACACATTGCTACCTATTAGACAACAAAAAACCATCAATTTTCCAGGTAATTGCAATCATTTTCACCCTTCTTTTCAATCATGGCTTCTAAAACGAAATCCAATGTTGTGGAAAACCCCATGCTGCCCCTACCATTGATTTAGATCATCAGCATTTAGTCAACTAATATTTCAAAATTGTTGGAACCAACTGTGAGTTCAACCTCTATGAACTCCACAGTTTGTTAAAATAGAAATTCACTCACCAAAGTGATGAAACAAACCTCTAATAGTCATCCATACCCCAGTTCAGTATTCCATAGACCCACCATTTCCCAGGATTTGTTGTATGGTGCAGGTATATCCCCACTCAAAGAGCAGTAGTTTCTAAAAACAATGAAGTTCTCTTTGCCATTCCTCTTGAGTCAATCAACTATATGTTGTAGTTTCAAAACATTGAACCCTTGCCTCCATTTTCTCAAGAATCCCTCATGGACATTTACAAGAATCTCGACTTTCCCCAGAGAGCCATAATTTTTTAAACCCTTTTACCATAAGATGTATAATTACCTAAAACCAACCCACCCTATCTGTCATACATGTTTCTAGATTGACCAAGAAAATTATATCCATTCCTCACGTCTGTTAGGTTATCATTCTGATCAGTGGGTCGATGAGGTCTTAATAGGTTTTTTATCAGTTTTCTCCATAAAATGAAAAACCTTATTTGATTTTCAATTATTGTGGATACTTAACAGAGTTAATTCATGAACAGTTTATGAAAATTCTTACAGGAGTGTTCAAGTATGCCTCTATTTTAGTATACTTATTTTTGTTTAATTAGACAAAGAGGTTTTATTTTCCCCTACAAAAGATGGACAACCATGGAAATCCACACTAAGTCATCCATTGGACTTCCCTAGTGAGGAACAACACCATTGAATTCTTGTTCATTGATTTTGTAGATCAATTCCTATATGTTGCTACATGTTTATTCAATGGTGATGTAGAACCAAGAATTGGGATAGAGATAAGGAAAATCCTCCATCTCAGTGTGTAGACCAAAATGGGAGATTGGTATTTATACCAAAAATATAAAAATTAGGATATATGGATGTGAGATGCTTGCATTTAAATTACATAAATTTGTTCCTACTCGTATATTTGCAATAGATTATATTAGACAAATGATTAACATCGATTAACTACACTTTGTTGCAATAAAGAAAAAGGCTCAATTTAAGATTAACACTCAAGTAGGGCCCTTTATTTGTAATGCTAGAGAAGTAAGGAAGGAAGCAGAAAATGTCCTTAGACAACTGAACTTTAAGCTTCGTTTCACCTGGACTTATGATCCCCTAGGAGTAATTTCAAAACTATGTGTAGAACAAAAAACTACCCCATATACTCATACTCCTAGGACTGAGATAGAACAATTTATGAACAAGGATGAATGGTACGAAAACACACTTCAGGAAGCAGAGGACCAGGTTATAACAACTACACCATCAAAGACTCCCCTAAGAAAAGAAAAACGGAATAAAAGGCATAGAGATAGTGCTTCTCCCATGGAAATAACAACTTCAACCAAGGAATTTAAAATTCACAGTAAAAGGCAGAAGACAATGAGTACAAGTCATACACATTCGGAAGAAACTACACAACAGTGCCCAATTAGCCTAACGAGCCCATTCACATAATCATCTTCTAGCAAACGATAAATGATTATAAACTTTCCTTCATCTTCATCAAGTCTAAATGTGTCATCATCACAGACAGGAGAATTGCAACAAAAAGAGAAGAGTATCTTCATAGTTTACAAAGAAATCAAACAAAGGAATGAAGATTTGAAGGCTTCCACATACACATAATTTTGGAAGTAGACATCTTCTACTCAACACAGGCTACTTTCTGCCTTCGACACTAAGAAAGGAAAGATGCAAATATCCTTTCTAGAGCCTAAAGTCACTCATCCTAGGAGTGTTGATGATTATATCAAGTCCATTTTTAGTTTTGATACAAATTTGATTCATCCTATTGACTAGATTGACTGTAATAAGCAATATGGTAAAATTATCTATTCTTTCCTTACAAGTTCAGCTATGGTAGCATCAAAACTTCAACAGTCATTAGACAATGTACAATCTCATTTAAAGTTAGAAAAAAAAATTTCTTTAGCAAAAGATACGAAGATCAAATCCTTAGAGGATTTAGTGATAAAGTTGGGATATGATCCCAAAGATGTAAAAGAAGTAGAAGAACTTATCAAGACTAAAAATTCATACATAGTTTCTCTAAGAAAATAGCTTAAGCTGCCATCTACAGAAGATACACAGGCAAAAGAGATAGGTCAACTAGAACTGGAGACAGAAAATATGTTCAAGATCATAATTGAACAAAATCTGCAGATTGAGAAAATGGAGACTGAGATTGAAAAGCTCCTAAAGGAAAAAGAACAACAGAGAACCCCAGCACCTGATACAACACTGGCATATACATCAATCAATACAACTACAGAGGGAACTACATCTACTGATCCACAATAGAGTTGTCAATGGCTATGGAAGATTTTTCAATTAAAGGGAGAGAGGTCGAAAAACTGAGTGAGCTTAATAATTTACAAGAACAAAAACTAAAGATTGATAATTGTTATTTAGCTGAGTTGCAAAATTCATATAAGCTGACATAGAGAGTTCAATTCCTAGAAATCTAATTTGTTATGATTGATACTATCACACAAGCTAGAGAATGCATCTTGATCCAGACAAATGAAGCCATCATTGAGATATGGCCTTTAATTAAAATAATCTTTGAACAAGATAAACTAGTATAGAGGGCCAAGCAAGCCATAATAGATGTAAAGAAAGATTTGGCTTCAATGCCAGGAAGATCACGTGCATTGATAATGGTTTTCAATTCCAAAACCAAAGATGAATTGGAGGAATATGATATAGAGGACAAGACATAGACCATACTAGAAGTGAGAAGATTTCTCACTAAGAATAATTTGATGTTGCAGCTGGAAAATAAGTGCCATAACCTCAAATCAAGTATCCAGAGGTTTCACGAGAAATTTTTAGTTTTACACAAAAAGGGATTGCTTGGATTACAAGGAGTGGCAGATAAATTAATTGATTTTGAAGAATATTAAATCAAATTATTTTCAATTTCCAATGATAAATCCAGGTTTGCAAATATCAAAGGCACAATCACAAGTAAAGCATTTATTTAAGGCCTTAGTTATGATTTACTCATCAATCATGAGATAAATCATTTATTTGTGGTAAAACCAACTTTTCAAAAATATACTAAGGTATATGAAACTTATAGAAGATTAATCAAATACCAAATTCCAAATGAAGAAATATGGGAATAATTATGCAGATTACTGAAGTAATGAGTTAGTGACAGTCATCAGTAGATTCAGCAGCAGAATAGCAGGTTTATCAGCCACATGAGCACCAGAATCTTCGAACCTAGAGACAACATCTTCAAGAATTTCATTTCCCTATATTTGTGTATTATTTTTGTAGAAACAAATCTAGGTATTTTTCCAATATTTCTAGATATTTTATTTTAGATCATTTGGGAACATTTTGTATAAATAATTCCCAATTCGAATTGTAAAAGGTTACACCCTTCGGCTAAGTTTATTGAAGTAGAATTACATGTATCTGAAGTTGTCTGATATCAATAAAAGGATTCTAAATTTGCTTTAAACAACTTGTTATCTCAATGAGTTTTCTTTATGTTATTCATTCCATTATGTTATTTCAACATGTATTTGGTTTTATGAAGAATTTTGAGTAAGATATAAAACAAATGCCAGTGTATCTTAAATCTCCTACGAAGTTATAATCAATAATAGAGATTAGTTAATTAGACAATTTGTCTAAGTAAACTCCTCCACATCAAATAATTGTCAATTCTTCCTGAGTTTAGATACATTTTGGTTGGTTAGTGAACATAGTTTACTAGCATTTGTCTTATGATTATTTTAAATGTTCTATTTGAATGCTTAAAACTCATATTTTCTTTAAATTCTTCATTCCAAATATTTTAAATCTAAATTATTGTTTAGAAGTGGAGAAACAACCCTTTCATTGTGTTGAGAGAAATTATGACACAATACTTATTTACATAATCTTAAAACATTGGTCTTCCAAAAATTTAAAAACAACCAAAATATTTTAGATGCTCTGACATAATTACCTAACCTAGAATTATCTCAGAGGACAACAGATGAATCCACAAGAGAAATTCACCCACGGGGTTTTCGTCCCTGGGATCAGACTAGAATTGCCCTTGCCAAGTTGTCAACAAAGACAAAATAGATAGATAACTTAGGATGATGCAAATGCCTAGCTTTTATCCCCTTTAATAGTCTTGAATTTTTCTCTAGAAATATTATTTTATTATTTTCCCTCGAAAAACAAAAGCAAATACAATGGGGAGATCCCATGGGAAAATACCATGGTAAATACCATGGGTAAATTCTATCTATTTTGACCACATCAAGAAAACAGAATATTACATATTATTTTTCATTACCCAACACCTATTTTTACTTATATAGTCCCTGATTCCAAGGCAGTTTCCATCCAAAGGTTCTCATGTCAAAGCCCTACTGAATAACCAACTCGCTAGCATCACATTTTTCCAAAAGGAATGTTCTGCGGAGATAAATGTGTGTGGTCTAGGCCAAACTATATATTTTTTTCCTTCATGTGAAATTTTATTCATTTGATTGGATGAAAAATCAAAATCGGGTCGATTCTACTGAGTAAGCTTTGCAATTTCAATAATGGATAACTGCACCCTTGAGTTTTTAGTGGCTTTTGGATTAACCTAGTTAATTGAATCTACTACTTGCCTAGATCCATTTTAATCATGGATCTAACATAAGCCAAGAGGGATCAAATTTGTTTAAGTACAAATATATTTTAGAGTGCAAAAAACAATGTGTAATTATTTATTATTTAAACTGTATTTTTGAATGCTATAGAGATTACATCACTTAAAACTGTAAGTCCATAAAAATTTTATTGGATTTCGACAAAAAATCATATACTTATAAAAAATTAAAATGTAAAATACTAAAACCATTTCAAATATTTTAACCATAGAAACTTATTTTTCTGAATTATTTTATATGATATATATATAATTTTTTAAAACAATATATAAAATATTTTACTTAATATGTGTATTAAACCCTTTTATCAAGGCATTAAAATGTTTTTTTGTTACTAATATATTTTTAAGTATACATTAATATTAATTCATATTATAATATTTTATTCAAAACTCACATTGGATATTCATTATATACAACATTCAAATATTTTATTTTAACATTTTTTATATTTGAAGCTCATATTGACATATTCAAATAGTTAATTTAAATCACTTGCTAAAATATTTTTGAAAATTATAAGGTTTAGACATCTTACTCACATGTTTCGTTTTACTTATAATTAAGTTACATGAAATTATATTAGGTCAAGTGGACAAGTAATTAAACATGCATAACATTATTTTTTCTCTTTTCTAATACATTATTTTTATTTTAAAAGGAACATGTGTCCTCCAAGTTGAGTGTAGACATATTTACACATCACCTTCACTCTGGGTTGTAGAATGAGCCTTGTGCCCAACAACTTTTTAAGGTGTTGTGTAATTATTATGGAGTATATTTTGGAATTTGGTGAAAATGTTTTAGTCAAATTTTAATCTTTGTTGTTTAAATTGGCTTTTGATTATATATGGATTTAGGACCTTGAAAAAACCCTAGGGCATAGGATCGTGAAGAGTTCGCAAATAAAACTTGTAATTCTAACAAATTCCTAACAAATTAGACGATAAAATATCCCAAGAAAACTTCCAAAACTTATAAAAGATAGACTAATATTTAGAGATATTAATCTCACTTTCAGTTAGGTGTCATCACATTTTATTTTGTTGTTTGCTATATGTCATAGACATTGCAATTTTACTTCATTTCTACTCTATAGGTATTGAGTTCTACTTCACTCATTTATTATTGATGTTTACAATGTAATCTATTTAACTATTTTTTAACATTGAAAAGGACAATCTCTAATCCATTTTTTTTCATTTTTTATTCTTTGTCATGGTATCATAGCTTCAGGTCTGATAAGATTCCAGAGGGAAGAAGCTAACTGCGTGAAGCCGGTTCTATGAAGAAAACGAAACACATCGTTATCTCCCCTTAGTTGAAAGAGAAGGAACAAAGAATTATAAGTTTTTTTGGGGAAGAATCTATCTACGTGAAGCCGGTTCGGTGAAAAAGACGAAACGTATCGTTATCTCCCCTCAATTGAAAGAGGACGAAAAATAGTTTTAAGTTTTTTTTTGAAGAAGCTAGCTACGTCAAGGCTGTTTTGTGAAGAACACGAAGCACATTGTTATATCGCCTCAGTTGAAAAGAGAAGTGGTGAGTGTTTTTTTTTTTTTGAATCAGCAGCGTATCCATCCACAATGACCAAACTCGTTGACTTTCATACACTTGTGAAACCCACGTTTCCAAAGCTATAACGCTGACATCAACCGCGTGAAGTGCGGTGCCCAAGTTAGAAAAGGTCACAGCGAATTACGTGAGGGCAAAAGGCTCCATGACTTTTCAAAGGTTAAATATCAGATGGTTAACGCTAAGTTCGTATTTTTATAGCCGGTGCCTCGTACGTAGAAGAGAATCCTCCACGTTATTCATTTTAAAACCAGGGTTCAGTTTTTTTAAAACGCAATTGAATTTGTTCTTAAAAAAAGACTTTTTATGTTATATTTAAAGGAGGTTCTACTAAAAAGGCCTTAGTCGTTGATGACCTTTAAAATGGGAGTACTCATATTTTTTAAAGGGGATTATTAAAAGGGATATTATTTTAAAAGGCCTTATATTTTTTTTTGAAAGGGATTTAAATGATGAGGAAATTGTTTCCTTAAGAGATTGAAAAAAAAAGGTTTATTTAAAAGGTGTTTGATTCAAATTTTTTAAAGGAGATGTTTTTTTGTTTTTTATTTTGGAAAAAAAGTTGTAAAAAGGCATGTAAAGCTCACATTTTTGAAGAAATGGCTTTTTCTAGCACCTTCTCATAGACTCCGATTTTGCTTGGAAAAAATTACGAGTTTTGGTCTTTAGGAATGAAGGCATTTCTGCAAGCTCAAGAGTGTTGGGATATACTCCAAAACGCCTATGTAGAGCCGACCCAAGAAGCATTTGTGGGCATGACCAATAATCAGAGGACATTCATCTATTGAACTTAGAAAGAAAGAGCACAAAACCAAGTGTTGGATACAAAACTCAGTGAATGACTCTATTTTCGACAAGATAACTGGTGCATCCACAACACATGAAGCTTGAGAAATATTAAAAGTTGCATATCAAGGTAAAGATACAGTGAAGATAGTTTAATTACATACATTGAGATCACAGTTCGAAACCGTAAAGATGATTGACATAGAAAGTTTGGATCAGTTCATGATTAGAGTCGTGGTAGTAGTCAATCAGATTAAACTCATTATTGAAACCATTTCAGATCAGAAAATTGTTCGAAAAGTCTTTTGAAGTTTTCCCAAGAAATATGACACGATTGTAATAGCCATTATGGAATCGAAAGATTTTACAATTTTCTCAGTAGAACGGTTGACTGGATCACTTCTAGCACACAAAACAAGACTCAACTTGGCAGAAGATTCCATGGAACAAGCTTTCAAAGCATAAATCTCTTTTGGCATAGGCAGAGGTAGAGGATATAGAGGCGGAAAAAAGAGAGGCAAAGGCCTAAGCAGAGGCAGATGAGAACATCATAATGCATCAAAGCAATGGAGACCTCCACAAAACCAAACTTAGAGAAGCAAACTATGGAGAAAATCTAATGTACAATGTTATTATTGCAAGAAATTGGTGAATGATGAACATGAATGCAAAAAGAAATAATCAGATTAGCAAAGAGACAATGTCCATCTATACAACAATGAAGGAGAATCCTCTGAAACAATGTTTCTTTCTCGCCATCTTTTTGAAGACACTCACAACAAGGATATTTGGTTGTTGGATAGTGGCTGCAACAATCATATGATGGGTAACTAACATCATAAATTACTGTTGGAGATCGTTATTGCATTAAAGATGGAGGAAAATGTGCTTTACTTATTCTTACTAAAAAAATCAACAGAAATACATACTTGAAGTTTATTATGCTCCACATATGAAACATAACCTCATTAGTGTAGGACAACTGATGGAACATGGCTATGATGTAATATTCCGAGGGAACACATGTTATATCTATGACAAATTGTCCAATAGAACATTGATGGCAAAGGTTGAAAAAACCAAGAATATGATGTTTCCTTTGACTCTTAGAAGTCAAAATCTCTCATAGTCTTTTGTCCACAATGTGTCAAGAATAAATGAGGCTCAGCTATGGCATCCTATATATGATCATATCCCATTCGAGAGTCTAGGTCAACTTCAAAAACATTCAATGGTCATTTATCTCCCTACTATGAATGAGAAAGATTGTAATCATGAAATTTGTCTTGTAGCAAAACATAAAAGAGATAGCTTTCCCACATCTTCCTCGAGAGCAAAAGAACCTTTACAGCTAGTCCATATAGATATATGTGGCCCAATGCAAACATAGTCCATTGGTGGTAATATTTATTTTCTCACATTCATGAATAATTGTAACATGAATATATGGATGTATTTACTCAAAAATAAAGCAAATAGTTTGTCAAAATTTAAAGAGTTCAAAGCAGAAGTAGAAAAGCAGAGTGGAAAGCCTTTGAAAGTACTCAGATCTTATAGAGGAGGAAAGTACAGTTCCAATGATTTCAATGATTTTTGTCAACAGTAAGGAATCATCATGAAAAACATAACAAGATATATTCCACAACAGAATAGAGTAGCAGAAAAGAAAAATAAGTCAATCATGAACATGGGCAGATGTATGCTCTACAAGAAGAAGTTGTCAAATAACTATCGAGCTAAAGTAGTTTTGACAACAATGTATGTTCTCAACAGATCTCCAACAACTAGTCTCTAAGATACGGTACCTCAAGAAGCATGTGATGGTAAAGAGGTAAATGTTTCTCACTTTATAATTTTTGGATCAGTAGCATTTTCACATGTTCCTCAACAACTAAAAAATAAGCTTGATAATAGTAGTGAAAAGTGTATTTTTGTAAGTTATAGTGAGAAGTCAAAGGCCTATAGACTTTACAATCTAGTTACTAAGAAGTTTGTTTTAAGCAAAGACGTATTTTTTTTTTTTTAAATAAATCTTGGTTTCATCATGTTGATGAAGCTTCAAATCAATGTTTTTATCCACCACAACCACCAAGATTGCAGGTCGAAGAGGATCCGTACCATGTTGATAATGGTACATATTCAAGTATGAATCTAATAGTGATTCAACATCTTCAGAAGACAACCAAAAAACAAGAAGCATCAGTGAAATATATGAGTAAGAGGATGATTTTGACCAACAGAATATGTCTGCATTTATTTCATCTCAACTAACTCATTTTGAAGAAGTTGTTAAGGAAAAGCATTGGGGTGATGCAATGAACTAAGAAATTGCTACCATAGAGAATATTAAGACATGGAAATTAGTTGATCTCCCAAGAGACAAAACAATAATTGGTGTAAAATGGGTATATAATACCAGGTTGAATGAAAAATGAGAGATTGAGAGACACAAGACAAGGTTGGTTTCCAAAGGGTTCTCACAACAATTTGGTGTTGACTATGGTGAAGCCTTTTTTCCAGTAGCAACGTTAGACACTGTCAGAACCATTTTGTCCACAACGGGTCAACACAAATGGAAAGTCTATCAACTTGACGTAAAATATGTCTTCCTAAATTGTATGTTGCAGGAAGAAGTTTATATAGAGAAACCTCCTAGTTTTGAAGTTCTAGGACAAGAGCATAAGGTATACAGATTGAAGAAATTTTTGCATTGTTTGAAGCAAGCCACGAGAGCTTGGTACAGTCACATCGATGCATATCTCATCAAAAGTGGTTTTTGTAGAAGCAATCATTAGCCAACTTTGTATACCAAATCTCATGAAGAGAAAATTCTTATTGTATGCCTTTATGTCGATGACCTTCTTTGTACTGCAAATATGATGTTAGAAGACTTCAAAGCAGCACTGCAAACATAGTTTGATATGACAAATTTATGGGTCGTGAAATACTTCTTACACATTGAAATTCACCAATCTGCTAATGGCATTTTTGTTAGTAAAAAAAAATATGCCACTGATATCATCCAAAAGTTCAGAATGACCAATTGCAAAGCTACTAATACACCAATTGCTCAAGACACCAATCTGAGAAAAAATGAAGTAGCACCACTAGTTGATTCCACATTGTATAAAAGTCTAGTGGTAGTTTGTTATATCTCACTTCAACTAGACCTGATATTATGTTTGCAGCAAGTGTTGTTTCCAGGTTTATGCAGTCACCTAATATTTATCATTGGAAGGTTGCAAAAAGGATCTTAAGGTATATTGCGAGGACAATAGAATATGGTTTGTTCTATACACATTCTAAAAATTGTCCACTTTCAGGTTATACAAAAAACGATTATGCATGGAGTTTAGATGATCGCAAAAGCACCTTAGGGTATGCTTTTCATCTTGGAACCTATCTGATTTCATGGGCATCCAAGAAATAGTCGTTTCAATATCTTCTGCAGAGGCAAAATATGTAGCAACAAATTCAACAACTTGTCAAGTTGTGTGGTTGAGAAGCTTATTGAAATATATTTCAAATATTGAGAAGGAGCCAACTGCAATCTAATGTGATAACAAATCAACAATTTCTTTATCAAAAAATAATGTTTTCCACAAAAAGAGCAAGCGCATTGACATGTGTTTTCATTTAATCCATGAGCTTGTCAATTTAGGGACATAGCCCTTGCTTTTTGTGGTTCCAAAGATGAGTTTGGAGATATTCGCAAAGCCATTAGGCAAGAATATATTTGAAATTGGAACAGAACAATTAAGCATTGTAAGTGTCTCTACGTGTAACAAGATACTATTGCCACTGTGACTTAAGTGTCATCACATTTTATTCTATTGTGTGCGAGGTGTTATAGGCAATTTAGTTTTACTCCATAGGTATAGAGTTCTATTTCAATTATTTATTATTGATGTTAACAATGTAATCTATTTAACTATTTTTGAATATTGAGAAGAGCAATCTCTATTATTTTTATTATTATTTAACATTTTTAAATGTAATAATGAGCATAACAGGACCTTTGTCAGTTTCTCCATGCAGCCCCTTTCCCCTTTCCATGGAAAACGTTTCCCCTTTCCATGGAAAACGTCAAATTATTTGCTGTTGAAGTACTTGATATGGCCACGGAGTTGACAGCATGACGATCTGATTGCGTTCTTTTCGTTTTATTGTGTGCGTTATCATTGGATACTACCAGGCGATGCGACAGTGGATGTTTGAAAATGTAAGAATGAATATGAATAAATCCCATTCCTTTTCTTCTGTGGAAGAGCCTGCAGTGAGGATCATGTCAAAATTAATTTGACGCAGTAGATGTCTGAAAAAGTGAACAATGAACATGAACAAATCCGATTCCTTTTCTTGATCACGTCAAACAAAATTTGCCTATCGTCCCACGCCTCTTCAAACCCTAGTCTATTTGAGCTCACGATACAAAATTATATATATTTTATTCATAATCAGACGCCATGCCGGAGGACAAGATGTTACAGGTGTCTGAAGATGATACAAGCGCAAAGCACTGAAATTGACCCCACAACTTTGAAAAATCGACCCATATCTTCCAAAGAGCCAGTCAGATTGAAACTACCTTACATTGAAGTTCTGCTAAATGATTAGAAACGCCGAATTTGGTGATTGATATATTCGGTGATTCTGAACTCCACAATGTTTATTAATTTATATTCGATTAACTGGGTCAATTCGAAAACCGCTAAAACCCAAGGGTGCAGTTATCAATTATTGAAATTGCAAAGGTTACTCAGTAGAATCGAACCGGTTTCGATTTTTCACCAATCAAATGAATAAAATTTCACAGGAAGGAAAACATAATGGCCAGGAATGGGATGCTTTGACTATAGTTTGGCCCAGGCCAGACGCATTTCTCCCTGCAGAAGGTTTCTGTGTAGAAAATTCTGATGCTAGCGATTTGGTTATTCAGTAGGGTGTTGACATGAGTTCCTTTGATGGTGACTGCGTTGGGGTCGGGGACCGGTACGACAAGGTAGGGTTGAATAAGTAAAAATAGGTGTAATTGGGTAATGAAAAAGAACATTCGTTATCCTTCGGCTTCGATCAGTGTCCACGCGGTGATGATGTCAAAGTCAATGGCCTGACAAGCATCCTTGCACGCCACTTGCTTTAAAAGTATTATTTTCAAATATGGCGGTGCAGGTGGGCATGGGTATATTCATGGCATCTGTAATATCTGTTACATGCTTTTGTTTTGTCACTGTATGTTTCCTTTTGCTTGGTGTAACTAGATGGTATATTATTTTTGCTGATGTATTTTTTTTGCTTGGTGTAACTAAATGGTATATATTTTTTGCTGGGTCTAATTACAGTTTCTAGTGGGAATGTAGGTGTTTTTTAATATGTAGTTTTGAATGTATAAATGAATTTAGTGATTTGAAAATTATTTGGCGCTCACAGATCAAGTCAGTAATTCCAATTAATTCATACTAAATTCAGGGCAAATTTAACTAAATATTATACCTAAAAAATTTACAAAAAATAAAATAATTAGACTACTAACTTGTCAATTTTATTTGGAATTCCTTAGAACTAACTTGTCAATTTTCTTTAGAATTTATTAGAGCTATATATTTAAAGCATGTATTTTTAAAATTTTTAAAATTATAAATTTGAACTGTATAATTTAAGCAATTTCAATATTTCAATTATTTTTTAAACTATGTAATTTAAAAACTCTGAATATTAAAAAAAAACTTAAATATAATATCAAAAAATACAATTTAAAAAATAAAAAATTACAATTTCTTTAATAATAATAAAAAAACAACAACTAAACTGTGCCTTCTATAAGTACAGATTTTGACGAAGAAGACCACCAAATATCTGAGAAATTCTTGAATGAATTCCCATAAGGAAAACTTTTAAAGAGCCTAGTTTAGGCTACCACATCCTTAGTCATTCAATGTTGACAAAAGATATTTGAAGAACTAAACTATATATTTACTTAAACATAAATACATATTTTACTTATTCAAATGTTGACCCAGTATATTGAAAGAAGCAAACTATATTCTTAAATATAAATACATATTTTACTTATTCAAACTATATATTTACTTAAACATAAATACATATTTTACTTATTCAAATGTTGACCCAGTATATCGAAAGAAGCAAACTATATTCTTAAATATAAATACATATTTTACTTATTCAAACACAGTCAGGTTGATCTTTTTAATTTCATCTAATGTCTTTTGAAAAAATTAAGCAAATATAAAAATATATATATATATATATAACCTTCTATCCATTCATCGTGTCTCGTTATCGAGGGGGTGATCATGTCAAAGTCAATGACTTGACGACCGTCGTTGCACCTCACTTCAAACCCTACTCTATTCTTCTTTAAAAATATATATATATACTTTATTCAAATACAGCGGTGCGGGCTGCCCTGTGGGAATAGGTGCTATAGGTATCCGTAGATGATATGGGCATAAACTCCAGAATGAAAAGGACCACCATAGAAATTTCTCTCGTGGATTGCTGTGAATGGAAACTTAATTCACTCATCGGGCCCACTCTACACCACCATCTCCATCGTCATTCTATATCTGTTTTTATGAACCTTGCACTCCTGCATATTCATCTCTCTCACCAGAAAAGAAGAGAAGACCCAGTAGTTACAGAAATTTCCTGATTTGTCATGGCCTATGAAGCATTTCTGCTTAGTGGTAATCCTGTTTCTTTTGTGATTCAATAGCTAGACAATTTGCGGACCAGGTTGTTTTTTTGTGTCAGTGGCTTAACGAGACAGTCACTATTAATATTAACGTAAAGTGCGGTTGAGTCTGTTCTCCGGCAGGGATCCTCTAAACGTTCTTTTACTGAGAAAGGTCCAGGCTTGTGCAGTTGAAACCCACAAAATGTGATAGCTTTCAAAACCTTGGGGGACTGAAAAGCCCTTTATTCGGTCCCCTAAACTTATCACAACGCATAAGATCTTTCAAAGCCAGTTAGCTCGAGAGCAATCTGAAGCGATGGGAAGACACTCTTGCTAGAAGGTCTCAGAGATTGTAATATGTTCTTGAACTAGAGATTTTTTTTTATTACTTTACTGAATTAGATTTATAAATGTTAAAGAATCTAATTCTAATTATTTGTTAGGTGTCAAAATTATCTCTTCAAGTGTCTTAATTTAATTTCACTTACGTCTAGTTTAAACAGAGTTTCACTCCACTCATTTATTACTGATTTTTCCAATATAATATTATTTAATTGATTTGTGATACGGAGAAAAGCAAGTCTTCCATATAAATTGTGGGCAAAATGTAAACAAAGAATTCCATATGAATGAAGTCAACAACTTTTAAATTAATTTTGAAATAATTTAAACCAGAGTCAGAGTTGCATAGCAGTATAGTCTCTTCGTCTTTGTGTAGGGTCCACATTTTGATGTTTTGATGTTATTTGAGAATGCTTCATTTTTGTATTGGTTTTCACTCACACTCTACACAATGAAAACTTCCTATGCACTTCCACATTGTACACAATGAAAGCTAAAATATGCATATTTTACAATTGTTATAGTAGTTGTCGTGAACCATTGAAGATATAGACAAAACTGGCCACATCTTAGCTGAAATTCATATTAAGCAACTCTGTTAAAATAGAGGCAAGACAAACACTGAGCAATATTATGTATCAACCAAGTGTATAACTAGAAATTTAAGCCCCACAAAATTAATATATCATTTTCACTCCAAGGTGTAGAGGAAGCCTTCATTGTGCCAATTCCAGAAGTGACGAGAAAGATTTAATTATGAAGAGTGAAAAAGCAGGGAGGAAGCTTTCATTGTGCCAAGTGTGGAAGAGGCACAACGAAAGATTTACCACACCTTCGCACTCCACTCAACGAAATTAACTCAATTAAAAGTAAAAGATTAAAACATATACAATCTTTCAAATTTTAAAATATTAAAACATGTAATATATTCCAAACTTTATAGTAAATAGAATTACAAAGCTTTGATAATCAAAATAATAAAAGTTGTTGTACATTATGTGTTTTCATTGAATTTTTTTATTGACTAGTGGGAGAATTTGTTGTAATGAACACTAAATGCAATGGAGGCCACTCAAAACCTAGTGTTAAAAATTAATTAAGGCTTAGTGAGAATTTTTTTTTTTCTAGTTTAAGACTAACCTAAGTACCCACAGGGGATTTGAACCGGTGACCTATCGCAAGGAGTGTCTTAACAGCGCACCCATTCACCGTCAATCCAAAGCCCCATGGGCAAGGCTTAGTGAGATTATTAACATATATTCGATGTTTAATATTATTTATTCTGATACATTGTGTAATGATTATTCGTTGTAAGCATATCAAGAAGATCATATACATGAATATTATAAAATAGTTATTTAGGCATTTATTGAGTGAATCAACATGTAATCAACACATCATTTGAGTGCTTAATAACAGTTACTACTTGTAAACAAATAAAAAAGATGCATAGGACTTTGTAGCCAATATCTATCATAACGAATTGAAACGATGTATGTACAGAGGTGCGGAAGTGGGAGAATAGTGGTTTTGTTTCACACACTTCTCTTTCGCATAACCTTCCAGTGTTGTTCGACCCCACACACTCAGATAGATTACAATCATTTCAAACCCACTTGTGTGGAAGATGATTGAAGGTCAACTTCTCTTTATGCTATTCTAACTACTCATATACCACAATCACAATATTTTCATATCTTCATGCACATAAGTAGCTTACTAGACAATTGAAAATCGACGTTGCTAATCATAAATCTAATTCTATTAATGGGTGTGAGGAAGAAGTGTTGTGCGGGAGAGGGTGTGTAGAGCAAGGAACATATTTTATTTTTCACAATGTTCTATACCTCTTCATGCACACTACTTATTAATAAATTAATTAGCGGTTTTGGCTTATTAAATTTTGGGGCATGAAAGGTTTGGGTTATGTGTATATCAGGTGCATAATAAGGGTGGGAGATTAATGTATAAGGGTTGATTTTTTTACAACCAATAGTCATTACATGATGCTTTAAAGTAAATGCTACTAAGTACTATATTGCTCAACTAATTTTGAGTTTACTCACTCAATAAACATTAAAACGACTCTAGAAATGTTCCACAAACATTTTCACAAGCCACACCTCCTCACTCTGCACAATGAAATATTTCTTCACACCTCTGCATTGCGTACAATGAAAAGCTAAACCATGAAATATGCAGACTTTGCAATTGTAATGTTCCACAATCATTTTCACAAGCCACACCTCCTCACTCTGCACAATGAAATATTTCTTCACACCTCTGCATTGTGTACAATGAAAAGCTAAACCCTGAAATATGTAGTCTTTGCAATTATTATAGTATTTTCCCTAAAACACATAAGATATAGAGAAATTGGCCATGTCTTATCTAAAATTCACATTAAGTAGTTGGACTAAATGGAAGAGATGCAAAGACTTAACAATATTATATATCAAGAAATCAAGCAACTGTATACTCAGAAATTTAAGTCCCACAAAATTAATATATAAATTTCACTCGAAGGAAGATTTCATTATGATAAATGTAGAGGTGCGGAAAAAGCTTTAAACGTGCAAAGTGTGGAGGTGTAGAGAAAGATTTTATTGTGAAGAGTGCAGAGGAAGCACAATGAAAACTTCCTCCACATCTCCACACTATGCACAATAAAATTAATTAAATTAAAAATAAAAGATTGAAACATATAACCTCTTTCAAACGTTAAAATATTAAAACATATAATATATTTTGAACTTTATAGTAAATATAACTATAAATCTTTGATAGTAAAAGTAATAAAATTTGTATATCATATGTTTTCATTGGATTTTTTATAGACAAGTGAAGGAACTTACAATGATGGATACTTACTTCGGTGCATAGGACTCTGCACCTAGTAAAAATAATAATTTAGAATTATTCGTACTATTAACATCTATTCGACACATAATAGCATTTATCTCGATGCATTGTATAATTATTACTGTTTGTAAACATATGAAGAAGATTGTATACATCCATATTATAAAATAGTATTTTCAAGATTTATTTGACGAATCAATGTGTAATAAACACATTATTTTAGTGGTTAATTGCATTTACTTCTTGAAAAAATATTAAAAAGAGGCACAAGGCTCTGCAACTAGTATCTGTCATAACAGATTGAAATGATGTGTGTACGTAGGTGTTGAAGTGGAGTAATGGTTCTGCCACACACTCTCCTTTTATGCATATCCTTTTAATGTTGTTTAGCCCTACAAATTCATATAGATTACAATCATGTTCAAACCCACCTATGTGGAAGGTGATTCGAGGTTATATTTTCTTTATTTTATTCTAGCTATTTATATACCGTAATCACAATATTTGTATATCCTTGTGTAGACAAGTAACTTACCATACAATCAATAGTTATTAAGACAATCAAAATCAACATTGCTAATGATAATTCTAAGTCTATTAATGTGTGTGAGGAAGGAGTGTTATGTGGGCAAGGGTGTACGGAGAAAGGAACAAAAAATTTCTTCCAAAATGTTTTGTACCTCCACATACATTCCCACACACTATATTTTAATAAATTAATTAGAGGTTTTGGCTTATTAAAGTTTGGGTTACATGTATACAAGGTGTGAAATAATAGTGGGTGATTGACATATATAGGGGCGGGTGGGGGGACGGGGGGGGTCGGGCGGTGGCGGAGGGGGTTTATTTGCTAACAACGAATAATAATTACACAATTCTTTGAAGTAAACGCTACTCAGAATTGGCATGATCAAGTGATTTCAAATTGATCCACTTAATAAATGCTGAAAAAAATCACGAAATGTATGCCAAATGATATGAAACTTTTGAAATCTTGCAATGTGAAAAGTAATGACATATAGCCCAAAACAAGCAAGCATGGAAAGATGCTTATGTGGCCAAAATAAGTGACAAATGGAAATATCGTACACTAGCCACATGAGACTGAGTTATTCATTTTTGACATGAATTCATAATGTATCATTTAGAGCTCGTGGAGATCGTAACCTAATAGAATCCATGAGACAGGAAACTTTATGTCATTTAATCAAAGAATTAGTGTGGGTCTTCATCTCATTAACATGTGTCACTATTATAGGGGCTAAACGAAAACATGTTATCCATATAATTTGTACACGTTAACAACTAAAACAACTTAACATTGAATGCTAAAATCAAGGATTACTCAGAAAAGTAAACATTTTTTCTTTCCATAATGGAAGTGATTTACCATCGTAATGGAACATCAACGTTAATCCTTGCAATGAGAGCATTAATCCATGTACTTTAACTAAATATTATATCAAAATTATTTGTAATGACAACAGGCAATGTACAAACTATTGAAAGCATTGAGTACTAAAATTTGCAAGAAATAACAAGTGTGGATAGCGGCCATATATGGAAAAAGTGTGTTGAGATAGAAATGTTTGCAGAGGTGTGTGAACCTATAGTGACAAATACTAACTACGGTGTATAGGACTCCACACGTAGTGTTAAAAGAATAATTAAGGCTTAGTCATACTATCAGTATCTATTCAATCAATCAACATGCAATCAGGTCATTTTTCGAGTGTTTAATATCATTTATTTTGATGCATTGTGTAATGGTCACTAGTTGTAAACATATGAATAATATTGTATACATTCATATTATAAAATATTATTTTCAACATTCATTCTGCAAATCAATGTGTTAACAAAATAGCGTTCGAATGCTTAATAACATTTACTTCTTGTAAACAAATCAAGAAGATACACAAGACTTCGTAGATAGTATCTATCATAGAAGATTAAAATGATGTGTGGACCCCCTCTGCAAACTTCTTCCACACATTGCCCCATTTGTTAACAACTCTTTGGCACAATGTTACATAGATTCAATGAAACTCCCATGGCACAAATTAGCGGATATAAAAAAAACTATTAAGACTTAATTTTATGATTAACAAAAGCTTTTTTAGTAGTAAATGCAAGTCTGTTCAACATTTATTTGATGAATCAACACATAATCAGTAAATCATTCAAGTTCTTGATAACATATTAAAATGAAAATTAAGGCTTACTTATGATTAACAAAAGCTCCCTTCGTGCCCAAAGGGTTAGCTCAACTGGTCGAGTGCCTGTTGTTAAGTACCTCACCGATTGGGAGGTCACAAGGTTAATTCTCCTTGATGCCCTTGGGATTATGCCTTGCTAGTCTAGCTGACGAACTTTAAAAGATTACCTTCGGGGTTGATCTGCCTAGATTTTTCCAAGGGAAAAAGAAAACAAAAGCTCCCTTCATAGTAAACGTAAGTCTTTTTAGGATTTTTAGGATTTATTCAGAAGATTTTTCTATTTGTAAAAAAATCAAGAAGGTCATATCCATTGATATTATAAAATATTATTTGGATTTATTCATAAAATAGATGTGCGATCAGGACATTATTCAAATTCTTAATAACATTTACTCTAACAAATTGTGTAATGATTACTGTTTGTAAAAAAAAAAGGACATATCCATTGATATTATAAAATATTATCTTTTACATTTATTTAGCAAATTGACGTGTAATCACAACATTGTTTGAGTGCTTAATAGTAATTACTAGTTGTAAACAAATAAAACAAGTGTAGATGTCCCAACAAAAAGCATATATCCTAGAAGATTGGAAATATTTGTGGAAGAGGGATATGTGTGGGGGAACCTTTGTTCCCTCATTTCCACACCTATGCATACGCGACCCTTCCACACATACCTACTTCCTCGAATGGGAATTAGTGTATATTAAAAAATTGAGTAAGTTTTAATCCTATGATTAACATATATCTTTTCATATCTTAATGGAAAGTACTATCAAAATCATAAGCATTCATACTAGGGTAATGATGAAATCATCATATACTTAGACCTTAAGCGAATGAAATCTTATTGAATTTCACTAGTGGTTGTCGTTTGTTCATGCTATGTAATTGTCACATTGTTATGTTGTTTACATTAAGAAGACATTCTAATATGTTCATCTTGTCTAAAGGTTGGCTAGGTTATAGTGAATAAGAGAACACAACTGAATGAATTATGAACCCTTTTTCAGAATCTAGAAGTGAAATGGAAGACGAAGTTTAAGTATTACACCATTCAAGGAATTTTATGTGGTTGTTGAGCTTTACACATAACAAAAATTAATCAAATGGGAATACAAACCCTTTGTTTCTCTTTGTTATTTTTATATCCAAAGTGCCTGGCAATATGGCTACCCTGTAACGACAGGTTTCCAACTGCTCATGTGGTGTTGGTGTTCCTACAATTAACAAAATCTAGACTGTCCTTGGACAATGTCATCGATTTTGTCCTTTGGGACTAACTGAAATTTTCCAATAGTCCTCGGTAACCACGGAATAAGATTCACATTTCCATGTCCTGGTTTACTCCATTTTCTGTGGGTAAACAATAGGATAACAAAAGAAACATTTCTTTCTTAAAACCAAAATGAGCACATAATTTATCACAGTGACTCCTTTTTATGTTACGTTGGATTGTTCTCTACTAGCAGAATAAACAAGTATGTAACTTATTAATCCTAAACAAAATTTATCAGAAACTTAAATTAATCCACTTATTCATTTCCTCATCACATGGTCCCTACTTTCAAGCATCAAAACTTATTGTTAAGAGAACAAGGCCAGTGTTATTGCTAGAGTTTCGCAGTTCCATCACCGTAAATTTAGGGAAGCCCTTGAGATTGAAAAAAGGCTGAGAAATCTCAATAAAGAAGATGGCTGGAAGATCAGTAGTTGCTGGATCCCAGCACTCACTTCCTAGTCATTCTTCTCTTCCTCCCCTCCCTTTTTATAGCTTGTTCTAATTTTCTTATTAGTGAGTTTCCCCATGTTATCCCCTCTCTCCTTTTCCTTTGTTTTTCGATGGGTTGTTTATATAAATATTTTAATGGCATTTAATTTATACTATATACCAATAATTCAACTTTAAAAAAAAATTATATTTACAGTTTAATATATTAGAGATTTATTCTTACTATATAATACTTAAATTAATTTATTTTAATATTGATACATATATATTTAATAATAAAAATTAAAATAAATATAGAGAAGTTAATAAATTTTATGTAAGTTCATAGGTTCCATTTACTTTTAATTTAATAATAGTATAACTAACTATCAATTTAATAATTATTTAATCCATAACTTTAACGTAATTTAATATTTAGTTTTGCCACCTCTTTTCCTGGGTCCGGTCCAACTAGCCATTTTCTGGTCCAATATAGCCATTAGTTAGTCGTTATAGCCATTGCCTAGTCAAGAATTATAACTGTTGGAGGTTCTGCTCTTACTATTTAACATGCAATCTAGATCTGATTCTTCAGCTTGTCTTGATGATGAACCACACTGGTTGGTTTGAAACATGTCAACAAATGAAATATCATGTGATTTACGTTGAAAAAAGTCTCTCATAAACATGTATCATGTTCCAGAATTATAATTATCTGTCTAATATTTTAGATGTAACTTTCTTTACCGTCAATCTCCGATGTTCACCATCCGATGGAACTTGGGAGTTCCTAGTGGGTAAGGGTAAGTACCCAATTTTCTATCCCTTGTTGCTTGTCATTTGGATGTCCTACTCCGAGGTGTTTTTTTTTCTAGAAAAGAAGCCTAACAATTCGGTCAGCCACTGAAAGGGTTGTACAACATTCATTCCCTCATTTCTCTTTGAAATAATATGAGGCTTTTGTTGATGGCTTTGCACTATATTTATAGGATATGAATTTTAAGTGGCGATTCACTTATTTTGTCAACAATTATCTATTTAATTGATGCATGCATAGATCACTCTCTTATATATATATATATATAGATATATATATATATATATATATATATATATATATATATATATATAGATATATACATATAGATATGTATATATAATGATCTATCTCACTTACACTTAGGCTAATTTGTTAATATTTGTAATTTTAAATTTTATTTTCAAGGGTGCTAACTAAATTTTATTTTAGATTCAAGACAGCGGTCAGTGTTTGACTACCCTTAGCCTTTGGAGGGCACTAACTTCTATTCAGCGACTGATAAGGTTCTAGTAGCCTACAGATCCACCACTGCGACCAGTGGCTGACTACCTTCGGTCTTCACAAGGAAGTAACTTCTATTGAGCTACTAATAGGGTTTAGGGTTTAGTTAACAGTAATAATGGATTTTGGAGTTCTGTTAACTCCTTCCCATCCTAATATATTCTTCCTATTTTTCTAGGCTTCCTCGCCAATGAAGTTTTAAGGAAATACAGTCTTTGTTTAACTTACTTCTGAGCCCACGAGATAGTCATTCTCGTTTTACTTTCTCTACATGAATGCTTTCTTGCGACTCCCCCTAGGTGGGTGGTTATGTTCGTCCTAGCCCGAGCCTAACCCGAGAATGATCATTGTCATACCAAACATTGCCTCCTTGTTAATGACAGAATACGAGATTTATTTGAAAGTTAAGGTGTTTGACTATGTTAATCATTCTATGTCATTTGCATTTTCAATAATTTTTTCAAGAATCAACAATACACATTAAACTATAAATACCGCCATTAAATGATTTAAATTATTTAAGTGTCGATCAGCTCGTGTTACCATTTTATGTAAAACATTGGATAATTTTACATGGTCATTCAAACTATCAATAAAAAATGTAGGTAACCTCTGTTACTCGTTTCAGGAGACACAATCACTGTACTTTTCCTCTACAATTCCAACCTTATCAATAATAGCTCACCCATGCAATTCTATTGTAGCACGAAAGTTCAAGAAACGACAACAACACATGCAAAGCTTCAACAGATATTTGATTCCATGAGCATGTAAGTTATTTTACCATCCACGACCATGCCACCCATTTTAGAATCCACCCCATGGAAGTCGTTTTAGTATACACCACTATTAACACTTGTGATGGTGTCTGCATTTTAGAAACAATAATCAGTAACAACTGCTACAAGTAGTTATCTAAATCGACAAACACGAACGAATGGTAGATAATATATTCTTTCAAGTTATCTATTCTATGAATAGAAACCAATGTTTGACGTGTTATATTTCTTTTCATTTTATTTTATTACGCCGTAAGGCATTTCTCTTTGAAATTAACTCTCTTGTAATCCTTGTTGTCCTCACTATACACCATCAAATTAGGTGTTAGACGATTGAAACAATTTCCTTCGTTAATCTCATAACTAACTTGGTTACCCCTCAACTAACTCGCTCATTAATCCCATAACCTAACTAATTCCAAAGACCGGGCGATGCCTCTAAAAATGAAAGGTTAATGAATTGTTACTGTCCATTTGAACTGAACAAGGGTTTGAGCCTCCTTTCTTTAGTATACAGATACTTCATCCAGAGGAGACATTGGTGGAAAAAGCCACTCACAATGTTGAGATTGAAGAGTATGCTTCTCTCTTTATTTTGCAGGAAACATCCACCCTTCTTATTTCTTCCACAGGGATGAAAAGCAATTATTTCTTCAACAAGGATGAAAAGCGACAACAAGTTTTGATCAAATGGAACACCAGAACAATGGAATTGTTTCTGCACAACTACAGCTCCCTGGTTAAAGACAAGATCTTTCTTTTGTAGGAAACAGGTGCCCTTCTTATTTCTTCCACAAAAATGAAAAGAGACAACAACTTTTGATCAAAGGGAACGAAAAAACATTAGAATTGTTCCTGCACAACTACATCTCTCTGGTTAAAGACAAGATCTGGTAACATTTTAAAGATATTTTCTTCCATTTGAATGCATTTTTTCAATTCCTTCACACTTTGATGAAGTTGGAAATAAATGTCTTATGAACCAGGTTTCAGGGGGGTATATGATAATGATAATGATTCCTGTTATCTCTACTAAAGCCTAAAAGATAGAAATAAATCCATTGCTTACAGCTCATTTGAGGTTATTTTTCAGTGTTTGAAGGTATTTCAATTTTCAAGTAGTTTCTATTGAACAAGATGCCTTTCACATCCCATAAATCACTCTCCTAGCAAGTGTGAACACAGTTTCCGAGCAACCATAAAGTAACATAACTAGCCAAGGATTTGAAAACCCATAGAAGGTTTGAGGTGCTCAATGAAAAATGGCTACAATTGGTTGGCTGCATTAGTTGTTAGCTAGGTTAGTGTTGACTATTTACCTTTACTCAACTGCCTACTTACTTGTATTGTTACCAACAACACTGCCTTTTGATCAACCGTTATTTACTACCTTCGTGGCAAGTTCATCATCTCCAGGGCATGGGAAACAAGAGAATAACTTGGGAAAGCAGTAAGGTCGAAGAAGGCAGGTCTCCAGTTCACAAGGTTGATGAGGGCAGTGAGTCAAGCAGTAGAAGGCAGGCAACAATCTCGTAGGTATTTTTTTCAGACAACAAAGTTCTCTATTGCAAAAAGATGCTTTTCGGTAAAACCGATGGTTTAGGTTCCCCTTTATCATTGTTTTCAGACATATTGTTCTAGCCCTTGCTTATCTTAAAAGTTATCAATGGTGCAATCCTTGAAGGCTCCCTTATTCTAGCTATTTAAAATCTAGCCTGCCATCTCACAGTATATATAAATGACATTTATGTAATTTCCTAATTAAAAATATCCATGGATTATGTTTTTGCACTGGACTTTATTGCCTTTCATAATGTTAGAAATTAGTTCCTAGTAGAGTGGGCCAAAGTCTTTGTCAGTGAAACCAATGTCTTGCATCTTATACATATAAAACTATATGTAAACATAGTGATTTCTTTTTGGTTACAATTAAATGTTTCTACCAAATTATAGATAGGAAAGACGGTGTTAGAGTGTGTAGCATAACTTAGGCTTTTATTGAGGTTTATATCTTCTTTAAGAGGCCTTTACATGTGTATGATGCCTAATTTAGTCGATGCAAGAGCTTATGGCATTGATGCATATTTTCATATGGAGCACATTTATGTTTAGATAATTGAAAACATCGATTTTGTAAATAGGGCTATCATGCCACTTAATAAAAGTAGGAATTCTTTAATATATAGGGCATAACATCTTATCAAGTTGAAATGGTTAATGTAATCATTTTTTATTTAAAAACATTTTATCTATAATAATAATAATAGTATTCAAATTTTTACTGGGTTTTACTTAAATTTCTTTTAAGTGGTTGGAAGATTCCATATCTCAAGCATAAGGTGTTGTCATTTTTTTATCTTAGTAAATGGTATAAAGTACAAGTTTTTTTTTTAACTTTTTGGGTTTTACCTAAATCTCTTTTAAGTGGTTGGAAGAATTTTTTTAAGTGATGCTTTGAATATCATGGAAATTAATCAATGCTATAAAATTATCTTAAGTCTTAATCTTACCTTTTGATTGTAAATTAAAACATATAATTCATTGTTCCAACTGAGTATACATTCATCTCACCTTTTGATTTCACTATGTTTTATATTAATAGCCTCAACAAATTTATTATTTTTTTGAGTAATGCTTTGAATATCATGGAAATTAATCAATGCTATAAGATTATCTTAAGTCTTAATATAAATTTAAATATTTTAAAGGGTAGTTCTTTTATCTTTTAATTTCATGTATTAGTTCTTTTATATTAAAAAAAATAGGATAATTTTTTTTTTTTTTTTTTTACTTTCTAGGTTTTACCTAAATCTCTTAAGTGGTTGGAAGATTTTTTTTTAAGTGATGCTTTGAATATCATGGAAATTAATCAATGCTACAAAATTATCTTAAGTCTTAATCTAAATTTAAATATTTTAAAGAGTAATTCTTTTTATCTTTTAATTTCATGTATTATTTATTTTATGTTAAAAAATAAAAATGAGATCCCTTGAATTATTTACCAAATCTATTAAAATATATTTATACTATAATTATTTATTTTTATTCAATTTAATTTTTCCTTGCATTAAAACTATATCTAAACACTATGGAATTAGTGATTTCCTTTTTGTTACAACCAAGTGTGTTTAGGGAATTATGGAGAGGAAAGACCGTGTTAGAGTGCATATGTTAATTTAGGTTTTTAGCCCTCGAGGTTTATATCTTCTTTAAGAAGAGGCCTTGTAATATACCTATTGTAAATAACTCTGCGTAAAAGTAATTTTAAAGTTACGAATCAGTTATAAAACTGATTCTTGATATTTATAAAATTGAATGAGGGGAAATCAAGAAAGAAGATCTTGGTAAAAGGTATTCATTAGGAATGGGCTCAGGGGGCTAGAACAGAGCTTGATGGTCACTGAGTTTTTGAAACTTCCACGAGGATGTACAAGCAATAGCGTTTGAGTTTAAGGTAGATTTAGAAGAGAGGTTCTAGAATACTGAGAGTCATGGGTGAATTATATGAGATACCCAGCTGTGCCGTAGGTGAATTATGGAAAGCCGCCAGATGTTTTCTGTGATAGGGATAGAATATTAACGTTAATTGTGTGGGAGTCAGTTTCATTTTGATTTTATTTTTTTGGAGACCAGAATCACCCAAATTTGTGACAGAAGATTTAACAGCAAGGAAATTTAGATAAGGATTGATGATTGTTCAGGATTTGCTGGCATAAGGAGCCCAATATTTGATCCATGCACAATGATTCCAAACACTACGAATCATGGTTCATTGACACACATGATGTTGAGGGCACTTTCATGGAGATTCTGCTATGAAAGTAAAGAGATTAGCTATGCCACACATGTTGATGGGGGCAACGAGGCTGCCAAGGATAAGATAAGTAACTTGCTCACTTTCTAGAAGGAAAAATATATGTATGTTTTATTTGGGTATCCTTTTGAAGGATTTCTTATGAAACATAGATAATATATACATAATAGTATGCAACGAAGAATGTGAAAAATTGTGTGGACATAAAAGCTAAGTAAATATGTAGTTCTTCTCTTAGAAAGATTACATGTGAATCTTGTGTGTTAAATGCCAAGTCACTTGCCATTTTCTTGAAATGGGATATATGCTTAAATGCTTTGTGATACTAGCTAATTTTGAAGTTTCTTGTGAAATAATTATGCATTGCATGCATGATAGAAATAGCTAATGAGCTATATTCCCTTCATTTTGGTTTCTTGAAAGGAGCGTGTCCTTCTAGGCACATAGATAATCATTACTAACTTTCTTGCCGAAAACGTATGTTTTATATACACATAAATAATAAGATAGTTTCTTTTTAGAAAAAAGTGTGCGTACTTCATGTATGAAATTGATGGCTTTTATGAGAGATCTCTTGAAACAAAAATAGAGTTTCTTTTCTTAAAGGACACATATGAATAGTGTTCATACAATAACAAGAATCCATACTTGTTTCATGCAAAGATTATGTGCATTGAAATAAAAGTAATTGTGTTAGGAAAAACACATGTTGCATGCACATAGGAGTAGCTATTGTGACATTGGAAATATGATTTTGTGTGTACATAGAGAAAGTATTATGTTTACTTTCTTGAAAATAATATTGATGTTAACTTTCTTGAAAATATTAATCTCTTGAAAACATTGTCTTGCTTGATGAGTTGGGTCGAATTCTTCATTTTGGTGCATAAAGGTTAAGTTAACCTTGTTATTTTTTCTTGATTTTTAAGCATAAAGATGGGTATCTATAATAATTTCTTGAAAGGGAAGCATGAGAAACTTACATATAGGAAGATAGAGAAATGAGGTTATAATTACTTCTTATAAGAAAGAAGTACGTAATTGTTTACATGAAATGATGGTAGAATTCTAGAGAAGGGAATATGTGTTGCATACATTAAAGAAGGGCTATTATGATAAGTTATTGAATGCACAAAGAATAGTCATTGTGTTATAGAGATATGTTCTTTGTATGGATAGAAGAACTATTGAGTCATATTTCTTTAGGAAAATGATATGTGATTAATTTTATGCTAACATAAGTATTATCTTAGTTTCTTGTTGAATGAGATGTGTTTGCACTTGAGATTTGTGTTAGCTTTCATTAGAAAAGTTATACATTCGCATGCGGGAAGAGACAACAAGATGTGTAGATTGCTTTACATATTTGCATGCATCAAAAGCAATAACTAAACGACTAGTTCCTTTGATAAAGTTTATGTAAATTTTCATGTAAGAAGATTATAACTGATGTTTTAGTTAGTCCCTTCAAAGGAATGCCTTAGTATTTTGTCCTCTAAAAATATGTGCTCATGCGAAGGGATGTATTAGTTAAATAATAATATTTATAAATGTAATCATGATATCAATGTGGTTAATGACAACATTGGCAGGAAAAGTTGGATTACTTACACAAAGTATAGATTATGTTTAAAATTGTGGCAGGAAAAGAATTAATGGTCCACGCAGATGAGTACGAGTTGAGAGATCGTACATTGATAAAACAATGATGCCACAAGGATGTACCAAGTGGCGATATGTGGGTAAAGGGTTTCATAGAAAATGTAATAGCTTTTAGCTAGTTATGAGATGTTTTAACGATATTTCACTGTAATATTCTATAACAATGGATAAGGGATGGAATCCCTTATAAGCCATTGGGTGAGGGGTGAAAAACCTCATGAGCATTTAACAATAAGATTAAACGTTTGTTGGTTTTCACCCTACGGGGTTTCCAGGGTATATCGGTGTTCAATGATGTGATTGCTTATTGTGTCGGTTTGATGATGTTGAATCCTTGATGATGATGAATCTTTATTTGATGTGATAATCATAATGTCCAAGTAAGTGATTAATTAATATGGTTAAGGAAATTATGAAATGGATGCAAGGTTTATGAGATAGTTTATGTTATTACACTACAACAGTGGTTTTTAATGTTTATGTAACTTATTGTTCTCTATTGCAATTTACTTTATGTACTAATGAACATTATGTCTAATGGTTAATGAAGAATGTGGAGTTGTGATTTGGATAATTACTTGTGGGTAATTTGTATAAAAAATTCTAACTTCCTGCTTTTACATGTGAGGTTACCGAGGTATGTTACAAGTGGTATCAGAGCTAAAGGTTGCAGCACTGGCACCTTTGGGAATTGGTAAGCGAAAAAGAAATTGAGGTACACCATCAATGGGCATTAACTTAAGTATGAGTTTAACAATCTACATATTGATTTATGTAGTACACTACTTTCAACATGATATGTGTGATTCATGTTTATAACTGCTTAGAGTAGTAAGTAATAAAGTTTTCTGCATAACTATGTTCATGACATTGGACTCTTGATGAGGATAAAAGAAAATAAAACTCTTGTCACACTTATGAACAATATTGAACACTCATTAAGGAAAGTGACAATCAACTACCAACTTTTTCTTACAAATATGGCAATAATAATGATGCATTTAATGAACATGATTGAAGTTACAATGAACTAAGTTTTAATGAGTCAATGCATGAATGTAAAATACGGGGAATGTCCTTGGACATGATGATATAGTGTTTTAAAAAGACATTTTAAGAACCCCTCTAGACTTGAAAATAAACAATCAGTCGAGTAATGTGACTTGACTGTAATAACTAATTTTTTATTAAGTCTTGTTATAGATGCATGAATATGGTTGGTGGTTATGATTGGTTAGTGTTGTATGGCTAACTAATAGAACTTATATGCATTAATTGAATTGGATTTAAGATTATTACAATTCGTAAACAAGTGATTATGGTAGTTACTTCATGTATTGGTCTGTTGATGACAATACACTATGGGAAATTGAAAATGATTAGATTGTTAACTCAACTTCTATTGACGTTTACACATTAATGAATATTTGCATATACTTTTATGCATGACAATGTTGTATGCATGAAACTAAAATGATTTGAAAATTGAATACTTGTTAAATGATGCATATTTATAACTAACGTTGCTGATGGGATTAAGTAGTGGTAGCTTAATGGCAACAAGAAAACTTGTTCCGTAAATTGTTGCAATGTGAATTGCAATCATAATTGAGAAATTATAATGGTATATGATATGCATGATTAAGTTATTTGGAAAATCAGAATGCATACAACATGTATGTTAGTTGTGATTCCTATCAATCTTGATGTTGTGGACCCATGTTGAGGGTTAAGTGTAAATGCATGGTGTACATGCATGTTTATTTTGTTAATGATAATGTTAATTTGGTTCATTATGTAAATTACTTTGGGGAAAAGTGATAAAATAGAAATTTAACATACCAGACAGTTGCACATAGTTGTGAAAGGCTATAAGGCATTAGGTTGATGGCGGTTGCCTACCCGAAGGGGTTGATGGTACTTGCCTGCCCAGATTTACTCTCCCTAGAGAGCAATTATCTCAGTAAGGGAAAAGAGTTTGCCAAAATGGTGAAGAGGGTAAAAAGCCTAAGGCAACCTTATTGATTTGGAGCCTGTTGGAGGAGGCCCAAAATTCCTCATAGACAGGACGCTGTCAGAGGAATAGGTAGGATCATGCCAAGAGGAATCCTATATTGGACCCTATGTGGTCATTGGAATTCTTGAGTTGGTTGGCCAGTGGAATTCCATGTTAGACCTGGTAAGGTCTCTATCAAAGAAAACTGTCTGGATGTAAAAATTACTCGATCTGGTTGTGGAAAACAATTCCTATGTCTTGGAAGGAGAATTCTTTAGCCTATTGTGGTTCTCATAGCTAAAGAAATTAACTAATCAACTATATGTTATGTTAAAAATGAATTTTACATATAGTTGTGTAAAATATGTTATGCACATTTAACAGGAAATGAGCTTAGTGCTCAATAAGGAGTTATTGGAAATTTTAATTTCTTTATTGTATTACTAATCGTGTGAACGTCTTAGTAGGGGCTAAGACAATTTTTACTTGGTGTAGTTATTGACTGTTTTGATGACTAGAGAGCTAGGTGCTCTTTTGGTACTTTTAGAAGTACTATGTGTATGCCTTTAATGAGAATTAATTCAGTGTGCATGTGGAGCAATGATTTATCATGTTGATGATTAGTGTTAGTGCTCTTTAAGTACTTGTAAAAGTACTGTGATTTAAATATCATCTAGCATTGCACAATTGATTGATAGTTAAAAGTATTTCATTTGACTCAAAATATTGTGACTAATGCGAATGAATTTGTTAGTCATACAATACAGATTACTTACCACGAAGTGTTGATGGGTTGCTCAATCACTATTAAAATGATTACGTGAAAGTGCTCATGATTTTCAAGAGTAATTGGTAAGTAATGGTAAGTTGATATAGAGATTTGTTTTCTTATATTATGAATTTGAATAAGGGCCAAGTGATGGAAATTAGATATTTTGCAGTTATAAATGCTTATGATTATTGATTTTTCTTATGTTATAACATTACAATTTTTGTTTATTGTCATTTCTTGGAATGAAATCTTTGATTTTAAAGAGGAAGGATCACTTTTTGTGTGGTTTAGATGGTTATATCTTGAGTAAAATCTAAGGTTCCAATGAGAGTTGAACACCGAGGATGGTGTTCTTGTTAAGGGGGGGAGTATGTAATATTCCTATCGTAAATAACTCTGTGTGAAAGTAATTTCAAATTTATGAATCAGTTATGAAACTGATTCTTGATATTTGTAAAATTGAATGAGGGGAAACCAAGAAAGAATATCTTAGTAAAAGGTATTCATTGGGAATGGGCTCGGGGGGTTGGAACACAGCTTAATGGTCACTAAGTTTTTGAAACTCTGACGAGGTTGTGCAAGCAGTAGCGCTTGAGTTTAAAAGACATTCAAAGAGAGGTTCCAAAATACTAAGAGTCATGGGTGAATTATATGAGATACCTAGCTGTGCCACAGGTGAATTATGGAAAGACAGCAGATGTTTTCTGTGACAGGGATAGAATATTAATTTTGTTTGTGTGGGAGTCAGTTTCATTTTGATTTTATTCTGTTGGAGACCAAAATCACCCGAATTGGTGACAGAAGATTTAATGACAAGGAACTTCAGATAAGGATTGATGATTGTTCAGGATTTGCTAGCACAACGAGCCCAATATTTGATCCATGCACAATCATTCCAAACACTACGAATCATGGTTCAATGACACACATGATGTTGAGGGTGTTTTCATGGAGATTCTGCTATAAAACTAAAGAGATTATCTTTGCCACACACGGTGATGGAGGCAAGGAGGCTGCCAAGGATAAGATAAGTAACTTGCTCACTTTCTAGAAGGAGAAATATATGTATGTTTTATTGGGTATTTTTTTAGAAAGATTTCTTACCAAACATAGATAATATATACATAATAGTATGCAATCAAGAATGTGAAAAAATGTGTGGACATAAAAGCTAAGTAAATATGTATTTTTTCTCTTAGAAAGATTACATGTGAATCTTGTGTGTTAAATGCCAAGTCACTTGTCATTTTCTTGAAAAGGGATATATGCTTAAATGCTTTGTGATACTAGCTAATTTTGAAGTTTCTTGTGAAATAATTCTGCATTGCATACATGATAGAAATAGCTAATGAGATAGATTCCCTTCATTTTAGTTTCTTGAAGGGAGTGTGCGCTTCTAGGCACATAGATAATCATTACTAACTTTCTTGTCGAAAACATATGTTTTATATACACAAAAATAATAGTCATTAAGATAGTTTCTTTTTAGGAAAAGTGTGCATACTTCATGTATGAAAATAATGGCTTTTATGAGAGATTTCTTGAAACAAAAATAGAGTTTATTTTCTGAAAAGACACATATGAATTGTGTTCATACAATAACAAGAATCCATACTTGTTTCATGAAAAGATTATGTGCATTGAAATAAAAGTAATTGTGTTAGGAAAAACACATGTTGCATGCACATAGGAGTAGCTATTGTGACATTGCAAATATGATTTTGTGTGTATGTAGAGAAAGTATTATGTTGAATTTCTTGAAAGTAATATCGATGTTAACTTTCTTGAAAATATTAATCTCTTGAAAAGATTATCTTGCTAGATGAGTTGGGTCGAATTCTTGATGTTGGTGCATAAAAGGTTAAGTTAATGTTGTTATTGTTTCTTGATTTTTAAGCATAAAGATGGGTATCTATAATAATTTCTTGAAAGGAAAGCATGAGAAACTTACATATAGGAAGATAGAGAAATGAGGTTATAATGACTTTCTATAAGAAAGAAGTATGTAATTGTTTACATGAAATGATGGTAGAATTCTAAAGAAGGGAATATGTGTTGCATACATTAAAGAAGGGCTATTATGATAAACTATTGAATGCACAAAGAATCGTCATTGTGTTATAGAGATATGTTCTTTGTATGGATAGAAGAACTATTAGGTCATACTTCTTTAGGAAAATGATATGTGATTACTTTTATGCTAACATAACTATTATCTTAGTTTCTTGTTGAATGATATGTGTTTGCACTCACGATTTGTGTTAGCTTTCATTAGAAAAGTTATACATTTGCATGCGGGAAGAGACAACAAGTTGTGTAGATTGCTTTACATATTTGCATGCATCAAAAGTAATAGCTAAAGGACTAGTTCTTTTGATAAAGTTTATGTAAATTTTCATGTAAGAAGATTATAACTGATGTTTTAGTTAGTCCCTTCAAAGGAATTCCTTAGTGTTTTGTCCTCTAAGAATATGTGCTTATGCGAAGGGAAGTATTAGTTGAATATGAATAATTATAAATGTAATCATGATATCAATGTGGTTAATGACAACATTGGCAGGAAAAGTTGGATTACTTACGCAAAGTACAGATTATGTTTAACATTGTTGTAGGAAAAGAATTAATGGTCTATGCAGATGAGTACAAGTTGCGGTATCGTACATTGATAGAATAATGATGCCACAAGGATGTAGCAAGTGGCGATATGTGGGTAGAGGGTTTCATAGAAAATGTAATAGCTTTTAGCTAGTTATGAGACATTTTAATGATATTTCATTGTAATATTCTATAACAATGGATAAGGGATGGAATCCCTTATAAGCCATTGAGTGAGGGGTGAAAACCATCACGAGCATTTAATAATAAGATTAAATGTTTGCTGGTTTTCACCCTACGAGGTTTCCAGGGTATATCGGTGTTCAATGATGTGATTGCTTATTGTGTCAGTTTGATGATGTTGAATCCTTGATGATGATGATTCTTTATTTGATGTGATAATCATAATGTCCAAGTAAGTGATTAATTAATATGGTTAAGGAAATCATGAAATGGATGCAAGGTTCATGAGACAGTTTATGTTATTACACTACAACAGTGGTTGTTAATGGTTATGTAACTTACTGTCCTCTATTGCAATTTACTTTATGTACTAATGAAAATTATATCTAATGGTTAATGAGGAATGTGGAGTTGTGATTTGGATAATTACTTGTGGGTAATTTGTATAAAACATTCTAACTCCCTGCTTTTACATGTGAGGTTACCGGGGTATGTTACAAGCCTTCACATGTTTAAGAATCTATTTAACATATCAATCCACGCCTTGATAGAAAAGAAAACTTCCAAGATGTACATTGTGGGTCTTTTCCATCTCAATCATAAAGTGTTACCATTTTTTGATCTTAGTAAATGGTATAAAGCATAAGTTTTTTTTACTACTTTCTAGGTTTTACTTAAATCTCCTTTAAGTGGTTGGAAGATTCCATATCTCAAGCATAAGGTGTTGCCATTTTTTTATCTTAGCAAATGGTATAAAACATAAGCTTTTTTTCTAAATTTCTGCGTTTTACCTAAATCTCTTTTAAGTGGTTAGAAAATTTTGACTACTTAAATCTCTTTTAAGTGGTTGGAAGATTTTAGCTACCTTATCAATAAGGCACTTATTCCAAATTCCATTATATATGAATGTTTTTTTCCATTACAAAGGCTTAAGATGTTAGTGCAATGTTTTTATCCATTACAAAGGCTTAAGATGTTAGCACAATGTTTTTTTGCATTTCAAAGGCTTAAGATGTTAATGCAATGAGATATATTTAAGCTAATGTAAAAATTCATTCAAAAAATAATTCATCGCTCCAATTGAGTATGAATACATCCATGAGTAGAGGTTATCAAGCTCATAGTTTCTGATTAAATATATCAAGGCATACATGACCTAAATGTTAAAGAAAAAATTATTTCATTGTTCTAAATGAGTATGCATTCATCTCACCTTTTGATTGTAAATGAAAAAATATGATTCATTGTTCCAAATGAGTAACACTCATGTCAACTTTTGATTTCACTATATTTTATATTAATAGCCTGAACAAATTTAATATTTTTTTAAGTAATGCTTTGAATATCATGGAAATTAATCAATGCTGTAAGATTATCTTAAGTCTTAATCTAAATTTAAATATTTTAAAGAGTATTTCTTTTATCTTTTAATTTCATGTATTAGTTCTTTTAACTTAAAAAAAGTGGGATAAGTTTTTTTTTTTTTCACTTTCTGGGTTTTACCTAAATCTCTTTCAAGTGGTTGGAATATTTTTCTTTAAGTAACACTTTGTATATCATGGAAATTAATCAATTCTATAAAATTATCTCAAGTATTAATCTAAATTTAAATATTTTAACGAGTACTTCTTTTATCTTTTAATTTCATGTATTATGTTTTTTATATTAAAAAATAAAAGTAAGATCCTTGTATTATTTAAATAATCTATTAAAACTATAATTATTTATTTTCATTCAATTTAATTTTTCCATTTAAAACAAAGCATGAGAACATTAGCATATGGATATTTTGGATAACTGATAATACATGAGATCCCATGCATTAAAGCTATATCTAAACACTATGGAATTAGTGATTCCTTTTTGGTTACAACCAAGTGTTTTTAGATAATTATAGAGAGGAAAGAATAAATTAGGTTCTTACCCCTACAAGTTTATATATATCTTCTCTAAGAAGATGCCTTTATATGTTTATGAATCTATTGAACATATCAATCCACCCTTTGATAGAAAAGTAAACTTCCAAGATCAACATTATGGGTCTTTTCCACATCTCAAGCATAAGGTGTTACCATTTTTTTATCTTAGTAAATGGTATAAAACATATGTTTTTATTTTTTTGACTTTCTAGGTTTTATCTAAATCTCTTTTAAGTGGTTGGAAGATTCCATATCTCAAGCATAAGGTGTTACCATTTTTACAATGCTATAAAATTATCTTAAGTCTTAATCTAAATTTAAATATTTTAAAAAGTAGTTATTTTATCTTTTAATTTCATGTATTATTTCTTTTATATTAAAAGATAAAAATGAGATCCGCTAAATTATTTACTAAATCTATTAAAATAAATTTATACTATATTTATTTATTTTCATTCAATTTAATATTTCCTTGCATCGAAACTATATCTAAACACTATGGAATTAGTGATTTCTTTTTTGTTACAGCGATTTTGGATAACTCATAATACATGAGATCCCTTGCATTAAAACTATATCTAAACATTATGGAATTAGTGATTTCTTTTTGGTTACAACCAAGAGTTTCCAGGGAATTATACAGAGGAAAGACCGTGGAGCATAAGGGAATTATAGAGAGGAAAGACAGTGTTAGAGTGTAGCATAACTTAGGTTTTTACCCCTGGAGGTTTATATATTCTTTAAGAAGAGGACTTTACATGTTTATGAATCTATTGAACATATTAATCCACCCCTTGATAGAAAATCAAACTTCCAAGATGAACATTATGGGTCTTTTCGATCTCAAGCATAAGTTACCATTTTTTGATCTTAGTAAATGGTATAAAGCATAAGTTTTTTTTATTACTTTCTCCGTTTTACCTAAGTCTCTTTAAAGTGGTTGGAAGATTCCATATCTCAAGAACAAGGTGTTGCCATTTTTTTTATCTTAGTAAATGGTATAAAGCATAAGTTTTTACTTTTTTTACTTTCTAGGTTTTACCTAAATCTCTTTTAAGTGGTTGGAAAATTTTGACTACTTAAATCTCTTTTAAGTGGTTGGAATATTTTAGCTACCTTATCAATAAGACACTCATTCCAAATTCCATTATATATGAATGTTTCTTCCATTACAAAGGCTTAATATGTTAGTGCAATGTTTTTTTCTATTACAAACGCTTTTTTTTCTCAATCAGACTACTTCTATTATTTATACAAAAAAGTTACAGCAAGGCAGCTGCCTTGAAAAGTCTTGCCATGAAGTTGGCATTTTACAGAACTATGCTTGACCTCAGTACACAGAAGACCTACAACAGTATTTTTGACTTCGCATAAAACTCAAAATGATCCTCAGCTAAACATCGCTAAACATAAACGAAACAGTGACTGATAGAGACCTGAAACATCCATTAACATCGAGACTCAAAAAAGGAGGCTAGCTCCTACTTTAGAAACTGCAAAGAGCAAAGGCACATGCTGGATCAGTCGTCCTCGGAGGTATATGGCTCCTCAATGACCCTACACCTGAATTAAAGTGAGTCCTCAGAGTCAGATTGATGAACCTCTGAGCCTGTAGGCTCTCCTCGTGCTGGCGCACCTGGACCTGCAGTGGCTTCAGAATTCACCACAGAGAGACCTCCCATGACCTGGCGCTGATTATCAATCAGATTTTACGTCCTCTAGTCTGCAAGAACCTCAGGATGGGCCGCTCCCGAACCCCGGACAGCTTCACATTTTTCAATTGTAACTGAAACTATGAAGGATGAGTTAGCTAAAGAACACGGGATGCAGTAGCGGACAGTGGGGTGAGCATTATGCTCACATTCTTCATTCCTGACTCGCCCTTGACCCCTGCCCCTGCCACTTCTGGTGGCTGTAGGATTGCTACGACCAGATTCCAACGCTTCCAAGGAAGGGTGCGAGATGGGGGTGGACCACTGAGAGGTGGCGCAACCACGAGAACCACCTCACCTGCTCCCCATTCTGGGCCTTTCACACGGCATGGTAACATGCAGAAGCTTGTCCAAGGAGCAGATACACAGAGAGGAATGACCAGGAACACAGTGCCCAGAAAGAAGCGGAAACGGAACCCCGCCAAGTCCGTCAGAACCTGGAACCAGAGAAAAACGAGTAGAGAATGCTCTTGACCCGAGTGAAGGTATGACATGCAGAAGCTCACTAATAGAGTGGCTCAGGGATACACTCATAGTAGCAACCCATAAGGCAATAATGGTCTGCGACGAAGCCGTGGGAATGAAGGACTTATTGAATGCCATATCACAGATAACCAGGAGACAGTAGGAGGAAGTTAATGCGACCATTAATATACTTGTGCGAGACCAGCTCGCCTGCCCAGAGCTATTACCCATGGCCCGCTTGGGCTGACACCTGCCCATTCGATGCACCTCCATCGTACCATATGACCTGTCAAACACCCGCATCCGGGAGCGAGTAGTCCTGTTGCACCAGAGAAGTGCATTCCTGTTTGAGTTGTTCATCATCTGAGACTTCGAGGGGTCCTGAGTAATATGGGAGTTGCTGGTTTACTCCTTGATTGGCTAGTCTATCTGCTACTTTGTTGGCAGTGCGTCTGACATGCTTGAAGGTAATGATGTGGGGATTTTGAAGCCTTTCCTCCAAAAGTTCCAGTTGGTTGAGAAACCTCCAGCTGGAAGCCATCTTGGCTGCCGAAGTGCTTGCTTGTATTCAGATAGCTGTTGTTATTAGGATAAGGGAATCTCCCTCAACCTCTAAAGGGAAGAAGTTTTTTTGATCTGCAATGCAAATCCCTTTCCACAGTCCTTCCAGCTCAGCAGCATTGTTGGTGTCTTTGCCAATGGATCCATAATAGATATGCAATACTACGCCCATGTTGTTCCTGAAGACCCCCCCAAATCCCGTCGGCCCGGGATTACCCTTGGCTGCCCCATCAAAATTCAATTTGTATGAGTTGATTGCAAGAGGGGACCAGGTGATGGGAGAGGCTGAACTGGTTGGTGGACGAGCTTTGACCTTGGCCAGAAAGGATAGGTCCAGATTCCAGGCTTCCATGATGAGACGTTCCTGAGGAGAATTTGGCAGATCCGTGTCATGCCAATTTCTGATGGCTAGAGTTTCTTGGAGATTTTGTTTTAGAAGGAGCCACAGAGTATCAATTGGCCTGCTAAAGTTGTTGAAAATTCTACTCTTCGTTTCCTTCCAGAGTATCCAATAGAGAAAGCCTGGGATTAGATTCCACAGAGAGTTTAGAAGCAGGATTTGAAAAGGGTGCTTTGGCCATTTTCTGATGGTTTCTGTGATATCTCCCATCCGATCTTCTGATCTTCTATTGCATTGTTCAATTTTCTCCCATAGTTGAGTTGCTAGGGGACAAGTCTCCATGAGATGCCTGATGGATTCAGAGTGGAGATTGCAATTGGGGCATCTCAATGGGCCAATGAATCCTCTTTTTTGCAGGTTGTCCCAGGTAAGGATGCGCCTCTTACTTAAAAGCCATAGAAATGTGGAGACCTTGGGCCATATTCCTGGTTGCCAGACCCTTTCCCATATATGATTCTTGTCTGTCTGGGAGGCTGAGTAGCGAAGCTGGTAAGCTTCCTTGGTGGTAAACATTCCTTTTGGTGTATGTCTCCATTGCAGTTTTTCCTGCTGGTTTGAATATTTGATTTTTCTGTGATTTAATTCTTGATCGATTTCAGTATGGGTTTCCCCTTGCCAATCGGCCTGCCAGGTGCTTACGGGTTTCCAAAGTTGAAAATCTTGGAGCGTATGCTGCTGCCAGAATTGATGAACATGGGAGAGATTTGCTTGCTGCATGGAAACCTACCAAATTGGCTTGTGGAACAGTGTGGCCAGTTTTGGGAGTTGTTGCCAAGAGTCCTCCTAGAACCTTGCTGTGGTACCTGAGTGTATTTCCAAAAAACTATGCTCTTGAATGAAGGGGCTGTGAAGCTTTGCCGCATTCCATATCAAAGAGCCTAGGGTTGTAGTGCTGATTTTGATGAGGTCACTCCATTGGCTTCCTGGAGCATATTTTGCTTGTCATAGCCTCGCCCAGGGTGTATGTGGTTTGGAGATCCAATTCCACCATACAAGAGCTCCCATTGTGTTGTTGCTTTGGATAGGATCCCTTAGTACGAGCCCGCCCTCTGATTTTGTCTGGCAGACCTCCTTCCACTTGACAAGAGCCCATTTCCTGTTGAGACTAGAAGATCCCCACAGAAAATTTTGCTAAAGATTGTGGATTGCTTTGAGAACCCATTTTGGCACTGCCAAGATAGAGAAAAGATACAGTGGCATGGCCTAGATAACCGATTTGATCAAGATGAGTCTGCCGGCCATATTGAGAGAGAGAAAAGTCCAGGACGAGAGCCTTGATTCTAATTTGTCTAAAAGAGTCCTCCAGGAAGCGTGCTTAATGGCTGAGTCCAACAGAGGAACTCCCAGGTATTTTGATGGAAGCACTGCTATAGAGAACCCCAGAATACGAGCGATATTCCTTTGAGTGGAGGTAGGGGTATTAAAAAAGAAGAGTTGGGATTTAGAGGCATTGATGGAGGTACCAGAGGCTTCAGAGAAGAGAGAGAGCAAATATTTGAAGGCTTTAGCCTCTTGAGAGGAGGGATGGCCAAATAACATGGTATCATCTACAAACTGTTGATGGGATAAGGGATGAAGACCGTGGAGAGAAATGCCTTTTAGAGCTTGGGTGGAGACGACAGAGTGGAGCAAACGACTGAGCCCTTCTGCCATGAGGACGAAAAGGAAGGGGGATAGGGGATCCCCTTGACGAATACCACGGGAGGGGTGGAAAGGTGATGAGGGGGAACCATTGAGCAGGACAAAGATACAGGGAGAGGAGATGAGATTCATGATCCATCTTGTCCAGGTGGAATTGAAACCAAATGCCAATAACATCTGATGAATATAATTCCAGCTGAGTTTATCAAAAGCTTTAGAGAGTTCCAGCTTTAGAATCATACCTGGTTTTTTCAGAAGCTTTAGAGAGTGGATTACCTCATTTGATAGAATGATGTCGTCCATTATCTGTCGCCCTTCTACATAACCAGTCTGCTCCGGTGAAATGAGGAGAGGAAGGAGAGGTTTGAGCCTGTTCGCCAGTGCTTTAGAGATAAGCTTATAGATGACATTGCATAGTGCTATTGGTCTGTATTTGTTAGGCGTATTAGGTTCATCCCCTTTAGGTACTAGCGCTAGGAAGGTGGCATTGAGGGAGGGCAGAATCCAGTGCATAGTTCTTGATTCATCCACTAATTCCCATACCTTTGTCTTGATGAGCTCCCAAAACTCATGAAAGGAATTGGCAGTAAAACCATCAGGACCAGGAGCCTTGCCATCCTTGAGTTGGGCCATCGCATCTTCTACCTCCTGTAGTGAAATAGACTGGAGCAGTTTATTGTTATGATCCTCCGTTATGATTTTAGGAATGTGCTGCGTAATGGTTCTGATTGCTTGATTTTTGTTTCCTGGAGGCTCCCTAAGAATTTCCTGAAAGTAATCTTAAAATTCCTTCTCCATGTCTTCATGCGCTTCTAATCTTTCCCCTTGTTGATTGTTGATGAATGCAATGTTGTTGTGAATTCTTCTTTGGATGGCGGATTTGTGGAAGAATTTTGTATTCTTCTCCCCCTCCTTGAGCCACCGGATTCTGGACTTTTGACGCCATAGGATTTCCTCTTACTGCCTACAAGCTTCGATTTTATTCCAAAGGGTCTACTCCTGATGCGCCTGCTCTTCTGTCCTACCTTCCAAGATGAGAGTGTGTTGTAGTGTGCTCATTTGCTGTTCCAGCCTTTTGCGGTTCTCAAAAATGTCGCCAAACTGAGTGCGGTTCCAAACTTTGTAAACTTGTTTTAAGTTTTTTAATTTCTTTTGGAATTGGAACATTTTGGCTCCTGCAGGTGGGATGAAGGATTGTCATGCCTCACTAACCACTGTCTTGAAGTTAGGATTTGAGAACCAGAAGTCTTCAAATCGAAAAGGTCTGTTGCATCTTGTACCTGGCCGAGACCATTGTAACATAATTGGTCAGTGATTTGATCCACCTTGGGGCAATATGGAGGCATGAAAGTCTTCTCCCATGTGTATGGCATTGTCCCAGATGAGGAACCGATCCAGCCTAGAAGCGATATGCTGAGTACCCCTACGCTTATTGGTCCAAGTATATACACAATTGGAGGACTGAATATCCATTAATTGATTACGTTGAATGAATTCTCTAAGACCGCTGCTATCGCCTTCTAACCTTGTTCTGCCTCCTTGTTTCTCCTCCATCGTCGTTATGATGTTGAAATCGCCACCACCGATCCAGAGCGGGAACTGCCTGTTAGAATTGAGAATGGTGAGAGTATCCAAAAGTTCTAATTTTTGCTGTAAATTCTGTGGAAAATATACATTTGAGAGATGTCCATGGATGTTTGTGCCGACGAGATGGAAGGACGCTTGGATGAGGAAATGGGTGGCATGAAAGTCTTGTAGAGTGAGAACCTGCGGGTTCCACAAGATAGCTAATCCTCCGGAAACCCCAGAGGAATCTATTGAAACTGAGCAACTGCATGACCACACCTTGTTGAGGATTCTTTCTATAGCAATATTATTACTTTTCGTTTCTTGAAGAAAAACTAATGATGGTTTTTCTTGCTGGATCAAGCTTTTTAACATTCTGTGTTTTGAGGGGCTATTGAGCCCTCTCACATTCCAAGAGATAAGCTTCATGAGGGATAGTGGGGTTTGGGTTTGTAAAACTTTGTCAACTTGGGGAATCGCCCGGATTCCATAAGTATTTCTCCTACTATAATGGTCCTTTGTAGGTCTGTTTTGTGTCCTCTTTTCTTTGTTTCTTTTAGAATTTTTTTTCCATCCCAGGGGCTTCCTACTTGTATGCCAAGATTTTGTTGCACTATGCTTTGATTAAAACTCCTTCCAGCCTGTCAATTTGCCAAGGGGGTATTGAGTTGTATTCTTTCTGCTTGCAAGCTGTTTCTAATTTGAGGATATCTAGTCCATCCAAACTGACATTCTCTGGATCCTCATCCATGATGGTGGGGGTACTCTAATCCTCCACTGATACAATGTCCTGTAGACTAAGGGCTAGAGCTGCATCTAGCTCCATTGCTGAGGACTGCTAGCCAAACTCTGGAACAGATTTCTCCGAGGAAGGGGGAAGTAAGCCAGTACTTGGATCAGGTTTTTCCGGGTCAGGGGAGATTAGGAGGCTAGAAGAAATGGGTGTGGAGGATGGCCTTGAAGCGTTGGGAAACTGGGAGGATGAGGGAAGGGAGGGTATCTCTTGAGGATCGGAACTTTATTTTTCTGGGGGATCAAGAGAGGAGAGCAAAATGAATTTGTTCTAGAAATCAGGTTTTTTAGGGCTTTCTGGGGCTGCATGATTTTTCTTTGCATGCCTCCGGCGATTTGGAACTTTGATGAATCCTTCAGAGTCTTTACTAGATTCATTGGCAGGGGATTTGGACTGAGAATTCAAAGGACAATCTCGGAAGAGATGGCCATGTTCATGGCATTTCCGACAACGAAAAGGGATATGCTCATAATCTAATGGTTGGATCCATTCAAAATCATCATGAAAGAGACTTACCAAGTTTGCAAGAGCTTTGGTCAAGTGCATCTAAACACAGATCCAGGCGTTTGAGGTGTATCTGTGGGTTTTGGTTTCCTTAGCAACTTTGATAAAAACCCCTAATTTGTTGCTGATGTCTGCTAGCGTTTCTTCTTTCCAGTATTCCACAGGAAGGGAGTACATACGTATCCAAATTGGAGCCCAACTAAAATCTTCCTTATCTGGGTTAAACCTTACTTTCCAATCATGAAGGTATAGACCTGAGGAGTTAAAGAAGTACGGGCCTCCTCCGAATATGCGTGATTTGTCCTCCACACAGTGGAAAATGGCCGTGAAGAAACCTTTGGGCCCAAGTTGCAGAGTGACTTGTCCTTTGGGCTTCCATTTTGAAGCTATCCATCCTTGTAGAGCCTTTTCAGTTGGCCAGAAGCTTAGGAACTTGCCTATGAGTGCGTGGTCCTGCATGAATTGGATTTCGCTGTTGATACGATGACTGGGGAGATCAACTTTGATTCGTTCTGCAGCTCTTGGGATGCATGTTGCCGAGGTCGCCTTTGGCTGTGACGATGAAGAAGTTTGGTTCACACCTTTATCTTTGTCATCCGCTTCACGCTCTGTTGAAGGATCAGCTTCGCTATTCACCTGTTTGGATCCCTGATCTGTTTCTGGGAAACCGCCAGGAGGGGTCAGAGGTACTGCAGACTTTCCAGTTTCAGAGGCAGAATCATTGTAAGGAGGGGGGGAGGATCCCACCCCTCCTGAAGGCACATCCATGGAAGGGAGGTCAGAAGATGTGCTACGGCATGAGCTTGGAAGGCCAGGAGAGAGCAGGGTTTAGGGTTGTCGCATCCCAAGCAGAGCGAGGCATTCGCAGGAGGAGCTGATCATTGATCCCAAATCGTATTTGTTGTTGTTATTATGGTGCCATTACAAAGGCTTAAGATGTTACTGCCATGTTTTTTCCATTACAAAGGCTTGCAATGAGATATATTTAAGCTAATGTAAAAATTCATTCAAAAAATAATTCATCACTGCAATCGAGTATGAATACATCCATAAGTAGAGGTTATCGAGCTCATAGTTTTTTATTAAAGATATCAAGGCCTACATGACCTAAATGTAAAAGAATAAATTATTTCATTGTTCCAAATGAGTATGCATTCATCTCACCTTTTGATTATAAATGAAAAAATATAATTCATTGTTCCAAATGAGTAACATTCATCTCACCTTTTGATTTCACTATGTTTTATATTAATAGCCTGAACAAATTTAATATTTTTTTAAGTAATGCTTTAAATATCATGGAAATTAATCAATGCTATAAGATTATCTTAAGCCTTAATCTAAATTTAAATATTTTAAATATTATTTCTTTTATCTTTTAATTTCATGTATTATTTCTTTTAAATTAAAAAAATGGGATAAGTTTTTTATTTTTTTTTAGTTTCTCGGTTTTACCTAAATCTCTTTTGAGTGGTGGGAAGATTATTTTTTAAGTAATACTTTGAATATCATGAAAATTAATCAATGCTATAAAATTATCTTTTTTTTTTATAAGTAAGAGACGAACCTTCTATTAATCTGATCGAATTACATAATATACAGAGTGCCCCAGATAGTAAGGGCAGCAAAAAACTAAGGACCGAAGCTTACAAGATTCTAATAAAGAGCAAAAAGTGGTTCCTACCGCATCCACCAGACGGACCCGATGGCAGCAATAAAAAGTCCACTAAATGAAACGAGTTTGAAACCCACAAGAAATAGGCATGAACCAATCCTCACTGTTGAAAAAATAACCCCAATCCAATGGCCAACAAGCGAAGGGACCCACAAAGAGACCCACCATTGGGCAACCAGCACAACCAATCCCAGTCTTTGAAAGCAAAGTCTCGATCCAACGGCCAGCGGGGATATCACATGGATGAGAAGCACGAAGGTTAACCGCGTTATGAGAGTGGTTTTCTCTCCCCTCTCATTGCCGTGTGTTACCCCCTGAGTGGAACCACATGCAACTTTCGCAAAACCAGATACTAGCCATGTCCTACACGATATACCAAATACAATTTTTGGGTTTTGTGTCCATGATTTCACAGAAAGCCTGGGGCCCATACAGGGACCCAACGTGGACCCCACTTCCCCTTGCAAAATGGACTCGAACTCAACTCTAAACTAGATCCAAAAAACAGAAACAGATTTGGAGCCCTGGGGTAAGAATCCCGATCCATCTCAGCTGTTGAATACATAATCCTGATCCAACAGTCATAGGTGATATTACACAGACAAGAAGCGCAAAGGTTAACTGCGCGATGAGAGCAATTTTCTCTCACCTCTCGATGCCACGTGTTACCTGCTAAGTGGAATCGCATGCACCTACCAAAATACCAGATGCCATCTAAGTCCGATGTGAAATACCACTTATGGTATTATTGTTGTGGTTTCGCAGAAAAGCCAGAACATTCGTGCAAATCTTGCTGAGCCTTCCACCTGGAGTCGCCAACAGAAACTCGCTGAGCCAAACACACCCAGGCAGTTCGTTCTGTATCATTGCCTGACTTGAAACTTTTTTCATTCATCCGAAAGTTAAAAAAGTTGTGGAGAGAAACCATATCCCAAAATGTTGGATGAATTAGGGGATATCATCCTCACTTCTATCTCCTGAATCCCTTCGATCAACGTTATTCATCCATAAATCCCAATCTTTGGCTGCAAGGATGAAACAATCCTATCGCAGTTTCCCTTTAGGTAACAACTCCCAAGCATGCCGAGAATCCCTGTCCTTATTGGCCACACCTTCATTGGCCAACTGATCTGCAAGCATATTTGTCTTCGTTCTAACATGAAAAAATCTAATCTTTTTAAGGGTCTACAAGTGAGAGTGGATACATTGAAAAACCTGCAGCAACTTCCAGTGTTTCAAAACTTTATCTGGTGAAGTTCCATGGTGAATCTTCTTGGCTAATCTGATGAACAAATCCAAATCTGCTCCAATGATAACATTATGTAGATTTTCCTACACCAGGATCTCCAAGCATTGATCTAATGACAAAAGTTCAGCCATGTTATTGGTACCCTTTTCCAAGTGGGCATGGAAGATGTATTCTGTGTGCCCCTGAGGATGTCTTATAGCACCCCCAAAGCTAGCTTCCCCTAGATTGGCCTTAGAAGCTCCATCAATGTTTACTTTGAAGAAGCCCCGAGGAGGGGGCTACCATCTACTGGCCTATGTGTTAATTGTTCTCACTTCCTTCCCTATTCCTTGAGGATTGATAGATTGAAGACCCAAATTAAGAATAATAATCTCCTCATGAGGTAGAGGAGGATTCGTGGGAATTGACTTCAAAAGGCTCTTAAATGTTTCTTTAATTTGTTTTAGAATTTGATTGATTAGGTGTTGTGGCTCGCTAGCTTTATTTATGAAGATCTGCATCTTGCGTTCTTTCCAAACATTCCAAATGACAAATCCTGGTACTCGCATACAGGCTTTGTTGATGACTTCGTTCTCTAAGAAGTTCTTCCTCTAGTTTTTCTGAGTATTGGATATGCTGAGACTTTCCCTGTCGGTTTATCTGAAGCTTGAGGCCACCCAGTCCCACACCTTAGTAGAAAAAGAGCAAAGGTTGAGCATGTGTTCAATCGTTTCCTCATGTCAGCCGCATAGGTGACATTTGGAAGGGTCACTGAAGCCTTTCTTTATGAGGTTTTCCCAAGTTAGGATATTTATTTGGTGCACAAGCAAAATAAATAACTTTATTTTCATCCAATGAGGAGTTTGCCAGAGCTCCTTCCAGACTTTATTAGCATTTACAAAGTTGAATCTTGTGATTTCTTATTTTTCCTCTTTGCAGTTAAAGTTACCTTCGTTATTCTTCCCCCATCATAATTGGTCGTGTGAGGAGGAGACCAGAATCTATCTGTGCTTTAAGTCCATGGTGAGAGCCTCTGCCATGGCCTTCAAAGGACTCTCATCACTGTAACTTAGTTCCTTCCACTTCCTCCATTTATCATTGTTCCTTCCCTGATCCCATAAATCTTTTACCAATAATAGGCCTTTGTTGTCTGTGTCTCTTTTGAGGGCTACGAGATCATTCCTATTAAGGATGGGTTCCTGTTGCTAGCTGTCCTCCAAGAATGGAGCTCGGTCCCCTACTTAGATTTCCCAAAAACAATGCTGCTAAACAATGCTTTTGTTCTCCCAAGCAAGGTTCCATATGTGTGAGCCCCTGATTTGTCTTGTCATTCTAATAAGATACTTTTCCTGCCAGTGCTTGGCATACTTTTGTTTCCAAAGCTTGGCCCAGGGGGCATTCAGCTCCTTGATCCATCGCCACCAAAGCTTAGCTCCTGAAAATTTACTGAGAGTTTCCGGATCATGCAACCCCAAGCCACCATGGCTTTTGGGCTTGTAGAGCTTGTCCCAGGCAACTAAAACACACTTTTTTCTCTCTTTGCCTCTACCCCATAGAAATTCCCTTTGAATGTTCCTTATCTACTGCTTAATACCTTGAGGAGCAAGGATAGCTGCAAACATAAAAATGGGAATGGCTTGCAAGACTGCCTATGTGAGCACAAGTCCCCTACTAAGTTTAAGGATCTACATGTCCATTTTTTGATTTTGTACTGAAGTTTATTTAAAATTGGTTCCCATATTTTCTTGCTGAGAGGTTTATCAGTAAGAGGAATGCCAAGATATTTTGAAGGCAACTGTTCCATTTGAAAACCAAGAATCCCGGTAATATTTCTTTGTATATCAATATTAGTGTTAAAGAAAAAAACTTTTGACTTGTTTAGGCTTACCTCTGTACCTTCTGCCATAGAAAAGTTGTTTAAGATATCTTTGATTGCCCTAGCTTCCCTGACTGTGGGTATGCCCTGCAGCGTAGTATCGTCCACAAATTGTTGATTAGTGTTAGCCTCTCCATCCGGGTGAGCTTGATGCCCTGAATTTGACCTTCAACATTAGCCACTTTGATTGCCCTACCTAGCCCTTCCATAATGACGACAAAGGAAAGGGGAGAGCAGATCACCCTGTCTGAGCCCTCTGGAAGGTGTGAAGGTATTTGAAGGAGCTCCATTAAGCAGAATGGAAAAATTGGTTGTGGTGACTAATGCCATAACCCATCTTATCCAATCCTAGTCAAAGCCATATGCTTTCAGAGTAGCTCTGATATAAGACTAGCTGAGTTCATCATAGGCTTTTACAATGTCCAACTGAATAATCATGCCTACTTGTTTGTTGCTTCTGAGAGAGTGTACCACCTCATGTGCTTGGATGATGTTGTTGAGAATTTGTCGTCCCTCCACATAGCCTATTTGCTCTTCCGAGATGAGGGAATGTAGTAGGGGCTTGAGTTTGTTGGCTATCACTTTGGAGATGGTTTTATACACCACATTACATAGGGCTATGGGTCTAAATCCATCCGGAGTCATAGAAGTTTCCTATTTGGGGATTAAAGCTATGAAGGAAGCATTCAGTGCTTTCAAAACCTTTTTGTTTTTTCTTTAGTCCTCCACAACCTCGAGGATGTCCTATTTGACTGTATCCCAACATGCTTTGAAGAAATCAACATTGAATCCATCCAGGCTTGTGTTGGCATTATGATTCAGGTATTGTCCTTGATGGCAAACCCATTCAGGTGATAAATCAAGAAGGACGCAGGAATTATGTTCAGCAAGTGCGTCCCCGCAGGTATACCATACAGAACCCGCGTCCAGGGACGCAGGCCAGCCGTTCAGGAGGTGCGTCCGCCCAGTGCACACATTTCAAGGCAGAGAAAAGCACGTAGGGGTTTCTTGTGTGGTATCTAGCCGACGGTTTTGTGTTTCTATGGTGTCGGCTCGTGGTTTTGTTCCATGTTTTGGGGAGAAGCTTGCCTATATAAAGCAAAGGAGTTCATTTGGATTAAGCATCATCTTGGTTGAATATCTTTCGGTGAGATCTAGTCCAGATCTATGAAGGCGAATCTTCTAATGGACTGTGATCTCTATGGCGCATGATCAGATCTGTGAATCTGAGTGTTTGGGTTGGTTCTGAAGTCCTCATATCTTTTATATCTGAAGGGACGCAGGTTCAGTGAAGGGAAAGTGCGCCGGGACGCAGTACAGTAAAGGCTCAGGTGCGTCTCTGAGGCAAAGGACGCGGCGCGACTGTGTTATTGGGTGCGTCTCTGAAGCAAAAGACGCGGCGCAACTGTGTTATTGGGTGCGTCTCTGAAGCAAAAGACGCGGCGGGATAGTGTTTCTGGGTGCGCCGGTCGCAGCAAAGCATAGAGGAACAGTGCGTCGGCACGCAGAACAGTGGAAGGTAGACTGCGTCCGGTCGCAGGTCACAGAAAGAAAATATGCGTCCCTGTCTTAAGATGATCTGTTGACTGTATATTTCTGTTCATAAGGTGTTCTGGGTTATTTCTGTAATTACTGATCTGATATCTGTAGTGGACTGTATCTGTTGTATACTTGTTGATCATTTGATTCTTCATGAAAAGAAGTAGGGGGTTGTAGCTCCCTTCCAGGAGAGACTTGAAAACGAGAGAGAGTTGTAGCTCTCTGCAGGTTGTAGCCTGCGTGCTGGTAAAGGACTGCACCAGTACAAAATCATTGTAAAAAGAATTTCTTGAAAGAAGATAGAGACATATTGCAGCAGGTGGTTTTCTCCCGCATTGGGTTTCCACCTTACATCTTGTGTTCTTTGGTGTGACTGTCTATTTTCTTTATTCATGCTCATTATTTTATGGTACTGTTATGCAAGAATAATTCAAAAGATCAAATAAGGAAGATTTGGTAAATTGCTTGATAATACTGATTCACCCCCCCCCTCTCAGTATTATTTCCAACAATTGGTATCAGAGCAGGTCCTTCAGAAAAGCTTGATCGCTTGAAGGTAGATCGTTCATCATGAGCAACTACGAGAGAGAAGCATCAATCAGGCCACCAGTTTTTGATGGGACAAACTTCAATTATTGGAAGGTAAGAGTTACTGCATATCTTCAATCTCTTGGTACTGAAGTTTGGGACATTGTAGAAACAGGCTATGCTTTTCCTTCAGCTACTCCTACAGATCCAGCTGAGAAAAAGAAGTATGAAACAAATGCAAAAGCAGTCAGTACTCTATTAGGAAGTATATCCCAAACAGAATTCATGAAGGTAATGCACTTCAAATCAGCAAAAGAAATATGGGACAAAATGATCACAAGCTATGAAGGAGATGAACAGGTAAAACAAGCCAAACTTCAAACTCTCAGAATTCAATATGAGACTCTCAAGATGTATAATGATGAAAGTGTGGCTAATTATTTTCTTCGGGTAGATGAGATTGTAAATTGTATGAAAAATTTGGGTGAAGAAGTAAAGGAGTCTCTAGTAGTTCAAAAGATTCTAAGATCATTATCCCCCAAGTTTGAATCCAAAGTATCTGCAATAGAAGAAAAAGAAAATCTCCGTGTTCTTACTATGTCTCAGCTACATGGAATTCTAACTGCTTATGAAATGAGAAAGGGAGGTCCATCAGACAGAAGGGAGGCTGCTTTTAAAGCATCAGGCAAAGAAGATTACTATGAAGCAAGCCATGATCCAGAAGAAGAGGAAGAAGAATCAAATTTTGTCAGAAATCTTCAAAGAGGTTCTGGAAGGTTCAGAGGTAAGCTACCTTTCAAATGCTTTGCTTGTGGAAGAGTAGGTCATTATGCTGCAAAATGCTCTTATAAGGATAAAGGAAAGGAACCAGTTAGATGGAACAAGAAACAAAGCGCAAATAAGAAAAGCTACTACACCCATGAAGATAGCGATGGCTTATCAAACAGTGATGAAGATGAACAAGGTAATAAATATAGGTTGTTAATGGCATTTGAAGATGATGATTATGAGGATGCTGTAGATGTGGATAACCTTTATGATGAAATTACTAGACTCAAGAGATGCATAGAAGAAAAGAACATGATTATTGATACTCTACAATTCCAAATTGATGAAAAGGAAAAACATCTTGAAAAATTAGAAGGTGAAATTGTTGGTCTTAGAAAAGAAATTGAGAAAACAAAAACTATTAATCTCAAGTTTGTCAAAGGATCTGAAACTTTGGATGAGATTATCAGTGTGCAGCGGTCTCCACTAAATAAGACAGGTTTGGGCTATAATGGAGAAACTTCTCAAGCATCCACTTCAAAACGTTATCTTGATGCAGCAAGAAGAAATGAGCAAGAGCACAAGGAAGATCATCAGGTAAAACAGGGACAAATGTCAAGCAGAAGCTATCAGGGGCAATCCAGCTTAAGGGTGAACAAAAGCCACAACCAGCCACAGGTAAAATCTTCTCAATTTGTTTCAAGAATAGATGAAAATAGAAATTACAATCAGTTGGCTGGTAGATCCAATAATCATAGAAGCTTCTTCAATGGACAATGCTTTTCTTGCCATAACTTTGGTCACAAAGCAGCTCAATGTGTTGCGTATAAAACAATCATGACTAGGGAAGCTCAAAAACAAAGAAGTATGACAGGGATTACAAAAGGGACCTATAACAACTTTTCAGCTCTTGAGAATGAAGTTGAATGTTCTATTTGCAATAATTTTGGACATAAAGACTTTGAATGCAGAAGCAGGTTTCCGGAAAGAAAGGTACAAGAGCAGAAAAAGGAACAAGCCTCAGGCGCCAAAACATGGAGAATAAAGGAACCTCAAACAGAAAGATGTGGGATAGCATTTTATGCAGAAGGACAAGAAAATCTATGGTACATTGACAGTGGATGTTCGAAGCATATGACAGGTGATAAAGAAAAACTTGAGTCTTATTCTAATTTAGAAAAGGGAAAGAAAGTCTCTTTTGGAAATGATACTCCTGCAACTATAAAAGGAAAAGGTATTGCTCCTTTAAAAGAAGATGTTAAGGCTGGAAATGTTTTGTTTGTTGATGGATTGAAGCATAATCTACTAAGTGTCAGCCAGATGTGTGATCAAAGAACCGAGGTTATATTCAGATCAAATGGATGTCTTGTTCGTGATCTTGATACAGGTAAAACAGTTCTCAAAGGAAAGAGAACTCCAAATAATCTATACATATTTGATGAAGGACAACAACAATGCTATCTAAGCAAGAATGAAGAGCACTGGTTATGGCATCGAAGGTTGGGACATCTAAGCTTCTCACAAATAAGGAAAGCTTGCAAATATCAGGCAGTTCGTGATCTTCCAGATATCAAAATTCCTGACAACACCATATGCAGATCATGTCAGTTTGGAAAACAAACCAGAACTAACTTTCCAGAGAAAGAAGGATCAGCCAGCATGCCTCTTGAGCTAGTACATACAGATGTATGTGGACCATTCAGAAAAAGAACACCTAGAGGAGAGGAATACTTGATATTATTTATTGACGATTTCTCCAGGTTTGTTTGGTTAGGTCTTATGAAGCACAAAGATGAAGCATTCGAAAAATTCAAAACCTTCAAAGCCTTGGCTGAAAATGAATCAGGTCACAAAATTAAGTGCCTCAGATCTGACAGAGGTGGGGAATTTACTTCAAATGAATTTTTTGATTTCTGTGATGAACATGGGATAAGGAGAGAATTCTCTACAGCTAGAACGCCTCAGCAAAATGGAGTTGTTGAAAGAATGAACAGAACAATCCAACAAATGGCTCGTGCTATGCTTGATGAATCAGGAACCCCCGCAACCTTCTGGGGTGAGGCTGCACATACTGCGGTTATTATTCTCAACAAGACAAATGTCCGGGTGAACAGCACTCAAACCCCTCATGAGCTCTGGAGTGGTAAAACTCCTTCGGTAAAGCACTTCAAAATATTTGGGAGCAAATGCTATATCAAGAATACTGAGGAGCAGCTTGGCAAACTTGATCCTAGAGCAGATGAAGGCATTCTTCTTGGCTATTCTCCACATAGCAAAGCATACAAATGCTACAATAAAAGACTTGGCAGAATTGTTGACAGCATTGATGTAGTGGTTGATGAAAAGGGATATATTCCTAGGCAAATACATCGTGAAGACATCGAAGAAGATGAGAGCTACCCTCAAAGACAGAATGATGAAGAAGAAGAACCTCAAGAAGAATCTCAAGAAGAACCTCACGAAGAAGCAGAAGAACGGACAAGAATAGAAGAAAAGACTCCATCCAGATATGTTCAGAAGAACCATCCAGAATCTCAGATCATGGGACAAAAAGAAGCAGGTATACAAACTAGAAGAACAGTTGCAGAAGCTTCAAGCTATTTGGCATTACTTTCCTCCACCGAGCCACAAAATGTGAAAGAGGCATGCAAAGATGAATTTTGGGTGAAAGCAATGGATGAAGAACTTGAGCAAATCGAAAAGAACAACACTTGGGAGCTGGTTCCTAGACCAAAAGATAAGAATGTTATTGGAACAAAATGGGTCTTCAAAAATAAATTGAATGAAAATGGAGAAGTAATTAGAAACAAAGCCAGACTCGTCTGTAAAGGGTATGCGCAGCAAGAAGGAATAGACTTTGAAGAAACTTTTGCTCCTGTTGCAAGACTTGAGGCCATCCGAATGTTCCTTGCTCTCTCAAGTTTTCAGAACTTCAAAGTATTTCAAATGGATGTGAAATCAGCGTTTTTGAATGGAGACCTGGAAGAAGAAGTATACATTGAACAGCCAGATGGGTTCATTCTTGGAAATGATCCAAATCTTGTATGCCGACTGAAAAAGGCTCTCTATGGTCTCAAACAAGCTCCAAGGGCTTGGTACTACCGGTTGGACAAATATCTTCATCAACAAGGTTTCTTAAAAGGTTCAGCAGATAGCAATCTGTATATAAAAGTTGAAAATGACAAATTGCTAATACTTGTTGTGTATGTAGATGACATTATTTTTGGCAGCAATGAAGAAGCTATGAGTCAAAGCTTTGCCTCAGTCATGCAGAAAGAATTTGAAATGTCCTTGCTAGGAGAACTGACATATTTCCTTGGTTTGCAAATCCAATAGAAGGAAGGAGGAATCTTTTTATCTCAAACCAAGTATCTCAAGCAGATTTTGAAGAAATATGGCATGGAAGATGCAAAACCAGTATGTACACCCATGGTCACACGATGTAGTCTCAGTGCAAATGATGAATCTGCAGCAGTACATCAACCAACCTACAGATCTATGATTGGAAGTTTACTATATTTGACATGTACCCGACCAGACATCATGCATGCAGTTGGAATAGTTGGAAGATTTCAGGCAAATCCGAAGGAGACTCATCTTCAAGCAGTGAAGAGAATTTTTAAATATCTTCAAGGGACTCAAAATTATGGCTTATGGTATCCTAGAGATACAGATCTTACTCTTCATGCCTATACAGATGCAGATTGGGCCGGAAGCGTGGATGACAGGAAAAGCACAAGTGGTGGTGCGTTCTTTATGGGTCCCAGACTGGTCTCTTGGTTCAGCAAGAAACAGAGTTCAATTGCCTTGTCTACAGCTGAAGCAGAATATGTTGCTGCTGCATCTTGTTGCACCCAACTCCTTTGGATGATGCAGAATTTGCAGGATTATCAAATCACTTGTACTCCTCCAATCCCTATCTTATGTGACAACACAAGTGCAATCAGCATCTCAAAGAATCCGGTTATGCATTCAAAAACCAAGCACATACCAATCAAGTACCATTTTCTCCGGGAACAAGTACTTGAACAGAAGGTCAAGTTGGAGTATGTTCCTTCTAAGGAACAAGTTGCTGATATTTTCACCAAACCGTTGCCCAGGGACACTTTTGAATACCTCAGGCAAAAGCTGGGGGTTGTTGATGCATCATCTTACTGTTGATCATCTTCCTATTGGTGGTATAGGCTCAGGGGGAGCACATAATGTATTGTTGGCATTATGGAAAAGGAGATCTTGGAAATAGCTGCAATATGTCTCTATCTCCTTCATGATGGATTTCTGGTTACAGATCTGGAGATGCATGAGCATAGGGGGAGCATACCCTTTGCCCTTGATGTCAAAGGGGGAGAATGAAGCTGAAGATTATGTGGTTGCCATCAAGTCCAAAGGGGGAGATTGTTGGCATTATGATTCAGGTATTGTCCTTGATGGCAAACCCATTCAGGTGATAAATCAAGAAGGACGCAGGAATTATGTTCAGCAAGTGCGTCCCCGCAGGTATACCATACAGAACCCGCGTCCAGGGACGCAGGCCAGCCGTTCAGGAGGTGCGTCCGCCCAGTGCACACATTTCAAGGCAGAGAAAAGCACGTAGGGGTTTCTTGTGTGGTATCTAGCCGACGGTTTTGTGTTTCTATGGTGTCGGCTCGTGGTTTTGTTCCATGTTTTGGGGAGAAGCTTGCCTATATAAAGCAAAGGAGTTCATTTGGATTAAGCATCATCTTGGTTGAATATCTTTCGGTGAGATCTAGTCCAGATCTATGAAGGCGAATCTTCTAATGGACTGTGATCTCTATGGCGCATGATCAGATCTGTGAATCTGAGTGTTTGGGTTGGTTCTGAAGTCCTCATATCTTTTATATCTGAAGGGACGCAGGTTCAGTGAAGGGAAAGTGCGCCGAGACGCAGTACAGTAAAGGCTCAGGTGCGTCTCTGAGGCAAAGGACGCGGCGCGACTGTGTTATTGGGTGCGTCTCTGAAGCAAAAGACGCGGCGCAACTGTGTTATTGGGTGCGTCTCTGAAGCAAAAGACGCGGCGGGATAGTGTTTCTGGGTGCGCCGGTCGCAGCAAAGCATAGAGGAACAGTGCGTCGGCACGCAGAACAGTGGAAGGTAGACTGCGTCCGGTCGCAGGTCACAGAAAGAAAATATGCGTCCCTGTCTTAAGATGATCTGTTGACTGTATATTTCTGTTCATAAGGTGTTCTGGGTTATTTCTGTAATTACTGATCTGATATCTGTAGTGGACTGTATCTGTTGTATACTTGTTGATCATTTGATTCTTCATGAAAAGAAGTAGGGGGTTGTAGCTCCCTTCCAGGAGAGACTTGAAAACGAGAGAGAGTTGTAGCTCTCTGCAGGTTGCAGCCTGCGTGCTGGTAAAGGACTGCACCAGTACAAAATCATTGTAAAAAGAATTTCTTGAAAGAAGATAGAGACATATTGCAGCAGGTGGTTTTCTCCCGCATTGGGTTTCCACCTTACATCTTGTGTTCTTTGGTGTGACTGTCTATTTTCTTTATTCATGCTCATTATTTTATGGTACTGTTATGCAAGAATAATTCAAAAGATCAAATAAGGAAGATTTGGTAAATTGCTTGATAATACTGATTCACCCCCCCCCTCTCAGTATTATTTCCAACAGCTTGGTGATTTTCCACTTTGCATTTCCTTGATCACCTCATTGACCTCCTCTTCTGAGACTGGCCTATTGAGATTATGATTGTCCTCTCTAGTGACGAACTTGGGAATATACTGGGTCAACTGATCAATGAACCTAGATCTATCCTCATTTGGCTCCTTCGTAATATTAGAGAAGTGTTGTACTATATTTGATTCCATGTCCTTGTGGGAGACAAGCTCAACCCCTTGAGAATCCTTAATCTTTGTGATTCTATTATGTGCCTTGTGGACCATAGTGGACTTGTGGAAGAACTTAGTATTTCTTTCTCCCTCTTTGATCCATTGAATCCTGGATTTCATCTCTGAAAAATTTCCTCTTGTAAGCATCGATCCTTCCATTCTTCATGCAAAGAGTTGGCTAACTTCTACCTCTCTTCATTGAAGCCATCTGTGATATTGGTCTAATTAATATCCTGGAGTTTCTGTTCAGTCTCAATTCTAGCCTTGAGGATATCACCAAATTCCTTTTTGTTCCAAGCTTTAAGTTTGGATTTAATATATTTCAGTCTCTCCTAGAGCATGTACATTTTAGTGCCTTGAATATTCAGATCCTCCTTCCACCATTTGTCAATCTTACTGGTGAATTTAGGGTGTGAGAGCCAGGCATTCATGAATCTGAAGGACCTGTTCCTCGGAGTTCCCATAAAGGTAGCTTCTAGCTAAACTGGCCAATGATCTGAACTGCCAAAGGGCAGAATGGACGCTGTGATGGCTGGTCGTGTGAGGAGATCCTCAGAAATGATAAATATATCAAGTTTTGAAGCCACTTGAGAAGCCCCTCCCCTTTTGTTATTCCATGTGAATGTTCCATTTATTGTCTCAGTGTCCACTAGTCACATGCTCACGATGAAATCTTAGAAGGCTTCAGATTCTCTACCTAGCTATCTGGTGCCTCCTTTTTTTTCTGAAAGAGATCTTATCATATTCAAATCACCTGCAAATATCCAAGGCACAATGGGATATCATGCTCTTAGATCTTCCAGGGAGGTAAGAAGCTTGAGTTTATCCGCTTGCTTCTGAGGTCCATAAACATTTGTTATCATGTATATCTCTTTATCACCTATAGGACTGCACACCAAAGATAGATAGTGAAGCATCCAAGATTCCAAATTTCCATGGATCCCACAACGTGAGAATCCCACCTACTGAGTTGTTTGCCTTAACCTCTAAATACTCATACTTGATTAACCATTTATTATGAATTTCTCTTATTTTCTCCATTGAAAATTCGGTCTCCTCAACAAAGATCATATCTGGTTTTTCTTCTTTTTTTCTATTACTCAGATTCCTTTGTTTCCTTCTACTACCTAAGCCTCTAATGTTCCAAGTTATGAGCTTCATTAAGAAAGGTTGGTAAAGGAGTAGCTGGTAAGATCTTTCATCATACCTAAGTTAATCAATAGTTTTCCACATTCGTTTAGCAGTTCATTCTATCCTTTTCTTCCTCTTTTCCTTCTTGAGTTCTTTGGAGATTGTGGCTGTAAGTTCTCCATCATTTAAACCCCACTCTGCTCTTGGCTTTCTTGGTTTCTCTTGACACCAATTCCATTCGATTATGCCCTCCATATAAAGAGCTGCTAAACTGAATCATAGTATTCTTTTGGCAAGGAGTCCACTCCTTTGTTCCTGCCTTGTTCTAGAAATAGTTCTAGATCCAGATTTTTCCTGTCTAGAATCTCCTGAATTTCATGGTCCTCTATTCCTGCTTCACTTGGAGTCATCTCATAGTCTTTACTGATTTCCATACCGCTTGGAATATCCTCCTTCAGATGGTTGTTTATTGTGATATCCTCCATTTCAACTTTCGTTTCCTACACCTTGGATGCGTTCTCCTTGTCCTAGACTATCTCCACATTCTCCTCTACTTCCTCTAGGATTTTGAAACTATTGTGTCATGTATTTCTATCTTCACTACTTTTCTTGTGTGGCCATTTACCCCCTTTCCCTTTCGCTCCACCTTGGTAAAACCATTGTGATCTCTATCCAAAGAGGTTTTCCCATTGCCTTCCATATTGTTTGTTGGGTAGTCTCTAAATAGATGGCCATGCTCATGACATTTGTGGCACCTAAAAGGTATGTGCTCATAGTCCACCGATTGCACCCACTCTTCATCATATACCTCTAAAATTATTGCTTCCAGAAGGGCTAGAGATAGATTCATTTCCACACAGATTTGAGCAAAGGAGGTATATTTACCTTTGAGAGTTGCCTTTGATATCTTCAGAAAATTCCCTAGCTTGTTGCTTATGGTTTTCAAAGATTCCAATAGCCAGTAATCCAGAGGTAGTGAGTATAGTCTGATCAAAACTGGTACAGATGTAAATGTTTCATGTTCTGGGACAAAGTTCATCATCCATGGTCGCATGTAGGGTCCTACCGCAGCATAGAAATACGACCCCCCTTCAAACACTCTGTCTTTGTCCTCTAGGTTTGTGAACAATACTATGAAGAAGCCCTTAGAACCCAAATGTAAATGTATTTCTCCCTTTCGCTTCTGATGGCTTCTAATCTAGATGTGTAATGCTCTTTCTGTTGGCCATAAACCCATGAACTTCGAGATAATCACATGTTCTTTCATATGATCCCTGTGCACTTGAATCGTTGGATCACTTAATATGACCTGGGGAATGATGCTCGATTTGGGTTTGCAGACTCCCTTGGTTCTTGTGGAAGTTGTTTTTCCGCTAGCGTCTCCCTTCCCCATCTGTTTACTCGTTTCCTGTTGATTCCCTTCTTCACCCTAGGGTTCGCTTCTTCTAACTGTCTCCTTGCCTTTTGCTTATGAAATCTTTTCCAACGGTTTTTTGAAATGCTTCCCTCCTGCTTCCTTGCCTCCTTCTATGACTACCTCACTGTAGGAGGGAGCGACGCTCCCCCCTACGCGTCCCGCCATGGAACCCTGATGCAAAACCCTAGCTTCAACTTCGATCCTCATTCAGGTTCTCCTCCCCCTTCAAATTCAAACCCAAAATCTTAGCTCCTACTATAAAATTATCTTAATCCTTAATCTAAATTTAAATATTTTAAAGAGTAGTTCTTTTATCTTTTAATTTCATATATTATTTCTTTTATATTAAAAAATAAGAATGAGATCCCTTGCATTATTTAATAAATCTATTAAAATAAATTTATACTATAATTATTTATTTTCATTCAATTTAATTTTCCCACAATGGAGCATTAGCATATGAATATTTTGGATAACTCATAATATATTAGATCCCTTACATTAAAACTATATCTAAACACTATGGAATTAGTGATTTCTTTTTGGTTACAACCAAGTGTTTCTAGATAACTATAGAGAGGAAAGATGATGTTAGAGTGCATAGAATAACTTAGGTTCTTACCCATAGAGGTTTATATCTTCTTTAAGAAGAGGCCTTTACATGTTTATGAATCTATTGAACATATCAATCCACACTTTGATAGAAAAGAAGATTTCCAAGATGAACATTATGGGTCTTTTTCATATCTCATGCATAATGTGTTATCATTGTTTTATCTTAGTAAAGGGTATAAAGCATAATTTTTTTTTTTTACTTTCTAGGTTTTACCTAAATCTCTTTTAAGTGGTTGGAAAATTTTGGCTACTTAAATCTCTTTTAAGTGGCTGGAAGATTTTAGCTACCTTATCAATAAGACATTAATTTCAAATTCCATTATATATGAATGCTTTTTTCCATTACAAAGGCTTAAGATGTTAGTGCAATGTTTTTTTCCATCCCAAAGGCTTAAGATGTTAAACTTCCAAGATGAACGTTATGGGTCTTTTCCATATCTGAAGCATAAGGTGTTACCATTTTTTTATCTTAGTAAATAGTATAAAGGATAAGTTTTTTTTTTTTTACTTTTTGGGTTTTACCTAAATCTCTTCTAAGTGGTTGGAAGATTCCATATCTCATGAATAAGGTGTTGCCATTTTTTTATCCTAGTAATTGGTATAAAGCATAATTTTTTTTTTTAACTTTCTGGGTTTCACCTAAATCTCTTTCAAATGGTTGGAAAATTTTGGCTACTTAAATCTCTTTTAAGTGGTTGGAATATTTTAGTTACCTTATCAATAATACACTCATTCCAAATTCCATTATATATGAATGCTTTTTTCCATTACAAAGGCTTAATATGTTAGTGCAATGGGATATATTTAAGCTAATGTAAAAATTCAACAGGTCTAGGATGGATTTTTATTTTAAATATATCAAGGCCTGCAAATAATTCAAAGAATAATTCTTGGCTCCAGTCAAGTATGAATACATCCATGAGTAGAGGTTATCAAGCTCATAGTTTCTGATTAAAGATATCAAGGCCTACATGACCTAAATGTAAAAGAAAAAATTACATCCATGAGTAGAGATTATCAAGCTTATAGTTTCTTATTAAAGATATCAAGGCCCACATGACCTAAATGTAAAAGAAAATATTATTTCATTGTTCCAACTCAGTATGCATTCATCTTACCTTTTGATTGTAAAAGAAAAAATATAATTCATTGTTCTAACTAAGTATGCATTCATCTCACCTTTTGATTTCACTATGTTTTATATTAATAGCTTGAACAAATTTAATATTATTTTAAGTAATGCTTTGAATATCATGTATTAGTTCTTTTATATTAAAAAAAATGGGATCTCTTGCATTATTTAATAAATCTATTAAAATAAATCTATACTATAATTTTTTATTTTTCATTTAATTTAATTTTTCCAGTTAGAACAACATGAGAACCTTGATAGAAAAGAAAACATCCAAGATGAACATTATGGGTGTTTTCTATATCTCAAGCATAAGGTGTTACCCTTTTTTGTTTTAGCTACCTTATCAATAAGACGCTCATTCTAGATTCTATTATATATGAATGTCATTTTTCCATTACAACGACTTAAGATGTTAGTGTAATGTTTTTTTCTGTGACAAAGGCTTAAGATCTTAGTGCAATGAGATATATTTAAGCTAATGTAAAAAATCAATAGGTCTAGGAGATTTTTATTTTAAAGATATCAAGGCCTGCAAATAATTCAAAAAATAATTCATCGTTTCAATTGACTATGAATACATCCATGAGTAGAGGTTATCGAGCTCGAGTATGAATACATTCATGAGTAGAGGTTATCAAGCTCATAGTTTCTGATTAAAGATATCAAGGCCTCCATGACCTAAATGTAAAAGAAAAAATATTTTATTGTTTCAACTGAGTATGCATTCATCTCACCTTTTGATTGTAAATGAAAAAATATAATTCATCATTCATCTCACCTTTTGATTGTAAATGAAAACATATAATTCATCATTCATGTCACCTTTTGATTGTAAATGAAAAAATATAATTCATTGTTCCAATTGAGTATGCATTCATATCACCTTTTCATTTCACTATGTTTTATATTAATAGCCTAAACAAATTTTATAATTTTTTAAGTAATGCTTTGAATATCATGGAAATTAATCAATGCTATAAGATTATCTAAATTTAAATATGTTAAGGAATAGTTCTTTAATCTTTTAATTTCATCTATTAGTTTTTTTATATTAAAACAATGGCATCCCTTGCATTATTTAATAAATCTATTAAAATACATTTATACTATAATTATTTATTTTCATTCAATTTATTTTTCCCACTTAAAACAACATGAGAACCTTGATAGAAAAACAAACTTCCAAGATGAACATTATGGGTATTTTCCATATCTCAAGCATAAAGTGTTACCATTTTTTGATCTTAGTAAATGATATAAGTCATTTTGTTTGTTTGTTTGTTTTTTTTTTTGTTTTTTGTGTTGTTTTGTTTTGTTTTCCTTTTTTTTCTTTTTTTCTTTTTGGGATTTTACCTAAATCTCTTTTAAGTGGTAGGAATATTTTGGCTGCCTCTAATAAGGTAGCCAGTCCAAATTCCATTATACATGAATGTTTGTTTAGATTAGAAAGGGTTAAGAGGTTAGGGCATGACTTTTTTTTCCATTACAAAGACTTAAGATGTTAGTGCAAGGTTTTTTTTTTTTCCATTACAAAGGCTTAATATGTTAGTGCAATGAGATATATTTAAGTTAATGTAAAAATTCAACAGGTCTAGGATGGATTTTTATTTATTTATTGGCCTATTTTTCCTAAACACAAATTCTGATTAGATAATGGACAAATTTAGAGTTTGTTTTCTCACATGAGATGGATTTCATCTTGTTTTTTGTCAAGAATCTTGTGCATTTGATGATGCATATCTATTTTGGACAAGAAATTTGGTTCTTGATGATGCATATCTATTTTGGACAAGAAAATTGGTGTTGGCCAACCAATAATTTTGGAGGAAGATTCTGCCATGAATAGTGATAAGATCAGAATTTATGGAGCTCGGGTAGATTAGATGGCAAAAGTTTGATGGAAAAAGTAGCATAGATTGAGACAACATAGAAAGAGAAAATGAGGATAAAGTGGAAAAAGATCAATGACAAAAGTAGCCTAGATTGAGATAGCTAAGAAAGAGAAAATGAGGATGAAGGAGCATAATATTATTTTTAAACAGACAGTTAATTTATAATTTCTAGAAGAGTTGTTTGCTGATTTTGTAATACTTGCCATTGAGCATGCTAATTTTGATGGAATTGAATGTAGCTCTTGTAACTAGGGGAGAAAATGCTTCAACTTTGTACAACCGATAACTAATTGAGGAAATCATGATTAGGGAGGACAAAGTTAATTCACTTTTCAGGAGTTGAATTGGGATAAGCTTCTACTATAGTCCTGAGACTAGTAGAGTAATTATATAACATCAATGAACACAATTTCAAGAGTTGAGTTGGGATAAGATTGTGCTATAGTCTTCAGAGTAGAAATATAATATCAATGAACATAATTTAGAGCCGAAAAAAGCAGCAAATCCAAGTGTAGATATATAGATATATTGAGTGATCCAGCTGAAAATTCTTACCTTAGCAATTGAGGTGCAAAGTCTAAGTAATATACAGGATCACTCTAGAGAAATATTGTTCAATGAGCAAGCTCCTAAATTACAAAGGTGTTTCCACTCCATAGAAATGATGTTCAACAAGCATGCTCCTATATTACTAAGGTGTTTCCACTCAAGTGAAATGATGTTCAACTTACTCACAATTTTCTTGCAATTACAGTAGTTTCATTTGATAGCATGCCCTGCAACCAACCAACCAATTTTGATGAGAGAATATTAACAGTAATCCTACTGTAAATGTATCCTCTAAGGGCAAAGCCAACTAAAAGACTCATATGCTGCACTTTTCAGGGGAACACCTTCGGGTACAAAAACTTACTGTGTTTCCTTTGCAACATCTAGTGCAAATGCTAGTATGTATTCTATGAACGTCAAACCAATGTTTGACGTGTTATATTTTTTCCATTTTATTTTATATGAATTTATTTTTGAGAAATAATGCTTGACGTCTCATATTTTTTAAAAATTTAATGTATTCAAATAAAATTATATTAAGTGAATTATCTCTAATATCATCGTTGTGGTAGATAGAAATGAAGGGAAAAAAAAGGATTTTGTTATATAGATATGAATTCATTAATGTGTCATAGTTTTTAAAAATTCAATCTATTGAAATGAAATTATAATAAATAAATATCAATTTAGAAAATGATTATTTGGTTCCATTTTATTTTATATCAATTTTTTTCGAGAAATTAATTATGTATTATTTATTTGTTTTTAAGATTTTTCACTATGTTTCAGGTATTATATTTTTAAAAAGTTAATATATTCAAATGTGATGAAATTAAGTTATTTAAAAATATATATATATATTTAAATGTGATTACAGTAAATATACCCAATATCACAGTTTTTAAAAATTTAATATATTGTAATGAAATGATAATAAATGAATTTATGATTTTGTAAAATGCTTAATTTATTTTATATTAATTTATTTTTTTTACAAATTCATTATGTAATATTAATTTTTTTTTTAAAACTTTGCACTACGTTTGAGGTGTTATATTTTTTGAAAATTTAATATATTCAAATGCCATTTTCATGAATTTATTTTTTCCCATTTGATATCAATTCGTCAAGTCACTTTGACGAAGTGTTAACACCCCTCGCAATGATTGCAAAGTGAGTCAATCCTACTACCTCTCTCCTCCTTTAATGTCTCTTTTGGCGAGCTATCCATTAAACACTCGCATTAAGAATATGCATATTAAATCGACTATCCATTATCAATAAAAACAAAATTCAACAAACTTCTTTCCCTTAAAGTTCATATATAAATCTTTATCCGCAAATTATATTACATGAAAATATATTAGATGAAATTATAGTAGGTCAAATGGACAAGTTACTTTACATGAAATTAAATTAGGTTAATAGACAAGTAATTAAATATGTATAACATATTTTTTATCTTAATTGACATTTTTTTTTATTTAGAGAATGTTTTATTTTTATTTTAAGAGGGACATGTGTCAACTCCAAATTGAGTAGAGACATACTTACACCTCATTTTCACATTGGGTTATAGAATGAAGTTCTCTTAACAATTTTTTAAAAGTGTTATGTAATTAGCATGAAATTTTTATTTGGAATTTGGTGAAACAAATTTAATAGAATTTTAATCTTTGTTATTTAAATTAATTTTTTATTATATATGGATTCAGCACATTAAAATGACACTCGGGCATTAAAATTATAAAGAGTTCACAATTCAAACATGTAATTGGAACCAATTTCTAACAAGTTAAACCATAAAATATCCTAAAAATATCTCCAAAACTTATCACAGATAAACTAAGGTATTTTTAAATGTAATAATGAGGATATCAAGGACTTTGGCAGTTTCTCCATGCAGCCCCTTTTCCTATTTCTGTGGAAAACGTCAAATTCTTTGTTGTTTAAGTATTTGATATGGCCACGGAGTTGACAGCATGACGATCAGATTGCGTTCTTTTCGTTTTGTTCTGTGGAAGAGTCTGCAGTGAGTATGATGTCAAAATTAATTCGATGCAGTAGATGTCTGAAGAAGTAGGAATGAACATGAACAAATCCAATTCCTTTTCTTGATCATGTCAAAATTAATTTGCCCATGCCCGAGGAAAAGATGTTACGGGTGTCTGAAGATAATACAAGCGCAGAGCACTCAAATTGACCCCAGAACTTCGAAAAATCGACCCATATCTTCCAAAAAGCCAGTCAGATTGAAACGACCTTCCTTTCCAGGTAATTCATAGGATTGAAGTTCTGCTAAATGATTTGAAACGCTGAATTTGGTGATTGATATATTCGGTGATTCTGAAGTCCACAATGTTTAATTTATAGTAGTTTCGATTAACTGGGTCAATTCGAAAACCGCTAAAACCCAAGGGTGCAGTTATCAATTATTGAAATTGAAAAGGTTACTCAGTAGAATCGAACCGGTTTCGATTTTTCACCTTTTAAATGAATAAAATTTCACACGAAGGAAAAGATAATTGCCAGGAATGGGATGTTCTGCCATCGTTGCACCTCACTTCAAACCCTACTCTATTCTTATAAAAACACATTACATATTTTATTCAAATACGGCGGTGCAGGCTGCCCCTTTGGAAATAGGTGTTACAGGTATCTGTAGATGATATGGGCATAAACTCCAGAATGAGCAGGACAACCACAAACCGTAGAAATTTCTCTCGTGGATTGAAGTGAATGGAAACTTAATTCATTCATCAGGCCCACTCTACACCACCATCTCCATCGTCATTCTATATCTGTTTTTATGAACCTTGCACTCATGCATATTCATCTCTCTCACCAGAAAAAGAAGAGAAGACCCAGTAGTTACAGAATTTTCCAGATTTGTCATGTCCCAACTCTGTTTTGTTGAACGAATTTGGGGCCCTGTGAAGCATTTCTGCTTAGTGGTAATCCTGTTTCTTTTGTGATTCAATAGCTAGACAATTTTCAGACCAGGTTGTTTTGTGTGTCTGTGGCTTAACGAGACAGTCACTGTTAATATTAATGTAAAGTGCTGTTGACAGGAATGCTCTCAGGCAGGGATCCTCTAAATGTCCTGCTACTGAGAAAGGCCCAGGCTTGTGCAGTTGAAACCCACAAAATCTGATAGCTTTCAAAACCTTGTGGTACTGAAAAGCCCTTTATTCAGTTCCCTAAACTTATCACAACGCATAAGATCTTTCAAAGCCAGTTAGTTCGAGAGAAATCTGAAGAGATGGGAAGACGCTCATGCGAGTTTGTTCAAAACGTGGGCCCCACAAAGACCATTTTTCACAATGTTTTGTACTTTTCAAATCAAGAAAGTGTAGATTTCCCCACAAAAAGTATATATCCTAAAAAATTGGAAGTATTTGTGGAAGAGGGATATGTGTGGGAACCTTTGTTCCCCATTTCGACACCTCTGCATACACGACCCCTCCACACATGCCAACTTCCTCCAATGGGAATTAACGTATATTAAAAACTTAATTAACGTGTAATCCTATGATTAAGATATATATTTTCAGATCTTAATGGAAAGTAATATCAAAATCATAAACATTAATACCAGGGTAATGGTGAAGTCATCATATATTTAGACCTTAAGCGAATGAAAGCTTATTGAATTTCACTGGTGGTTCTCGTTTATTCATACTACATAGTTGTCGCGTTGTTATATTGTTTACATTAAGAAGAAATTGTAATAAGTTACTCTTGTATGAAGGTTGGCTAGGTTATAATGAATGAGAGAACACAAGCCAATGAAATATGAACCCTTTTCAGAATCTATAAGTGAAATGGGAGATGAAGTTTAAGTATTCATGTTTCAACATTCTCGAAGGCAACATGGCACAATATACAATAATGAGTAAACAAATAATATTTATGAGATCAAAGATCAAATTTCATGACACAATAAGGAATGAAGCAACAAGTTTAATTGACATATTTGAGAAAATCATAGTTTATAGATGTACTTTTTAGGGCAATAGTATTTATGGTGCTATTTGTCTTCTCTTATTTATTTTCTTGTTGTGAACAAGGATGATGAAGAAGTTGAGAGAACTCTATAATATAATATAAACAGAGGTAAATAATTGTGATTGTAGTTTATTCATTACTGAAAGCTAGCAGCGAGTAAAGGTAACATATTAGAGATTGTGGTGACAACAACTCCAACATTTCTTCAAAGAAATACGTAACTATGTGTAAAGTAAAGGAGTTAATCTAAGGCTTGTGTTTACTTAGGTTGTGTACATATGAACATAGGTTTTTGAAGTAAGGTAATCATGATGATCACTTTAGGAACACTACCTTAGAAGCCATGTGGGTATATTTCTATTTACAACAAAAGCTACTTAGACAAAATCACATTGAATGTAATAAAGCATGGATTGTAATTTTCCTAAATTTCATGAATTATGTCCTTTGTTATGATTATATGTAAGCTAGTTACTAGTTACTATTTTTGCTATTTGAATATATGTAAATATTGAAATTTACAATGATTATAAAAATATAATAATTATGATTTTTTTGTACTTTTTATGTTCTAATTGTTTCAATAACTATTGAAATTCGAAATGCAAATGGTGGAGCATGTAGATTTATTATGCATAGTTGGTCTTGAATGTAGATTTATCATGCATATTCGGTCTTGAAAATAGATAACTTATAAAACGAGTTATGTTCTATTACTCCAAAAATGCATTTAAGAGCCAACTTTGTTGCTTGAAAAAAAAAAAGGATAATGATCCCATTATTACTATAAAACCATATGTCAATATTGAACAGCTTTTATTTTTGTATATTGATAATATCATGGTGATAAATGGATGAATAATTCAACTGATAATTTTTTATTGCTGAAATGGTGGGATGTCCGGCTTGAACCAATGTGGGATTAATATTGAATAAGAAGCATCCATGATCCAGGGAACATATGATTGGCTCTAGCTCTAGGTCCCCTACTAACTTTTCTCCATAATTAACATGTGGCATAGCAATTGTTCATGCATGGAGAAGAAAATTTGCATTCTTGTTTTTGTAATTACAATCATCTAGATAACCTTTCTCTTGCATGTATTTGTATTTCAAATCAAATTTTCTATGAAATCATACAACATATTTTATCCATATAATTGCATATCATTCAAAATAACTAACTTAAATCCTCAGCTACTATGCACTTGGAAATAAAAATAAAATGTTTTGTATAATGGGGAAATATCTGTGTAAAATAATATAGAAATTAACACTTCAAAGTGTTGTGTGGGTTGGAGATGTGTGGAAGAAGTGTGAAGCGAGAGAATGTCTATGGAAATAGAACTTTTACACATTCAATTTAACTTTTCATCTCATTTACCTAACGTTATAAAATCCATAAAACTTCATATGCTTGTTTACTATTTATACACGATTAGTAGATAGTAGATATATCTAGAACACATACTTAGATTCACGCTATGTTTTTGTATGCTATATTCTCCAACATATACTCCTTGTTTCACACATCCTTTACTCCGCACAACTAAATATGTAAAGGTTTAAAATGAAAAAATAAGTTAAATTACTAGGGAAACTTTTGATTTCCTCATTAGTTGTGTAATTTTCTATTTTAAAATTTGTGCTTCCCTTTGTACATCTAATCTCTTGGACATAGCATTCTTTTTTCAACACATATCTTTTATTCTTATTAAAGTTCAATTTTCTAACATCACGACTTGTCCATTTATTTCAAAAAGTAATAATGCAGATCCTAATCGAGTTGCCAATGCTTAGTGGTATAATTTGCATCAAAGAGAAGAGTTCTGAGAAGGTAGCATAATTACAATTGTGGGACCCTGCAATGTATCAAACCAAGGATCTTTTCAAATCAAGATTTTGTTGTTAGATTGAGGATATTTGCAAATCAAACGTGAAAATCATCAAAGCCACTCTTAGAGTCTCTAGAGCTACTAATGACATAGTTCATTTTTCCCTATTTTAAAATTGTTTTGCAACCTCTGAGAAATACAAAAACTAAATTATGAAATATTTTAAAAATAGGGAAATATCTTTTGGTTTACGAAAAGATGGGAAAAATAAGTTTTTTCACCTAGAGTACAGTGATTGATAAATTAGTGGCTATCTACATTGACCTAAGGTATAGACAATGAATTAAAAAGAGGTATATAAATATGTGTTATGCTTGGGAATTAAATGTTATTTGTTTGGTAAGTCTAATAAGATGTTATTATATTGTTCGTGAGAGGGCATGTCGATAACTATGCAACAACTCTATTCTCGATTCCTAGTTAGATAATGAGGTAAGGTGGAATGATTCTATGGTCTGATTTCATTTCATCAGTGTTGCTATACCCTATATTTTTAAGTGGGTGTTTTAACTATTGTTTGTTATTATTGGGTAGTATAATTATTTTCATATTTATATCCTTGTTTGGGTTTTGAAGATTTGGCCTGAGTAGGTAGTTTCAGGAGATTAACTTTTTGATTTTGTATCTTCATTATGGTTGGTTTCTTGGGAGTCATGTATCTTTTCTTTACAATATATGAATATTATTTTAGATAGTTTCTTTTGGGACTACATCTTAGTTCATTGTGCTGAAGACTCGGTGTGTTATCATTATTATGGGCTAGGTTAGTGGGTTATATGTTTGACGTAAAAGATTTTGTTAGTTTAGCATGTCCATAAAGCCCTTGTATTCGAGTATTTTTTGTTTTTAGGTGAAATACAAGATGCCACATTAGCAAGGAAAAGTAAGGAGAAGGGTTGGTGAATGAGGGAATTCAATCTAGCATCACCTGGAAAGCATTTGTTAGGGTGAGGCTATAGATCGAAGCCTTGTCAAGAGAATTAATTTTAACGACCTTGCTTCTAATCAACAAAACTTTGGTAACCAACATGGATATCTCAAGATGCTTCTAGAACAACTCATACGAGGAGGACATGATGACCGGAATATGATCATCTCATTTATGAATGATCTCCAATGAAAACGTTCACTGATGAACGACATATTATTGAGTATGCAAAGGGGTCAACGATATTTACAAGAAAAAATAAACCACTTTCAAGGTTGATTGGCTAACATGTAGAAACATGTACATTGTCTATTTCATCCTTCGCTTCCACTTGGTTTAGGACGAGATAATCTTGTTCGGTAACTACCACTGATAGTTAATGGCTTTTGTTTGTGTAATGATTCTGAAAGTTCTTTCGTTCTATTCTCGTTTCCGTTTTTGGACACTTAAGAAATTTTTCACAATTTGTAATGTTTTTTTGCTAATTATCTATTGGCCAATAAATCTGGTAAGAGTGTGACTAATAATATTTTGTCCAATTGTTCTCGATAATGTAATATTCTTTCATAAATGAAAACCTAATATTCACAAAACATTTATATGTTCGAAAAAATTAATGCATATTATGAGCTACATAAATGAACCACAAACATAAAGCCATAATTCACCATAATTATACAATTGGATGAACTTATTACTTGTTTGGTAGAAGAATTAGGCATGTGACTATGTACAGAGGTAAATTGATTTCTAAATTTGTTTTACCAATTATGGGATTTGAAAACCTAGCCATAAAACTTCTTAGTAAACTCCATGAAAATTAAAGCATGTAAAAATAAACATAGCATATGAGTGAAAAGCATGGAGTTCCAAACACAAATTTTAAATTGTAAGAAACAATTAAGGAATGATTAATATTATGCCAAGAAATCATTGTAATGACAACAAACAATGTAGAGATAGTTGGTATCCTGTTGTACTACTACGTGCGAAAAAATATAAATGCAAGAAAGAAGTCATCTAGAGAAGAACTACGGGAAAGAGTCAGTGTGAAAAGTATAAATGTATGGAACACATTGACGAGCCTCCCAAATAGGTATAAATTAAGGCTCACCTAACCATCCTTGGGCACATTTGACCTCTACCTTTGCACTTAATAATGTACTTTTCAACTTTAAGATGTTCTTAGGAGGGTTAAGAGATGATTTCCATATCTTATGTGCCTAATGCATTTATTGTGTAGGATATTGAGGGTATTTGATGCAGATCGTGTAGGAATCCAACAAGAGAAAAAATACGGAGCTTGTCCCCTACTGAAGGATAATCAAAACTCAACTAGGTCAAAGAAATCATAATCTCCATGTAGTTGTGAAGTCATCAGGGAAGAAAATCATACATTTTAGGGCTTTGAGAGGGTAGAAATCCTCTCTTAAAGGAGGATTCCCCTTACGAATATTTTTGTATAAACAAGGGGACTTAGTAGCCCATTACGAATTTGAAAATTTTAGGAGAAGATAATCAACAATAGAGGAATATTTTTGATTAATATTTTAGTTTTGTATATTTCATGTATGAGCACATTTGTTGACTAATCAACAACACTCTTTGGTTTCTAGTCTGGTTTTCCTTTAAGGGACCTTCCCCAAACCCTAATGCATTCAAAAGAGCAAGAACTGAGATGAATTAAGAGGATATATGCAATATGGATTGTGAAAGCATGAGAAACCATTGGAGTTGATGATAGCTGGGTTAATTAAAGAATGTGACCAATTCAAAACATAAACAAACCTCTTAAGCCTTGCAAAAGTAGAGGGGGACCCAAGAATTTCGTCATTGAGGCTAAAAAATTTGGGTTTTTTTTTGTAGCATCTACATCATGTAGTAATGGGAACAGTTAATCATCCACCCTTATTTTGCACCCGATATACCTGTAATCCGAACTTTAATAAGTGAAAACCACTAAAGATTAAAATGTAGTGTGCTGGAACATATGTGGTGGTACAAAACATTGTGGAAGAAATTTTCTATTCCAAATGCACATAGCAATTGGGAACTATGAATGCAAGGATTTTCAATTTCTACATCAATAAATTTTTTCAATGATCAAAGTTGTCGAACATTGTTTTGAAAACAACACATTGGATCATCGACAAAGAAGTTTTTCCATAGCTCCTTTCGATCCTAATATCAAATAAAATGACCCCTCGTCGATACAACCTTATATACAAGTAAACAAAACTATTGATGCCCCAAAATTTAATAAGCCAAAAAATGCTAATTAAATGATTAATACGTAGAGATGTGTGGGAGGGAGGTGTGAAAAAGAAGTGTGTAGAGGGGGAACATATTCAGAGCTAGAAAATATTCTAGAAAAAATTTTTGTTCCTTGCTCTAAACACCTATTCTCTCACACAACACTTCTTCCACATACATATTAAAAAGACACTTAATTTAATATTGGACAACAATTATTTAATCCACAAATGTGAGATCACAAATACACACAGTATTTTGGAACCATGAATACCAAGATTTATCACTTCTACTTTGATACAACTTTTAAATGATGAAATCATTCGAACATAGTTTTGAAAACTGTACATTGAATTATTGGAAAAGTAGTATTTCCATAGCTCCTTTGCATCTTGATATCAAATAAAAAATTACCACATCGACATAATCTGATATACATGTAAACCAAAATTTTCATACCCCAAACTTTAATAAGCCAAAACTGCTAATTAATTGATTAATACGTAGTGTTGAGAGGTATGTAGATCAATTGTGCAAACGATAAATGTATGTGGAAATACAAAGAATTGCGAATGAAAATTTCTATTCCTTGCTCCACACAACCATTCTCTCGCAAAACACTTCTTTCTAACACGCATTAAAAAGACGCTTCATTTAATATTAGATACTAAGTTTATGCTTAAATTTAAAATAATTTCATGTATGTAGAAGAAAGTTGCTTCTACACCCTTATTCTCCCAAACATACCCCCTCTTCAACACATCCTTCATTCCACACACATTCATGGCTCCATACACCTGTTCTCTCACACAATTAAATCTATAAAAGTTTAAAATAAAGAAAAGTTTAAAATGAAATAAGAGGTAAATGCTCTAGGAGTCCCTTTGTTATTGTTAGTGTCAATGTAAATGTTAGAGGACTCAGAAATGTGTCCTTTTCATACTTATCCTTCCATGCATCTACACACATTCCCCTCCACACAAATATTTTAATTAAATATATTAAATTTTTAACTTTACCATTGCTTGCATCTCTGCATTCTGCATAATGAAAGATTCCTCCACATATTTGTTCATATGCCCTCTTCTGCTACCCCACACTTACATAAGGGACCTGCGATGTCCCTCAATAATAAAATAAGAATTTTGAAACTCTTGAGGGTATCAACTTTAGTTATCAACCTGGCGTTCATAAAAAATTAAGAGGGGTCAACATTGTGTGTGTGGTAAGAAATATCTACTCCTTTGGTTGACCTAATGCAACTTAAGAGAGCCCACGTATCTATATAGGGTATAGGAGATTCTAAAAAAATAAGGAAAAGAAAATAGATATACCTTAGGTTATAGGAAAGTAAATAACATAAATGAACCCTACTCTATTTGTAGATAAGTAAATGACTAAAGGTAACCCTACTCTATTTGTAAAAAGAGAAATGAAAAAAATAAGGTTACTCTATTTTGAAGAAAAGTAAAGGACAAAAAATAAACATATGCTAACTAAAGGAAATGAGAGCAAATAATTTCTGGAAAGTTGGATCAAAATCAATTCTACTCTACAATGCATTTAAATCAACGTACAACTAAAAGAGGACATTCAAACAATAAACCCTAATTGCACAAAGGAGGGAATTTTTTGCTATAACTATTAGATTAAAGTTTCTAAGTGGTCTATGAACTTCTAAACTCCATCTCCAGGTTCGGATGTGAATTTTAATGTGCTAAGGAATGATAAACAGGCTCAGAGTGAAATAATGGAGGTGTTGTGGTGCACTATGTGTACTACTGCAAGATGCCCTTGTTTTGCTACATGAAACAACCAATTATAGTTTTATGTGTATGTGGTCTGATGGGTGAAGAAGGTAAAAAAAAGGTTGTATAATGGTATTAAAGGAGTCTTTTCCAAGCTTAGGTTCCTTTCATGGGCCAATCCACACAATAAATAGGCATATCTAAGGTCTCTTGAAGCTTGTCCAAATAGAAATAAACATGTTGACAAATTGTAGAAATGGGTTGTAGTGAGAGAAAATACGTGATCTAAGTGAGATAAGTGCACTACAAACAATACTAACTATTCCTAATAACAACTATCTAAATTAAGTATTACTTTCTAACTGAAATAAAAATGCATGAATCATTGAAAAACTATTAAATGGAGGAAAGAAAACAACATCAATGATGAGTTGAACTTTAAATCAAGAGTATCATTGCATGAAATAAATTATGTCTAAATTCATCAGAGAAAGATACATAAACAAACTTAGAGAGAAGCTCATTCACGAACCCTACAAAGGCAATATTTTGGAGATAAGATTTGCATAAATACATGACTAAATTAAATGCATTGAAATTAGAAATACAAGAAGGGGGATTGAGCACCTGGGTTAGGCACTAACATAAGGAGACTGAAGCCCCTTAAAGGAAAATCATATTGGAAACAAAAGAGTGCTTTTCCTTAATTAAAAAATATGCTATGTTATGCAACCAGCTCATAGAAAAGATAGATAAATGACTTAAAAATTATCCTCTCTAAGGGGAAACCTCCTTTACATTACATAAATAAACAATTCTTGGATGATAAAAATGACAATAGCTCCTTTGTATATATAGGAGTTTCATGGCTCACAATATAATCATAACCTACATAACAATAATAATTTAAGGGCATAACAATAACAACAGTGGGCTTCTTTGGTGCATAACAATAAAAATGAGGGGGCTACACTAAAAATAACAATAAGGGGGATACACTATTAATATAGGGACCTAATATGCCCATCTTCTTCGAAAAAGTGTTTTCCTCAATGCTTGAGTAGTTTTGGATGCTTCTATATAAAATTCTCATCCTCCCATGTTTAATCTTCAGCGACTAAGTTCTTTCACTTAATGAGATTCTCTACAATTGATCGCCTCAGTATATTTTAGGTTCTTGTTTCTGTGATTGCTTAAGGATCAAATATGATTTTTCCTTCTTCGTCAAGTTCTGGAAACATTGTTTGAACTATAAGCTTGTCACCTATAACCTTCTTAAAGCATGAAACATGTAAAATTGGGTGTACTCGGGAAGATGCTAGCAGCTCCAATTTGTATGCCATAATACCAATATTTTACAACACCTTCTAAGGACCGTAGTACTTGGGTGATAATTTGTTATCCTTCTAGCTTGTTTGAGAGACATTTTTTTTATGGTTGTAGCTGTAAGAATACCCATTCACCTACAACAAAACTTATTTCACTGTGATGTTGATCTACCTGTTGTTTCATTCGATTTTGTGCTAGAGCGAGGTTATCCTTTAAGAGTTGGAGAACTTGTTGTTGATGCTCGATGTGATATTCCACTACTTTAACCTCAGAATTTTCATTTAAATATGATGTGATGGATGGTGGATGATATCCATAAAGTTCCATAAATGTGGGCATTTTTGCTGCAGTATGGAAGAAATTGTTATACCACCATTTAGTTAGAGGTAACCACTTGACCCATTGTGTTTTTTTATCAGATACAAAGGAATTGAATTATGCTTCCAAACATTTGTTTACTATATCAGTTTTCTCATCATATTAAGGATGATAAGATGTGCTATGAGCTAATTGAGCACAAAGAAAAGAAAATATTTTCGTCTAAAAATCTCCAGTGAAAATGGGATCTCTGTCGCTTACTATAATGTTTGGGTTTCCATGAAGCTTTTGAATTGTTTCCATAAATGTAGTAGCAATTGTACTAGCTTTAAAAGGATGAGATAATGCACAAAAGTGTTCATACTTGGTAAGTCTATCAACTACCACCATGATTTCACTCCTTCCTTCGGACTTGGGTAAACCTGTGATAAAATCCATTGATGCATCCTCCCAATGCTGACTTCGAATGACTGAGGTTGTAACAAATCTAGGGTATTAATAGTCTCAACTTTATTTGGTTGGAAAACTAAACATTCTGCCACAAACTTCTGAATATCAGATTTAAGGCCATTCCGAAAAAATTCCTTCTTGACCCTATGGTAAGTTTTAAAAGATCCTGAGTGCCCTCCCTCCTGAAGGAGAGGTGTACAATTCCAAAATAATATTTTGTTTGATTTGGGAGTTCTTACAAAGATACAAATGATCTTTGTACCATAATGAATCATTTTTCCAACTAAATGTATCAGATGTATTGGGATCTTTTGACAACTTTTGAATGAGTGTCCACACCTTTCATCAGTCTTCCATTCATCCCTTGATTTGGTTATCCCTTCAGGTTGGATAATAGAAATGGAACAAAGCAATGCTTCCACATCCTCATCGTTTCTTGAGAGTGCATTTGCAACAACATTTTTCTTCCGTTTTTTGGAGATGATTTCAAATTCATAACCTAACATCTTTGTCACCCATTTTCATTGCTCTTATGAAGATAACGTTTGTTCCAAAAAGTATTTAAGACTATCATGATTTGTTTTTACCTTGAAGTGTCTTCCCATTAGGTAAGTTCGCCATTGCTTTATTTCATGTAGTATTGCCAACATTTCCTACTCATAAATAGGTTTGTGAAGATACCTTCCTTTGATTGGACAACTTTCAAAAGAAATGGGTCTTCCTTCTTGTAGTAAAAACAACCAATTCCATTTCCTCGGGCATCATACTCCACAATAAAGGTTTCTGTGATGTCTGGCGTAAATAAGATGGGTGCTTGGCACATTGCATCTTTAAGATGTTCAAAGGCCTTAGTTGCTTCTGGAGTCCAAGAAAATGCATCCTTCTTTATTAATGATGTCAGAAGTGTCACTATTCTCCCATAATTATTCACAAACTTGCGATAATACCCTATCAACCCGAGAAATCCTCGAAGATGCTTTATGGTTGTGGGGATTTTCCATTCCTTGATGGCTTTAATTTTGTTAGGGTCTACCCTAACACCCTCATGAGATACAATATGACCCAAATATTCAACCTCATGTACTCCAAAGAAACATTTGGAGTTTTTGCATATAATTGTTTCTCCTCCAATAGTTTGAGCACCTTGTCAACATGTTGAACATGATCCTTCCAAGATTTGTTTTATATTAGTATATCATCAAAAAATACTAACACAATTTTTCTAAAGAAGGGTTTGATAATGGAATTCATGAAACATTGAAATGTGGAAGTGCATTAGTAAGGCCAAAAGGCATGACCAAAAATTCATAATGAACCTCATGGTTTATGAATGCTTTTTTTCAAAATGTCTTCAATATTCATTTTAATTTGATGATATCCTGAAGAAGATCTAGCTTGGTGAAGCAAATTTCTCCATATAATTCATCCAACAATTCATCGATGACAAGAATGGGAAATTTATCTTTATTTGTGAGCTTATTGAGCTCCCTATAATCCACACACATATGATATGTTCCATCCTTATTGTCTACCAATACTACTGGAGCAAAGAAAGAACTTTGACTAGGTTGAATTACACCCACATCTAACATTTATGCGACCATATGTTCAATTTCACTCTTTTGGGCATAAGGATATTTGTAAGGCCTGATGTTTGGATGAACACTTCCTAGTATCAAATAGCATAATTATGATCACGAATAGGTGGGGGGCCTTTCGGAGTCTCAAACACCTTATAATGGATGTTGATGTACTTTTGGAGGTTTGGAGAAATAGATGATTTCAATCTTTGAACCTCTAGTGAGCATAGTTGTGAAATTACACCCCATTGTTCTTTCTTCAAAAGATTTTTCATGCCATTAGAGCTTACTATATTTCTTGGATTCCTTGCAATACCCTTTAAATAAATTTCCCTTCCTTCCAAAAAAAATTTCAAAAAAAGTTCTTGAAAATTGAAAGCTATCCTCCACAAAGGTTGTAACCATTGGACTCCTAGTACAACATTAACACCACCCATTGGAATGGAAATCATTGTAATATTCAATAAATATTCCCCCATTTTTAGCTTGATATTATGGCACTTTCCCAAGAAATTTATAGTTCCTCCATTTACAACCATCACTTGATACTCTGGTGCTAGATATAGGGAGCAATTGAATTCCTTGGCTATCCTAGAATGAATAAAATTATGGGTACTACCTCAATCAATCAACACTATTACCTATTTCTTTTTGATATATCTTTCTATATTGAGGGTTTGAGGAGTGGTAATTTTTTCCAATGAATTACAAGATATGGTTGGATTGATCTATTGTTTCTCAAGGGTTAGTTCATGGTTCATATCCTCCTCTTTTGATGTTTCCTATTGCTTTTATTCCTCCTCTTCACAATCTATGTAGAATAATTTCTTCTCAGCACACTTATAACCTTTAGAGTATTTTCTATCACAACTGTAACAAATCCCTTTTCCTCTTTTTTCTTCCAATTGTTGTGGTGTCAACCTTGTAGTTTGTGGAAGACTAGGAGCAATAACACTTCCACCTGTATATTTGTGAGTAGTAGACTTCCTTGTTGCCATAATTTTTCTTTCAACTTTTCTTGCAACCCTGAATGCCTTATCCAATGAATCAGGTTCCCAAAGGCGAACCTCATGTTGGATGCTATATTTTAAAGTCCCTATGAATGTATCCATCCTATGCCGCTATGGAATATAGGTTACCCTAATATTCAATTTTTGGAAGTATTCAATGTGCTTTGCCATTGAACCCTTTTGTTTGAGATTTATTAATTGGCTAAAGAAGGTGTTTCTCTTTGTATCTTCATAATGTGCTATCATTTCCTCCGCAAAAATTTACAAAGTGAAAAGTGGTTTAGGAGAGAAAATCCATCTATACCATATAAACTAATTTGGTTCTAAATATACATATGCAATATGTAACCTTTGTGAGGGTTGAACATCCTCTAGATCAAAATATTGCTTCATCTGTTGTATCCATGTTACTGGATCCATGCCATCAAATTTTTTCTTATCTATATTTGGAATGTGGTAATTCTTAATCCCCAAATTGGAGTCTCTAAAATTTTAATTTATATTCCTTTTATCCTCATCATGACTTTCATGGATTACCTTGTCACCACCAAGAAGCCTTTCTTGCGACAACTTTTTCAATGCTTCCAACTTGACAGTCATTGCATCCATGTCTCTTTAAAAAACTCCATGTTTCCTTTTATACCATCCATGTCCCATTTTAATTCATTGATTTCCCCTTTTAGTTCATCATTGGTTGCTCCTCGTAACACTGAAATTGGTTGCACTTGGTCCCGTAATTTTGATATATCATGCTACAATTCTTCCTCTTCATCCATCATAGTAGGGATTTCTGAGGCCTTAGTGGGTGTAGATTTTTTTTTTGAGAGGAATTTTAGAACAAAATACTGATATCTATGCTTCAGTATTCCCTTTGAATCACATCAAACTTATTTTTGAAACAAAAGTTATGCAAAATTAAAAAATACACATATTTTTCTTTCTTTTTAGGAGCTCGATATTGAAATTGTTGTATCTAAGAAATTTGGGATCTCCAAGGTCTGAAATTGTTTCCTATGGTAGCCCTGTACATGTTATTTCCAACCCCACAAGTCAAATCAAGATTGGATTCTTCAAGAAAGAGTTATTCTTCATCTCCCACAATGACCTAATTATAGAATCGTTCGGTAAAGAAAAATTGTACTACATTCCACGTGTTACTATTTCGACCTTTTGTAGTGAAAAAAATAAAAATGAAACTAGAGGTTGTGCGCATTTTAGTCATTTTTTACAAAATTCAAATCTGATGCTTAGAGTGAAAGTTATGATGATTTTTCCTAGGTCACTTATTAGAGATTGAATTTTTGAGTCTACAAAAACCCTAACATCCTCAATCATATTTCCGAAAATATAGAGAAAAAAGCTATGAATTTTTTACACGAAGTTCACCAAGATTTCAGCTCCACATGTTAGACCTTTCAGCTTCAAAAGCCTTGTAGAAAAAATGTTATAGAAAAAAATCCATGATAACATGTTTGGAGAAGAGTAACCCTAGAATCCAAAGCTCTAATACCAAATGTTATGCAACCAACTCACAGAAAAGATAGATCAACGACTTAAAAATTATCCTCTTCGATGGGAAAACCTACTTTACATTACATAAATGCACAATTCTTCAATGATGAAAATGAGAAGACCTCCTTTGTATATATAAGAGTCTAATGGGTCATAATATAATCAGATCCTACATAACAAAAATAATGTAAGGGAACAACAATAAAAATAGTGGGATTCTATGGGGCACGACAATGACAATATGGGGGATACATGGGCACAACAAGAAAAATAAGGGAGGTAGACTAGAAATAACAATAAGGGGGATAAACTAGTATTATAGTGACCTAACATGCTCATACATCAAACATGACAGAATTAAAATAACATAAATGAGATCATCTCTACTACTAACTATCTTCTCTAAGAGTTTTGAATCCCTATTGGGATTCTAATGCCCCTTATTTATATAAAAAATGGTAGAGGGGAAACCTTCTTGAAGAGAGGGCTACTTCCCTCCAAGAACCCTAGAAAGTAGGAATTGTTTCCTTGATCATCTAACATCTATGAGTAGGTGAGAATATCCTTGAGTCATCCAAGTTCTGATTAACCTTCAGTAGGGGAGAAGCCCCATATTTCTCTCTTGTTGGACTCCTGTGTGGTTTGAATCAAATATATTCAATATCCTACATGTTGGGTGTGGAGCCTAATTATCTTCCTGATTGTTTAGAGGATTTTTGTTTTAGATGTGTTGGATACTTGTTACTAACGGGGTCACAATGCCACCCATTTAATCATCAGTTTAGGGAAGCGCCCTCAAAGATAAAAATAGATGAAATAATTCTTTGTAAAATATTTTAATTTCATATTCAATCTAGTTTGTTCATTAGGAATGTTAGATGATGGTAGAAGTTATGTTGATTTAGAGTTTTTTTCCCTAGAAGGAAACCCATGGTTTATATGAAGTAATTGTATTGCGACTGTGTATGATTATTCTGAGGGAGAAAGAGAGAGGAGACAATGTGAGATGAAAGAGGAAATTACAATGAATCTGTTGTAGCTTGTATCTCTTTATTTTTCTAGATAATAAACAAAGGAAGGATTGGTTGTTTCTCCATGGACATAACCCAAATTGGGTGAACCACGTATATCTGTGTCTCTCTTGTTCTATGTGTTTATATGTTTATATTTCCATAATATTTGTGTATTTCATTGCTCCATTAATTAATTTCTAACAACTGGTATGAGAGCCGAAGAGTTCCTGGTTCGAGTGGGACCAACGGTAGGTTTAGGCTTGAGAAATTTAGTGACCAAAATTACCAGTGGTGGAAGATTCCATTGGAAGATTATCTATATTAGAAAGATGTGTACCCACCATCGAGAGGAAAATCAAATAAGTTGACAAGTATGACAGACGTAAAATGGGATATTCTCGACAAAAAGATGTTATGAACAATACAATTTTGTCTGGCAGCATCTGTGACATTCAACATGTCAAATGAAACGACAACAAAACATTTAATGACAGAATTTTCCAAACTATATGAAAAACCCTTGGCTTCAAATAATGTATTTCATATGAAGTGTCTATTTAATATGAATATGTTAGAAGGTGGATCTGTTACTGATCATTTAAATGAATTTAACACGGTTACCAATCAGTTAAGTTTTGTAGGGGTAAATTTTGATGATGAAGTGAGAGCTATATTATTTATGTGATCATTGCCAGAAAATTCGAATGGTTTAATTATGGCTATTAGTAACTCTGCCTTTGGATCTAGTACTTTAAATTTTAATGATGTTGTTGGTGTCATCCTTAGTGAGTAAATACGACGGAAAAGCTTTGGGGAGAGATCAGGTAATGATTTTACTGCAAAGACTAGGGGAAGAAAAATAGAAAGAGGGCAGAGCCTGGGAAATCACAATAAGTCAGGAAAAGGAAAATCCAAATCTATATGAAGGATAGTGTGCTACAAATGTGGGAAAAAAGGGCACTTGAATAAATACTGCAAATCTTGGAAGGAAAAATAAGGAGATGGACAACAAGAGAACAATCATGAAGCGAATGTGATAGGTGATGTGTTGCAAGATGCTTGGATTTTTTCATTAGAGAATATTATTGATGTCTGGGTGGTAGATTCATGGTCCTTATTCCATGCCACACCTAACAGAAAACACTTGCATGTCTATGTTCAAGGATATTTTTGACAAGATAGTCTCGGTGATGATAAAACTTGTAAAATCATTCGAATGGGTAAGGTTCTTATAAAGAAACAAAATGGAAACCAATTTACATTGAAGGAGATAAGGCATGTTCCAAATCTGAAGAGAAATATAATTTCAACATGGTTGTTAAGTGGTGAAGGTTGTGTATCTATATTCACAGAAAAAACCTCAAAGGTCACTAAAGGAGCCTTGGTAATAAAAAAACGAGAAAATGTTGGTACATTTTATTTATGCAATGTTATTTCTAATTCCATTAATTCTTTAACCTCCATAGGGGTAGATACGATAGTGTGGCATCGTAGGATTGGGAACATGAGTTAGAATGGGATGCGAATTCTTCACTTAAGAAATTTGTTGCCAAGTTTGTAGCATGTTGATTTGAATTTCTGTGAAAATTGTGTTTATGAAAAATATAAGAGTCATATTTATCAGAGTCAGGAAGGAAAAGAATAGAAAAAAGTTAGAGCTTATGCATACAGATGTATGGGGACCTTCTCAAGTATCATCTCTTGGTGGATCTCTCTATTATGTTACTTTTATTGATGATGCAACTAATAAAACATGTATTTATTGTATTCAAAATAAATCTAATGTATTTTATACTTTCAAGAAATGGAAAACTTTGGTTGAGAATGAGACAAGAGATAAGTTGAAGTGCCTCGGGTCAAACAATGGAGGTGAATAATATCACAAAGGGTTTGATAACTATTGTTCATAGCATCAAATTCGTAGAGAAAAGACAATTCCAAGAACACTAGAGAAAAATGGTGTGTCAAAAAAGATGAACAAGACAATCATGGAGCGCACAAGGTGCATGAGATTGCATGCAAGATTGCACTTACAATTTTGGGCAAATGTTGTAAATACTACTTTCTATCTAATAAAAAAAGGGCCTTCAAGTTCCTTGGATGGTGGTATTCCTAAGAGTGCATGGACAGATAAAAAGGTAAACTACTCATTTTTAAAGATTTTCAATTGTAAAGCCTTTGTCCATATTAATAAAGAAAATAGAACAAAGCTTGAGGAAAAATCAAAGAAATGTACCCTTTTTGGATATGGTTCTAATGATTTTGGTTATCATTTATATGATTATAAAAATCACAAAACCTTTAGGAGCAATGATGTTTTATTCAATGAAAATACCTTGTATATGGATTCACATGCAAGGAAAGAAACAGGAAAAGGAAAACAAAGAATACACAGTGCTTGATGAGATCATAGAAAAAATAAATGTGCTTGAAAATCATAATGATCATTAGCCACAACAATAATAATAACCACAATAGAAACATACACCTCAAACACCTGAAAGTGGTGTTAGAAGATCTACCAGAATATATATACCCCATGAACAATACTCTCCTTCATTATATTATGTATTGATGACTGATCCTGGTGAACCAGAAAAATATGAATAAGCAATGCAGGTAGAAACCAAGAAGAAGTGGGAGCAATCCATGGAAGAAGAGATGGACTCATTAATGCATAACCATACTTGGGACTTAGTCAAGTTTCCTTCAGGTAAAACAAAATTGCATAATAAATGGGTTTACAGGTTGAAGGAAGAAGACGGAGGTAAAAAGAGGTATAAGGATAGACTTGTGGTGAAGGGGTTTGCACAAAAGAAAGGTACAGGATATGACGAAATGTTTTCTCATGTTCTTAAAATGACTTTAATTAGAAGTATTTTAAGTCTAGTGGCAGTAAAATATTTGCATCTTGAGTAATAAGATGTAAAGCCAACCTCTATCCATGGGGATTTAGAGGAAGAAATATATATGCAGCGACAACAATGGTATGAGTTCAAATGGAAGGAAAAATTAGTGTGCAAATTGAAGAATAGATTGCATGTATTAAAACAGGTTCAAAGGTAGTGGTATCTAAAATTTGACAGATTTATTTCTAAACAAGTTTATTCTAGATATCACTCTAGGTGTTGTGTTTATCCTAAAAAGAAAAATGATGGAAAATAGATTATATTGTTATTGTATCTAGAGGGCATGCTTGTTCTAGGGTCTAACATGAAGGAAATAAATGTTCTCAAAGGAAAATTGGAAAATTCATTTGAAATGAATGATTTCGGTGTTGTAAAACAAATCATTGGTATGAGAATAACTAGAGACAAGAAAAATTGAAAATTAACATTGTCTCAGAGTGAGTACATTGAAAAGGTGTTGGAAATATCTAATATGAAGAATGAAAAACTAGTTAGCACACCTTTGGCTAGCCATTTAAAACTAAGTAAGGAGATGTGTCCCAAGACTCAAGAAGATATGGATTATATATGTAAAGTTCCATATGCATCAACGGTTGGAAGCTTAATGTACACAATGATTTTCACAAGGCCTGATACTACACATGTAGTGAGATTTGTAAGCATGTATATGAACAATACAAGAAAATGGCATTGGATGGAAATGGAGTGGATTCTCAAGTATTTGACAGGTACCACAAATCAAGCATTATTCTTTGGTGGTTCAAGCAATGCTCTGCAGGGATACGCTGATGCGGATATGGTAGGTGATAGAGATAATAGGAGGAGCACTATAGGGTATGTGTTTACTATAGGTGGAATAATTGTAATGTGACATTCAAAATTGCAAAACATTTATTGCACTTTCAACAACAGAAGCAAAGTATGTTGCTACTACAGAAGGTAGTAAATAAATGAATTGGTTACATAGGTTTATGGATGAATTGAGCAAGAAGAAGAATATGGGAAAGTTATACAGTGACAACCAAAGTGCCATTCATCTTTCAAATAACTCATCATTTCGTTCCAACATTAAACATATACATCTCAAGTACCATTCATACAGTCAGTGTTGGAAGATAGACAATTGAAGTTGGAAAATATATACACTAGCCATATTCCTACAGACATGTTAAAAAAAGTTTTAACCAGGGAGAAACTAAGATTCTACTCAGTTTCAATTGATCCTCAAGTATGATGGTGAAGATGACAAATAACCAGGTCCAAGTGGAATCATTGTCTAGCAAGTCAAGAAACTATGGAGTTTATATAATGAATATCTAATTGGGAGATTGTTGAGTCTGGAGCCTTTATATCTTCTTCGTTGTTCAGATTTTTTTTTTTAGCCATGTTTAATCACTGGGTCGAGGGTAGCACCTATGAAGCTAAAACTAGATGAAAATTTTCCTTGTGAAATATTGTAATTTTGTAGTCAATCTTGGTTGTTCATTAGATGAATGATTTGACGGTAAAAGTTATGTTAATTTATGTTTTTTCCCTAGAAGGCAACCCTCGGTTTATATGAGGGAATTGTATTATGACTGTCTATGATTATTCTGAGAAATAAAGAGAGAGGAGACAGTGTGAGATCGAAGAGGAAATTGTGGAGTATCCATTATAGGTTGTATCTCTTCATCTTGCTGGATAATAAAAAAGGAAGGACTAGATGATTCTCTATGGACGTTGCCCAAATTAGGTGAACCACGTATACCTATGTCTCTCTTGTTTTATGCATTTTTTGTTTGTGTTTCCACAATATTTTGTATATTTCATTGCTCTGTTAATTAATTTATAATACTACACAATAAATGCATTAGGAAAACAAGATATGTCAATCATCACTTAACCTTCCTAAGAAGATATTGATGTTAAAAGACACATTATTAAGTGTAGAAGAAAAGGTTAAATGTTCCTAGGAATGCTTATATTGGCCTTAAGTTATACCTATTTGGGAGGCCCATCAACTTGCAATATTGTTAGTTTTGGCATCAATAGGAAAAGAAATAAAAGTTTCAAGCATAACAGTGTGAGCGTCAATGTTAGAGCTCTCACCGACATAATGAACACTATCAAAATTAGTCTTTTTCTATTTTAAAATGGTTTTTTAGGCACTGAGAAATACCATAAATAAATCTCCCCCCCACTAGAGGAATTATGTCACATCAAGGTTCACTCAACCAATGGAAAATTAGAAACAATATCTCCATTTTTTTTTTATTTTTTTTTGAATTTATAGAAAAATAAAAATATTCATCATTTTCCAGAAACTTTGGTTAAAGTTACTAGAAAGTCACAAAAACTCAACAAACTAATTGAGAGCTGATCCGAATTGGGTCCTTAAACATTTCCATGACTGTTTCAAATTATGTCAGGCCTCAAAATCTCAAAAATGACCTTTGGACAATGGCAATTTGTGGCCAGCACAGAAGAAGGAGGACCCTCGGTGAAAGCATGCTGACCATTGGCCCATGGAGACCGCGCATGGAGACAAATTGGCAATTGGAAGCCGAGATCCAAAAACAGAGGAAGTTTCTGATGCACGATTAGCGCAAAGGCAGGACAAAACTCTTAGTGAAGGAAAGCCCCAAGCGCTTGGTCACGGGGAAAAGCATAAAACTTCATGGAAATTACCGAAACCATCAGAAGGCAAGTCCTGCACCCAAAACTGGCAGTATATCGCGGGCATGTTAAGCGGTAAGTGGGTTTGGTCGAGTTTGGCGCGATGCCACACACCGGGTGACATGCGTCCAGCGGATGTGACAGAAAACCACTTAAATCATGTGAGTAATGGTTGAGCAACTTACCCGCATGATATGGACAGAGACCGTAGGATCTTGAGGCCATAGATCAATGGCGGAGAAGGAATCTGATGGATGACCAAATTCGACAAGGAAATAGGCTGAGGAAAATAAGATTTGAGATCCGGCATGACAAATGAGTTGGCAGAGGGAACAGTTTCACGGGTGATCTTGGAGCAACGGAAATAATCACCGTTCAAAGAGAACTGACAGTTAGTTCGCAAGGAAATAGGTGGCCACCTTTCTATGAAGCGTTGCAGTGATGATGACACAGAGCAGGGGAATTCCAGCGGACAGAGGTAGGAGATCCAGAGAGCCAGGAAGCAGAAATGAACAGTCAGGGAGCAGATTGGCTTTAAGCCATGAAGAGACAAAGAAAGTAGGGAGGAGAACAAGTAGTAAAAGAGAGCAAAGAGAGAGAGAAGAAAAAAATTGTAGAGAACAGAGAAGCCGAGCTGACCTGCAGAGCAAAGGCAACATCGAAAAACAGAGACAGAGAGAGTCCGAGAGTCTGTGAACTCTAGAGAAGGCTTGAGAGGTTAGAACAACTCCTCTATGTATGACTGTCAGGTATTGAGTACCAAATTGGACTCATAGCACTTAGACCCATTGAGGTCGAGATTCAGTAAGGGGAGTCTGTGTACTCTAGAGAGTTGGGGAATCTAGGTATAGTCCCACTGATCATTATCTATTAAGTGAGGCTCAAATTGAGCTCCTTATTGTAAATTCTCTGCTTTAAGACACAATAGAAAGGCCACCACTGAAGGCTAGACCAGGAGACATAGCCCAGGAGGATTGGGTGAACTCCTTATTAAAATTGTTGTGTTTATGTGTTTTCTTATTGTGCTCTCTTACTGTTTCATTGTTTGTGTATCTCGAAATCTTATTGATCCATTGCATAAGATAACATAAGCACACCCTAGCACTTGAGTCTGTAATACCTTCATTAATTAATTGAGATCATTCACGAGTGATTTTTAGATCAAGTGGTATCAGAGCTTGTAGGTTGTTTGAGGTTAGATAACCTTGTGCTAGATTTTTTTGTTGAATGCTAAGTAGATCAAAGCTTAAATTAGGAGAAGTTGAGTTGATCGAAACTAACTCGGAAATTGGAAGAGTTTGTCCTAAGAAGAAAATGTCAGAAGAAAGTCCCTTGGGACTAGACCCCCAATTCATAGATAGTTTCCTGGACATGAGGTCCATGGTAGAGGAAATGTACAGAGAGTTTAAGAAAGGTAAAGATGAAGATTCATCACACTCCAAAGAAAAGGGAGAAGAAGAATCTCTCCTCCATGACCACTCTAAACACAAAGGGAGAGAAGAAAGTTTTCTCACACCTCCTAATAGCCCTAAAAGTAGAAAGAAGACATCTTTGATTAAATTAGATGTCAAATTTCATTTGCCAATATATAATGGACAGTTGAATGTAGAGAAGCTGGATAATTGGATTAGACAAATTGATGTTTATTGTAGAGTGTAGAGTATCAACTCAGATAATAATATTCAACTGGCCAGCCTACGCCTCGGGGACACTACCTCGGTATGGTGGTAAGGCAACGCACAAGCTGATGTGAAGAAACATGGTAAGATTCTTTCTTTCTGGAGTGAATTTGTTTTTGAAATAAAAAATCAGTTCTATCCACTAGCTTACATGCAGCAAACCATGATGAGCTGGTAAACTCTTCACCAATTGAAAAGGCAAAGTGTACAAGGTTACATCCAAGAATTTAGGAAAAGAGCTTTGATTCTAGAAATTTCATTAGACTCACTTGAGACTCTGTTGAAGTACATAGGTGGTCTACATAGCTACATGAGGCACATTATCCTCATGTTTAATCCCACTAGTATAGATGAGGTATCTGTTTAAGATACACATCTAGAACCTAAACGAAAGAATGGGAACCCAGAAGTTGGAGGATCATCCAAGCCCATTTGAAGCAAGAATAAGGAGAAAAGAAAACAGAAATAGAAAGAGAGGAAGGCCAACACTCCATAGAAAAGCAAGTCTTCATGCACTCACTATAAGAAGGATGGGCATGATGATGAGGACTATTGGATTATGCATTCGAAGCTAAGACCTAAGAATTTTGAGGGCAAGAAGAAGAAGAATGTTGTAGCTATTCACAAAGATTTTGGGTCGGACTCAGGAGATGAAACAACCATTGCAGCCACACGTATAAAAGGTTGTCTACTTTAGAGAATGCAGAAATCAAGAAGCAGGTGTAGGAGTTGATCGAGAAGGGGTTCATCAGACCTAACACATCACCATGTGGGTCTCCAATCGTTTTTGTGAGAAAGAAAGATGGCTTGTGGAGAATGTGCATTGATTACCAAGCACTGATTAAGATAACGATAAAAGATCATTATCCCCTTCCTCGCATAGATGTCCTATTAGATCAATTGGAAAAAGCTATTTATTTTTCCAAGTTAGACTTGCATAGTGGATATCATCAGGTCAGAGTTGCAAAGCAAGATGCATGGAAGACTGCTTTCAAAACAAAGCAGGGATTGTGTGAGTGGTTGGTTATTCCTTTTCGCTTAACTAATGCTCCCACTACTTTCATGAGAATAATGAATGACATACTTAGACCTTTTCTTGATGATTTTGTTATTGTATACCTGGATGACATTCTTATATTTAGCAAAACATGAGACGAACATTTAAAGCATGTTAAGTAGGCACTAGATGTTTTGAAAAGAGAAAAACTTTATGTTAAACTCTCAAAAGGAGAATTTGGTAAAACATCTTTGAATTATTTGGGTCATATAGTAGGGGGTGGTGAATTGAAGATAGATCCCTTTAAGGTGGCAGTCATTGTAAACTGGCTTAAACCAAAATCGGCTACAGAAGTTAGAAGCTTCTTAGGAGCAACACAATATTGGAGAAAGTTCATTTCTAACTTTTCCTTAATTGCAGCTCCCTTACATGCTTTAACAGGATTGAACAAGGTGTTTTAGTGGGGAGGCAAACAACAAAAAACATTTGACAACTTGAAAGAAAAGATTAGTAGAACACCAGTACTAGCACTACCTGATCTTCAAAGACCATTTGAGATTGAAACAGATGCCAATGACTATGCCATGGGAGCAGTGTTGATACAGCACGGTAAATCCATATGTTATCATTCTGAGACATTTAATTATGCAGTAGTTAAATATCCAACATATGATAAAGAATTGTATGCATTAGTACAGAGTGTGAAAAAGTGGAAACATTACTTAATGGGAAAAGAGACAGTTATACATACTGATCATCAACCACTTCAATATCTACACTCCCAAACTAAGTTGTAGCAATCAAGACACTATACATGGATGGGTTTTCTACAACAGTTTCATTTAGTCATCAGATATAAAAAGGGCATCCACAATAAAGTTGCAGACATGTTATCTAGACCAATTATAAATGCATCTACTATGCTTAACCATAACTTAGTATCGCATGAGAGCTACATTGAAAAATATGCTCAAGATATAGATTTCAAAGATGTATATGCAACTTTAATCCAAGGCAAGTGAGTAGAAGAATTGGATTATCACATTAAGGACCAACTCTTGTATCATTTTGAGAAGCTATGCATTCCACAAACTGAAAAGAGTAAAGATAATTCAAGAAGCACACACTTCTCTAATATTAGGTCACTTTGGGGTAAATAAAAAAATTGCATACATGCAAAGATTTTTTTATTGGCCAAAAATGAATTAGATAGTTTCTAGATATCTAAGAGGGTGTACGATGTGTGCTAAAAGCAAACCCAGTAATAGAAAACTAGGCTTGTACACTCCACTTCCAGTTCCTTGTCATCCTTGGGAAAGTGTTTCCATGGACTTTGTTGGAGGACTGCCTAAATCTAGGAAAGGTCGTGACTATTTATATGTTGTTGTGGATAGGTTCAGCAAAATGTGTATTTTGATACCTTGTAATAAGCAAATTACAGCGGAACAAACTACAAAGTCATTCTTTCAGCATGTATGGGTTCATTTTGGATTTCCCACTTCCATTGTATCTGATCGAGACACCTGATTTGTTGGGATGTTTTGGTCTAGTCTATGGGAATTGATGGACACCAAACTAAAGAAAAGCATAGCCTTTCATCCACAAACAGATCGCCAGATAGAAGTGGTCAATAGGACAGTGATCCAGTTACTCAGAGGCTATTGCAGCAAGCATCCCAAACTTTGGGATGGAAATTTGTGTTATGTGCAACATGCTTACAACCGAGCAAAACATTGTTCTACACAGAGATCGCCTTTTGAGACTTGTTTTGGTTTCACACCAAGGTCTCCCTTGGATTTTGTCTTTGGTAAAGACATAGCAGTTGACGAACACAGTGATGTGGACAAGGGAACCAAATTCATTGAACAAATCCAAGAGATTCACTAGGTAGTATAGGAACAGTTAGAAAAGCACCAAGCCAAATACAAGGCAAGGCATGACAAGCATCAAATGGAGCATAGTTTCCAAGTTGGTGATCAAATCTGGCTGTATATCAACAAAGACAGAATGTAAGGTGAAGGTAAAAATCTAAAGCTAATAAGGTATGGACCTTTCAAGATACTTGAGAAAATTGGTGAGAATGCTTTTTGCCTTCATTTACCAGCTTACATGCACATCTACTCAGTGATTAATGCAAACAGATTGAGACTATTTGAGCCTTCATTAATTGAAGATCCTGAAGAGAAGAGTCAATTGCCTTTTATTGATGATCTGTTACCTAAATATCTCAATGAATTGTAGGAAGATACAGTTTTGGACAGGAAGGTGAGGACGACATGCAGTGGAGATGTTGAGTACCTCAGGATTAGACTCAAGGGTTCAAAGCCAAGCAGCGCAAAATGGATAGAGATTGAACAAGTGAGACAGCTATACCCTCACTTAATCGATAATTGGAAACCAACATTTGGTGGTCCAAAAGCTTTTTTCAGTGGGAATGCCGTGATCCAAATTGGATCCTTAAACATTTCCATGACTGTTTCAAATTATATTAGGCCTCAAAATCTTATGAATGATGAGTTTATCAAAAATGACCTCTAGACAATGGCAATTTGTGGCTAGCATGGAACAATGAGGACCCTCAATCAAAGCGTCCTGACCGTTGGCCCATGGAGACCACGCATGGATGCAAATTGGAAATTGGAAGCCCAGATCTAAAAAGAGAGGCAGTTTCTGATACGCGATTAGCACATTAGCGCAAAGAGCTAAGTGTGTATCATAGGACAAAACTCTGAATGAAGGAAAGCCCCAAGTGCTTGGTCACATGGAAAAGCATAGAACCACACGGAAACCGATGAAACCATAAGAAGGCGGGTCCTGCACCCAAAACTGGCAAGATATCACGTGCACATCGAGCGGTAAGCGGGTTTGGTCGAGTTCTGCGCGATGCCACATACCGGGTGACACGCGTCCAATAGATGTGAGAGAAAACCACTTGCATCGCGTGAGTAACACTCGAGCAACTTACTCGCACAATACAGATGGAGACCATAGGATCTGGAGGCCCCAGATCAACGACGGAGAAGCAATCGATGGATGACCGGATTCGACAGGGAAATAGGCTGAGGCGAATAAGATTTGAGATCCTGCATGACCGATGAGTTGGCAAAGGGAACAATTTCATGGGCGATCTTGGAGCAATGGAAATAACCATTGTTCAAAGAGAACTGACACTCAGTTTGCAAGGAAACAAGTGGCCACCTCTCTGTGAAGCATTATAGTGATGATGACACAGAGCAGGGTAATTCCAGCGGACAGAGGTAGGAGATCTAGAGAGCCGAGAAGCAGAAACGAACAGTCAGGGAGTAGATTGGCTTTAAGCCATGAACAGACAGAGAAAGCAGGGAGGAGTAGAAGTAGTAAAAGAGAGCAAAGAGAGAGAGAAGCAAAAAATTGCAGAGAACAGAGAAGCCAAGCTAACCTGCAGAGCAAAAGTAGCATCGACAGAATGAGACAGAGAGAGAGTCTGAGAGTCTATGAACTCCAGAAAAGGCTTGAGAGGTTTGAGCAACTCCTCTGTGTATACATGTCGGGTATTGAGTACCAAATTGGACTCATGTTACTAAGACCAGTTGAGGTCATGATTCAGTAAGGGGAGTCTATGTACTCTAGAGACTTGGGGAGTCCAAGTACAGTCCTACTGATCATTATCTGTTAAGTGAGGCTCAAATTGAGCTCCTTATTGTAAATTATTTGCTTTAAGACACAATAGAAAGGCCACCATTGAAGGCTAGACCAAGAGATGTAGCCCAGAAGGATTGGGTGAACTCCTTATTAAATTTATTGTGTTTATGTGTTTGTTTACTGTGTTCTCTTACTGTTTCAGTGTCTATGTATTTCACAATCTTATCGATCTATTACATAAGATAACATAGGCACACCCCAACACTTGGGTCTGTAATAGCTTCATTAATTAAGGTATTAAGGTATTTCAGATCAAGGTATATTAGATTCTCAAGTATCTTGGATTCTCATTAATTAACTGAGGTCATTCACGAATGATTTTCAGATCAAGGTATTTTGGATTCTCAAGTATCTTGAACGATCTCAATTAATTAATGAAGGTATTACAGACTCAAGTGCTGGGGTGTGCCTATGTTATCTTATGTAACAGATCGATAAGATTGTGAAATACACAGACACTGAAATAGTAAGAGAACACAGTAAGCAAACACATAAACACAACAAATTTAATAAGGAGTTCACCCAATCCTCTTGGGCTATGTCTCTTGGTCCAGCCTTCAGTGGTGGCCTTTCTATTGTGTCTTAAAGTAGAGAATTTACAATAAGGAGCTCAATTTGAGCCTCACTTAATAGATAATGCTCAGTAGGATTGTACTTGGATTCCCCAAGTCTCTAGAGTACACAGACTCCCCTTACTGAATCTCAACCTCAACTGGTCTCAATGGTATGAGTCCAATTTGGTACTCAATACCTGACAAGTATACACAGAGGAGTTGCTCAAACCTCTCAAGCCTTCTCTGGAGTTCACAGACTCTCAGACTCTCTCTCTATCTCTGTTTGTCGATGTTGCCTGTGCTCTATAGGTCAGCTTGGCTTCTCTGTTCTCTACAATTTTTTGCTCCTCTCTCTCTTTCCTCTTTTTTACTGCTTCTTCTCCTCTTTCGCTTTCTCTATCTGTACATGGCTTAAAGCCAATCTACTCCCTAACTATTCGTTTCTGCTTCCTAGCTCTTTGGATCTCCCACCTCTGTCCACTGGAATTCCCCTACTCTGCATCATCATCACTGTAACGCTTCACAGAGAGGTGGCCACCTATTTCCTTGTGAACTAAGTGTTAGTTCCCTTTGAACGGTTGTTATTTCCATTGCTCCAAGATCACCCACGAAACTGTTCCCTCTGCCAATTCATCGGTCATGCCATATCTCAAATCTTATTCGCCTCAACCTATTTCCCTCGAATCAGGTCATCCATCGGATTGCTTCTTCATCATTGATCTGGGGCCTCCAGATCCTACGATCTCTATCCATATCATGTAGCTAAGTTGCTCGACCGTTACTCACGCAATGTAAGTGGTTTTCTCTCACATCCACTGGACGCGTGTCACCCGGTGTGTGGCATCATGTTGAACTCAGCCAAACATACTTATTGCTCGATGTGGATGCGATATCCTGTCGGTTTTGGTTACAGGGCCCGCCTTTCGACAGTTTCGGTGATTTCCATGTAGTTCTATGCTTTTCCCCGTGACCAAGCGCTCGTGGCTTTCCTTCACTGAGAGTTTTGTCTTGTGATACGCGATTAACACTTTGTGCTAATTGCGTATCAGAAATTGACTTTGTTTTTGGATTTGGGGTTCTGATTACCAATTTGCATCCATCCGCGGTCTCCATGGACCAACAGTCAATGCGCTTTGACCGAGGGTCCTCATTATTTCATGCTAGCCAAAAATTTCCATTGTCCAGAGGTCATTTATGATAATCTTGTCATTCATAAGATTTTGAGCCTTGACATAATTTGAAATAGTCATGGAAATGTTTAAGGATCCAATTCGGATCACGGCCTTCCCACTAAAAAAAGCTTTTGGACCACTAAAAGTTGGTTTTCAAGCATCGACTAAGTGAGGGTATAGTTATCTCACTTTTCCAATCTCTATCCATTTTACGCTTCTTGGCTTTGAACCCTTGAGTCCAATCCTGAGGTACTCAACATATCCATTGCGTGTTGTCCTCACCTTCTTATCTAGAACTGTATCTTCCTGCAATTCATTGAGATATTTTGGTAACAAATCATCAATAGAAGGCAATTGACTCTACTCTTCGGGATCTTCAATTAATGAAGGTTCAAATAATCTCAAGCTGTCCTCATTAACGACTGAGTAGATGTGCATGTAAGCTGGTAAATCAAGGCGAAAAGCATTCTCACCAATTTTCTCAAGTATCTTGAAAGGTCCATACCTTATTGGCTTTAGCTTATTACCTTCACCTTGCATTGTGTCTTTGCTAATATACAGCTAGACTTGATCACCAACCTGGAGACTGTGCTCCATCCGATGCTTGTCATGCCTTGCCTTGTATTTGGCTTAGCTATTTTCCAGTTGTTCCTATACTGTCTGGTGAATCTCTTGGATTTGCTCAATGAATTTGGTTGCTTTGTCCACATCACTATGTCCATCAACTGCTATGTCTTTACCAAAGACAAAATCCAAGGGAGACCTTGGTGTGAAACCAAAACAGGTCTAAAAAGGAGATCTCTATGTAGAAGAATGTTTTTCTCAGTTGTAAGCATGCTACACATAACACAAATGTTCATCCCAAAGTTTGGGATGCTTGCTACAATAGCCTCTGAGCAACTGGATCACTGTTCTGTTGACCACTTCTATCTGGCCATCTGTTTGTGGATGAAAGGTTGTGCTTTACTTTAGTTTGGTGTCCATCAGTTCCCACAGACTCGACCAAAACTTTCCAACAAATCTGGTGTCTCGATCAGATACAATGGAAGTGGGAAATCCAAAATGAACCCATACATGCTGAAAGAACAACTTTGCAGTTTGTTCAACTATAATTTGCTTATTACAAGGTATCAAAATACACATTTTGTTGAACCTATCCACAACAACATATAAATAGTCATGACCTTTCCTATATTTAGGTAGTCCTCCAACAAAGTCCATGGAAACACTTTCCCAAGCATAAGAAGGAACTGGCAGTGGAGTGTACAAGCCTAGTTTTCTATTGGTGGGCTTGCTTTTAGCACACATTGTACACCCTCTTAAATATCTAGAAACTGTCTCATTCATTTTTTGCCAATAACAAAACCTTTGCAGCTGTGCAACCATTTTACTTACCCAAAGTGACCTAATATTAGAGAAGTGTGTGCTTCTCGAATTATCTTTACTCTTTCAGTTTGCAGAATGCATAGCTTCCCACAATGATACAAGAGTTGGTCCTTAATGTGATAATCCAATTCTTCTACTTGTTTGCCTTGACTTAAAGTTTCATATACATCTTTGAAATCTATATCTTGAGCATATTGTTCAATGTAGCTCTCATGCGATACTGAGTTATGCTTAAGTATAGTAGATGCATTTATAATTGGTCTATATAACATGTTTGCAACTTTATTGTGTATGCCCTTTTTATATCTGATGACTAAATGAAATTGTTGTAGAAAACCCATTGATCTATAGTGTATTGATTGCTACAACTTAGTTTGGGAGCGTAGATATTGAAGTGGTTGATGATCAGTATGTATAACTGTCTCCTTGCCCATTAAGTAATGTTTCCACTTTTTCACACTCTGTACTAATGCAGACAATTATTTATCATATGTGGGATAGTTAACTACTGCAGAATTAAATGTCTCAGAATGATAACATATGGGTTTACTGTGCTGTATCAACACTGTTCCCATGGCATAGTCACTAGCATCCATTTGGATCTCAAATGGTCTTTGAAGATCAGGTAGTGCTAGTACTGGTGATGTACTAGTCTTTTCTTTCAAGGTGTCGAAGGCTTTATGCTGTTTTCCTCCCCACTAAAACACCTTGTTGAATCTCGTTAAAGCATGTAAGGCGCGTTCTATAGTCCCTGGCAAGGTGGAGACTAATAATATAGATAAAAAATTGTTAGCAAATCACCGTTTCAAAAAATACCTTCAAAATTACATTATATTTATATAGACCTTAATTCATTGATTCTTAATTCACTGAATAAAAAACCGATCTCTAAAAAAAATAAAAGTTGGATTAGTGTGACCAAAAATCCAATATGTCGAGCTAGCTTTTACTTATATTATTTTTAACAATCCTTTTTTAATTTTAAGAAAGTATTGAGTTAATTAGATTGTTGGAATTTTCATAATTTTGAAAAAAAAAAATGAATTAGTATCTTGTGAGGCAATTGTTTTTCCTTTTCCTTTTCCTTTTTATGCTAAACATTATGATTATGAATTAAAAAGTTGAAATGTTTTTTTTTTGTTCTAGTTTGATTAAATTAGTGGTTGAATAAGGGATTATTAATTGAAGTAGTTTTTAGATGTATTGAGAAACTAAGCTTACCAAAGTAATGTTCCCTATACCAAAGTGCATCAGATTAGCTACTTAGCTATAACAAAGCCATTTTGCGGGGTCTAAAAACAATTGTAAACAAAATTATTTGAGAGAGGATGATCATAATATAGACTAAGAAGATGTAGACACATAATTCTCAATGGGAACAAAAACATTTGGCGTGTTGGGGCCTAGACCAAGGCGAAGAGCCACACTTACTTCAATCAGTGCTAGTTGAGCATCTAGGTTCTTGAGGATAAGTTGAACATCACATAAAACCAAAAGGATATCATCCTTGGCATTATTCACGCTATCAAGTTGCATAAAAAAACTTCATATGCTAGAATAAATAAATCATGTAAAGATATTGATTTTGGCAGCCATGGGTGTGCCTTGAGTTAGGTACCTTGTGCTTGAGTATTGTGATCACTTTTCAGTGTGTAAATAGGATTGATTACTAACAAATTCATTCTTTGATGCATTTAATTATTCCTAAATATCATGGGGTGTCTATTGATGGTAGTGTTCAGTCTCTATGTCATCTTGCATGTGTGCCCAAGAGCCACCAAGAGAGCAGTTGCCCCCACTACCTCAGCTGCACCTAGCTCATTGGTGAGTCATTGTTATTTCTATTGAGAGGGAGAGAAGTACATGTAGAAAAAAAAGTATAATAGAACTATAGGGAGAGAGAAGAGCTTGAGGAAGTGAGTGGAGAGTAAAAAAATATTGAAGAACCTCTAACTTGCGACCTCAAAGCTAGTCATGCCACTCAACAAATGGAAGGTGAGAATAATGAGAACTTTTACGGAAACCTATAGGGAAATACACTGGGAGAAGTTGAAGAAATAGAATAAGTAGGGATTAAGGATGTTTTCAGAAGGTGATATGTCATTAAAACCATAACAAAAGACTAGCCCCATAGGTGATAGGAGCATGTGAGAAATCTAGCCTCAATATGCCCCTATTTAGAGGAGGGAGTATTCAAATGCACCATCGTATATGTAGAAATTGGGTGTAATAACATCAAGATATCACTATTTAATATGCTTATGAGGATTTGCAGGTACATCAACCTCATCCATTGCCCAAGGAAAACTTGGGAAGTTGCTTTTAGCATGCTTCCCATTCCTATTCACTCAATGTCTAAAAAACAACCTACTTTTTTAAAACGACAATAAATTTTAGCAAATTTATAAATTTTAACTCCATTGTTTTCGGGAAAAATAATAAAATAATAATAATAATTTTAAAAACTTTTTAATAACAAATTTGAGATTTAAAAAAGTTAATAAAATTAATAATAATAAAAACCTAAGTTTTTAAAATTTTTTATTTTTCTTCTATTATTTAGAATTAAATTTAAATTAGAATTAAAAAACTTAAAAGTATATATTAGTTAAATTTTTTATATATATTCTAATTCTGATTTTTGTTTATATTTTGATATATATCAGTGAAACCTAAGTTCTAATTTCATCTGCTACAATCATGATAATATTATATGGTAGAATTCCCATTAAAAATGATTAAAAAGGAAGAAACATGTAGAATAGTTAATTTTCACCCACTAAAAAAAACGTGTTGCAGCTTGAGAAGTGGAAGACTACATCAAATTCTTTTAAAGGCTTTCTATAACTTATAATTATAAGTTTTAGAGTTTTTGGTGGGAATTTAGTTAATACTTTTCGTTTAATATATATGTGTGTATGTATGGGACATTTAGATAGTGAAAAGTTCAGAAATTAAAATAATTTTTTTAAAGATTCTTCGGGGAAAATCACAGAGAAACTTTTGTCAAAAAGTTTCACCGAAGAATCTTCAAAAAATTGATATGGATCACAGAAGTCTCAATTCAATAATTAAAATAACTTGTAATTTCATCAAATTCTTATCAAATTTTAAGTAAATTAGACTAGAAAATATATAGAAGAAACCTAGCATATAACAAATAGGACTACAGCATTTTTAAATGTAACATGACTTTTCATCATTTCTCCATGTAGCATTTTTGTGTGGAAACATTAATTTTGTTAGAGTTGTCTTTTCCAACACCTCATTTCCCTATGAGCTAAGTATGATGAATTGTAAGCTCACATAGGGATTTGCATCTGCCAAATTGTCGTAGTTATCCTTATCTGACTTATCTGACACTGAGATTCCTCCATTACTATATAATGGAATAATTATATGTACTTTTACATAATAAATATAAATAACAAAATACTCTTTCATGTTACCAGAATGGGCATTTCCTGCACTGTTGAATATCCTAAATGTTTTTGTGTCTATCAGTATGCCCAATATGAAGCCCATGCGAATTGTTGCATGATCTCCGAAAAAGACCATCTATATTGAAGTAGCTTTAGTTTTGGGTGATGACATCAATCTTTTGGTCGTGCAGCGCCACCGCTCTGAATCTGGAGAGAAAGTTCGTAACAACGGACTCGGGCAACCACACACGCAATTTTTGGATCTGCAGCATCAACCATATGAAGCCAGTGATCTCCACCATTCATTTGTGGGCTCTCCCTCTTATTCCCTACTGAGCTGCTATCAATGTCTAGCCTGTGAAAGGCACTGTTGTTGCCATGTGTCTGAAGCGTTCTAGACTTGTGTAGTTACAACCTCTCTGATTCTCGTCTCGAACAATCTGGATCTACCTAACAAAGGGGGTTGGAAAACCAGGCTGACGCAGAGCAAATTCTACCCTTGGTGTAGCCATTGATGTTTGAGGATGATTTCACTAATGCGTCACCATTAATCTTCATTTAGGGGCTATATCTCTTTGCCTCTCGTTCGCCTGGTGAGATCATTCCCAAAAAATCATCGAAAAGATGTTGAGATTCACCTTCCATTTCAACCATCACCATAGGCAACAACCTATTTCTTCTTTCTTCTCATTAACCACCCATCACATTTACTGGCAGCCTCAACAACCCATCATGAAACGCATGAAAAGCTATTAAAAAATGGGGGAAGCGTATTACTAAAGGTAAAAGGATATTTAAATTCGGAAAAAAAATATTGGCAATCCGAGAGCTTCATTGCTATAAATAACATAGTTTAATGTTGGGTCAAGTATTAAAAAAGAGAAGTCAAAATGTTATGAAAAAGGCGTGGTGTTTTTAGCCCTTTTACTTTTTACTTAAAAGTAACTTTTGGCAAAGGTTTTTGGGTACACATTTTCCAAGGATTTTTTTTAAAGGGTATTAAGAGAAATTGTATATGATGATCTTTGAAGATTGACCATATGTACATTTATTGATATATTTCATCTCTTTATGGTCGGTGTTTATGAAATGTTTAGTTATGCAAAACCAGGCTGATTGGCTTTAATTGTGTTTGGATGGAAGGCATAAAGCTATTGTTAAGGTCATCATTACTCTTCTTTTATAGTAATGTTTTCTTCTGTGGCATATGGAATTAAATTTACTAACTTGGTTTTTTCAATATGGCTAAAATATTGCAGGAGCTTCGTGAGAAGAATGCGGTAGATGGAATTCGTAAAGAGGGTATTCAATTACAGCCACTCTTAACCCTATTGCAAGAATAGATGGAATTCATAAAGAGGGTCTTCAATTACAGCCACTCTTAACTCTATTGCAAGAAAAGAATGCAACTCTTATGAATATGTTGCAAACATAAGTAGCTGAGAAAATCAACAAGGTTGAACATTTGGAATAAAGCATGGAAAAATATTTTCAAATGCTTTCAGATGAATTCCAAGAGATGATTTATCTCCTTGATGACTTGCAAGAGGAAGCTGAGTGTTTTTCTCACTCGAAAACAAAGAAATTCAAGAAGCAGTTGGGAGAGAAAAATAATCAACACATTATGGAGATTGATTGCTTAAAAGGAACAATTTTGGAGAAATATCATTTTTTGAAATAAGATTATTATCCCTTGTCTAAACAACTAATTGAGAAGAATGAGGCCATTCAAAAGTTGCGAGAGTCTAAGTAGGGAATTGAATTGGATGTCAGTCATCTTCAGAAATTTGAGATGGAGATAGTTATTGTTAAGGTGTCAAGCTCTCCTTCTTCCAAACATGATGACATTGATTGCCAAAAGGCTGATGCAGATGATCATGAATCATCACATGTTATTATTTCACCTAGTTTTGAAAAGCATACTATTGGTATTGGATCCCGATTACTGAGAAAAATGGGAAATACCAAAGGAGTACATCGGAAGAATGGGAAATGGATTGTTACTCCTATTAAAAATGTAATGCATATATCAAGAACAAGTCTTGGATATGATCTTGTTGTTGCCTCATCACCTACATCCAACTTTGAGGTGCTTGAAGAAAATTCTGCTATTCATTTCAGTAGATAGATGTATGACATGGATGAAAATGTCATTCTAAATGAAAGTATTGTTGCACTCAAGTCTAAGTGTGTAGAGGCAAAAATTAAGTTATCTACACATCCTCATCAGAAGAAATTACCCAAGAATCAACATTATTGGTCAACTAGTAGTTTGGTATATAGGTCGTTATAGAAGAGACGTGAAAGAATGAATTATGGACCAATGCCAACCATGAGGATCAATAGATGGTCATGGCATTATTTAAACCAGTTCTTGAATACTTCATATCGTCATGTTGCGTCAATTGTTCATTATTGATTGCAATTGTTCCCTCAATTATGTTTTAGCTGGGGGGGAATGTATTTTCTCACAATGGAGACTATTGATTCTCGCTCCTTCTGCAATTGTGTTTTAGGGGGTCAAGTTATATGGTGACATAAGTCATCATTTCTTTATTGGTAGTTTTCATTGTGTGATGATGACGATGTTCATACAACTTGAGGAGTGTTGTCGTACAACATTTTCTATACTTACAAACCTCATTGTTTGTTTGTTGGTTGATGGTGTTGCTTCTATTTGAAGCCTTTGTCCTAGTTATTTACCAATTGTTAGTGTGAAATTTCTTGGAAGGTGTACCAAAAACACTTCACTTAAATCACTAGGTGAGACATGACACTAACAACAATTTGTGTTTTCTTATGCTTAAGATGTATGATAAAACTTGCAAAACCTACAACAAAAATAACATATACGATCTAAAGTGACAAACAACAATATATATTACAATGCAATAACCCAAATGGAAAGACTTTAATATGAACAAATCTTTTATTGATAACACTTGGTGAAGGAGATCTACAAAAAGGATCTACACATCCCCCTTCGTGTGATGGGTCCTTTGATGTCCTTGATGCTTCACTAATTGGTTCTCTCTCTCAATGTGTGAAAAACCCAGAACAATGTGGAGAACTCAAATCGGAGCTCAAATGAAAAGATACAATAAGGGTGACGATGATAATGATAATGCTGAATAATGAATGGAAAACACCTCTATTTATAACAAAGTATTTATTTAACCTCGAAAATGGAGAATAATAAAATAATATTGACCAAATCAAGATGTAACCATTAGAAATACTTAATTATATTTTTTGAAGAGGGAAAATATATTTAAAATGGTAAAATATATTTATTTAGAAATAATTAACAAAAAAATGATTTATTAATTATTTCGCAAGGATAAAAAAATGATGTGAAATTGAAATAACTATTAAATAGTGATTTAATAATTATTTCGATAATGGAAATAAGGAAGAATAAATAAATAGTGATTTATTTAATTACCCCTATGGGATTTACTCAAATGAGAAAAAGAATAATTATCAAACAATGATTTAATAACTATTCCTAGAGAAAATTAAATAAATAATGATTTATTCAATTATTCTCATGGGGATTTTTAGTTTTAATCAGAAAATAACTTAATAAAAATGGTTTACTAAATTATTTCTCAAGGTTTAATAAAAATGGTTTACTAAATTAACACTACATGGTGTATTTCAATCCACCTAGTTAGAAATCGTGAGGCGATCATTTTTTGGTGATAATAGATGACCCCCCAATATATGGCTGTTAGGAGAAAATCGTATGACCGAAATATGTTGTAGGTTACACTCCCATGAGACACCAAATGGGAGTTAAAGAGAGAGAGAGAGAGAGAGAGAGGGAGAGATAGTTGAAGCAATGCAAGGACAAACAAAAATGGAGGGTGTTAGCACTCGAATCTGCCTCAGGCTGAAGGAAGGCAAGGTTCAAGGCAACATCAAACCAAGCTCAGCCTTGTATCTAGCCCTACGAGGACAGGAGAGGGCTCTCTCCGGGTCTATCTCGATAAAATGATCAATAAAGTCCTAGATGACTTAAAATGGGAATTGATTTAGGCTAGTAAAATGAATTTGAATGAGGGATATTTGATTTAATGACTAAGTTGCTGGGCTGCATGGGACAAAGACAGCGTGAGCAGAGATTTAACCAAAGGCATAGGATATTTCATAAGGAGAGATAAGCATGAGGTTTTAGCAATCAAATTGAATTTAAATGGGATGAAAACACTATTTAAGAAAGCTGAAAAGGGCATTAATTATGAATCCTTTTCAGGTAAAAGAAACACATAAAGACTGAACACTTCCTCAAGGTAGAGAAATGACTGAATTCTACCTTTCTCACTTGAAAGTATTCAGCTGGAAACAATCATGAATGGACTGCAAAACAACACATGATACATTGAAACAGAGAGAAAAACACATTGCCAAAACCCATATCGCAAGGATCTTATAAATCAGAGCCGCACCATTTAATTATTTCTCTGTCAAAACTGTACAGTGATAGTGCTGGGTTTTTTCTTCCCACACTTTTTCTCAGAACTCAGGACCATTTACACACAATTTTCATACAATAAATAGACTCAGGAATGAGAAAACAGACCGATTGGGAGTACGGAGCTGGAAAACCAATCGGAGAAGATAGGAAAAGAGTTGTCCATCTGTGCTAGGGATAGAGCAGCGTTACATTATTCCTTTGAAAATCTCTGATGACCAATGGAGAGGTGGCATCTGTAGATGTAAATACTTTTGATTTGTAACTGCAGTTAAAAAATAGACCGTTGGTTCATGTTTCTCTGCTATGACAAGAGTTTTTGTTTTAAATGTAGCCATTTCAATCTGTGACTGTTCGCTTTTCATTTACCTGGGCCTTTTGAATAAAACTAATTTTTTAATAAAAATAGCCTTTAAACTAAAATTCCGCCTTGAATAAAGGGAACCGCCATTTTCAGCAGTAATATAGCCTGCTATGCCAGATGTAAGAGCATATATAACAACGAGAGGGATGCTTGCATGTCTACTTGCTGAATGAGAGTAACATCTGGCAGAGTCCTTGGACAATCCGCTGCGATCTGCTATTTCTCAGCTTCAGTGCGCTCGGCATTTGTCATTTGAATGAAAACCGACCTTTTAATCAATGGGCGTTTGAATGAAGACTTTGCAAAAAATCCCTCGGTGACATGAATTTGATTGCCATAAGAATGCCGACATTCCACCTGTAATAGACATGAGAATCAACTAGGTGTAACTCCCCACTGCTTGCTACGATAAATGTAACAGCTGAACTCCTAACCCATTGGCTTGGATGACAAAGTAGAGGAGTAGCCCGCTAAACTGCATCAAGAAATAATCCTTTCCTAAGTGATTTTTCTTTTGAAAGAAATGCCAAACATTTCAATGCATTGACAATGATTTCTTCTACATGTTCATTGAGAGCCTGCTCAATATAAGGCAGCAGATACTTCTCCACCGTTTCCCACAATCATAGCACTCTATTGCCTATAAATTATGTTACCGTCCTCATCCCAATCATCTGAATCTCCCTCTGAGGGTGGCGCTATCTTTAACTGTGATGGTCTACACAAATTACTAATCAATGCCATGACCTGGGAGTTAAAAGGAGCATCACCCAATATTTTGTTTTCAACTTGCATAGGCAACTTGTCAAAATGTTTGCCAATATAAAAAATTTCAAATTTTATTTGGATGTCATTTAACGTCTCCTCAATTAGAGGCCAAGGGTGGTCAGAATTGAAAATTCCACGGTTATCGAACATAATAAGTATGGAGGTGTTTGGAGGACAATTAGATGGATGGAACAGGTTCCCTTTTCCAAGAGTGAGAAGGTTGTCTAAATCCAATAAAAATTTCTTTTGCATATTTATCGCCTCAACTTCTGACAAAACCTGCCCTGTATGAACTGTAAAAGGCGATAATTGATCACCTTCTCTTTGAATTTCTGCCCATCTCTTCAGCAACAATGGGCTTCTTTGAATATACAAATGTTGTAATTTGTTTATCTTTATCAGGTGGTCCATACATTTCCCTTCCAACATGGGGCAATCATGTAGATGCAATGTTTCCAAAGAGGGGAGGCAATAGAAATTTTCGGGGAGGTTTTCCAAGCACTTACAACCACACAAGTATAGTTGTTGCAATGCGACGAGGCAACCAAAATCTTCAGGGAGCTTCTTTAAACAACGACAGTTATTCAGGTACAAAATTCGCAATGATGAGAGGAAAGGGAAGTCATTACATAATTCTCCAAGCTTTTCACAATCTGCTAAGTTCAAGTCCTCCAAAAATAGTAGAAGACGGAAACCTTCGGGGAGCTTCTCCAAACTCCTACATCCTTCTAAGTTCAGCACTCTTCTTCAACATTAACTTCATTCTCTCTGATGCCACTAGTCACAAGAGAGACAAGATCCAACCGATTGTTTGCACCAATAGTTGTACCTCTTAATCTTAGATGGATTCTGAGCACAGTAGGTCGTAAACCTGGGTACAAAATGGCTACCTCAACCTAATCCTTTATCATTGTGTAGTGACTGCCAAAGACAGACTCAACTTTTGATGCCCATTCATGCATAGCTTTTGCAACATTCTTCACCTTCTGAGATGAGTTCTTGTACAAGAATTTACCACTGGGGAAAAAACGCACATAGCGATACTAGCATACCTTAAGATCTACTATAACTCTTCAGTTAAAATATTTTTTTCCATGGAACTTGAACATCTGATGATTTCATTTTTTCATTTGTGATAATGATTACATCTGTCTTTTCTGGCAACTGTAATTCCAATGATCTTCCAATCAATAGCAAATGCACTGGATTGGTGGTTTTCCATTCTGCAATTCCGGCACGAATATAGCTGTTTCGACTAACATGCAGTCCATCAAAACGAAACCTAGGACGATGAAGCCACATTTTACACTAAGAGCCTCCAAAATCAGTTTTCAGAATCTTATAATTTCTTCTAGTCCAGAAATCTGCCAGGTATTAATGCATGCATTGTGCCAAGGACAAGGGGTCCGAAGGGCATAGCACCATTTTCGACATACACATGCTGCCCTTCCTAAATTTTAAGGTGTCATACATGCAAAAACCTCAAAAATCAGCTCATCGGGTAAAATATGGTGTATTAGAGCTGGGCCAGAAGCAGGCTTATTGCTCAAGCTTCCAAAAGCAGGAACTGGTCGAACTCTTGTTCCATACAAACTTAACCATGGCCGATGTGTATCCAAGTACTCTAGAGGTTTAGGTGGACCAGCAAGACCTCTTTCCACAGGTATTAAAAAGGCCATTTATGCAACCAAAGAGAGAAATGTGTGTCATTCAAGGCCGCCTCCTCTTGTGTCGTTTAATTTTAGCCACTCCCAGATTCCAGTGTGGGCAACATATTTGGGGACTGTTACATCCCCTATTGAAAGAGAATTGTTTGCATTGCCAGCAATGCCAAAATGCACAACTCCAACTATATTAAACGGATCAGACATCATCTGAGTCGTTACATCTGCATTCCACATTCCTCCACCGCATCTTACATAGATCACCTTTTTGCCATAGATTGTTCCAATGCGAAATCTGCGACCAAAAAAGTTGAGCAATGGGTATTTGGGATGACACCTTAGAACTTTGTGGCTATGAGAGCTTCTTCTTCTGGTGGATACACAGTGACCAAATAAATCTATGGTCCTTCTTTAGTGATCTCACCGGCTATTTCTGAGTGCCTTCTTGTTCCAAGGAAGAGCTGTAGCCGTCTCATATGTTAACACCGCCACCATTACCATAACTATAACATGAAGAGTCGCTGCCTCGAATTCCATACTGTCCATAGTGGATTTTGAAACTGAGTTGACATTTTTGACATTATAAATCCTCCTCTTCTTTCCAAACGAACCCAACAAGCAATCAAAATATAGGAGGCAAAATTTGAGTGAGAAGTGGTAAAAAAAAATTGTTTCAGGCCTCTGCGCCGTGCACCAGCCCAACGCGCCTTGCCTGGTGAGTACGTCGCGCCAGTGTTATTTTCACACTGTGGAGGAGCGCCCCATGTGCCGCGCTTTCTTCCTATGCACTGCACAGACTCATAAACACAGTCTTGGTCTGAAAAAAAACCAGTTTTGCCCTCTCTCCATGAAACTTCGACATGAAACCGAAAGAAATGCCTAGAAGCTTGGAGCATTCATTCTGTCAAAATCGATGAATGGAATTCATGGAGCCCTTATAATTTTCTACACAGCAATGTCTTCTCATGATTGTGAAAATTTCATTTCCCAATCATGGAATATATATATTTAAAATGGGCTTACTCCAAGGTGCACTACTCTAATGTGCTGACTGAGATTTGATTTTTCAGTAAAATTTTGAAAATAGTTGTTCGAGTGGCACTTTTTCCTCTCACCACAGGTTGGTTTACTTGAATGTGCATGTACCTTTCGATCTGTTTCCTCAATGGTTGACTTCCAGAAACTTTCACAACAAACATGGCCGTAATTCTGTTGCATATGTTCTCTCAAAACCTTTGCATTTATAAAGTGCTTCAAATAGCCAAGCTCAGCAAACAACATTGTCTTGATTTCTTTGGAGTGAATGATGAGTCCCGTTTATTTGTTGTAGGGTTGCTGAAGCTGCTGAAGACAATAAGTTGACCAAGGCCTATATTTGAAATTCTTCATGACGGAAAAATTTAAAAATACACTTATGCTAACCATTGATTTGACGATTCCCTCTTCAAAACAGAGTTTTGAAGAGGACCCAACCTGGAGTATTATAGATGATGGTAATCTTGAAATGAAAACTTATTGATCCTCCCTCTGGCCTGCTGGCATTATTTCACACTTCTGGAGACAAAACCCTGGACTCAAGAATTAAAATGACTCTTTTTTACCAAAATGGCATTTGATGACTGCAAATGACGAGAAATGAACATTGGTGAAATTGACTATGACAGAGGACTGACAAGACTGAGTCTAACATTGGCTCCAATTGGGATGGCAGCTACTGTTCCATGGAGGTGCCAAGAACTGCAGATCTTTGGGTGAGCAGACAGCGGCTTCGTCCATTGGCTATGGAGTCATTATTTCGACAACCAACACAGACTTTGACGCCTTTATTGACTGAAAATGGACTCAAACCGACTCAATTGTGAAACTAAAATGACTTAAAAACTAAATCAGCAAACTGTACTAAAAAATACTAAGACCTGAACTTAAAACTTAAAGCTGGGTGGCAGTACATGGCCACCTGTGTTTCTTACAAGTCAATATACGATCAAACTATATCAAAATGCCAACGTAACCAATCAAGCAGATGCCTTCTTGATTGATCCTCCTGATCAAATCTCCTGGTCAACAGCAGATACTTGTAACTGGGCATCCAAAAAGCTAATTGACCCTGATCTCCTTCATCACCGAATATTGCAATAAACACCTTCACTGCTGAATGCATTAGATTTTCCATTGGATCATGAAGAACATGAAGATTTTCCTCCTGCGGAAGAAACAAGATGTCCTTCGCTTCAAATTCTGATCTTCCTTCATCATGTGCTTCAGTAAAACTATGATCCTGGGCTTCAAAAAACTCTGAACAGGTAGATGAGCAGATATCTTCTTGGAAAAACATTTCAACACATGAAACATATGAAGAGGAATCTGAATGGAAATCCTAAATGTTTTGATATTCTGTGGTGTGAATGTATTGAATGAAGGTCTGATCTTGTTTTTCATACACTGACTGGATTACCTCCTCATGAAGGTTGTATTCAAATGAACTGAGAACATTTGGATCCAAAACTTTGTCTTCTTCATCCGAGATGATTTCAACAGCAGAGTTCTCTTTCATAGGATTCCGTACTAGGCATTCTTGGTCATCACAGTCTGAATCTGGAACTGAAATAGCTGTCCTGACATTATCACATTCTGAAATTAGAACTGAACTTACTTGCATGCCGTCTTCTTCTATTGACAGATCTGAACCGACACTTTTTCTTTCATCAACTTCAGCCATATGGAACTCTTCAACCTGCTGATCTATTTCATATAATTCATGTTGACTGTGAAGATGCAGAATTCTTTCATCTTCCACCGTACTACAATCTTGATCATGCTGCAAATTTTCATGATCGTCTTTACGCTGCTGAAATGGATTTTCATACAGGGCTTCCATGATCTCATCATCCATGAAATTATCATCTTCATAATATTTTTCAAGGCTTTCAATAAAAGTAGAAGCATGTTTGCAACAGTGATGAACTAGATTTAATGATGGATAAGATTCTTTATACTTCTCAAAGAATATTGAATGAAAATCCTTTAGACAATAAATAGAAGCAGGTGGCAAACTTTCATACGAAGATCAGGCTTCGTCTTCCAGAGTAGCCATAAACATTTTCATCAAATAGTCTTAAGGAAAATCGATCTTTAATTTATGCACGTGAATGTGAAATTTCACCAGATGAAGAGCAGCATCATTACCTTCCACATTTCTGAACACAGGCAAATTCTTTGACCAATCTACCTTGGGAATTTTATTTGGAAACCTGGGATGTGATCTCGGCTCATGGGAGCGTATCTTCTTGCAATCCGATCCATCTTAAGAGATCTCAAAGCTACTGATCCCTCTGCAGTGGAGTCACCATGAAGGATTGATTGCATGGATTCTTCAGTGAATGGAGTCGCCAGGTGAATGGTTTCAACCATCTTATGTCTGATCGTTGTTCACCATCAACAATCAACAATCTTCAAGGAAACCATTTTCGGTCCCCAGTATGGTCGCCACTATTTTAGCGCTCAAATCTGCCTCACGCTGAAGGAAGGCGAGGTTCAAGGCAACATAAAACCAAGCTCAACCTCGTAGCTAGCCCTACGAGGACAGGAGAGGGCTCTCTCCGGGTCTATCTCGATAAAATGATCAATCGAGTCCGAGATGACTTAAAATGGGAATTGATTTCTAGGCTAGTAAAATGAATTTGAATGAGGGATATTTGATTTAATGACTAAGTTGCTGGGTTGCATGGGACAAAGACAGCATGAGCAGAGATTTGACCAAAGGCACAGGATATTTCATAAGGTGAGATAAGCATGAGGTTTTAGCAATCGAATTGAAATTAAATGGGGTGAAAAGACCGTTTAAGAAAGCTGAAAAGGGCATTAATGTATGAATCCTTTCCAGGCAGAAGAAACACATAAAGACTAAACACTTCCTCAAGGCAGAGCAACGACTGAATTCTACCTTTCTCACTTGAAAGTATTCAGCTAGAAACAATCATGAATGGACTGCAAAACAACACATGATACATATGAAACAGAGAGAAAAACACATTACCAAAACCCATACCGCAAGGATCTTATAACTCAGAGCTGAACCATTAATTATTTCTCTGTCAAAACTGTACTGTGATAGTACTGGGTTTTTTCTTCCCACACTTTTTCTCAGAACTCGGGACCATTTACACATAATTTTCATACAATAAATAGACTCAGGAATGAGAAAACAGATCGATTGGGAGTAGGGAGCTAGAAAACTAATCGAAGAAGATAGGAAAAGAGTTGTCCATCTGTGCTAGGGACAGAGCAGCGTTACATTATTCCTTTGAAAATCTCTAATGACCAATGGAGAGGTGGCATCTGTAGATGTAAATCCTTTTGATTTGTAACTGCAGTTAAAAAATATACCGTCAGTTCCTGTTTCTCTGCTATGACAAGTGTTTTTGTTTTAAATGTAAGTGTTTCAATCTGTGACTGTTCGCTTTTCATTTACCTGGGCCTTTTGAATAAAACTATTTTTCTAATAAAAATAGCCTTTAAACTAAAATTACGCCTTGAATAAAGGGAACCGCCATTTCCAGAAGCAATATAGCCTGTTATGCCAGAAGTAAGAGCATGCATAACAATGAGAGGGATGCTTGCATGTCTACTTGCTGAACAAGAGTAACATCTGGCACAGTCCTTGGACAATCCACGGCGATCTGCTATTTCTCTGCTTCATTGTGCTCGGCATTTGTCATTTGAATGAAAACCAACCTTTCAATAAATTTGCCTTTGAATGAAGACTTTGCCAAAAATCCATCGGTAACATGAATTTGATTTCCATTAGAATGCCGACATTCCACCTGTAATAGACATGAGAATCAAGTGGGTGTAACTCCCCACTGCTTGCTGCAATAAATGTAACAGCTAAACTCCTAACCCATTGGCTTGGATGACAAATTAGAGGAGCAGCCCGCAAAACTGCATCAAGAAACAATCCTTTCCTGAGTGATCTTTCTTTTGAAAGAAATGAAAAACATTTCAATGCATTGACAATGATTTCTTCTACATGTTCGTTGAGAAACTGCTCAATATAAGGCAGCAGATACTTCTCCACCGTTTCCCACAATCATAGCACTCCATTGCCTATAAATTATGTTATTGTCCTCGTCCCAATCATCTGAATCTCCCTTTGAGGGTGGCGCTATCTTTAACTATGATTGTCTACGCAAATTACTAATCAATGCCATGACCTCCGAGTTAAAAGGAGCATAACCCAATATTTTGTTTTCAACTTGCATAGGCAACTTGTCAAAATGTTTGCCAATATAAACAATTTCAAATTTTATTTGGATGTCATTTAATATCTCCTCAATTAGAGGCCAAGGGTGGTTAGAATTGAAAATTGCACGGTTATCGAACATAATAAGTATGGAGATGTTTGGAGGACAATTAGATAGATGGAATGGGTTCCCTTTTCCAGGAGTGAGAAGGCGGTCTAAATCCGATAAAAATTTCTTTTGCATATTGGTGGCCTCCTCTTCTGACAAAGCCTGCCTTGTATGAACTGTAACAGGCCATAATTGATTGCCTTCTCTTTGAATTTCTGCCCATCTCTTCAGCAAAAATGGGCTTCTTTGAATATAAAAATGTTGTAATTTGTTTATATTTATCAGGTGGTCCATACATTTCCCTTCCAACATGGGGAAATCATGTAGATGCAATGTTTCCAAAGAGGGGAGGCAATAGAAATTTTCAGGGAGGTTTTCCAAGCACTTACAGCCACACAAGTATAGTTGTTGCAATGCGACGAGGTGATCAAAATCTTCAGGGAGATTCTTTAAACAACGACAGTTATTCAGGTAAAAAATTCGCAATGATGAGAGGCAAGGGAAGTCATTACATAATTCTCCAAGCTTTTCACAATCTGCTAAGTTCAAGTCCTCCAAAAACAGTAGAAGACGGAAACCTTTGGGGAGCTTCTCCAAACTCCTACATCCTTCTAAGTTCAGCACTCTTCTTCAACATTAACTTCATTATCTCCGATGCCACTAGTCACAAGAGAGACAAGATCCAACCGATTGTTTGCACCAATAGTTGTACCTCTTAATCTTAGACGGATTCTCAGGACAGTAGGTCGTAAACCTGGGTACAAAATGGCTGCCTCAACCTAATCCTTTATCATTGTGTAGCGACAGCCAAAGACAGACTCATCTTTTGATTCCCATCCATGCATAGCTTTTGCAACATCCTTCACCTTCTGAGATGAGTTCTTGTACAAGAATTTACCACTGGGGAAAAAACGCACATAGCGATACTAACATACCTTAAGATCTACTATAACTCTTCAGTTAAAAGATTTTCTGCCATGGAACTTGAACACCTGATGATTTCATTTTTTCATTTGTGATACTGATTACGTCTGTTTTTTCTGGCAGCTGTAATTCCAATGATCTTGCAATCAATAACAAATGCACTGGATTGGTGGTTTTCCATTCTACAATTCCGGAACGAATATAGGTGTTTCGACTAACATACAGTCCATCAAAACGAAGCCTAGGACGATGAAGCCACATTTTACGCCAAGAGCCTCCAAATTCATTTTTCAGAATCTGATAATTTCTTCTAGTCCAGAAAGCTGCCAGGTATTAATGCATGCATTGCGCCAAAGACAAGGGTTCCGAAGGGTATAGTGCCATTTTCAACATACACATGCTGCCCTTCCTAGAGTGTAAGGTGTCATACATGCAAAAACCTCAAAAAGTAGCTCATCGAGTAAAATCCGGTGTATTAGAGCTAGGTCAGAAGCAGGCTTATTGCTCAAGCTTCCAAAAGCAGGAACTGGTCGAACTCTTATTCCATACAAACTTAACCATGGCCGATGTGTATCCAACTACTGCAGAGGTTTAGGTGGAAAAGCATGACCTGTTTCCACAGGTATTAAAAAGGCCATTTCTGCAACCAAAGAGAGAAATGTGTGTCATTAAATGTCACCTCCTCTTGTGTCGTTTAATTTTAGCGACTCCCAGATTCTGGTGTGGGCAACATATTTGGGGACTGTTACATCCCCTATTGAAAGAGAATTGTTTGCATTGCCAGTAATGCCAAAATGCACAACTCCAACTATATTAAACAAATTAGACATCATCTGAGTCATTACATATGCATTCCACATTCCTCCACCGCATCTTACATAGATCACCTTTTTGCCATAGATTGTTCCAATGTGAAATCTGCAACCAGAAAAGTTGAGCAAGTGGTATTTGGGATGACACTTCAGAACTTTGTGGCCATGAAGGTAGCTTCTTCTAGTGGATACACAGTGACCAAAAAATCTATGGTCCTTCTTTATTGATCTCACCGGCTATTTCTGAGTGCCTTCTTGTTCCAGGGAAGAGCTGTAGCTGTCTCATGTTAACGCCGCCACCATTACCATAACTGTAACATGAAGAGTCACTGCCTTGAATTCCATACTGTCCATAGTGGATTTTGAAAATGAGTTGACATTTTTGACATTATAAATCCTCCTCTTCTTTCCAAATGAACCCAACAACCAATAAAAACATAGGAGGCGAAATTTGAGTGAGAAGTGTTAAAAAAAATTGTTTCAGGCCTGTGCGCCGCGCACCAACCCAACGCACCGCGCCTGGTGAGTACGTCGCGCCAGTGTTAATTTCATACTGCGGAGGAAAGCCCCATGCATCGTGCAACCCATGTGTGTCGCGCTTTCTTCCTATGCACCGTGCAGACTCATAAACACAGTATTGGTATGAAAAATCACCAGTTTTTCCCTCTCTCCATGAAACTTCGACATGAAACCAAAAGCAATGCCTAGAAGCTTGGAGCATTCATTATGTCAAAACGGATGAATGGAATTCATGGAGCCCTTATAATTTTCTACACAGCAATGTCTTCTCATGATTGTGCAAATTTCATTTCACAATCATGAAATATATATATTTAAAATGGTCTTAATCCAAGGTGCACTACTCTAATGTGCTGACTGAGATTTGATTTTTCAGTAAAATTTTTCAAACAGTTGTTCGAGTGGCACCTTTTCCTCTCACCACAGGTTGGTTTACATGAATGCGTATATACCTTTCGATCTGTTTCCTCAATGGTTGACTTCCATAAAATTTCACAACAAACATGGCCGTAATTCTGTTGCATATGTTCTCTCAAAACCTTGACATTTGTAAAGTGCTTCAAACAGCCAAGCTCAGCAAACAACATTGTCTTGATTTCTTTGGAGTGAATGATGAGTCTCGTTTATTTGTTGCAGGGTTGCTGAAGCTACTGAAGATAATAAGGTGACCAAGGCCTGTATTTGAAATTCTTCATGATGGAAAACTTTAAAAATACAATTATGCTAACCATTGATTTGACGATTCCCTCTTCAAAACAGAGTTTTGAAGAGGAATAAACCTGGAGTATTATTGATGATGGCAATCTTAAAATGAAAACTTATTGATCCTCCCTCTGGCCTGCTGGCACTATTTCACACTTCTGGAGACAAAACCCTGGACTCAAGAATTAAAATGACTCTTTTTGACAAAAATGGCATTTGATAACTGCAAATGACGAGAAATGAACCTTTGTGAATTTGACTCTGACAGAGGACTGACAAGACTGATTCTAACAGTGGCTCCAATTAGGATGGAAGCTACCACTCCGTGGAGGTGCCAAGAACTGCAGACCTTTGGGTGAGTAGATAGTGCCTTCGTCCATTGGCTATGGAGTCATTATTTCGACAACCAACACAGACTTTGACGCCTTTATTGACTGAAACTGGACTCAAATCGACTCAATTGTGAAACTGAAATGACTTAAAAACTGACTCGACAAACTGTACTAAAAAATACCAAGACCTGAACTTAAAACTTAAAGCTAGGTGGCAGTACATGGCCACCCGTGTTTCTTACAAGGCAATATACGATCAAACTATATCAAAATGCCATCGTAACCAATCAAGTAGATGCCTTCTTGATTGATCCTCCTGATCAGGTCTCCTAGTCAACAACAGATACTTGTAACTGGGCATCCAAAAAGCTAATTGACCCTGATCTCCTTCATCACCGAATATTGCAATAAACACCTTCACCTCTAGCTGCAATAGATTTTCCATTGGATCATGAAAAACATGAAGATTTTCCTCCTGCTGAAGAAACAAGGTGTCCTTTGCTTCAAATTCTGATCTTCCTTCATCATGTGCTTCAGTAAAACTATGCTCCTGGGCTTTAGAAAACTCTGAACAGGTAGATGAGCAGATATTTTCTTGGAAAAACATTTCAACACATGAAACATATGAAGAGGAATCTGAATGGAAATCCTGAATGTTTTGATCTTCTGTGGTGTGAATGTATTGAATGAAGGTCTGATCTTGTTTTTCATACACTGACTGGATTACCTCCTCATGAAGGCTGTATTCTAATGAACTAAGAAAATTTGGATCCAAAACTTTGTCTTCTTCATCTCAGATGATTTCAGCAGCAGAGTTCTCTTTCATAGGATTCTGTACTAGGCATTCTTGGTCATCACAGTCTGAATCTGGAACTAAAATATCTGTCTTGACATTATCACATTCTGAAATTAGAACTGAACTTACTTGCATGTCGTCTTCTTCTATTAACAGATCTGAACCGACACTTTTTCTTTCATCAACTTCAGCCATATGGAACTCTTCAACCTGCTGATCTATTTCACATAATTCATGTTGACTGTGAAGATGCAAATTCTTTCATCTTCCACCATACTACAATCTTGATCATGCTGCAAATTTTCATGATCGTCTTTACGCTGCTGAAAGGGATTTTCATACAGGGCTTCCATGATCTCATCATCCATGAAATTATTATCTTCATAATATTTTTCAAGGCTTTCAATAAAAGTAGAAGCATGTTTGCAACAATGATGAACTAGATTTAATGATGGATAAGATTCTTTATACTTCTCAAAGAATATTGAATGAAAATCCTTTAGACAATAAATGGAAGCAGGTGGCAATCTTTCATACCAAGATCGGGCTTCATCTTCCACAGTAGCCATAAACATTTTCATCAAACAGTCTTCAGGAAAATCGATCTTTAATTTATGCACATGAATGTGAAATTTCACCAGATGAAGAGCAGCGTCATTACCTTCCACATTTTTGAACACAAGAAAATTCTTTGACCAATCTACCTTGGGCATTTTATTTGGAAAACCTGGCATGTGATCTCAGCTCATGGGAGCATATCTTCTTGCAATCTGATCCATCTTAAGAGATCTCAAAGCTACTGATCCCTCTGCAGTGGAGTCACAATGAAGGATTGATTGCATGGATTCTTCAGTGAATGGAGTCGCCAAGTGAATGATTTCAGCTGTCTTATGTCTGATCATTGTTCACCATCAACAATCAGCTCTGAACTTGAGATATGTACTGGGGAAAAACAATCTTCAAGCAAACCATTTTCGGTCCCCAGTATGGTCGCCACTATGTTAGCGCTCGAATCTGCCTCAGGCTGAAGGAAGGCGAGGTTCAAGGCAACATCAAACCAAGCTCAGCTCTCCGGGTCTATCTTGATAAAATGATCAATACAGTCCGAGATGACTTAAAATGGGAATTGATTTAGGCTAGTAAAATGAATTTGAATGAGGGATATTTTATTTAATGATTAAGTTGTTGGGCTGCATGGGACAAAGACAGCATGAGCAGAGATTTAACCAAAGGCACAGGATATTTCATAAGTCGAGATAAGCATGAGGTTTTAGCAATCGAATTGAATTTAAATGGGGTGAAAAGATTGTTTAAGAAAGCTGAAAAGGGCATTAATGTATGAATCCTTTCCAGGTAGAAGAAACACATAAAGACTGAACACTTCCTCAAGGCAGAGCAATGACTGAATTCTACCTTTCTTACTTGAAAGTATTTAGCTGGAAACAATCATGAATGGACTGCAAAACAACACATGACACATATGAAACATAGAGAAAAACACATTGCCAAAACCCATACCGCAAGGATCTTATAAATCAGAGCTGCACCATTTAATTATTTCTCTGTCAAAACTATACTGAGATAGTGCTGGGTTTTTTCCTCCCACACTTTTTCTCAGAACTCAGGACCATTTACACATAATTTTCATACAATAAATAGACTCAGGAATGAGAAAATAGATCGATTGGGAGTAGGGAGCTGGAAAACCAATCGAAGAAGATAGGAAAAGAGTTGTCCATCTGTGCTAGGGATAGAGCAGCGTTACATTATTCCTTTGAAAATCTCTAATGACCAATGGAGAGGTGGCATCTGTAGATGTAAATCCTTTTGATTTGTAACTGCAGTTAAAAAATAGACCGTCGGTTCCTATTTCTCTACTATGACAAGTGTTTTTGTTTTAAATGTAGGCATTTCAATCTGTGACTATTCGCTTTTCATTTACCTAGGCCTTTTGAATAAAACTAATTTTTTAATAAAAATAGCCTTTAAACTAAAATTACGCCTTGAATAAAGGAAACCGCCATTTCCAGCAGCAATATAGCCTGCTATGCCAGATGTAAGAGCATATATAACAATGAGAGGGTTGCTTGCATGTCTACTTACTGAACGAGAGTAACATCTGGCACAGTCCTTGGACAATCCACTGCGATCTGCTATTTCTCAGCTTCAGTGCACTCAGCATTTTTCATTTGAATGAAAACCAACCTTTCAATAAACGCACCTTTGAATGAAGACTTTGCCAAAAATCCATCGGTGACATGAATTTGATTGCCATAAGAATGCCGACATTCCACCTGTAATAGACATGAGAATCAAATGGGTGTAACTCCCCACTGCTTGCTGCAATAAATGTAACAGCTGAACTCCTAACCCATTGGCTTGGATGACAAAGTAGAGGAGTAGCCCGCTGAGCTGCATCAAGAAACAATCCTTTCCTGAGTGATTTTTCTTTTGAAAGAAATGCCAAACATTTCAATGCATTGACAATGATTTCTTCTACATGTTCGTTGAGAGCCTGCTCAATATAAGGCAACAGATACTTCTCCACCGTTTCCCGCAATCATAGCACTCCATTGCCTATAAATTATGTTACCGTCCTCGTCCCAATCATCTGAATCTCCCTCTGAGGGTGGCGTTATCTTTAACTATGATGCTCTACGCAAATTACTAATCAATGCCATGACCTACGAGTTAAAAGGAGCATAACCCAATATTTTGTTTTCAACTTGCATAGGCAACTTGTCAAAATGTTTGCCAATATAAACAATTTCAAATTTTATTTGGATGTCATTTAACGTCTCCTCAATTAGAGGCCAAGGGTGGTCAGAATTGAAAATTTCACGGTTATCGAACATAATAAGTATGGAGGTGTTTGGAGGACAATTAGATAGATGGAACGGGTTCCCTTTTCCAGGAGTGAGAAGGCCGTCTAAATCCGATAAAAATTTCTTTTGCATATTGGTCGCCTCCTCTTCTGACAAAGCCTGCCCTGTATGAACCGTAAAAGGCCATAATTGATCGCCTTCTCTTTGAATTTCTGCCCATCTCTTCAACAACAATGGGCTTCTTTGAATATACAAATGTTGTAATTTTTTTATTTTTATCAGGTGGTCCATACATTTCCCTTCCAACATGGGGCAATCATGTAGATCCAATATTTCCAAAGAGGGGAGGCAATAGAAATTTTCGGGGAGATTTTCCAAGCACTTACAACCACACAAGTATAGTTGTTGCAATGCGATGAGGTGATCAAAATATTCAGGGAGCTTCTTTAAACAGTGACAGTTATTCAGGTACAAAATCTGCAATGATGAGAGGCAAGGGAAGTCATTACATAATTCTCCAAGCTTTTCACAATCTGCTAAGTTCAAGTCCTCCAAAAACAGTAGAAGACGGAAACCTTCGACGAGCTTCTCCAAACTCCTACATCCTTCTAAGTTCAGCACTCTTCTTCAACATTAACTTCATTCTCTCCGATGCCACTAGTCACAAGAGAGACGAGATACAACCGATTGTTTGCACCAATAGTTGTACCTCTTAATCTTAGATGGATTCTTAGGACAGTAGGTCGTAAACCTAGGTACAAAATGGTTGCCTCAACCTGATCCTTTATCATTGTGTAGCGACCGCCAAAGACAGACTCATCTTTTGATGCCCGTCCATGCATAGCTTTTGCAACATCCTTCACCTTCTGAGATGAGTTCTTGTACAAGAATTTACCACTGGGGAAAAAATGCACATAGCGATACTAACATACCTTAAGATCTACTATAAATCTTCAGTTAAAAGATTTTCTGCCATGGAACTTGAACATCTGATGATTTCATTTTTTCATTTGTGATACTGATTACATCTGTCTTTTCCGGCAGTTGTAATTCCAATGATCTTCCAATCAATAGCAAATGCACTGGATTGGTGGTTTTCCATTCTGCAATTTCGCCACGAATATAGGAGTTTCAACTAACATACAGTCCATCAAAACGAAGCCTAGGACGATGAAGCCACATTTCACGCCAAGAGCCTCCAAAATCAGTTTTCAAAATCTTATAATTTCTTCTAGTCTAGAAAGTTGCCAGGTATTAATGCATGCATTGCGCCAAAGACAAGGGGTCTGAAGGGCATAGCGCCATTTTCGACATACACATGTTGGCCTTCCTAAAGTGTAAGGTGTCATACCTGCAAAAACCTCAAAAAGCAGCTCATCGGGTAAAATTCGGTGTATTAGAGCTGGGTCAGAAGTAGGATTATTGCTCGAGCTTCCAAAAGTAGGAACTGGTAGAACTCTTGTTCCATACAAACTTAACCATGGCTGATGTGTATCCAAGTACTGGAGAGGTTTAGGTGGACCAACATGACCTGTTTCCACAGGTATTAAAAGGGCCATTTCTGCAACCAAGGAGAGAAATGTGTGTCATTAAAGGTCACCTCCTCTTGTGTCGTTTAATTTTAGCCACTCCCAGATTCCGGTGTGGGCAACATATTTGGGGACTGTTACATCCCCTATTGAAAGAGAATTTTTGCATTGCCAGCAATATCAAAATGCACAACTCCAACTATATTAAACAGATTAGACATCATATGACTCATTACATATGCATTCCACATTCCTCCACCGCATCTTACATAGATCACCTTTTTGCCATAGATTGTTCCAATGTGAAATCTGCGACCAGAAAAGTTGAGTAATGGGTATTCGAGATGACGCTTCAGAACTTTGTGGCCATGAAGGCAACTTCTTCTGGTGGATACACAGTGACCAAACAAATATATGGCGCTTCTTTATTGATCTCACTAGCTATTTTCGAGCGCCTTCTTGTTCCAAGGAAGGGCTATAGCCATCTCATATGTTAACGCCGCCACCATTACCATAACTGTAACATGAAGTGTCACTGCCTTGAATTCCATACTATCCATAGTGCATTTTGAAACTGAGTTGACATTTTTGACATTATAAATCCTCCTCTTCTTTCCAAACAAACACAACAAGCAATCAAAACATAGGAGGTGAAATTTGAGTGAGAAGTGGTAAAAAAAAATTGTTTCAGGTCTGTGCGCCGCGCACCAGCCCAATGCGCTGTGCCTGGTGAGTACGCCATGCCAGTGTTAATTTCACACTGCGGAGGAGCGCCCCATGCGCCGCGCGGCCCATGTGCACCGTGCCTTATTCCTATGCGCCACGCAGACTCATAAACATAGTCTTGGTATGAAAAATCACCAGTTTTGCCCTCTCTCCATGAAACTTCGACATGAAACCAAAAGCAACGCCTAGAAGCTTGGAGCATTCATTCTGTCAAAACGGATGAATGGAATTCATGGAGCCCTTATAATTTTCTACATAGCAATGTCTTCTCATGATTGTGCAAATTTCATTTCGTAATCATGAAATATATATATATTTAAAATGGTCTTAATCCAAGGTGCATTGCTCTAATGTGCTCACTGAGATTGATTTTTCAGTAAAATTTTGCAAACAGTTGTTCGAGTGGCACTTTTTCCTCTCACCACAGGTTGGTTTACATGAATTCGCATGTACCTTTCAATCTGTTTCCTCAATGGCTGACTTCCACAAACTTTCACAACAAACATGGCCGTAATTTTGTTGCATATGTTCTCTCAAAACCTTTACATTTGTAAAGTGCTTCAAACAGCCAAGCTTAGCAAACAACATTGTCTTGGTTTCTTTGGATTGAATGATGAGTCCCGTTTATTTGTTGCAGGGTTGTAGAAGCTGCTGAAGATAATAAGGTGACCAAGGCCTGTATTTGAAATTCTTCATGACAGAAAACTTTAAAAATACACTTATGCTAACCATTGATTTGACAATTCCCTCTTCAAAACAAAGTTTTGAAGAGGAATCAACCTAGAGTATTATTGATGATGGCAATCTTAAAATGAAAACTTATTGATCCTCCCTCTGGCCTGCTGGCATTATTTCACACTTCTGGAGACAAAACCCTGGACTCAAGAATTAAAATGACTCTTTTTGACCAAAATGGCATTTGATGACTGCAAATGACGAGAAATGAACCTTGGTGAAGTTGACTCTGATAGAGGACTGACAAGACTGAGTCTAACAGAGGGGGCGAGAGCTACTAAACTGATAAAAATCTCCTTTTATGTGGGAGAATATCATCTCAAATGAGGCAGGGGAGGCATACCCATACTTGCCAAGATAAATGGATAAAAATAACAATGGTGAGCCCAACAATGTGGGACTGAGCTACAAAGTACATGATACATGATATGCTGGCATCAATGGGCCTAAAAATAGTACAAAGGATAATGTGCATGGAAAGACATAGGTGAGGAATGAATACAATAATGTGTGAGTACATGAGACATAATGCCCCTCAAGCTGACAAGGCGAGGGTGGGTCACAACCAAGGAAGCCCTGTTGAACAATAAAGGGATTTGAAGATTTGAATGGAGACATGCATGATGTGAGAACTGCAAGTCATTGAAACTGAACCTATCATATATATGTAACTCCATTTGACATTGTATCAACATCTGTGAACATTTGGGAATGTGGGAGGCTACTTGAAGTGCCACCCCCTCATGATGTTTGGAACATCTCACACACACCCAAGAATCACTGGGACAATCATCTAGATCACTAAATCATCAAGTCTATGATTCTTAATCATGCTATAAGGAGTTGGTGCCAAGTACGTGACAAACAACCAAGTCAAAGGGAAATGATGATTTCCTTTGCTTGATGTTAGGGCCTTAGGTTTTTGCCATTAGATGTATATTCCATGCCCTTTAATTTTCAGTGTTTGAATAAGTTGAGGCTATGACCACTAATGTTTTCATAGCCTCAAAGTTATTGTATGACATCTTCGAATTTAGAAATCAGTCTTTCAGATTAATCACATCGTAAGGATTGGGTCAACGTTTCGAACCAACTAATGTGGTTCATCCTGTTCATCCATAGAGAGTTCAACCAAAGCATGAAAGAGTGTCAAGTCGATGGGATTGATGAGGTCACACATGTTTATACAATTAAGTAAAAAGGGGTTATGTGTGATTTTTTCATCAATCATAACTATCTGAAATGAAGTTGTGTCAGTCTAAAGTTCTAATGGTCATGAGTTCTGGTCATTAAATACGTTTTAAATTCTTATTCCCTATTCCTATCTACCCCATGTTTCCCTATTTCCTACCTTACTCCATATTTCCATTTATACATACCTTCATATATCATCTACATCCTATCCACTTTTCACATATCATTTAATTCTTATTCACATCACATTTCCTTTCCCTCCCTTCGTTCTAAACATATCCCCATGACACCACTACCACTCCCCAATACTCATCACATGTACAACTGTCATTCTCATTCTCCCCTATCCGGCTTATTCTCATGTCACTATATAGTCATCCAAACTATGCCTAATTTGAGCACATAACATCCCTACTAGATAACACAGATCGATTCCCAGCTGACAGTTGATGAGAAATTGAGGCCATACTCACTGTGGGAATGTGTTGCACAAGCTCTGTTTTAGTCACCATTTTTTATAACGGTTTTCGACCACATGGAGGAGACTTTTTGAAAGCCAAAAGAGGTTTTTCTCATGCATGGGTAAATAAAAAATAACCTCTTCTAGTTTATGCACAAGTGTTAGATATCGAGATATTTCACTACATCTTCAAAGCCCATTTTTCGGACTACACAAATACTCTATTTTCAGTCATTGTTTTTTAGAGTATTTTCGGGGAAACTGGGAAATAATTTAGAGAAATAGAAAGAGGTTTATCTTTTAAATGATATCATTTAAAATTACAATAACCTCCTTCAGTTTTGACACAAGTATAACATTTTGAGAGATATGGCCAGTTGAAAATTTGCTACGCAGTCCATGCCCACACTACTACATGCATGATCAAGTGAATCCACTTGTCAGGTTTTCAAGAGGATGACATGGAGTATATGTGGTAGTCATCTCACTTCCATAGTAGCCCACCACATGCCAGTTTCAGAAGCCCAAGGTTTTGGATGATCCGTAGCTGCTACGTAGCCTTTTCCACACTCAAAAAGAAGCCTTGTGCTTTTTACTATTTTACTTCATGCTAGTTATGTTTAGAGATACATTGGTTTTCTATTTAGAAAAAGTTTTTTTCAGAGAAAAAAACATTTTTATGTTTTATGCTTTTAAGGAAAAGTATTTGGAAAAAAACAATTTTCCTCCTTTACGTTTGGAGATTGATCCTATGTTGGATCAAATGTGCATTGAATTTAGACATGATTTTATCCTATGTATGAACTATATAAGATGATGAATACATATGGAAATGGCAGTTGATGGTTTCATTATTGGTGGGGAAACTATTGCATTTTGTTGTTGTGATCCATGTTAATGTATTTGATTGAATGTTGAAGAGATTCCAGTGGAGTTGTAGAGATACTTATGGTATGGATGTTTCAGATATTGTTTCTTCTTAGTTATATATTATCCTTGTTATGTTATCTTATTAAACTAATTTGAAGGGGTATTGAATAGTTATAGTTGAATTCATCTCATATGCTCATGTCTAGCTATGCCAAATATTTCAATTTGCAAATGAAATATCTATGCCTTTAACGGTTTTGTGTTTTCTTCTTGATAATCATTTATCTGATTTGCAGTAATGAACTATTAGTTATTATGTTATTTTTGATGAATGTCTTGATATACCCATCTTCACTACACTACAATTTTTCATTCATTCTGAAATCCGTACTAATTGAGCCTTTCTACATCAAATTGGTTGGAGATACATCATCATGTTGGACCAGGAAGGTCATGATCGCATCACTAGTTTTTACAAGAACCCTCTACTACCACCATACCAAAAATCAAACATTTTCATAACTGATCTCTGTAAAAGAAAATCATATTCAAAAGTGTTATCTCTGAGTCTACTCGGTGAGGGATCCCCCTTAGTTTGAAGAAGACCATTCATTCAACCAAAATAGGTTGGTGGTTACCTCTAAGTTTTCTCTTTTTAGCCTAGAGAAAACTACGGAGTGCTAACGCTTGATATGAGGTACAAAACAAAGATTAAATATGTTACCAAGTTACAACGTCCTCTAGACCACTATTTTGGAATAAATGTGTTGAAGTTGAAAGAAGAGGGGCCCACCAAATTTAAGGCAATAAGGAATCCTTGTCAAACACACAAGGTATCATTGTACAGTGACTGATGGAATGACACTAGTGATGATGATGGAAGGAAACAAGATGAGTGGTGGACTAACGAATTCCCTTGTTAGAGCATGATGTGTATGTATGACGTTGCAACGACTGACTCGATTCCAGAGGGGATGATCAATGACTCAAACAAAGACTTGGAAAAGATGGAGCAGTAGAGTGAGAGGCCAAATATGAATATAATGGGATGGATGTATCACAACATTGTATGGAACAATGTAACTGGACTTAAGGGAACTTGAAACAGACTCCATAGATACAATGGTGACTCATATGGAATGCTTTGAACAAGGGTGACTTGATGATGCTATCACATAGGGGAGGCCAGAAGGGGACCATAAAAAAAATGAGTAAATGATGGTCACTCGTGAAAAAATCAACATATGAGTCAACTAGTGCAAAGGTAAAATGGTAGCAAAGTACAAGTGTCTCAATTGAAGAAATTCAATTTTAATAGATGGCAAAGTGAGACCTCATGGAAAAAAAAGCTTCCTAGTCAGTTTCAAATTACGAAAAACAAAGGGAGACCCATTATAGAATTTGGTGAGAGGTTTCCAATGGGGTTGATGGTTCATTAAACAGAGCTACATTTTGGTCACAATGGGCGACAAAAAAACTAGGATTTTTCCTATAAAAGGGAACTTTTCCCCCAAATCCAATTCATTTGCACAGTGATTTGTTAGAGAATTTGGAGAGGGGGAGAACGCCTTAAATATTGTGGAGATCGTAGCAGATACATTGATCGTCAGAATCAGGATCTCTATGTTGGAGGTAGGTGGCATAACTTTACTCATATTTTTTGGTGGATTAGACTTTCAGATTATGGCTTTAGTTCATTGTGGGGGACCCTTGCTTATCCTCATGGCTGCACCACACTTTTAGGGGCATTCTTTGTGTTCTAGAACACATAAACTAGGATGATAAGTGCGTCTAACACATTTTTGAAGGAAAAAATGTGTTCTGGGCTAAAAGTAAAAGAAGGATTGGTGGTTTGTGGTGAGTTGAAGCTAAGAACTAGACATGCATGCCTTTGACTCTGAGCTCACAAAACATAATGGCATTGTTCAAGTATAGCACAACTAAAGGTTGTAAGGAAAGAATGATATTTGTAGACCCTCCATGCGAGATTTAGGGGAATCAAGTAGTGAGAGGGATTTTGGCATGCCATGGCATGCTAAAGTTATTGTAGAACCCTTTGATGAGTGTTGGTGAGGCCTTGTTGTCTAGGATTGTGAGTCACTGGGACCCATATTAGGAGGCATTTGTAGTACAGGAGCATAGGATCGAGATCACAATCTAGGACATATATTTTTTTGATAGGATTTCCCCCCCTAGGGGTAGTTGGGAGATACATCTAGTGTTGTCTCGTGGGAGGCATATAGGTCAGTTTGTTGATCATCACTGTGTATTAGGGGTTCATGCAAAGGGCATGACCATTTAGATCAGTGACCTAGAGAGGCTTGAGACATGAGCTATAGCCACAACAATGTTGCAAGTCATAGGTAGTCATTCCTTCGACCACATTACTGGGACGAAGATGATGTTGGTGGAGAATGTGTTGCCAGGGACCTACTACGGGTGGGCCCAGATGATGTTTTCATCATTCAAACAACGTTTGATACTATGAATGTGGGGGACCAATCATAATTGTTCTTTTGGGACAATGTTATGCTTAGTCTTCTTTGAGAAGATCCCCACTATCCATCCTCATGTACAGATTTGTGATGGGGGCCCAAAGGAGCCCAAGATGCGCCGCCAAGGGGTAGCTACTATGATGAGGGGGAGGAGGGGGATTCAAACGAGTGTTCTGACTTGAGTTTTTCACACATTGGGACTAGATGCCACTCTACATGGATTATTATCCATATAGTGGAATGAGCTATGAAGGTGATCCTGACTTACCACTTCCGCTGGGATGAGCATGGGGTCTAGATAGGAAATATGTTTATGTGTTACTGGTTTATATACTTTATGATATGCCGATATAGCATTGGTGAGGCGGGGAGGATACACGTGATGAGTTCTAGTGCTTGGGGTTGCAGATCAAGGTGGGACCACATAACAATAGAGATCAAGTCATGATAATCTATTAGGGGATCTCCGATGTAGATTCAACGTGCTACTAACTAGAGTGAGATAACAGGAGTGGCATGAGTTAGAAGATCGGTATATACATGAGTGCACTAGTATTCCCTTAGAATGGTGAGGAATCATGTGACGCATTGCTATGGTCGGTCAGGCAGTATAAGACCTACGAGATGGTGAGATGGAGCCATTGGCTTGGGAGCCTCGAGATGATAGTGATTCGGCATAGGAAAATGTGGGTGCCCATTTTTGTTTTTTTATAACATGTGAAAGAGCATGTCCTTTGTATTTAGAGTAGTGGACTCAAAACACTGTATTATGATACATATTTATGGTTATGCATCATGCGCAACGATTTTGGTTCACCATTCATCTATGGATATATTCTTGTATATGCATGTGATCAATGCCAATATCGAATGTTATTTTCAATGGTATCTACATAGTGAATTTTGGCTCTAGGAATGTGAATGAATGTAGGGGATTTCAACTCACATGCCAAAATATTAACTCGTAGATATTTTCTAAATAGGACAGGATTATGCACATGATAAATGTCATTCAATTTCATTATAAGTATCAAGGAATCAAGAAAAACATGAATGGGAAGGATGCTACAATCAAGGGAAATAACTAGAAAACCAATCACGGCATCATATTTTGCCTAGTTATTGGTGGAAGATCCAATCCAAATGCCATTGGGGTGGACTAATGAATCTAAGGGGGTGAAAATCGCCCAAGTTTCCGAGGCTAGATTCCTGGTGAAGATACTCGCACCAGCAGCATAACTGATATAAGGTGTGGATGATGGATCCATCAGAAAGACATAAGAAGACAATGCGTAAGATGGCGAGGATGCAAGCTACCTAAATGAAATAAAATGAAAAAGTTAAATACATTTCAATCGGAAATTTTATGACTAAAATTTCTTGAGGTAAAGTGCATTGCGAGGATTGGGAAGGATTTCTCCTTCTGGACCCTCTAAAAGGTATTCCCCTTTTCCCAAACATTTACGGATGATGTAAGGTCCCAACCATAAGGGTTTAAGCTTTCCGTGCCCCAGGACATCATGGGATTGGTCCTAAACAAGAACAAGGTCACCTTTATGGAAGGTATGAGGGTGGACCTTTAAGACATACGAAGATTTGGTGCACTTTTTGGCTACTTCAATGGTTTGCAACGCAACACAACGGTCTTTTTTGGTTTGCTCAAGCACGATAATTCATTGTTTTAAAGGTTGGGTTTCTAGGAGGAACTTGAAGACAAGGTGGAGGGAGTGGATTTCACACTTGATTGGTAAGGTTTCCTTGTCTCTGAAAACAAGGTGGAAAGGAGTGAACGTGGTGGCAGAATTGAGAGAAGTTCTATAGGCCCAAAATGTAGGGAAGAGCATTAAATTCCAGTTGGTATTTTGTTTATTCACTGTCCATTGAAGCATAGTCTTAAATATTTTGTTCACAACTTCAACTTGGCCATTGCCTTGGGGGTAATAACATGACTAATATTGGTGTTAAAATCCCAATAAAAGGATAGTTGATGCCATGTCTCATCTTCAAAGTGTCGGCCATGGTTAGAGACTAATTGTTTTGGAACCCCAAATCAAGTGATAACATGGTTAAAGTAAAATATGGCTACAGTAACTGCAGTGGTATTGAATGTTGGCATGGCTTCAGCCCATTTGGTCAAATAGTCGATGACCATGATAATATACTTGTGGTTATTAGCATATGGGGATCACCACTCCATAAAGTCAATATCCCATTTACAAAAAGGATCAACTACAATGATGGGATGGAGAGGAGAAGGTGGGGATCACACGTTAAGGGCATATAACTAGAAATTGGGACAATGTTTGACTGCCTCAGTACAATCGCTAAAGGGAGAAGGCCAAAAGTAACCAATGCACATGATTTTCTTGATAGTGTCCATCCTGAAGAGGTGACCACAACAAGTGCCACTATGGCATGCATTGAGCACTTGCTCCGCTTCAGCATGGGTGAGACAATGATGAAGGATAGTGTCGACACTGTGATGATAAATATCATCACTAATGAGGAAGTAGTGAGGGGCTTGATGTAAAATACGCCATTGATCATCACCAGTGAGGTGGGGGGGGGATTTCTGCGTTTTAATATAAGTAAGGATGTCACCCTAGCAAAGATCATCTGAGGTAATGGTGAACAAGTGTTCATGTGGAATATCATCATTTATAGGTGGATCCAACGTAGCAGTGGGAAATTAATAAATGAATTCAACAAGGGCTAAACCTTTCTTACTCTTGGGTGTGACAAATTCAAGATCGAATTCTTGAAGGATAATGATCCAACAAGTGTACTTCACGTTAATGATTTGTCAACTCAATGGGAAAGCCATCGGGTTGGAATTGGTCACAACTTTGGTGGTATGCATAAGGATATAATGATGAAGATTTTGAACAAAGAACACAACAACCAATGCCAACTTTTCTTCGTGTGAATAGGATACAAGGGGACCATTGAAGTTCTGACTGACATAGTATATGACATGCTCATTTCCAACAGAATATTCTTGTATTAGGACCCCAATGACTGAATAGGCAGATGTATAAATGTAAAATATGAAATCCCTTTCGAAGTTAGGTGGAATAATCAAGGTAGAAGAAGTGAGAGAATATTTGAGGGCATCGAAAGACTTTTGAGCTTGGTCATCACAAATAAATCGAATGTTAGATTGAAGGAGTCTAAGAAACCCATGCACCATGGTGGCATAGTCAGGAACAAGTCGACAAAGAAAGTTAACTTTGCCTTGGAGGCTTGGTAATTGGCAAAGGGTACGAGGAGGAGGAAGTTTGAGAATGGCTTAAACATTGAGAGGGTTAAGAGTGATACCATATTTGGATACAATGAAGCCTAAAATTTAGTTGAGAGGAATGAAAAATACACACTTAAGGGGTTTGAGGTCAATGTTATACTTGTGATGTTGAAGAAAGATGGTACACAAATCATGAAGGTGTTGCGACCGAAGTTTGGAACGAGTGGTGAGATTGTCTAGATATGCAAGGATAATATGAGAAAGGTCCTAAAAATAGTAGGACATGGCACGCTGAAAAGTGGTCCTAACATTATTTAAACTGAAAACCATGACGTTATAAGCCAAAGTTCCCCACAGACTAGTGAAGGAAGTTTGAAGTTGATTAGCATAACGGATATGTATCTGGTTATATTTGAAGAATCCATCCATAAAGGAGAGAACCTCATGCTCTGCACACTCAGGAATGACTTGGTCTAAGAATGGTGTGGGAAAGTTGTCTTTGGGACAATCTTTGTTCAAATCGTGAAAGTCTGTGCAAACACGAATGGTGCCTTGTTTCATAGGAATGAGAACAAGATTGGACACCCATGTGGTGCATTCGATCAGATAGATGAAACCAGCCTTTTTGAGCTTATTGGTTTCAACTTTTATAGCTTCATGTTTTGAAGGATGGATACGCCTTTCCTTTTGGCAGATAGGGATGGCATTCGGCCAAGTGTTGATGTGATGTTCAATAATGGTAGGACCAAGTATGGGCATTTTAGAATAAGACCAGGTGGAAACATCACAAAATTATTTGAATAACTTGGTGTAAGAATAAATTTATATCGAGGTGCCTTGTGCCCCCAAGCTGATATTTTCTTAAATCCCAGGTTTATTTAAAATGCTTATTTTATTGGTAGGGGAAATGTTAGCCATATTTCCTTCTTCAAAAGTATATAATGCAGGAATGGGATTTTGAAACTAATTGAATTCACCATGAATGAAGTCTTTTTATTCCATAACATATTTTTCAAGGGTTTGCTAAGGAAGGAAGTATGAAAGACAATGCATATCCTCCCAAGGACAATCATGGATGTTCATAGCCTCCATGACCTGTTCATCAGAATGGAATATTAGGGGACTAGAAGAAGAGATACCACATGATGGAGAAGATTTGATTGAGGCATCTTCATGAGCAACAAGGTTCACATATGCATTGTTAAGGTGTGGAGACATATGACTAATAGATGGGAGATCTACTGATGTTCAGACTAGAGTGTTCGTCGAAGAAGGTTTAACATAATTACTATAGGAGACATCAAGGGAGTTCAAATGCATTGATCTCATGGATGACGATAGGTAGAGAATGGTAGTGGCATTATCCATCATCTCGACATCAAGGGTAGGGATCACGATGGGTGGTTAAGAGACCTATTGTTATGCTTTAGGAGTGGGACCAGAATTTGCACGTAAAGGAGAGGAGGGATCACTACGAGTTACCGGTAATTCATGAAGCACTTGAAGTGTGTGATGAAAATCTTTGAGATGCCAACAATAATGAGAATAATTGCCATAATTATGACATAAATAATAAGGGTGATTCATGCATAACGATATGTTCTTCTTAGTTGAATCAGGTAAGGTGACATGGACTTCAAGACTATTAGAATTAGGGAAAGTATCAGAGACCAAATTCTTGATATGAAAGAGTTTAGGTTAGTTATTAGTGGCATGATCAACAACATCGGGCAAAGCACATGGAGGAATAGTATTTGGCAGATTAGGAGGAGCTAGAGTTGTTGGGGGTGGAGGAATAGGATTTGGCAGATTAGGAGGAGCTGGAGTTCTTGGGGGTGCCTTGTCTTTGGTTCCCTTTTTATGGGAATTTCTCCCCTCACTAGATGCTTTTGAAATAGAGTTAGGTTCCTACTGAGGTTGTTATGGAACTAAACCAAAGGCATGGGTAGGAACAACAAGCTAGATCTGGGTCAAGGCAGTGAAGGGTTTGAGTTTATTGGGGGGATTATTTGTGGGAGGATCAATGTACGGGACTGGGATCCCCAAGGTAATGTTAGGTAAACTGAACATAGCCATAACAAGTGTAGAATAATCTCTTGGTGATCGAAATAAGAAATGTATCTGACTAGAAGGATAATGGCCTAGGGGAACTATTCCAAGATGGTTAAGACCAAGGGGAAGGGTTTTGAGTAGAAAAGGATTGGGAGATATACCAGTATAAGGAAATGGTCCTTCAAGATTAGTATTGGAAGGTTGGGTTGTGTTGGGAACAGCAAGTTGTGGAGGTGTTAGCTGCTGTGAAGATATACCAAACTGTTTGTGGGCAACCCATGATGTTTAGAGCATGCAAACACTAGATGAGCTAGAATCAAAAGTGTTAAGTGGTGGACCATAATAAGCACCAAGAAAAGTGGAATGTTTGTAGAATACAAGGGATACATTGGTGAGGGACGAGACAATCTTATTATTGGTGCTAGATTAGATGTTGGAATGAGGTGAAGTTTGAGATTTGGGATCATAGTATGTCAACTAATCGATGGTTATGATATTTCCATTATGGGGAAAACACATCTTACGGTGAACCGCAGATGTGACAACTGACATATAATAGGTATAATTATGAAGGCTAAGGGAGCATTGATGAATTTGATATCAATAGGGATATTCTTGCTGACAATAGTGATAGGAAAGTTGCGATACAAGGCAAGAGGCTATGAGGGAGGTTGTTCCCAAGCACAGAGAGTGATGGTGGAAGGAGATAGGTTAGGTGAACCAAGTTTCTTGCAAACATTGGTAGCCATCACATAGGTGGCATTGCCTTCGTCTATGATACACCATTGAAAAATGATGCTTGTTATGGAGACTGGTATTTGAAATGCAACAAATGAAGATAGGGGATGATTTTTTGACTTTTCATCATGAAATACAATCATATGGTTATCTTTTAGATATGAAACACACAAAGGAGAGAGTAGAGCTTTTCATTGGGATGGGCACGTCTCGAGGAATTCCACCATTAACATGGAAGCAAGAGACTGCACCAAGTCATTTACTATGCTATGGGTATGGGCAGCTTTAGCAAAAGAAACATTTCGATGTAATGGACCCTTGGGGATCTTGGGAATAAACTCTACCTTAGGTGGAGGGATCTATAAGGTAGAATTTGGTGATGATATAGGCTCAGTGGAAACTTGGGGTTGGGACTCAATTGCTGACGTAGGTGGGTGCTTATCATATTGGCGTGATCAAATTTGGAGATTGACTTGTGTAGTATGGCCTCATCAGAATCCATCATAAGAATCTAATAATCACAGTGACTAGATGGTGGAGATGGAAGAGCTACTTGAATTGGTGTAGGTTGGGGAGCAAGATATCCCTAGTGAGGAAAACGATTGGTAAGTATTGTTGGTTGAGATGAAGTAGGAGGGAGAGGAGGAGCTATGGGCTATGGCCCTCTTGAATAAGATGCTTGAACTTCCCACACTTGATGCATATGAGTTAAAAAGGGGACACTAATGAGGATAATTTCCATGTATACTACAATAGGCATAAGTTTTGTTCTTGCAATGACCCTTTATTTGCATGGGTTGACTGCTTTATTGTTATGTTGTAGGATTAGGCTGGGGTTTCTAAGGTGCATTAGGTGGTGGACTCTGGCTACTTTGAGTACCTTCATATGCTTGCTTCTGGTTACCTTTCCCCTTATTCCTTTTCTTGGGGTTAGGGGGATTGGTCATGATCTGCTCAGTATAAAACAAACCTTATGGAGGAGGGTGTTGCTGTGGTAGAGGTGGAGAAGGTATGGGAGGCTTTGGTGCTGGTGTCGATGAGGCTGGAGCACTAGGCAATTCATATGGACAGTAAGGAGATGGGGAAACATTGGAATAAACATGTGGATAAATAGATAGCCTTGGCATCTATTTATGCATATGGGGATATGCATATGCCATGCTGGGACCTAGGTAAGAGCTTCCATGTGGAACATTGGGGGAGGGATATATGTAAGAGGAATTGGTCCCTCCGTAAGGATGATCATAAATCATCGCAGGTGGAGCATATGTTTGAGGGTGCGAAATGGTTCTAATGATACCATCAGTGGCACTAGATTCTGCTAATGCATAAGCAACACCAAATTCAAGTAGATTTGGGATGAAAGTATAAACATAAACTCACTGGGTGTAGATCAAATCAAATTTTAAGGCTACTTGGAGTGTATCTTCCTTAGACCAGGGGATGTGTGAAGCGGCATATTTAGAAATGGGATCCAAAAGTGATGTAAGGAACCAATACATATAGATGCAGTCTTCGAATTCAGGAGCTCTACATATGCTCTTCCTTCTATGCCATTCCTGAGCATGATTGGATATGCGAGTGGTAGAATTTCGACATAAAGAAGTCAATAGTTTGGTACTAGTGTCATAATGGAGAGGTAACTGGAAATAGGTAAGAAAATATTTGTTAAGAGTCGAAAAAGTGGAATGAGTGGCTCTGTGTTGATCAACATACCATTTAGTAGCAACTCTACTAAGAGTGCATTAGAACAAACGAAGACAGATGAAGTATTTTGTTATAGAATTGGATGAAAACCACATATTGAATGAGCAAACATTATTTATGGGATCCTCTCCGGGATTACCTTCAAACTTTGGGATGTCTAAAGGAATTTTGGTAAGCATAGCTGACCAATTGGGACCGTGGAGAAGAGGATTGCTGATGAGCTAGCTGAAATTAGGGAGACTCAAACCAGCCATGAAAGGAATTAATGGAGGAGGAGTGACCATATTGGTGGAGGTTTTTCTTGTGGGGTTACCTTGGTTGGTACCGCAGATAACACCTTGGTTTCCTACACCCAAGTTGGTGCTTGACATGGTGATGGTATGGGGTTGTGAAGATGCAGAATCAAAGGAATAAATAGAAGAGTTAATAGAATTAGAATTAGAATGATAACTCGATGGAGGACTGGGAGGATGTACTCTAACTCATCGGCAAGGAGTAATAGGTCCTAATGAGAACTAAGGGTGAAGGCCTCAAATTCTTCACAAGAAATGCCTAGGGGGTGCAGTGGTGCCAAGTGTAAACTTACTATATTAATGATGTTACTCTAATGCAAGCATACACGTCCTATCAAAGAAAAGGTCCTCTAGCGTATAGGTGATCTAAATCTGCAAACAATCCTAAATCTATTGTTTCAGATGGCCTTCCAAAAACCTTCTTACTTGAGGGAATCTCATCCCTGCAAGTAGAGTTGTCTAGAGAAAGGCATGGTAGAGAGATAATTGCTTCCTAAAGCCAACCCTATAAGGTTTTTTTCCTAAGATTGTTCACTACAGTTATCTTCACCCCACATGGGTGGTTGAGTGTTGATATTCTTGGTAGTTAGCCAACACACAAGATTCCCTACCTATTGACGGTGCTGGACCCACCAACATTCAGTGTATCACCCTGGTATGAAGTCCCAACTAGACCGCACACTGTTTGGTGTGGGAATCCCATCTGGTGTGATGGACTAGTTGCCATTGTCTTAAGGATTTTCCTCAACTCTTTCTTGTTAGCATAGGGGTGTGGTCTACTTTGCCTTTAAGAAGTGACATTCACGTGCTGGTGAATGCTAGTGTACTTGTGTTAATGGTTCTTTCTCTGTAAGGGGAGAGGGTGAGAGTGGGCCCCATGTTGGTTGGGATGAAGTCCCAACTCGCCTAGGAACACATGACACAACAAGACATGCACAACCTCTAGAGGAGCAGTCCACACGGATGCGGCAGTCACAACACACAAGGTAACATAACACGTACAACACTCAACGGATGAGTCCGAATGAGTGCAACGGTTCTTACAACAAGCTTTATGTGAATTTTTTGTCTAATTTCTGGGGAGATAAACACCATGGGCAAGACAACAATAACAACATATACAACACATTTCCATTAACAGATTATGTATTACAACAAGTGAAACAGTTCAAGTGTTCAACATAGGTTAAAGTGACATGCATTACAACTATTCAAGATTAGTCTTACAATAGTTAAAATACATGTGTGAAAATGTGCTAGTCTGTTAGCAGGCTTCTGAATTAAGCAAAAGTTCCAAGACCCATCATTACACCATACATCACTAACCCCGTGAGCTGAGCGTTGGAGCCACTACTTACTCCTCAAAGAAAATTTTACAGACTCTCTTGGCTATGTGGGAGGAGCTGAGGTGAAAAGTCGTTGCATGTACAAATGAACGGGGTACTTATAGCCAAGGGTGAAACTGACCCTTGTGGCTATTCAACTACCCTCATGATTGTTTGACTTCCATGAATTTTCGACTTTACATGACTCTTTGTACAACAAGTGGATCTCTTGGACTTCCATGTTACATTACAATGATTGACAACATAGCCCATAATAGAGATGTGGGTGACATGACTCATGACATGACTCGACATGACAATGCTGACACATTCTTGTTGCTATTGGAGTGTATGTCGAGCTACAATGCTACTAGGTAATGGACATCTTCAAGGTGTATTGCAGCTTCACCTCTGCATGGAAAAGCGTGTGGAGCCTTTGATGGTATTTGGTTCGCTTGATGAAGCTTTGGCATGTTGTCCCTTACATGCATGTTGGGAGGCTTGATAGGCTCATCTATTTGTGAAGGTGCATGTTCATTCGTTTGTTCGTTGGTGAGCACATCTTGCATGTTTTCTCATCATTTCATCCGCGAACACATCTTTGCATCATCATCCATTCGCAATCACATCCCTTCGCATGCATCATTCATTGGTCCTTTTGTGAATCTATCCTTCTACATGTTCTCCCTTCATTTATCACATTCGTTTTCGTATAGTGTTTGTTGGTGTACTTGTACCTATGGTCACTCATGACAAGACAACATCAAATCTAAAACCTCCTAGTGTACCATGACACATGACCATTTCAGATGTAGGTGACCAGGAGAGGCAGCAAGGTTGTGACGTGGGATGATGCCTCCGGGCACTGCTGATGAAAACTACGCAAGAGTCACTGAGTGATGGAGATGGGTGATCCAAGTCCACAGTGATTGTCTATGAGTTCTAGCTCAACTAGAAGGAAAAATTACGCAAATTTTGGGAGGGACATTCCAAGCTACATGAAGGCAAGCTAGCCAGGATCTATACAGTTTCTAGAACAAGCGTGTATCAGGGGCTGGAAGGCCAAATTTGTGCAATTTTATGGAGGAACAAGAAGGGTTGCAAGGAGGATTAATAGGCAGAGATTACACAGCTTTTAGGAGGAACTACTAGGGAGCTTGGCAGTGAAAACTGCATAATTCCCAAAGGGGAGTGGCAGTTGGCTACTGGGTCACTAGCAGCCAAAACTATGCAATTCCAAGAGGGAACTAGCAGTTGGATGTTGGGTGCTTGGTAGGAGAAACTGCGCAATTCCTGGAGGGAACTTGGAGTCTGCTACTAGGAGACGCTTGTGAGGAAAACTACACTAAGGCTGAAAGGCTAGCCTGTTGATCATCTCTGTGTAACTTCTAAGCTCAATGAACTACAGTCGAACAGAAGGCCTGCTTATGAAAACTGCGTAATTTCTTGGATGAGCAGTCAGTCGACTGTCAGGAGGACTAACTCGAAAAAATGCACAATTTTCGAGGGAGACAAGGACAGTCACTTGGTGTTTGTCTGGCCTGTCTACAAAATTTCCTTAGTCAACAAAGCAGGTAAGGTCAGTAGCCTCTATGCAATTTTGGAGGGGAGTCAGTCCCTGGGTGGCTGTCGGGTCCCACTGTCTGGGTGGCCAGCATGAGAGATGATTGAATTACTTGCGATCAATGTAGCTTGGGAAGACTTGCTTGCTTCTTTTGCATTTTTCTGGGAGACACTTGATCGAGTTGATGGTGGGGTGATGGTTTGACTTAAGACGGGAGTTCGCTAGTCAGAACTTCAGCAAAATGAATAAGTGTGTGAATGATTGAAAGATGCATAGGTGATCATGCAAACACAGCCTCATATGACTCGAAAAAATCCAAACACACATGTTCAACATGACTGACCAATGGTGCAAGCGAAAAGCATGACAGTCATGATTGATCATTGATCAACCATGACAACGCTTTGCAATAGTGAATTTGACTCTATGTGTGAGTGCGACAGATGATTTCATAACGAACACAACAAGTACACATGAAGCAAATACTTTGAGTATAACCAAAACATGGTCCCAAGCATTAACTAGACACCAACATGTAGAAACCTGGGTGAAATGGATAAGCAAGGTGGATGCAAAGACTCCCACGGGCTCATGGAGTGAACCTAAGGGTGTGCAATCATCAAGCGAAGCTCCCAAGGGAGGCTCTGAAATTAGGTGTAGGCCAAAATTTTGGAGGGTGGTTGTAGCTGCTACAACACTAACATAGGTTGGGTAGCCTCAAGGAGAACTACTCGAATGATGACCTAGCCTAGCCCCCTCTTAATTGGGTTTCTCACACACTCCAACTTTGGACCATGGGATGATGAAGGATTTTAAGCTCCCTAATACGTCAACCTCTATGTCTCAATGAAAGTGATGGATGGGTGTTATTGGAAGCCTATCCCACTGATCCTACACCTAAGCTACAAATATTGTTTGGCCCTGGTGCCCAAGTGGGCTTATTCTATGTATGTTGACTTATTAAGGTGTAGTGTTTGAAGTCTTGGCTTGAAAGTGTTAACCAACCTTACATTTTCTTAGGGTGTGAGTGTGTGAAAATAATGTGTGAATTGGATGAGTTAATTGAGCATGTTTTATGATGCCATGTGCTACCGAAAATAAAGTGTTGAAATACTATAAATAATGTTGAAAATGATAGAAAAATAAACAGCCAATCAAGCACATAAAAACCCAAACAAAAAGGATATCAAGAAGCTAAGAAAGAGAGGGAAAACAAGATACTCAAAGACACATAAAATTCCTAAAATACCTAACGTCAATGGGACTGATATCTAGTGCACTAATTTATTGTAAATGGTGTAAACAAACAACAAAAATCAGAGGTGAAAAAAGTTGCAAAGGAAAGGTATGAAGCTCTAAAACCTAGGATTCTCAAGGGGATCCTAAGGGGGGAAATGAAAAACCAAAACTCTAAAGGGAGAGAAGGTAAAATAAACCTATCCAAAAGTGCTTGAAAGTAATGGATCAAACTCTAAAAATCAGTGGCTGAAAATGCTGAAACTCTAGGCTCCTCACTCAACCAATCTCTTCCTAACAATGTGAAGGTGTATTATAAACCCTAGGGGGGTTTTTCCTTCCTCAAAGAGAAAAATAAGAGAAACTAGGCTTAGGGGAGACTAAAAAATAGGTAAAGTACCCTTCCTCGGTCTACACACAACACTCTCAACAAATCTGGAAATTTTTTGAAAACTTTCCAAAAAAATTCCAAAATGTATGTACTAACCTGGAACAGTGGAAAACACAGTTTTTGGGCCAAAAAGTGTGCTCTAGAACACATATATGGGTATCAAATGTGTGGTTTTCTCCCGGGACTCGTGGTCTGTAGATCTTACACAAATTTTATTGTCTCTTGCTCGGCTAGTACCTGTGACCTGTAGAAAGAACCAGAAAACCACCAGAATCTAAAAATTTGACAAAAAAAGCAATAATACTATAAATAGAAATTGAAAGGCTAAAACTAACTATAGAAAACCCTAAACTTTACAAAAAATTCAATCACTCATGAACATTGTTATTACACTACTGGAGTCGCAATTTGTTAGTGTGAAATTACTTGGAAGGTGTACCAAAAACACTTCACTTGAGTCATTAGGTGACACATGACCCTAATAACAATTTGTTGCTGCTTACGCTTCAGATATATGATAAAACTTGGAAAACATACAACAAAAATAACATATATGATCTAAAGCAGCAAACAACAATATATATTCCAATGCAATACTCAAAATGGAAAGACTTTAAAATGAATAAATATTTTATTAATAATTGGTGAAGGAGATCTACATAAAGGTTCTGCAAAGCCCCCTCCATGGGATGGGTACTTTGATGTCCTTGATGATTTAGTAGTTGATTCTCTCTCTCAATGTGTTAAAAATCCAAAACAATGTGGTGAAATCAAATGGGAGCTCAAACGAAAAGAGACGATAAAGGCGATGATGATAATGATCATGGTGAAGAATGAATGGAAAACCGTCATATTTACAATAAAGTATTGAGTTAACCTAAATAAATGGAAGATAATAAAATAACATTGAACAAATCAAGATCTAATCATTAGGAATAGTTTATTATATTTTTTGGAGAGGGAAAATATATTTAAAATGGTAAAATATCTTTATATAGAAATAATTAACAAACAAAATGATTTATTAATTATTTCATGAGGATTAAGAATGGTGTGAAATTGAAATAAATATTAAATACTGATTTAATAATTATTTCAATAACGGAAATAAGTGATGATAAATAAATATTTATTTATTTAATTTCTCCTATGGGATTTAGTCAAATGTGACAAGGAATAATTACCAAACTATTATTTAATAATTATTCCTAGAGAAAATTAAATAAATAATGATTTATTCAATTATTTTCATGGGATGTTTTAGCTTTAATCAGAAGATAATTTAATAAAAATGATTCACTAAATTATTTCCCATGATGAATTGATTTTACTATGGTTAAATTAATCCTACACAATGTATTTCGATCCACCTAGTTAGAAATGGCTGGGTGGTCATTTTTTGGTGATAACACCAACACCTAGTTTCTTTGAAGCATTTTTTGGTGATGTTGACAGTGTTTCCCACCATTCAGCCTATGGAAGAATCCTACATTCGAGATTGACCGAACTCATTGAGATTTCATGACTCTCATCTTCATAGTTTTGATACTTCAGCATTTTGTACATATTGATTAGACTAGTCCTATGTTCTTTCCATTCAGTGGATTGTTATGGGATCTACAATTTCAACTCTAGGATAATTTGAGCAATGACATCTTTCTCTCTTTTGGGGGGGAGGTTTTTCCTACAATCTTTTCTCTCTTTCTCTGCATATGAGAGTTTTTAAATGGGTATTGTTGTAGCGGCTACAACCACCCTCCAAAACTTTTCCTTAGCCTGATTTGGAGCCTCCCTACCAACCTTACACAACACCTTTCCTTGCTTCATCAAGTCCTCAAGCTTCAGTGTCTTTCTTGCACAAAAGCAGCCTTTCAATCACAGTTTGATCCTTTCCCTTCACATGTTGTTCACCTGGACTTGGTCCAGCTGCAAGCTGAGCAGCTTCCCCTTAAAAATTGTGCATTTCTGGAGGGCAACCAGCCTTACCTCCAGAAATTGTGCAATCTTGTCTGGCAGGCTGTGGGGTTCTAGGATTGCACAATCCTTCCAGCCAACACTCCCAGTAGGATTTGCCCAAATTTCCCCAGCAAGGCTGCTCAACCTAGAATTTGCGCAAATCTAGGCAGTAGTTAGCCCAACTCCAAGCCAGAAATGCACATTTCCTTCATGCAGTCGAAGAACCTCTTGCATGTGCAGCTGAGTTTACCAGTTCCCTCCGGGACTAAGCAAAGTAAACTTGCATGCATAGGCTTCTTCTCCTAAGGTAGGATGCAAAGGCATCCCTTGTCTCAGGGATCTATGTTTAGTAGTTGGAGGTTATATGCAATTGGCAATTTAGAAATGTCCCACCAAGTTTCGATTCCCCTATATTTGTGGCATGCGCGTCACAACCTAGATGTTATCACAACTCATCAAACAGATGCTGCAGTGCTCATTCCTCACATCAACCTTGCAACTCTGATATCTCACATCACATCTAGGAGAAATTGACACATTCAGCTCACCTGTTTTGGGGTAAGCCCGCTTCCCATGCTTTGTGCTGCATTTCTGTCACTTTTTGTGTTTTCACTTGTGGGAGTACTATTTTCTTGATTTCTTTGAGAGCTTATTGTCCTTTACATGTATACTAGCTTGTCCTAGCTCTGTTTAATTCTTGATTGCTATCTCACTGTTGTCGCATGCATGAAACTATTTTGCACAGACGTTCGCCCAACCCGTGAACTACCTCACCCATATGCATGTTGATCTGTTTGCTGAATCTTTCATTCATGTTTTGCATGCACTGTCAATCACTTCTACTATCACTTAGTGTCACCATGCATTTACTATCTTGGTTGCTTTCAGTTTCCCGTAGGCAAGTCGAGCCAACCTTTGCCGGGACTCTACCTTCACCAAGGTTGCATTGCGCAACCTGGGAATGGAAGGCTCACTTTCCTCTGCAGATTTGTGCATTCCTACCTAGCACTAGCCTCCAAGACTATTTTGTGCATTTCTGGAGGACAGTGGCTGCTTGGTGTTTCCAGGAAAACTAATGTCTTTTTGATCTGCTAGTCCCACTAAGATTGGCAGCTATCTTAGAAACAAACAATCAATGAAATTTGTGATTTCCTTTATGTATGATAGATAAGAGAGAAGCAAAGGGACTAACCTGGATCTTTCGCTTGACTCCTTGCTTGATTTATCTCCTCCTTGATAGAGCTAGCAACTACTCTCCTACTTGTCCCTCTTAGAGAATACCTATAGAGACAAAGTAACAAAACACCATCAAATCATCTCGATCTATAATATCATAAACAATGCAAAATCAGAAATGCATTGAACATACAATTGCATTTACAAATAACAAGATTCACAATGACACAATTGTATGGAGGAAAACTCAAAGAACTTTATTAAAATAGAAGGGAGAATTACAACCCAGTTGTCTGATCCAGCATCATCCTCCTAGCATCAAAGCCCTTTTCGCCTCATGAAAAGCAAGATCACCCAACAATATAATGCCCCTTCTCAAAGATAAACTAACATCACTTCCTTACAAATTACAACATTCCAGCCTCTAGATCTCTCAGATGAGGGATCCATATATAGATGTCTGCAAGGGTGTGAGTCAGCTCTGGGTTTTTTATTAGTGTCATTCCACTTGTAGTTCTTGGTTCCACTTGGAGATTTCATTGATCTCTTAATCATCCCTGGGCAAATTTAGAGAGGCAAGTGTCATAGGGGAAGTTTCTAGAGGATTCCATGAGCATCCACTTAGCAAACTATCTCAGGCATTTGTCCATTCTCACTCATCGAACCCGACAGAATTCCTCTTCAGTATGCATCTCACCTAGCTAGTGTAGGAGTCAGTATGCATCACACCCTGATAGTGGAGCAGTCAGTATGGTCCAGTTTTGGCCAGTTCTGAGTGGTTTTTCAGGTGGAGCTTTTGGGGAATGATGTAATTATTTGACTATGATCCTTTAGAGTATGAGACAACACTTTTCATCACACCTCTCAAGTGTAGTAGGTGAGATGCATCCCTGTTTGTGTGAAGCATAGGTGCGATGATTGAGTGATCTCATTTCTCCCTTTGAAATTTGGGTTTTTTGTCCTTGTTTTTAGCTGTATTTAGTTGTTTTGTTGCTTATGATCAGTATCTCATTGCTGAAGCCTCCTTCCTTTACATAGTTCAACCTCCATTGATTAGGACTAGTAAATGTTTTTATGTATTTGTCCATAATTTACGATCCTTTGTCAAAAATTAGCTTAAATAAAACTGTCATTTTGATGCAAAAAGTGTCGTAACTGTCATTTTGTGTCAAAAAGAAGAGTGTCATAAAGTATTCCTCCTCTAGATAGTCGATTAAACTTTTTGTAGTGTATTTGATTTGATTTATTGATATTTGAAGTGTCTAAAACATCTTCTATTTGAAATTGAAAAGTGTCGTTTAAGTCTTCCTTTCATTTTGAAAAAGAAATTGTCGAAATGTCGCTTTGAAGAAAATATTTCAGATCTATACTTAGTTTTCCTTTTTTCATTTTTCACATTAAGGGAAACAAAAAACAAATACATGCATTTGCATTTGCATTTAGATTGTGTGCAAAAATGATTTAGGAAAAGTGCATTTAGTGTGTGCTCTTTGCTCTTTGTTGAAAGAATCGTAATTTTCTTTCCTTAGTAGCTAGGATTTTCATCGCTAAAAATAAACAAACGACTGTTTATCATTTTAGATTGCATATTTAGGAATTTTACATCTACATCACATGGTGAACCTTGAAAGGAAAACTTCTAAACAAGGTCAACTCTAAAATAAATCTCAATGAACTTAAAACCGCTTTGGAACCTAACGCAACACATCTAGAAGTCTAGGCTAGAGATGCGTTCTGGCGTCGTAAAACCTAGTAACTATCATTTTCATCGAAGGTTGGGTGATTCCTCCTCTTTGATATGACAAGTGATAGTACGGACTTGTTCTCCCCCTACCGTCGAGTATATATTGGCAGACCACAATAGGCTGATATCATTTATCCATAGGAAGCCATGTCTATCACCCTATCGATCACAATGCACTAAAAACAACATTTGGGATGATTCATTGTTGTACGTAACTCCTTCATAATTTCTCTTTAACTTACCACCAAGGTGTATATTGTAGTTTTGCGATTGGTTTCGTAATCCCTCTATCTAGATTTCCAGAGTAGTCACTTTTGTTCCTTTTCGACTCCTTAAAAGAAAAGGTCCATCTGAGCACTTGTCACTTCAGGCTCATTAAAAATCGAAGGCGACTAGAGTCATCTTTAGCTTTTTATCGACTCTTAAAAATTGAAAAAGAAAAGTTGTGTCAAAGCGTCATTAAAATTTATTTAATTCGGAATAACATCCCTATTCCTTCATTGATCTTAGGGTGAGATAATGGAGTCCACCAATCAAGGAATCCCTCTTGAGGGGAATCCTAGCCCATTTTCTTCTTGGGGAAATATTGGTGCTCCATATATGGCCACATTGTCCCATCAAGGAATCACAATTGGCTTGCCAGTATGGCTATTCTCAACCTCTTGTTGGAAATAATACTGAGAGGGGGGGTGAATCAGTATTATCAAGTTCTTTTAATAAATCTTCCTTATTTATACTTTGAATTATTTTTGTATGTCAGTACCATAAAATAATGAGCATGAACAAGAGAACCAGATAGTCACACCAAAGAACACCAGATATAAGGTGGAAACCCAATGTGGGTGAAAACCACCTGCTACAGTATGTCTCAATCTTCTTTCAATTAGAAACTCCTTTTACAATGATTTTGTACTGGTGCAGTCCTTTACCAGTATGCAGCCTGCAACCTGCAGAGAGCTACAACTCTCTCTCGTTTTCCAGTCTCTCCTGGAAGGGAGCTACAACCCCCTACTTCTTTTCTTTCAAGGACCACTTTTCATAAATTTTCAAACTGGATCCAATAATATCAAATATTCATCAAGTACATGCAAATTACCCAAACACCAAGAATTACCCAACTTCTCAGAATGCTGTAAACAGAAAGATAGTACCAGAAATATAAACCTAGAACTCTGCAGCAATAAATAGAAGATGATCAACAAATGTTTTAGGACAGATACGCAATTTTTCTTTATCTGGACTGCGTGGCTTCGCACTTCCCCTTCTGCGTCTCTGCGTATCCCCGCAGAGAGCCTTCCACTGCACCGCGTACCCATGCACTTTTTCTTCAATAACGCTGCGTACTATTACTGTGGCTACGCACCCTCAGATGCTATCGCGCCGCGTACCTACGCACCTGCGGCTTCTGTAGCGCCACGTACTTTCACTGTGCCTCCGCACCTGAACCTCTATCGTGCTGCGTACCCACGCACTGCGCCTTCTTCTGATGTGCGTACCCACGCACTGCGCCTTCTTCTGCTCTGCGTACCCACGCACTGTGCCTTCTTCTGCTGTGCGTACCCACGCACTTGCACTGTTAATCACCTGCGAACCTCTGATTAGGGCCGAATTGGCAGTCCACCAGTGTGCCACAGATAGTCAGATGCCCAGATCTGATCATGCGCCCAAGAGATCACACTTCATAGATTCACTTTCAACTTCTCTTTTATATAGATCAAGCTTTTAAACTGATAACCCAATATTTCAGATCTTAAGATATACAATTTGAAAAGATACCTTGGCCAAGTGATCTCCTTCTCTATTTATAGTCAAGCCCTTATCCACACCATGGGACAAAACCATCAATAACCAATACAAGGGATCCAAACCGGGGCTAAATTAGATCCTATACCACGGGCCAAAACCATAGAATCAAGAACGGCGGGCTAAATACCACGGGCCAAACATAAGAAACCCCACGTGAGCGCGCTTCTCTACCTTGAAGTGAGTGAACTGGGGGTCCGCACCTCAAGAACGGGTAACCTGCGGGTATGTACGCACTTTATCTATGATATTCCTTCGGGTCCGCAGCTTTTGAACCATTCTCCTGCATACCTCTTAATTTCCAACATTTTGAGAGCCTGAACAGAGCATTGCCACTTCAGGGTGTTGCCATCAAGTACAACATCTATAACATAGAGCCATACCAGAATCATAATGCCAACAATCTCCCCCTTTGGACTTTATGGCAACCTCAAGATCCTCAACGTCATTCTCCCCCTTTGACATCAAGGGCAAAGGGTTATGCTCCCCCTAAGAACATGCTCCTCCTGACTATAAACCAGATCTGCAAAAAAAAAGAACCATAATCCACCAAGCACCATAAATGACCATGAAAGAGATAGAGGCATATTGCAGCAATATTCAGACCAGCATCCATGATCTCCTTCTATACTTCCTCCATAATGCCAACAATGCATTAAATGCTCCCCCTGAACCTATGCCATTCGATCTTCGACCAATCCGCAACCCAGCACATGTACGCATATACCCCAGATGAGCCTTGCGTACAACCAACAATCAGAAGAGATTCAACAACATGATGATGCATCAACAACCCCCAGCTTTTGCCTGAGGTATTCAAAAATCTCCCTAGGCAATGGTTTGGTGAGTATATCAGCAACTTGTTCCTTAGAAGGAACATACTCCAACTTGACCTTTTGTTCAAGCACTTGTTCCCGGAGAAAGTGATACTTGATTGGTATGTGCTTGGTCTTTGAATGCATGACTGGGTTCTTTGAAATGCTGATTGTACTTGTATTATCACATAAGATGGAGATAGGTGGTGTACAAGTGATTTGAAAATCCTGCAAGGTCTACAACATCCAAAGGAGTTGAGTGCAGCAAGATGCAGTAGCAACATATTCCGCTTCAGCTGTAGACAAGGCAATCGAACTCTATTTCTTGTTGAACCAAGATACTAATATGGAACCCATAAAGAATGCACCACCACTTGTGCTCTTCCTGTCATCCATGCTTCCAGCCCAATCTTCATCTGTATAAGCATGAAGTGTGAGATCTGTATCTCTAGGATACCATAAGCCATAGTATTGAGTTCCTTGAAGATATTTGAAGATTCTCTTTACTGCCTGGAGATGAGTTTCCTTTGGATTTTCCTGAAATCTTCCAACTATTCCTACTGCATGCATTATGTCTGGCCGGGTACCTGTCAAATAAAGTAGACTTCCAATCATAGATCTATAGGTTGGTTGATGCACTACTGCTGATTCATCATTTGCACTGAGGCTACATCCTGTGACCATGGGTGTACATACTAGTTTTGCATCTTCCATGCCATATTTCTTCAAAATCTGCTTGAGATACTTGGTTTGAGACAAAAAGATCCCTCCTTCTTTTTGTTGGATTTGTAAACCAAGAAAATATGTCAGTTCTCCCAGCAAGGACATTTCGAATTCTTTCTGCATTACTAAGGCAAAGCTTTGACTCATAGCTTCTTCATTGCTGCCAAAAATAATGTCATCTACATACACAACAAGTATTAGCAATTTGTCGTTTTCAACTTTTATATAAAGATTGTTATCTACTGATCCTTTTGAAAAACCTTGTTGATGAAGATATTTGTCCAAACGATAGTACCAAGCCCTTGGAGCTTGTTTGAGACCATAGAGAGCCTTTTTCAATCTGCATACAAGATTTGGATCATTTCCAAGAATGAAACCATCTGGCTGCTCAATGTATACTTCTTCTTCCAAGTCTCCATTCAGAAAGGCTGATTTCACGTCCATTTGAAATACTTTGAAGTTTTGAAAGCTTGAGAGAGCAAGGAACATTCGAATGGCCTCAAGTCTTGTAACAAGAGCAAAAGTTTCTTCAAAATCTATTCCTTCTTGCTGCGCATACCCTTTACAAACAAGTCTGGCCTTGTTTCTAATTACTTCTCCATTTTCATTCAATTTATTTTTGAAGACCCATTTTGTCCCTATAACATTCTTATCCTTTGGTCTAGGAACTAACTCCCAAGTGTTGTTCTTTTCGATCTGCTCAAGTGCTTCATCCATTGCTTTGATCCAACATTCATCTTTGCATGCCTCTTTCACATTTTGTGGTTCAGTGGAAGAGAGTAATGCCAAATAGCTTCAAGCTTCTGCAATTGTTCTTCTTGTTTGTACACCTGCTTCTTTCTGCCCCAAAATCTGAGATTCTGGATGATTCTTCTGAACATATCTAGATGGAGTCTTCTCTTCTATCCTTATCTGCTCCTCTGGTTCTTCTTGAGGTTCTTCTTCTTCATCATTCTGTCTTTGAGGGTAGTCTTCATCTTCTTCGATATCTTCATGATTTACTTGCCTAGGAATGTATCCCTTCTCATCAACCACTACATCAATGCTGTCAACAATTCTTCCAAGTCTTTTATTATAGCACTTGTATGCTTTGCTGTGTGGAGAATAACCAAGAAGAATGCCTTCATCTGCTCTAGGTTCAAGTTTGCCAAGTTGCTCATCAGTATTCTTAATATAGCATTTGCTCCCAAAGATTTTGAAGTGCTTTACCGAAGGAGTCTCACCATACCAGAGCTCATGAGGGGTTTGAGCGCTGTTCACCCGAACATTTGTTTTGTTGAGAATAACAACCGCAGCATATGTTGCTTCACCCCAGAAAGTTGCGGGAGTTCTTGACTCATCAAGCATAGCACGAGCCATTTGTTGGACTATTCTATTCATTCTTTCCACCACTCCATTTTGCTGAGGAGTTCTAGCTGTAGAGAATTGTCTTCTTATCCCATGTTCTTCACAAAAATTGAAAAATTCATTTGAGGTAAACTCCCCACCTCTATCGGATCTGAGGCACTTAATTTTGTATCCTGATTCATTTTCAACCAAGGCTTTAAAGGATTTGAATTTTTCGAATGCTTCATCTTTGTGCTTCATAAGTCCTAACCAGACAAACCTGGAGAAATCGTCAATGAATAATATCAAGTATTCTTCTCCTCGAGGTGTCCTTTTCCTGAATGGACCACATACATCTGTATGTACTAGCTCAAGAGGAATGCTAGCTGATCCTTCCTTCTCTGGAAAGTTAGTTCTGGTTTGCTTTCCAAACTGACATGATTTGCATATGGTGTTGTCTGGAATTTTGATATCTGGAAGACCGCGAACTGCCTGATATTTGCATGCTTTCCTTATTTGTGAAAAGCTTAGATGCCCCAACCTTCGGTGCCATAACCAGTGTTCATCATCCTTGCTTAGATAGCATTGTTGTTGTCCTTCTTCAAATATGTATAGATTATTTGGAGTTCTTTCACCTTTGATCATTGTTTTACCTGTATCAAGATCACGAACAAGACATCCATTTGATCTAAATATCACCTCGGTTCCTTGATCACACATCTGGCTGACACTCAGAAGATTATGCTTCAATCCATCAACATACAAAACATTTCCAGCTTTGACCTTTTCTTTTAACTGAGCTGTGCTTTTTCCTTTTATAGCTACAGGAGTATCATTTCCAAAAGAAACTTTCTTTCCCTTTTCTAAAGCAGAATATGATTCAAGTTTTTCTTTATCACCTGTCATATGCTTCGAACATCCACTGTCAATGTACCACAGATTTTCATGTCCCTCTGCATAAAATGCTATCCCACATCTTTCTGTTTGTGGTTCCTTTATTCTCCATGTTTTGGTGCTTGAGGCTTGTTCCTTTGTCTGCTGAAAGGAAAAGTGTAGCCTGTATCTATGATATCCCAAACTTCTGTACCAAGAGATTGAAGATAGGCAGTAACTCTTACCTTCCAATAATTGAAGTTTGTCCCATCAAAAATTGGTGGCCTGATTGATGCTTCCCTCTCGTAGTTGCTCATGATGAGTGATCTTCCTTCAAGCGATCAAGCTTCTCTGAAGGACCTGCTCTGATACCAATTGTTGGAAATAATACTGAGAGGGGGGGTGAATCAGTATTATCAAGTTCTTTTAATAAATCTTCCTTATTTATACTTTGAATTATTTTTGTATGTCAGTACCATAAAATAATGAGCATGAACAAGAAAACTAGATAGTCACACCAAAGAACACCAGATATAAGGGGGAAACCCAATGTGGGTGAAAACCACCTGCTGCAATATGTCTCTATCTTCTTTCAATTAGAAACTCCTTTTACAATGATTTTGTACTGGTGCAGTCCTTTACCAGTACGCAGGCTGCAACCTGCAGAGAGCTACAACTCTCTCTCGTTTTCCAGTCTCTCCTGGAAGGGAGCTACAACCCCCTACTTCTTTTCTTTCAAGGACCACTTTTCATAAATTTTCAAACTGGATCCAAGAATATCAAATAATCATCAAGTACATGCAAATTACCCAAACTCCAAGAATTACCCAACTTCTCAGAATGCTGTAAACAGAAAGATAGTACCAGAAATATAAACCTAGAACTCTGCAGCAATAAATAGAAGATGATCAACAAATGTTTTAGGACAGATACGCAATTTTTCTTTATCTAGACTGCGTGGCTTCGCACTTCCCCCTCTGCATCTCTGCGTATCCCCGCAGAGAGCCTTCCACTGCACCACGTACCCATGCACTTTTTCTTCAATCACGCCGCATACTATTACTATGGCTACGCACCCTCAGATGCTATCGCGCCGCGTAACTACGCACCTGCGGCTTCTGTAGCGCCGCGTACTTTCACTGTGCCTCCGCACCTGAACCTCTATCGTGCTGTGTACCCACGCACTGCGCCTTCTTCTACTGTGCATACCCACGCACTGCGCCTTCTTCTGCTCTGCGTACCCACGCACTGCGCCTTCTTTTGCTGTGCGTACCCACACACTTGCACCGTTAATCACCTCCGAACCTCTGATTAGGGCCGAATTGGCACTCCACTAGTGTGCCACAGATAGTCAGATGCCCAGATCTGATCATGCGCCCGAGAGATCACACGTCATAGATTCACTTTCAACTTCTCTTTTATATAGATCAAGCTTTTAAACCGATAACCCAATATTTCAGATCTTAAGATATACAATTTGAAAATATACCTTGGCCAAGTGATCTCCTTCTCTATTTATAGTCAAGCCCTTATCCACACCATGGGACAAAACCATCAATAACCAATACAAGGGATCCAAACTGGGGCTAAATTAGATCCTATACCACGGGCCAAAACCATAGAATCAAGAACGGCGGGCTAAATACCACGGGCCAAACATAAGAAACCCCACATGAGCGCGCTTCTCTGCCTTGAAGTGAGTGAACTGGGGGTCCGCACCTCATGAACAAGTAAGCTACGGGTATGTATGCACTTTATCTATGATATTCCTGCGGGTCCGTAGCTTTTGAACCATTCTCCTGCGTACCTCTTAATTTCCAACATTTTGAGAGCCTGAACAGAGCATTGCCACTTGAGGGTGTTGCCATCAAGTACAACATCTGTAACATAGAGCCATACCAGAGTCATAATGCCAACACCTCTGTCGTTCAAAATACAATGATTCCTCAGCAATCAAATCAACAACCAGTTAATACTAAAGTTGACCCTTCACCTTCTACTTCATTTGTTTCTCCCTCCCCTTTTTCCTCTTCGCTTGGTGAAAGTAGCGATGCTAGTAACCAAGTGACCGAGAATAATAAGAAAGGGAAGGAGAAGAAGAAGAAGAAGTCAGTTAAACAAGGGGACAATAATGATTCATCTGGTGAAAATCGACACATAAACACTCATAAATATCCTTGTCTAATTTTCAAAGGAAACCATTTTCATTGAGATTGTCCTTGCATTCCGCGGATCTTGAGAGAATGGTCTCCCCATTCGAACCATTCGGTTTCATCAACCTCTGGCGATCATGTTGACAGCACACCATCAACTACTGAAAATGAAGTTCCTAAACAAAAAGGAAAGGTCAAAATTCCATGTCAATTATGCGAAGGAGACCATCGCCTTCACCATTGTCCTTTCTTGGATGAGGCCAAAAGATTCTTGGATAACCGTCCTACTTCACCACAACGACTTCTGCCTAGATACAGGAAGCTCTCCCCAAGTACTTTACTAGTTGAAAATCAGACTGACATAACTCAATTGTCTGTCAAAATGCCCATCATTGATAGTGGACCTTCTGAGTCCATATCGGATCAAACACAGTAGGTCGAGATGGCAGTCGACCTAGTCTTATTGTCAGAAGGTTCACCTTCAGATGATACAATTTCCAAAGAGAATGAGAACAATACTGTTCAAATTCTTTTTATTCATACAAAGCCTGATGAACTTGGGGGAAATCTGCCTGTTCCTTTACAACAGGATGAAAATTCCCCAGTTCAAGGGGTTCATTAAATTGTTTATCCAGTACCCCCCCTGAGCAGTCTAGTAGTTTCCTTTGGTTGGAATCAACTAGCAAGACTCCGCCTTCCATCTAATGTACCATTCTAAACCATAGTACAAGTTTACAAAATGATCATGTCTGGCACTATCATAGATGAACGGGCTTCAGTGAGTATCCTTTCCTCAACTGCTTGGAAAGCGCTTCGTTCACTATCACTTATGCCTATTACTCAAATATTTTCAGGCTTTAACAAAGGAACCAGTTGACCATTATGGATCCTTCCGAAGTTTCCGATAACTTTAAAAAGGAAAACCATTCACTTGAATGTGATGTTAGTTCAAGGACCATTAGATTACAATCTACTTCGTGGATGTGATTATGTTTATAGCATGGAAGCTATTGTTTCCACACTATTTTGAGTGATGTGTTTCCCGCATGAAGGAAAAATTGTGCAGCTTATCGACCAGCTTTCATTTCTTGGTTCAAACACAGAGCTAAGTCAAACATGATCCCTAAATGTTCTCTTTGTGTCAAGAATGTCTCTTCAACCTTCATTCCATCCACCTAATTGTGGTGAGTAGAGTGGTGAATGTAACGAAGCTTAGGGGGCATGCACCCTGGTCTGCTTCGGCAGATGAACCCAACTGAAAAGATAGATTTCATTGTAGGTTATGTGATCATGCTGAAATAGCCATTTCCTTGTAGGTTATGTGATTGGTCTAAAACGCCATTTCCGTGTAGGTTATGTGATCGATCTGAAATAGCCATTTCCTTGCAGGTTATGTGATTGGTCTGAAACACCATTTCCTCGTAGGTTATGTGATTGGTCTGAAACACCATTTCCTCGTAGGTTATGTGATTGGTCTGAAACACCATTCACTTTTGTCCGCTATGTTGACAAAGCCAAGGAAGTGTTTTTGTCTAACTGCGGACGAAACAATATTGCTTAACTGCAGTGACTTTCATATGATGACCTCGAGACTCTCCTTTTCTCGATGCCTAGGGGCATGCAAACCTTTCTATGCAAGCGAAAAATGACCAATTTCATTTTTTAGCTTTTTAGCACTTTTAGATTTTTAGCTTTTTAAGTTCCAACTTCTTAGGTTAGGTGATTGGTTTGACCCACCATTCACCTTTGTCTGTAGTGTGCAGACTAAGAAAAGGAAGTGTTTTGTCTAGATGGAAGAGAAAACTATCCTAGCTAACCTTAGTAGCTCCCTAGCTTTTAGTGTTTCTAGCTTTGTATTTTGGTCATTTCTAGCCTACATAAAAAGCAATGAGCAGATGTTATCATCGATTTCAAGCTCACTAAAAAATGAACCTACCAATGAGAGACATTTTTAACTACTGGTATGAGCAATGTTTCCGCAAGGTCATAAATTTTTCATTGGTTTAGTCATTAATTGTCGCAATTAATGACCAAATATACAAAAAAATATATTACTATATGAATCCTCAAAAGAACCAATTAATTACTAAGGAAATATGCCCAAAATGTTGTTCATGTTATAAGATATTGTAAATTAGCTACTAATAGTCATATATATGCAAATTTTAGTCATCATTTGAAACCAATGAATGACCAAATAAATATGACTAAATTCTAGTTGTGTTATAAGATACTATAAATTAGCTACTAATAGTCATATATATATGCAAATTTAGTCATCATTTTAATCAAAAAATTATTAGTTGCAGTAATCATTTATCTTTTTTTGGTATTTTCATAATCATTATATAAATAACTGATTTAGTTGTTTCCATTCATTTCATTTAATTTCATTCATAATTAATATAAATTACTAATTTAGTCATATATTCATTTTATTTGTGTTAATCATTAATTGATATAAACTACTAATTTAGTAGTTTTAGATTGATTTTATATGTTTATTATTAATCAACATAAATTAATTAGTACGATTTTGTGACTAAATTTTAAAAAAATGTCATACAATGTGCATATTTATCTAATATGATAATGCAAAGTTACATATGTTAATTACAATACTAAATAATATCAAGTGCAAATAAAAATAATTTCAACCATATAAACTTTATTATATAAAATATCAAGAATTACAATATGAGTTTCCAACCTAATATCTGTTGGACTACAATTTACACATGAAATATTGTTTCGTCATTTCAAAACTTTATCATTGTGTTTCCAAAGTATAGCAAGAAAAATCACCAAATCTGAAGGCTTGACCATTAGTCTCTATGAGTGTGTCTTATGTAAGATATTGGCTCTAAGGGTATCACTAGACAAATTTTCTTCTCTCTCTCATTTTGCATTTATCGCTCTAGTATTATTGTTCTTCTCTTTCTTCAATTTCTACTTCTTACCATCAATATTGAGTTCCTCTCCTGAAAATGAAAGAATATATAATACATAGTATAAGACATGAAATACAGTGAATACTTGAATATAAAATAAAGTAGACTATAAAATATTTATATCACATATACCTCAAGATTCGATAGTGGCCACTATGCGGCTAGATGACGTGTATAATCAAAGAAAATAAAACATCAGTATAGAAAATAACACCTTACGAACTTAGTATTCAACCTTCAACAAAACCTCAGGCACAATCATACCAACTAAATAACATGTTAAAAAAATTAGGTAATAGATAAGTTTTGAAAAGAAATGGAAAAAAAAAAAAGAAATCAGTGTAAAAAAATATCCTTATTTCTTGTTCTAAAAGGTTCACGTTCCTTAAATTTGGATATTCTTTTGCCCACAGTAAAAGTTCCAACTATTATGACCTATGTTTTTAAGATCATGAGATTGATCCAACATCATATTGGATTGTGGAGACAAAATGATTCAACTTTCCAAGATGAGTACCTTACTTGGTTGAATGAAGGTGCTAGTTGTGAGTAGTGTCAAAACCTTAGGCTAGAAGAACACTAAGGCCTAAGAAAATATATCACCATGTTTCCACTGAAGAAAAAATTTCAATCCCAAAATGGATGGATATCACACTCTGAGAGATGATTGTCTAATACAATGAGAAGTGTACATATATTGTCACAATGTCCCTCACAGCTAGACACTATAGTTGTGTCCTGTAATATTAATCATATTATACTATTTAATTATAAATTATGACTATTAGATAAATATTAGTTTGAATAATTAGTCTAAAATTCCATTTTTAGTATTTATGTATACATGAAAATATTAAAAAAAAGGTACTTTTGTGACTAGCTAATTTCAATTGAATCTAAATATACAAGAAAAATTGGTGTCTCAGTGTTTCTCTAGTGGTTATTCACTTATTGTACCAATTGCTCCCATGTACTCTACTGCTTTTGGTGAATTCCTCTTTGATGATGTCCAATGCTAATGCAATGGACATTTATCCTCGATATTTTTCTAAGCCAAAGGGAAGCATCACAAGTGACAACAAAAAAGTAGCGTCAAATATATTATTGGGGGCCAAAATGCAATAATTATATGACAAGGAAAGAAACACTGCACATTAATCATATTCCCTTTAATATTGATTAATAATTTCTTTGCATGGTCATGTTATACTAAAGTGTCAAGTAGGGACATTTAAAGTTAGTCATCCATCAATATCTCCTTTGAGAGTGGTTAGTAGTTAATACTTCCTATTACACACACACAAGATCACCAACTTCAAGGATAACAATATAAACACAAAAAAAATGAAATTAAAAGAAATGCTAGGAAGTCAAATGTGACTAATCTTGAGTCAAGAAAATACCAAGCCCTTCACATTAGCAAGGCATTCTTAGGCACTAAGACAAAAAATCCTTCCATTGCATCATTTTCACCTTTTTTTAATTTCTTTAGTTGAGAACATAATTTTTGGAAAAATAAAATAAATAAATAAAAATTCATTGAGAAAGGTCTCAAAATCCTAACAAATGCTTGAGCGATTGTCGTATCAATTAAATAGAAAGAGAATCATTTGATATGCTTTTAACTTGTGAAATACATTGGAGAATATGGAGCTTTCTCATCCCTTGCTCCTAATCAAATTGTAATCCATGGGTTCCAATCAAGTAATCAATTTCCCTCCAAGATAGTTAAGGGATCACTTTGGAGAAGGACTTCTAGAAGCATTGGGATAGTAGAAGTGGAATTAACTAGGAGGAAAATGAAGCACTTTAGTGGGTGCTCCAAAATATTTCAACGTGACTAAAAATGATTTTTTACTCCCTCCACACATTTTAAAATGGAAACCATTCAGTTGCATCTCATTTATTTTCCACCTTTCTGTAATATGTAATTCCTTGACCAAGAATAGAGCATTCATAAATATTGTCATGAAATAAGACTCGTAATAATCCTAATAAGTTGGGCTCTAACAAAATAACCAATTTCATGTAGTGAATAAATCTTACATGGTAGATTTCAGTGATTAAAATGAAAAATTTATTCTTAATCTCATTACAAGAAAAATAAATTCAACCCTAACTAGTTGGGATCTAACAAATCAAGAATTTCATGTAGTAAAGTAAACTTACATGGTAGATCACAATTATTTGCAATGAAAACTTTATTGTTGATCTTATTACAACATAGATAAATTCAAGAGTACATACATATTTCCTTATATGATACAAACTTTGAACACATTCTAATATTTCGTAGAAATATAATGATACGGTTGACCTATAGGTTATGAGAAAGTTATCTACATCTAGCACCCCTCACTGGAAAATAGTGTTATTGACACACCATCTCATGGCATTAGAATCATGTATATAGATAGTTTTATTGAGATACCTTGCAACACCTATTCAACACTACCTTCAAGCTTCAAATTCATCAATTGATTTACTTTAGTAGAAAATTATAGTGATATTTCATTAAATACAACCCAACAATATCAATTTATGATATTTGTTGTTGCCTTCTCCCAATTTATCCCCCTCTTGAAATAGAATAACTAATATTCCCTAATTTTTGAGGTACTTGTGTTGGCTTGTTGGGGCTTCACTTAGGTTCAGAGGTGATTTAGCCAAAAAAATCTCGGTACTACTGGCCCTTTCGGCAACAGTCCACAGAGCGCAGACTAAGGTCTCACTCGAAGTAGTATGGGAGGATGCGAGAACTAGATTTCCAAAACCTGGAGATGTATGATGAGTTCATGTGGTCCGCGGTTCGACCCTGTGTGCCCGTCATTATGAACACTTACCCGTACCTTGCAGCCTGAGATACTGCCTTCGCACAACCCTACTCGAGGGGCCGAATGTTGTTGGTACCCAAGTCCTTACTAGTATTCCACTGTTAGTTGATTAAATTAGCCTACTTGTATGTGTTAAGTTATACTTAGCAATATAAATCATTCATATAAGTGCGCGGAGTAACTAAACAGTATCTTTTCAATTTATATCAAACATGTAATAACCCAAGAACAGATACAAAAAATTTAGATAAGACTTATCTTTGTTATTTTCTTCAGTGGTTATAGACTTGACTCCGCCCTGCGCATCAACTACAGGGGTCTACGCACTCAATTCCGGACTACTAGGCCTCTGCACACTTAGCTACAGAGCCTTCTCCTACTCTACGACTCAAGACACACTCTACACTTGCGACTTGTTTGGTGCTTCTATTTCTTCATCTATTACTTCGCTATCTTATACACTTAGAGCCTCACTCTATTTATACAATCCCATGCTCCGCGAACCATGGGTAGGCTGAAATTCCAATACAAGACTAGGGTGGACAGCCCTGTGACTCTATCATACATTTCATGCTCCACGGCTGCAATTCATAGAGACTTTACAACAAGATTAGATCAAAACTTGGGCTTTCAGCCCCAAAACATTCCTTGGGGGGATTCCATGCCCAACAGGCCCCCAACACAAACATCGTGACTCGCCCTTAAGTCACTCTGTCGGTGCAGCGATCTTGGCATGGAGTTCCTCCATTTGTCCTCGAACTGTGCTAATGTCAGCATCGCACTAAGCCACTACTTGCTGAATAAGCTGCATGCTCTCTTCTGAGACCTTCGTGTCTGGGGTACTTCTCTGCATTAACATGTGCATCCACTGTATGTGTACGAGCTTTCCTTTGATGTTTGTCATGATAGTGAAAGCCTCATTGATCCACAACTAGACGCGGACTTTGAGAACTGCCTTCTTATGTCATGCCGCTTCCACTTGCTCCTCTAGTGCTTTAGCTTGCTGCATCCTCACAAGCCTCTGGGTGAGGACCATAGTCTACGCAGTTCCTCAGACACTATTGTATTGCTGCTAGAGTTCTTGCTCTTATGTCTCTAAGTGCTAGATATTGGGGTCCTCTTGCAAAGTTGTGAGGACCTCAAGTGCTTGTTCCAACAAAGTGGTACAGTCTTTTACTGCACCTCTAATTTCTTCCAATCTCGCCACGATAGTGTTGGCGTGTTGTTCTCGGACCTCCGGGGAGTGGGAGGTTACGCCTTTAATCACAACTTATTCATCTAAAGATTCAGCTCCAGCTGAATCTTGGTTGTTTCTTCTCTAGCCTCGCAGACTCCGATTTCCAACCTATGGATCCATGCCTACACTCATAAATCTGTTGGGATGGCCAGCTCTGAGACCCGTTGGCAAGCATCGTCTACCACCTACACCAACTGTTGATTCTGTGACACCAATTCATCACGCTGCAAGCTGAGTTGTTCCATGTTTGTCTTCTGCTCGATAAGAACTTAGATCGCACAACTCTCCCTAGCATGCAGCTCTATCGTTATCCCACCCTGTAGTAGATACAATGTCTCTCGCAGAAGGGAAGCCAAATTAAGGCCAAGGACTTTCAACATGTTAATTGAAATTCTATTGGTCTCATTCACTGCCACTAGGGCTGCTTCTGGAAACACTATTGTGTTTTCCATTCATGCACATAGCATCTGTTCTGCTTCCAAGGATCCTGTTGCGAGGTGGATGGAAAGGGTACCCACCTAAGGGGATGCACCTGTCTGGGGGCCCCCAACATAGTCTGGTGCTCTTGCATAAAATCCTGAAGGGCCTCATTTGTGACATTGCGAATCGTCTCGCCGATGTCATACAGATCACCTTTGGTTAAGGTGATTAGGTCAAAGGCCAATTTCAAGGCCTTGACCTTCTTCCTCGGTCCTTCACACTCTGTTGTGTGTGGACGCTTCAGCCGTGTGGATGTGGTCCCCAGGTCCATGCTCCCTTCTACTATTTCTGCCTCCTCTACGTCCTTCTCCTGTGTGGGCATTGCTTGGGCCTTGTCCACCTTCTCGGTTGCTGCCTGTGCTGCTGCTGCTGCCTCTACGGCCTTCTTCTGGTCAGTGGCTTTCGGCGCCCCTTCGTGTGCTACCCTTACCTCAACTGTTGTTATTTTCTTCTTCCTTTTCTCAGCCAATTGTGTGACGCGCAGCTTGGAATCATCCTTCTTCTTCTGTGCTGCCGCCTTCTTAAGTTCTGCAAGATATGGGGTGCACCATTCCAGAGGCCATGTCTCCAAAAGAGTAAAAATGGCATCATCATCGGCTACAAAATTTAGCTTCATCCACTGCTTCACTGGATCCTTACATGCCCTGATAAAAATGTTGTGCATATTAGCTTTAAAGTTTGCAAAACTCTGTAGACTATTGTACACTGTGGGTGACAGGCGCAGCTTCGTGTTGATCCACATCTAGATGTTCATCTCCATGGGCACCTAGAAGATTTTGGTGTTGCGTATCCATTTCGCGTCCTTTGTGGCCCAGAGTGAAGTGTACTTCACGACATCCGGTAATTCTCTGTCAATGCTAGGGAATTGACTGTCCTTTGGAAGTTCCCCTGCTACGAGTAATATGGATAACAACAACCATGCATAGTGGAAGGTTTTACCCTGCTCCTAGGCTTCACGAAAATTTTTCAAAAAATCCTCACAGAGGAATTTGGACCAGTTGAACTGGACCCCCTTCGCGCACAACTCGGCTAGTGCGACCACTGGCATTGGTACCTCATCGGCTCGGCACTTCCTTGTAACTTTGTCAGCTAGGATTTGGGTTGCTATGTGTAACCCTTTTTCCTTGATGCTAGAGATGGCATAGCCCTTTTTCTTCTTCTCCAGCTTGTATTTTGTTTTCATGGCTTCTGCAAGGGCCAGATCACTGCCCTTTCCTTCGGCTATGGTGGCGGGGTCTTTTCCTTTGCAGGGGAGCCAAGAAATGTAGTGAATTGGGTCTATCATGATGGGGATAGGATCCTCCAGCCATAGATACCCATCATGCACCAGGTAAAGAAGCTGCCTGATGACGAAAATGGTAATGGGTGCACAGTGGAAATGCGAAACCCATAATAAGTTTAGCATCCCAACCTTTTCCACATTGTGCACCAACTTCTGCGGCTTTAACATTGTGTTCTGCTTCATTAGGTTCCTGGTCTCCAGGTGAGGGAACTTCTCATAGTCAATGAGGTCCCAATCTTCAAACTTCATGGTTGGCACATAGCCCAGGTGCATGCCTTCAAACTCAATGCCGTCTGGGAGGAGCGGGGTATGGAGCAAACTCTTGGTTTCGTCCAGGTCCTTCGGCACTTTGGTCTTCCCTTTCCGCGGAGGGACATATGCGGGCAATATTGTTGCAGAGCATGTATGTTGAATATCATCCTCCATGCCTTCATCTTCTTCCTCTCTGATGATCAAGGCTCGCAAATCTTCTTCTTCCTCATCTATTTCTGTCGTGACAGCTTTCCCCTTTTCTGCCATCTATAGTTTGTTGTGTGGCGGGTTCCTCAGGGACATGCGTACTGGAGCCATTGCTTATTTATCCCTCTTAGATCTTGGCATGCGCGATGACTTGGGGTTCTCTGCCACAACCCCAACACCTTCTTAAACATCCTCCATCAATGGGGTCTACGCTGCCTCACTGGCGGTTACATCTCCAATTCCCAAACCATCCTTAGTTATGGTCATCGTATCTAGGCTGTATTTTGTCACTCGTGAACTCAGGGGCTCAATTATCGCTTGGCTCTCAATGCTCAGTGCTCTGCTCAATCTCTCAATTCTCAAATGGCCAAGTGTTGTTTGCTGGGAAACCCTTTGTGTTTTATAGTGCCTTTCGAATTCGAATTCAATCGTTCCCCCCAATTTTGGTCTAGTAATGGTTTCTTGGCAGCAGATTTTCCCAAATATTGCCCATAAATCATGTCTTAAATGCCCGTGGCCCTCTCCATTTAACCTCAAGTTGTACATCCCATCATGAGTAGTGACATCAATGGTCATTTTCTGGCCAATCTACGTAGTAGCGCAGCCCTCCGTGTGCGGTCAGAGACCCCGTGACGCTCTGCTTCTGCACACATCCCCAATATCACGCAGCTCCCAGGTAGAATAGTTTATAGTCTTGCGCTTCCTATCAACTACCTACAACACTAAGGTTTCCCTTCTCATAGCTAATCAGGTAGTCGCGCAACCCATGTGGGGCTCCATCCCGTCCTTCACCATGGTTCATAGAGAATAGCCACGTTCCATTGTTGTGGTCGGCATCGCACACTTTACTACTTGCAATGCGCTAACCTTGTCACTACATTTGGTGATATGTGGTCCAAGCCAAGGTAGCAAACTAACCAATTCACGAAGATGGTGCTCAAACTTGTCAGTATGATCGTACGCACCTTTCCTTACCATCATAGGTTCTTCAACGAAAAATGCTTCCTTTATTTCATCCTCCAGCTTCTTGACCTCTACATCCATCATAATGCTTTTCTTCCTTAATCCTACCCTTTCTTTTTCAATTTTGCAGAGTATAAAGTTTCCCTGTCGGATATCTTCCTTAAGTCCTATGTGTTCTGTTTCTCGCGGCCATGTGATTCTTTCATTCCTAGCTTTTTGGGCTATCGTATCTATGGGTACTGCTATGTGTGGACTACACTTCGCATGCTCCATAGGAATTATAGCCCCTACTTCATACTTTAGCTTCAGAAGTGCTTGCATGGTCAGGGTTTTGCACATGGTCCTATAAGCCCATAGAACTGCTGGTACGCGTAGATCCCAGTCAGTGCATCTCACATGGTGGACCGTGCTCAGCACTTCGTACACCTTTTCAAAGGCTTCCCTGTGGATAATATTTGGTGTGCTTAGTATTATCATACTTTGTTGTTTGTGCCCTCGTCTTGCCTACTCCTGTTCGTTGTTCCTAGTTACTATCATGAGCACGGTGTGCATTCGTGCAGGTTGCGTACCATACATTTGTACCCATATGTAGAGGTGGGCACACAGGTTGTTTCATCCATGATGCCCAACTTCCATCTGCATCTGAGGCATTCCAAACTATATAAGCATCACCCTTCTACATTCACGCTAGTCCTCAAAACTTCTTTGATGCACACTCCACCATCTTGCAGATGTAGCATGCAGTGCTCATTTCAGAGCATTGAACCGCTGCAGTTCTGGCACTTCTCTTTCAAATTTATTCAGGAAATCATCCACCTCGCTCAACCCATCATACATAGGTAGATCCCTTACCTCTGTTGTCACACAACGCAGTGATCTTACGATCATGTTGCAATTGAGTGTGGTTACCTCGTGTAACCAGTTCTGCCATCGTTCTTTTTCTTCATCCAAATATGAGGTGTAGCAGCTTTCACGCTCCCACACAATCCTGCCATCTACTGTTGGATTCACCCAGTCCTGCTCTTGAGTGGTTATCTTGTAGATACAGTTTAGATCGTCATCTCTCTCGTTGTCATGGACTAGCTCTATGTAGCATGATCCTTCCATAGGGTCTAAAGGTACCACTATGCGTAGTGACTTTTTCTCAAAAATCATCTTGCGCTTCTTTAAATTTATTACTCCATTCATATTAGTGACCCAATCTATTCCTAGTAGCACGAGATAGGGGTTTTTGTCATCGACAATCTCTATCACTTCGAAATCTACAAGCGCACTCGCACCTTCAATATCTATCGTTATTCCCTGCAATCTTCCCATTGATAGGATCTTTTGTTGGTTCACCATTTGCAATTGAATAGGAGACCATTGCAAGGCGGGTCTGCCCATGAGCTCCCATGCCTGCTTCTACAGGATGTTCACGTCCGATCCTAGATCTAGAATTACTTGATCCATTTCATATTCCCCGATTTGCACAGTCAATCTCATCTCCCTTCATGTTCGTGTTGTGTGCTTCCCGAGCTTCTGGACTATGCATGGTTCCCCTGATCTAGCACATCTAGTGATGAGTTCTTGCAGTCCCTTCATAGCCTTGTTGTTGCACAGCAGCTTCATGCATGTCTCCAGAAAGGAAGTAAGAATTGATGGGTCCATCTCTAGTTCTAGTTTGTCTTTACTACATGAAGTGGAGGCATTTGTGAAGCTCTTCTTAGCTTTCATGAATGTCTCCTTCATGTGCTCCAAATTGAACTCTGGTTCCTTTGTTGGAGCCTTGCGAATTGAAGCACTCTCTTCGGGTTTCTTTCCATTGTCATCTCCTTTCGTGATACCGCTTCAGAGCATGATGTTTACATTTGGGTCCTCTTCACATGACTCAGAACTCATCATTTGCAGGTTTTGAGTTAGTGGAGGTTGGAGTGTTCCTTTATTGTGCAACCTCGCTATCAGTGTGGGGAAGTCCTCCATCTCATGATCAAACTAGGTACAATATAAACATGATTCTCTCATTGGATTTGTACAATCACAGGCATTGTTGAGCCTCAAACCTGCACCTTCCTATACACCCTCTCAGCCTTCTTTTTCCACTTACTTCATCCATCAAGCTGTTAAATCATTGCATTATAGTCTAAAAAGAGCTTCTGACATGGTTTTCTAACTATGCTTATGACTGTTGTTTGGTTTAGATTTTTGTTCAGGCAGCTGCGGAAACTTGTCAGTTTCCGCAGCCAGCACAGGTTTCCACAACCAACACAGGATTCCATAGCCATTTTGTTAAAGGCTATGCTACAGGTGTCCTATGAAGAAACGAGCCACATGGGCAAGCTACAGGTGACGGGTACATGGAACGTGTCCCTTCAGATCAGCCAAATCATCCATAGAAGGTCACGGTCAACAAGGGTCAAAGGCAAAGCCAACCAAGGAATTTAGCGGTGGCACGTCTCTGTTTTGAGCACATGAAAGTTTACGTGGCACAATCCTCAGCCCACGGAGACATCGGCACACCTGGAGATCATCCCTGTAACCTGAATCCAACAGCTACCACTCCGAAGATTTAATAGACATGATGATCGTTACGCTAGATCTCGGCTGAGGAGATCTACGTGTCTTTGGCAACACAGTTAATAGCATAGGATTCAGTTAGTTAGTTTCAACACTTTTTCATTATAAATAACGCGTTGATGAATGCTGTGTAGAAGCTTTTTGGCGATGTAATTTTTGAACTGTTGCTATTATCACCCCACTGTACTCTGTTTTATATATTTTGGTGCTGCTTTAATACATGAGAAGACTAATTTCCTGAGTTCATTCTTGTGACTGTTCATTGACTGGCTGAGGTGGCAAAGGGCCCCTGTGCACTAAAGCCCTGTATAGTTTTCATTTTATTTTATTATATTTATGTTTTCATAATCATTAGCTTGTATATAACATGCTGTTTTGATGTTTTTAATTCACTTCTGTTTACATTTTCACTTCTGTTTTCTTATAGCTGTCAGCTGATCAATGCTTTTCTACAGGTTTTCTTAGGAAGCCCGAGCGAATTTTTTATCTTTTTGATAACTATTGACATATGAGATCATATTGTCCTTCCTGCTAATTTTCATTTTCTAAAGTTTAATTCCAGCACTGTCCTTTTTCAAATTGTGTTTTGCTTATTTATTTTCTCCTACTTAGACATCATACTACTCATTTGTTTATGGTTTCTTTCTATAGTCAAGTGACTCTATTAGTAAGGAATCAGAATATTATTTATTGTAGTATGATTTAGTTATCATATTGCTTAACTTATTCATGATTTCTTCCCATAAGGTAGATTGAGCTGAAGGGTAAAGGATCAGAAGAGTTGAAGTAGTGTGATTAGTTTCCTTTATGCAATTTAATTTCTTGCCATTTAGATATCATATTGCTTAAACTTGTTCATGATTGCTTCCCACAAGGTAGATTGAGCTGAAGGGTAAATGATCAGAAGAGTTGAAGTAGTGTGATTAGTTTCCTTTATGCAATTTAATTTCTTGCCATTTAGATATCATATTGCTTAACTTGTTCATGATTGCTTCCCACAAGGTAGATTGAGCTGAAGGGTAAAGGATCAGAAGAGTTGAAGTAGTGTGAATTAGTTGCTTTGCTTTTAGTTTGAGTTGCTTTAAGTTCAGTTTTTACTTTCTTTTTCATTCAGCAGCAAGGATACTGGGCCATTGTCATTAGTTCACTATTTGATACATTTACTTCCTCTTAAGAATTGATTTCATTACAGTTGTTTTAAAGCTTTCTTTTTGAACACTTTTAAGTTTGGGAAAATCACTGTAGAATGTTAGCCTCTCTCATAAAACAATAATAAATCCAAAAATAAATAATTAATTAAATATTCCAAGTTAGGAATTTGTGCCTAACTCTTGGGTTGTTCCTCTAATATAGGAGTTAGTTTAGGTAACACCTATATTGGTGTGTGTTTGGTGAGAAATTATCTCAACCAAAAGTGTCTAAGATAGCACGCACTATCTTGAGAACACTATCTCTCATCTATTTATTTGTAACACTATATTCAATTATTTGAATGAATGAGAATGAGAGAGAATACTTGAGGAAGCATGAGGCTTCACCCTTTTTCCGCCAATATTGTGTGTCTGGTTTTTATGTGTGATTTATATATTTCTCTGAGTTAATTTCGTTTTTCAATATTTGGTATCAGAGACCTTTTGGGTTTAAATTCTGTACGGGAGGGGCTAGGGTCATCATGGCTATAGTGCTCATAGAGAGTAAGGAGTTATTATTTTATGTGTCTGTTTGTCCATCAAATCTGTAGAGAAACGAGTTGTTGCTGTGTATAAATTGCAGGTGGTGAGATCATAAACATTGATATAGGAATATAGCAGATGCGACCAAAAGCAGTTGGTGATGCAAACTGTTGGCCAATTGCGATAGGGGACGGGACATTTCTTCCACGAGGCTATAGCAGGTACATAGGTTAATTGTACAGTGAATTGCTTTAGATATGATTCAAGGTCAAGCCTGCTTGTCATAGATAGTTGCAAGGTGGCACAAGAGAGCTCATTGTCTTAAAACAAAGATACAGGAATCCCCATGGCCCTTGGTGGAGGCCATTATTCCGATAACAATCATGTTTGCTTTACAGAGAAATGTGGTTCCGCCATCTTCATGCGAGGTTATCCCCAAATCTGAAGCAAGGGGTCGAATCCTGGACAATTATTGTAATCTGTCTTAGATCATTGTTCACGATTAACATGTAGTTGCCGAATTCGGCCATGGCTCTCGGATATCAGCTCCAGTCGTTTTGTCAACGGGAGATTTACAGTTTTCTACAACTCCATTTTATGTCATTGAGCCTTCGTATTTTGTCCTACCAAAGTGAAGCCACGATTTTAAGACTCTGATCAAGTTGTGTTTGGATTCATTGCAAAGTATCATGCATAGGTGCAGAAAATGTGGATGTTTCTACAGAATTTAGCGATTTTGTTTTGCGCCATATTTATTTTGTATTGTAAAACTGAAGGAGCAGAACCAGTGTTGCATAATTTAAATTAGTGGTTCTTGGCACTCGGAAACCTTTGAATATATCACTGATTTGATTGTGTTTACATACCATCACAGTTTGTTGTTCTTGGTGCTTGGAAACCCTTGAACAACCACCACTGGTTATAGTATGAGATCTTTCTAGTTATAGTATGAGATCCTTGTTATAGTATGAGATCTTTCTGGTTATAGTATGAGATCCTTGTGTGTTAAAATCATTTATTTGTAATGGAGAGATAAGGTAAATTTTATTTTGTAATTTTGGAGCAATAAGTGTGCATTTTTTAAGTGTGGAGTGACAAGTGAGTTTCTTTTATAAAGTAAGGGATTATTTCCCTGTAATGGAGTGATAAGGATTGAGTTTTCTTTCTCTATAAGTTTGAAGTGATCGGTTTTTCAAAAGAAAGCTCATTGTTGTAGGAGGTTGAGTCAGTTTTTTGAACACATTTGCTTCCAAAAGCGTCAGATTCTCACTATTTGAGAAAGCTTCAGTGGCAGTGTTGTAAAAGATGAAAGATTGATGACCTTATTACTTAATAAAGACATATTAATTGTGGTGTTGATGTGTCCTAGATCCGCCCGAAATTGAATAAGGGGATCTTAGGTACACCATGTGTATTTGTGATCGCAAGTGTTTTTGTGGCTTCATGTTTTTTGCTTATGATTTGTTTCTAGTTTTGACACATAAATGATCTCATTTATCACACATAAAGTTCAATGCAAGCAAGCGCAACACTTGTAATGAAATAGCGGCAAGGAAGGATCATTAAACTCAACACATGCATTTGCGTCACTACAACAAATAATCAAAGTTTTCAACATCAGCATTCTACCTCAACAAACAAGTTCACTCAAATACAATCAAGTTCCTGAATCTGCAGACTACAACATTTCAAAGCAAAGTCTACATCACTACAATCAAGTTAATGAATCTGTAAACTTCAACGTTTCAGAGCACAATCTACATCAACATTATTGAATTTGTAATCAAACTCAAATTACATTGAATTGTAAGGGTGCATTCTCGGTTGAAACCGACACCCAAGTCTTGAATTGAGTCAAATTGAATTCATTGTAGTGAGTCATTGAAATCATTGTAAGCTTTTTTGGGTGCATTTTCGACAGTGTTTGACACCCTTCCTTTAAAGCACAATCAAGTGAGTCCATGAGTTTTAACTCCAAATGAAACAAACAACAAGTTCACATCTCCTGCAAGCGAGCGTGAGTATTCATTCAAGAAATTTGCATCAAAATAGTACAAAGTTCAAACCTTCAAGTGAGCTAGAGTGAAGTTCATTACAACAACGATCAAAGCAACCAAGCAAGTTCCACTCTAACACCAATCAAGCAAGTTGAGATCAACATCAAGCGAGCGTGGCTATTCATTCAAGTGAGCGTGAAGTCATCAAGTAAGGCAAGTGAGCGTTCACACAAACGCGATTGTCATAAAGCGAGCGTGAATTCCAGAGTCTAAGTAAGAAAGTTCTACAACTCTAGCAAGTGTTCCTAGCAAGTGCAATAAGCAACAAATCAAGCGAGCGTGCCATTCAAGTCCCATAGCAAGCGAGCCTATCATCGCAGTAACAAAATCAAGTGCAACAATTCAAAGCACGACATCTACGACAAGAGAGCCTGATTTCAAGTGAGCAAGTTCAGATGGTGCAACATATTCAGTTGTTAAACATTCTTCATAGTTTGATCATCTCCAGTGATGAAGACATGGTGCACATCAGCAAAGAAACTCTTGCTGATCTTTCACGGCATCTACAACAAACACATGAAACCATTGAGTTTCTTCAACTAGAGTCGCAACTACAAAAAGATGAGCTGCAACAAAAGAGTGCTTCTTCCAGGTCATTCAACCATACAGATGAAGAGAAAGATGTTGATTCCAAATCACTCATCCAAACAAATTCAAGTGTCGAAGTTGTTCATGATCAAATTCAAATTTCTTCCAAACCCATCATCAAGCCCTGGGAAGAAATTCAAAATAACAAGAATCGACGAGGCTTAGGCTATGTCACTGATGACACCAACTTACATATCCCAGATTATTCCAAGCCAATTAATTTCATCAGTGCAGGATTTCTTGCACAACACACCTCAGCATGTTCTGCGAAAGTAGCAGACAAACAGAATTGCATGCAACCTGAAGTTCATGTCCAACCGAAATGCTCTCATTGTCAAAGAGTCGGTCATATGGAAGATCAATGTTTTGATCTCCATCCATGTTGCCATTGTGGCAAGCCCAATCATTCCTCAAAAAAATGTCACAACCAACAAAAATCAGCCAGATTGAAGATACATTATGAATGGTTTGATCCTTGGGAATGGTCATCCATAGTCAAACGATTGTCTCAGTTCTACAACCGACTACAATCACACATAGTGCAGCCAGCAGTGAACAGATGATGGTACTCTCATGCAGTTGAACGAGGGAGTACAACAATGAAACTCTCCTACACCTGAAGGGGGGGAATTCAAATATATTTTGGAGAAGATTGTCTCTCCTTTCAGTTGAAAAAGGGGGGAAAATGTCAATGAAATTGACAAGTGGTTATCAGACTGAAAGTCTCGACAATATCAGCGAAGCAGCCAGTGGGCATCTTCATCAACCAGTGGGCAACAAACAATAAAGCAGCAGTGAGCAGCTTTCATCATAGCAAAAGCAACATTGAGTTGTTTTTCAACATCATCAGCCAGTGGGCAATCATCATCAGCAAATACGCCAGTGGGCGTTCATCAAAATTGTGTCAATGGACACCGGATGCTGTTTTCAAACAAAGGAGAGTTGGATCCTTTTGCAGCTTGGCACGTGATGGAGTTGTCAAGGGACATTCAGAGATGAATCAAGCATGCAGCTGATTCATGTTCTCTTCAGATTTGAGTTTTTTCCAGCATCCAATTTTGGCGGTTTTTTCAGGCAATGTTTTTGAGGATCAACATGAGAACTTGGAAGATGGTTCCTCATTCTTATTTTGGATTTATCATTGAAGGGGGGAATGTTAGACTCTCTCATAAAACAATAATAAATCCAAAAATAAATTAATTAATTAAATATTCCAAGTTAGGAATTTGTGCCTAACTCTTGGGTTATTCCTCTAAGATAGGAGTTAGTTTAGGTAACTCCTATATTGGTGTGTGTCTGGTGAGAAATTATCTCAACCAAAGGAGAAATTATCTCAACCAAAAGTGTCTAAGATAGCACGAACTATCTTGAGAACACTATCTCTCATCTATTTATTTGTAACACTATATTCAACTATTTGAATGAATGAGAATGAGAGAGAATACTTGAGGAAGCATGAGGCTTCAGCCTTTTTCCGCCAATATTGTGTGTCTGGTTTTTATGTGTGATTTATATATTTCTCTGAGTTAATTTCTTTTTCCAATATAGAAATCACCATTACCATCCATACTTAACTTTCATTTTCGCCATCACACATTAGGGAAAGATAAATCCAAAAACAAACTAAAAAAACTCAAAAACGACAAAAGACTAAGGAAATGGTTATCTTGTACATATAGTACACTTCACTTCGTCAGTTTACGAATCCCAGATTGACATTTTAAATAGCAATTTAGAACACACTAAATTGACCAAACATTTTGGCGCCGTTGCCGGGGAAGTGAAATTAGGTAGCCAATTTCTTAAAAAAAAAAAAAACAAGAAAATTTCAAGGAAGGAAAATTGATAACCTCTCAAAGTATGCTCTCCTCTTGCACTTAGTGTGATCTGGAGGATTAGAAAAGAGAAAGTTATTGGTTTAATAGTTTCTTGAGTATGCTCTCTTCTTGCACCTAGAGTGACCTGGAAGATCAGAAAGAGAATTATTAGCCCGACTTGAAGAAAAATAAAAAAGTGACATGCATAGAGCAAGAGATTCTAGGGGAAGATTTTTAGGTAGAGCCAAGAGTTCGATTTTTACAACTCCTTCTACCTCAAGGAATAGACAAGAGACACCTCCATCATCTCCAACCTACACTCCTAGCCCTAGGATTCCTGGAATTCAAGAGACAATAGTTGAGTTAGGAGACTCTTCCTCACCATCCATCGAATCTGAATTAGGAAAAGATCCTTTCTTTTCTTCTATAGGGAGACACATTGTAATTGAAGAAGTATAATAATCTGAGGAAGAAGAGGGAAAAATTCCTCCTCGTTCGCCATTAGTAGAGGAACCAGAGAACTTTGAAATCTCTGAGAAAACTACCATGACAGAAGAGGGAGTTAACGGATTTGGTAGAGGTAGAGGTAGAAAAGGGGGAGGAGGAAATAATGGAGGAGGTAGAGGTAACAATGGGGGAAATAGGGATGGAGATAACTCATTTGGATTTCCTATAGTCGATGAGGATTCTCGAGCAATAATGAAAAATATTTCACCATCTGTCCTCCCAAACTTTCATGGGTTAAGAAATGAAAATCCTGAAACATTTCTATTTGAGTTTGAGGTTGTGTGTCGAACCTATGATTATCTGGAAGACTCTCAAAAACTCAAACTGTTTCCTTCAACATTGAAAGGAGCTGCTTTGAAATGGTTCATGGGATTACTCACTCAATCCATTAGGACATGGAATGATATGAAACAAACATTTTTGGATAGATACATGGATTATTGTATGCTTACCAACCACAAGGATGAAGTATTTAAAATGGTACAAAAAGAAGATGAAAACTTGGAGGATTTACTTGAAAGATTCCAATACAATCTGAAAAGAGAAAAATGAGTAACTTAGATGAGGAGACCTTGAAAGCCCTTCTATTAAAAGCCATTAGAGATGAATGGATAGATATTTTGAACATGATGGGAAAAGGAGACATATCTCAACTTCCACTTCATGACATAGCAAAACTGTGTGTGCATCTCTCAAGAGGGAAATCTAAAACTGGAAAAGGGCCTAGAGATACTTCTCTCATTAGATCAAACAAATCTGCAACTGGATCAGTAAGTAGGGCTGAGATTGGCAATATGCTTGATGAATTCAAAACTGATATCTTAGGGAGTCTTAGTGAGCAACTAGACACTCTTAAGATCCACAATAAGCAGAAAGCAGAATCTGAAGCTTTAGCCATCTTTTGCCCAAAATGTAGAAAAAAACATGCTCTTAGGGAATGTACCTTGGATGCAAAAGTTGTAGAAACATGTGCGATTTGTTCAGAGAATCATGAGACCAAGGATTGTCCTTCAATTCCTAGGCTCAAAGCTGTTTTTCAAGAAGATCCAAACACAATTGAGTCTCTCTGTTTTGTTGCAAGGAGACCTTGGCAAGGGCAACAAAATCAAGGGTTTAACAACTCTATGAACTTTCAACCCCCACCAAATTGGAATCCTTGGCAACAACCTTGGTCCTAACCTCAAAATCATTTTCAATCATGGGGACAAGGTATGCAAAATCCTTATGGGAGATTCGCTCAATTTTATCAATATCCTCCATCTTTTCAAAACCAACAAGCTCCACAACTTCCAAATCAAAACCCACAACTATCATTGCCATTTCAACAACAATAACCCTCTCAACAAAACCCAAATTCTCAAGTCTTGCTTCCATTCCAACAGAAGTCAAATCAACTTCCTTCTCAGCCATTGCCAAACCCCAATAATAAAAACCCTCAAAATGCTTACATGATAGAAGGTCAACAATTTCCTGCCTATATGATTGTTCCTCTCAATGATGTACAACTCAGATCTGGTAAAGTTCTAGATAAACCTTCTATAAATGCCCAAAATCAAAGCATTTCTGAGGAAGAATCTCTTGAAGCCAATAAGGGTTATGAAGCATCTCTTCAAAACCCAAACACTCAGAAAGAAAAAGAAAAAGAACTAACCCCTACAACTCCTATAGTTAAGCAACCTGCATCTTCATCCACACCTCCTTTTCCTGAAAGACTTCAAATTGACAAAGGGGTGGAAAAACGAATCTTGTTGCTTGACTATGATTTTCTAGATGAATTGAAGAATGTCTGTATCAAGATTCCCTTGTTACAAGCCATTAAAGAGATTCCTATTCTAGCAAAAACAATAAAGGAGTTGAGTCTTAAAAGACCAGGAAGGAAACCTAGAGACACAAGAAGAATCCACCTCGTAGGGAAAACTGCAGACATCATGATGGGAAAAATTACTATGCAGAAGTATGTAGATCCCGGTAGTCCAATTGTCAAAACACATATCAATGGGGTTGAAATTCCAAATACTTTGATTGATTTAGGGGCTGCTATCAATATTATGAGTAGACAGACTATGGAACAGCTGAAACTTCCTAATCTTCTCTTTACACCTACTTTACTGCAACTTGCAGATCGATCAATTATTAAACCAGATTGTGTATTAGAAGACATTTCAGTCTCCTTAGACTCTTGGGAATATCCAGTGGATTTCATGATTTTAACTCCCAAGAGTAATTTAGGAGGACATCCTCTCATCTTAGGAAGACCTTGGCTAGCCACAGCCGATGCTTTCATCAGTTGTAGGTCCGGGGATATGTATATTTTTTATGGTAATCCGACAAAGAAATTCAATCTGTATCCTCCAGCAAAAGCAATTACAGAAATACGAGATAATGAGTGGATTGATGATGAAGATACTATACAACCTGTCTTTACCATTTCTGAAGTTAGTGAAGATAGTCAAATTCTGAACACATTAGAAAATTTTGAAACATCTTCAGAATATGACCACACACAATTTCAGTTAGATTCTGACATTGAGTATCTATCATCTATACAAATGTCTCTTTTCTCTATGGAAGAATTTGGTAGTTCTGCCATTGAGATCTTTCCAGGAAAAACATTGAATATCAACAAAAATTTGGAAAGATCACAATAGGAAGAACTAACCAAAATCTTGCAAAAACATTCTACTGCATTTTGCATGGGAGTATACCGATATGAAAGGTATTGACCCTAAGACTTGCATTCATCACATCTAGATTGAGGAAAACATTAGACCAATCAGACAACCTCAGAGAAGGATGAATCCAAACCTTAGGGAGATAGTGAAAGAAGAGCTCCAAAATTTACTTAATGTAAACTTCATTTATCCAATTTCAGATAGTCGATGGGTTTCTCCTTTGGTTATAGTACCTAAAAAGAATGGTAAATGGAGGGTATGCATTGATTACAGAGAATTGAACAAAGCAACTTTGAAGGATCACTTTCCTTTACCCTTTATCGATCAGGTATTAGATACTTGAGCAGGCAAAAAGTATTTTTCATTTTTGGATGGTTTTAGTGGTTACAATCAAATTCAGGTAGCACCTGAAGATCAGGACAAGACCACATTTACTTGTCCATGGGGAACTTTTGCTTATCGAGTACTTTCTTTTGGATTATGTAATGCACCCACAACATTTCAAAGGGCAGTACTAGGAATCTTTTCTGATCTAATCCATGATTGTGTAGAGGTTTATATGGATGATTTTACAGTTTATGGTAATTCGTTTGAAGAGGCATTAGAGAATTTGGAAAAAGTCCTTATAAGATGTAAAGAAACAAACCTATCATTAAGTCATGAAAAATGCTTTATGATGTTTACTGAAGGGATTGTTTTAGGACATCATATTTTAGGAGATGGGATGAAAGTTGATAGATCAAAAGTTGAAATCATCTCCAAGTTGCCTATTCCAAATTGTCAAAAAGATGTTAGAAGTTTTCTTGGATTTACTGGATACTATAGAAGATTTATTGAAAACTTAACCAAAATAGCATCTCCACTCTTCAAATTACTTACAAAAGATTGTGAATTCAAATGGGATCCTGATTGTCAATCTGCATTTGAAACTTTGAAAACAAGAATATCTGAAGCACCCATTTTGAGAGGTCCAAATTGGAAACTTCCTTTCCATATTTCCACAGATGCTTCAGATACAGCTCTAGGAGCTATGTTGGGACAAAAGGTTTTAGTTCCTTATGCCATTTACTACACCAGTAATAATTTGACTCCCACTGAGTTAAACTATACTGTAACTGAGAAAGAGTTCTTAGTTGTTGTTCATGCAATCAATAAGCTTAGACACTATATAACCGGCTATGAAACTTTTGTCCATACTGATCATTCCGCAATTAGATATCTCATGGATAAACCTGTTACTAATGGCAGAATTACAAGATGGCTCTTACTTTTACAAGAATTCAATATTACTGTGTTGGATAGACCAGGGAAACAAAATACAGTAGCTGATTTCTTGTCTAGAATCCAAAATACTAACGAAGATTCTCCTGTAGAGGATAAGTTTCCAGATGAATATTTGTTTGCAGTAACTACTAAGACTCCTTGGTATGCAGATATTGCTAACTATTTGGTGACAGGGAAGCTACCTCCACATCTATTTCCTGGTGAAAAAAGAAAAATTATTCAGGAGAGTTCAAGTTATTCATGGATTTCTAATGAATTGTTTAAAACAGGGCTAGATTGTGTGATCAAAAGATGTTTTCGGGAAGATGAAATGCCTGACATCCTCAAGGCATGTCATGATGAACCATGTAGTGGACACTTTGCTGACAAAAGGACGGCCTATAAAATCCTTTCTTTAGGATATTATTGGCCTTCCCTTTTCAAAGATGCAAAACAATATGTCAGAAGGTGTGACAGTTGCCAAAGAGTTGGGAGACCGACTCTTTCAAATGAAATGCCATTACAACCACAGGTACTCATCAAACCCTTTGAAAAATGGGCTTTAGATTTCATCGGACCGATTAATCCACCATCTAAACAAAAGAAGTATATATTGGTATGCACTGATTATGTCACTAAATGGGTAGAAGCCAAAGAATTGCCTTCTGCCACTGAAAATTCAGTTGTTCAATTTCTTTTTGAGGATATTTTTACTCGTTTTGGTGTCCCAAGAGAAATTGTGACAGATCAGGAAAGTCAATTTACATCTAACTTGATGGAAAAGCTGATGGAAGAATATAAAATCAAGCACAGAAAATCTACTCCTTACCATCCGCAAGCAAATGGCCAAGTGGAGTCTACAAACAAAGTTCTTGAAGGCATCATCACCAAAACTGTTCATCTACACAGAAAAGATTGGGCAGAAAGGTTTCCTAAAGCCTTATGGGCCTACAGAACTACATGGAGGAACCCAACATGAAATTCTCCCTATGAACTTGTTTATGGGAAAGATTTCCTGCTCCCCATTGAGTTTCAAGTCAAGACTTTCAAGATGGCAGTCCAGTTGGGGATGAATCTATCAGAAGCCCAAAAGCACAGAATGGAGCAGCTGAATGAGCTAGATGAGATTAGACAAGATGCACTTTTAAGGACTGATCTAGTTCAACATCAAAGAGCTAAGTGGCATGACAAATACATCAAAGAGACAAAGTTTCAAGAGGGAGATTGGGCGTTACTGTTTGATTCCAAGTTTAAAGACTTCAAAGGAAAATTTTAGACTCATTGGGTTGGGCCATATGAGATTGACAAAGCCTTTAACAATGGAGCGGTAAGAATCAAGACTATTGATGAATTTCAAACTCCTCTCATTGTGAATGGCCACCGATTGAAAATTTATCATAAGCCACTCTCAAAAGAGGAATTTGTCAAAATTTTCCAGGAGAATTCTGCAATAAGGCTGGTGAAGAAGAATCCTTCTCCCCCATCAGCCTAGCCTTTGTTTCTTTCAGTGAAAAAAAAAAAGAAAAAAAATCGTATAAGCCTGAAAACCAATCATAGATTGGCGGTCTTATACAGAAAATGTAGAGTGAAAATCAAAGACACCTGACACTCTATATTTTCCAAAAAAAAAAATCTTCTCTCCTTCTCTTTCCATCTTCACTCCATCTCATTTGCCATTTCACTTCACCTCCATCTCATTCTCATTTCCATTTCACTTCATGCCACTTCATTTTCATTTCATTCCACTCATTCCATTTCATTTCATCAATAAAAGTCCCTTTCAGGACTATTTTCATTCAGTTAGTTCTTCTCTAACTATCTTTCTGCAGTTAAGGGGGTATTGTCTCAGTTTCCGTAGCTGGAAACCGTTTCTGCAGCCAGAAGCAGTTTCCGTAGCCAGAAATGATTTCCGCAGCTAGCATCACTCTGTTTTCAAATTTACAGTCAACTGTTAGTACAATAATCATGAAATGCAGGTGTAATTGAGCTAAAGACATGGGACATCTCCAAGACATCAAGGAAGAGCAATTGGTTAGAAGCCTTGAGCAAGAAATGACAAAGTTTCCAAAGGTATGATAAAAAATCCTTATCAAATAACAATTCAAGTCATAATTACGCATAGTTATCAAACCATAACAAGTTCTACTATGTGCAATGATTTGATACGATAGCTCCACTACCACTCCTATTCCACGATATCACTCCACACACCTTGCATTCATTTCTCCAACGGTCTCATGATTATTCTGAGTTTAAACTCAAGACTGACTGCACTTCCATTTATTACCCGTACTCTTGAGACGTGACCTATTGTGTTATGGTTCTTCTTAGCCGTAATTTCCGCAGCCGTCTATTGAGACGTGTAAAAATTTCATACACAGTCATCTGATTCAAAAGAACCTCGACGTTACTCCATTCGTTTACCACTCCACTAATACCATACTCCTCACATGCATTCGCATTTTATTTTGAACTTGTTTACTGTTGCTCACCCTCTGTTCCTCCGGTAATTCAGGTACTTCCATTCCCTGTTCTCCATTTTCGACTGCAGCCACTACAGTTTGTTCTAAACCCCGACTGCAGTCACTACAGTTATCCTAAACCCCGACTGCAGCCACTACAGTTGTTCTAAACCCCGATTGTAGCCACTACAGTCTATCCTAAATCCTGTAACCGAGCCATTTTTTCTGAACCCTCACACGCAGAAGAACTCTCAGTTGGAATTTAAAACAGAGGATGGGAAAATTACTGAGAGCCAAGCCGGAAGGACCGAAATACTTGGAAGGTTATCCTCAAACTAAGGAATTGCTGAAGAAAGCCAAATGGCTACGATTTATCCAAAAGTTTAAAGGCCATAACAAGGAGGTGACCAAAGCTTTTGCATGGTCTTTTAATGGACAAACAGTGGAGATTGGAGACTTGAAGTTCACAGTGACTGAGGCCACCATAGCAGCTGCCACAGGCCTACCTCAATAAGGTGAAAGGTGGTTTAAAAATAGAAGTGTGGACGATCAGATATGGAGAATCATGCTACAAAACCAAGGTATGGATACCACCGTATTTACAAGAGGCATCCCTGTTCATGCACTAAAAGAGGAATGGTCTAGTCTACTGTTAGTCATCCAGAAATTTATCACGTGTGAAGGTCGTTTTGGTTCTATGTATATGTATCATGCTAGACTCATGATGAATTTCCTAGAGGGTCACATTCTTAATTTGCCTCATTTTCTACTATTGAGTCTGAAAAATATGAGTGTTACAGTTCAAAAACACATAGGCAACATTGAACCTCATCTCTACCATCATGGACTCATAAAAATTGTTATTGAGGACCATTTGAAGAAAACTAAAGATACTTGGGAGCAATTCTTGACAAGAAACTACTTCCAAGAGCCATCTGAGGCCTCTGGAAGCGGTCCACCAAAGATTCCAAGGAAAAGTAGGAGGAAAGAAAAGAACATTACAGTCCAAGACTCCCCTACAATAGAAACTCAAGAAACTGTCCAGAAAGAAGAAGAAGATAGAGCTAAAAATAAGAAATAGAAGAAAGAAAAAGGCAAAAGAACCATTCAAGAAGTCTATCCATCCCCTAAGCAATCCATAGAGGAGGATTAATCAACTGTTGAAAATAATACTAAGAGGGGGGGGTGGGTGAATCAGTATTATCAGATCAATAAAACTTTTTCAATTTCATATTCATAAACATATACACTACTTCAGTTAAGTGAACCAGCGTGTACATGCTGCTGTGTCTAAAGCAACTAGCGTATATCCAGAAATCTTATAATTCAGTTAGCTTATCTTCAGTAAATGCATCAGAACATTATTAACCATTTTAACAGTAAACGGGTGCAGTATAATAGAACAGATCATCACACAAAAGCCACACACATGAACACCAAGATATAAGGTGGAAACCCAATGTGTGTGAAAACCACCTGCTGCAAGTCGTCTCTATCTTTCTTTAATCAGAAACTTCAGTTTACAATCTTTTGTACTGGTGCAGCCTTATACCAGTACGCAGGCTGCAACCTGCAGAAGGCTACAACCTTCTCTCTTTTTCCAGACTCTCCTGGAAGGGAGCTCCAACCCCCTTTGCTCTTGTACTAGCTAAGATACTAGTACGTAGGTGCTGGCCTACAATCTTCTTTCCTTCAGGTACCACTTTTCATCAATTTTCAGACTGGGTACTCCTGAAGCACAACATTACAATCTGAAGACCACGATTCATTTACAAATCATTGAAGCACAAAATAACTAGTATCATCAATCTTTGAATCACTGAACCATTGAAACCCTGTCAACACCCAGTCACCAGAACACAGAGCAGACTACAGAACTCTGCAATAACAGTCAGATCCAACTGCAACCCCAAAAATTAAGCTTCAAAAGATATACGCTACTTCAATGAAACAAACCCGCGTATACACGCGCTTTTACCAAAGCCAACATGCGTACAGATCTAAAAGTATTTTCTTAAAACTTCGCAGCTGTACCAGACATCAGTCATACCCAGAACATAACATTGCGTCAGTATGCAGATCTAAAAATACGCATAATCAACCATATAAAGATAGTTCATTTCAAACAATTTGATCCCGATCTATCCTTAGATCTAGTCTTCCATCAACTGGTGTGATCTCTCCTTAGCTCAGATCAAGCAATGTATCATCAACCCAGAACCTGCATACTAGATCTCTTTCTTCATTAGATATTCAAGACTTTTCGATTCAATTGCCTAATGATCTTCTTCTCCTTATATAGCCTTAGGCCCTTCACAATACCACGGTCCAAAACCATAGTAACACAATACCATCAACTTCAAAACTCGGGATCAACACGACTGTCGAGATACCTTGGTCCAAAAACATAGGCTCAAGTACCGAGGACTAACTACCACGGACCAAAAGAAAGCTTCTCGACATGTACGCTCTTTTTTGTTCATGAAACTGCGTGTATACGCGACTTCGTATATAGCGAGCCTGCGTATCCGCGACTTAGTATATAGCATACCAGCGTGTATACGCAACTTGGGCTTAATGAACCTGCGTATATGAAATTTCTCTTCATTCTTGTAGTCTAGACTGAGATCTGTCTTCAAAGAGAGTTGCCATCAAGGACAACACCTGTACCATAGTGCCACACCTGTGCCAAAATTCCAACATCAACCACTGTCAGAAATACTAGTACATCTTCAGGCTGCTGCTATAGCAAAGAAAAAACAAAAAGGAAAACAGAGTGCACAAGAAAAGAGTACTATTCCATACTTAAGGAGGAGCACTAGGCTAAAAGGAAAGGTGAATAAAACCCAAGGAAAACAGCCTCACTTCATTGATTTAGGTGAAGAGACACTTGAGAAATCCCCAGCTCGGCCAAGCATTGAACCAAGTCCTCCACATGATGAAAGCCCTTTTCGGCCGAAAAGAGAGAGCAGTCCTCCTCCTCCACCAGATTTTGAGCTTAGTCCGAGAAAGACACCTGAGGTAGATCCTAATCAGCAAGAGGTATATAACTACCTGGAATCCCTAGAACAATCAGCTGCAGGACCGAGTACCACTCTGCCACTAGATGCACAAGTTCAGTCTTTGAAACAGGAAGTATTTGAATTAGAAGTCCTAAATAGGCATATCAAACAGGAAAATGAAGCACTCAAAGAGCAAAGCAAGGTAGACAAGATTGTCCATGATAACACTATGCTCCATTTAGGACTGTGGCAAAAGAAAAACAGGAAACTAAAGAAAAAGTGCAAAAAGTTAAGCAGAGCATTGATTAATCTCAAGTTCAAATGTCTAGTCAGGAAACCCAGGATGATGTTAGCATCAAAGAAGAAGAAAAGAGGGCTAGATGTCCTAGCAGAAGCCTCAAAACATATGGATTAGAGGGAAATAACTAAATTTTGGTTGCATGAGGACATGCAACACCTTCACAGTGGGGGTATGTTGAGCCTCAAACCTGCACCTTCCTATACACCCTCTCATCCTTATTTTTCCACTTACTTCATCCATCAAGCTATTAAATCATTGCATTATAGTCTAAAAAGAGATTCTGACATGGTTTTCTAACTATGCTTATGACTGTTGTTTGGTTTAGATTTTTGTTCAGGCAGCTGCAAAAATTGTCAGTTTTCGCAGCCAGCACAGGTTTCCGCAGCCAGCACAGGATTCCCCAGCCATTTTGTTAAAGGCTATGCTACAGATGTCCTATGAAGAAATGAGCCACATGGGCAAGCTACAGGTGACGGGTACATGGAACGTGTCCCTTCAGATCAGCCAAATCATCCATAGAAGGTCACGGCCAACAAGGGTCAAAGGCAAAGCCAACCAAGGAATTTAGCGGTGGCACGTCTCTGTTTTGAGCACGTGAAAGTTTACGTGGCACAGTCCTCAGCCCACGGAGACATCGGCACACCTGGAGATCATCCCCGTAACCTGAATCCAACAGCTACCACTCCGAAAATTTAATAGACATGATGACCATTACGCTAGATCTCGGCTGAGGAGATCTATGTGTCTCTGGCAACACAGTTAATAGCATAGGATTTAGTTAGTTAGTTTCAGCACTTTTTCATTATAAATAACGCGTTGATGAATTCTGTGTAGAAGCTTTTTGGCGATGTAATTTTTGAACTGTTGCTATTATCACCCCACTGTACTCTGTCTTATATATTTTTCTGCTACTTTAATACATGAGAAGACTACTTTCCTGAGTTCGTTCTTGTGACTATTCGTTGACTGGCTGAGGTGGCAGAGGGCCCCTGCGCACTAAAGCCATGTATAGTTTTCATTTGATTTTATTATATTTCTATTTTCATAATCGTTAGCTTGTATATAACATGCTGTTTTGATGTTTTTAATTCACTGTTGTTTACATTTTCACTTTTGTTTTCTTATAGCTGTCAGCTGATCAATGCTTTTCTACAGGTTTTCTTAGGCAGCCCGGGCAAACTTTTTATCTTTTTGATAACTATTGACTTATGAGATCATCTTATCCTTCCTGCTAATTTTCATTTTCTGAAGTTTAATTCTAGCACTATCCTTTTTCAAATTGTGTTTTGCTTATTTATTTTCTGCTACTTAGACATCATACTACTCATTTGTTTATGGTTTCTTTCTATAGTCAAGTGACTCTATTAGTAAGGAATCAGAATATTATTTATTGTAGTGTGATTTAGTTACCATATTGCTTAGCTTATTCATGATTGCTTCCCATAAGGTAGATTGAGCTGAAGGGTAAAGGATCAGAAGAGTTGAAGTAGTGTGATTAGTTTCCTTTATGCAATTTAATTTCTTGCCATTTAGATATCATATTTCTTAAACTTGTTCATGATTGCTTCCCACAAGGTAGATTGAGCTGAAGGGTAAAGGATCAGAAGAGTTGAAGTAATGTGATTAGTTTCCTTTATGCAATTTAATTTCTTGCCATTTAGATATCATATTGCTTAACTTGTTCATGATTGCTTCCCACAAGGTAGATTGAGCTGAAGGGTAAAGGATCAGAAGAGTTGAATTAGTGTGAATTAGTTGCTTTGCTTTTAGTTTGAGTTGCTTTAAGTTCAGTTTTTACTTTCTTTTTCATTCAGCAGCAAGGATACTAGGCCATTGTCATTAGTTCACTGTTTGATACATTTACTTCATCTTAAGAATTGATTTCATTACAATTGTTTTAAAGATTTCTTTTTGAACACTTTTAAGTTTGGGAAAATCACTGTAGAAATCACCATTACCATCCATACTTAACTTTCATTTTCGCCATCATAGATTAGGGAAAGATAAATCCAAAAACAAACTAAAAAAAGTCAAAAACGACAAAAGACTAAGGAAGTGGTTATCTTGTACATATAGTACACTTCACTTCGTCAGTTTACGAATCCCGGATTGACATTTTAAATAGCAATTTAGAACACACTAAATTGACCAAACAGGCATAATGCCCTGGCCCCCCGCTATTGTATCTGTGACCCCTCCTTGGTCCCGTTCCACCTTGACCTCGTCCATGGCCCTGAAATACAGTGCACATCATCCCTACATTCTAATTGAGGGCTCGCATTTCATTCTAAACTCTATAGGTAGGAGTCTGACACATCATTAGTTCATAACTTCTATAGGTGCGCTCATCATGGACTACTGACCTGCAGAAATTATAGAACAACTGTTGGGACGTATGTGTATACTTCTATAATAGATGGTAGTTATATGTAGCATGCTTTCCTCCTATCTGACAAATCGCGCACCATAATGGAGGTGTCACGCTCGGCATTGCTTGTGCCTCTGGTCTCAATGGCATTGGCCCTCCTCCCGTCAGGTAGTTTGCGAAGACTGGACAATGGTCCTTGTCATGCTCCTGGCCTTTGCACTTTATGCACCATACCTCCTCGTGTAGCTTTGGGAAAGTTGTCCTGTCCTGTTTCAAACTCTACATCTCTAGACACAAGCTTTTCAGCTGCGTGTGGATCTATTCGACTCCCAGGCTAGATCTTGTATTGGGGTCTCGTGAAGTCTCATTGTGATCTCCAAAGCTTCGGCCTGGGTGGATAGCTTCTGCTGTGATAATGCCATCCTTAGATGCGGTGTTAATGATGCTACAAACCATGTGTGGTGCTGCCCATCCGTTAATTTCATGTTGGCTTCACGAATCATACCCTTTAGTCTTTGATCTAGCTCCCATGGTGTCTCACCTAGAAGCATTGCGATTTCCTTAAATCTAATAATCGACAGTGTTTCGGATTTTGGTCTACTAAATTCCCTATTTAGCACATCTTGGATATCCACAATCAAGGTGTTTGGATTTTCATTGGAATGCTTAATGTACCATGTCAGTGTGCGATCCTACAAGGTGCTAACCAGTGTTGCCTTCTTGATATTATCATTCGTGACTCTTTGTGCTTCCATACAACCTTTACCACTAACCAAAATTGGTCTGGATCTTCGTCCCCTACTCCTTTGAATATTGACAACTTTATTGCACTCGCCATATTGAACTGTGGCAGTGGTGGAGGTGGTGTGGGTGGAGATGGTGGTGAAGATGGTGAAACTGGTGGTGGTGTAGGTGGGGGTGGTATGTGCGAAATTCGCTGCCTTGTCAGACTTATCGCACTTCTTGGTGAAACTTTCATGAGCTCTTCCTCGCTTTCTCGCTGAGGCAAAATTAAGGGGATAGTTTCTATCTCTACACTACCTTCGTTTTTATAGATCCTCCCACTTCATGTACCCCCAAACATCAATTTATTCGCATAACCCACTTTTCACACAGTACCATTTTAATCCAAGTGTTCAAAGATTTAATGTACTTACCTTGCGGTCCTTTGAGGAAGCGTCATTATGCCTCGTTGTAGTTGACTGATGTGTCTACCATGAATTCAGTGATAAACCTTCCTATAATGCGATCGAGCCAATGGTCAACAGTGCACGCGATCTTATCTTCCAATGCTTCTAGTCTATGAACCAACTCTGGATTCCACACAATAGGTTTTTCAAGCCTACACCTTCCCTGAATGTTTGCAAGCTTCACAATGCAATCATACAACCTAAAGGGGAAGGATGCAAAGAAAATTTCATGGATTTTCGTATATAAGTGGCACTTTAACCACTGTTCCTTTGATACTTGTGGATTCCTATTTTCCTGTTTCGCGAACTCGTGAATCTTTTTGTCCAACCACTCTTCAATTTCTTTCTTTATCGAATTCCTGTGACACAATATCAGACATCCCTTATGTAGATCCTGGTCTCAGAAACGGAACCATTTTTTGGCTTGTTGGGGCCTGACCCAGGTTCAGAGGTGATTTAGCCAAATAAATCCCGGTACTACTAGCCCTTTCAGCAACAGTCCACGGAGCGCAGACTGAGGTCTCTCAAGAAGTAGTATGGGAGGGTACTAGAACTAGGTTTTTGTACCCTGGAGATGACTGATGAGTTCAAGTGGTCCGCGGTTCGAAACTGCGCACCCGTCATTACGCGCACTTACCCGTACCTCATAGCCTATGATGTTGCCTTTGCATAGCCATACTTGGGGGGCCGAATGTTGTTATTACCCAAGTCCTTACTAGTATTCCATTGTTAGTTGATTAACTTAGCCTACTTATGTGTTAAGTTATACTCAGTAATATAAATCACTCATATAAGTGAGCGCAGTAACTAAACAATATCTTTGCAATTTATATCAATCATGTAATAACCCAAGAACAGATACAAAGAATTTAGATAAGACTTCTCTTTATTATTTTCTTCTACGGTTACAGACTTGACTTCACCCTGCGCACTCAGCTGCGGACTACTAGGCCTCTGCGCACTTAGTTGTAGAGCCTTCTCCTACTCTACAACCCAAAACACACTCTACACTTGCGACTCGATCACTTAGACTTGTTCTGTGCTTCTACTACTTCATCTATTACTTCGCTATCTTTTACACTTAGAGCCTCACTCTATTTATACAATACCATGCTCCATGGACCATGGGTAGGCTGGCATTACATTACAAGACTAGGGCGGACAACCCTGTGACTCTGTTATACATTTCGTGCTCCGCACCCGCAATTTGCAGAGACTTTACAACAACATTAGATCAAAACTTGGGCTTTGAGCCCCAAAACATGCCTTGAGGGGATTCCATACCCAACAACTTGCTTCATGTTCGACATGGTCTATTGGGTTCTTCACGTGGAAAAGGTTGCAAATATTAGATGTATAATGGAAACAAGCATGCAATTCAAGGTTTCTCCTAAAGTCTCTTGGGTGAATTATAAAACACCATCTACTTAAAACATGATATATGGTAGTAACAAAAATATACACAAGATCCCACTTAAGAATTCAAAATTTTGCAAATAGAAGATGTCTTACACAATATCAACTATTTAATTGCATAATCCCACTAAAAAAGACAAATCTTTAAAATGTTGAAAAGTGTGAAAAAAATGGAGTTGGAATACTATAGTTATGTTAGGGTAGATTTAGCTATGTAAAATGTAACTTCTATATAAGAAAATGGAGTTTGAATATTATAGTTACATGAAATGTAACTTCTATAGAACATTCTAAATATCCTTTTTCAGTCATTTAAGAGAATAACATTTTTTATCTTCGGTTAATAACTTAATACTCCACCAAGAATAACATTGAATTGGTTCTTCACCAACCAAGTTTAAATTTTAAACTAGTGTGAAAATGCTTACTCATTCCCCTGCCCTATTTATGATATTTTATGTGTGCAGATTTAAGCTAGTGTAATGTAACTTCTACATATTTAACAATTTAAATGTAAAAGATTACCCAGATTGAAGTTATACAATTAACATATGCACAATAAGATATAATATGAATGAGTTATAAGTAATATGGCATTTACATGTTATATCAAGAGAATTTTTTCTCATCTCATTAACTCTAATCTTATAGTTAGTGATGGATATAGCCTTTAAAATTATGAGCCATCCTTTTCATATACTATATTTAATGATGGATATAGATTTTAAAAGCATCAAACTTGTTTGTTATTTTATGTACGTTCAATTTAAATGGAGGTGTTCATAATTTTATTCAATATTATCATGTACAAGTAGAAATAAATTGATCTGGTGGTGGTTTTTCTAGTGATTTTCAAACTTCTTTTAGTTACCTAAATTCAACATATTTAAAGTAAATAGTTGCGCTGACCATCCTATCCTCAAGTCTTCATGAAATCTACCACCTTTGAAAATTATGAAATATTATTAGTATCTGGCACTAAATAGACAATGTTGGCATAGAATCGTTTATTGTGTTTTTTACTTTGTGTCAAAATATATTGATATTTTATGATTCTTGGTTTCGATTCCCCTGCTAAGCTTGGATTCACCATGCATGCTAGGTTTTTAGTTGTGCACACATCATATTTCTCACTTCTGATTGTATCAAAAATAGAGAGTATGCACAATGACATGTAATGACATGTGGGTGTCTATTTTACTCAATCATATGCTTTTTTTAACCCATTCCAATCCTACCACAATGAAATTAAGAGAGACAAGGACACAAGAAGGACTATCAATAAATGAAATTAGACACTTTAGAATGCAACTTAAATTGTACTTGAATGTAACGATAAGTATTTGCAGCTGCCTGGCCACTGATGAGCATTGAATCACACTCTAAAAAATTCCTTGCATTATGAAAATTTGGTTGCACCTGCACTAATCCTCTATAGTAGTTCCTTGACTTTCCTATAAATATAATTTTAGAAATAATCCTACACCTGCAATTCTTCCCTATATGGATCATCTTTGTCCCCCTTATTGATAGTTATTTTTCAAGGCAACCGAATAGAACTATCCAATTGCATCATTGCCTTTCAAAACAATGCTTGAATATTTCCAGGAGATTTTCGAACCAGTCACTACTCAGGTCCACGAAATCCTTGATTTGTCTCCATCACACAAACTTATTTTCGTAATAAACATAGAAATCCCATGTCTGCATTCCTTGTCCCCGACATATCAATTCTTTAAAGTGGACTACTTCATCATTACTCCCTCAGTGCAATAAAGATACAATACTATGACATGGAGATGACTAGTGTCATAAAATGGTGCACTTCATCCTTCAATATATGTCACATAACTCCTCTCACCACAAAGAACTTCTCTCATCTACAACAACAAGAGTCCTCTGAAACTGCCTGGTCTCCGTCTCATTCATCCTGAAATAAGTGGATATTTCCATGGGTGACAAAGTGTGCTTGGGGATTTAATAGAAATCGCTATCACTTAAAAAAAATTACAATGTAGCATAATAGTTATTACCAAGAGGAACAACCCTGCCATGCTACTTCCTAACTAGATAGAGATACTCCTGAATTACCTCTTATAATGAACAAAAGATAACCTCAACTGCCTATAGAGTATACCTATGCATGGTAGCAATGAAAACACTCTCGAAAACAACATCTACAACAATGTTGGTCAATCTCTTCTTGTAGTAAAGGCCATGCCCAACTTTTGAAAAGTATTAAGGAGGTTAGGGTCCACCTCATCCAGGCTCCTCTTCTTCATCTATTATCTCGGTTTAGGTTTAGAATAACAGAGAAGGTCTTGCAAATTGATGGGTGGGTTAAATTTATCAGACCAATTAAGTTCTTCCATTTTCAATCATTGTCTGTAAGCATCGAGTATAAATTGCAAAATCCATTCAGGTTCTTTCTTTTTAGCTGAAATTAACCTAAGCTTTGGAGAGTTGTAAGGTTTAATGGATCTAAGTATATTCTACTTAAAATATAGTAACATGGTTTAAAACTATAGGAATTGAGATCAAAATCTAAGGATGAAACATAAAATATTTTATGTTCATGATTACAAGAAATTTTAATTTCATGTAACAAAGTTTGAGGAAGCTCTAGTATTTTCATCCTGCCAAATTTTTTTTTGCATCACTCGAGCTCTTTGAATTTGGGCATGGTAGAGTCCATTACACAAAAAATCAGCCACTAACAAAAAGGTGAAAAGAAAAAATAAAATTTCATGCATACTGACAGTAGAAAAGTTAGGGAGGAGGGAACTGATCTGTACAATAAGGACATGAAAAATTCTTACATGTCCATTGTCTTTTGATGAATTGTTGGCCACAATCAAGATCTACATTATCATCATAATTAAACCCTTTGTACAATAAGTACATGCAAAACGCTTACTTGTGCATTACCTTTTGATGAATTTTTTGCTGCAACTAAAATATGAATTATCATAATCATTAAACCCTCAATTGTAGATGTGATCCCTTTGTACAATAAGGGCATGCAAAATGCTTACTTGTGCATTGTCTTTTGATTAATTTTTGGCCGCAATTAATATCTAGATTATCATAATAATTAAACCTTCAATTGTAGATGCGATTTATGCTTTGATCGTATAAACCCTCGAAATTGTTTATCCATAAAAACAAGAATCATCTCTAGTAAAAAGTAATAACTCTCTAGAGTCCAAATTCATACCCATGTACAAATGGCCAAAATCTCCACACCCAATGACCTTTCCCTTCCTCCAGCTAATCATTGATGCTATCCTAAGGTGTTTCCCATGCTACAATTTGATGCTGTAATATGTGAATATTTTATTTGAACTCTGGAAATGAAAAAGAAAAGAAATATTTATAATGGAAAAAATAAAAGAAAAATTTATAATATAAAATAAAATATATAAATTGCAATTGGGTTAAATTTGTTTTTAATAAGAATTTGTTATTTTTTCTTACGACCCTAAATTAAAAATAAGAATAGGTTTAGAATGATATTGGTATGAGTGTAAGGTTTTAAATATGGCCTCAATTAATAATAAAAAGTTAAATTAATAAAAATAATAAAATTCAATTTGTTATATTTTGATTTTTTTATTAACTTGTGAATAGGCTTCATTACAATACCATGGGCCAATACCACAAGTCCAAAAGCCACAACTTATTTCACAACCAAAATATTTTATAACAATATGACAAGATTCTTAACCATGGATATTCACCCCCACATTACGGTAGATACTATTAACTTTTAAAAAATAGCCTTTGTTACAATACCATGGGTTAATACCATGGATTATCAATACCACATGCCCAAAAAGCATAAATTATTTCAAAATCAAAATATTCTATAACCATGGATATTCACCCTCACTTTACCATGGATATTAACTAACTTTTAAATCGGCTTTGTTACAATACCATGAGCCAATACCATGGCTTATCAATACCACATGCCAAAAAACCATGACTTATTTCATAGTAAAAATATTTTATTTTAATTTAATTTTACAACATTTTTTAAATTGAATCTAAAGGGGAAAATGTTACAATTTAAGATATATCCAAACCCTCTATCCTAACCACTACTAAAAATATTCCTATAGAAATTAAATTAAGGTTTTAATAAAATTAAGCTAAGATGGATCTTTGTCGATTCTATATGTATAGATATATAACCGGCATAGATCCATCTTAGCTAAGGGTCCAAGGGATGAGAGGAAGCAAATTGACTAATTATAATAGATTAAATATAGTGGATGACGTTTTTAAAAATTTCATTATTTTACTTTCTTTGACATGATTGATCCAAAATATAGGTATAATATTTTACAACCAATTAAGTTTTTTTAATTTAGATAATTTCTTAAACATAATAGAATTTGATCAAAGTTAAGAGAGAGTTGGGAAGGGGGCAGAGAGAGGGAGGGAGATAGTGAAAAAGTTGGAGGGAAGAGAGTGAGAGAAAGAAAGAGTGATGGGGGGAGAGAGAGTGAGGTTGGAGAGAGAGAGAGAGAGAGAGAGAGAGAGAGAGAGAGAGAGTTTGAGTGGGAGAGAGAGGGAGGAAAGAACAAAGAGATAGAGAGATAGATGTGGAGAGAGAGAGGAGTGAGAAGGGATAGATGGAGAGAGAGTGAGGGAGAGAGGAGAGGAGGGAAGATAAAGAAGAGGAGAGGATAGAGATAGGGAGAGAAGGGGAAGGGAGAGAGATGGAGACATAGAGATGGAGAAGGACAGGAAGGGGGGGAGATATTGATAGAGAGGAAGCATATAGATATAGAGGGAGAGAAGGCGAAGAGAGAGATAGACGGAGAAGGGGAAGAGAGGGAGAGAGAGTGTGTGTATGTATGGGGGGTGAGATAGAGAGAGGGAATAACAAAGAGACACAAATAAAAATATAGATATTATATAATACTATATAACCAACCTAGATCCATATTAACCCTATAACTATCAAGTGCCCAGAGTGATCCAATCTCTTGAGGTGGAAACCTTTCCTCAATTTTTGTACTAGAAAAAAAAATTAGCACCTCGAGAGATTGGATCCCTCTCTATGCTTGATAAATCCGAGGTTAAGATGGATCTAGGTCAGTTAATATGAGATTAAAGTCGTTTTTATTTGATATTATAGTCTTAAAAATTAAATTTTCTCTTAAAATTAATTTCAAATTGGAACTAGATCCAATTATATTCAATGAATAGATTTTAAAAAATACATAAAATATTTTTTTTAATTAAAAATATATTTTTAAAATCACAAATTATTAGAGATAAATAATCCAAAGTTGGCTCACCTATACACCATGTGAGGATGAAGAAGTGTTTAAGGAAGGATAACCTTTCAACCAATCTTTAACAAACTTTCAATCCCCTATCACTTGTAAGTTTATATTGCTTGACACAATTAGTATGACTAACATAAAAAATTGATTCATACTATTGTAGTACTTGTTAGGTAGTTGTATTTTTGTTCTCAGACTAAATTATTCATTCATGTTAGTCATTTTTAGTTGTATTACTTATTGTCTAGTCACATACTTTAACAAACAACTAAATTAGTGATTTATGTTAGTTGTTTTTAGTTCAGTCACTTAATATTGCTCATTTTTTGTAGTATTTCACTTGGAAAAGTTGTGGTGATGAACTTTTTTAGTCACCTAGTCACTAATTTCTCATTTTCTACTAGTGCAATTTGAAGCATGTTGTTCTTGAAATCGATCATTTTACATGTTTAAAACTTGCCACCATTCCTGGAAGACAATTTGACCCTAATAAATTTGCACAAAACTTCAATGCTCAAGTAAAAATTAGATAGTTCATCCATGAGGATGATGATTATGATGACTTGTTTGAGTTTGTTGAGTTGTTTTTACAAGTGCAACATTTGGCTACTTTAAGACTAGATCCACAGAGGCTAGCCCAATTCCACTAGTACAAGTGGAAAAGGCGAAAAAATGTCCCTTTGGATCTATCAAAGATCCCTCAACCAATTTTTCAAGAGGAGTAGGATTCAGACCAAGAATCAGAAAAGGGCTCAAAACATATTTTCGAGCATAGTTCAGAGAAGAAATCAGAACAAGCTTTTGAGCGGACTTCGGAGAAACAATCAGCACAAGGCTTAGAACATAGTTCAGAGCACGATTCAGAACAGAGCTCATAGCACAACTTAGAGAAGAGCCTAGAGAAGAGTCCAAACAAGAGTCCAGAAAAGGACATTACAATGAAAACAAAAAAAGCTTCCAAGGAGATATAAGTAGAAGATGTATCCACAGAATTACATACAGATGAATCCACTTTCAAAAATAAGCTTGATGAGGCATGGAAACAATTTGACTAACAACTTAGAGGACAACAAGGGGACAAATATGTTGAAATGGAAACAACGTTCAACACACCCCAAAACAATGGAAAATGCTCACTTACTGGAAGGGCCACTGACAAAGTTGTCACACTAGAAGAATTTGATATCATCTTGGCCTTCCCTTCATTTGAAATCATTCTCAGGGTGGAAGAAATCCCTCCTATTGATGTCTTTTATAGTCCCTAGCATCAGGCTATAGTCAAAAGATAGAGGAAAATGAGGAGAACAGAATAGTCATTAGCAATAATCCCAGACAATGAACCTATGGATGTAGTATGGAAGGATATCCCCATAGATCCTTCGGAAAATTTAACAAAATTATCACAGTTTGTAGGTGCTAATGCATCTGCTACTATTGACAAAGAAACCAAAGGTAGGCAACCAATAAGAGAGAAAGAAGAGAGAATCCAATAGTTAGAAAAATAGTTGGCAGAAAAGAGACAAAATGTTGATCATCAAATGAAGAGTAAAATTTTCCCAATTACAACAAAACTTTTACCAATTGAAGCTCCAGTATCAAGCAGAAACAAGTGCTAAGGATATCCAGATACAATAGCCACAATTTTCATTGGACTAGTTGAAGGATAATCCTAAGGTTGAGGATTTTATAAAGGAAGCATTAGATCTTAACTCTTTATTATCAAGGGAATAAGCAACATTCTATCAAAAGATGTCTATCATCAATCCAATGTGAAATACAAGTGATCCACTGGTGAGTCAAGCATCCGATCTGTGGGTGACTTTTAATGAGATTGATGATAAGATCTCGAGATATATAACATGGCAGGGTACTGTAGATGGCAGAGCAGGAGATCTTCCCAGATCTTCCCAGTTTGAGGAATCTCATAAAGAAATCCTCTTTACCAATTGGGACATTCAATAGAAGAAAACAAAAAGAGCAGTTTCTAGAGTGACCAATGTTGCAAATAATATCATTGAAACCATCAATGATAATTTGCATAATATTATTTGAAACAGGAATGCCCACCTAGGAGTCTTCCCTATATTAGAGTCCTAGAAACACAATGGCAAGAAACTTTAAAAGTGAGGGAAGAGGTGATTAAGCAGCTAACCAAACTAGACTGGGAAATATAATGGATATATTTGGTGAAGCCATAGAGTCAGTGGCTAATGCTACATTGCCTCGTTGAATCATCCACGCACATTCTTCATAGTCTTTCAGATGTAGTGTATACAGGACGCCTACGCATGAGGATGGGTTAGCCTCCTGATGTCAAGCCAAAGATGGATATTTACAAGCTTAGACAACGAATGAAAGAGTTGACACCATTACATGCTTGATCTCGTCATTGAAAAAATTTCTATTTCTGTATTTCTATGACTTATTTTAAGGAGAGTTTTTTAAACCTCCTCAGAACTTTCACGTAATACCTATTTTTGTACTTTATTTTTATGATATAAACTCTTTCGTATCTATGAAGAAAGGGTCTCAAATTTTATAAAGAAAGGCTTTGATATCTTTCACTTTTGTACTTTTAAAGTTTTTCTTATTAAAATGACTCGATCAGAGTCCTAAAGTTTTCTAAAGAAGGCTTTTGGAAGCTTGCAGTATTGTACTTTTAAAACCATGTTAATGAAAAAGACTGGACTAGAGCTATTTACTTCATGAGAAGAGTTATATGCATCAAGTACTTCTATCATTGTATATTTCTTTGTTTATGAATTGAAAACCATTTTTGTATTGTTTGTTATATGTATCTATTTTAGTGTAGTTATGTATTCATTCACTTCTAGACATACTAGGGTTATTGTCCTTAATACATAGATGAAAATGTTTTGATGGTTATTTAATGCAATATATGTTTCATAAATTATTTTGATTAACTATTTAATCAAAATAATTATTTCAAAAAGATTTCATTTCTGTAAGTGTTTGATCAATATTCATTATCATACACTAAATAAAATTATTGTAGATCGCATAAGTATAAGTAAAATCTCAGGTAATAAATAGATAGGTTAAATATACATGTATTCTAGTTGAAAACCACCCCATCTATCACTTAGGTTTTGGTCATCAACACCCTATCCATCTTATCACATTTTTATTAGGAAAATGGTCCCATTATATCCAGTTGGAGCCACTAATCCAAACGAATAAGGGATGGTATTCAAGTCCCCTATTGGGTGGTTTTCCCCCTTATTGTTGGACTGATTTTTGAGTCTTAAATATTTTGGTGCCAGAAGGAGGGACATCGACTATGAATGGCAAAGAGAACTCAATCTAAATTAACAAGCCATTCCAAGAGTCACTCCCCCTCAAGATCACCTCCAACTTCTAGATCCTCATATAAAACTCATATTTCAAGATCAGAAGTTGAGCAATCACCTTCGAAATCTCCTAGTACATTTCCTAAGGCACCATCTTTAGATTATAATCCTAAATCACCTGGGGTCCATAATTTAATAAAGAAATTGGGAGAAATCTCTATTTCAGCGGAAAAGCCTATGCCATCTGAAGCTTATGAACGAAGTATAACTTATATTTTGTAGCCTACTCATACTCTAACACATTCTCAAAGAGAAAAGCTTGGAGATACTCCATTTGAATTTCCTATTCCTTATTTATGAAAGAAGGCTAAGAAATCTAAGTCACACACATCAACTAGTGAGGTCTTATCGAATTCCCCTCCATAAACACCTTCATTCCCTCCATTCATACCTATTAATACTCATTTGTCTCAAGCCACTGGTGCTAGTTCATCTAGCCCAAGTACCCGACCTACCTCTTATTCTACACAATCACCCTCAGTATCCACTCCCTCCAAAAACCAAATAATGGCAGGAAGACAACAACAACAACCGCAACAACCACCTCTAGTTAGACCATGTGCCAATCCTAGATTTGTGCACATGGCAACACTTATTCAGCATCTACCTGAGCATCCTGAAATACGGCTACCAAAATTTAATCCTGATGATGGATCACCTACTGAAGATCATCACCATAATTATATGTTAGCCATTATTATGAATAGATTAGTTGAAGAAGACTCTGTAGTAAGATTATTTCCCTACACCCTCCACGGATCAACAAATTCATGGTATTTCTAATTACCACTAGGGTCTATTATAAATTGGGACATGCTTGAAGAGAAATTATTGGCTAAATTTGGTGATGACTGTATAATTTCATCCCTTATTAATGATCTTTCTAATTTAAAAGCTAAGTCACGTGAAAAGATCGAAGATTTCAATTCGAGATTCAATAAATTACTAAACAAAATCCCAACCACATCAAGCCTTAGTGTTGATGTCCAAATCAAATGGTATATTTCTTCTCTTCGTTTCAATATAGAAAATGTTATAGATAGTGCCAATAAGTCTACTTTAGTAGAAAACATAAAAGAATACCTATCTGTAGAAAACATAATAGTTGCATTGGAAAAGAGAATAACCCAGGAAGATAGGAAAATGAAAAAGGTTACATTTAAGGATGAATTAAAGAAGAAATCCCCTAAGGATCCTTTTGATCTTGGAGGCCTGTAAAAAGTCCTTAAAACCATGTCAAATGAGATGGTAGATATTAAGAAATAGGTAGTTGAATCCTCTTCTAAGAAACCTTTTAGATCGTTCAAGAGGAATCAAAAATCTAAATCTCAACCTCCGAACACAATACCCAATGTTGAATTTGATTTAGATGAAGATGAAGAAGAAACTGCATTATCTGATGATGAGACTAAAGATGAAGAATTGGTTGAAGTACATGGAATGTGGGATTTTATCCTTCTTGCTTCCAATGATGAAGATGAGAAAGAATATTTACTTGTTAGAACTAGGAGTAAAGGCCCTGCTGATTCAAAACAATCAACTCAAAAGAAAAAGGCCTCAGCCTCTGCTACCAAAGATAAGGTGGCCAGTGAAAATTCTTCTCCTAATTCTCCTTAAACACTTTCATCGTCATCTAATCCTCCATATTCATATAAAACCTTGGTAGTTACTGATACCATGGAATATAACATAGTGGAGGATATGACAAAAGCAATAGAAAACATCTCTCTTCACAAGCTCAGTAAGCTTAAACTTCAGTAGAAGCTATTGCTGAAAGAATTGAATACAGTTCATGTTATCCCAAGCTTCCAGAGGAATGGGTAAGCCTCCCAATGATTCATCAAATAAAGTAGATCCCATCGATGCTATCTTAATTGGTGGTAGATCTAACTCACGTACTCCCTCTTTCCTCTTGACTTATGAAATCTTCAATAAAAATATGCACAACTGCTTAATAGACTCAGGGGCCTCTTCAAACATAATGGCAAGAACAATTTGTACCCAATTAAATGTTTCACCCCAAAAGTTTGGTGTTCAAGTTGTGCAACTTTAGAAAAAAATTTGAATTCTTAGGAGAAATGAATTTAGTCACCATTATAATTTCTTCTAATCCAAAAATTTTGTCAAGTAATTGACATACTAGTTGTTGATATTCCTGAATTTTATGGTAATTTAATTCGTAGTAGAGACTGGTATGAGAAACTTCATAGCTAGTTTTCAAAAAATTGGTCTCACATGTGGCTCCCTTACAATGGAAAGCCAAATCAAATCATAATTGACCGAGAAAAACATCTGAAGCACACAGTAAATGATTTTGAAGATGAAATTGAGCCAGTATATTTTAACAATAATATCATTGGAAACTACTCCAATGAGTCATTTTTAGGAAATTTCAATGCACAGAAGTCACCATTTTTGGATAACTCTGTTACTTCCTAGATTGAGAACTTTTCTCAAACAAATACTTCTAGATGTATAAATATTGTAGATAAATCGCTAGTTAAAACTTTATTTTGGACATTATATTTTGATGGATCTAAATCCAATGATGGTGCAAGAGTCGGTTATATATTAATTAGTCCAAAAGGAGAAAAAACAATGCTAGCATGTAGGTTAGAATTTGAACACACAAATAATATTGTTGAATATGAGGCACTAATCCAAGGTTTGTATAAAGAAATAGGCCTCCATATAAAATATCTTCAAGTTTTGGGAGATTTAGAAATAGTTATCAAATAAGTAAGAAACACCATTCGTTGTCTCTCTGGACATTTAAAACATTACCAATCATTAGTCCGGGATTTTACTTCACATTTTTTAGCATTCTCTCTAACCTACTGTTGACTTCAAAATGCAAGTGTTGACCTTCTCGCTAAAATAGCATCCAAGCTTATACCATCAAAGGATTATAGTCCAAATAGGTTTTCCATAGAATTAATTTTTTGACCATCTATTCTTGAAAATGTCACCAATTGGCAAGTGTTTAATGATGACGAAGATATCATAAGATTTTTAACATATGAAGAATCATATGATGATCAAATAATTGATGAAGGTGAGCATGATAATCAGTTGAAAGAAATGTCCAATGAGAATCCCATACCTAAATTTGTAGTAAAACGTGAAGACATTTATGATCTAAAAGACAGATTTAAAAAGGTTACTAATTCTAAACTCCAAAGATCAACCTTAGGATTTGAACTAGTGAACCTTGGAACTGATATCAAACCAAAAAAATCAATCTCTCTCACCTATTGACATATTAGCCTTTATTCATTTGTTAAAAAAGTATAAAGGTATCCTTTCTTGTAGATATGACGATCTCAAAACATATGATACCTCTATCATACAACAAATTATTCCCATGATATCCAATGAAAAACCAATACAATGGAAAATTTATGTATAGACTTTATAAATCTTAACAAAGCTTGTCAGAAGGACAATTTCATGTTACCGACTATGGAGAAAATACTACAATCAATAGCTGGTTTAGAACTAATGTCTTTTCTTTATGGGTTTTTAGGATATAACCAAATCCTGGTCCATCCATATAATAGATTAAAGACTACGTTCAAGACTAAATGGGGAACCTATGCCGACCAGGAAATTCCTTTTGGTTTAATTAACGCAGGGGAAACCTTCCAAAGAGGTATGGATATAGCCTTCAAAGGTCTAATAAACAAAATTGTTGTCATTTATTTGGATGATATAATTGTTTATTCCAAGAATAGAAATAACCATTAACATGACTTGAAGTAGATCTTTCAACATTGCAAAAACTATGGAATTTCATTAAATCCAAAGAAATCTTATTTTGCTCTAGATGAAGGTAAGCTTTTGGGGTTTATTGTATCAGAAAAGGGCATTTGTAATGATCCAGACAGAGTAAAATAAATTTTTGAAATTCCTTTGCCCCATAATAAAAAATCTATGCAGTCCTTTCTAGGTGAGATAAATTTTGTTAAAATATTTGTCCTTGACCTTTCTTAAATTGTTTTACCATTACAAACCATGATTAAGAAAAATTCAATCTTTAAGTGGGGACATAACAAAAGAGAACCTTTCAATTTAATCAAACAAGCCATTATGAATGCTCCCTCTTTAACAACTACAACTTTTTATAATCATTTCATCTTGTATACATTCGCTTCTCAAACATCTTATGCTGTTGTTCTAACACAAATTAATGATCGGCAAATTGAAGCAACCATCACTTTCTTTAGTTCTAATTTTCAAGGTGCTGAACTAAATTATTTAGAGGTGGAAAATAAAGCTTTTTCTATTTTCAAATATGTAAAGCAATTCAGACCTTTTCTCCTAAAAACACACACTAAAATAATAGTCTCATTCTCAGCAGTGAGACAATTACTTATGAAAAGGGAAGTAGGAGAAAAAAGGGAAAATTGAGTAACAACTCTGCAAGAATATGATATTGACATTAAACCATCCAAAATTATCAAAGATCAAGGATTTTGCAGATTGATTATAGGAGCTTCCAACCTACCCATAGATGAGGACTGAGGTAGTACTATACACATATCAGAGGTAAGCCCAAACGATTTGGAGTCACAATATGTTGATCTCATTTTCTATTTGAAAAATGGATGTGCTCCCCCTGAACTCAATCACAAAAGGAAAATGGATTTAAGAATAAAATCAAATCAATATAAAATCATTGCTGATGTGTTATTCGGGAGAAATTATGATTATGTATTATTAAGATGTCTTGAAAAGTCTAAAGCACAAAAGGTTTTGCAGGAACTCCACAATGGGCCAACTGGTGGACATTTTGGAGGGGATACTACTACACATAATGTCCTACATGTTGGGTACTATTGGCCAACTTTGTTCAAAGATATCGATGAATACGCGACGAAATGAAAAATATGTCAAACTTCTACTGGAAGACAACAAAAACCTGCCTTTCCTCCGCAACCAATCAACATTGAACACCCTTTTTAACAACAGGGATTGTATATCATAGGTTAGATTGTTCCTCATTCTTCAAAAAAACATAAGTATATCCTTACAACTACAAACTATTTTCCTAAGTGGGTGGAAGCAATTCCACTAAAGGTAGCCAATTATGATGTCATCATTGAATTCATTGATCAATTCATTTTTAGAAGATTTGGCTTACCAACTACACTTATGTTTGATAATGAATTTCACTTTTTAGAAAATAATATGATTGAATTTTCTCTTAAAAGGGCTTTTAGACTTAAGTACTCTGCTAGCTACTACCCTCAAGGAAATGGTTTAGCATAATCAACCAACAAGAACCTCATAAGTATTATTAAAAGAACTATTGATCAGAGCCAAAATAATTGGCATATGTCTTTGACATTTTCTCTATGGGAAGATTGAATATCTCAGAAGGCCTCAATAGGAACTTTGCCATTCAATCTAGTATATGGCAAAGAATATATCATCCCTTCAAATCTAGCTCTTCCCTCATTAGCCCTAGTCTAATTTATCGAAGAAACACCTTATTCTCCTTTACAACTAAGACAGTCTCAAATTATTAAACTAGAAGAAGAGAGAGAGAAATCTAAGGTTACACATGCTCGCCATCAACAACTAGTCAATCTTCCTTTGATGCAATTTTTGCACAAAATCTTTTCAAATTGGAGATCTCATCCTTAAATGGGACAAGGTACATGAGGAAAAAGGAAAACATACTAAATTCCTGAAAATGTGGCTTGGACCATGTCAAATTGTTGAATAAGTAGGCCCATCAGCTTTCATAATGCAAGATTATCAGGAAAAAGGAATTCTCTTCATGTCAATGGGATTATTTTGAAAAAATTCTTTTCTTATAAGATTATATCTTCTACTGTAACATAATTGCATTTACTTTTTTAGTTATTTTAGAAAATAATGTTAAATAGAATTACTTTTGTCTTTGCAATAAAATCTCTTAAAAACATTTTATGATATTTAGCTTTGAAAGTAGGAATTCTTAAGGAAATGATCACAAGAATTCGAAAATTAGCTAAGTATCATAAAACTCTGAAATTTTCTTTTCCATTGAAGTTGTAAATTGTTTGAAAACCTGAACTTTATAAAATCATTTTACTCTATTATCAGTCAAGAAAGGTTATCTTTAACAAAGTAAAGACTATTTACAGCTAACCATCACCAACTATAAAATTGTCATCCAAAGCTCTTAAAGAGCCAATGATTCTCCCCATCCATTAACTTTATTATTTTTAGAGTGTAATTCAAAAATATATTAACCTTAAAAGATCAGGGGTCTCATCATGATCCTACTTACAATGTTCATAGGGAAATAATAGACTGGAATTACCAACATTGAATACCAAACTAGGGTAATGGCTTATGATTATTTTAATCTTAAGACAAGGGGTCTCATCACGAGCTAGCTTGTTCAGTTCAATAAAAACCAGTGAGTGGAATAATCACTTTCTAGTTACCAAACTAGGACAATGGATTTTAGGTAATAAAACGTTGTTAAAAAAAAAGTAAATAAATAAAAAATAAAATTGAAATATATATATATATATATATATATATATATATACTTTTGAAATTATATCTGAAGACTGCACTCTTAAATGGATGGGATTCTAAATCATTGATGGTTAAAAGGTAACCTTGTTGAGGCTATGAACGCTTGCTAGAAGCAGTGGCTCTACCTATGAAAAATGAGTATATTAAAAATGCAAAGTTGTAAAAAACCCCCTACTTTATCCTTACAACTAATTAAAGGTTGAAATAGACAAAATGTATTTCTATCTATAAGAGGATATAAAAAGAATTATGATTAAGTGAGTTTTAGTATTCACAGTAATGTTACTTATCTAACTATTTCAAAAAACTTTACCTTTCTTGAGTTATTTTTACTTAGAAAGGTTTTAGAAATTTCATTATTATAAATTAGAGATAACTTGTTCTTCCAGTGAATTGCCAGTTGTTGTGCTATGCAACAACCCCCCCTTTATTTATACATAAATGTCTTAGGAAACTATTTTATAAATAAGTAGGGACCCTTAAGAAAATAAAAATAAAACATAGGAAAATAGAATAGTTTAGGGGTTTTGAAAGAATAAATTTGATTTTTGAATAAACAAATCGAATTCGCCCCAAACAACTTGAATAAAGCTTGCCTTGAAGAAAATCCCGATGATATCACATATCGCAAAGTCTCAAAGAAACAACATTTTGTTTTTACCCTTTCGAAACTTCTAATGCGATGAAAGATAGCCCCCGAGAATCTAGAATAGCTATTACTTAAAAGTCTTAAGTATTGACAAAATCACTTCATGGCAGAACTCGCATCGCATCGCAATCTTGTAACGAAAAGGATATATGAAAAATCAGAGGAACGCTTCCATTGTGAAATTTGATAAGCTAAACAGACCCAATAAAACAATGAACACGATATGTAAACACCTCGCATATGTTTAAATCGAAAATTATCAAAAACCTCCCCGATTGTTTCACTTCCAATTCCTCCCAATTGCGATAGGGTTATTTCTTATAAGGCGCACTTAAAGAAAGTCATAAGACTGAATAACTAAAAGCATAATCCGTGCTTGTTAATAATTTGTTGAGCCCGTTATAACTCATGTCATGTCTTGTGATTTCTCAATTGCACAAAGCCTTTGGCCCTATCTATTGTCTACTACTCTCGAAACTTGTGATTGCGATATTGCGATTATTGAAATCACACATCTCCCATACCCAATGAACCGATATCATGATATCTTTATTCCATATTGACATAATACATGGAAATGCGTTTTATTTAACATTTGAAAGTGTTTCTGCGATGTGATATATTAATGGATAATAGATAACCACATGAAGCCATGATTTTAGTTATTTAATAATTCTAATGATATTTATGATTTCAGAGCCCAAGATGATTTGATGGCCTGTATAGATTGATTCACATTTAAACTCTATTTTCCATCATTTCAAACCTTGTATGTTTGTATGTTTTCGCATTTCACAACTATTTCTCTTCATTTCTCTGTTTTCTCAATTCACAAGTTTAGCCCAAGAAAGAAATGTGTAACAATATGACTAAGTCGAAGAAGGGAAAGAAAAACATGGAGGGTTCACATTTCTCTGCTTTTGATGTAACATAAATTCCCCCACTCTTCTTAGATACGTCATGCACAATTGAGAATGGTACCTCCTCATGGGAAACCATGTACCAATTGCTAGAGAGCGAGGGTCCTAAGATAATTCAAAGAGTAGCAACAGAAGATGCTACTACCTATTTTGAAGCCTCCCATTTCGAAGCTGCCAACTCTTTTCTTCATAGAATTGCTGTTAGACCCAAAAATGTTCCTTACACTGATATGGTAAAATGGATAATTGAAAATATTAACATTACCAATCGGATGTTCCAGACTTCAAGGAAACAGTTATAGGGTCCTTCACGGTAGTAGACTTGAAGAGAATGTATAATGTAGTGGACCCACAAAAGGTATATACAAAGTGTTTCTTGAGAAATTTGCAAGAGAAAATGATGTTCCATAAGAACCAATTAAAACATGGAGGTCCAATTAGAACAAACACAAGCATGAGAAATTAGTTATGTATTCTATATCGTCTATCGCTACTCCCTACCCTTATATCGCAACTATGATGTGTAGATTATTTAGGCATGACGATACAACTATGTTATCTATTGAGTGAGTTCCCCTAATTGATGTTGCATTTATTATTTTATAATCGAATGGGGCACTATCCTTTCTAATAATATTTCTTCCCAAATCGTAGAGTTTAGACAACACTGGTATGTTACCACTAGAATAGTCCCACCATTTTTCATGAGTGCCTACATTATGGATGTAGTTAATTTCACTACCAGTTCCCCAACCATGGGATGGAAATGGATGATTCGAGATCCCAATCCCATCCATATATACCATAAAATCCTATGGGAATCCAATTTCCACACCCATTTCTATAAGATTTTCCAAGGAGTTATGGTACCCATCCACCAAAACGTTTTTAACAAAAGGGCCTCAAGATTGTGTGATGAGACCAAAATTTATTTTTTACGAATAGGTAGGTGGTTTGGAGAATAACTATTTATTTATTTCGAAGTCTACGGAAGCTTAGCACCTCCCCATGTTCTCCCATGGTATGTACTAGATAAACTGCTTGCTAGGGAGATTGCCTACCAAACTATAGGGGGTGAGTTAACCAAGACCCTAAAAGAACCTAAGAAGTATCTTTGTCCTTCCTTTCAACTCCAATGCGTTGTCTATGCATTACACGATTTCAGGCACCATTCCTTACAAATAGTTTGACCCTAATAAAGTTGCACAAAACTTCACTTCTCAAGGAAAAATTAGACAGTTTAGTCATGAGGATGATGATTATGACGACTTGTTTGACTCTGCTGAGCTATTTTCACAAGTAAAACATTTGGCTACTTTAATACTAGATCCACAAAGGCTAGCTCAATTCCACCAGTGCATGTGGAAAAGGATACAAATGTCCCTTTGGATCTATTAAATATCCCTCAACCATTTGTACAAAAGGACAGGCCAAGAATCAAAAAAGGGCTCAAACAATAGTTTTGAGCATAACTCAAAGAAGAATCAGAACAAGGTTCCGAGAAAACTTCAGGGTAGAAATTGACACAAGGATCAGAACATAGTTTAGAGCATGACTGTGAACAGGGCTTAAAGCACAACTCAAAGTGGAACTCAGAGAAGAGCCCAGAGAAGAGTCCAGAAATGGACATTGCAAAGAGAACAAAAAAAAACTTCCAATGAGATAGAAGTGGAAGATGTATCCATAGAATTACATACATATGAATCTCCTTTCAGAAATCAGGTGGATGAGGCATGGAAACAATTTGACTAGTAGTCTATAGGACAACAAGGGGAAAAAGATGTTGAAATGGAAACAATGTTCAACATAGCCCAAAACACTAGACAAATCTCACTTACTAGACTACTAACAAAGCTGCCACTACAGAAGAATTTGAGATCATCCCAACCTTTCCTTCATCTGAAATCGTTCTCAGGGTGGACGAAATCCCTCCTCTTGATTTCTTTACAGTCCCAAGCATCAGGCTGCGGTAAAAAGATAGAGGAAAATGAGGAGAACATAACAATCATCAGCAATAATCCGAGATAATGAACCTATGGATGTAGTATGGAAGGATACCCCCATGGATCCTTCAGAAAATTAGACAAAATTATCATAGTTTGCAGGTTCTTATGCATCTGCTACTATTGACAGGAAAACTAAAGTCAGTCAACTAGTAAGAGAGAAAGAAGAGAAAATCCAACAGCTATAACAATAGTTGGCAAAAGAGTGACACAATTTTGATCATCAGATGAGGAGTCAAATGTCCCAATTACAATAGAGCTTTGACCAATTCAAACTCTAGTATCAAGAAGAAATAAGTGCTAAGGATATCCAGATTCAACAGCTATAGTTTTCACTGGACTAGTTGAAGGATAATCCTAAGGTTGAGGATTTTATAAAGGAAGCATTAGATCTTAACTCTTTATTATCAAGAGAACAAGGAACATTCTGTCAAAAGTTGTCCATCAGAAATCCAATGTGCAAGACAAGATATTCACTGATGAATCAAGTATCTGATCTGAGGATGACTTTTAATGAGATTGATGATATGATCTCGGGATATATAATATGGAAGGATACTGTAGAGGGTAGAGCAGGAGATCTTCCCAAGATAGAGGAATCTCATAAAGAAATCCTCTTTACCAATTGGGACATCCAACTGAAGCAAGCAGAAGAGATATTTCCAGAGCGAGCCATGCTACAAATAATATCATTGAAACCATCAATGATAATTTGCACAATGCGAATTTGATAGAGATATTCCCACCTGGGAGTCTCACTGATACTAGAGTCTTGGAAACAAAATGGAAACAAACCTCAAAAGTGAGGGAAGAGGTGATTAAAAAATAGACCAAACTAGACTAGGAAGTATATTGGAGATATTTGGTGAAGCCACATAGTCAGTGGCTAATGCTATGCTGCCTCACTAACTCATCCACGCACATGCTTCCTACTCTTTCATATGCAATGTATACAAGAGATCTATGCATGAGGACAGGCCAGCCTCCTGAAGTCAAGCTGATGATGGATGTTTATGAGCTCAAACAACGAATGAAAGAGTAGACACCATTACATTCTTGATCTTGTCATTGCAACAATTTCTATTTCTGTATTTTTGTAACTTATTCTAAGGAGAGTTGTTTAAACCTCCTCAAAACTTTCATGTAATATATATTTTGTACTTTATTTTTATTATATAAACCCTTTCATGTCTATGAAGAAAGGGTCCCCAATTTTATAAAGAAATACTTTAAAATCTTGTACTTTTGTACTTTTAAAGTTTGTCGTAGTAAAATGACTGGATCAGAGTCCTGAAGTTTTGTGAAGAAGGCTTTTGGTTGCACTTTTGTACTTTTGAAAGCATCTTAATGAAAGGATAGGTATGGAGCTATTTACTTCATGAGCAGAGTTATATGCATCAGGTACTTCTATCAATATATATTTATTTATTTATGAATTGATAGCCATTTCTCTTTGTATTGTTTGTTATATGTATCCATTTTAATGCAGTTATGTATTCATTCACTTCTAAACATACTAGGATTGTTATCCTTAATACGTAGATGAGCAATGTTTGGAAGATTATTTAATGTGATATATGTTTCATAAATTATTTTGATCAGCTATTTAATCAAAATAATTATTTCAAAAAGATTTTATTTCTGTAAGTGTTTATTCAATTTTCATTATCATACACTAAAGAAAATCATTATAGATCACATCAGTGTAAGTAAAATCTCGAGTAATAAATAGATAGGTGAAATATACATATATTCCAGTGGAAAACCACCCCATTTATCACTTCTTTTTTGGTCATCAACACCTTATCCATCCTATCACATTTTTATTAGAAAATTGGTCCCATTATATCCAGTTAGAGCCACTAATCCAAACAGATAAGGGATGCTATTGAAGTCCTCGACCGGGTGGTTTTTCCCCCATGTTTTTGCAGTGATTTTTGAGTCTTCAACAGTTTCTTAGCCTCTCTGACCAAAGTCGAGGCTATAACACTTGTCTGACACTACAAAAATTTAACATTGTGAACCTAGGGAAGGATCCCTCATTTCTTGAAGACATTAGAGTGGTCTTCTAGTGAGGTTATGTGATAGCTTGGTATGATGTTCAATAATTGAATTTGGAAGATCCCTATTTTTGGAGTGGAACTCGTGAATTGAACTTGCCTACTACATATTTATGAGAGCTATGAGAAAACCTGATCGATTTCACTCTATGCGATTTTGAAAATGTTTAAAGAAGATAATGAGGAGTTTGGAGACAAAAAGATCATATAAAAGTACTTGTTAAAGGAGGGAGTTGGAGATTTAACTTCGACTTGTCTTGTGCATATTGAATGATGTTCCTCATTATTAAATGCAATTGTTTTGCGAGTTTTTTTATTGTTAATTTATTGGATTTGAGAAATTTAGTAAAACTAAAATAGTTTCTAGTTTAGTGATTGGTTGAGATATTTGCTCAACTAGATGGTTGTGTGATTAAAATAGAATTTCTATCATCAAACAATATTTGATGTATTTATATGTGTGTCTATCATAATGAAAAATAAGTTTTGGTGTGAAATTAATTTTGTAAATACTATGACAAATATGTAAAAATAGTTTTCAATTCAACCATAAAATTGACCCCAACCTACACACAACTTGTAATGTAATATATATATATATATATATATATATATATATATATATATATATATATATATATATATATATATATATATATATATATATATATATATATATATATATATCTATATATATATATATATATAATGTGAAAAAAATCATTCCTATTCCTATCCCTTTATCTTGTCTCGTTATCAAGGGGGTGATCATCTCAAATTCAGTGACTCGATTACACCTTAATTCAAACACCACCCTATTCTTATCAATAAAACAATATATATTTTATTCAAATGTGGCAGCATAGGATGCCATGTGGAAATAGGTGCTGTAGGTTTCTCTATCTAGAACAAGGAACACAACAACAAATCATAGAAATTTCTCTAGTGGATTATTTTGGATGGAAACTTAGTTCACTCAGAGGGCCAACTCTTCACCACCATCTCCTTCCTCATTCTATTTATGTTTTTATGGACCTTGCACTCCATATTCATCTCTATTGTTTGTCCATCTGTCTCATCAGAAAAACAAAAGATACAATAGTTACAAAATTTTCACAGCTAGGTTTTGTTGAATGAATTTTGCTCCCTATGAACTATTTTTGGTTAGTGTTGATCCTGTTTCATTTTTTATTCAATAGGAAATTTGAGGACCAAGGTGTTTTGTGTGCAGTGGCTTAAACAAACAACCACTTTTCATATTATTGTAAACCTCTTTTGAGGGGAATTTTCTCAAGAAAAAATCCTCTAAACTTTTGGTATAGAGAAAATCCCAGGCCTCGGCAGTTGGAAGCCTCGAAATATGATAGCTTTCAATACCTTATTGTACTAAAATTCCCTTTTATTCAATTCCCTAAACTTACCACCAACCATAAGATATTTCAAAGCTAGTTAGTTCTAGAGAAATATGATGAGATAGGGAGAGGACCTTGCTAGGAGGTCTTAGAGCTTGCAATAAATTTTAGAACTGAAGATCCCTTTTATTAAGAAATTTGGTCCGACCAAACCATAAGACCTTTAATAGTCAATTATTTGAAGTAATTTGAAGAGATGGAAAAGTCCCTTGGTACCAAAAATTTAATGTGAAAAAATAACCATGGTCTCTTGAAAATGACTTTAAACTTAAGTAATACTAAAGACAAAAAGACACATATATGAAGTTGAGCTTCTTTCACTACTTCCAAACTTCACTTTCTACTTATATAAATAGTATCCACATTAACAAGCCCAAAACAATCCTACACAACATTTACAAATACAAATAATTTTCTAATGATAAAAATTATATGATTTAAATCATCTAAAAGTGTTTATAAGTCTCAACACAAAAGAATCGTGCACTCAACTTAAAAAAATTCAAATTCAAAAACAAAAACTACATTTACATGTCTCAACGAGATGTAAAAAAAAAAATGAAAATAAAATATGTAAAAAAATAAAAACATGAAAAAATAAAAATTCCATAATTTGTGCTGTAAAGTACGAATTCGAAATGAATGAAATCTAAAACTTTGAAATAATCTAAATAATATGGATAAAAAATAGTTAGCAAATCACCAATTCAAAAGCTACCTTAGAAATTACATTATATTTAAATAGGGCTTAATTCATGAGCTCAAATAGCAATCCCTTACAAAAATATTTTGGATCAGCGCCATCGAAAGGCCACTATGTTGTAGCTTTTAATTTGTATTTAATTGAATACCATCCATTTTTTTATTTTAACTAAACATGGAGTAAATTCGATTGTTGGAATGTTCAGTCCACTATGTTGTAACACTTTTTAATTTGTATTTAAATGAATATATCCAAATTTTTTTATTTTAAGTAAACATTGAGTAAATTCGATTGTTGGAATGTTCACATCACTGAAAAACATTTTATATTCTTTGTATTAGCTTCTTGTAACGTTTTTATTTTTATTTTTCTTTTTTAAGATGAACATTAAGATTATGAACACAAAAAAAATCAAATCTACCCTTTTTTTTTTTCTAATTTAATTAAATTAGTATGATTTAAAGTAGTTTTTGGATATATTGAAAGACAATTTTTGTAGAAGGGAACTAGAATTTTTTTTTGGATATATGTAATATCTAGTAAGCCATATATATCATATATTCATAGTTCAGTTTAGGTCTTATACATCCAGTGACCATTAGAATTAGAGTTGGATCCCAATTCCAATAGGAAGGCTATCTTTCTAGCCTTATTATGATGGGAAACGTCTTTGGGGACTTGAACCTGGGAGGATGGGATGGAAAACCACCATCCCTACCACTCAAGCTAAAGTTAACAAAATAATGTTCTCTATATCGAAGGGCATCAAAATATCTAGCTAGCCATAAGAAATCCACTTTTAAAAACCTTAAAACAACTGTATATAATTTTTTTTGAGAGAGAATGATCATAACACAAACTAAGAAGAGTGGCACAATCACTTTTGGGTTGTGATAGCTTAGACAAAGACTAGGAACCACACTTGTTTCAATGTCTACTAGTTGAGTGTCTAGGTCCTTGATTATAAGTTGAATATCATACAAAACCAAAAGATATCATCCTTGGCATCCTTCCCATCGAGCAAGACTTTCCTTAGGGGAAACTTCATATGCCAGAATAAATCAATCATGTAAAGATATTTATTTTGGTATCCATGGGTGTTCCCTGAGTCAGGGGCCTAGTGCTTGAGTACTTGAATCATTTATGCATCTGTAAATAGTCCTACTCACCAACAATCCCATCCTCTACATTGGTAAATAGACATGCTCACGAGAAACCTCATCCTTATCCTTTGATGTATATAATTATTCTTAAATTGCATAAGGGGTCTATTGATGGTAAATTTGAGTCGTTAAAATCTAAAATATACAAATGGACTAGTGCCTTACTATCCATACAAGCACCGGTGCTACATATAACATGATGCACCATGGAAAATTTATTTTTATAATAATAAAAAAACACAGTGTGCTAAATACCACAATGCATGGGTGCTTTTATTGTAGATAGCACTAGTGTCTTTCATATAGTCAAACGTCCCAGTGCATAACACTAAGGAGAACTGTTGTAGTTTTAAATTTCACAAAAATGCGGTGCTATTTTCCAATGACACATGATGTGGTAAACTTACTAAAACGCCCAAAGGAATCTTCTAAAACACACTATTATGCGGTTTTTAATTTCTAAAAAGGAGCGGTGCTAGAGTAAAAACATAGCACTCGTGTGGTACCTGTATAGAAATGCCCCAGGACGTCTCAAGAAAAGCACCACAATATTTTTTAATTAAAAAAATGCAGTGATTTTGGATATATCCTGCACTGGTGCTGCTAAAGAAACACACCAAATAAGGGTTAAACAAAAAAAAAAAAACCTCTCAGCCATAATTTTCATTTTTTACCATCTAGAGTGTGGGAGATCTCTGAAGCACAAGTCTCACTCTTACCACATGCAACCACCCTAATGTCGGTGCTTCTCTCGCTTACCATTCTTTTATACGGTGGTCACTACCTGAGCTTCCAATTTTTTCAAACCATGTTAGAATTTGTTTTTCTCCATTACATTTCTACAATGCCTCCCCAACAACCAAATGTCTATGTTTCTTTCTAATTTAATTTTTTAGCGTATTAGCATTGAAAATTAGGTTAAGTTTTCCATTGTTTAAAAACAAAACAAAAAAATCATCATGTGGTGCACTTGATATGTTCAACTCACACCGTCAACCGTGTGCCCTGTATATTTATAGTGTTCACTGCATTTAAGTGTGTGAACATAACACACTGTCGTTTTTATGGTGTGTTTTGTAAATGAAAACGCACCAGGAAACAAGTGCACCACAACGCTACCAAAAGTTAAGTGTGTGGTCTAACAACGACGTGTCATACTTATGTGCACACCAATATTGGTGTGGTTATAGTTTAAAGTGCACTGGCATTGGTGCTTGGCTGTGTTTTGAGTGCACCTATGTTTTTTTTTTAATTGAAAGTTATGTTTCCATATTGATAAATACATGTTTCATGCAATAAAAAAAATGTATTTTGTGTATGAGGTTGATGTATTTTATATGTTAATCATGTAATAGAGAGTTAAGCATAAAGGGAAGCAGTAGAAACAGGTAGGCCCATACAATATAGTCTCGACATGGTAGGTTAGAGAGAGAGAGAGAGAGAGAGAGAGAGAGAGAGAGAGATTTATACCCTCGCCCTATTACTGTAGCGACCCAAGCGATATTGAGGAATGTAGGCCTCCACAAGTACTATGAGGAGGCTACATCCTTGAGGATGCACTATCTCTTACTAGTGTTGGTTGATAAAATGTGCCTTTTAAAACTCCTAATTATCCCACATTAATTATCAACCCGGGCAAGTCATCTTACTTCAAGAGTGTACATAATATGTGGCTGCTATTAATTCAGAAAGTAATGTTTCCTAGATTGCAGTATAGATATTTAAATACAAGAGTAAACATATGCATCTAATAAACTCCAATTGCAATCATTAAGGGAATATAACATCTAAACTTCAAGACTCAATCTTCTACCGAAATCATAATCAATCCTTACTCAAGCAATTCGACTAGCAATGGCATCAACTGAGAGTACAATAGCAATAAGTCATCTCTTTTTAACTGATTTAATCTAAATCAAACCCAATCTTCAGTAAATAATCTAAACAGAAATGATATCAATTTGAGAGACCAACATTGATAGTTAGTACTCTTTACAGTTGATTAAATTAAGTGGAATATTTATCTAACTTAATCCGAAGAGAAAGTGAGCTGAATCAATGACAATATTGTAATTCATATAAAGCACAGATATTATGTTAACACAAGACAACAATAAACAATGAAGGAGATAAAATCACAGAAAGCAAGAATACTATCAAACCATCACACTTGCAAGAATTGGAAATGTATGACACAAAGAAATCAATTAAATCCACCATAGGTCGGGCCCTTAGCCACCAGTGAACACTGCTAAGTTACGTCAGATAACATGAGGGAACAACAACTTCACTTATGTATTAATCATCGAAAGTAAGTAACATTAAAATATAACCATGGTCTATCAATAGCGAGAGTCTGTAATTAAAATTAGAAATTCAATAGTAACAGAGCTTCCCCCTTTCTTCTTACAATCGTCTCCATTTATAATCAGAAAGGGTAAAAGATAAATGGTAAATGCAATTCCAACTTTGGACATCCTTTCCTTTCTCGCGCTGATCCTCCTAATTCGTCTTTAGCCTTGTTCACAACTGCTACGTTCCTTTCTTTGCTTGTTGATTTTTGTTGTTCCTTCATTAGGGAACAACAATTGTCCCTTTTGTTGTTTTCTTGCATAAAGAAGCGGAATAATTAGCTAAATCGTAACTCCAGATAATTCCTTCATTTCTTACCATAATTCCTCAATATATTACTGCATTAAGATATAGAAAACATAAGAATAAAGGAAAATGATGATGAGATTAATAGTAACTACATACCCATTTCATGACTCAACATACTCCCCTGCTTACCCTGTTTCATGTCCTCATGAAAAGTAAGTAATTTGTATGCAGAGCAGTTAAAGAATAAGCTAGAGAAGGAATGTCGTAAAGTGGTCTAAAACCATGGTTCTTGGCCAAGAGCTCAAAGATGGGCCCTGTCTGTCCTTCAGGCAATTCGTATATAGCTCGATAACCTTCAGCAGGATACCAAATGATAGGGCTACAGAACTGACATCCTAGCCAATAAGGACCTTCTCTCAAAATGATATTGCTATAAGTGACAAAACGGTTTGCAGCTAGCTTAAAAATTTTATAATTAAATGGCTCTCTATTCTGTACATTACTAGTAGAGATTGTCCACCTGAGCTTGGCTATAGCCAAGGAGCTTTCCTAAATGGAGAGGAAGTATTCTACTCCCTTCTATACAATCTCTTTTTGAATAGACCCCAAAATTTTGATTACCCCTTCCCTTGTCATTAGATTCTTGTGATTGGCCAACATTTGCAAAGGGTTCTTTGGTTCACTTCTGACCTAAAGATCTAGTCCATGCTCTTATCTTTGGAACGCGTTATGAGCCTTGAACCATTTCAGTTGATTGACAACAAATGAGATAAAGGCTTGGAATTGAACATCCCCCACAAAAGGGTTGGGGTTCTTTTCCACCTCTTCCTCTAATACAAAATTATGTAGGTAAAATTCACAAAGCAACCTTTGAACTTTTACCCCATGTTGTTTGCAACAATTTATAAAATCCTCAATTGTTTTTAACTCGATGGGTTTTCCAGCTCTCACGGCTTTAATTTTTAACAGCAAGTATCGTTCTAACAAAAATAAGGCATAATTATTGGCAGGAGATCTGCATGCCAAGACATCAATGTATAGTGAGCAAATAGTGTCCGTTTGACTCACGACCTTTCCTAATATGAGCTTCATTTTCTCAATTTTCTCTTCTGCTTTTCAGTATTTGTCGAAGGTCTCACTCTATGATGTATTGATGTCCCGAAGCTGCCTCTGTAATTCTTGGTATTTTTGCTAGGAAACAGTTTCTTGTTCAAATCGTTCTATGGCAAGCCGAGCCTGTGCTAAATCTTCTTGAAGATTCAATATACTGAGGTCACTGCTCATCATGATATCTTTGGCTTGAATGGTTGTCTGAGTACTCCTGCTATGAGAAGGAATGCCTACTGTCTGTGTTCCTTTATTATGGGAGGTCCAAACCTTCGTCTGGGTAGCCATGTTGTAGGAGGGTACCACCTCCGTCTGAATAGCTAAGTTATAAGAGGGTATAGCCTCTGTCTGGGTAGCTACTTCTGCAAGAATTGCATGTTGTTCCTTAACAGGTTGAGTGAGTATGGGCTCAGTTTGAGTCCTTGTAGCTCTTCTTTCATATAATTCAGTTTGAACTACTATGTTTACTATCTCCGGGGTTTTGTCTAGAACCTTCCCCACTGATATTTCTTTTATCTTTCGTCTGAGCCTTTTTACTATTTTATGAAGCCTCTGTTGTTCCTCCCTAAGATTTTTAATTTTAGCTCTGTACTTTTTCGGAGGAGAAACTTTTTTGTTAATAGTTTCTACTCCTAACAAGCCTCGTTGCTCATCCTGGCTCTGTTCTAAAAGAACCGTGTCCCCAAATTGGTAGTCGTCTTCCTGATTTATTTCTACTTCTTCTGTTTAGCCTATATTCTCCATGTTTAGGCATACCTGGCTGGGTTCTCCTGGAGGTGTGTCACCAGGTTGGTTCACCTCTTCTTGAATGGCCTCTGCGCCTGTTTCCTCTTCGCGATATGCATTCTCTGATAAAATTCTGACATGGCTAGAGTTATCTAGAGATTGAGTTTCTCCCAAATTAAAATTAAGTAGGCTTTCAGGCTATATGAAATAATTCATATTGGCTAGGATTTGGGCCAATTCGATATCATGCAATAAATCTCTTGGGGGACATGTATTTGGTGTTGAGGGGAGTCCTGATTCATTTCTTTGCTCATCCCCAGAATGCCCTGTTTCTTCCTCATGGTCTGATTCAGGGTCATCCCATCCTTCTAACTACAAGTATTGCTCACTTCCTGGGCTGGATAGTTCTATGGGCTGGCTGATACTGCCCTAGGGATTTTCGGCCGCTCCTAAGTTTGTCCTCAACCTAGTGGAATGTCTGTGCTTTTGGGGAATGTTCGCTGCAAGGGTAGTCCTCTTCCTTTTCGGAACAGGATTAGGTGCAGGCAGAGCCAAACCTCCTTCGAGAGCAAATATTAGTTCCTCCCAGCTTGATTGTTACTGGGCGAGGTTGTAGCTAACTATCAGCCTAATCAAACAGTGGTGGCTTACTACGGTCTCTATATGTCGAGACCGTCTTAGCCTCTCGGCGGTGTCATGGAGTAAAAAGTTCAATAATGCAGGTAAATTTACAGATCATTTTTGTTTCAGAACTGCTAAGAGTTTGAGTTGATGCGACCTTACCACGTCTTTGCACCCGTCGCATGTGATGTAATTCTGGACGATCCTTGCTAATTCTCGCCATGGTTTTCCAAGCGAAGATGGATGAACGCCTTTGCCTTTTTTGATCAGTTCATGTCCTTCATCGTTAAAGGCTTCGATGGCATCATGCAACTTCAATCATTTGTTAGCCCATACAGGTCCTTCGGCTGGCAACTTGGATACTTATGCTATCACAGTGTCTGATAATGTGATTTGCCTGCCCCTTACCATGGATTGTCCATTCTGTAAATTTCGTAGGAATTCAATTCCAATTTCTTCATTGGGTGGCTAAAATCATGTAAAGTATGCTATCCACCCAACTCGGGCTAAAATTTCTCTAGCTGCATCAGAAACAGGCAGTATTAGCACCTCCCTGTACACTGTTCTTCCTCCCATACTACCTGAATTTTACCAACGATTAGTGTAGCAGAGATAGCATGTCAATAAATAGAGCCAATTGATGGAACAACAAGTTGTTATAGTGGTTATATTGGATGATACTTTACAAGCATAAATATCATTATCTAGGACTTGTTATTATTCCACATGCTTTGTGATCATGGAATGTTGTATTGCCCTTCAAAATCAAATAAAGAGCTGACACGCATGCGTAAGTACACTGGAGGTTGCTCCTCACCTCCCTTTGAAATAATAGGTCGTCTTTGACTGAATGAGTGAAGAGATAATGTGCTGGCGGCAAAGTACAGGGGTGATGAAAGTGGCAAGGTACATATATTAATGAAAGGATTGCAAAAGATATCGAAGTGCTGAAATCAATGCATTTAACGAGAATTATCAATAAGTGAGGAGATGTCGTGAGGTGATTCAAAAAGGAAAAAAGGACAACTAACGCAGGAAAATACTTTACCGTCATTATTCCACTTAAAACTATTATGATTGATTTTTAAAAGATATCGCATGCATAAAGGTTCATCTCATTTTTTAATCTTCTCCCCTCTTTACTATTTAAATTCCTCAATTTAGCTCCTCTTCTATCAAGCATTCAAGCAATCCTGATGATGGATCCCAGTTGGGATTTGAAATGTTGATGGAAAAAAGGTTTTTACTGTGGATTCTCTTGTAATTTCAAAACATAATCTCTCTGTAATAAAGATAAAAAATAAGAAAAGGGAATTGTAATAACTATTGTTGTTGAAAATACGACTTCAATACCACAACAAAGCTTTTGTTTCCTATAGGCGTCTATAGCCTCGACAGAGTTTCTTTCTAACCCTTTGGAACCATGGTCCTCTATGTATAATTGGGGAAGTGCATTATGATATCAGAGTAGAGACCAATGTGTTGGCTTGGTAACCAAATGAACACATTGCCATTCACTAGGAAGGAGCGAAAGGTGGGTAGGCCGGCTCATAATGAGACCTCTTGTTCCAAGGACTTTTATTTCTTGATGCATCCATTGGATCATATCCCTGGTGTGGTGGCCATAGTGGGAATGCCACTTCACTGCTTCCTTATGATCATGGTAGGCTGGCTCGTGATGAGACCCCCTATCCTCCATTTGTAAAAATCATAAAATTGCTAGTAAACATATGTATATGATTCTTTTTTTTTTTTTTAACAACACTTCCTATTTATATATAGAGGGTGGCTCAACACTCCTTAGGAGTAGGGATGGCAGAACAAGTCTGAACATATCAATAGAAAAATGTATGCCCTTAACCTTATTTGATGATAATGAATAGAGAGAATTATAGGGGTTAGGGGTGACCCAGCATGGTATAATTAAATGAGGACAGTGAAGTGATATAGATGGTTGTGTCCTTTCTTTTTCGATCAATACAAAGCAATCTTGTTAAAGATGATAATATTCAATATATTTTCTTGTTCCAGTAAACTTGAGATTTGTATCCTTACATATATATTTGTACACTTGTTCCCTATAGAGGATCATAAAGAGTGAGCAATGGAAATAAAGGGTATTCTCAAACAAATATTCACAAAGTGGTAGCAAAAGAAAACCTTACACAAGAAGTGATGTTCCTTATAGGGAACAACAAGGAAAGACATTCAAAAAGGTGTTTTTCCTTAGAAGGAACAACAACTGTACCCTGTAGGGAATAACAAAGAAAATACATACAAAAATTGTTGTTCCTTAGAGGGAACAACAACTGTTCCGTGTAGGGAACAACACTTTTCTAGGAAAGAAAATAATTTTTTCCCTGCCAATGTGTCCAAGACCTAGTCAATGAATGGAAAGGGAAAATGGACTTTCTAGGTTGCTTTATTAAGCTCTCTATAATTAACACATATAAGCCACTTTCATTCTTTTTAGGCACCACAACAATGGAGAAACCCATTTGCTATCAGATATAGGATAGATGAAATTTACATCTAACAGTTTTTGTAGTTCATCTTTAACAATATCTTTAAGGTGAGGGTTTAACCTCCATTGAGGTTGCCGAATGGGGCTCGCATATTTCTCTGTATAGATGTGGTACATGCATAATTGGGGATCAATCCCTTTCAGGTCTGGGTAATCCCATGCGAAAGCCTCTTTATATTTTCTCAGAAGTTGAACAAGCCTTAGCTCCTAGTCATCAGTCAGGTTTTTGTTGATATTTAGGACTTTCCTTGGCTCAATTTCTATGGTTTTGCTATTATAAATAGAAGTTGTAGGTATTGACTGCTCATTAATATATTTTAAGGGATGTTTTTCAATTTTGTTATCCAGGGCTGCTTCGACCATTTGACATTTTGGATTGGATACAACATCTGGTTGGTTAACGTAAACTGTGTTAATGATGTCATCTTATGTTTGATCCTTAAATTCATGAGCATCTTCTATAGTTAGTGGTGATCGAATGTTTTCAATTAAATATGATACAAGTTGTTTTCTAGTTCTTATTATTGTTAAACTTGGCTGAGTTGGAGGATATAAAGCTAAATTCTTTACATTACTTCCTCTTGCTATAGTCATGCTGCCTGTTCAACAACTTATGTAAGCATCTGCGGTTGCTAGCCAAGGTCTTCCTACAATTAGGGGATGTCCGTCTAGCTGGTTTCTAGGATTGATGATAAAAAATCTATTGGGTATTCCCAAGAATCTAAAGATACCATTACATTCTTTAGTGTGCCTTCTGGTTTGACTACTGATCAATCAGCTAGCTCTAGCAAGGTCGTGGTTGGATCCAAGGATGTAATGCCTAGTTTTTGACAGGTTGTTGTTGTGAGAATATTGATGGCTGCTTCTAGGTAAAATAATGCATTGGCGAAAGAGCATCCATTTATTTGTACCGTGACTATAGGGTTTCCTAGGTCCTCATATTTTACCAGTGTTTCTCTACCTGATAATAAATTAGACAAAGTTCCCACTACATGGACAGTTGTGGTTGTTTTTATTTCCCTCTTCATCTTTTTCGTACACAATTCCTTAATAGTTTTTGCATAAATTGGAATGTCTTGAATAGCCTGGAGGAGAGGTATTTTTACACACAAATTTTTTAGTTCTCCCAAAAGATCAAAATCGAGATATATGATTGAACACGGTATGATTAATCTTTCTGGGAATAATGGAGAAGAGGTGATAATTTAATCTTGATTTTTCTGTTTAACCGTATTCTCCACTTGTGGTGCTTTTTCTACAGGTAACGAATCTTCTAATTATATATTTTTATCCCCCTCTGACTCAATTATCCATCCAGACCTTAATTTAATCTCATTACACTCCCTCAACTCAATTTCTAGCTCCGGTCCTTCAATAATTTGCACAGATTGGACTGGTCTATTGTTGGGGTTCGGGTTGGGCTGGGCTAGGAGCTGTGGGCGGAGGTTGGTCTGAGGGTTCTGTTGCAATGCGTAGGGTATTGGTAGTGTAGGTTGAGGTAGGGGGATTTTTCCTACTAGTTGGTTTGTAGGTCTTTGCCAGCTTGACTGCCAATTCTAGTTTTGTGAAGTGGAGGGTGGCCATTGAGATGGATATGCATTATTCTAACAGAATGCTGGGAAGTAAGAGGAATTTGGTCAGTTGCTATTTTGATTTGATTGGTTGGACCAAGGTGGCATAGAGAATGGTTGTTGTGACCAATTAGGAAAAGGTGCCTAGTTCTACCACATAGCTCCTGGGTATTGTTGTGAATTGTATTGTGAGGGTTGAACGAAAGAAGATGGGTCAGTAGGCGTACCTGTTTGTTGTGCTTCCCATTGGCAATACTGATTTAGTAGGTAGACTAGTTCTATTTCTTCTTCTGCCTCCTTATAGACTTCTTTTAACCCTGAGAGTGATGGGCAACTTTTTGTGGCATGATCTTTAGTACATATGGCACAATTTTGTACCATATCTAGCGAGCATTCTTTATGACTATTCTTTTTCCTACATCTAGGACAAAATGTCACCAAGTTTTGTTCTGCTTCAGCCTGCTTCTGCTTGGCTTGCATGATGTCTAATTACGTCGTCAAAGTTCCCAAGGTATTTGTTTTGAAATCCTCCAGCAGGTTGCCGATTTATGCACGAGTAATGCTCCCCCCAGAGATTTCGCTGTCCCTAGTGGTCATGTCGCATTCCGCTGGTTTCAATCTTGTACTGCCTCTTGAGGACCTGGTACACAAATTAATAATGTTAGCATAGTCTTCTTGATATATATCACCTTTACCCATAATATTTAATGTCTCTATCCATTGGTCTTTCATTCCTTTAATCAATGTAGTTTTTAGCACATTATTAGGCAAGGGCAGCGTTGCATAGGGAGACTACTGGAGGTTATATTGAAAATGTTCCACATATTCTTCCAAAGTTTCACTAGGTCTTGCTACCATTTGGAATATTTCATCTTTCAATTCCTTAGATCTACTATAGTCCTAATATTTTTTAACGAAGGCGGTCTTCATTTGATCCCAATCATTTATTGTGCCCCCACCTAATCCCATAAACCAACGCAGATCTGCTCCTTTTAATGTAGAGGGAAACAACTTTAGTTTTTGGGGTCAGTGGTATAATCATAACCCTGACATAATACATCAAATTCAAACAGAAATGCATCTGGATCCTCTGATGTGAGTCCATGAAAGGTGGGAACATTTTGTAGAGGAATAGCTTTCATGGGGGCATGGATAGTTGTGTCAACGATGGGATACTGTAATGTAGAGCTCTGGGGTGCTTGTGGGTTGTTGGCCATTTGATCAAATATATGCCAGTACCCTTCCGAGATTTGTAGAGAGTTATTCCCAAGGTGATTAGAAGCAGTGGGAATGATCTTAATAGCACTCCCTTGGTTTGGGATACTGCGTGTTCCTTGCTAAATTACTCCCTGAGGGGATCTTGGTTCCTCTGTTTTGCCTGTTTCTCCTCCTCTTTCATGAATATTACAAGAATTCCCTTCTTGTGAAGGAATTGGGCACGAATTTTCAATATCTTGAAAACTCTGCTCAGTTCCTTCTGCTTTACTATGGACCTCAATGTAGGCTACATATGGTGAGCCTGTGGCCCGAAGTGAGATAGTAAGTTGTTTGGAAGTGACTATTCGAGGACCTACTGATGGCTGAGATTCAGCTTTCTTTAAGATGTCGTCTATGAAATTTGATCATCCAAGGGTCACTGACCCCTTAGATTTTTTAGGTTTGGGTAGTGGAATTGGATTGTTTTGGGTCTTTTCTTCTTAGTAATTCATGCATACAATTAAAATGTTTATCTCTACCCTAAGATCCTAACAAATCTGCTGGAAAGTGGGTGGGGGAGTAGGCATTTTACTTGCTCTGTACATAGGTTCTTACCTTCCATTTTAGTACCCAGTTCTCTCTCAACAGACAAGATCAAATACCTACTCTATCTTTCTATAATTGTGCTAAAAAGCCGGCATAGGAGCAAGCACTTCGCTTGCTCGTTACGTCGGTTCTTACCTTTCTTTTTCAATACCCAATTCTTCCTCAACAACAATTATCTAATGTACATCACTCTTTTTAAATGGCTACACTCTTCCTGGTAACGATGCCAAAACTTTGGCTGATAAAAGGTGCCTTTTAAAACTCCTAATTATCCCACATTAATTATCAAGTCGGGTAAGTCCTCTTATTTCAAGATTGTACACAGTATGTGGTTGCTATTAATTCAGAGAGTAATGTTTCCTATATTGCAGTATAGATCTTTAAATACAAGAGTAAACGGATGCATCTAATAAACTCCAATTGCAATCATTAAGGGAATATAACATATAAACTTCAAGACTCAATCTTCTAATGAAATCATAATCAATCCTTACTCAAGCAATTTGACTAGCAATGGCATCAGCTGAGAGTACAGTAGCAATAACTTGTCTCTCCTTAACTGATTTAATCTAAATCAAACCCAACCTTCAGTAAATAATCTAAACAACAATGATATCAATCTGAGGGTCGGACACCAATAGTTAGTACTCTTTACAGTTGATTAAATCAAGTGGAATATTTATCTAAGTAACTCAATCTAAAGTGAAAGTCAATTGAATCAGTTTGACAATACTGTAAGTCATATAAAGCAGAGATATTTTGTCAACACAGGATAACAATAAAAAAGGAAGGAGATACAATCACAGAAAGCAAGAATACTATCAAACCATCACACTTGCGAGAATTGGAAATGTGTGACACAAAGAGAGTAGTTAAATTCACCAGAGGCAAGGCCCTTAGCCGCCAGCGAACACTGCTAAGTTACTTCAGATAACGTGAGGGAACAAAAACTTCAATTATGTATTAATCATCAAATGTAAGTAACATTACAATATGACCGTGTTCTCTCAACAGATAGAGCATGTAATTAAAATTACAAATTCAATAGTAACAAAGCTCCCCCCATTCTTCTTACAATCATCTCCTTTTATAATCAGAAAGGGTAAAAGATAAATGGTAAATACGATCCCTGAGGATCTCTCGATCCTAAGGGATTCGCAACCGATTTCCAACTTCAGACATCCTTTCCTTTCTAACACTGATCCTCCTAATTCGCCTTTAGCCTTGTCCACAACTGCCGTGTTCCTTTCTGTGCTTGTTGATTTTTGTTGTTCCTTCGTTAGGGAACAACAATTGTCCCTTTTGTTGTTTTCTTGCATAAAGAAGGGGAATAATTAGCTAAATCATAACTACAGATAATTCCTTCATTTCTTACCATAATTCCTCAATATATTACTACATTAGGATATAGAAAAGATAAGAATAAAGGAAAAGTATGATGAGATTAATAGTAACTACATACCCATTTCATGACTCAACAACTGGCACATCTGATCCACCAATCGAGTGCCGAGGAGCATAATTTCCATGTCAATCCTGGGGCATGGAGTAGGCCCACTGAGGAGGACATATAATTTATCACTAGCCTATGCATAAGAGGGGAGGATTTTCCCCACTCCCCTGATGTCCCTATTATAGACATTTTTGGGCACTACAACCCTAATCATAAATGTCCATAAATCAAGGTCTCTTAAGTCCCTAAAAGTGTTGTTCCAACCTCTAAAAGAACAAGGTCAACTGATTGCATCTTCTCCCAGAAGTTCTCCATGAAAAACTACTCAGAACTGGTCAAAACTGGACCATCTCACCTGCTCCATGGTCAAAGTGCGCTTCATCCCACCTAAATACACACGGGAGGTGCGATGGATATTGGAAAGCCCTTCTATGGGGTGCGATGGGCGAGAGTGGACAAATGGCAGGGTCAATCTGCAAGGTGGAGGATCATGGAATCTTCCAGAAACTTCTCTTGTGACACTTGCCTCTCTGCATTCGCCCAGGGATGAGTAAGATATCATCAATCTCCAAGTGGAATCAAGAACTATCAGAGAGAGGACACTAATCAAATCTCAAAATCTGACTCACCCCCCTTGCAAACATCTATATATGGATCCCTCATCCCAGAGATCCAGAGGCTGGAATTTTGTATCTTGTAAGGAAGTGTTGTTGGTTTCTTGGTGTAACATCATAGTGTTGGGTGATCTAAGCTTTTCATGAGGTGAAGAAGGGCTTTCTTGCTTAGAGGATGATGCTGGGTAAGAACAATTGGTTGTAATCCTCTTTGCTATTCTCGATTATTAATAATGCTATTCAAGTTTTCCTCCACATTCTTGTATGATTGATGATATATGCATTTGTGTGGTCAATATATATCTGGTCCTATATTGTTTATGATAGTAGATCTATGTTCTTGGATAGTGTTATGCTGCTTTGATTCTACAGGTCCTCTTTGAAGCTTGGTAGACGAGGAAACGAGTGGAAAAGATCTATCAGAAGGGAGAGGAATCAAGAAAGGAACCAAGCAAAAGATAGAGGTTGGTCTCCTTCTTTCCCCTCTTATCTACTTCTCATAAAGGAAAACGAAAGTGGTTTTAGTTTGTTTGTTTCTAAGGTAGTTACCAGCCTTAGTGGGACTAGAAGCTCTGCATAGACACTAGATTTCCTGATAAAAAAATGGTGACTCCACTGGGGAGCGAATAGATCGTTTGTTTGTCTATATTTGTTTACTTTATAAACTTACAGACGGAGCATGAAGTCAAGCCAGCTAGCCTTCGAACTGCATTTGCTATGCAAGTGCAAAGTAGATCAATGTTGCTTCAGTCTATCTCCGGGTTTTGTTTATGAACTAAAAAATTGATTTATAAGCTCTCTAATTTCCCTTGTGGTGGCTCTAGTAACCTCCTTAGATCTACCCCTGTGATTTATTTACTGATTACCACTTGATCGGCCTAAATCCCTGAAATGAGCTGTAAACTGTGACCCGGAACCCAGTTGAAGTCTCGTCCCTGGACCATCGCACTGTCTCTTCTTTGGAATCTGGATGCATCGCACTTCCCATGTGTAGTAGGTGCACTGCATCTCACTTTCCCCGTGTTACAGGTGCGCTGATCAGACAAGACCTCTTTTGCTCCTAGATTTTGGTTTCTGTGTTCACTCTTTTCAGCTCTATTTAGGAGTTTTGCTATCTATAGTTAGTATACCTCTATTGAAACCCCCTTCCTTGCCATTATTCTGCCTCCATTGTGCAAAGAACTGTAAATTGTTTTATGTATTTTGAGCCATTTTCAATTCTCTTTTACAAAGAAGTAACGTAATTGAACTGTCGTTTCTTGATTTGAAAGTGTCGCAAGTGTCGTTTTCAGTCATAGAAGAGAATCCAATTGTTCTTGATAGTTGATTACACTGTTACTCTTGTATTTGATTTGAATTAGTAGTTTTTCAAGTGTCGAAAGCAAGTTTTCAATTCCAATTCGCAAAGTGTCGTCATTGTCTTCATTTTGTCTTGAAAAGAAACTTGTTAGTAATGTCACTTTGAAAAATAATTCATATTTGCACTTAGCTTTATTTTTATCATTCACACATTAAGAAGGCTGAAAACAAATACATGCATGTGCATTTGCATTTAGACTATTTGTTTGTTTGATTTAGGACAGTGCATATAGTGTGTGCTCTCTGCTCTATGTTGAAAGAATATCGTCTCTCTTTCCTTAGTAGCTAGGAATTTCATTGCAAAAAAGAAGATTAAACGATTGTTTATCATCTTAGATTGCATTTTAGGAATTGTATATCTACATCACATGGTGAACCTGAAAGGCAAATTTCTTAAGCAAGATCAACTGTAAAATAAATTTAATGAATCTAAAAATGCTTTGGAACCTAACACACAACATTTAGAAGTCTAGGCTAGAGACGTATTCTGGCGTTGTAAAGCCTGGTAACTATTGTTTTCATTGCTGGTTGGGTGATTCCTCCACTTTGAGACAATAAGTGCCAGTACGGACTTGTGCACCCAAGTACCATAGAGTATATATTGGGAGACCACAATAGGATTTATCCTTTATCCATAGGAAGCCATGTCTGCCGCCCTATCGATCACAATGCATTGAACACAACATTCGGGAACATTGACTGTCGTACCATAAAAAGTATTCTGCAGTTTTGCAATTGGTTTGGTAATCCCTCTGTCTAGATTTCCAGAGCAGTCTCTTTCATTCCTTTTCAGACTCCTTAAAGGGAAAGGTCCATCTAAGCACTTGTCACTTCAGGCTCATTAAAAATCGAAGGCGACTAGAGTCATCTTTTGTTTTTTCGCGACTCTTAAAAATTGAAAAAACAAGTTGTGTCAAAGCATCTAAAATTTATTTTAATCAGAATAAATATCACCTTTCCTACGTTGGTCTTAAGTTGAGAAAAATGGAGTCCACCAACCAAGGAGTTCCCCTTGGGGGAAATACTAGTCCTTTCTCCTCTTGGGGAGATGTTGGTGCACCCCATATGGCCACATTGTCGCTTCCAGGATTGACAATTTGCTTGCCCGTATGGCTCTTCTCGACCTCCGTCGTTCAGAACACCGTGATTCCTGAACAATCAATCAGCAGCTAAACGATACCAAAGTTACCCCCCAACCTTCTACTTCATCCAGTTCTCCCTTTCCTCCTTCCTCTTCAATTGATCAAGCTGGTAAAGCCAAAAATCAAGTAACTGAGAAGAAGAAGGAGAAGAAGAAGAAAGAGAAGAAGAAGAAGGAGCCAAAGGTGAAAAGCGGCGACCATGCATCGTCTAGCGAAAATCCACACACTACACCGTCCAGGCCTAAATCGACATGTGTCATTTGCAAAGGAGACCACTATCATCGAGACTGTCCTTACATCCATCAGATATTAAGGGACTAGTCTCCTCGTTTGTACAATCCAGTGTCATCAACCTCTGATGATCATGTTGAAAATACACCATCAACTAGTGAAAGTGAAGCCCCTAGACAAAAAGGAAAATGTAAATTTCCTTGTAAACTGTGTGAAGGCGATCACACTGTCCACCATTTTCCCTTCTTAGACGAGGCTAAAAGAGTTTTGGACGACCGCCCGGTTTCACTGTTACGGCTTCCTCCTGGATATAAGAAGCTCTTGCCGAGTCCGTCACTAGTTGAAAATCTGGCTGACACGCCATTGTGGTCGGAAGAAGCATCTATAATTGAAGATAAACCATCTGAATCCACACCAGACGAAAGTCAAAAGGTCGACGCGGCAGTTGACCCGGTCTTGCCTTCAGAGGATCCATCTTCAAATGATACAATCACCGGAGAGAACAAGAATGACACCATCCAAATTATCTTCGTAAGCACAGACTCCGATGAAAATGGGGGTAATCTACCCATTCCTTTACCGTAATAAGGAAGTTCGTCAGAGTCGTATCCAGCTGTCTATTCGGTCCCACTCCAAGCAACCTAGTTGTTTCCTTCGATTGGATTCTACTAGGCAGACCCCGCTTACCGGCTAGTGTGCCATTTCGAATCATTGCCCAAATATATAGAATGGTCATGGATGGTACCATCATAGATGAAGGGGCTTTTGTGAGTATCCTTTCCTCAACTGCTTGGAAAGTGCTTGGTTCGCCATCGCTTTTGCCTCAAATGAGAAATTTAACAGGCTTTGACAAAGGAACCAGTCGACCGTTAGGGATCCTTCCCAGTGTGCCGATAACATTGAGAAAGAAAACCATTCACATGAACATAATGGTAGTCGAAGGACCCCTGGATTATAATCTACTCCTTGGATGTGACTATATTTATTGCATGGGAGCCATTGTCTCCTCACTCTTTAGAGTAATGTGTTTTCCACATGAAGGAAGAGTGGTCAAGCTCATAGACCAGCTTTCATTCCCCAGTTCACACATCGCAAATAGTCAAATACCATCCCTAAATGGTCTTTTCATGCAAGTAATGTCTCATCAATCCCCAGTCCGTCCACCTGATGAGCGCGAATGATTCATGAGGACATGACTGAAACCCAGGGGGCATGCACCCTGGTCTGTTTTGGCAAGAAAACCTTGGGCATAGGGTAGGTTTCCACGAAGGATATATGACTGGTTGACACACCCATCCATTTAGGAAAATGGTGTTAGACTGGAATAAGATACCTCTGTTAAAAGGTAGGCCTTTCTCGATAAAACAAATGTTTTGTCTGCAAATTGAGGGGTAACCTGGAAACTCTACTTCACTATACCTAGGGGCATGAAAACCTTTTGGCATGCAAGCGAAGAGCGACCATTTATTTTTTTAAATTTGTAGGTCCTCTAACCCTTTAAACTCGTAGGATTGGTCGTTTCCTAACTTGCATAAAGAAAGGATGCGGGGCAAAGCTTTGAAAAAATGCCATTTTTTAAATGAGACATCCTTATTATACGACTGGATCGAGCAGTTTTAATGCGGAATTCAAACTCGTTAAAAAATAAACATAAGAAATGAGAAAATGTTCCCCCAAAGTTTAAGCTCATTAAAAAATAAACCATTTTCTGGTAAATAACCAGCATGAATGTATTATCATCAGCCTTTGAAGCCTTGGTCGTGTTCTCATCATCACCTCCACTCTGTATTGGCCGATCATTCACCTCCATTTGATTGTTTACCCTTTTGAGGAACAGCTGCAAAGAGTGATCCTGTTAGCCATCCTTGTGACACTGCCATTATTGGAAAATTCCAAACCTTACCTGGAATCAGCTGCTACTTGAATTTATCACTCGTTCCTCAAAAAACGAGTATCCTTTAACCTCTTTTCATCTGACTCGTAAAATATGAAAAGATTTCTGAGCAATTGGCCTCTCCAGCTCGTTAAAGTGAACGGAAGTGTTATCCCTCCTTTAGATTTTAATCTTTTTGGACTTGAGGGATTATTACACAAAAAGATAGAGTGCTTGTTTTGTTCAGCTCATTAAAAGTACCGAAAATTCATCCCTTTTGTATTGTTTTATACTTTTTCAGACTTAAGGGATTATATGATGAAAAAGGATTATTGGAGTTTTCTTTACGTCCCTTTTTCAGACTCTCTAAAATTGAAAAGGACAGAGTTATCTTTGTCGTTAAACTCGTTAAAACTCAATAGCGACAAACTTGTCCATATAGACAAGAACGAGTTTCACTATCGCTAGGCTCATTAAAACATAGCGATGGGTTTTCCCGAAGGGCAAATTATAGAACAAGCATATGTTATCCTACTCAAGCTTGCAAAAAATAAAGAGGTACTGGTCAACAATGATTGGGGAAAAATTGGGAAGAAAACTTGAAGAAGCTTTATTGGTAGCAAGTCGCTCTTGAACATGACACTTTCACTCTGCATCCGAGTCGGGTTGGGTTGTTCCATTCACTGGTCATATCACCATGGGTCCGTCACACCATCCATATTTGGGGTTAACGCTACCAATCCATCATGTCAATGTTGCCAATATGTTCAAGAGAAGTCGCTCAGAGAATTCACCTGTGTCTCATCCACTGCAATACATTTACACTCAATCATTTCATGACCGCCACCCTGAACCTTATATCATCAGATCATTTTCACCTCCATTAAAATCATTTGCTCCGTTCCGTGTCATTGATGTGGGATTCACTAAGGCCCTCCTATGACGGATCGCTTCTTGTTGACCTCAGCTCATTATCCAGGAAGTCGATCTAGGAAAAACCCTTTCAGTACTTTGAAGCTTGCATGCCTCAATGACAAGTTTCTCACTTCCGGCGACAGGTTTACATCAATGGCCTTCGACCAAAAGATTTTGCGTGGTGTTCGACGCAATGTCCCTTATTCACACCACGTAAATTGTACTGTAGTACCTTGAGGGTCATCATCATTATCGGTGATTCCTCTTGCACCTGTTAACAGCTTACATCATTGGCTGGTAATCAGGCGATGTCTTTCCATGTTCGACTCCAAAACATCTCTCACATGGATCGACTTGTACTTTGAGTGAAGATCGAATGAGATTGAAGACCCCAGATCTAGTTTCATCCATCCGGGCTGCGATATATATTCATGAAAATAAAGACATCAAATGTACATCATTACTGCACAGATAATCATCCAATCCAAAGGATGATGGCTCTACCAAAATCATCAGTCTGCGCTCAAACGATTGTCTGTCTTATGTACATGAAAATGAATTTATAAAGCTAAGCATGAGAATGCCCGCCTCAGCTAGATCATGAAAATATTATGAAGATAATGTATTGTATTGTATCTTATTACAGGTCACCTTCTAGCTCAAAAAAGCTTCAGATCCTCATGATAAAGCATTTCACCCGACATCAACAAATTAACACGCTCATGCTTTAGAGGGCAACTGTTATAGACATTTTTGGGCACTGCAACCCCAATCATAAATTTCCATAAACCAAGAGCTCTTAAGTCCCTAAAAGTGTCCTTCCAACCTCTAAAAGAACAAGGTCAACTGATTTCATCTTCTCCCAGAAGTTCTCCATGAAAAACTACTCAGAACTGGTCAAAACTGGACCATCTCACCTGCTCCATGGTCAAAGTGCGCTGCATCCAACCTAAATACACACGGGAGGTGCAATGCATACTGGAAAGCCCTTCTATGTAGTGCGATTGGCCAGAGTGGACAAATGGCAGGGTCAATCTGCAAGGTGGAGGGTCATGGAATCTTCTAGAAACTTCTCCTGTGACACTTGCCTCTCTGCATTCGCCCATGGATGAGTAAGAGATCATCAATCTCCGAGTGGAATCAAGAACTATCAGAGAGATGACACTAATCAAATCTCAAAAGCTGACTCACCCCCCTTGTAAACATCTATATATGGATCCCTCGTCCCGGAGATCCAGAGGCTGGAATTTTGTATCTTGTAAGGAAGTGTTGTTGGCTTCTTGGTGCAACATCATAGTGTTGGGTGATCTAAGCTTTTCATGAGGTGAAGAAGGGCTTTCTTGCTGAGAGGATGATGCTGGGTCAGAACAATTGGTTGTAATCCTCTTTGCTATTGTTGATTATTAATAAAGCTATTCAATTTTTCCTCCACATTCTTGTATGATTGATGATATATGCATTTGTGTGGTAAATATATATCTGGTCCTATATTGTTTATGATAGTAGATCTATGTTCTTGGATAGTGTTATGCTGCTTTGATTCTACAGGTGCTCTTTGAAGCTTGGTAGACGAGGAAACGAGTGGCAAAGATCTATCAGAAGGGAGAGGAATCAAGCAAGGAACCAAGCGCAAGATAGAGGTTGGTCTCCTTCTTTCCCCTCTTATCTACTTCTCATAAAGGAAAATGAAAGTGGTTTTAGTTTGTTTGTTTCTAAGGTAGCTACCAACCTTAGTGGGACTAGCAGCTCTGCATAGACACTAGATTTCCCGATAACAGTCCCCCATGGCGTTTCAACTAAGATTCAGCTTGCGTACACTCAGAAATATGTGGGGCCTCATGTGGTCCAACCATCAAATTTTTAGTCTGTGATGGAAAACTACAAATTTCTTATTTTGTTGTAGAGGAGATTAGGTGCCTCTTGCTATTTGTCACCACCATTGCACACTATAGTAGTGATGGGAAATGCACTAGTTTCCCTCTTTTTTATTATGTTGATTCTTTAATTTAGGTTCCATGTTGCATTAGATGGTCTGCCAATTCTTTGAGGAAGTTTTCCATAGATTTAGATAGAAGTTGTTCATTGGGACATGGGAGGGAGACCTTCCCTTTCTCTTATGAGATTTTATTTTTATTTTTAGAGAGGTTTTTAGAAACGAGGCCTATGTTTGATTGTTGCCCTCTTATTTCGATCACTGAGGTCTAGATGTGCCTATGGGGGAAGATGATTCCTAAGAGGGGCATGTTGGAGTATCCGACTAGTATTTCGCGTGAGGCATAGCCGCTACTAACCAGTGAGGATGACGATGCATTTTTCCCGTTGGCATTTCTGTACATAGGGATTAATTGGAGAAGGTGTCCCAACATCCTCTTCACAAAAACTCAACCTCCAGATGATAGAGGTAATACTAATGTTTTATTTAAATTAATCTAGTTTCATTTTCTTGTTTTAATGAACTAGAATACAATTTATTATAACACATTCTTTAACTTGTTTTATTAAATTGTTTAATGAAATTGTCTAATTATTTTTGTGTACTATGTATCGTAATTATAACTTTATCCACACTGAAGAAACACCATAGTGAGGACCCATATATATAAGGCACTCTCAAACTTATTATAACTTCCTTTCCCAAAGAAAGATCACATTTCTTTAAAATCCATGGGACATCATCTTATTTGAAAGAGAAAGAGGGACCAACCTCTCCTCTAGCTTCTTGTCTTGGCTAATGTTTCTTTTTAGTTTTTGAAGAAATAAGATATCTCCTAACAACCAATGTGTCAATTTTTCTTATGATATGTGCCTCCATAAAGAAGATGAAACATTTTTAAGTATATGCATGGGATCTAGTAAGTGGGTAATCTTAAGATTCTCCCAATATGGGAGCTCATAAAATACATATTTCCTTTTCATCCCAATAGGAAATTTTTCAACGAAGGTGTTGAAGAATTCAAAATCATTAAACATGGGCTCCCCATTTGAATCGAAAATTTATGCAAACTCATTTTCCTTCTCTCTATCATCGACACAAAGCCATTCAACTAGTGTCATTACAAAAAGCCTTTGGGTTCTCTCTGGCTTACCATTGAAAGAGGATGTTTCTCTTATGCAAGGGTGTTCTTCTGGGAGGAATACCCTGGAGCAGTCATACACTGGCTTTTGTAGGTTGTTGGACAACCTAGCCTTCATAGAATGTCCACAACGCTTACATCCATGATACCCTTTTGTTACAAGACCTACGAAATTATTGTATATAGGTCAACATGTTAGTGACCATGATGATCGAACTATTGCAACTAATTAAATTAATATGTGCAACAATGTTGTTACTAAACAAATCAATATGAATGAAACTTACCAGAGAAAACTCCTACGCCTTGCTAATCATGTATGGTGTAAGCACATATGTCATACAATGTAAAAATCATCTCTATTGTGATGGGTTTTGATACAACATACACATGTATCCCTTCCCATAATTCCTTCAATTCATCTACCAATTGTTGTAAGTCAACATCGACATTCTTCACTTTTCTTCTACCAGGGACTATGAGAGGCAAAGTAAGATGTTCATTCTTCATGGAAAACCATGGGAGGTTATTGTTATTGATCAATACTACCTGTTGAATAGAATAGTTTGTGTTTTAGAGGGAATATGGGTTGACTCCATCCATGGCTATGTTGATTCATAAACTTCATACTTCATCCTTGAATTTTTTAGGCAATGTATCCTCTATATGCTTCATGGCTATTGAATTTCTTGGGATTCACATAACTCTTGAATCACTTTTGTGTGAGCCATGCCATCCCTGCAACATAGTTAATTCTTTGAAACGAAAGAGTCTTTGAATCCTTGTGATTATAGGCATGTGCCTCAATATCATATGAGGAGGACCACGTGATTTACCCTTTTTTTAATTATGGTACATTTCATACCCAAATTTGAAACATATCTCTTTGTATGCATATTCTCCTCTATATAGAATACAATCATTTAGACATGCATGGTATGATATGTACTCAACACCCAACATTTTCAACAACTGCATTGCCTCTTCTCAGCTACCTGACAAGACAATATCACTCAGAAGAACCTTATCTTTTAATATTCTATTGTTGGTGGGGAGTACAATTGTACAATGTTAATATTTAACATTCATAAAATCAACAATTTTTAAATTTGATTGTGTGATAAAATATAAGGAACTTCATCAATCATGTAGGTCAATTACCTCAATATCACTGAGAAATCTGCATTTGACATGCCAAATTTTTTTTTCACATTGTACAATAGCATTGTTATCACTAGCTGAGTAAACTTTGACTTTTTTCCACGTCCAAAGAGAGGGGTGGTGGAAGCAGATTTGAGGCTTTTGAATAAGGTATAAGTGAAATGAGCATCATCCCCTAGCTCATCGTTATGGAATTCATCTAAAAAAATTGCCTCCATGGAAGTTGTATCCCATAAGTATTTGTCCATACCAACCTCCATTTTATTACCTTGAATTCCAACTTATGATGAAGAACTACTATCGTTGTAGTCATTCCTGATTTGTGAATCTAGATGTAGTGGGAATTGAATACGTTGTTGATTCAACATTCTTTGTGTGCTTCCTCTCTGATTCTTGGTCTTAATGCATCCTTCTCTCGATTTCACATTGTAGTGGAGCGCTCCAAAAGATGGTAAGTAGGTCACTCATCATCACTAAAATCCTAATTTCAAAAAATATTGAACGTCATTAGTACAATATCAATGATATTAGTACACACATCAATGCCATTTTTTCGTTGAAATTACATTATACCAAACAATTATTACCATCATTGATCCAGGTTTACGATTGGAAGATGTCATGTTCCAATTGGAAGGGTGAAGAGGTTGCACATTTTCTCCTACCAACTACTTGCACTATGCTTCTCCTGATAACATCTTCTGATGTTTTTGAAATGAAGGAATATTTTCTGCATCTGAACTCGATTCTAAATCAGGTTCCTGCAAATTTGGATACATTTTTATTCAAACTGACATGGATTACAAAAAAAAAATTCAATTAGATAATCGAAATATAAATAAAATTTGAACTTATAAAAGATGGAAAGTGTTGAAAATAGCAAAAATAAATGTTAAAAATAACATCTAGAAAATCCAATTTAATTTTTCTTTGAATTAAATTGTGAATTAAATCGAAACTCTATTCTCATAGAAACTTGTAATAGTTAATTAAGTTAGATTTACTTAATTGACATAGGAAATTTGAGTTGGAAGTTTATATAGAGTCATGTAGAGTGATCCCTAAATTTTAACAGCTTAGGTTGAGTTATGTTGAGTTGTAATTAGATAGCTCAGTCTAATTGAGTTATAGTAAGTTAAACTAGTTCTAATTGTTCGACGAAATAGTAGAGGTCTAGTAGGGACTAGTGCACCAACGCATCACCAGTACCAAACAAGTTAACTGAAGATTCACTTATAAATAACTCATGCATGTCAGTTAAAAGGAAGACCCAGTTGAGATTAGAGTTGAGGGACAATGTACTATCAATTGTATAATTTTCCGAGTTGTACATATGGTGAATGAAATTAGTTGAGGACCTATGTTTGGATTGCACAATTATGGAGAGGTAATTTTCACATTAAATAGAGGCTAATTCTCCCAGGAATTGCGCAAGGAAGTAGGGGCTTTCCAGGTAACAGAATTTGCTAAGTGTTGGCTTGAGCTCGTTTGAAAAATCAAAGAGTTATATTGTACTAGTACAGGAATTGTTTGGGTTGAACAAGCATTGTATTTTGTTCTCTGATATTCTGGTTAATGAAATATAGATAGTTGATGTTTCTAGTAGTTACTTTCCCCAGAGAAATATTGTGTTATGTGTGATTGATATTCTTCCTTTTCTACTTATTTTCTTCATCAATCAATTTTGGTTTTCGTCGAAGAGTAGAGTATATTCTTTTTTGTGCGTTTTAGCATATCACATAAGTTGTTGAATCTATAGTAAAATTCTACATGGTATTAGAGCTATAGACAATATGGAAGAGGATAATTCAAGTTTGTTGTGTAGGTGAAACTGAATTTTCAAGTTCATACTTCAAAGTCGACAATATGTCATTCTACGGTTTGAGACTTGACTATGCCCTGGAGTGAAACTCGAATTACATAGCTTGGAAGGAAATGATGGAGGAAGTGTTGGAAGACAATGTCCTCAAGGAATTCATGGATCATGATATTCTGATGCCTCCATCATCTGATTTTAAAGATCTGGCTAAATGGACAAAGTATGTGGCAAAAGAAAGAAAGATTATCCTGGAAGGAGTTTGAGATCACATTGTCTCGAATCTCAATGGTAAGGACACTCCATTTGCAATGTGGAAGGAATTGACAAACCTGTTTCAAAATAGAAGTGACCATACAAAGTTTCCATTGAAGGACAAAATCATAAAGATCAAGATGGAGAAGGGCAACTTAGTTCCGAAGTACTTGACCAAGTTCACCCATTGTCGGGATGAGCTTGGAAGTCTCACGATTACTATTGTCGAAGACGATATAGTGAGCTGAGCACTTTGAGGACTTACAAAGAGCTACCACAATTACCAGGACTCAGTTAATTGGAGGAAGAAGCTACCACGGTGGGAACGATTGTGGTTCAACTTGGTACAAGTAGAGTTTGGGTAGAGCACCAGAGATGGGACCTCTTCCAAATAAGTGGCAGAGGACTTTGCATTAGTCACCAAAGAAAAGAAATCGAAGGGAAAGAAGTCCTAAGGAAAGGAGGGTGGCAGGAAGAAGGACTTGTCGAATATCAAGCGTTTTCACTCTCACGAGTACGGATGCTATGCCATGAATTTCCCACAAAAGAAAGGAAAAAAGAAGCAACCTCTAATAGCAGTAGCAGGTGAAGCTCTATCTTCACCATTCGAACTTTATTTTACTCTCATTTCATGCATGGCTAGCAATGTAATAGGAAGCATGTGGTAGCTCGACAACAATGCCTTATTCCACATTATGGGGAATGGAGATCTCTTTAGTGACTTGGAGGAGAAAGACGTCAAGCAGAACATAAAGTTTGGAGATGATGGGAGGTATAGTGTGACTGACATCAGTATAGTTACCTTTCAGAGGGTGTCTATCTCCCCTCTTGGAATCATAGATGTGACATATGTTCTAGGACTAAAGAAGAATATTGTTTTTGTCATCATATTAGAAGACCGTGTCTACGGTGTGATTTTTAGCAAAGGACATGTTTTCCTTAGACACATCGCCATGGGATAGGTGAAACAGATTGGTGTGTGATTCAAGAACTTGTATGCTCTCAAGGTTGAAGATGCATTCAAAGCCTTGAGAAGTAAGCCAAAATTTAGAGATTTGGTGGTTGAGAGGGAGCATGAATTAGCTCTCAACATGTAGCCTTGTAAGCAGCCTCAAAAGCAGTCTCAGAAAGTTGTGGAGGAACCATAATTAGAGAATCAGAGAGGAGACCGACTAGAGAAATCCATTGAAGCAAAGAAGAAGAAGGTTCAGAAATTTGTGGAGCAACCACAATTGGAAAATCAAAGAGGAGATTGAGTGGAGAGATCGACTCAAGAAGAGACCTCCAATAGGGGGAAATTTCACGCCATGTGGGCAAAGGGAGCACATGCAACCATACTTGCAAGTGAGAGGTTGGGTGATTTGAAGTATTAGTCTCAAGATTTCAAAAATTTGGGCAGGGTCCATTAATAGATTTTGTCTCATGGATCACTACCTTGCTACGGTAGCCCACAGTACACAATAGCAGGATGGATTAGTGGAAATTGATGCAGTTAGATATCAGAGTGACAGAGGCAGAGGCTACCAACAATCACATACTAGGGAGTGCAAAGAAGAGTTGAGAAGAGTGTAGATGGAAAGAAATCAGAGTGAGCAGAAGCACAAAGTTTTGAGTCAACAGAGGAAAAGCTAGTAGAAGTCAGAGACTCTGGTGACAAATGCATCATACTGATTTAGTTTGGATGTTTTTTGGTTGCAGATGTTGCAGTAGCAAGTTTTACATGCATAAAATTCCAAAGGTACCATATTGGGATAGAGTTGACTTCCTTTGTTGTTGAGAGGGATTTTTGAAAATGGCAACAAGAAATGTTAAAAATAACATCTAGAAATTCCAATTTAATTTGTCTTTGAATTAAATCGAAATTCTATTCTCATAGAAACATGTAATAGCTAATTAAGTAAAAGTGACTTAATTGACTTGGGAAATTAGAGTTGGAAGTCTATCTAGAGTCATGTAGAGTGATCCATAAATTTTAGGGGCCCAAGTTGAGTTCTTTTGAGTTGCAATTAGATAACTCAGTCTAATTGAGTTATAGTCAGTTAAACTAGTTCTGATTGTTGGAGGAACTAGTAGAGGTCTAGTAGTGGAGTAGTACAACAGCGCATCACCAATACCACACTAGTTAACTAAATATTCACTCATAAATAAGTCATGCATGTCATTTAAGAGGAAGATCCAGTTGAGATTAGAGTTGAGGGGTAGTGTACTATCAGTTGTCTAATTTTGCGAGTTGTAAAGATGGTGCATGAAATCAGTTGAGGACCTATGTTTTGATTGCGCAATTATGGAGAGGGAATTTCAACATTAAATAGAGGTTAATTATCTTAGGAATTGCATAAGGAAGTTGGGGCTTTGAAAAAATCATAATGGGATAAGTATTGGATTGAGCTGGTTTGTGAAAGCAGAGAGTTAGATAATACTAGTGCAGGAATTGTTCGAGTTGAACAAGCATTGTATTTTCTTCTCACATCTTATGGTTAATGCAATATAGATATTCAATGCTTTTAATAGTTTGTTTCCCTAGAGAAATATTGTGTTATGTGTGATTGATATGCTTCCTTTTATCCTTATTCTTTTCATTGATCAATTTTGGTTTCCGCAGAAGAGTAGAGCAGATTCTTGTCTTTTTTTTTTAGCATATCACATAAGGTGTTGAATCTACAATAAAAATATATAGAAAGGGATAACTCCGTGAATGACATTGATCAACAATATGGAGCGAGATGGAATTTGAAAAATTAGGCATTTGATATTATTGTGATTTTCTCCCAGTATTTGAAAAAAAATCGGAAATAAAAATTTGTGTGGCGTATCCAAAATTAATCTCAACAACCATATAACTACAATATAAATTTCAATCAAATTTTCAAACCATTTCTCAAGAATAAGTTGACTTTAAGCAAAAAATGTATACTATGAACAACTATAATCAATATGGATCCTAAAGGATAATTTGAGATTAATATGTCATTTTATGTGAAATTAAAATTTCAGATACCTTTTAAACCCAACTAGTGTGCTTTGCACTGAAGCATTTAAAAAATTATCAACACTGTGGCATTTAAATAATATCTGCACTGGTTTCTGGCATTCTAAAAAAAAAAAGATTTTATCATATCGGTCTTGTTCTACAAAAACACACCGATGCGTTTAAATACAATTAGCACCGCTACGCACCATTTCCCGACTTTAAAAAATAAAAATGAATTCAAGCAACCTAGGGCCCTTAGAACAATTAGAGCATTGATGCTTTTAAATAGAAACCACATCGTTGAGCTAAAAAAATTAATCGCACCTTTTCGAGATTTTGTAAAAAAATAAATTTGTATCATGTTGGTGTGTCGATAAAATTTGGTGCCCCGAAAATATCGGTCTGATGTTTTTATAAAAACACCAGTTCATTTGACTATTGAATTCACCAATGTGCCAAGAAATTGAAAAAAACGATTTTTTTCTTTTTTAAAATAACAAAAATAACGACAATTGATTTTCGAAATATAATTTCATAAAGTCTTTTATATAGTAAAATGTTATTCACCATTTCATTGTTTTACCCAAAATTTTGAGTGATTTGCAAGAGAGACATACCAAGAGCATTGTGTAGTAGCATAATACTTTGGAGCAATAGAACTATTCAAAAGATTAGAAGCCGAAAGGTATGGTGATTCACTCAAAAACCTGCATAGTAAAAATTTTAAATTTATTGTTTATTTTACTAATAAAAGTTTTACAAATTCTGTTTGGGTTTAATTAAAAGAGAGATCATTTTCCAGAGAGACATACTGGGAACATGTTAGGGTCCCACCCTAACCCCCTTATTTATGTAATGGGATCACGTCATAGTCAAGAGTCAACAAAGCCCATATTAATAATTGTAAGTGGTTAATCCACAATTAATGACAGAACCACAGTTAGTTGCAAATGGGCCGTAGTATTAGATAGATGGTATTAATAAAACCCACGGTATTGGCCCATAGTATTGCATGTATGAGTCATATATAAAGGATAGAGGCTCCCTGCGAGGGGCATCGTGTCTTATTTTTGTAAGTGAGCTCTGCTCTATTGGAGGTTGCCCCCTCGAAGAGGCAAGTGAACATTAGTCTCTGAATAATAAAATCATTGCTATTCTGTGTTCTGGGTATCTTTTCTTCGCATATTCTGTATTTGGGTATCATTTTGTAGGTTAAGAGCATAACAAGTGGTATCAGAGCACTTTCAAGGGCCGGTGGGATCTCCATTTCTTAGCAAATTTTTTTTTGGCTAGAGACGTGTTCCGGCGTCTTTAAACCACGGGATCTGTCGTTGAGCGCATAAACCTGTAGATTTGGGGAGGCATGCACGAAGGAAATACAAGAGGTGGTCACGTCTATTGGACTCCCTTGTAACCCCTGTGGGTACCCCTTCGAGTAGTAGCGCATTAGACAGAATCGCGCACAGATTGTCTTCCACGTACCCTCTGGGTATATTGGAAGCCCCCTAGGCTCCCTTGAAACCTCGACATAGATAAACCGTCAGTCGTCTTGCAGCTATAGTACACCGAGAAGAGCACTCGGAGAGATTACTCGTCTGTACGATAGGGTAGTCGGGTTGTACGGCTAAGGGTACGGTCGATCCTCCTTAGTTAGAGCCCTGAAACATTGGGCCGAGTACTACTGCCAGACCCTTATGTATATTGCGATCTGTAGCACCTGACACTCCTCAAGACCATAGTTCCCTTTTTCTATCAGGGGATCACACAGCATCTCTTCCAGACCCGCTTGTGCAAAAGGGTGCAGCAGCAGTAGACATCAGGCCCACAGTCTCGAGTTCGCAGATCAGCCATTCTGATATATTAGATCCATCAGATCCGCAGAAGCAGTCCGTTCTGCCATCAGATCCGCCATTCAGATCTCTCAGATCCACCAAATCAGATTCATTGTGAAGGGTTCCTATACCGGGGTATAATTCTCGCAGGACTTTTGGCCGCATTGACATTTTGAGGATTTGGCCACTGCAGTATTGATAAGGAAGGAGTAAAACTCTGTTAGGGGTTTCCGGGGTGCTTATTGGTGATCTAGCCCATTAGAATCAGGACGACGAGCTGAGCACGGTGGTACCATTCAATTATTAGTGAAAATTTTTAGGCGGTCCCAATTTTTCATCAGGTTGGTGTATGGTAGAAACTAGAGCTCAAGCGATGGCCAATGAAGGGATCGACAAACTTGAAGAATCCATGCATTCCCTCACCCTTCAGCTTAACAGACTAAGTAGCCAGGTCGCGCAACTCATCCCGAAGGACAAGGAGCAAGCCCACGAGGAGGCGTATAATGGCAATGGATACAATGAGGGTGAGTCTAGCCACTCTCCTCACGTCTGGCACACCTACCAACAACCCAGTCAGCGACCTCCCAAGTTGGATATGCATAAATTTGACGGTTCTCACCTGTCGGCATGGATAGTAAAAATGGACCAGTATTTCAAACTGAATCGTATCTTAGATGATGCGACTTAGCTTATGTTGGGGAGCATGTACTTGGACAATGAAAGGTGGCAATGGTGGGAATGGCATCAACGATGCAATGGACCTTTTAGGACTTGGACCCAATTTACAAAAGCTCTTCAAAGCCGCTTTGAACAGGAGGACTCTTTTTTGGGTCGTCTTACTAAGCTCCGAGGGACTGGTACAGTGGATGAATATATTACAGCTTTTGAAGCCTTAGCCTTTCGCACTTGGGGTCTCTCAGATTCGTTCTACACGGAATGTTTTATCAGCGGTCTTAAGGAAGCCATCAAAGCTCAAGTCCTACTACACCACCCTCCCACATGGACGGAGGCTTGCAAGGTAGCTCGTAATGTGGAACCTGCATTAGCAGCCCAATACAGTCGCCCAAATTTCTCCGCTAAAGGTCGCCCCCCACAGGCTCACAACACGACTCGAACACTTAAGGTCCAAAAGGTGTCACCTGCGGAAATGGCCGAAAGAAGAAAGCAAGGACTATGTTACTACTGTGATGAAAAATACTCCCCAGGTCATAAATGCAAGGAGCCCAAATTTTTTCAAATAGATGCCACTGACTACAGCTCAACAGAGGAAGATCCACCACTTGAGGACCATGAGGCGCTAGAAGAAGGCAACCAACAGGACAATGTCCCTGACGAACCAGTTATTTCGCTGCATGCGTTGGCAGGGATTTCTTCCCCTCAAACTCTCAAAATCAGAGGTTTTATTAAACATCGCCCAGTAGTAGTTTTGATTGATAGTGGAAGTACACATAATTTCATCCATCAAAAAGGCGCAAAAGCAGTGCATTGTTTTGTACGCGCAGTTTCTAACTTCCAAGTTCAAATTGCGGATGGAGGCACAATGAAATTTGAAGGCTGCTGTGAAAATGTCAAACTTCAAATGGGGGATTATCAGTTGAAAACCCACATGTTTGCCATACACATGGGGGGTTGTGACATTGTCCTCGGCGCTGAATGGCTCCGCACTCTTGGGCCAATCATAATGGATTTCTAGGAATTATATATGAGTTTTAAGCAGAACAACTACGCACATACCCTCCGTGGACTCCAGGCGGGAGCCCCCTCTATCATCAGCTCACATAGGATGGAAAAATTGTTAAAAAATGGCAATCATGGAGTTTTAGCTCAATTTAATTCCATCCAGGCAGTCGAAACAAAGCCTCTACCAATTCATCCTGAGATGCAACATATTTTAAATAACCATCTGCCAGTCTTTGACAAGCCTCATGAGCTTCCACCCTCACGAGGGGAACATGATCATAGCATCACCTTGGTTCCAAGGGCCCAATCCCCAAATGTGCGCCCATACAGATATCCGTTCACCCGAAAGAATGAAATAGAAAAAATCATCAAGGAACTTTTGGAAGCAGGTGTCATTCGTCCCAGCATTAGTCCTTATTCATCCCCAGTGGTCATGGTGCTCAAGAAAGATGGGGAGTGGTGAATGTGTCCCGACTTCAGGGCCCTCAATAAGTTGACAGTCAAAGATAAATTTCCCATCCCGGTGGTTGATGATTTGCTGGATGAACTCAATGGGGCTCAATTCTTCACTAAGGTGGATCTTCGCTCAGGCTACCACAAAATTTGCATGAAGGAAGTCGACATCCCCAAGACTACTTTCAGAACTCATGAAGGCCATTATGAATTCCTGGTCATGCCATTTGGTCTTTGTAATGCCCCCTCTACTTTTCAGAGCCTTATGAACCACATTCTCAAACCATATCTCAGGAAATTTGTCCTTGTCTTCTACGATGACATCCTCATCTATAGTTGCACTTGGGCCGCACATCTTCAGCATGTAGATCTACTCTTGCAAGTGCTCCGCAAGCATAAATTATTTGTCAAGATGTCCAAGTGTTCGTTTGGCATGGCATAAGTAGAGTATTTGGGCCACATTGTGGGCGTGAAGGTGTTAAGGTGGACCCCAAAAAGATCCAGGCAATGCAGGAATGGCCTCAACCTAAGACCTTGAAGAGCTTGAGAGGATTTTTGGGTCTCATAGGCTATTATCATAAATTTGTCCACAACTATGGTCACATAGCGAAGCCCATCACCCAACTCCTAAAGAAAAATTCATTCTTCTAGAATGAGGAAGCACAACAAGCCTTTACAGCTCTAAAAAATGCTGTGTGTTCCACTCTAGTCTTAGCACTCCCTGACTTCACCAAATCTTTTGTCATTGAATGTGATGCTTCAGGTACAGGTATTGGGGCAGTCTTAATGCAGGAAGGGCGACCGTTGGCCTTCACAAGCCAACAACTCAGTGGGAGGAATCTGGGCCAATCTACCTACGAGAAGGAAATGATGGCCATCTTACATGCAGTCGAGACCTGGCGACCTTACTTATTGGGGCGACGTTTCCAAATCCGCACAGATCATCACAGTCTTAAATATTTTTTGGAGCAACGCCTATCCTCCCCACAACAAAATAAATGGCTAGCCAAAATGCTGGGATATGATTATGAGATCATTTACAAGAAAGGGAAAGGCAATAGTGTAGCAGATGCATTATCTCACCAATTTGAGGAGGAAGTACTCTGCTAGCAATTCCCCTCCCCATTCCAGAATGGATTGAAGAGGCTCGCAGGGAATGGTTTTCACACCCCGGGCTCTCCCAACTCATTTCTCAATTGCAGGTGGATCCAAATTCCACCAAGGGCTACTCGTGGCAGGATGATATTCTTTGCTACAAGGACAGAGTCGTAATATCACCAACATCCACCCTCAAAAGTTTCATTTTGGCAGAATTGCACTCATCTCCCATTGCAGGACATTCGGGCTTTCAGAAGACGTATGCTCGCACCAGAAGATCATTTTTTTGGACAGGCATGAAAAAGGAAATCTTTACTTTCGTAGCAGAAAGTGATGTTTGTCAATGCCACAAAGGGGAAACCATCAACACACCAGGCACATTACAACCATTGCCCATTCCAGCATCAATTTGGACGGAGGTTTCTATGGATTTCATTACAGGTCTTCCAAAGTCAGGGAATAAGTCAGTCATCATGGTGGTTGTGGACCGACTGTCGAAGTATGCTCATTTCTGCACCCTACCCCACCCGTTTACACCAACTTTGGTTGTTCAATCTTTCATGGATCAGATCTTCAAATTGCATGGCATGCCCACTTCTATTGTGTCCGATCGCGACCCGATCTTCACCAGTAATTTTTGGCAGGAACTCTTCAGAATACAAGGCACTCAACTCAAACTCAGTACTTCCTATCATCCGCGAACAGATGGTCAAACCGAAGCCGTCAACAAATTTCTAGAAACCTACCTTAGGTGTTTCACTTCAGAAAAGCAACACCTTTGGGTACAGTGGTTACCTCTGGTAGAATGGTGGTATAACACCAACTATCATGCCACCACCAAAATGACTCCCTATGAAGCAGTATATGGTCAACTCCCACCTTCACCTACTTCGTATCTCAAGGGATGCTCAAAAGTACAAGCAGTGGATCAACTCCTACAACACTGTGCAACCATGCTCGCCCATCTTCGAGAGAATCTTTATCAAGCTCAGAACCGCATGAAGCAACAGGTAGACCAACATCGCTCAGAGCGCCAATTTCAAGCAGGGGATCAGGTCTTTTTACGGCTACAACCATATAAGCAAACATCACTCAAGGACAAGGGGTGTCAGAAACTCTCTCCCAAATTCTACGGACCATATCAAGTACTTCAGCGCATTGGAGAAGTGGCCTACAAGTTGGCCTTGTCACCTACTGCAAAAATCCATCCAATTTTCCATGTCTCATGCCTCAAGAAAGTGATTGGGAACAATTGTAGAATTTAGACCAGTCTACCTGAATTGGACGAAGAAGGGTCCATCTGGCTTCAACCCGAACAGGTCCTAGACACACGAGACAAGCAACTGCGCGGCCGCATGATTAAGGAAGTCCTCGTCAAATGGAAAGACACCTCTTCGGAAGATGCAACTTGGGAACCAACCACTATTCTTCAACAGTTTCCACAGCTTCAGCCTTGAGGACAAGGCTCGTCTTAAGGGGGAGGGCATGTTAGGGTCCCACCCTAACCCCCTTATTTATGTAATGGGATCACGTCATAGTCAAGAGTCAATAAAGCCCATATTAATAATTGTAAGTGGTTAATCCGCAATTAATGACGAAACCACAGTTAGTTGCAAATGGGCCGTAGTATTAGATAGATGGTATTAATAAAACCCACGGTATTGGCCCTTGGTATTGCATGTATGAGTCATATATAAAGGATAGAGACTCCTTGCGAGGGGCATCGTGTCTTATTTTTGTAGTCAAGCTCTGCTCTATTGGAGGTTGCCCCCTCGAAGAGGCAAGTGAACATTATTCTTTGAATAATAAAATCATTGCTATTCTGTGTTCTGGGTATCTTTTCTTCTCCTATTCTGTATTTGGGTATCATTTTGCAGGTTAAGAGCATAACAAAAAACTATGGAGGTGCAAAATATTTTGGATCTGCTAAAAGATGAGAAGTTGAAAGTTATGGTGATTCATTCAAAAGCTTGGATAGCAAAAACCTTAAATTCTATTGTTAAAGTATTTTACAATTTCTGTTAGATTTATTCAAAATTCAAAAAAAATTAAAAAACTTGTATAATAAAAATAATTACTATAGATTATACTAGTAAATTTTTTCATGAATTGCTTTTCTATTTAAATTTAATTAAAATTCAAACAAAAAACAAAAAAAATCATTACTTACCTTAAACCTTTGCTTCTTCATAAAAAAATTCACCTTAGGGTTTAACTTGCTCTACTGCTTCATAATTGGGGTTTTTCAATTTAGACACTTTAGATTTAATCGGTGTGTGTACTTACTATATATAGGGTGTTTGACATATAAAGTAGCGGAATCAATTATTGAATTAGATCCAAACCCTATCGACCCTCTTCGTTCGTTTGAAAATGACTATATGTGCTATGATGCGCCCTTTGTATTATAAAGCACTAGTTCTCCTTGTGTAATACAATGCACCGATATATTATAACATTCTCTATTCTTTATAGTTTGTTAATCGTTGTTCCTAATGTAATATAACACATTAGTGTGCCTCTTCCAAATATCACCGTTAAATCATTTCAGTGTGTTTATCCTTACAAACTGCACCATAATAATTTAAAATTATTTTTGAAAAATAATTTCCATGACGGTACTAAATAACTAAACTTTTGGTGCATCATATGTTTTAAGCGCACTAGTGTGCTTATTCAGATAAACACATCAGTTACTAGTGTTTTTTTGGTTGAAAATTATTTGATTTATTTGTAAAATATATTAAATAGCTTTTGTATTGAATGGTACAAGTTGTATATTGATAAACAATATCTCAACAGCTCTCAGGTAAGAAAAATATTTATCGACACAATGATAACACATTAAAAAAAGTAAAGAGCAAGAGTTATTTGTAAATTCTTTACGAAATTAATATTTTTGAACTATATGGAAGTTTAACTAATATGTATTGTTTAGTGTGTGTCATGAAGAGCCACAAAATGATCAAGGTCGATAAGATTATTTCTAAACTAAGTGCATAAGAATGTAAAATCCTGATAGAAAAATTGCAGAATGATGAATCAAGTGAATGAAAAAATACTTTTGAATATGAGTTTTTTTTCTTTAATTTTCATTAATAATATATAAGAATATTAGATAACATGTTTCAAACAGTCTACTAATTCATATATATTTAATATTCCATTGGGAGCAACAATGAAGGAAAATATCAATGTTGTTCTAAAAAAAGAAAAATTATAGAACATGTAAATGATAATGAATTGGTCCTTAGCTCATTTAGAGTGATATTGGAGGTTAATGAAAGGGGGAATTTTTTTACAGGACTATGAGGGATCTATTGGAACAAACATATAGCCATACTCTCCACTTACAATACAAAAATCAATCAAATGATTCTAAGAACCAAATTATATGTAAACTATAGGAAGTGTTTCTAGAGCAATGGTCAATGAGACATGTGAGACTTACAATTGCAAAAAGAATACAACAAAACAAGTAATCATTCAAAAGATAATATTCATAACTATATAAAATGATTTTCTAGAATAGTATGTATATATTACTACAAACCATTACTCTATCAATATCAATTTTGTTGTATTTAGTTTTCATATATCATTATAAAAATAGTTTATTACCTTTTTTGGGAAGATTATGAAAATCGCAAATGATCAATGCACTAATATGTGACACATGCCAGTAGGAATGTCCAAAAAAGTGTGTAAGGATATTATCAAAGAAATGGACATAATTGCATCATAGGAGGAGCCATCTCAACAACAATTCACTTCAAATGTATGTAATCATGATTGAATTTGTAGATATAAAAAAATAATTTAACACTAAATATTAATTTTCAAGTATTTTCTTGTAGAAAAGAAAACAAGATGGAACTCATTCAACACATAAAATGGGACGACATGGAAGAAAAGGTTTGATTTCAGAGTTTGTGAGTAATTGTTAATATTTCCTTATAACATCTCAACGTTTTATTTTTGTATATTTTATGTTGTTTTACAACAACCATACTTGAATGTCTTCAAATGGGTGTTAACATAAAAAGAAGAGTCATCAGAAGAATTGATTGACATTGGGTTAAATAAAGATTGTGAATATATGTTGGCATATCAAAAATTAATTGTGCAATTTGTAAGTATCTATGTTTTTTTAATTCTCTGAGTTTATAATTAATAGAACAAAACAATCCTTTATATTATATCTATCATTTATAATGGGGTTTAAAAATGTAAAAAATAAAATATGGAACTAAGCCAACATAATTGTTAGGCATGGAATCCCCCCAAGGCATGTTTTGGGGATCAAAGCCCATGTTTTCACTGAATGATATTGTAAAGCGCCACGAATTGCTGGAGCGGAAATATGTTAGATTCATAAGGTTGTCCGCCCTAGTTTTGTAATGTAATGTCGGCCTACCCATGGTCCGCGGACCATGGGATTGTATAAATAGAGCAAGTCTCTAAGTGTAAAAGAACAATAAGCCTAAGTGATTAAGTCGCAAGTGTAAAGTGTGTCTTGGGTCGTAGAGTAGGAGAAGGCTTTGCAGCTGACTGCATAGAGGCCTAGTAGTCTGCAGCTGAGTGTGCGAACCCCTGCAACTAAGTGGGTAGAGCAGAGTTGAGTCTGTAAGCAAAGAAGAGATTAATAAAGAGAGGTTCTATTACCAATTCGTGTATCTATTCTCAAATTAATGCCTGGTTAATGTAAATCACAAATATACTAGCTATTTACTGTGTGCACATGTATGAATGGTTTATATTGCTAGGTATAACCTAACGCATACAAATAAGCTAAGGTAGTCAACTAATAGTGGAATACTAGCAAGGACTTCGGTAATAACAGTGTTCGTCCCCTAGTAGGGTTGTGTGAAGGCAACATCTGAGGCTGTGAGGTACAGGTAGAAGCGCGTAGCGACGTGCGCACAGGGTTGAAATCTGGACCACTTGAACATATCAAACTTCTCCAAGGTCCGGAAACCTAGTTCTAGCACCCTCCCATACTACTTCGGGTGAGACCCCAGTCTGCGCTTAGTAGACTCTGCGCTTAGTAGACTATTGCTGAAAGGGCCAGTAGTAACAGGATTTGTTTGGCTACATAACCTCTCAACCTGGGTCAGGCCGCAAAACGCCAACAAATGGTTCCATTGTCAGGACTTGGATCTGCATAAGAGATGTCTGATGTCATGTCACTGGAATCTGACAAACAAAGAAATTGAAGAGTGGCTGGATAGAAAGATTCACGAGTTTGTGGCGTAGGAAAACAGGAATCTGTGATTATCGAAGGAACAGTGGTTAGAGCACTACTTATATACATAATTCCAAGAAATTTTCTTTTCATCCTTCCCCTCTGAATTGTATGAGTGGATTGCGAAGCTAGCAGACAGTCAAGGAAGGTGTAGCCTCGACAAAGCTATTGTGTGGACTCCAGAGTTGGTGCACAACCTAGAAACCCCGGAAGATAAGATCGCGTGCACTATGGACCGTTGGCTAGATCAAATTATAGGAGGGTTTATCACCGAGTTCGCGGTAGATACTTCAGTCAGCTACAACGAGGCCAGAACGACGCTTTGTCAAAGGGCTGTGAGGTAAGTACGTTAATTACTTGAACACTTGGATTAGAATGCAGCTATGTGAAAAGCGGGTTATGTGAATAAATTGATGTTTGGGACTACGCAGAGTGGGAGGATCTATAGAAATGAAGGTAGCATAGAAATAGAAACTAGCCCACTGATTTCGCCTCGATAAGAAAGCGAGGAAGAGCTCGCAAAAGTTTCACCAAGAAGTGTGATCAGTCTGATAAGGCAACGAATTCCACGCATACCAGCTCCACCTACACCAGTAGTAGTTTCACCATCTTCACCCCCATCTCCACCTGCACCACCTCCACCACCACCACAATTCAATATGGCAAAAGCAATAAAGTTGTCGATGTTCAAAGGAGTAGGGAACGAAGACCTAGACCAATTTTGGTTCATGGTAAAGGCTGTACAGGAAGTGAAAGGAGTCACAGATGATAACATAAAGAAGGCAATGCTATTAAGTGTGTTGCAGGATCGCGCACTGACATGGTACATTAAACATTCTAATGACAATCCAAACGTAGGGATCACAGATATCCAAGTTGCGCTAAATAGGGAATTTAGCAGGCCAAAATCGGAGACACAGTCGTTTATTAGGTTTAAGGAAATCGTGATGCTTCTAGGCAAGACCCCTTTGGAGCTGGATCAAAGACTGAAGGGTATAATTCACAAAGCCAACATGACCTTGATGGATGGGCAACATCGCACATGGTTTGTAGCGTCACTGACACCGCATCTAAGAACTGCACTGTCACAGAAGAAGTTATCCACCTAGGCCGAAGCTCTATAGATTGCAATGAGACTGCATGAGACCCCAATACAAGATCCTAGTCTGGGAGTCCAACAGATCCATGCGTAGTTGAAAAACTTGTGTCTGGAGATGCATAGTTTGAAACAGGACAGGACAACTCGCTCAGAAGCGCGTGAGGTATGGTGCATAAAGTGCAAAGGCCAGGGACATGACAAGGACCATTGCCCAGTCTTCGCAAATTATTTGGCAGGAGGAGGGCCGATGCCATTGAGACCAGAGGCGCAAGTAGGACTGAGCGCGGTGCCTGCATTATGGTGCACGATTTATCAAATAGGAGGGAAGCATGCTACAGATAACTTCCATCTATTACAGAAGTCTACACAGACGTCCCAACAATTGTTTTCTGACTTCTACAGATCAATAGGCCATGATGAGTGCACCTGTAGAAGTTAAGAACTAATGATGGATCGAACCCCTACCTATAGAGTTTAGGCCAAAACGCGAGCCCTCAATCAAAATGAAGGGATGGTGTGCATAGGATTTCAAGGGCGCAGACAAGGTCGACGTGGAATGGGACCAGGAAGGGGTCGCAAAGAGCTGATTTTTTACAATTGCGGAGGGCCAGAGCATCATGCTTGCGATTTACAAATTTGGCAAGAGCATCATATTTATATTGTACCCAGTTTGATCATGAGACAAAGGACTAACCCACACTAATAGCGAGGTTGTGTGATAAAGGAACACTCCGACCTCCACTGACTCAGAATCTACAAATGATGAGGTATGAGCTGCATGAAGAGGACCCGAATGTAAACATCATGCTCTGAAGTAGTTTAGATGACAAGGGCAAGCAACGAAAAGAGAGTGCTTGGATTCTCAAGGCTCCTACAAAGGAACTAGAGTTCGATTTGGAGCACGCAAAGGAGACATTCATAGAAGCTAAGAAGAGCTTCAAGGAGGCCTCCACTTCAGGTAGTAAAGACAAACTAGAACCGGAGATGGACCCATCAATGCTCAATACCTTTATAGAGACATGCATGAAGTTGCTGCATGATAGCAAGGATGTGAAGCGACTACAAGAACTCATCACTAGGAGCATTGGGTTAGGAGAACTGCGCGTGGTCCGGAAGCTCGGGAAGCAGACAATGCAAATAGAAAGGGAGATGAGATTGACTGTGCAAATCAGGGAATAAATGGATCAAGTGATTCTAGATCTAGGATCAAACGCGAATGTCCTACCAAAGCAAACATGGGAGCGCATGGGTAGGCTTGCATTGCAATGGTCTCCTACTCAATTGTGAATGGAGAACTAACAAAAGATCCTACCAATGGGAATATTGCAAGGAATAATGGTAGATATCAAAGGTGCAAGTGCGCTTGCAGATTTCGAAGTGATAGAGATTGTCGATGATAGTAATCCCTATCTGGTGCTACTAGGAATAGATTGGGCAACTGACATGAATGGAGTGATAAATCTAAAGAAGCATAAGATGATTTTTGAGAAAAAGTCACTACGCGTAGTGCTACCTTTAGACCTTGTAGAAGGATCGTGCTACAGAGAGCCAGTGCGTGATGGTGAGAGTGATGACGATCTAGACTGTATCTACAAGATAAATACACAGGAGAAGGACTGGGTGAACCCAATAGCAGATGGCAAGATTTCGTGGGACCATGAAAGCTCTTGCACCTTAGATTCGGATGAGGAAATAGAATGATGGCAGAACCGGTTACATGAGGTAACCACGCTCAATTGCAACATGATGGTAAGATCACTGCACTACATGACAATAGAGGTAAGAGATCTGCCTATGTACGATGGGTTGACAATGGTGGATGAAGTCCTGAACAAATTTGAAAGAGAGGTGGCAGAACAGCAGCGATGTGATGCTCTGAAATGGGTACTGCACACTATGCCCGCAAGGTGGGGGATACGCATCAAAGAAGTTTTGAGGACTCGTGCGAATGGAGAAGTATGATGCTCATACGGTTTGGGAAGCCTCAAATGAGGATGAAATCTAGGTATGATGGAGAAAATAGCCTGCGCACCCACCTCTCTCTATGGGTACAGGCATATGGTACGCAACTTTCGCTAATGCACACTGTCCTCACAATAGGAAATGAAACCAATAAGTAGGAGCGAGCAAGAATATGGCACGAACGACGAAGTATGGTAAGACCAAGTGCACCAAAGATTATCTGCAAGGAAGCCTTTGACAAGGTGTATGAAGTGTTAAACATGGTCCACCATGTGAAACGCACTGACTGCGTCCTGCGCATACAAGGGGTTTTATGGGCTTAGAGGACAATTTGCAAAACCATGCCCAGGCGATCACTTCCGAAGCTGAAGTATGAAGCAGGGGCTGTAATCCCTATGGAGCATGCGAAGCCTAGTCTGCACATAGTGGCACCCGTAGATACGATGGTTCGCAAAGCCCGGAATGAAGGAATCACACAGTCGCAAGAAAAATAACACATTGGACTTGAGGAAGAAATCTGACGGGGAAACCTTTGACTTCATGAACTTGAAAAAGATAGGGTACGGCTAAGAGAGAAAAGCACTTTGATGGACGCAGAGGTCAAGAAGTTGGAAGATGAGATAAAGGAAGAGTTCCTCGCCGAGAAAAGGTGAAAGGAAACAACAAAAGCTGAGGTAAGGGCAACGCGCGAAGCAGCACAGAAAGCCACCGAGCAAAGGAAGTCGCAGAAGCAGCAGTAGTAGCACAAGTGGCAGAGGCGGCAACCGCGAAGGTAGATGAGGGCCAAGCAACATCCTCACAGGGGCAAGAGGCAGAGGAAGTAGAAAAAACAGAAGGGAGTGTGGACCGAGGGACCACATCCACATATTTAAAGCACACACACACACAAAAAAAGAACAGGACCAAGGAAGAAGGTCAAGGCCTCGAAGTTGGCCATTGACCTGATCACCTTATCCGAAGCTGATCTCCATGACATTGGCGAGATGGTTTTCTATGTCACAAATGAGGTGCTTCAAGATTTTATGCAGGAGCACCAGACTATGTTGGGGGCCCTCAGAGTGTAGTGCAGGAGTTACAGGTGCATCCCCCACAGGTTGGTACCCTTTCCACCCACCTCACAGTAGGATCCTCAGCAGCAGAGCAGATGTTGTGCGCACAGATGGAAAACACAATAGTGTTGCCGGAAGGGGCCCTAGTAGCATTGAATGACAACGATAGATTTTTGGTCAACATGATGAGAGGCCTTGGCCTTAATCTAGCTGCCCTTCCACATGGGACACTGTATCTACTACAGGATGGGATAATGGCAAAGCTGCATGCTAGGGAGAGCTGCACAATCCAAGTTCTCAGCTAGCAAAAGATAAACATGGAACAGCTCAGCTTGCAGTAGGACGAATTGGTGTCGCATAATCAACAATTGGTGTAGGTGGTAGAGGATGCTTGTCAACGCGTCCTAGAGCTGGCCATCCTAGCAGATCTACCAGTAGAGGTGTGTATCCACAGGTTGGCAACCAGAATCCGTGAGGCTAGAGAAGAAACAACCAAGGTTTAGCTAGAGCTGAATCTTCAGATTTCCGAACTATGGTTAAAGCTGCAGCCTTCCACTTCCCCGAAGGTCTGAGAATAGTGCGCTAGCACTGTTGCAGCAGGATTGGAATAAATTGGAGGTGTAGTGCAACACTGTACCACTTTTTTGGAGTAAGCACTTGAGGTCCTCAAAACTCTGTAGGAGGACTCCAACATCTAGCACCTAGAGACAGAGGCACGAGAACTCTAATAGCAATACAATAGTGTCTGAGGAACTGCACAGACAGTAGTCCTCACTTAGCGGCTTCTAAGGATACAGCAAGCTAAGGGACTGAAGGAGCAAGTGGACATGGCATGACATAAGGAGGCAGTTCCTAAAGCGTGTGTCCAAAGATGGATCAATGAGGCTTTCACTATCATGACCAACATTGAAGGAAAGCTCACACACATACAGGGGATGCACACGTTAATGCAGAGAAGAATGACAGACAAGGAGGTCTCAGAATAGAGGATGCAACAGATTCAGCAAGCAGCGGCTCACTGTGCTTCCAACATCGGCACAGTTCGAGGACAGTTGGAGGAACTTCATGCCAAGATCGTCGTTCTGATAGAGTGACTCGAGGGCGAGTCACGATGTTTGTGTTGGGGGCCTATTGGCCATGGAATCCCCCCGAGGCATGTTTTGGGGCTCAAAGCCCATTTTTTGAGCGAATGATGTTGTAAGGCCCTGCGAATTGTGGGCACGGAAGTATGTTAGATTCATAGGGTTGTCCACCCTAGTTTTGTAACGTAATGTCAGCCTACCCATGGTCCACGGACCATGGGAATGTATAAATAGAGTGAGGCTCTAAGTGTAAAATAACAAGAAGTCTAAGTGATTGAGTTGCAAGTGTAAAGTGTGTCTTGGGTCGTAGAGTAGGAGAAGGCTCTGCAGCTGAGTGCGCAGAGTCCTAGTAGTTCGCAGTTGAGTGTGTGGACCCCTACAGATGAGTGTGTAGGGTGGATTTGATTCTGTAACTGAAGAATAGATTAATAAAGGAAGGTTCTATTACCAATTCGTGTATCTATTCTCAGATTAATGCTTGGTTAATGTAAATCGCAAATATATTGTTTATTTACTATGCGCACATGTATGAATGGTTTATATTCCTAAGTATAACTTAACTCATACAAATAAGCTAAGGTAGTCAAATAACAGTGGAATACTAGCAAGGACTTGGGTAATAATGGGGCTGCATAAAAGCAGCATTTCAGGCTGTGAGGTACGGGTAGAAGCATGTAGCGACATGCGTGCAGGGTCGAAAAGCGAACAACTTGAACTCATCAGACATCTCCAGGGTGCGGAAACCTGGTGTTATGACTGTAAAAGTTTTTAAAATTTTGGAAAACCCACATGGTTCCTAAGTTTTTGTGTTAGACATGGTCAAGTCATTTTTTATGTTTTTAATAGTTTCAATTATAGCATTAGAGTCTCATTTCCATCATTAAATAAATTCCATCAGCATTGTCTGGCCCCTTATGGATTCCATATCATGTTTTAAGTTTCATGTGTCTGGTCATTTCAAAAATTTGAACGTGCTACGAAACTGTCTAGTCGTTGACATACACAACATTTTCATAGCACGCTACGAAACTGTTGTAGGTGCAGTTTTGATGTTTTGATCAATTCTCAAAGGAAAGAAGCAGTTATTTTTTTGGAGAATGGTGCTGCTAGAGAATGTGAGGAGGTCACTTATGAAAGTTTAAAGCTCAAGCAAGGAAAAAGCTCAATGGATAAAGGATATATGTAAAAGAAAAGTTCTGCGCTACAAAAACAACAGTTAGTTTCGTAGCACATCCAAATTGACCTTCTTCATGTAACTTCAAGGAGTTTAATTTTTTCACAAGTGAAAAAGCAGGGTTCTATGGCTAACTTAACATATGTTACATGATTAAAGGGGCTAGTTTTGTCATCAGAATATTCGAGGAACATCATTAAGGACCAAGGCTATAGTGCAAGGGACACATTCCTAGTTTTCAGGGCAGATAAAGGAGAAGTTATTAAAGGCCAACAGGAGGGTTATGGACATTACCAAGGTCGAAGTTAATGAGGAGCAGCTATCAAGCATCGGGTTTAATTCCTAGATTAGGTTGTTATCATAATAAGGAGTTGTACTCCTAATTGTATTAGGACTCTAAGACAGTCAGTTAACTGTTACATGTAATTAATAGTATGTTTTAGGTATGAATAGGTGTCAAGCTAGGAAATTCGAATTCCCCTCAAGTTGGATCAGGGAATCCCAGATTGTAATGATAACTCTATAAAAGACAAGAGGTGGAATTTCCTAGGGGTTGGAAATTTTCAAAAGAAATAAGCACATTGTGTTATTGTATGAGACTGTATGTTTTCATGTTAATACAAAGATATTGGCTTCACTACTTAGGATTCAGAGAGGGTTTTTAATGTTTGATTTTCTCATGGCTTTCTTCATTTACTTACTTGCAGTGGTATAAACACATGTTACTTATAATTCATTGATAATGCTCTAACTTCCTTCATGTGTTTATAAACTATGTTCCTTGCATTATGTCTCTATTTTACTGATATATTAAGACTCTTTATGCCCTGACTTCCATGTTAAGCTAATCTTGTTGTTGTACTAAAACATACTCTGACTCCATAGCCCAATAGATGTTTGTTGATTGGTATTTCAACCATTTATAAATTTTTGTTTGATTTTTCAATAGAGTTATCCATCTAATCTTCAAATTATAATCGTTAACCTAGTGAGAGAGCCCTCTCAGATTGAGGAGGCTAAGCCTCAGCCAAAAGATTGGATTGAAATAGTTACTCAAAGTGTTCCTGATCAACAGCCTATTAGGGTTTGGTTTTGTGATAACATTTTGGTGTGTCTGTCGGGAGCATAAAGATTACTCATTCTTGAAATCAAGTAGCTGAACTTCTGAAGGTAGCAGGAGCTCAGGAAGCTATTTGAGGCTGTATCTACCTCGGCGGCTCCACACATCAGATAACAAATTGGAAGGTGACTCAACTACTAGAAGATCAGTAGCTTGATGAAGTTTCAAGATGAGTGCCATTGCAAGAATGAATGCCAGGTATGCCCCTATGAATCAATCTCATACCCCTGCTTTTCCAAACCCTATGCCAAAGGTCAAATGGTTAGATGATCTTCCAATATTCAAAGATGAAAAGAAAGACAATGTTGCTTTTCATTTGGTTAGGTTCCATATGCATGTACATAGTCTTAAGGTTTAGTTCCCTGAAGATTGTCTCATGAAGATGTTTATGACTACTTTAAAGGTAAAGCATGGTCTTGTTATAAAGGTTTGGAAAATGGTTCAATATATTCACTTGATAATTTCCATGATGTATTCTATGAGATGTATAAAGAGTGTCATCCCTCCTTATTGTTGGTCAAAGATTGTTGTAAACATTTTGTGAGTTTTATTTAATATTTGGAGGATTGTTATGATGATGATGAATTCATGGATGAAGAAATTTTAGAGGCCCTTCATAACAATACATTTCAACACTAATAAGAAAGGATAACATCCATGAAATGCAACATGAAAATTAGTAGGGGTTTACTTATGAAAACCATGTTACATCTTCTGAGATTAATGTAAAGATGCAACAAACTTGCCAGTCTTTTGATCATAAAGAGTATGAAAATCATTGCAAACACCAAGAAGAAATATTGGAAGATAGATTTCATAACCCTCAGGCAGAGGAAAAGGTTGATTTTTTATGTCATACTTTGCAGCAGCTTACATCAATGAATGATCATAATAATGAGGAAAATTACAGTGTTTGTGGGAATCATTCAGAAAAGCAGTTAGATATCATATCAAAGGAATCTTGTGTGTCTGAGAATAAATTTTCTGAAGATATAGAATGTTATGATGATCATCAAACTAATCATCTCTTTTTTGACCCTATAGCTGATTACATGGAAAAGATTTACTGTTCAGATTTCCAGTTATATTTTCATCTTGAAGATCCGTTACATCTCATGTTGCCTCAGTTATTTCAGTATCATGTTTATTTTTGCTTCAAGCACAGTCAAGAGATTCAAGTATCAGATCAGATCAATGATTGGCTTCATTGGAAGTTTCATGTTCCTTGAGCTACAAATGGAGGTTGCAGCTGATAGGGTAGGTAGGAATGTGCAAATAAGCTCAGGGTAGGTTGACTGAGCATTTTTTAGGTGCAGTTTGAGTTCCTCTTGCAAAAACCATTAAATCTTGAGGAGTAGATTGGGCAGAATTTCAGAGTTTTATTCTAAGGGGTGGATAGCAGAACTGGAGCTACTGCTTCTTAGTGTACCACAAGGGCACACTATCCCAAGTGGAGCCACTGTTATCATTGTAAAAGCTTTTAAAATTTTGGACAACCCGCATGGTTCCTAAGTTTTTTTGTTAGACATGGTCAAGTTATTTTTTTTATGTTTTTAAGAGTTTCAGTTATAGCATTAGAGTCTCATTTCCATCATTAAATAAAGTCCATCAGCATTGTCTGGCCCCTTATGGATCCCATATCATGTTTTAAGTTTTACGTGTCTAGTCATTTCAAAAATTTGAACGCGCTACGAAATTGTCTAGTTGTTGACATGCACAGCAGTTTCATAGCGTGCTACGCTATGAAACTACTGTAGGTGCAGTTTTGATGTTTTGATCAATTCTCAAAGGAAAGAAGCAGTTATTTTTTTGGAGAATGATGCTGCTGAAGAATGTGAGGAGGTCACTTATGAGATTTTAAAGCTCAAGCAAGGAAAAAACTCAAAGGATAAAGGATATAAGTAAGGTTCTGCACCACAAAAACAACAGTTAGTTTCATAGCACATACAGATCTTCATGCACCTTCAAGGAGTTTAATTTTTGCATAAGTGAAAGAGCAGGGTTCCATGGCTAACTTAACATATGTTACATGATTAAAGGGGCTAGTTTTGTCATTAGAAGATTCGAGGAACATCATTGAAGACCAAGGCTATAGTGCAAGGGACATATTCCTAGTTTTCAGGGTAGATAAAGGAGAAGTTATTAAAGGCCAGCAGGAGGGTTATGGACATTACCAAGGTCGATGTTAAGGAGGAGCAGCTGTCAAGCATCGAGTTTAATTCCAAGATTAGGTTGTTGTTATCATAATAAGGAGTTGTACTCCTAATTGTATCAGGACTCTAAGATAGTCAGTTGACTATAATCTGTTTTAGGTATGAATAGGTGTCAAGCTAGGAAATTCAAATTCCCCTCAAGTTGGATCAGGGAATCCAAGATTGTAATGATAACTCTATAAAAGACAAGAGGTGGAATTCCCCAGGGGTTGGCAATTTCAAAAGAAACAAGCAAACCATGTTATTGTATGAGACTCTATGTTTTCATGTTAATACAGAGATATTGGCTTCACTACTCAGGATTCGAAGAGTGTTTTTAATGTTTGATTTTCTCATGGATTTCTTCATTTACTTACTTGTAGTGGTATAAACACATGTTACCTAGAATTCATTAATAATGCTCTAGCTTCCTTCATGTGTTTATAAACTATCTTCCTTTCATTATGTCTTTGTTTTGTTGATATATTAAGACTCTTTATGCCCTAACTTCCATGTTAAGCTGATCTTGTTGTTGTACTGAAACATACTTTGACTCCATAGCCCAATAGATGTTTGTTGATTGGTATTTCAACCATTTACACATTTTAGTTTGATTTTTCAATAGAGTTAGCCATCTAATATTCAAATTAAAATCTTTAACCTAGTGAGAGAGCCCTCTCAGGTTGAGGAGGCTAAGCCTCAGCCAAAAGATTGGTTTGAAATAGTTACTCAAATTCTTCTTGATCAACAACTTATTAGGGTATGGTTTTGTGATAACACCTGGTTCTAGCACCCTCCCATACTACTTTAGGTGAGACTTCGGTTCACGCTCCGCGAACTATTGCCAAAGGGCTAGTAGTACTGGGATTTGTTTGGATAAATCACCTCTGATCCTGGGTCAGGCCCCAACGAGCCAACAATAGGACTTGTTGTAACAAGGAATGCGACTTGGTTTTGAAATCATGTGCATAGTTTATGAGTCACTTCTTGCTATGGTACATCTTTTTTTATTTACATTGATGTACATTATTTATTTTAATTTTCATTATTGTCAACAATGTAGATACACTCATCACACTTTATTTTTATGTTTGCAGATGGAACTGCAAGATTGAGAAGGAAAACGCAATCGATGCAATCAGCAAAACATTCCTCCAAATAACCCAAGTCGTCGATGTAGCCCAAGCACTAATAGTAATTCCAGTGAATAATGATGATTGATTTGGATATCAATGCAACCTATTGTATTTTTTGAAATAATTGTGAGTGTGTTATACGAAATTTATACCTACAGATAAGTACATCTTCCCTAAGTGGGTAGTTACACTTAGAACAACAGAAATAAAGAGGTTTAACATTTTCCTATGGTAGATAGATAAGCTAAAGGAACCTACTTGTGATCCTTTGGTTCCTTTGATCTCCTTTGAATTGCTTCCATCGCTCCCGTTCAAACTGAATTCGCTCAATTGGTACCTGCCAACATAAACAGAAGATGACAACAATCAAAGCATATGATCTATCTACTATAAACAATTGGAATCGACAACATTTAAATATACATTCGTCATAGATATGGACAAAAGTATGGGAAAAGGAAGAAACAACTTTATTGATTGATACAAGGAGAAGTTACACCTAATGTGGTTTGATCTCGTGTCACTCATCTAACTTAGTCCAAATCCTCATCACACCAATAGCACATCAATCCAGCAACATAACATTACCTTACAATGATTTCAAGTCTCAAACCAACAATATTTCACTACAATATTCAAATTCCAACACCCTGATCACTATGTTGAGTGATCCATTTATAGGGAAATGCAAGTGGTTTTGTCATAAATTGGGCATTGAATGGTTTTCCATAATTGGTGTTAATTTCCATGGAGAAAGGGATGAGAGGATAGAGGGTTTATTGATCCATAGCCTATCCAAAAGAGAGCTCCTATGATGAGATAAGAGCTGGGAATCCTTCTAGAATGCTCTAGAATTAAGGAATATTCCCAGAATCCTATGCCAATTTCTTTCATTCTCACCCAGTGCAGGTATAAGTGGCCCAAGTGCACTCCAGTGCAGGTCTAAATGGGCCTACCTACTATGCAGCGCAGTTGCCCCTAACCATGGCTATGCTAGTGTCCCAAGGAGGCATTTCAATAGGGTTTCAAGCTAGGAAACTTTCATGGATGAAAGCATTCAATTTGATGACTTATCTAGGGCATGTAACAGCTGAATTAGGGTTTGATGAGCCCTAATTATACTGATCTGATCGTCGAGAGTGATGTGCCCAAATAGGCCTATAACATCTACCCCGTGAAGCATGAAGTCGAAAATGATAATGTTAAGTGATATGCTTTATGATGTGATGAGGAGATTCTAAAGCAGACAGTGACCTACATCAATTACAATACATAATTTCATGATATCTTTGAATTTTTCATGAATTCCTGAGGGAAGGCATACCCATACTTAGGATATAAACTTTTCATTACATGTACATAAAGCAGATAGTCATCTACAGATATAGACCCATGATAGGATGACCATCTGTGTAAATCCATCGTACAGATGATTTAGTACTCACCTGAAATCGTAGCCCGGATGGATGAAACTAGATCCGGGGTCTTCTATATCATCCAACCATTTTCTCAAGTATGAGTCTAACCATGTGAAAATGTGATCTGAATTCGAACATGGGAAGACACCGTCTGATTACCAGCCAATTAGGTAAGCTATGAATAGACGCGAGAGAAATCACTAATACTGATCACGATTCTCAAGGTACTACAATACATTCTGCATGGTGTGAATAGATGTTTTGATGTCGAACACCATACAAAGTCTTTTGGTTGAAGACCTGTGATGTCAACCTGTTGCTGGAAGAGAGAAACTTTCCATTGATGTATGCAAGCCTCAAGGTACTGGAAGGGTGTTTCTAAGTCAACTTCTTGGATAATGTGTTGATTTCGACAAGAAGTGACTCGTCACTTGAGGGCCTTTATGTATCCCCCATCAATGACACGAAACGAGTGTAATGATTCTGAAGATAGAATATGACTAATGACACAATGTTCAGGAATGATGGTCATGAAAATGAAGGTTTAAGAGTATTGAAAAGGATGAAGTTTACTGAGTGACTTCTCTTGAACATGTCGCTGACACTGAATGAATTGGCAACATTGACCCAAAACCAGAGTGATGGATGGTGTGACAGACCTTAGATATGATAACCCTCAAGCTAATAACCCAACCCAAATAGGCACAGAGATGAAGTGAAAGTGTCATGTTCAAGAGCGACTTGCTACCATAAAGTGATTTATCCCTTTTCCCATTTTTCCCAGTCATTTCTGACCAGTACCTCTTTATTTTTTTAAAAACCTTGAGGAGGATAACATATGCTTGATGTATAATTCCACCCTTTGGGTGAATCCATCACTATGTGATGTTTTAATGAGTCTAGCAAAGGTGAAACTCAGTCTTCTCATGATGGACAAGTTTGTCGCTATTTGATGTTTTAACGAGTTTAACGACAATGATAACTCGATCCTTTTCATGTTTAGAGAGTTTGAAAAGGGACAAAAAGAAAACTCCACAAGTTCTTTTTCGTAAATTTGTCTCTCAAGTCTTAAAAAGCATAAAATAATACAAGAGAAAACCTATTCACCATGTTCGATCAACGTATTCCTTATTTTTAAGTAATCTATCTCATTCCAGAAAAGGGTTAAACTTATACTAAGTAGATGTCATTTCCAATCCATTTACTAGTTGAAAAGGACAAGTTCTCGACAATCTCTTCATATTTTGAGAGCCTAAAAAGAGCTTAAAGAGGACTCCATTTAGAGGAACGAGTGGTGTTTAGGATAGCAACTGGTTCCAGTGATGTTGGAACTTCTCAAAACATGTTTATTTATGTGAAGAGGTTGGCTAATAAGATCACTCATTGCAACTATTCCTGAAAAAGGGTAAAACAACCAAGTGAAAGTGTATGATCAGCCAAGAAGATAGTGACAATGGAAGAAGAAAAACCAAGGCTCATCTAATGAAAGAGGCTAATAGAATGCCAATTGCGAGGGTTAAAATGGATATAGGTTCTTTTTTACACAAGATTGAACCATAGGGAACTATGCTTGGACTCAGTTTCATGTTTACACAAGCTTGAAACAAAAAATTATGCTTTGATTGGTTTACATGCCCCCAGCATGATGACTTGATTCTTGGTGCATGCCCCCCAAGCTTCATCACATTCACATAAGTAAACTAATCCTGGCTATCAAGTGGATGGAATGAAGCTTCTTACGAGATCAAGTGAAAGACTCGACTGTAATTTTACGAAACCTAGTCAAACACTCGAACTCGAACTTTCCTTCACGGGACCTTATTTAACTTTTTAATGAGCTTGACACAAGACAAGGAACTCTGCTCAGATTCCTTGTTTCATTTTTTAATGAACTTGACACAAGACAAGGAACTATGCTCTAGGACTTGTTTCATGATTTAATGAGGTTGACACAGTAAAATAACTATCCTCATATTCCATGTTTCATTTTTTAACGAGCTTGACACAAGACAAGGAACTATGCTCATATTCCTTGTTTCATTTCTTAACAAGGTTGACACAAGACCAGAAACTATCCTCATATTACTTTGTCTCATTTTTTAATGAGGTTGACACAAGACCAGGAACTATCCTCATATTCTTTGATCACAGCCCACACGAGGTCATGACTTCCAAGAGGTTCTCATCAGATGGGAGAACAATGCTCTGGAAGGAATACGTAGCAAGGAATCCATTAGAGAGATCTAGTTCCAATGCCCCCAGTACATAATGCACAACATCATAGAATTGATCATCAGTTGATGTAGGAATGGAATGGGTTGCCACATAATTGATCCATGGCGGGGAAGATACCATTGGGAGAAAGGGATCGTTTAGGGAAGATGGTTGAATGGAAGCCATATTTGGACCTGGAAATGAAAGCTAGTCAACAGTGACAATTTGCCTATATACAGGAAACACATCACTCAAAAGAGTGTTGAAACAATAGCTCCCATGTCATAAACATAGTTGCACCCAAGAAGTAAACTGTAATCTAAAGGGCTTGGGAATACCATCACATTGAGGCAAACAATTTTTCCTCCCAAAGTAATAGGCAATTGAGGCAGGATCCCTAATGGTTGACTGGTTCCTCTATTAAAAGCCAACAGATTATGGGTAATAAGCACAAGTGGTGGCAAATCGAGCACCTGCCAAGCAGTGGAGGAAAGGATACTCACAAATGCACCTTCATTTATAAAAGTTCTAGATACAATCATATTATAAACTTGTACTATGATCTAGAAAGGCACATAAGAAGGAAGACAACATCCTGTCAGTCGATTCCAATCAAAGGAATTGACCAGACTACTTGGAGGGTGTACCATAAGAATGAGAGAGTTACCCCCTTGAGTTATGAGAATGGGAGGATTTTACTCCTTTCTTGATGGAACATGAGGGCTGCCTCCAAGTTAATTGGAATCTAAAGAAACGAAAAGAACTTAAGTGGTATCATACTCACTCTCTATGGGAAAGGTACAATTAACTGAAGATGAAATCAGGTCAATTGTTTCCTTGAACTGTGATTCGTCAAGTATAAACTCATGGGATTCACATTCAGAGAGAGTGGGTTTGACCGATGGTTGATTTGGGTCAGTCACTTCATCAACTAGTGAAGGATTAAGGGAGAGTCTCCTGTAACCAGATGGAAGTCACTGCAGAGAAGCAAGACGGTTATCCAACACTTTTTGGGCTTCATCTAGATAGGGACAAAGGTGAATGGGGTGATTCCCTTCATATAACCTACAAGGAAACTTAACTTTACCCTTATTTCCATGAACTTTACTACCACTAGTTGATGGTGTGTCACTAGCATGATATCCAGAAGTTGATGACACAGGATGATGTGAACAGGAAGACCATTCTTCTAATACCTAAGGAATACCAGAACAATTTTGAAGAATATGGTCTCCTGTATAAAGTTTGCAAGGATATTGAAGTTTGTGAGGCTTATCAAATGGTTTATCATCAGAAGTTGCATTTGAAGCAATGGTTGTTTGGCTGCCCCCTTGCTGAATTTTCTTCTTCTTCTTCTTCCGCTTATTCTTATTCTTATCCACCTGGTTACAAGTGTCAATACTTTCACCAAGCGAAGAGGAAGAAGGGGAGGAAGAAACAATCGATGAAGAAGGTAAAGAGTTAACTTTAGGATCAAGTGGAGGTTGATTTTGTCTAATTGTAGGAATATTCAATTGCGGGGCCAAGGAGGTTGAGAACAACCATACTAGCAAACCAATGGTAAGTCCTGAATGGGACAATGTAGCCATATAAGGAGCACTAATATTTCTGAAAGGAGGAAAATGACTAGGATTCCCATCAAAAGAAATTCCTTGATCGGTGGACTCGAGAGTTGTTTCCATATGTCTCAACCTAAGATCAAATAAGGAGTGACATGGAGGATGTTATCCGTGGCCAATTAATTTTATTTTAATCAAAATAACATAACAAAACAAAAGAGGGATAATCTAGGAAAAAGGATTACCAAGTAATTGTGAACTGCAATATACTACCTCAATAAACCAAGGACTTAACATACATGCAGGTAATCTCCCCGAGTGCTGTTTCGGTGTATCACAGTATAAAAGGCGGCCAACTTGGTTACCTATGGATGGATAGAAACCTAATGTAGTCCTCCCAAATATACCCAAAAGTACATGGAGGCCCAATTCGTGTTAACGATGTCTAATGTGAAACCGCACAATGAGAGCATTCCTTTATACTTTTCATACTATAATACCACCCTATATACCTGAAAGTACATGGACAAGCTACGATATACTTCCATACGTGGAATGAGGTATCATACTTGGAATGTATCATAGACAATTAGTGACAGCTGCTATGTTTAACGATACTAGAACACGTCTCTAGCCTAGACCTCTAAATGTTATGCGTCAAGTGACAATGCTCCATTAGGTTAGTTGAGATAAATTTTAGTTGATCTTGTTTAAAAGTTTGTCTTTCAGGTTCACTGTGTGATGTTTACGGAACTCCCAGAATGCAAGTAAGATGAGAAACATTCTTTTCATTTTATTTAAACAATGAAAATTGTAACGAAAAGGGATAGAGCAATCAGAATCTTTAAACAAAGAGCATAGAGAACATCTAATGCAACTTTCCCTATACCATTCCTACAAGCACACACAAACTTCTAAATGCATAATGCACATTTTTCTTTTCATTCCATTAATGTTTAGATGAACATAAATAAACTAAATGCACAAACGATCAATCAATGCTTTTCACAAGTAACGAAGTCTTTACGACAATTCTTTTTCAGAAAAGACTAATCGATGTAAGCTAACTTTGAAAATGAATTGATAATGATAAAGAAATCCATTAGAAAACACTAAACAATCAACGTCAAATTACGGCTAGGAGAAGAATTTGAAATTGATTTTAGAGCCATAGAAAACATTGATCTTTCAGCAAACAACATCAGAAGAAAATTTGGAAAACATCAAGCAAAAGATGGGTTTTTTGGCTTGACAAGGATCAGCGCAGCCTTGAGTGGGAGATAGTGCATTGCAAAGCACTGTCTCTAAGCCAACGGTTCTCTGCAGTGCACTGTGTCATGACCAACACTGCGCTGGTGCCAGAGACCACAACCAGGAGACATTTAAGCACACTTTTTTTACCAAAAGAAGCTTCAAAATGACTGAAAATAGATCAATGAAGTCAAGTAAAGTCTACTAGGATGTAATATGATAAGGGTAAACTACTAGGAACAATGTTCATTCCCCAACGAAGTCACCAATTTGTTATACAGAATTTATACCTAAAGATAAATACATCTTCCCTCAGTGGGTAGTTACACTTAGAACACCAGAAGTAAAGAGGTTTAACCTTTTTTCCTATGATAGATAGATAAAAGAGGAACCTACTAGTGATCCTTCGCTTCCTTTGATATCCTTTGAATTGCTCCTGTCACTCCCATTCAAAATGAATTCACTCAATTGGTACACGCTAACATAAACAAAAGATGACAACAATCAAAGCATAAGATCTATCTACTATAAACAAATGGAATCAACAACATTTGAACATACATTCATCATAGATATGGACAAAAGTATGGGAAAATGAACAAACAACTTTATTGATTGATAGAAGCAGAAGTTACAACCAATGTAGTTTAATACCGTGTCACTCATCTAGCTTAGTCCAAACCGTCATCACACCAATAGCAAATCAATCCAGCAGCATAATATTACTTGACAATGATTTCAAGTCTCAAATCAATAGTATTTAACTACAATATCCAAATTCTAGCCCCCTTATCACTATGATGATTGGTCCATTTATAGGAAAATGCAAGTGGTTTTGTCATAAATTAGGCATTGAATGGTTTTCCATAATTGGAGTTAGTTTCCACGGAGAAACTGATGGCAAGGTTACCCCTGCTTTACCCACAGTATGCATATGTCTATGCATATAGCTGTTTGTCCTAGGAATTTTAACTCTCTAAGGAGTCAAATATGCCATCTCTAATGGTTAAGGCCCTCTTTTAGTCTCATGTGGAATGATTCATAGACTTACCAAAGTCTACACATTAACTGACTTTTCGTTTTGAAAGGAGATTAATCACCCTGTTTTAAACCTTCTACCAGGACTTTTAAACTCCTTAAGTCCGCATATATAACTTTTTCCCTCTTACCTTTGGTTATATATGGTTAATACATAAAACTTACCCATCGGCATTATTTTCTTTATAAAACCATTTACAAAGGAAAACATACGCAAACACACCTTTTTCCACCTCGGTGCAGCCTATGCACATTTTCCGATGCTACCTTTATCACAATCAGGCATTCCTCCTTTCACGGGTCATACATACATATATGCCTCACCACCTCTCCGACTCTGATATGTGACTATCAGAATCGTTAACATCACTTTTGCATTTGAAGACTCGGGAAACACATATATCAGAATTACATGGGAACAAAAGAAATATAATGGAAAACTCCATCAGAACACATAGGCCAAAACTCAAAAACATTACTCCTGCAACTATAATTATCATCGGGTCTGCCTCCTTCAAGCCTTTCTGCTATAACTTCCGATCTCTGCCTTCTCTAATCACCAACCTACTGGATCTCTGATCGACCTCATCACCTATCGACAATGTCACAATATCACTATCGACTATCACTTGATCTTTGACTCTTCCACTTTAAACTCCTATCCAACATGTATTTCGGACCCAATGGGTTTTAGGCCATATTCGATAGGGTTTCAGGTCTGGCTATACATCACATGTCGCAATCACTTCCTTCCTTTGAAGGATTGCGATGCAATCTCGATTTCGCCACTCTGTCGATTTAATCCTGGCAATTGGTCTCCTCGATTAGACAGCTACTGTGCATGGATACTTCACTTATCTGTTCATCTACTTAACTTAATTTTTACACCATTTTTAGTGGTTACGATAGTTTCCAGGTTTCTTCAATGGTTCTTCATCCTTCACTATTTCCGTTGCACGACTTTGATCTAAGCTTAACTCTGCATGCTCCTTTGATCACTATCCTCTTGGATCCTTCGAATGGATTCAATGCTCCATTATGATTTCTCCGAATTGTTCCTCTCCTTGGCATATTTCTTCAAACTCTTCTTTCTGCTTCCACTGCTCAAATTCCTCTAAGTTGAACTCCTCAGCAAATTCTTGATTTGCAACTTCTCTCCAAAGCCTCACTCTACTTCTTCAATTTCATTCTAAGATCCTTTTACGATTCCTCTGCATCATTCTACTCTCTTTGCGCATTCTTCATAATTTTGTTTGCAACCCTATTACAGAGCCTACAAATTCATAGTAATTCATTCATGAAATACTCTTTCACACACAATGACACAGTCAGGAATAAACCTCTATATATATGTGTATAAAAAAATGATTACATTCAAGACTTCTGTATCTCACACAAGATTGATCTTCGATGTCTATGGCCTCCTTTATACACTGCCTGTAGGCTTACATTTATACCAGAAAAATCTCTCTTGAGCTAATTATAGTTCCATTCCTAAATCTTCTGAACTAATTCCTAAATCTTCTATGTCCACTTCTGCTTCAATTAATTCCTAAGTACTCTCTCTTTAGTTCCTCGAATCACTCCTCGAATCATGAACTGATTTAAGAGTTATAATTGATTTTGAACTCTTTTTTCGTTACTACCCACTCATGTCCTCCTTATTCGAGATAATTTGCAAGATATCTCACACATCTAATTTAGTTCCTACTTTAATCACTCAAAGTCCTAATATTACATTAATTTATCACTTAGGAATCCAACTTCCTAAGAATATATGACCCCCTATGTCTACTTAATTACAATGATTTTCTCTTGGGTTGAATGCTCCTACATCAGACTCCCAAAGTAGAAAATATTCATGATCTCCTAATTGAGTGTCTTCTGATCTTTGTCTTCCTGGATCTGACATTTTGTTTTGTAATTCCCCAAATGTCTTGTTCCTTTGTTGTTGATGCACTTCTGCTGCCTTTTGCTCCATATTCTTCTTCTTGCCAATCAAGTTCAAACTTTGATTGATCATGCTTCCTACTGCTACCATTTTCCTCCATTTGGACTGCTTCATCATTAGTTGCCACATTTCTTCAATTTCTTTTTCTAACACATCTTTGGGCTAGTCCATGCTCTGCCATTTAATTCTGCCTCCTTTTCTTTGCTTCAATTTGTTGCTATTGTCCACTAATTCTTCAAACTGTTGCTAGTTACTTCCACTTTGTATCTATTGGGTTACTTTTTCTTCTCCTTTCTTTCTTATAGACAATTCTCTTGTTCCAACTTTTGGTTTTCTTACTATGCTTACTGCCTCCCTTTCATCCTTACCCTCTTGCTCTGAATCATGAATTTCCAGCATTCTCTCTAGCAGTTGAGCATCTCTGTTCTATGGATTGAATAATTCAACAAAATCTTCTTCTTTCATCTTTATTTGGCTGCTCATCTGTGCCAAACTTCATTCAACATCTGCAACTAAACCTGCATTCACAAAACACTTGTTAAAATCAAAGACATAAGGCTTTTGTGCCTTTTCTTTCTTTGGAAATAATTTAGTTTACTTCTATGTTTCTTTCTCCTCTGTTAGCACATCAGTATGCTATTTTGAATTCTCAAAAGAACTCATGAGAATGTCAACTAGTCTGTCTTCGACATCATCTGCTCTAATTATGTCTTCCCGCTCTTGTTAACCATAGCGAACTCCTTCCTTTACTGTCATACTTTGAATTTCTGAACAAATATTCTAGCAATGCAATTTCTTTGTGACACTTCATAATTATCTCATCATCACTTATGTTTCCTGCATTTATAAAGAAATTATTAGTTTGGAAATCATAAGGTTCAATAGTCTCACATGTTGCTTCATATATCAATTCTTTAGACTAAACTTCATCTCCTTCTTCCACAAGAACTTGTTCCTGTGTTGTCACAATTTCAAATATCAAGGCATTATTAAGTTCTTTCTACTGCAAGAAATCACTGCTTCTCTCATTTAAGAGATATTCTCCATCCTCCTTTCCTTCAGATCTTTTATCTTCTGAAAGATACTTCTTCATACTTTTGACAGCTTGAAAAGATTTCTCATCCTCTGCAAAACACTCCTTTATTAGTGTTCTTTCTCCCTTTGCTAAGTCTTTTGCATAGACTTGTTCCTTCTTAACATCTTTTAGTAGATGTCCTTCTTTCTTACTCACTGTCTCAACAGCTTCCATGGCTATTTCCACTGTGCCTATCATCATGGTGAATTGATGATCTTTTACTATGTTTTCAGCTAGCATAGTCTCTTCTTTAAGTTTTCCTTCAGTCTCTTGTTGTTTATCTTCCCCAATAGCTATCCTTGTCTCACCATCTAAATTAACATTCTCCTGCATTTGTTTTGCATCCATAGACAAACTATCAGTCTTAAAAACATAAGACCCTACAGTCCCAGTTGATGGTTCCGCCATCATATCCCCTTCCTGTTCTAAATCCTTTATGTGATTCAGAAATTCTTCGATGGTCTCCTCTTCAATCTCCTCAAGCCCTTCACTTGGTTGCTTGGTATCTTTCCCGAACTACATATGAGACCTATCTATCTCATATTCTTCCAGAACATAACTTAGATTATGCTTGTCTTCTTCCTCTTTTATGACAATATCAACAAATTCTCTTTCTTTACATGTTTCACCTGCAAACATACACAAATTGTCAGAGTTAAAACCATGTGACCTTTTGGCCTCACTTTAAGGTTCAATATTCAAGTCTTTATCTTCACATTCTCCCATAATTTCTCCATGTTCTAGTTCATAAATGGACTCTTCCATTTCTAACTCAACTTCATTGAGTTTTTCAATCAACCACCTTACTTGTCCTTGCTGTAGCTTTCTCTGCAATTTATTCCACTTCGTTGGCTTCTTCCTCAAGACACAACCTAGTCTCTGGCTTTCCTCAAGTATTCTCCTTAATGCATCAAGTTGTTCTTTTAACTCCACAATCTCTTTGTCAATTTCCTCTTGACTCATCCTCTTGTCATTTGCCTTGGAATCCTCTTTCCTCATCTTTCTTCTATTGTGGCTTCTCTCTGAACCTATGCAATGACTATCAGTAGTCATCTTCTTCTCCTCTTTCTTCATGATCTCCTTAATCATCTGCAACAAGCCTCTGTGACAGCTAGTCCTCCTCGTTGCAATCTTACCTCACTAAGCTCTCCTCACTCAGTCTTTTGGTAAGCACAGGTCCTCTATCTGGAACCTCCTCTTGAGCAAGAACTTTTCTCATTCTAGGCTTCTGTAGTCTCTCGCTCTCTCTTGAGAACACTTCAGCTGTCCTCTCTATCCAATCTCTTGTTGGATTCTTCAGGTTCATTGCCACTTCTCCTTCATTGTATTTTCCTTACTCTTCCTTCAAGAACACATCTAGTTCTCCTCTCACAGCTTCTCTTGTTGTCACTTGTGTATTAGTGTAAAAATAGACATTATCAATTTAAAACAGAACATATTACCTCACTTTCAAGATCTCAGCATGACCTTGTTTCACCATTCTTCTACACTTTGAATGGATTGTCCTCTGTTTGGTCTCCAAGTCCTCTTTCCTTCAGAACTTGTACGAAGAAATTTTGCTATCACATTTCTTCAAGGAATCCTCTGTTCCTGTCTACTCCAAGCCTCTGCTGGAACTACTACAATTTCCCAAGAACTCCAAAAGTTCCTCTACAATCTTCTGTTGTAGCCTTATGCACATTACCTTCTTCTTTGTGCAAACTCCTTTTCATAGGAAATCTTTCCCCGCTCTAATTACAATTCTACCTTGATACCAAATGATGGTAGGGTTACCCCTGCTTTACCCACAGCATGTATATGTCTCTGCATATAGTTGTTTTTCCCAGGAATTTTAACTCTCTAAGGAGTCAAATCTTCCATCTCTAATGGTTAAGGCCCTCTTTTAGTCTCATGCAGAATGATTCATATACTTACCAAAGTCTACACATTAACCCACCTTTTCCTTTTGAAAGGAAATTAATCACCCCGCTTTAAGCCTTCTACCGAGACTTTTAAACTCCTTAAGTCTGCATATATAACCTTTTCCCTCTTACCTTCGGTTATATATGGTTAATACATAAAACTTACCCATCAATGCTATTTTCTTTATAAAACCATTTACAAAGGAAAACATACACAAACACACCTTTTTCCGCCTTGGTATGGCCTCTGCGCATTTCCCAAGGCTACCTTTATCACAATTGGGCATCACTCCCTTCGTGGGTCATACATACATATATGACTCACCACCTCTCTGACTCCAATCTACGACTATCGAAATCATCAACATCACTTTTGCATTAAAAGACTTGGGAAACACATATATCAGAATTACACAGGAACAAGAGAAATATAAAGGAAAATTGCATCAAAACACATAGGCCGGAACTCAAAAACATTACACGTGTGACTATAATTATGGTCGGGTCTTCCTCGTTCGAGCCTTTTGGCTATATCTTGTGATCTTTGCCTTCTCTGATCACTGATCTACCCGACCTTCAATTGGCCTCATCGCTTATTGGCAATGTCACAATATCACTATCGGCTATCGCTTGATCTTTGACTCTTCCACTTTAAACTCCGATCCGACATGTATTTTGGACACGATGGGTTTTAGGCCATATTCGATAGGGTTTCGAGTCTGGATATACATCTTATGTCGCAATCACTTCCTGCCTTTGAAGGATTGCAATGTGATCCCGATTTCCCCGCTCTTGTGATTTAATCCTGGTCGTTGGTCTTCTCGATCAGACGACTACTATGCATGGATACTTCACTTATCTGTTCTTCTACTTAACTTAATTTTTATGCCATTTTTAGTGGTTGCGATAGTTTCCAGGTTTCTTCAAAGGTTCTTCATCCTTGACTGTTTCCATTGCGCCACTCTGATCTAAGATTAACTCTGCATGCTCCTTTGATCGTTGTCCTCTTAGATCCTTCAAATGGATTCAATGCTCTATTACGATTTCTCCAAATTGATCCTCTCCTCGGCATATTTCTTCAAACTCTGCTTTCAACTTCCACTACTCAACTTCCTCTGAGTTGAACTCCTCAGTGAATTCTTGATTCGCTACTTCTCTCCAAAGCTTCATTCTGCTTCTTCAATTGGATTCTAAGATCCTTTTACTATTCCTCTCCATCATTCTACTCTCTCTGCTCATTCTTCAGAATTATGTCTGCAACCATGTTATAGAGCCTACGAATTCACAGTAATTCATTCATGAAATACTCATTCACACACAATGACATAGTTAGGAATAAACCTCTGTATATATATGTATAAACAAATGATTACATTCGAGACTTCTCTGTCTCGCACAGGCGTGATCTTTGATATTTGTGGCCTCATTTCTGCTCTACCCATAGGCTTACATTTATACAAGAAAGGCTCTGTTGAGCTAATTTTGGTTCCATTCCTAAATCTTCTGAACTGAGTCCTAAATCTTCTATGTCCACTTCTACTTCAATTAATTCCTAAGTACTCTCTCTTTAGTTCCTCGAATCCTCGAATCATGAACCGATTTAAGAGTTATAATTGATTTTGAACTCTTTTGTCATTACTACCCACTCATGTCCTCCTTATTCGAGAGCATTTACAAGATATCTCACACATCTAATTTAATTCCTATTTTAATCACTCAAAATCCTAATATTACATTAATTTATCACTTAGGAATCCAACTTCCTCAAAATATATGACCCCTATGTCTACTTAATTACAATGATTTTCTCTTGGGTTGAATGCTCCTACCTCAGACACCCAAAGTAGAAAATATTCATGATCTCCTGATCATGTGCCTTCTGATCTTTGTCTTCATGGATCCCTCACTTTGTTTTGTAACTTCCCAAATGTCTTGTTCCTTTGGCGTTGCTGCACTTCTGCTGTCTTTTGCTCCATCTTCTTCTTCTTATCAATCAGGTTCAAACTCTGATTGATCATGCTTCCTGTTGCTACCACTTTCCTCAATTTGGAATGCTTCATCATCAGTTGCCACATTTCTTCAATTTCTTTTTCCAACACATCTTTGGGCTGGTCCATGCTCTGCCATTTACTTCTGCCTCTTTCTCCTTGCTTCAGGTTGTTGCTACTGTCCACTAATTCTTCAAACTGCTGCTGGTTACCTCCACTTTGTAGCAGCTGGGTTACTTTTTCTTCTTCTTTTTCTCTTATAGACATTGCTCTTGTTCCAACTTTTGGTTTGCTTACTATGCTTACGGCCTCCCTTTCATCCTTACCCTCTTGCATTGAATCATGACTTTCCAGCATTCTCTCCAGTAGTTTAGCATCTCTGTTCCATGGATTGAATTCTTCCAACGAATCTTCTTCTTTTATCTTTATTTGGCTGCTCATATGTGCCAAACTTCCTTCAGAATATGCAGCTAAACATGAATTCACAAACCACTTGTTAAAATCAAAGACATAAGGCTTTTGCGTTATCTTCCTTTGGAAACAATTTATTTTGCTTCTCTATTTCTTTCTCCTCTGTCAGCACATCAGTATGTTGTTTTTAATTCTCAAAAGAACTAATGAGACTCTCAACTAGTCTCTCTTCCACATCATCGTCTCTAATTATGTCTTCCCACTCTTGTCGACCATAGTGAACTCCTTCCTTTGTAATCACACTGTCTTACTCTGAATTTCTCAGCGAATATTCTAGGAATGCAATTTCTTTGTGACACTTCATAAGTATTTCATCATCACTTATGTTTCTTGCATTTATACACAAATCATTAGTTTGGAAATCATAAGGTTCAACAGTCTCAATTGTTGCTTCACATATCAGTTCTTCAGACTGAACTTCATCTCCTTCTTCCACAAAAAATTGTTCCTGTGTTGTCACAGTTTCAAATATCAAGCCATTATGAAGTTCTTTCTGCAGCAATAAATCACTGCTTCTCTCATTTAAGATATATTCTCCATCCTCCTTTCCTTCAAAGTTTTTATCTTCTGAAAGATACTTCTTCATACTTTTGACATCTTCAAAAGATTGCTCATCCTCTCCAAAAGACTCCTTTATTAGTGTTCTTTCTCCCTTTGCTAAGACTTTGGCATAGATTTCTTCCTTCTTAACATCTTTCAATAGATGTCCTTCTTTCTTACTCACTATCTCAACAACTTCCATGGCTATTTCCATTGTGCCTATCATCATGGTGAATTTATGATCTTTTACTATGTTTTCAGCTAACATAGTGTCTTCTTCAAGTTTGCCTTCAGTCTCTTGTTGTTTATCTTCCCCAAGAGCTATCCTTGTCTCACCATCTGCATTAACATTCTCTTGCATTTGTTTTGCATCCATAGACAAACTATCAGTCTTAAAAACATAAGACCCTATGGCCCCACTTGATGGTTCAGCCATTATATCTCCTTGTTGTTCTAAATCCTTCATGTGATTCATAAATTCTTCGATGGTCTCCTCTTCAATCTCCTCAAGCCCTTCACTCGGTTGCTTGATATCTTTCCCCAACTACATATGAGACCTATCTATCTCATCTTCTTTCAGAACAAAATTTAGATTCTGCTTGTCTTCTTCCTCGTTTATGACAATATCAAAAAATTATCTTTCTTTACATGTTTCACCTGAAAACATACACAAATTGTCAGATTTAAAACAATGTTACCCTTTGGCCTCACTTAAAGGTTCAATCTTCAAGTCTTCATCTTCACTTTCTCCCATAATTTCTCCCTGTTCTAGTTCACAAATGGCCTATTCCATTTCTAACTCAACTTCCTTGAGTTTTTCCATCAACCACCTTACTTGTCTCTGTTGTAGCTTTCTCTACAATTTATGCCACTTCACTGGCTTCTTCCTCAAGACCCAACCTAGCCTCTGGCTTTCCTCAAGTATTCTCCTTAATGCATAAAGTTGTTCTTTTAACTCTGCAATCTCTTTTTTAATTTCCTCTTGACTCATCCTCTTTCCATTTGCCTTGGCATCCTCTTTCCTCATCTTTTTTCTATTGTGGCTTCTCTCTGAACCTCTGCAATGACTATCAGTAGTCATCTTCTTCTCCTCTTTCTTCATTAGCTCCTTACTCATCTACAACAAGCCGTTGCAACAGTTAGTCCTCCTCGCTGCAATCTTACCTCACTAAGCTCTCCTCACGCAGTCTTTTGGTAAGCACGGGTCCTCTATCTGGAACCTCCTCTTGATCAACACCTTTTCTCCTTCTAGGCTTCTGCAATCTCTCACTCTCTCTTGAGAACACTTCAGTTGTCCTCTTTGTCCAATCTCTTGTTGGATTCTTCAGGTTCACTGCCACATCTCCTTTAGAGTGTTTTCCTTACTCTACCTTCAAGAACACATTGGTTCTCCTCTCACAGCTTCTCTTGTTGTCACTTGTGTATTAGTGTAAAAACACACATTCTTAATTTAAAACAGAACATATTACCTCACTTTCAAGATCTCACCATGATCTTGTTTCACCATTCTTCTACACTTTGAATGGCTTGTCCTCTGTTTGGTCTCCAAGTCCTCTTTCCTTCAGAACTTGTACTAAGAAATCTTGTTCTCACTTTTCTTCAAGGAATCCTCTGTTCTTTTCTACTCCAAGCCTCTGGTAAAACTGCTACAATTTCCCAAGAACTCCAAAAGTTCCTCTACAATCTTCTGTTGTAGCCTTATGCACATTACCTTCTTCTATGTGCAAACTCCCTTTCATAGGAAATCTTTCCCCGCTCTAATTACAATTCTTCTCTGATACCAAATGATGGCAGGGCTACCCCTGCTTTACCGACAGTATGCATATGTCTATGCATATAGTTGTTTTTCCTAGGAATTTTAACTCTCTAAGGAGTCAAATCTTCGATCTCTAATGGTTAAGGCCCTCTTTTAGTCTCATGCAGAATGATTCATAGACTTACCAAAGTCTACACATTAACCCACCTTTTCCTTTTAAAAGGAAATTAATCACCCCGCTTTAAACCTTCTACCAGGACTTTTAAACTCCTTAAGTCCGCATATATAACCTTTTCCCTCTTACCTATGGTTATATATGCTTAATACATAAAACTTACCCATCAGTGCTATTTTCTTTATAAAACCATTTACAAAGGAAAACATATGCAAACACACCTTTTTCCACCTTGGTACAGCCTCTGCACATTTCCTGAGGCTACCTTTATCACAATCGGGCATCGCTCCCTTCACAAGTCATACATACATATATGCCTCATCACCTCTTTGACTCCGATCTGCGATTATCGGAATCGTTAACATCACTTTTGCATTAAAAGACTCGGGAAACACATATATCGGAATTAAACGGGAACAAGAGAAATATAAAGGGAAACTCCATCGAAACACACAGGTCGGAACTCAAAAACATTACACCCACAACTATAATTATCGTCGGGTCGGCCTCCTTCGAGCCTTTTCACTATAACTTCCGATCTCTGCCTTTTCACTATTGGTTGTCACTTGATCTTTGACTCTTCCATTTTAAACTCCGATCCGACATGTATTTCGGACCCGATGGGTTTTAGGCCATATTTGATAGGGTTTCATGTCCGTCTATACATCGCATGTTGCAATCACTTCCTTCCTTTGGAGGATTGCGATGCGATCCTGATTTCCCCACTCTTATGATTTAATCCTAGCCGTTGGTCTTCTCGATCAGACAGCTACTGTGCATGGATACTTCACTTATCCGTTCTTTTGCTTCACTTAATTTTTACACCATTTTAAGTGGTTGCGATAGTTTCTAGGTTTCTTCAAAGGTTCTTCATCCTTCATTGTTTTTGTTGTGCCACTCTGATCTGAGCTTAACTCTGCATGCTCCTTTGATCACTATCCTCTTGGATCCTTCAAATGGATTCAATGCTCCATTACGATTTCTCCGAATTGTTCCTCTCCTCGGTGTATTTCTTCAAACTCTGCTTTCTACTTCCACTACTCAACTTCCTCTGAGTTGAACTCCTTAGTGAATTCTTGATTTTCAACTTCTCTCCAAAGCTTTACTCTGCTTCTTCAATTGGATTCTAAGAATTTTACAATTCCTCTACAGATTCTATGGATTCATAGTAATTCTTCATGAATACTCTTTACAACAATGACATAGTCATGGATTATAAACCTCTCTCTACTCTCTCTCTCTCTCTCTCTCTCTCTCTCTCTCTCTCTCTCTCTATATATATATATATATATATATATATATATATATATATACACATTCGAGAATTCTTTGTCTTCCATAGGCCTGATCTTCGAGATTTGTGGCCTCCTTTCTACTCTGCCTGTAGGCTTACATTTATACTAGAAAGTCTTTCTTGAGCTAATTCTAGTTCCATTCCTAGATCTTCTGAACTGACTCCTAAATCTTTTATGTCCACTTCTACTTCAATTAATTCCTAAGTACTCTCTCCTTAGTTCCTCAAATCACTCCTCGAATCATGAACTGATTTAAGAGTTATAATTGATTTTGAACTCTTTTGTCATTACTACCCACTCATGTCCTCCTTATTCGAGACCATTTACAAGATATCTCACACATCTAATTTAATTCCTATTTTAATCACTCAAAAGCCTAATATTACATTAAAATATCACTTAGGAATCCAACTTCCTAAAAATATATGACCCCCTATGTCTACTTAATTACAATGATTTTCTCTTGGGTTGAATGCTTCTACATCAAACTCCCAAAGTAGAAAATATTCATGATCTCCTGATCATGTGTCTTCTTATCTTCATCATCCTGGATCCCACACTTTTTTTTGTAACTGCCCAAATGTCTTGTTCCTTTGCTGCTACTACACTTTTACTGTCTTTTGCTCCATCTTCTTCATATTATCAATTAGGTTCAAACTCTAATTGATCATGCTTCCTACTGCTAGCATTTTCCTCCATTTGGACTGCTTCATCATCAGTTGCCACATTTCTTCAATTTCTTTCTCCAACACATCTTTGGGCTGGTCCATGCTCTGCCATTTACTTCTGCCTCTTTCTCTTTGCTTCAGGTTGTTGTTGTTGTCCACTAATTCTTCAAACTGCTACTGGTTACTTCCACTTTGTAGTTGTTGGGTTACCTTTTATTTTTCTCTTGCCCTTATAGACATTGCTCTTGTTCCAACTTTTGTTTTTCTTACTATGCTTACTGCCTCCCTTTCATCCTTACCATCTTGCACTGAATCATGACTTTCTTGCATTCTCTCCACCAGTTGAGCATCTATTTTCCATGGATTGAATTCTTCCAAAGAATCTTCTTCTTTCATCTTTATTTGGCTCCTCATTTATGCCAAACTTCCTTCAGCATATTCAAGTAAGCCTACATTCACAAAACACTAGTTAAAATCAAAGACACAAGGCTTTTGTTCCTTATCTTCCTCTAGAAACAATTTAGTTTGCTGCTCTGTTTCTCTCCCCTCTGTCAACACATCAGTATATTGTTTTGAATTCTCAAAAGAACTCACGGGACTGTCAACTAGTCTCTCTTCCACATCATCTGCTCTAATTATGTCTTCCCACTCTCGTCCACCATAGTGAACTCCTTCCTTTGTAATCACACTGTCATACTATGAATTTCTCAACAAATATTCCAGCAATGCAATTTCTTTGTGACACTTCATAAGTATTTCATCATCACTTATGTTTCCTGCATTTATATACAAACTATTAGTTTGGAAATAATAAGGTTCAATAGTCTCAATTGTTGCTTCACATATCAGTTCTTTAGACTGAACTTCATCTCCTTCTTCCACAACAAGTTGTTCCTGTGTGTTACACAGAAATTTGTCACCATTTGTCACCGTCCCTGTTACCCCTTTCCCGCACTTTGGAGGATTTATTCCGGGACCTATGAGAAGTGACATAACTTGAAAACACTTGCATTATGTTCCCCTAAGTATGGACTTCATATGCCTTGAAGACATCTCCTACAGAATATCCTTAAAAAGTCCCCTTTTTCCATTAGCGCGGATCCACAGTGTATCACCCGCGCCAATGGGGGAAATTCTCCAAAGAGGGCGCGCCAGTTGGCGCTCTGTCTCAGAGTCTTACTCACGCCAACCAAGTTTGGGAAAGCTTTTTAACAAACGCATGCCCGAAGTTTTTTCCTTTCGACTCATGAAGCTTTTCAAGGATAATGCCAATCTCATGGATGACAAGATTCATCGTATCTCTATCCATAATAGCTTTTCGAGGATAATGCCAATCCCATGGATGACTGGATTCATTGTATCTCTTCCTCCTCCTCCATCTATAAAAGCTTGTTCTGTTGCATTTGACAAGCTAGTTCGAGCATAGGGAGAATTATACTGTCAGAAGTCTGAGAGATTGCTGTAAGAGTCTTCTTTGCATTCATAATCAAAGAGAGAGAGGCTTGTTCCCAATCCTGACAAGCTTTGCAAGACATATGTAGCTGATCATCCAGCCAAAGGAGGATTTGACGTCAGAACTATGGTTGTATTCTCATTTGTTGATTATCAATTATAGATGACTATCATTATGGTTCCACTCTTGTTGTTCATTGTAATAATGTTTGAGTTATATCTTTTCTGACCGATATATAATTACATCTACTGGATTTTATGCTTGTATTTGTGTCGTTCTTTGCATGTGCAGGTGTCCATTCATGGAGATCGTGAGGATCGTGACCGACCGGAGCAAAGGAACGGGAGTGTCAACTCTTCTACAACACTAGCGTTGGAATCCAAGTAGGCTCTCATCATCCACCTTTAATTTTCAATTAGGAACTTGCGCGATAGCATTGTTTGATTGTTGCTAGACCTGATATGGGCTAGTAGGAATCACCTCTATCCGCAGAGGGGATTTACCTCTCCAACAATTTGGCGACTCTGTTGGGGAAGCTATTTGTTGTTTGATTCGTAAACTTTGGACGGAGCCTAAAGTACGACCAGGTAGCCTTCGAAATGCTATTGCTTTGCATTAGTGAAGTAGATCAACGCCACTTCAGTCAATCTCTGGTTTGGTTTACGAACTAAAAAACTTGGAGTTTTTCTTGTCTCTTTGGTTTTCTCTTATTTTGATTGCTTAGATAGCTTTCTGGGTTGGATTCTTTGGTGTCTCTCGTTGCCTGGTCTGGCTGGATACTGCTGGCCTAGTCTTGGATTGCTTGTTTTTTATTTTAGCATAGAAAACTTGATTGGCGCTCTTTTTTGCATGACAGTCATGCCAATTCGCGCCACTTGTCAATGTATAGCCCGCGCCAATCCCCAATTCGCGCTACTTTTAGCCTGAAAGTCGCGCCAGCTCAGGGAAACTTTTAGAGTTTGCTTGTTTTGAGCCTTCCAAGCTTGGTTTTTGTGTGTGGATACTATTTTTCAATCACTTGAATGTGTTAGAGTCTTGTTTGATTGGTTTTTGGCCTTTACCCTTTGGATGTTTGCTTTTTTCCACCGATTTCACATTTTCAGCCTTAGGGCATGTAGTGGCTTTGTGCATCGAGCCTTCCTTAGGAGTTTTGGCCTTCTGTTGGTCTAGTATTCTTTTTGGTTACTCTCTTGCGCTTGTTCAGTGATTGTTAAAGCTTTTTATTGTGTTATTCGAGTGATTCTCTTCTTTTCACTTGGATTCCGCTTGGCTTCGTTTTGGGCTTAGATTACATTGCCCATTGAGGTCTTTGAGATCTTCTCTTGGCTTTGAGGGACTGCCTTGGTGTTTCAGGGACTTGATTGTGTTTTCATTGAGTGAAATTTGTCTCTTTTACTCTGTTATTATCTCTCAAAATTTGTTTGCCATTGAAAAGAAAATGGACAATCTCTTTTGCTTTGTATTAGTTAATGGAAATTAGAGCTTTTCATTGTTATTAGCGATTAGTGAATTTAAAGGAAATTTTCGTTAATTGCCATTAGCTACATTAGAGTTATTGTTGATTGTTTTACAGTCATTTTTGTTTGTGTGAAAGCTCTCAACCCTCTCGTAGTTAGCATTCATCGAACGAAATGATATATTTTGGCATATAGTTTGCATTTAGGAAATTGTGAGAGATTACATACGGTAGGACCTGGAAATTGAAACCTAATCAAAGATCAATCGTAAAATGAATTGAATGAATCTAAAAACACATTGGAACTAAACGCATACATCTAGAGGTCTAGGCTAGAGACGTGTTCCGGCGTCGTTAAACCTAGTCACTGTTGTTTCACATTAACGTTGGGCGATTCCTCCTTTCATGACTCAATAGTGTTCTAGCACGGATTTGTGCTCCCACGTACCGTCGAGTATATGGGGAGACCCCACTAGGTTATCATCCTTTATCCACAGGAAGCCGTTTCTGCCGCCTTACAAGCCGTAACGCACTGAACACAGCATTCGGGAAGATTGACTGTCATACAGAAAGTCCTTGGTTTTCATATGATTGCCAAGGTGTATATGCAGTTTTACGGATTTGTTTGGTAAACCCTTTGCCTAGTTCTCCAAAGTAGTCACTTTTGATCCTTTTTGGACTCCCTAAAAGAAAAGGCTCATCTGAGCATTTTGTCACTTCTGGCTCATTAAAGATTCGAAGGAGACTAGAGTCATCTTTTTGTCCTTTTCTCGACTCTTAAAAAATGAAAAGGTCAAGTTCAGTTCCTTTGTCTTAAAATTTATTCGGCCGCGATTCACATTTACCCGGCTAGATCTTGTTTGCATTAGCTTGAGTAGGGTTCTTTCTCGTTTTCAATGGCAACCTTCCCCGAGTATACCGGCCAAGGTGTTCCCCCGGATGGAAACCCTAATACATTTCCTTCTTTTGGAAATGTCGGTGTTCCGTATATGGCAACTTTATCTTTGCCTGGGTTAACCATCGGTTTGCCCGTATGGTTGTTTTCAACCTCGGTGGTCCCGAGTGTGATGACTCTTGTTCCACCGTCTCCTCCACCCGAACAACATCATGTTGATTCCAAGGTGGACCTCTCCCCTTCTTCACCTGTTTCTGCGTCCTCATCTTCCACTTCGCTTGGCGAAAGTCTCGATTCGAGTAACTAGGTGGCTAAGAAGAAGAAGAAGATGATGAAGAAGAAGAAGTCTCCTAAGGGAGAGGCTAAAAGTGTCGCTACTCCTCCGAGTCCACCTCAACTCGGGCCACCTTTTGCTCCTCCACGGAAGGTCAAGTTTCCTTGTAGATTGTGCAAAGATGACCACCTTCTCCGCGATTGTCCTAGCATTCCCAAGGTCTTAGAAGTATGGTCTCGCGATCCGGTCTGCCCCTCATCATCCTCTGAAGCTCACGGCGATGTTACCTTATCAGCTGGAAATGGTAAGGGAAAAGGGAAGATTCGAATCCCCTGTAGACTTTGTGAAGGCAATCATCCCCTTCACCTTTGTCCGCTCATGGATAAAGCCTCTGTTGTCTTGGAAAGTCTCGCAGTTCCCTCACCCCAACTTCTCGTTGGATATCAACGTCTCTACGGCTACGGATCGTCCCACTGCTGACAAAGAGATCGACCAAGATCCCTCTCTTGTCCAACCTCCTCTTCCTGAACCTGGCTCTGCCAAGCCTGTTCCAGACCAACCATTGGTCGGAAAGAGTGTCGACTCGAGTTCACCACCCGATCACTCTGTTTCGGAAGAGCATAATTCCCATGTTCTTCTTGTCTCCTCAGATTCTCCTGAGTCCGGAAATGACTCTCCTATCCCAGCTGCTCCCGAGAGTCCTGCTTCGATCCCTTTAGAGCAAGGGGGCAATCATATGATTCCCCCACCAAGTAGTTCATTCGTTTCCTTCGACTGGAGTCGTTTGACTACCCCCGCCTCCCATCCCATGTGCCTTTCTGGGTCACGGTACACGCCTATGATAAGGCAATACCTGGCACTGTTTTGGATGAGGGTGCATCTATCAGTCTTATGCCTGCCACTACTTGGCAAACTTTGGGTTCCCCACAGCTTGTGCCAGTCATTCTGAATCTGATGGCTTTTGACAGAGGAACTAGTCAACCATTAGGGATCCTTCCAAAGTTCCCTATTACTTTGGGAGGCAAGATCGTCTATATAGACGTATCAGTTACCTAAGGTGCTTTAGATTTCAGTCTTCTCCTTGGCCGTGACTATGTTTATGCCATGGGGGCCCTGGTCTCTTCACTTTTCCGTGTGGTTTGCTTTCCACACGATGGAAGAATAGTGACTATAGATCAATTATCGTTCGTTCGTCCACGGGTCCCTCCTGTGCAGTCGTCATCCCCTCCTGGTTTTCATCCACCAGTTGCATCTGCCCCACCACAGATCAACTACGTGGCCACTTATCCCGTGCCTGGATCCAGTGATGCCGCCATCGTGCATAGTGTCCTGGGGGCATTGGGTCCTGACTTCCGAGATATTACCCTTCCACCCGGAGTGGCACTCTTGGAAGCCCCGACTTCCTGTTCATTCTAATGAAGTTCGAGCGGAGCATAGTTCGTTTTCCTATGTCAAGCTCCTTAAAAAATGAAACTAGGTTGGACCGAGCATAGTTCCTGATCTTGTGTCAAGCTCATTAAAAAATGAAATAAGGGTTATGAGGATAGTTCTTTTCCTAGGTCAACCTCATTAAAAAATGAAACATCTCCTCCTTTCCAAATCGAGTCTTTGATTAAGATCTCGTAAAATACAAGTTGAGTCTTTCATAGATCTCGAGAGTGAACCTTCATTCCATCCACTTTGTTTAATGCAATGAAGCTTGGGGGCCATGTACCTCGATTTGCGTTATTATGCTGGGGGCATGCGAACTGATAACAAGCATAGTTTTTCATTTCAAGCTTGTGTAAACATGAAACCGAATCTAAGCAGAGTTCTCCATGGTTCAAGCTTGTGTAAAAATGAACCCATACCCGATTTACATCTTGTGATTGCCGTTTATCTGCTAAATTCTGTTAGATGAGCCTTGGTTGCTTCATTCCATCACCACCATCTCTTTTGCTGATCATATGCTCTCACTTGGTTGTTTATCCTTTCTTGAGGAACCGCAGCGATGAGTGGTTTTATTAGCCAGCCTCTTGACCATTATATGTTTTGAGCAATTCCACCATTTCCGGAACCAGTTGCTACCCTTTATACCACTCGTTCCTCTAGGACGAGTCTCCTTTAAGCTCTTTTCAGACTCGTAAAAGATGAAAAGATTGCTGAGTACTTTTCCCTTTTTGACTCGTTAAAGAGAATAAAAATGGAGGTCTGCTTTCAGCTCTTTTCCGACCGTTTAAAGACGAAAAGATTGCCGAGTTATTCCTCTTGACTCGCAAAACGTAAATAGGGTGGTCATCTTTAAACTCTTTTATGACCGTGTAAAAATGAAAAGATTGTCGGGTCCTTGTCGTTTCATGCTCGTTAATGGTTATGAAACGACGTGATTTCAGTCGCTTTTCTACTTTTTCAAGTCGAAGTCACTACTCATGAAAAGTACTCCTCGATCGTAATGGTCGGGCGGTTCTTTCGAGCATTATTTTATACTTTTTCAGGCTCGAGAGACACAACTTTACGAAAAAGGATACCCTTGGAGTTTTCTTTTCTACTGCCTTTTCAAACTCTCTAAACATGAAAAGACGTCGAGTTCTTCCTCTGTCAGACTCGTTAAAACTTGATGACATTGGAATCTGTCAAGATGACGTTACAAGCATATGCTATCCCCGTCAAGCTTGTTAATAAAAATAATTGGGGTACTCTCCAGAAATGGTGGGGAAAGATGGAACCATAATTATTGTCGTGTCGGCAGTATGTCGCTCTTGAACATGGCACTTGTCCGCTTTCGTGTCTGGGTGGGGACATATCATCTCGTTTTTCACTTACCTCCGTGGATTTGGGTGATCCTGTTTGACCTCTCATCTGCTCATTGCCTCGTCACCATGACCTTTGATCCATTGATGTCAAATACTGCCAAGTCCACTGTCATGCCGCCGATATGTTCAAGAGAAGTTGACCTCTACAGAATAACAACCTCCCTCTGATAGCTCACATAATTCTGATTCACAACAACATTCTTCCTCTGTCTCGTGTCGATGATGTGGGAAACACTATGGCCCACCTTTGATCAAGGTCACTTCCTGTCGACTTCAGCTCATTATCCAAGAAGCTGATCTAGAGACTCCCTTCCAGTGCGTTGGAGCCTGCATGCCTCAATGGCAGGTTCTTCGTGTTCAATGTGAGGTTTTCATCATTGGCCTCCGATTGAATGATTCTACGGGTGTTCGACGCTAGCTCACTGATTCGCACACCATAGATTGTACCTATAGTACCTTGAGGGCCATTGTCATTATTGGTGGTACCTCTCGCGTCTGTTAAGAGTTTTCATTATTGACTGGTAATCAGACGATGTTCATGCATGTTCGACTTCAACTCATGTATTTGCATGCTTGAACTTGTACTTTTATTCGGGTCGAGATGGAGCGCAAGACCCTGGATTTTGTCTGTTAGAATCCAGGCTGCTATTTTGTGGATTATTGTTACATGACTCATTCACTGGATGGCTACGACCATGCTGAGTCTATTCATCGATCCTCACCGGATGGCTGCGCCCATACCATGGATCTATATTATTATGTACTCTGTTATGGATGGCTGTGCCCATACCACATATAGCATGTACTGGAGCTATCAGCTGTATCTCTCTATGCAGATTCTCTAGTGGCAGCTGCATGTGTTTTTGTAAAGCATTTCACCCCTCTCTCTCTCTCTCGGGCCTCATGCTTTAGGGGGCATCTGTTACACAGTAATTTGTCACCATTTGTCACCGTCCCTGTTACCCCTTTCCCGCACTTTGGAGGACTTATTCTGGGACCTGTGAGAAGTGACATAACTTGAAAACACTTGCATTATGTTCCCCTAAGTATGGACTTTATATGCCTTGAAGACATCTCCTGCAGAATATCCTTAAAAATTCCCCTTTTCCCATTAGCGCAGATCCACAGTGTATCACCCGCGCCAATAGGGGAAATTCTCCAAAGAGGGCGCGCCAGTTGGCGCTCTGTCTCAGAGTCTTACTCGCGCCAACCAAGTTTGGGAAAGCTTTTTAACAAATGCACGCCCAAAAGTTTTTTCCTTTCGACTCATGAAGCTTTTCAAAGATAATGCCAATCTCATGGATGTCGAGATTCATCGTATCTATATCCATAATAGCTTTTCGAGGATAATGCCAATCCCATGGATGACTGGATTCATTGTATCTCTTCCTCCTCCTCCATCTATAAAAGCTTGTTCTGTTGCATCTGACAAGCTAGTTCGAGCATAGGGAGAATTATACTGTCAGAAGTTTGAGAGATTGTTGTAAGAGTCTTCTTTGCATTCATAATCAAAGAGAGAGAGGCTTGTTCCCAATCCCGGCAAGCTTTGCAAGACATATGTAGCTGATTATCCAGCCAAAGGAGGATTTGACGTCAGAACTATGGTTGTATTCTCCTTTGTTGATTATCAATTATAGATGACTATCGTTATGGTTCCACTCTTGTTGTTCATTGTAATGATGTTTGAGTTATATCTTTTCTGACCGATATATAATTGCATCTATTCGATTTTATGCTTGTATTTGTGTCGTTCTTTCCATGTGCAGGTGTCCATTCACGGAGATCGTGAGGATCGTGACCAGCCGGAGCAAAGGAACGGGAGTGTTGACTCTTCTACAACACTAGCGTTGGAATCCGAGTAGGCTCTCATCATCCACCTTTAATTTTCAATTAGGAACTTGCGTGATAGCGTTGTTTGATTGTTGCTAGACCCGATCTGGGCTAGTAGGGATTGTTTCTCTCCGCAGAGGGGATTTACCTTGCCAACACTGTGTTTTCACAGTTTCAAATATCAAGGCATTATTAAGTTCTTTCTACTGCAATAAATCACTACTTCTCTCATTTAAGAGATATTCTCCATCCTACTTTCCTTTAGAGTTTTTATCTTCTGAAAGATACTTCTTCATACTTTTGACAACTTCAAAAGATTGCTCATCCTCTGCAAAACACTCCTTTATTAGTGTTATTTCTCCCTTTGCTAAGTCTTTTGCATAGACTTCTTCCTTGTTAACATCTTTTAGTAGATGTCCTTCTTTCTTACTCACTATCTCAATAGATTCCATGGCTATTTCCACTGTGCCTATCATCATGGTGAATTGATGATCTTATACTATGTTTTCAGCTAACATAGTCTCTTCTTCAAGTTTTCCTTTAGTCTCTTGTTGTTTATCTTCCCCAAGAGCTATCCTTGTCTCACCATATACATTAACATTCTCCTGCATTTGTTTTACATCCATAGACAAATTATGAGTCTTAAAAACATAAGACCATATGGTCCCACTTGATGGTTCAGCCATCATATCTCCTTGCTGTTCTAAATCCTTCTTGTCACTCAGAAGTTCTTCGATGGTCTCCTCTTCAATCTCCTCAAGCCCTTCGCTTCATTGCTTGATATCTTTCCCCAACTACATATGAGACCCATCTATCTCATCTTCTTCTAGAACATAATTTAGATTCTACTTGTCTTATTCCTCTTTTATGACAATATCAGCAAATTGTCTTTCTTTGCATGTTTCACCCTTAAACATACACAAATTGTCATATTAAAAACCATGTTACCCTTTGGCCTCACTTGAAGGTTCAATGTTTAAGTCTTCATCTTCACTTTCTCCCAGAATTTGTCCCTGTTCTAGCTCACAAATGGACTCTTCCATTTCTAACTCAACTTCCTTGAGTTTTTCCATCAACCACCTTACTTTCTCCGTTGTCGCTTTCTCTGCAATTTACGCCACTTCACTGGCTTCTTCCTCAAGACCCAACCTTGTCTCTGGCTTTCCTCAAGTATTCTCCTTAATGCATCGAGTTGTTCTTTTAACTTTGCAATCTCTTTGTCAATTTCCTCTTGACTCATCCTCTTGTCGTTTGCCTTGGCATTCTCTTTCCTCATCTTTCTTCTGTTGTGGCTTCTCTCTGAACCTCTGTAATGACTATCAATAGTCATCTTCTTCTCCTCTTTCTTCATGAGCTCCTTACTCACCTGAAACAAGCCTCTTCAACAGCTAGTCCTCCTCGCTGCAATCTTACCTCACTAAGCTCTCCTCACGCAGTCTTTTGGTAAGTACGGGTCGTCTATCTGGAACCTCCTCTTGAGCAACACCTTTGCTTCTTCTAGGCTTCTGCAATCTCTCACTCTCTCTTCAGAACACTTTAGTTGTCCTCTCTGTCGAATCTCTTGTTGGATTATTCAGGTTCATTGCCACTTCTCATTCAGAGTGTTTTCCTTACTCTACCTTCAAGAACACATCTGGTTCTCCTCTCACAACTTCTCTTGCTGTCACTTGTGTATTAGTGTAAAAACACACATTCTGAATTTAAAACAAAAAATATTACCTCACTTTCAAGATCTCACCATGATCTTGTTTCACCATTCTTCTGCACTTCGAATGGATTATCCTCTATTTCGTCTCCAAGTCCTCTTTCCTTCAGAATTGTACTAAGAAATCTTGCTCTCACTTTTCTTCAAGGAATCCTCTGTTCCTGTCTACTCCAAGCCTCTGCTGGAACTGCTACAATTTCCCAAGAACTACAAAAGTTCCTGTACAATATTTTGTTGTAGCATTATGCACATTACCTTCTTCTGTGTGCAAACTCCTTTTCATAGGAAATTTTTCCCCACTCTAATTACGATTCTACTCTGATACCAAATGATGGCAAGGTTACCCCTGCTTTACCCACAATATGCATATTTCTATGCATATAGTTGTTTGTCCCAGGAATTTTAACTCTCTAAGGAGTCAAATCTTCCACCTCTAATTGTTAAGGCCCTCGTTTAGTCTCATGCGGAATGAGTCATAGACTTACCAAAGTCTACACATTAACCCACCTTTTCGTTTTGAAAGGAAATTAATCACCCCACTTTAAACCTTCTACCGGGACTTTTAAACTCCTTAAGTCTGCATATATAACATTTTCCCTTTTACCTTGGGTTATATATGGTTAATACATAAAACTTACCCATCAGCGCTATTTTCTTGATAACACCATTTACAAAGGAAAACATACAAAAACACATTTTTTTCCACCTCGGTACGACCTCTGCACATTTCCTGAGGCTATCTTTATCGCAATCGGGCATCACTCCCTTCGTGGGTCATACATACATATATGCCTCACCACCTCTCCGACTCCAATCTACGACTATCAGAATCGTTAACATCAATTTTGCATTAAAATATTCGGGCAACACATATATCGGAATTACATGGGAACAAGAGAAATAAAAAGGAAAACTCTGCCGGAACACATAGGATGGAACTCAAAAACATTACACCCACAACTATAATTATCATCGGGTCCACCTCCTTTGAGCCTTTCCGCTATAACTTCTGATCTTTGCCTTCTCCGATCGCCGATCTATCTGATCTTCAATCAGCCTCATCGCTTATCGGCAATGTCACAATATAGCTATCAGCTATCGCTTGATCTTTGACTCTTCCACTTTAAACTTTGATCCGACATGTATTTCAGACCCGATGGGTTTTAGGTCATATTCGATAGGGTTTCGGGTCCAGTTATACATCGCATGTCGCAATCACTTCCTTCCTTTGAAGGATTGTGATGTGATCCCGATTTCCCCACTCTTGTGATTTAATCTTGGTTGTTGGTCTTCCCAATCAAATGGCTACTATGCATGGATAATTCACTTATCCATTCTTCAGCTTAACTTAATTTTTATGCCATTTTCAGTGGTTGCGATAGTTTCCGGGTTTCTTCAAAGCTTCTTCATCCTTCACTATTTCCGCTACGCCACTCTAATATGAGCTTAACTTCGCATGCTCCTTTAATCACTGTCCTCTTGGATCCTTCGAATGGATTCAATGCTCCATTGAATTCTGCTTCTTCAATTGGATTCTAAGATCCATTTATGATTCCTCTGCATCATTCCACTCTCTCTGCGCATTCTTCAGAATTTTGTCTGCAACCCTATTACAGAGCCTATGAATTCACAATAATTCATTCATGAAATACTCGTTCACACACAATGACACAGTCAGGAATAAACCTCTCTCTCTCTATATATATATATATTTATAAACAAATGATTACATTCGAGACTTCTCTGTCTTGCACAGGCCTGATCTTCGATATCTATGGCCTCCTTTCTACTCTGCCCGTAGGCTTACATTTATACCAGAAAGGCTCTATTGAGCTAATTCTAGTTCCATTCCTAAATCTTCTAAACTGACTCCTAAATCTTCTATGTCCACTTCTACTTCAATTAATTCCTAAGTACTCTCTCTTTAGTTCCTCGAATCATGAACTAATTTAAGAGTTATAATTGATTTTGAACTCTTTTGCAATTACTACCCACTCATGTCCTCCCTATTCGAGACCATTTACAAGATATCTCACACATCTAATTTAATTCCTATTTTAATCACTCAAAATCCTAATATTACATTAATTTATCACTTAGGAATCCAACTTCCTAAAAATATATGACCCACTATGACTACTTAATTACAATGATTTTCGCTTTGGTTGAATGCTCCTGCATCAGAAAGGGATGAGAGGATAGAGGGTTGAATGATACATAGCCTATCCAAAAACGAGCTCATAGGATGAGATAAGAGTTGGGCATCCTTCTAGAATGCTCTAGAATCAAGGAATATTCTCAAAATCCTATGCCAATTTCACTCATTCTCTCCTAGCATAGCTATAAGTGTGCCTAAGTGCACTCCAGTGTAGGTCTGAATGGGCCTACCTGCAATGCAGCACAGTTGCCCCTGACCAATGTTGCGCTGGTGTCCCAAGGAGGCATTCTAGTAGGGTTTCAAGCTAGGAAACTTTCATGGATGAAAGAATTCAATTTGATGACTTGTCTAGGACATGCAACAACTGAATTAGGGTTTGATGAGCCCTAATTGTATTGATCTGATCATCGGGAGTGATGTGCCCAAATAGACCTATAACAAAGTGAAAATCAAACATTTTGTGTAATGTAATGGACATAGCGTCCCAATTGAAAGACAAGGGGTTATCAATAATAATCCCATTATGTATGACAAAGAGCCTCTTATTGATATATAATAAAATACATTTTAATTTATTATATTGTATTATCCAATCTTGCAGTGAAATGCTACACCATTGATTAAATATATGGATGATTAAATATTATAATGAAGAGATGAGAAATTTGATAATAATCTAAACATCATATACAATTGCACTAATTAAGTTTTAATTTATATGAATATTGTTATAAGATAGATGTCAGTTTTTTGATCAACTATAGATTTAAAAAATTACAACAATTGCAATGTCACATGTCGATGTTTCCAAAAAAGAGAAAATCTCATTAAAAGACCGGCGCGTCTATAACATAAAAACGCACCGGTACATTATGTTATATAAAATCATCATGATGGCATATCTTTTCATGCCCGGTTCCTTTCTAAAAAATGACGACACCAACGTGTTTACCTCTTCAAGCACTGACCTTGTTTGAGATTAACACCCTAGTGCATTGTAATTATTAACGCACTAGTGCTTTCATATAACTAACTCCTTGGTACTACAAAATATTATTTCTAGCTCAGTGCATTATGAAAACTAACAACATGATTCCTTTTCTATAACTTACACACCAGGTCGTTTGTACAAATGATACACATCTGCGTTAGAAGTTAAGAAAAAATACTCGCGCAATAATTACTGTTTGAGTGCCTTAGTGTCGTTCCTTACAAGAATGCCGCATGGGTTTTTTATCTCTTAGCACCGGTGTAGTATATATTACACACCAATATTCTTTTCATTCAACTCCTCAGTGATTTTAGTTATCTATGGCCCCTAATGCTTTTATATATGTAACGAATTGATGCTACTTCTTCTGTTAAGCACATTGCAAAAAAAATATCCACTAGAACCTATGATCGCCTAGAATTTTTCAGCTGTGATGAAGTTCCATTAAAACCTCCGCTAAAACATCCAATATCCCAAACAGATGTTTTAGTGGATGTTTTTTTGACAATTTTTACCAATTTTTATAACACTAAAAACCTTCGTTGTAACCTCCACTAGAAGGTTTTTTCCTTATAGTGAATCATCAAATTCATCCTTTTGCTTTTCTTTGTCCAATGCTTTATATGAGTGAATTATGCATGTATTTCTGAATCAAGTAGTAAGCTCCTTGCATTAAGTGATGGAGGTTGTGACTTCAAATATGGAACAACAGACTTTAATTCTGCAATTTCCTACTCTCACCGCCTTTATGTCCACATTCATTGTACTATTGTCCACATACTCTTATGTTGCTCTTGTTTCTCTCACTAACACAAGGGTCACTACCACAATTTCTCTTATATATGAAGCTTACTGTCAATGCTACATATGAGGTTTCTGGATACTATAGGTTAGTTGCTAGAATGTTATACAATGGTATCTGAAGAAACCTTTATTGCTTCATACTGATTGTTTAATTAAAGATGGAATGGTCAACTCAAGATGCAACCCTTGCACTGATGAAGAATTCTTAATTTCAACCATAGCAATAATGATAAACTTTTTGCAAGTCTGATGATAAGGCTCAGAGCTCATATATTCTGCCAACAAGGAATAAGATAGTGCTTTAAATCCCAATTTTATACATGAGTCCCCTAAAGATAAGTTATTTCAAAAATTGAATAGTCAAGATACATGATGAAAGACCTTCAAACCCTTCTTGTATTCAAATCATTTGCACCCATTGTTCAAGTCAAACCCTTCATACATAAGTTACTTAATATAGTTACTTCATCATGCATGAAATAACCTATTGTTCAGAAATGCGTATCCATGATTTCAGTCTAAACAAGAGTTCTTCACATGATTGAATATAAATGTCACTTGTCAATATCATTATTTTATTTTAGGTTGTTATTATTATGACTATTTTTGTAGTGAGTGAGAGTTGTACTTCTAGTTCTTCAAACATCACTCGTTCTAACCTCATAACAAGTATTGGGCCTCAATTCAATCACTCAATTCAAGAGATGGAAAACCTATGCTACAGACCTTATCAGGATTATGTCCCAGTCATGAGGGCTTTGTCCATGAACCAATATTTATGCCACTATTCCTTTTAAATTTAAAAGTTGAACATAATTACAAAAGCCTTGTGACTACAGTCACAAGTCCTCCAGCCATAAAGGGGAATCAATTTACTGATTAGGGATCCAAACCCTAGGATTAGAGTTTCATCCTACAACTAGGGTTTTATGGTCAAACGACTATGGTTAAGCTGAATCATTGTGTGAACCCATCACATCAATGGTCATCAATGACGATATCTTTATTCTACTTGTACCTATTGCATCTGCTCTTCTTTTGACACCAATGATAACATGCTCAACAAAATCCATATGTGAGAAGTTGAGGGCAAGAAATAGAATAAGTTTGGATAGCGAATGTCGTAGGATGTCATTAAGACTAATAAAAAATGAGAGCCCCACATGAGCATGTGAACAACCTAACCTCAATATGGCCCTACTTGGAGGAGGGAGAATTCAAATGCACCATCATAAATATGCAAACTGGGTGTACTAACATCTAGATGCCACTATTTAACATGGTTATGAGGAGGTGTAACTACATTATTTATCAGGGTTATGAGGAGGTGCAACTATATTAACCTCATCCATTGTCCTAGGGCATTTTTGCTCACTCCATATTCTGAGTTACTTAAAGCAGCTACTTGATTTTTGAAGGTTACACTAAGTTAGTAAATTTTATCTCCATTGTTTCGTAAAGTCTAAAAAATAATAATGGCTATTAAAATAAATAATAATTTAAAAAAAATTGTATTTCAATATTTCAGTAAAACTTGGGTTTTGGAAAAATTTTGTTTTTTATAACAAATTTAAATTAAAAAACTTAAAAGATATATATAAGTCAAAATTGTTAAGTTCTGATTTCATTTGGGGAGAGCTCCCACAGTTGTGATAACCACATCCTTTTTAAAACTTTTTAAATTGATAATATTCTATGTTGGAATTGCATTAAGAAAATACAAAACAAGTAGAACATATATTTTTCACCACCGAAAACAATCTTAATAACCACATCTTATAGAAAACTTTTTAAAATGATAATGATGATTAATGTCCACTAAGACCAATGTAGTCTATGTGACCTTAAGAATATAAGAAATTAATTGAGACTATTTAAAATTTTATTTCTATGATCAAAAAGAAGGGAAAGAAGATTGGAAGTGTGGAAAATGTTTTGGAAATGAGAGTGGATGTGAGTAAGAGTCTTACAATCTTAGAGAAAATATTCTATTGTCCAAATTATCTTATATGAAAAAGGATAAAACAGGTGGAACATTTAATTTTCACGCACTCGAGCATTTACTGAGCCTTGAGAAATGGAAGATTCTCAAGAGTATATCATATTAGAAATTTTTTTAAAGGTGTTGTGTAATTATTATGAAGTTTTTTCTTTGGAATTTGGTGAAAAGATTTTTTATCAAATCTTGATATTTGTTGTTTAAAATTGGTTTTTTGAGTGGGCCTAATGGTTAAGAGCATGTGTTTCATGGTAAGAGGTCATACTTTCAAAACCACAAGGGGTAGAGTATGTATGTTTTAGTAGACTTAGCAGTCAAATAGTTGCGTGGAGGTGAGTGTGGAGGTGAGTCCATTGTCCCACAAACAAGGGGGTCTCATACACCAATTTGGTGTGTTTCTTGGCCGTGACTTAAAAATTGCTGCATAATAATAATAATATGGATTCAACACCTTGAAAAAAAAACTTGAAGTCCCTTGTCCCACAAACAAGGAGGTCCCATACACCAAGGGGTTCTCATACACCAATTTGTTGTGTTGCTTGATCTTAAAATTGGATAATAATAATCATAATATGGATTCAACACCTTAAAAAAACCATGGTACACTCTATTATGGAGAGTTTACAATTCAAATTTCTAAATCCAACAAATTTCTAAAACAAATTAAACCAAAAAGTATACCCAAACGCGGTATAGACTAAGACGTTTTTAAATATAATACGGAGGATAATGGGACCTTTGGCCGTTTCTCCATGCAGCTCCTTTGTGTGGAAAACGTCAAATTCTTTTGCTCTTGAAGCGTTTGCTATGGTCACGGAGTTGACAGCATGACGATCAGATTGCCTTCGCTTCGTTTCGCTGTGTTTTTATCATTCGTTACTCGAGAGGCGATAGGACAGTAGATCTCTGAAAAAGTAAGAATGAATATGAACGAATCCAATTCCTTTTCTTCTGTGGCAGAGTCATCCTATCAAAATTAATTTGCCTATCCTTCCACTCATTTCAAACCCTACTCTATTTCAACTCACGCTAGAAAATCCAGACGCCATGCCCGAGGAAGAAATGTTACAGGTGTCTGTGGATGATACAAGCGCAGGGCACTCAAATTGACCCCACAACTTTGAAAAATCGACCCACGTCTTCAAAGAAAGCCAGTCAGATTGAAACTACCTTCACTTCCAGGTATAGTGAAATTCTGAAGATTGAAGTTCTGCTAAATGACTAAAAACGCCGAATTTGGTGATTGATATATTCGGTGATTTTGAACTCCACAATGTTTAATTTATAATAGTTTGCAATAGCTGGGTCAATCCATAAACCGCTAAAACTCAAGGGCGCAGTTTTCAATTATTGAAATTGCAAAAGGTTACCCAGTAGAATCGAACCGGTTTCGATTTTTGACCAATCAAATGAATAAAATTTCACAGGAAGGAAAAAATAATTGCGAGGAATGGGATGTTTTGACAACAGTTTGGCCCAGGCCACACGCATTTCTCCCTGCAGAAGGTTTCTGCATGCAAAATTCTGATGCTAGCGATTTTGTTATTCAGCAGAGAGTTGACATGAGTACCTTCGGATGGCGAGTGTGTTGGGGTCGGGGACCGATACGACAGGGAGAGTTGAATAAGTAAAAATAGGTGTTATTGGGTAATGAAAAAGAACATTCCTTAACCTTCGGCTTCGGTCAGTGTCGACGCGGTGATGATGTCAAAGTATTATTTTCAAATATGGCGGTGCACATGGCCATGGGTATATTCATGGCATCTGTAATAACTGTTACATGCTTTTGTTTTGTCATGGTATATTTCCTTTTGCTGGGTCTAACCAGAGTTTTCAGTGGGAATGCATCGAAACAATGGTTTACTCCAATTATGTTTTTTTTTAAATAATGAGTTGAATAGTGTTTTTTTATTTTTTTTATTTTTGAATGTATAAATAAATTTAAGTTTCTTGAAAAAAAATTGGACTTACAAATTATGTAGGTGATTCTAATCTATTCATATTACATTCAGAGTAAATTTAACTAGATAATATGCCTAAAAAATTACAAAAAATAAAACAATTAAGCTACTAACTTGTCAATTTTATTTGGAATTCACTAAAACTATATGTTTGAAATGTGTTATTTTTAAATTATAAATTTGAACAGTATAAGAATATTTCATTTTTTTTTTAAATTCCGTAATTTAAATACTTTGAGTATTTAGAAAACTTTAGATACTAAATATAATATTCAAAATACAATTTCAAAAATTAAAAATTACAATTTTCCAAAAAACATAAAACAATTAAATTACATCTTTAAATTACAACTTTATGAGTACAGATTTCGATGAAAACCACCAAATATATGAAAAATTCTTGGATAAATTCCCATAAAGAAAAACTTTTAAAGGCCTAGTTTACACGTCCTTATTTGACAAAGTATATTTGAAGAAGTAAACTATATACTTAAACATGAATACATATTTTACTAAATGAAATGTTGACCAAGTATATTTGAAGAAATAAACTATATACTTACTTAAACATATATACATATTTTACTTATTCAAACATAGTCTGGTTAATCTCTTTAGGTTCATCTCATTGGAAAGATTGAAGATAAAAAAACAATTTTTAAAAAATTAAGCAATTATAAAATATATATATAAAAAGAACATTCTATACCTTCATCTTGTCTCGTTATCGAGGGGGTGATCATATCAAAGTCAATGACTTGACGACCAACGTTACACCTCACTTCAAACCCTACTCTATTCCTATTAAAAAAAAGAGGTATATATTTTATTCAAATACGGCGGTGCAGGCTACCCATGTGGAAATAGGTGTTATAGGTATCTGTAGATGATATGGGCATAAACTTCAGAATGAGCAGGACAACCCCAAACCGTAGAAATTTCTCTCGTGGATTGCAATGAATGGAAACTTAATTCACCCATAGGGCAACTCATATGGCCCACTCTACACCACCATCGCCATCGTTATTCTATCTATGTTTTTATTGTACTTTGCACTCCTCAATATTCATCTCTACTGTCTGTTCATCTCTCACACCAGAAAAAGAAGAGAAAATCCAGTAGTTACAGAATTTTCCCGATTTCTCATGTCCAAACTCTGTTTTGTTGAACGAATTTGGGGCCCTGTGAAGCATATCTGGTTAGTGGTGATCCTGTTTCTTTTGTGATTCAATAGGCAATTTGAGGACCAGGTCGTTCTGTGTGCAGTGGGCTTAACGAGACAGTCACTGTTAATATTAACGTAAAGTGCTGTTGACAGAAATGTTCTCCAAAGGCCCAGGCCTGTGCAGTTGAAACCAACGAAATCTGATAACTTTCAATACCTTCTAGTACTGAAAAGCCCTTTATTCAGTTCCCTAAACTTATCATAACCCATAAGATCTTTCAAAGCCAGTTAGTTCCAGAGCAATCTGAAAGGATCAGAGACCCCTGTTAGGAGGTCTCCGGGCTTGCAATACTTTGTGGAACTGAAGACCCCTTTTATTGGGTTCCCTAAACTTGATCCGACGGACCCATAAGACCACCTTTGAAGGTCAATTGATAGTAGTAATCTGAAGAGATGGGTAAAGCCCCTTGCTGTGACAAAGCTAATGTGAAGAAAGGACCATGGTCTCCAGAAGAGGACTTTAAGCTTAAGGAATATATAGCCAAGTATGGCACTGGAGGCAACTGGATCGCTCTACCCAAGAAAGTTGGTATGGTCTCTTCATATATAAATGAATCAATATGAAAATAAAATAGATAGGCTATCTGTTCTACTTTTCTTTCAGATTTCTAACTGTAGTGTTCATTATTCCAAGGCCATAGATGTATTAATCTTCAAGGAGATGATTGTCTCATTGAAGTCCCAGAAGATTTGTATATCTGTGCAAGAATTATCCCTCTGTTTAGTTCCTATGAACATGTTGGGATTTTTCTTTTACATGTGTTGACAATTTTAACGTCAGTACTGCACATCTATGGGCTCAGAATTATCAGTGTGTTTAGGTTTCTAGGTTTTGTATGATGTGGTTAGAACTACAGGTATATCTAATTTAAGAATGCCTGCAAGGTTCAGGTTTTTAGATATTCAATACAAGATATCTGCTTGATTGATTTGTTAAAGGGAATAGTGGACATTTTTCGCATCTGCAATTTTATTCAGTCAGTTTCATAGATATGCTATTAGTGTTTCATAGATATGATATTAGTTTTAGGATCATGAAATATGGAGAAAAGTAGTGTCTAAAGACATGATTGATTGTTGGCATACTATTGGGCAACCTGGACAAATTTAGTTGCAATCTTTCTGCTTTAAATAAATTATATTGTACATAAATACTATGAATTAATACCATAGATTGTCATAAACCTGAAGTGCCAATAACTTCACCCAGTCAAGTTACCTGAACCAATCTAACCATTAGTGTTTGGCATTTGGTCCCTTGTGCACTCATTTCATTTTTCAAATGAAACAGTTTGAACCATTCATCAGACCGAGATATTGTGTTTATAAACATCGGTTACGGTAGATACAATGCAGCCTGAGGTTATCAGATTTCATGGCCTTAGTTATAGTGTGAAAGACCAGGAAAGTGAACTGAGAACTGCTATCCTTTTGTGTATTCCTGTCATTTCACAGTCAAAATATGACATTTTAAAACAAATTTGTCTTAATTTTTTCTGTCTGAATACAGGTCTGAGAAGGTGTGGAAAGAGCTGCAGACTTAGATGGTTAAACTACTTGAGGCCGAATATAAGGCATGGAGGGTTCTCAGAAGAAGAAGTTAACATCATCTGTAACCTCTATAATACTATTGGTAGCAGGTAAAATAGAATCAACCAGTCTTAAAAAAATAAACAGCTTCTCATTCATCTGCAAAATCCTTTTCTAGCTTTTTTATTCAAACACAACACCTAACCTTGGAATTCCGGCATGCATTCTTCAGGTGGTCTATCATTGCTGCCCAGTTGCCAGGGAGAACAGATAATGATATCAAAAACTACTGGAACACAAGGCTGAAGAAGAAAGTACAGCTAAACAAACGAAAGGGCCCTCAAACCCATCTACCTGCTGCAGCAAAACAAGAAAGTGAGCACATGCAAAACTATGCTACGTCAGGGGCCATTACAAGCCCAAATATCTATGGGCCACAGCAAGCTCAGCATGTGAATATCGATATTGATGTCTCTTGCTCTAACTTCGGCCCTGGAGTAATGTCTCAGATGTTCGAGCAAAATTGTGGCTCAACAATTACTGAATCGAATTCAAGTTCAGAACCAGCTACATCTCACTTGAATCCTCGACAAATCCAGCTTGATCAGGAAGTGTTGGACCATATGTCTTGTCTTGGTGAGCTGCTGCAGAGGCCTGAAGGAATTCTGGTCGATTATCATTCAAGCAATAACATGACTATGATCAGTACCAGCTCCTCAGTACAGGCATCCAACTGCATTAACACTTCACAAATACAGCAGTTTGCTGGTTATTGTCAATATAACTTGGACAGTGCAAGCCAGATTTTCTATGAGACATCAGCCAATCCAGCACTCATGTATGCAAGGCACATGGATAATTATATAAAACAAGAAAACCGGCCTGCAGCATCAGTTGAAAATGACAATTCACTGGTTTTTTCTGAATCTAGCTCACCTGATAGGGGACACTATAAATCAGATTGGATGAATACCTTCAACATGGAAATTAACAACATGGGAGCCAATGAATTCTCAACCGAATTGAATGACCTATTATCCTACACCAATGACTCACAGGTACAACAGATAGAACCCTGCAATTATGCTTGTGGATCCGTCAGCTTATATTAGCAGGTTGCAGGTAGACTAGCATAGCAAAGAGAAGCTGCTGTTATGATTGCGGGTTAATCACACTTTTTTTTTCAATCTAAAATTGTTATTTCTATACAAATTACTGTTCAATTATAATTTTTCGGACCTATCATATTTCTTATTTTTATAGAAATTACTGTTTAAATTACAACTTCTCAGACACATCATACTTGTTATTTTTATATAAATTATTATTCACTTGCAACCTCTCATATCTCTTAGATGAGTGAATATGGTAGTGTCATGGTTATGAAACTTTAACAAAATCAATTTGAACACTAACTCTATCTCTGCGTTAATTACAACTGCAATTACAAAACCATTTAAGTTGCCTGTGATCCATCTCCGATCTTTCTTACTTTGGTGGAGCCTAGTGTCCCTTATCAGCTCTCATAATGGGGGGCATAATTTGGATGGTGGTGGGACGTTAGGCATGCCTCAAGTTAAAAAATATTTTTTTCAAATGCCTTGGTTGGGATAAGGCAAAATAAATTTGTCAGGTTTGTACTAAATATTTACCATTTTCATTTTCTTAAAGTTGGCGCTGGAAATTTTGGAAATTTATCTTCGTTTTATTTTGAACTTATATATTCCATATATGTCTTACTTTTTTTGAGAGAGAATTAAAAGTTTTAATAGTGAGCCATATTTGAGGTAATGAATCGATCGAGTGAGTAATTGAAATATAATTTAATCATGTTAATTTTTCTGGGCAATTATACTGCAATTCAGTGAAGTAATCAAGTGACTAACTGAGTAATTGAAATATAATTTAATCGCCTCAGTTTCTTGACGATGACCAATTTTTGGAGTAATCAGTGACTGATTAATTGAAATATAATTTATCATCTCAATTTCTTAATTTTTAGGAGAGATAATTTTTTCTGAGAGTTAGAATTTTTTAACAGTGCGTAATTTTATTGCAATTGATTGAAGTAATCCAGTGATCAATTTAGCAATTGAAATACAAGTTGTTTTTGTGTAATTTTTTGGATTTTCTGGTGTTTGAATCTGGCAAAAAAAATGATCTGAAATCTTGATTTGTGTTATTTAAACTGGTTTTTTGACTATATATATAGATCAGCACCTGAAAACCCAGTGAGACATTCCATTATGCACCTGTTATCTATCAAACTTGTGATTTCTATCAGATTTTACAGAAATTATACATGAAAATCCTCTCTAGAAAATCCAAAATATCTGGCTAAAGACAACTAAATTGATAATAGCTTCAGTGTCTTAATTTAAAAGATTAAAGGATTTTAATGATGGGCAATTTTACCGTAATTCACTGAAGTACTCAGACTGACTGAACAGGATTTAAAATTGATCAATTTTCATTTTAAATTTAATTCGTAATTTAAATATGATGTAAAATGCATTCATGTATTCAAAAAATATTATAGATCCTCACATTATTTTAAATTATTATTATTTATAAGGATTATGGTTTTAAATTATTATTATTTATAAGGATTATGGTTCAACTGAAGGTTTTGCCATTGGTTTACATATTTAGACAGCCCTGCAAAGGGAGAAATTCCATTACATTTACACAATAAAATAACATCCTGCAGTGTTAATGATGTATATCCAAAGTGGTTGTGGTTGGAAGAATTTAATGGTAACCTCTCTACCGGGTTCCAATCTCACGAGATGATTATGTTGAAAAAAATTTCTATGTAAAACTAAGCCGAGTTTCCTCAGTACTGAAAAAAAGAAATAACATGCTGCAGTTGACACATGCTATCGTGGAATTAATAGCCGAACAACCAAGCGCGGAGTGGGTGAGGTAAAAGCGTAATGTTTCAAGTTTCCTATGAAACCACCAACGGGAGAGAGCAAACTTTTATTAAGTGTCCATATTGAACAAATACAAAACTATATAAAAGATGAATATACCAAGTTTATAGATTAAGATTAATTTAAAGGATGTTATTTAAATCATATGGGTGGTAAGTTTATAGAATTTGAAGGTTCTCTAAATTATGATATTAAATAAGTTTGTCCCTTGTATTATTAAGAAGATATTAATATAATATGTGATAAGAATACAACGATATTATTGTATTATTAAGAAGATATTAATATAATATGTGATAAGAATACAATGATATTATTTGGTTTTCAAGTTTATTTAAATTATAATTACAAAACAATTTCAAAACTAACTTAAAACTTCACTTTTTAATACAATCCAAACAAAACAATAATTATTGTTTAGCATAAACTTGAAATCATATCTCCTCCACCCACGAGCAACCTAGAAAAGAGAAACTTCATTACTCTCACAATGGAATACAATAAAAAAACATTCTTCAATTGAAGTTTGAAGTGCTCGAAGGAAAACAAAAAAGCGGAGGAAGGAAAATACATAAGTTTTCAATATTTTGTTGTATGTGAAAATGTTAATAAGTTTTGGAAGGCTACTAAAGTATTTAACTTGTAGATCTATTTTTAGAGAACACATCTAGAGGGTGTTTTAATAATGGTAATCTTAGTATTTGAAATTTTTTATTAAAATTGAATCAATAAAATAATTTAGATTAAATATTTTTTTAAATATTATGTTTATGGCGTCTTGAGACATGTTATAGTAAAAATAATAAAATAATAAAAATAAAAATAACTATATATTAAAAATTGATAATATATTGTTTTATAATAAATGAAAATTAAAGTGTATTTAACATGGTATTAAAATATTATGGAAATAAAAATAGTTAGATAATTTTAATATACAAAATAATAAGTTCTAAAAATTAAATTATAACATGAAATAAACTTATCTCAATCTTCTTTGTATTATATATTTTATCAGTTTATTCATTTAACTAATAGACGTAGACTGAAAAGCTAGTGCAACAGCAATAATGAAATTGTGGATTAGTATTGATAGGCTCAATATTATTAGACTTTTAAAGTTAAATTGTATCCTACTTTTTTTAATCTTATTTTCTTTAATCTCATTTTCCTTCATTAATAATTATGGAGCCAATTTTTTATTGTTGAAATAATTCAAATAAAGTAATAAAAAATAATTAACTACAAAAATTAGGATTATTTGATCCATCCTGCATGGGGTGAATGAGTAGTGTGATGAGGGCCTCAGGCAGGGTGTCAACCTCCCTTAGTCATCAAGGCATGGTGGCATGGTACACCTCCTCCTTGCAACGATGTGTGTGGAATTTATAAAATCTATGGTGATGGTTAAGTTCTCCTACAGCTTGGTGGAGGGGCTGGAGTGATATGCGGGTCCAAACATTTTATGGCGACAAGGTCCTTAGCTCTGCATCCATGTAGTTGTTTTAGAGTGGTGGTATTTTCATAGACTAGAGAGTGTTGCTAAGGAAAAAGGTGAAACAAAATTACTCGGGTGTCGGTGGTCATGAGCCATCTTTGTTTTTCTAGAGTGAGAGGGGTGATAACATACTCTGCTTGTGGTATATCAGCTAGATCCCAGTGTTAGAACTTCTCAACGCTTACATTTTCAAATAAAAGTTGGTTATTCAGAGCTTGTGGTTCACTCCTATTCAATAATTGGTTAACTAAACTCCTCTCTATTTTTCGAGAACATTATCAAGGTATTTTTTAGCCATCTCTCTGCTCAATTCTACCGAGTTGATGTCCTTATGGTTAATTTGGGCATTGGCATTTTTGGCTTTCAATTGTAAATGATGTGTATCTACTAGTTTCAAGTTATATGTGGAAAACTAGAGTCTATATGTTTTGATATGGGGTTGTATGCTAAGAGAACAAATCCAACTCTCTTTCTCTCGCAGCCACTCTCACAATAGTGTTAATTATCCAATTGCTATTATTTCTCTGAATTTGGGAGGAATCAACCAAAATTAGTTTAATTCAAGCTCAAGGCTCTTTGATGGTGTTTATGGGTATGTTCTTGCTTTTGGCTTTATAGTGGTTTTAGGTGTCCTATTGTTTAGTTTGTGGCGGTGGTTCGACTTCTTAGGCATTGTTGGCCTTCTTCTTGTTGTGTCAGTCTTCAGCTCTTAGGTTGATATTTGGGGGTTATATAGTTCACCTCTAGCAAGCGAATGCATTCATTTACCCAAATATTATCTGGATGGGGTTGGTGGGTGTTTGTTGCTCACTAGTTGTGGTCCTATGCATTGAGTAGTCAAGTGTGTTTGGTGAAGTTTGGTTGGCATTTTATTCCTTTAAGCAACCCATAATGTCATGCCAATGTGCCAGACTCACGAAAGGAGCTGGTGAATGAGGCTAGTATGGTAGAAGCAACATGGAGGATTATGGCAAGGGAGAGGCTATAGACCGCAACCCAACCAATCCTTCAAGCATTTATGAGGTTGATGTAAGTCACCAAAACTTTGGGAAAAAGCTTACTAATCTCACTAGGTTTGTGGAACAAATGAGTAGGGATAGTCATGATGACAATAATGGGCTAATCTCTTTCATGAATTATCTCTAACCAATCAGTGTTAGATGCAAGATAAGTTGTCTTACTTGCAATGGGGTCAGTGGCACATTGAGGATAAAAAGGATCATTTTGAAGGCGGAATGGAGAAACATGGAGAAACATGTGCATTGTGAATTCAGACCTTTACCATCACTAGGTTCTAGACTAGAGAAAATCTTGCTCCGATACTAATCCATTATGGTTTTGGCTTGTATTTGATCTTACAAGTCTTTTAGTTGTACTAATCCATAATAGTTTTGGCTTGTAATTGATCTTACAAGTCTTTTAGATTTACTAATCCATAATAGTTTTGGGTTGTATTTGATCTTACAAGTCTTTTCGTTGTATGTTTGTATGTTTCTTTTTGTTTATGGTTAGACATGTTCTTATGATAGTTTGTAATTCGTTTTGGTAAATATTTACTGACCAATAAATTTGATAAGAGTGAGGGTAGTAGGATTTTAGTAAGATACAAACAACAATGTAAAACTTAGATTTAATTTTTGAAAGGAAAAAAAAATGATAAAAAATCCTTTTTATTACATCTCACCTATTCAAGTAATTTTTCCAAAAAAGCAAACCAAAATGATAATTATTCAACATACGAATAAAATTAAATAAAATATTGTATATTATTTTCATGAAATTATAATTAAAATTCAACATATGATCTTATAAACAAAAATTGATTATTTTAAAAATCAATTTACCATAATTTTCGTTAAATTCCAAAAAACTATTTTATTTTATTTTATTTACCTAAACATAATATCACCTGCCCAGCTTTTTCCTAAACATAATAGCCCAGCACCAACATAATATCACCTACAGCAACAACATAAAAGATAGATATCTCATTACTCTCGCAATGAAAGAGCATCATCCAATTGACATATGCTACAGTGGAGATGTATGAAGTGTTTAGTGGTGAGGAAAGGAACTAAGTTAAGGAAAGAGATATAAATTTTCAATGTTTATAACTATATTGAAAATGTCTGAAAATGTCAATTATGTTTAGGTAGCTTGTGATTTTGTGCAAAACAAATAATTATTAAAATGTAAATAAATAAAAGAATTATTTATTTTTGAAAATAAACTTGAAAATGATAATTCACTGCCTGAGAGGGGGCACTATAAATCAGATTGGATGAACACCTTCAACATGGAAATTAACAACTTGGGAGCCGTTGGATGAATACCTTCAACATGGAAATTAACAACTTGGGAGCCTTTGTATTCTCAACATGATTGAGTTATCTCTTACTCTACACCTATGGCTCCGAAGTAGTGGAAGTAGACTAGCGTCGCAAAAAAAATTGCTGTAATGATTGTGGGTTAATCCATATTTTTTTTCATCTAATCAATCTCGTCTGTTATTTCTATACGAATTACTGCTCAGTTACAACCTCTCGGACATATCTGTTAGATCAAAGAATGTTGTAGTGTCATGGTTATGAAACTTTAACAAAATCATTTTGAGCACTAACTCTTTCTCTGCGTTAATTACAACTGCTATTACAAAACCATTGCATTCGCCTCTGATCTATCTCCGATATTTCTTACATTGGTGGAGCCGAATGTCCTTTATCAGCTTTGTTAATGGGGAGCATAATTTGGATGGTGGGGGAGGACGTTTGGCATGCCTTAGTTAAAAAATATTTTTTCCATTTGCCTTGGTTGGAATAAGCCAAAATAAATTTGTTTGGTATGTTTTGCTGCTTTGGAAGAGACTCGGAAATGGGAAGCCAATAATTTTTTGAACGTTCAATCTTTACTAATTCTTAAATTTCAATAAAAACACATCAAAAATAGTGTAAGTTTGGGTAAATTTTATTATGGAATAATTTTTTGGAAGGCATCAAGTGACTGAGTGAGGAATTGAAATATAATTTAATCATCTCAATTTCTTAATTTTTCTGAGAGATTTTTTTAATAGTGGGCTATTTCGGTGCAATTCACTGAAGTAATCAAGTGACTGACTGAGTAATTGAAAAATAATTTAATCATCTCAATTTCTCAATTTTGTTAAGAGATTTAAAAGATCTTAATGGTGGAAATTTTTGACTGTAATTCATTGAAGTACTCTGACTGACTGAGCAATTTAAACAGGATTTAAAATTCATTAATTTTAATTTTAAATTAAATATAATTTAAGTATGATTTAAAATGTATTGATTTTGGATGATACATCCTCACATGTTTTTAAATTATGATTATTTACTGGGATTATGGTTCAACTTCTTGTTTTACCCATACTTTGGCCATTATGCTTTACATAAAATTTAGATAACGCCACCCACCACCAACGCAGAAGAAGAAATTCCATTACTCTTACAATGAAAGAGCATCCTGCAGCTCACCTATGTTATCGTGAAAAAAGCTCATCGATCAAGAGAGGAGAGGGTGGGGTAAGAATAATTTAAATTAACAAGTGACATTGAACTTTTATGGAGCGTCCATATTGAACAAATACAAAGCTATATAAAAGTTGAATATACAAATGCAGGGACTATATAAAAGTTGAATATACAAATGCAGAACTATATAAAAGATGAATATACAAAGGTTATAAATTAAAAATTCGTTTTATAAATTAAAAATTCGTTTTAAAGTATTAAAAGAGTTTGGTAAGTTAATAGATCTTGAAGATTAAATAAATTATGGTATGATGAAGTTGGTCTGTTATGAAACTTAAATTATGGTTATATAAACACTTCACAATAAACTCACAACTTGACTTTTTAATATAGTCCCAACAAAATAATATCAAAATAGTAATTAAAAATAGTGTGAAAATAATACCTTAGATCATATCCCCCCACCCACCGGCAACATAGAAAAGATAAACTTCAACACGCTCATACTGGAAAAGAATAAAGAACATCCTTCAATTTGACCCATTATACCATGAAGCAGTGTGAAGTGCTCTACAACTAAAAGAAAGAGGGCGGGAAGAAAGTATATCATTTTTCAATGTTTTGCTGTATGTGAAAAATGTTAATAGAGTTTAGAGGGTTGGTAAAGTGTTTATGTTGAATAAGTAAACCATTATTAAAAATGGAGTGAATAAGATAATTCCAAATATTATGTTATGTTGATGTTGGGATATTATGGAGATAAAAATATCGAAATAATTTTGGTATATAAGACCATAAAACTATAACATGGAGTAAAGTTATTTCATTTTGTTTTATTACACATTCTATGAATTTATTCATTCCACTTGTTATATAACCTAAAAACTAGTCTACCCATATCGATGAAACCAATTGATTAATGTAGTGTACCCATATCAATGAAATAATAGTATAAAAGTTAAATTATATCCCTTTTTTATTTTTTATAATAATAATAATAATATGAAACTCATTAATAATATTTATTAATGTTGAAATAATTATAATAAAAAATCAATTAAATATAAAAATTAAAATTAAAATTTAATTTGATTTCATTATGTATGAAAACAATGATAAATATAATATTTTTTTCATTACATTTTATTTTTTGTAAATTATTTTTTTGCCAAAACAAAAACTGTGTTTTAAAATAAATACACGTATAACATATTCAAAACAAAAATGTAATATATTCTTATATAATTTTAATAAATTTATAATTCAACATATAATTTCATCATCATACCCTAAAAAGTTAGTTATTTAAAAATAAATATAAAATTTTGGTTTAAAAGTAACCCAAAAAGGGATTACGATAAACTTTAAATAAGGTCACCGACCCACTATCGACACAGAAGAGAGATATTTCATTACTCACATTGAAAGAGCTTCATCTAATTTACCTACGCTACAGTGGAGATGTATGTGGTGCTTAAGAGGTGAGGAAAGGAACTAGGGTTAAGGAAAGTGGACATAAATTTTATAAATCGAAATTTCAATTATGTTCGGAGAGTGTATATATATAGTTGTGAATTTGTTTAGTAACTATATAATTATTAAAATGTGAATAAATTAAAAATATATTCCGTTTTTTTTTATACTTTCTATTTGAATAGATTTTAAAGATTGATTAATTAAATTATTATTATTATGGATAAAATATTTTTGTATATTGTTAAGAATAAGATACTTTAAAAGGAAAATTATATTTATTTTAATTTTTTATTATTATTTTGTATTGTTTATTTTCAAAGTTTTGTATGTATAATTGAAGAAGTTTTTTCTGGTTTATTAATAGGGAAATTAGACTATACACAAAATTTTAAATGTTTTAAAATGTCAAAAGAAAAGATAAACTTTTTAGCGCCAAGAAACAAAAACATAAGATTTAGCTATTTGTCCATAGAGACCTTTCTCTTCTTGGAAGTTAAGACAAGAAAACATAAAAAGAAATTAAAACTAGAAAATAAGATAAGTGTGCATTCCTATTTATTTGAATCAATTGCATTATTGCTACGAGTTGAGCGATCAGGATCTGGCACATCATATTTTCTATTTAATTCTCACGAGCTTATGGTCCATTTCCATCAAAAGTCATTGCATTCGATTTAGACAAAAGGTAATGTATTCCTTGATCTCATTTCAATCTACAAGAACTCTCCCCAAGAGAAACTTGAAGTTCTAGTAGATGTCAACTATGTACATGTATTGAATATACCTTCCCATGGTATTACTAGCATCACGAACACGATATGTCACATCATCAAGCTCATCAATGTATGTAAGATTGCATTTCTCATTGGAGAGTTCCCTTTCCACCTAAGTGATCATTTCTTGAATTGGTTGACGGTTCAATTCATAGTAACAAGAAGGTAGAGCTCTCAATTTGGGTTTGACCTCTCGAGAAGCATTTCTCTTGGTAATGTTAAGCTCCCTGCTTGAATTTGGCTCTTTGTTGTGGCATAGATATCAAACATAAGAAGGAGGGAGCTATGACAAGCATTAGGGGCCTAGAAAATGTGGAGGATAAAAGTCACAACCCCCCTCAGCCTTATAGAAACCACCTAGGGGACGAGTCATCACAAGAACTAAAACATTTGAAGTAGAAGAACTTGGACCAGAATGAGAATTGGAATTAAAAACTTGCATCATATCTAGGCCTTACAGGTCCCTTAAGCTCCTATGGAGGCTCACCTACAGGGCTACAATATGTTGTGAGCTCACACTAGTGTCAAGAATGGAGTGTCGTTTGCTTGGAAAGTGAATTAACCGTCTAGAGAAAAAGAGTGCTAAGAGGGAGGATGTTGACCATGAACTGGGAAGAGGAAACAACTCAACCCTTCGAGCACTTCTCACCTATACTTAGGGTCAGTTGTCCAACATGTGCAGCTAAAAGGCCATGCCACCAAGAAAAAAGTGTGGCATTTGTTGCATGTTGTGGAGAATTGAGAGGAATGGAATGCCCAATAATAAACGTTGGACATCAATTAAGTGAAGAAAATCAATTTTACTCCACCTAAAACTAGTCCCTTCTATAAGCATCCCTATAGAGCACGATAAATCTTAGTTGGCTTCCCATTGATTGTTGAATATTGAATGCCAAATGAGTGATATGATTCTTTTGGCCATTCAAATTCATGAGAGTTGTACTATCAACAATGTGAAACCACTACAAATTCCCTATAGCCCTCCTTCATGCACATAACTAGTCTAGGTAATGAATGTTGCACATACCCACTAGATGGTTAAAAATGGTGGCCTCTAGAGGTTCGTGCATGTCTCCTAAAAGGACGTGTTTCATACTAGATTGTGGGGTGGTGGGGTGGTGGAAACACACCTCCAACCCTCTAGGGTGTGGGGCCACAACAACATATCCTAATCCCCTTAGGTTGGTGGGGAGATAAAAACATGCCAGCCCCTTACCATCCTTGTTTTGCTTACTTAGTCACCCCATTTAGAATATCTTCAAATTTATTTATCTTTCATATTTATTAATATGTTTATTTTATAAATTTAATAAATTAAAAACGATTTAAAATTTATTAATTTTCCATTAATTATAGTGTTAGTAAAAAGAATGGTTTCTTTTATAAATTTCCTCATAACTTAATAAATAAATGATTTCACCATAATTTAATAAATAATTTCACCATAGTTTAATAAATAATTTCACCATATTTGAATGAGACTAAATATCCAAAATAAAGTTAGAACCTCAATTTTCATTGGATTCCAACACTAATAGTGAAATGTAATGTTTTGCATAAATAGATAATGTCACTCAACCAACACCACCGTAAAATAGAAAGTCTTTATTACTTTAGACGCTCACAAAGAAGAGAGCCAAGGAAAAATATAATTGTTTAATATTTAATTATTATATCAAAAGGTTCATAGAGTTGGGTAGGTTGGTGTCAATTTTTATTTTATTTTTTATGTTTAAGAAGTATATAATTATGGGTTTATTAAATACTTAAAGAGATTATTTTTCGTTATTATTTAAAATGAATTTAAAATGATTTTAAAATATTTATATTTTCTTTATAACCATATTTATTTTAAATATAATATTTAATAATAAAATTAATTTAAATTAATTTTAAAATATTAAAATATGTAATTTTCTTTCTAACCATATTTTTTTAAATATAATATTTAAATTATTTTTATTTATGTGTAAATTTGATAATTTTTATTTTTATTCATTTTTATATTAATGTTTATAAGATTTTTTTTATTAAACTTATATTTATATTTAAGTAATATATAATATTTACTTGTTAAATATTTTTTATAAATATTATATTTTTCTTTGAAGTTAATTGGTTAAAAAATAATAAAATTAAGTGTTATCTAAATATCTTAAGAGAGATGCATTTAGTTATTGTTTGCATAATAAGAAAATTGTTGGGAGCTCGATAATATTGACTAAGGGTGCATAGGGTACAAGACATGAATCGATATTGTGCTAGATGGATCACTTTAATTGTTTGTTTCTTTTTCTTTAACATTAAACTAAATTATCATTAGTTAACCAAAAACATATATATAATCATCAAATGTCACATGCACACATCATAAGCATCATATAAACATGAAAGAAACACACGAACACATAAGAGCACCATATATAAGGTGGAAACCATTACGGGAGAAAATCCACCATCTGCTTCATTGTCTGCTTCTTATTTTTACGAAAAAATTCTAACATCATGCACTGCCGACCACCAACGTGGAACCCCCGACTTGTGATGCACACGAACAACCACTTTATCTAGACCACTACTTAACAAATGCCACCAATTCCTAAAATTTGCAGGTGACCACCTGCTGGAAGCCACCACTTCCACAACTATTCAAGCCACCACGTGCTACAGGGTACTACCTGCTAGAGGCTCCAACCTATAATAATTTCCTAGGTCACCACCTAAGGGAAGTTACTACTCCCAATTTTTTTAGGCCACAACCCAAAGGAATCCACCACTCCCTAAATCAACAAGCCACCACTTGTCCACTTAAGGCCCCAACCTTCAAAACCTTACGGACCACAAGTCATCCATTTTCAAACTAGGGCCCACAAAATCTACGCAAAAAAATTGTGAGTCTTGTTTCAACATATTTTTAGACTAGAGCCACTTAAAACTCTCAACTCAATCCAAACTCAATATGAAATACAAAATCTCTCTTTGAAATATGAATTCTTCTCACACAGTCAAACTCTACGCATCAAACCACTCAATACACCCAACAACTACATACCCTCTATTCATACAACAAATTTTCCCTCACACACATCAAACAAATATATCATCGTATCCAAATCTCCCTACTATCTCACTTAAATACAACATGCAATATCAACATATACATATAAACCCAAACATATAACAATACAATAAATGACTTGAAATCATGACAAATATCACGAGAGCATCACTCAATGAACCTCTGACATATCACATGTTGTCATGGCATATTAAACAATACCATTAATTTGAATACATATTGGAAAATAAATATAAAAATCACATTGTTTAGCCCCTAGAGTACTAGCCTAATAAACCTTCCCAATTTAAAAAAACCCCTACTTTTGCTAGATACTATAGGTACCCATTTTTTCATTAACATTTTTTATACCCCTCTATATTTTTTCATTAAATTTGAGCTCCATTTTTTATACCCGCTGATATAAAAATTATTTACCCCATATATATCCCCCAATGTATTATGTCAAATTTTCCTAAATATATACCTACCAATATGATACACATGGTATGGTATTTCTCCCCAAGTGAAGCCCCCATTAAAATACATGGTACATTCACTATCAAATACATCTATCTCCTACAAAACCAGTGTCATTCATTCATAATGTAACAATATTATGCTCTTCCATAATAATGTCAATTGGCCTCTGTAATCACAAACAACTAATCTCTCATAACCTGTCATGTTCTCTGCTACAACGTCATAATATGTCCAATAACACTTCACCAGTTGCACAACAAAAAAATCAATTCATACCATTTATCTTAGTGGATTACTAATGCACCAATAAACCATGATATGAACCTTGCAGAGATATATAAGTTAGTTTTATGTGCACAACCATTCATGTCGGCCACCACAAGAGTTCCTACATGTTATGATCCATGGATGTAATCGGCCTCCACTCCATTATAAGTGAACTCACCAACATACTAAAAAATGCTCTACTACCTTAAGAACAAATTGCTCATTGTCCAACCTAAAGGAGATTCAAAACCCATCTATTTAACTTAATTCTCCAATCAATCAACCACTGGCTCCATTACTAGACCATTAATGCATTCATACATGTAAATACAAAATTAAATGGATAATAACAAACAAATAATCTATAACCATTTCCAACGAAGTTAAGACATCAATCACTTCCTTTACTAAGGGAAATTTCCATGGGTTAAGCCCATGGTTTTACTTTCGCACCCTACAGGTAGTGCCATGGGCAGAAAACAAGAAGTCTGAGGAAATTGTTGCAATCACAACATGACAAGACTACGAAATTATCATACTTTCATTGGGTGACAATGAGAATACAATGAGAGTCCTACAAAACATGGAAAACTTAAAGCTCTCCAACCCACATCTGCTACCAACTTCTTCAACATCTCTAGACACCTTTGTATCACATGTAAAACCTCCACATAGATTAACCCTCTTCAATTAAACCACATGCAATCTCATTAACTTGTTGACATTAGTTCCAAGCTATTAACTGACCATGGTTGAAATCAATACCAACATAAATAAAATTAAGGATTAAGTAATTTTTTACATTATTAAAGGTGGGAGATATCAAAAGGATATAATGTTCATTGTTAGTGATATTATGTGTTCTATAAATTTTAAGAATTTGTGTATTCAAGGTGATTTTCAATTAGTTGTGATACTTAACATGTTCTAATTACTTTATGAAATGTTAAAGGTTAAGAAAGAAGTAGTGAACAAATAAAAATATAAGTGTTTAGTGTTTAAATTTATCAAAGAGTTAATTCTCATGAGGGCTTAGCTTAAAGTCATTGTGATACTTTTAGGTATTGTTTGAACATCAGGTTTTATCCAAAGATATTATATTAAATGGTATCATGAAACATCAACATATTAATGGGTTAAATCCCACCTGCATGTCCTTTAATAAACAAAGTTTGTTTGGGGTAACCCAACTCATCATAACTAACAAAGATAATACTACCCACTTTGGTCTGAATCATTGCTCGCCTTGATCGATATAATTTGAAGGCTATCATATTGAGCTGGGGGGGGTTTCTTGGAAATAACTTGATGTGATCCTTGGTGGTAGAAATGATTGTATTTTCTAGTTACCCATTTTCCTCCTATATCAATGAGAGTAATATAGTTCAATTGGTTGGTTGGTAAATTACTCATGTGTAATATGTATACAAGTGTATAAAGGTTAATGTGTTTCCATTTAGAGAGTAGAGTAAGCTCTATGAAATAGTAAGAGAGATCAAATCACGTAGCATATAGGCATTTTATCATTTGAAATGAATTTAGGTGATTGTAATCCCATTTATTAAAATTATTATGGTTTATCTATATATATATGTTTGGATTGTTGTAATATTTTTTTATAATACTATACTTATAGTATTTATTTCTATATATAAATCTTGCATCCCTTTATATAGCAATGGTTATAATGGAAAATAAGATTTTATTTTTATTAAAAATATTTATTTTTCCAACTGCTTGGGTGTAGTTTAACTAGTGATCGCGGTGAAAATGAAGACTTATGTACTATGAGATTCTAGGTTCGAATCTCATGAGTTTAACTATGGCCACATGCTGGGACACAGTGGTTCACCTAGGGATTATAGTGGTAATAATCGAAATCGGACACCATGGCTAGGGGTTATAATGGTAATGGTCAAAATTGATCCCATATCAAAAGAGTACTAAACCAACATACCTAGTGATTACTATAATAATAATAAAAAAAATTATACTTTTAACATTATTATATTCTTATTTAAACATCATATTTGTAATATTTTTATTTATACAAAAATATTATTTTCTTTTTAATAATATATTAAATATATATACAAATCTATTCCTTTAATATATAAAAATATTGCCAAATTTATTTTATTAATATATAATACTAATATTAATACTTTCTTTAAGCATCATATCTTTTTCAAATCTATATACAAAGGGTGAGTGTTAATCCAGCCATAAACATGGCATCATCTTCATTATGATGCGATGTAAATGCACCTCAATGCAATAGTAGATAGATATTAAATAAATTAGATTAATGATTTTTTAAATAAAAAAAATATAATTTTTCAAATAAAACTAATATTATTAATATTATTAATTTCATAATTTAATTTAATTAATATTTAGTTAAGCATTTGATTAGTTATATATAAATAGATATATATAGATAGATAGATATACATAGATAGTTAAGCATTGGATAGTTATATATAAATAGATATACATATATTCTATTTTCATTGAAATATCGTTCATAAATATTACATGTTCTCATACTTAATATTTGATACCTAAATTTTTTCATCTAATTATATTTAATACTTTAATTTAAAATAATACAATTATTTTTTTCATTTTAACCATATTATTTTAAATATATAATAATCAATTTAATTTTATAAAATATTATAAGTTTGCGTAGGATTAAATTACAATATCAATACTAACCGCCATTTTTCGAATTGTTGTATAAACCCTATCTACATCAACTTAATCGAAACGTTTTATCTAATTGTGTCCCATAGTTATGAGAATTGCAATATAAATTTTGGTTTAAAGAAAATAATATAAATCCTTTTTTATTTATGGTTAATATTTGAATATAATTTATATATATAGTTAAGATTAGAATGAATTCTCATGAGTTTTATAGTTAAACATGTAGGAATTTACAGGGTAAGTTCCTCAGAAAGAACACCAAAAGGACACCGCTCACAACCAGATCTCAAATCAATACACCAGTATTTTTGACGTGGTTAAAACCCTCAAAGTGCAAGGAGGGAAACAGTCCACGGCCTGCGCCAACGTGGCTACTACAGGCAATTTATTAATCAAAGAATGAAAATTTACATAAGCTTCTCTCATGCACGGATTACCCGAACAATGACCCTCCATGCGCTTTAAATAGAACTCATGGACCAATCGGGTGTCAAGCCACGGATCAAGTGTCGGTAATACCGAGGTGAGAGTGAACCGTCGGATCACTACATATCGTGACCGTCGGATTGTAAGTTACAAAATGTACAACGGTAAAGAAAGACACTTTACCTAACTCTATACTAGACCAAGTTGAACTTAACTATATCCTATGTGTCGGAATATCCTAACATCCCCCCTTAAGAACAACTTGGGATAGGATTGAAGGATTTACAAATATGACACAATAGGAGAAGGAAGGAGGCACTAGAGCCTATCCCCCCTTAGTGACAACTTCCTGAACTCCAAGCATATATCGAAGTTTAGTGAACTTCGCCTCTGTGAGAGCCTTTGTGAAGATGTCTGCAACCTGATCATCTGTTGGACAATATTGCACTTCAAGAACATGGTCATGAATGAGCTTTCTGATGAAGTGCATGTGTAGTTCAATGTGTTTGCTGTGCTGATGCTGGACTGGATCTTTGCATAGCTGAATGGCACTTTGATTATCACACCAAAGTGTGGTTGGATGCTGCTGCTCAAAGCCAAACTCTGATAGGATCTGACGAAGCCACAAGGCTTCCTTACTAGCTTCCACGGCACCACGATACTCTGCTTCTGCTGACGAAAGAGAAATGGCAGCCTGTTTCTTACAAGCCCATGTAATAGGTCCTGAACCAAGAGTGAAGACATAACCGGCAGTAGACTTCCGATCATCAGGGTCACCAGCCCAATCAGAATCAGTGAAACCAACTAACAAAGGAGCTGCTTTGGCACTGTAATGAATCCCAAAATGTACTGTACCTCGAACATAACGAAGTATTCTTTTAGCTGCTTTCCAATGACTTTCACGGGGGTTTTGCATAAAACGAGCAACAAGGCCAACAACAAAGGAAAGATCAGGACGAGTATGGGTTAAATACAAGAGTTTTCCAACAAGTTGACGGTATAAGGTAGCATCAACTTCAGGAGAAGTACAAGAGACTGAAAGTTTGACTCCAGACTGAAAGGGAGAAGGGGCTGGCTTACAGTCTTCCATGTGAAAATGACGAAGAATATCACAAGCATACTTGGACTGGGAAAGGAAAATACCCTCCTGGGATTGCAAGACTTGAAGACCGAGAAAATAGTGTAAGTGTCCTAAGTCTGTCATTTCAAATTTCTTTTTAAGGCTGGACTTCACATGGTTTATAAGGTTGGGATCACTACCAGTAAGAATAAGATCATCAACATAAAGAACAAGGATGATAAGAGAGTTGCCCACTTTCTTGGTGTAGACAGTATTGTCAGAATGACACCTAGAAAAGCCAGATTCTAAAAGAAAGCTATCCGTTTTGGCATACCAAGCCCGAGGAGCTTGCTTGAGGCCATAAAGGGATTTCTTAAGTCGACAAACAAGGCTGGAGTCTGTTTGTATGAAGCCAATGGGTTGTTCCATATAGATTTCTTCCTGCAAGTCCCCATGCAAGAAGGCAGATTTAACATCCATCTGATGGACTTCCCATTTTAAAGAGGCAGCAAGGGAAAGAACAAGGCAGATAGAGTTCATTTTGGCAACAGGGGAGAAGGTTTCAGTGTAGTCAATGCCTTCAACCTGTGAAAATCCCTTAGCAACGAGACGAGCTTTATGTTTATCAACTTTCCCATCTGGTCCATACTTGGTTCTGTAAACCCATTTACATCTAACAAGTTTGCGTCCCTTTGGTAGAGGAACAAGATCCCATGTATCATTTGTCATCAATGAATGATATTCTTCATTCATAGCTGCTTCCCAATGTGGATGGCCTGAAGCTTCTGCAAAAGTGTCAGGATCATGATTTACTGGAACTTGAGCCAGTAAAGAAGAGGCTCTTTCAAACTGAGAACGTGTACGTCGCTGATCTGTAGGATCACCGGCAAGATCACCTGCTGCATCCCGAGTAGCACGGACCCATCTTGGAAGTTGAGGATCCTGAGAAGGTGGGGGAGGATTATCATCCTCACTTTCATCATCTGAAGAAGAAGTGTTTTCAAAGGTAGAAGAGATAGAAAGAGGTGGCACATCCACCGGACTAGGCTCGCAGGCCGATTTATTTTCATCAAATTTTACATCTCTTCTAATGATAACATTTTTGGACTTAAATGGAATAAGTCTATAACCTTTTACATCTTCAGAATATCCAACAAAAGTACATTTCTCACTCTTAGGTTCTAAAGCTTTATGCTTTTCATCTGGAATATGGGCCCATGCTTCACTTCCAAACACACGAAAGTGACTTACATCTGGTTTAATGGAACTCCAAGCTTCTTCTGGAGTGATATTCTCTAGAACCTTAGTAGGAGTGCGATTGATTATATAATTTGCACAATTAATTGCTTCGGCCCAAAAACTAAGACTGAGTCCTTTAGATTGCAGCATACAATTAGCCATTTCCTTTAAGGTGCGATTTTTCCTTTCAGCTACACCATTTTGTTGTGGAGTGTATGGAACAGTATGTTGCATTTGAATTCCATTTTCGGTGCAAAAGTTGATGAATGTGTTTTTAACATATTCTCCACCATTATCAGTTCTTAGCTTAAGAATTTGATGTCCAGATTGTTTTTCAACAAAGGCTTTGAAGGCCAAAAAGGTGTTAAATACTTCGCTCTTGAGTTTTAAGAAGTATACCCAAGTGCGTCTGGAGAAATCATCAATGAAAGTTAAGAAGTACTTGCAGCCAGAGAATGAAGCAACAGGAAGAGGACCACATAAATCACTGTGCACAAGCTGTAAAGGGGCTGAGGCGTGCCAAGAGGCACGTTTGTCAAAACTGTCCCGATGATGTTTTCCGAGTACACATCCGGAACAAACACCATCTCTGCAAGATACCATAGGAAGACCTGTCACCATATTTTCTTTACATAGATGCTGAAGGGAGCGATAGTTTAAGTGACCAAATCGCTCATGCCAAAGTTTGCTCACTTCATCATTATGAGCAACAAATACTGAGGGAAGATTTGATGACCCAAAGTTGTGAAACTTATACAACCTTTTGGAATCATCAGGAAGACCAGTAGCTAGAATCTGTTTAGGATCTTTTAGATCCTTGATTACAACATCATGAGGTGAAAATTCAACAATTTTACCTTCACCTGAATGAGTTATCTGATAGACAGATAGAAGGTTGCAGGATAAGGTTGGAACACATAATACATCATTAAACTGACCATTGTCTAGATGAACAGTTCCAGTCCCTACAACATTAAGAGATCTATCATCACCAACATATATATTTTTGGTGTTACAATCATTTAAAGAAGAAAACATGGCTTGGTTTTTGGCCATGTGACAAGAGGCTCCAGAATCAATGAGCCACTCATGAGAAGGAGAAGAAGAAGAAGATACATTTAATGCATAACCAGACTGAGATGATTGACAATGACATGCAGAAAGGGCCATTCCGGAAGTTGAAGTTGAAGTAGGCTCCACATGGATGTTATGTTTCTTCATTGCGGCTTCCAAGGCTTCCATCTTCTTAAAGCATTTAGATTCTAAGTGGCCATCTCGATTACAAAAGTTACAATGTCTATCAGTCTTCTTCCATTTGTTTTTATTGGTCTTATCATTTTGCTGAAATGATCTTTCATTTTGAGGCTGAAATGGTTTAGGACCATTCTTTTGAGGATATGACTTCTTAGGATTCTTTGAATTTGGTTGCTGCTGGGCGGCTAACGCTTTCGTGGAAGAGTTTCCAAGATTAAGAAGACCAAGGTGTAAGAGTTTTTCTTGTTCTCTTATTAAGGAATCACAAAAGGAGTCAAAGGAAGGGGCCTTGTAATCTTTTCCTTGACAAATGAAAGCTTCCCTTGTAGAGTGGAAAGTGGAAACAAATACAGAGTAGGCTGGTCCCAACTTGGTAAGGATGGAATAAATAAGGTTACCATCTTCTTTCTTAACTTTAACACCTTCCAAGAGATATCTAAGGGTCTTGAATTTGGACAAGAAATCTTCAATGCAAGAAAAATTATTAGGATCCAAAGTAAGAAACTCATTTTCAAGTTGATGAGCTCTAATTTCATTTTTAATCCCAAAAACTTTAGCGAGTTTTTCTAATGCTTCATGAGGAGTCTCAAGTTCTGCAATGTGGAATCTAAGATCAGGAGAAATAGACATCCCTATCAAACCACGTGCTTGATCTTGTCTATTTTCCCATTTTGCAGCCTTGTCTTCATCTTTTGGTTTCTTCTCTTGGTCTGTGGCTATTCTGAAGAGACCTTTACTTCTAAGTAAATCTTCCATGTAGGCTACCCATTGGAAGTAGTTAGTGCTGTCAAGAATGACTTGGCATGGACTTTCCATTTTTTTTTTTTTAAAACTGAAGCTGAAGATGCTGAAAGTAAGTGTTCCAATGGATAGATCTCGAAAAAATAGGCGGTTTTAAAAAAAACAGCTCTTAAAAAGGCTTCCGGATGAAGAAGTTATGGCTTTTTGAAAAAAAATTGTTGACGTTGCCGGCAAAGTGCGCGAATGTGCGGGAATGAAAAAAAAAAAAATCTGCCCCCACAAAATGGAGACTTGAACCCAAGACCTCTACTCTCTTAAAATAGCTTTGAACCAATTGATCTATACAAAAAATTTGAGAGAGAGAGAGAGGGGGGGGGGGGGGGCTTGGTTTGCGTGCTTGCCTTGAGAAAGCTCTTTTTCCCTACAAAACACAAAACCCAACACGAATATGCAAAGAAAAATGAACCTTGCGGCTCGAAGTTAGCTTTAGCCAAAAAAACTAGAAATTTAAAAAAAAAATCTCAAACTTAGCTTTAGCCGAAAAACTAAATATTTTTCTCAATGTTTCTGATTTTCCGAGATCACACTAAGGTGCAGGGAAAAGAGCATATGCATGAGAAAAATCCTTCCTTTCTGTTTCTGATTTGCCCAGATCGCACAGAGTCGCAGGGCAAAGAGCATACGCAGAAATGAAAGGTATAGATCCGGTTAAAAAAAAGAGGCTAAATAAACTGAGACCGAAATAAGCAGAGAGAAAATAACAGTAAACTGCAAAAAAAAACAATGTATACCTCCCGATCTGAAAAATGACGCAGCTAGGGCTACCGGAAACCTTTTCGTGTGAAATGAAAGGGGTTCCTCACTGGAACAGATGCTCCGAACGCAACAGAGCAGTCCTCTCGGCCCGAAAGCAGTCAGAAACAACAGATCTAGGAAACGACAGCCGCATGCAGTTCTACCGGTTTCAGATTTGGATCACCAACGGACGTGGCCCTCAAATAGCTCTGATACCATGTAGGAATTTACAGGGTAAGTTCCTCAGAAAGAACACCAAAAGGACACCGCTCACAACCAGATCTCAAATCAATACACCAGTATTTTTGACGTGGTTAAAACCCTCAAAGTGCAAGGAGGGAAACAGTCCACGGCCTGCGCCAACGTGGCTACTACAGGCAATTTATTAATCAAAGAATGAAAATTTACATAAGCTTCTCTCATGCACGGATTACCCGAACAATGACCCTCCATGCTCTTTAAATAGAACTCATGGACCAATCGGGTGTCAAGCCACAGATCAAGTGTCGGTAATACCGAGGTGAGAGTGAACCGTCGGATCACTACATATCGTGACCGTCGGATTGTAAGTTACAAAATGTACAACGGTAAAGAAAGACACTTTACCTAACTCTATACCTAACTCTATACTAGACCAAGTTGAACTTAACTATATCCTATGTGTCGGAATATCCTAACAAAACGGGTGGTTGGGTAGTTCCTAAAACACCATGGATGGAAAGGTTTTTCCATTTCTATGGGAATACAAACATCGAGGATGAAAATCACTTCCTCTTAGTGTGCCCCACTTACAACCACATTAGATATCAGTTTCAAAATCTTTGTTGCAATACTAACCTTCCTAGCCTTTTATGTTGTCAAAATTACAGTGAGCTCCGGAAGCTTCTCTCCAACCTTTTTGAGCATAAGAATAAAATCTTAAATAAAAGTAAATAATTTGTTTCTTTAGGTCCGATAGACCAAAGTTTGGTCTTAATGGACTTAACCACCACCACCACCACCATCATCATATATATAAAATAAATTAAAATTATCTAATAAAAATAATTTTCATGTAAATTTATATTTTTCTTTAAAATATTATTCATTTTTTTAAGAAAAAAGGTTTATCCTCGTAGAGAGGAATATATACATGCTTCTTTACATGAGGTGATGGAATATTATTGTCTCAAGATACTACTTTATTTACCTTAGTTAATATGGAAAATTCAATGAACATCTTATCAAGGCACTTGACAATGGAGCTCTTCATGTTTTAAATTAAGTTTCGTGATACGCTAATATTATGGATTACCTAGTAGCATAGGTGAATAAGTGATTAAGTCATTAAAAGTAAACTCATTAATGATTAAGCCAATATTAACCTAACATTTTTCTATTTAAATTTGATCTGTGATAAACATAATTTATTTTAAAAAAATTTAATTAATTTTCTAGAATAAAATGTGTTTTTTGGTAGACTTTTAGACATTATAATGATGATTCATGTTTTTTATTTGGTTGGTTAGTTTGTCCGAAAATTGGTGAGACTAATTTATGGCTTGAGAAATCGTGATATAGGGGCATTTAAGCTGTCAAAATCACTTAGGGATCACACCTGGTTTGTGCAACACCAACTTGTACTCTTGGCTGGAAATTGTCCCTTGGGATTTAAAACTAGTGACCTTTTCACGATGAGCTACTTTAAAAAATCACCCTATCATTGAATACTCTACAACTCATGGGCTAGCTGGTGATTTATGAACTATGGCTATGCATGCCAAAATAATTCTTTCAACCATATTCCCATTTACTTGTGATTAACATACAACTAAAAAATGAATGCTTACAATTGCATGTCCAAGCATGCGATTTTTTGGAAAAAAATTATAAATATTTTCCATTAATTTTGTGCCCCGTCACAGTTGAAAACTAGGGGAGATTTACAATATGAGTAGAAGAACAAAATCTTTATGTCGAGGAAAGAGAGAAAATTCAATTTTTACATCCAAACTTTCACTATTAACATATTTAGAGAAAAACTAAAAATTATTGCTATTGTAGGCTCTACAGTACTGTTTAGATAACAAAATATATTCACTAGGAGCTATCATGTCTTGTGTAGGAGGGTTGATGGACATTTTGTCTGAGGGAACACCTAGGGCACTACTAGTTATGCTTTTGTTGTCCTCTTGATTTATCTAGTCTTGTAGGTATATCTAATTGTGGCAAAGCCCATCCACATCCCCTCCCAGCATGTTGATTTTGGCTTGTTGACTTTGGACATCTTCTCATGGGTTTGTTTGATGGTAGTGAAGATAATTCACCTCCTCTTCTAGCATGGTGGTTCTAAATCATTAAATTTAAAATTATTTTGACAATGATTAATGTAACTTTTTTTTTCCTGAGAAAATATATGGGAAGGTCCACCCAAAGGGATCACATGCCATCAATTTATTAGTAGAGCCTAACCCCAAGAGAATCAAGGAGAATTGACCCTGTGACCTACCATTAGCAAGGTGGTTTAGTGAGAGGAACTCGACCAATTGAGATAAAACTTAGGGTTGTATTCAAGAATGTGATGTTAAATAAATGTACTTACTTCATTACTTGCAACCCTCCTACTCCAAATACAATTACATCAACCAAGTACTTATCCACCAAATACTTATTTTACCACTATATGTTATGGATCCCAAAGAGTTTGTTGGCCTCCACATGGCTCTCTCACTGAGGATATAAGAACTTTAACAACAACAATCACAAAGTAATCACAAATTGCACATAACCCTTTACAAATAAAATCAAATTTTAAAGATATATCTTTATTCGCCTTGCCCAATCTCGTCAACCATGCCAAACAATAGGTTAGTTGGTTCACTTACAATAGAGTTCTCCAAACCTTTAAATGAAATATATCACATGTTGATACCATAGATGAATATTATAGGTTATCCAATATCATGGTAAAAAAAGCCACCAACAATAAATTCTTCATAATCAAATCAAAGATAACTCAATAGTTCAATATCTTCTATTACATATCCCATTCAATATTCATGCCAAAGAAAATATCAAAATTAATTTCATTTTTTTTTTCACAGAATATTTAAAAAAACATAATTTAAAAAGGTGAAACTATTCAAAGCTATATAGATACCTTTATAGTCCTTGCACCATCATCACAAACAAATAGATTGTAATTTGTCATAAGAAGTTTTTCACTAGTAGTGACATAAATAAAAGGACAATGTAGTCATACAACAATGTGAATCATGTTATTAGTTATTTTCTTGATACGTTATTGTCACAAACCAAGAAGACTTATTTGTTGTATAACTAGCATAGATCCATGTTAGTCACGGATCTAACATGGGTCAAGAGGGATCAAATTTCTTCATGTGAAAACTTATTTTAGAGTGCAAAAAATAATGTGTAATTTTTCACTACTTAAATTGTGTTTTTGAATGCTATAGGGATTACGTAACACGTTCATTGAGCCATTTTATCAACCCACATTAAAATAAATTTTTTTTATTAATACATTTTTAAGTATACATCAATATTGATTTATATTAAAATATTTTATTAATAACCACGTTGGATATTGTATTCTATACGACATACAATATTTTCTTTTAACATTTTTTTTATATAGATATATATGAAATTGATATCACATGTTAAAATATTTTTGAAAAGTATAATATTTAAACATCTTACTCACATATTCTTTTACTTTTAGTTACTTTACATGAAATTATATTAGGTCATATGGACAACTAATTAAACATGCATAGTATTTTTTTTTTCTTTTTTATTATAACCGACATTGCTTGTCGATTTAGAGAATATTTTATTTTTATTTTAAGAGGGATATGTGTCAACTCCAAGTTGACGAAAAACATACTTACACATTGACTTCACACTGAGCTATAGAACGAGCCTCCTGACTCAATGAAAACCATGAAAATAATATGAAGAGATGTTAGTAAAATCTCTATCTTGATGTGATAAAAAATTTATTATAGTTTTAAAATATTCAGATGAGGGAAAATATATTTTTATATATTGCTATATTCAATTTGAGATAGTGTGGAAATGAAAGTTATAAATAAAATTGTGGTTTAAAACCCACAATATTAATTATTAAAAGATATTATACATCTATATAGATGTTGAAATTTTAAATTGTATATTTAGAATTAAATTAAATCATATATATATATATATATATATATATATATATATATATATATATATATATATATATATATATATATATATATATATATATATATATATATCTAATTTTCAAACCTCAGACATGTGTTTTAAGTAAAATATATCATATAAAAATAATGATTAACATGATAAATAAAAATAACGCTACAAGTTTACTTAAAGGTAATGGGATATGGGAAAACCATGTAAAGATTTAAAAGAAGGGAAAATTATCTATTTAATTCCGAAAAGGTGGATGTACGAATTTACACGATAAGTTCCTTAGATAAAACATGAAAGGACACCACTCACAAACATGTCACATAACAACACACCAGTATTGTTGATGTGGCTAAAACCCTCAAAGTGGGAAACAATCCAAGGTCTAAGCCAACGTGGTCACTTCAGGAAATTTATTAATGTAAAAGAAATAAAATTGACAAAAGCTTCACTCATGAACAATCACCTTACAAATGACCATCCATGCTCTTTAAATTGAGATCATGAACCAATCGGGTGCTAAGCCACAGATCAAGTCTCAGTAATATCGAGGAGAAAATGAACCGTTGGATCACTTCATGTCTAGAACAAATCGTGATCGTCAGATTGTAAGTTACAAAAGGTACATAGTAAAGAAATACACTTTACCTAACTATACAATATACCAAGTTATACTTAACTATTTCCTATGTCTAAGAATATCCTAACATCCCCCCTTAAGAACAACTTCGGATAGGAATGAAGGATGTACAAAGATGACACAATAGGAGAAGGAAGGAAGCCTTAGAGCTTATCCCTCCCATTGAAAACTTCCTGAACTCCAACAATAAATTGAAGCTTAGTAAACTTCACTTCTGTGAGAGCCTTTGTAAAGATGTCTGCAACTTGATCATTGGTTGAACAATATTTCACTTCAAGAACATGGTCATGAATGAGATTTCTGATGAAGTGCATGTGTAGCTCAATGTGTTTGTTGGGCTAATGTTGGACTGGATATTTTCATAGTTGAATGGCACTTTGATTATCACACCAAAGTGTATTCGGATGCTTTTGCTGAAAACCAAACTCTGACAGGATCTAACGAAGCCATAGGGCTTCCTTACTAGCTTCTATGATGCCACGATACTCTGCTTCTACTGAAGAAAGAGAAATGGTACATTTATTCTTGCATGCCCATGTAATAGGTCGAGAACCAAGAGTGAAGACATAACGTGAATTAGACTTCTGATCATCAAGGTCACTAGCCCAATCAAAATCAGTGAAACCAACCAAGGGAGGAGATGTTTCTGCACTGTAATGAATCCCAAATTGAATTGTACCTCAAACATACAAAGTATTCTTTTCGTTGCTTTCCAATGAATTTCATGTGGGTTTTGCATAAACCAAGCAATAAGGCCAACAACAAAGGAAAGGTCAGGATGGGTATGGTTCAGATACAAAATTTTCCCAACAAGCTAATGGTAAAAAGGTAGCATCAACTTCAGGGGAACTACAGGTGACTGAAAGTTTGACTCCAGACTAAAAGGGAGAAGGGGTTGGATTACAATCTTCAATGTGAATGTGGCGTAGAAGATCACATGCATACTAATACTGGGAAAGGAAAATACCTTCTTTGGATTGCAAGACTTGAACACCAAGAAAATAACACAAGTGTCTTAAGTCTATCATTTCAAACTGCTTTTTAAGGCCAGACTTCACATGGTTTATAAGGTTGGGATCACTACCAGTGAGGATAAGATCATCAACATAAAGAACAAGAATGATAAGAGACTTACCCACTTTCTTGGTGTAGATAGTATTGTTAGAATGACACCCAAGAAAAGTCAGTATTTAAAGGAAATCTATCCATTTTGGCATACCAAGCCCAAGGGGCTTGCTTGAGACCATAAAGGGATTTCTTAAGTCGACATAAAAGGCTGGAGTCTCTTTGTATAAAGCCAGGAGGTTGTTCCATATAGATTTCTTTATGCAAGTCCCCATGCAAGAAGGCGATTTAACATCCACCTAATGGACTTCCCAGTTGAAAGTGGTAGCAAGGGACAAAACAAAGAAGATAGAGTTCATTTTGGAAATAGGGGAGAAGGTTTCATTATATTCAATTCCTTCAACTTCTGAAAAACCCTTAGCAACAAGATGAGCTTTATTTTTATCAACTTTTCCATCTGGTCCAAACTTGGTTCTGTAAGCCCATTTGCATCTAACAAGTTTTCATCCCTTTAGAATAGGAATAAGGTTCCATGTATCATTTTCCAATAGTGAACGATATTCTTCATTCATAGCTGCATACCAATCTGGATGGTCTGAAGCTTTTGCAAAGGTGTCAGGATCATAATTTGTTCAAGCTTGAGAGAGTAAAGAAAATGCTCTATCGAACTGAGAACATATATGAAATTGATTTGTAAGATCACCTGCTACATCCCGAGTAGCACAAACCCATTTTGGAGGATGAGAGGCTGAAGGAGGATCCTGAGAAGGTGGGGGAGGATTTTCATCCTTGCTATCATGATATGAAGAAGAAGTATTTTCAGAAGTTAAGATGAGATAGAGAGAGGTGGTACATCTGCCAAACTAGGCTCATAGGCCGATATATTTTCAACAAACTTTACATTTCTTCTAATGATAGCATTTTTGGATTTAGGTTGAAGAAGTCTATATCCTATGACATCTTCAGAATATCTAACAAAAATACATTTTTCACTCTTAGGCTCTAAGGCTTTATGTTTCTCATCTGGGATATGGTCCCATGCTTCAGTTCCAAAAACACGAAAGTGACTCACATATGGTTTAATTGAGCTCCATGCTTCTTGTAGAGTGATATTCTTTAAAACCTTAGTAGGAGTGCGATTAGCTATGTAATTTGCACAATTAATTGCTTCTGCCCAAAATTTAAGACTAAGTCCTTTAGATTGAAGCATTCAATTAGCAATTTCTTTTAAGGTGTGAGTATTCCTTTCAACTACACCATTTTGTTGTGGGGTATATGGAACAGTATGTTGCAATTGAATTCCATGCTCAGTGAAACATTTGATGAATTTGTTGTTAACATATTCTCCACTGTTATCAGATCTTAGCTTAAGAATTTGGTGTCCAGATTGTTTCTCAACAAAGGACTTAAAGGCCAAGAACATGTCAAAGACTTCACTCTTGAGTTTTAATAGGTATACCCAAGTGCGTATGGAGAAATCATCAATGAAAGTTAAGAAATACTTATATCTAGAGAATGAAACAACTGGAAGTGGACCACATAAATCATTATGCACAAGATGTAAAGGGGTTGAGGTGTGCTAAGAGGCACATTTTCAAAACTATCCCGATGATGCTTTCTGAGTAGACATCCAGAAAAAACACCATCTCTGCCAAATACCATAGGAAGACTTGTCACCATATTTTCTTTACATAGATTTTGAAGGGAGCGATAGTTTAAGTGACCAAATCGCTCATGCAAAGTTTGCTCACTTCATCGTTATGAGCAATAAATATCAAGGGAAGAGTTGATGACCCAAAGCTGTTAAACTTATACAACCTTGTAGAATCATTAGCAATGCCAGTAGCTAAAATCTATCTAGGATATCTTAGGTCCTTAATTACAACATCATGAGGCGAAAATTCAACGATTTTACATTCACCTGAATGAGTTATTTGATATACAGATACAAGGTTGCATGATAAGGTAGGAACACATAATACATCATTAAATTGACCATTGTCTAGATGAATAGTTCCAGTCCCTACAACGCTAAGAGATCTATCATCACCAACACATATATTTTTGTTGTTACAATCATTTAAAGAAGAAAACATGACTTTGTTTTTGGCCATGTGATAAGAAGCTCCAAAATCAATGAGTCACTCATGAGAATGAGAGGAAGAAGATACATTTAGTGCATAATGAGACCAAGATGCTTGACAACCACATTAATAAAGTGCTATTTTTAAAGATGAATTTGAAGTTCTAGAGTGCTCCAAATGGATGTTATGCTTCTTCATTGCTGCGTCCAAGGCTTCAATCTTCATAAAGAATTTGGATTCTAAGCGGCCATCCCGATTACAAAAGTTGCAATGTCTATCAATATGCTTCCCTTTGTTTTTATTTTTCCATATCATTTTGTTGAATTGATTTTTCATTTTGAGACTGAAATTGCTTAGGACCCTTGTTTAGTTTAGGACCATTCTTTTTAGGATGCTTCTTATTTGGATTCTTTGAATTTGGTTGTTGCTAGGCTGCTAAGGTTTTTTAGAACAGTTTCCAGTATTAAGAAGAGCTAGATGTAAGAGTTTTTCTTGTTCTCATATTAAATAATCACAAAAGGCATCAAAAGAGGGGGACTTGTAGGCTTGTCCTTGAGAAATAAAGGCTTCTCTAGTAGAATGGAAGGTGGAAACAAACGCAGAGTAGGTTGGTCCTGACTTAGTAAGGATGGAATATATAAGGCTACCATCTTCTTTCTTAACCTTAACACCTTCCAAGAGAAGTCTAAGGGTCTTGAACTTGGACAAAAGATATTCAATGGAAGAAAAATTATTGGGGTCCAACATAAGCAACTCATTTTCGAGTTGATGGGTTCTAATTTCATTTTTAATTCCAAAAACTTTATTGAGTTGTTTCATTCCTTCATCAGGGGTATAAAGTTTTGCGATATGGAATCTAACGTCTGCAGTAATAGACATCCCATTCAACCCATGTGCTTGATCTTACTTATTTTCCTATTTGGCTATCTTATCTTCATCTTCAGGTTTAGATTCTTAGCGTGAGGCTATTCTATAAAGACCTTCACTTCTAAGTAAATCCATAATGTAGGATAACCATTGGAAGTAGTTGGTGCTGTCAAGAATAAATAGGCATGGACTTTCCATTTTAAAAGAAACTAAAGCTGAAGATGCTGAAACTACATGCTCCAATGGAAAGATATCAAAAAATTAGGCCGATTAAAAAGAAACGGCTCTGTAAACAACTTTCAGATGAAGAAGTTATGGTTTTTTGAAGAAAAGTTGTTTAATATGCTGACGAACCACGTGAATGTTGCAAAGTGAATGATAATGTTGTATTTAAAAAAAATCCCCCCCCCCCCCCGCCCCGCTCCCTTCCCCCCCTGCAAACGTAATCTAATTAGAGAACTTTTAAAAAAATATTACTTTATGTGACCCACTTTTATAAACAAGTGAAAGTCACTTTTACAATGGTACTTTATGAACTACCCACTAAATTGTAACTTAAGTAAAAGATAAAGTGACTTCAGAATTATAAGTGACTCACTTTTTATAACGGGTGAGAACATTTTTACATAAAGTAACTTTAAAATATAAGTTACATGTGCTTTTTGAAAAAGTAACTCAACAAAAAAAAGACTTGAACCCAAGACCTCTATTCTCATAAAGTAAATTTGGACCAAGTTAGCTACTTTAAAAGGTTAGTAATTTTTGGAAAGGAGGAAGCGGGAATTTTTATTTGTTTTTTGCTCACTGAAGCTTTGGTGTGCGTGCTTACTTGAAAACCTCTTCCCTACAAAACAAAAAAACCCACAAATTCCAAAATGAACATGCAAAAGGAATCCAAGCCTTACGACTTAAAGTTAGATTTGGTAGGAAACTAAATATTTTCCTCAATGTTTCTGATTTTTCTAGATCACACTAAGGTGCAACAGAAAAGAGAATATGCATGAGAAAAATCCTTTCTTTCTGTTTCTAGTTTTCCGAGATCGTACAGAATCGCGAGGCAAAGAGCATATGCAGAAATGAAAGGTATAGATCCGGTAATATTTTTTTTTGTAGAGGACTATAAACCGAAATAAACAGAGAGAAAATAACTGTAACTGTAAATAAAGACTGTATACCTCCAGATCTTAAAAATGGCGTACCTAGGGCTACCAGAAACCTTTTCACGTAAAACGAAAGGGGTTCCTCACTGAAACATATGCTGCTAACACAATATAGCACTCCTCTCAGTTTGAAAGTGGTAAAAAATAGTAGATATAGGAAACGATAGTTGGATGTAGTTGTACCAACTTTGGATTTGTATCACCAATAGATGCGGCCCTTGAATAGCTTTGATACCATGCAGGAATTTATAGGTTAAGTTCCTTATATAGAGCACGAAAGGACACCACTCACAAACATATCACAGATTAGTACAACAGTATCCTTGACGTGGTTAAAACACTCAAAGAGGGAAACAGTCAAGGCCTGATCCAACGTGACCACTTCAGGCAATTTATTAATGTAAAAGAAAGAAAATTTACATAAGTTTCTCTCATGAAGAATCGCCTTACAAATGACCCTCCATGCTCTTTAAATGGAGATCATGGAACAATCCGGTGTTAAGCTATGGATCAAGTGTCTGTAATACCAAGGAGGGAATGAACAGTCAGATCACTTCATGTCTAGAACATATAGTAACCGTCAAATTGTAAGTTACAAAAAATACATATTAAAGAAACACACGTTACCTAACTATACACTAGACCAAGTTATAGTTAACTATTTCCTATGTGTCATAATATCCTAAGAGTGGAACAATTAATAATATTGAGACCATGTAATAGTCATTATTAAAGTGAAAAGAATTACCTTGCTAAAATGTATATAATAATGTTGATAAGTTATATAATTGAAATCTAAATATAGTCTAAAATTATGATATATAATATTTTTATAAAAATGTCGCTAATAAACAATTTGGAAAATAACAAAATTATATTGGCATATTTTTATATGTGAAATTAGAATTTTAATATAAAAATAAATATTACAAAATTGTTATTTAATTTTTTAAATATAAATTTAATATGTTTTTTATTTTGTTTAATAAAATATTTATATATTAAAAATATTATATTCAAAAAATATTATTTTGAATATAATATTCAATAGAGATCATGGACCAATCTGGTGTTAAGCTATGGATCAAGTGTCGGTAATACCAAGGAGAGAATGAATAGTCAGATCACTTCATGTCTAGAACATATAGTAACCATCGGATTGTAAGTTACAAAAAATACATAGTAAAGAAACACACATTACCTAACTATACACTAGACCAAGTTATAGTTAACTATTTCCTATGTGTCATAATATCCTAAGAGTGGAACAATTAATAATACTGAGACCATGTAATAGTCATTATTAATGTGAAAACAATTACCTTGCTAAAATGTATATAATAATATTGATAAGTTATATAATTTAAATTTAAATATAGTCTAAAATTATGATATATAATATTTTTATAAAAATGTCGCCAATAAATAATTTGGAAAATAACAAAATTATATTGGCATATTTTTATATGTGAAATTAAAATTTTAATATAAAAATAAATATTACAAAATTGTTATTTAATTTTTTAAATATAAATTTAATATGTTTTTTATTTTGTTTAATAAAATATTTATATATTAAAAAGATTATATTCAAAAAAATATTATTTTTAAGAATAATTTAAAATATATTCTATAAAGATGATATAATTGATAATATTATATAAATTCTAAAATTCAATCATCATCATCATCCTCATCATCCTCCTCCTCCTCGTCCCTAATTGTTATTAGATTTTTATATTACACACTATAAGAGTAGAAGACTTATTTAAGAAAGAAAAAAATATTATATTTATCATGCAACTCATTTATCATTTCGCAGTATCCTCTAATGTAAATATGGCCATGTTTATATGATTACAAATTTATCTTCGCTTCCATTGTTCATTTGTTATATATTTTTGATGCACATGGTGTACATCACTTACATTTAATTCATTCTACTTTTCTATATATTTAATGATATTTAGCTTATTTAATATCTATTAATGTTGATGAATATCATAGAAATGTGTTACCATAAACATTATATGTGTATATATAGATGAAATGGCTTTTTCCACGATAATTTTATTTTATTTTATATTTATATTTTATTTTATTTATTTATTTATTTTATTTTTTTGGTTAACTTTAAGAGAAATGCAGTAGATATTTTTAAAAAATTGAGTTTAAGTTGTTTAATGTAACATCCCCTAGTAAACTTCGTGAAACAATACTTAGGATTAGAAATTTTTTATTGGATTTACTAACATGTAAGTTTCCCAATTATTTATTCCATATTCCTTTAACTAATCATTTGATAAAATCACCACCATTACATAAAGTAGCTTTAGAAATGGAACAAGAAGTCACATTATGTAACAACCATTATTGCAACATGTTAACATAAAGCTTTATGTTGTAACCTTGAATCATTATCATTGTTCATTTAATTAGGTTGGTTAATAACACATTTATTGATGTAAGTGTCAACATCATGCAAGGTAGCAATATCTTCAGAATAATAAAATAGGAAAACACATAAATGGACACCGATATACCATGGAAACCCCAAAGGGAAAAATAGTCAAGCATAATGACCTCATTTCTTACCATAGTGTTAATTATAATTCCATCTTTCTTTTGTTACAAAAGGGATGGATTAAACACTATTAATTCATCCTTTGCATATATCATAATTGTATCCTGCAATCACTACTATTAGCAAACTTTGATATCAAGATTATATAAAATATCCGTTTATCAAACCCAATTAATCAATCTCTACTAGTTATGCTTTAAACATCTTCTCGTGTTCCACTTTCTTGCACATGCATAATAACGTTAGTTGTCTTTGATATTTTTATTTTACACACATCTTCAAGTACAAAACCAATTTTTGGCACATACATAAATAAAATGCGTAAAGTGTCTCGGGGCATGCCTCTTTATTGACAACACGTATGCATTAATTAAAGGCACATAATTTCAAAAACTTGTCCATTTAACTGTGCATGCATATGACTATGAATCGTGTCAAACCATCTAATTCTCACATGCATAAAGTAAAATGCATAAAAATTAACAAGACATGCCCATATATCCATACTACACATGCATTATAAGAAAGAAAATAGTTACATGTTACCTCTTCCCACAAGAACAAGGTAATATTTTAAAATAATCAGCATGGTTATCACTATCTCTTCGCATAATAAGGGGGAATTTTATTTTAAAGATAATCACCACAACTACTATCATTTCTTTGCGCAAGAACGCCTTATTTTCCAAAAGAAGAACCATTCCAACTAACCATACTTTTAAAAATAAAACTAGCACAATAATTATTAGCTTTGTGCACGAAAATACACATTCTTTTTCCAAAAGAAAGTAGCCCAACAACTATTATATTTGTGCATATAAACACATATTCATTTTCGAGAAAACTAATACAATATCTATTATTTTTATGCACATAAACACATATTATTTTTCAAGAAAATTAGAAAAATAACTATTATCTATTTGCATATAAGAACATATTCTTTTTCAATAAACTAGCAAAATAACTATTATCTATGTGCATATAAGCACATATTCTTTTTCAATAAAATAGCAAAATTATCACATATTTTTTTCAAGAAAATTAGCAAAATAATATTATTTGTGTGCATATAAGCACATATTCTTTTCCCAAGAGAATATCATGACTTCTTAGCCTTTTATGTGCAACATTCACATGCATTGTTCTTCAAGAAAATTTCATGGCGTCTTTATATTTTTATGTGCATGGTTCACATCAATTCTTCTTCAAGAAATGATCATGGTTTCTTTATCTTTTTATGTGTAAGGTTAACATGCATTGATTCTTTAACTTTTATGTGCAAGGTTCAAATGCATTCTTCTTCAAGAAATTATCATGGGTTCTTTATAGTTTTATGCACATGATTCATATGCAATCTTTCTCAAGAAAATAGCATGGATTCTTTATCTTCTGTGCACATGATCTGTACGTAATCTTCCTCAAGAAAATATCATGGATTATTTATCTTCTATGAATATGATTTGTATGTAATCTTCCTCAAGAAATAACAAAGCTAACTTATCTTCCCTACACACAAAACCCTTCCAATATTTTCAATGAAATTAGCAAAGTTAGCTTAACTTATCTTTCCATCCAATCATTCGAATATGTCGATGGTGCTAACTAGCAACACCTTATTATTTCAGTGCATCCTATTTTATAAACATGAATTCAACATAGCAACTCACTATCACTTGAAGTAATTAGTGCTTCGATAGCTCCACACTTCACTACAATTTATAGTTGATGTAGGTGGTGGATATAGTGTCATTCAATGCCACCTTTGCACATTTCAATGAGAGAAGTATAGAGTACAATTAACCGATCAGAAATGAGTGTGTAGGAAACTGACATGCTTAACACACAAGGCCTGATCCTTCCTTCATTCAAGAATTATAGGGGAAAATGAATGGTTGTCCTCCCTCTCTTGAGCATAGAAAATATTTCGAGCATAAGGCGTTTCATGTTATCCATGTCCATGATGCTTCAAGAATCATTCATTGACCACTAATGAATTGAGGACGCACCATGACCTCTCCATATCATGGTTAGATCATACTAGAATCTCTGACATCATTTCACAACCTGATCTCCCTTGTAATAACAACTAGCGGTAAAACAAAATTCATCAATTTCCTTTAGATGGATTTTCTTCGAGTCTCTAACACTCTATAACTACTTCTTGGGCAATCGTTTCTTGATATTGGCTGCTTTGGCCACATTATCATATTAACTCAATAATACATTTTCACCATTAGTAAAATTATAAATTCCAACGTAAATATGCTAGTGTAGGGAAATTACATTCTTCCCGCCTTAAATATAACTTCATCCTTTGTGTTCATCTCATCATCATTACATTTTTTGTGGTCTTTATCTGCTACTCAATGTTTTTCATTTCATTTAGATTGTTTTTATTTTTTGCAATAAGCCTTTTAAATCAACTTCTAATTATGACATCTATCTCCATTCATGATAGTTATGCAACCAGAACAACCACAAGGGGATCCTTCCCCTTCAAAATGAAGGATTTTGTGTCCAAGAACTACCAATAAGTAAATAAAACAATCATGTTTAATTAATAATCATGAACATTTACAACTAAAAAAATATTCAATTTTTACTCTCAATCTTGTATCCATTGTTCAATTTCAAAAACAAAAACCAAGTCTTTATGAAGCATATTGTTATTTTCCAATAGTCTTGAAAACCAAGGCCATTAAATGCAATACTTGATTGCAGGTGGTTTCTTGAATGTGGCAAGCACATAAAGAGTGGTTTATTAGCCCGACAAAAAGCAACTTGGGTAGTTTCGTAGCGGACATGGAAAGAACCCCATAATGTATGACCCATAAATCCAATTAGCATCTCTCAACCATAGTCACACTATTTTTAGTTTCAACATTTTCAATTGTTAATTATTTAGGCAATGTCAAGTGATATTAGTAACTATCAACCATTTATCACAATACCTATGCAAGTACTCAAAGAGCACATAGCTCTCTAACCATCAATGTAGGAGATGTTACAGGTAATTTTAAATAATGAGGAATGATGAACCTTTCACATTAAAGTTATAGTCACATTCATTAAACCTATGTAGTGGTTATCTATCTTTGTTTATTTTAGGTTATTATATTTTATTATTTTTAATTATAAGAACAAGAGCAATTTGAATTTGTGAATGATGCCAGAAAACACTTGAATGTTATATTTAGTTACCAGAATTTTATTTACAAGTTTTAATTGGTACTAACTTCCAGCCATCACACAAATTATTTAGTCCTTTATTTATACCATATACTCAGCAAATTTCCTCTTAATACATAACATAAACATTAATTCCTTTCTTACATTACATGCAAAAAATGCAATCTAACGCATCACTTATCTAGTTAATCAAACTTGGTCTACCACAAAAACCATAGTGGGAAAAGGGATGCTTCTCCCAACCAACGAGAACTAGTTTCCACTAACCAGGTCAACTTCTCATCCAAGATAATTCCCTGACATTGACCACACTTGGTCCAATACAAGATTCCTCTTGGAAGTGTCCTAACTTCCTATAACACTTTCCTATTTCTAGGAATTCAAAGTGCAACAACTAATTTTTTTGAGCCTCCTTGAGATAGTCTCCAAATCCAACAAGGCTACCCTAGGCTTTTCCCCTCTTACCTTCTTGGCAAGCCTTTTTTTCCTTACTAAGATAATCTATATCTATGGAGAGGAAACCAAGTTAGGAAATTTCCTCTACCCATAACCCTTCTTAGGCCTTTCTTGACTATCGTGTAACTGTCTAGGATGATAATTTCTCTTTACCACCTTTTCTGACCATTATTTTACATGGCTAACCATATGAGTTTCTTTATAATTAATATCAAAGTAGAAAGGAAATTTATGTACATCATTTATTCATACTTGACCCTCAGCATGGGCCCCATAGTCTATAAAAGTAAATTCGATAGGAAAAGTAAATAAAATACTTACAATTTACTTAGGGTATTACATCTGATTATGTCTACTTCTATCACTAAGTGGGTATATTATACATAACATACTTCAACTTATGCATTTCAGTACATTATTAAATTATCAAATAATCTTGGTTGCCCTCATCCTACCAATTATCATTTATGTGTGTTCATATGCAAAGCCACAACCCTTTTTCGTTTCTATTCTTATTATCGACATAACAATGCATTTCTATTAAATCAGTCACTTTTAAAGACACCATTGTTGTTATGATCTATGTTCTTTGTAACATTCAATAACTTAGAGTCATGCTGTTGGGTGTAGGATCCCCCCAAGGAAATTTTTTGGGTTTAAAGCCCAAGTTTTGAGTAAGTCCGATGAAAAGACTCCATGATTTGTGGGTACGGAGCGCGAAGTTGTAATTAAGTCATAGGGTTGTCCGCCCTTACTTTTGTAATGTAGTGTCGGCTTGTATAAATAGAGCGAGGCTCTAAGTGAAAAGAGACAATTGAATATCGAAGATCTAATAATGAAGCATTGAGTCTAAGTGTAAAGTCGACTCTTTGGGTTGTAGAGTAGGAGAATTTTCTGTAGCTCAGTGCACAGAGGCCTAGTAGTTCGTAGCTAAGTGCGCGGACCCCTGTAGCTGAGTGTACAGGGCAGGTTGAGTCTGTAACAGATTGAAGCATTAATGAAGAGAATTTTTACATTATTTTTGTGTATCTCTTCCTATGATATGCATTGAAGTATATTGGGTATGAATTGCAAGTTTACTGTTTATTTGCTGCGCGAACTTATATGAATGTGTTGAATAAGTGAATATAAGATAAAGTATATGTTTACACGAAGACAACTAACTGTTATAAGAAGATAAGTAAGATCCACGGTGTAACTTGGGGACATATTGCAGATTGCTGCCTTAGGAGCGCGAAGGCTTCTCAGCCCCTGATTAGGACTGCGTGAAGGTGAGTGTAATAGAGCGTGAAGGCCTCACATGTCAGGAAAGTGCACGAAGTGACCTACGTGAAGGTATTCACAGTTGGAATAAATTTACCCCTCAAACATCTCAAGGGTGTAGAAACTTGGTTCAAGCATCCCCCCATACTGCTTCAGGTGAGACCTCAGTCCGTGCTCTGCGGGCTGTTGCCGAAAGGGCCAGTAGTACAGGGATTTGATTGGCTAAATAACTCCAAACCTAGGTTAGGCCCCCTCAAGCCAACAAATGGTTCCGTTTCCAGGACCAGAATCTGCATAGAGATGTTAGATTTCCATCATTGGAATCCAACTAGGAAGGAAATTGAAGGTTGGTTGGAGAGGATAATTCACGAGTTCGCGGTGCAGGAGAACATTAATTCGTGACTATCAAAGGAAGAGTAGTTATATTTCTACCTGTACTGTTGTGGGGAAAAATGCCTATGCAGGACGATCCTATCCACCTAAGGTGTGACAGTGCCTTAGCAACAAACAGAGACAACTATTTTGGTTTCTTCCTTTATGAAATGGGAAAGAAGAGAGATCAATGGACTTACCGGTGTCTTCCATTTGTCCCTCGATCTAGATCCTCTTCTCCTTTGGGTGTTCACAGCTACTTGCCTCCTCGCTCGTCCAAGAGAACAGCTACTTGATTCCTGCGAGATCACAAAAGAACAGCTACTTGCGATAAGAGAACAGCGACTTGAGACAAGAGAAGAACACAACACAAAGGCAGATATTCATATTCATAAAAGATTCAGAATTAGAAATAAATCAAATACACTAATGCAATCAGACATCAAAGATACATCAGTATATAGGAGAAAACCAAGATAGCTTTATTGATAAATAACAAGGTTCAGGAAGAGATACAACCCAGAGGGCTCCAATCCAGCGTCTCCTTCCCAGCAGAATGGAATTCCTATCTTCACCTCCCTTCAAAGCATTAAGCACCCAATGATTCTAGTCTCAAACCAATGGCAATTCTTTGCAATAACAAAATTCCAGCCTCCTCTTCTCATGGAGGAGAGATCCATATATAGATCTTTTGGAGAGAGGATGAGTCAGCTTGAGGCTGGTATGAAACTGACTAGTGTCCTCTCCCTCTCTCAGTTCTTGAGTCCACTTGGAGGTTCTTGCTTCCACTTGGAGATTTGGAACCTCTTACTCATCACCAGTCGAATTCCTTGATGAAAGTGTCATTTTGGAAGCTTCCTGGGCATTGACACATTGAGAAATGAGCCTGCCACTTGTCCAGTTATGCTCAGCGCAGGTAGCCTTTGTTGCAGTTGACATTCAACGCAGGTAGACAGTGGAGCAGTTGACATTCAGTGCAGATGCTCAGTGGAGCAGTTGACATGATCCAGAATTGGCTTGTTTTTGAGTGTTTTCAGGTGGAGAACTTCTGTGAATTGCTGTGGTTTGTTGGCCTTGTTCCTCTAGGGGTAGGAACAACATGTTTAGGGACTTTGGATCCCTTGATTATGGACATTTCATGCTCAATGCTGTAAGGCACAAAAATGTCTATAACAGTTGCCCCCTAAAGTATGAGGCCGTTTATCGGGTGAAATGCTTTATCCAGGAGGGTCCGAAGTTCATCCATTTGCTGGGAGGAGACCTGTAATAAGATACAATACAATACATTATGATTCATACTGCTTTCATGATCTGGCTGAGGCGGGCATTCCCATGCTCAGCTTTATAAATTCATTTTTTTACATAGCACAGACAATCTTCTGATGGTAGACTGATAATTTTGGTGAAATTATCATCCTTTGAGTAGGATGATCATCTGTTGCAATGATGTACATGTCAAATGTTTTTATTTTTCCTGAATATATATCGCAGCCCGGATGGATGAAACTAGATCCGGGGTCTTCAAACTCGTTCGATCTTCACTCTAAGTACAAGTCGATCCATGTGAGAATTGCGCTGAAGTCGAACATGGAAAGACATCGCTTGATTACCGGTCAATGATGTAAACCGTTAACAAGCGCGAGAGGAATCACCGATAATGATAATGACCCTCAAGGTACTGCAGTACAATCCACGTGGTGTGAATAAAGGACTTGGCGTCGAACACCACGCAAAATCTTCTGGTCAAAGGTCATTGATGTATACCTGTCGCCGGAAGTGAGAAACTTGCCATTGAGGCATGCAAGCTTCAAAGTACTGAGGGGGTGTTCCTAGATCAACTTCTTGGATAATGAGCTGATGTCGACAAGAAGTGATCCGTCAAAGGAAGGCCTTAATGAATCCCACATCAGTGACACGGAACGGAGCTAATGATTTTAATGGAGGTGAAAACGATCTGTGACATATGATTCAGGGTGGCGGTCATGAATGGATGAAGGATAATGTATGGCAGTGGATGGGACCCGGTTGACTCTTTCTGAACGACTTCTCTTGAACATATGGCGACACTCATGCGATGGATCGGTAGCATTACCCCAATTATGGATGGTATGGCGAGACCATGGTGATGTGACCGGTGAATGAAACAACCCAACCCGATTGTGGTAGGGAGGGAAAGTGTCATGTTCAAGAGCGACTTGCTACCATCAAAGTTTTCTTTAGTTTTCTCCCAATTTTCCCCAGTCATTGCTGACCAGTACCTCTTTATTTTTGTCAAGCTTGAGGAGGATAACATATGCTTGTTCTATAACCTGCCCTTCGGGCAAGCCCATCGCTATGTTTTAACGAGCCTAGCGATAGTGAAACTCGTTCTCGTCTAAAGACAAGTTTGTCGCTATTTAGTGGTTTAACGAGTCTAACGACAAAGACAACTCGGTCCCTTTTCATTTTTTGAGAGTCTGAAAAGGTACGTAAAGTTAACTCCAAAATTCCTTTTTCGTCATCTAATCCCTTAAGTCCGAAAAAGTATAAAACAATATAGAAGGGATGAGTTTTCGATCGTTTTAATGAGCCGAACAAAACAAGCGCTCGATCTTTTTGTGCAATAATCCCTCAGGTCCAAAAAGATTAAAATCTAGAGGAGGGATAGCACTTCCGGTCGCTTTAACGAGCTGGAAGGCCAAAACTCGGCAATCTTTTCATATTTTACGAGTCAGTTGAAAAGAGCTTAAAGAAGACTCGTCTTTTGAGGAACGAGTGATAAACAAGGTTAGCAGCTGATTCCAGGTACAGGTTGGAATTCTCCAATTACGGCAGTGTCACAAGGATGGCTAGGTGAAATCACTCTTCGCAGCTGTTCCTCAAAATGGGTAAACAATCAAATGGAGGTAAACGATCGGCCAAATGAACAGTGGAGGTGACGGTGCACAAAACACGACCAAGGCTTTTATGGTTGATCAGGTTACATACTCAATGGTTATTTACCGGGATGGGTTCATTTTTTAACGAGCTTGAATGCGCCAAAACACTGCTCAATATCGCTTTTCTATTTTTTAACGAGCATAAATTCCGCGTTAAAACTGCTCGACATCACTTTTCTATTTTTTAACGAGCATAAATTCCACGTTAAAACTACTCGACATTGCTTTTCTATTTTTTAATGAGCATAAATTCCGCGTTAAAACTGCTCGATCTTGCGTTTATTTTTTAACGAGCATGAACTTTGTGCTAAAACTGCTCGTTTATACCAGTCATATGATAAGAGTGTCTCATTGGAGATCGCTATTTTTTATGGAGCTTCATCTCACTACGCTTTGCTCCGCATCCTTTCTTTATGCAAGCTCGGAAACGACTAATCCTACGAGTTTAAAGGGTTAGAGGTCCTAAAAATTTAAAAAATAAATAGCCGCCCCTTGCTAGCACTCCAAAAGGTTTGCATGCCCTCAGGCATAAAGTACGATTTCAAGGTTACCCCTCAATTTGCAGGTAAAACAATTGTTCTACCAGGAAAGGCCTACCTCTTTCAGGTTACCCAAAGATTGTTCTATTAATCTTTCAAACAAAACACTTCTTCGGCAATGTCTACCGAAATAGACAAAGGTGAGAGACTCCGTCTGTCAACTCACATAACTTTGACAAAAGAATCTTATTCTAGAATAACCCTCTTCCAGCAGGGGCGGGGTACAGACTAGTCATACTCTCCCGCAGAAACCTACCCTATACCCAAAGTCTTCCTGCCGAAGCAGACCAGGACGCATGCCCCCTGGGTTCCAGTCATATCCTCCTGGATTACTCGCGCTCATCAGGAGGACGGACCGTGGGTTGAGACACTTCTTGCGTGAATGGACCATTTAGGGATGGTATATGACTACTTGCAATGCGTGATCCGGGGAATGAAAGTTGGTCCACGAGCTTGACCATTCTTCCTTCATGCGGAAAACACATTACTCTAAAGAGTGATGAGATGATGGCTCCCATGCAATATATGTAGTCTCGTCCAAGGAGTAGGTTATAATCCAAGGGTCCTTGAACGACCATCACGTTCATTTGAACGGTCTTCCCTTTCAATGTTATGGGCACATTGGGGAGGATCCCTAAAGGGCGACTGGTTCCCTTATCAAAGCCTGATAGATTTCTCATTTCAGGCAAAAGCGCTGGCGAACCAAGCGCTTTCCAAGCAATAGAGGAAAGGATACTCACAGATGCCCCTTCATCAATAACTGTACCAGCCATTACCATTCTGTATATTTGGACAATAATTCTGAATGGTATGCTAGCTGGCAAGCGGGGTCTGCCTAGTTGGTTCCAGTCAAAGGACACAACCAGGTTGCTTGGTGGTGGGACCGAATATACGGCCGGATATCGCTCTGATGAACTTCCTTCCTGTGATAAAGGAATGGTGGCATTTCCCCCTTGATCATCAAAGTCGGTGCTGATGAAGAGAATTTGGACGGTGTCGTCTTTATTCTCCTCTGTGATGATGTCATTCGAAGATAGAGCCTCTGAAGGTAAAACCGGGTCAACTGCCGTTTCAACCTTTAGACTTTCGTCAGGTATGGATTCAGACGGTTCATCTTCAATGACAGGTGCTTCGGCTGACCACCTGGGCGGGTCAGCCGGGTTCTCAACTAGCGAGGGACTTGGCAAGAGTTTTTGATATCCAGGAGGAAGATGCGCTCGTAAAATCGGGCGATCTTCCAGAACTCTTTTCGCCTCGTCTAAGAAGGGACAACGGTGGATGGCGTGATCGCCTTCACACAGTCTGCAGGGAAATTTAGCTTTCCCGCTCTGCCCTGGGGCTTCACTCCCACTAGTTGACGGTGAGCAGTCGACATGGTTATCAGAGGTTGATGCTACCGAATTGTGCAAACGGGGGGACCAGTCTCTTAGTATCCGAGGGATACAGGGACAATCTCGGTGGAAGTGGTCTCCCTTGCATATGACGCATGGCGATTTAGGCCTTACGAGTGCTGTGTGTGGATGTTTGTCAGACGACACTTGTTTGCCCCCAGACGCCTTTGGCTCCTTCTTCTTCTTCTCTTTCTTCTTCTTCTCCTTCTTCTCCTTAGGAACTCGGTTTTTTGATTTACCGGTTCCGTCAAGCGAAGAGGAAGGAGGAGAGGAAGATGAAGTTGAAGGCTGGTGGGTAACTCTTGTCTGGTCTAACTGTTGACTTGACTGTTCAGGAATTGTGGTATTCTGAATGACATTGGTTGAAAAGAGCCAGACTGGTAGGCCAATTGTCAATCCTGGAAGCGACAATGTGGCTATGTGGGGTGCACCAACATCTCCCCAAGAGGAGAAGGGACTAGGATTTCCACCAAGGGGAATTCCATGGTTGGTGTGCTCCATCTTTTCAACCTAAAGATCAACGCGGGAATAATGGGTGATTGTTCCGTTTAAAATAAATTGTTAACGACGCTTTAGACACAACTTGCTTTTTCACTTTTAAAGAGTCAAGAAAAAGCTAAAGATGACTCTAGTCTCCTTCGATGTTTTAACGAGCCCGAAGTGACAAATGCTCGGATGGACTTTTTCTGTTATAGAGTCTGAAAAAGGCCAAAAGAAAATGCTCTAGAGATCTAGGCAGAGGGTGTGCCAAACTTTTCGCAAAACCGCAGAATACTTTTTAAGGTACGGGCGGTCGATCTTCGTGAATGCTGTGTTCACTGCATTGCGATCAGTAGGGCGGCTGACACGGTTTCCTAAGGATAAAGGATATATGCCTATAGGGGTCTCCTAATATATACGAGACGGTATGTGGGAGCACAATCCGTACTAGCGCTATCGTCCCTCAGGAGGAATCACCCACCTTCCACGAGATCAACAGTCACTAGGCTTAACGACGCCAGAACACGTCTCTAGCCTAGACCTCTATGTTGTGCGTTATGTTGCAAAGCGTTGTTAGGTTCATTCAGTTTATTTTAAGTTGATCTTTTTAGAAGTTTTCCTTTCAAGTTTCACCACGAGATGTATGATACAAATTCCTAAATGCAGTCTAAATATGATAAGCAAGCTTTATATCGTTTCAACTTTGAAAATCCTAGCTACTAAGGGAAAAGAAAGACACCATCTTTTCTCAAAGAGCAATCAGCACACTCTAATGCACTCTTCCTAAATCAAGCATGCAAACTTATCAAAATGCAAATGCACAATGCAGGTGTTTGTTTTCCGCTTTCTTAGTATTGATGCCTACAAAGAAAGCTTTTTGTACAACTTTGAATTTGCTTTTAAATGACAGATACAAACAAGTTTACTTTTTCGAAATCAACAAGGATAGAAGAGATTACAATCACTTTGCGACTTTCGAAATGAATACTTGTTTCGACACTTAAAAGAGACAAACTCAAACCAATAAGCAAAAAGCAAATGTATAATCAACTGTAAACAGCCAATGAATTCTCTCCTAAGATCACAGTCAATCAGATCTGAATCAAGGGCTACAGGATGATTATTTCACTCATGCAAAGGAAAACTGTAAATGACGTAAAAACACATAAAAACACTCACAGTATTTTGTACAAAAGGAGGCAGAATCTAAGCAAAGAAAAGGAGTTATCAGACTGGTACCTATGCTAGTTAAAGGCTGCAAAAAACAGAGATCAAAACAGGGCAACAGACAGCAGAGAACCCCAGCTGCACAAGGCTAAACTGGTTCAGCGCAAGTCCAACACTGTGGGTTTGACATTCAACGCAGGTAGCCTTCACGGGACCTGCGTTGAAATGCAGACTGCCTTCACAGCAGTTGCGCTGAAGGAGAAACTCTCGTTTCCCTTGGGTTCTGGGTCACAAAACGCTCAAAAATCAATTGTTTCAGGCCAAATCAGAAACACAAGCAAGGTATAATCAGAGGGATGCTTTGAGAGGGTACTAAGATCTATCACAAAGGATCATCAAGTCATTTGTGAGTCCATTGTTCAGATCATAGACAAAATCCAGTGAAGGATCAAGGCAGCAACAGTCTACTTTGCAGAAGCAGTTCGATTGTTGCTGTTAAGTCTATGAGGTAAACAATGATGTAAACCCAAATAAAATGACTAAAACAAATGTCCCCAGTGGAGTCGCCAATTTGTTGTGGGGGAAAATGCCTATGCAGGACGATCCTATCCACCTAAGGTGTGACAGTGCCTTAGCAACAAACAGAGATAGCTATTCTAGTTTCTTCCTTTATGAAATGGGAAAGAAGAGAGATTAATGGACTTACCGGTGTCTTCCGTTTGTCCCTCGATCTAGATCCTCTTCTCCTTCGGGTGTTCACAGCTACTTGCCTCCTCGCTCGTCCAAGAGAACAGCTACTTGATTCCTGCGAGATCACAAGAGAACAGCTACTTGCGACAAGAGAACAGCTACTTGAGACAAGAGAAGAACACAACACAAAGGCAGATATTCATATTCATAAAAGATTCAGGATTAGAAATAAATCAAATACACTAATGCAATCATACATCAAAGATACATCAGTATATAGGAGAAAACCAAGATAGCTTTATTGATAAATAACAAGGTTCAGGAAGAGATACAACCCAGAGGGCTCCAATCCAGCGTCTCCTTCCCAGCAGAATGGAATTCCTATCTTCACCTCCCTTCAAAGCATTAAGCACCCAATGATTCCAGTCTCAAACCAACAACAATTCTTTGCAATAACAAAATTCCAGCCTCCTCTTCCCATGGAGGAGAGATCCATATATAGATCTTTTGGAGAGAGGATGAGTCAGCTTGAGGCTGGTATGAAACTGACTAGTGTCCTCTCCCTCTCTCAGTTCTTGAGTCCACTTGGAGGTTCTTGCTTCCACTTGGAGATTTGGAACCTCTTACTCATCACCAGTCGAATTCCTTGATGCAAGTATCATTTTGGAAGCTTCCTGGGCATTGACACATTGAGAAATGAGCCTGCCACTTGTCCAGTTACGCTCAGCGCAGGTAGCCTTTGTTGCAGTTGACATTCAACGCAGGTAGACAGTGGAGCAGTTGAAATTCAGCGCAGATGCTCAGTGGAGCAGTTGACATGATCCAGAATTGGCTTGTTTTTGAGTGTTTTCAGGTGGAGAACTTCTGTGAATTGCTGTGGTTTGTTGGCCTTGTTCCTCTAGGGGTAGGAACAACATGTTTAGGGAATTTGGATCCCTTGATTATGGACATTTCATGCTCAATGCTGTAAGGGACAAAAATGTCTATAACATGTACACAAAGATCCACGAAATCTTCTTCGCATCTTTCCCTACTGAGTTGTACGAGTGGATTGCGAATCTAGTAGATAGCCAAAGAAGGTGGAAGCTCGATAATCCTATTGTGTGGACCCTAGTGTTGGTGCGCAGATTGGAAGCATGGGAGGATAAGATTGTGTGCATTGTTGATCACTCGTTTGATTGGATTATAGGAGGATTCATTACTGAGTTTGCAACAGATACTGCAGTCAACTATAGCGAGACAGAGAAATTCTTTCTCAAAGGACCGCGAAGTAAGTACGTAAAGTCTTTGAATACTTGGATTACAATGTTATTGTGTGAAAAGAGGGTTATGCAATTACCTTGATGGCTGGAGCCACACGAAGTGGAGAAACCTATAGAAACGAAGGAAGTAAGGGACTAGAGAATAGCCCTTTGATTTCACCTCCATGAGGGGACAAGGAAGAGATCATGAAGGTCTCACCGCGAAGTGCAATCAATTTGATAAGGCAGAGGATTCCATGCATACCACCTCCAACCACACCACCACCATCTTCACCGCCTTCACCTCCATCTTCACCCATACCACCTTCGCCACCACCATGAGTCAATATGGCAAGAGCGATAAAGTTGCTTGTGTTCAAGGGAGTAGTAAATGAAGATCCGGACCAGTTTTGGTTCGTGATAAGAGCCGTATGGGGAGCGCAGGTAGTTACAGATGATAATATAAAGAAAGCGAGGCTGGTGAGTGCTCTGTAGGATCATGCGTTGACCTGGTATATTAAGCATTCTAATGACAATGTGAATGCGGGGATCTCAGATATCCAAATTACGTTGAACAGAGAATTTAGCAGGCCAAAGTCAGAGGCGCAATTGGTCATTCGATTCAAAGAGATGGCAATGCTACCAAGAAATATTCCTTGGGAGTTGGATCAGAGACTGAAGTGCATGATTCATGAAGCTAATAAGACTTTGACAGATGGACAACACCGCAAATGGTTTGTAGCATCGCTAACGCTGTATTTGAGGAACGCGCTGTCACAACAGAGGTTAATGACTTAGGCAGAGGCCTTGGAGATCATGATGATGAGACCCGGATATAGGATCCTAACTTGGGAGTTCAGCAAATCCACGTGCAGTTGAAAAACTTATGCCTTGAGATGCAGAGTTTGAAACAAGACAAGAGAGCCCGACTAGAAGTGCATGAAGAGGTATGGTGCGTTAAATGTAAGTGTTAGGGTCATGACAAGGATCACTACCCAGCGTTTGCGGATTAGCTCACGGGAGAAGGACCAATGCCGTTAAGACCAGAAGCACAAGTAGGACCTAGTGCGACATCTACTTTGTTGTGCACTATTTGTTAAATAGGAGGAAAGCATGCTATAGACAACTGCCATTTGTTACAGAAGTACACACAAAATTCACAATAGTTGTTCTGTAATTTTTGTATATTGGTTGGACATGATGAGCACACTTCTAAAAGATATGAGCTAATGATGGATAGAAATCCCACCTATAGGGTTCAGGCTGAAACGCGACCCCTTGACCAGAATGCAGGAGTGGCATGAACCGGATTTTAGGGGTGCAGACGAGGCCGAGGTGGAGGAGGACTTGGAAGAGGTCGCGGACAACAGATATGCTATAAGTGCAGAGGGATAGGATATTATGCCCATCATTGTATGAATCTAATGCATCCATCATGTCTATATTATACCTTGTTTGATCACGAGACAGAGGATTTCCCTAAACTGATAGCTAGGCTGCTGGACAAGGGAGTGCTACAACCTCCCCCGACTCAAAACCTACAGATGATGAGGTCTGAGGAGGAAGATCCAAATGTGAACATTGTACTTCAATGTGGAATTACGACGGGAGATGATGGAGGCAAACAGACTGAAGATAGTACTTGGCTTCACAAGGCTCTGACAAAAGAAGCAGAGTTTGATTTGGAACGCGCTAAGGAAACCTTCATGGAAGCTAATAAGATCTTCACTGATGCCTCCACTTCAGGAAGAAAAGATAGCTAGGAGCCAGAAATGGGCCTATCTATGCTTAGGATGTTCCTAGAGACATGCATGAAGCTACTGCGCGACAATAAGGATGTAAAGGGATTGCAGGAACTCATTAACAGATGGGTTGGGACCGCACCAGGAGAGCCGCGCGTAGTCTAGAAGATTGGAAAGCATGTGATAATGACAGGAAGAGAAATGAGGTTGAGTGTGCAGATTGGAGAATATGAGATGGACCAAGTAATTCTGGACCTAAGATCAGACACGAACGTTCTGCCAAAGTAGACATGTTAGCGCATGGGAAGGCTTTTGCTGCAACAGTCTCCTATCGAGCTGCAAATGGAAAATGAGAACAAGATAATACCTATAGGGAGATTGGAGGGAATCACCATGGATATTGAAGGGGCAAACACACTAGCAGACTTTGAAGTGATAGAGATTTTTGATGACAACAATCCCTACCCTATGCTCTTAGGAATCGATTGGTCCACTGACATGAACGGGGTGATTAATCTGAAGAAGCACAACATGATTTTTGAGAAAAGGTCTCTGCGCGTAGTGATACCTTTGGACCCTCTCAGAAGGATCATGCTACACAGAGCTGGTGCGCAACTATGAAAGCGATTTGGGCTGCATCTACAAGATAACCGCACGAGAGCAAGATTGGGTAAATACCACCGTGAATAGACGAATCTCGTGGGAGCACAAAAGCTTGATGGGCCTCGGAAATGCCCATTTTTTCATCATGCAATATTGCCATTCATACCCTAAAACCCTAGGTTTTTAGCCCATTCCATACCCTAATCCCATCAACTTGCTACCAAATCACATTTTATGTTTTGTGGTTAACTATCAGTAGTTTTCTTAGATTTTTATATGATTAAAGATGATTATTCCATTATTAGTAATGATGGTTTTGCTAAGCTCACTTTCACAGGGTTCCAACGCCATGTTTCTACACAAGCCAGTAGAGTACGAAAATGACCAATTTGGGGCTTTTGACACTTTCGGCATGCCTCAAGAGAAACTGAGAGAGATTATTGTCATAAATGATGTTGTAATACCTTTCCATAACCTGGATTGCACCTAGGTCACTCCTGTGGGTCTCTAGAAGGAAATTCCCAAATTTGCCCAAATTTGTAATAAATTTCAAACTAAAAACTTTCGCCTCGATTTTCGTGCATATAAAGGCGAATGAAGAAAATCAGGCACATGGGTTTTGGTCCCATTATAATGGATTTACTAAATCAAACAATTTTCTAAAATTCCTTATGGTTTGGAAGATATGTGGATTTCTTTGAGGCCAATTTATAGAAAATGTCCATATTTCTACCTAACAGTCAAATTCGGATTTGCCTATTTTGGTGCCACAGTGACGGTTGGATAAGATCCTTTCCTCCATTGATCAACATCAACAACAACCATGAGCTATTCGAAGCCCATATAGAGAAGTCAAATTTGTTTGTTGTCCCATTTGGTTTAGAATGTAATTAATCTCCAGCATGTATAAAAGTAGAGCAACAAGAAAGGAAGTTGGCAATGTGGCACTGAACTTATGAAGTAATTTTAATGTATGATCAAACTAGTTTGAATATAATCAAATGTTATTGTTCTAAAGCGGTTTCAAATGCATGATGGATTGAAATTTATGTTTTAATTGTGCATCGAATTACTTAAGCTACTGTAAGTTCTCCAACCCTAGGTGTGGTCGGGCCCTCCCATCTAGGATTATTTGTATTTGGAACAGCAGTGACACTGCAATTTTAGATTTGCGTAATATTCTATTGATTTATAATTATGTTGTGTGAATTGTTATTTGGTTAATTGATCGCTAGTTATGTTTGCAGAGTCTTTGTCATTCTCTGAGTTGTAATTGAATTCCAGTGTGGTATTGCACCCTTCGAACCAAAGCCACTCCGTTGTGTTGCCTTCGATTGAAACACATCACATAGCCATCAATATACTTCGATTGTCACCCTTAGTGAATGGCTGAGCCCTAAATCTTTTGAGTAGTTAGATGGAGAACGATTTCAATTAAATTGGACATGCTCCCTTAAATCAACCTTTATTTTATTGTCAAGAAATCAATTTAAATTAACCTAAATTATGGTATTGTAGAGGCATTTGAAATATGGAAGAAATTAGTTAGATCATTCAAAGAGCTGAATGAACTCAATTGAACTGTTGAATTGATAGTCTGAATATGAGAATGTCTGGGTTGCACAAATAATTAATTAACTTGTTTTATGGTGGATTGATGCATTGTAAACCAGAACAAACGCTACAGGGACGTTTTCAAAATATCTATCCCACAGTCACCTTTATCTTTTCTGTTCATTCAATACCGGTGGTAAACTGAAATGGTCATCCTCCATTTCGCGCAAAAGGCAGCCTCATTTGAATACACTCTTTCTCAGTTATATATTAAGGGCATTTAATCCATGAATTAAACATTGTTATGCCTTATCACAAAAAGGAGTAGGGATTTATTTTGATCATAGCATATAATTAGGTATAGGCTCAGATTTGATAGTTGAACATCAAGTGAAATAAGTGTCATGGTTGCTCTCAATATATTATAATTCTGTAATTAATCCATGGAATAACAAAACAACAGAATGTATCAAAATAGAGTAATTCCTCCAATTGATACTTGAATCTTAAAACTCGATCTGAACTTAAACCCTTATAATTGGTTGATTGAAGCATTAGCAGGATAGGTCACTTATTGAATTAGTAATTGGATTGTCATAGATTATTTATCATTATTTTCTCTGGTAATGAATGATTATGGCATTCAATAGCTTAATAAGCTGAGTGGTGATTATCATAGGATTGTTTGATTTCTTTCAAGGAATGGTCATTATAGAATGCTTGTTGAAAATGATTGAGTGATTGTTTATAGAGAGTCTGGTACCAGCTTGCAATGTTTGATTAGGGTTTGGCATGAATAGAAGCTCATTTTTGTTGGGTGTGCTCATTAGACGATAATATTTGCGAGTATTTATTTCATAAATCATTATAAGGAATCAATTAAACACTGACATAGCCTAAACAGAGGAAGCACAAGGAAATTCATGCTTACAAACCCCAGGCTAACAATTAATATTAAGAGATTTAATCTGACAAATTAATCTCTCAATATTTTGGCGCCTTTGCTAGGGAAGTTGTCATTTCTTATTCAGGTAACCATTATTATCAAAGTTTCAGGATCTTGCAGGGCTTTCAGAGCGTGGAGAGAGTACTGTAAGATGTGAGTGAAGAGCCACACATCCACTTTTGTTGGGTTTGCTCCAAAGTCTAACCAATCACTGCTTGTCCTTGAATTTTTCTATTTCCTTTATCTTTATGTGTAGAAGTAGAAGTAGTTTCATTTCCGCATTTCATGTAATTCACAAAAGTTTGTAAATCTCACAAATTTAACGTTATATCATTTTGGGGTGCTGTAAGAACCCCCATTACTAATATGTGTGTGGAGACAGGGACTATCAATCAACCAGATGGACTTGAAGATGATAAATATGAGGGACCTCTCATAAGCCCCAGCAGCTACTAGGATCTTGACCTCTACCTATCAGGAAGTGAACTTCTTGACAATAGTCAAGAACTTATCCATTTCTCCACCACCACAAGAGGATTTGGAAGTCTCTTTTGATTTCCCTGACTAGTCATCTAAGGAGACGAATGAATCATGCACTATAACCAATGGAGGACATCCACTGGAACCTAAGATCAAGGAGTTCTTGAAATTTCTATCAACAGATCCAGAATGCAATCAAGAGACTACTCACCCTACAGAGAACAATCAACATGACATGGAAGAAGAGGATGAGCAACATGGGCCAAATCAAGAAATGGACCAAGAATAACATGATCATATAGAACATTGGTTCCGAACAATGACTCAAGCGAGGAAGTATTATTCTCTCTTAAAACTCTTGTTGTCATATCAAGTACATTGGTCGTTTTTTCATGCTCATGTACACTTCCAAGTTTATATGTTAAATCTGAGCCTGAATATCTATTTGCACCCGCTCTGCACATGGCTGCATTGGAAGTATGCCTACACTCAAAGGATATCTTCCTCTCTCTAACTTTGAATAGGGTAGTATACGTAAATGAAAAAAATTGTCATTTGAATAAAATTGTTACAACAGTACACATGAAACTACAATTCCTGAGGCATAACCATTCAATTTCTATTATTATGAACTCTTGGGTAAGACTTGTCAGAAGCAATTCACTATTAATGCCTCATATTTTATAAAGTGACTTTGATTATTCGCTGATGGTATTCATTAGCTTAGTTAGGGGATTATTATTTTTATACTTTCCATTTATGAACTTAGTAGACTATCATCCAAGAAATATTTTCAAGTTTCTCTTTGAAAGTTTATTGAAAATCCTCCTATGGTGGCCCACTCCTATAAAACCATAATAAGCTATCATAAGAACCCTAGCATGACCAATTCAATGAGTCTTTTAGTCATTATCTGAGATATTTTCTTTTCCTTGAGTCTTTAGGGTAGCAAGATCAACCAGTAAGGATTAGTAACTAAAAACTTTTCACACCATCCTGCACTCTTAAGGAGTAGAGTTGTCTCCCCACTTATTAAGTAACCTCTAAGGTTAATCATAATTAGAGTCTACAAAAACATTTAGGAGAGGATAGGAGGTCTCTTAATGAGCCTACCTACAACAATAATAAGACCTAACATGCATGAAATTACTGATATTGGTCACCAAGCCAGAGTAATGGCTTTCAGCCCAAAAGCTGGAAGACGGGAGGTCTCATCATGAGTCGGCCTGTTCATCCATGTTAATTCTTGTGACTGGGACTGCCATCAACTGATTACTAAGCTAGGACAATGGCATTTATCTAAAAGTAAAATAAGCTAACTTTGAATCTATATCTAGTAAGTGGGACTCAGACATTTCGTTAGATTAAAAGGCATCCCTATCGAGGCTATAGATGCCTGCTAGCAGCAGGGCCCTGCCTGTGGTATCAAAGTTAAACTTACACAATGATTTACTTGGTTGTTTTTGTCTTTTCCCTGAACTCACCATCATATCTATCTGAGAATGGCTTTAAGATCCTTTCAATAATATGCTCTGGAGTTCTATTTTTTCAGAAATGATTTGGTTTTTATGGATGTGGGACCCTTAGTGTAGGTGTTTCACTCTTCTTGAATAAGAGAATATTCAATTATAAGCTTGGGTGATGTTAAGAAATTCATTCTAGAAAGGTATCATTTTGTCATTTTCCCCTATTTTTGATCCATTGTAAAGCCTTGGTTTTTAAATAAAGTCACTTTTACTTGTAATAATGAAGCTATTAAAAGTAAAGACCTTCTGATTTGGACTACTCTTGAGATGTTTTGTGGAAATTGTTATGGTTAAACATTTTAGGATGACATTATCTCTGCAGTAACAATGTTGTTGGCTTTCTTTTTATAGCCTTAGCTTTAGTTACTCTTTTACAATAATAAAAGTTAGTCTGGACATCACTCAGATCCATAGTTACTACTTTTATTATCTTATTAATACAAAGGAAGTTGACATCACATGAAACTTACTGACATGCTCTCATTTAATTAGTCCTATGGTTTAAGTCAATGAAAGATATTATAAAATAGAAACCCTAGCCCTTCAATCACTGATCTATGTCAGAGGTTTTTCTTGCATGAGGGAATGCAAGATGATAGGCATGGGGGGAGGGGGAGAATATGTTAGGAGAGATAAAATTTTCATGAATAAATTAACATTTTCACCCTATGCTTACTTATGGTTTCACAATTGTTGGGCTTAGAGCATGATTAAGTAATTGTTCTTTATTTTGCCTATTTGCTTTGTTTCAATAAAGAGGATTATTGATGATGATGCTTGTGTTGTCTCAGGAAGCCATGATACACATACATCAACATTTGTGGGATAATGTAGATGACACATGCATCAAAATGTTTGGCATAATGACGATGGCAATACCTTTTTCCTTTTGCAGTAGGTGTTGGCATTATGGCACAGGTTTGGAGCTATGGCACAAGTGTTGTCCTTGATGGCAACTCACTTTGCTGACAGATCTCAGTTCAGGCTTTCAGAATGAAGAAAAATATATATAAGCAGGTTCAACTAGACAAAGATGCGTATACACGTGGGTTATACGTTAAGGATATTGGGGTTGCCATCAAGTCCAAAGGGGGAGATTGTTGGCATTATGGCACAGGTTTGGAGCTATGGCACAGGCGTTGTCCTTGATGGCAACTCACTTTGGTGACAGATCTCAGTTCAAGCTTTCAGAATGAAGAAAAATATATATACGCAGGTTCACCTAGACGAAGACGCGTATACACGCAGGTTATACGTTACAAAAGCGGATATGTGTATACACGCACTTTCGCGCAAGGAAAAGCACGTATATGTTGGAGAACTTACTTTTGGTCCATGGTATTTAGTCCTTGGTAATTGAACCTATGGTTTTGGGTGATGGTATCTCGTGAGAAGTGTTGATCCCAAGTATTGGGTCCATGGTATTGTTTTGTTATGGTTTTGGACTGTGGTATTGTGAAAGGCCTAAATCTATAAAAGAGGAAGGAGATCATTTGGAAAAATCACCATCTGAATTATTGAATATCTAAAAAGTACTAGATCTGGAATACTTGTGATTGGGTGATGGTGCAGATCTGGATCTGAATGAAGAGAAACCTGAGCACAAGGAGAAGCAAAAGTTCTATTGATGGGTCAAATTCTTTAAGCTTGAATAGTAGTATCTTTCTATGACTTTGATCTGTTATATGTGGCACATGATCGATCTATAAAACTGGTAATCTGGGTTAACTAATGTCTAAATGATTGAAAGAGTGAATTATCCTTTATAGATCTGTACACAGGTTCAGTGAAGCGAAGGTGCGTATACACGCTGGTTCAGTAAATAAAAATCGCGTATACGCAGGTTGGTCCAAACACAAAAGCGTATGCACACCGGTTTCAGGTTATTGAAGTAGCGTACATCTCTTGAGTTGGGTTCTAGCTGCTTCTGTTTATTGCTGCAGTGTTCTGGGTTCAGAATTTGGTATGTGATTACTGTTACTGTGTTCTGGGTACAACTGTCAGAGAAGTGTCTACTTGATTCAGTTCTAATTGGTGAAAGGGAGATTGTTTGATGCAGAAATTCTTGATGGTTGATTGATGCTTATGGATCCAGTCTAAAAATTTATGAAACGTGGTCCCTGGAAGAAAGAGAAGGTTGTAGCCTTCTGTAGGCCAGCACCTATGTACTAGCATCTTGGCTAGTGCAAGAGCTAAGGGGGTTGTAGCTCCCCTCCAGGAGAAGCTGGAGAACAAGAGAGAGGGTCGTAGCTCTCTGAAGGTTGCAGCCTACATACTCGTAAAGGACTACACCAGTACAGAATCATTGTAAAAAGGAGTTCCTAATTAAAGAAGATAGAGACGAATTGTAGCAGGTGGTTTTCACCCACATTTGGTTTCCACCTTATATCTTGTGTTCTTGTGTGTGATTGCTTTCTGCTCTGTTTCACTGTTTCTGGTCACTCTTTATTTGATACACAGATTAATGATCAACATCTGTAAGATAAATTAAATTATAAGTTTGCATGGTATACGCAGGTTTCCTTATACGAAGTTGCGTATATATGCGGTTTTCACTAACTGAAGTAGTGTATATGATCTAGGTTTGAAAAAGGAAATAATTGACTTAATAATACTGATTCACCCCCCTTCTCATTATTATTTACAATAATTGGTATGAGAGCAGGTCCTTTTGAAGAAGCTTGATTGCTTGAAGGAAGATCCATCATCATGAGCAACTACGAGAGAGAAGCATCTATCAAGCCACCAATTTTTGATGGGACCAACTTCGTCTATTGGAAGGTAAGAGTCACAGCCTATCTTCAATCTCTTGGTATAGAAGTCTAGGATATCATAGATACAGGGTACACTTTTCCATCCACAACTCCTATATATTTGGCTGGTAAGAAACAATATGAAACAAATGCAAAGGCTGTCAATACTCTATTAGGATGTCTATCTCAATCAAAATTCGTCAAGGTTATGCAGTATAAATCCGCAAAAGAAATATGGGACAAGTTTGTTCTGAGCTATGAAGGAGATGAACAGGTAAAACAAGCAAAACTTCAAACCCTCAGAATTCAGTATGAAAAGCTCAGAATGCACAATGATGAAAGTGTGGCTAACTATTTCCTTCGTGTAGATGAGATTGTTAATTGTATGAAAAATTTGGGTGAAGAAATAAAAGAGGCTGTTGTGGTTGAAAAGGTTCTAAGATCTTTGTCCCCTAAGTTTGAATCAAAAGTTTCTGCAATAGAAGAAAAGGAGAATCTACGAAACCTTACAATGTCACAGTTGCACGGAATTCTAACTGCTTATGAAATGAGGAAAGGAGGACCATCAGATAGGAGAGAAGCTATATTCAAGGCTTTAGGCAAAGGAGGTTACTATGAGTCAGGACATATGTCAAAAGAAGAGGAAGAATCAAATTTTGTCAATAATCTTCAACAGGGTGCTGGCAGATTCAGAGGTAAGTTACCTTTCAAATGCTTTGCTTGTGGAAGAGTTGGTCACTATGCTACCAAGTGTCCTCATAAAGATAAGCTTGACAAAGGTAAGGAACCTGTTAGATTGAACAAGAAACGGAATGTAAATAAGAAAAGCTATTACACTCATGAAGATAGTGATGGACTTTCAAATAGTGATGAAGAAGGCTATAATTATAAACTTTTAATGGCTTTTGAAGATGATGATTTTGTGGATGCTATAGATGAAGAAGGTCTTTATGAAGAGATTTCTAGACTCAAAATTTGCTTAGAGGAGAAGAATGTGAATCATAGATACTCTACAATTCCAACTTGCTGAAAAGGAAAAACATCATGAAAAGTTAGAATGTGAAATTGTGGGACTGAGAAAAGAGATTGAGAAAACAAAAGCTCTTAATCTTAGATTTGTTAAAGGATCTAACACTTTAGATGAGATTATCAAAGTGCAGCGCTCTCCACTAATCAAGACAGGTCTGAGATATAATGAAGAAACAGCTCAAGCACAGAAACCATCTACCTCCAAGAGTTATCTTGATGCTGCAAGGAGAAGTGAAAAAAGACCCAATGGAAATCGCCAAGTAAATTAGGGACAATTTACCTGAAGAATGAACAAAGACTACCAGGTAAATCGGGGGAAATCTACTTTAAGGACAAACAGAAGCTACAACTAGCCACAGGTAAAACCTTCTCAATTTTCCTCAAGAATGGATGTCAATAGGAACTACAATCATTTGGCTAGTAGATTTGATAATCACAGGAGTTTCTTCAATGGCCGATGTTTTTCTTGTCATAACTTTGGTCACAAAGTAGCTCAATATGTTACCTATAAGACAATCATGACTAGAGAAGCTCATAAACAGAGGAGTATGACTGGGATCATGAAAAGGACCTACAACAACTTCTCTGCTCTTGAAAATGAAATAGAATGTTCTATTTGTAACAATTTCGGTCATGAAGATTCTGAATGCAGGAGCAGGTTTCGGCTGACAACTCAGAAGGAGCAAGCCTCAAGTGCCAAATCATGGAGAATAAAAGAACCACAACCAGAAAGATGTGTTATAGCCTTATATGCGGAAGGGCAGGAAAATCAATGGTACATCGACAGTGGATGTTCGAAACATATGACAGGTGATAAAGAAAAACTTCAGTCATATAGTGCCTTAGAGAAGGAGAAGAAGGTCTCTTTTGGAAATGACACCCCTGTTCTCATAAAAGGTAAAGGTTCTGTTCAGTTGAAAGAAAGGGTCAAAGCTGGAAATGTCATGTATGTTGATGGCTTAAAGCATAATCTATTAAGTGTCAGTCAAATGTGTGATCAAGGAACTGAGGTAATATTTCGATCAAATGGATGTAGTGTTCGTGATCTTGATACAGGAAAAACAGTGATCAAAGGTGTAAGAACTCCAAATAATTTATACATATTCAAAGAAGGACAACATCAATTCTATCTAAGCAAGAATGATGAACACTGGCTATGGCACAGAAGATTGGGGCATCTTAGTTTCTCATAGATAAGGAAAGCATGCAGATACCAGGCATTTCGTGGTCTTCTAGACATCATAATTCCAGACAATACAATATGCAAATCATGTCAGTTTGGTAAGCAAACCAGAACTAACTTCCCTGAGAAGGAAGGATTAGCCAACAGGCTGCTTGAACTTGTCCATACTGATGTATGTGGTCCATCTAGGAAAAGGTCACCTCGAGGAGAAGAATACTTTATATTATTCATTGATTACTATTCCAGGATGTGTTGGATAGGACTTATGAAGCACAAAGACGAAGCCTTTGAAAAGTTCAAATCATCCAAAGCCTTGGTGGAGAACGAATCAGATCACAGAATCAAATGCCTCAAGTCTGATCGAGGAGGAGAATTTACCTCGAATGAATTTTTCTATTTTTGTGAAGAACATGGAATAAGAAGGGAATTCTCTACAGCTAGGACTCCTCTTTAAAATGGAGTAGTAGAAAGGATGAACAGAACAGTTCAACAAATGGCTCGTGCTATGCTTGATGAGTCTAGAACTCCCACAACCTTCTGGGGTGAAGCCACATTTGCTACAATTGTTATTCTCAACAAAACAAATGTCCGAGTGAACAAAACTCAAACTCCACATGAGCTCTAGTATGGTGAGACTCCTTCGGTAAAATATTTCAAAATTTTTGGAAGCAAATGCTATATCAAAAATACTGATGAGAATCTTGGAAAGTTTGAACCTAGAGCAGATGAAGGCATTCTCCTTGGTTACTCTCCTCACAGCAAAGCTTACAAGTGTTATAATAAAACGCTTGGAAAAATTGTTGAAAGTATTGATGTAGTAATTGATGAATAAGAAAACACTCCTAGGTAGGTAAGATCTGAAGATTTCGAAGATGATGAGGACTTTCCTTCAACATCAATTCAGACTTATGATGAAGAAGAAGCTCAAGAGGCACCAGAAGAATAGATAAGGATAGAAGATAAGAATCCATCTGCGTACGTTCAGAAGAATCATCCAGAATCTCAAATTTTGGGGAAGAAAGAGGCAGGTATACAAACAAGAAGAACAATTGCAGCAGCCTCAAGCTATTTGGCATTGCTCTCCTCCACTGAACCACAAAATGTAAAAGAGGCATGCAAAGATGAATGCTAGGTCAAGGCAATGGATGAAGAACTTGTGTAGATCAAAAAGAATAACACTTGGGAGTTAGTGCCTAGACCAAAAGATAAGAAAGTCATAGGGACAAAATGGATCTTTAAAAACAAGCTGAATGAAAATGGGGAAGTTATTAGAAACAAGGCTAGACTTGTTTGTAAAAGGTATGCTCAACAATAAGGGATAGACTTTGAAGAAAATTTTGCTCCTATTGCTAGACTTGAGGCCATCCGAATGTTCCTTGCTCTCTCAAGCCTTCAGAAGTTCAAAGTATTACAAATGGACGTAAAATCAGCTTTTTTGAATGGAGACTTAGAAGAAGAAGTGTATATTGAGCAACCAGATGGATTCATCGTTGGAAATGATCCAAAACATGTATGCAAACTTAAGAAGGCTCTCAATGGTCTTAAACAAGCTCCAAGGGCTTGGTATTATCGTCTGGACAAATATCTTCATCAACAAGGTTTCTCAAAAGGATCAGAAGATAGCAATCTTTATATAAAAATTGAAAATAACAAATTGCTAATACTTGTTGTGTATGTTGATGATATCATCTTTGGCAGCAATGAAGAAGCTATGAGTCAAAACTTTGCCTTGGTGATGTAGAAAGAATTCGAAATGTACTTGCTTGGAGAACTGACATATTTTCTTGGATTACAAATCCAACAAAATGAAGGCGATATCTTTTTATCTCAAACCAGGTACCTCAAGCAGATTTTGAAGAAGTATGGCATGGAAGATTCAAAACCAGTATGTACCCCTATGGTTACAGGATGTAGCCTCAGTGCAAATGATCAATCAGCAACAGTGCATCAACCAACTTATAGACCCATGATTGGAAGTCTGCTCTATTTAACAGGTACCCGACCAGACATCATGCATGTAGTGGGAATGGTTGGAAGATTTCAGGCAAATCCTAAGGAAACTCATCTTCAGGCAGTAAAGAGAATTTTCAAGTATGTTCAAGGAACTCAAAACTATGGCCTATGGTATCCTAGAGATACAGATCTCACTCTTCATGCTTATACAGATGCAGATTGGGCTGGAAGCATGGATGACAAAAAAAGCACAAGTGGTGGTGCATTCTTTATGGGTTCCAGATTAGTATCTTGTTTCAACAAGAAACAGAGTTCGATTGCCTTATCTACAGCTGAAACAGAATATGTGGCTGTCGCATCTTGTTGCACTCAACTCCTCTGGATGATGCAAACTTTGCAGGATTTTATAATCACTTGTACTCCACCTATCTCTATCTTATGTGATAATACAAGTGCTATCAGTATCTCAAAGAATCCTATCATGCATTCAAAGACTAAGCACATACCGATCAAGTATCATTTTCTCCGAGAACAAGTGTTGGAACAAAACGTCAAATTGGAGTATGTTCCCTCTACAGAACAAGTTGCTGATATTCTCACCAAACCACTGCCCAGGGAAAATTTTGAATACCTCAGACAGAAGCTGGGAGTAGTTGATGCATCATCTTGATGTTGAAACTTGTCTGTTTCAGAGAAAAATGTGTGTACGCGAGTTGCCTAATGAGTATCCACGTACATACGCTGGTTTATGCAGAGATAGTCGCGTATATGGTAGTTTGAAAGAAATCATTAGGGACAAACTCTGGTTGAAGAAAGTCTAATATGGGTCTGACAAAGACCATCTGGCACAGGTTCAGGGGGATCAGATAAGCTTCTGATAATGCATTGCTGGCATTACATTAGAAACTCTTGGTTCAGGTTCACAGCCGTTGATCTCAGGTGGTATAAATGCAGAGGGAGAACAGAAGGAAAACTTGGTTGCTGATCTGAATAGTGATTGACAGATGCTACTGATATCAGATTTGGTGACTTTCATAAGTCTTGCTCTAAATATTTCATCTCTATGTCATGTATCTCTTTTATGGTGTCAAGGTCATGTAACGGCCTATTTTGGTTTCCCCACTATGCCTGGGATGAATGATGTAATGTACTTGGAAGTCATATGTAAATTTCTAATGTATCCCCACTTGGTTGGGTGATGGATGAATGTATAAAGTCTCTTGGTGATAGGAAGGTCTTTTATGATGTATAAGTCATGGTTCTTCTTGAAGAACATCTTTTTGCAGATATTTCCTGCAGTTAGGGGGAGCATGGTCAGCACAACAGAGAAGAGATTTCAGCATGTACACAGGGGCAGCACAACCCTTTGCCCTTGATGACAAAGGGGGAGAATGACTTTGAGGATCTTGGGGTTGCCATCAAGTCCAAAGGGGGAGATTGTTGGCATTATGGCACAGTTTTAGAGTTATGGCACAAGTGTTGTCCTTGATGGCAACTCATTTTGGTGACAGATCTCAGTTCAGGCTTTCAGAATGAAGAAAAATACATATACGCAGGTTCACCTAGATGAAGACGCGTATACATGTGGGTTATACATTAAGTATCTTAGGGTTGCCATGAAGTCCAAAGGGGGAGATTGTTGGCATTATTTCACAGGTTTGGAGCTATGACACAGGTATTGTCCTTGATGGCAACTCACTTTGGTGACAGATATCAGTTCAGGCTTTCAGAATGAAGAAAAATATATATACGCAGGTTCACCTAGACGAAGACGCGTATACACGTGGGTTATACGTTACAAAAGCGCATATGCATATACACGCACTTTCATGCAAGTAAAAGCGCATATATGTTGGATAACTTACTTTTGGTCCATGGTATTTAGTCCTTGGTAATTGAACCTATGGTTTTGGGCCATGGTATCTCATCAAAAGTGTTGATCCCAAGTATTGGGTCCATGGTATTGTTTTGTTATGGTTTTGGACCGTGGTATTATGAAAGGCCTAAGTCTATAAAAGAGGAAGGAGATCATTTGGCAAAATCACCATCTGAATTATTGAATATCTGAAAAGTACTAGATCTGGAATACTTGTGGTTGGGTGATGGTGCAGATCTAGATTTGAATGAAGAGAAACCTAAGCACAAGGAGAAGCAAAAGTTCTATTGATGAGTCAAATTCTTTAAGCTTGAATAGTAGTATCTTTCTATGACTTTGATCTATTATATGTGGCGCATGCTCGATCTATAAAACTGGTAATCTGGGTTAACTAATGTCTAAATGATTGAAAGAGTGAATTATCCTTTATAGATCTGTACGCAGGTTCAGTGAAGCGAAGGCGTGCATACACGCTGGTTCAGTAAAAAAAAAAACCGCCTATATGCAGGTTGGTCCAAACACAAAAGCATATGCACACCGGTTTCAGGTTATTGAAGTAGCATACATCTCTTGAGTTGGGTTCTAGCTGCTTCTGTTTATTGTTGCAGTGTTTTGGGTTCAGAATTTGGTATGTGATTACTGTTACTGTGTTCTGGGTACAGCTGTCAGAGAAGTGTCTACTTGATTCAGTTCTAATTGGTGAAAAGGAGATTGTTTGATGCAAAAATTCTTGATGGTTGATTGATGTTCATGGATCCAGTCTGAAAATTTATGAAACGTGGTCCCTGGAAGAAAGAGAAGGTTGTAGCCTTCTGTAGGCTAGCACCTACGTACTAGCATCTTGGCTAGTGCAAGAGCTAAGGGGGCTGTAGCTCCCTTCCAGGAGAAGCTGGAGAACGAGAGAGAGGGTTGTAGCTCTCTGCAGGTTGTAGCCTATGTACTGGTAAAGGACTACACCAGTATAGAATCATTGTAAAAAGAAGTTTCTAATTAAAGAAGATAGAGATGAATTGTAGCAGGTGGTTTTCATCCACATTGGGTTTCCACCTTATATCTTGTGTTCTTGTGTGTGATTGTTTTTTGCTCTGTTTCACTGTTTCTGGTTACTGTTTATTTAATACACAGATTAATGAACAACAACTGTAAGATAAATTAAATTATAAGTTTGCATGCTATACGCAGGTTTCCTTATATGAATTTGCGTATATACGCGGTTTTCACTAACTGAAGTAGCATATATGATCTGGGTTTGAAAAAGGAAATAATTGACTTAATAATACTGATTCACCCCCCCTCTCAGTATTATTTCCAACAGTAGGTTCTATAAACAGCCATAACAGCTACAACCTTTCCATTCTCCACTTCATCTTACAGTACCAAGAACACCAACAACAGAGGTAAACTTGAGGTAGAGGAGGCTTAAGATTCTTTAATTGATTAGAAATTTAAGGGAGCTTTTGATGATTAAACCACTACATATCCCATATACCCTCCATTTTCATGCTACCCTAAGTTAGGTCACAATCATATTGGTTCATGTAAACAAAAGCAACAACTATAATGCCTTGCCCTCCTACATTCACACATATTGTCAATTGAATGCTATAGAGGATGAATTCATTGTTGCCTTTCATAAGGAACCATCCATAAAGCCTTGTAAAAATAGCGCATGCAAACACATCTCCATTACCATCTACCATTTCCATTGTCACCTATCATCCTATTCATTATTTTCCTCCTCCTAGCAAAGTATTTGTTTGCATGAGGACATGAAAAACCTAAGGCATGGGGGATGATGGGCCTCGGAAATGCCCATGTTTTCATCTTGCAATATTTCCATTCATACCTTAAAACCCTAGGTTTTTAGCTCGTTCCATACCGTAATTCCATCAACTTGCTGCCAAATCACATTTTATGTTTTGTGGTTAACTATCATTAGTTTTCCTAGACTTTTATATGAATAAATATGATTATGCCATTATGTACTAATGATGGTTTCACTAAGCTCGCTTTCATAGGGTTCCAATGCCAAGTTTCTGCACAAGCTAGTAGAGTACGAAAATGACCAATTTGGGGCTTTTGACACTTTCAGCATGCTTCAGAAGAAACCGAGAGATGTTATTGTCCTAAATGATGTTGTATTACCTTTCCATAAATTGGATTGCACCCAGGTCACTCTTGTGGTTATCTAGAAGGAAATTCAGAAATTTTCCCAAATCTGCAATAAATTTCAAACTGCCAAGGTCCGCCTCTATTTCCATGCCGATAAAGTTGAATGAAGAAAATCGGCCACATGGGTTTTGGTCCCAGTATAACCAATTTACTAAACCTCAAACTGCTTTCTAAAATTTCTTACGGTTTAGAAGATATATGGATTTCTCTGAGGCCAATTTATATAAAATGTCCAGATTTCTACCTAACAGTCAAATTCGGATTTGCCTATTTTGGTGCCATAGTTACAATTTGATAAGATCCTTTCCTCCATTCATGCATTGATCAACATCAACAGAAACCATTAGCTATTCTAAGCCCATCTAGAGAAGTCAAATTTGTTTTTTGTCCCATTTGATCTAGAATGTAATTAATCTCCAGCATGTATAAAAGCAAAGCATCAAGAAAGGAAGCTAGCAGTGTGGCACTGAACTTATGAAGCAATTTTAATGTATGATCGAACCAGTTTGAATATAATCGACTGGTATTGTTCTGAAGTGGTTTCAAATGCATGATGGATTAACTTTTATGTTTTAACTGTGCATCGAATTACTTAAGCTACTGTAAGTTCTCCAACCCCAGGTGTGGCTGGGCCCACCCATCTGGGATTGTTTGTATTTTGAAACAGTAGTGACACTGTGATTTAAAATTTGCTTAATCTTCTATTCATTTATAGTTCTGTTGTGTGAATTTTTATTTGGTTAATTAATCGTTGGTTATGTTTGCAGAGTCTTTGTCATTCTCTGAGTTGTAATTGAATTCCAATGTGGTATTGCACCCTTCGAACCAGAGCCACCCTGTCGTGTTGCCTTCGATTTTAGAGCATCACATAGCCATCAATATGCTTGGATTGTCACCCTTAGTGAATGGCTGAGCCTTAAATCTTTTGAGAAGTTAGATGGAGAATGATTTCAATTAAATTAGGCAAGCTTCCCTTAAATCAACCTTTGTTTTATTGTCAAGAAATCGATTTAAATTAACCTCAATTATGGTACTGCAGAGGCATTTGAAATCCAAAAGAAATTATTTAGATCATTCAAAGCGCTGAATGAACTCAATTGAACTGTTGAATTGATAGTCTAAATATGAGAATGTCTAGGTTGCACAAATAATTAATTAACTTGTTTTATGGTGGATTGATGCATTGTAAACTGGAACAAACACTACAGGGACATTTTCAAAAGATCTATCCAACAGTCACCTTTATCTTTTCTATTCATTTAATACCGGTGGTAAACTAAAATGGTCATCCTCCCTTTTGTGCAAAAGTCATCCTCATTTGAATACACTCTTTCTCAGTTATATATTAAGGGCGTTTACTCCATGAATTAAACATTGTTATGCCTTATCACATCAAGAGGTAGGGATTTATTTTGATCATAACATAGAATTAGGTATAGGCTCAAATTTGATAGTTGAAAATCAAGTGAAATAAGTGTCATGGTTGCTCTCAATCTATTAGAATTCTGTAATTAATCCATGGAATAACAAAACAATAAAATGTATCAAAACAGAGTAATTCCTCCAATTGATACTTGAATCTTAAAACTTGATCTGAACTTAAACCCTTATAATTGGCTGACTGAAGCATTCGCAGGATAGGTCACTTATTGAATTAGTATTTGGATTGTCATAGATTATTTATCATTATTTTCTTTGGTAACGAATGATTATGGCATTCAATAGTTTAATAAGCTGAGTGGTGATTATCATAGGATTGTTTGATTTCTTTTAAGGAATGGTCATTATAGAATGCTTTTTAAAAATGATTGAGTGATTGTTTATAGAGAGTTTGGTACCACCTTGCAAAGTTTGATTAGGGTTTGGCGTGAATCGAAGCTCATTTTTGTTGGGTGTTCTCATTAGATGATAATATTTGCGAGTATTTATAATCATTATAAGGAAAAACATTAAACTCTGGTATAGCCTAAACAGAGGAAGCACAAGGCAATTCATGCTTATGAACCTCGGGTTGAAAATTAACATTAAGAGATTTAATCTGAAAAATTAATCTCTAAACAAAGTTCCTATACGTTGGATTCGGATGAAGAGATAGAGCGATGGAAGAACTGGTTACACAGGGTAACCAGGCTGAACTGTAACATGATGATAGGATCGCTACGCTGCGTATCGACAAAACTGAGAGATTTTCCTACTTATAATGGATTAGGTGAGGTAGATGATTTCTTGGACAAATTTGAAAGGGAGGTGCTGGAAAAGCAACACTTCCAGGCTTTGAAGTGGGTACTACGCACTATGCCCATGAGGTGGTGGGGTACACACCAAGGAAGCTTTGAGGACTGGTGCGAATGCAGGAGAATGATGCGCATGCTTTTTGGGAAGCCTAAGATTTGACTAATAGATAAATACAATGTATGGGATGGTCTGCACACACATCTATCTAGCTGGGTATAGGCATATGGTAAAGAACCTGCGCGGATGCACATGGACATCGTGTTGGGGAATAGGGTCAATAAGCATGTGTTTGGGAGGCAATTTCACAAATGGTCCCTCAAGTTGGAGTGACAGAATGTGGAAAGAATGAGAGTGCAGAAGGTTACCCACGCAGAAGCATTTAACAAGGTGTGTGAAGCACTGAACAGGGTATATAATGCATAGCGAAGTGATTGGGACCTACGTGTAGCAATAATTTTGTGGGCTAATAGGAAAACGTGCAAGAAACTGATGGGACAAATGCCTTCTAGGCTAACCTATGGAGCAAATATTGTAATACCAATGGAGTATATTATGCCTAGTCTATGCATATCAATGCCCATGGATATGATGGTTCGCGGAGCCTTGAAAGAAGGGACCGTGCAACTGAACGAAGAAGAACACTTGGGACTTGATGAAGAGATACAACAGGGTAATCTTCGACTCCAAGAACTCATGAATGAAAGAACTCGGTTAAGGGAGAAAAGCGCTCTCGTGGAAGCAGAAGTCAACAAGCTTGAGGAGGGAATAAAGAAGGATTTTCTCGATAAGAAAACTGTGGTAATAAAATAGGATGCACATGATTACATTGACAATTTTGTGGACTACTGTTGAGAGTTGATCAGCCCGATGCCTTGGATTGGACCGTATAATACTAGAGGGATCACCGATGGTGGCGCGATGTAGATGGTGAAGTGCGCGACACAGATAGTAAAGTTAAAAGGTATATTTTTTCCAGGAAAAGTGATTAATGGTTGTTTGAAGCCATATCTAAGTGGTCCAGCCACCTAACTAGCCTTGGGAAGGATAGTCTTAGCACTCCAGGTAGTTGAAAGGAGGCGTGAGACTATAAACTACTCTACTCGAGAGCTGCTCAATGTCAGGGCTGCATGTAGGAGAGAAGTGTCATGTGGTCTGCGACAGCACAAGGGTAGTTGCACTACCACGCGGGATGGCGGGAAAGTGACCGTTATAGTCACTATTCATGATGTGATGCTTGGTTTGAGACCAAATGGAGAGGGTGTTAGGCATTTAAGGCGAGCTTTATGGACAAGATTTGGGAATATCTGTCATTAAGGGAGAATCAATGGACTGGATTTGGGGGGAATGGTCGAATTTGAGTTCAAAAGGCGCTATAAATTGCAAAGGGCCACCCAGCAAACAACACTTGGTCATTTGAGAATTGAGCTCTCGTGCACGTAGAGTATTCTAAACCAAGACCTTTTTAACCTATTCAAGGCATTATTTGAGCACCCAGTTGAGCAATTGAGAGATTTCTGGAAAAACAAAATGGCAGTGTCTAAAGAAGCCAGGGAAATCGGAGAAATGACCATCGAAGAGGCCTTGCAGGCCATGACAGTAGAGGATGCCCCTGAGAGCACCAGGATAGTTGTGTAAATCCCTAAATCACCACGCATGCTGAGACCTAAGAAAGATAAGTAGCCCATGATTCTGGTGTGCATGTCCCCTTGAAACCCGCTAAGAACTAAATTGACCATGGAAGAAAAAGGGAAAGCGGTTAATTTGGAAACCGATGAGGAGGAGGAAGAGCTTTAGGACATCTTGATAGAAGAGGATGAGGACGAAGACATGGAGGAAGAAACAGAGAGCTTGGACCTTTCAACTAGGCTACCCGCATATATTCCTCTGCTGAAGGGAAGGCAAAGGTGCCCAAGGACCTAGATGAGAGCAAGAGCTCCCTGCAAAATTCGCTACTACCTGACGATATCATTTTTGAAGGAGTGCACCTAGGACGGGTGTTGAGTTTGAAGTTTGAAGATTGGGATCTCGCCGACCACGAGAAATTCCCTCACTTGGTGACTTCACAACTCATGAAGCTGAAGAAAAACACCACGATAGGAGTCATAGAGTTGGTGCCACAGAGGTGGTTACGCGGAGTCGAAAAGGTAGGGTTGTTGAACCAGCTCTAGGCACTGTATTACAATAGTGCCCCAGTGACTATCTTCACCATCAGGCAACTGCTCTGTCTAGTGCATGATGGGTGTTTGTGGCTGGAGGAGCCCATCCCCATCACGGATCACCTAATCAGAGAATTACCCAACTCCCTTGTAAAGGGGAAGACCTAGTAGACATTTCAGAGGGTAAAAGTAGTGATTTGGCCATCGTGGAGGCCATGAAAAAGAAATATAAGCTGGAGAAGAAAAAGAGGGGCTACACGACTTTTGGTGTCCAGGTATGAATAATTTATCCACTCCTTTTCCTACATTAATATATCAATCCAGGTGCGTATTCTTTTTAAGGCAACACGCAAGGTATATGTAGGGACAAGGTTACGATCTACCCTCAACCAAGGGTTTGTGAGTGGCAATCAAAAAATTGTTGAGACAGAAGTAAAACTCAACTGCGAAATATAAAAAGGTATTCATAGTTATCTAAGAGATCTACAACAACAACAAGAAATAAAGACAACAATAGAAAATACACACAACACAAGGAACACGCAGCACCTGATTAGAAGAGTGGGCCCAGCTCTCTAATCAAGGCTGCGTTACTCACAGCGAATGATAGATTAGCAAAAAGCATTTATACCTTATTAATTTGAATAATTCTATTACAATACCATACTAGGGTCCCCTTGATACAGGAATGACCCATCTTTTATGAAATACAAAGAATGGCCAAAAACAAGTTGAGAGTGGCTGCAATTAGTTATGATGTTTCGTCGTCGTCAATCAGCTGCTGTGAATTGCAGAACTGCTGCGATATGTTGTGCAGTCAACACCTATGCTCCATAATCTATAGTCATCACAAGTTTTAGTGGTTTGTGTAGGTAGAAACCCTCATGACACTACTTCATTAATTAAATATTCCAAGAGATGATAAAGGGGAATTACCTCATAATGCTACACATAATATATGCGAATGAATGCAAAAAGTATGAAAAGAGGAGTGGAAATGTAGGGAAAAGATAGGCCAATTTGGTGCTCAACATCTCCCCCCAACTAGCCTTCTGTACTCCCTCACGCAGCTTGCCATCTCCACAGGTCTGGGTTCGATGGGCTGTGTGCTTCCCAAAGCCGAGCGAGATCATATTCCTTGGCCATTTCTATTCCTGGAACCTTTAACCCTTCTGAGAGGAGAATTTCCTTCCACCAATCATTTGGTACATTATAGGCTGGGGAGTAGTTTTCCACTAGCAGCGATATAATAGGGTATTGGAATCGAATTCCCATCCATTAGACCCCATAGGTTTGGATACACACCACATATCTTGGCACCCTGCTGAATGGTCGTGCAAAATTTGGTGCTCCAAACAGTTCTCTATTTTGAACAGATCTAGGTGACATCATCCACCTCTTCTAACAATTATCCAGGGCCTCAACCTAAAATGTGACTAATTTTTTGACACAAAGATCAATGCACCACTTTTGTGTCCTCGGCATCCATTCCTTGTTTCCCATAATTTTCAAAAATGTAGTATGCTTATTATACATAGTCACTGATCTCTTGGGTTCTCCTCTTACCATAAGAGGCTTCATAGCCTGATTTGACTCGAACGTGTTAGAAGTCTTCTGCCAACTTATCTGGTTAAGAGTGTAAGAGGTGAGGGTCCTTAAGTGAATGTCCCCCACATATGGAACTAGATTAAATTCTCTCTCAACCCGCAAGAGATACCCATGCATATAACGCTCGCACATCAAGTGCTGAGTTGGCACATCATGGCTCTCAATATTTGGAGGAATTGTACACCATCCTCAATCTCGTGACTAATTTCCTTCTGGATGCTTTCCAAACAGAAGAAAAGAAAGTGCTCATGAAAAAATAAATAGTAACAGGAAGTAGGAGGGCGACATGCCACCGCTTCCTGTGCTAAATGGAGCATCTGTTCTTTATCGGTTTTTAACTCTGCAACTTGTCCCTCCAACTGCTCCACTTTGAAATGTTTCTTGGCATGCCTCAGTCGCATTATATCAATGTGCTCTACATATTGAAAGATAGCCATGGACGCTCACTCTTGGGCTTTCTTAGCTTCATTCTGATATCGCGCCACTGTGGATTTCCAGGTCTGTACCTCAGACGATAAGGAAAATTCACAACCCTCAAACAAATATTCTATTGGGTATGTCTAAGTGGCAACAAAAGTTGTTGCCACTTCATCTACCTATGTCCCTTCTTCGGCCATCATGATTTTGGGCTTCTTAGCCCGCTGCTTATATTTCTTCACTTGGTTCTTCAACCGGTGCATCTGTTTCCTCAGCCTCTTAACCTCTGTTTTGAGTTGTATTGTTTCTTTAAACTGAAGCTGATATTTCCACTTCATAGGCAACCATCATTGTTCACACAACTCCACCCATTCTTGTTTAACCACCACCTCACTTGGTACTGCTGCTGGTTTGAGAGGTGGTGATTCACTCGAGGAAGTATCCATAGGGTTACTCAACGGGGCTTCTTTGCTTGGTTTCTCTTCTTGGGGAGTAGCCATTTCCTTACTCCTACCATGCCTTGTTGTGAAGCTATCTCGACAGGTGGCGAGCTTACTCGGTGAACATCCATTGGTGGTCTAGCCAAATTTTCCCATCCAGGTTCCCTTGTGTCAAAAACATCTACCTCTTCCTCTGTTCTGGGTCCTTGAGAGAGGTCTCTGTGAGGGTCTGTGGCTAACAAGCCTGTGGCAGCTGGTCCCTTCTTCGACCAATCATATTTCAAAATCAGCGGAACGACCACCTCTTCTTCTGTATGTCGGGCAGAGCAAGACACCCTTTCCCCTTTTGGAATGGAGAAGTAAGAGGAAAATTGAGAGAATTATCCTACCCGATCTGTCTCAACCCCAGTTGTGGTCTCTGGCTCTTTCTCTCTGTCTACAGTGACTTTGCTCTGGATTAAAACCCCTGCCTGTGCAGTCCCCTATTCTAAGGTTGATATTGGTTCCTGTGGAACAACGCCAATCCTGACATTTACTTCCTCTGTGGTCTCCAAAGTCAGACAGGTTGATGGTGGTTCTTGTGGGACACCACCTTCAATGTTCGACATTTCTTGAATAGATGATGTTGGCATTGTTCCTTCCAGAATGGCATTGGTCCAGATGGACTCTTGTGTAATCACATCGATTCCATCCATTAAACCCTTATCCTTTTCTTCTATTGGCCCCACAATTCTTTCAGCTTCGGGCGCTTCTCGTTCTGGTTCTTCCTCCATTGGTTCTACGGTTGAGGGTGGTTCTTGTGGGACACCCCTAGCCAAAATACTAATGAATTCCTCCACCTCAGCCTGATGTGACCCCTCTTTGCTTATCATTGTGCTGTAGCTTTGCTCTATTGGCTCTATAGTCGAGGTTTATTCTTGAAGGATAGCCTGGGTCATGGTGCTAGTGGCCCTTTCTATATTGGCCCCTTGCTGTAGCACTTATTCTTCCATTGGTTCCGAGGTCGAGGCTGGTTCTTGTGGAGCAGCCTCGACTATACTTCCTGGTTCACACTCTTGATCCTATTCCTCCTCTTCAAGTTTCATCTCCATTTCCTCTGGTTCCTCTCGATCTATATATTCATCCTTTGCTCCAGTTCCTTCCTCAATTACTTTCGTCTCTTCCTCTCTAATAGCTCTAGTAGCCATTATTTCTTCCTCTATAGAATCCTAGAATGTTTCCGATGGGATTTGAAATCAACCAATTACAGGCATGACTAGCAGCTGAACCAGGCCATGGTTGGTAATGACTGCTGCCACATTTTGTGAATGTCGAGCAAAGTATGCCATTAGTTGGAGACTTCTTAACAGGAAGAAAGGAATATTTAATGAGAAGGATTCTGCCTGTGGGAACCGGAGGTGAGCCAATATTCTGAAATGGTATTTAAACATGGTGGTATACCTCCCCTCGCATGTTATGTAACTCATTACAAAACCTGCTACCTCACCCCATGGGTGTGGTAATGAGTTTTGGTCGTATCACCGACCTTTCTAAACAACATTGTATCTGGCCTATAAGAATGCTTTGAGGAACTCCGGAAGGGCGGTTCTTTGTGAAAGCCATTTATGCCCCTACTGGGGTAGCTCACTAACCTCTGCAATGGTTTCTTCTGTGACAGGGATTTCTATCCCCCGGACCCGAGAGCTCTCTTCTTCTAAATTGAGTGTGAATTCAATTGCAATTTCCTCGTTAAATCCTTGCAACCTGTCAAAATAAATGTTCCACCCTGCATTTTCGAAGACCTGCCATACCTCCGAATTATTTCTGACCATTTTCATGCCCTCTGGTTCATGGCGCACAGCCAATCCACCCATCACTATAAGAACTAGAGCAACACGATGGGTACAATCGGCTGGTAGAGGGAGAGTAATAGCAACCCAACTGACGATGACAAATTTAGCATGGTGGTCATGGGGTGAAAGGATAATAATGACTGGTACACCTTGAAAAAAAAAACAATTAATGGCAGGGTGTGGCAATATAAGTGAATGATTATGGCAGTTGAATACAACGTATTGGGGAAATGACCAGTAAAGTTCTTGGTGTACATTTCCAAATTCCAATGCATCAAAATCATGATTACAAAACATAATTTTTTTTTGGTTTCCGTTTTCATTCGATTTGGTAATGATGTGATATGATTATAGTTTTAGGTACGCTGTCGTCTCTTTATGATGGGACCCCCCAACTTAAATGTGGTCATCCGCGGCACATACTAGTCTCTTTTTGGAATATTTTAACTAAATCCGTAAGAGTTAATGAAGGTATACCTAGCGACCTACCTGACAATTGAGTAGCAGCAAGGATAACTAGTAGAGTAACGACAATAGTGGAGTAATAGTGTCGACGTAGTAACAACATCGGTGGAGTAACGACACGACGGAGTAACAGCAATGGCGAAGTAACAACAACGGAGTAACAGTACTGGCGGAGTAATAGCACCAGCAGAGTAACATCACCAGCAGAGTAACAAAAATAGTGGAGTAACAGCACTGAAAGAGTAACAACAACAGTGGAGTAATAGCATCGATGGAGTAACAACAAAAGTGGAGTAATAGCACCAGTGGAGTAACAGCACGAGCGGAGTAACAACAACTATTGGAGTAACAACAACAGTGGAGTAACAGCACCAATGGAGTAACAACAATCAGTGGAGTAACAACAACCAGTGGAGTAACAACACCAGTGGAGTAACAGCACCAGCGGAGTAACAGTAACTAGTGGAGTAACAACATCGACAGAGTAACAACAATGAGTGGAGTAACAACAACCAGTGGAGTAACAATAATGACTATTACTTGAAAAACTTCTCCTTTTCTCCTTGTCATAATTCAGTTTTTATTCCTGCAAAAAGACAAACAAGTAGTAATAGCATATATATATATATTAGAAGGCATAGGGAGAATTCTCTGCGCTAACAACCATTAAACCAGATGTATCAGAAAGATGTTTCATGAAGGCATCTTTAGACGTTGGACGGTGGTATAACATCAGACGGTGTCCGTTCACTAGGAAGTACGATTTTCCTCTACTATAACCAATATGACTATGCCATTGGCGAATACAACGTCCACTTCATAGGGTCCCATCTAACGAGTGCAAAGCTTTCCTTTAAAATATTTGAACTGGGAGTCATATAACAATGCCCAGTCCCCTATATGAAACACCTTATTCTTGATAAATTTATCATTCCATTTCATTCTCTGCTATTGGACAACAGTAGTTCTCTGGACAACTTCTGAACGAATTTCGTCTAACTCATTGAGTTGTTCCAGCCGATGTTTCTTGGCCTTTGATAAGTTCAATCCTACTTCCAAAGCTTTTATGAGTGTACTAATCTCGAATTCAACCGGAAACAATGGAGATTTCCCGTAGAATAGCTCAAATGGTGAAAACCCAGTTGTATTTTTCCATGTTGTCCTATACGCCCAAAGAGCTTCTAGGAGTTTTTGTGACCAATCCCGGTGATGACTTGCTATAGTTTTTGTCAAGATATTCTCCAACACCTTGTTTGTACTCTCTACCTGTCCATTCACTTGGGGATGGTAAGGAGTTGTCACTCTATGTTTGACCCCATATTTCTGCATAAGCTGCTCTATCATGTGGGATGTGAACTGTGCTCCTCCATCTGAAACAATTTCTCTCGGAGTACCATATCGAGCAAAAATATCTTCAAAAACGAAGTCTGCCACCACCTATTTTGTTGCTTTCACAACCACTCTGGCTTCCACTCACTTAGTCACATAATCAGTACAGACCAAGATGTGAACCTTCTGATGGGAAGGTGGGTTGATGGGTCCAACAAAATCGATGGCCCATTTCTTGAAAGGTTCTAGGACTATCTGGGGCTGTAATGGCATTTCATCTTATTTCCTAGGTTGTCCCATACGTTGACAGCTATCACATCTTTAGACGTAATCTTTGGCATCTCGAAAGATAGAAGGCCAGTAGTATCCCATTTGCAGCACCTTGTGGCCTGCTCTTTTATCTGCAAAATGTCACCCACAAGGCCCACTGTGCGCAGCCTTCAATATATCATAGATACCATCCTGTGATACACAGCGCCGAATCTATTGATCCATCCCCATATGAAAGAGGTATCCTTCCATCCATGAATATTGGGTACTATGATGAATAATTTTCCATTGGTCCTTGTATGACAAATGACGAGGTACCTTTCTTATAGCAAGATAGTTAGCAATATCTGCATACCACGGAGTGTTAGTGGAAATTATTCATATGGAAAGCTATCTTCGATAGGTGTACCTTCGGTATTGCTTTCTAATCTAGATAGAAAATCAGCAACCACGTTGTCCTTTCCCCGTTTATCTATTATGGTAATATCAAATTCTTGAAGTAGTGTAAGTTATCTTGTAATACGACCAGGAGTAACAAGTTTATTCATCAGATACTAGATGGTTGCATGGTCCATGTGTAAAAAGGTGGGGTAACCAGTGATATAGTCCCGGAACTTGTTGATGGCATAGATGACAGCGAGGAACTCTTTTTCAGTCACTGTGTAGTTTAACTTGGCAGAGGCCAAGTTATTTCTAACATAGTAAATTGCATATGTTACCTTATCCACCTGCTGTCCTAAAACTACCCCAATTTCTATTTACGAAGCATTAGCATGAATATGGAATGGTAATGCCCAGTCTGGTCCTCTAAGGATCATAGCACTATAGACTACTTTCTTGATCTTCACAAAGGCTGCATCACAGTCATCTGTCCACACAAAGTCTGCATCTTTTGTCAGTAATTGAAAAAGAGGATGTGTTGTTTTATAAAATTTTTCTATAAAACGCCTGTAATAACTAGCACAACTAATAAAGCTACGTAGTTGAGTGGGTGTTATGGGTATTGGAAAGTGCTATATTACCTTTATCTTGGACGGATCCATTCGGATTCCTGCAGTCGAAAGCAAGCGTCCCAGGACTATTCCTTCATTCATCATCATATGGCATTTTTTTGTACTTTAGGAGACATGCGCTTGCTTGCATCTTTCAAGAACTTTTTCTAGCTTTCTTAATGATTCTTTGAATGAGTCTCCATATGCCATGAAATCATCCATAGAGATTTCAACACTATCATCCATCAGATCAGAGAAAATCCCCAAAATTTCCCTTTGAAACGTTGCAGCTCCGTTATAGAGACCAAATGGGAGGACTCTGTATGCAAATGTTCCATAGGGACATGTAAATGTGGTCTTATCCTGATCTTCAGGAGCTATCTGGATCTGGTTGTACCCACTAAACCCGTCCAGGAAGGAAAAAAACTTCTTCCCCGCTAATGTATCAGAGAATTGGTCAATGAATGGTAACAGAAAATGGTCTTTCTAAGTTGCCTTGTTTAATTCTCTGTAGTCCACACATATTCACCATTTACCATTTTTGTTAGGGACCATTACCAATGGGGAAAGCCATTGGCTGTCTGAAATGGGGTAGATAAATCCCACATCGAGTAGCTTTTGGAGTTCTTCCGTAACAATGTTTTTCAAGGTAGGGTTCATTCTTCTCTGGGGTTGCCTTACAAGACGACAGTACTCCTTAATGTATATGTGATGAGTGAAAAAATTAGTAGGAATTCCCTTCATATCTGAGTAATCCCAGGCAAAGGCCTCTTTATGTTTTTGAAGAACATGCAAGAGTTGTTTTTTCTGGGTATCTGATAGTTTCAGATTGATATTCAGGGATTTTCCCAGTTCTATTTCCATGGGAACACTGTCGTGCGGTGCAGCTATAGGTAGCTCCTTGAATCCATCTGCTGCTCCAATACTTTCCTGAGTCTCACAGCTCAAGACAGACTCCAGGATTTGCCGATTCAAATCTGAAATGGAACAAGGATCATTGATAAAGGTAGTAAGTGCATCATCTTCTGTTTCCTCTTTCAACTGGAGGGCCTGCCCAATAGTGAGAACTGGTCTTAACTCCTCATTTTCTGATTCAGACTCCTTCTTATGTACATATTTATTGTGGCCTGCTAGTTTTGCTGATGTGTTAGGTTTTGTTGGAGGATATAACACTAGATTCTTAGTGTTTTGCCCATTTGAGATGATCATATGCCCATATCAACACCCAATATAAGCATCTGTGGTTGCCAACCACGGTCTTCCCAAGATCAAGGGATGGCCTCTAGCTTGAGATTGTGTTTGGAGTACTAGGAGGTCCACACATTAGTGCCATTAATCGACTAAAATAATGATATCTTCTAATTTCCCTACTAGTTTAGCAGTAGATCGATATGCCAGTTCTAACACCGTAGGTGTATGTTTCAAGTTATGAAGTCCTAATGCATGCATGCTTTCAGTAGTGATGACATTTATGGCAGCCCCCAAATCTACGAGTACATTTGGAATTTCTACCCCATTAATGTGCATGGTCAAAATTGGGTTCCCAGGATCCCTATACTTTACAGGCATGGACCTTCCCATCATGAAATCTGATAATTTCCCCATTACATGGATGGTGAGCGAATCTCTCGATTTCTTTTTAGGCTTCTTAGCACAATATTCCCTAATAGTTTTCACATATATAGGTACATCCTTGATGGCTTGTAGCAGGGGAATCTTGACAAATAAATTATATAGCTCCCCTAACAAGTCAAACACAGTTTGAGGGGTTGGTTTACTCACAGCCAACCTTTCTAGATATGGTGGTTCAGCTTGGTGTTTCTGAGTAACTAACGGCTGAGGAGGTGTATGATTTTTATTAACTCGGTTTGGTTCCTCTCTGACTGTTTCTAGTTCCTTTTCGTCACTGTCAATATGTTCAATGATAACTGGTAAGGGCTGGGTGCCTACGGGCCACCCAGATTGTAAATGCATCTCATAGAATCCCACGGTGGAGATGCTATATGAAGGCAGGTTGAGGGTGTCAGCTTGCTAAACCCCTTTATTGTTAGGACTCAGATTGGGTTGGATAGGGAGTTGAGGATGAATAGGCTGATTATTAGGGGTCACATTAGAGGGCAACTAAAGTTGTTGTTGTGGCATTGTTTGAGAAAACTGACAAGGAGGGGAAGGTCCTTGCCAGTTCAGAGCCCACGAGGAGCTTGAACTAGCTTGAGGAGCCTACTGTTGCCAAGGTGGAAACTGGTATTGGGGCCATACAGGCAAATAAGGCATGGTTTGGGGACCCATATTGAAATTGATAAAATATTGAGATGGATCTCGAAACATACCTTGATTTCCCATCGATGGCTGAGGTTACCATGGCTTCTTAGGTCCCATAAAGTACAACTGCTCCATATCTTCTCCGGTCCCTTAAAAAACCACTTTTAGTCTTGGCAAAGATGGGCATGAACTTGTCATGTGCTTTAGTTCACACATTGCACACTCATCTACAGAGCTCAATGGACATTCCCTCTGTGGATGTTTCTTTCTACATGTGGGGCAAAATACAGCCATAGTTCTTTCTAATTCTAGTCGTTTCTGTTTTACCTGCAGTGTGTCTATCTGTTTAGACAAGGTACTCAAGATATCAATCCTTAGGTTGTCCAGCAAGTTCCCAATTTCTGCTTTTGTAACACCTCCGCCAGATACCTTTGTTGATTGAATCCCTTGTTTATTTCTTGCAACTCCTCTTGAGAATTGAATACACAACTCACAGATGGTATCAAAGTCCTCCTTTCATATATCCCCCTTTCCGGATATATTCAACAATTCCAAAGAGTCTTCTTGGAAGGCTCAGAGAAGGATAATTTTCAAAATGTCTTTATCCAGGTCAGAGTGACCTGACCTTTGCAATGCCTATTTAAAGCATTACACATAGTCTTTTATATTTTCGTCCTCTTTCTGTGTAAATTTAAAAAGTTCTTCTTTAATATCCCATGATTTATAGTAGTCTTGGCATTTTTCCAATAAAGCAGTTCTCATTGTGTCCCATGTGGTGATAGACCTACCCCCAAGACCCATAAACCACCGCAGGCCTATCCCTTTTAGCGTAGCAGGGGAAATTTTCAATTTCTGAGCATCTGTTATGTAATCATACTCTTGACACACAATGCCAAACTCAAAGAAAAATGTGTCAGGGTCCTCTGAAGTAAGCCCATGGAAACTGGGTAAAGCTGTTAGAGGGATGACCTTTGTTGGTGCACCAGTCCCCAAATCCCCAATTGGGAAGTCAATAGTAGAGGTTGTAGGTGCCATGAATATCCTCCAATACTCACTAGGGATTTCATCTGGCTCCATAGGAAGGGCTTTTACCACAGGGGTTCGAGTTACCTTAATAGCGCTTCCTCTATCCTCTAGTGATAGAAATGTTTCTACAATCTATTCCCCCCTGTCATTGGGGCTGGACCCTTCGGATATCCTCTCTACAATTTCTTCTTCCCTCCTAGGATGGATAGTTCCTTCAGATGCTTTACTTCTAACTTCCTCTTCTTCTGCTGCAAGCAACAAGATTCCTTTAGTAGGCGTACTGTTGCTTGTCTCTCTAGCTATTGGAAGGGTTTGTTGTACTGAACCGGCAAGGGGTGTTGTGAACAACACTGGTTGATCTACAGATTGTCCCTCTGATTTTGTTCGTGCACCCAGACTCACGGCTACATGGGAAGATTCCTTCGACTTAGCTTTTGCAATGATTTGCTGGATGTAGGTGTTCCTCCCCAAATCCTGTCTTCCCTTCTTTAGGGCTCTCCCTCTGGCCCTTTTATTTGGCTTTCTATTCATACAAGTTGGTTTGGCAGTAGAAATCAAACCACTATGCTCAAGGCCTAGAGTGGGGTGTCAAAAGACCATTCCCTCCCTAGGATGAGACATTGCTTTGAAGAGAGGGTTGTTGACGACAGAAACAAGAAAATAAAAGAAAAGAATACAAGAACCTAGGGTTCAGGACCTGGAGCGGAGCGTCAAAAGACTCCTCCCTCCCTGGAACAAGACCCTAATCAAGAAATAATACACACATGAGAAGACCTTAATACTTCAAGACTTGAAGTAGGGCATTAGAGGACCCTTCCCTCCTCAGGGCAAGAGATTGGGTTTCTCAAAACCAAACAAAAATGCTAGAAAAATCTAAGCTCACAGCCTGGAGCAGGGTGTCAAAAGACTCCTCCCTCCCTAGCGAAAGAGATCGGCCCTACTAAAAAAAAAAAAAAAGTTCAAAATAAACGAAATACCTGTGCTCAAGACCTGGAGCAAAGTGACAGAACTTGTTCTCTCCCCAGGACGAGAGATTAACCCACTCGTTAACACAGATCATGTCTTACACTTTGTTAATCTCCCCAGCAATGGCACCAAAATGTTTGTGTCTAGGTATGAATAATTTATCCACTCCTTTTCCTACATTAATGTATCAATTCATGTGCATATTCTTTTCAAGGCAACATGCAAGGTATATGCAGGGACAAGGCGACGATCTGCCCTCAACCAAGGGTTCATGAGTGGCAATCAAAACATTGCTGAGACAAAAGTAAAACTCAACTGCAGAATGTAAAAAGGTATTCACAGTTGTCTAAGAGATCTGCAATAGAAACAAGAAATAAACATAGCAATAGAAAATACACACAACACAAGGAACACACAACACCTGATCAGAAGAGCGGGCCCAACTCTCTGATTAGGGCTGCATTACTCACAACGAATGATAGATTATCAAAAAGGTTTATATCTTATTAATCTAAGTAATGTTGTTACAATATGATACTAGGGTCCCCTTGATACATGATTGACCCATCTTTTATACAATGCAAAGGACAATAATCCTTCGCGAAACCTGGCAACTATATGCCCAAAGATATACATCCGTTGTATCGCAGCACTGGCACTGAGAGAGCCAAGAACAAGAGTGGCCAAAAACAGGGTGAGAGTGGCTGCAATTAGTTATGCTATTTTTTCGTGGTCGATCAGCTATTGTGAATCACGGAACTGCTGCGATATCCTGTGCGGTCAACACTTGTGCTCCATAATCTGCAGTCATCACAAGTTTTAGTGGTTTGTGTAGGCATAAACCCTCATGACTCTACTTCATTAATTAAATATTCTGAGAGACGATAAAGGGGAATTACCTCATAATGTTACACATGAATATATGCAAATGAATGTAAAAAGGATGAAAAGAGGAGTGGAAATGTAGGGAAAATATAGGCCAATTTGGTGCCCAATAGCGATCTCCAGTATCAACAATAAGCTAGTCAAAGTTGCGACTTAGATACTAGCAGGTAAGGTCATGCGGAAGTGTCGTGCGGATGAGGCGCCCGTGCTGGTGGTTGCATTTTCCGAGCAATGCACAGAGGGGGTCCAACTTAATTGGTTCGAATTCTTGTGCAAGGAGTTCCTGGAGAACTGTCGCGAGGCACAAGACCAGGGGAAAACCTTCTACTATGCATGGCTTCTATTGTCCATAGTGTTGGTGGCTGCGGAATTGCCTGAGGACAACCAGTTCCCCACAATTGTGAGGGATCTCCCAGAGGTCGTGAAGTACACTTCGCTGTGGGCCACTAAAGACTTGCACCAGATCCGAGATAGCAAGATATTTTGGGTGCTCATGGAGATGAACATTAGAATGGGGATTAACTGCAAGCTGTGGTTATCGCCCACTGTCTATAATAGCTTACAATGCTTTGCGAAGTTTAAGGGGAACTTCCACCATGTCTACATTAGGGCATGCAAGTACCCCGCGAAGAAGTGGAATGAACTACCATACCTGGCCACAGATGATGTTATCTTCGACGTACCAGAGGCATGGCCATCAGAGTGGTGTGTTGCAGCTCTCTCTGCGACGGAATTAGAAAATTTTGTTGCACAACGAAAGAAGGACGAGACAAAACTGCAGATGGTGCAGTTAGCAGATGAGAGAAGAAAAGAGGCAACAAAAACATAGGTGCAGGAGAGGCGGGATGCTGCGAAGGCTGCAGAAAAATCACAAAAGGCAATAGAGAAGGAGTGCAAGGGCAAGAAGTCACCTTCGCCTGAGTAGGAACAAAAAATGGAGATAGAGACAGAGGAGGGTGGCCCAAACCTACAAACAACAACAACATAGTTAAAGTGCCAAAGCTTGAGAGATCAGGTGGGGCCGCGAAAGAAGTCCAAAGCGTCTAAGACTTATTTTGACCCGATCACCCTCACTAAGGGAGATCTGCACAATATTGGGGAGACGATGTGCGAGGTCACCATAGAGGCCCTCCAACAGTTTGCAGAGAAGAATCAGATTGTGTTGGGGGCCCTCTGGGCATAGATTTAGGAGTTGCAGGTGCGCACTCCCCAGGTTCATGCTCTCTCGACTAGCCTCGCAGTAGGAATGGCCATGGTTGAGGAAATGCTGTGTGCCCACACGACCAACACAATAGTGCTCGCAAATGGGGCAATGGCTATAGAAAACGAGGCTGACAGGCCTATGGCAAGTGCATTTAAAAGGGTAGGAATCAACATGGTTGTGCTCCCTCGGGAGACACTCTATGTCCAGTAGGATGGAATGACTGCAGAACTACGGGCTAGGGAGGGCCATGCACTACAGGTGTTGAGTGAACAAAGAATCAACATGGAGAAACTGAGCCTGCAATGTCACGAGGTTGTGGTGCAAAACTGACAGATGGTGCAAGTGGTTGAGGAAGCCTTCTAGATGGTCCTTGAGTTGGCCATCCTAGCAGAGGCACTAGCAGAGGCTTGCATCCATAGGTTAGCAGCAGGTGTGTGTGAGGCCTGAGAAGAGATGGCCAAGGTTCAGCTGGAGCTCAACCTTCAGATAGCAGAGTTGCGGTTGAAGGCACTGCCTTCAACTCCTCTAGAGGTAAGGGAACAGTGTGCCAGTGCCATTACATCATGGATGGAGGAGATCAGCAGTGCAGAGAAGGACTGCACCAAAATGTTGGAAGAATCGTTCAAGGTCCTCACCACTCTGCAGGAGGATCTGAACATACAACGCTAAAAAACAGAGGTGTGTGAGCTACAACAGAAGTATGACAATGTCAAGGGGACCACGCAGACGGTGGCCCTTAGACAAAGGCCCACGCAGATGTAGAAGGCCAAAGTGCTTAAGGTGTAGGTAGATGTAGTGCGACATAGAGAAGCAGTTTTGAAGGTGCATGTCTAGCCTTGGATCGACGAGGCCTTCATAGTCACAGTAACAATTGAAGGAAAGCTCACACAAATGTAGGGGATGTAGGAGTAGATACAGGGAAGCATTTTAGATACTGTGGTCTCCAAACAGCACATCCAAGAGATACAGCAGGAGGCCGCTCAGTGCATTGCCAACCTTGTAGTAGTTCGAGCAGAGTTGGGAGGTCTCCATGCAAAGATCTCCGCACTGACATAATCACTCAAGGGCGAGTCACAATGTTTGTGTTTGGGGTCTGTTCGGCACAGGATCCCCCCAAGGCAAGTTTTGGTGTTTAAAGCCCAAATTTTGACTAAATCCAATGAAAATACTCCACGATTTGTGGGCATGGAGCGCGAATTCGTAATTAAGTGATAGGGTTGTCTGCCCTTACTTTCGTAATGTAGTGTCGTATTGAGAGTTCTACCCATGGTTTGCGGACCATGGGATTGTATAAATAGAGAGAGGCTCTAAGTGAAAAGATACAATTGAAGCAGCCCCAAGGGTTAGCTCAATTGGTCAAAATCAGTGCCTCGCCATCGAGAGGTCACAGGGTCCATTCTCCCCGAAGCCCTTGGGGTCAGGCCTAGCTAGTGGGCCGCGGGGCTAGATTCCTTTCGAGGTCAATCAACCCAAATTTTTTTGTGGATGTAGTGCCACCCATTGACCAAGGTGTCCGTGAACCATAGCCCAAAAAAAAATCAGAGACAATCGAAGATCAAAGATCTAATAATGAAGCATCGAGTCTAAGTGTAAAGTCGAGTCGTTGGGTCATAGAGTAAGAGAAGGCTTTGCAGCTGAGTGCGCGGACCCCTACAGCTGAGTGTATAGGGCAAGTTGAGTCTGTAACTGATTGAAGCATTAATAAAGAGAAGTTTTACATTATTTTTGTGTTATGCATTGAAGTATATTGGGTATGAATTGGAAGTTTACTATTTATTTGCTACGCGAAATTATATGAATGTGTTTAATAAGTGAATATAATATAAAGTATCTGTTTACACGAAGACAACTAACTATTATAAGAAGATAAGTAAGATATGTGGTGTAACTTGGGTAGATAGCGTAGATCACTGCCTTAGCAGCGCAAAGGCTCCTCAGCCCCTGGTTAGGGCTGTGCGAATGCAAGTGTAACAGAACGCGAAGGCCTCGCAGGTCAAGAAAGTGCACGAAGTGACCTACGCGAAGGTATTCACAGTTGGACTAAATCGATCCCTGAGACATCTAAAGGGTGTGGAAACTTGGTTCCAGCATCCCCCCATATTGCTTGGGGTGAGACCTCAGTTTGCACTCCGCGGGTTGTTGCTGTAAGGGCAACAGTATAGGGATTTTTTTGGCTAAATAACTCTGAACCTGGGCTAGGCCCCCTCAAACCAACACATGCGTATGCATTGTTAAACAAATATCCACTTATTTAGTCAATCATAGTTTCTTTCATATTATCTTAATATAAAAAGAAGCCTATACAAATATTTACTCATACAATAACAGTAATTCCCCATAAATACTTTAGTGTCGATAACAAATATGGTAACAATCCAATTAGACCCAAATTCAACAACATATTCTCACTATTAAATTAATAACATGAAAATGAGCTACATGCATTATCACATTTCTTACAACTTTTAGTAATATTCAATAAAAAATTGAAGTTACTAAGACAAGACACTGATGAGCCTCATCATTGGGTAATTATATGGGCCTTAATTCACCTCCTAGCTTAGTCAAACCAACTCTTCTCACAACTTATTACATGTTTTGATTATATTTTGTTTAATGAGATGAGTTAAAGTGAGATATTATGCCTAGTGGACTAATATGCATTGAATGCAGGATTAGAAGAGAAAATCAAGGAATTTTGGCAAATACTAAGGTTTGAAACTTGAATTGGAAAAGGGAGAGAGATTGTAGGAGGTAAATCATCCTCATTTACTCCTCCCCCATTCAAATATTCCTCCATTAATCCCACCAGCTCGGAGTGCAAGAAGCCAAGTCATGAATATTAGAAGGCAGCCAAGCAAGTGATAGATAAAGAGTTAGTTCATCTTGAGTTTGGGAGCCAAGCCTCACTAAATTTAAGGAATTCGTTGGGGAATTCAATTGTATAAGTAGAGAGGCCTAGAGCCTCATTAGGATTCAAATTTTTATTGCAAAAACACTAGTTCTTTTTGAGCTCCAGACTTGTGGAAGACTTTCAAGTAATTTTCTGTGTTGGTAATAAGAATGATCTTTTCTTGATTCAGTACTGAGTTAACTTAGAGGGCTGAAGCTCTTGGGTTAGGTCCCACCCTAGCAGAAAAGGCTTCTCTTCTTGTATCTTTATGCTTAGCTTAGTTTCATAGATTCATGGCTAACTGTTTTTAGAAGTATTTCATTGCAAGTTGTGTAGATTTGATTAATTATGTGTTAGTTTGCTTCCATTTGTGCCTTACTTTAGTAGAAGGTTAGAATGGATAAAAGAGGCACCACAAAGATGTTTTAGTTGTCTTGGCCTTACTTCTCACTTCTAGGATCATGATTTGAGGAAAAGACCCTTATGCAGCCCAAAAAGACAGATTCCATCTTTCATGATATTCAGAGTTTGTTGTATTTAAACTAGCATTTGATAAGTTTTGCAAAGTAGGATTTCATCATGATCTCTTATATATTCATTCTTGTAGTAGATCTCATCCTTGATTCCATGTTATTCAACAATTTCTTCATGCATAAGGTAGAGAGTTAGTTCATTAAATTCTTATTTTCTAACTCATGAGAATTCTTCTTGTTTACATGACTTTTTGGAAATTACACATGTTTGATGCAGAGAAGGTGCTTCATAAGTAGATAGAGATGTAATAACAAGCAACCACATTCAAATTCATCCACCCATATGCATTCCTTGTTTTCATCAAAACCTTCATGAATTTCACCATTTTAAATAGAAATTTCCTCAAGCATTTTGAGTGAATCCAACCATCTCCTAAACTTGGTTTTGGGTTCTAAGTGATCCTAGGGCTTTTCTCACTCCATTCCACCCATCAAGCACCTTCCATAAGCCTTCCATCACCTCCAACACCCATCATTTTTCTCACGGCTACATCCTGTGGAAATACAGGGAATCTTGTAGGTTTCTAGTACATCCTATAGGTTTTCCTGTAGTGGCCTATTTTGAGGCCAAATTAAGGGAAAACCTCTAGGATGCCTCCCAAGGTCACTTAAGGGTCCCCAAACCTTCCAACCATCTCCTGAACCTTCTAGACATCCACCACCATCCCTAAACCACCTACCACATGATCAAAAGAGATTAGTTTGCACACTTGATTTTTCATGAAAAGCATAAAAAGACAAAATAGATTTATTATAGTCCTTTACATGCATAACAATTGTGTTTGATGTTTCTGACTTCCATGCTTAGGATAGTAGCATTTTTTTCATGTTAATTTAGCATCATTGCAAAGCATAGCTCTTATCAGTTAATTAGGAAATGGTGTGCCTTAACATTGAATTTCATTCTTTTTTATTATTGCAGTAGATCATATCTCTCTTAGAGTAGATTTCTATTTCTTTCATCATGGAACCAAGATTATTCTGAATCCATATAAGTTTGGTTTGAAAAACCTAGTGGTATCTCGCCAGTTGAATAGTGACAAAAGGCAGAACCATCACTTTTACTTGTGTATACAACACTGTCACCTCCAAGTTTGTACAAACCTACGGTTGATAAAAAAAATATGATAGCCCATGAGTTGTAGCATTCTACGCTCATCACTTTTTGGCACCATTTCCAGGGAGGCTTCTGAGTAATATGTGATTACTGCTTTCTTTCTTCTATTTCTTGTCTATACTATTCTGCCATTAGTACAAAAGTAATTTTTTTTCTTCCTTTTCATTCTGCAATCTTTGGTTTCCTTTCCATTCTACAAGTTAGATCTCAAGAAAGTAGTTAATATTTTCATTCAATTAGTAGTTTTGATTTAGTCTGCAATTTATATTCTATAAGTTAGATTTCAATTAACCAAATACTTTTTCATTTAGTCAGTAGTTTTCATTCAATCTGCAATTTCAATTCTGCAAAGCACTTTCAAAGTTTGAAAAAACACACCGAAAACATTCCCTTTCATGCCTCGTAGGAATAGAGATACCTTAGTTAATGTTTTTTCCAAATACCCCCACTACATCAAATAACCAACATTTCCTCTTCTTCGATGGTTGTGAATTGGAGCAACCCTTAGGTAAGGAACCAGACATATTTGAAGAACCTATAGGGGAAGAAGAAGAACCCATTCCTACCGAGCCAATGGCTGAAAACAGAAATGAAAAAGGGAATAGAGAGAGAGTTGAGCGTGCCTTCCCCATCAAGGAAACCAATGGGGATGCTAAGATGAAAAATATAAGCCCCTTTGCCCTTCCTCATTTCCATGGCCTGACCACAGAAGATCCCGACACTTTCCTATTTGAGTTTGTTGTTATATGTCGAACCTATGACTACACAAATGATGAGCAGAAGTTGAAACTATTTCCATCTACCCTCAAGGATGAAGCTTTGTGTTGGTTCATGGGTTTACCTGAGGATAGCATCACAACTTGGGCTCAGATGAAGCAAGTCTTCAACAACAAGTATCGAGACTACTATAGGTCTAAGGATACTGAAGAAGAAATTTTTAGGATGATCTTAGGTAATGATGAATCCCTAGAGGATTATGAAGAAAGATTCTAGCTTAGCTACAAAAGGGTGAGGTGCACACTTGACCTGGAGTCATTGAAGCTGGTACTGCTTAGAGGAGTAAAGGAAGATCTTTTGGATACCCTACACTTTTTTGCAAAAGGAGATATATACCAGTTACCCTACGAGGATATCAAGACTATATTTAGAAACTATTCTAGGGAAGCTAGGAAAAAGGGTAGGGGAAGTCAACGTATGGTCAGTACATCCTCTTCCAATTCATCCATCAAGGGTGAAATTAGAAACATGCTAGAATATTTCAAGAGTGTGATGCTGCAAACCCTTCCCTTACAAATGGACATTATGCACATTAGGAGAAAGAAGGAGTAAGCAGAGAGAGCCTTGGCCATTTTCTGTCCTAGATGCACCAAGAGACATCCTAGGAATGAATGTCCATTGAATTCTATTGAGATTTGCTTAGTATGTGAAGAAAACCACTACACAGACAAGTTCCCTTCTTTGCCTGGACTAAAAGTTGTATATCAAGGAGCTGAGGGAGTCACTGAGCAGCTCTGTTACATAAACCAAAGGATACCTCATGGGCCCTGGCCAGACTAGCAGGCCATGCAAGGGTCATCCCATGCATATTACAACCCCAACCAGACCACATCCATAACTTCTTAGGGACCCCCTACTCATCCTTCCTGGTCTACACCTCCTCCTTTGTCCGTTGCATCTTAGTATCATTCCCAGCTAGCCAGCCAGTCATTTCAACCATATGCTCCGCCACAACCTCAGTGGAATGCACTGCCCCAGGGGTGGAGGCCCCAGTACAAAAATGTTCCTGCATTACTACCTTCACCACCTGCCCAACCATAGCTATTAAATTCTGCTCCACCTAAACAACCCCATATGCCCGCCCAGCCAAATCTGAACCCAAACAACAGATAGGCACAACAAGTATACAATGGAGAGACATCATATCCAGCTTATGCTGTGGAGATCCAGGAAATTAACCTAAGATCTCAGAGAGTTATCCGAGATAACCAACCTCCACCTCCACCTAGGGAGGTTGAAGAAGAAAGAGAGGAAAGAATTCTCAAAGTAAATCCACCCTTCTTGAGAGATTAACTCAACCACTCCAGCCTACCCCAGAAGAGACTGAACCTGTCGTAGAATTGAAAAACCTATGTGTCAAGATTCCACTTCTCCAAGCCATCAAGGATGTACCTATTTACAACAAGTTGATTAAGGAAAAGTGTTTCAAGCATCCAAGAATGCAAAAAGGAGATGCCCCTCCCAATAATGTCATTGGACAACTGTCCGACTTAGTGTTAGGGCAAGTAATTTGTCCAAAGTATTTGGACCCTCGAAGCCCTGTAGTAGATGTTCACATCAATGGCACCATTTTCCCACAAACTTTGATCAATCTTAGGGCTACCATTAATGTGATGATCAATGACACAATGCTTAAGCTCAACCTCCAAGGTTCATTGAGAAAGACCACAACAGTCCTGCAACTTGTAGACTACTCCACAGTGACCCCTAAGGGGATTATAGAGGATGTGATGGTCTCCATTGACTCTTGGGAGTACTTTACAGATTTCCTACTTCTCTAGCCTAAGGCTAAGCTTATTGGTTACCCTCTCATCCTTGGGAGGCCCTGGTTGGCCACTACCGATCCTTACATCAACTGTAGGGTTGGGAATATGACCATCAAGAATGGGCATATGTCCAAGAAGTTAGTCCTATACCCTCCTGCTCATCCATCTCTAGAGCATGATTTACCTTTATGGCTGGAAGAGGAGGAAGAAGATGAATTTTGTTCTTCCCAACTGTATACCTTAGAAACAACCATGGGAGGAGGACAATGGGATGAAGATGAGTTGATTGAACACCTACTCCAAAGTCCAACTCTCGGTACATTGTCCCTAGAAGAAGTAGTAAAGGAAACCTAGAACAACCATCCAATTGATCTGTACTTGGCCAATTCCAACCCTCTCCATGTCAAAAACATAGAATTTTTCCCTTAGATAACTTTGAAAATCAATCCATCTCTTTCTATTCTTCAAGAGGAGAAGTTGTGAGCATGCTAAAGGAACATTTGGATGCCTTCGCTTAGATTTACAAAGAAATGAATGGAGTACACCCCTCAGGGTGTACTCACCACATTTACATCAAACAAGGTTGCAAGCCAGTCTAGCAACCCCAAAGGAGGATGAATCCAACTCCTAAAGATATAGTCAAAGAAGAACTGCAAAAACTGTTGGATGCAAGATTCATTTATCCTATCTCCAACGGTGAGTAGGTCTCTCCTTTGGTGTTAGGTCCCAAGAAAAATGGTAAGTGGAGGATTTGTGTCCATTTCAGGGAGTTGAACAAAGCCACAAAGAAATACCATTTCCCTCTACCTTTCATCGAACAAATTCTAGATGGCTTAGCAGGGAAAAGGTTTCTCTTTCCTAGATGGATTCAGCGGGTACAACAAAATCCAGATTAACCCGGAGAACCAAGACAGAACCACCTTCACTTGTCTTTGGGGCACTTTTTCCTATAGGGTCCTTCCTTTTGGCCTATGAAATGCTCTTGCCACTTTCAAAAGAGCAGTCTTGAGTATATTTGCTAAGTTGGTCCATGATGCGGTAGAAATTGATGAGCCTCATCATTGGGTGATTATATGGGCCTTAATTCACCTCCTAGCTTAGTCAAACCAACTATTCTCACAAATTATTGCATACTTTTGATCATATTTTGTTTATGAGATATGTTAGAGTTGGATATTTTGCTTTGTGGTCTAATGTGCATTTAATTCAAGAATAAAGGATAAGAGCAAGGAAAAATGTAGTAATAAAGGATAAAATAAAGGAACTGTGGCAAAGACCTTGGTAAGAACTTGAATGGGACAAGGGAGGGGAATGATAGGAGGTAAATCCTCCTCATTTAATACCCCTCCATTTGAATATTCCTCCATCAGTTCAGAGTGCAAATAGCCAAATCATGTCGGAGCGCAAATAGCCAAATCATGAGGACTAGAAGGTAGCAGAGTGAGTGAAAGTGACAGAACCCAGTTTATCTTGAGTTGGGAGCCGAGCCTCCCTAATTTGAAGGAAGTCATTGGAGACTTTAGATGTATAAGTAGAGAGGCTTAGGACCTCAGTAGGATTTGGATTTTTATTGTAAAACTCTACTTTATTTCTTAGCTGCAAGACTTGTGACAGTTTGTTATGTAATCCATAATTTTGATAATAAGAATGAGTTTCGTTTTGAGCTAGCACTTAGTTAACTCAGAGGGCTGAAACTCTTGGGTTATGGCCCAACCCTAGCAGCCAAAGCTCCTCTTTATTGTACATGTATGCTAGCATAGATTCCTAGTTTTTTGTTCATTTGCTCAAATAGCTGCATCTCCATTACAACAGTATAACATAGATGATTCATGGTTTAATTGTTCATTTTCTTAAGTAGTTGCATTTCCATTACAGCAGTATAGAGTAAATGATTCATGGTTTAATTGTTCATTTGCTTAAGTAGCTGCATTTTCATTACATCAGTATAGCATATAGTTATGGTTTAACTGTTCATTTTCTTAAGTAGCTGCATTACCATTACAGTATTGTAGGTATATTGGTTGTGCTTTAGTTTACTTCCATTTGTGCCTCCTTTCAATTAGCAAGGTAGCTAGGAGAAAACGATCACCATAAGGTTGTCCATAGGTGTCTTGGCCTGACCTCCTCCCCTTGGAACCATGACTTGAGGAAGTGACCCTTCAGCAACTGCAAAAACATAGGTTTCTAGTTCTCACATGAGCTTTGGAGTTTGTTGTTTGATGCAGTTACTTGTTTTGTTTCACTGTCGTCTTTTTCTGTCACCCTCGGTCCATCCTCACCCTCACTGATTTCTGTTATTTTAATTGAAATCTCCTTCAACTCTTTCTTCATGCATAATTCCCTTACCATCCGATCCACAACAAACCTAAACAATCACCGTCCAGTCCATTAGTTTATCCAACAACCATCACACGTGAAGTCTTCCACCTACTTTATGCGCTCCAAATCTCCACTATCAATCTGTCTCACCTAATCCGATGGCTATCACTTCACTCGCTCACCAACTAGCTTGGCCAATCTCCACAATTGATCAGCCCCACCTGATCCAATAGCTATCATGCAATCTCACATGGATTCTTTCACGGCCATTATCATATCGAGAGCACACGAGAAAACTAGTTTTCCCATGCTACATGTCACCCAGTTAAGCTAATTGTGTGAAATTTAGAAATACACATTACAACTTTGAGGGCATGTGAGAAATTGCTTACCGCCTACGAAACCCGCTCCATCATTCCCCACATTTTTATCTCTGCCACTCATCTTCTGATTAATCATGTCCGTCCATCTATTAACTTAAGTCTTCGTGATAAGATCTACACTGTTCATCCTGTTCGTTCATCTATTCACTAAACCTCCCACGATAAGATCTCCACTGTCCATCTTGTTCAGTAACCCTATTCATTCATCTATTCACTAAACCGCCCATGATAAGATCTCCGCCATTCATCCTGTTCGTTAACCCTGTTTTTTCATCTATTCACTAAATCTCCCACGATAAGATCTTTGCCACCCATCCTGTTGGTTAATCTTGTTCTTCCATCTATCTATGTAATCTCCCCCGATAAAATCTCCACCCCTCATCTTTCATTACGTCCTCCTTTCACTGATTTCGTCCTCTGATTGCTCTTCCACTTGACTCCTTCCCAAAAAAATTTCTACGTATTAGTTAAACACTACCACCAAATTAGTTTAGTTTCCTTGTTTACACATTCTTAGGGTTGATGCTCTTTACTTCTCTAACTTAGGTAGCAACATTAGATTAGTATTGATTTAGCAATTCTTCTTAGCATAGCTTTTTAAATGGTTAATTAGGTTATGATGTGAGTTAGCACTACACGTTGTTTTCTTCATTACTGCAGTTGAATAACTCTCTCTTAGAATATATTTTCTCTTCTTCTATCAAATAATTAGCTTCTTTTGACCCTATAGAAATCTCTCTTTGAACCCCTGGGGTCTCTTTCCAAATGAACAATGATAACATGCAGGACCTTCACTTTCACTCGTGCATATAGCACTATCAACTCCAAGTTTGTATGAACCCCGGGTTGATAAGTAAAGCTGATAGCCCTGGGAGTTGCAGCATTCTTGTTGCAATACCTAGGCTCATCACTTTTTGGTGTTGTTGCCAAGGAGGTGTCAAAGTAGAATGTGATTACTGCTTTCTTCTATTTCTAGTCTCCAACTTTCTTTTCTTCTACTTCTTATCCTCAATTTTCTTCCATTAGTTTATTTATGCAAAAGTAATCTAGTAGCTTCCTTTCTTTCATTTGTCATTATCTACTTTCCTTTCCATTGTGTAAGTGGAATTTCAATTCAGCAAGTAGTCTTTTAATTAGTAGTTTGTATTCAATAAGCAATTTCATTCTGTAAGTAGAATTTCAATACAGTAAGTAGTTTTTTTCTATCAGTAGTTTTCATTCAAATCAGAAATTTCATTTCTGCAAAGTACTTCCCTACTAAAAAAATATTCCAAAAACCAACCCAAAACCATTTCCTTTCATGCTTCATAGGAATAGGGACAATTTAGGGAAATTCTTACCAAATACACCCATTGCATCCAACAGTCAACCTTCTCTCTTCTTCGGTGACTGTGAACTAGAAGAACCTTTAGGTGAGCAACCTTACATATTTGAAGAACTTACACGGGAAGAAGAAGAGGGAGAACCCGTTCCTACTGAACCAATGGCTAAAAACCGAAATGATGGAGGAAATAGAGAGAGAATTGAGGGTGCCTTCCCCATCAGGGAGACCAATGGGTACACTAAGATGAAGAATATAAGCCCCTTTGCTCTACCTCATTTCCATGGCCTGACCACAGAGGACCCTGACTCTTTCCTATTTGAGTTTGTTGTTATATGCTGAACCTATGACTATACAGATGATGAGCAAAAGTTAAAATTGTTTCCACCTACCCTCAAGGATGTAGCATTCCGCTGGTTCATGGGTTTACCTGGAGATAGCATCACAACTTGAGCTCAGATGCAACAGACTTTTAACAACAAATATAGGGACTACTGTAGGTCAAAGGATACTAAAGAAGATATTTTAAGGATGACCATAGGCCAGGATGAATCCCTAGAAGACTATGAAGAAAGATTCTAGCTCAGTTACAAAAGGGCCAGGTGCACACTTGACCCTAAGTCACTAAAGCTGGTCCTGCTTAGAGGAGTAAGGGATGATCTTCTAGATACATTACACATGTTAGCAGGAGGAGATATCTACCAATTACCCTATGAGGATATCAAGAATGTGTTTAGAAACCATTATAGGGCAGCGAGGAAAAAGGGTAGGGGTAGTCAACCTATGGCCAGTACATCATCTTCCAACTCATCCATCAAAGGTGAAATTGGAAATATGCTAGAATATTTCAAAAGTGATTTGCTACAAACCCTTTCCTTGCAATTGGACACCATGAACATCAAAAGGAAGCAAGAGGAAGCAGAGAGAGCCTTCGCCATATTTTGTCCTAGATTCACCAGGAGGCATCCTAGGAATAAATTCCCATTGAAATGTATTGATATTTACTCAGTCTGTGAAGAAAGCCACTCCAGAGACAAGTGCCCTTATTTACCTAGACTCAAAGTTGTATATCAAAGAGCTGAAGGGGTCACTGAGAATCTTTTCTACATCAACCAAAGGAGACCTCCTGGGCCTACACCATATCAACAGGGTATGTGAGGGTCATCCCATGCATATTACAACCCCAACCAAACCATAGCTATACCTTCTTGGAGACCCCTTACTCCTCCTCCCTAGTCTACACCCCTTCCTTGGTACTATGCATCTCAGTATCATTCCCAACTAGCCAGCAAGTCATTTCAACCTTATATTCAGCCACAACATCAGTGGAATACCCCACTCCAGGGGTGGAGGCGCCAATTCAACAATGTTCCAGCCCTATTGCCTCCACCACCTACCCAACCACAACTCCTACACTCTGCTCTACCTAAGCAACCCTAGATGCATGCCCAACCAAATCCAAACCCGAACAATAGCAGGCTTAACAAGTATACAGTGGAGAGACATCATAACCAACTTATGTTGTATAAATCTAGGAGATCAACCTAAGATCTGGGAGAATTCTCCTCGATAAACAACCTCCCTCTCCACATAGGGAGGTTGAGGAAGAAAGAGAAGAAAGAAACCTTAAAGTAAATCCACCCTTTGCTGATAGATAAGCCCAACCACTCCAGCGTACCCCAGAAGAAACTGAACTTCTGAGAGAATTCAAAAATCTATGTGTAAATATCCCCCTTCTCCAAGAAATAAAAGATGTTACCATTTATAATAAGTTGATTAAGGAGAAATGCTTCAAGCATCTGGGTAGAAGAAAAATGGATGCGCCTACCATTAATGTCATTGGGCAATTATCTGACTTAATGTTGGGGCAGGTGATATGTCCAAAATATTTGGACCCTGGAAGTCCTGTAGTAGATGTGCACATCAATGGCACCATTGTCCCACACACTCTCATTGATCTGGGGGCTGCCATTAATGCGATCACCAAGGACACCATGCTCAAGTTCAACCTCGAAGGGTCATTGACGAAGACCACAACAGTTCTGCAACTTGCAGAACATTCCACTATCACCCTTAAGGGAATTGTGGAGGATGTGATGGTCTCCATTAACTCCTAGGAGTACCCTGTAGATTTTCTAGTTCTCCAGCCTAAGGTTAAGCTTACTGGTTACCCTCTCATCCTTGGGAGGCCATGGTTGGCCACAACTGATGCTTACATTAGTTGTAGAGTTGGGAATATGACCATCAAGAATGGGCATATGTCCAAGAAGTTAGTCTTATACCCTCCTGCTCAACCTTCTCTAGAGCATGATTTACCTTTATGGTTGGAGGAGGAGGAAGTAGATGAGGCTTATTCAACCCAACTTTATGCTTTGGCAGCAACCATTGGAGGAGGACAACAAGATGACGATGACTTAATTGAGCACCGGCTCCAAAGTCCAACTCCTAATTCATTACCATCAGAAGAAGAAGTAAGGGAAACCTAGAAAAATCATCCAATTGACTTATGCTTAGCTAATTCCAACCCACTCCGCGTCAAAACCATAGAATTAAGCCAAGAGAAAACTTTGAAAATTAATCCATCTCTTTCTGCTCTTGAAGAGGAAGAGCTATGCAACATGTTGAGAGAAAACCTAGAAGCCTTCACTTGGAGTTACAAACAAATGAAGGGGGTAAACCCCTCAGTGTGTACTCACCACATATACATCAAAGAAAGTTGCAAGCCAGTCAAGAAACCATAAAGGAGGATGAATCCGGCTCTTAAAGATGTAGTCAAAGTAGAGCTACAAAAGCTTCTAGATGCAAGATTTATTTACCCTATCTCAGACAGTGAGTGGGTCTCTCCTTTAGTGTTAGTTCCCAAGAAAAATGGTAAGTGGAGGATTTGTGTCTATTATATGGAGTTGAACAAAGACACAAATAAGGATCATTTCCCCTACCCTTCATTGACCAAGTGCTAGATGGCCTGGCAAGGAAGAAGTTTTTTTCATTCCTATATGGATTCAGTGGGTACAACTAAATCCAAATCTACCTAGAAGACTACGATAAGACTAGATGCACCTATCCTTGGGGTACTTTTGCCTATAGGGTAATTCCTTTTTGCCTATGCAATGCTCCTGCGACCTTCCAGAGATTAGTCTTGAGTATTTTTGTTGAATTAGTACATGATTCGGTGGAAATTTATATGGATGATTTTACACCTTATGGCTATGATTTTCAAGAAGCCTTGACTATTCTAGGAAAAGTATTGCACAAATGAATTGAAATGAAACCGTCTCTTAGTCCAAAAAAATGTGAATTCTTAATGACTGAAGGGACTGTGCTAGGTCATTCAATATCTCAGCAAGGGCTACAGGTGGACCCAAACAAAATAGCAATCATCCAAAGGGTACCACCTCCACAAAAGTAGAGAGATGTCAAGAGTTTCTTAGGGTTAGCTCGATGCTACCGAAAGTTTATAAAGGACTTCAGTAAGTTGGCCTCTCCTTTGTTTGGGTTGTTGGCCAAAGATTCTGAGTTTATATGGTCAAAGAGATGTTAAGAGGCCATAGACATTCTAATAGGTAAGTAAACCACTGCACCAATTATTCGAGGCCCAAACTAGGCCCTCCCTTTTCATATTCATGTTGATGCTTCACACAAATCCATAGGACCAACCTTAGGTCAGGAAGAGGATAAATTTCCATACGCCATCTATTTTACCAGTAAGAACCTGTCAAAAGGTTGAGCTAAATTATACTGTGAACAAAAAGGAACTCCTAGATATTGTGCATTCATTAAAAAAAAATTGGCATTGCATTACAGGCTATCAAACATTTGTGCATACTAATGATGCTACAATTAAATATTTAATGAACAAACTAGATGTGAATTCTAGAATTATAAGATGTTTTCTTTTATTACATAAGTTTGATCTAAATATTGTTGATAAACCTGGTAAGGAAAATTTTGTTGCACATTTTCTATCTAGGATGAATCCGCCTATAGGTGAAGAAGGAATGGTGGATGACCAGTTTCCAGACGAGCATTTGTTTTCTATTTCAGTTCTCTCCCCATGGTTTGCTGATATAGCAAACTATTTGGTATCAACATAGTTCCCACCAAACTTGCCCTCCAAAGAAAAGCGAAAGATAGTTAGGAAAAGCACCCCCTTCACCTAGACTGGGGCCAATCTGTTCAAACTTGGCCCAGATCAAATTTTGAGAAGGTGTGTAAGGTAAGAGGAAGTCTTTGACATCCTTTTAACCTGTCATGATGGGCCTTGTGGAGGTAACTTTGCAGGAAAGAGGACAACATTCAAAGTGTTGCAAGCAGGCTATTATTGGCCTACTCTTCATTAGGATGTGAAAAAGTACATTAGCTAGTGTGATCGGTGCCAGAGGATGGGAAAGCCTACGCCAAGAGATGAAATTCCCCTACAACATCAAGTGACTTTTGAGCCATTTGATAAGTGAGGCATGGACTTCATTCGGCCTATCAACCCTTTTTCAAATCAAAAGCAGTACATTATTGTGTGCACTAATTATTTGACTAAGTGGGCTGAAACAAAAGAAATTAAGGCAGCAACAGAAGAGAAGGTGGTTGAGTTCCTAAGGGAGAATGTATTCTACAAATTTGGGTACCCTAGAGAGCTAGTCACTAACCAAGGCAACCAGTTTACCTCCAACATAATTGAAGAACTGCTCATCCATCACAAAATCAAGCATAGGACCTCCACTCCTTATCATCCACAAGCTAATGGGCAAGTGGAGGTGACCAACAGGGCACTAGAGAGCATCTTAACCAAGGTAGTGAGCAGCAGCAGGAAGGATTGGGTAGAGAGACTGATTGAGGCCACCTGGGCCTATAATACAACATAGAAGACCACCACTGGATTTACACCATATGAGCTGGTCTATGGGAAAAAGGCTTTGTTGTCCATTGAGTTTGAATATAACACATTGAGGATGGCAGCCCAACTAGATTTGGATCTCAGTCATGCACAGAAAGGAAGATTATTCCATTTGAATGGCTTGGATGAATTCAGAATGTAGGCCCTCCTACATACAGAGATAGTTCAACTTCAGATGAAGATCTGGGATGAAAAACATATTAAGGAAAAGAAATTTCAATAAGAAGACTGGGCATTGTTATATGATTCTAGGTATAAAGACTTCAAGGGAAATATAAGGACAAGATGGCTCAGACCTTATGTGGTGGAAAGATGCCATGATAATGGTTCAGTGAAAATGAAAACTATAGATCAAGAAGCCATTCCATTTCTTGTTAATGGACAACGATTGAAAATGTACAAGAGGAATTTATCAAAACAAGAGTTCAATGACAATATCCATAAGACAGTGATGATGGTGGAGCAAGTTCCAGCGCCTCCCTCATCAGGTCACTGAAAAAAGAGAAAAAAAGAATAAGGATTCAAGTGAAAACCTCCATGAGGCAGCTGAGTCCCATCTCTGCGTTGAAAACCTCGTGAGGCAACCCAAGGATGACAAAAAAAATGAACAAAGAATAAGAAGATCCCTGGGTGAAAACTTTCCTTGAGGCACCCAGGGCAAACATCTAGGGTGAAAACCTCTCTGAGGTAGCTTACATGTTTTTCAAAAAGAAGAAAAAAGAGAAAAAAAGACATAATTGTTATTTGAAAGTGGGTGAGAAAGACAATCAAGGAGAAAAGAGAAGATCCAAAGGGAACCCTGCCTCACATATATTCATCTCCTCCACTCCTTAGCATGCATCCCTCCATCAATTCCATTTTTTTTACTTCATTGCTTCGATTTAAGGTGAAGATTGTGTTTTCTATAGGATCCCCTCACCTCATCCACTACCATCATCCCTTCTTCCACACACACTCCTACTCCCTCTTTCCATTCATTGTAGTGTCCTCACAACCCTAGCTAGCAACAAGACATCAATTACAGGACATCCTATGGGAAATCCTGTGGCAGCCAATCCCACAAAATATCAATCATCAGCTACAAGTCTTCACTAGGATGATCCAGGAGCTCCACAACAGTAGCAACAACATCATATCTTCAGTCACAGACACCTGCAAAAGCTAATAATCCATCAACAAACAGCAGAGGAGGAAGACGAATGACCATCAACAGCACCTCTAATCTTCAACAATTGCAGCGTGGCATCGAGACCACAGGTAAGTATCCCGCTCACTCACTCATATGCATCATTTGATCAAAAGTTTTAAAGGGTATTAGGTAGTTGGTTTATAAGTGAAAAGGTGGAAAAAAAGGAAATCCTTTAATAAGTCAAAAGAGAATGAAAGAGTCTAAAAACAATGATGTAAGGTGGGTCCCAACCCATATTGAAGTTCTAGCAGTAGCACAAGATTTAAGTAAATGGGGGTTTGAGAGGTAGATAAAGTGATCTACGGGGGAGCAACGAGCACAAGTTATAACTCAGGCTCAACCCTTGCAGTTGACCATGACGTCACGGTGTTTGGTCGAGATCTATGGCCTGGGATTCCTGCGAGGGTTCAAGCTTGATGACCATCCTGTACACCCCTACCACTGCAGCGGGCCACCACCATCACTTCACTCCATCTCATCTCCTCCACATCATCTACCACCCTCATTCATTACTGTTCACCTCATTCACCATACCCTGTCACCTCATCTACCATTCCATAGATACAATGTTGTTATGGAACCCATTTGAGAGTGCTTGAAGAATTAAGACTTGGGGTAGAAACACTAGTTCACCAAAGACACAACATATCCTATTTCTTGATGCAATCACTCATAGACTCTAGCAACAAAGTAAAGGAAGGGAATCCCCAACAGTTGGCTCACCATGGGTTGATCAGGATCCTCATTAAGGATGCCTTCCAAACCCTCAGGATCCCTATAACATGGTCAATCTTTAGAAACTTACCAGCAGAGGATGACATCAAAATCCTCACCTATGATGTTAGTCCTTCTATCAGTGAGGAGGAGGCAAAACAAGAGAAAGAAGATACAGAGCTAGATGGGGATGAGATGGATGAAGAAGAAACTAATATCAAGGAACATGATGAAAGAGAACATAAGGAGGATGATGCTGAAACAGAGGATAAAACGAAGGAAGAAACTGATGGAGATGAGGAAGAACATCAAAAGGAAGAAGATAAGAAAAATAGGGAGGAAGAAGGCATTGACATAGAAGGGGAAGAACAAAAGGAGGAGTCACCTAGGGTGTCTCCAAAGGTCCCTGAGGGGGAGGCAGCAACTGTCATCACTTCTTAGCACACCAGTCAAACAATAAGGGAAAAGAAGGAGGCAAAACCCTCTATATTTCAGAACAAGAAAGGGCACAAGAATCAAACAAGGGAAGCCACAAATATCAACAAAAATTGCTCTTGAGATTGAATATTCCCCCACACCAAGGGATAGAGAAGTAATAATGAGAGATCAACTTGAGAGGGAAAATGCATGGGTGAGAGGAAAACTGTAGGAAAAGGAAAACCAACAGCGTATATGGTCAGCCTCTCCTTGGAGGCCTTCCAGTGTAGGATGCTAGCTAAATCCTATGCTCTTTACCTTAGAGAACAATGGTTGCAATTTCATATTAAGACACTAGCACAAAGGGGCACCATGTCATTTCAGGACTGCAGGTAGTTTATTGATATTTGTGATCAAAGTGCACTAGACAATAGGGTCAAAATGGCTTATTTTTACTTGCACAACATGGCCCTCACAGACATGAATATTTGGGATCCTAATGTAGAGCTAGGAGATATACAATTATTGCCTTTGGCATCATCGATGAACCATGAGAAGTGAAGGGCTGCACAGATGAAAAAAATATTGGCCAGAGAGAAAAATGAACCTTTTTTCATTAGAGCTGAACAATCAAATCCCATGGCCCTAATGAACACTCATAATCTAATTGCAAATGATCCTCAGCTAGCACCTAGATAAAGAGAAAGCAATTCCACATTTTGAGGATATGTTTAGACTACTAAGAGATGATAATATACATGCTTGCCAAAGGAGATGGAGCACATTGCCACACAGCTTGAAGATCATAGAATATCACTCCTCTCAAAGGTTGAGAGAGGCACTCAACATGACACCTATGTATAAGAAATCAATGAAAAAGTTGAAGGTCAATTGAATATGCCTAAAACTCAGTCCACCACTACTCCTAGGGATGCTAGAAGGGAGAAAAGAAGAAGAGGAAAATGGGTAGTGGGAAGAAGTGAAAAGTAAAGTAGGCTTCTATGAACAAGAAGAAGAGACCACAGCAGAAGCATGGGATGTTAGAGAGGCTACCAGAGCCAGGAAGGACATGGACATTGAGTAAGTTTCTTAGAGGATGAGCAACACTTTCAGTAGGGGGGTGATGATGAGACTCATCATTGGGTGATTATACGGGCCTTAATTCACCTCCTAGCTTAGTCAAACCAACTATTATCATAACTATTGCATGATTTTGATCATATTTTGCTTATGAGATGAGTTAGAGTTAGATATTTTGCTTTGTGGTCTAATGTGCATTTAATGTAGCAATAAAGGATAAAAGCAAGGAACTGCGGCAAAGACCTTGGTAAAAACTTGAATGGGACAAGGAAGAGGAATTATAGGAGGTAAATCCTCCTCATTTACTACCCCTCCATTCGAATATTCCTCCATCATCTTGGAGTGCAAATAGCCAAATCATGAGGACTAGAAGGCAGACGACTAAGTGAAAGTGACAGAAACCAATTTATCTTGAGTTGGGAGCCGATCCTCCCTAATTTGTAGAAATTCATTGGAGACTTCAGATGTATAAGTAGATAGGCTTAGGACCTCAGTAGGAATCAAATTTTATTGTAAAACTCTAATTTATTTCTGAGCTACAAGACTTGTGACAGTTTGTTATGTAATCCTTGGTTTTGATAATAAGAATGAGTTTCGTTTTGAGCTAGCACTGAGTTAACTCAAACGGTTTAAACTCTTGGGTTAGGGCCCAACCCTAGAAGCGAAAGCTCCTCCTTATTGTACATGTATGCTAGCATAGATTCTTGGTTTTCTGTTCATTTTCTCAAGTAATTGCATCTCCATTACAATAGTATATCATAGATGATTCATGGTTTAATTGTTCATTTGCTTAAGTAGCTACATTTCCATTACAGTAGTATAGAGTATATGACTCACGGTTTAATTGTTCATTTGCTTAAGTAGCTGCATTTTCATTAAAATTGTATAGCATAGAGTTATGGTTTAACTATTCATTTGCTTGAGTAGTTGCATTACCATTACAGTAGTGTAGAGTAGATCAGTTGTGCTTTAGTTTACTTCCATTTGTGCCTCCTTTCAATTAGCATGGTAGACAAGAGAAAAAGATCACCATAAGGTTGTCCACTGGTGTCTTGGCATCACCTCCTCCCTCTGGGACCATGACTTGAGGAAGACACCCTTCAACAACCCCAAAAACATAGGTTTCTAGTTCTCGCATGAGATTTGGAGTTTGTTGTTTGATGCAGTTACTTGTTTTGTTTCACTGTCGTCTTTTTCCATCACTCTCAGTCCACCCTCACCCTCACTGATTTCTATTGTTTTCATTGAAATCTCCTTTAGTACTTTCTTCATGCATAATAATTTATTGTTTGATCCACAACAAACCTAACCAATCACTGTCTGATTCATTATTTTATCCAACGGCCATCACACGTGAAGTCTTCCACCTAGTTTATGTGCTCTAGATCTCCACCATCGATCTGTCTTGCCTGATCTGATGGCTATTGCATCACCCACTTGCCAACTAGCTTGGCCATTCTCCACCGTTGATCAGCCTCGCCTAATCCAATGGCTATCGAGCAATCTCATGTGGATTCTTGCATGACCGTTATCCTACTGAGAGCACACAATAAAATTGTTTTTCCCATGCTACGTGTCACCTAGTGTCGTGGCGGAAAAAGTCGTTTGTGCGGGCACAACTGACCTCCCTAGGAGTCTAAACTCTCTAGCGACAAACAAGACAAAATGGAGTGATCTTTCTCTAAATATACCTTTTAAAATATGAAAACTACAAGTGTTTAGGCTTACCTTATTCCAAAACGCTGTTGTTGTAGTCCGTCCTTGCCGATCCGGATGAGCTCCTCCTTCACATCAATTCCTGCAACCACAAACAATCAAACAATTACCAAGCACTTGCATCTCATATAATAAAACATATATTCAACATGCAGACCAAGGAACACATGAAATAACTCATTAACACAAGCTATTGAGAAAAATAAACCAGTTTGTATTAATAACGAAACAAAGAAACTCTTACAACCTGGCCTTGGTGTTGTGCAAGTTCCTCCCAGGGTCCATCAAGGGTTTTCCTCTACTTTGACAAAGCTCACCCACTTCCAAGTAGAATCAAGCAAAGACAATCTCTCCTCACAAGGTTCTAAATGGGAGTCCTAATTCCTGCAACATTTACCCAAAGAAAATGTATAGCTTCAACCTCTCCTCCCTCTGGCTCAATGCCTTTATTTATAGTGCTGTAAAGAGGTTATTCAGGTCCACCATCAATGGGATAATCCCCCTCTTTGGGTGGGATAGCTCCCTTATTGATGGGATAAGTTCCCCCTTAATAGAGATACATGAACCAACTGGAGGCGCATCCATTTCATCAAACCGACCTCTAGAAAGTTCTAGAAGTAACCACAAGTAACTTTTTTAAGATGAAACTTGCGCATTTTGCCTTTTACAGAAGGACGCACCTGTCCTTTGACATACAGAGCGTCCAAAGACGCAGACTTTGTGAACATTGTGAGCGTCCCCGCAGGTAAGGCTTGAGAGAACCTGCGACCCCAGAGATAAACACATTTTTTACAAGACTTTCTCTCTTCTTTGAGTTTGAGATGGATAACAGAGGCATAAGACTTGCCTAAGAGGGTAGTATGACTGTTGATTGAACCATACTAACTGTAAATAGTCATGGTGACATTTTTTAGTGTAACAGATTGCCCCCTAAAGTGCGAAGCCTGGAATAGATTAGGGTTTTGTAATTCTAGGAAGGGTGAAGCGCTTTATCATTTCAAGGATTGTCTTGTGGATGACCTGGTTGGAACCTGCAATTTTCAACACAAAATACATGTATAAGATTATATCATCACTGAGGTAGGCATTCCCATACTCAGATTCAAAACTTTAACTAATGGACTAACTACTCTGATACAGGAATGATCTTGCAGTAGATCATTTTTATAGACTTTTGTAGACACAGTATGGACGCAGCCATCTGTTTATGATTAGTCTACATAGATAATGAATACAAAACTCCTCGCAGCCTGGATGGTAGAAACTAGATCCAGGGTCTTCACTTCTACTTCCCGAATTGGTACGATTCTAGCCATGTGATTAAATGATTTGATGTCGAACATGTTAGAAACCACTTGATTACCAGTCGATGATGTAAACTGTTAACAAGCGTGAGAGAGACCACCAGTAATGTCAATGGTTCTCAAAGTACCAAGCACAACCCGTGAAATGTGAATAGATGTTTTGATGTCGAACACTTCACGGAATCCTTTGATCGAAAGTCAATGATGTAAACTGACGTCAAAGGCGAGAAACCTGCCATTGATGCATGCAGACTTCAAGGTACTGTCGATTCCTAAGTCATCTTTCTAGATAATGTGTCGATGTCTATAGAAAGCGACCCGTTGCAGGCAAGCCCGCAACACGAAATCATTGTTCAAGTTGAAGAAATGTTGCTGTAAGGACTGACTCAAGGATGATCAAATGGATGACAAGTATTTTGCAGATGAAAGTTTTGCTTGCAGACCTCTTGAACACATAACGACACGACAGATGGCTTGGTGACGAATATCTCAAAGTTAATCCCCGGAACCCGGTTAAAGACTTTCAAAGTGGTTTGATCAACTGTGAGGTAAAAGATTTCCCAACCCAGGTGAATGAGACAGTGTCGTGTTCAAGAGCGGTGATAAAGTTTCTTTCGAGACAAAAGGTAACAAACAGGTTCATTCTTCTCTCTTTTCCCCCACCATTTCTGGCAAGTACCTCTTTATTTTTAACAAGCTTGAGGAGGATAACATATGCTTGATTATAAGCTCATCCTTCGGACGAGTCCAACCTAGTTTAAATTCGAACCCTAGGAAGGAGTGGTTCGTTCCTGTTTGTAATTGAACAGGTCCTCTACTGTAAAAGTTTAACGAGCCCAGTATAGGAGAAACTCGGCGTTTTTCAATTTTAGAGAGTCTGAAAAAACTAAAGGAGACTCCACGTTGAACTTTTTCGTACATTTGTGTCCCTCAAGCCCGAAAAAGTATAAAATAATACCTGGGGGAACCGCTTGATCTTGCGACCAAGGAGTACTTTCATAATAGTGTCGTTGACCTGAAAAGTAAAAAGCGATCAAGGACACGTCGTTTTATTTCCTTATCGAGTTTGAAACGACAAAAACCCGGCAATCTTTTCCTGATTTTGCGGTCAGAAAAGAGCTAAAAGGGGACCGTCTTTTAATTCCGTTTTAACGAGTGTAAAAAAAACGCTCGGCGATCTTTTCATGTTTTAGGAGTCAGAAAAGGGCTTAAAAGATGACTCTGATATTTTTGCTTGTGAAAAATTACAATTTCCCTCGAGATCCCTTTGTCCTGCACAAAAGCAACACATTACTCATACCTGTTTAAAATAGGCAAAAATACATCGAGAAATACCTTTTCATGGTAAAAAATGAACTAATTCATCCAAAAAACCTATAAAAAGACCTTTTACCATGTTATTTTTACCGTTTCACTGTTTGAGGTTGAAAAAGGAGCTTTTGACAAGAAAATTTCCCGTGGTCGCTGCGGAAAATCCGACCGTCGGAATCGAACGCCGTCTTATCCAGGTATTTTACACATCCTACTCTGCATTTCTATCCGTTTAGAATCAATTTTTAGGTCTTAGTTTCATTTTTTGGGGGGTTTTGGTTTTGGAATGCGCCTCTCGGTGGACGCGGGTGCCCTTCGGATGACCCGCGTCCCCCGACTTTTTCTCATACGGGAAAATGGTCGGAAGACGCGGCCCGCCTTCAGGCCAGCCGTGTCCGGGCGCCCTGTGCTACAAAGCCGGGGTGCGTCTTCCGAGAAGTGCGCATTTCAAAACCCCAACTCCCTCAAAAAACTACCAAAAATTCCCAAATCAATTTCTAATTGCTATTTTTGATGTGCAGGGTATTAACCATGTTAGATTGGAGAGAATGAGAGCATGTAGAGGATGATGAAGTTGCAATAAATCATCAACCTTCCCTGGATGCCCTAAGAGCATGCGGGTTATACAAATACTGGACCATACCGGGCATGAGGGGCCAGGTAAGATTCTTGGAATGGCTGGTTGAGCGATGGAACGTTCAAGAACAATGCTTTTACATAGGAGGGCACCAGCTCGAGATAGAGCCCTCGGATGTATACTTTCTCACTGGCTTGCCGAACAGAGGCGAGCAACTTAGTCTTGCGGGGACTAGGCCGGGTGGCCAATCCCTTGATAGTCTCCGCGACGAGTGGTGCACACCTGGGGCTCACCATTCGAAAGGCATAGAGATAAAACACATCACTCTGCATGAACTCAAAGTCATAGCGTTCACGGTTACCAGAATTTGCGGCGCGGCCGCTTTACACATTGCTTCCGGATCCCAAATGCGGATGGCAATTGACTGTTACCAAGGCACCATTTTTAACTGGTGTGAAGCTGTGTCGGCTCATATGAAGAGCCAACTGACCAAGGCAAAGAACGGACGACTAAAGACTTTTGGATATGGGCCTCTAGTCGTGAGCTTTGCCTTGGAGAGAGTTCCAATGCTGATCCCTCAACAACTCACTGTTGATATCTTGGGTCCTCGGGAGCCAAAGCTGATACGATGGGTTGCGGTGATGGCCCGGCATCCTGACGAGGGCGCGGCGGTGGTTCGATTCTCAGATAGTTACTTTCACTGGTTAGAGGACCAGGTTTTTTCGATACAGGACTTTCCGTATGCCGGAGTGGATTTTAGAGGTGATCCGGACATGGTTCTTCCACCGGGAGAACAATGGGATGACAGAGGTACTTTATTTTTCACAAGTTTTCTAATTATGTATTTTTTTATTTTTCATATATATCGTCTCAAAACTAACAGTAAAATTTTCAAAATGCAGATGTTGGTCCACAGCGTCCAGCCAACCTCCGGCCTTTTGATAGACTACATCCAGCTGCACCAGTACCGGCCCCGCAGGATGCGGCTACAGAAGTACTAGCTGAGTTGGAGCATGATCTAGAGCGTCTCACGGCAGATATACCTGAGACTACTATGGATGACATTCCTACCAGGCTTCAGCGCTTCGTAGTCGCGGTCCCTGGACCGTTTAGGAGATTTTTGCGTAAGGTAGCCCGTGCAGTGGTGTCATACAGAGAGCACCACCAGTGATTGACTAGTCACTTTTGTAGTCACATGTGACATTTTGACTTTTTGTACTTATCATTTTGCCGATCATAAGGTGTTTTTCAACCTATGATCGAAGACGATGTATATATTTTTTGACACACTCCTATCTATATATATCACTATTACCGGCTTATCTTGTTTAACATATGTGATGAAATGTTTTTAAATTTACTTGCATGATTATCGTAAATGTCTGTCCAACATTTGAGAAGCAATTGCATCTGCTAATGTATTTAAAGACCTTGGAATATGCTGATATTCAATGTAATCAAATTCACGTTCCAAGAGACGCACTCTCAAAAACAACCTTAATAACACAGGATTTCTAATGGCATAAACTCTATTAAGTTGTAATACAACAAGTTCAGAATCTAACCTCACTATCAAACGTCGAATTCCAAATGAAATAGATTCGGATAATAATTCAACCACTGCACTGTATTCTGCAATGTTATTCGTTGTTTGACCGAGGCTTACCCCATGCATAGAAACTAACTCGTCAGAGGGCGAATAGATAACCCAAGCTGCGGAAGAGATATTCCGTGTACTACGACAAGCACCATCAGCAAATCCAATGTATGTTTGGAGAGGCGTCGACATCTGCAATATCAAGAGTAAAACCAAGATAAGCCAGAATAACGACGAAAAAACACACTCTCTAAGCTAAGCACACTGACTAAACTAACAAACACGCTAGCTAGAAAGAAAATCTAACCTATCTAAAAAATTCTCCATCCACCATTTAAGCATAATACCTCTTTAAGTAAAGTCCATTTCTGGGTTTACCCAAAGAGTCCCCATCAAAATCAACCAGCTCATAAGCCCCTTTTGCTAGCTTTCGCTTTACAATGTAGGGTCCATGCCACATAGGAACGAATTTTCCAGCACCTAGCTTATCGTTAGCTTGATCATATAATAGCACTAGGTCTCCTTCCGAAAAACTTCGAGGGGTTACATTTCTATCATACTGAGCTTTCATTCGTTTCGCGTGAGTCTCGATTGCCAATGTAGCGTCACGTCGAGTCTCATCTAATTTAGCCAAGTATAATAAACGTTTCTCCTCTTCGGAAGTAGCTGGAAGTAATTCGACAGCCATTTGAAGTGATGGGATTTCGCATTCAATGGGTAACACAGCTTCCAAGCCATAAACTAGCTGGAAAGGAGTGAACCCTGTTGAATTTTTTACTGAGGTCCGGTATGCCCATAGCGCTGAAAATAACATGTTGTGCCAATTCGACCGATGAACACCAATGGTTCGTCGGATCATGATAACCAGAACTTTGTTGATAGACTCAACCAAACCGTTGGCTTGCGGATAATAAGGAGTAGAGCTATCGTGGCGCAAACCAAGCTGGCTTGTAAGCTCAGTCATCATGATGTTTCGAAAATGGCTCCCATGGTCAGTGATGATTGCTTGTGGGACACCAAACCTAGTTATGATATGATTGTCACTCTGGAGCATGTGGCGGTCATATGTCTGGGTATGCCACAGCTCAGAAGGTGTTGCGCGCTGGCTATTTCTGGCCGTCTATGTTTAAGGATTGGCGGAGTCGCCAATTTGTCGTGGCGGAAAAAGTCGTTTGTGCGGGCACAGCTGACCTCCCTAGGAGTCTAAACTCTCTAGCGACAAACAAGACAAAATGGAGTGATCTTTCTCTAAATATACCTTTTAAAATATGAAAACTACAAGTGTTTAGGCTTACCTTATTCCAAAACGCTGTTGTTGTAGTCCGTCCTTGCCGATCCGGATGAGCTCCTCCTTCACATCAATTCCTGCAACCACAAACAATCAAACAATTACCAAGCACTTGCATCTCATATAATAAAACATATATTCAACATGCAGACCAAGGAACACATGAAATAACTCATTAACACAAGCTATTGAGAAAAATAAACCAGTTTGTATTAATAACGAAACAAAGAAACTCTTACAACCTGGCCTTGGTGTTGTGCAAGTTCCTCCCAGGGTCCATCAAGGGTTTTCCTCTACTTTGACAAAGCTCACCCACTTCCAAGTAGAATCAAGCAAAGACAATCTCTCCTCACAAGGTTCTAAATGGGAGTCCTAATTCCTGCAGCATTTACCCAAAGAAAATGTATAGCTTCAACCTCTCCTCCCTCTGGCTCAATGCCTTTATTTATAGTGTTGTAAAGAGGTTATTCAGGTCCACCATCAATGGGATAATCCCCCTCTTTGGGTGGGATAGCTCCCTTATTGATGGGATAAGTTCCCCCTTAATAGAGATACATGAACCAACTGGAGGCACATCCATTTCATCAAACCGACCTCTAGAAAGTTCTAGAAGTAACCACAAGTAACTTTTTTAAGATGAAACTTGCGCATTTTGCCTTTTACAGAAGGACGCACCTGTCCTTTGACATACAGAGCGTCCAAAGACGCAGACTTTGTGAACATTGTGAGCGTCCCCGCAGGTAAGGCTTGAGAGAACCTGCGACCCCAGAGATAAACACATCTTTTACAAGACTTTCTCTCTTCTTTGAGTTTGAGATGGATAACAGAGGCATAAGACTTGCCTAAGAGGGTAGTATGACTGTTGATTGAACCATACTAACTGTAAATAGTCATGGTGACATTTTTTAGTGTAACACCTAGTTAGGCTAATCACATGAAATTTAGAATTATAGCTTACAACTTTGAGGGCGCGTGAGAAACTGCTTACCACCTACGAAAGCCGCTCCATCATTCCGAATGTTTTTATCTCCGCCGCTCATCTTGCGATTAGTCCTATCCATCCATATATTAACTTAAGTCTCCATAATAAGATCTTCACCATTCGTCCTGTTCAGTAACCTTGTTCGTTCATCTATTCACTAAACCTCCCACGATAAGATCTCCACCATCCATACTATTCGGTAACCCTATTCGTTTATCTATTGACTAAACCACCTGCGATAATATCTTTGCCATCCATCCTATTCAGTAATCTTGTTCATTCATTTATTCACTAAACTACCCGTGATAAGATCTCCATCATTCATCCTATTCATTAACCCTCTTCATTCCTCTATTCACTAAACTGCCCGTGATAAGATCTCTGCTGCTCATCCTGTTCGTTAATATTTTTCGCCCATCTATCTACGTAATCTCCTACAATAAGATCTCCATCGCTCATCTTTCATTATGTCCTCCTTTCACTGATTTCGTCCTTTGACTACTCTTTCACTTGAGTCCTTCCTAAAATTTGTTTTGACTATTAGTTAAACGCTACCACCATATTAGTTTAGTTTCCTTACTTACACATTCTTAGGGTTGATGCTCTTTACTTCTGCAACTTAGATAACAACATTAGATTAGTGCTGGTTTAGCAATTCTGCTTAGCATAGCTGTTTAAATGGTTAGTTAGGTTATGGTGTGAATTAGCATTACACATTGTTTTCTTCATTACCGTAGTAGTTTAGCTCTCTCTTAGAATAGATTTTCTCTTCTTCCATTAAAGAATCAACTTCTTCTAACCCTATAGAAGTATGGCTTGTAACCCCTGGGGTCTCTTTCTAGATGAACAGTGACAACAGGTAGGAACTTCACTTTCACTTGTGCATATAGCACTATCACCTCCATGTTTGTACAAACCCCGGGTTGATAAGTAAAGCTGGTAGCCGTAGGAGTTGTAGCATTCTTGTTACAATACCTAGGCTCATTAGAAATCTATATGGATTATTTAACACCTCATGGGGATGATTTCGATGAGGCTTTGTCCAACTTAGGTAAGGTAATGCACAAACGCATTGAAATGAACCTGTCTCTCAGTCCTGAGAAATGTGAATTCTTGATGACTGTAGGGACCATGCTAGGTCATTCAATATCTCAGCAAGGACTTCAGGTGGACCCAAACAAAATAGTTATCATCTAAAGGGTCCCACCTCCCCAAAAGCAGAGAGATGTCAGAAGTTTCCTAGGATTAGCTGGATACTACCGAAGGTTCATAAAGGACTTCAGAAAGTTGGCCTCTCCTTTATTTGGGTTTTTGGCCAAAGACTCTGAGTTTATATGGTCAAAAAGCTGTTAAGAGGCCTTGGACATCCTGAAGAACAAGTTAGCCACTGCTCCGATCCTCTGAGGCCCAAATTGAGCCCTTCCTTTTCATATTCATGATGATGCCTCACAAAAAGCCATAGGAGTAGCCCTAGGTTAGATAGATGGAAAATCACCTTATGCCATTACTTTATTAGTAAGAATATTTTAAAGGCCGAATTGAATTACACAGAGTTGGAAATAATACTGAGAGGGGGGGTGAATCAGTATTATCACATCAATAAAACTTTTTCATTTCCATATTCAGATTCATATATGCTACTTCCACAACTTCTTATGATTCGGTTAGTTGATCCTTAATGAGTGCATTAGAACATTATCAACCATATTAACAGTAAACAGGTGCAGTAAAATAGAACAGATCATCACACATAAGCCACACACATGAACACTATGATATAAGGTGGAAACCCAATGTGGGAAAAAACCACCTACTGCAATATGTCTCTATCTTCTTTTAATAAGAAACTCCTTTTACAATGATTTTGTACTGGTGCAGTCCTTTACCAGTACGTAGGCTACAACCTACAGAGAGCTACAACTTTCTCTCTCATTTTCCAGTTTCTCCTAGAAGGGAGCTACAACCCCCTACTTCTTTTCTTTCAAGGACCACTTTTCATTAATTTTCAGACTGGATCCAAGAACATCAAAAACCCATCAACTACACTTGCATCATCAATCAGTGCTTTCACCAAAGCCAACCTGTATACAAATCTACAAATATTTCCTTATAACTTTGCAGTATACCCAGATCATAACATGTGTACAATAAAACATGCATCAATAATTCATTCTTTCAAATATTTAGTTAACCCAGATCATTATATTTATAGATCAAGCGTGTGCCACATATCACAGATCAAAATCATATAGAGATACCACTATTCCAGCCTTAAGATTTTGACCCATCAATAGAACTTGTCCTTCTCCTTACGCTCAGGTTCCTTCTTCATTCAGATCCATATCTGCACCATAACCCAATCCCAATATTCCAGATCTAGCACAATATCAGATATTCAATAATTCAGAAGATACTTTGCCAAATGATCTCCTTCCTCTTTTATAGTCTTAGGCCTTTCACAATACCACGGGCCAAAACCATAGGATCAAAAAAACTGTTGGACTAATACCATGAACCAACCATGAAAGTGCGTGAGATCAACACTTTTGACGAGTTATCATGGTCCAAAACCATAGGTTCAAATACCAAGGACTAACTACCATGGACCAAAGGTAAGTTCTCCAACATATACGCGCTTTTCCTTGCATGAAAAACCATAGGTTCAAATACCAAGGACTAACTACCATGGACCAAAGGTAAGTTCTCCAACATATACGCGCTTTTCCTTGCATGAAAGTGCGTGAACTTTTTCTCTACATGAAATAAACTTTTCTCTGCATAAAAGTGCGTGAACTTTTCTCTACATGAAATAAACTTTTCTCTGCATAAAAGTGCGTGAACTTTTCTCTACATGAAATAAAATTTTCTCTGCATATAAGTGCGTGAACTTTTCTCTACACTATAATTTATTATCTGAGATGAGTGGGTTGCCATCAAGTACAACATATGTATCATAATGCCAACAATCTCCCCCTTTGGACTTGATGGCAACAACAACCAATCACTCTCCCCCTTTGACATCAAGGGCAAAGGGTTATGCTCCCCCTAAGAACATGCTCCCCCTGACTATAAACCAGATCTGCAAAGAAGAACCATAATCCATGACCATGAAAGAGATAGAGACGTATTGCAGCAATAATCAGACCAGCATCCATGATCTCCTTCTGTACTTCCTCCATAATGCCAACAATGCATGATATGCTCCCCTTGAACCTGTGCCATTCGATCTTTGACCAATCCGCAACCCAGCACATGTACGCATATACTTCAGATGAACCTTGCGTACAACCAACAATCAGAAGAGATTCAACAACAAGATGATGCATCAACAACCCCCAACTTTTGCCTGAGGTATTCAAAGGTCTCCCTGGGCAAAGGTTTGGTGAGTATATCAGCAACTTGTTCCTTAGAAGGAACATACTCCAACTTGACCTTTTGTTCAAGTACTTGTTCCCGGAGAAAATGATACTTGATCGGTATGTGCTTGGTCTTTGAATGCATGACTGGGTTCTTTGAAATACTGATTGCACTTGTGTTATCACATAAGATGGGGATAGGTGGTGTACAAGTGATTTGAAAGTCCTGCAAGGTCTGCATCATCCAAAGGAGTTGAGTGCAGCAAGATGTAGCAGCAACATATTCTGCTTCAGCTGTAGACAAGGCAATCGAACTCTGTTTCTTGCTGAACCAAGATACCAATCTGGAGCCCATAAAGAACGCACCACCACTTGTTCTCTTCTTGTCATCCACGCTTCCTACCCAATCTGCATCTGTATAAGCATGAAGTGTGAGATCTGTATCTCTAGGATACCATAAGCCATAATTTTGAGTCCCTTGAAGATATTTAAAGATTCTCTTCACTGCCTGAAGATGAGTTTCCTTTGGATTTGCTTGAAATCTTCCAACTATTCCCACTGCATGCATGATGTCTAGTCGGGTACCTGTCAAATAAAGTAAACTTCCAATCATAGATCTGTAGGTTGGTTGATGCACTGCTGCTGATTCATCATTTTCACTGAGGCTACATCCTGTGACCATCGGTGTACATACTGGTTTTGCATCTTCCATGCCATATTTCTTCAAAATCTGCTTGAGATACTTGGTTTGAGACAAAAAGATCCCTCCTTCTTTTTGTTGGATTTGCAAACCAAGAAAATATGTCAGTTCTCCTAGCAAGGAATTTCGAATTCTTTCTGCATCACCAAGGCAAAGCTTTGACTCATAGCTTCTTCATTGCTGCGAAAGATAATGTCATCTACATACACAACAAGTATCAGCAATTTGTCATTTTCAACTTTTATATAAAGATTGTTGTCTGCTGATCCTTTTGAAAAACCTTGTTTATGAAGATATTTGTCCAAATGATAGTACCAAGCCCTTGGAGCTTGTTTGAGACCATAGAGAGCCTTTTTCAATCTGCATACAAGATTTGGATCATTTCCAAGAATGAAACCATCTGGCTGCTCAATGTATACTTCTTCTTCCAAGTCTCCATTCAGAAAGGCTGATTTCACGTCCATTTGAAATACTTTGAAGTTTTGAAAGCTTGAGAGAGCAAGGAACATTCGGATGGCCTCAAGTCTGACAACAGGAGCAAAGGTTTCTTCAAAATCTATTCCTTCTTGCTGCGCATACCCTTTACAAACAAGTCTGGCCTTGTTTCTAATTACTTCTCCATTTTCATTCAATTTATTTTTGAAGACCCATTTTGTCCCTATAACGTTCTTATCCTTTGGTCTAGGAACCAGCTCCCAAGTGTTGTTCTTTTCGATCTACTCAAGTTCTTCATCCATTGCTTTGACCCAACATTCATCTTTGCATGCCTCTTTCACATTTTGTGGTTCAGTGGAAGAGAGTAATGCCAAATAGCTTGAAGCTTCTGCAATTGGTCTTCTTGTTTGTACACCTGCTTCTTTCTATCCCAAAATCTGAGATTCTGGATGATTCTTCTGAACATATCTGGATGGAGTCTTCTCTTCTATCCTTATCTGCTCCTCTGGTTCTTCTTGAGGTTCTTCTTCTTCATCATTCTGTCTTTGAGGATGGCCTTCATCTTCTTCGATATCTTCATGATTTACTTGCCTAGGAATGTATCCCTTCTCATCAACCACTACATCAATGTTGTCAACAATTCTTCCAAGTCTTTTATTGTAGCACTTGTATGCTTTGTTGTGTGGAGAATAACCAAGAAGAATGCCTTCATCTGCTCTAGGTTCAAGTTTTCCAAGTTGCTCATCAGTATTTTTAATATAGCATTTGCTCCCAAAGATTTTGAAGTGCTTTACCGAAGGAGTCTCACCATACCAGAGCTCATGAGGGGTTTGAGTGCTGTTCACTCGGACATTTGTTTTATTGAGAATAATAACCGCAGCATGTGCTGCTTCACCCCAGAAAGTTGCGGGAGTTCCAGACTCATCAAGCATAGCACGAGCCATTTGTTGGACAGTTCTATTCATTCTTTCCACCACTCCATTTTGCTGAGGAGTTCTAGCTATAGAGAATTCTCTTCTTATCCCATGTTCTTTACAGAAATCGAAAAATTCATTTGAGGTAAACTCCCCACCTCTGTCGGATCTAAGGCACTTAATTTTGTATCCTAATTCATTTTCAACCAAGGCTTTAAAGGATTTGAATTTTTCGAATGCTTCATCTTTGTGCTTCATAAGTCCTAACCAGACAAACCTGGAGAAATCGTCAATGAATAATATCAAGTATTCTTCTCCTCGAGGTGTCCTTTTCCTGAATGGACCACATGTATCTGTATGTACTAGCTCAAGAGGCATGCTAGCTGATCCTTCCTTCTCCGGAAAGGTAGTTCTGGTTTACTTTCCAAACTGACATGATTTGCATATGGTGTTGTCTGGAATTTTGATATCTGGAAGACCACGAACTGCCTGATATTTGCATGCTTTCCTTATTTATGAAAAGCTTAGATGCCCCAACCTCCAGTGCCATAACCAATGCTCATCATCCTTGCTCAGATAGCATTGTTGTTGTCCTTCTTCAAATATGTATAGATTATTTGGAGTTCTTTTACTTTGATCACTGTTTTACCTGTATCAAGATCACGAACAAGACATCCATTTGATCTGAATATCACCTCAGTTCTTTGATCACACATCTGGCTGACACTTAGAAGATTATGTTTCAATCCATCAACGTACAAAACATTTCCAGCTTTGACCTTTTCTTTTAACTGAGCAGTGCCTTTTCCTTTTATAGTTGCAGGAGTATCATTTCCAAAAGAAACTTTTTCCTTTTTCTAGAGCAGAATATGATTCAAGTTTTTTTTTATCACCTGTCATATGCTTCGAACATCCACTGTCAATGTACCATAGATTTTCCTGTCCCTCTGCATAAAATGCTATCCCACATCTTTCTGTTTGTGGTTCCTTTATTCTCCATGTTTTGGTGCTTGAGGCTTGTTCCTTTGTCTGCTGAAACCTGCTCCTGCATTCAGAATCTTCATGACCAAAGTTATTGCAAATAGAACATTGAACTTCATTTTCAAGAACTGAAAAGTTGTTATAGGTCCTTTTTGTAATCCCGGTCATACTTCTTTGTTTTTGAGCTTCTCTAGTCATGATCGTTTTATATGCAACACATTGAGCTGCTTTGTGACCAAAGTTATGGCAAGAAAAGAATTGTCCATTGAAGAAATTTCTGCGGTTATCAAATCTTCCAGCCAAACGATTGTAATTTCTACTGTCATTCATTCTTGAAGCAAATTGAGAGGATTTTACTTGTGGCTGGTTGTAGCTTTTGTTCATCCTTAAGATGGATTGCCCCTGATTTGCCTGATAGTCTTTGTTTGTAAATGGTCCCTGCTTTACTTGGTGATCTCCATTGTGCTTTTGCTCATTCCTTCTTGCTGCATCAAGATAACTCTTTGAGGTGGATGCTTGAGAAGTTTCTCCATTAAAGCCCAGACCTGTCTTGTTTAGAGGAGAACGTTGTACATTGATGATCTCATCCAGAGTTTCAGATCCTTTGACAAACTTAAGATTAATAGCCTTTGCTTTCTCAATCTCTTTTCTAAGACCAACAATTTCACCTTCTAACTTTTCAAGATATTTTTCTTTTTCATCAATTTGAAGTTGTAGAGTATCTGTCAGGCGGAAAGAGTCGATAGTGCGGACACAATCAACCTCCCTAGGAGCCTAAGACTCTCTAGTGACAAACAAGACAAACAAGAGCAATCCTTCTCTAAACATGCATTTACCATACAAGAAATCAAGTGTTTAGATCCTACATGTAGTCCAACGCTGTTGTAGTAGTCCAGCCTCGCCGATCCGGATGAGCTCCTCCTTCACTTCGAAACCTGCATTCACTAACAATCAAACGATTAAATAGCACTTGATAATCTCATAAAATAAAACATATTTAACATATAGACCAAGGAGTATACGAAACAACTCATAAATAACAAGTTATTGAGAAGAATGGACTCATTTGCATTAGTAGGAAACAAAAGGAACAATTACAACCTGAGCCTTGGTGTTGCGCAAGTCCCTCCCAGGGTCCATCAAGAGTTCTCCTTTACTTTGACAAAGCTCACCCACTTCCAAATGGAACAAGTAAGGATGGGAATCTCTCCTCACAAGCTTCTAAATGGGAGTCCTAATTCCAGCAGCATCTACCCTTAGAAATGTTTAGCTTTCAACCTCTCCCTTCTTCTGGCCCAATGCCTGTATTTATAGTGCTCAAGAGGAAGTTAATCAGGTCCACCATCAATGGGATAATCTCCTCTTTGGATGGGATAGCTCCTCTCTTGATGGGATAAGTTCCTCTTTCATAGGGCTACATGAACCATCTGGAGGCACTCAATACACATCAAACAACCTTCTAGAATGCTCTAGAAATGACCACAAGTAACTTTTTAAAGAAAAAACTCGCGCCTTTTGACCTTTATAGGGGTACGCACCTGTCCCTTTACATACAGAGCGTACAAGTACGTAGCGTTTGTGAACATTAGGTGCGTATACGCAGGTAAGGCCGAGAGAATCTGCGTACCCAGAGATAAACACATTTACAAAGACTTTCTCTCTTTTTTGGAGTTTGACATGGAGAGCAGAGGCATAAGACTTGCCCAGGAGGATAGCATGACTGTTGATAGAGCCATACTAACTATGAATAGTCATGGTGACATTTTTTAGTGTAACAGATTGCCCCCTAAAGTGCGAAGCCTGTAGTAGATTAGGGTTTTGTATTATCTAGGAAGGGTGAAGCGCTTTATCATTTCAAGAATTATCTCGTGGAGAGCCTGGTCAGAACTTGCAATTTTCAACACAAAATACATGTATAAGATTATATCATCGCTGAGGTAGGCATTCCCATACTCAGATCAAAACTTTAACTAACAGACTAACTATTCTAATACAGGAATGATCTTGCAGTACATCATAATCATAGACTTTCTGTAGACACAGTATGGACGCAACCATCTGTTTATGATTAGTCTATTAGATAATGAATACAAAACTCCTTGCAGCCTGGATGGTGGAAACTAGATCCAGGGTCTTCATTTCTACTTCCCGAATTGGTACGATTCTAGCCATGTGAATAAATGAGTTGATGTCGAACATGGTAGAAACCACTTGATTACCAATCGATGATGTAAACTGTTAACAAGTGTGAGAGAGACCACCAGTAATGTCAATGGTTCTCAAAGTACCCAGTACAATCCATGAGATGTGAATGAATGAGTTGATGTCGAACATTTCACGGAATCCTTCGATCGAAAGTCAATGATGTAAACTGACGTCAAAGGCGAGAAACCTGCCATTGATGCATGCAGACTTCAAGGTACTGACGATCTCTAAGTCATCTTTCTAGATAATGTGCTGATGTCGATAGAAAGCGACCCGTTGCAGGCAAGCCTGCAACACGAAACCATAGTTCAAGCTGAAGAAATATTGCTGTAAGGACTGACTCAGGGATGGTCAAAATGGATGACAAGTATTTTGCAGATGAAAGTTTTATTTGCAGACCTCTTGAACACATAATGACACAACAGATGGTTTGGTAACGAATGACTCAAAGTTAATCCCCGGAACCCGGCTGAAGACTTTCAATGTGGTTTGATCAACTGTGAAGCAAAGGATTTCCCAACCCAGGTGAATGAAAAGTGTCGTGTTCAAGAGTGGTAATAAGGTTTCTTCTGAGACAAAGGATAACAAATAGGCTCATTCTTCTCTCTTTTCCCCCACCATTTCTGGCAAGTACCTCTTTATTTTTAACAAGCTTGAGGAGGATAACATATGCTTGATTATAAGCTCATCCTTCGGATGAGTCCAACTTAGTTTAGATCCGGACCCTAAGAAGGAGTGGTCCGTTCCTGTTTGTAATCGAACAGGTCCTTTACTGTGAAATTTTAACGAGTCCAGTATAGGAGAAACTCGGCGTTTTTCAATTTTAGAGAGTCTGAAAAACTTAAGAAGACTCCAGATTGGACTTTTTCGTAAATTTGTGTCCCCCAAGCCCGAAAAAGTATAAAATAATACCTGGGAGAACCGCTTGATCTTGCGACCAAGGAGTACTTTCATGTTAGTGTCGTTGACCTGAAAAGTAAAAAGCGATCAAAGACACGTCGTTTTATTTCCAGTATCGAGTTTGAAACGACAAAAACCCGGCAATCTTTTCCTGTTTTTACGGTCAGAAAAGGGCTATAAGGGGACCGTCTTTTAATTCCGTTTTAACGAGTGTAAAAGAAATGCTCGGCGATCTTTTCATATTTTAGGAGTCAGAAAAGGGCTTAAAAGATGACTCTGATGTTTTGGTTCGTGAAAAATGACAATTTTCCCTCTAAATCCTTTTGTCCTGCACAAAAACAACACATTACTCATACCTGTTTAAGATAGGCAAAAATACATTGAAAAACATCTTTCCATGGTGAAAAATAAACAAACTTAGCATTCATTCATCCAAAAAACCTATAAAAAGACTTTTTACCATGTCATTTTTACCATTTTACTGTTGAGGTTGAGAAAAGGGCTTTTGGCAAGAAACTTCCCGTGGACATTGCGGAGAATCCGACCGTCAGAATCGAACGCCGTCTCTTTCAGGTATTCCACAACATCCTCCTCTTCAATTTCATCCATTTAGAATTTCATTTCCAGTTTTCATTTTATTTTTTAGGGGGTTTAGGGTTTTGAGGTATGTTTCTCGGGGTACGCAGGTGCCCTATGGGTGACCTGCGGGCCCCGACCTTTTTTCTACATAGGAAAAAGGTCGGGGTACGCAGCCTGCCTTCAGCCCAGCTGCGTACCGCCGCTCTGTGTGCTGAACGCGGGGTGCGTACCCCGCGAAACATATGTTTTGAAACCCCAATCTCCCAAATCAACCAACCAAATTTAAAATTATGAATTCTAACTACTGTTTCTTGGTGTGTAGGGCATTCACCATGCTAGATTGGAGAGAAAGAGAACACGAGGACGTTGATTTGGCCGCAATAAATCATCAACCTTCTATTGATGCGTTAAAAGCATGCGGTTTGTATAAATACTGGGCCATACCTGGCATGAGGGGCCAGGTAGCATTCCTTGAGTGGCTGGTCGAAAGGTGGAATATTCAGGATCAATGTTTCTACATCGGAGAGAACCAGCTCGAGATAGAGTCCTCCGACATATATTTTCTCACTAGCTTGCCTAATAGGGGCGAGCAACTGACTCTGTCCGGGACTAGGCCGGGTGGCCAATCCCTTGCTAGCCTCCGGCTAGAGTGGTGCAACAATCAAAACCAGGAGAAGGGGATAGAAATCAAATACATATCCCGACCTGAACTTATGGTGATAGCCTTTACTGTTACCAGACTTTGCGGCGTAGCCACCTTGCACAATGCCACCGGGTCCCAAATGCGGATGGCGATAGATTGCTTCCAAGGCACCATTTTCAACTGGTGCGATGCTGTGTTGGCCAATATGAAGGGCCAACTGACTAGGGCAAAGACCGGACGATTGAAGACCTTTGGATATGGGCCTTTGGTTGTGAGCTTTGCCCTAGAGAGAGTTCCAATGCTGATCCCCCAGCATCTTACTGTCCCAGTTGGGGCTCCTCGGGAGCCTAAGTTGACGAGATGGGTTGCGGTAATGGCCCGGCATCCTGATGAGGGCGCGACAGTTGTTCGATTTCCTGATGGTTACTTTCACTGGTTGGAAAACCAGGTCTTTGCTATTCAGGACTTTCCTTATGCCGGAATGGATTTTCGGAATGATCCGGACATGGTTCTTCCACAGGGAGAACAGTGGGATGACAGAGGTACTTCATTTTTCACAAGTTTTTAATTTATATATATATATTTTTTTTTTTTTTTTTTGTTTTTTATATATATCATCTCAAAACTGACAGTGGCAAATTTCCAAAATGCAGATGTAGGTCCACGGCGTCCGGCCAATCTCCGGGCTTTTGAGAGAAGAGTACCAGCTGTACCAGCACCAGCCCCACAGGATGCGGCCGCAAAGACCTTAGCCGAGTTGGAACAGGATCTAGAGCGTCTGACGGTGGATATACCAGAGACCACCATAGATGACATTCCTATTCGACTTCAGCGCTATGTGGTCGCAGTCCCAGGACCTTTCAGGAGGTTCCTGTGTAGGGTAGCGCGGGCAGTGGTCTCGTATAGAGAGCACCATCAGTGATTGGCTAGTCACTTTTGTAGACACATATGACATTTTTGGTTTTTGGTACTTATCATTTTTGCCGATCATAAGGTGTTTTTCAACCTATGATCGAAGACGATGTATATTTTTGACACACTCCTATCTATATATATATCATTATTACCAGCTTATCTTGTTTAACATATGTGATGAAATGTTTTTTAAATTTACTTGCATGATTATTGCAAATGTCTGTCCAACATTCGAGAAGCAATTGCATCTGCTAATGTATTTAAAGACCTTGGAATATGCTGATATTCAATGTAATCAAATTCACGTTCCAAGAGACGCACTCTCAAAAACAACCTTAATAACACAGGATTTCTAATGGCATATATTCTATTAAGCCGTAATACAACGAGTTCAGAATCTAACCTCACTATCAAACGTCGAATTCCAAATGAAATAGATTCAGACAATAATTCAACCACTGCACTGTATTCTGCAATGTTGTTCATTGTTTGACCGAGGCTCACCCCATGCATAGAAACTAACTCGTCAGAGGGCGAATAGATAACCCAAGCTGCGGAAGAGATATTCCGTGTACTACGACAAGCACCATCGGCAAATCCAATGTACGTTTGGAGAGGCGTCGACATCTGCAATATCAAGAGTAAAACCAAGATAAGCCAGAATAACGACGAAAAAACACACTTTCTAAGCTAAGCACACTATCTAAACTAACAAACATACTAGCTAGAAAGAAAACCTAACCTAACTAAAAATTCTCCATACCCACCATTTAAGCATAATACCTCTTTAGGTAAAGTCCATTTCTGGGTTTACCCAAAGAGTCCCCATCAAAATCTACTAGCTCATAGGCCCCTTTTGCTAGCTTTCGCTTTACAATGTAGGGTCCATGCCACATAGGAACGAATTTTCCAGCACCTAGCTTATCATTAGCTTGATCATATAATAGCACTAGGTCTCCCTCCGAAAAACTTCGAGGGGTCACATTTCTATCATACTGAGCTTTCATTCACTTCGCGTGAGTCTCGATTGCCAATGTAGCGTCACGTCGAGTCTCATCTAATTGAGCTAAGTATAATAAACGTTTCTCCTCTTGGGAAGTAGCTGGGAGTAATTCGACAGCCATTTGAAGTGATGGGATTTCGCATTCAATGGGTAACACAGCTTCCAAGCCATAAACTAGCTGGAAAGGAGTGAAACCTGTTGATGTTTTTACTAAGGTTCGGTATGCCCATAGCGCTGAAAATAACATGTTGTGCCAATTCGACCGATGAATGCCAATGATTCGTCGGATCATGATAACGAGACCTTTGTTGATAGACTCAACCAAACCGTTGGCTTGTGGATAATAAGGAGTAGAGCTGTCATGGCACAAACCAAGCTGGCTTGTAAGCTCAGTCATCATGATGTTTCGAAAATGGCTCCCATGGTCAGTTATAATCGCTTGCGGGACACCAAACCTAGTTATAATGTGATTGAATACGAAAACTGCAGCTGTTTTTCCGCTTGCGTCGAATGTAGGCATCGCCTCGGCCCATTTAGTAAAATAATCAACCGCGAGGATGATATACGCATGCCCCCCAGCCGAGTGAGGGTTACAAGTTATAAAATCGATACCCCATTTGGCGAAAGGACCAACGGCAATTATAGGGTGGAGAGGAGCAGGTGGTGCGCGCATCTTGCGATCAAACACTTGACAGTTGTGGCATTTTCGGACCGCAATGATGCAATCTTTAAACATGGACGGCCAGAAATAGCCAGCACGCAACACCTTCTGAGCTGTGGCATACCCAGACATATGACCACCACATGCTCCAGAGTGACAATCATTCAAAACCCTTTCAGCCTCTTCGTGAGTTAAACAACGTCGAAAAATCGAGTCTGCACCCTGGCGATAAAGTGTATCTCCAATAATTCTGTATTGCTGGGATTGAAACCGAATTTTTCGACGCTCCGACTTTGAAGCTTCAGGCTGAAAGGTTTGGGTTTGGAGATAGATGATTATATCCCCATACCACGGAGCTAAAGTGCTGATAAGAAACAAAGATTCGTCCGCAATGGACTCCTCTGCCACAGTTTCTGTGTCAGCACGTGGGAAATCACACATCAATTCCGCAAAAACTAAGGATTTCTTAGACTTGGACTTCTCGAACTCCAAGTCGAACTCTTGCAGGATAACGATCCATTTAGAGTACTTGCCCCCTAGCAGTTGTTTAGTCAAAATATAAATCATAGGGTTGCAATCCGAAATAACGGTAGTTTTACGGAGAAGAATGTAGTGACGAAAACGTTGGACAACTTGAACGGCTGCCAGGGCCAATTTCTCCACATGCGAATATTTTAGCTCAGTGGGGTTTAACGTCCTACTAAGATAATATATCACATGTTCCGTTCCGAATTCATCTTCTTGGACTAACACCATTCCAATAGTGGAATGCGAAGCTGCGAGGTATAAGAAGTAGTCCTGGTTGTAATTGGGAGGATGCAGCAACGGTGCATGGGTCAACGCGTGTTTAAGTGCATCAAAAGATTGTTGGGCAATCTCGTCCCAAAAGAATTGAGCGTTCTGTTTCAACAACCGTGTAAAACCCTTAGTGACCTCGGCGTAGTTTGGAATGAATTGGCGTAAAAAGTTTGCTTTCCCTTGCAAACTTTGGAGTTGGCGCAAACTCGAAGGAGGAGGCAATTTGATGATGGCTTCGACCTTCGAGGGATCGACACGAATGCCGGCTTTTGAAACAACAAATCCCAGCAATCGACCCGCTTCTATACAGAAAACACACTTGTGCGGATTCAACCGAATACGATAATGCCGACACCTCATAAAGATTGCTCGTAAGTGGACAAGGTGATCAGCTCGATGTAAAGAATGAGCAGGCAAATCATTGAGGTACGGTTGCACAATGTGCTTGATGTCATGAAATGCATAAGACATCGCCCGTTGAAAAGTGGCTCCGGCATTCTTAAGCCCAAAAGGTAATTTGCAGTAAGCAAATGTCCCCCATGGACAAATGAATGCCGTTTTTGGTTGATCGGCAGGTAGAATATTGATTTGATTATAGCCCGAAAAACCATCCATAAAGGAAAACATTTCACTTCCGGCACAATCATCAATTATTTGATCGATATAGGGTGTAGGATAGTTGTCTTTTGGACAAGCTCGATTGATATCCCTATAGTCGATACAGATTCTTATTGTTCCTTGTTTCTTGTTAATCGGAACAATATTCGATACCCAATCCGTTAGCGGGATCGGATAAATGAAACCTGCTTTCAATAGCTTTTCGACTTCTGCTTTAATGGCAGCTGCTTTTCGAGGGTGAATCTGACGCAACCGTTGCCGGACGGGTTTAGCATCCGGGTAGGTCTTGATTTCATGGACAACAATAGCGGGATCGATTCCTGGCATTTCCTCGTAGGACCAGGCAAACACGTCGCGGAATTCTTGGAATAGGGCCTTGTAACTTTGAATTTCATCATCTGTACACGAGGCACCTATATGAATGTTCTCCTCAATTCCGGGCTTCACTGAAATGTCAATGGGAATAGTGCGAGAAATATTCCCTAAATTCAACTCTGAATCAGGATGTTTCGTTGGATTCTGAGCGTCTTTGACATATTCAGCGGTAAAAATAGATGAAAAATCGTTTTCAAAAGCATCACCCTCAGGTAAAAACGAAGATCTATGATGGAGATCTTCCCATGGTAGATCGTCTTCACTTAGGATTTCGCGAAGTTGTTCGTCAGATGACACGACTTCGGGAAACGCTATTCGTTCTGAGGTTGGTGTGAAAAGTGATTCCTTACTGACCACATTCATTTGGTTGATTTGGGTTGAACGCGAGTCGGTAAAAGACACGACGGCTTCATAAGAAATTTCATATGGACTCAAAGGCATAGCATCACCGAATGAGTCTATCTCAGATTCAGATGGGACAATCCAAGGATCGTCGTAAATAATGGTGTCTGATGTAATCATATGAATTGATTGAAATGAAGGGTCTGCGTTGATTGGAGGGAAAGGAAAAGTTCCCAGTAAACCGGAATCTTTAACTAAACCTACGCCAACGTCCCTATAAGGGATTGTCGTCTTACCGACATGCTGAATACTCTCTGAAGAGGCTGGGTCGGATGAAAAGTATGTCAACTGATCAATTGTCACGATCTTACTGTTATGTGGAAACTTTATTACTCTGAAGACCGATGAAACGACCGCTGTCATAGCATATGACCAACTTCGACCCAAAAGAAGGTTGTAGTCTAGAGGGGCATCAACCACCTCCACATCCAGACTAACGGTTTTACCTTCCACCCCTATAGGAAATTCCTGTAGAATACCAAACGGACGGAACCCACGGCCATCAAAGGCCTTAAGGATGGTCAGGGATTGGTTCAGCGAAGGAGAACCAAGCGATCTCCAACACTGAATCGACATAATACACGTAGAAGCTCCTTCATCAATCACGGTCCGATGAATAGGCCTATTTTTGACTATCACTGGAATCTGGAAAGCCATCTGATGAGGGAGACGCAGTGTACTATTTTCTAGATCGAATATTATCAGGTTCGGGTCCTGAATATCAACAGCTCCTATAGCCGACAAAAGTAATTTTTGTTGTGCTGGGCATGATTGCAGCACTTCTAAAGCCGACATTGCTGAGGGTGAAACAGCTAAGTCCTCAACAATGTTGTAATTCTGGGCCGCTCTCGCATGTGGATTGAAAGCAGACCTCCGAAGTACACCCTTGGCGGGCAGTTTGATTACTAAGTCCGGGTTAGGTTTTTCGATCTGTAGTGGATCAGAACCAGGAGCTGAGGTTGATGGATTAGAATGAGAAGATTCTGCTTCTTTACCATCAACAGGATTCTTACTACCATAATCTTGCGACCGAGTCACAATCCTCACATGAGACATCATCAAAATGGGTTCTTCACTGGCAGTCGAGGAAGAACCTATCATCTTACTCTCCTGCTTTGGAAAAGGATCTTTCAACACAGCAAGAGTGGGAGAACCTTTGACTATTTTCACAACCTCGGCCCAATTAGGGCAATCTCTTGTAAAATGATCTTCTTCACAAATAAGACAAGGATATCGAGGTTTGCGCTTTTCGTCATTGGTTTCCGACTTTTCTGTTTTCTCCTTCGGAGCCTTGTCAGCTTTAGTCTTCTTCTTTCCTTTCTTCTTTCCACCGTTTTTTGATTTGGCCGTAGATGACTCTACAGCATGAATATCGGCGGAAAGTTCAGGAGAAGACTCTCCTGTCTGGGAATCAGGCAAGGTGATTATAGGAGTAGTAGAATTCTTGGAAAAATTCTTCTTGCTCTTTGTGTTCACCGTACCAATCATACCATCAGCGGCATGAGATCCCGAAGGAGCAGCAGCGATTTGGTTTGACTTTGGAAGATCTGGGATCTTCTCGTGTAACATACCCGACTGAGTATAAACTAAGTCAAAGTACTGCGCTTGAGCAATGACTTGCTCCTCAGTGACTACTCCGGCCTTAGCTACATCTTCAGTAATCTTCAGTAATAATGATTTAACAAACCATTCAGCTAAGATTTGGTCCGGAATAAAAACTTTCACTAACCTTCTTCGACGTCTCCACTCATGAATGTGATCGGAAATATACGTGGACGTCGATTGTTTTAGTGAAGTTAATAACTCCGTGCCGTTATCGTATCTGACCGGCAACTGAAAGTGAGTTAAGAACGAGGTAGCTAACTGGCTAAAGTTATAAAAAGAGGCCCGTGGTAACTCAATGTACCACTTGGCCGCGAGACCAATGAGCGTACGCTGGAAAAGACGTAAGCGGATCGAATCATCCGAGATAGAATTCGAAGCACACCAGAGGTGGTAAGTCATCACGTGATTTGATGGATCCTCTCCAGACTTACCTTCGAACTTGGGTATATCGCTGGGCAACTTATTTGGCATTGGCGGCCAGAACGGAAGATAATTTATTGGATCGTTCGTTAGGCGCGTCAAGTCGGGTAAATCCAAAGTTGCGATAAACGGCAATTGCCGGTTAGGATCTCTAAAACTTTGGGTCACAAGACCAGCTCCAGGAGGAGGATATCCAGGATAACTTGGAACAGGAATCGCATTCGGGATATTATATCCTCCTGGAAAACCAGGATTAACCGGACCGTACTGGGGTTGTTGAGGTTGTTGATAAGTATACCCAGGATACGGTTGATACTGGTAAACCGGTTGTTGGACAGTAGGCCCGTATTGGTACTGTCCCTGGTGCTGTTGATAAGTAAATTGTGGTTGACTTGTTACAATAGTACTTAAACCAGGCTGCCCTACAGGCATCTGGACCGTGGTTTGAATCGTAGACCCGGACAACGGTACAGATGTCTAAGGGGTGGTTGCAGAGACAGTAGAAACCGGAGCTGTCGATACTCCAGAAGTAAGTGTGGTAGATGTTGCGGTAGTTGCAGCAGCCATTTGAGATGGAGTACTAGGTGCGATTGGTGGATGAGTAACTACTGAAGTTACAGAAGTTTGAACATTTGACTGGACAGGTTGCGGTTGCTGGGGTGGACCAGAAACTACAGGTTGTCCAGTTTGAGGTAACGACTGTATACTTGGCTGCAACACCTGTTGACCTTGTGATGGATCCCACAATATCATTCCGGGGTATTGACCCATAACAGGTTCAGGATACTGAGATCCATAACCAGGTTGAGGGTAGGGTTGATAATTAAAAGGTACATTTCCCGGACCTTGAACATAAGACTGACCCTGAGGTGGTTGATAACCTTGACTCGAGTATTGACCTTGAGGTTGATAACCTTGGGGTAAATACTGATACTGGGGTTGACCTTGACCTTTAGGGTGATACCCTTGAGGTTGATACCCTTGAGGTAAATATTGATACTGAGGTTGACCCTGGGGTACATATTGAGGCTGGGGTTGACCTTGAGGCATGTATTGTACCATAGGTACATACTAGCCTTGAGGTTGCCCCCCAGACACAATTTGTGTACCTTGAGGTTGCCCCCCAGGCATTAATTGAGGCTGCCCCCCAGGCGGTAATTGGCCACCTTGAGGTTGAGAAATGGGAACTGATCCTGACATCATGTAAATGTCCCCTACACCCAACGGTCTATTACCATTGTTTCCAGCTAATAACCCATGATCAACGGGTTGAGGAGATGCCCCTGCAAAGGTACCAGAAAGTGACTGATACCCGGTGGGAACAGAAGGACCGTCGTGTAAGAAAGATTCAGAAGATTGAGTGAACACGGACGACTGACCAGACATATTTACAGGAGTATAGATACCTCCAGGTGGAAAAGGAGTACGAGGTGGAGAAAAACTTAACCCTGAGTTGTCTAAATAGTTAGTTAACGAAAGGTACCAAGTAGTACTTCTAGGAGGATTGTAAAAGATAGATTCACGCTCCCTTAGATCAATAGTAAGTTGATCTTCAAGGTTAGAGACACCTATTTCTTCCTCTGGAGCAAGTTCTTCAACGGCAATCAAACCAGTAGGAAGATTTTACGTGATAACTCGTTCTACTCTTGGTGAATCTGGAACACTAGAAGTTGGAGTAACAGGCTCAGATATTTCAGGTTCCTCACCTAAATCACTAGTAGATGAAAAACTACCAGCAAGCTCGGAAACTGTAACAGCTTCGGGATTATAACCTGTCTCTAGACTTTGGTAATCTGGATGGACTACCAAGGAAGACTCTCCTTCTTCAGGTGATCCAACTCTACTGCCACTAGGAGGAGTTACAAGGACCTTCAATCCTTCGTACTGCCCCGGGACGTCTTCAAGAGGTCCACCCCGCGATCTATGGAGTTTCCTCAATAAATCAGTTCCGGTAACAATCTCAGGTGACTTTCCCTGAAGTCTACGGGACTGTCTCGGTAATTCCGCCACAGCTAAAAACTTTTAACTACTACACACAAAAACAAAGTAAAATCTCAAATCAAACCACCTAAAGTCGCTAAAGAACCAAACAAATTTGAATCACACGCCTAAAGAATCTAGGGCGTCAAACCATGCACAAACAGTAGCCTTCCAGACCGAAAACACTAGTTGGAGATGAAACTCAACATCGCCGAATTCAGTACAGAAGTGGAGGGTGGAACAGTTACTCCGGCAACCTGCTTAATGAATAGATCGGCACAAGTTCCTCCACTTTAACCGTCTCGAGTGAAGTGAACCCCCCGGAAAATCCAAGTCAGTCTAGCCGACGTCTGCTCCAGGTACAGTGGGATCTTCCCTCCACCGTCACCTTGGGTAGAATCCTAAGATTATGGCCACTAAGGTTACCAACAGCGGCAAATACACCTGGGGGAACAGTCTAAACTCCGACAGCACGCAAGGGCAGAGTATCAAGCTCAATCCCCTTACCGGCTCCTTGATAACAATCCAAGGTTTACCGATAAGTGACCCCTGGCTCCTCGACAATGGTTAATCCGAGGTTTACCGTTTGTAATACGTGCGTGTCTGGCGTTGTTCCCAACGAGGGAGGATTGATCCCCTCACTGGTTCGGACACGAGCTCGTGCTTCTCCTTTAAGAGGAGCTTTCCCAGAGTATAAATGCAACAGTTGGATTTATCCTACCACAAGATAAGCTACTTGTTTGGTTTTGTTGTCTTGGAGAGTTAATTACTCTCCTACTCCAAGACACTAGCCTGATCTATATTGGTGTTTTAGAGCCCTAGTAAATAAAAATTACTACGTTGATTTTACTTTAAGCGTTAATTTTATGGTTTCCTTAAGACAAAGGGTAGCGGAAATGAAACCAATGGTGTGTAGACTCAACTCAAACCACTACAAAGATGCACTTAGGATGATTTACACTACTTTTCTTTTTCAATGAAATTCTTAGCTAAGAAAGTTTAGAGAATGCAAATTTATATAAAAACAACTCTCTTGGCAACGAAAATCAGAGAAATAAAACTCTTTATGTTTCCAAGCATACAAACATGACCACTCATTACGTGCACGAAAAATTCTCTCTTTCAAAATACTCCAAAAGCTACTTGAAACAAAACTTTTCAAAGGAGATGTTTTTGTATTTTCCTTATTTAATAAAGCATATAAATCTATTTTAACAAAAAACAATCTCAAAATCTATAAAATCTATGACAAATTGACTCACAAGCAAATCAAAAGGAAATTTACTCTAAAGCAAACCTAACGAGGCAAAAGCCTACAAGGATGATTCTAGGTTGTTTTACTTGACCACAATCAAGCCAAGGACCAGCTAATGCAGAATCAAAAAACCAGTCAAAACAAAACTCAAATCTTTTTGTTCTTTTTGTAAAATGGAATTCAATACTCAATCAACAAGCACTTCGAAATTCGCCAAAGAGACAACTCAAAGGTAAGTCGCTCTCACAGGTAGACTTTTATGACAGGTCCGACTCCTAAGAAGGCTGACAAAACCAGAGAGATCTAAGGCTTGACAACTTCTACCGCCAAAGTCACTACAGGACCTACTCAAAAATCAAACCCTACGGCTTAAACTTCTATGAAATCCACTAAAACACTCAATGCTATCGAAACAAGTTCAGGTGAAGATCTTTGACAGGGGACTAATGGATCTGGGCAGTAAAAACTAAGAAAAAGCAAAACCTAAGAGGAAAAATGTAAAAAATGGAAATTTCTTGATTTTTAGCAGGGTACGCAGGCAACCTGTTAAGCCAAGTGCGGGCCCGCTCTGTGCACACAGAAATAGTGCGTACAAGTACGCACTGTGCAATACTCAGAGGGTGCGTACTACTGGAAAAACCAAGAAAAACTAAATCTAATTTAACCCTAAGCTAGCCCACCCAAATACAAAGTCACACAGCCAAAAACCAGAAAATAAATGACTTTTCTCAGATCAAAGTTGCATACAAAGGAAAAAACTTTCACATCAATGGATTCCCCAGCGGAGTCGCCATTTTGTCAGGTGGAAAGAGTCGATAGTGCGGACACAATCAACCTCCCTAGGAGCCTAAGACTCTCTAGTGACAAACAAGACAAACAAGAGCAATACTTCTCTAAACATGCATTTACCATACAAGAAATCAAGTGTTTAGATCCTACCTGTAGTCCAACGCTGTTGTAGTAGTCCAGCCTCGCCGATCCGGATGAGCTCCTCCTTCACTTCGAAACCTGCATTCACTAACAATCAAACGATTAAATAGCACTTGATAATCTCATAAAATAAAACATATTTAACATATAGACCAAGGAGTATACGAAACAACTCATAAATAACAAGTTATTGAGAAGAATGGACTCATTTGCATTAGTAGGAAACAAAAGGAACAATTACAACCTGAGCCTTGGTGTTGCGCAAGTCCCTCCCAGGGTCCATCAAGAGTTCTCCTTTACTTTGACAAAGCTCACCCACTTCCAAATGGAACAAGTAAGGATGGGAATCTCTCCTCACAAGCTTCTAAATGGGAGTCCTAATTCCAGCAGGATCTACCCTTAGAAATGTTTAGCTTTCAACCTCTCCCTCCTTCTGGCCCAATCCCTGTATTTATAGTGCTCAAGAGGAAGTTAATCAGGTCCACCATTAATGGGATAATCTCCTCTTTGGATGGGATAGCTCCTCTCTTGATGGGATAAGTTCCTCTTTCATAGGGGTACATGAACCATCTTGAGGCGCTCAATACACATCAAACAACCTTCTAGAATGCTCTAGAAATGACCACAAGTAACTTTTTAAAGATGAAACTCGCACCTTTTGACCTTTACAGGGGTACACACCTGTCCCTTTACATACAGAGCGTACAAGTATGCAGCTTTTGTGAACATTAGGTGCGTATACGCAGGTAAGGCCGAGAGAATATGCGTACCCAGAGATAAACACATTTACAAAGACTTTCTCTCTTTTTTAGAGTTTGACATGGAGAGCAGAGGCATAAGACTTGCCCAGGAGGATAGCATGACTGTTGATAGAGCCATACTAACTGTGAATAGTCATGGTGACATTTTTTAGTGTAACAGTATCAATGATCCTATTCTTTTCTTCTATACATGTCTTGAGTCTAGAAATTTCTTCACAAAAGCTATCCACATCTATAGCATCCATGTAATCATCATCTTCAAATGCCATTAAGAGTTTATAGTCATTACCTCGTTCATCTTCGTCACTATTTGATAAAACATCACTATCTTCATGAGTGTAGTAGCTTTTCTTATTTGCAATCTGTTTCTTGTTCCATCTAGCAGGTTCCTTTCCTTTATCCTTATGAGGACATTTTGCAGCATAATGACCTACTCTTCCACAAGCAAAGCATTTAAAAGGTAACTTACCTCTGAACCTTCCAGTTCCCCTTTGAAGATTTATGGCAAAATTTGATTCTTCTTCTTCTTCTTCTGGCACGTGACTTACTTCATAATAGTCTCCTTTGCCTGAAGCCTTGAAAGCAGCTTCTCTTCTGTCTGATGGACCTCCCTTTCTCGTTTCATAAGCAGTTAGAATTCCGTGTAGCTGAGACATAGTAAGAATTCGTAGATTTTCCTTTTCTTCTATTGCAGACACTTTAAATTCAAACTTGGGGGACAATGATCTTAGAACTTTTTCAACCACAATAGCCTCTTTTATTTCTTCACCCAAGTTTTTCATGCAATTTACAATCTCATCTACCCGAAGGAAATAGTTAGCCACACTTTCATCATTATACATTCTGAGATTCTCATACTAAATCCTGAGCATTTGAAGTTTAGCATGCTTTACCTGTTCATCTCCTTCGTAGCTCAAGACAATCTTGTCCCATATTTCTTTTGCGGATTTATGTTACATAACCTTCACGAATTCTGTTTGAGATAAGCATCCCAGCAGAGTATTGACTGCTTTAGCATTTGTTTCATATTTCTTCTTTTCGGCCGTATCTGTAGGAGTAGCAGAAGGAAAAGTGTAGCCTGTATCTATGATATCCCAAACTTCTATACCAAGAGATTGAAGATAGGCAGTAACTCTTACCTTCCAATAATTGAAGTTTGTCCCATAAAAAATTGGTGGTCTGATTGATGCTTCCCTCTCGTAGTTGCTCATGATGAATGATCTTCCTTCAAGCGATCAAGCTTCTTCAGAAGGACCTGCTCTGATACCAATTTTTGGAAATAATACTGAGAGGGGGGGGTGAATCAGTATTATCACATCAATAAAACTTTTTCATTTCCATATTCAGATTCATATATGCTACTTCCACAACTTCTTATGATTCAGTTAGTTGATCCTTAATGAGTGCATTAGAACATTATCAACCATATTAACAGTAAACAGGTGCAGTAAAATACAACAGATCATCACACATAAGCCACACACATGAACACCATGATATAAGGTGGAAACCCAATGTGGGAGAAAACCACCTGCTGCAATATGTCTCTATCTTCTTTTAATAAGAAACTCCTTTTACAATGATTTTGTACTGGTACAGTCCTTTACCAGTACGCAGGCTACAACCTGCAGAGAGCTAGAACTCTCTCTCTCGTTTTCCAGTTTCTCCTGGAAGGGAGCTACAACCCCCTACTTCTTTTCTTTCAAGGACCACTTTTCATTAATTTTCAGACTGGATCCAAGAACATCAAAAACCCATCAACTACACTTGCATCATCAATCAGTGCTTTCACCAAAGCCAACCTGTATACAGATCTGCAAATATTTCCTTATAACTTTGCAATATACCCAGATCATAACATGTGTACAATAAAACATGCATCAATAATTCATTCTTTCAAATATTTAGTTAACCCAGATCATTAGATTTATAGATCAAGCGTGTGCCACATATCACAGATCAAAATCATATAGAGATACCACTATTCCAGCCTTAAGATTTTGACCCATCAATAGAACTTGTCCTTCTCCTTATGCTCAGGTTCCTTCTTCATTCAGATCCAGATCTGCACCATAACCCAATCCCAATATTCCAGATCTAGCACAATATCAGATATTCAATAATTCAGAAGATACTTTGCCAAATGATCTCCTTCCTCTTTTATAGTCTTAGGCCTTTCACAATACCATGGGCCAAAACCATAGGATCAAAAAAACTATTGGACTAATACCATGAACCAACCATGAAAGTGCGTGAGATCAACACTTTTGACGAGGTACCATGGTCCAAAACCATAGGTTCAAATACCAAGGACTAACTACAATGGACCAAAGGTAAGTTCTCCAACATATACACGCTTTTCCTTGCATGAAAAACCATAGGTTCAAATACCAAGGACTAACTACCATGGACCAAAGGTAAGTTCTCCAACATATACGCACTTTTCCTCATAGGTTCAAATACCAAGGACTAACTACCATGGACCAAAGGTAAGTTCTCCAACATATACGCGCTTTTCCTCATAGGTTCAAATACCAAGGACTAACTACCATGGACCAAAGGTAAGTTCTCCAACATATACGCACTTTTCCTTGCATGAAAGTGCGTGAACTTTTTCTCTACATGAAATAAACTTTTCTCTGCATAAAAGTGCGTGAACTTTTCTCTACATGAAATAAACTTTTCTCTGCATAAAAGTGCATGAAATTTTCTCTACATGAAATAAACTTTTCTCTGCATATAAGTGCGTGAACTTTTCTCTACACTATAATTTATTATCTGAGATGAGTGGGTTGCCATCAAGTACAACATATGTATCATAATGCCAACACACAGTGACAAAAAAGGAGCTCCTGGCTATTGTGCATTCACTGAACAAATTTAGGAATTATATTACAGGCTATCAAACATTTGTCCATACTCACCATTCTGCAACCAAATATTTAATGAATAAACCAAATGTGAATGCTTTTATTATAAGATGGTTACTGTTATTACAACAATTTGATCTTACTATTGTTGATAAGCCTGGTAAGAAAAATGTTGTTGCAGAATTTTTGTCCAAAATAACTTTGCCTACGGGTGAAGAGGGAATGGTTGATGACCAGTTACCGGATGAGAACTGGTTCGCCATTTCAGTTCTCTCTCCATGGTTTGCTAACATAGAAAAATATTTGGTATCTGCATAGTTCCCACCAAACTTGTCCTCCAAAGAGAAAAGAAAGATTATAAGAAAGAGCTCTCCCTTGACTTGGATTGGTGGAAATCTCTTCAAACATGACCCAAATCAAATATTGAGAAGGTGTGCCAGGGAGGAGGAAGTCTTTGACATCCTTCTAGCCTATCATGATGGGCCTTGTGGAGGCCACTTCGCAGCAAAGAGTACAACATTCACAGTGTTACAAGCAAGCTATTGTTGGCCCACTCTTCATCAGAATGTGAAAAGATATACTAGTCAATGTGATTAGTGCCAAAGGATGGGAAAGCCTGCTGCAAGGGATGAAATGCCTTAGCAGCCTCAAGTGACTTTCGATCCATTTGACAAGTGGGGCATGTACTTCATCGGACCTATTGACCCTCCTTCCAAGCAAAAACAATACATCATTTTGTGCACTGATTATTTGACTAAGTTGGATGAAACCAAGGCAATTAAGGCAAAAACAGAGGAGAAGGTAGCTGAGTTCTTAAGGGAGAATGTATTTTACAAATTTGGGTACCCTAGAGAACTGGTCACTAATCAAGGTAGCTAGTTTACCTCCAACATGATTGAATATTTTCCCAGCCAACACAAGATCAAGTATAGGACCTCCACTCCCTATCACCCACAATGTTATGAAACCAGCTCAAGAAAAGATAGAAAAGATAGATCAACGCCTTAGAATTCAGCCTCTTCGAGGGAGCAACATCCTTTACATTACATAAATGAACAATTCTTTTATGATTCAAATGACAAAACCTCCTTTCTATATATAGGAGTCTAAGGAGTCACAATATAATCTAGCCGACCTAACGATAATAATATAGAGCCACAAAAATAACAATAGAGGGATTCTATGGGGCACAGTAATAACAATATGGGGGCAATAGGGGGACGACAATATTAATAAGGGGTATAACTACAATAGTAATGGGGTAATCACTAGTATTATAGGGACCCAACATGCCCCTCTCCTTCAAAAAGGTGTTGTCCTCAACACTTGAGTAGTTCTGGATACTTCTGCATAAAATTCTCATCCTCCCATGTGGAATCTTCAGCAGATAAGTTCTTCCACTTGATAAGATACTCTGAAATTGATCGATTTCGTAGCTGTCGAGTTCCTGTTTCTGTGACTACTTCCGGTTCCAATATAATTTTTCCTTCCTCGTCATGTTCTGGCAATATTGTTTGAAGTGGGAGCTTGTTGCCTATAACCTTCTTTAAACATGAAACATGGAAAACTGGGTGCAATCGAGAAGCTGCAGGAAGCTCCAATTTGTATGCCATAGTACCAATCTTTTGCAACACCTTGTACGGACCATAATACTTTGGTGATAATTTATTATCCTTCTTAGCTTGCTTGAGGGACATTTACTTATATGGTTGTAGCCGTAGGAATACTCAATCACCTAAATCAAAACTTCTTTTACTGCGATGTTGATCTGCGTGTTGTTTCATTCTATTCTATGCCAACACAAGGTTATCCTTTAAGAGTTGGAGGACTTGTTGTTGATGTTTGATGTGATGTTTCACTGCCTGAACCTTAGAATTTTCTCTTAAATATGATGTGATGGATGGTGGTTGATACCCATAAAGTGCCATAAATGGGGTCATTTTTGTTGCTGTATGGAAGGAAGTGTTATACCACCATTCAGCCAGAGGCAACCATTTGACCCATTGTGTCTGTTTATCAGATACAAAGCAACGAAGATATCCTTCCAAACATTTGTTTACTATCTCAGTTTGCCCATCAGATTGAGGATGATAAGATGAGCTATGAGCTAACTGTGTACCAAGACAAGAAAATAATTCTATCCAAAAATTTCCAGTGAAAATGGGATCTCTTTCACTTACAATAATCTTTGGGTTTCCATGTAGCTTTTGAATTGTTTCCATAAATGCAGTAGAAACTGTACTAGCTTTAAATGGATGTGATAGTGCACAAAAGTGTGCATACTTGGCAAGTCTGTCAACTACCACCATGATGACACTCTTTCCCTCAGACTTGGGTAAACCTGTGATAAAATCCATTGAAACCTCCTCCCAATGTTGGCTTGGAATGGATAAAGGTTGTAATAGACCCGGTGTCTTAATTGTTTCAACTTTATTTTGTTGGCAAACCAAACATTCCGCCACAAACTTTTGAATATCTGATTCAAGGCCATCCCAAAAAAATTCCTTCTTAACCCTATGGTAAGTTTTTAAAAATCCTGAGTGCCCTCTTAAGGGAGAAGTGTGTAATTCCATAAGAATCTTTTGTTTTAGCTGGGAATTCTTACAGAGGCATAAGCGATCTTTGTACCATAACGAATCATTTTGCCAGCTAAATGTATCAGAGGTACTGGAATCTTGTTGTAACTTTTGAATAAGTGCCCCCACTTCTCCGTCATTCTTCCATTCCTCCCTTGCTTCGTTTATCCAATCTGGTTGGATAATAGAAATGGCGCACAACAATGCTTCCACATCCTCATCCTTTCTTGAGAGTGCATATGCCACCACATTTTGCTTCCCTTTTTTGTAGATGATTTCAAAGTCATAACCCAACATCTTTGTGACCCACTTTTGTTGCTCTTCAGAGGATAATCTTTGTTCTAAAAATTATTTAAGGCTATCATGATCCATTTTTACCTTGAAGTGTCTTCCCATTAGGCAGGGTCGCCATTTCTTAAGTGCATGGAGTATTGCCAACATTTCCTTCTCATAAATAGCTTTGCTTAAAAACTTTCCCTTGATTGGACGACTTTCAAAAGAAATGGGTCTTTCATCTTGCATTAGAACAACACCAATTCCATTTCCTGAAGCATCACATTTCGCAATAAAGGTTTTTGTGAAGTCCGGTGTAGGTAAGACCGGTGCTTGGCACATTGCCTCTTTAAGATGTTCAAAGGCCTTTGTTGCTTCCCGAGTCCATGAAAATGCATCTTTATTCAATAATGTTGTTAGAGGTGCTGCTATTCTCCCATAATTCTTAACAAACTTGCGATAATACCCTGTCAACCCAAGAAATCGTCGTAGATGCTTTATGGATGTGGGGATTTTCCATTCCTTAATGGCTTTAATTTTGCTAGGGTCTACCTTAACTCCTTCATGAGATACAATATGACCCAGATATTCCACCTCCTGGACTCCAAAGAAACATTTGGATCTTTTTGCATATAATTGTTTCTCCTCCAATAGTTGTAGCACCCTGTCAACATGTTCAACATGATCCTTCCAAGACTTGCTGTAGATTAGTATATCATCAAAAAATACTAACACAAATTTTCTAAGGAATGGTTTGAAAATTGAATTCATCAAACCTTGAAATGTTGAAGGTGCATTGGTAAGGCCAAAAGGCATGACCAAAAATTCATAATGACCCTCATGAGTTCTAAATGTTGTTTTCGGAATGTCTTCAGTCTTCATTCTGATTTGATGATATCCTGAACAAACATCCAACTTGGTGAAGTAAATTGATCCATGCAATTCATCCAGTAATTCATCAATGACAGGAATGGGGAACTAATCTTTAATAGTGAGCTTGTTGAGCTCCCTATAATCCGAACACATGCACCATGATCCATCCTTCTTGTGCACCAATACTACTGGAGCAGAGAAATAACTTTGACTCAGTTGAATTTCACCAGCCTCTAGCATTTCTGCAACCATACGTTCAATTTCACTCTTTTGGACATAGGGATATCTGTACGGCCTGATGTTTGGAGGAACACTTCCTGGAATCAGATGAATAGCATGATCATGATCACGCATAGGTGGGAGACCTTTGGGAGTCTTAAATACCTTGGAATGATTGTCCAGGACTTTTTGGAGATCTGGAGAAATAGATGATTCCGATGTGGAAACATCTAGTGAACATAATTGTGCAATTACACCTCTTTGCTCCTTTTTTAGAAGCTTTGTCATACCATTAGAGCTGATTATCTTTCCTGGTTTCCCTGCAATACCCCTTAATTCAACTTCCTTTCCTTCCATAGAAAATTTGATGAAAAGTTCTTGAAAATTAAAAGCTATTGTACCCAAGGATTGTAGCCATTGGACTGCTAGTACAACATCAACACCTCCCATTGGCATGGAAAGCATTGGGCTAGTCAATACATATTCTCCCATGGATAGCTTGATATTATGGCACTTTCCAGAGCAATTTATTGTTCCTCCATTTGCAATCATCACTTCACACTCTGGTGCTGGATATAGGAAGCAATTCAATTCTTTTGCTACCTTACAATGAATAAAATTGTGGGCGCTTCCTGAACCAATCAACACTATTACCTTTTTCTTCTTGATTTGTCCTTGTATCTTGATGGTTTGAGGAGTGGTAATTCCTACCAATGCATTACAAGATATGGTCAGATTTATTTGTTCTTCATCTAGGATTTGTTCCTGGAGTATATCCTCTTCTTTTGACCTTTCTTGCTCCTTTTCTTCTTCCTCTTCACAATCTATGTAGAATAATTTCTTCTCAGCACACTTATGACCTTTAGTGTACTTGCTATCACAACTGTAACAAAGCCCTTTTTCTCTTTTTTCTTCCAATTGTTGTGGTGTCAACCTTATAGGTTGTGGAAGAATAGGGGCAACAACACTTCTGTCTTTATAGTTGTGAGTGGTATGCTTCCTGGTTGCCATAATTTTGCTTTCCATTTTTCTTGCTAACCTGAATGCCTTCTCTAATGAATCAGGTTCCCAAAGGTGAACATCATGTTGGATATTATCCTTTAAAGACCCTAGGAACACATCAATCCTATGCTCCTCTAGAATATCTTTTACCCTTATGTTCAATTATTGGAACTCCTCAATGTGCTCCATTATTTAACCCTTTTGTTTGAGACTTATCAGTTGGCTAAAAAAAATGTTGCTTTTTGTTTCCTCATAATCTGCTATCAATTCTTCCGTAAAAATTGCCCAATTGATAAATTGTTTATGAGAGCAAAGCCATTGATACCATACAAACTAATTTGGTTCCAAATATAAAGTTGCCATACGTACCTTTTGTGTGATTTGCACATTATTGAGATCGAAGATGTTAACACCCAGGTTGTTCCCTTTGACTCCCAAGGGAATACGGCCGGGGTAACCACTAACCAAGCTTTGGATTACAGTTCCTAGCCAAACTGTAATCAGAGAGGGCTCTCTCTTTAGGATTTATCTCTGTTCTGTGAGGATTTTAGGCTAGTTATGAGTTCAGCTTTTGTTTAAGGTTTTGGTTGTGAACTGTTGATTGAGAAGGGCATGAAATGTTTGAGGGATTTTTAGTCCATTGGGCATATGGAGTCAGAGATTGAGTAGGTCCTGATGTCTGTGATGGAGAAGGATTTACTGTAGAGCTAGACAGCTATTCATGATACAAATTTTGGTTTCTAAATGAAACAGAGTGAAATGGAAACTTATATATAGTGTGAGTGTAAGTTAAGAAAGGCCATTTCTATTCAGTAGCATCTAAGAATTACTGCACAGAAACTGTCAAGGATTTATAGTAATTTGGAGCATTTAAGAATTCCAATTTAACAGATAAACCTGAAGAAAACATTTATAACAAGGAAAGATTGAATTTAGGGTGTCTCCATGGACAAATCCCGAGTTATTCTTCTTCTTTCTTGTTGAGATCAGACCACATATATGAGAAATGAAACATACAAAATAAAACACAGGCAGAGATAGAGAAACTTATTGTATCAAGCTATAGCACTAGAATTCTTGCAGCATTCAGTGGTTCCAACACAGCATACATCAGAAAGACAATCTCTGAAATCCCGAAAGCTTCTTTGTATTATCTCCAAAAATACAGCCGAGTTCTCTTTCTGAACAAGTAACAACAACCTCTGCAAGCTTATGCGAGGGGGAATATATACAATCGGTTCTACAAATATCTGAACCGCTGAGTCATTTTGATAATTAAATATGCTCACCAACTTTACAAAATAGCAGATAAAGAAGTTATTACTGCTCTTAAATACAAAATGAATGCTCTTTAACTCTGTCAGAAGTCCTTTTTGACCTTTGGAGGCCACTGAGTCGGTTGAGCGTTCTGCATAAATGCTGAATGATGTGTCTTTATGCTTTGTCATGCTGTAGCTTTCTCGGCCCTGTCATCTGTAACTGTCAGTGCTGCTTTAGTGGCCGAATCTTTCTGCTGAGTTGGCTCAGTCCACTTTTCTCCAAAATACTGAATGCATCAAATTTTCCTGTACATGATAACTTATGTTTTTTGATGAAAAAACTTGATGAATGTTTCTTGTCTACAGTATCAATTGTATCATTTTGGTCCACCATTCCTGTGTGGGCAATTGATGTCTCAAAATTGCATCTAAGGTCTCATCTACCTCTGTATATTTGTAGAAGTTTGGAGGCACTTCAAACAAATGTTTGATCTCATTCATAATGAAAAATAAGTTCTCTACTCTGTCATAGAGACTTTGCCCAGATGCTGGCCCTGTTTCTTCTGAAGTACTTGGCCTTTCAGTGATCTGATTTGTAGCAAATGTGTTGACCCTCTTAGCATAGTTCTCATGTGAAAGTAGCCTCCTTGCACTGTTCAGTAAGCCAGGAAGACCTCTGCTTTGTAATGCTGCAAACTTGTCCATGAACCTGTTGACTTCTGTTTTCATGTCCTGGCTTCTTCTGTCTAATGTTTGTACCAGGCTTCTCAATGTAAGGATCCTTTTTATCAGCAAGATGGTTTCAGTTCTGTTGGGAATTCCCATTGCTGCCAGCTAAGGGCCTGTATGGTTATTGAGCACATTAATCATTCTATTGGCTACCTCAGGCATGTTGCCTAGAGATGCCCTGGCTCTCTGGACTTCTCTGTGTGCTTTTCCTATGAGCTCCATTTGCTCATGAATGGTTTCTATGTACTGCCACTGATCTGTGATTGATTGGCCAATGTTGGCCCATAAAACTGTCTTAAGCTCATCTATCACTTTGTCAAGGGTGAGCTCCTTCTCCAGCTCCTTTATCTTCTCCTTAAGGGCTTTTATTTCCCTTCCTTTTTCTGCTACATTTTGTTTTGATTTGTCATATTTTTCATTGAGCTTAGCCAAATTCTCCCTAGCTTCATTTAACTCTGCCATTTGGGCTTATAAGGCCTGAATTTCATTCTTCAGCTTCTGCATATCAAGGCTTGGAGCCCGCTCTATTGTTTGTGCTGGTGCTCATGTCGATGGTATTGCCTGAGCTGTCTGTTCTGTAGGAGGAGCACTAGTTTGAGGGGGTTCCTCAAGGTTGATTATTTGTGGAGGGGGCTGTGATGTTTTGCCTACTTCCCTCTGTTGTAGGGCTGCCTGGAGTGTAGCCTCTGACTGTCCCAATTTCTCCTCTGTCTGGATCAGCTGTTTGTATAAAGAGATCAGCATAGCTGATGCATCCTGGTCATGTCTTAGCTAGGCAACCTCTTATGTTTGAGGATGAAGAGTTGTTGGGATCTTGATCATTTTTCTCAATGCTGCCATGTCTGCATCTCTTAATTTCAATAGCGCTTGTACAACCTTGATGTCCTTGGGATCATGCCCAAGCTTTATGATGATATCCTCCAACGCTTTGATTCGGTTGTCTTTTGCCTGGGAGGATGCTTTCTCCAACTCAAGTTGGGCAGCTGTGTTGTTTAGGCTATTTTCCAGCCTGTAATTCACCAATGTTTTGTCTGCCAGGGTGGCATATACCATCTCACCCGTTTGCTTGTGCAATTCTATTTGATCCATTGGGTGGATGTCTTTTGCAAGGACCTCAAGGTTGGTCCTTATGTAGTCAGCTGCAGACTGTGGTTGCAGCGTGGTTGGCATGAAGTGGCTCATTATCATTTTTCCCTCTTGCACATCATATGCAGACATCAATATCTGCTGGTTTGTAGGAGCCATCTTTAATAAGTGGTTGTACAGCTGTATCCTTATTGGCTCATTCCTCTTTTTGATCTCAATAAACTGTTGTTTGATGCCTGTTTGAGCTCCTCTTTGGTGGCTTGAGGAGCTGACTTCTCCTCCAACTGTCCTTTCTTGTTCCTGCTGAAAGGAACTTGCAGATGCTTCCATGCTTGGTGGGCCCATGCCCAAAGATTGCCCAATAGGAATTTCTTCCTCAGAGAGGGGATTCATTCTGTGCCTTTTCTGCCCTTGACTTGTGGATGTGGTGAGGGGAGTCTCCAGCTCTCTATCCCTCTTCTTCCCTTTTTCTTCTTGTTGTGGGGTTTGTAGTACTGAGGCCTCCACTGTCTTTTCTTGCCTAGGGGGCACATTCTCTTGAGCCTATTGCTCAGTGGATATTGGGGCTTTAGGTGTTTGTTCTTGCCGCTGCACTTGCTGCCCCTCTTTTCGCCCTCCTTCTTGCTGTTCTACCTGTTTTTCTGCTTGCTTTTCTACCATAGGAGGTGGTTGTTCTTGCTGATGTGTTGTTGAAGATGATGCAGCTGCTCCAAGCTGCCTTTGGTATGAAGAGGAAACCTTATGAATTGCCGGAAATAGTTACAAATGCAGGTGTAATGGACACGCCCATGGTCTTTGTAGCGATTTCTGCAGGTTGGCGCTTGTTTGGTCGTAAAATGCATGCAGGGGGAGCAATAGTTGTTTTTGCAAAAAGTGAGGAAAAACACAATTTTCGGCGAAAATATGGAGTTTTGGGTCATTGGCGCCTTTTTGGATGACGTCAGCATGACGTCATCAGGTGGGGTCAGGGTCGGGTGACGTCAGCATGACGTCATCGGGTGAGGTGGCAAGTTGTGAGTGGTCCACGGGGATGCGTAGGTGGCGGACATGTCAGAGTGCTGGCGGGCGAGGGCGCTGATGCGGCGGTGAAGTGGCCTGACGTGGGCATGACGTAGCAATGGCATGGGCGCGGTGGGACCAGCGGTAAACCAGAAGCGGTAAACGGTTTTTCTCGGATCGCTATTGATACGGTTGTGGATTTGTCAGAGGGCGACCCAAGAGATTATGGGGGCGACGCGTGGCGGAGGCCTGACGTCACCCTCTGACAGTTTCTCGGGCGATAAAGGTAGTACGTCGGGACTGACCCGATATGGATATGGGCCGTCGAATGAAGATTCCCAGATCTGATGGTTGACGGGTCATCAATTTGTCAGGGCGATACGGCAGCGGCGGGAGAATAAAATAATATTTTTGCGAAATGCACGCCCGGCGGAAACTTTAGAAAAGTGGGTTTTTGACTGTGTTATGGGCAAAATGGTTATGCGCGGGTTTATTGACAAAGCCAGATTAAGCTTATTAATCCAAGCTGATCTTGGATTAATCCCTAGATTAATTTTTGGTGCTCTGTGGGTCGCGCTCAATGGTTTAGCGCTTAAACCATTCAAAACCAAACTTAGAGCTATAATGCTTGGGGAAGGGGATACATAGGTATTTTGGGGTTTTTTTGCATAATTTACATAGTAATAAGGGGAATAGGGGGTATAGCGAGTTACATAGTAAGAGGTTAGGGGTTAACATGAGTGGAAGAGGTGGATTGAGGAGTGGAAACACTAAGTTTTATATGGAATCAACTTAGTCTAGGAAGTAGATCAAAATGAAAAGAATTTTAGACAAGAAATGTGGCTATTAAAGAAACAAGAACCAACACAAGACCTTGGTTACTTTCATGAACACAACTGGTGTAGGGATGTTAGCAATGAATGTGAAGGGGGAAATTAGGAAGTTAGACATGCTCCATTGAGTTGCTGCAAAATGATAGAGGAGAGGACCTTCTCTATCCAGTGATGTTTCCTTTATGTTAGACCAGCAAAATTCAACTGAAAGAAATAACATTTCTGCAACCCCATCTACCTACCCATCTACTTACCTAGCATTTTTTGTTTCTTCATGGAGGGTGCACTTGGACTTGCAGACCCTCATGTGCCTTTTCTTTTCTTTTGGCTTTTTCTTTTGATTTTCTATCTAGAACTACCCTTATTGCTTCCAAGGCCCCAGATTAAGCAGTTGGGAACCTTAATTCTCTACCTAACTATTGGTCTGCTAAGATTAAACAGTTTGGACAGACTTCTTTCTTTACGCTACAACAGAAAATTGAAACATGGCGTGATCCAGATTAGGCTGTTGGATCACCCATCAAAATTGAGTCAACATTAAGCTATGTACACACATTCTCTTCTTTTGGAAATAAGGGATCTTTGCATCACCAAAGCAGAGCATATTTGGAACTTTCATTTGCCAATCATGAAATATGAAACCTATTGGTATAGGTATCTAACAGTGGCTCCACATGGGGATGGTTTTTCTTTTTTGAAAGACCAAGAACAGCAGGTCAGAATGCCTTGGTCCTTTGACTTCTTTTTACCAAAACTTGGAGCTTTTCTTCCTTGAAACCTCAAAATTGGAAACTGTCATACTTGTGGAACTTGCTGAACTAGAGCCTTTTCCTGATTCTGCAAGACCTTTCAAACTGAGCTATTCACATGCTGAAATAAAACATTATATACAACAAATTATGTACAGGGGAACAGCCATGCTATATACATGGAGAGTAGTCAAAATAGTGCTTCAACATCCTGCCATTCACAGGACCTTCATCCAAATCAGTTTCATCAAGACTTTTAAGAAAGTAAGTATTGTTTCCTTGCACTGCTTGAATAACAAATGGTCCTCTCCACAGGGAATCAAACTTTCCATGTTTTCCTTTATCTTCCCTTCTTGAATCCCACTTGAGGACTTTGTCCCCAATGTTAAAGTCTTCAGCCTTAGTCCTTCTGTCAAAAGCTTTCTTTAACTTTTCTTGTAAAACTTGAACTCTGCTATAGACTTGGTCTCTAGTTTGCTGCAAGCATATTATTTGATTGATCCTTCTTTGTATGTCATTGGGCTCAGCTTGACTTTCTTGAAGTAGTTTCATAACAGGGATCCCTAGTGATGAAGGAAATTTGGCTTTTAATCCATAGACTAACTCATATGGGCTGACCCCTATGGATCTCTTGGTTGTTATTCTTTCTGCCCATAAGGCATTGGCAAGCTTCTTATGCCAATTCTTTTTATTTTCTTCCAACATCTTCTTTATGATGTTTATAAGGCTTTTATTTGATGATTCAGCCAGGCCATTTCCTTGAGGGTAGTATGCAGTAGAAAGGCCCAAAGTAATGTGGAATTTGTGACAAAAATTAACCATCTTCTTGGATCTAAAAGCAGCAGCATTGTCTGTTATGATCTTGTCAGGACAACCAAATCTAGACAATATGTTATTTTCCAAAAACTGAATGATTGTTGAATCATTTGCCTGTCTACATGGGATGGCCTCAATCCATTTGGTGAAGTAGTCTGTGGCTGTGAGGATCCATCTATGTTGGCCTGAGGATGAGGGATGAATTTCCCCAATGAAATCCAAGCCCCATTGTTGAAAAGGTCTTTCTGTTGCAATAGGCCTCAAAGGAAGTGGCAGTAACTTTCTCTTTCCCTCAAACACTTGGCATTTATGACATGAAGTGGTAAATTTTTTGACATTAGAAAAAAGAGTGGGCCAATAATAACCTGCCCTCAATATCTTATCCACAGTGGACTTCCAGTACAAATGTCCACCACAATCACCTGCATGAAATTCTTTCATGACATTGTTAGTCTCATTCTCAATCAAGCAGTTTAACAAAATACCCTCATGGTTTTTCCAAAGCAAATTACCATCCATGACACAAAATCTTGAAGCTTTCATTTTTAGGAACCTACATTTAGTTCTGGACAATCCTGGGGGAGCACACAGGTTTTGTAATACATAACATATATCATAACACCAAGAGGATTGTTCAAAGGCTACATTGATCTTTGGAGTTGCCAGCTCCAGTTCATTGTCCAGTTGGTTAATGTCTAAGGCTTGAAAGTTTTCTTCTGTCATTAGTTTGGCCAAACCTTGCCCTTTTATCAGTTTTGTAGGTTTTATTTCAATATCAAATTCCAAGATGTTGGCAATCCATTTGCCTCTTCTGCCCTCTAGGTTTTCTTGAGTGAGTATGTCTTTCACAATGGGACTTGGCACATAAGCTATAACATGGGAGTATAGGATGTAAATCCTAAAGTCTTTGATGGCCTTGACCAAAGCATAAGCTTGCTTCTCCATGATCTGATATTTCAGGGGTGCATCTCTGAGAGCCCTACTAAAGAAAGCAATCGGTCTCTCATTTCCTTGGTCATCTTTCTGTAATAAGACAACAGCAATAGTATGCTGGGAGGCAAAAGAGAAAATGATAAACTCTTTGTCAAATTGTGGATTTGTTAAGACTGGAGTTTGGGTAAGGGCCAATTTTATTCCTTCAAAAGCTTGATTTGCTTCCACTGTCCATTTTACTTTTGAATCCTTCTTTAGCATGTTATTTAGTAATCTGATCAACTCTGCTAAGTTTGGGATGAACCTCCTTAAGAAGTTAATCTTTCCCAAGAAAGCTTGTAATTCTTTGATATTTCTTGGGTGGGGCATTTGTAAGATAGCTTGTATCCTGTCTGGGTCAATTCTAATGCCATCCTTTGAAATGATGTGACCTAACAGCTTACCTTCTTCTAAACCAAACAGAGATTTCTTAGGATTTAAGGAAATTCGTATTTCCTACATGTTAAGAATATTTGTCTCAAATGCTTCAAGTGTTCTTGGTCAGATTTTGAGAAAGGTGTGAGGTCATCTAAATAAATAACAAGTCATGAATCTCTTTGGCAAAAGCAATATCCATTGCTCTTTGAAATGTAGCCCCTGCATTTTTCAATCCAAAACGCATTTTTACATATTTGAAGGTTCCCCATGGGGTTGTGAATGCGGTTTTGTCTTGATCATTAGGGTGTACTAGGATCTGATTAAAGCCTGAGAATCCATCAAGTAGTGAAATCCTTGAAGCCCCTACCACTCTTTGGAGAATGTGATCCATCTTAGGTAAGGGATAATTATCCTTTAGGGACACTTGATTTAAGTTCCTTAGATCAACACAGAGTCTTATCTCACCAGTTTTCTTTCTTGTGGGCACCAAATTTGAAATCCAGTCTGAAAACCTGATAGGTGCTACGATACCCGCTTTAAACATTTTTTGTACCTCTTTCTCAATTGAAGGGAGAAGCATTGGATTGATTCTTCTCAATTTTTGCTTAAATGGCTTTTGATTGGGCTTGAGAGGGATAGTGTGTTGGATAACAGAGGTGTCATAGGATTTTAAATCCTCATAACACCATGCAAAGACATCTTGAAACTCTTTGAAGAGGTCAATGTATTTAGGCTTCTGATCAGGAGGTAAGGATGCAGACAATTTTATTATCTTGGGCTTTTCAACAGTTCCAATGTTGCATTCTTCATTGACAGCATTAAGGGGCTGCATTTTTGGTTTCCTAGGGACATCATTTGAGTCAAAAATATCCTCCAATGGAGTTAGGCCTGTTGGAAGAAAATTGTCTTTCAATTGTATTACTTCAGCTTCAGCATCAGCCACTTCTTCACAACTGATTTGTTGAATTTCTTGTATGTTGTCTTTGTTAAAAATGGTTGGATGTAGCATTTGGTTAGCTGTTTTGGGTGATACCGCTATTTGGTCTTGTTGACATATGGTTTGTGACTCACTTACAGCCTCTGCATCAATATTTAGTCCTGAAAATTCTTGTTGTAAAGTCAAAAAATTGTTTATTTGTGTGTCATCCTCAAATACTTGCCAATCCTTGACGTTGTTTGGGACAGAAGGCCTGTGTTTAATTTCAGCTGTAAAGCAGTGCTTGGGTTCAAAAGGTAGTTTACATGTTCTTGCAAATAATGCCAAACTGTGAGCATGGAGATTGTGAGTTCTAGAAATTTTGGTAATTTGAAATTCAGTGAAGGAACTTAGTATTTCAATAGCAGCAGACCTATAAGATCTCAGTCTTTTGTCATTAGTGACAAAATTTCCCTTCACTTGTTGGATAATTAGGTCTGAATCCCCCATGACTGAAAGTTTTGTGGCTTGTAAGGATTTTACTAGTTTGAGGCCTAGCAAAAGAGCTTCATATTCTGCCATATTGTTGGTGCATCTGAAATTTAGTCTATAGGCTCGACCTTCTGCATGATTGTTTTGTTTGTTATGTATCCAAACTCCTGCTCCTGCCCCTAATTTGTTGACTGACCCATCAAATTCAATGAACCATAGGATTTCTTGGTCAAGGGAGGAATTGTCAACCACTATGGGGCTAGGCATCAACAACTTGAGATCTTGGCTTACACTTGGTTTTTCTTTTTGAACAATTTTGTTTATTGATTTCTCAACCATTATTTCTAGAGCAGTAGTTTTTTCATTTATATCCTGATCTTGTTTGAATGTCTTAGTTTCATAATCATTTGCAGAACCTGTATTGTCATTGAAGAGAATATAGGAGTCTATGTCAGAATGGACAGCATATATGGGAAAGTTTTGAGGTTTTTCTTCACTGCTTACCATGTATTTCATCAGTGTTTCTCTGTATAGTCTCTTTGGTTGCCCAAAGACAGATATGGTTGCATAGGACATGTCTAATTGAAGAGAACCTTGAAGTTTAGCCCCCCATGATCTTGATAAGAGCATTCCATATTTAGGTGGAATATCAACAACTACAACATCCATCAAGATTGTCTTATTGGGGTATTGAACAAGTGAGACACAAAGATCCTTTATCAGGCCTAAACACTTGACTTGGCTGGAGTCAAATGAGAACAGGTCCTTGTATGGTCTTGTAATATCTAGATTTAATCTTTCCATGACCGATTTGGGCATCAGGTTGTGGGAAGCACCTGAGTCAAACATTGCATTATGTAATATCTTATCATGAACATGCAGGCTGACATAAAAAGGTAAGATTCCTGTAACTGCTATCTTTCCATCAAACTCTGGGCCGAAAAGTAGTTCTGGAGTGTCATCTAGCACATTAACATCATCTTTGTTGTGAGTAAGCTGAAGGGATCTCTTGATTTGTTGTTTATAGATGTCATGTTTGGCCAACTCTGAGAGAGGAATGGCTATTTTCAATTTCCCAATTTCAACTTCCAAGTCAAAAGGTTTTTCAGATTGGGTTTTGGTGTTCTGGTTGACGACCTTTTCCCTTTCTATGGATTCCTTAGAGCTTTGTTCTTGATTCACATTTTGATCATGGGGTTTGTCCTTTTTACTCACCTTTTGAGAAATATTGCTGGGTTTATGCTGCAAGGATGATGTCACCACTGGCTGTTGATTTGAGGGAGATGCTTCAGTTATTTCTTCCACTGTTACTTCTTTTGTGATTGGATCAGTTTTATCAATTGGCTCTGTGACAATAGCCTTTTCAGGTTGTGGAGTTCCCTTTGTTTTGTCAGGCCGTGTCACGTTTATTGTTCTACTTCTCAATTTATATTGCTTATGAACCTCATAAACAGCTGTATCATAGCCTTGTTTGAAATCAAATGACTCACCTGATTTGGTTTGAAACTGCTTGATATCATCATCCTTATGATCTTCTTGTGTTAAAAAGACTTGATTCCCACTGTCAAGGCCCATTAGGTTGATGTGAGGATCGTCATTGGGCTCACTAGATGTGGAAGCCTCAGCATAATTCTCTTGGAAAGGAGGTCTGACATGTTGGTCAGGATCAGTTCTTCCCACATTGGGATTTTGATTCTTTCTAAAGTTTTGGTTTCTTACATTGCTTGTTTGCCCTTCCCATGATGCCTTTCTTTCTATGGTTTCCACTCTGTCCCCAAGTCTATCCATACCTTTGACGATTGCATCTAACTTCTGCTCAAATGCTGAAGGTTCTTCCTTAAAGGTAGTTCTTCTTTCAGTTCTGGCTCTATTTCTCTTGGCAATCAGATTTGCCTCTACACTTACTGCTATGTCTTGCATGTCTGCCAAAGTTGCAGTGGCTCTTTCTCTCAATTGATATGCCATATCAGCATCAAACCCATCAGGGAACTTTATTAGTGCTAAATCAGGTGGAGGTCTAAGGTTTTGAGGAATAGCACTATAGATAGAATTGAATCTAGTGCAATAGTCCGAGACAGTTTCTTGTGGACCTCTCTTTATGGTGTCATATTCAGATAAAATATGTAGAGGGTCTTTTTTCTTTTCCCATCTGTTTAGGAAGGACTGGTAAAGAGCAGCCGAATTAGCTATAGAGTTTGCAGCCAATGCCCTGAACCAAGTTCTTACTTCACCTGTCAGACTTTGTACAAAAATTTTCATTCTCACATCATCATCATCTATCTCATAGTTTTCAAAGTAATCTTGCATTTTCTTGGTATGTTGTAAGGCAGTGTATGTACTGGTTCCATCAAAATAAGTGATTTTGCCTTGGTAATCCTGAGGCATGGCCCCAGGATTGTTGGGCAACTGGAGGGGTGCATAGCGATTAGCCATATTTGGTGGGATAAATGGGACAACTGGAACAACAGGGACAACAATAGCAGTTTGTGTGTTAGGTGTTGACAATATATTTTGTGAAGTGGATGATGAAGAGGGGGAGGAATGAGTTGTATGGAAGTGAAAAGTTGGCTTAGAAGGGGTGGGAATAAAAGTGTGCTGAACTGCCTCCAGGCTAGATTCAGGAGATTGCTCTGGTTCCTTTTGGCTGTTCTAAGTTTTATCGATCAAATTTGGATTGTCGAAGATAGGAGGAGGATTTGGGTCAGGATTTGACCTGGTGTACCTAGTCTTCCTTTTGGGAGCCAGCTTCTGAACTTCGTTTTAGTATTTTAGGATATTTTTAGAACTATTTCAAGGGACTGCTCAAGCTGTTTCTAGAACCACTGTCTAAAGACAGACAACAGTTTGAAAAAATATGCTCCTCCCCAGTGGAGTCGCCAATTATGTTAACACCCAGGTTGTTCCCTTTGACTCCCAAGGGAATACGGCCGGGGTAACCACTAACCAAGCTTTGGATTACAGTTCCTAGCCAAACTGTAATCAAAGAGGGCTCTCTCTTTAGGATTTATCTCTGTTCTGTGAGGATTTTAGGCTAGTTATGAGTTCAGCTTTTGTTTAAGGTTTTGGTTGTGAACTGTTGATTGAGAAGGGCATGAAATGTTTGAGGGATTTTTAGTCCATTGGGCATATGGAGTCAGAGATTGAGTAGGTCCTGATGTTGTGATGGAGAAGGATTTACTGTAGAGCTAGACAGCTATTCATGATACAAATTTTGGTTTATAAATGAAACAGATTGAAATGGAAACTTATATATAGTGTGAGTGTAAGTTAAGAAAGGCCATTTCTATTCAGTAGCATCTAAGAATTACTGCACAGAATCTGTCAAGGATTTATAGTAATTTGGAGCATTTAAGAAGTCCAATTTAACAGATAAACCGGAAGAAAACATTTATAACAAGGAAAGATTGAATTCAGGGTGTCTCCATGGACAAATCCCGAGTTATTCTTCTTCTTTCTTGTTGAGATCAGACCACATATATGAGAAATGAAACATACAAAATAAAACACAGGCAGAGATAGAGAAACTTATTGTATCAAGCTATAGCACTAGAATTCTTGCAGCATTCAGTGGTTCCAACACAGCATACATCAGAAAGACAATCTCTGAAATCCCGAAAGCTTCTTTGTATTATCTCCAAAAATACAGCCGAGTTCTCTTTCTGAACAAGTAACAACAACCTCTGCAAGCTTATGCGAGGGGGAATATATACAATCGGTTCTACAAATATCTGAACCACTGAGTCATTTTGATAATTAAATACGCTCACCAACTTTACAAAATAGTAGATAAAGAAGTTATTACTGCTCTTAAATACAAAATGAATGCTCTTTAACTCTGTCAGAAGTCCTTTTTGACCTTTGGAGGCCACTGATTCAGTTGAGCGTTCTGCATAAATGCTGAATGATGTGTCTTTATGCTTTGTCATGCTGTAGCTTTCTCAGCCCTGTCATCTATAACTGTCAGTGCTGCTTTAGTGGCCGAATCTTTCTGCTGAGTTGGCTCAGTCCACTTTTCTCCAAAATACTGAATGCATCAAATTTTCCTGTACATGATAACTTATGTTTTTTGATGAAAAAACTTGATGAATGTTTCTTGTCTACAGTATCAATTGTATCATTTTGGTCCACCATTCCTGTGTGGGCAATTGATGTCTCAAAATTGCATCTAAGGTCTCATCTGCCTCTGTATATTTGTAGAAGTTTGGAGGCACTTCAAACAAATGTTTGATCTCATTCATAATGAAAAATAAGTTCTCTACTCTGTCATAGAGACTTTGCCCAGATGCTGGCCCTGTTTCTTCTGAAGTACTTGGCCTTTAAGTGATCTGATTTGTAGCAAATGTGTTGACCCTCTTAGCATAGTTCTCATGTGAAAGTAACCTCCCTGCGCTGTTCAGTAAGCCAAGAAGACCTCTGCTTTGTAATGCTGCAAACTTGTCCATGAACCTGTTGACTTCTGTTTGCATGTCCTGGCTTCTTCTGTCTAATGTTTGTACCAGGCTTCTCAATGTAAGGACCCTTTTTATCAGCAAGATGGTTTCAGTTCTGTTGGGAATTCCCATTGCTGCCAGCTGAGGGCCTGTACGGTTATTGAGCACATTAATCATTCTATTGGCTACCTCAGGCATGTTGCCTAGAGATGCCCTGGCTCTCTGGACTTCTCTGTGTGCTTTTCCTATGAGCTCCATTTGCTCATGAATGGTTTCTATGTACTGCCACTGATCTGTGATTGATTGGCCAATGTTGGCCCATAAAACTGTCTTAAGCTCAGCTATCACTTTGTCAAGGGTGAGCTCCTTCTCCAACTCCTTTATCTTCTCCTTAAGGGCTTTTATTTCCCTTCCTTTTTCTGCTACATTTTGTTTTGATTTGTCATATTTTTCATTGAGCTTAGCCAAATTCTCCCTGGCTTCATTTAACTCTACCATTTGGGCTTCTAAGGCCTGAATTTCATTCTTCAGCTTCTGCATATCAAGGCTTGGAGCCTGCTCTATTGTTGGTGCTGGTGCTGATGTCGATGGTATTGCCTGAGCTATCTGTTCTGTAGGAGGAGCACTAGTTTGAGGGGGTTTCTCAAGGTTGATTATTTGTGGAGGGGGCTGTGATGTTTGGCCTACTTCCCTCTGTTGTAGGGCTGCCTGCAGTGCAGCCTCTGACTGTCCCAATTTCTCCTCTATCTGGATCAGCTGTTTGTATAAAGAGATCAGCATAGCTGATGCATCCTGGTCATGTCTTAGCTGGGCAACCTCTTCTGTTTGAGGATGAAGAGTTGCTGGGATCTTGATCATTTTTCTCAATGCTGCCATGTCTGCATCTCTTAATTTCAACAACGCTTGTACAGCCTTGATGTCCTTGGGATCATGCCCAAGCTCTATGATGATATCCTCCAACGCTTTGATTCGGTTGTCTTTTTCCTGGGAGGATGCTTTCTCCAACTCAAGTTGGGCAGCTGTGTTGTTTAGGCTATTTTCCATCCTGTAATTCACCAATGTTTTGTCTGCCAGGGTGGCATATACCATCTCACCCGTTTGCTTGTGCAATTCTATTTGATCCATTGGGTGGATGTCTTTTGCAAGGACCTCAAGGTTGGTCCTTATGTAGTCAGCTGCAGACTGTGGTTGCAGCATGGTTGGCATGAAGTGGCTCATTATCATTTTGCCCTCTTGCACATCATATGCAGACATCAATCTCTGCTGGTTTGTAGGAGCCATCTTTAATAAGTGGTTGTACAGCTGTATCCTTATTGGCTCATTCCTCTTTTTGATCTCAATAAACTGTTGTTTGATGCCTGTTTGAGCTCCTCTTTGGTGGCTTGAGGAGCTGACTTCTCCTCCAACTGTCCTTTCTTGTTCCTGCTGAAAGGAACTTGCAGATGCTTCCATGCTTGGTGGGCCCATGCCCAAAGATTGCCCAATAGGAATTTCTTTCTCAGAGAGGGGATTCATTCTGTGCCTTTTCTGCCCTTGACTTGTGGATGTGGTGAGGGGAGTCTCTAGCTCTCTATCCCTCTTCTTCCCTTTTTCTTCTTGTTGTGGGGTTTGTAGTACTGAGGCCTCCACCGTCTTTTCTTGCCTAGGGGGCACATTCTCTTGAGCCTGTTTCTCAATGGGTATTGGGGCTTCAGGTGTTTGTTCTTGCCGCTGCACTTGCTGCCCCTCTTCTCGCCCTCCTTCTTGCTATTCTACCTGTTTTTCTGCTTGCTTTTCTGCCATAGGAGGTGGCTGTTCTTGCTGATGTGCTGTTGAAGATGATGCAGCTGCTCCAAGCTGCCTTTGGTATGAAGAGGAAACCTTATGAATTGCCGGCAATAGTTACAAATGCAGGTGTAATGGACGCGCCCATGGTCTTTGTAGCGATTTCTGCAGGTTGGCGCTTGTTTGGTCGCAAAATGCATGCAGGGGGAGCAATAGTTGTTTTTGCAAAAAGTGAGAAAAAACTCAATTTTCGGCAAAAATATGGACTTTTGGGTCATTGGCGCCTTTTTGGATGACCAACGGTAAACCAGAAGCGGTAAATGGTTTTTCTCGGATCGCTATTGATACGGTCGTGGATTTGTCAGAGGGCGACCAGAGATTATGGGGGCGATGCGTGGCGGAGGCCTGACGTCACCCTCTGACAGTTTCTCGGGCGATAAAGGTAGTACGTCGGGACCGACCCGATATGGATATGGGCCATCGGATGAAGATTCCCGGATCTAACGGTTGACGGGTCATCAATTTGTCAGGGCGATATGGCAGCGGCAGGAGAATAAAATAATATTTTTACGAAATGCGCGCCCAGCGGAAACTTTAGAAAAGTGGGTTTTTGACTGTGTTACGGGCAAAATGGTTATGCGCGGGTTTATTGACAAAGCCAGATTAAGGTTATTAATCCAAGCTGATCTTGGATTAATCCCTAGATTAATTTTTGGCGCTCTGTGGGTCGCGCTCAATGGTTTAGCACTTAAACCATTCAAAACCAAACTTAGAGCTATAATGCTCGGGGAAGGGGATACATAGGTATTTTGGGGTTTTTTGCATAATTTACATAGTAATAAGGGGAATAGGGGGTATAGGGAGTTACATAGTAAGAAGTTAGGGGTTAACATGAGTGGAAGAGGTGGATTGAGGAGTGGAAACACTAAGTTTTATATGGAATCAACTTAGTCTAGGAAGTAGATCAAAATGAAAAGAATTTTAGACAAGAAATGTGGCTATTAAAGAAACAAGAACCAACACAAGACCTTGGTTACTTTCATGAACACAACTGGTGTAGGGATGTTAGCAATGAATGTGAAGGTGGGAAATTAGGAAGTTAGACATGCTCCATTGAGTTGCTGCAAAATGATAGAGGAGAGGACCTTCTCTATCCAGTGATGTTTCCTTTATGTTAGACCAACAAAATTCAACTGAAAGAAATAACATTTCTGCAACCCCATCTACCTACCCATCTACTTACCTAGCATTTTTTGTTTCTTCATGGAGGGTGCACTTGGACTTGCAGACCCTCATGCGCCTTTTCTTTTCTTTTGGCTTTTTCTTTTGATTTTCTATCTAGAACTACCCTTATTGCTTCCAAGGCCCCAGATTAAGCAGTTGGGAACCTTAATTCTCTACCTAACTATTGGTCTGCCAAGATTAAACAGTTTGGACAGACTTCTTTCTTTATTGTACAACAGAAAATTGAAACATGGCATGATCCAGATTAGGCTGTTGGATCACCCATCAAAATTGAGTCAACATTAAGCTATGTACACACATTGTCTTCTTTTGGAAATATGGGATCTTTGCATCACCAAAGCAGAGAATATTTGGAACTTTCATTTGCCAATCATGAAATATGAAACCTATTGGTATAGGTATCTAACAGTAGAATTGCTCCATCTGTAATATCCATGTGGCGGGATCCTTGCCATCAAACTTCCTCATATCGATTTTTGGAACATGGTGACTTTTCGATCCAACATTAGAGTCTATGGAATCATGACTAACATTTATTTTGTTCTCATCATGAGTTTCCTTTTGTACCCTTTCACCCTTAGTGACCATTTCTTGTAGCAACTTATTCATATTTATCTTCAATTCTTCCATCTTATCATCCATGCCATCAATTTTAGTGTCCATGCCATTCACCTTAGCTTTGATGTCGTCCATCTTAGCTTCTACGCCTTTCTTTAAACCATCCATCTTAGATTCTATGTCTTTCCTTAAACCATCCATCTTAGATTCTGTTGCTTTTTGTGCAAGTGACACTCGTTGCACTTTTTCTTGTAATTTTGATATATCATATAGCATTTCTTCTTCTTCTTCATGAGTCATGCTAGAGCTTTCAGGTTCCTTACCAGGTGTTTTCATTTTCTTTCCTCAGGGCATCAGTTACCGATAATAATGCTCTACTATGCCCTTTAAATTCCTTCAAAATAAATTTTCAAACCAAGCTTAAGAAAAAATTTAAGAAAATCTACACACATTTTTTCACTTTGTAGGAGCTCGATATTGCCTCTGATGTATCTCTGTACTTTTCAATCATCTAGTTTTAATTTGTGACCTGCAGAAGCCCTCTTTTTGTACCTTCTTACGAAATTTCAATCCGATCCCCAGAGAGAAAGTTATGATGATTTTCTCCAGGTCACCTGTTTGGAATGTAATTCAGGAGTCTGCAAAATGACCAACTTCCTCAGATCATATCTCCGCAACTATAGCACAAAAAGCTCTCAAATTCGAACCTGAGGTCCAGCGTGATTTCTTCTCAAATGGGTTTTTTTTGCAACTTCTGAAACATCGCAGAGAAAAAGTTACAGTGAAAATCCCACGATGACCTGTTTGGAGCAGCGAAACCCTAGAATCCAAAGCTCTGATACCAAATGTTATGAAACTAGCTCAAGAAAAGATAGAAAAGATAGATCAACGCCTTAGAATTCAGCCTCTTCGATGGGGCAACCTCCTTTACATTACATAAATGAACAATTATTTTATGATTCAAATGACAAAACCTCCTTTCTATATATAGGAGTCTAAGGAGTCACAATATAATCCAGCCGACCTAACAATAATAATATAAAGCCACAAAAATAACAATAGAGGGATTCTATGGGGCACAGTAATAACAATATGGGGGCAATAGGGGCACAACAATATTAATAAGGGGTATAACTACAATAATAATGGGGTAATCACTATTATTATAGGGACCCAACACACAAGCTAATGGGCAGGTGGAGGTGACCAACAAAGCGTTGGAGAGCATGTTGACCAAAGTGGTGTGAAGCAACAGGAAATATTGGTCAGATAGACTAGTTGAGGCCACCTGGGCCTATAATGCCACTTGGAATACCTCCACTAGATTCACACCCTATGAGTTGGTCTATGGGAAAAATGACTTGTTTTCCATTGATTTTTATTATAACACATTAAGGATGGCAACCCAACTAGATCTAGATCTCAGCAATGCACACAACGAGTGATTGCTTCAGTTGAATGGTTTAGATGAGATCAAAATGCAGGCCCTCTTACACACAGAGGTAACCCAACTTTAGAGGAAGATGTGGCATGATAAGAGCATCAAGCATAAGAAATTTCAAGGAGGTGATTGGGCCTTGTTATATGATTCCATATATAAATACTTTAAGGGAATGTTAAGGACAAGATGGCTAGGACCTTATGTTATAGAAATATGTCATGATAATGGTTCAGTGCAGCTTAGAACCATAGATGAAGAGGCCATTCCTTTACTTGTTAATGGACACCAATTGAGTTTTACAAAAGACCATTGTCAAAGCAAGAGTTCATTGATGGTATCAATAAAATAATGATGGTGGTGGAGCAAGTTTCAGCTCCTGCCTCATCAAATCACTAAGAAAAAAATAAAAATAAGGACTCAATTGAAAACCTCCATGAGGCGCCTGAGTCCCACTATTGGGTTGAAAACCTCTTGGGGTAGCCAAATGGTGTCAAGAAAAAAAAAGGAAATAAAAAGATCCTTGGGTGAAAACCTCTCTTGAGGTACCCAGGGACAACATCTAGGATGAAAACTTCCTAGAGGTAGACTAGTTGTTTTCAAAAAAAAAAAAAGAGAAAAAAATCATGAAAATTTCTATTTGCAGGTCAGCAAGGAGGATGATCAATGAACAAAGGAGGATAAAAAAGGGACCTATTTCACTCACATTTTTATTCTTCCACTCATTTCCATTCATCACTCCACCATTTCTTTCATTTTTTTCTCTGTTTTGCTTCAGTTTACAACGGGACTGTGTTTTCTACAGGATCCCCTGCAAACCTATAGGATCCCATGAAAACCTACAAGATGATCCTGTAGGAATTATAGTGGCTCACGAATCCTACAAGAAGTTACCCTATGGAAAGATAATGACCTGACATGTCAAGATAATGACATCCCTACATCACAACTTCATTACCATACCTTTCTCCACTTTCATCACCCCTGCATTCATCACAAAAAAATCAGTGTTCAAATTTTTTTTCACAGTCTTCAAGAGAAAAAATAGAGAGAAAAAAATGAAATAGAGAGCAGAAGGGAGCAATGCCTAAGTATTTCTCATTTCTCCACATTGCTAGTCTTGCTCTCAATCCATGTCACCGTCCTCAAAATCCCATCAGAGTGTATGATTAAAAGTTCTAAGGGAGAAGCAGCTACAGGACATCCTGTAGGAAATCCTGTAGTAGCATATCCCACATAATACAAATCATGATTGCTGCAAGCTTCCAGCATGAAGATCCAAGGGCAAAAGGAGCTCCAGAGCAGCATCAACACCATCATCTTCAACACCAAGTACCTGCACATCAAAGGAATCATAAAAGAGCAATAAAAAAAGGAAGAAAAAATAGCATGCAGCCAACACACAGCAAGCACCTTTGGTCTCCAACAACCACAGCAAGGTATTAGCATGACAGGTAAGTATCTCACTCACTCTCTCATTTTCATAATGTAGCCAAAATATGTAAAGGTTATGAGTAAGTTGGTTTATAAGAAAAAGGTGGCCAGTTAACTTGGCCACCTTCATTCAGTTGACAAAGACAAAATAGTGGGTCCTCCCACACGTGGCAACAGTCAAGTAAAAAAGGAGAAGAGAAGGAAAAAAACAGTTAAGTCTATGGAGGCATGAACTAGGACTTGATCATGAGGAGAGGGGAATGATGAGGTGGTAGTGGGGACCAATAGTCCAAAAATAGAAAACGTACCTGCGCTGCCAGCGCATCACCTCACATAACTAGACCATAAGAAGAAATACTCGTTGATCCCCATGCACTCATTAATGCATTTCCTTGAGGATCACTCTAGCAAAAGGCACTCTCATACCCAGGCAGCCTACAGAAGAGGAAAACTCCATATGTCTCCTGTGCAAGACATCCTACAAGATTACACAGGAAATCCTACAGGATCGCACAGGAATCCTATAGGATATAGACAGACGTCTATAGGATTGGTCGTGGTTGGCTACAACAAACACTATGAAGAGGTAGGATCTAGAATTACTTCCCTTTTTCAAAGAGAATTGAACAGAAAATCCCCTAGTATTGAGTGAATTTGGTAGCAATGTAAGGGAATTGTCTCCACAGTTCTTTCAGTTATTTACTTTTGCATTCAAAAATTGTGTCAAATGTAGGTTTTAACCCCGTACATAAATAACCTGCATAAAAATTCTTAAACACCTAAAATAAACAATGCGAGAGAATAAAAAATAAAACACATATACACAGAGATTTTCCCCTGGATCCCAAAACTGGGACTACCAGCTTGATTTTCATTATTTTCTTTCAATGTTACAATACATATTTATACATGCCAAAGTATGCAATACCATGGATCGAAAACCATCCCGTCCAAAACCATCTCAGCTCCTCCAAATTCACCAACAAAATGACAGGGGGGTTTAATAGAAGGGATCCCATTAATATTGTGAGAATACACCAATAACCTTAGATGTTAGAAATATTCACAAGGCATAATTGGATGGGGTATTTTGAAAAATTAAGAGGGTATGATGATGAAGTGGCCCGAGATTTTTCTCTCTCCCTCATTCCACTGACCAGAATTCATGCCACTGTTGTGGTGATAGGTCTCTCCATAGAGCTCACCCTTGAACTCATAAGAAGAATTACCACACTTCCCCTTAGAGTTCCTTGGAGAAACGAAGACAAGGGAGATAGCCAGATTGCCAAGCAGAAGTTATTTTTAGAGGGAGAAGATCCCATTGAGGATAAAAATGGAGTAAGAAGAGAAATCCTACCATACCCCAGACCTTAGAGAGTGGGGTTACCTTCACCCCTCAAACCCCCTATGACCCCCCACCTTCTACGCAATCGGCGCAACGAAGAGGGGGCTTCGCCCCCCTTCTAACCCCCTGGTTAAATACATTAGCTAGTCATGGAAATAATATAACACAACCCAAAATTCTCCCACTTGTTTTTTTATTTCCATAGGGAGCCACAGGAGAGCTTAGTCATTTATCTAGCCTTGCAATGCCCATTGTTTCTCTACACCAAGAGAACTTCTCAGAGCTCACATATTTTTTCAATGCATGTACAGTGTTCTTCAAAATGTCCACCTTTACCAGCAACACCTTTTTGTCTTCTATCATATCCCTCACAAAGTGATACTGAACATCAATGTGCTTTGTCTTTGAATGATATGAAAGTTTCTTTGCCAAGAAAATTTCACTTTCGTTGTCACAGTCTATCCTTATAGCTTCCTATACCAACCCCATACTTGAACACAATCTCTGCAATCAAACTGCTTCCTTGCTTGCATGAGTGGCTGCCATGTATTCTGCCTCTATAGTTGATAGAGCCACTATAGATTGTTTCTTACTCATCCAACTAACTCCACCTCCAAATATGTTAAGCACATACCCACTTGTAGATCTTCTTTGATCCACATCTCTAGCCTAGTATACATCAACAAAGCCACAAATATCCAACACTCTATCCAATCCTGATCTTCCTTGGTAGCACAAACCATAATCACTAGTGCCATGCAAATACCTGGAAACCCACTTCATTGTTGTCCAGTGCTCCTTCCTTGGTTTTGACATAAACCTTATCAATACTCCCACTGCATGTGCAATGTCTGGTCTAGTACAGACCATCACATACATCTAGCTACTGACTGCACTTGCATATGGAACACGGGACATATCCTCTCCCTCTTCTTGTGTCTTGGGACACTGTTCAGCAGATAAATTTACACCTACAGGAATAGGAACCTTCATCAGTTTACTATCCTGCATATTAAACATCTGCAATATTGTCTCAACATACTTCCTCTAGTTTAACCAAAGCTTCCTCTTTGTCTAATCTATTTTAATTTCAATGCCCAAAACATAGTTTGCAGCACCAAGATCTTTCATGTCGAATTTGGAGAACAAATGGGTCTTCAAATCCTAGATAATTTCTTTGTCATTTCCAACCAACAACATATCATCCACATACAAGACCAGATAAATAACATGGTCACCAATTAATTTAAAATACACAAAGTGATCTGCTTTGCTTTTGGTGAAGCCAAGTCCTTGTATAAATGTAACAAATTTCTGATACCACATCTTTGATAAGTGTTTTAACCCATACAAAGACTTGTTGAACTTGCATACCCATTCTTTCTTACCCTTCATCGCAAAACCTTCAGGTTTTTTCATGTATATCTCCTCTTCCAGATCACCAACAAGAAATGTTGTCTTCACATCCATCTGTTCTACCTCAAAATCAAAAGCAGCAGCAATAGATAGAAGTAATGTAATAGAAGCTAGCTTGGCAATAGGAGAAAAAAATATCACCAAAATCAATTCCCGACACCTGGGAATAACCTTTTGCTACCAACCGAGCTTTGTATTTCTCCACCTTTCCTTCTGCATTTATCTTCTTCTTGAACACCCATTTGCTTCCAATGGGTTTCCTTCCATTTCATCAACCATGGCCTCTTTCCAGAGTTTTCCATCCTTTGAATATACTTCTTCCTTCATAGTTCTGGGATCATCTTCAGTAATAGATAAAGAAAAATGAGAATAGAAAGCAGATGGACTATACCTTTCTAGTTGCCTTCTTTCTCGAACTGATCTTCTCACACCCGGAGTTTGTGGCTCTTCATCTTCTGATTCCTCCTCTGTTGTAGAGTCTGATTCTTCCTCCTTAAGCTCAAACACTATTTTCTCATGTTCCTTTGGTTTGACTTCATGTTTAATAACATCTTTCACCTCTCTAGACAACAAATCTCGGCTATCCACAACCTTCCTTGTTACCGGGTTCCAAAGCTTATAACCCTTTAAACCATCCTTATACCCAATAAATATGCACTTTTCAGATTTATTATCCAACTTGATTCATTTCTCCTTTTGAACATGTACATATGCATCACATCCAAATACCCTCATATGTGAAAGGGAGGGTTTCTTACCAGTCCATACCTCTTGTGGAGTCTTATGCTACAACGCTGATGAAGGTGATCTGTTGACCAGGTAACATGTTGTCTCCATTGCCTCTGCCTAGAATTGTTTTCCTAACCTAACACCACTGAGCATGCTTCTTGCCCTTTCCATCAATGTCTTGTTCATTCTTTCTGCAACTCCATTTTGATCAGGTGTGTATGGAGTAGTCTTCTGTCGTGCTATACTACACTTCTTACAAAATTCTTCAAATTCCTTGCTACAAAACTCTCCACCGTTATTTGACCTCGGCACCTTTATCTTCTTCTCTGTCTGGTTTTCCACCAGAGCCTTAAATTCTTTAAACCTGTCAAAGACGTCAGATTTCTTCTTAAGGAAATATATCCATGTATTCCTTGAGGATTCATCTATAAATGATACGTAGTACACAGACTTACCCAGTGATGGAACCTTCATAGGTCCAAACACATCACTGTGAAAAAGTTCTAATATATGTTTCGCCATCTTACCACCAGAGGGGAAACTCACCCAATTCTGCTTCCCATATACACAATTTTCACAGAAATAAAAATCCAGAGAGCTATTACTGATACCTTCTACCATACCTTTACCATGAAGTATTCGAAGGCCCTTCTCTGCAATATGTCCAAGCCTTTGATGCCACAACATGGTCTTCTCTGCAGAGGCCACTAGATTTTTTGCTCCTCTTTTAGGAACCACAGAACTGTTGCACCCATCAACAACAATGCTACCTTGCAGGTTGTACAGAGCTCCAATTCGAACTCCCTGCATCAATACCAGTGCTCCGAGAACCATCTTAAAAGTATCCTTCTCGAGCACTATTTTTACACACGCATCATCTAGCTTGCTTACAAAAATCATATTTCTGGCTAATGCAGGAATATGCAGAACACCCGGAAGTGTTCTAACCCTTCCACCTTGTAACTCCATCTTTACTTTTCCACCACCAATGATTTTAGCCTTCCTGTCATCCCCAAAGAAGACATCACCACCATCATATTTCTCATACTCGTAGAACCACTCACTATGGGGAGTGAAGTGAAAGGATGCACTTGAGTCAATCAACCATGCCTCATGACCTACATGTGTACTTGAAGAAGCCAAGTACACATCCCCACCTTCATCTGAGGTGGTTTTCACCTCTGTAGAAGGAGAATCATCAGATCTCTTTCCTTTATTAGGAGCTTTATATTTACATTCCATTTTGTAGTGCCCTTCCTTTTCGCATTTCCAGCACACCACCTTTACAGGTTTTCCGGGAGATTTAGATCTCCCTCTAGATTTAGATCTCCCACTCGATGAATTATTTTTGTTTCTGTTCAGGAACCATCCTCGTATAGACAAGGCATTACCATTCTGGCTCTCCATATTTTTCCATCTCATCTTCTTCGTTAGTAAGGATGAGACTATTTCATCAAATTGCAAGGCAATTGCATTGCTACCTATTGCAATAACCAAACTATCCCACGAATCTGGTAGAGAACACAACAAACTGATGCACTTATCTTCATCTAAAATTTTAATATCAACAAACAATAACTGACTTACCACGGTATTAAATGCATTCAAATGCTCTGTCACCGAGTCTCCATCTTACATCCTCAGGTTATACAGCTTTTTCCGTAGGAACAGTTTATTCACCAGAGAATTAGATTGGTACAAAGTCCCTAACTTGTCCCACAAAGCCTTCATCATAGCTTCCCCTGATAATTCAGCAATACTGAATCTGAGACACACAATCGTATTATGCTCTTTGCCTTCTGATCCAACTTCTTCCATTCTTCATTGGACAATTTAGTTCATTTAGTACCTCAATCTACCGCAATCCACTGATCTTTATCCACCAACAAATCCTCCATTTGAGTTTCCATAACTCAAAACTCTGACCGTTAAATTTCTCGATCTCTATCTTTCCATTGCTTGCCATATTCTTTCACCACCAAAATCAATCTCGCATATCTCCCACTAAACAGTGTCTACCATAGGCCCAAGCAAAACCCCTCAGCAACAAAGGCACCCCCTTGAAGCCAAAAACAGCTATGATTCCAAATGTGGGTTTTAACCCTATACAGAAATTACCTGCATACGAATTCTTAAACAATGAAAATAAACAATGGTAGAGAGTAACACATAAAACACATATACACAAAGATTCTCCCTTGGATCCCAAAACCAAGACTACCAGCTTGATTTTTCATTATTTTCCTTTCAATGTTACAATACATATTGATACATGCCAAATCATCCAATACCAAGGACCGAAAACCATCGCGTCCAAAACCATGTGTGAAAATCATGCACAAAACCATAGGTAGGTCCGCCCAACCTAATACAGGGTCCAAGAAAAAAAAGTCCGTGGTGCTGTCCTAGACCCCATAGAGTGGGGTTACCTGCACCCCTCAAATCCCCTGTGACCCCCCTCTACTATGAAATTGACACAATGAAAGGGGGGCTCCATCACCCTTCTAACCCCCTGGTTAACTACATCAGCTAGTCATGGAAAGATTATAACACAACCCAACATCAACCATCTCAGCTCCTCCAAATTCACCAACAAAATGCCAGGGGGTTTAATAGAGTAGAGCCCATTAATACTGTGATAATACACCACACCCTTAGGTGTTATAAATATTCACAAGGAATAATTGGATGGGGTATTTTGAAAAATTAAGAGGGTATGATGATGAAGTGGCCCGAGATTTTTCTCTCTCCCTCATTCCACTGGCCAAAATTCATGCCACTGTTGTGGTGAGTGGCCTCTCCATAGAGCTCACCCGTGAACTCATAAGAAGAATTACCACACTTCCCCTCAGAGTTCCTTGGAGAAATGAAGACAAGGGAGATAGCCAGATTGCCAAGAAGAATTTATTTTTAGAGGGAGAAGATCCCATTGAGGACAAAAGTGGAGTAAGGAGAGAAACCCTACCATACCCCTAGAATGAGGTGAGCTACCACCTTATCAAATACATATCATGTGAGGGTAGGTATAGTGTGTTTTATGGGTATCACTTTATGCTTCTTCAAGAATTGAGGTTTGGAGCAGAAACACCTCCTCATGACATGCTCACCATACGATACTTCCTTCTGCAATCATTGATAGACACAAGCACAAAGGTGTAGGAGGGAAACCACCAATAGTTAGCCCACCATGGGTTAATTAGAATCATCATAGAACATGGCCTCCACAACCTTAGAATTCCGATCGAATGGGAATTTTTCAGAGATATGCAGACAGAGGAGGCTATCAAAGCCCTCACATATGACAATAGTCTTATTTTTAGTGAGTAGGATGAGGAAGAAATTGAAATAGATGGAGAAGAAGAAGAGAGGGATGAAGATGAGATAGATGAGGAGGAAGAAGAGGAGAAAGAGAAGGAACGTGATTAGGAAATAGAGGAAGATGTCAAGGAGGAGACTGATAAATAAGATGAGGATCTAGAAGGAGGAGAAGAGGGGAAAAACATAAAGGAAAAGGGCAATGGAAAAGATGAGGCAGAAGATAAGGAGGAGTCACCTAGGGTGTCTCCAAAACCCACTGTGAGAGAAGCAACAACTACCCTCACTTCTCCTAGCACCCCTAACAAGAAGAAAGGCAAAAGACAGAGGCAAATGCCCTTATATTTCAGGACAAGGAAAATCACAAGGATAAGGTAGGGGAAACCCCAAACTCAAACCAAAATTCCCATTGTAACTGAGGACTCACCTAAACAGCAAGAGAGAATACCTCTTCCTAAGTCTCCTATCACCTATGTGAGAAGGCCTATAACTAGATCCACCTCATCCAAAGGAAAAGAAATCCTACATGATACATAGCAAGTCCTAAAGGAAGCATAAACAGTACTACAGGAGACTCTACTAAATCTACAAGAGACTCAAAAATTGGATAAGGAGGGAAGCCTACAACAAGAAACTAAAGAAGAAAACCCATAGCTAATGGAACCTAACCGCCAACCTAACCTTGACTCCTACTATAGATTTATTGAAGGGGGCAGAGTCATTCCATAAAAAGTTTGCTGTTTCATTATTCTTTGAGCTTGAGAAGGAGAGAACCATAACTCATAGATGGATGTAGATTGCCAAGTCCAAGGGAGTGGAGGACATTTGTTACATGGAGGAGAAGCTCAAGGAGATGGGCGAAGAACTAAGTAGCTTGAGGGACACATAAGCCATAATGAGAAATCAATTAGAGACAGAAAATGCATGGTTGAAAGGACAGCTACAAGCAAGAGAGAACCAATTGGGATGTATGGTCTGTCTCTTTTTGGAAGCAATCCATTGTAGGATTCTAGATAAATCCTATGCCCTATACCTTAAGGAACAATGGTTGTAGTTCCAATTCAAGACCCTATCATAGAGAGGCACTATGCCATTTTAGGATTATAGATAGTTCATTTATCTTTGTGATCAAAGTACATTCAAAGATAGGACCGAGATGTCTAAGTTTTATTTGCATAATATGGCCTTAACATACATGAATGTATGGGACCCTAATGCCAAAATAGGATATTTACATTTGGTGGCTTTGGCATCATGGATGAACCATGAGGAAGCAAGGGCCATAGAAATGAAGAAGATATTGGCAAGAGAACAAACAAAGACTATAATGATTAGAGCTAAGCATTCCAATCCAATGGCCCTCATCAGTACACATAATTTAATTGCAAATGATCCTTAGCTTGCACTCAGGTATCTAGCTACCCAAGAGCAAGAAATTTCACATTTTGAGGACATGTTCAGGTTTTTAAGGGATGATAGCATACAATCTTTCCTGAGGAGATGGAACACATTTCCATACAATTTAAAGATAAGAGAGTGCCACTCTCCTCAAAAAATTAGAGAAGGGCTGAACAAGACACCCATGTACAAGCAATCTATGCAAAGGCTCAAAGTCAATTGGATTGGCTTGAGACTTATTCCATCACTGATCTTACGAATGCTAGAAGGAAGGAAGGAAGAAGAAGAAAAGAGGTAGTGGGAAGAGGGAGAAAAGAAAGCAGGTTTCTATGAACAAGAAGAGGAAACCACAACAGAAGAATGGAATGTTAGGGAGGCCACTAGAGCTATGAAGTACATGGATATTGATTGATTTTATCAAAGGATGAGCAACACTTTCAATAGCGGGTGATGATGAGCCTCAACATTTGGTAATTATATGGGCCTTAATTCACCTCCTATATTAGTCACACCAACTCCTCTCACAACTTATTACATTTTTTTATTATATTTTGTTTAATGAGATGCATTAAATTGAGATATTATGCCTAGTGGAATAATATGCATTGAATGCAGGTTTGGAAGAGAAAATCAAGGAATTATGGCAAAGACTAAGGCTTGAAACTTGAATGGGACAAGGGAGAGAGATTTTAGGAGGTAAATCATCCTCTTTTACTCCTCCCCCATTCAAATATTCCTCCATTAATCACACTAGCTCAGAGTGCAAGCAACCAAGTCATGATGATTAGAAGGCAGTCGAGGAAGTGATAGACAAAGAGTTAGTTCATCTCGATCTTGGGAGCCGAGCCTCCCTAAATTTAAGGAAGTCATTGGGGACTTCAATTTTATAAGTAGAGAGGCCTAGAGCCTCATTAGGATTCAAATGTTTATTGCAAAAACACTAGTTCTTTTCGAGCTCCAGATTTGTGGAAGACTTTGATGTAATTTTCTATTTTGGTAATAAGAATGAGATTTTTCTTGATTTATTACTGAGTTAACTCAGAGGGTTGAATCTCTTGGGTTAGGGCCCAACCCTAGCAACAAAGGCTCCTCTTCTTGTATCTTTATCCTTAGCTTAGTTTCATAGATTCATGGTTAACTATTTTTAGAAGTATTTCATTGCAAGTAGTGTAGATTTCTTTAATTGTTTATTAGTTTGCTTCCATTTATGCCTTACTTCAATAGCAGGTTGGAAGGGATAAAAGAGACACCAAAAAGCTATCAGTAGGTGTCTTGGCCTCACTTCTCCCTTTTGGGATCATGATTTGAGTAAAAGACCCTTATGCAGCCCAAAAAGACAGATTTCCATTTCTTTCATGATATTCAGAGTTTGTTGTACTTAAACTAGCATTTGATTAGTTTTGCAAAGTAGGATTTCATCGCCATCTCTTCTATCTTCATTCTTGCAATATATATCATCCATGATTCCATGTTATTCAACAATTTATTCATGCATAAGGTAAATAGTTAGTTCATTAAATTATGCTTTTCTAGCTCATGAGAATTTTTCTTGTTTACATGACTTTTTGGAAATTACAAATGTTTGATGCAGAGCAGGTGATTCAGAAGTAGACATAGATCTCATAGCAAGAAACCACTTTCCAACTTCATCCACCCATAGGCATTCCTTGTTTTCATCAAAACCTTCACCAATTTCATCATTTTACATAGAAATTTCCTCAAGCATTTTGATCGAATCTAACTGTCTTGTAAACTTGGTTTTTGGTTTTGAGTGATCCTAGGCATTTTATCACTCCATTCCACACATCAAACGCCTTCCCTAAGCCTTCCATCACATCCAACACCCATCGTTGTGCTCACAACTGCATCTTGTAGAAATACAGGGAATCCTGTAGGTTTCTAGTATATCTTGTAGGTTTTCTTGTAGTGGCCCGTTTTGAGGACGAATTGAGGGAAAACCTCTAGAAAGCATCCCATGGTCACCCAAGGATCCCCCAAACCTTCCAACCATCTCCTGAGCCTTCCATCCATCAACCAGCATCGCTAAACCACCTACCACATCACCAAAAGAGATTAGTTTCACACGATTTTTCATGAAAAGCGTAAAAAGACAAAACAGATTTATTACTGCCCTTTACCTGCATAACAGTTGTGTTTGATGTTTTTAACTTTGATGCTTAGGATAGTAGCATTTTGTTCATGTTAATTTATCATCATTGTAAAGCATATCTCTTAGCAGTTAATTAGGAAATGGTGTGCCTTAGCATTGAATTTTAGAATTTTTTATTATTGTAGTAGACGAAATCTATCTTATAGTAGATTTCTATTTCTTTCATCAAGGAACCAAGATTCTTCTGAATCCACAGAAGTCTGGCTTGAAAACCCTAGTGGTCTCTTGTCAGCTGAGCAGTGACAAAAGGTAGAACCTTCACTTTTACTTGTGTATACAACATTGTCACGTCCAAGTTTGTATGAACCCCGGGTTAATAAAGTAAAGCTAGTAGCCCAAGAGTTGCAACATTCTTGCTGCAATATTGGTGCTCATCAGACACAATCAACCATTAACCATTATAGTCAAGATTTACGACTTGACTCATTGTTTATTCTCAACATTCAAAGGGGTTCTTTTAATTTTTTTTTTAAATTTTTTACTTTTTAAACATGCTATTATCCACTTCAAGGACATCCCTTGTCTTTCTTCATTCTTTCGTTATCTCACAAAACAATGCATTTATTCATTCTTCAAAGCAATTATTAACACCATCATGCATCTCATATAAACGTTGTCTACTGCATACATTGCGTTATAATTTCGTAAGTGTCATACCTAAGCTTATATCCAATATGCTCATGCATCCAATCCTCATTCATACAAAATCAAAAAGGCATAAGTACTTTAAACTTGGCTCTGGTACCATTTATAATATCTTCTGGTAGACCTCGAGCAAAAAACGCAGGATTAATTTTGTTTTACTAGATTTACAAACATGTAATAATCCCAATGACTTATTCCATATTCCTGAACTGATCATTAGATAAAATCAACGTCATTACATAAAGTAACTTTAGAAATGGAACAACAAGTCCCATTACGTAGCAACCATTATTGCAACATGTTAACATAAAAAAATTTGTTATAACCTTGAATCAGTATCATTGTTAATTTAATTAGGTTAGTTGATAACATATTTGATGATGTAAGTGTCAATGTCATTCAAGGTAGAAATATCATCAAAATGACAAAATAGGAAAACACATAAATGGACACCGATATACCCTAGAATCCCTAAAGGAAAAAGCCAAAAAACATTTATTTTATTAAAAATTTCATGAGGGTGTTCAACCCTCACTCAATGTTGGCAAGGTAGTCCATCCCTTGTCACTTGTTAATATTTCAAAAATAAATTCCATCATAACTAACTATAAGCCATTACATTAATCGTGATAACATGTTTCTCAAACACTTTACCCCACAATTCCTCAAGCAGTGTGTCTTTTTGGCCTGGTTGTTTCTTGTAGTGATTACCTTGCATTTGGAAATACTTCATGTTGCATACACCAATAGTCAAGCATAATGATCTCATTCCCTACCATAGAGTTAATTATATATATATATATATATATATATATATATATATATATATATATATATATATATATATATATATATATATATATATATATATAATTTGGTGTGGTGAGCCACCAACCCCACCACCCGAAAATTGCATGTCACATTGTATTAAATACAAGGAAAATATATGGTGGGTCATGGTTGTAGGTATCCCAGACACCTCCCACAGTCATGTTCGAATTGACAATGCAATGGAGACATGTAAAGGGAGCCAGCTGGAGTTAAACCTGCTTGGCCCACATGGGTCGGCCCCCAATGGGTAGCCCTAATTATAACAAAACAACGAAACCATATGAAACCACCCATTAAAATACATATGACATTGTTTAAAATTGGGGTGGGTGAGTTTTGAACCCAACCCACACCCAAATAAATCACCAACTACTTGTTTTTGAAATTTCTGACCACAAACTTATATAAGAACCTCAAATCATTTGCCTTGGGAACTAGCGGAGGGAGGACCTATGGAATCATGAGCAGATCAGAGGAGTAGAACCAGGAGAAAAGAATATTGCTAGATAATGTTCCCTTGGGGACTAGAGGTTCCAATTTTAGGTCGACACTAGTTTATAGTCGATTTTACACATTTTCTTGCCAAGAATCCAACTGTATAGTTTGTTTGTCCATCTGAGGTCTCGATTTTCAGGCCATCATGAGAAGTGGATGTATAAGGTGTCATTTTTGTAAATTTTATTGTAAAGTATTTCTTCACTTTCATTTAATGAAAGAATGCCTCCCCACTTTGAGCAGGGATCGGAGACGTAGCCCACATTGGGTAAACTCTGAAATCAAATCGTTATGTCTTTGATCTCATGTTTGATTATGATTTCCAATTCTTTTCATGTGTTTAAGTTACTTGTTTATAAACTCTTTTATATGCCATTTTGTATGCATCCATGAAGTAAAATATATGGATCAAGTTTGGTATCAGAGCATGTCTTCTTCATAAGATTTTCATGAGTGAATGATAACTAGGAACAAGGTCCAAACAGGAGAAGGAAAAATTAAATCCTTTGATCTCGAAGCAGGTTGTGCACCATGAAGATAGAACATGGGAGATGAGGAAGCTTGAATGGAGGAAGAGTGAAATTATTGCAAGATATTCTTCACCATGGTAGAGAAAGTTGACAAGTTGTTTGCAGAGTAAGAGAAGATAATCAAGCCTAAGAAGAAAGAGCCAGATGACCATGCATAGGTAAATCATGAAGTTGGAAGAGGAGAGCCTCTTGAACTTCCCTCTCCATCCTCTAGAGATAATTCTTCTTCTTCTTCTTCTTCTTCTCATCACTCTAACATTCATCATACGAATACATCTAAGAAGCCATTTTTTAAGCTAGATGTAAAGTTTGATTTTCTCACATGCAATGGAGATTGTAATGTAGAGAAGCTAAACAATTGGTTTAGACAAATCGAGGTTTAGTTTCAGATTCATCCGATCGAGGAAGATGAGGGAAAGATCCAATTAGCATCCCTTCAGGTGAGTGGCACGACTCTCATCTGGTGCGAGAGAGAGTTGTATAAAGGTAGAAAAAACTTGGGTAATCTCCTTTCTTCTTGGTTCAATTTTATTTCTTCATTAAAAGATAAGTCTTATCCTTTGGATTATCAAAAAAAGTCATTAATCGAATGGAAATATTTAAGACAAGGAAATGGTCAAAATGCACAAAGATTCACATAAGATTTTAGAAAAGAAGCATTGAATTTGGGCATTTCACTTGATTCACCCAAAAGTGTAACAAAGTATATTGGTGCTTTACATAGTTACATCACACATTCTCTATTATTATTTCAACCTAATACTATTGATGTGACTAGTGTGAAGGACATTCACCTTGAATGAAGGGGAAATAATGATAAAGAAGATAAACCAAAGAAATAATTGTTCAAGCCTCATAATGGCTAGTTCAAAGAAAAAGGTAAGGGAAAGGACAAGAAGGAAGCTACAACCAAGAAGGAGGAAGGAGTAGAGATAGCTTGCACACATTCCAAGAGGGAAGGCCATGATGATTAACACTATTGTAAATTGCATCCGAAGTTGAAGCCAAAGAAATTTGGTAGGAAGAACAAGCAAAATATGGTGGAAACCATGCAGGAGGACCTTGGATCCAATTTCAGTGATGAGACATTGATCACAATAGTGGGCACATAGGATACTCTTTCTCTTCATGCTAATTCTGAATTGCATGCAAGTACAAGTTCTCCAAATGAGCCTCTTGTTAATGAACAAAAGAGAATTGAATTGTAAAAGTACTAAAGTTGAAACCTTCTTTGATCTAGGCTCATAAGAAACTTTGATTTCAGAATCCTTGGTTAAAAAGTTAGGATTAGATACCAAGCCTCATCTAAAACCATACCCTCTTGGTTGGGTGTGTGATAAAGAAAAATTATGTGTAACGAAGCACTATAGAGCTAAATTTTTTATTGCATCCAAACTAGTAGATGAGGTTGATCTTGATGTTGTACCTGTGGATATTTGTGGTATCATATTGGGGAGTCTATATTTGTATGATAGGAAAGTAGTTTTCTTTTGCCATGAAAAAGAGTATCATCTCACGAAAGATGAGGTGGAATACATTATTAGAGCTCATCGCACCAAAATCAGTTCCATCCCTGTAAGTGTAGGTCAGATGAAGAGATTGATCAGTTCCATCAAAGGCTGCATGCTCATGCTTGTGACAAGAAAAGATGTCGAGACATATAAATGTTTTGAAGGTTGTGATCCCACTCATAAAAGGGAATTGTATGGAATTGTTTCTAACAATGATGGAAATTTTCCGGAATCAGGTGGGTTCCCTTCAAAGTGTGGGATCCAACATGAGATTCACTTGCAGTAGGATGCTCCTTTACCCAACATTGTCATGTACAAATTGTTAGCCATTGATATGGAGGAGATAAAGAAGAAGGTACATGAATTGTTGAATCAAGTGGTCATAATGTTGAGTTATTCTCCATGTGGTTCACCTATTGTGTTGATGCCAAAGAAGTATGGCACATGGAGGATGTGCATGGACTACAAAACACTCAAAAAAATAACTGTGAAGCATTGGTACCCTCTCCCTCACATTGATGATTTGTTAGATCAATTAAAAAATGTTGTCTATTTCAGAAAACTGGCATTGTGTAGTGGTTATAATCATGTCACAATTGTAGAGGAGGATGTATGGAAGACTACATTCAAGATGAAACAAGGGTTTTTTGAATGGCTGGTGATGCCATTCAAACTATGTAATTCTCTGGCTACATTCATGAGGGTGATGAATGATATTTTCAAGATTTTTCTTGATGATTTTGTATTTGTATATGTTGATGAAATTATTTTTAATATAATGACATGGGATGATCATGTGAGTCATGTTAAAAAGGTGCTTGATATTTTGCAAAAGGAAAATTTGTATGTCAAAATGTCTAAGTGTGAGTTTGGGAAGACCTATTTGGTTTACTTAGGTCACATTGTTGGAGGTGGACAATTTAAAATAGATCTTTCTAAAATTCATGTGATTGTAAAGTGGCCTAAACCAACAAATGTTACAGAGTTTTGTAACCTTTTGGGTGCAATACAATACTAGACAAGTTTCATTTCCAAATTCTCCATCATTTCATCCCCCTTACATGCATTGATGGGTGTGAAGGAAACCTTCAGTGGGGATGAAAGTAGTAGAAAGCCTTTGATACATTGAAAGAGAAGATCAGTACTGCACCAGTTTGGCCTTACCTAACCTCCAAAAGCCTTTTGAGATCAAGACCGATGCCAACAGATACACGATGGGTATAGTATTGATGCGGCAAAGGAAACCTATATGTTACCATTTAGAGACATTCTCGAAAGCTTTTGTGAATTGTCGCACATACAACAAGGATTTGTATGTCTTGGTTCAAAGCGTGAAGAAGTGGAAGCACGATTGTATCGGCAAGGAGACCATCATTCATACAGATCACCAACCCTTGTAGTACGTCTAGTCGTAGACCAAGATTCAACAAGAATTTCATTTCATATGGATGGGATTCCTTCAATAGTTGAACTTGGTAATAAAATATAAGAAGGGAACCAACAATAAAGTGGAATATATGCTTTCTCGCCCTCCTATTTTTGCAATTATTGTTTTGCAAAATTCCTCTTTATCTTTTGAAAGTTATGGAGAACAATATGTTGATGATCATTATTTTAAGGAGATTTATGCAAAGCCGAATCATGGATCGCAGGTGGACAATTACCATTTGTAGGGAAAGTTGTTGTACCACCTTGGCAAACTTTGTGTCCCCACCAACGAGGGAATAAATGTAGTAACATAGGCACATACCTCTCTTGTGTCAGGTCATTTTGGTCTAGGGAAATTTTTTTGTCATTTGCAGAGGCTTTGTTATTAGCCTCACATGAAAAATTTTGTGACTTGATATGTAAAGGGATGTGTATTGTGTTCTGTTAGCAATCCCACTAATAGAAAATTGGGGCTCTACACACCACTCCCTATTCTGAGTCATCCATGGGAAAGTGTGTCAATGGATTTTGTAGGCATTTTTCCTTTATCTAGGAGAGGTCATGACTATTTGTATGTCGTTTCGGATCAATTTGCAAAAATGTGTGTATGAATTCCTTGTAAAATGAAGGTCACTGCAGAGTATATTTCTCACCTCTTCTTCCAATTGTTATGGGTCCACTTTGGGCTTCCCACATCCATTGTGTCTGACTGTGACTCTCACTTTCTTGTAGAGTTTTGGATGAGTTTGTGGAGAATGATGGACACTGAGTTGAAGAGGAGCACAAAATTTCTTTTGCAATTCGACAAACCAATAGAGGTTGTAAATTGCACATTGATACACTTACTCTGAGGCTATGGTGGAAAGCATCCCAAGTTGTGGGACAAGAAACTTCCCTATGTGCAACATGCATACAAAAAAGCATTGCATTTATCCACTCAGAGCTCACCATTCACGACATGCTTTCACTATTTTCCAAAGTATCCCCTTGACATGGTCTTTGGGAGAGATGAATATTCTAGTGGGAAAGAAGACAGGGAAAAAGCGTGGAAGTTCATTTAGAGAATTTAGATGATTCACCAGCAAGTGAAGGAGAAATTAGAAAAAAGTGAAGCTCAATACAAAGCTCGACATAAGAAGCACCGAGTCGATCACAAATTCAAGTTGGGGACAAAGTGTGGCTCCACGTCAGCAAAGATAGAATGAAAGGGGAAGGAAAAAAGTTGAGACCAATCTGATATGGGCCATTCACCATATTAGAGAATATTGGAGACAATGATTTTCATCTTGATTCGCCAGCATACATGCAGATGTACTTAGTGGTGAACATTGAAAAATTAAAGCTTTCCAAGCCTCATTTTATCATGGAAACATAATACATTGGATAAGTTCCTATAGTGGACAACTTTGCACCTGAATACTTGGACAATATACCTGAGGAAATCATTATAGACAGTGTTGGCATTATGATGCATGTTTTGTACTTGATGGCAACCCACTTGTAGCAGAACAACTCACTTATACATGGTAACTAGATGAATTTACAAAAGAGATATCAGATGTGACAAAATGCATGGCAGTAGTATTTATAGATGCGATGAAATATAGGGTAGCTTCAAGGAATCAGTTCAGAAGGAAACTCACTCAGATGAAAAATCACAGTATAACAAGTAAACAATAAAGAATTATAGATCAGTCTTCATAGAATGAGGAAAGAGGGGTATACGCAGGTTCATCTTGACCAAGCTATGTATACACACAGGTTAACAGAACAAAAGGAGCATATAGCGTACACACGCACTTTCACAGAAGGAAAAGCATGTATACCTTGGGAAACTAAGTTTTTGGTCCAAAGTATTTGGTCCATGGTATTTTGATCCATGGTATTGGTCCAAGGTATCTGGTCCAAGTTATTGACCCTACGTATTGGATCCAAGGTATTGATCCTAAGTGGTTTTATTCCATGGTATTGAGAAAGGCCTAAAACTATATAAGGAGGAAAATATCATTAGGCCAAGGAGTACAAGCATCGAATATTTGATAAAGTGTGAGATCTAGTATGCAGGTTATGGGTTTATGATGCTCTGCTTGATCTGAGCCAAGGAGGAACCTTAGCGGTTGATGGAGTACAAGATCTAATGATGGATAAGGATCTTAAGGCTTGGAATGAATTATCTTTATATGGTTTGATCATGTTTATTCTAGATCTGTATATTGATGCATGTGTTGTTTTGTAAATATTATGATCTGGGTAGAACTGAAGTCTGGAATAGCTGCAAAGTTATGAATGAATATTTACAGATGTATACGCTAGTTGACTTTGGTAAAAGTGCATATACATGTAGGTTCAACAAATTTAAGTAGTGTATACCTTGTGAACTATGATGTTTGAAGTTACAATTGGTTCTGGTTGTTGATGCAAAGTTCTGGGTTTTGCTTTATGTTCTGGTGACTGCATTTTGGTAACAATGTTCAGATTGATTGATTGTGATTTGCTTTAGTGATGATGGATGAGATCTAATAATGGATTAGGATCATAATGACTTATCATTATGTGATTTGATGGGCTAGATCTGGTTGCTAACACATGTATTATCCTCTATATATGATGATCTAGGTATGTCTGAAGTCAGGAAGAGCAACAAAGTTATAAGTAAGTATTTGCAGACATATACGCTGGTTCTCTTTGATGAAGTTGCGTATACATGCTGGTTCGACTCTTCAAGTTGCGTATACAATCTGATGCATGTTTTTGAGGTTACAACTAACTCGAAATGATGATGCAGTGTTCTGGATACAAATCTGTGTATTGGCTACAGTGATCTCTCTGTTCCAATTGATTTGTTGAAATTGATTTAAGTATGAATGAATGGTTGATTTAGTTGTGTCAAAGGTTGTCAAAGATTGATTGAGTTTGGTTGATTGAGTTTCAGTGATTGATTGATGTAGATGTATTTGATAGTTGTATTACAGTGTGATTGATTTTGTGCTTCAATGTTGTTGATGGGTCCAGTATGAAAATTGGATGAAACGTGGCCTTCAGATTATGATGTTGTGTTCCAGGAGTATCCAATCTGAAAATTTATGAAATGAGGTCCTTGGAAGGTTGTAGCCTTCTGTAGGTCGGCGCCTGCGTACTAGTAAACATATCGGCTAGTACAAGAGCTAGGGGATTGTAGCTCCCTTCTAGTAGAAGTTGGAGAACGAGAGAAGGTTGTAGGCTTCTGCAGGTAGAAGCCTGTGTACTCGTATGAGTCTGCACCAGTACAATGTTGTAAACATATTTTCTTATTATTAAAAGAAGATAGAGACGACGACAGCAGGTGGTTTTCACCCACATTGGGTTTCCACCTTAAATCTTGGTGTTCACGTGTGTTGCTTATGTGTGATGATTCACTCTGTTATTAACTACATATGGTTACTGTTTAATGCTTAATAAAGTATTGATGCACAGATTAAAAGATTAACATATGATGAATTAACTGAATCATTAGTTTGCTAGATATACACTTGTTTCCTTAAAAACAGTTGCATGTACACACGGGTTACCCACATGGAAGTAGCGTATACAAATTTAAGCAAGGAAGGAAAAAGATTATTGACTTGACTAATACTGATTCACCCCCCCTCTCAGTATTATTTCCAACAATTGGTATTAGAGAAAGTCCTTTGGTAGAAGCTTGATCGCTTAAAGGACATCTATAGAACAATGGGAAAGAAAATAAAGAAGAAAGCGCCTCAGAAGAGGAAGACATCTCAAAGGAACTATGATAGTGGGAGAATCGATTGGGCACTATGTGGCAGCAACTCTTCAGATTCATAATCACCTCAGAATGAAGATGAACAAGCAAAAGAACTATCGGATATGAACTTGTTATCCTCTGGTGATACATTTCTCTATCCATTTGAAGATGATGAAAGTGATAGCGAAACAACTGAATTTACTCTTATGGGTGAGAAAGAAAGATATCAAATAGAGGCAGAATTTAAAAGGCTTACAGACAAAATTAGAGATCAACAAGATCTATTGGAAAAAAGGGAATTTTCCTTCAAAGAAGAAGCTACCAATCTAAAAGCTCAACTAGAGGAAGGAAACAAAGTAAGGAAGCAGTACAAGGAAAAGGAAGATCAATGTCAAAAGCTGCAGGATGAAGTGACATCATTGAGGAATGAAGTAAATAAAAAGAATACAATAATTAAGAAACTTAAAGATAGATCCAGTTACTATGAAGGTCTTGAAGCTAACATTCTCTCTCTGAAAGAAGATCTTGAAAAATCAAATAAGCATAATGAAGAACTACTCCAGGCTCTTGAAGAACAAGAAAATGAAGTTCTCAAATCAAGGCAAAAAGTGGAAGAAGGAAGAAAAGCTAAAGAAATCATGAAGAAGCAGTCTCTTGAAAAGGAGGAGCAATCTCAGGTTGAGGTAAATATACTAAAAGGTAAATTAGAAGAAAAGGATAAGCTTTTATGATTTCAAGATAGTACTAAGATTTTGGATGATATTCTTAGTAGTCAAAGGTCTCCTGCCATCAAATCTGGTCTTGGTTTCCATGAATCTGTTGAAGGTGAATCTAGCTCACAAGCTAAGGCAAGGAACTCTAATGTAAAACCTGAAATGCTCAACAAGGAGATTAGAGGTCAACTTCATCAACAACCAAGGAAAGAAATTCTTCAAAGAAAATATTTTACTCCTAACCATGGAAATGATAGTCAATTATTTCCTCAAATGAATAATGTTGAATGTTTTATATGCCATAATCTTGGACATGTTGCAGGAAGATGCAGAAGTAAAATGGTTCAAGAGCATCCCACAGAAATATCATCAGCTTTCAAGTACTTTAAGGGATATCATTTTTCTTGCAATATGTTTGGTCACAAAGCCATTGACTACTGTAAAAGAAATATGAAACATGTAAGATGTTATGAATGTAACAAGCTTAGACATATAGCAAAGGAATGCAGGAGAAAATTTCAGACACCATATCAAAAGGAGAAAACATCATCACACTTGAAGATATGGAAGAAGAAGGAAGTACAATCAAAAAAATGTGGCATGGCACAATGTACAGACATGACAGACTCAGGGGAAGTCAAAAGTATGAAACTTCAATGTTCTAAATCTCATATGCAAGTTTCATGAAGACAAGTCGCGTATATACATGAGTTCGAAGTTGCACAGTCACGTATATGTAGGTTTGAGAAAAATGCGGTGGGACAGACTCAGAAAAACTAATTTGATATGGTTCAGGCAATTATTTGTTATATTTTCTATCATGATGATAGATGACTACAGTCTTTGGATGTTATTTAGAAGTGTTTTTGTTCTTCACAAGTTGTGGATAACTTGATGTATATCTGATTGATGATAATGCCTTGATACTTCTTACTAATATATGCAATGATCATATCTGACAGTGAACAGGTGGAACAGGTTCAAGGTGAGAACATGCTATGATTCTAATAAAGCATTCTTGGCATTATGTTTAGAAGTCTTTGGTACCAAATCAATGATGATGATGCTTATATGTCCAAAAGATACATCTTTCTATGTTACGCTTATGAGTTGTCCATGATAAAATCTCATATGATATTTGGGGTCACATAGTTGGTATTCAGATCAGATTTATGGATGATTGAGGATGACTCTTTGATGATGCATATAGTACATATATGTTGCTTACATGGTGATCTTCATAAGGACAAGGAGAAGTACAATGCTTGAGTACACATCTTCATTATTTGATGATGAGCCACTCATTTCTTTTATGTTGTTGTTATCATACCTTCAAAGATGCATAAAGATCATATGGTGCAGTTATGATGCAAGATTCCTATAGTTCTCGCCTCTCACATGGCTAAGGATTGTTGTTGTTGATGATATCAAGAAATCTTGACAAATGACCATGAGCTCATGATTTGCTAGATACATATTGTTGGATACATGGATGATTACTTAATTTGCATATTATTGGCTGGCCAAGAGAATGTTGTTATTGCAGGTCGCATGAAGACATAGCTATTTGAAGACATGGATTTTCGAAGACATGGCTTACTTAACCACATAATGATGATGAGTTCTTATCTTATGACAATAGGTTGATACTCACATATGTTGATTATCATGGTTAATGCTTATCAGATGTGGGATGTTCCCTAGTGATGATGCATGGTTGATATATTGAAGGTCCTTGTGGAAAGATCATGTACTTCTTGATGATGATGTGAAAGACCATGTGATGACTATGGTGTGTTCACATATGATATGGTGTGAATGATTTTGTTACTGCTTGGAGATATGACATATGCTAAGTTGATCCATGGAAGGAAACAAGTTGATCTTGATGAGATCAAGAGGATGAGATAATATCTATATGCATACATACTTTGTCACAGGTTGATGATATTTACACTGACATGGACATATACAGGTTGCTGGTCTGGATGGTGTTGACAGATGCTTATGGAGCAGATCATACATGGTGTATGATAGTTGTTGATGACTATCATGGTATTTTTAGATATTTGGTCTCTGTTATAAATGTCATGTATATCATTCAATGTAAAGGTCATATCAAGACCCATGATGTAATAATTTGTCTCCATATATTATAGTCTTTTGATGAGTCCCTTTTGGTCATATGATATAATTTGTACCCCCGCTATGTGTAGGAAGGATGATGTAATATTTCAGTCATGTATAAACAATTGGTATATCCCCACTTGGTTGGGTGGATGAGTCAAGTTTGGTATATCTCCACTTGGTTGGGAGAATAAATGAATGTATGAGTCATTGGTGATAGGAAGGTCAAACTCACATAGTTGAGTTATAGAGTCATGTTATTTTTCTTGAAGATATTTGCAGACTCTACATGTGCTCAGGGGGAGCATGGATGATACAGTACATCTCAACATGAACAAAGCGGGAGTTTCAATCAGAGAACTCAGCATGTGACTAAGGGGAGCATGATTAATACTCAGCTATTCAGATATGAAAGTCTTCATTTTGATCTGCCCTTTTCTCTTGATATCAAAGGGGGAGAATATCTTAGTCCGCCCTTTGCCCTCGATGTCAAAGGGGGAGAGTGACTTGGTGTTGTTGTTGCCATCAAGTCCAAAGCGGGAGATTTTTGGCATTATGATGCATGTGTTGTACTTGATGGAAACTCACTTGTACATGGTAACTAGATGAATCTACAAAAGAGATATCAGGTGTGACAGAATGCATGGTAGTAGTATTTATAGATGTGATGAAATGTAGGGCAGCTTCAAGGAATCAGTTTAGAAGGCAACTCACTCAGATTAAAGATCACAATATAGCAGGTAAACATCAAATAATTACATATCAGTCTTCACAGAATGAAGAAAGAGGGGTATACACAGGTTCACCTTGACCAAGCTATGTATACACGTAGGTTAACAGAACAAAAGGATCATATAGCAGACACACACACTTTCATAGAAGGAAAAGTGCGTATACCTTGGGAAACTAAGTTTTTGGTCCAAAGTATTTGGTCCATGGTATTTTGATCCATGATATTGGTCAAAGGTATTTGGTCTGAGGTAATGACCCTAGGTATTTGATCCAAGGTATTGGTCCTAAGTGGTTTTGTTCCATGGTATTTAAAAAGGCCTAAAACTATGGAGAAGATCATTAGGCCAAGGTGTACAAGCATCGAATATTTGATAAAGTGTGAGATCTAGTATGCAGGTTATGTGTTTATGATGCTCTACTTGATATGAGCCAAGGAGGAACCTTAGTGGTTGATGGAGGACAAGATCTAATGATGGATCGGGATCTTAAGGCTTGGAATGAATTATCTTTATATGGTTTGATCATGTTTATTCTAGATCTATATCTTGATGCATGTGTTGTTATGTAAATATCATGATCTGGGTATAACTGAAGTCTGGAATAGCTGCAAAGTTATGAATGAATATTTACAGATGTATACGCTGGTTGATTTTGGTAAAAGTGCGTATACACACAGGTTAGACACATCAAAGTAGCATATACCTTGAGAACTATGATGTTTGAAGTTATAATTGGTTCTGGTTGTTGATGCAGAGTTCTAGGTTTTGCTTTATGTTCTGGTGACTGGATTCTGGTAACAGTGTTCAGATTGAGTGATTGTGATTTGCTTCAGTGATGATGGATGAGATCTAATAATGGATCAGGATCATAATGACTTATCATTATGTGATTTGATGGGCTAGATCTAGTTTCTAACACATGTATTATCCTCTATATATGATGATCTGGTTATGTCTGAATTCAGGAAGAGCGCGCAGTTATAAGTAAGTATTTGCAGACATATACGCTAATTCGCTTTGATGAAGTTGCGTATACATGTTGGTTCATCTTCCAAGTTGCGTATACACTCTGATGCATGTTTTTGAGGTTACAGCTAACTCGAAATGATGATGCAGTGTTCTGGATACAAATCTATGTACTGGCTATAGTGATCTATTTATTCTAGTTGATTTGTTGAAGTTGATTAAAGTATGAATGAATGGTTGATTCAGTTGTGTCAGAGGTTGTGACTGATTGATTGAGTTTGGTTGATTGAGTTTCAGTGATTGATTGATGCAGATGTATTTGATAGTTGTATTACAGTGGTGATTGACTTTGTGCTTCAATGTTGTTGATGGGTCTAGTATGAAAATTGGATGAAACATGGCCTTCAAATTATGATGTTGCGTTCCAGGAGTATCCAGACTAAAAATTTATAAAACGAGGTCCCTGGAAAGTTGTAGCCTTTTGTAGGTCGGCGCCTACGTACTAGTAAACATATCAACTAGTACAAGAGCTAGTGGGCTGTAGCTCCCTTCCAGTAGAAGCTAGAGAACGAGAGAAGGTTGTAGCCTTCTGTAGGTAGAAACCTGCGTACTGGTATGAGTCTGCACAAGTACAATGTTGTAAATAGATTTTCTTATTATTAAAAGAAGATAGAGATGACGATAGCAGGTGGTTTTCACCCATATTGGGTTTTCACCTTAAATCTTGGTGTTCACATGTGTTGCTTATGTGTGATGGTTCACTCTGTTATTAACTACATATGGTTACTGTTTAATGCTTAATAAAGTACTAATGCACAGATTAAAATATCAACATATGATGAATTAACTGAATCATTAGTTTGCTAGATATACGCTTGTTTCCTTAAACGCAGTTGCATGTACATGCGGGTTACCCACAGGGAAGTAGCGTATACAAATTTAAGCAAGGAAAGAAGAAGATTATTGACTTGACTAATACTGATTCACCCCCCTCTCAGTATTATTTCCAACAGACATGAATACTAAGACATCACGACAAGGAGATGTGGAGTACCTTCGTATTGGTTTCAAGGGATTGCATCCAAGTAAGGCTCAATGGATTGAAAAAGAGAAAGTGAGGGAGAAATTTGCTCACTTTCCAATTGAATGATAAAGTTTTTGGCATACCAAAAGCACATTAGTGGGGAGGAATGATCTGGATGGATCCAAAAATAGAAGTGGCCTTGAAATAACTCAAAAATGAAAGTCATCATATGGAAATGAAACTAGAACATGATAATAGTTCTTGTCGCCCTGATTCCAACAGTGTGAATGCCACTCAAATCTGAGATTATATGCTCAAGTTATAGTTGCTCAAGGTTTTGGTCAAACTAAATGGCAGTCACTAGTGAGGCAATGATTTGGTAGAATCTAAGCGCACAAAACCCAGCCACCAGAATGGGTAAATTTTTCACCTCTTTAATTTGTATGATAACCCTTAAAATATGGTGGGAATCTTTTAACCATATATATATATATATATATATATATATATATATATATATATATATATATATATATATATATATATATATATATATATATATATATATATATAATTAAAATTAAAAGTTTGGGGTGGCGTGTCATAAACCCCGCTACCCCGCAACAACATATCACATTATATTATATATAAGGTGAAGATATGGTGGGTTGGGGCTGTGGGTGACCTGGACCCTGCCAATGGTCATGTGATAACTAACAATGCAATGGAGCCAAGTAAATGGAGCTGACAAGAGTTGAACCTGCCCAGCCCACGTGGGTCGGCCCCAATTACAACCAAACATCGAAACCATATGCAACTGCCCATTAAAAATACATATGCCATTGTCTAAAATTGGGGTGGCCGGGTTTTGAACCGAGCCCTCCCCTACATAACTCACCACCGATTGCCAATAATCCAATGACTTGTTTTTGAAATGTCTGCCCACGAACTTATAGAAGAACCTCAAATCATTTTCCTTGGGAACCAACAGAGGGCGGACCTGTGGAAACATGAGTGGATCATAGGAGTGGAACGATGACCAAGGAATCTTGCTAGATTCTTTAAAAATTGCCTTGGGGGCCAGAGGTGCCAATGTCAGATTGGGACAAGTTTATAGTCAATTTTTCACGTTTTCTCGCCAAAAATTCAGCTGTGTAGTCCATTTCCCCAACTGAGCTCTCCATTCTTAGGCCATCATCATAAGTGCAAGTATAAGGTGTCATTTTTATAAATTTGCTTGTAAATGATTTCTTTGTTTTAGCAGGGCCTAGAGATGTAGCCCACATTGGGTGAACTCCCTAATGAAATCATTGTGTCTTTAATCTCATTTTTTCTTATGATTTATTCTTCTTTTCATGTGTTTAATTTACTTGGTTATACAATCTTTTATATGAAATTTTGTATGCATCGACGAAGTAAAAGATCTGTATCATTCATACTTCAAGGTTGGACACCTTTATGTTGCACTTCCTGAGTCCCGGGTCCTTAGAACAATGTCACTTATTCAAACATCTCCAAAATGACCATTATGTCTCTCAACATCAGGGGCTTGGGATCAGCCCAGAAAAGAATATCTCTCAAAAGCATCATGTAGATCTAGAACATGCATATCATCATTTTACAAGATCTAATGCTCAACAACGAAAAGAGCTGGGAACTCCTTTTACAAATATGTCCTAATTGGCACATTTATGCCATGAGCACCTTAGGATTGTTAGGAGGAATTGAAACAATATGGAATCCTAATACATTCCACTTCAAAGCTTTTAAATCCACAACAAGAATACTCCTTATAGGTTCTCACAAAGGGTTATCCTCTAGATCATAGATAATCAATGTGTATGCCCCATACCAAAATAGGAAGTAGGATTCACTCTGACTTGCAAACAATGGCATCCTAGACTTAGAATCAATGATATTGGTTGGAGATTTCAATCTTTCACTGGAGAATTCTAAGGTATGGGGAACAAAAGGTATACTAGACTCTCTCAGACCACACTTCAAGGAATGCTTCCACCAAAAATCTCTTAAAGATATAAATTCTAATCTATTTTGTCCGACATGAAGAATTAATATTTAAGGATATCTAGGCATATCAAAAAGTCTAGATCACTTCTTTGTGAAAAATGGACTTGCAACCCACCACTCCAATCTATTCTTGTCGACTCTACCATCACAAATATCAGATCACTTCCCTATATTTATGATCTAGATAGGCACCTCAAAAGGGAAGGTCACTCTCTTTAAGTTAAATCACTTTTGGTTAAAGGAACCAAAATTCATTACATTGGTTCATGAGCTCTGGTTAAAAAAGAACCCGAACATTGGAATCTCAGCAATGGAAAAAATCTTCCTTAAGTGAAGAAACCTCAAACAAGTGGTTCAGAGATTGGAACTAGAAAAATTCCAAGATAATGGAAATTATTCAGATTTAGGCACAGGTTAAGATTCTTGAGGACCCTCAACCACAAGGCTACTTATTTGAATTATCTAAACAGAAATGAGCTGATATGGGAAGATAAAAAAGACAAATCCTATTGTGCTAAGAAGAAGAATGGAAATAGAAGAGTTTTCAGATGTGGGTCGATGTTGGGGAAAAAATCACCCGATACTTTCATAAATTGGCATCCAGACACCATCAAAAAAATTAGATTTGGAAAATCAAGAACAATGTAGGGGAAATTTTAACTAGAAAACATGACATTGAGGAATAGGCATTCAGATATTTTCAATCTAATCTCAAAGAAAGATATTTCACCCTTTTAGAAATAAAGGGAATTTGTGTCACTTTACGCACTAATGGTTGTTGAAGAGACTTGTACGTTCCTGGAATGCTTGGTTGACAAAGAAGAGGTACTCATGTCCATTAAAGCATAAGCCAATGGAAAGAGCCTTGGCCCAGATGGCTGGACCATGGAATTGTTTCTCCACTTCTAGGACATCATGATTGAAGAAGTCACAAAGATGGTGGAGGAGTCTTGGAGGCTAGGTCGGGTCTTTGGACAAGTGAATGCCAAATTTATGGCCCTCATTCCAAAGATAGTGGGTATGAATATCTTGTTAGACTTTCTTCCAATCTCATTATGCAACACCACCTATAAAATAAAATCCAAAGCAATTTCTAACCAGATCAAACCAATCTTGTCCAGGTTCATCTCACATGAACAATTTGGATTTCTTGAGAAGTGTCAGATCCGTGATGTTGTTTGCATTGCACAAGAGTGTATCCACTCCATTAAATATCGAGGCATTGATACATGTCTGATGACAATCAACCTCTCCAAAGCCTTTGAATGCATTGACTCAGAATATTTATGGATGATATTGACAAAGATTAATGTTGGCCAGAACTTCATAGATTGGATAAAGGATAGTACAAATATAACCAATTTTTCTATATTAATCTATGGAAGGCCTAAAAAATTCTTCTCGACATCAAAAGGCCTTCAACAAGGTTGTGCCCTCTCTCCATTGCTATTCCTACTGGTAGTTGGCAGCTTGAGAAATGTGGTCCAATGGAAGAATATCAAGATACAGGATCACTAAAAACTTCTCTCTCTCCCATCTAATGTTCATTGATGACTTCTTGGCCATCGAGAAGTCAAATATTAGAGAGTGGATGATGATCTTTGAGATACTCTCTAATTTTGGGCACGTAACAAAGATGATGATGAACAGAGATAAGTCAGTTTTGATATCATTGGATCATGATGGGGATAAAATACAACAAATCGCTACCAAGTTTGGAGTACATCCCATCCCTCTGGAAGGGGGTCCCAAATATGTGGGTTTCTTCCTCAAATCAATTGGATATGGCAATGAAGAATGGTCCTAGCTCATAGCCAAGTTAGAGAAGAAGCTCTCTCTATGGTCGTACAAATTATTTTCCTTAGGAGGCAAGATCGACGAGGGCTTCGCTGAGGGAGAAATACCATAACACGTGCATTCATATTGGGGGATATATATTGAGGAAAAAATGGAATAATATATTGAGTACATAATACGGGGTGGAGGGTTGTTATATTGGGAGGTATTAAAAAATGTAGCTCAAAGTTAATGAAAAAATATAAAGTGGTATAAAAAATGTTAATGAAAAATGGATACGTACAATATTTAGTTAAAGCGGGGGCTTTTTAATTTGGGAAGGTGTATTGGGTTTGTATTGTTAAGGGGTTAAACAATGTGATTTTTAGAGGTATTTTCCAATATGTAGTCAAATTAAAGGTATTGTTTAGTATGCCATGAACACACATGCTATGTCAAAAGGTTCATTAATTAAAGCCATTGTCGCAGGCTCATCCTAACTAATTCTGTCCAATAGAGAATATCAATTTACTCGATCCACATTTTCAAAATTCCCAAGGGAGTCACCAAAAATATTAATTCCATTTTTTCCCGCTTCCTATGGATTGGCTCCTGAGAGAAACATAAGAAATTTCATCTCCTCAAGCTCGAAAAGTTGTCAAGGGCTATTGCTACTGAAAATTGGGGCCTCAAAAACATGGGAAAATGCAACCTCGTGTTATTTCTAAAGAACTTCTACAGGGATTTTAGTGATGAAGTTCTGTGGAGTAGGATCGTCAAATAAAAATATCTCAACAATGTGGAATTTCAGGGTGGATTCGAGTAGGTGCTTCAGTACCTTCAAGGATTTCTCAATCGTGGAGAAGCCTGCTCCTAACTAAAAAATGGTTCCTTAGTAATTTTTCTTGGAACATTAGCTTAGGATCCACTGCAAAAAAAAGGCATGACATTTTCTCAGGTATGGTTGCTTCACATTCTCTTTCTTTACCGCTAATCTCTTTCTTGCATGGAATGGACATTCAGGTTCTCAAAGACATAGTTGTTTTTCCTATTTCATCCTCCCTCACATCTCACTAGAAGGATGCCCACATGCTTAACTTTCTAGCTCATATTGTCCAAGAATGGTCAGATTGTATTCTAAAAGTGTACCTAGTTGGGATCTCACTATCCATTTATGAGGATAAACAACAATGGAATGGAAGTTTTCACAAAGAACAAATCATAGTTAAAGAGGTCTATAAAATAATAGATCAACTTGTGGACCCAAAACTGACCCTATCTTAGTTGTCCAGGACGTGCGGATGGCATGTTCCTCAGAATCTCAAATGCTTCCTTTGACTGGTGGCTCACAATAACATTTTAACTTAGGAAAATATTGCAAAGTAGGGTTTTTAGGGCCTAACACATTACGACCATTGCAGGGATCATGGAGAAGAGATCTCACATATTTTCTTACACTGCCCATTTTCCAAATCAGTATGGTCATGAGTACTTAGTCTACTTGAATTCAAAGCTACTCCGGACTCATCGAACATTGTAAAGTTCCTCCTACAGTGGTTCGATGTCTACAAGAATAATTTTTCTCTACCCTTATTTCCCTTATGGGGCATTTCGAGGACTCGCAATGATCTTGTCTTTGAATTTTTTCAGTTAGAAGTTTACAGGACATGCTCTTTGATAGTGGAATTCTACAAAATATTCTCCATAGAAACCATGCAGTCTCCTTGCTCCTCGTCCCCGCAAGGATCTGTGGACTGTTGCCATATTGGCTTCTTTGAAGGAGTAACCTCTTTTAGCTCCCGTGGCAGTGGCATGGTGATATACTTGGACCCTATTCATAATTTTGATTTCATTGGCACAGTTGTTTGGACATGAACATGAGGGTCAAATTACTGGCATTATGGGGCATCATTCATTGTGCTAATTGGTTTCGATTGATATATATTACCATTTTTGGGAATTCCAAGTCAGTGGTCCACTAGGCAAATGAGTGTATTGAACTTCAAACTCTGGTTCTTCACAATTGGCACTAGAGGATTAGGATTTTGACTTTTTCCTTCCAAAAGGTCTCCTTTACTCACATTTCTTGGGAGAAAAACAGAGAAGCCTACGCACTATCCAAGCGTGGATGCTTTGTGGTCCTGAGCTCGACCCTATTTTAGAAATTTGACTATGATATTTTGCTCAATTAGGACACATCAACCTCTGATAGCTTTGTCCTCTGTTATTTCACATACTTCGAGAGAATTTTTATTTATTTATAACTCTCTTAGCTTTGTAATGATCTACTATTTTTTTTACGGTTTAAAATTATGATCAATCTTCTTAGACATCTTTGCTAGGGGCTATGCTAGTAATCGTACCTCATATATTGACAATGTACTTTCTTTCCATGTGCATTTGGCCTTGTAGCTAATAGAAATATAAATTTAAGCCAATAGGAATCATTAGAGCTCCATTTATTTGGCTAGTCGACTGTCAATTTATTTTTTCAGTCAATCGCTTTCAAAAATTCCAGGGATGGTGATTGTCGTTGATCCAAGAGAGTAATCAATAGGTTTTTAAATCGAGCTTCTTCTTGATGCTAGAATTGCAGTAATTCTTCAGTCCATTGTGTATGTGTCCCAACAAATGCACAACTATTGAAGACCACTTGTTATTCACGCACTCATTTACATAACGCTATGAAAGAAGCCTTCATAAGACTTACATTGTATTTATCTAATAGAGTAAAAACTTATAATTTATTTTTTAATATGAAAATTAATATTCTATTATTATCCATCTATGAATATTTCTTTTATTGTTATACCAATATTCTCTTTTGACTAATATGACATTGCCTTTGCAAACCCTCTTAAACATGAATACCAACATGAATAAAAAAATATAAAGAACAATAAATGTTAAATATATTGTTAAATATGAATAATAGAGGTATATCGGTCTCTAGCAATCATATAAACAACTACACTTACCCTTTGCTTATGCACCATGAAATTCTATGGAATATCTTGATAATGAGGACTTGGTTGCTCCTTGAAATTCTTTATAAGTAAAAATACAAAATTTGCAAATACATAATGAGAATACCTAATAGAAATCTCTTAAAGGTTTAAAAAACATTGACAACATGTGAAAAACATTGAATATGCTTACTTCTCATGGTAAAAGTAGTTTTCTTCTAGTTAATTGTTCTTCGCATAATAATCCTCAACAACCTTCCTTCTAGCAAGGCAGTTGAATCAAAACACAATGTAGGTAGTAAGTTGTGAAACATTGGTGCCAAATTTAAGTACTACCCATATTACCATCACCACATACTACTCTATTTAATTACAGTTCATTCCATATCTCTTAATACATGTATGACCATATATATAGATTGCATGATTGAATTAAAATAGAATTTGAGTTAAAAACCAGGATGGAAATCATTGAAAATGGGAGACATAATTCCAGCAATGCTAGAGGCCATTTTTATCCCTCTCCCTTCTGTGCACCTCATTTCCACCACTAATCAATCTATGTTGCTCTCTGTGAATGAGTTTGCAGAAAGCCTAATCCAACATTGAGGGGATTTCAAGTCATAAAAGAAATGAAAATGAAAAAAACAAACATTTATTCAATGACTACCCATTGACACACAACACTCGGTAGGCATGCCTTTCAGCTATCCAATGCCCCTAGGGTCGATCTGATTTGTGAATTTGTATCAATTCAAGGGACAACAACGAATTGAATAGAAAATATATTTTTTTATGTTGTTTTTAAAATTTTACAAAGCTTAAGGTTTTAAACGGAAAATCTTTTCGAACCTTTTGAATAATTCATCACAACAAATTTTATGATATTATGAAATTTTAATCTATGCAAAGTAATTTTCCTTACTGTAAAATAAATGAATAGTAGGCATATGTACACATAATACACACTAACTAACACAAAACTTATCCTATAAAACCTAATACGATAGAAAACCTAGCTAGAAGGAGAGGTCTATGATCTTCTCTCTTTGCTTTAGTGTTTAAAGTTCACATAGGAATAGGAACTCACCATTGTTATAGACATTTTTGTGCCCTACAAATCCAAGCATGAAATGTACATAAACCAAGGGCTCCTAAGTCCCTAAAAGTGTTGTTCTAACCCCTAAAGGAACAAGGTCAACAGATTGCAGCTTCTCCTAGAAGTTCTCCATGAAAAACTACTCAAAATTGGTCAAAACAGGATCATTGCAGCTGCTCCACTGGCTAGGTGCATTGCATCTCACCCAAATGCACTGTGAGGGTGTGTTGCATTTCAAAAATCCCTTTTGTGGGGTGCAATGGGCGAGAAATGATAAATGGCAGTGTCATTCCGCGAGGTGGAGAGGCAATGGAAGCTTCCAGAATCTTCTCCTGTGACACTTGCCTCACTGAATTCGACCAAGGATGAGTAAGAGGCCCTTAGTCTCCAAGTGGAAGCAAGAACTAACAGAGAGAAGACACTAATCAAATCACAAGCTCACTCATCCTCCTTACAAATATCTATATATGGATCCCTCATCCCAGAGATCCGGAGGCTAGAATTTTGCATATTGTAAGGAATTGTTGTTGGTTTCTAGAGACAAACATCAGATTGTTGGGTGATCTATGCTTTGTTAGAGGTGAAGAGGGGCTTCTTTGCTGGGAGGTTGATGCTGGGTCGGAACAACTGGTTGTAACTCCTCCTGGATCTTTTATTGTTTATCAATAAAAGCTATTTGAGTTTTCCTCCATGCTTTTGTATCATTGATGCTTGTTACATTTGTATGGTCAATTTAAATCTGATCCTAAGTTGTTTATGAATATAGATCCATGTCTTTGTATAGTGCTATGCTTCTGTGATCTTACAGGTACATTGTGAAGCTGGGCATGCAAGCGAGCAGGTAGCTGGAGACTATCAAGGAAGAGATGGATTGAATCAAAGGATTAGCGCCAGACAGAGGTTGGTTCTTTCTCTTCCTCTCTATCTATAATTCATAAAGGAAATACAAAAGTAGCTTTTCTCTGTTTGTTTCTAAGGTAGCTATCACACCTTAGTGGGATAGAGTAGTTCTAAATAGACACTTTTCCCTGTAACAAAATGGCAACTCCACTGGGGAGATAATTAGTTTGTTTGTTTATCATTCTTTGTTGTTTGTTTCATAAACTTACAAGTAGTATTCGAACTGCATTTGCCATAACAAATGCAAAGTAGATAAATGCTGCTTCAATCCATTCACTGGATTTGTTTATGATTTAAATAGCTGATTCACAAACTATCTGATTTCCCTTGTGATAGCTCTTAGATCCTCCTTAGATCTACCCCTGGTTGTTGAATTACTGATTGCTTTTTACCCGGCCAAAAACCAAGAACTGAACTGCAAACTGTGACCCGAAACCCGGACAGAGTCTCGTTTCTGGCCCAGCATAGGTACTGTTCAGAGATTCTGAATTTCAGCAGACTTCCCGAAGGGACAACCTGCACTGCATTTCAGATTCCCTGTGTTACAGGTGCGCTGATTAGACTAGCTCTGTGCAGTTGTGGCTTCTGTGGATCATCCTTTCCAGTTCTATTCCTGAATTTTGCTGCCTGTGATCAGTATATGTCTATCTGAAACTCCTTTTCGTTGTTGTTATTCCGCCTCCTTTGTACAAAAGAACTGTAGATGTTTTTGTGTGTTTGTTGAGTCGTTTACATTTTTCCTTTGTAAAAGTAGCATAGTTGTGCTGTCGTCCTTTGATTTGAATATGTCGCAAGTGTCGATTTCGATCATAGGAGAAAGTTTGATTGCTGTTGATGGTTGATTATCCTGTTACTATTGCTTTTGGTATGAATTTGTAATTTTCTAGTGTCAAAAACAAGTATTCATTTCAAAATCGTAAGGTGTCGTAATCATCTCTATTTTTGATTTCGAAAAGAAGCTTGTTTATATTTGTCGCCTGAAAAGAAATTCAGACTTGTACATCAACTTTCTTTTTAAGCATCGATATATTAAGAAAGTCGAAAAAAAAAATACATGCATGTGCATTTTCATATAGACAGTCTGTTTGGCTTGATTTAGGAAAGTGCATTTACAGTGTGCTCTTTGCTCTTTGTGAAAAGATTCTGTCTTTCTTTTCCCTAGTAGCTAGGATTTTCATTGCACAAAAGAGATAAAAATTTTGTTTATCATCTTTAGATTGCATTTTAGGAATTACATCTACATCTCGTGGTGAACCCGAAAGGCAAACTTCATAAACAAAATCAACTTAAAATAAATTCAATGAATCTAACAACGCTTTGGAACTTAACGCACAACATTTAGAGGTCTAGGCTAGAGACGTATTCCAGCGTCGTAAATCCTGGTAACTATTGTTCTCACTGATGGTTGGGTGATTCCTCCACTTTGAGACGATAAGTGCCAGTATGGACTTGTGCTCCCACGTACCGTCGAGTATATTTTGGGAGACCCCCATAGGCTTAAATCCTTTATCCATAGGAAGCCGTGTTTGCCGCCCTATCGATCGCAATGCACTGAACACAGCATTCGGGAAGATTGACTACCGTACCGTAAAAAGTATTCTGCAATTTTGTGATTGGCTTGGTACTCCCTCTACCTAGACTTCCAGAGCAGTCCCTTTCGTTCCTTTTCAGACTCCTTAACGGAAAAGGTCCATCTGAGCACTTGTCACTTCAGGCTCATTAAAAATCGAAGGCGACTAGAGTCATCTTTTGTTTTTTCTCGACTCTTAAAAATTGAAAAAACAAGTTGTGTCAAAATGTCTAAAATTTATTTTAAACGGAATATTCATTACCCCTTTCCTACGTTGATCTTGGGTTGAGAAAATGGAATCCACCAAGCAAGGAATTCCCCTTGGAGGAAATCCTAGTCCCTTCTCCTCTTGGGGAGATGTTGGTGCACCCCATATGGCCACATTGTTGCTTCCAGGACTGACAATTGGTTTGCTTGTATGGCTCTTCTCAACCTCTGTCGCTCAGAACACCACAATTCCTGAACAGTCGAATCAGTAATTAGACGAGTCCAGAGTTACCCACCAACCTTCTACCTCCTCTAATTCTTCCTCTCCTCCTTCCTCTTCACTTGATGGGGCTGGTAAAGCCAAAAGTCAAGTACCTAAGGAGAAGAAGGAAAATAAGAAGAAAGAGAAGAAGAAGAAGGAGCCAAAAGCGAATGGGGGCAAACGAGTGTCGTCTAACGAAAATCCACACACTACACTGACCAGGCCTAAATCGCCATGTGTCATTTGCAAAGGAGACCACTTTCACAGAGATTGTGCTTGCATCCCTCAGATCTTAAGGGACTGGTCTCCTCGTTTGCACAACCCGGTGTCATCAACCTCTAATAATCATGTTGAAAACACACTGTCAACTAGTGAAAGTGAAGCCCCAGGACAAAAAAGAAAATATAGATTTCCTTGTAAATTGTGCGAAGGCGATCATGCCATCCACCGTTGTCCCTTCTTAGATGAAGCTAAAAGAGTTTTGGATGATCGTCCGGTTTCACCGTTACGAATTCCTCCTGGATATAAAAAACTCTTGCTGAGTCCGTCACTAGTTGAAAATCCGGCTGACCCACTCAGGTGGTTGGCCGAAGCATCTGTCATTGAAGATGAACCATCTGAATCCATACCAGACAAAAGTCAAAAGGTCGAGGCGGCAGTTGACCCGATCTTGCCTTCAGAGGTTCCATCTTCAGATGATACAGTCACTGAAGAGAACAAGGATGACACCATCCAAATTCTTTTCATAAGCACAGACTCCAACGAACATGGGGGCAGTCTACCCATTCCTTTACCGCAGGAAGGAAGTTCATCAGAGTCGTACCCGGCCGTCTATTCGGTCCCACCTCCAAGCAACCTAGTTGTCTCCTTCGACTGGAATCAACTAGGCAGACCCCGTTTACCAGCTAGTGTACCATTCCAAATTATTGTACAAATATATAGAATGGTTATGGCTGGTACCATCATAGATGAGGGGACTTCTGTGAGTATCCTTTCCTCAACTGCTTGGAAAGCGCTTGGTTCGCCATCGCTTTTGCCTGAGATGAGAAATCTGACAGGCTTTGATAAAGGAACCAGTCGACCGTTAGGGATCCTTCCCAATGTGCCCATAACATTGAGAGGGAAAGCCATTCACATGAATGTAATGGTAGTTCAAGGACCCCTGGATTACAATCTACTCCTTGGATGAGACTATATGTATTGCATGGGAGCAATTGTCTCCTCACTCTTTAGAGTAATGTGTTTTCCGCACGAAGGAAGAGTGGTCAAGCTCGTGGACCAGCTTTCATTTCCCAGATCACGCATAGCAAATAGTCATATACCATCCCTAAATGGTCTTGTCACGCAAGAAATGTCTCAATCTCCAGTCCGTCCTCCCGATGAGTGCGAGTGATTCGGAGGGATATGACTGAAACCCAGGGGGCATGCACCCTGGTCTGCTTCAGCAGGAAAACTTCGGGTATAGGGTAGGTTTCCGCGGGAGAATATGACTAGTCTGTACCCCCGTCCGTGATTGGAAGAGGGGGTTACTCTAGAACAAGATTCTCTTGTCAAAGTTATGTGAGTTGGCAGGCATCGCCGCTTACCTTTGTTTACCTCGGTAGACATCGCCAGAGAAGTGTTTTGTTTACGTCGTAAATAGAACTATCTTTGGTAACCTGTAAGAGGTAGGCCACTCTCGCTAAAACAAATTTTTTATCGGAAAGAAGTAGGGGTAACCTTGAAACTCTGTTTTATACCGGGGGCATGCAAACCTTTTGGAGTGGAAGCGAAGAGTGACTATTTATTTTTTTAAATTTTTAGGACCTCTAACCCTTTAAACTCGTAGGATTGGTCATTTCCTAACTTGCATAAAGAAAGGATGTGGGGCAAATCTCTAAAAGTTGCCGTTTTTATATGAGACATTCTTATCACACGACTGGATTAATCGAGCAGTTTTAGCACATAGTTCAAGCTCGTTAAAAAATAAACATAAGACATGAGCAAATGTTTCCACCCGCATTTAAGCTCGTTAAAAAATGAACTATTCCCTTGTAAATAACCATCGTGAATGTAGTACTTCAGCCATTAAAGCCTTGGTCGTGTTTGCACCGTCACCTCCACTTTTTCATTGGCCGATCATTCACCTCCATTTGATTGTTTACCCATTTTGAGGAACAGCTGCGAAGAGTGATTTCACTAGCCATCCTTGTGACACTGCCATGATTGGAAAATTCCAAACCTTACCTGGAATCAACTGCTACCCGTTTTATCACTCGTTCCTAAAAAGACGAGTCTCCTTTAAGCTCTTTTCAACTGACTCGTAAAATATGAAAAGATTGCCGAGCCATTGGCCTCTCCAGCTCGTTAAAGGGATAGGAAGTGCTATCCCTCCTCTAGATTTTAATCTTTTTGGACCTAAGGGATTATTACACAAAAAGATCGAGCGCTTGTTTTGTTTGCCTCGTTAAAACTATCGAAAATTCATCCCTTCTGTATTGTTTTATACTTTTTTGGACTTAAGGGATTAGATGACGAAAAGGAATTTTGGATTTACCTTTATGTTCCTTTTCAGACTCTCTAAAATTGAAAAGGACCGAGTCGTCTTTGTCGTTAAACTCGTTAAAAAGATTAATAGCGACAAACTTGTCTTTAGACAAGAACGAGTTTCACTATCGCTAGGCTCGTTAAAACATAGCGATGGGTTTGCCCGAAGGGAAAATTATAGAACAAGCATATGTTATCCTCCTCAAGATTGACAACAATAAAGAGGTACTGGTCAGCAATGACTGGGGAAAAATTGGGAAGAAAACTCAAAGAAACTTTGTTGGTAGCAAGTCGCTCTTGAACATGACACTTCCACTCCGTGTCTAAGTCGGGTTGGGTTGTTTCATTCACCGGTCACATCACCATGGTCACGCCATACCATCCACATTTGGGGTTAATGCTACCAATCCATCACATCAGTGTTGCCGATATGTTCAAGAGAAGTCATCCAGAGAATTCACCTGTGTCTCACCCACTACCATAAATTATACTCTATTCTTTCATGACCGTCACCTTGAACCTTGTATCACTAGATCGTTTTCACCTCCATCAAAATCATTTGCTCCGTTCCATGTCATTGATGTGGGATTCATTAAGGCCCTCCTGTGATGGATCACTTCTTGTCAACATCAGCTCATTATCCAAGAAGTTGATCTAGGAACACCCCATTCAGTACTTTGAAGCTTGCATGCCTCAATGGCAAGTTTCTCACTTCCGGCGACAGGTATACATCAATGGCCTTCGACCGAAAGATTTTGTGTGGTGTTCCATGCCAAGTCCTTTATTCACACCACGTGAATTGTACTGCAGTACCTTGAGGGTCATTATCATTATCGGTGATTCCTCTCGCGCTTGTTAACAGTTTACATCATTGACTGGTAATCAAGCGATGTATTTCCATGTTCGACTTCAGAACATTTCTCACATGGATCGACTTGTACTTCGAGTGAAGATCGGACGAGATTAAAGACCCCGGATCTAGTTTCATCCATCCGGGCTGCGATATATATTCAGGGAAATAAAGACATTAAATGTACATCATTGTATCACAGATAATCATCCTACCAAAAGGATGATGGCTCTATCAAAATCATCAATCTACACTCAGACGGTTGTCTGTCCTATGTACATGAAAATGAATTTATAAAGTTGAGCATGGGAATGCCTGCCTCAGCTAGATCATTAAAAAATATTATGAAGATAATGTATTGTATTGTATCTTATTACAGGTCTCCTCCAAGCATTGAAAGAACTTCGGATCCTCATAATAAAGCATTTCACCCGACACCAAAAGGTTAACGGCCTCATACTTTATGGGGCAACTTTTATAGACATTTTTGTGCCCTATAACTCCAAGCATGAAATGTCCATAAACCAAGGGCTCCTAAGTCCCTAAAAGTGTTGTTCTAACCCCTAAAGGAACAAGGTCAACAGATTGCAGCTTCTCCCAGAAGTTCTCCATGAAAAACTACTCAAAATTGGTCAAAACAGGATCATTGCAGCTGCTCCACTGGCTAGGTGTGTTGCATCTCACCCAAATGCACTGTGAGGGTGCGTTTCATTTCAAAACTCCCTTCTGTGGGGTGCAATGGGTGAGAAATGACAAATGGCAGTGTCATTCCGTGAGGTGGAGAGGCAATGGAAGCTTCCAGAATCTTCTCCTGTGACACTTGCCTCACTGAATTCGACCGAGGATGAGTAAGAGGCCCTCAGTCTCCAAGTGGAAGCAAGAACTGACAGAGAGAAGACACTAATCAAATCACAAGCTGACTCATCCTCCTTACAGATATCTATATATGGATCCCTCATCCCAGAGATCTGAAGGCTGGAATTTTGCATATTGTAAGGAATTGTTGTTGGTTTCTAGAGAGAAACATCAGATTGTTGGGTGATCTATGCTTTGTTTGAGGTGAAGAGGGGCTTCATTGCTAGGAGGTTGATGTTGGGTCAGAACAATTGGTTGTAACTCCTCCTGAATCTTTTATTGTTTATCAATAAAAGCTATTTGAGTTTTCCTCCATGCTTTTGTATCATTGATGCTTGTTACATTTGTATGGTCAATTTAAATCTAATCCTAAGTTGTTTATGAATATAGATCCATGTCTTTGTATAGTGCTATGCTTCTGTGATATTACAGGTACATTGTGAAGCTGGGTGTGCAAGGGAGTAGGTAGCTGGAGACTATCAAAGAAGAGAGGGATTGAATCAAAGGATTAGCGCCAGACAGAGGTTGGTTCTTTCTATTCCTCTCTATCTATAATTCATAAAGGAAATACAAAAGTAGCTTTTCTCTATTTGTTTCTAAGGTAGCTGTCACACCTTAGTGGGATAGAGCAGTTCTAAATAGACACTTTTCCCTCTAACAACCATGGAGTTATATTTTGACATGTGGCCTAAATGATTGCTTCAAAATCCTCTTCCTATATGCTACTCTTAAAACATCAATCCTAAATGTTATCCTCGGCTATGATAAAAGTACAATTCTAAAGAATGGAACCCTTTCTACCTCTAGCTATCAAATATTTAACATAACCAATTAGTTACTTATGTTTATTGTTTTGACTTCCTTAATCCTAAATTAGTTATAAAGTTTTAGACATTCTATTACTTATTGAAATCGAACAAGCGAATACCCAACATGTTCGAATAATGGGGGTTGATGTGGCATCAAATCATATAATGGTAATCAGAAAGGTAAGTCAACTTATAGGAGGCATGGTTCGACTAAGGATATTTTTACATTCTTGGAAAGGTCTCTATTACAAATAAATGGCGAGGTTGTGGGTCAAGTTCCTGTAGGAATTTACAGGGTAAGTTCCTCAAATAGAACACCAAAGGACACTGCTCACAACAGATCATAGATCAATACAGCAGTACTTTTGATGTGGTTAAAACCCTCAGAGAGGGAAATAGTCCACGACCTGAGCCAATGCGGCCACTTCAGGCAATTTACTAATAAAAGAATGAAAATTTACATAAGCTTCTCTCATGGATGGTTAACCTACAAATGACCCTCCATGCTCTTTAAATAGAGATCATGGACCAATCGGGTGTTAAGGCACGGATCAAATGTTGATAATACTGAGGAGAGAATGAACCGTCGGATCACTACATATCATGACCGTCGGATTGTAAGTTTCAAAATTTACATAGTAAAGAAACACACTTTACCTAACTCTATACTAGACCAAGTTATACTTAACTATTTCCTATGTGTCGGAATATCCTAACATCCCCCCTTAAGAACAACTTGGGGTAGGATTGAAGGATTTACAAATATGACACAATAGGAGAAGGAAGGAGGCACTAGAGCCTATCCCCCCTTAGTGACAACTTCCTGAACTCCAACCATCAATTGAAGTTTAGTGAACTTCGCCTCTGTGAGAGCCTTTGTAAAGATGTCTGCAACTTAATCATCTGTTGAACAATATTGCACTTCAAGAACATGGTCGTGAATGAGCTTTCTGATGAAGTGCATGTGCAGTTCAATGTGTTTGCTGCGCTGACGTTGGACTGGATCTTTGCATAGTTGAATGGCACTTTGATTATCACACCAAAGTGTAGTCGGATGTTGCTGCTGAAAGCCAAACTCAGACAGGATCTGATGAAGCCACAAGTATTCCTTACTAGCTTCTACGGCACCACGATACTCTGCTTCTGCTGAAGAAAGAGAAATGGCACCTTGTTTCTTGCAAGCCCATGTAATAGGCCTTGAACCAAGAGTGAACACATAACCTGCAGTAGACTTCTGATCATCAGGGTCACCAGCCCAATCAGAATCAGTGAAACCAACTAATAGAGGAGATGCTTCGGCACTGTAATGAATCCCAAACTGAACTGTACCTCGAACATAACGAAGTATTCTTTTAGCTGCTTTCCAATGACTTTCACGTGGGTTTTGCATAAACCGAGCAACAAGGCCAACAGCAAAGGAAAGGTCAGGATGAGTATGGGTTAGATACAAAAGTTTTCCTACAAGTTGACGGTATAAGGTAGCATCAACTTCGGGAGAAGTACAAGTGACTGAAAGTTTGACTCCAGAATGAAAGGGAGAAGGGGCTGGATTACAGTCTTCCATGTGAAAATGGTGTAGAATATCACAGGCATACTTGGACTGGGAAAGGGAAATACCTTCCTTGGATTGCAAGACTTGAAGACCAAGAAAATAATGTAAGTGTCCTAAGTCTGTCATTTCAAACTTCCTTTTAAGGCTAGACTTCACATGGTTTATAAGGATGGGATCACTACCGGTCAGGATAAGATCATCAACATAAAGAACAAGAATGATAAGGGACTTGCCCACTTTCTTGGTGTAGACAGTATTGTCAGAATGACACCTACAAAAGCCATTTTCTAAAAGAAAGTTATCCATTTTGGCATACCAAGCTCGAGGAGCTTGCTTGAGACCATAAAGGGATTTCTTAAGTCGACATACAAGGCTGGAGTCTGTTTGTATAAAACCAATAGGTTGTTCCATATAGATTTCTTCATGCAAGTCCCCATGCAAGAAGGCAGATTAACATCCATCTGATGGACTTCCCATTTGAAAGAGGCAGCAAGGGAAAGAACAAGGTGGATAGAGTTCATTTTGGCAACAGGGGAGAAGGTTTTTGTATAGTCAATGCCTTCAACTTGTGAAAAACCCTTAGCAACAAGACGAGCTTTATGTCTATCAACTTTCCCATCTGGTCCATACTTGGTTCTGTAAACCCATTTGCATCTAACAAGTTTTCATCCCTTTGGTAGAGGAACAAGATCCCATGTATCATTTGCCAATAATGAATGATATTCTTCATTCATAGCTGCTTCCCAATTTGGATGGCCTGAAGCTTCTGCAAAGGTGTCAGGATCATAATTCACTGAAGCTTGAGCCAGTAAAGAAGAGGCTCTATCAAACTGAGAACGTGTACGCCGCTGATCTGTAGGATCACCAGCAAGATCACCTGTTGCATCCCGAGTAGCACAGACCCATTTTGGAAGCTAAGGAGCTGAAGGAGGATCCTGAGAAGGTGGGGGAGGATTTTCATCTTCGCTTTCATCATCTGAAGAAGAAATATTTTCAAAAGTAGAAGAGATAGGGAGAGGTGGCACATCTGCCGAGCTAGGCTCGTAGGCCAATATATTTTCAGCAATCTTTACATCTCTTCTAATGATAACATTTTTGGACTTAAGTGGAATAAGTCTATATCCTTTGACATCTTCAGAATATCCAACAAAAATACATTTTTAACTCTTAGGTTCTAAAGCTTTATGTTTCTCATCTGGAATATGGGCCCATGCTTCACTTCCAAAAACATGAAAGTGACGTACATCTAGTTTAATTGAGCGCCATGCTTCTTTTGGAGTGATACTCTTTAAAACCGTAGTAGGAGTGCGATTTATTATGTAATTTGCACAGTTAATTGCTTCTGCCCAATAATTAAGACTAAGTCCTTTAGATTGAAGCATACAATTAGCCATTTTCTTTAAGGTGAAATTCTTCCTTTCAGCTACACCATTTTGTTGTGGAGTATATGGAACAGTATGTTGCATTTAAATTCCATTCTCAGTGCAAAAGTTGATGAATTTGTTGTTAACATATTCTCCGCCATTATCAGATCTTAGCTTAAGAATTCGATGTCTAGATTGTTTTTCAACAAAGGCCTTAAAGGCCAAGAACATGTTAAATACTTCACTCTTGAGTTTTAAGAAGTATACCCAAGTGTGTCTGGAGAAATAATCAATGAAAGTTAAGAAATACTTGTAGCCAGAGAATGAAACAACTAGAAGTGGACCACATAAATCACTATGCACGAGCTGTAAAGGGGCTGAGGCGTGCCAAGAGGCATGTTTTTTCAAAACTGTCCCAATGATGTTTTCTGAGTACACATCCGGAACAAACACCATCTCTGCAAGATACCATTGGAAGACCTGTCACCATATTTTCTTTACATAGATTCTGAAGAGAGCGATAGTTTAAGTGACCAAATCGTTCATGCCAAAGTTTGCTCACTTCATTGTTATGAGCAACAAATACTGAGGGAAGATTTGATGACCCAAAGTTGTGAAACTTATACAACCTTTTAGAATCATCAGTAATGCAAGTAGCTAAAATCTGTCTAGGATCTCTTAGGTCCTTAATTACAACATCGTGAGGTGAAAATTGAACGATTTTACCTTCACCTGAATGAGTTATCTGATATATAGATAGAAGGTTGCAGGATAAGGTTGGAACACATAATACATCATTAAATTGACCATTGTCTATATGAACAGTTCCAGTCCCTACAACACTAAGAGATCTATCATAACCAACATATATATTTTTGGTGTTACAATCATTTAAAGAAGAAAACATGGCTTTGTTTTCGGCCATGTGATAAGAAGCTCCAGAATCAATGAGCCACTCATGAGAATGAGAAGAAGAAGATACATTTAGTGCATAGCCAGACTGAGATGCTTGACAACCACATGCAGAAAGTGCCATTCCTGAAGATTAAGTTGAAGTTGAAGAGTGCTCCAAATGGATGTTATGCTTCTTCATTGCTGCTTCCAAGGCTTCCATCTTCTTAAAGCATTTGGATTCTATGTGGCCATCTCGATTACAAAAGTTGCAATGTCTATCAGTCTTCTTCCCTTTGTTTTTATTTGTCTTATCATTTTGTTGAAATGATTTTTCATTTTGAGGCTGAAATTGCTTAGGACCCTTATTTGGTTTACGACCATTCCTTTTAGGATACAACTTCTTAGGATTCTTTGAATTTGGTTGCTATTGGGTGGCTAACGCTTTCTTAGAAGAGTTTCCAAGATGAAGAAGACCAAGGTGTAAGAGTTTTTCTTGTTCTCTTATTAAAGAATCACAAAAAGAATCAAAGGAAGGGGACTTGTAGTCTTGTCCTTGAGAAATGAAGGCTTCTCTTGTAGAATGGAAGGTGGAAACAAACACAGAATAGGCTGGTCCCAACTTAGTAAGAATGGAGTAGATAAGGCTACTATCTTCTTTCTTAACCTTAACACCTTCCAAGAGAAGTCTAAGGGTCTTGAACTTGGACAAAAAATCTTCAATGCAAGAAAAATTATTGGGGTCCAATGTAAGCAACTCATTTTCAAGTTGATGGGCTTTAAGTTCATTTTTAATTCCAAAAACTTTAGTGATCTATTTCATTGCTTCTTCAGGAGTATCAAGTTTTGCAATATGGAATCTAAGATATGGAGAAATAGACATCCCTATCAACCCACGTGCTTGATCTTGCCTATTTTCCCATTTAGCTGCCTTATCTTCATCTTTTGGTTTGGTTTCTTGGCCTGAGGCTATTCTGTAGAGACCTTTACTTCTGAGAAAATCCACAATCTAGGACCACCATTGGAAGTAGTTGGTGCTATCAAGAATAACGTGGCATGGACTTTCCATTTTAACAAAAACTAAAGCTATAGATGCTGAAAGTAAGTGTTCCAATGGAAAGATCTCGAAAAATTAGGTTGTTTAAAAAAAAACGGTTCTAAAAACGGCTTCCAGATGAAGAAGTTATGGCTTTTTGAAGAAAATTTGATGAAGATGCCAACGAAGTGCGAGAATGTGCGGAAATGAAAAATCCGCCCCCACAAAAAGGAGACTTGAACTGAAGACCTCTACTCTCATAAATTAGCTTTGGACCAAGTGAGCTATACAAAAGGAGAGAGAGAGAGAGAGAGAGAGAGAGAGAGAGAGGCTTTGGGTTGCCTCCCTACAAAACAAAAAACACAAAACCCAACACGGAAAATTTGATGAAGATGCCAACGAAGTGCGAGAATGTGTGGAAATGAAAAATCCACCCCCACAAAAAGGAGACTTGAACTCAAGACCTCTACTCTCATAAATTATCTTTGGACCAAGTGAGCTATACAAAAGGAGAGAGAGAGAGAGAGAGAGAGAGAGAGGCTTTGGGTTGCCTCCCTACAAAACAAAAAACACAAAACCCAACACGGACATACAAAAAAATAACGAACCTTACAACTCGAAGTTAGCTTTAGCCAGAAACTAAATATTTTCGAGTTGCAGTGCAAAGAGCATATGTAGAAATGAAAGGTATAGATCCGGTAATAAGAAAAGATAAATAAATCAAAATCGAAATAAACAGAGAGAAAATAACTGTAAAGTGCAAATAAACACTGTATACCTCCAGATCTTAAAAATGACGCAGCTAGGGCTACCGGAAACCTTTTCGCATGAAACGAAAGGGGTTCCTCACTGGAATAGATGCTCCCAACACAACAGAGCAGTCCTCTCGGCCCAAAAGCAGTTAGAAACAGTATATCTAGGGAACGGTAGTAGGATGCAGTTCTACCGGCTTCAAATTTGGATCCCCAACGGACGCGGCCCTCAAATAGCTCTGATACCATGTAGGAATGTATAGGGTAAGTTCCTCAGACAGAACACCAAAGGACATCACTCACAACAGATCACAGATCAATACACCAGTACTTTTGACGTGGTTAAAACCCTCAAAGATGGAAACAGTCCACAGCCTGAGCCAATGCAGCCACTTCAGGCAATTTAATAATAAAAGAATGAAAATTTACATAAGCTTCTCTCATGGACGGTTAACATACAAATGACCCTCCATGCTCTTTAAATAGAGATCATGGATCAATCGGGTGTTAACCCACAGATCAAGTGTCGATAATACCAAGGAGAGAATGATCCGTCAGATTACTACATATCATGACCGTCGGATTGTAAGTTACAAAATGTACATAGTAAAGAAACACACTTTACCTAACTCTATACTAGCCCAAGTTATACTTAACTATTTCCTATGTGTCGGAATATCCTAACAGTTCCAAATGTTGCAACCGAAAAAAGTATTATTGGATGCCTTAAAATTGTTTTAGAAAGTTCCAGAACTCAATTTTCTAATCTAGGACTTACCTCTAAAATAGGCTTTGCATGCGAATTCCTCTATTTTTTTTTTCAAAATATAATGGCATAAATGAGAAACTATATGATGATACCGTTTAGACCACTATTTTGTGAAATATTTTATAATATATCAAATAAATAAGTTGTAAGTACATAGCATTGTTTTTTTTATTTGTCAAGTTGTCTGCGTTCTGTAGAACTTACTCCAGGCTTGACTTGTGGCTTGAGAAACCATGAGCTAGGGGTATCTGAGCCATCAAAATCACCCAAGGATCACACCTGGCCTAGGCCACACCATCCCTTAACATGGATAGATTTTTTCCCACAAATTTTCAAACTCATGACCTTCACATCATGAAGTAACTTAACAGTGCATCGCATCACCGTATATTGTATGCCCTATGGGAAAATACATAGCATTGATATTAGTCTGAAACATTATTACATTAATCGAATAAATTGTGTTTAAGGTGAATTTTTGAGTTCATAAAATTTTTGGAGTGTTGTGGCATACATTACTATTATTACTATTACTATTATTATTATTATTATTATTATTATTATTATTTCTTTCTTCTGTTAGTTTGACCCACATGGGATTCAAACTTCGTTGAAGAAATGCAATAAGAAGAATCTTAATTTAATTTTCTCTTGAATTAAATTAGGAATTAAATTGTAATTCTAATTATCATAGCAACTTGTATTAGTTAACTAAGTTAATTTGACTTAGCTGGCGCAGTTAATTCGAGCTGAGAGTCTATCTAGAGTCATGTAGAGTGGTTCCTAAATTTTAGGGGCCTAGGTTGAGTTCTTTTGAGTTATAATTATTTAATTCAGTTAAACTAGTTCTAATTGATGGAGTAATTAGTGGGAGATCTAGTAGTGGCATGTAATCAACATTGCTCAACTAGTAAACTAAAGATTCACTCATAATTAACTCATGCGTGTCAGATCAGAGAAAGACACAGTTGATATTGGAGTTGAGGGACAATGTACAATTAGTTGTATAATCATCCAGATTTTACAGATGGTGCATGCAATTAGAGGAAGGCCTATGATGGATTGCATTGTTGTGGATGAGGAATTTCCCAATTAAATATGGGCTAATTCCCTAGAAAATTATGCAAGGAAATAAGATCTTGGCAAGAAGTATATTTGGCTATGTATTGGTTGAGGCTTGTTTGTGAAGCAGTGAGATAGATTGAGATTGTGCATAGGTTGCTCGGGCTTCAGAAAATCATTGTAATCTTCTCATTTTTCTAATTAATGCAATATACATATAGCGGGATTTTTAGTTGTGGCTTTCCCCATAAAATTAGTGTGTTATGTGTGATTGAATTCTTTCTCTTTTATGCTTCATGATTTCATCGATCATATTTTGTTTCCAGTCATGAGTAGAGTAGATTCAAGTCAATTGTTTGAGCATATTAAAATCTGCAGTTTAAATCTACAAGGAATTTCTATAAACTTTGAATCTCATAATTTACATAATACTTCATAACATGGCGATCTCCAATTGAACTACCCTGATGGGATATCATACATTTCTTTGTTTTATAATTTGATATATTTATAAAATTATTTATAGTACACCCATATTTAAGACTATAAGACTTATTTGATGATAATAGTGATTATTGAACATGCAATTAAAGCTCTATCAAGGTGTATGAATGTTATCATATCCACTATATACCAACTTGCATTTCATAATATCCACAAAAGCTATGATGGTCAGGGTTTGACCAGTAGAGGTTGATCATCACTATTAAATTTTTATTCATTATATGGCTTTCATGTCCATCAATATTCCATTTATATAAGACACATTTAAAATTTCCATGTATTTGATCATACTTATCTTTTTTCATGCTTATTAGTATGGAATCATGTGATAATAATATGTTATCATAAAAATGAAAATAAGTTATTGTACATCACATATATAACAATCACAAATCAAATTTATGATACCATATTGTTTTTTTTTCTCATCGTTGTTGTTTCTTATTATGAACCATTCACCTTAAAAATGATAAAAATACATTAATTTCGATCCACTTCTATAAGGAGACCTCCTTTTATAATGGATAAAATGTATAAGATAAGCTTTGATGATCCTAAGACCAAGTCTCATTGATATATATATGGGGATGTTAACCTGTAGATAAGGCTAATGTTAACCCTAAAACCCTGTTTTAAGCCCTAGGTATTTAGTTATTACACTTTTATTGTTATATAGGCCAAAAACATTTCACTAATTTATCTTCCTTGTTTTGTTGCTTGAGGGCCAACTATTTATTTGGTTTTAGTTTGAAAAATACACCATTTCCAACTTCAAATTCCCTTTCATTGCAGTGTTGATATGCTTGTTGTTTCATCCTATTTCCTACTATAACCAAGTTTTCCTTTAATAGTTTGAGAACCCCCTAATTGTGCATTATGTTTACCTCCAATGTTTGAGCCTCCATAGTCACTTTTAAGGGTGACGAAATGAATGGAGGATGATATCCATAAGTGCCATAACTCGGGACATTTTCGATGAAGTATGGAAGGATGTGTTGTACCACAATTATGCCAAGGGAAACCACTTGACTTATTGTCTCTATTTATCACATGAAAAGTAACACATATCTTTCTGAACATTTATTCACAATGTTATTTTTTTTGGTAAAATTGTAATTAAAATCATGGAAAATTCTTCATAATGTTGGCTTGGTATGGATAATGGTTATGGGATCCCTAGGGTCCTAATTGTCTTTCTCTTCTCCTATTGACATACAACACATTCAACCACAAACTTTTGTATAATATCTTCCCAAAATATTTATTTCTTGATCCTATTGTATTATTTCAGGAAAATTGAATGTCATGTTATATATAGGAGACATGTATAGTTCCAAAAGGGCCTTCTCTTTGGCTTGAGAATTTCTACATAAGTAAAAGCAATCTTTGCATGACAAAAAATAATTCTTCCACATAGATTTTTCTACCACATTGGGGTCCTCCTATAGTAATTGAATGATCTTAAATACCTGATCATGTTGATTCCATTCTATCATTCCTTCTTCCACTCAATTATATTATGGAATGGAAAAATCACATAGTAAAACCTTGTCTTCCTCATTCCTTGAGAGTGCACATGCCACAACCTTTTGTTTTTCCTTTTTGTGGATAATTTCAAAGTCATAACCTAGAATATTTGTAACCCATTTTTGTTTCTCTTCTAAATATAGTTTTATTTCAAATAATTACTTCAAAATATTATGGCCTAATTTTACCTTGAAGTGTTTTCCTATTAGGTGTCAATTCTATTTCTTAATTACATGTAGTATAGACATAATTTATTTTTTCATTGAAGCATTTGAGTAAGTTATTTCCTTTAACTTGTATACTTTAAAAGGAAATGGGCCTTCCTTATTGCATCAAAAATACACCAATTCCATTTCCTAAGGCATCATACTTCACAATAAACAATTTTGTGAAGCCAGGTGTGGAAAAGATGGGATTTGTACACATAGCCTTTTTTAGTTTTTAAAAGGATTTGATTGCTTCTTGAGTCTAAGAAAGTTCTTCCTTATTCATTAATGTTGTTTTAGGTGTTACTATTTGACCATAATTCTTGAAAAACTTGTGATAATATCTTATCAATCCTAAAATTCTTTTGAGTTTCTTCAAGGTTTTTGGGGATTGGTCATTCCATCATGGATTTAATTTTTCTAGAGCACACTTTGACACACTTAGGAGATACAATATGGCCCAAATATTCTACTTCTTGAACCTAAAAGGCACACTTGGAAGATTTTTTGTATAATTGTTACTCTTCCAATATTGTTAAAACCTTATTAACATGGTGTACACATCGTTCCCAATATTTGCAATAGCTTAATATATCATCCAAAAACACTCGCTTATATTTTCTGTGGAATGGTTTGAAAATATAATCATCAAGCTTTGAAATGTTGTAGGTGCATTGTTAAGTCCAAATGGCATACGAAAATATTCTAATCACCAACTTTTTTTCTCTCACATATGTTTTGGGAATGTATTCTTACCTAATTTTAATTTGATGATATCCAAAACAAAGATCTAAATTAGTAAATAAAATTTCTCCATGTGATTCATATAATAATATCAATGATAGGAATAGGAAACTTTGATTTTCATTTTGTTAAAATATCTATAATCCGATCACATACATCATGAACCATACTTTTTATAACCATCACCCCTCGTGAAGAGACATTACTCTATTTACATTGAATGATGCCATCCTTTAAAATTTTCTAAACCATACACTTAATCTCACTCTTCTACGCATATGGATAATTGTAAGGCATAATGTTAGGTTGTATACTTCTAGGTTGCAAATGAATAGCATGGTGATGATCAAAAGAAGGTAGAAGACCCTTAGGGATACCTACAAGTACCTTGGAATGATTGTCGATAACTTTTTGGAGATTCACTAGACCAGAGGATATAGATGCTTGAACATCTAATGAACACAATTGTGTAATTACATTATGGTGTCCCATTTTTAGTAATTTTGATCATGCAGTTAGAGCTTATCACTTTAGAGGGTTCCCCTTGGCTACCTCTATACTTCATTTCCTTTCGTTTTGAGGAAATCCCATGAAAATATCATGAAAATATCTTGAAAATTAAGGGCCATTAATCACAATGTTTGTAACCATTATAAACATAAGACAACATAAATGCCACCCATTTGGATTGAAATAATGGGACTATCTGATAAATAATCCACCATATATTTTCATACTATGGAATTCCATAATAAATTTTTGGTACTTCCATCTACAATCATTACTTGAAATTTTGGTGTTGGATATACAAAGTAATTGAGAAAATTTTCCAATTTGTAATTGATGATGTTCTAGGTACTACTTTAATCAATCAAAATTGTTACCTTATTATTTTTGATATATCCTTCTATCTTGAGTAATGTTGGCTAGTAGATGATAATATATCATTGAAGTAGTCTCTTTTAGCTCTAGATCATGTGATGGTTCCAATTATTTTTCTTCTTCCTCTTCAAATTTTATGTAGAGTAATTTTGTCTCATGACATTTATGTCCCTTGCTATACTTGTTGTCATAATTGAAACATGGTTTCTTTTCTCTTCTTTCATCCATTTCATGGGGAATCAACCTTGTTTGTTGAGCGATGTTAGGATAGGGATCATGATGTTATCTATAGTTATTAGTGATCACTCTTCTAGTATCCATATTTTTATTTTCAAATTTCCTTTCCAAAGTAGGAGTATGATCTTGGGGTTTAATAACATAGAGACACAACTCATGTTGGATGTTTTCCTTTATAGGTCCTTGTTATAAACTATTTTTCCCACATTGACTCAATGAGACAGACCTTGATCCATTTTTTTACTTGTTGACCCTAGTGAACACCTTTTCCTCTTTGATTTTCCCTTTAAACAGGATGGTCACCCCCAAGACACTAACATCCTACATGTGGTAATTTTCATGTAGCATACAACTGGTATCCATATTTGCAAACTTTCCATTTACTAGGACTGACCATGGTCAAAGCTTCCAGATTTTTCATTCCTAAGGAGATAATATAAACCTACTTGTCCATGAGTTGGCTAAGGGTCAATTATTGTGGAAGTTTCCTAACTTGACAATCCCTTAGGTGTCCATATGCATTGTCCTAGAGGATGCAAAACGTATATATAATTTAACCCTATCAAGAGGAGAGGAGTTAGTGTAAGTTAGATTTCAAATTTGGAATTAATTTGAGCGATCAAGTAAGATTAAACTTATTCAGGATTCCATTTGATTATCTATTATCTAGGAAGTGGACAAGATTGAAGGCTAAGGAAGAGTAATGAAGTGTTGAAGGTATAATGTACATATTTTGTTGATTAATGAAATATTATGAGTTTCCTTCCATGTATTTTGTGTTTATCGTAGATAGTAGATGTAATCATGTTTAATAGATGCTAATATGCCGTATGTGGAAGTAAAATATTTATTTGTTTGTCTATGCTTGTATGAAGAGATTTGGATTGGGGTGGTTAGGAGGAAGATATTTGAGTGAAAGCAATCTATCCAACAATAACTTCAGGTTCAAAAATAATCACTGGCTTGCAAGGCTCCAAGTATGTATTCCTTGGCTCTTTAACTTAATGTTTATGCATGTGCTTTCTTTACACATAGATAATTCACATATTTATCCACACACCCTATGATTAATTTAAGGGAGAATCCATGGAGCTGTAGGTTTTAACCCTATATAGAATTTACTTGTAGATGAATTCTAAGAACATAAGATAAAAAAATGACGAGAATATAAAACAAATACACAGAACTTTCCCATGGATCCCAAAACTGGTACTACTAGATTGATTTTTCATTATGTTCCTTTCAATGTTACAATACATATATACATGTTGAGGCATTCATAAACCCTAATCCATTAACCTTGGATTATAACATAATAATAGTTCCCTTGACTGGACCTACAAAATATCATGGGTAGAAAACCATCATGCCCAAAACCATGTGTAAAACCCATGCACAAAACCATAAATAGGTCCGCCAATGTAATATAGGGTCCAAAAAAAAAAATCCCTGGGTGCTGCCCCGAACCCTGTAAAGGGGGGTTGTCATCCCCTTGAAACCCCCTGATAGGGGGGACTACGCCGGACACAATGAATAGGGGTGCCTATCACCCCCCTTTGTGACCACCCTACTGTGCTCGACACAATGAATAGGGGCAGTTATCCCCCCCCTTGTGACCCCCCACATATGTGGGTCTAGTTTTGGAAAGAATATAACACACATCCAATAGGACCAACAACTCCTTGTGTGAGGAATTTTTTTGGTAAAATAGAATCGGTGACTCCACTATGTAGTGTAACCCTAGTGTTTTGTATCTTATTCCTTGGCCTAGATATTGATCTTTTGGTTGTTTCTAATTATTTTCCTGTCTTTTCAAGCTTGTTTGATAATTATTCAGGCTAATTTGATTCAAAACTCAATTGGTATGGGCTTGATTTAAAATTTCAAGTATTGTTTTCAATTATTTTCCATTTTTCTTGATGTGAGTCAACTTAGAAGTATGTAGAGTGGGTGCTTGTTAGAGGTGGAATTTAATTTCACATTCAACAAGTGTCTACATTTGACATTTGAGTAAGCCAATAAGGACATAATATGAAAATACAATAAAAAAGTAGTTTAGTTCTTATTTAAAAAATTCATAGCTCTTATTTTATTATTTTAGCTATTATTTTATTATTTTCCTTATTGGGACCATTTTAGACCTCAAAATTCTCCTAATGTTTCATTTGAGTGGGATCTTTTTTATTTTTTAATTTTGGTGTATTTGTTAGGGTTGTCTCTTCCCATTTTGATTGTTTTCATTGGTATTTTCTTCTCCTTTCTTTTGTGGTAGTGCAAAACCATAATCGAGGGGTCTGATTGAGTATTTTTTAATCATTTGAACTTTTGGCTCTGAAATCAATTTCATTTGTTTTCGTGCCTCTCAAGTCTTGTCCTTCATTTAGGGTCTGTTATGTTCCTTTGTAGATCATTGTGGTTATGTGGTTTTCATTGGTTTCACTAAACTACAAATTTGAAACTTGCTTTGCACTTCTATTTTGTTTTTCCATGTGAGATAAAATCTTCCTTTTGTTACTCTTTTGTAAAGACAAGTTTTGAGATTTTGATAGCTTGGTTCTCTTTCTTTGGCTATTATTTGAGATATTCTCTTTCTGTTTTTATTTTTGGTTTGTATTTTGGATCATATCCCTTTTATGAATTTAATGAATTTTAAGAGAGAATATTGAGAGTGTGTGAGGTTGTTTGTATTTTCAAAAAGAAAAACGCTTATATTCCCTTATTTAGTTATCTTTTGTTGAAAGAAAAAGAAATAATTTCATTTCATATAGCTTGCATTAAGATTGGGTCTTCATTAATTACACCTCATCTTAATTGCATACCATTACCCTTGAGTAAATAACAACCACTAAAGTCAACACATAATAAAAATTTATTCGAAATATTTTCTTTTATATGATAGCACACCACCTTGACAAGCACATGAATCATCGAGAGTGATCTCTTGGAGGTTTCAGGCTAAATACCCTACCTTTTCATGTGGATCTAACTTAAGAATATTCCCATATGTCAAGTGGATATAGGTGATAACCATTGTGGCAATAATATTGAGGACCTTACACGGGTGACAGTGAGGGGGATGTCCTTATTGTATCTAGGTAGACATTCGTCAAACTCACTTAGTTCTCCTAGGGGGTATCCCAAAAATCATAAGGTTACTTTCTTCTGGTTGTAATATTCATTAAGAAGGAGGAATAGATAACTATCCCAACCATATCTTCATAGTTGACTTGGGCCATGATAAACCAATTTCTGACTACAAAAATATCCCTTTGATCTCTTGGTTTGTGTGTTTGACTCCATAGATATCATAGTGTACATTGTTTGGTCTCGATCTAGTTGGCCATAATGTTGAATTTTGTAGCTATGGTCAGCCTTTATAATTTGTATTTTAGCCCTTGTAATGCATATGTAAGACATGTTCTTTGTGTAATTTTCATTGTTTATCCCTAGAAATAATTAATATAAGACATGTTCTTCATGTCATATTCGAAACAGAAAATTTCAAAATTTAAACTTTGACTTTTTGGCTCCAAACTTGTCAAGTTGTCCCTCCCTTAATTCATGTAAGCCCTAGTGAAAAGACACGACCATTTGAATACATAGCACACTATATATAGAACATTTGATCTCCTCCACAAGACACCATTTAGCCTCTCACAAGATAAGTAATTTTCTAGGAATCCTAGTGAAGAGGAAGAAGGATGAAGTAAGGAGAAAAGAAGAGTTCATCTTTAACATCTATCTCTCTCTCTTGAATTTTCATGTGTGAATTCCTAGACAACATTCTCTACGAAAAATGGTTCAGATTCTAAGAAAAACATTCTGGGTAGTAGGGCCGAGATTCTGGGCATATTTCGGGAGGCCAAATTTTGGCCTAAATATATCAGAGAGGGTTAAAGTTGAATGGAAGAAGATTGACTTCACAAGAGGGTTTTTTGTCTAGTTTTGAACATAGTTTCCTTTGGTTAGTTTGACCTCATAGTTGACTAGTGTCTTAGGTGCATATATTGTTGAACTAAATAATTTCTCTAAGGAAAAGGTTGTTGGGGTTTTCCCCAAAGTGGGTTTTCTAGGGTAAATCTTTTGTTCTATTTCTGCATTGTCATCTATATTATACTTTTGAATTTATGGTTGAATTTATAAAGTGTAATTCCTTAATGATAAAATAGAAGTTCTAAAGGAATATCTATATAATTAGAAGTAATTATCAGTGTTTCATAAATTTGTGCTTGTATCTATTGCTTGAAAAATCAACATGATATTAGAGCTTTTGTGAAGAACATGACATTGATATCATTCTTGAGGAGCTTTGGTAAAGGGAAGAAAATTGAAGAAAACTTAGATCTATTTGTTTATCTATGAGTATTGGTTCCTTTATGATATTTGAGAAGAAATTGGAAGAAGCTACAAATTTTAGAGCTTGGAAAATCCTTGCGAAGAATGATCTCTTGGGTATTGTGAAAGGTAAGGTTACTAAACCCTCATATAATGAAGGAAAAGTAAAATATGAAAAGAATGACATCATAGCTAGAAGCATAAATGTGGACTCTATTAGAGGACACTTGATTCCTTATGTGAAAAATCTTGAATCTTCAAAGTAGATGTATGGTGACCTAGTTGGGTTATACACTATCAACAACATTGGTAAATCAATTAGTTTGAAGAATGAGCTGTGTGATGTTAAAATGACAAGGAATGATAATATGGCCTCATATTTCACGAGGATTTCTCAATTAAGAGACCGAGTTCAAGAAATTGATGAAATCATCTCTAAAAATGAACTTGTCACTACAATACTTAATGGTTTACCTGAGTCATGGGACTCATATGCATCTATTATATGTGCTAGAAAGAAAAATCCAAAGTTTGAATAATTATGGACTGCATATACTTAAGAAGAATGTAGGCTCATATCAAAGGGAAAGATTCAAAGACCTTATAAAGGTGGTTCTCAAGATTTTGTAGGAAATTTCAAGAAGGCTAGAAGAAGATAGAAGTTTGGTTTCCAAAGAAGAAATAAAGGTAGAATACCTGAAGGAAGAAGATATGCTCTTTAAATAAAGAGAGATATGTCAAAAGTTAAATGATATCATTTTCACAAATTTGGTAACTATAGACATCATTTTCCTGGAAGATCAATTGATAGAAAGAGAAAGGGAAATAAAATTTCCACAGTAGTAGACATCGATGAACTTCCAATGAAACCTAAGAATGAAGATTCAGGTAACAAAGACTTATATTTTTCTAATATTATAGGTTCTATTGCAAATAATGATGATATGTGGATAGTAGATAGTGGTGCCTCAAGACACATGATAGGAGGTCCTAACAACCTCACAAGTCTAATGGAAATGAGACTATCTCAAATGGTATAACTTGGATACAACAACAATTATGAAATAAAAGTCATTGAGAATGTTGAAATGTGTAGTTTGGGAGGTACTCCCATAACCCATGGGGTACTGGGTTTGTGAGGAGTTGACCCACTAATGGAGTTTTCTGGGTAATGTACCCAAGCAGTGGGTTTTCTAACAAAATTTGTTCATTATAGCCTTAGGCCCCCCTTAGTCCATCAAAGGTATCAAATCTACTTTGAAGTGATAGTTGAATCAAAGAGTGCACAATCTACAACTCAAGAGGAGGTCGGTTTCCTTGCTATTGAAGGACTAATAGAAATGGTGGAGCTGCTTGCTAGTTTTCAATATTTGGATATGTTGAATGGATTTTCCAACTATAGCCCTTGGAATGAGAGGATTAGGCTGGTATTGTTGGTGAACAAGATTTGAAAGTTTGTTGACAAGGAGATAAATAAACCAATAGACCCTAAGGAATTAGGAGTGTATGAGGAGTTGGATACAAAGGTGAAGATAATTGTACTAGATGGTGTCAAATATCACTTGATACCTCATTTGTCTAGGAAGAATACTCCCATTGATATGTGGAAACCTCTTCAGAATTTGTTCTATAACAAGAATGATAACCAACTATTGGAATTGAGGGATAAGTTGAAAAGAACCAAGATATTGGATGGTGGAGTGTCTTTGTATCTGACAAGACATTCTTAAGTTTGAGATGAGCATGTTTCCATTGGTGAAACTATTCTAGATTTTAAGCTAGTGAGGATTGCTTTGAAGGGATTTAATGAGGAAATAAACTCATTTACAAAAGGGATTATTGCTTGAGAAAAGCCATCAAATTGGAATAGGTTATGGGGTAACTTCATCCAAGAATAATAGTGGGATAAGGACCTTCATAACAAGAACAAGACTTCAATTGATAATGTGGCTCTTATAGTGATGATGAAGGAAAAGTCAAATAACGACTTGTGCAATATGAAGTGTTATACCTGTCGTATGTGAGTAATTCTCTACAAACGAAGAATGGTGAGAATAAGAAAAGGAAGGGGAAGGAAGTGGCTAGTGATACTACATATTCTAATGAGTTGGATGACTTCTCAAGGAGTTTCTAGGAGGAATATTATCTAGTTTCGCATTTCTTCAAGGGGACCATCAATGACATTTCATGGTACATGCATAGTGGAGTGTTGAAGCATATTACAATTTTGCTTGATGTTTTTGAGACTCTAACTAAATGGTACTAAAATTTTCACATGGAGGTTGGTGACAAGTGTTAGAAAGTGATTAGAGGATCATTTGTTGTGCCATTGAGGATGGAGTCAAGTCAGATGTTACGAGTTCAATATGTATTTTGTGTACCAAAGCTCAGATACAACATGTTGTCTATATCAATGAATGACGCGAAGGGGTTTGAGGTGATTTTCCTAGATGGGAAAGAGGAACTCAGGCCTAGAGGCTCTAACACTGTCATTGCTATCATTTGAGTTAGGGAGCATGGTGTCTATAGACTGATACGAAATCCTATAGATCAAGGGAAGAAGCACATTCCTGAGACTCAGAGGGAGTCTAGTTTGAGTGTGAGTATGCAGGTTTAGAAGGACAATTTACAAATTAAGAACAATGCGTGTCTAATGGGGAGTATGGAGACTTTTGATGGAAATAAGGAACCATGGAACGACCTAAAGGAATTTCAAGAGAAGAAGAAGTAGGAAGATTATAGTAGCAAAGACATCATCGAGGATAGTGTGGTTCATTGTGCAAGGTATGTTGTAGTGGTGAATTCCAGAGACTAGGCTAGTGTCACTGATGTTGATGCCTTACTTTTGATTAGTGTAAGTACCTCCCTCACTAATAGGGGGTGTTGAAATGTGTAGCTTGGGAGTTACTCCCACAACCCCTAGGGTACTAGGCTTATGAGGAGTTGACCCACAATAATGGATATTTCTGCGAAATGTACTGAAGCAGTTGGTTTTGTAACTAAATTTGTGGGTGAAAAACCAAGAGGAGAAAATGATTGTTTAATAATTGAATGCATGTGGAGCACCCTTGATTGACTAAGGGGGATCTAATGTTGGAAGCATTTGAGCACTACTGGGGGGGTGGGGTGAATCAACAGTGTGATCTATATATAATTTTTACGAGTTTTAACTTTAATTAATAAATCACACATATGTTAGAGAAAACTCATTAAACATGTGCATCATATTATCATAACTAAAAACCATAAGAAACAATATAAACAATAATAAATGCACACAATCACATCAATCACACATGAGACACAAGATTTTGGGTGGAAACCTTTTGGGGAGAAAAACCACCCTTGTTGCTGCTACTCTGCTCTGAATTTCTATTGTGTCAACAAATTGGTATTTTACATAGCTTGTTGAATCCCATCAACATGGAGACTCGACCTCATATACAGAATGCCAAAATCAATCAGCTAGGAGACTCGATACTATTAATTAGCTCAGAAGACAATATTCTCTATGGATCTCTGGAATACCATCCGCTAAAGGCAACCACGATCAACAATCCTCACCTAAGTCTGATTGGACTGTCCAACTACCATTGGATGAGAAATTGTTCCTTTCACTAAAGCTTCAACATCACTACTCCTCTCTCATGAAGTCACTACTAATATACACTATTAGGACCTCCTTTCATCTATTTTCAAACTGGATCCAAGACTCTCTACTCAACAAGAAGTCATCTCTACATACATGCTCTCAGAAACAAGATCTCATCATCAAGTAATAATAAAATCTCCACACAACATATGCTCTCAAAAGAGAAAAATTGTGGCCATAATAAACCTGAATAAAATCAGATCCTCACAACAATATAATGCTTCATAATGCAAATAACATCATAATACACTATGGCTATGTGTCAAGTGCATTAGTAACTCTTGCATAAAACAACTGTGAGAATCACTAACATAAACACTACCTAGCAACATACAAAACTCTTTAACCAATCTCTAGTCCAACAACTTCAATTTTTATCTATTCTGCAACATGCTTCAGATCTACTAATTATTCAGCAATTAACACTCATAAATTGAAGCATCTACACTCTCTAATAGGTCTGGAACATTCTCACTCTATTATCCTTCTCTTTCACACATACGCATTCCTACTACTCACAATCAACAACCACTAAGCTCCAAAGACAAGAATATAAAATTTGTAGGGCGAAATTGAGCTTGGGAATAGGATCAAGGGTGCACGAATTAGACCAAAGCAATCCACTAACATCACTACTTGTGCACTTAAGGTGTTCACATCATTGGAGGACCTTTTCAAACCATTTTCAACCTTATCCAATTAATTTTGAAGCTTTTGGGAATTACCAAGTCAATTTTTACTTGAACAACGCGAGGAATGCAAGGAAAAATAATTCCCATAATGTATACGCTACTCTTGTGAAGTAAACCAACATATTTATGCTATTCCTATGAAGGAAACTAGCGTATACCCAAAAACCTTCAACTTTTCCACATTTCTATTTTTCAAACATCCTGAAATCAGTCCTCTTCTTTTCTAAGCACTTGTACATGCCTCAAAAAATATGGTATCTCTTCTAACACATGCTAGTGGATCAAACATGGCTCCCAAGTGTCATTTTCAAAGTTGACCCAAAAGACCAACAAACAGGTTGGAAAGAGTGCCAATAAGTCCTCCACTCTCCATCTATCATCTCCACACGCTGGAACATATCTAACGGGCTTGTAGTACCATCATGAAGCCATCACATAACTATCACATGTAGATCTTCATGACCAAGCAAACTAATGCCAACATCTGAGTGTGCCATCATCATACGATCACTCATCAATACCAACACATACTGACACACACCAACCACTCCATCAATCTACATCATCATCATGTTGACATAAGAACATGACCTCATAAGGTTGACATCAATTCAAACACAAAAATCCCAATGCCAACATAGCTAGATGCAACCACACTAAAATAAGTACATTCATACATTATCTAGTCTACAAATGGTTGACGTCAATGCCAACATGAGCTAGCTTTCATCATGAACTCATGCCAACATCAACTAGCTAGATCCATGCACACCATTATGCCAACAATCTCCCCATGGATTCCAACATCTAACGCTACAAAGTATCTTAATCAAATGGAAGAAATATTTTTTCTAATGTTATTTGGGTTTTTTTAAAGATAACTCAAGTCTTCCTAAGCTTATTTCATGACTCTTAGGGGCTAAAGGTGACCCTCATACAAATAATAAGTAAGAAAGAGATGAATACCATTGGAATATCGATCCATAAGTACAATGTCGCTCAATAATTCATTGAGATAGTGATGCAAGGAGCCTAAAGGAGCTATATCAAGAACAAGAATTAGTTCTAGGCCGAGTTGCTTTAGGTTGATGTGTATTATATTTGTTGATGCATTTGAATTATCTCTAATTTAAGGAAGAAAAGTTTAAGCTAATTTGAAGCCTACAAAGAGGCCTGAATTACCTCAAGTATGCGAGAAGGAAAGGGCCGAGAGTCTATCACTATAAGAGGAGGGCCCAACCATTAGTTTACTAGGTAAGTAGGCTAAGAAGCCTTTAATGGTTACAAAGTAGAGGCTCGAGTTTCGTTAGGGAATAGTGCAGTAAAGAAGGGTCTCTTAACTTACGATAAAGGGTTGCTACAAGTGGAGAGATATAGGCCATAGAACTGTAGATGATGTCCAAGGTTTGTGAGGGGTATTGACAAGGAAACCAAGGAAAGTAAGGTATATATGATCTGATGTTTATGGAGGGTTATTTTTGGGTGGAGGTATTTTCATAAGTATCATTGAACAGTAGTCATGGAATCCTAAGAATAATGCTCTTTTGGGATTGTTAGTGGCTGAGAAAGTATCCCTAAGTATAGTGATATAATGAGCATAACTGTCATTGCTAAGAGGAAAATATTTTAATCCCTAAGTGAATTAGTTTTGTTGTGTATGGGTTGATTGTAGAAGCCCAATGTTTTGTCATCCTAGGAGAAACAAGGAGATAGTTAGCTGGTATCTAGTTGAAGTCCCTAATAAAAGTGATATTGGAGTAGCCTTCTGATTGCTAGAGGGAAGTTTGGGTGGTTTCCTATTTCAGTGATGTCATTTATAAGAGGGTAGAAGTTAGAGACCCTAAGAGCAGGCTATCTTGGAGGATAAAGATGGAAGTTTGGAGGCATATGTTTAGTTATTCTAGGATTATCTAGAACATTGATAGAGACAGATTGGTCATATGAAGATGCAAGAATTCTAAAGATAAAAAGTACTTCTGAGCATCAAAAGAGGTGGTGAAGGGCTTGTCAAGTGTTCAAGGTACAAGGATAGAAAGGATTGAGTCGAGATATGCTTCAACAAGTAGCTCAAGTGTGTCTTGTTCAAGGGTAGTTTGATAGTCATAAGTTGTTGACATAAAACCTTATTTTTTCTTGTACCAGTGCTAATTGTAAGGGCCATGAATCCCTAGTAAGGGAGCACTATGGTTGTTGTATTAAAGTATAACAAGTTTTGGGTTGAAAATTTGTCTTGTGCACTACATTGAATCATTTTTGTACATTTTTTGTTGTGAAAAGTGCTTGTCTTTTGGAATTTTGGTTTTTATTATTGTGTCTTAGACATAAACCTAATTCTAAAGTGTTGAGGAAAAATCAACGAGAAGACTTCCATTGATCTAGAATCAAGTGAAAATGTTCATCTTAGAAACATACTATAAGTACCCAGTTTGGAAATAGAATTTGGTTTCTAATTCATGGTTGGAAGATAAAGGACATAGGGTAGCATTTGTTGAGGGTAAAGTGCTTGTGTGGAAAAAATTCTCAAGTATTTAATATTCTAGAGTAATTGGAATTCATGAAGGAAGTTTGTATGGACTCTTGAAACAACTTTCTCAAAAATTAGTACATAATGAAATCAATCCATGTGAATTTTGGAATAAAAGATATGCTTGCCTTCACTATAGAGATTTCCCACCCTTAAAACAAATGGTTTTAATCATTCCAAAATTTTAGGTGGGGCATGAAGTAGTATGTGAAAGCTATGCACTGGGGAAGAACTTTAAGAAGCCTTTTCCAAGAAACAGAAGTAGATCGAAGGAATTTTTGATCTAGTTTTTCCTAATGTATGTGGTCTAATGCCATTAAAATATCCAGGAGGATCTTTGCACTATGTAAATTTTATTGATGATTTCTCTCACAAGACATGGATTTACTTCATGAATACAAGGGATCATGTCTTTAATAAGTTTTAGGAATTTAACACCCAAGTAGAAAAATCGAAGGGGAAGAAAATCAAGATTTTGATACGAGATAATAGAGGAGAAAATACTTCTAAGGAGCTCATTTCCTTTCTTAAATAAGTTGGGATTAAGAGGGAGTTGATAGTCCCTTACAATCCAAAACAAAATGGATTTGTTGAAAGAAATAATAGAACCATTGAAGATTTTTTTTAATGCACTGATGCATTATCAAGATGTGCGTATATTTATATGGAGTGAAGAATATACAACAATTGTCTATATTGAAAATAGAATTCCTCATCGAATTTTGGAAGATAAGGCTCTTGAAGAAGCACTTAAAGGACAAAAACTATAGATTGGACATTTGAGAATATTTGTTTTTCCATTCTATACCCATATACCTAAACATAAGAGAAAGAAGCTAGATCCTTAAGGAAAGAAAGTTATATTCGTTAGTTACAGTGATTCATAAAAGGCCTATAAAATCTATGTTCCTAGACAATAACAAGTTGAAGCTAGAAAGGACATGATCTTTGATGAATATGTTACATATTGGAAATATAAAGAAAGTCCCATGGAAAATGATGATGGCGAAGAACATGAAGCTCCCAAGGAAGAAGGTTTAGGTCCATCCAATTATTTAGAATACCTCGTAGATCATCAAGAAGAGACAAAAGGGCCTAGGAATCCAATGGACCCAACTATTGTTTTTAAAATCAGGAAAAGGCTAGCATAATATAGAACTACCTTATAGGAACCAGAAGGAAACACAGAACCATGTTGCACCTTTAATGAAAGCAATATACTAAAGAGGTATTCCTGATATCAAACATTGATGACTAATCTCATTGATTATGAACCTTCCACCTTTAAAGAAGAAACTAACGAGCATGTTTGGAAGGATGTGAAGTTGGAAGAATACTAATTTATTATGAAGAATGATGTATGGGAGATTGTTCCTAGACCTAAAGAGAAATTAGTGGTGACCACCAAATGGGTATGCAAGGTCAAGAATGTAGTGGATGACAATATTGACAAGTACTAGGCAAGATTTGTGACTAGAAAATTCTCCCAGAAAGAGGGAGAGTATTACAATGAGAATTTTTCTCTAGTTTCGAAGTACAGTACCATTAAATCTATTATTTATATTGCTTCTTCTATGGGTTTCAATTTACATTAGATGGATGTAAAGACTTATTTCCTCAATATTTTGATTGAGGAAGAAGTGTACATAGAAAAACCTTCAAGTTTGGAGGTTCATGGGAGTGATTATCACATTTATATATTGAAAAAATCCTTATATGGAATTAAGAAAGCATCTAGAGCCTTGTATTCTAGAATTGAAAACTACTTAACAAGACTAGGTTTCTCCAAAATTGATGCTAAACTATATATCAAGGTTGACAAGAATAAATGTGTGATTCTATTATTGTATGTTGATGACTTATTTATGATAGGTGTGGAGCATCTCATTAGTGAGTGTAAGATGGAGTTGGCCTCTCAATTCGATATGAGAGATCTTGGTTTGATGCACTACTCTTTGGGGATAGAAGTATGGAAGAAGCCTTGTCAAATATTCCTTCGTCAAGGAAAGTGCATTATCAATATCCTATAGAAGTTTGGAATGACAGACTATAAATCGATGGAAAATTCATTGGTGACAAATCTAAGAAAGTTGAGAATTTGAGTTATATTTGGTCGATCCATCCATGTATCAAAATTTGAATGGCTCACTGCTGTATTTGGTTAATACTAGGTTGGACATTTGATTTTCCATGAATACTCTAAGCTAGTTCTAGGTGGAACCAAAACATGATCATTGGATTGAAACAAAGCATGTATTGAGACATTTGTGTGGTAAAGTTGGTTATGGTTTGAGATATGTTTTAAATGGTAATATAAAACTATAGGGATATATAGATGCATATTGGAAAGTGAGTGCTAAAGACAAAAATAATACATCCAAAGGTTGCTTCAGTTTGGGTTCCACTATGATCTCATGGATTAGCAGGAAACAAACATCTATTCCACTCAACATTATCGAGGAAATGTATATTGCAACCAATTAGTGAGTTGTGAAGTAGTGTGGCTTTCGAAGTTACTCATAGGACAATTTGATCAAATGCTAGATTTGACTGTGATATATTATGACAATCAAATTTGTGTAAAATTGATCGACAGTCCAGTTTTCCATGACAAATCAAAGCACGTCAAGATCAAGTACTGCTTCACTCATGACATGGTTTAGAAGTGAGGAGTGAAGCTATATTATCTCTTTATTGATTAGAAGATAGTTGATATCTTACTAAGCCTATGTTTATATCGAAGTTTGTATAATTTAGGGACAAGCTTGAACTTGTTGAGAATGCCTCTCTTAGTGAGAGGGAGTGCTAATGAGATGAATAATCAATGGAAATTCTCCTTGTGTCAAGCATGTTGACCCAAATTAGGGAGAATGGTCCAATAGAGGATTGGAATTCGTCTTGTACCAAGCTTGTTGACCTGAATTAGGAAGAACAATTCTTAAGCATCAAACTCATTTAGCATCAGGGCCTGAATTACTCTGAGAGAGTATGGCCTTTAGAGATTCACCATGTGTCAAATACATTGACTTGAATGATGGTGAACCAAGACTAGTCTGTATACCATGTGTTATATAGACCCAAATTATGGTGACTAGTTGATGTTAAATGGCATACCATTTGTTAGGATTACCAACCTAAATTATGGTGAGGATATACCATAGGTATGAGGTACCAACGAAAACTATGGTAACTTGTTTATATTATCAATACACCATTTGTCAATGATATTTCACCAAATTATGGTAATTCATTGATTTTATTGGTTTACCACATGTCAGAATTGTGACCTGATTATGGTGATTGAATAATGATGATGATTTGTGATGAGCCTCGGTATTGCAACAAGAATGCTGCAACTCCCAAGGCTACTGACTTTAATTATCAACCCGAGGTTCGTACAAACTTAAGAGGTATCGACACTATATGTGCAGCATACAACGTGTCCTTCCTTTGCTGTCATGATGTAATGGAGTGCAAGTACTGAAGTCAAATCCTAAACTAATTGCATAAAATGAAATGTTCAAAATTGAACCTTAACATATTGCAATAAAGAAAGTACAAGGAAAGAGACTGAAATCAAACACTAAAACACACCATTTTCTAACATACTGCTAAGAGTATTTTCTTCAAAAGAATGCTAAGTTATCATGTATGCAATCCTACTGTCTTAGGCATGAAGATTCAAACCATCAAACCTTCTACTGTTGTGCATGTAAAGGACTGAAATAAATCTGTTCTTTTCTTTTTATTATTTTTATTGAAAAACAAGTGTGAAAGATAATCTCTTTTGGTGATGTGGAAGGTGGCTTGGAGATGATGGTGGATGGTTGGAAGACTTGGGAGACCATTAGGTGACCTTGTGTGGCTTCTTGGATATTCTCCCTCAATTCTTCCTCAAAACAAGCCACTACAAGAAAACCTACATGATGTACTATAAACCTACAAGATCCCCTGAAAACCTATAAGATACAACCGAGAGAAAAAGGATGGATGTTGAAGGTGATGGAAAGATTATGGAAGGTGGTTGGTGGATGAAATGAGGCAAGGGAGTGCCTAGGTGCACTTCAGAACTCAAAACCAAAGTTCGGAGATGGATGGATTTGCTTAAAAATCTTGGAGAAGTTTTCTTCTGAAATGATGAAAATGGTGAGGGTTTAATGACTAAGAAAATCAAATCCAAATTGGATGGGACTTTTTTTTTTATTAATTAGGATATTTGAGGTCCCTATTACAAATGGAATCACTCAAAAAAATCTCTGTTAACCCATGCAAAAAAAATTAAAAAACATTACTAGTCGAAAATCTAGAAATTTGAGAACTAGTGAACTAGTAAATCTAAAACATGCCAAACCAAATCAAGTTAATATGCAATGGGGTGTTTTTTGTTATGAACTAAATTTTTTTGGTGATATAATTCAAGTGGAACCAACATGATTGAATTTTTTTAGCATGCTCTAAAAACTAGAATAAATTTATCGTTCTTTGCTAAAAGGAGGTCCAACAATCTAGATTTGAGAATAAGAAGACTAATACAAGAAGATCAATGATTACTATGAACTTCCAAAGCTTTTCCAAGGATGAAATAGTGATTTTGATCCTAAAAAAGAACTTAAATCAACCATTTAAATCAATCCTACAACAATAAATCATTAATACTAAATGCAGAAATAGAAAGAAATAAAAACTAGAGGTGCATGTGAATAGGAAGTGAAAAGAAGGAAAGAAAATGATACAAAAGGGCTCTGAGACTCCTGGGATGGCCAAACCTGAGGAAAATCAAAGACCTATGGAGGAGAACAAGATTTAGAAGTTGAACATGACACCACTCCTCATTATTTTCATGAATATAATTACATCTCTGCAAGAAAATACAATGGAGCTGCAAATATATGAGTTCTCTACACAAGAACACTAATGAAAACCTATCCCTAGAGGAAAATTCGACTTGATACTTATAAAAAATCATTAGGAATCATTCCCCATGAATGGAGGAAGATTTCCCCACCAAAATCCCTTGATTAGTGGATTTGGTCCTGTTATGAAACCACCTCACAAAAAGATAGAAAAGAGAGATCAACGCCTTAGAATTCAGCCTCTTCGAGGGGGAACCCTCCTTTACATTACACAAATGAGCAACTCTTGGATGATTCAAATGAAAAAACCTCCTTTCTATATATAGGAGTCTAAGGAGTCACAATATAACCCAGCCGACCTAACAATAATAATATAAAGCCACGAAAATAACAATAGAGGGATTCTATGGGGCACAGTAATAAGAATATGGGGACAATAGGGGCACAACAATATTAATAAGGGATACAACTACAATAGTAATGGGGTAATCACTAGTATTATAGGGACCCAACATGCCCCTCTCCTTCAAAAAAGTGTTGTCCTCAACACCTGAGTAGTTTTGAATGCTTCTGTATAAAATTCTCATCCTCCCATGTGGAATCTTCAACAGATAAGTTCTTCCACTTGATAAGATACTCTGAAATTGATCGATTTCGTAACTGTCGAGTTCTTGTTTTTGTGATTGCTTCTGGTTCCAATATAATTTTTCCTTCCTTGTCAGGTTCTAGCAATATTGTTTGAACTGGGAGCTTGTCACCTATAACCTTCTTTAAACATGAAACATGGAAAACTGGGTGCAATCAAGAAGCTGCAGGAAGCTCCAATTTGTATGCCATAGTACCAACCTTTTGCAACACCTTGTACGCACCATAATACTTTGGTGATAATTTATTATCCTTCTTAGCTTGCTTGAGGGACATTTTCTTATATGGTTGTAGTTGTAGGAATACCCAATCACCTACATCAAAACTTCTTTCGCTGCAATGTTGATCTTCCTATTGTTTCATTCTATTCTGTGCCAACACGAGGTTATCCTTTAAGAGTTGGAGGATTTGTTGTTGATGTTCGATGTGATGTTCCACTGCTTGAAACTTAGAATCTTCTCTTAAATATGATGTGATGGATGGTGGCTGATATCCGTAAAGTGCCATAAATGGGGTCATTTTTGTTGCTGTATGGAAGGAAGTGTTATACCACCATTCAGCTAGAGGAAACCATTTGACCCATTGTGTCTGTTTATCAGATACAAAGCAACGAAGATATCCTTCCAAACATTTGTTTACTATCTCAGTTTGCCCACCAGATTGAGGATGATAAGATGAGCTATGAGCTAACTGAGTACCAAGACAAGAAAATAATTCTGTCCAAAAATTTCCAGTGAAAATGGGATCTCTGTCACTTACAATAATCTTTGGGTTTCCATGTAGCTTTTGAATTGTTTCCATAAATGCAGTAGAAACTGTACTGGCTTTAAATGGATGTGATAATGAACAAAGGTGTGCATACTTGGTAAGTCTGTCAATTACCACCATGATGACACTCTTTCCCTTAGACTTGGGTAAACCTGTGATAAAATCCATTGAAACCTCCTCCCAACGTTGGCTTGGAATGGATAAAGGTTGTAATAGACCTGGTGTCTTAATTGTTTCAAATTTATTTTGTTGGCAAACCAAACATTCCGCTAGAAACTTTTGAATATCTAATTTAAGGCCCTCCCAAAAAAATTCCTTCTTAACCCTATGGTAAGTTTTTAAAAATCTTGAGTGCCCTCCTAAGGGAGAAGTGTGCAATTCCATAAGAATCTTTTGTTTTAGCTGGGAATTCTTACAGAGGTATAAGCGATCTTTGTACCATAATGAATCATTTTTCCAGCTAAATGTATTAGACGTACTGGAGTCTTGTTGTAACATTCGAATAAGTGCCCACACTTCTTCGTCATTATTCCATTCCTCCTTTGCTTCATTTATCCAATCTAGTTGGATAATAGAAATGGCGCACAACAATGCTTCCACATCCTCATCCTTTCTCGAGAGTGCATGTGCCACCACATTTTTCTTCCCTTTTTTGTAGGTGATTTAAAAGTCATAACCCAACATCTTTGTGACCCACTTTTGTTGCTCTTCAGAAGATAATCTTTGTTTTAAAATGTATTTAAGGTTATCATGATCCATTTTGAACTTGAAGTGTCTTTTAACCAGCCTCTAGCATTTTTGCAACCATACGTTCAATTTCACTCTTTTGGGCATAGGGATATCTGTACGGAATGATGTTTCGTGGAAAACTTCCTGGAATCAGATGAATAGCATGATCATGATCACGAATAGGTGGGAGACCTTTGGGAGTCTCAAATACCTTGGAATGATTGTCCAAGACTTTTTGGAGATCTAGAGAAATAGATGATCCCAATGTGGAAACATCTAGCAAACATGATTGTGCAATTACACCTCTTTGTTCCTTTTTTAGAAGCTTTGTCATACCGTTAGAGCTGATTATCTTTCCTGATTTCCCTGCAATACCCCTTAATTCAACTTCCTTTCCTTCCACATAAAATTTCATGAAAATTTCTTGAAAACTAAAAGCTATTGTACCCAAGGATTGTAGCCATTGGACTCCTAGTACAACATCAGCACCTCCCATTGGAATGGAAAGCATTGGGCTAGTCAATACATATTCTCCCATGGATAGCTTGATATTATGGCACTTTCCAGAGCAATTTATTGTTCCTCCATTTGAAACCATCACTTGACCCTCTAGTGCTGGATATAAGAAGCAATTCAATTCTTTTGCTACCTTACAATGAATAAAATTGTGGGTACTTCCTCAATCAATCAACACTATTACCTTTTTCTTCTTGATTTGTCCTTCTATCTTGATGGTTTGAGGAGTGGTAATTCCCGCCAATGCATTACAAGATATGGTCGGATTCATTTCTTCTTTATCTAGGCTTTGTTCCCGGAGTATATCCTCTTCTTTTGACCTTTCTTGCTCCTTTTCTTCTTCCTCTTCACAATCTATGTAGAATAATTTCTTCTCAGCACACTTATGACCTTAGTGTATTTGCTATCACAACTGTAACAAAGCCCTTTTGCTCTTTTTTCTTTCAATTTTTGTGGTGTCAACCTTATAGGTTGTGGAAGACTAGGGGCAACAACATTCCATCTTTATAGTTGTGAGTGGTATGCTTCCTGGTTGCCATAATTTTGCTTTCCATTTTTCTTGCTAACCTGAATGCCTTCTCTAATGAATCAGGTTCCCAAAGGCGAACATCATGTTGGATATTATCCTTTAAAGTCCCTATGAACACATAACTCCTATGCTCCTCTGGAATATTTTTTACCCTTATGTTCAATTTTTGGAACTCCTCAATGTGCTCCATTATTGAACCCTTTTGTTTGAGACTTATCAATTGGCTAAAAAAAGTGTTGCTTTTTGTATCCTCCTAATGTGCTGTCAATTCTTCTGTAAAAATTTCCCAAGTGATAATTTGTTTAGGAGAGCAAATCCATTGATACCATACAAACTGATTTGGTTCTAAATATAAATTTGCAATACATACCTTTTGTGTGTTTTTCACATTATTGAGATCGAAAAATTTCTCCATCTGTAATATCCATGTTGCGGGATCCTTGCCATCAAACTTCCTCATATCGATTTTTGGAATGTGGTGGGTCTTCAATACAAAATTAGAGTCTATGGAATCATGATTAACATTTCTTTTGTTCTCATCATGAGTTTCCTTTAATACCCTTTCACTATTAGTGACCATTTCTTGTAGTAGCTTATTCATATTTATCTTCAATTCTTCCATCTTATCATCCATGCCGTCAATTCTAGTGTCCATGCCATTCATCTTAGCTTCCATGCCATCCATCTTAACTTATACGACTTTCTTTAAACAATCCATCTTAGCTTCTACACCTTTCTTTAAACCATCCATCTTATCTTCTACATCTTTCCTTAAACCATCCATCTTAGATTCTGTTTCTTTTTGTGCAAGTGACACTTGTTGCACTTGGTCTTGTAATTTTGATATATCATGTTGCATTTCTTCCTCTTCTTCATGAGTCATGCTAGAAATTTTAGGTTGCTTACTAGTTTTTTGTATTTTCTTTCCTCGGGGCATCAACTACCAATTCAAACTAATTTTTCAAACCAAGCTTATGCAAAAATTTTAAAAAAACTACACACCTTTTTTCACTTTGTAGAAGCTTGATATTGAATCTGATGTATCTCTGCAATTTCGAATCATCCAATTCTGAAATTGTGGCCTGTAGTAGCCCTCTGTGTCCTCTTTCCAATGCCACCAGTCTGCTCCAAATTTGATTCTCCAAGGAAGAGTTATGAACAATCTCCCAAGATGACCTGATTATAGACTAGTTCAGTAGAGCAAAATTGTACGATGTGCCATGAGTCACTGTTTTGACCTTTGGCTCTAAAAAATATATACAAGAAACTACTGTCTGTCCTATTTCTATACCTTCTTACAAAATTTCAATCCGATGCTCAGAGAGAAATTTATGACAATTTTCCCTAGGTCACCTATTTGGAATGTAATTCAGGGGTCTACAAAAAGACCAACTTTCTCAGATCATATGTCTGCAAATATAGTGCGAAAATCTCTGAAATTTGGACCCAAGATTCAGCACGATTTCTTCTTAAATGGGTTGTTTTTTCAGCTTCTGAAACATCACAAAAACAAAATTATAGCGAAAATGCCACGGTGACCTGTTTGGAGTAGCGAAACCCTAGAATCCAAAGCTCTGATACCAAATGTTATGAAACCAGCTCACAAAAAGATAGAAAAGAGAGATCAACACCTTAGAATTCAGCCTCTTCAAGGGGGCAACCTCCTTTAGATTACACAAATGAGCAATTCTTGGATGATTCAAATGACAAAACCTCCTTTCTATATATAGGAGTCTAAGGAGTCACAATATAACCCAGCCGACCTAACAATAATAATATAAAGCCACAAAAATAACGATAGAGGGATTCTATGGGGCACAGTAGTAACAATATGGGGACAATAGGGGCACAAGAATATTAATAAGGGATACAATACAATAGTAATGGGGTAATCACTAGTATTATAGGGACCCAACAGGTCCCTTGATTAGTAGAACACATTCATAGATTTTCTCAATCATTTAAGTTCCACAATCTATGCCATAATTCCATAATATCTTGTTGATTTATTGTTTATTATTGGTCCTCCTGTAGTAGGAAAAAAGTCCCTAAATTATATCCTCCTCCAAATCTTCATAATCTACCCAATATTCTCATTATATTCCACAAAAGTAAATAATATTAGGCACAAATATCCAATTATTCATAAAACTTCCTAATGAATATATTAAAGTTAAAAATAAATTATCTAATGCAATAAGATAGGTTTAATATGATGAAGGATGGTTAGATCGACGTTAATTTATGTTTAATTTATAGGCATAGGGCTTAATTTATGTCTAATTTAGACACCTATCATACCCCCCTACTGAAAGTGTTGCTCATCCTCTGAGCAACTTAGTGACCTCATTGTGCTTCATCCATGGCCCTGGTGGCCTCTCTCCTGTGAATTAAGAATCTTGGCTGTCAGTTCTGTAAGGACAAGCCCAAAAACATATTTGCGCAAAGAAAAATTATTGTTTCTTGAGACCATTAGCTTTCTTCCTTCCCCTTACTCAAGATGGGTTTTTGAAGATTTTTAGTTTGGTAAGGTCTTAAACATTCTTATCAACCATCCGTTACCTTGTTCCAACATTTGGACACCTCTAAAACCTTCAAACTGTATTGTGATTAGAACTAGGACATCCTGTAGTAATTCCTGTCAAAAATACAAGAAACCTACAGGAAACCCTATCAAAACTATAGGAAACCCTATTAAAACTACATGATACCCCTTTCGATCATAAATGATAATTTGAGCCTAGGATAGGCCCTCAACTTGACTCTCATGCCTTTTTCCTATTTTTAGGCCTTGGACAAAAGCTAGAAAGAGATTGGATACCTCTTGGAAAACATATTTCCATCACTGCAGTTTCAGTTTTGTTTTGATGGGGAATGCCTAATTTCCTTCCTTGCCTTCTTCTCCCTTGTGGCCTAGATGGCTGCCTAATGGCTTTAGATTTCTCTATTTTGATTAGGTCTCTCTTAAGCTCTGCCATCTTGCGGTTTAGCATAACTTGTTCATTTCTTCCTTCTTGTAGCAACATTCTTCCTTCCTATAGTAGTCATTCCTCCTCTTTCAAGGTCTTCTAACTATATGGTAGTGATGAGAAACGATGAAGAGGGATTGGATAATGGTGCTAGGGCTCAAAGGGAGTAGTGTAGGTTTCTGAAAATGGAGAGGATGCTCTATTTTTTTTTCAAGAATGAAATGGGATCGATGAATGATGAAAAGATAGTGAATATGAAGTGGATGGAGGGCTTGGAGTGGTGTGGTGACTTGGCTTTTGCAAAAATATCTTCTTTTAACTATTGTCATCATTCCTTGAAATCATCACCCTTCATAATTTGACTTTTCAACATTACATGAGTGAAGGAGTGAGTTGCAATTAACTAGTTGAAGGTGACTGAGACTGCTAACCCATCCTTAGCTTATAAAACCTCATCTCTCATGCATTGACAACAAATTTCTAACTATAATATGCTCAAGGGAAGAGGTCAAGAATATTGCATACCTGTACCTACCTAATGGTTGTTGGAGAGACCTACATGCTGTTGCTGAGTTGATGTTCATGTGCAGGTGTTGGATGGCGATGTTGATGATCCTAATGTTGCTACTAAGCTCTGGAGGAGCTTCTTTGACCTCTAGATATCCTTGTTGAAGCTGACTGCAAATCTCTGGCTACTTCATCATCATATCCCCTTAATTTTTCGAAGGAACCCATCCAATTATGCCTTGTGAATATCTCTAGTACAGGAGGGTGCCGATGAATCCTCACTGTGTTGATAGGTTCCCCCTTTCATTTTTCTCTGATGGATGGAGGTTTTTATAAGTCTGATACCAAATTTAAAAATTCTATGTATACAGTTCCCTTAGGTTGCAATCACTTTCAACAAACTAGAAGGGATTTTTATGTTCCTTTTACTTGAAAAAATGTGGGGAAATGTAGAGCCTACCTCCTTAATGCTACTTGATGAAGCCAAACTCTATTTTTCCCTTTTAAAACTACTCACTACCAATCTTGTAGGTGTTTTTCTATATCCTGTATGATCTGAGGGAATCCTATAGGTTTTTAGGACAATGACTGGTTTTATCCACATCTCCCAAATGGTAGAATGGATTGACCTGAAACTTTCTGAGCATGTTGCCATCATCATTATGCACCTCCCCATAAAATGAATTGGTCAATGGATGCACGGGCCTCGAGAAAAGCTAAACATGGCTGAAGGTGATGGAGGTCGATTTCTTGGAAACCATGCACTATAATTTTTTGAAATTTCTTGGGCATGTAACTATCATCTATATGCATCTCCCCATGAAACATATTTTTAAATGGATCTATGGATATTGAGAAAATGCAAAAATGGTTGTAGGCGATGGAAGCTGATTCTCAAAAAATGTGCACTGGAATTTGCTGAAATTGCTTGAGAATGTCACCATCATCCATATGCATCTCCCCCAGAAAAAACTTGGCAAATGGATGCATGGTTTTCAAGTTATGGAAAAAGAAAATTTATGCTCTATGTATTTTTATATCTAGTAATAAAACGGAGCATCTTGTAGTTTTCTAGGACAGCAAGCAAACTGAATGGTAGAAGCTTGAGAATGATGGGTGGATGGTGGAAAGAGATAAGGGTGATGGATTGGCATGGCCTTCACCTTGTTTGATCATTTGATCAGGGAAGAGAAAGTCAAAATTTGACTTCTTTTGACTAGGCTTGACCAATTTTTTCTTTTGGTACCAACTTGTTTTTTTTCCTTGCACATGTTGGAGAGCACCTACATTCATCAAAGAGATACATGGTGCAAGGATTTTTTTATTTTATTTTTCTCTTCTTCTTCTAGCCCTACTAGCTGGTTCAAGTAGGTTTTCAACTAGTAGGTCTGCCTAGGTGCCTCAAAGGAGGTTTTCAATCAATGAGCTAACCTAAGGGACCTCAAAGGAGGTTTTCACATGAGATTTTGATGTTATTTTTCTCTTATTTTTCAAATTTTCTGCCCTACCCTACTTGAAAAACAAAATCACTTTCAAGTATAAGAATACTTCCAATGGAGCCATGTGCACATCAAGATGAAAGATAAAATGATTTGGAGGCTTGAAATGTATGCTTTGACATGTACCTAGATTTGAAAGATCAAATGATTTGACTTCGATGATATCAAACACATTTGAACAAGACAATATTGCTGCAACTTAATGACTCTCTGAAACCATATTTCAATATAGTTGTGATGCTGCTGGTCCACTTGCTTATTTGGATCATCTTGGATGTCTTCTTCTTCCATGACCTTCAAATCTTCCTCTTTTTGTTGATTGTTCTCTTGAACACATGGAGGATTTGATGGTAACCATGAGCGAGCTTTCTCAATCTCTGATTTTATTGTCTTCTCTTCATCAAATGTAGCCCATGGTTCTTTGATCTTCTCTTTTGAATCTTCTTCTTCCGGATCTTGTCCTTGAATGATATCAATATAATCTCTTTTTGCAATACTCTTCCTGAGCTATGGTGAATACCATTGAGCTTAAGAGAAGATGTTTGGAAGTGTTGTACCTCAACATTGTAAGTAGGTTGAGCTACTTCAAGGTGTGGGTTTGGAAATGGTGGTATAGGTAGTTGAGTGGGAGTGTATATTTGATATGGATGTGGCTGGGGTTGTGGTTGAGGTGGAGGTGAATGGTAAGAATAACATGGAGTTTGGTATGGATGATATTGAGGAAAATACTCAGGATATTATGGACGGCTCCCATAAGTTCCTTGCCAACCTTGTTGCCAAGATTGGTTTTGGGGTTGAGATGACCAATGTTGCCAAGGAAATGGTGTGTTCCAATTAATTTGAGGTGGATGTGCATAAGATTGAAATTGTGAATTAGGATCTTGCATCATATCAAGCTGAATATGCTGCCATGGTCCTCTTGGAGATACATAACATAGTTGCATTGGCAATTGACTTGCTCCATTGTCCTCTTGGTAAACTTCCTTAAAACTTGGTAATGATGAGCAACATTTAACATTATGTGATTCTACATGGACAGAATGAATATATTGGTTTTTCTCATTTTGTATTCTTAACATTTCTACTTGTTCAATTAGATTGCTAAGAGTTTTTGTTTTAAAGTCATCAAACAAATTTCCAAGTTTAGCTTGACTTACTGATCTTGATGTTGATTTATGTACTCTTGCTTTTCCTCTTGATATGTGTTTGCATGTTTCACAGATTTCCTCAAATGATAATTGATATACATCAGCTCTACTCATGAGATCAAGGAGATCAATCCATTCATCCTAATTTCTCTAAATAAGAGGGTTTTTAGTGTGTCTGATCCTAAATGATGTAATTTTTCCCTCTTAACATTATACATGAAACTCTCAATTAGATCCTCAAGGATTTCATCTTTTATTTGATTCATTCTAAAGATTTCTTCCTTAAGATCACGATATTTATATTTTTCTATAAATATCTTTTGTATATCTTTCCATGATCTTATTGAATTAGTTTGTAAACTCATGAACCATTTAAGAGATCTATCCTTCAATGTTGCCAAAAACAATCTCAGTTTTTGAGTTTTTAATAAGTAACCATAAGATCTACAAACAATTTCGAACTCAAAGAGAAAGGTTTCCGGATCCTCTGACCTTATACCATGAAATTTTGGAAGAAATGATGGAGGGATGTTCTTCATGTGCACACTACCATCAATACCTTGAATGGGAAATCCAACAGGATCTTCCTCATTGTCATCATCTCCATCCATTTCTTCTATATTATTTCCAATCTCCTTCTTCTTATACCTGCAAAAGTGAATGATGACGTGCCTCTTATTGCACCACGTGATCAAATTGGGGGTTCGGTTGGTTTTGGAGATTTTTTGGTTTTATGATTGACTGAAAACTATAATGCAATGCAGTTTTCTACTTTTGAAATTAAATATGCCTAATGAAAATATTTTTTTGTTTTTGCAAAAAGTAAAAATAAATGAATTAACTAGGGAAGAAAACAATGCATACTTTGACACCTCCTTGGCAATGGCGCCAAAAAGTGATGACTCTCAATATTGCAACAAGAATGCTACAACTCCCAAGGCTACCAACTTTAATTATGAACCTGGGGTTCATACAAACTTAAGAGGTATCAGCACTATATGTGCAACATAAAATATGTCCTTCCTTTGTTGTCATTATGTATTGGAGTGCATGTACTGAAGTCAAATCCTAAACTAATTGCAGAAAATGAAATGTTTGAAATGGAACCTTAAGCTATTGCAAGAAAGAAAGTACAAGGAAAGAGACATAAATCAAATGCTAAAAAACACCATTTTCTAACTGACTGGTAAGAGGCTTTGCTTAAAAAGAATTCTAAGTTAACATGTATGGAATCCTATTGTCCTAAGCATGCAGATTCAAACCATAAAACCTTCTATTGTTGTGCATGTAAAGGATTGAAATAAATCTATTTTTTTCTTTTTATTCTTTTTATGGAAAAACAAGTGTGAAAGCTAATCTCTTTTGGTGATGTGGCAAGTGGCTTGGAGATGATGTTGGATGGTTGGAAGGCTTGGGAGACCCTTAGGCGACCTTCTATGGCTTCCTGGAGTTTTTCCCTCAATTTGGACTCAAAACAGGTCACTACAGGAAAACCTACAGGATATACTAAAAACCTACAGGATCCCCTGAAAACCTACAGGATACAATGGAGAGAAAAATGATGGATGTTGAAGGTGATGGAAATATTAGGGAAGGTGTTTTGTGGATGGATTGGAGCAAGGGAGTGCCTAGGACCACTTCAAAACTCAAAACCAAAGTTGGGAGATGAATGGATTTGCTCAAAAAGCTTCGAGAAGTTTTCTTGTGAAATGATGAAAATGGTGAGGGTTTAATGACCAAGAAAATCAAATCCAAATTGGACGGGACAAATTTTTTTATTAAATATGATTTCTTAGGTCCCTATTACAAGTTGAATCACTTAAAAAGACCCATGTTAACCCATGCAAAAAAAAAATAAAAAAAAAAAATACTAGTCGAAAATCTAGAAATTTGAGAACTAGTGAGCTAATAAATCTAAAAAATGCCTAACCAAATAAAGTAAAAATGCAATGGGGTAGTTTTTTTTATGAACTATAATTCTTTTGTGATCTAATGCAAGTGTAACCAACTTTATTGAAGCTTTTTAGCGTGCTAAAAAAATAGCAGAAATTTATTGCTATTTGCTAAAAAGGAGGTCCACCAATCTAGATTTGGGAATAAGAAGACTAATCCATGCAGCTCAATGATTACTATGAACTTCCAAATCTTGTCCAAGTATGAAATAGTGCTTGTGACCTTGCAAAATAGTTTACATCAACCATTTAACTCAATCCTAGAATAAGAAATCATTAATAGTAAATGCAGAAATAGAAAGAAATAAAAACTAGATATGCATGTGAATAAGAAGTGAAAAGAAGGAAAGAAAACAATACAAAAAGGCTCTGAGGCTCCTAGGATGGCCAAGCCCAAGAAAAATCATAGATCTATGGAGGAGAACAAGATTTATAAGTTGAACACCAAACCAATCTTCATTATTTTCATGAATAAAATTACATCCCTGCAAGAAAATACAATGGAGCTACAAAAATACGAGTTCTCTCCACAAGAACACTAATGAAAATATATCCCTAGAGGAAAATTAGACCTGATACTTATAAAAAATGATTAGGAATCATTCCCTATGAATTGAGAAATCTTTCCCCACCAAAATCCCTTGATTAGTGGATTTGGTCCCTTGATTAGTGGATCTGGTCCCTTGATTAGTGGAACACACTCCTAGATTTCCAATCATTGGAGTTCCATAATATGTGCCATAATTCCATAATATCTTGTTAATTCATTATTTATTATTGATACTCTTGTAGTAGGGAACAAGTCCCTAAATTATCTCCTCCTCCAAATCTTCATAATCTGCCCAATATTCTCATAATATTCCACAAAAATAAATAATATTAGGCACAAATATCCAATTATTCATAAACCTTCCTAATGAATATATTAAAGCTAAAAATAAATTATCTAATGCAAGAAGAGAGGTTTATTATGTTGAATAATAGTTATATGGACATTAATTTATGTTTAATTTATAGGCATGGGCCTTAATTTATGTCTAATTTAGAGGCCCATCAATTTGTTATAAACTTTTCTTAGGGAAATTTGTCAATAAAAGAACATTTGTCTAGTCATCATGAATACTTCCCTAGCTAAGAGGGAGTGTTGAATATTGCATATATGATTGATCTTCATAATTTATATTTTAGCCTTTGTAATGTATTTGTAAGACATGTTCTTTATGTCATTTTCATTGTTTAGCACTTGAAAGAATTAATAAAATTGATGTTCTTCATTTAAGATTCAAAAGTGAAAAAGTTCTAAATTTTAATTTTGAATTTTTGGCTCCAAACTTGTCAATTTGGCCCTTCTTCAAGTCAAGTCAGTCTGAGTGAAATGACACACCCATTTGGATATGAAAAACAATATATATAGAGCATTTTCCCTCCTCTATAACACACCATTCAACCTCTCACAAGACAAGTAATATTATGAGAATCATATTGATGAAGAAGAAGGATGAAGAAGGGAAATTTCATCATTAGCATCTCTCTCTCTCTCCTGATTTCACATGTATGAATTTATGGACAAAAAATTCAAGGTAGCATGGTTGAGATTCTAGGAAACACATTCTTGATAGTAGGGCCGAGTTTCTAGGCATATTCTACGAGGCTTAAATCTGGCCTAAAAAGATAAAAGAGAGGCAAAGTTGAAAGGTAGAAGATTGAGTTGACAATAGGGTTGTCTGACCAAATTTGACCATAGCCTTATTGGTAAGCTTGACCTCATAGATGACTATCTGTATTAGGTGTTTCTCTTGTTGAACTAAAGACTTTCTCTAAGTAAGAGGTTGTTTGGTTCCCCCCCCAACTGGGATTTCCCAGGGTAAATTTTGTGTTGTCCTTATGCATTGTAATATCTACTATCCTTATGCATTTATGGTTGAATTTATAAAGTGTAACCGATTAATGATAAACTGGAAGTGCTCAAAGAATATGTACATCATTAGAAGTAATTATGAGTATTTTAGAAATTAGTTCTTATATCTATTGCACTAGAAAAATAAACACATAGGGGTCTATTATTTTAATTAAGTTAAACAATAAAATATATTCACCATGGATAACCAAAGTATTCAACATTATCAAAGACTTTTAAAATTTAACCTTAAGTGGAAGGTCCACCAACTAGGAGATCAAGGATAGCTCCAACAATAGAGGACGTAGACCACAGTTGGTTTGGAGGGGAAAACCTTAGTTATAAGGGGGAGACTTACTTATTTTTTAGGGTATTGACGAAATTTCACTACCAAAAGTTAACTTATCTTTGATCGACCCTTTTGGCCTTGTCCTTGTGCAAAAAAAGCATTTTTCTTCTGAACCTTTCTCCTTGTTCTCTCATCCTATCTCTAGTGAGTGTTGTGCATCTACCACGGGGAACATGGGTCCCTTATCACCTTCTACATTGCAAGTACCTTATGTTAATATGTCTACATTGCCACTAATTAGCATGTTAGGGACCAATTCTACTACATTAGAAACACATTTGTCCTCTTCATGGGGCATTCCACCAGTTTCTTTAGTAACCCCTACAAGTTTTCCAAGGTTGTTTGTATCTTTAATTTCTTTCACCTTTGGGTTTGGGATGGGGAAAACCCTGGCCAATCAACGGGAGCTAAGATGTTTCCTTCTAGATCATCTATTCCAATGGCTTCTTTATGTAATATTGGAATCATTGCTTTAGGAAACATGTAGTGGGGATCTTTGTTTGCTTCCAACTAGTCTAGGGGCACTAATGTTTTTGGAGGAATATATCAACCTTTGGGTAGTTCTATGTTAGGCTAGATGCATGTCTTTAGGGGTTTTCTTTCCTTTAAACGGGCTAGTTTACCTAGGGTCATAAATGCCACTAGTTCCACTATTCCAATCATTTATTATGCTTAAGGTGGTGCTTTTGTACAAGGAGGTCCTTAGTCTAGTGCTAAGGATAATCCCATGAGAATTCATGCCATTGGGAGTTCATTCTTCCTTGGAGCGTTCCCCCTAGTGGATTATAGGGCATTACCCCTAATAGAAAACCCTGGTCAACCAATGGGACTTGGGATATTTACATCTAAATCATCTATTTGAATGGTTTCTTTACCTAATACAACAATCATTGCTTTAGAAAACATGTAGGGGGGATCTATGTTTGCTTCTAGCTAGTCTAGTGGTATTATTGCTTTCATAGGAACATCTCAACCTTGGGGTAATTCTATCTTAGGTGAGGTTCCTTTCTCTAGGGGTTCTATTTCCTTTGGAGGGGCTAGTTTACCTAGGGTTATTAACCCCATTATTTCCATTATGGCAATGATTTCCTATGATTATGGAAATACTTTTGTACAAGAAGTTCCTTATTCTAGTGAAAGGTACAATCCCATGAGTAGTCATGCCTTTGGGAGTCTCTTGTTCCTTGGGGCATTCCCCTCAGTGGATAATATCCTCTTACCACATTTCTTGGGAATTATACCCTTGTTTCATCATCTTTCACCATTAAATATGTTATGAGGAGACAAAAATTTCCATCATGAGGCATATTTTTACCCTTGATTCACTTAATCAACATCAACTTTCATTTCTGGATTCACTTGATTTGTTGGACGTAGACAAAATTATGAATGAACCCTTATTCCATGATCCTAGGTGGCCACCTATGCCTGCAAAATTACCTTTTGATATTTACTAAAGTTGAAGCAATGTTGGTAGAAAACTCAACCACACTTATTACCACCTATTGTTTATGGTGTTCCTCAAATTCTTCGGTGGATGATTCTATGCAGTTACATATTTTCCAATTTACCATAATGAACAATTCCACTAATTGCTACATTGAAGTAGATAATGAATTCTATAGTGATTATGCTTCTTTAACCCAAACATTTTTGAATTATTTTCAACTAACTACACTAGAATATAGTGTGAGTGCTCTCGTGTACACATTTAAACAAGATACCTATACTCACATGTTTGATCACATTCATGAGTGGACAATATGAAACAAGTTAGATAAGACCAATCTTCCTGATAAAATTCTTAAATATTGGTTTATCTAATCCTTGCTTACACCTAAAGACAAGGATGTTTCCATGGCCAGGGAAACTACTAAATGGTAGGCCATTTTACATGCTCAACACATTCATCTATTTTATTCTTAATTAGACAATTTATATGATGTCATTCCTAATGCTCCTTAATAGTCATCGCTTGATCTACCATTACCCAAAATGGGACAACATTCTGATCATGTCATTGGTTTTATTTATTCTGATGTTGTGAGCTAGATACTTGGTGAGTTAGGGAAATTGATTATTAGATCTCAAGCCCCAATGATAGTACCCAGTTCTCAACAAGCACAATTTTTAGAAAAAACTGCTAAGGTTCAACTTGTGTTATTCCAAAACACCAAAAAATCTACAATAGTGTTGCAGAAAAAAATAAATTAATGAATAAAAGAATAATGCTAAACCTACTCATGAGACGACACAAAACCAACCCAACCATGGTGGGGGCACAAATGGGAAACATCACAAGATTAATTTTCTTTGTTAAAATTTTCATGAAGATCATTTTACTGATGAGTTCCCATTTATGGATGGAGTTCATTGTAACCTTGTGCCATTGGAAGCTACACAGTAGCCAATAGTGTTAGTCATTCATTCCCTTCCCAACCACAATAATAAATGGTTTTACATGCTCGTCCACCTCCAAAATGGGGAGGTGTAGGAAATTATTTTCCTCCCAGAAGTAATGTGATTTTTCTCATGTCTAATCAGCAAATTAAATTATACATGAGAGCTAAATCTATTGAATCTCCAAACTCAAATTCTACTTCTAACGATTAGGTCATCGTTGTTGCATTCAATGGACATCTCAGATTAAATAAGCCTTTGGAACCAATATTTCACCAAGCTAACGACATTCTCAATAAGTCAATACCTAGTCCTAATGTTCGGGCTACCAAACATTATAGTATTATTGAGGATTTAGCCCAAGTAGCATATGCCATGTCTGCTCTAGATCATTTTCATTGTTGTCCTACGCAACAAAAAGTCTTGTTGACTACTATCTAAGGGGTCAATCCCTCATATCAGGATGCATGCAGACCTAGCTTGTACCTAGACAAGTCCCGTAGCAAAGCAAGCCTTTCCTGCATGTAGCTCTGGAAGCCATAAAAGGTTAGTAAAGAAGGTGGGTTGGTAGAGTATGTAATACAAAAGTAAATTCAAGTAGGAATGGTAAAAGTTAATCCAGGTGGATATTGGTGGCAACCCACCTATTCCACTTGGACCCCCACCACTGTTCCTTTCATCTTTTCAGTTTCCTTAATTGTAGCACAATTTACTATTTTTGGGGGTTGTCTGAGTCTTGAACTTCTGGAGTTGTTTTGAGGCCCTAAATGAAATTTTTTTGAAAAACATGGAAACATGTTTATTTCATTGATGTTTGCAACCGAAATTTATATTCCTCGAATAGACCTTTCTAACGAGGTATTGTACATGTCAAATGGAGATTGTATGCCAATGTTACGACCCCATGAAGTTGATGTACCAATTTACCCATACGGGGCCCATACTTTTGGTGCTTCATCTCCTAGGTTTAAGTTTTTGGATGTTTAGTGTTTTTTATTATTTATCAATAATAAATAGGCCTTCAAGCCTCATTGTAACACAATTCAGAGGCATTTAGTAGCCAAATCCCTTCTTGGAGATAAGCTACCATCGCCTGAGATCATTTATTTCCATTCTGTATGTAAGCATATTTCAGTTCTTTGATATTAATGAAAAGAAGTTTTATTTTTTTTGCATATATGTATTTATGTTTATATTTGTATTATTTGTCTTCCTACATAAATCTGGATCAGTGGTATCAAAGTGGTCTGCTCTTTCTCCTTTTTTCTTTGCATGTACCCAACGAGGTCAAGGTATAAGGAGTTAGGGATTGAACTAGTTGAACCTTTGCAAGACCAGCCTCAAAAACCCCGATAACCTCCCATGGTGGAAGAAAATAAAGGTGAGGGAATAGGATATCCTTTCAAAATATTGTTTGAGGAGGCCTTTGAGAGACATAGGAATGTGATGATGGATAAATTTTCCCATGTGCTTCTGCGACTACCCACCGACGACGTGTCTTCATCCAACAAGCACTCTGGAGGCACCACTCCTTTTAAGGTACAAGTTAATTTTGACATTCCCATAATTGAAGGTCAGATAGATGCATACACCGTAGATAGAGAGTTAAATATGTTGGAAGGATATTTTTCGGTTCATGAATTTTCCAATCTGGAAAATATTACTTTTGCACCCTTCAAAGCCACCCCGCATGTCAAGTACTGGTGGGAAACCTACTATGAGAAAAAGGATGAGAGGGAATCCTCACTGTTTTTAGCCGCATCCACTTGGAATTATTTTTGATATGCCATCAAGGAACAATATTACCCAGTTCAGATCGATGAAGATAAATACATAAAGTGGACCACGCTGTAGGAGGGAATGGACCAAGATGTGCCAGAGTTCACAAACGTTTTTCATGCCTTTCACACGAAGATGGGTATCAAGGATTCTAAGCAGCATTTAGTACTCAAGTACCATTTTTGTCTACATAAGTACATCTAAGATGAAATGGAGTTCCTATATATATCCTTTCATGGTGCCACATATCGATATGATGTGAAGATCGAGTAGAAGTTTAAACTGAAGAAATGAGACTTTGGATTGATGAATCCGAAGCAAGGGAAAGGCGCGTCGAAACTGAAGAACAAAGGACAAAGCCATGGTGGGGCAACGTAGGACAATCCGTTGAAGTCGCAAGCAAAGAAAAACACCACAAAGACAAAGAAGGACACGAGAAAGTGGTGTGATTTCCATAAGAGCCCCCCTCACAACATGAGTGAGTGTCAAGCCAAGCAATCATTGGTGGCCGAGCTGAAGGCTTCCGAATTAGACGCATGTTCCGACTCTGAGTCAGAACCTGATAAGGGAAATGATAAAGGGAAGAATATTATTGATGTGTAGCCTAGTGCCACCATTGTCACCACTAAGATCCAAAATATTGAGTTGGAAGATCAAGAGGAGGGGGAGCGCCTCTTCCACTCACAGATTTGGGCGAAGGTTTCCTCGTTGCAATTCATTTTTGATAGTGGGAGCCAAAATAACCTCATTTTAGCAAATGTCATGAAGTGGTTGGGCCTACTGAACACACCACACTTGTAGTCATACACCATCAGGTGGCTTCACCAAGGATGAGGTCTTTGTTTCAGTTAGCATTTTCGCCTCCCCTTCAACATGAGGCCCTTCACAGATGAGGTAGTATGTGATATTACTCCTCTTGAAGTTTGTGATGTATTATTAGGCCCAACATACTTGTGGAATTGTCATGAAGTGTATGAGTTTAGGCCTCACACTATTATTATTACTTTGGGGAATAATTTGTACAGGATATCATAGGTAGCACCACCTACCACCATCTCTTTGATCTCTACAAAGCAATGTAGTAAGATCATCTCTCAGATGAGGAAATTCTTTGTCCCCATGATTCACCGTTAGGGCAAGAAGAAGATTGTGGCCACATCCATGGCCCCCAAACATGGCTCCTCCACACGTTAGCAACATATGGACAAGGTCATGGAGGAGTATAGGGACATGTTCACTTCACCCACAGGGGTACACCTACACTCTCATGTCAAACACTACATTTACTTGACCCCGGGTGCGCTGCTACCCAATGGAACAATCTACTGATGCCCTGTTCTGGAGAACGAAGAGATCATAAGGTATATTTAGTTGTTGTTGGATAAAGGGCACATCAGGCCATGTTCATCACCTTGTGGGAGCTAGATAATGTTGGTATAGAGGAAGGATGGAACCTAGAGGCTCTGTATTATCTATCGAGCACTGAATAATATCACTGTCCAAAATAGGTAAGTAATCCCACATATTGATGACCATATGGACTAGCTCAAGGATGCCAAATACTTCAGCAAGATTGACCTAAAGTTTGGTTATCACCAGGTACCTATTGATCCCTCTAATGTATGGAAGACTACCTTCAAATCCATGGAGGTCCTTTTTGAATGGTCATTCATGCCTTTCAAGTTGATGAATGCCCCCAAAACCTTCATGAGGTTGATGGATAACATATCGCGACCCTTGACCAACTCGTTCATGGATGTGTACCTGGATGACATCTTGATATTTGGCCAAAGCTAGGAGTAACACATACACCATATTCAATAGGTCCTCTAAACCCCGCGACAACATAAATTGTGTGCCAATTTGGAGAAATGCATTTTTAGTACGACACAGGTTCAATATTTGGGGTACATCATTGATGAGTGGGATGTGCATGTGGACCCAACCAAGATACAAGTTATTCGGTATTGGCCAACCCTAGCCACTCTAACAGAGCTCCACAACTTTCTGGATCTTATCAATTTCTATCACAAGTTCATGTTGGGATTCTCTCATATCAATTAGCCTTTCAGTCAAGTCACCAAGGGCGAAGTGAAGGAAAAGTTCTTTTGGTTTGAATCCCAACAGAAATAATTTTTCGAGTTGAAGCATCCCCTTTGCTTTGCATCAATTCTCACATTACCAAAGCTACAAAAACCATTTGGAATTGAAATAGACACCTATGACTATGCTATTGTTGTAGTTCTTACCAAATAGGGGCATCAGATGGCATATCAGAGTGAGAAAAATTCAAATAGAGTAAGGAAGTATCCCACTTAAGACAAAGAGATGTATTCCATTTTTCAGTCCTACTGAATGGAAGCATTACATTCTGGGGAAGGAAACGACCATCCACAAAGACCACCGATCCCTACAATTTATAAAGACACAAGGAAAGTTGTAGAACAATTGCCATCAGAAATGGTCCGCATATATGCAACTCTTCCATTTGAACATCAGGTAAAAGAATGGAAAGACCAATAATGTTGCATATTGTCTTAGCCAACATCCAGTTATGGTGCTGACTAGTGTCCTCAACTCTTGTGGGAACGCGACTTCAAGATGGCCACATCTTTACAGGAGTGATCCATAATTCGACAACATGTACCAAATGCTCCTAGAAGGCAAGAAGGTTTCATATTTTCACCTCAGAGGTGCATTGTTATGCCACCTCGAATGCCTCTATGTTTCTTCAACTGAGCATGCCAAGATGATTTGGGGTGCACACTACAATTGACTCTTAGAAAATTTCGAAGTAGATAAAATAATGGCAATGCTACATAAGTATTTTTATTGGCTAAACCTTTGATAGGATGCTGGGAAGTAAATCAGATCCTGTGTTGCTTGCGCCATTTCCAAACTGACAATCAAGAAGAAAGGCCTATATGCTCCTTTTCCTACTCCTAGTTGACCTTGTGAATCCGTCTCCATGGATTATATGTTAAGCCTTCCTTCTACTAAGCATGGCAATGACTATTCTTTCATGGTCGTAGACAAATTCTTTAAGATGGCCATTCTAATGGCCTATAGGAAGAGTATCATAGCAAAAGCCACTGTTAAACTCTTCTTTGAACGAGTGTGGGTAAAATTTGGGATCCCACAGTACATTATCTCAGATTGGGACAACAAGTACCTAAGTACATTTTGGTCAAGTCTTTGGTCGATGTTGGATACCAAGCTTACTATGTCGAAGGGTTTCCATCCCCAAACTGATGGTCAAACAAAGGTCATCAACAGGATGATCATACACATTATACTGATGTACAACTCAAAGGATCCATGCACATGGAATGAAAGCCTCCCCTATGTCTAGCACAACTACGACAAATCTCTCCATATCTGAATTGGCCACAACCATTTTCATGTGGGATTGGGATTGTATCCACTATGTCCAATTGATGTGGCAATACCATTTACGGCTACTCCAGAAGATTTGAATCATGCCCAGTTTGAAGCTAGCAGGGCTAATAACTTCATTGAGCACATTCATAAGATCTTCCAATAGGTCCAAGACATATTGGATAGAGCCAATGCGAAGTACAAGTAGTGTCATGATCAACATCGAGTGCCACATAATTTCAAGGTGGGCGACAATGTTTGGTGACATTTGCAGAAGGAGTGCCTTGCTAGATCACAATGCAATATTCGCCCACTCTAATATGGACCTTACACTATTAATAAGGCTATAGGGGAAAATGCTTTCAAGCTCAACATTCCACCATTCCTTGGTCTACACCAATTGTTCAATGTGGACTGCCTTCGACCATACTTTCCAAAATTATTGGACACATCAGACATTGTAGAACAACTCACACCAACAAAGCAAAATCCAGAACACATGAAATAGGCCAAAAATGTTCATATCATGGACACATAGATTAGGCATACTCCTGCACCAAGGTAAGTGGTTCACCAGGGACCAAGTTCAGCAGAATTTTCCCCATATCATGTAGGCACTCAGTGCATTTCTTCCTTGGGGGGGGGGGGGGGGGGGGGGGGGGGGGGGGACTAATCCAGGTGGATATTGGTGCTCACTAGCTTATTCCACTTGGACCCCCACCACTATTTCTCTTAGTATTTTCAGTTTTCATAATTGTAGCACAACTTACTATTTTTGGTAGTTTTTAGGCCCTAAACAATGTTTTTTTGGAAAACGGATCAACGTGTGTATTTCCCTAATGTTTGTAGCCAAAAGTTGTAGTCCTTGGATAGATATTTATAATGAGGTATTGTGCATATCAAACAAAGATCATATGCCAAAGTTACAACCCCTGGAAGTTGATGTACCAATTTACCCAAAAGAGGCCCATAGTTTTGGTGCTTCATCTCTTAGGGTTAGGTTTTTGGATGTTTATGGTTTTCCCTCATTTCTCAATAATAAAGAGGTCTTCGAGCATCATTGGAACACAATTTCAAGGCATGTATCTACCACATCTCTTCTCGGAGATAAGCTACCATCATCTGAGCTAGTTTATTTCCATTCTATATGTAAGCATATTTTAGTTCTTTGATATTAATGAAATGAATTTGTATTTCTGCTACATCTATTTGTTTATGTTTATATCTATATTTTGTTGTGTTCCTACATAAGTTTGGACAAAAGGTCCTACTAGAAATGTAGTCATAATTCATAAAAAAATATTTGGCAAGTCAAGTTTGATCATGTTTGACGTTCATGCCCCTCATTTTATACTCTCTCATTATGTCACTTTTCAGATATGGGTGTTCGTCTTGAATTGGGATGTACACAATACTCTTGTTTATGAAGGGTCTTCAACTTGTGTTATGGCGTCATCATGCTGGAAAACTCTTGGTTGTCTAGCACTTGTCAAGTCAAACACAAATTTACAGGCCTTTGACAGTCATACCTTTATTCCTTATGGAATTCCTCCATTTTCCATCAAGCTAGGGGGAAAAATGATGGTTGATGTTGAATTCATTGATTCTCACATAGAATATAACATACTCTTTGCATGTAGATGGTTATATGCTATGACCATTGTTGTGTCTTTGGTATTTTGTGTACTTCACTTTTCTCATGAAGGGAAGATTGCCATGATAGATCATTTAGAATACAATTCCAATTACTAAATACTCTGCTATGGGAACTATTATGCCATTTATTATAGATAACCCTTTTGCCTATGAAATTGTTGGTGTGGGATTTTTTAAAAACCATCACATATCATTATTTTCCTTATACCCTTGCCTAATACTCCTCCTTCCTCCTCTTTTTCTCCTATGTATATAATTTCTTCCATCACCAATGGGTCTCATTGATCTCCTGACTCTTGGGTGGCACCTTCACCTTTGGAGGTATAGCTGTATGGTGAGAATATGCCACCTTTAGTGGAAGATATTTCCTGTCTAGTAGTCCTATTAGGACCTCCTGATGCTGGTTAGAAATTCCATCCCAATGTAAACTTTGATGATAATTATTTTCGCACATGGGCCATCACTTCATCTATTCCATGTGATTGTCTTCATAATGAGTGTCCTTCTTTCGAAGTCATCTTGGAATTCATGTAACTTATTGATAATCCAAAGGAGATTGTGCCTCTTAATTCCTCTATTCTCCCTATTAACACAAAAATGGTATAAATTGGAAAAGTAAATCTTGAATCAACCTAGGTGGCATTATTTAGGCCATCAATGGAAGTACCACCATTAGACTAAGTCAAATATTGGGTTTCTGATATTGAAATTTCTAATGAATTTTCCAACTTATACCCTCCCATTGATGAATCGCTTGTACCCCCTTTATGTCTTGATAATCGTTGTCAAGGATCTGTACTAGATCACAAGATCACTCATTCTTTATGTTCTCAGGTGCTACCTAATAACAACATGGTTCTATGTTTTTCTTGGGATCAACAATCTTTATGAATTGGGAAACTCAACTCTTTGTGGCATGGTCCCACCATGGTGCACCATATTGTACCCACAAAAACCCATGAGTTCATGGACGAGAATCCTTAGCCTATGCATGACACCAGGATGACGTCACCTGTGTCATTTGTCAACCTGTGATAGGTGACATGTGTCACTCTAATTTAGGCCCTTTAGTTACCGAGAAGTGCCAAAAATGGCTACCACGTATCACGCTCATATTGGTTGTGCTAATGTCATCTTTTGCTGCTATCCAGGGCAATCACCTGTTGCAACCTATCCTATTGTCAGAGAGGAGAGAAAAAGTCCTCCAAGGATTGATTTGTGACCATTTCCTTTGTTAATTTGTTTTTTGGCTAACCCTCCATTACTACACTGCCACTTGAAATGGCTCCTTACTACACTGCCACTTGATTAAACCTCTAAACTCACCCTCCGTAGACAAAATATTTTTATACTACAAAATCCTTACCAAAAAATCGAACTTTCAAAATATATATAACTTGTCTAATCTTAGCGAATTGGAAAAATAATAAATTTCTCAAAAATGCTTTATAATATCGTTCTTCAAACCTTTAAATATACATCATCACATGCTAATATCATGAACAAATACTATAATTACCTAATTCTACATGCAACTAAAATCACCCATGATAAACTTATCGATAAATAAATCAAAATTAACCCAAGAATTTAATATTCTTTATTATGTTTTTCATTTAATATTCAAATAAATTAAAATTAATTCAAAAGTTTCTCCATGAAACACTTTTTCAAAAAAAAAATTTGATAAAATATAAACTATTCACCACACCAAAGTGAATTAAATTATTATATTAAAAGTTAACACCATTTCAACATCTTTATAGGTGTGCCACCATCGTCACAAACAATATATTGTAATTTGTGAAGTCGTGACATAAAGGACAATGTAGTCCACGACATTAAGACAACGTGAATGACCATGTTGCCTATTTTCTTGATACATTGTCACAATCCAGGAAGAGTTCTTTTCTTTATAATGACAACTGTGATAATTGGAATAGAAATGGACAGGCCTCGGTTACACATATATATATATATATATATATTTATATTTATTTATATTTATATTGAAAAGACATTGTATCAAATGAAACAAATGTTCCTTCCTGTGTAGAAATGGACAGGTATCGGTTATATATATATATATATATTTTGAAAAGACACCGTTGTCTTGTAACAATGTGAATCAACATGTATGTTATTGTTTTGATACATGGTTGCCACAATGAAACAAATGTTCCTTGTTGTGTAGTGAGAACCATGATAATATTAACAAATATTTTTCAAATTTATTATGGTGATGTGATGAAAAAATAATCTTCTTCTCATAAATTCCTCCATTGCATGAGTGTATAGTTGTTGTGGTTTATCAATGATACATTAGGCACAATGTAAATATGAAAAAAATGAGAGAAAATCTGACTTATTTTTCATCACGAAGGACGAAAGTGGGCCATAAAAATAATATTTGAAATAAATAATTTGAGTTTATAAATAAATTTATAATGATGTGAATATAAAAAGTTTGGAGTATACAAAACTGTAGAGGTCCACGCACTCAGCTATGGATTCTACTAGGCCTCTGCGCACTCGGTTGCAGAGCCTCTTCTTACTACTACGACCCAATACACTTAGACACTTGCTTTATGCTCTGTCTCTAATTCGCTCATTCCTTTTGCTCCCTTTACAACTTAGAGCCTCGGTCTATTTATACAATCCCATGGTCCACAGACCATGGGTAGGCCGACATGACATTACATTACATTACAAAACTTAGGGCAAACAACCCTATGACTCAAACTATACTTCACGCTCCGTCCTTGCAATTCGCAGAGTCTTACAATACATTTGACCAAAACCTAGACTTTAAGCCCTAAAACATGTTGCGGGGGGATCTGATGCCCAACAAGCCTCCAACACAAACATCGGGACTCACCCTCAAGTCACTTTGTTGCCGCGACGATCTTGGTGCGGAGTCCCTCCAACTAGTTTCGAATGGCCTGAATGTCGGCAGTGCACAGAGCTGCTGCCTGTTGTACCTACTACATTCTTGCTTCTGAATAATCTATGTCTAAATTGTGTCCTTACATATGTACCGACATCCACTGCGTATGTTTATAGTCCTGCGCCCTTGTCTGGCTCCTTGGGTTGTGAAGATTGTACTTCGACCAATTAGTCAGATAGCCAGTCGGCCCGTGTAGGGCTTCAAGCGACTGTCGTTTACTTTGCCTAGGAAGGGTTCTCCATTTAGTTTTACTAGCTAGACTGTGCCTCTGTCTGTGACCTTCTTAACCACGTATGGTTCGAACTAGTGCATTCTGAAATTTTCCAAAAAAAATTCAAACTTACTATCATAAAGCAACACTAAGTCGTTTACCTTGAAGGTGCTCAATTTGATATGGTAGTCGTGCCAGGCCTTTTCATGTTGGTTTTGTACTTGCTGATAAAATCCTTCTAGAAACCATTCTTCCTCAAGTTATTCTAATTGTGCGAGCCTTTCTTCCAAAGCTTCATGGTCTATCATGCCTGTGAGTGCTACTATTCGTAGACTAGGTATAATGTATTCCATCAACATGACATCTTTCATGCCATAGACTAACCGGAAAGGAGTCGGTCCCATCAATTTCTTGCACATTGTCCTGTAAGCCCATAATACGACAAGTACGCGTAGGTCCCAGTCATTTCATTACACGTTACATACTTTGGTTAGCACAGTCTCCAGTATTTTGTTGAATGCCTCTATTGTCCCATTAGCTTGTGGGTGGTACGGTGTGCTTTTTTTATGATACATCTGGAACTCTTCTGTCAACATGTTTTCGAACAAAAACTTCGCAGCCATGGCAATTGTGAAGTTCTTGACCGACTGCACTTCTGCCCATCGTGTCAGGTACTTCATCACAGTGATGATGTAGCGCGCACCTGTCTTTCCGTGAGGTTTGATCGGTCCTACAAAGTCGATTGCCCATTTTTCGAATGGCTGCAGTGTTATTTGTGGATTTAGTGGCATCTCGTCCCTTCGTGATGGTTTTCTAGTCCTTTGACATATATCGCAGGCCTTACAGTGCGCTTTTGAATCTTGGTACAAGATTGGCCATTATAACCTTACACGAAGAATCTTCTGTGCAGTCACGCATCTTGAATAGTGACTGCCTGCAGTGCCCCCATGTGCTTCCATGAGGATCTGACTTTGTTCAAATTCATGTACTTATCATTGCAATATCTCATCATTGCCCATTTTGTAGATGTGCCCGCAATGACAGAAAAGTTTGTCTCGCGCACCACCAATTCCTTCTTTTGTTGGACTGAGTATTCCATCGGCACAGTCTCTATTGTTAGAAATGTATTATATCTTCAAAGTGTCTATCCGCGATGCATACTGCAAAGAGTTGTGCATTAGGTAGTCCCTCCTCCAAATTTGTTGTTTCCTCGCTCGTCTCAATTCGTGACAAGTGATCTAGTCCTACATTTAGGCATCCTGGCTTGACTATGACCTCAAAATCATATTCTTGGAACAGTAAGAGCCATCTGCATACGCACCCCCCCAACACAGGCTTATTCACCAAGTATTTCAACGTGGAATGGTTGGTATACATCTTGAAATGTCCCTCGAGTAAATAGTGTCGGTATTTTTGGAGCGCGTACACCATTGCCAACCCCTCGCGCTCGGTGGTGGAATAGTTCTTTTCTACTATGGATAATCTCTGACTTTCAAACGCAATCGGGTGATCCACGTCCTCTATGTCGTCCTATGTGAGTACGGCTCCCAGCGCAATACACGACACATCAACATGTACATGAAATTCCACATCCCATTTTGGGAAGACCAAGATTGGAGCGGAGGCTAGTTTCCCCTTTAGGACATCCAAACTCTTCATGCAATCATCATGCCAGCAATATGTAATGTCCTTTTTCAATAGCTTTTCCATCAGCACTATTATTTGGGCATAACTTTTGATGACTTCTTATAGTATCCAGTGTGACCCAAAGTAGCACGCAATTGTTTAACACTTTGCAGTGCTTCCAAATTTAGAATAACGGCAATCTTTGCAAGGTCCACCATCAATCCTTGTTTGCAGACCTGTTGTGGCCACCAACAACCCCCCTCCTTACTTAGTATTAGTAATAACACTAGGTAAGTGGGGACCCTTAGTAAAAATTTCAAAAAATTCAATTAAAACTCATGTATTATACTCAAGAAAATATCGCATTACACGAAGAAGATAGGACATTTCCTTGTGAGTAAAATGATAAATTGCAAAAATGCAACGCGAAATCCATCGCATCGCATGCATTAAGAAATGCTCACAAACGAAAACTTTAAGAAATCACCGATGACCGATATGCGACATTGCATATCACAACATCGCAAAAACAACACATAACTATTTAACAAATTGTAACAATCTGCGATCTTGCGATAACGTGATGCTGTGATCGGCGATCTTGCGATCGCGTCAAACAGCTATCCGCAATCCTGCAATTGACATGATCAGTCAACCTTGCAATAACACATCTTGATGAAAACGCGATAACGCGATGATACAATTGCTGCGATGCGAATCACATAGATCATCCATCGGAGATTTTCCCCAGCTCAAAATTCAAGAAAAATCGAATACGCGCGTTAATTAAAATTAATGAATGCACGCCAAGTGTTAATGAAAGACAAGTTTTGTGTTTTCGAAGAGTTAGTTCACGTCAGGTGGCATGTTTTTTGTACATCCGTAGAGCTCAGAGCTTTCTTGTCAATTTTTATTATCATTGCTCTCTCCTTATGTGTGAACTGCAGGAATAAAAAATAGAAACAATATGAAGCAATGTGTAGGGAGCGATTAAGGAAAAAGGATAAAGCTCCAAAGCTCGGAAGCTGAGAAGAAATGCCCTCATGAACTGATATCGCATGCAAAAGAACCACAAATTCCAGAGCGCTGCTGAGTTATCCATTACAGATCTATCAGTCAGAGCCACGGTTCAATGAATAGTTGAACAATGCTGATATCAATAGGCGATGTAACGCTGAAGGTTAGAATCTCACGAAAGCAGTGTGTTTGCAAAATTTTAAAGCTTATACCTGGTGAAAGAAAGGCGCTAAAGGCGAAAAACGCACCAGAAAGGCCCAAATCAAAGAACGGAGGCAGTTTTCAATGCGCGATTTCGCGCATCACTGAGAAAATTGCTCAAAAAGCAAAGTCCTTAACTGCTTAGTCACTCGTAAGCCCGAAAACGCAAGAAAGCAAAGGCAGAGGCAATTTGAGGGTTAACCAAGTGGAATTTGGGTTATTACTGAGCATACACAGTAATTCCACATAGCCAGAGATGATTCTAAAGCATATCTGCTATTTTGCTGGAAAAAAATGGTGCCAGCGCTTGCCATTTCTGTTTTCTTTGCTCAACCAAAAGCGGAAGACAGTCAACCGACTCTACCCAGGAAAATATTGAATGCTCGCAACATTAAGGAGCAAATGCAGAAATAGTTAGATATTAGATTTAATTTTTAGAAATAATTTTTCTTAGAAAAAGGGCGGTCATTTAAACCGTATCCTGAATATGTGTAATTAAGTTATTTAGTTAGTAGTATTTAAACCCTTCTCATGCATTTAGAGAATGTTCCAGAAATTTATCAAAAACTTGTCCTCAGAACATGCACTTTTGCACCCTCCGAGGAGGTTTTGGTGAATGAATGGATCAAGATTTGTTGATGTTTGCATTTGATATCTGCTACTTATGTTGCACTTTTGTACTCTTAGTAGATGTTAGAGCAAGGAGAAATAAATCATTGTTGCTTGAAGCTTATGAGTAGGACCAGTCATAAATGGTACTTTTATCTCTTGACCATTTCTGCTTATATGTTAAAGTGATATACAATTTTTAGTTGTTTATATGTTATTGCATGAATGCTTGAGTTACCATTTGGCACTTTTGTACGGTGGTAGCTATTTATTTATGATTAATGTATGAATAGCTTATTATGCGATATGTTGTTCACAACTGTTTTGCCTAACATTTTATGCGAAATAGTTCATCTTAAGTGATTTCCTTTCTTATAATCACTGGATGATCTTTATTACCAGTTGTTATATGAAATATCTTTAGATCGCATAATAACAGAGTTACATCTCGGGTTAGCATAGATTAGATGTGTTGTTTTTATTAGATTACCATAGCATAAAATTAGATTAAAGTTTGAATTAGAATAGCTTAGATAGTTATTGTTAGATCAACAACATCCAATTCTACACACACACACCCATAGATTGGGAAACTAGTCCCATTATCCCCAGTCGGACCCGCTATACCAAACGGATAAGGAGTTGCCAACCAAGGTTCGGACCGGGCGGCTATCCCCCTTGTTGTCGACTCGATTTTCGGGGCTTCAACATATTTTGGCGCTAGAAGGAGGTCCCGAACTATGAATGGCAAGTAAATCCAAATCTGAATACCATTCTAAGAGTAAATTTCTCTCATCATCTCCCCCGACTTCCCCATTACATTTAAATCCAGAGTCAAAAGTCACTCGAGTATCAACCGCTTCTACACACCCTGATATTTCAGACCAATCCACCATTGAACCTCCTAAAGTCGAATCCCTGATTCACAAACTTCAGCGATTTTCCATCTCCCCTCAGAGGTCTGATAAATCTCAAGGCAGCGTGACTTCGCAGTACAACCCTGCTCATCCCCTTTCCAGGCTAAAGAGTGAAAAGTTTGGCATTCAGCCAACTAAATTACCTCTTCCCACCAGGAAAAGAGCAAGGAAATCACCACAAGAGTCTGACAGTGAGACTCTTTCGTCTGCATCATCCATCTCAACTACTTCACCGCGAAGTCAACCATCCACACCTCCACTCCAGATCATCGTCCATCCATCCACTGGAACCCCCACAACCCCTCTTCAATCATCTACGATCATAGTATCCTCATCCTCCTAGCCACAGGCATCATCTTCTGCACTTTCCTCTGTTAGCAGTTCAACGATGGCCCAGTCTCCATGGAACAACCCTGGGGCAGTCTTAATGCCTACACCCTTGAGTCAAATACTGGCCCATCCTGAGAAATGGCTGCCCAAATTCAATCCCGAGGCAGGTATGCTAGCAGAAGAGCACATAAATAACTTCATGCTTTCCATTAATCTCAATGGGGTTACTAATGAAGATGTTGTTGTTTGTCTTTTTCCCTATACACTGCAAGAGACAGCTGAGTCATGGTACTTTTCATTACCCTCCGGATCCATTACAAGTTGGGATATCTTCCAGGACCAATTCCTAACCAACTTTGGTGATGACAGATCAACGGCAACATTAATCAATGACCTATCCAATCTTAAAGCCGAAGCTAGAGAGCCTATTAAGGATTTCAATTTATGGTTCAACAAAATTTTCAACAAAATTCCTACTGCTTCTCAGCCCAGCAAAGAAGTACGATGTGAATGGTATATTACCACTCTGCCATCGAGCATAGCCATCTTCGTGGACACGGCAAATAAAAAAACCTTAGCTGAAAACATGAAAGCGGTGATAATAGTAAAAAAACGAACAATAGCCCTGGAAAAGAGATCCGCGATAAAGGAATGTAAGTCCAAAAAAGTCACCTTCAAGGAAGACTCCAAGAAGAAACAAGCAAAAGATCCTTTTGATTTAGAAGGATTGCAGAAAGTTCTAAAGACCATGTCCAATGAGATGGTCGACATAAAAAAGAAAGTAGCAGAAACTTCTTCGAAAAAGCCCTACAGAGCTTTTAAAAGAGGTCCTTCAATGGATGCAAAGCCACCCAATGCCATTTCAAATGGTGAATCCAAGGAAGAGGAAGAGGAAATTGCCACTGAAGGGCAGACCAATGACGAAGAAGTTGTGGAATTACAAGGAATGTGGGACTTCATCCTCCCACAAGAGGAAGATCAAGAAGTATTTCCACTTAGCACACGAAGTAAAAATCAGCTTGATCCTCCCCAAACTACCCCTAAACAGAAGAGCGCAAGCTCTACAACAAAAGATAAAGTTGCAACAAAGAAAACGACATCCAAAGCGACTCAAACTAGCCCAGTCCAAGCAGATGAAATGACTCCATCAAAAACACTGATAGTGTCAGATGAAATGGAGTACAATATTATTGATGACATGAAGAAAACTAGGGCTAATATCACCCTTTACGAACTGAGAAAATTGAAACATCAATAGAAGATAATGATGAAAGAATTACATGCCATGCCAGTTGCACCTTTGCCTGCCACTGTACTTTCTCAAGCTTCCCACAACATGGGAAGACCTCCAACGAACGCGATTAGTAAGATTGATCCAAATGACATCGCCTTGATTGGAGGAAGATCAAGATATCACACTCCCTCATTTCTCCTTACTTATGAAATCTTCAATAAAAACGTGCACAATTGTTTAGTAGATTCTGGTGCTTCATCGAATATTTTACCCAAATATATATGTGCCAAATTAAATGTTCAACCACAAAAATCCATAGTGCGCATAGTTCAGCTCGATCGATCTCAAGTCGAAATGATCGGCGAACTAAATCAAGTAACCATTGGATTGTCATCCAACCCGAAGGTAGGTCAGGTTATTGACATTCTAGTTTCTGACATCCCATAATTCTATGGCTTAATCCTTAGCAGGGATTGGTCAGAGAAACTCCATGGATACTTCGCAACTGATTGGTCGCATATGTGGCTGCCCTACAACGGTAAACCGAATCAAATAAAAGTTGAACGAGAGTTACACCAAAAGTACATAGTAACGGAGTTAGAGGGAGAAAATGAACCGGTAGCGTACAACAACAATATCATTGGAAATTACTCAATAGATTCTTTCCTCGGCAATTTCAATGCTCATGAGTCACCTTATTTAGAAAATTCAGTTTTGTCCCAAGTTGAAAATTTTTCTTGAACTGATAGTTCGAAATGTATTAATTTTTTAAATAAACTTGTAAATACATCTTTGTTTTGGAAATTATTTTTTGATGGCTCTAGATCTAGCAAAAGAGCAGGAGCAGGATGTGTTCTGATTAGTCCAGAAGGAGAAAAGATCATGCTCACATGCAGACTCGAATTTGATTGCACAAACAACACAGCAAAATACAAGGCTTTCGTTCAAGGCCTGTACAAGGCAATCGGGTTAGATATCAAGTATCTTCAAGTCTTTGGAGACTCTGAGATTGTGGTTAAGCAGGTACGTAACACTATACACTGCTTATTAGGTCACTTAAAACACTATCAATCTTTAGTACAAGATCTGACTGAGCATTTCATAACGTTTAATATTTCTTCAATCCCTAGACTCCAAAATGCAAGTGCAGACCTTTTGGCTAACGTAGCTTCTAAGCTTATTCCCTCTGAAGATTTTAGCCCAGATAGATTCTCAATAGAATTAATCTTTAGACTGTCCATTCCTGACAACATCACAAATTGGGGAGTATTCAATGATGATACAGATATCATAAATTTCCTCACATCCGAAGGATCCTACTCCAATCAAATAGTCGACGAAGACTAGCACGATCGACAATTGCAACAAAATAGCACTAATAATGCTATACCAAAGTCGGTGGTTAAGTTAGAAGACTTATACGATTTGAAAGATCGGTTTAAGAGGTCTACCAATTCAAAACTCTACACTTCAACCTTGAACTACGAATTAGTAAACCTAGGGACCGATGCTAAACCACAAAACATTAATCTAGGCCTCGGCCTAGTGTTGGAAATAAAACTGAGGGGGGGGTGAATCAGTATTATCAGATCAATCAAACTTTTTCAATGCTCAGAAACATATACGCTACTTCTGCTAAGTGAACCAGCGTGTACACGCTACTGTGTCTAAAGAAAACAGCGTATAACCAGAAAACTTATAATTCAGTTAGTTTATTCTTCAGTTAAGTGCATCAGGACATTATTCACCATATTTAAGAGTAAACAGATGCAGTATAACAGAACAGATCATCACATAAAAACCACACACATGAACACCATGATATAAGGTGGAAACCCAATGTGGGTGAAAACCACCTGCTGCAAGTCGTCTCTATCTTTCTTTAATAAGAACTTCAGTTTACAATATTTTGTACTGGTGCAGCCTTATACCAGTACGCAGGCTACAACCTACAGAAGGCTTCAACCTTCTCTCGTTCTCCAAACTTCCTTGGAAGGGAGCTCCAACCCCCTTTGCTCTTGTACTAGCTGAGATACTAGTACGTAGGTGCTGGCCTACAATCTTCTTTCCTTCAGGTACCACTTTTCATCAATTTTCAGACTGGATACTCCTGAAGCACAACATTACAATCTGAAGACCATGATTCATTCACAAATCATTGAAGCATAAAACAACCAATACTAGCATCATCAATCTTTGAATCACTGAACCACTGAAACCCTGTCAAACCCAGTCACCAGAACACAGAGCAGACTACAGAACTCTGCAATAACAGTTAGATCTAGCTGCAACCCAAAAATCAAGCTCCAAAATATATACGCTACTACAATGAAGGAAACCCGCGTATACACGCGGTTTTACCGAAGACAACCTGCGTACAGATCTAAAAATAATTTTTCATAACTTGCAGCTGTACCAGATTTCAGTTATACCCAGAACATAACATTGCGTCAGTATGCAGATCTAGAAATACGCATAATCAACCATATAAAGATAGTTCATTTCAAACCATTTGATCCCGATCTCTCCTTAGATCTTGTTCTCCGTCAACAGATGAGATCTCTCCTTAGCTCAGATCAAGCAATACATCATCAACCAATAACCTGCATACTGGATCTAATACTTCATCAGATATTCAAGACTTTTTCAGATACATTTGCCTAATGATCTTCTTCTCCTTATATAGCCTTAGGCCTTGTTCAATACCAAGAGCCAAAACCATAGAAATCCAATACCAACAGCTTCAAAACTAGGGATCAACACGTCCGTCGAGACACCAAGGTCCAAAACCATAGGCACAACTTCCAAGGAATAACCGCCACGGACCAAAATGAGTTTTCCACATACACGCGCTTTTAATGAAGCCAACCTGCGTGTACACGCGACTTGGGCTTGATGAACCTGCGTATATGAATTTTCTCTTCTTCTTATAGTCTGATCATCAATTCCTTGCTGCTGACCTTCTGCATTATGATTTGTCATCAGTGTAGTTTGCCATCAAGGACAACACTTGTCTCATAATGCCAACAATCTCCCCCTTTGGACTTGATGGCAACTCCAAGATCCTTAGAATCATTCTCCCCCTTTGTCATCAAGGGAAAAGGGCTGTGCTCCCCCTGAGTACATGCTGATCTCTCTGCTCTGCTGTGCTGAACATGCTCCCCCTGACTGTAGGCAAGATCTGCAAAAGATGTTCTTCAAACGAACCAAGACTTATACATCATAAAGGACCTTCCTATCACCAAAAGACTCATCCATACTCCCAACCAAGAGGAGATACATCAGAAATATAATAACCAATAACCTTACATCATTCATCCATCCCAGGCATAGTGGGGAAATCATAGGCCGTTACATGACCTTGACACAATAAAAGAAAAATCACAAAAGAGATATATGACATAGAGACAACAAATCTAGACCAAGACTTATGAAAGACACCAGCAGTATCTGATAAACATCTTTTATATCAGCAGTCAAGGTTTCCTTCTGAGCTCCTTCTCCTGAAATTAACAACAGTTGTGAACTAGGACCGAAAGCATCTAAATGCCAACAATGCTTCATGAGACTTTAAGCTGCTCCCCCTAAATCTGTGCCTGCTGTACCCCCTGAAACTGTGCCTAAAGAATTCTGGCTTACCCATCTCTGACCTTCTCCAACCAGAGTCTGCCCTTATTGATCAGAACTCCATATACGCGACTTCTCCTGCATAAAACAGCGTATGTACGCGGATAGAATTTCTACAGCATGCGTACACCATACACGCGACATTCCCTGTGTAAATCGGCGTATATACGCGGATATTCCTTACTAAACTCGCGTATACCAACTTTTCTGTAGAACAGACAAGTTTTAATAGCAGGATGAGGCATCCATTACTCCCAGCTTTTGTCTGAGATATTCAAAAGTTTCCCTGGGCAGTGGTTTTGTGAGAATATCAGCAACTTGTTCCGTAGAAGGAACATACTCCAACTTGACCTTTTGCTCAAGCACTTGTTCCCGAAGAAAATGGTACTTGATTGGTATGTGCTTGGTCTTTGAGTGCATGACTGGATTCTTTGAAATGCTGATTGCACTTGTATTATCACATAAGATAGAAACTGGTGGAGTGCAAGTGATTTGGAAATCTTGCAAGGTCTGCATCATCCAAAGAAGTTGAGTGCAACAAGATACCGCAGCCACATATTCTACTTCAGCTGTAGATAAGGCAATCGAACTTTGTTTCTTGCTGAACCAAGATACTAATCTGGAGCCCATAAAGAATGCACCACCACTTGTGCTTTTCCTGTCATCCACGCTTCCGGCCCAATCTGCATCTGTATAAGCATGAAGTGTGAGATCTGTATCTCTTGGATACCATAAGCCATAATTTTGTGTCCCTTGAAGATACTTGAAGATTCTTTTGACTGCCTGAAGATGAGTTTCCTTTGGGTTGGCTTGAAATCTTCCAACAATTCCTACTGCATGCATAATATCTGGTCGTGTACCTGTTAAATAAAGCAAACTCCCAATCATGGATCTATAAGTTGGTTGGTGAACTGCTGCTGATTCGTCATTTGTACTGAGGCTGCATCCTGTAACCATGGGGGTACAAACTGGCTTTGACTCTTCCATGCCATACTTCTTCAAGATCTGCTTGAGGTACTTGGTTTGAGACAAGAAAATGCCTCCTTCACTTTGTTGGATTTGCTATCCAAGAAAGTATGTCAATTCTCCAAGTAATGACATTTCAAATTCCTTCTGCATAACCAAGGCAAAGTTCTGACTCATAGCCTCTTCATTGCTGCCAAAGATAATATCATCTACATACACAACAAGTATTAGCAATTTGTTATTTTCAACTTTCACATAGAGATTGCTATCTGCTGATCCTTTTGAAAAACCTTGTTGGTGAAGATATTTGTCCAACCGATAATACCAAGCCCTTGGAGCTTGTTTGAGACCATAGAGAGCCTTTTTCAATCTGCATACAAGATTTGGATCATTCCCAAGGATGAAACCATCTGGCTGCTCAATATATACTTCTTCTTCTAAGTCTCCATTAAGGAAGGCTGATTTCACGTCCATTTGAAATACTTTGAAGTTTTGAAAGCTAGAGAGAGCAAGGAACATTCGGATGGCCTCAAGTCTTGCAACAGGAGCAAAGGTTTCTTCAAAATTTATTCCTTCTTGCTACGCATACCCTTTACAAACAAGTCTGGCCTTGTTTCTAATTACTTCTCCATTTTCATTCAATTTATTTTTGAAGACCCATTTTGTCCCTATGACATTTTTATCCTTTGGTCTAGGAACCAATTCCCAAGTGTTGTTCTTTTCGATATGCTCAAGTTCTTCATCCATTGCTTTGACCCAACATTCATCTTTACATGCCTCTTTCACATTTTGTGGTTCAGTGGAAGAGAGTAATGCCAAATAGCTTGAAGCTTCTGCAATTCTTCTTCTTGTTTGTATTCCTGCTTCTTTCTGCCCCACAATCTGAGATTCTGGATGATTCTTTTGAACATATCTGGATGGAGTCTTTTCATCTATTCTTGTCTGCTCCTCTGGTTCTTCTTGAGGTTCTTCTTCTTCTTGAGGTTCTTCTTCTTCATCATTCTACCTTTGAGAATAGCCTTCATCTTCTTCAATGTCTTCATGATGGACTTGCCTAGGAATATATCCCTTCTCATCAACCACTACATCAATGTTGTCAACAATTCTGCCAAGTCTTTTATTGTAGCACTTGTATGCTTTGCTATGTGGAGAATAACCAAGAAGAATGCCTTCATCTGCTCTTGGTTCAAGTTTGCCAAGTTGCTCATCAGTATTCTTAATATAACATTTGCTCCCAAAGATTTTGAAATGCTTCACCGAAGGAGTCTCACCACTCCAGAGCTCATGAGGTGTTTGAGTGCTGTTTACTCGGACATTTGTTTTGTTAAGAATAATAACCGCAGCATGTGCAGCCTCACCCCAGAAAGTTCCGGGAGTACATGATTCATCAAGCATAGCACGAGCCATTTGTTGGATTGTTCTGTTCATTCTTTCCACAACCCCATTTTGTTGAGGAGTTCTAGCTGTAGAGAATTCTCTTCTTATCCCATGTTCTTCACAGAAATCGAAGAATTCGTTTGAGGTAAACTCCCCACCTCTGTCAGATCTGAGGCACTTAATTTTGTGTCCTGATTCATTTTCAACCAAAGCTTTGAAGGATTTGAATTTTTCGAATGCTTCATCTTTGTGCTTCATAAGTCCTAACCAGACAAACCTGGAGAAATCGTCGATGAATAATATCAAATATTCTTCTCCTCGAGGTGTTCTTTTTCTGAATGGACCACAAGTATCTGTATGTACTAGCTCAAGAGGCATACTAGCTGATCCTTCCTTCTCTGGAAAATTAGTTCTGGTTTGCTTTCCAAACTGACAAGATTTGCATATAGTGTTGTCTGGAATTTTGATATCTGGAAGACTGCGAACTGCCTAATATTTGCATGCTTTCCTTATTTGTGAAAAGCTTAGATGCCCCAACCTTCTATGCCATAGCCAGTGTTCATCATCCTTGCTCAAATAGCATTGTTGTGGTCTTTCTTCAAATATGTATAGATTATTTGGAGTCCTTCTTCCTTTGATCACTGTTTTACCTATATCAAGATCACGAACACAACATCCATTTGATCTAAATATTACTTCTGTTCCTTGATCGCACATCTGACTGACACTCAGAAGATTGTGCTTCAATCCATCAACATACAAAACATTTCCAGCTTTGACCTTCTCTTTTAATGGAGCAACACCTTTTCCTTTTATGGCTGTAGAGATATCGTTTCCAAAAGAAACTTTCTTCCCCTTTTCTAATGCGGTATATGATTCAATCTTTTCTTTGTTCCCTGTCATATGCTTCGAACATCCGCTGTCAATGTACCATAGACTTTCTTGACCTTCTGCATAAAAGGCTATCCCACATCTCTCTGGTTGCGGTTCCTTTATTCTCCATGTTCTGACATTTGAGGTTTGTTCCTTCTGAGTTGTTTTCCAGAACCTGCTCCTGCATTCAAAGTCTTCATGACCAAAGTTATTACAAATATAGCATTCAACTTCATTTTCAAGAACCGAAAAGTTGTTATAAGTCCTTTTCATGGTTCCAGTCATACTTCTTTGCTTTTGAGCTTCTCTAGTCATGATTGTCTTGTAGGCAACACATTGAGCTGCTTTGTGACCGAAGTTATGGCAAGAAAAACATTGGCCATTAAAGAAATTTCTGCGATAATCAGATCTATCATCCAACCAATTGTAGCTTCTATCCATCCTTGGGGCAAATTGGGAAGATTTTACCTGTGGCTGTTTGTAGCTCTTGTTTGTTCTTAAGGCACCTTGTCCCCGAGTTTCTTGATTTGTTCTTGAGGTAAACTGTCCCTGATTCACTTGATGTCTTTTATTTGGCCTTTGCTCACTTCTTCTTGCTGCATCAAGATAACTTTTAGAAGTAGAAGCTTGAGATGTTTCTTCATTATAACCCAGACCTGTCTTGATTAGAGGAGAACGCTGCACATTGATAATCTCATCCAAGGTTTCAGATCCTTTAGCAAATTTAAGATTAATCGCTTTTGTTTTCTCAATCTCCTTTCTAAGACAAACAATCTCACATTCCAATTTTTCAAGATGTTTTTCCTTTTCATCAATTTGAAATTGTAGAGTATCAATGATCATATTCTTTTCTTCTATACATCTCTTGAGTCTAGTAATTTCATCATAAAGATTATCCACATCTATAGCATCCATATAATCATCATCTTCAAATGCCATTAACAACTTATATTCATTACCTCGTTCATCTTCATCACTGTTCGATAGACCATCACTATCTTCATGGGTGTAGTAGCTTTTCTTATTTGCACTTTGTTTCTTGTTCCATCTAGCAGGTTCCTTTCCTTTATCCTTAAAAGGACATTTTGCAGCATAATGTCCTACTCTTCCACAAGCAAAGCATTTAAAAGGTAACTTACCTCTGAACCTTCCAGAGCCCCTTTGAAGATTTCTGACAAAATGTGATTCTTCTTCCTCTTCTTCTGGGACGTGGCTTGCTTCATAATAATCTTCTTTGCCTGATGCCTTGAAAGCAGCTTCTCTTCTGTCTGATGGACCTCCCTTTCTCATTTCATAAGCAGTTAGAATTCCATGTAGCTGAGACATAGTAAGAATTCGTAGATTTTCCTTTTCTTCTATTGCAGATACCTTAGATTCAAACTTGGGGGATAATGATCTTAGAACCTTTTCAACTACTATAGCCTCTTTTATTTCTTCACCCAAATTTTTCATACAATTAACAATCTCATCTACCCGAAGAAAATAGTTAGCCACACTTTCATCATTATACATCTTGAGAGTCTCATACTGAATCCTGAGAGTTTGAAGTTTAGCACGTTTTACCTGGTCATCTCCTTCATAGCTTGTGACAATTTTGTCCCATATCTCTTTTGCCGATTTGTAGTGCATTACCTTCATGAATTCCGTTTGGGATATACATCCTAATAGGGTACTGACTGCTTTCGCATTTGTTTCATACTTCTTTTTCTCAGCTGCATCTGTAGGGGTAGCTGAAGGAAAAGTGTAGCCTGTTTCTACGATGTCCCAAACTTCTGTACCAAGAGATTGAAGATACGCAGTAACTCTTACCTTCCAATAATTGAAGTTTGTCCCATCAAAAACTGGTGGCCTGATTGATGCTTCTCTCTCGTAGTTACTCATGATGAACGATCTACCTTCAAGCGATCAAGCTTCTCTGAAGGACCTTGGCTCTGATACCAATTGTTGGAAATAATACTGAGAGGGGGGGTGAATCAGTATTATCAGATCAATCAAACTTTTTCAATGCTCAGAAACATATACGCTACTTCTGCTAAGTGAACCAGCGTGTACACGCTACTGTGTCTAAAGAAAATAGCGTATAACCAGAAAACTTATAATTCAGTTAGTTTATTCTTCAGTTAAGTGCATCAGGACATTATTCACCATATTTAAGAGTAAACAGATGCAGTATAACAGAACAAATCATCACATAAAAACCACACACATGAACACCATGATATAAGGTGGAAACCCAATATGGGTGAAAACCACCTGCTGCAAGTCGTCTCTATCTTTCTTTAATAAGAACTTCAGTTTACAATCTTTTGTATTGGTGCAGCCTTATACCAGTACGCAGGCTACAACCTGCAGAAGGCTTCAACCTTCTCTCGTTCTCCAAACTTCCTTGGAAGGGAGCTCCAACCCCCTTTGCTCTTGTACTAGCTGAGATAGTAGTACGTAGGTGCTAGCCTACAATCTTCTTTCCTTCAGGTACCACTTTTCATCAATTTTCAGACTGGATACTCCTGAAGCACAACATTACAATCTGAAGACCATGATTCATTCACAAATCATTGAAGCATAAAACAACCAATACTAGCATCATCAATCTTTGAATCACTAAACCACTGAAACCCTGTCAAACCCAGTCACCAGAACACAGAGCAGACTACAGAACTCTGCAATAACAGTCAGATCCAGCTGCAACCCAAAAATCAAGCTCCAAAAGATATACGCTACTACAATGAAGGAAACCCGCGTATACACGCGGTTTTACCGAAGACAACCTGCGTACAGATCTAAAAATAATTTTTCATAACTTGCAGCTGTACCAGATTTCAGTTATACCCAGAACATAACATTGCGTCAGTATGCAGATCTAGAAATACGCATAATCAACCATATAAAGATAGTTCATTTCAAACCATTTGATCCTGATCTCTCCTTAGATCTTGTTCTCCGTCAACAGATGAGATCTCTCCTTAGCTCAGATCAAGCAATACATCATCAACCAATAACCTGCATACTGGATCTAATACTTCATCAGATATTCAAGACTTTTTCAGATACATTTGCCTAATGATCTTCTTCTCCTTATATAGCCTTAGGCCTTGTTCAATACCAAGAGCCAAAACCATAGAAATCCAATACCAACAGCTTCAAAACTAGGGATCAACACGTCCGTCGAGACACCAAGGTCCAAAACCATAGGCACAACTTCCAAGGAATAACCGCCACGGACCAAAATGAGTTTTCCACATACACGCGCTTTTAATGAAGCCAACCTGCATGTACACACGACTTGGGCTTGATGAACCTGCGTATATGAATTTTCTCTTCTTCTTATAGTCTGATCATCAATTCCTTGCTGCTGACCTTCTATATTATGATTTGTCATCAGTGTAGTTTGCCATCAAGGACAACACTTGTCTCATAATGCCAACACCTAGCCCCTGAAGAGAAGCTAGCGTATATTCGTCTTTTGAGACAATATAAAAATGTTTTTGCCTGGAATTATGATGAGCTGAAAACATACGACACTTCTATCATCCAGCATACTATTCCTATGATTGATAACGAAAAACCTATCCAACAAAAACTGAGAAAAATCCACCCCAATTTAGAAAATCAGATAAAAACTGAGCTCAACAAGTTACTGAAAGCCAAGATAATTTTTCCTATCAGGCATTCCAAATGGGTCTCCAATATGGTACCCATTAGAAAGAAAAACGGAGATATTAGGATTTGCATTGACTTTCGGGATCTTAACAAAGCCTATCAAAAGGACAATTTTCCTCTTCCACCTATGGAGCAAATAATGCAGGCAGTGGCGGGTTCAGAACTAATGTCTTTCTTGGATGGATTTTCAAGGTACAATCAAGTGTTGGTATATCTTGATGATCAGTTGAAAACCACATTCAGAACTAAATGGGGCACATATGCATATCGGAAGATGCCATTTGGTTTGATTAATGTTGGTGCTACATTTCAGAGAGCCATGGACATCGCATTCAAAGGTTTAGTCAATAAATCTATAGTAATTTATTTGGATGATATAACAGTGTACTCCAAGAAACGAAGCGACCATCTCAAAGACCTGAAACAAATATTTCAACGGTGTTTAAGGTATGGAATTTCACTTAACCCAAAGAAATTGTTTCTCAAATTAAGTGAAGGGAAACTTATAGGATTCATAGTGTCAAAGTCTGGTATTCACATTGATCCCGAGAGAATCAAAGAAATTTCTGAAATATCCCTACCTCATAACAAAAAAGCCATGCAATCTTTCCTTGGTCAAATCAATTTTGTAAAGAGATTCGTTCCAGATTTTTCACGAATCGTGTCTCCTTTGCAAACCATGATTAAAAAGAATTCAAATTTTAAATGGGGTCAAGATGAACATGAAGCATTCAACCTGATCAAGCAAGCCATTATTAATGCTCCATCTTTAGCAACCCCGAATTTTTCAGAATCTTTTATTTTATACACATTTGCCTCAGATAAGTCATATGTCGCGATACTAACTCAAGCGAATCAAGAAAAAGCGGAAGCTCCAATCGCATTTTTTAGCTCAAATTTACAAGAGGTTGAACTCAATTATTCTGACGTGGAGAAACAGGCTTATGTTGTCTTCAAAGCGGTCAAGTACTTCAGACCTTTCTTACTTAAAACCCACACTAAGATCATAGTACCATTTCCAGCGGTAAGGAATCTTCTAGTGCAAAAGGATGTGGGTGAGAAAAGGGCCAATTTGGTTACTGCCTTACAGGAATACGACCTTGAGATCAAACCAGCAAACATTGTAAGAGGTCAAGGCTTCTACAAAATGCTGGCCGGAGCATCGCAAATTTCTGAAACTCCATCTAAAGAGGTACAAATGGGTGAGGTAAGCCTAAACGATACAGAATCATTATATGTTGATATCGTTTATTATCTTAAGAATGGGTATGCTCCTCCACACCTTGATCATACTAAGAAAAGAGCTCTAAGACTAAAAGCTAAACAATATCAGCTCATAAATGATATTCTTTTCAGAAAAAATTATGATTATGTTCTTCTTAGGTGTCTTGAAAGAACTGAAGCTGAAAAAGTTTTGCAGGAACTCCATGATGGGCCAGTAGGCGGACACTATGCTGGAGATGCTACTGCACATAAAATCTTACGCACAGGATATTACTGGCCCACGCTGTTCAAAGACTCGCACAGTTACATGAGAAGATGTCAAGTCTGCCAAACTACTGCTGGGAGACAAAAGAAGTTGTCCCTGCCACTATAGTCGGTAAACATCGAGCAACCTTTCAGTCAGTGGGGCTTGGACATAATAGGTGAGATCGTTCCTCACTCTTCTAAGCAGCATAGATACATCCTCATGGCAACAGATTATTTCACAAAATGGGTAGAAGCAGTTCCGCTCAAGACAACTAATTCTGAAAATATTATTGAATCATAGATCAATTTATAATCACTAGGTTTGGATTGCCATTTGCTTTAATGTTTGACAATGCATCATACATTTCTGGAAATGAAATGACTGATTTTGCACTTAAAAGAGGATTCAAACTTAAATATTCAGCCAATTACTATCCACAAGGTAATGGGTTAGCTGAGTCAACAAATAAAAACCTAATTAGGATTATTAAAAGAACGGTTGACCAGAATCAAAAGAATTGGCACAAAGCTTTGGTATATGCTTTATGGGTAGATAGGATAACGCAAAAAGCTTCAATCAACACTTCTACCTTTAATTTAGTTTATGGGAAAGAAGTGGTTCTTCCAACTCACTTAGCCATTCCCTCTTTGTCTTTAGTACAATACATTGATGAAGTACCCACTTCCTCCTTATAGCTGAGACAAATGGAAATAATTAAATTAGAAGAACAATGAGAACAAGCTAAGAAAACGCATGCTCATCATCAAGCGCTTGTAAAATCCTCTTTTGATTCAAACATAATGACCAGAAAATATTTTCAGATGGGAGATTTAGTTTTAAAGTGGGATAAGTCTCATAAAGAAAAGGGCAAACACACAAAATTTCAAAGGATGTGGCTTGGTCCTTTTCAGATTGTTGAAGTCATAGGTCCATCAACATTTGTGTTACAGGATTTAGTAGGTAGGAGGGATCCTTTGCCTATTAATGGAAAAATTCTCAAAAAATATTTTCCATAGAAGATTATTCTTCTATTTTTGTAGAATAATTTTTCTTTTCCTAATAAAACCTGTTGTGAGTGGTTACATTAGGTATTTACGAAAAAGACACCAATTCTCTTTCGGATTTTGAGCTTTTCGCTTGTATAAATAGCAAATCTTTTGGAAACTTGATCTTCATTATTCATAGATATAGTTAAAAACTTTAGCCTAGATATGATACGAGTTTCAACTTCAAGGAATTTGATGAAAGCAACCTTTAGTGAAGAAATTGTTTTATATCAGCACAATGAAAGGTATCAATAACAAAATCAAGATTCTCTGTAGAACAGTTGTTTCCAAAAACCTCTATTATTGTCGTCGAGAGCCATCTTAAGGAAACAATGACTTCCTCCCTGCTAAAGGAAAATCGCAGCTTTCAGAGGAATAATCCATGGATACACTATATCTTGAAGAATAATAGGTCTCATCACGAGCCGGCTTATCATGATCACAAATATCATAACTTGTTGACTTTGCCAATACTGTCTATCACAACAGTGTAATGACTCAAGATTGTTGCAATCAAAAGACAAGGGGTCTCATCACGAGCCAGCTTTTTCAGCAAAGTTATGAATCAAGTGAGTGATAGTGTCACAATTTGGCTACCAAACCAAGACATTGTTCTTTAAGAATAAAAAGAAAATCAAAGCAATAAGTGTAAATATGGATTTTTCTTTGAAAGTTGTAGGTCACCTTAAGTAGGATATAGGATCATTGCTGGGTGACAGGTAACCCTGTCGAGGCTATAAATGCCTGCTGGTAGCAGAGGCTCTACCTACGACAAATGAGCATATTTAAAACTGGTTTACAGAGGAGACTTTATTTTATCTTTACAAGACCAAGTAATGACTGATATAAATACAAGGACTAGCCTAAGGAAGCAAATAATTAGAATGAAAGGAGGTTGAAACAAAATATCATTGACAGTTTAAAGCATAATGTACTCTATCTGTCCATAACAAAGTTTAAATTTCTGAAAAATTTTATGTTTTGGAAGTTTGAAAAATTCAATAGGAAAACAGAGATAATTGGTTCCTCGAAGTGAATCGCCAATTGTTGTGGCCACCAAAAACCCCCCTCCTTACTTAGTATTAGTAATAACACTAGGTAAGTGGGGAACCTTAGTAAAAAATTCAAAAAATTCAATTAAAACTCATCTATTATACTCCTTCAGAAAATATCGCATCGCGCAAAGAAGATAGGACATTTCCTTGTGAGTAAAATGATAAATTGCAAAAATGCGACGCGAAATCCATCGCATCGCATGTATTAAGAAATGCTCACAAAAGAAAACTTTAAGAAATCACCGATGACCGATATGCGACATCGCATATCGCAACATCGCAAAAACAACACATAACTATTTGACGAATTGTAACAATCTGCGATCTTGCGATAACGCGATGCTGCGATCGGTGATCTTGCGATCGCGCGAAACATCAATCTGCAATCCTGCGATCAGCGTGATCGGTCAACCCTGAGATAACACATCTTGATGAAAACACGATAAAACGATGATGCAATGCTACCATGTGAATCACAGAGATCGTCCATCACAAATTTTCCCCAGCTCAACATTCAAGAAAAATCGAATACGCGCGTTAATGAAAATTAATGAATGTATGCCAAGTGTTAATGAAAGACAAGTTTTGTGTTTTCGAAGAGTTAGTTCATGTCAGGTGGCATGTTTTTTGTACATCCGTAGAGCTCAGAGCTTTCTTGTCAATTTTTATTATCATTGCTCTCTCCTTATGTGTGAACTGCAGGAATAAAAAACAGAAACAATATGAAGCAATGTGCAGGGAGCGATTAAGGAAAAAGGATAAAGCTCCAAAGCTCGGAAGCAGAGAAGAAATGCCCTCATGAACTGATACCGCATGCAAAAGAGCCGCAAATTCCAGAGCGCTGCTGAGCTATCCATTACAGATCTATCAGTCAGAGCCACGGTTCAATGAATAGTTGAACAATGCTGATATCAACAGGCGATGTAATGCTCAAGGTTAGAAGCTCACGAAAGCAGTATGTTTGCAAAATTTTAAAGCTTATACCCAATGAAGGAAAGGCGCTAAAGGCGAAAAACACACCAGAAAGGCCCGAATCAAAGAACGGAGGTAGTTTTCGATGCGCGATTAGTGCCTAGCGCTAATCGCGCATCGCTGAGAAAATTGCTCAAAAAGCAAAGTCCTTAACGGCTTAGTCACTCGTAAGCCCAGAAACGCAAGAAAGCAAAGGTAGAGGTAATTTGAGGGTTAACCAAGTGGAATTTGGGTTATTACTGAGCATACACAGTAAATCCACATAGCTAGAGATGATTCTAAAGCATATCTGCTATTTTGTTGGAATGAAATGGTGCTAGTGCTTGCCATATCTGTTTGCTTAGCTCAACCAAAAGTGGAAGACAGTCAGCCGACTCTACCGAGGCAAATATTGAATGCTCGCAACATTAAGGAGCAAATGCAGAAATAGTTAGATATTACATTTAATTTTTAGAAATAATTTTGCTTAGAAAACGGGCGGTGATTTAAACAGTATCCTAAATATGTGTAATTAAGTTATTTAGTTAGTAGTATTTAAACCCTTCTCATGCATTTAGAGAAGGGTCTAGAAATTTATAAAAAACTTGTCCTCAGAACATGCACTTTTGCACCCTCCGAGGAGGTTTTGGTGAATGAATGGATCAAAATTTTTTGATGTTTGCATTTGATATCTGCTATTGATGTTGCACTTTTGTACTCTTAGTAGATGTTAGAGCAAGGAGAAATAAATCATTGTTGCTTGAAGCTTATGAGTAGGACCAGTCATAAATGGTACTTTTATCTCTTGACCATTTCTGCTTATATGTTAAAGTGATATACAATTTTTAGTTGTTTATATGTTATTGCATGAATGATTGAGTTACCATTTGGCACTTTTGTACGGTGGTAGCTATTTATTTATGTTTAATGTATGAATAACTTATTATGCGATATGTTGTTCACAACTGTTTTGCCTAACTTTTTATGCGAAATAGTTCATCTTAAGTGATTTCCTTTCTTATAATCACTGAATGATCTTTATTACCAGTTGTTATATGAAATCTCTTTAGATCGCATAATAAAAGAGTTGCATCCCGGGTTAGCATAGATTAGATGTGATGTTTTTATTAGATTATCGTAGTATAGAATTAGATTAAAGTTTGAATTAGAATAGCTTAGATAGTTACTGTTAGATCACCAACATCCAATTCTTCACACACACACCCATAGATTGGGAAACTGGTCCCATTATCCCCAGTCGGACCCGCTATACCAAACGGATAAGTAGCTGCCAACCAAGGTCCAGATCGAGCGGGTATCCCCCTTGTTGTCGACCCGATTTTCGGGGCTTCAACAAGACCACATGTCCCAATAGGTTTCCGAAGGGAAAGAGGAATGTGAACTTCTTAAGGTTCAGCACAATCTAGTGTCGGCGACAAGTAACCAACATCAAGCGTAAGCTTGCTATATGGTGCTTAACTAATCCAAAGACAATCCAATCATCCAGATAGACCTCCAAGAACTTGTGGATGTATTCTTTGAACGCAGCCACAACGATGCACGAAAATATAGCTAGCGCGTTCTTCAGTCCAAACAACATTCGGTTGCGAAGGTTGTTTTTCTTCTATCTTCCAGTGCGATCATGATCTGATGGTACCCCAAGAACCCATCCGTGAATGAGTATGCTTCCTGACCACCAACATTCTCCAGTACTTCATCTGTGAATGGTGTCGGGAATGGATCGTGTACACAGGTGTCGTTCAACATTCTGAGGTCCATGCATATTCTTATTTCACCCTTCTATTTTTTCTCCTGTACTACCATAGGACTCACCTAGTCAAATTCTTCCACTGGTTAAATAATTCTGGCTGTGAGCATTTTGTCTAATTCTTCATGGAACTTTTCTTTATACTTCGGATTCAAGCGGTAAGGCCACTGAACTGGATTCACGTCGGGTTTCAGGGTGATCTTCATCATCCCTAAGTTGCCAATGATCCCTTTTAAGTCCTTAAGTTTGGTCAGGAACAAGTCTTGGTATTCAGGGAGTAACTCAGTGACCTTATCCACCATTGCATCATCCCAATAGTCCCCAAGCATTTCACACTTTAGCTCCACCTCCATTCTGATGTTGACCTGCTTTGTCTTTAGCGGCACGGTGATTTCGGGGTCTTCAAATGATGGTCCTCGAATCTCGTAACAACCTTCCATTTCTGAAATGTTAATATTTCGTGGGTCCTCATCATCCTCCTTAACATTTATGTTGTAACACTCTAGCATGCAGCTTACCTATGTCGCCCATTCTGGCTGATGTACTTCCATTGGCTCCTTAGGTATTTTGAAGAGAGCTGCTTTTACTGCCTGTAGTGCATCGTCAATAGTATCTGACCAACAATCTTCAAACGTGAACATTAACAAAAATCCCTCACCTAAGACATCCCATTCGTTTGTACCATGGCAGAGCTCCATCTCAGTATACCAATTCATGGGTATGACATCCAGGGTATGATAGAATAAATGTACCCATTCAGGTTGTGGCTCTTCCCCGTAGACCTTGGTTCATTTAGTGAGGTGTGTGCGTGAGTCACCTCGTTCGTCATATTTGTCTACTAGTTGCATCTGTGGTTTCCCAAATCACAGGCACATCATTCTTCTGCATCCACATCAGTCCTCAAAACATCCTTGATGTGTACCCCACCATCGTGTGGGCATTGCATGCAATGCCCACTTTAGAGCATCAAACTGCTACTGTTCTAGTACTGTGCTTTCAAATTTGTTTAAGAATTCATCCACCGCTATCAACCCATCATATGTCAGCAAATCCCTTGCCTCCATTGTCATGCAGTGTAGTGATCTAACCATCATGTTGCAATTAAGAGTTGTTACTTCGTGCAACCAATTCTGCCATCGCTCTGTCTCTTCATCTGAATCCAGAGTGTAGGAGCTTTCGCACTCCCACAAAATCCTTCCATCTGCAGTCGGATTCACCCAATCCTCTTCTCACGTGGTTATATTGTAAATACAATTGAGATTGTCATCACTATCATCATTGTGCACCAGTTTAGTGTATCACACTCCTTCGGCTAGATATAGCACTCCTTCGGCTGGATCTAGCAGTACTACTATGTGTAGTGAATTATTTTCAAGCATCATTTTATGATTCTTCATATTTATGACTCCATTCATATCAGTGGCCCAGTCTATTCCTATTAGTACGGGATAGGGATTACTATCATTGACAATCTCTATTTCAAAATCCGCCTGCATGCTCGCACCTTCAATATCTACTATTACCTCTTGCAATCTTCCCATGGGCAAGATGTTTTGTTCGTTTGCCATTCGTAATTGAATAGGAGACCACTGTAGCATGGGTTTGCCCATGTGTTCCCATGTTTGTTTTGGAAGTACATTCGCATCCGATCTAAGATCCAGGATTACCGGATCTGTTTCATACTCGCCGATTTGTGAAGTCACCTCATTTCCCTTCCTGTGCGCAATGCATGCTTCCCAAGTTTTCAGACCATGTACAGCTCTTCTGACCACATGCACCTAGTGATAAGTTCCTATAGTTCTTTTACTAACTTGTTGTGGCGTAGCAATTTTATGCATGTTTCCAGAAAGGTAGTGAGCATTAAAGGATCCATCCCTGGTTCTAGTTGATCCTTACTGCCTGAAGTGGAGGCCTCCACGAAGCTCTTCTTAGCTTCCATGAATGTATCCTTAGCATGTTCTAAATCAAATTCGGGTTCCTTTATAGGAGCCTTGCGGAACCATGCACTTTCTTCTAACTGTTTCCCTTTATCATCACCGGTGGTCATACCGCTCCTGAGCATCATGTTTACATTTGGGTCTTCTTCACGTGGCCCAGACCTCATCATTTGTAGATTCTGAGTCGAAAGAGGCTGAAGTACCCCTTTTCGTGTTGTCTTGCTATCAATGTAGGGTAATCTTCTGCTTCATGATCAAACTGAGTACAGTACAAACATGATGTCCTTGTTGGGTTTGTACAAACGTGGGCATAGTGTCTTGGACCTCCACAATTGTAACAAATTAATTGTTTGCGACCACTTCCTAGTCCAATTCCACCTCGACCTCGACCGCGCCCCTAAAGTTCAGTGTGCACCATTCCTGCATTTGGATCGAGGGTTCGTGTTTTTGCCTGCATCCTATAGGTAGGAGTCTGATCCATCATTAGTTCATAGCTTCTATAGGTGCATTCATCATGGTCTACCGACTTACAAAAATTACAAAACAATTGTTGGGACGTTTGCATATACTTCTACAATAGACGGCAATTATCAGTAGTGTGCTTTCCTCCCATCTGACAGATCGTGCACCATAATTCAGGCGTCACTCTTGGTCCTGCCTTCATCTCAGGTCTTAATGGCATTGACCCTGCTCCTACCAAGTAATTTGTGAACACTAGATAGTGGTCATTTTCATGTCCTTGGCCTTTGCATTTTATGCACCATACCTCCTCACGCACCTTTGACCGAGGTGTCCTGTCCTGTTTCAAGCTCTGCATCTCTAGGCACAGGTTTAGCAGTTGCACGTGGATTTGTTGGACTCCTAGACCAGGGTCTTGTATAGGGGTCTCATGCAATCTCATCACCATCTCCAAATCATCTGCCCGGGTGGAAAGTTTTTGTTGTGACATCGTCGTCCTTAAGTGCGGTGTTAGTGATGCTACAAACCATGCACGATGCTATCCATCTGTCAACATCATGTTGGATTTGGGGATCATACCCTTCATTCTTTGGTCCAAATCCTATGGGGTCTTGCCTGGGAGCATCACGATCTTCTTAAACCCGATGATTGATTGTGTTTCTGACTTTGGCTTGCTAAATTCCCTGTTCACCGTGGTTTGGATTTCTTTGATTCCTGCGTTTGGATGGTCATTAGAATGCTTGATGTACCATGTTAATGCGCAATCCTGAAATGTGCTCACCAATGTAGCCTTCTTGATATTGTCATCCATGACTCCTTGTACTTCCACTCTTACCATGAACTAGAATTGGTCCATATCTTCATTCCCTACCCCTATGAATACCAGTACTTTGATCGCACTTGCCATACTGAACTATGGTGGTGGTGGAGGTGGGGTGGGTGGAGATGGAGGTGAGGAGGGTGAGATAGGTGGTGGTGTAGGTGGAGGTGGTAATCGTGGGATTCGCTGCCTTATCAGACTGACCGCGCTTCTCAGAGAAACTTTCGCGAGCTCCTCCTCTCTTTCCCTTAAGGGGGAAATTAACGGACTAGTTTCCAATCCTTCACTACTTCCGCTTCTGTAGATCTTCCCTCTTCGCATAGTCCCAAACATTAATTTATTTGCATAACCGGATTTTCACACAATAACATCTTAATCCAAGTGTTAAAAGATTTGATATACTTACCTTGCGCTCGCTTAACGAAATGTCACTCCACCTCACTATAGCTGATGGTTGTGTCTACTGCAAGCTCAGTGATAAATCCTCCTATAATTCGGTCGAGCCAATGGTCCATCGCTCACGCAATCTTATCTCCTGACACTTCTAGTCTGCGCACTAATTCCAGAGTGCACACAATTAGTTTGTCGAGCCTACACCTTCCCTGACTATCTGCTAGCTTCGCAATCCACTCATACATCTCAGAAGGAAAGGATGCAAAGAAAATTTCGTGGATTTCTATATACAAGTAGCACTTTAACCACTGTTCCTTAGATATTCTCAGGTTTCTTTTTTCCTACGCTGCAAACTCGTGAATCTTCTTGTCCAACCACCCTTCAATTTCTTTCTTTGTTGGATTCCAGTGGCACGACATCAGACATCCCTTATGCAGATCCCGGTCCTGACAACAAAATCATTTGTTGGCTTGTATGGGCTTGACCCAGGTTCAGAGGTGATTTAGCCAAACAAATCCCTGTACCATTGGCCCTTTCGGCAACATTCCATGGAACATGAACTGAGGTCTCACCGGAAGTAGTATGGGAGGGTGCTAGAACAAGGTTTTCACACCCTAGGGATGTCTAATGAGCTTCTGGCGGTCTGCGGTTTGACCCTGTGCACACATCACTATGTGCATCTATTAGTCCCTCGCAACCTGTGATGTTGCCTTCGCGTAGCCTCTCTCAAGGCACGATCCATATTATTACCCAAGTTCTTGACTATTCACCTGTTATTATCCGATTACTTAACTTATCTGTGTAATTCTAGTGATAATTAATAGTATATCCAGCAATCATATAAGTGCGTGCAATAAAGAAAATAGTATAAATGAAAGGAATGTAATACACAAGCAGATGCACAAAATTTGGAATCAACTTCTCTTTATTATTCTTCATTGAAGGTTACAGACTCAACATCACTCTGTGCACTTAGCTGCAGGGGTCCACGCACTCAGCTGCGGACTCTACTAGGCCTCTGTGCACTCAGCTGCAGAGCCTCTTCCTACTACTACGACCCAATACACTTAGACTCTTTCTCTATGCTCTGTCTCTAATTCGCTCATTCCTTTCGCTCCCTTTACAACTTAGAGCCTCGCTCTATTTATACAATCCCATGGTCCGCGGACTGTGGGTAGGCCGACATGACATTACATTACATTACAAAACTTAGGGCGGACAACCCTATGACTCAACCTATACTTCACGCTCTGCGCCCATAATTCACGGAGTCTTACAATACATTTGACCAAAACCTGGGCTTTGAGCCCCAAAACATGATGTGGGGGGATCTGGTGCCCAACAAGTGGGGATGTGTACTTGGCTTCTTCAACTACACATGTAGATCATGAGGGATGGTTGATTAACTAAGGTGCATCCTTTCACTTCACTCCCCATAGAGAGTGGTTGTGTGAGTATGAGAAATATGATGGTTGTGATGTCTTCTTAGGGGATGACATGAAGGCTAGAATCATTGGTCGCGGAAAAGTCAAGTTGAAGTTGCAAGGTTGAAGGATTAGAACACTTCCAGGTGTTCTGCCTATTCCTGGATTAGCCAGAAATATGATTTTTGTAAGCAAGTTGGATGATGTAGGTGTACAATCAGATTTCGAGAAAGATACCTGCAAAATGGTTCGGGGAGCACTGGTATTGATGTGGGGAGTTTGGATTGGAACTTTTTACAAGCTGCAAGGTAGTACTGTTATTGATGGGTGCAACAGTTCTGTGGTTGTTAAAAGTGGAGCAGAAAATCTAATGGTCTCTGGAGAAAAGACCATGTTATGGCATCAAAGACTTGGACATATTAGAGAGAAGGGCCTTCCAATACTTCATGGTAAAGGTATGGTAAAAGGTATGACTAATAGCTCTCTAGATTTTTATTTCTATGAAAACTGTGTATATGGGAAGCAAAATCGTGTGAGTCTTCGCTCTCATGGTTAGAGGGCGAAACAAATATTAGAGCTTGTGCACAGTGATGTGTTTGGACCTGTGAAGGTTCCATCACTGGGTAAGTCTATGTACTATGTATCATTTATGGATGACTTCTCAAGGAATACATGGATATATTTCCTCAAGAAGAAATCTGAAATATTTGACAGGTTTAAAGAAACTAAGTGATCTAGGTGGCTCCAGAGAGACACACATGACATAGAAGGGTTATGAACGCTCAAAAATCAAAGTGCTCAGAATGACTTCGAACTAGGACCAGAGCATAGATCTCGTCATCCTAATCGCGGAGGTGTGAATGGTTCATTAAATCGAGCTTGTATGAGGGAGAACGAGCTAGTCAAAGTTTGGTCAAAGTTGGGCTGCAGGCCAGGTTTAAGTGTCCTACAAGTTGACCAACCCCAAGGCATAAACCTAGCTCTCGAAATCGGTCAAAATTGTTTCCTTGTTAGTTTGCCTAGTGACCCTTATTTTCTAGAAGTTTCAAAACACCTACCTCTTTAGCAATCAAAAATATAATTGTTATGAGGTGCTAGACCACCACCCCCTCCACCCAAAATTTCATAACAAAATTATATTATAAGGCTAACGGGCCATAACTCCCCACCATCCTAATTGCCCCAACCCTTTAAACAAATCACATATATATGTTAAGGCCGATGGCCATAACACCCGCTGGCTTAATTGCAATCGCAACAATATATATATATATATATATATATATATATATATATATATATATATATATATATATATATATATGTATATATATATGTATATATATGTATGTATATATGTATTATTCAGGGCAGGCATAGGCCACCGACGGTAAAATTGGTCCACACCCTATCACCTCGATCCCATATATCGCACCGATATATATACGAAGGAGTGTAAACCAAAGTGTCTATTGTGATGCGCCAACAGCGCGTGTGCCGATCGTCAATTCCAAAGGCTGATCGCTGATTTATAATACTGATTGCCGATATATGTGTTGATCGCCAACTCTGAAGGCTGATCGCCAATTTATAATACCGATCGCCGATATATATATCGACGAAACCCTTGAAATTGCGTCGATAACATTGCCAGCACCCACGTTAAGCGTTGATTCTAAAGGTCGATCACTGATATTTAGTACGCCGATAACGTTGTTAGTGTGGGGTCTAAGAGGTAGGCCGCCCAATGCGGAGCTGACCCCCATTAATATATCATTGTGGTTATAAATATATATATAGAGGGGTGGGATTTGATCCCCTGATCCCTCCTCAACTGTATGCCTCTTTTACTAATGCGCTAACCAATTACATTGGTAAATCCACCGAAATTCTTATATAAACAGTCATTCTTATCCATGCACATAGTTCGAGATAGAGGAGAGAGACTGCAGGCACATATTTCAAGGAAGAAGGCGGGCACAAATTTTGAGGCAATTAATTAATATTTTAATGTAGGAACCATGAATTTTGCAGGAGGGCAAAATTTTCACTTTGCCAGAATTTGACAAATTTTATATGGTTTTTACAATTCTCATCGTCATGAACGCAATGGTGTTGTCTGTTTCTCCATTAGAGTTCTGAATTTCTCGATCATTTCTAGAATGCACAAGGAACCATGATTTCATCGAGAACAGGGAGCGGAACCATGAGCCTTGAAAATTTCCCAAGGAGGTAAAATTTTTCCATGTCAGATTATAGTCAAGTTTATACTTGTTTTTCAAGGTTTTTCACAAGGATCGCAATGGAGAGATCAGATTCATCATCTGAGTTGTAGATTTCTAGTCCATCCATGGAACAAAATCTTTGAGGAATCTGGAGGGAATCTAAAAGATTTCTTAAGCCCAGAATTCTCAACTTCTTAGAATTTGGATTTTGGATAGTTGATTCAGCACTACTCGATGCCACAAATCTGATGGTGTCTTCAAATTTATTATTCTCTCATTTCTTCTTCTAGCCACTTTTCTAAGTGCCAGTGCGGATGTCCACACTCATGAGCGAGCAACGATCTTCATACGATCGATGCCTTGAGATCGATGGTCCAAGCAGCTTCAGCAGTGTGACATCAACTTCTTTAGATGTCCCTTGGTTGTGAGGTATATGATGTGTTCATGTACTTCTTCTTTATGCTTTATGCATTATGCTGCACAGATCCTTGATTGATGTTGATGCAGGATCTTGTTTATTACGTGTTGTCATCATTGCTTTCCTGATTTGATGCAAAATCTTCTATATGATGTACTTGTTGTCATAACTCACCATGTTATGTTTTGAGATCCCTTGTTGTATGTTGTTGGGATACTCTTGTTGCCACCATGCATGTTTTGCATTGACATCCCTTTCGTGCCATGTTGGCGGGATACTCATCATGCATGTTTTTGTGTCACACTGATAGGAGACTTTTGACTGAGAGTTCCAGTTGTGGAACATCTCCTAGAGACACTCCTTCGTGAGGGAATTTTTCCTTGTATGATCACGACATCATCTCTTGTGTACATCACCATTCTTGACAGCACTTAATGCAGCGATGTACACCATCTTGACACCGGGGCCCGGAGACATAGTCCCTCCTAGACAATCTCCGTTATCAATGCTTGTGTTTTCATGTGCTAATGTTTGTTATGTCCCTCTTCCTTTCTGCATGTAGATGTATTTATTTATGTTCTTTTAAAAATGTAATTTAACACATCACGAAAGTAAAAGGCCTTGGAAGGGTCCTTCATCACACCCGTACCTGGATCAAGTGCTATTGGAGCAGTCTTTGCATTGATGTGAATTACAGTGTGAACAATGGAACGTGCAGTGACAGAGTATGAAAAAGCGATGTACGTGACCATGGTCAACATTTTCATGAAAGTGGAAATCGTGTATGAAAGTATATAGAAAGAGAGAGAGAAAAAGGAGCGATTGCAGCTTCAGTTGCAAGCCATGGAAGAGGCCATGGAAAAACTGAAGCAAAACAAACATAATCTTCAAACAGAGAATGATGAATTGAAGATGCGCTTACATGAAGAGAAAGAGGAGAAACAAATTTTGCTACAATAGTTGCAAGCAAAGGACGAGGCCTTGGAAAAGCTGCAGCATGACCCATGTGAGGTAAAAAGTAGTTCTCCATCTTCATGTATCTTTCTTGATGATGACTTTGTTGTATTTGAAAATCATACCACAGGAATTGGCTCCAAACTACTGAAGAGAATAGGGTATGAACGAAAAGGCTTGGGCGTTAATAGCCAACGCATTTTCAACCCCATCAAAGTAGAAGAATTACCCCATCAGGTAGGACTTAGGTATGTCAGGAAAGAATTTGGGAAATGCACTGAGACTGCAAGCGAACCACCAACAACGGATGATGAGCAGCCCTCATCAGTTCTTTTCAAATCGAAAGTGAAGGTAAAAGATGTTGATTTCCTTTCTGTTTCATCTTCTCATAGTACGATGTATGTTGGAGATTTGGAGATCCCAATTACATGGACAAACATGAGGCTCCTTACAAGGATGAGGCATGGGGAGAAAGAAGAACTTGGTGTTAATAACCAAGACATGACTCAACCTTTGGAGGTTGTGCATGAACATCAATTTGTAGGCTCGAGGTACACTAAAGGAGAGTGCTTGAAGGTGTTAGATTCATCCGAGACATCGTCGAGGAAAGAGAATGATGGGAAAACATCTGCATCATCCCATGGCAGTTTCCATTGCAAGGAGAGAGCTAGGGCAAGATCTCATCTCCATACTGACATCAGAAACAACAAAGAAGGTATAACCATTTTTTATCTTCGAATGTACATTTTGATTATGATCATGTTATTAATAATGAATGAAGATCAAGGCATTGAAAAAAATGTACCCTTTGTGGTTTACCTAACCATACCTTTTCTAAGTGTTGGAAAAGAATGGCAACATTCATGAGTCATGAAAGACCCTCTCAACAGCATGAAAAGAAATAGGTTAAGCAGGTGTCGAGGAAGAGAGCCTACTGTAGTCATTATGACAGAAATGGCCATCAAAGAGCCACTTGTTGGAGGCTCCATCCAGAGCACTGCCTTAAATACAAAGCGTCAGTGCGTGAACCAGGAAGAGCAGTTGTTCGACAAGGAAAACCACCTCAAGGAGGTGACCCATTCACATTCATAAGTGAAAAATGGTTTCTAGACATGTTTTCATTTCATGGTCATTCTTTTGTAAATCACTTGTTGCATTTTAAAATGTAAAAGTGATGATGTGTTTCCATCACTTGGTCAGCAACAATGATGTCTGGTCTTGTTTTGAGTCATATTTTACATTTTGAAAGTGATGTTATGTTTCGATCACTTGTCAAAACAATAATGTCTGGCCTTATGTATGTAAATCATGTGTTGTAGTGATGATGTTTTTTCCATCACTTTTTTTTGAACCAACAATGATATGTTGGCCTTTTTTTCATAGCTGGGGTATTGCATCCATCTTGTTGTAAACTTGACCAATGAGTATGTGTTATAAACTCATGGCAAGTGTGGGACATTTGGGTCTTTAGTTGGTCATGTCATTCAAGCATGTAATTTGAAAAGCCATGTACTACAGGTTGGAGAAGTAGCAGGTGTCGGCTCGTCGCTTAAGGCTCTGAAGAACAAAGGTGAAGGAGATGGAAGTGATACCTTTTCAGGATGCTTGTGATGCAGGTAAGGTACAAAGGAAGTTGCAGATTATTTTTCATGCTTTTGGAGGACCAAAAGCTCCTCAGTGGGGAGGATTGATCCAGGTGGCTCTAGAGAGACACACATGACAAAGAAGGTTTATGAATGCTTGAAAAGCAAAGTGCTCAAAATGACTTCGAACTAGGACCAGAGTATATATCTCATCATCTTGATCATGGAGGTGTGAACAGTTCATCAAACCGAGCTCATATGAGGGAGAACGGTCCGGTCAAAGTTTGGTCAAAGTTGGGTTGTAGGCCAGGTTTAAGTGTCCTACAAGTTGACCAACCGCAAGGCATAAACCTAGCTCCCGAAATCAGTCGAAATTGTTGCCTTGTTAGTTTGCCCAGTGGCCCTTATTTTCTAGAAGTTTCAAAACACCTCCCTCTTTATCAATCAAAAATATAATTGTTATGAGGTGGCAGGACACCACCCCCGACACCACAAAATTTCATAACAAAATTATATTATAAGGCTGATGGGCCATAACTCCCCGTCGGCCTAATCAACCCAACCCGTTAAACAAATCACATATATATGTTTAGGCTGACAGCCATAACCCCCACCAGCCTATTCGCAATCACAACAATAAACATATATATATATATATATATATATATATATATATATATATATATATATATATATATATATATATATATATATATATATATATATATATATATATATATATATATATATATATATATATATATATATATATATATATATATATATATATATATATCTGTGTGTGTGTGTGTGTGTGTGTATTATTCGAGGTGGGCACAGGCCACTGACGGCGGACACGGCCCACAACCCATCGCCCTGATCCCATATATCGTGTTGATATTTATGCGGAGGACTATAAACCAAAGTGCCAATGGCGATGTGCCGATAGCGCACATGTTGATTGCCAATTCAAAAGGCCGATCACCGATTTATAATACTGATCACCGGTATATGCGCCGATTGCCAATATATATATCGATGAAACCCTTGAAATCATGTCGATAACATTGTCAGTACCCATGCTAAGTGCCGATTCTAAAGGTCGATCGCGGATATTTAGTATGACGGTAATGTTGTTAGTGCGGGGTTTAAGGGACAGACCACCCAATGCGGACCCGACCCCCATTAATATATCACTTTGGTTATAAATATACATATAGAGGGGCAGGATTTGATCCCCCAACCCCTCCTCAACCATATGCCTCTTTTACTAATGCGCTAACCAATTACATTGGTAAATCCACCAAATTCTTATATAAATAGTCATTTTTACCCATGCACACAGTTGGAGACAGAGGAGAGAGACTACAGGCAAATATTTTGAGGCAGAAGGTGGGCACAAATTTTGAGGTAGTTAATTAATATTTTAATGCAGGAATCATGAATTTTGTAGGAGGGAAAAAATTTCACTTTATCAAAATTTGAAAAATTTTATATGGTTTTTACACCTCTTGTCACCATGAATGAAATGGTGTTGTCCATTTCTCCATCCAGTGATTTCTAGAATGGATGTGGAACCATGAGCCTTGAAATTTTCCCAAGGAGGTAAAATTTTGCCATTCAGATTATAGTCAAGTTTATACTTGTTTTTAATGCCTTTCCGCAAGGATTGCAATGGCGAGATAAGATTCACCATATGAGTTGTAGATTTCCAGTCCATCCATGGGACAGAATCTTTAAGGAATCCTAGGGGAATCTAAAAGATTCCTTGAGTCCAAAATTCTCAACTTCTCAGAATTTGGATTTTGGATAGTCGATTCAGCACTACTCGATGCCACAAATCTAATGGTGTTTTTAGATTTATTATTCTCTCATTTCTTCTTCTAGCCACTTTTCTAAGTGCCAATGCACATGTCCACATTCATGAGCGAGCCGCCATCTTCATACGATCGATGTTCTGAGCAACTTCAACAATGTAACATCCACTTCCTCAGATGGCCTTTGGTTGTGAGGTATGTGATGTGTTCAGGTACTTCTTCTTTATGCATTATGTTCCATAGATCCTTGACTGATGTTGATGCAGGATCTTGTTTATTACATGTTATCATCATTCCTTGCTTGATTTGATGTGGAATCTTCTATGTGATGTACTTGATGTCATAACTCATCATGTTATGTTCTGAGATCCCTTGTTGTATGTTTTTGGGATACTCTTATTGTCATCATGCATGTTTTGCATTGAGATCCCTTTTGTGCCATGTTGGCGGGATACTCATCATGGATGTTTTTGTGTCATACTAATAGGAGTGTTTTCACTAAGAGTTCTAGTTGTGGAACATCTCTTAGAGCCACTCCTGCATGAGAGAACTTTTCCTTGAATGATTGCAACATCATATCTTATGTACATCAACATTCTTGACAGCACTTAATGTAGTAGCCTACACCATCTTGACACCAGGGCCCGAAGACGTTGTCCCTCCTAAACAGACTTCGTTATCAATGCTTGTGTTTTCATGTGCTATTGTTTGTTATGTCCCTCTTCTTTTCCACATGCAGATGTATTCATTTATGTTCTTTTCAAAATTCAATTTAACACATCACAAAAGTAAAAGGTCTTGGAAGGGTCCTTCATCACACCTAGAACTAGATTATTAAGGCTTTGGTAGAAAACCAAAAGAGAAGAAGATAAAGGTGCTAAGGACAGATAATGGTGGAGACTTTTGCAGCAAGGAATTTGAAGAATTTTGTAAGAAGTATCGTATAGCATGACAAAAGACTACTCCATACACACCTGAGAAAAATGGAGTTTCATAAAGAATGAACAAGATGTTGATGGAAAGGGAAAGAATCATGCTCAGTGGTGCTGGGTTAGGATAAGAATTATGTGCAGAGGCAGTGGAGACAACATGTTACCTGGTCAACAAATCACCTTCATCAATGTTCGAGGATAAGACTCTTCAAGAGGTATGGACTAGTAAGAAACCATCTCTTTCACATCTAAAGGTATTTGGATGTGATGCATATGTACATGTACCAAAGGAGAAAAGAACAAAGCTGGATAGTAAACCCGAAAAGTGCATCTTCATTGGGTATAAGGATGGCTTAAAGGGTTATAATCTTTGGAACCCCCTAACAAGGAAGGTTGTGTACAACTGAGATGTGGTGTTCAGAGAGGTGAAAAATGTTATTAAACATGAAGTCCCATCAAAGGAACCTGAGAAGATAGAGTTTGAGCTAAAGGAGGAAGAATCAGACTCCACAACAAAAGAGGAATCAGAAGATGAAGAGCCACAAACTCCGGTTGTGAGAATATTAGTTCGAGAAAGAAGGAAACCAGAAAGTTATAGTCCATTTGCTTTCTGCTCAAATTTTGCTTTATCTATTACTGATTATGATCACAGAACTGTGAAGGAAGTAGTAGATTCAGAGGATGGAAAACTATGGAAAGAGGCCATGGCTGATGAAATGTCATCTTTGCACAAAAATGAGGCTTGGGATCTGGTGGAGTTGTCGGATAGAAGGAAACCCATTGGCATCAAATGGATTTTCAAGAAGAATACAAATGTAGAAGGAAAGGTGGAGAAATATAAAGCTCGGTTGGTAGCAAAAGGTTATTCCTAGGTGCCGGGAATTTATTTTGGTGATATTTTTTCTCCTGTTGCCAAGGTACCTTCTGTTAGATTACTTTTATTTGTTTATGTTGCTTTTGATTTTGAGTAGAACAGATGGATGTGAAGACAACATTTCTTCACGGGGATCTGGAAGAGGAGATCTACATGATGAAACTTGAATGCTTTACGGTGAAGGGTAAGAAAGAATTTGTATGCAAGTTAAAGAAGTCTTTATATGTGCTAAAACAGTCACCAAGGATGTGGTATCAGAAATTTGATACATTTATACAGGGACTTAGCTTGACCAGAACCAAAGCATATCACTGTGTGTATTTTAAATTAATTGGCAATCATGTTATTTATTTGGTCTTGTATGTGCATGACATGTTGATGGTTAGAAATGACAAAGAAATTATCCAGGATTTAAAGACCTAATTTTCTTGCAAATTTGACATGAAAGATCTTGGTGCTGCAAACTATATTTTGAGCATGGAAATTAAAAGAGATCAGGAAAAGAGGAAGCTCTGGTTAAACCAGAGGAAGTATGCTGAGACAATATTGCAGAAGCTTAATATGCAGGATAGTAAACAGTTTAAGGTTCTTATTCTTGCAGGTGTAAAGTTATCTATTGAACAGTGTCCCAAGACACAAGAAGAGGAAGAGGACATGTCCCGTGTTCCATATGCAAGTGCATTCGGTAGCCTGATGTATGCGATGGTCTATACTAGACCAAAAATTTCACATGTAGTGGGAGCATTGAGCAGGTTTATGTCAAAACTAGGGAAGGATCATTAGACAAAAATGAAGTAGGCTTTCAATTATTTGCGTGGCACTAGTGATTATGGTTTGTGCTACCAAGGAAGACCAGGATTGGACAGAGTGTTGGATATTCATGGCTTTGTTGATACAAACTTGGCTAGAGATCTGGATCAGAGAAGATCTACAAGTGGGTATGTTTTTAACCTATTTGGAGGTGCAGTCAGTTGGATGAGTAAGAAATAATCTGTAGTGGCACTATCAACTACAGAGGTAGAATACATGGCAGCCACTCATGCAAGCAAGGAAGCAGTCTTGTTGCAGAGATTATGTTCAAATATGGGGTTAGTATAGGGAGCTATAAGGATATACAGTGATAGCAAAAGTGCAATTTTCTTAGCAAAGAACCCTACTTATCATTCAAAGGCAAAGCAAATTGATGTTGAGTATCACTTTGTGAGGGATATGATAGAAGACAAAAAGGTGTTGTTGGTAAAGGTTGACACTTTGAAGAATACTGTAGATGCAATGACAAAATTTGTGAGCTCTGAGAAGTTCTCTTTGTGTAGAGAAACGATGGGAATTGTAGGGCTGGATAAATGACTAAGCTCTCCTGTGGTCCCGTTCGAAAGAAAACAGCAAGTGGGAGAATTTTGGGTTGTGTTATATTCTTTCCACGACTAGCTATCCTAGTTAACCGGGGGGTTAGAGGGGGGGCAGAGCCTCCCCTTCATTGTATTGATTGTGCAGCGGGGTGTCATAGGGGTTTTGAGGGAGGCGGGTAGCCCCCCTCTACGTAGTTCAAGATAGTGCCCTAGGGAAATGTTTTTTGGACCCTATATTCGGTTGGGCAAACTTACTTATGGTTTTGTGCATGGTTTTCGCAAATGGTTTTGGACGCGATGGTTTTTTGGTCCATGGTATTGGATGCTTCAACATGTATAAATATGTATTGTAAGATTGAAAGGAACATAATGGAAAATCAAGCTGGTAGTCCTGTTTTTTGTGTCTAGGGCAAAATCTCTGTGTATATGTGTTATTCTTTCACATTGTTTATTTTCTATTCTTAGAATTCATATGCAAGTAATTTCTGTACAGGGTTAAAACCTATAGTGGTAGCTCATCGCATTCCAAGGGTATGGTAGGATTGCTCTCCTTACCCAATTTTTTTCCTCAATGGGCTCTTCTCCTCTAAAAAGAACTTCTTCTTGGCAATCTGGCTATCTCCCTTGTCTTCCTTTCTCCAAGGCACTCATAGGGGAAGTGTGGTAATTATGCTTATGAGTTGAGGGGTAAGCTCTATGGAGAGGCCTCTCACCACAATAGTGGCATGAATTCTGGTTAGTGGTATGAGGGAGAGAGAAAAATCTCGGGCTACTTCATCATCATATCCTCTTAATTTTTCAAAATACCCCATCCAATTACGTCTTGTGAAGATTTCTAACACCTGAGGGTGTTGGTGGATTCTCATAGTATTAATGGGCTCCCTTCTATTAAATCCCCCTATCATTTTGTTGATGAATTTGGAGGAGCTTAGATGGTTGACATAGTTTTTTTGAATGCAAAAGTAAATAACTGAAAGAACTGTGGAGACAATTCCCTTACACAGCTACCAAATTCACACTTTACTAGGGGATTTTCTGTTCAATTCTCTTTGAAAATGGGAAGGAATTATAGATCCTACATTTTCATAGAATTTTTTGTATCCAACTGCCATGTTTTCCCCTCTGAAACTCCTCTAGGCCAATCCTGTAGACTGTCTGTCTGTATCCTGTAGGTTTCCTATGTGATCCTGTAGGAATTCCTGTGCAATCCTGTAGGAAGTGCTGCACAGGAGAAAGATGAAATTTTCCTCTTATGTAGTTTTCCTGGGTATGAGAGTGACTTTTGCAAGAGTGATCCTTGAGGAAATTCATGTGTGAGTGCATGGGGATCAATGAATATTTCTTCTTATGGCTGAGTTATGTGAGGAGGTGTGTTGGCAGCGGAGTATGTTTTCTATTTTTGGACTCTTGGTCCCCACTACCACCTCATCATTTCCCCCTCCTCGTAATCAACTCCCAGTTCATGCCTCCGCAGAATTAACTATTTTTGTCCTACTCTTCTCCTTTTTTGACTCGACTATTGCCACGTGTGGGAGGACCAACTGTTTTTTCTTCGTCGACTGAACAAAGGGGGCCAAGTTAACTAGCCACCTTTCACTTATAAACCAACTTACTCATAACCTTTACATCTTTTGACTACATTATGCAAATGACAGAGTGAGTGAGATACTCACATATGGTGCTAACCCTTGCTGCAGTTGTTGAAGAATGGAGGTGCTTGCTATGTGTTGGCTGCATGCTATTTTTTCTCTTTTTTTTATTGCTCTCTGATGATTCCTTTGATGTGTAGGTTCCTGGTGTTGAAGATGTCAGTGCTCGTGCTGCTTTGGATCTCATTTTTCTCTTGGAACATTATGTTGGATGCTTGCTGTAATCATGATTTGTATTATATGGGATAGGCTGCTACAGTATTTCCTATAGGATGTCCTGTAGTTGCTTCTCCCTCAGAACTCTTAATCATACACTCTGCTGGGATTTTGAGGATGGTGACATGGATTGAGAGGAATACTAGGAGTGTGGAGAAATGAGACATACTCAAGTGCTACTCCATTCTACTGTTTGTTTCATTTTTTTTTCTTCTCTTGAAGATTGTGACATATATATATATATATATATATATATATATATATATATATATATATATATATGAAACTGATTTTTTTTATGGTGAATGCAGGGGTGATGAAAGTGGAAATAGGTATGGTAATGAAATGGTGATGTAGGGGTGTTATTTCTTTGACATAAAAGGCCATTTTTTTCCCTAGGGTCACTTCCTGTAGGATTCCCGAGCCACTGTAATTCCTACAAGATCATCCTATAGGTTTTCAGGGGATCCTATAGAAAACACAGTCCCCTTGTAAACTGAAGAAAAGGAGTGAAAAAATGGAAGAAATGGTGGAGTGATGAATGACAATGAGTGGAAAAATAAAGATGTGAGTGAAACAGGTCCCTTTTTTATCCTCCTTCGTTCTCTAATCACCCTCCTTGCTGACCTACAAATAGAAATTTTCATGATTTTTTCTCTTGTTTTTTTTTCCATTTTTTTTTTTTTAACAACTAGGCTGCCTCTGAGAGGTTTTTATCGTAGTTGTTTTCCTTGGGCGCCTCAAGAGAGTTTTTCACCCAGGGATATTTTTATTTTCCTTTTTCTTGTTTTTTCTTTTTCACACCATTGTGATGCTCCAAGAGGTTTTCAACCCAATAGTTGGTCTCAGGTGCCTCATGGAGGTTTTCACCTGAGTCCTTATTTTTTTTTTTTGCTTAGTTATTTTATGAGGTAGGAAGTGAAACTTGCTCCACCACCATCACTATTTTATTGATACCATCAACGAACTCTTTCTTTGAAAATGGTATTTTGTAAACTTTCAATCGGTGTCCTTTAACAAGTAAAGGAATGGCCTCTTCATCTATGGTTCTGATCTGCAATGAACCATTATCATGACATCTCTCTATAACATAAGGTCCTAGCCATCTTGTCCTCAACTTGGCCTTAAAGTATTTATAGCTGGAATCATATAACAAGGCCCAATCACCTTCTTGAAATTGTATATCCTTGATGTTTTTATCATGCCATATCTTCCTCTGAAGTTGGTTTACCTTTGTGTGTAGTAGGGCCTGCATTCTGAACTTGTCTAAACCATTTAACTGCAACAATCTCTGCTTTTTTGAACTGTAGAGATCTAGATCTAGTTGGGCTACCATCCTTAGTGTCTTATACTCAAACTCAATGGACAACAGGGCCTTTTTCCCATAGACCAGCTCATAGGGTGTGAATCTAGTGGCAGTCTTCTAGGTCGTATTATAGGCCCAGGTGGCCTGAACTATTATATCTACCCAATCTTTCCTGTTGTTGTTAACCACTTTGGTCAAGACACTGTCTAGAGCTTTGTTGGTCACCTCCAATTTCCCATTATCTTGTGGGTGATAGGGAGTGGAGGTCCTATTCTTGATCTTGTGATGGTTGAGCAAGTCTTAAATCATGTTGGAGGTAAACTGGTTGTCTTGATCAGTGACTAGTTCTCTAGGGTATCCAAATTTGTAAAATACATTCTCCCTTAAGAACACAGCCACCTTTTCCTCTGTTTTTGCCTTAATTTCCTTGGTTTCAACCCACTTAGTCAGATAATCAGTGCACATAATGATGTACTATTTTTTCTTGGAAGGGGGGTCAATAGGTCCAATGAAGTCCATGCCCCACTTGTCGAAAGTCCCTTGAGGCTGCAGAGGCATTTCATCCCTTGGAGTAGGCTTTCCCATCCTTTGGCACTGATCACACTGAATAGTATATATTTTCACATCCTGATGAAGAGTGGGCCAATAATAGCCTTCTTGTAACACTTGTAACAACAGTAGCATCAAATTGTGGTAGTAAAAGCAACCATCATATAATACGAGCATTCACATCAGGTTTATTCATTAAATATTTGATTGCAACATGGTCAGTATGGAAAAATGTTTGATATCCTGTAATATAATGCCTAAATTTGTTCAATGAATGCACAATAGCTAGGAGCTCCTTTTCAGTCACTGTGTAGTTTAGTTTGACCTTTGATAGATTCTTACTGATAAAGTAAATGGCATAAGGCAATTTTTCATCTATCTGAACTAGGGCTGCTCCTATGGACTTGTGTGAGGCATCAACATGAATGTGAAAAGGAAGGGCCCAATTTGGTCCTCAGAGAATTGGGGTAGTGGTTAACTTCTTCTTCAGGATGTCCAAGGCCTCTTGACAACTTTTTGAACATATAAACTCAGAGTCCTTGGCCAATAACCCAAATAAAGGAGAGGACAAATTGTTGAAGTCCTTTATGAACCTTCAGTAGTATCCAGCTAATCCTAGGAAACTTCTGACATCTCTATGATTTCAAGGAGGTGGGACCCTTTGGATGATAGTTACTTTTTTGGGGTCCACCTGCATTCCTTATTGAGATATTGACTGACCTAGCACGATCTCTTCAGTCATCAAGAATTCACATTTCCTGGGACTGAGAGATAGGTTTATCTCAATGAATTTGTGCAATACCTTAACTAAGTTGGACAAAGCCTCCTCGAAATCATGCCCATAAGGTGTGAAATCATCCATATAGATTTCTACCGCATCATGGACCAACTTAGTAAAGATACTCAGGACTCCTCTCTGAAAAGTGGAAGGAGCATTGCATAGGCCAAAAGGAAGGACCCTATAGGAAAAAGTGCCCCAAGGACAAGTGAATGTGGTTTTATCTTGGTCTTCTGGGCTAATCTAGGTTTGGTTGTACATGTTGAGTCCATCTAGGAAAGAGAAAATCGCTTTCCCTGCCAGGCCATCTAGCACTTGGTCGATGAAAGGTAGAGGGAAATGGTCTTTCTTTGTGGCTTTGTTTCGCTCCATATAATCGACACAAATCCTCCACTTACCATTTTTCTTGGGAACTAACACCAGAGGAGAGACCCACTCACTGTCAGAGCTAGGATAAATGAATCCTGCATCTAGTAATTTTTGTAGTTCTTCTTTGAGTATATATTTAAGAGTTGGATTCATCGTCCTTTGGGGTTGTCAGACTGACTTTCAACCTTCCTTGATATAAATATGGTGAGTACACACTAAGGGGTGTACTCCCTGCATTATTTTGTAACTCCAAGTGAAGGAATGCAGATGTTCCTTTAGCATGTTGCACAACTTCTCCTCTTGGAGAACGGAAAGAGATGGATTGATTTTCAAAGTTTTCTGAGGGCCAAATTATATGGGTTTGACACAGAGAGGGTTGGAATTGGCCAAGTATAGATCAATTGGCTGGTTGTTTTTGGTTTCCTTTACTACTTCTTATAGGAACAATGTACTGGGAGTTGGACTTTCGAGTAGGTGCTAAATCAAATTGTCTTCATCCTGTTATCCTCCTCCCATGTTTGTTTCTAAGGTATATAGTTGGGCAGTATAAAATTCATCTTCTTCCTCCTCTTCCAACCATAAAGGCAAATCATGTTCTAGAGATGGCTGAGTAGGAGGGTATAGGACTAACTTCTTGGACATATGCCCATTCTTGATGGTCATATTCCGAGCTCTATAGCTCATGTAAGCATCAGTAGTGGCCAACCAGGGCCTCCCAAGGATGAGAGGGTAACCAGTAAGCTTAACCTTAGGCTGGAGAACTAGGAAATCTGCAGGGTACTCCAAAGAGTCAATGAAGACCATCACATCCTCCACAATCTCCTCAGGGGTCACTGTGGAGTGGTCTGCAAGTTGCAGGACTATTGCAGTGTTTCTCAATGAACCTTGGAGGTTGAGATTGAGCATCATGTCCTTGGTCATCACATTAATGGCAGCCCCAAGATTGATCAAAGTGTGTGGGACAATGGTGCCATTGATGTGCACATCTACTACAGGGCTTCCAAGGTCCAAATACTTTGGACAGATTACCTGCCCCAACATTAAGTCGGACAGTTTTCCAATGACATTAATGGTAGAGGCATCTCTTTTTCCCCTCCATGGATGCTTGAAACACTTCTCCTTAATCAACTTGTTGTAAGTAGGTACATCCTTGATGGCTCAGAGAAGTGGAATCTTGACACATAGGTTTTTCAATTCTCCCAAAAGTTCAGTCTCTTCTGGGGTAGGCTGGAGTGGTTGAGTTAATCCCTCAGGAAATGGTGGATTTATTTTAAGAATGCTCTCCTCTCTTTCTTCTTCAACCTCCCTAGGTGGAGGTGGAGGTTGGTTATCCAGGAGAACTCTCCCAGATCTAAAGTTAATTTCCTGGATCTCCAGAGCATAAGCTAGATATGATGTCTCTCCATTATATGCCTGCTATGTCCGTCTGTTGTTCATGTTCAGATTTGGCTGGGAAGGCATCTAGGGTTGTTTCGATGGAGTAGAGTGTAACAACTATGGTTGGGTAGGTTGTGAAGGCAATAAAGCTAGAACATTATTACACTGGGGCCTCCACCCATGGGGCGGTGCATTCCACTAAGGTTGTGGCAGAGCATATGATTGAAATGACTGGCAGGTTGGCTAGGAATGATACCGAGATGAAAAGGACCAAGGAGGAGGTGTAGACTAGGAAGGATGAGTAGTGGGTCCCCAAGAAGGTATGGATGTGGTTTGGTTGGGGTTATAATATGCATGGGATGACCCTTGCATGCCCTATTGGTATTTCCTAGCCCCATGAGGTCTCCTTTGGTTTATGTAATAGAGTTGCTTAGTGACCCATTCAACTCCTTGATATACAACTTTGAGTCCAGGAAAAAAAGGGCACTTGTTTGTGGAGTGGTTTTCTTCACAAAATGAGAAAATTTCAATAGAATTCAATGGAAATTCATTCATAGGGTGCCTCTTGGTGCATCTAGGACATAAAATGGCCAAGGCTCTCTATGCTTCCTCCTGCTTCTCCTAATGTTCATCATGTCCATCTGTAAGGAAAGGGTTTGTAGCATCTCACTCTTGAAATCTCCCAGCATGTTTCCAATTTCACCCTTGATGGATGAATTGGAAGAGGATGTACTGACCATAGGTTGACTTCCCCTACCCTTTTTCCTAGCTGCCCTAGAATGGTTTCTGAAGACAGTCTTGATACCCTCATAGGGTAATTGTTATATATCTCCTCCTGCTAACAAGTTCAGGGTATCCAAAAGGTCTTCCTTTACTCCTCTAAGTAGGACCAGCTTCAGTGACTAAGGGTCAAGAGTGCACCTGGCCCTTTTGTAACTGAGCTAGAACCTTTCTTCATAATCCTTTAGGGATTCATCATTACCTAAGGTCATCCTAAAAATTTCTTCTTTAGTATCCTTAGACCTACAGTAGTCTCAATAATTATTGTTGAAATCTTGCTACATTTGAGCCCAAGTTATGTTGTTATACCTAGGTAAACCCATGAACTAGCGTAGAGCTGCATCCTCGAGGGTAGATGGAAATAGTTTCAGCTTCTACTCATTATCTGTATAGTCATAGGTTCGAAATATAACAACAAACTCGAATAGGAAAGTGTTGGGATCTTCTGTGTTCATGCCATGGAAATCAGGAAGGGCAGAGGGGTTTATATATTTCATCTTAGTGTCCCCATTGGTTTCCCTGATGGGGAAGGAACCCTCAACTCTCTATCTATTCCCTCTCTCATTTATGTTTTCAGCCATTGGCTCTATAGGAATGGGTTCTTCTTCTTCCCCTGTAGGTTCTTCAAATATGTCTAGTTGCTCAACTAAGGGTTCCTCCAATTCATAGCCACCGACGAAGAGGGAAGGTTTGTTGTTGGATGCAGTGGGGGTACTTGGCAATAATTTCCCTAAGTTATCCCTATTCCTATGAGGCATGAAAGGAAATGTTCTTGGTTTGGTTTTGTGATTTTTTCAAATTTTGTAAGTGCTTTGTAGAACTGAAATTGCAGATTGAATGAAAAATACTAACTGAATGAAAAATTAATTGATGAATTAAAATCTAACTTGCAGAATGGAAGGAAAGCAAAGAATGCAGAATGAAAATCAAACTAAATTACTTTTGTAGAATCAAACTAATGTTCGAATAGTAAAAACAAGAATTAGAAGAAAGAAAGCAGTAATCACATATTACTCAGACACCTCCTCGGCAACGGTGCCAAAAAGTGATGAGCACTAGTATTGCAACAAGAATGTTTAAACTCCTAGAGCTACCAACTTCACTTTATCAACATGGGGTTCGTACAAACTTGGACGTGACAGTGCTATATACACAGGTAAAAGTGATGGTTCTGCCTTTTGTCACTGTTTAGCTAGCGAGAGACCACTAGGGTTTGCAATCTAGACTTCTATGGATTTAGAAGAAGCTTGGTTCCTTGATGAAAAAAATAGAAATCTACCCTAAGAAAGAGTTGATCCAATGCAACAATGAAAAAACATGAAATTCAATGCTAAGGCACACCATTTCCTAATTAACTGCTAGAAGCTATGCTTTGCACTGATGCTAAACCAACATGAAAAAAATGCTACTATCCTAAGCATGGAAGTTAAAAACATCAAACACAACTGTTATGCATGTAAAGGATTGTAATAAATCTATTTTGTCTTTTTATGCTTTTCATGAAAAATCAAGTGTGAAAACTAATCTCTTTTGGTGATGTGGCAGGTAGTTTAGGGGTGTTGATGGATGGATGGAAGGTTTAGGAGATGGTTGGAAGGTTTGGAGGACCCTTGGGTAACCTTGGGATGCTTCCTAGAGGTTTTCCTTCAATTCAGATTCAAAACACGCCACTACAAGAAAACCTATAGGATGTACCAGAAACCTAGATGATTGAATGTATTTCTATAGGATGCAGCTGTGAGACAAACGATGGGTGTTGGAGGTGATGGAAAGCTTAGGGAAGGTGGTTTATGGGTGGAATGGAGTGAGAAGAGGCCTAGGATCACTCAAAACCCAAAACCAAGTTTAGGATATGGTTGGATTCACTCAAAATGCTTGAGGAAATTACTATGTAAAATGATGAAATTGGTGAAGGTTTTGATGAAAACGAGGAATGCCTATGGGTGAGAGAAGTTGGAAGGTGGTTGCTTGATATGATATCTCTACCTTCTAAAGTTCCTGCTCTGCATCAAACATGTGTAATTTCCAAAAAGTCATGTAAACAAGAAGAATTCTCATGAACTAGAAAAGCAGAATTTAATGAACTAACTGTCTACCTTACGCATGAGGAAATTGCTGAATAACATGGAATCATGGATGATATATACTGCAAGGATTAAGATAGAAGAGACGGAAATGAAATCCTACTTTGAAAAATTGATCAAATGCTAGTTTAAGTACAACAAATTCTAACTATCCTGAAAGTAAAGGAAATCTGTCTTTTTGGGCTACATAAGGGTCTCTTCCTCAAATCATGATCCTAGAAGGAAGAACTGAGGCCAAGACACCTAATGACAGCTTTTTGGAGCCTCTTTTATCCCTTCTAACCTTCTACTAAAGTAAGGCACAAATGGAAGCAAAATAATAAACAATTAATCAAATCTACACTACTTGCAATGAAATACTTCTAACAACAGTTTAACCATGAATCTATGAAACTAAGCTAAGCATAAAGATACAAGAATAGGAGCCTTTGCTACTAGGGTTGGTCCCTAACCCAAGAGCTTCAGCCCTCTGATTTAACTCAATACTGAATCAAGAACAAACTCTTTCTTATTACCAAAATAGAAAATTACATCAAAAAGTCTTCCACATGTCTGGAGCTCAAAAATAGAAAGAGTTTTACAACACAAATTCGAACCCTAATGAGGCTCTAGGCCTCTCTACTTATACAACTAAAGTCTCCAATGACTTCCTTAAATTTAGGGAGGCTCGGCTCCCAAACTTGACATGAACTACACTTTGTCTATCACTTGCTCGGCTGCCTTCTAATCTTCATGGCTTGGCTACTTGCACCACGATCTTATGGGATTAATGAAGGAATATTTGGATGGGGAAGGAATAATGAGGGGGATTGACCTCATACAATCTCTCTCCCTTTCCCTTTCGAGTTTAAACCTTAGTATTTGCCAAAATTACATGATTTTCTCTTCCAAACCCACATTCAATGCATATTAGTCCACTAGGCATAATATCTCACTTTAACTCATCTCATTAAACAAAATAAAATCAAAATATGTAATAAGTTGTGAGAAAAGTTGGTTTAACTAAGCTAGGAGGTGAATTAGGGCCCATATAATTACCCAATGATGAGGCTCATGTTGGCATTATGATACAGGTGTTGTCCTTGATGGAAACTCACTCAAATGAAAGCTCACAGTGCAACATGTCAAAGAATTATAGATTAGACTACAAAGAATGAAGAAAGAGAGGTATACACAGGTTCACCTTGTCCAAGCTGCATATAAATGCATGTTTACTGGAAAAAATGTGCGTATACGTACACACACACTTTCATAGCAGGAAAAGAGTGTATATATAGGAAAAAGAAAGTTTTTGGTCCAAGGTATTGGTCCTAAGTAGTTTTGGTCCATGGTATTGAGAAAGGCCTAAAACTATATAAGGAGGAGAAGATCATTAGGCCAAGGGTTCAAGTATTTTGAATATCTTATGAGGTGTTGGATCATATATGTAGGTTAATAAGATTTTGATGGTTTTTCTGATCTCATCTAAGGAGGCACCTATATGGATGATGGTGGTTGATGGATCGGTATCATAAAGGCTTAAAAGTATTCTCGTTATGTGGTTTGATCTTGAACAGACTAGATCTAAATACTGACGCGTCCTTTATTCTGTAAATGTGATGATCTAGGTATGACCGAAGTTTAGAATAGTTGTAATGTTTTAAGTTAGCATTTATAGATCTGTACGTAGGCTCGCTTTAGTAAAAGAGTGTATACACGCTAATTCAACATATCAAAGTAGCGTATACATCATAAATTGGAATTTGCAAATCTGTACGTTGGTTCCCTTTGGTAAATGTGTGTATAAACATTGGTTCGACACATGGAAGTAGCATATACCTTATGAAGCATGATGTTTAAAGTTTCAGTTGTTTCTGTTTGCTGTTATAGAGTTCTGGGTTATGCTTTGTGTTCTGGTGACTGTATTCTGGTAATAGTGTTATGAATGATCAGATTGATTGATTGTGATTTTCTTTAGAGATGATGGGTTGTCAGTGATTAATTGATTCAGTTGTGGTTGATTTAGAAAGTGATGTTTGAGTTTCAGTGATTGGTTAATGCAGATGTATTTGATGGTTGTATTGCAGTTAAGATTTTCTGAGTTTCAACGTTGTTTATGGGTCCAGTATGAAAATTGGATGAAACATGGTCTTCAGATTGTGGTTTTGTGTTCCAGGAGTATCCAGTCTGAAAAATTCATGAAACATGGTCCTTGGTGGAAGAGTGAAGTTTTATGTAGGCTGGCACCTACGTAGTAGTAAACATATTGGCTAGTACAAGAGTTAGGGGGTTGTAGCTCCCTTCTAGTAGTAGCTAGAGAATGAGAGAAGGTTGTAGCCTTCTGTAGGTGGGTGCCTGCATACTGGTATGAGTCTACACTAGTAAAATATTGTAAACAAATTTTCTTATTATTAAAAGAAGACAAAGATGATAGCAGTAGGTGGTTTTTACCCACATTGTGTTTCCACCTTATATATTGGTGTTCATGTGTGTTGCTTATGTGCGATTCTTTATTCTACTTTCACTGCTCTGTCTAAAAAATCTCTGATATACTGGTCAAAGCTCAATACATGATAAATTGTCTAAATCAAAAGTTATTTGCATATACGCTAGTTTCTTTAAGTATAGTCACATGTACACGCTAGTTCACTTAGCTGAAGTTCTGTATATAAATCTATTTGGGAAATAAAATTATAGATATGATAATACTGATTCACCCCCCTCTCAGTATTATTCCCGACAATTGGTATCAGAGCAGGTCCTTCAGAAGAAGCTTGATTGCTTGAAGGGAGACCCATCAACATGAATAATCAAGAAACCATGGGATCCATCTAACCGCCAATCTTCGATGGGAGCAACTTTGTTTATTGGAAAATAAGAACCACAACCTATATACAATGGCTTGGAATGTATGTTTGGGAAATTGTCGAAGGAGGACATATATTTCCAACAATAATTCCTACAGATACGGCAGGTAAAACGTAATATGAAACCAATGCCAAAGTTGTTAATACTTTATTGGAAAGTTTATCACAATCAGAGTTTGTGAAAGCCATGCAACTCAAATCAGCTAAAGAAATATGGGACAAAAGCATTCTGAGGTATGAAGGAGACTCTCAGGTAAAACGTGCTAAGCTTCATGTTGTGGAGGTAAATCCTCTCTGCGGACAGAGACGATCCCTACTAGCCCAGACTGGGTCTAGCAACAATCACACAATGCTATCACGCAAGTCCCTAATTGCAAATAAAAAGTGAATGATGAGAACCTACTTGGATTCCAATGCTAGTGTTCGTAGAAGAGATGTCGCCCTCGTTCCTTTGCCTTGGCCAGTCACGATCCCCACAATCTCCATGATTGGACACCTGCACATGCAAATAACAACACAAAAACAAGCATAAAATCTAGTAGATGCAATTATATATCAGTCAGAAAAGATATAACTCAACATCAACATAAGACAATGAGAGTGGAACCATAATGATAGTCACCTATTATTAATAAATAATAAAGAAGAATACAACCATTGTTCTGACGTCAAATCCTCCTTTGGCTGGGTAGTCAGCTACACAAGTCTTGCAAAGCTTGTTGGGATGAGGAACAAGCCTCTCTCTCTTTGGGTGACAAGAATCTCCTTACATAGATTTGGCCTTATGGGTGCAAAGAAGGCTCTTGTAGCTTCAAACTCTCTATCACTATGCTAGAACTAGAACTACTGTAACTAGCTTGCTCAAGGCATAGAGGCAAGCTTTTATAGATAGAGAAGAAAGAGATAGAATCAACCACATTATTCATGGGATTGGCTTTATCACTTGGAAACTTCCATGAAAGGTGGCAAACCACTTTCCCTTCTATGGAGATTCAAAGCCAAACCATCCTAGCTCAACATAGATTCAGTTGGTGAATGGGTTGAAGAGAACCTTCGGAGGCTTGTTGGTTAAAAAATTTACTCAATTCGGTTGGCGCGAGTGCGACTCTGGGACAGAGCGCCAATGGCGCGCCCTTTTTAGAGGATTTCCCTCATTGGCGCGGGCAGTGAACTGTGGACCCGCGCTAATGCAAAAAGAGCTGTTTTCATGGGTATTTTGTAGGAGATGTCTTCAGGGCAAATGAAGCTCATACTTAGAGGAATACGGTGCAAGTGGTTTTAGGTCATGTCACTTCTCACAGGTCCCGGAATGAGTCCTCCAATGTGTGGGTGAGGGATAATAGGGACGGTGACAAACGGTGACAAATTGCCGTGTAACAGATGCCCCCTAAAGCATGAGGCCCAAGAGAGAGGGGTGAAATGCTTTACAAGAACATGCGTGACTGAAAACACGGCCACCAGAGAACCTACGTAAAGAAGTACAACTGATATCTCAAGTAGATGAGATACGTGGTATGGGCGCAACCATCCATAGCAGAGTACATAATAATCTAGATCCAAGGTATGGGCACAGCCATCCAGTGAGGATCGATATAGAGACTCAGGCATGGTCGCAGCCATCCAGTGAATGAGTCATGCAATGAACATAATAATCCACAAATCGCAACCTAGATTCCAACAGACAAAATCCAGGGTCTTGTGCTCCATCTCGACCCGAACAGAGTACAAGTCCAAGCATGCAAATACATGAGTTGAAGTCGAACATGCATGAACATCGTCTGATTACCAGTCAATGATGAAAACTATTAACAGATGCGAGAGGTACCACCAATAATGACAATGGCCCTCAAGGTACTATAGGTACAATCTACGGTGTGCAAATAAGTGAGCTGGCGTCGAACACTCGTAGAATCATTCGATCGGAGGCCAATGATGAAAACCTCTCATCGAACATGAAGAACCTGCCATTGAGGCATGCAGGCTCCAAGGCACCGAAAGGGAGTCTCTAGATCAACTTCCTGATAATGAGCTGAAGTCGACAGGAAGTGACCTTGATCAAAGGTGGGCCATAGTGTTTCCCACATCAGTGACATGAGACAGAGGAGGGATGTTGTGGTGAATCAAAATTATGTGAGGTATCAGAGGAGGTTGTACTGCTGCAGAGGTCAACTTCTCTTGAACATATCGGCGACACAACAATGGACGTGGTAGTATTTCACATCAAATGAGTAGAGGTCATGGTGACAAGGCAATGAGCAGATGAGAGGCCAAATAGGATAACCCAAACCCACGGAGGCAAGTGTAAAACAAGATGAGATGTCCCCACCCAGACACAAATGCAGACTAGTGCCATGTTCAAGAGCAACATATTGCCGACACGACAATAATTATGGGTCCATTTTCCCCACCATTTCTGGCGAGTACCCGAGTTATTTTTAACAAGTTTGACGGGGGTAACATATGCTTGTGAGCGTCATTTCGACGGAACCCGATGTCATTAAGTTTTAATGAGTCTGACAAAGGAAGAACTCGGCGTCTTTTCCTGTTTAGAGAGTCCAAAAAGACAGCAGAAAAGAGAACTCCAGGGGGGTCCTTTTTCGTAAAGTTGTGTCTCCCGAGCCTGAAAAAGTATAAAACAATGCTCGAAAGAACCGCCCGACCATTACGATCGAGGAGTACTTTTCATTTATAGTGACACCAACCTGAAAAAGTAAAAAGCGATCAATGTCACATCGTTTCATAACCATTTAACGAACCTGAAACGACAAGGGTCCGACGATCTTTTCGTTTTTACACGGTCGGAAAAGGGTTTAAAGACGACCGCCTCTTATTTACATTTAACGAGTCAAGAGGGGTAACTCGGCGATCTTTTCATTTTTAGTGAGTCAGAAAAGAGCTGAAAGATGACTCCACAGTGAATTTTTTGTGTATTTACCGAGTCCAAAAAAGTATAAAATACAACTCATTTCACCATCGAAGTTGCGAAAAAGACCTGTCATGGCACCAAAAGCAAGCGTAAAATCCATTTTTGACCAAAAATACATTAAAATATTCAAAAAACAACTCTTTAAACCTAATTACAAGTCAAAAAGTCTATAAATATGGTGAAAATGTAAAAATAGAATTACTTTTACTTTTTACCTCTTGCATAGTGGTAGTGGTCCATTTGGGGAGCAAACTTCGAGCAGTGATTACCGCCAATCCGTGCAACCATTTGAGATTCTGCCAGTTCCAGGTAAGAGGCGCTCCCCTTAGCTCCATTTTCATACTATTTTTATGCATTTTGTTCCCTAATTGAGCCTCCGCAAGTGGGATTTTAAAATTTAGGGTTGCGCCCCATTGGCGCGGGTATCCGGAATGGGTCCACAACAATGGGGTGATTTGCCCAAAGCTACCGCGCCATTGGCGCGACTGTTTTAGAAATAGTCGCGCCAACCACGCGACCTAACTTTTTACTTGAATTTTCCCATCATTTTTGAAATTTGTCCGGTTTGTAAGCTTACCAGGGTTTCAATAATGATCTATTCATCCTTGTGGGTGCAGGAAGCAAGCAAAAATTGTGGTGGAATGGAAAGAACGGGAGCACGATGTCGTATATGCCTTGGCCATAGCGGATGAGGGATGTATGAATGCTCTGAGAGACTGTGGTCTCAAGAAATTCTTCCTCACCTCGTATCTATGAGCTCAATCGGAGCTATTACAGTTCATGGTGGATGCTTGGGATGTTGATGACCAAGTATTTCGATTACGGGATCAGACCTTAGAGCTGGATGTATCTGATGTGTACTTCATTACTGGGCTGTCACGGAGAGGGGCGAGCCCCATTTTGACCGGAAGCAGGCCTTCCGGAGAGAAAATAGGTGAAGTGAAGGCCCGAGTGTGTCCAGAGGCACAATTTGGGAAAAACAGTGCCAAGGTGGATATCGCCACCATCCATGATTTGGTTCTTAAGGTGATACTGTTCACCATCACGCGTGCAGCTGGGGTACAGGCGCCCCATGAGGTAAGCAAGAATCATCTGTTACTAGCGACAGAATGTCTCAGCCCCACCGTTTTTGATTGGGCTACAGCGGTGACTACAAATATCAAAAGGCAGCTTACAAAGTGTAAGCGCGGGGGAGTGAAACAGTTCGGGTATGGCTCGATTGTGGTGTCATTCTTCTTGGAACGATTACCCCTCTTCCAGTACCAGGGAGCTGTAGTGGCAGACCCATTGCCACGAGAGCCTAGAATGGCTCGCTGGGCAGCATTGATGCCCAGAGGAGGAGGGGGCCAGCAGATGTCTTGGCGGCCCGAGTTCTTCATATGGCTTCGCCGTCAGCTGATCGTGGTAGAGGATTGGCCATACGCAGGAACCAACTTCATGGGGGACCCAGACCTCCCACTGCCAGAGGGAGAGGAGTGGGAAGAGGAGTTAGGTATGACCTCTTCTTTTTTGATGTTTTATGTATTTTCATTTTTTTTTTTTTTGTCAATACATGCATGTTCTGATGACAGTTGTATGTATATGCAGATGTGGGCCCAGAGCGACCAGCCAGCTTATCTCGTATAGCATGGAGGGGCCAACTTGCAGCTGATCCTCAGGCAAGGGGTGCCGTGGGGGAAGAGCTGGTGCAGAATCTCGAGGGACTTACCCAAGGGATTCCAGGTTACGCGAGATTGGCAGACGTTCCTTTTGCATACCAGAGGCACACAGTGGGGGTGCCGACCCGCATCCATCGTCTGTTGAGACGCTTGGTGTGCGCAGTGACGTGCTATCATGAGCACCACCACGAATAGACTTCTAGGCTTCTTTCATGCATATTTTTTGAGGGACATGTTGTCCGAGGATGTATCAGGATGAACATGTATTATTTTTTGGACTTATGTAATGCACGCGGTGTAAAACTTCGTGACACACATATATATATATATACATATGCCTATGGTTTATTATTGTGCTTTTATGTGCTTACTTGTATAATGTGTTGATTATAAATTACGCAAATGTCTATCTAATACATGATTAGCCAATGCATCAGATAATGTGTTTAATCGTCTTGGAATATGCTGATACGTGATAAAGTCAAAATTCCTTTCCAACTATTTAACACGTAAGTACAACCTTAAAATGTGATGGTCTCTGACGGAATATCGCCCATTGAGTTGATGGACGACAAGTTGAGAGTCTAGGTTAACAAGCAATGTACGAAACCGAGATTAATTGCCTCAGCTAATAATTCAATAACAGCGCTATATTCAGCAACATTGTTTGTAGTACAACCTAAACAGACACCTTGAAGATCTATCAACTCACCGTGAGGATCGTAGATCACCCATGCCGCAGAGGACAAACTACGAGTGCTGCGGCAGGCACCATCGGCAAAACCAATGTAAGGTGCATCCCACATCTGCACAAGAAGCAAAATGACACAATAAGGGGCGAGCACGCTTTCACACCAAACCGAAAACATGAAAACTCACACACACACACACACACATGTACAAATCGAAGCGCATGAATCATGCATAGTACTTTTTCAAGTACAGCCCATTGTGGGGCTTATCAAGAGGATTACCTTCGTAGTCAACTAGCTCGTATGCCCCTTTTTGCAACACTCTCTTCACAATGTAAGGGCCTAGCCACATGGGCTCGAGTTTGCCTGCCCCCAGCTTGTCATTTGCTTGGTCGTATAGCAGGACTAGATCTCCCTCAACAAAGGAACGAGGCTGAATGGTATGGTCAAAATGAGTTTTGACCCTCTTCTTTTGAGCTTCGATGGCTAGAGAGGCTAAGCGACGGGTCTCGTCTAACCGTTCTAGATAAAGAAGCCGTTCCTCTACCGGAGTAGTGTTGGGAAGCAACTCGACAACTATTTTCAACGAAGGAATTTCACATTCTATAGGAAGGGTAGCCTCCAATCCGTAAACTAATTGGAATGGAGTGAAACCGGTGGCATACTTCACAGAGGTTCAGTAGGCCCACAAGGTGGGAAACAACATGAGGTGCCAATTAGACTTATGCATGTCAACAGTACGTTGAAGCATCATAACCAAAATCTTGTTAACGGCTTCAACCTGGCCGTTAGACTGAGGATAGTACGGGGTTGAACTATCATGCCATAAGCCTAGTTGGGTTGTTAGCTCGGTCATCATGTGATTACAAAAATGCTTTCCGTGATATGTGACGATGACCTGTGGAACTCTGAACCACGTAATAACATGATTGAACAAAAACTGCGCCGTTGTATGACCGTCTTCATTTAATGTGGGCATCACCTCGGCCCATTTTGTGAAGTAATCGATGGAAACGATAATAAACCCATGCCCCCTGGCTGAGCAAGGCTTACAGGTTGTATAATCAATGCCCCATTTTGCAAAAGGGCCTACGGTCACTACAGGGTGCAGTGGGGCCGATGGTGCACGCATCTTCCGCTGGTATATCTGGCATGCATGACACGAGCGGACAGCAAGAATGCAATCCTTGAAAATGGATGGCCAGAAATAACCAGCGCGAAGTATTTTTTGAGCTGTGGCATATCTGGACATGTGGCCACCACAGGCGCCAGAGTGGCAGTCATTCAGAACTCTCTTAGCTTCCTCGAGGGTAAGACATCGGCGGAGAACGGAGTCAATGCCGATATGATACAGGGTGTCCCCTATGATACGATAGGGTTGAGATTGATGGCGGATCCGCCGCCGAGCATCTTTGGATACAGTGGGGTGGAAAGGGGACGTTTGTAAATAAATGATAATATCCCCGTACCAGGGATCGAGGGTGCTAATCAGAAAAAGAGTTTCATCCGGGATATGATCTTCTGAAAGAGAGGGTGTAGAAGGAGACGACAACGAACAGAGTAACCCAGCAAAGACCAGAGACTTCTTAGACTTGGAAGCAGTAAATTCCAAGTCAAACTCTTGGAGGATTACAATCCATTTTGAGTATTTTCCCCCCAGCAACTGATGTGACAAAATGTACGTCATCGGGTTGCAGTCAGAAATCACGGTCGTGGTGCACAACAGGATATAATGCCAGAAGCGTTGGATGGCACAAACAGCGGCCAATGCCAACTTCTCGACATAAGCGTATCGAGTTTCCGTATCCAGGAGGTTGCGGCTGAGATAATATATGACATGTTCATTGCCATCATCATCGTCTTGCACGAGAACTATGCTGATAGTGGTATCGGCGGCAGCCAGATACAGAGTATAATCACGGTGGTAGTTCGGAGGTCGCAATAATGGAGCAGAGACAAGGAGGCCCTTGAGGCGCTCGAAAGACTCCTGAGCGATAGCATCCAAATGGAAGGGTGTGTCTCGCTTCAATAACCATGTGAAACCCTTAGCCACCTCGGCATAGTTTGGAATGAATCGTCTTAAGAAATTTGCTTTACCCTGCAAACTCTGCAACTACTACAAAGAAGCAGGGGGAGGAAGGTTCAAAATAGCTTCGACTTTAAGGGGGTCCAAACAGATGCCCTCTCGGGTGACGATAAACCCAAGTAATCGGCCTGATTCAACGCAGAAGACACATTTATGAGGATTGAGCCTGATACGGTAGTGTCGACAGCGGAGAAAAATTTCGTGAAGATGGGAAGGATGGTCCTGACGCTTGACTGAATGAGCTGGAAGATCATCCAGGTACGGCTGTACAACGTGACGAATGTCATGAAAGGCATAAGACATTGCACATTGGAAGGTGGCACTGGCATTCTTTAAACCGAAAGGGAGCTTCTTATAGGCAAAAGTTCCCCAAGGACATATAAAAGCCGTCTTATGTTGATCAGTGGGTGCAATATTGATCTAGTTATATCCAGAAAAACCGTCCATAAACGAGTAGATTTCGCTTCCTGCACATTCATCAATAAGCTAATCGATGAAAGGTGTGGGGAAGTTATCCTTAGGACAGGCACGATTAATGTCATGATAATCAACACAGACGCGAATAGTACCTTGCTTTTTGTTCACAGGGACTATATTAGAAACCCAATCCGTGAGCGAAATGGGGTAAATGAACCTAGCCTTGAGAAGCTTTTCGACTTCTGCTTTAATGGCTGCAGCCTTTCGGGGGTGCACAGGGCGTAGGCGTTGATGAATAGGCTTAGCACCTGGATACATAGGTATCTCATGCACCACTATAATAGGGTCGATTCCGGGCATCTCTTCGTAGGACCAAGCGAAGACATCACGAAATTCGCGAAATAAATTGGTGTAAAGTTGAACTTCCTCTGGAGTGCAAGTAACTCCAATATGAATATGCTCGACAATCCCTGGTTGCACAGAGATGTCGATGGGTTCGGTTTGCATAATGTTTCCCAGATTGCCCTCAGAAGACACTTGGTAAATCTGAATAGGTGCTTGAAGGGGCTGAAATGGGATACACGAAGCAAACCGTTCGAGACATGCGATCATTTCCTGATGGGCAGGGAGAAACGAGGAACGGTGGTGATGATCTGACCAAGGGGGTTCCTCAAGAGACATGGTCTCTATGATGGCTTCATCGGAAGGAAAGATTTCCTTTAATGGATCCGAAGTAGCACCATCTCCAAGCCAAGGGAAATAAACGTATGAGTCGGGAATGCCGCTCGAAAGAGCAGGTTCGGGAGGGGGAGGCGATGCAGCAACGATTTCGACGTAGTTGAGCTCGGTAGGACTCAATGGCATCATATCACCCCAGGATTCTATCTGATTGGCGGGAGGAAGGACCCATGGATCAGAATGCACGGAAATGATGTTAATAGGGGCAAGATTCGGAGGTGGAAGTGGAAAGACACCCATTAGGGCGGGATCCTCAAACAGTCTGGCTCCCACACTCTCGAATGATTTGGAGGTATGCTCCACGAAAGGCACATTACCTTTAGAAGAGGAGGTGAAGAAGGAGAGCTGGTCCACCATGACAATCTTCCCCTGATGAGGGAAACAAATGACACAGAAAAGGGAGGAAGCCACGGCTTGCATGGCATATGTCCAGCTACGTCCGAGGAGGAGGTTATAGGTAAGATTAGCGTCGACAACTTCAGCCTCCACTTCTACTATCTTCCCTTCCAAGGAGATGGGCAAGCGTTGGAGGATACCGTAAGGACGGGACTCTCTTCCATCAAAGGCTTCTAACGTCATAGGAGACTGGCTCAATGTTGGAGACCCAATAGCTTTCTAGCAAGAAACATACATGATGCAAGTTGAAGCACCTTCATCAATGACTGTACGATGAATCATTTTACCATTGATGATGACCTGTATAAGGAAAGTGATTTGGTGAGGCAGTCTCGGCGTATAGCCCTCGAGATAAAAAGAAATCAAATCCGAGTCAGCTGGGTCTATGCCATCGATGGCCGATAGCAAGGACTTCCTCTGGGAGGGGCAGCTCTGGAGGACTTCTAGAGCGGACATAGCAGACGGAGCCTGAGCTAAGTCCTCAACGATGCTGTAGTGCTGGGAAGCACGAGCATTAGGGTTGTAAGAAGACTTCCGGAGTACACCTTTTGGAGGGGGTCAGATAGTCGTCTCAGTGCTAGGTTTTTCGATGTGGAGTGGACCAGAATTTTATGGAGGAGCGCTGGAGGGGACCTCCGACTCTTTCCCGGCATGAGATGGATATTCTTTTGCTCGAGTAGTGACATGGATGGGAATCGTCCCAGCCATAAGGACTTGAGAGCCGAATGAAGAAGAGGGTTGCGATGGATCTGCCACCATTTGAGTTTGCTGTGAAGGGAAAGGTTCTTTAAGCACAGCAGGAGTCTCAGGAGCACCTTTCAATAACCGACTAACTTTAGACCGCCTAGGGCAGTCTTTAGTGTAGTGATCCTCATCACAGATAAGACAAGGATACTTAGGTTTTCGTTTGGCTCCTTCCTCCGGTGGAGGTTTAGGGGAGTCCTGTTTGGGCTGTTCGGATTTATTTTTGGCTTTCCCTTTCTTTTTCCCTTTCGAGGATTTATCCACCGTGGTGGACTGAACGACGTTAACCTCGGAGGTACTTCCAGAATTAGATTGACCCTAAGAAGTGTTTCCATTAGAAGCATTCTGTTTTTGCTTCCCAGGTGTTATAGACATTTTTGTGCCTTACAGCATTGAGCATGAAATGTCCATAATCTAAGGGATCCAAAGTCCCTAAACATGTTGTTCCTACCCCTAGAGGAACAAGGCTAACAAACCACAGCAATTCACAGAAGTTCTCCACCAGAATCTGCTAAAAAACAAGTCAATTCAGGATCAATTCAGTGGCTCCATTAGCTGTCTGCGCTGAATGTCAAAGCCAACACTGGCTACCTGCGCTGAGCGAGAGTTGACATGTGGCAAGTTCGTTTCACAAGGTGTCAAAACCCAGGAAGCTTCCAAAATCTTCCTCAATGACACTTGCCTCAGAGAATTCGACTGGTGATGAGTAAGAGGTTCCAAATCTCCAAGTGGAAGCAAGAACCTCCAAGTGGAATCAAGAACTGACAGAGGAAGAGGACACTAGTCAGATCTCAAGCTGACTCATCCTCTCTCCAAACATCTATATATGGATCTCTCCTCCATGAGATCTAGAGGCTGGAATTTTGTTATTGCAAAGAATTGCTGTTGGTTTGAGATCAGAATCATTGGGTGCTTAATGCTTTGAAGGGAGGTGAAGATAGGAATTCCATTTTGCTGGGAAGGAGATGCTGGATTGGAGCCCTCTGGGTTGTATCTCTTCCTGAACCTTGTTATTCATCAATAAAGCTATCTTGGTTTCTCCTATATACTGGTGTATATTTGATGTATGATTGCATTAGTATGTTTAGTTTACTTCTAATCCTAAACTAGTTATGAATATGAATCTATGTCTTGTGTAGTGTTCTTCTCTTGTGATCTTGCAGAAACCTGTTGAAGCTGGGCGAGCGAGAAGGCAAGTAGCTGGGAACTCTCCAAGAGAAGAGAAACTAGATCGAGGGACAAACGGAAGACACCGGTTAGTCCATCCATCTCTCCTCATTCTAATTCATAAAGGAAGAATACTAGAATAGCTGTCTCTGTTTGTTGCTAAGGCACTGTCACACCTTAGGTGGATAGGATCATCCTGCATAGGCATTTTTCCCCACAACAAATTGGCGACTCCGCTGGGGAGATCTTTTTAGATATTTTATTTGTGTCTCTATCATTGTTTGTTTCATAGACTCAACAGCAACAATCGAACTGCATTTGCTCTTCTCAGATGCAAAGTAGACAGTTGCTGCTTTGATCCAATCACTGGATTTGTCTATGATCTGAACAATGGACTCACAAATGATTTGATGATCCTTTGTGATAGATCTTAGTACTCCCTCAAAGCATCCCTTTGATTGTACCTTGCTTGTTGCTTTTATTTGGCCTGAAACCGTTGATTAATCAGCAATCTGTGACCCAGAACCCAGTGAGAAACTCTCGTTTCTCCTTCAGCGCGACCCCTGTGAAGAGGTTCTGCATTTCAACGCAGGTCCCATGAAGGCTACCTGCGCTGAATGTCAAAACCTCTGTGTTGAGGTTGCGCTGAACCAGTTTGGCCTTGTGCAGCTGGGGTTCTCTGCTCTGTTTTGCCCTGTTTTGATCTCTGATTTTTGCAGCCTGTAACCAGCATAGGTACCAGTCTGATAACTCCTTTTCTCTGCTTAAATTCTGCCTCCAGTTGTACAAAAAGAATGTGAGTGTTTTTATGTGTTTGTGGCATCATTTACAGTTTTCCTTTGCATGAGTGAAATAATCATCCTGTAGCCCTTGATTCAGATCTGTCGATTGTGATCTTAGGAGAGAGTTCATTGGCTGTTTACAGTTGATTATACATTTACTTTTGCTTATTGGTTTGAGTTTGTCTCTTTTAAGTGTCGAAACAAGTGTTCATTTCGAAAGTCGTAAAGTGTTGTATTCTCTTCTACCCTTTCTGATTTCGAAAAAAGTAAACTTGTTTGTATTTGTCATTTAAAAGCAAATTCAAAGTTGTACAAAAAGCTTTCTTTGTAGGCATCAATACTAAGAAAGCGGAAAACAAACACCTGCATTGTGCATTTGCATTTTTGATAGTTTGCATGCTTGATTTAGGAAAAGTGCATTAGAGTGTGCTGATTGCTCTTTGAGAAAAGATGGTGTCTTTCTTTTCCCTTTATAGCTAGGATTTTCAAAGTTGAAAAGATATAAAGCTTGCTTATCATCTTTAGACTGCATTTAGGAATTGTACCATACATCTCGTGGTGATCCAGAAAGGCAAACTTCTAAAAAAGATCAACCTAAAATAAATTGAATGAACTTAACAACGCTTTGTAACATAACGCACAACATAGAGGTCTAGGCTAGAGACGTGTTCCGGCGTCGTAAAGCCTGGTGACTGTCGATCTCGTTAAAGGTGGGTGATTCCTCCTGAGGAACGATAGCGCCAGTACGGATTGTGCTCCCACGTACCGTCGCGTATATATTGGGAGACCCCTATAGGACTAAAACCTTTATCCTTAGGAAGCCGTGTCGGTCGCCCTACTGATCGTAATGCACTGAACACAGCATTCAGGAAGATCGACCACCCGTACCCTAAAAAGTATTCTGCGGTTTTGTGAAAAGTTTGGCACACCCTCTGCCTAGAACTCCAGAGCAGTTCCTTTTGGCCTTTTTCAGACTCTATAACGGAAAAAGTCCATCCGAGCATTTGTCACTTCGGGCTCATTAAAACATCGAAGGAGACTAGAGTCATCTTTAGCTTTTTCTCGACTCTCTAAAATTGAAAAAGCAAGTTGTGTCTAAGCGTCGTTAAAAATTTATTTTAAACGGAACAATCACCCTTCATTCCTGCGTTGATATTTAGGTTGAAAAAATGTAGCCCACCGACCAAGGAATTCCCCTTGGTGGAAATCCTAGTCCCTTCTCCTCTTGGGGAGATGTTGGTGCGCCCCATATGGCCACATTGTCGCTTCCAGGACTGACAATTGGCCTGCCGGTCTGGCTCTTTTCAACCAATGTCGTTCAGAACACCACTATTCCTGAACAGTCGAGTCAACAGTTAGACCAGACCAGAGTCGCCCACCAGCCTTCTACTTCATCTAAGTCTTCCTCTCCTCCTTCCTCTTCGCTTGACGGAACTGGTAAAACAAAAAACCAAGTTCCTAAGGAGAAGAAGGAAAAGAAGAAGAAAGAGAAGAAGAAGAAGGAGCCAAAAGCGACTGGGGGCAAACAAGTGTCGTCTGACAAAAATCCACACGCAGCACTGACTAGGCCTAAATCGCCATGTGTCATATGCAAGGGAGACCACTTCCACAGAGATTGTCCCTGCATCCCTCGGATACTAAGGGACTGGTCTCCCCGTTTGCACAATTCGGTAGCATCAACCTCTGATAGCCATGTTGATAGCACACCGTCAACTAGTGAAAGTGAAGCCACAGGACAGAGAGGGAAAGCTAGATTTCCCTGCAAAGTGTGTGAAGGCGACCATGCCATCCACCGTTGTCCCTTCTTAGACGAGGCTAAAAGAGTTTTGGAAGATCGCCCGATTTTACCAGCGCAACTTCCTCCTGGATATCAAAAACTCCTGCCAAGTCCTTCACTAGTTGAGAACCCGGCTGGCCCGCTCAGGTGGTCAGCCGAAGCACCTATCATTGAAGATGAACCGTCTGAATCCATACCTGACGAAAGTCAAAAGGTTGAGGCGGCAGTTGACCCGGTTTTGCCTTCAGAGGCTCTATCTTCGAATGATACCATCACAGAGGAGAATAAAGACGACACCGTCCAAGTTCTCTTCATCAACACAGACTCCGACGAACAAGGGGGCAATTTGCCCATTCCTTTATCACAGGAAGGAACTTCGTCAGAGTCATACGCGGCCGTCTATTCGGTCCCACCACCAAGCAACCTAGTTGTCTCGTTCGACTGGAACCAACTAGGCAGACCCCGCTTGCCAGCTAGCATACCATTCAGAATTATCGTTCAAATATACGGAATGGTAATGGCTGGCACTATCATTGATGAAGGGGCATCTGTGAGTATCCTTTCCTCTATTGCTTGGAAAGCGCTTGGTTCGCCAGCGCTTTTGCCTGAAATGAGAAATCTATCAGGCTTCGATAAAGGAACCAGTCGACCTTTAGGGATCCTCCCCAATGTGCCCATCACATTGAAAGGGAAGACCGTTCAAATGAACGTGATGGTCATTCAAGGACCCTTGGATTATAACCTACTCCTTGGACGAGACTATATATATTGCATGGAAGCCATCGTCTCCTCACTCTTTAGAGTAATGTGTTTTCCGCATGAAGGAAGAGTGGTCAAGCTCATGGACCAACTTTCGTTTCTCGGATCACGCATCGCAAATAGTCATGTACCATCCCTAAATGGTCTCTTCACGCAAGAAGTGTCTCAACCCACGGTCCGTCCTCCTGATGAGCGCGAGTAATCCAGGAGGATATGACTAAAACCCAGGGGGCATGCGTCCTGGTCTGTTTCGGCAGGGAAACTTTGGGTATAGAGTAGGTTTCTGCGGGAGAATATGACTAGTCTGTACCCCGTCCGTCTAGGAAGAGGGTTATTATAGAATAAGATTCTTTTGTCAAAGTTATGTGAGTTGGCGGGCTACGTTGCTCACCTTTGTTTATCTCGGTAGACATCGCCGAAGAAGTGTTTCATTTGTGGCCGCGAACGAGACAATCTTTGGGTAACCTGAAAGAGGTAGGCCTCTCTCGGTGAAACAAATGTTTTGACGGAAATGAAGTAGGGGTAACCTTGAAATCGTACTTTATACCTGGGGGCATGCGAACCTTTTGGAGTGCAAGCAAGGGGCGGCTATTTATTTTTTAAATTTTTAGGACCTCTAACCCTCTAAACTCGTAGGATTAGTCGTTTCCGAACTTGCATAACGAAAGGATCCAGAGCAAAGCTTACGTAAGATCTAAGCTCCCTAAAAAATAGCATCTTCAATGAGACACTCTTATCATATGACTGGCATATTCGAGCAGTTTTAGCACAAAGTTCATGCTCGTTAAAAAATAAACGCAAGATCCGAGCAGTTTTAACATGGACTTCATGCTCGTTAAAAAATAAACATAAGCAATGAGCAAGTGTTTCCACCAGCGTTTAAGCTCATTTTAAAATAAAAAATGAACCACTACCCGGTAAATAACCATCTGTGAATGTAACAGTATCAGCCATTAAAGCCTTGGTCGTGTTTTCACCGTCACCTCCACTTTTCATTTGGCCGATCGTTCACCTCCATATGATTGTTTACCCATTTTGAGGAACAGCTGCGAAGAGTGATTTCAACTAGCCATCCTTGTGACACTGCCGTGATTGGAAAATTCCAACCTGTACCTGGAATCAGCTGCTAACCTGCTTTATCACTCGTTCCTCAAAAGACGAGTCTTCTTTAAGCTCTTTTCAACTGACTCGTAAAATATGAAAAGATTGCCGAGTTTTGGCCTTCCAGCTCGTTAAAGCGACAGGAAGTGCTATCCCTCCTCTAGATTTTAATCTTTTTGGACCTGAGGGATTATTGCACAAAAAGATCGAGCACTTGTTTTGTTCGGCTCGTTAAAACTATCGAAAACTCATCCCTTCTGTATTGTTTTATACTTTTTCGGACCTAAGGGATTAGATGACGAAAAAGGAACTTTGGAGTTATCTTTACGTACCTTTTCAGACTCTCTAAAAATGAAAATGGACCGAGTTGTCTTTGTCGTTAGACTCGTTAAAATCATTAAATAGCGACAAACTTGTCTTTAGACGAGAACGAGTTTCACTATCGCTAGGCTCGTTAAAACATAGCGATGGGCTTGCCCGAAGGGCAGGTTATAGAACAAGCATATGTTATCCTCCTCAAGCTTGACAAAAATAAAGAGGTACTGGTCAGCAATGACTGGGGAAAAATTGGGAGAAACTAAAGAAAACTTTGATGGTAGCAAGTCGCTCTTGAACATGACACTTTTCCTCCGTACCACAATCGGGTTGGGTTGTTTCATTCACCGGTCACATCACCGTGGTCTCGCCATACCATCCATATTTGGGGTAATGCTACCGATCCATCACATCAGTGTCGCCATATGTTCAAGAGAAGTCGTTCAGAAAAGTCAACCGTGTCCCATCCACTGCCATACATTATCCTTCATCCTTTCATGACCGCCACCCTGAATCATATGTCACAGATCATTTTCACCTCCATCAAAATCATTAGCTCCGTTCCGTGTCACTGATGTGGGGTTCATTAAGGCCCTCCTTTGACGGATCACTTCTTGTCGACATCAGCTCATTATCCAAGAAGTTGATCTAGGAACACCCCCTTCAGTACTTTGAAGCTTGCATGCCTCAATGGCAAGTTTCTCACTTCCGGCGACAGGTATACATCAATGACCTTCGACCGAAAGATTTTGCATGGTGTTCGACACCAAGTCCTTTATTCACACCACGTGAATTGTACTGCAGTACCTTGAGGGTCATTATCATTATCGGTGATTCCTCTCGTGCTTGTTAACGGTTTACCTCATTGACCGGTAATCAAGCGATGTCTTTCCATGTTCGACTTCAGAACATTTCTCAAATGGATCGACTTGTACTTAGAGTGAAGATCGAACGAGTTTGAAGACCCCGGATCTAGTTTCATCCATCCGGGCTGCGATATATATTCAGGAAAGATAAAGACATTGACGTATACATCATTGCAGCAGATAATCATCCTACTCAAAGGATGATAATTTCATCAAAATTATCAGTCTACCATCAGACGATTGTCTGTTCTATGTACGGAAAAATGAATTTATAAAGCTGAGCAGGGGAATGCCCGCCTCAGCTAGATCATGAAAGCAGTATGAAAAATAATGTATTGTATTGTATCTTATTACAGGTCTCCTCCCAGCATTGGATGAACTTCGGACGCTCCTGGATAAAGCATTTCACCCGATAAACGGCCTCATACTTTAGGGGGCAATTGTTATAGACATTTTTGTGCCTTACAGCATTGAGCATGAAATGTCCATAATCTAAGGGATCCAAAGTCCCTAAACATGTTGTTCCTACCCCTAGAGGAACAAGGCTAACAAACCACAGCAATTCACAGAAGTTCTCCACCAGAATCTGCTCAAAAACAAGTCAATTCAGGATCAATTCAGTGGCTCCACTAGCTGTCTGCACTGAATGTCAAAGCCAACACTGGCTACCTGCGCTGAATGTCAAAGCCAACACTGGCTACCTGCGCTGAGCGAGAGTTGACATGTGGCAAGTTCGTTTCACAAGGTGTCAAAACCCAGGAAGCTTCCAAAATCTTCCTCAATGACACTTGCCTCAGAGAATTCACCTGGTGATGAGTAAGAGGTTCCAAATCTCCAAGTGGAAGCAAGAACCTCCAAGTGGAATCAAGAACTAACAGAGGGAGAGGACACTAGTCAGATCTCAAGCTGACTCATCCTCTCTCCAAACATCTATATATGGATCTCTCCTCCATGAGATATAGAGGCTGGAATTTTGTTATTGCAAAGAATTGCTGTTGGTTTGAGATCAGAATCATTGGGTGCTTAATGCTTTGAAGGGAGGTGAAGATGGGAATTGCATTTTGCTGGGAAGGAGATGCTGGATTGGAGCCCTCTGGGTTGTATCTCTTCCTGAACCTTGTTATTCATCAATAAATCTATCTTGGTTTCTCCTATATACTGGTGTATCTTTGATGTATGATTGCATTAGTATGTTTAGTTTACTTCTAATCCTGAACTAGTTATGAATATGAATCTATGTCTTGTGTAGTGTTCTTCTCTTGTGATCTTGGAGAAACCTGTTGAAGCTGGGCGAGCGAGAAGGAAAGTAGCTGGGAACTCTCCAAGAGAAGAGAAACTAGATCGAGGGACAAATGGAAGACACCGGTTAGTCCATCCATCTCTCCTCATTCTAATTCATAAAGGAAGAATACTAGAATAGCTGTCTCCGTTTGTTGCTAAGGCACTGTCACACCTTAGGTGGATAGGATCGTCCTGCATAGGCATTTTTCCCCACAACACCAGGGTTCATGGATGACTTCTTTGAAGACGCGTTTACAGAGCCAATAACTCCGTCAATAGATGGTTTTGGCGGAGCTTTGGATGTTCCGGGTCTCGGGGCATCTGGCAAATAATAATATAAAGTACCCGACTGAGAATATACTAAGTCAAGGTACTGGGCACGCGCGATAGCATGCTCTTCAGTTACACAAGCTCCCATGGTGATGTCTCGTGTGATTGCGGGGACAAAGGAAGTCGTGAACCAATCGGTCAGGAGCTGATCATGAATCCAAAATTTGATCAAGCGACGACGCCGTCTCCATTCATGTATATGATCGGATATATGCGTGGTCGTGTCCTGTTTGAGAGACGTAAGGAGATATGTCCCTGTCTCATACCAAATGGGTAACTGAAAATGAGTTAGGAATGCCATAGCCAGCGAGTTGAAATCTTGAAATGTTCCGCGATTCAACTCAATATACCACTTAGCGGCCAAGCCGGTGAGAGTCCTTTGGAAGAGGCGGAGTCGGATGGAGTCATCAAGCCATGAGTTGGATGAGCACCAAAGATGATAGGTCATGACATGGGCTTGAGGGTCCTTGCCAGCTTTGCCATCGAATTTCGGGCAATCACCGGGCATCTTAGTTGGAACTGGCGGCCAATATGGATTATGAAGAATGGGGTCATTTTTCAACTTGGACACATCTGGGAGTTCCAACGTCGCTAAGAAAGGCAACTGAGGATTAAAGGACATTTGTGGCTGTGGGAGAGAGGTAGTACCAGGGTTCCAACCAGGTGGTGGTTGCCCCCATGGACTTTCTCCGGATGGGCCTGGCCCATAAGGGTTCTGCCCATAGGGGTTCTGTCCATATGGATTCTATCCATAAGGAGTCTGTCCATAAGGATTCTACCCATAAGCAGACAGTTGACCCTGAGACTGCCCCCCAGCACCCCATGGATTAGCAACTTGACCGACAGGTGCAACATACTGTTGTTGATAATTCTGGTAAGGAGTGACCTGCATTCGTTGATAATTTTGATAAGGGGTAAATTGAGTTTGCCCCTGGGGTTGCTGGTAGCCATACGATTGCTGAGCTCCATACTGAGCCTGGTAAGAAGGTTGCACTTGGTAGGAAGGTTGGGGTTGTGGCCCACCTTGCATTTGATAACCAATTTGAGTCTGGGGCCCAGAAGGATGTCCTTCAACAGGTTGAGCTTGGACCATCTGGCCAGAAGGTTGGCCTGGTTGGGTTTGGGACGGACCCGTTTGCCCAGAAGGATGTGCTTGCTAGGTACCAGGTTGTCCTTGAGCAAACGAGGGTTGTCCTTGCGGAACAGATGGTTGAGCGGGCTGGACGTCCGGTTGACCTTGAGGTTGGCCAGCCTGTCCAGAAGGATGACTAGGCTGGGCAGTGGGTTGGCCTTGCTATGCAGAAGGTTGACCCACTTGCCCAGTAGGATGACTAGGCTGAGCAGTGGGTTGGCCCTACTATACGTAAGGCTGCCCCCCTTGCCCAGAAGGATACCCCTGTTGGACTGTCGGTTGACCTTGTGGAATATAAGTTTGTCCAGCTTGTCCAGAGGGATAACCCTGCTGGATACCAGGTTGGCCTTGCTGGATATAAGGTTGTCTTGGTTGTCCAGATGGGTAACCTTGCTGGATACCAGGTTGCCCCGGGTAACCAGAAGGTTGGGTCAGATAAGTAAAAGATGGACCACCAGCGGCCAAAGGTTGTCCTTGATAGGGTTGTCCTTGTAGGCCCCCAGGTTGTCTTGGGTAAGACTGGCCATAATATTGTTGCCCTTGAGGGGTTTGCACATAAGATGGCTAGCCTTGGTTAGGCGGTCCCTGAGGCTGTGTAGGCCTTACTTGGCCGCCATGGAAAGTGGTGGTGTTCCAAGTAACGGATAAAGCTACCGAAACCTTAACAATAGGTTGAGTAGGCAAGGGTTGAGAAAGCTGAAGGTATTGACTAGCAGAATTGTAATAATAGAATGGACCTTGCACATTTGGATCCTAAATAGCTTGTCCATAGGCATCATATGGCCCCCCTCCTAGGACGGGACCAGAAGAGGGTGGTGCACTTTGTGCAGGGTGGATAACTTTAGGTGTGTGTGTCGGCTGGCTGCTACTCACTTGACCGTGAGGGGGACCAACACCAGTGTTCAAAGCTGAAGACGCCGTAACGGCACTAACAACTGGAGTTGAATGTTCTATACAAACAGTTGGATTTGTCGGAACTGAAGTGACAGGTGTAGTGTGGACTTGTGAAACAAAAGATCCCGTGGTGGGAGTGATATGGGGGTCCCACATAGTCAAAGCAGGGATCCTGGCACTTACCCTATCCCTCAACGATTGGTAGCGTGGGGGGAGTGGAGAAGTAGCTGGGATGGGAGTGTCGATATTTGACAACACAAGTGTCTCGCTCACTCTAGGAGATGTCTCATCCATGTGAGAAGTAGACATTGGAGACGAAACACCGGGGGGTAACAGGAATATCGTCCTCGTCGGGCTCCCAGATGGGGTTCCAATCGACTTCGTAATCTTCGTCGCCCAAGGCACGAGAGTTGATGAGTTGGATACTTGGGATAACAGGAAGAGTATCACTCACAGCCGGTACCTCAGGAGGAGCAGAAGACGGAGACCCTTGATCACTTGGAACAGGAGTCGATGGCTCAGCGAGGATGATGAACTTCAAACAGGACCTAAGGGAATCTAATGATAAAGGACCCTACTCCAACTAACGCACACAAGATCTAACCAGGTAATTTTAATCGTGGCCAAATAAATTTTAAGACGCATAGACACAACTTGACCTTTTCATGTTTTAAGAGTCGAGAAAAGGACAAAAAGGTGACTCTAGTCACCTTCGAATGTTTTGTGAGCTCGAAGTGACAAACTGCTCAAGTGAGCCTTTTCTTTTGAGGAGTCTGAAAAGGATCAAAAGTGATTACTCTGGAGAGACTAGGCAAAGGGTTTACCAAACAAATCCGTAAAACTGCATATACACCTTGGCAGTCATATGAAAACCAAGGACTTCCCGTACGGCAATCAATCTTCCCGAATGCTGTGTTCGGTGTGTTACAGCTTGTAAGGCGGTAGACATGGCTTCCTGTGGATAAAGGATGATAACCTAGTGGGGTCTCCCCTATATACGCGATGGTACTTGGGAGCTCAAGTCTGTGCTAGACCACTATCGAGTCACAAAAGGAGGAATCACCCAACCGTAGTGTGAAACAACAGTGACTAGGTTTAACGACGCCGGAGCACATCTCTAGCCTAGACCTCTAATCAGTGAGCGTTATGTTCCAATTCTTTTTTAAGTTCATTCAGTTCATTTTATGGTTGATCTTTAGTTAAGTTTCAATTTCCAGGTCCTACCGTATGTAATCTCTCACAATTCCCTAAATGCAAACTATATGCCAAAGAATATCATTTCGTTCGATGAATACTAACTACGAGAGAGTTGAGAATTTTTCAAACAAAATGACCACAAACAATCAAGAACCACTCTAATGCAGCTAATGACAAATAAACGAAACTTTTCTTTGTTTTAAATCACTTAATCAATGAAAAGCTTCTAATTTCAATTAACTAATGCAACGCAAAAGAGATTATTCGTTTCCTTTTCAATGGCAAAGTGCACTAAAAATTTTTTGAGAGATAGTAACACTGAGCAAAAAGATCAATTTCACTCAATGAGCACACAATCGAATCCCCAAAACACCAAGATAGTCCTTCAAACCAAGAAGAAAACACAAATACCTCTACGAGCTATGTAATCTAAGCCCAAACGAAGTCAAGCGAAATCCAAGCAGAAAAGGAGAAAATCACTTGAATACCAACAAAAGGCTTTGACAACTACTGAGCAAGCGTAAAAAGTAATCACAAAGTAGACTGGATGATCAAAGAACCCAAGACTCCTACGGAAGGCTCGATGCACAAAGCCACTAGATGCCCTAGGGCTAAAATGTGAAATCGACAGAAAAAGGCAAACACCCGAAGGATGAAGGTCTAAAACCAGTCAAACAAGGATCAAACACACTCCAGTAATTGAAAAAGATGCAGCAAAATACAAATCCAAGCTCAGAGGGCTTGAAGACAAGCGAACTGGAAAAGTTGACAGGCCTGGCGCGACTGTCAGGCTGCAACTCGCGCTTTTATGGGATTGGCGCAGGTTTTATTTGAGCAACTTGCGCCAATTGGAGTGACTGTAAGGCTAAAAAGCACGCTAATCGAGTTTGCTAAGTCAAAAACAAAAGCAAGTAACCTAGGGCTTGAAAACAGTATCTAGGCAAACCAGGGAGCAAGAAACAGCAAGAAATCCAACCCAGAAAGCTATCTAAGCAATCAAATGAGAAACCAAAGAGACAAGACTTCCCCAGCGGAGTCGCCAAATTGTTGTGGAGGTAAATCCTCTCTGCGGACAGAGACGATCCCTACTAGCCCAGACCGGGTCTAGCAACAATCACACAATGCTATCACGCAAGTCCCTAATTGCAAATAAAAAGTAAATGATGAGAACCTACTTGGATTCCAACGCTAGCATTCGTAGAAGAGATGTCGCCCTCGTTCCTTTGCCTTGGACGGTCACAATCCCCACGATCTTCGTGATTGGACACCTGCACATGCAAAGAACAACACGAAAACAAGCATAAAATCTAGTAGATGCAATTATATATCAGTCAGAAAAGATATAACTCAACATCAACATAAGACAATGAGAGTGGAACCATAATGATAGTCATCTATTATTAATAAATAACAAAGAAGAATACAACCATTGTTCTGACGTCAAATCCTCCTTTGGATGGGTAGTCAGCTACACAAGTCTTGCAAAGTTTGTTGGGATGAGGAACAAGCCTCTCTCTCTTTGGGTGACAAGAATCTCCTTACTTAGATTTGGCCTTATGGGTGCAAAGAAGGCTCTTGCAGCTTCAAACTCTCTATCACTATGCTAGAACTAGAACTACTGTAACTAGCTTGCTCAAGGCATAGAGGCAAGCTTTTATAGATAGAGAAGAAAGAGATAGAATCAACCAAATTATTCATGGGATTGGCTTTATCACTTGGAAACTTCCATGAAAGGTGGCAAACCACTTTCCCTTCTATGGAGATTTGAAGCCAAACCATCCTAGCTCAACATAGATTCAGTTGGTGAATGGGTTGAAGAGAACCTTCGGAGGTTTGTTGGTTAAAAAATTTACTCAATTCGGTTAGCGCGAGTGCGAGTTTGGGAAAGAGTGCCAATGGCGCGCCCTTTTTAGAGGATTTCCCTCATTGGTGCGGGCAGTAAACTGTGGACCCGCGCTAATGCAAAAAGAGTTGTTTTCATGGGTATTTTGCAGGAGATGTCTTCAGGGAAAATGAAGCTCATACTTAGAGGAATATGATGCAAGTGGTTTCAGGTCATGTCACTTCTCACAGGTCTCGAAATGAGTCCTCCAGTGTGCGGGTGAGGGATAATAGGGACGGTGACAAACGGTGACAAATTGCTGTGTAACACTTCAAACTCTCAGAATTCAGTATGAAACTCTTAAGATGCATAGTGATGAAAGCATAGCTAGTTACTTCCTATGTATAGATGAGGTTGTCAATTATATGAAGAATCTGGGTGAAGAAATGAAGGAAGTTACCTTAGTTGAGAAAGTTTTGAGATCCTTGTCTGCTAAATTCGAATCCAAAGTGTCTACCATAGAAGAAAAAAAGGATCTGCAGAATATAACTATGACGCAGCTTCATGGAATCTTAATTGCCTTTGAGATGAGAAAAGGAGTACCATCAGATATGAGAGAAGCCACATTCAAAGCTTCAACAAAAGGAAAGGAATAACACAATGAATCAGGACGTATTTGAGAATAATAAGATGAGGTAAATGTTGTTAAATAGCTTCAACAGGGTTCTAGAAGGTTTAGAGGTAAGTTACCCTTCAAATGTTTTTCTTGTGGCAGAGTCGGTCACTATGCTACTAGATGACCTCATAAAGATAAATTTGAAAAAGGAAAGGAATATGCAAAGGGAATAGAAAAAAATTTGTGAATAGAAGGAGTTATTATACTCATGAAGGTAGTGATGGTTTATCTAATAGTGTTGAAGATGAAACTGGACAAGATTACAAACTTCTCATGGCTTACGATGATGATAATTTTTTGGATGGTTTAGAAGATGAATACCTTCATGAAGAAATATCTAAACTCAAAATCTGTTTAGAAGAAAAGAATATGATTATAGATACCTTAACATACCAACTTGCTAAAAAAGAAAAACGCAATGAAAAACTAGAATGTGAAATTGTGGGTCTAAGAAAGGATCTTGAGAAAACGAAATCTCTCAATCTTAGATTTGCTAAAGGATAAGAAAATTTAAATGAAATTATCAAAGTTCAGCGTTCTCCTCTGATAAAGACAGGTCTTGGATATACTGAAGAAGCATCTCAATCACAAAAGTCATCAACCTCCACCAAAAACTATCTTGATGCAACAAAGGCCAGTTAACAGTATGACAATCGTCAGCAAAGGCATAAAGCAGATCACCAAGTAAATCAGACTCAATTTACTCCAAGGATTAATAGAAGCCACAACCAACCTCAGGTAAATCATACTCAATTTTCTCCAAAGATGAATATCAATAGAAACTATAATCACCAGGTCAATAGATTCGATAATCGCAAGAACTTCTTTAATGGGCAATGTTTTTCATGTCATAATTTTAGACACAAAGATGCTCAATGTGTTGCTTACAAAACCATCATTACTAGAGAAGCACGAAATCAAAGGAATGTAACAGGGATCCATAAAAGTTCCTATAATAACTTTTCTCTTCTTGAAAATGAAATAGAATTCTCAATCTGTAACAACTTTGGTCATGGAGAATCTGAATGCAGGAGAAAATTTCGGAAAACATCTCAAAAGGAGAAAACTCCATCAAACCCCAAGATATGGAGAAGGAAATAATCTCAAACAGAAAGATGTGATATAACCTTGTATGCAGAAGGGCAAGAAAATTAGTGGTACATCCATAGTGGATGCTCAAAACACGTGACAGGTGACAAAGAGAAGCTTCACTCATATAATGCCTTAGAAAAGGAAAAGAGTGTCTCCTTTGGAAACGACACTCCTGTTGTCATGAAAGGTAAAGGCTTTGTTTTCTTGAAAGAAAAGGTTAAAGATGGAAATGTTATGTATGTAGATGGTTTAAAGCATAACTTGTTGAGTGTCAGTCAAGTGTGTGATCAAGGAAATGAAGTGGTGTTTCAATCAAACAGATGTGTTGTTTGTGAGCTTGACATAGGAGAGACCGTGATCAAAGGTACAAGAACTCCAAACAACTTATACATACTCAACGAAGGACAACAACAGTGTTATCTAAGAAAAAATGATGAAAACTAGTTGTGGCATAGAAGATTGGGACATCTAAGCTTTTCTCAAATAAGAAAAGCATGCATATTCAAGGCTGTTCATGATCTTCTAGATATCAACATCCCAGAAAATACAATATGCAAACCATGTCAAATCAGCAAGCAAACCAGAGTTCACTTCATGGAAAAGGAAGGGTCAACTAGTAAGCCTCTTGAACTTGTCCATACTGATTTATGTGGACCATCGAGAAAAAAATAACCTCATGGAGAAGAATACTTTATTTTGTTCATTGATGATTTTTCCAGAATGTGTTGGATAGGTCTTCTAAAGCATAAATATGAAGCATGTGAAAAATTCCAAGCCTTCAAAGCTTTGGTTGAAAATGAATCAGATCGAAAAATCAAATGCCTCAGATCTGATCAAAGAGGGGAATTTACCTCGAATGAGTTCTTTGAATTTTGTGAACAACATGGAATAAAAAGGCAATTCGCCATTGCAAGGACTCCTCAGAAAAATGGAGTGGTAGAAAGAATGAACATAATTGTTCAACAAATGGCTCGAGCTATGCTATATGAATCTGGAACTCTTGCAACCTTCTGGGGCGAAGCTACATTCACTGCCATAACTATTCTCAAACAAGAAAATATTCCGCTAAATAGCACTCAAACTCCACATGAACTTTGGTATGGTAAGAATCCTACTGTAAAATACTTTAAAGTTTTTGGAAGAAAATGTTATATCAAAAGGACTGATGAAAACTTGGTAGGTTTGAACCCAAAGCAGATGAAGGTATTCTTCTTGGATATTCTTCCATAAGTAAAGATATAAATGTTATAATAAAATACTTGGAAAATTGTTGAAAGCATTGATGTTGTAGTTGATGAAGCTTGCAAAGATCCAAAATAGATAAAATCAATAGAAGATTATGACAATGAAGAAAATGGGGATTATTTTCCCACATCAAATCAAAATCATATTGAAGAAGAAACAAATGAAGCACCAGAAGAAGAGATAATGGTAGAAGAAAATACTCCATCTAGGTATGTTCGGAAAAATCATCCAGAAACTCAAATTTTAGGGGCAAAAGAGGCAGGTGTACAGACAAGAAGAACTATTACAGGGACCTCAAGCTATCTAGCATTACTATCCTCTACCAAACCTCAAAATGTAAAAGAAGCATGCAAGATGAATGTTGGGTCAAGGACATGGATGAAGAACTTGAGCAAATTGAAAAAAATGATACTTGAGAATTAGTTCCTAGACCTCATGATAAAAATATTATAGGAACTAAATGTATATTAAAAAGCAAGCTAAATGAAAATGGAGAAGTCATTAGAAACAATGCCAGACTTGTTTGTAAAGGGTATGCTCAACAAGAAGGTATAGATTTTGAAGAAACTTTTGCACCTGTTTCCAGACTTAAAGCCATAAGGATGTTTCTTGCTCTTTCTAACTTTCACAAATTCAAAGTATACCAAATGGATGTAAAAGCGACCTTCCTAAATGGAGATTTAGAAGAAGTTTATATTGAACAACCAGAAGGATTCATTCTTGGAAATCATTCAAAAATTGTATGCAGACTCAAAAAGGCCCTCTATGGTCTGAAATAGGCTCCAAGGGCCTGGTATTACCATCTTGACAAATATCTACACCAACAAGGTTTTACAAAAGGTTCAGCAGATAGCAATCTATATACAAAGATTGAAACTGATAAATTGCTAATTATTATTGTTTATGTTGATGATATCATATTTGGTAGCAATGAAGAATCTATGAATCAGAATTTTTCTTCAGTAATGCAGCAAGTATTTGAAATGTCCTAGCTTTGTGAACTTACCTATTTTCTTGGTCTACAAGTTCAACGAAATAAATATGGTATTTTTCTTTCACAAACCAAATATTTCAAACAAATCTTCAAAAGGTACGAAATGGAAGATTCTAAACCTGTATGTACCCCAATGGTAATAGGATGCAGTCTCAACTCAAATGATGAATCAACAGCAATACATCAACCAACTTACAAATCCATGATTGGCAGGCTGCTCTATCTAATAGCTACCCAACTTGACAACATGCATGCAGTAGGAATAGTTGGAAGATTCCAAGCAAATCTAAAGGAATCACACCTTCAGGCAGTCAAAAGAATTTTCAAATATCTTCAAGGAACTCAAGACTTTGGTTTATGGTATCCTAGAGATGCATATCTTACTCTTCATGCATATATAGATGCAGATTGGGTAGGAAGTGTTGATGGTAGAAAAAGCACTAGTGGTGGTGCATTCTATATGGCTTCTAGGTTAGTATCTTGGTTCAGCAAGAAACAAAGTTCAATTGCCTTATCTACAGCTGAAGCAAAATATGTGGTTGCTTCCTCTTGCTACACACAACTACTTTGGATGATGCAAACCTTGCAAGACATTCATATCATATATACTCCACCCATCTCCATTCTATGTGATAATACAAGTGTCTTCAATATTTTAAAGAATCTAATCATGCACTCCAAGACCAAGCACATTCCCATCAAATACCATTTTCTACGTGAACAAGTGCTTGAAAAAAAAGTCAAATTGGAGTATGTTCCCTCCAAAGAACAGGTTACCGATATATTCACTAAACCATTGCCCAGAGAAACATTTGAATATCTTAGACAAAAGCCGGGAGTAGTTGCTACATCATCCTGCTGTTAAATCTAACCTTTTTTCCAGAGAAAGGTTATTATACGCCTGTTTCATGAAGTTGAGTCGTGTACACATGCAGGTTTTTGTGGGACGGAGCGTATATGTTTTTCAGACAAGAAAAACAGTGGGGTAGGCTCTGATATGGGTGCTTTGTCTGATGTTGATGATCATAGTCTATTGATATGATCTATTCATTATTTTGTTTATCTAACTGACAAATGTGCCTTGATCATTTACTGTTAACAATGCACAGGTAGCACAGGTTCAAGGGTAGCATTAACCTTCACTCGCATTCTGCATTGTTGGCATTGTGGTTGCTGAGTCCAGATAAGGTTTTAGATATTCATACCTTTTTTTGCTTAAGCCATGTAAAACTATGGGATGTGATATGTCTTCTCATACATTTAAATGAGTCCTATTGGACAAATGATGAAATTTTTATCCCCACTTTGCATAAGATGGATGATGTAATATTTATTATTTCTATCATGTATAAACAACTAGTATATCCCCACTTGGTTGGGTGTATGATTCAAGTTTGGTATATCCCCACTTGGTTGGGAGAATGGATGTATATATGAGTCATTGGTGATAGGAAGGTTATACTCACATAGTTGAGTTATAAAGTCATGTTATTCTTTTGGAAAATATTTTTGCAGACTCTACTTGTGCTCAGGGGGATGGACAGTTTCAGTGCATCTCAGCACGTACAAAAGGGGAGCTCAATCAGAGAATTCAACATGTACTCAAGGGGAGCATGAACAACATAATGTATGTCAAAAGGATAGAATATATTGGTCTGCCCTTTGCACTTGATGTCAAAGGGGGAGAGTGTCTTGGTGTTGTTCTTGCCGTCAAGTCCAAAGGGGGAGATTGTTGGCATTATGATATAGGTGTTGTCTTGATGGCAACTCGCTTAGATGAAAGCTCATAGTGCAACAGGTCAAAGAATTACATATTAGACTACAAAGAATGAAGAAAGATAGGTATATATAGGTTCACCTTGTCCAGGTTGTGTATACACGCAGGTTTACTGAAAAAAATGTGCGTACACGTACGCATGCACTTTCACAGAAGGAAAAGTGCATATATCTTGGAAAAACAAAGTTTTTGGTCCAAGGTATTTGACCCAAGGTAATTAGTCCGAGGTATTTGGTCCAAGGTATTCGTCCTAAGTAGTTTTTGTCCATGGTATTGAGAAAGGCCTAAAACTATATAAGGAGGAGAAGATCATTAGGCCGAGGGTGCAAGTATTTTGAATATTTTATGAGGTGTTGGATCATATATGCAGGTTAATGAGCTTCTGATGGTTTGCCTGATCTGATCTAAGGAGGAACCTATATGGTTGATGAAGGCTGATGGATCGGGATGATAAAGGCTTAAAAGTATTCTCATTATGTGGCTTGATCTTGAAGAGTCTATATCTAAATAATGACGTGTGTTTTATTTTGTAAATGTGATGATATGGGTATGGCTGAAGTCCGGAATAGTTGTGATGTTTTAAGTTAGCATATACAGATCTATACGTAGGTTCACTTTAGTAAAAGAGCGTATACATGCTGGTTCAGCATATCAAAGTAGCGTATACATCATAAATTGGAATTTGTAGATCTGTACGCTGGTCCCTTTGGTAAATTTCCGTATACACGCTAGTTTGACACATGGAAGTAGCATATACCTTATGAAGCATGATGTTTAAAGTTTTAGTTGTTTCTGTTTACTGTTACAGAGTTTTAGGTTCTGCTTTGTGTTGTGGTGACTGTATTCTAGAAACAATGTTTTGAATGATCAGATTGATTGATTGTTATTTGCTTCAGTGATGATGGGTTGTTAGTGATTCAGTTGTGGTTGATTTAGAAAGTGATGATTGAGTTTCATTGATTGGTTGATGTAGATGTATTTGATGGTTGTATTGCAGTTATGATTTTCTGAGTTTCAATGTTGTTGATGGGTCCAGTATGAAAACTGGATGAAACGTGGCCTTCAGATTGTGGTGTTGTGTTCCAGGAGTATCCAGTCTGAAAAATTCATGAAATGTGGTCCCCGGTGGAAGAGTGGATTTTTCTGTAGGCTGGCACCTACGTACTAGTAAACATATTGGCTAGTACAAGAGATAGGGGGTTGTAGCTCCCTTCCAGTAGTAGTTGGCGAATAAGAGAAGGTTGTAGCCTTCTGCATGTGGGTGCTTGCATACTGGTATGAGTCTACACCAGTACAAGATTGTAAACAGATTTTCTTATTATTAAAAGAAGACAGAGACGATAGCAGCAGGTGGTTTTTACCCACATTGGGTTTCCACCTTATATCTTGGTGTTCATGTGTGTTTCTTATGTGTGATGCTTTATTCTGCTTTTACTGCACTGTCTAATAAATCTCTGATATACTAGTTAAAGCTCAATACATGATAAATTGTCTAAATCAAAAGTTCTCTGCATATACGTTGGTTTCTTTAAGTACAGTCACGTGTACACACTAGTTCACTTAGCTGAAGTAGTGTATATAAATCTGTTTGGGAAATAAAATTATAGATGTAATAATACTGATTCACCTGCCTCTTAATATTATTTCCAACAGCTCATCAGTACCATCTATCTATCCATATCCCACTCACTTTAAAGTATATTTTTCAATGAATTTTGTCTAAATTGCACCAAAGGTTTGTGGGATTAAGTTATTGCATCTACACAATCTAAGTGCCCAAAAGGATTTTATGTCGTTGAATCTATTTATGTAATTAAAAATAAAATTTAAATAATGAAAATTATAGAGACAAAATTTTCCCCTCAAGAAATTTAATCCCTCTCAATACTTAGTAAATCCATAATAAAATAAATTAATGTTAATATATACATAAAACCAACTAAACAAGAAGAATTAAATTATTACATTAATAGTTAACATTATTTTAACCACTTTATGGGTGTAGCACTCACTTCAAATAAACTAGAACAACCACATTAATATATGTGGTTGATATATGCACATAGGCTTATGTGATCCATTTTAGTAAAAATGGTTGATATAGACTTATATACTTATATCAACCACATTAATAATTATTAGTGAAATGATGGGAATATAATATTCATATTGAATTTAAGATTCATATTTAATTTATTTCCAATAAAATTATTGAAACTACAATTTGGAAATTATTTATTTTCAAATTCTTAAACTAATCAAGAACATGCGTCCTTATTATACCTCATCAATGCCATTCTTTAAAATTTAAATTACTTGATCACCAATCTATATATAATTAGCATATTTCTTCAGATTAGGGTATTAAGAAATAATATTTCTACTGAGATCCATCCATCTTAAGCACAGATCTAACATGAGCCGAGAGAGTTACAATTTCTTCAGGTGCAAACTTATTTTAGAGTGTAAAAACAAATGTGTAATTTTTTATTGTTTAAATTGTATTTTTGAATGTTATATAGATTACATAACATGTGCATTGAGCAAGTTGCACATTAAACATTTCTTTTATTATTAATATATTTTTAAGTATATGTAAAATATTAATTGATATTAAAAAAAAAAATCATAACTCACATTAGATATTTTATTCTATACAACATTAAATATATTCTTTTAACATTTTTTTCAATATATAAATATATTTTTGAAAAGTATAATATTTAAACATCTTAGTCACATATTTTTTTTACTTCTATTTAATTTACATGAAATTATATTAGATCATATGGACAACTAACAAAATATGCATAGCAATTTTTTTTTATTATATCCGACATTGTTTTTCTATTTAGATATATTTTGTTCTTTTAAGAGGGATGGATATACTTACATATCGCCTTCACACTAGACCGTAAAATGAGCCTGTCAGCTTAATCACTCGGTAATATTTCCTATAAGTGTTTTAAAATAATTCTTAAGTATGGTTGTGCTTATACAACTCATGCCATTCAATATGATTAAATAATTATTACCCATAGTTGTGCTTGAATGATTAAATTCATTTAATTCATTTCACTCACTATGATTAAACAATTTGTACCCATATTTGTTCTTGAATAATTAATTTCATTCAATATGATTAGTATTTTTCTTCATGATTATGGTTTTAAGCAGCAAGATATTTCCTTATGGCAAATTATGTGGTTAGCTTGCTTGAGCAGTATTGCTTATAAGTGATTTAAAATAATTATTTCCTGTTGTTGAGATTGAACAACTCGTTTCATTCAATAATTTTACTTCCAATCGGTAATGTAATCCCCAATGACAACATGAAAGAAATAAAAGAGGTATTTATTATACTGGGTGAAAATAGAAGAAAATAACGCTTCTAGCTTACTACACATATTGAAAACAAGGGGGTTAATATTTGGATACACATTTAACTAGTTTTTTCTCATTTAATACATGTTCAAGGATTCATATTATTAAACACTTTAATTTTAGACAATTCATGATATCATGAGATGCTTATGGACCATCTTGAAAATATACCATGTTTATCAAAAGAAATTAAAGCAATGGATAAAATGGATAGCATGTAAGTATTTGATTATCAAAACAAATAAAAAAATTCACTTAATTAGAGCTTATAGAAATTTTTTCAAAACATTCTATTAATTGAGATAATGTGTGACTAACCAACAAAAAATGATAAAAGTGTGTGTTGGTGAAGAATCAACAAAAAATGGATCTTGATTGCAACTTCTTGTTCTAGAGACAACATTCCTGAGGAGGATTCAGGGAGCTAGTGGCCTGGAGGAATTGGGGAGACCAAGGAAATGAAGGTAAACTGAAAGATGTCTCTCTTAACAATTTTAGAATTCCTCTAATCATCAGGATTGTTCATAGTTACTAGCCTTCTTCTACTCTCCCTCATCAAGGATGAACTAAAAGCATTAAAGAAGAGAAACCATTGAGCTCCCAAATGAGGTGAGTAATATCACAATAAGCTTGCAATACAATAGAAATGTTTTGTATCGAGGGGGGGGGGAGAGGGGGGACTACCTGAAAATCATTTAAAGATTAGCAAAGAATGTTTCGAGCGGAATTGTAAATTTTTGGCTCTAGTTTAATCTACCTTGGTGTCGAATCTATCACTATTGTGTGAACACATTATTGGAAGCATATTAAGAATTGAAGGAAGACTGAAAGAATTGTTTAGGCATGGTGTTGCTGGTTGGATCGCCGACTATAACAGGTTTTCTAGACATCTGTAAAAGTGCCTAGTCATGGCTCTTTCCAAATTAAAATTCCATGACAACAATTGGGTAGTTGTGGGTGGGTGTAGGGAGTAAAATCCAAATAAACAACAGCACAAGGAATTAAAGGAAGGAAGATAAGGAGTGACAAAAATACACCTGGAGTATAAACATTGGGATTTGGTTGTGAGAAAAAATTCCTCCCATAATTCCAGTTGGAATAACATATTGGTTGCACGCTTCATTAATTAACTAGCCAAAAAACCTTCAACATCTAGATTGTGTGGAATTGGCGAGAATTTGAGTTTTTCTATTTAAAACAAAACGTGCAATAGAAAATGTTTGCCAAATTGAGGTTTGCATCAATCATAGTACACCATATCTCTCTTCATTCAATGGTGGTGGTTAGCCACACCTACATAGATGTTAGAATACAGGATAGATTATGGTGAACCAATCATAGATCTCTTACAGAAACAAGTGAATGAGATTGGTTGAAGAACGAAATATGAACTGGTGAACGTGATTGGTTGGTCAATTTTTACAACATTACAAGCTAAGGAGTGCTATGATCGCTAAAGACAAGTCATCATCTGTTGAAGATATGTGGACGAGGTGAATACTGATGACATGGTGTCGCAATCATCAGTATTTGAGGAGATTAGGGATATGGAAAAATAATTGAAGTAACTAGAGCGGCTGAAAAAAAGAGCGAAATATGTAGGGGAATCCCTATAGCCACCACTCAAAAGGTGATTAATATCTAGGGGGAAGAAAGCAATGATCACTTCAAGGCTCAGAATGAGGATGTACATAATAATTTTGGATATTAGGGATATTCGAGTGACATTCAGGGCACATCGCAAGGAGTCAACTCAAAAGGTGGGTAAATAATTTTTTTTAGATGTAACAAGACAATCAAACCTATAAAATAGATTAATAAGATAGTGTTTGGAGCCGACAGATATTGATATGAAGTCAAAAAACTAAAAATCAAGGCACTAGTGGGTAGGTGGGTTTTCAATCAAATGTCCTATGAATAAATGAAGAGTTGGGTGGAGCCAAGATGGTTTGCAATCCTAAAATACAGACCTCGGATCATTATGTTCCAAAACTCTAAAGATGCAAATATTATTTACAAAATCCTCATGGGTCAAGGGAAGAGGATTTGTCTCCCTACAGAGGTGGAAATTTAGATTCAACCCTACAAAAGACAAACCATGCTAGAAAATATTATCAGTTAGGCTTCCTATCTTACCACTGGAACTTTGGATGGAGGAGGAAATAAGCATAATGGTAAGAAAATGAGGGAAACTATATTACCTAGATGAAGCTAGTCTAGGTGGGCTTGATAAGATAACAACATGGATCTTGATTGAAAGAATTTTTTCTGGGGGTCTTCCAACATAAGTCAACATATATTGGGGTCCCTACTCTCGAAGGAAGGTAATTGACTACAAGGGTGTCTTGTTTCGCTGCCTATTCTATCATAAAATAGGTCATCTAATGGCAGTCTTCCCTGGCTGACATAGATGCGATATACAAGGTGGAAGCATGCAGGAAGGGATCTGAGATAAACATACAAAACTTAACCAAGAGGTAGGTTATTTTTCTTTATCTCCTCCCAATATCAGGGATGACCCTGCTCCCACAATTAATAACCCCTCATCGCCAATAGACCTGAGTCTCCTCAAAATACAACCCCTGCATCCTCTTACGAATTCTCCCTTGCTCTAGAATATCTAGCCCAATTCTACCCCACATCACTCCAACCCCATTATCAAATCATCAACCATAGTTGCACAAGCTCCAACCTTAGTCATAATTTATTCTGATAAGAACCCTCCCATCAAAAACTCTTCTAGAAAATTTAGAGTTGTCAAGACCCATGAAGAGGAGGAATCCTTGCAGTATGACAACTCCCTAATAAAATTTAGAGCACCCTTGGGCGAAACTTTCTCTCCATTCACAAAACATGTGGAGTTGGAGGTTTTGGCTTAGGGATATTTTTGCATCCTAAAACCCCTCACTATCAAGTAATCCTTCTTCATTGAAGACAAAGCATACTAGAGCTTAGTGAATCGAAAAAATGTCACCATAAGGAAAATAGGAGGGGCAAAACACAACAAATATTTTAACCTCACTATGTCTCCCTCAAACCTCCTAGATCATTCAGAGAGCCCTTGGAGGGGAATGCATCTCCCTCAATCAAGCCTTCATCAATCTGGATTGATCCAGAAATAGAAGTGGCCTTGAAATAGCTCGAAACTCAAACTCATCATATGTAAATGCAACTAGTACTATATCGTAGTGCTCATCTCCCTGATTCTAATGGTATGAGCGACACTCAAATCCGAGTTCGCATGCTCAAGTTATAACTGGTCAAAGTGTTGGTCAAACTAGGCCAAGTGGAAATCACTAACGAGGAAACAATTTGGCAAAGCCCCAACACACAAAATTCGGCCACCAGAATGGGTGAATTTGTTGTCTCTTTAATTTGTCTAATAACCCTTAAAATCCAGTGGGATTTTTTGAACCATATATATATATATATATATATATATATATATATATATATATATATATATATATATATATATATATATATAAAATAAAATTCTGGGGTGGCGAGCCACCAACCCCACCACCCCACAATGGCATGTGACATTACATTATATACAAGGAAAATATATAGTGGGCTGGGGCTGTAGGTGGCCCAGACACCTCCCACAGTCGTGCTCCAACCAACAATACAATGGAGCCATGTAAAGGGAGCCAGCGGGAGTTGAACCCACTTGGACCACGTGGGTGGCCCCAATTATCACCAAACGTTGAAACCATGTGAAAAAATCCATTAAAATACATATGCCATTGTTTAAAATTGGGATGGGTGGGTTTTGAACCCAACACATCCCTAGATAACTCGCCAATGACTTGTTTTTGAAATGTCTGACCACAAACTTATATAAGAACCTAAAATCATTTGCCTTGGGAACCGGCAGAGGGAGGACTTGTGGAACCATGAGTATATCAGAGGAGTAGAACCATGAGAAAGGAATCTTGCTAGATGGTGTTTAGATTCCCTTGGCAGCCAGAGGTTCCAGTGTTAGGTCGACACAAGTTTATAGTCAATTTTACACGTTTTCTTGCCAAGAATCCAACTGTATAGTTTGTTTCTCCATCCAAGGTCTCTCTTTTCAGGCCATCATCAAAAGTGGAGGTATAAGGTATCATTTTTGTAAAGGTTCTTGTAAATTATTTCTTTGCTTTCATTTAATGAAGGAATGCCTTCCCACTTTTAGTAGGGCCCCAAGACATAGCCCATATTGGGTAAACTCTGAAATCAAATCATTGTGACTTTGATCTCATGTTTGATTATGATTTCCGATTCTTTTCATGTGTTTAAGTTACCTCTTTATAAACTATTTTATATGCAATTCTGTATGCATCCATGAAGTAAAATATCTGGATCAAGTTTGGTATCAGAGCATGCCTTATTGATGCTATTTGCATGAGTGAATGATAACCAGGAACAAGCTCCAAAGAGGAGAAGAAAAACTTAAGTCCTTTGATCTCGAAGCGGGGTGTGAACCATCAAGATAGAGCATGGCAGATGAGGAAGCTCGAATGGAGGAAGAGTGAAATTATTGCAAGATATTCTTCACCAAGGCAGAGAAATTTGACAAGCTGTTTGCAGAGTATGAGAAGACAATCAAGCTTGGGAAGAAAGAGCCATATGACCATGCATCGATAAATCATGAAGTTAGAAGAGGAGAGCTTCTTTAACTTCCCTCTCCATCCTCTAGTGATAATTCTTCTTCTTCTTCTTCTTCTCATCACTCTAACATGCATCATAGGAATACATCTAAGAAGCCATTTTTTAAGATAGATGTAAAGTTTGGTTTTCTCACATGTAATGGAGATTGTAATGCATACAAACTAAACAATTGGATTAGATAAATTGAGGTTTAGTTTCAGATTCATCTGATCGAGGAAGATGAGGCCAAGATCCAATTAGCATCTCTTTGTTTAAGTGGCAATACTCTCATCTAGTGCGAGAGAGAGTTGCAGAAAGGTAGAAAAAACTTGGGTAATCTCCTTTCTTCTTGGTGCAATTTTATTTTTTCATTAAAAGATAATCTTTATCCTTCGGGTTATTGAAAAAAGGCTTTAATGGAATGGAAATATTTAAGACAAGGAAATGGTCAAAATGCACAAAGATTTATGAAAGAGTTTAGAAAACAAGCATTGAATTTTGGCATTTCACTTGATTCGCTCAAAAGTGTAACAAAGTATATTGGTGCTTTACATAGTTACATCAGACATTCTTTGTTATTATTTCAGCCTAATACTATTGATGTGACTAGTGCAAAGGACATTCACCTTGAATGAAGGGGCAAGAATGATAAAGAAGAGAAACCAAAGAAATAATTTTTCAAACCTCATAATGGCTAGTTCAAAGCAAAAGGTAAGGGAAAGGACAAGAAGGAAGCTACAACCAAGAAGGAGGAAGGAGCAAAGTCATCTTGCGCACATTTCAAGAAGGAAGGCCATGATGATGAAAAATATTGTAAATTGCATTCGAAGTTGAAGCCAAAGAGATTTGGTGGGAAGAACAAGAAAAAGACGGTGGCAACCATGCAGGAGGACCTTGGATCCAATTCTGGTGATGAGACACTGATCACAACAATGGGTACACAAGATACTCTTTCTCTTCATGCTAATTCTGAATTGCATGCAAGTAGAAGTTCTCCAAGTTAGCCTCTTGTTAATGAGCAAAAGATAATTCAATTGTAAAAGTACTAAAGTTGAAACCTTCTTTGATCCAGGTGATGAGCTCCAAAAATGGATAATTATATGGGCTCATTCAACCTCCTAATTTGACTTAATCCACCATTCTCATTGTTTATTGCATGTTTTTTATTATATTTATGCTAATAGAGTGAATTGGGTTAGTCATTATGCCAACAAGTCTAATGGGTGCTTTGTGCAGTTTTTTGGTCAATTTTGAGACAAAATCAAAGGTTTTAATGAGCACTTGGCAGCCAAATTCGTGGAAGAACAAGGAAGAGGATTTCTAGGGAGGTGTCCCCTTCATTTATGGGCCCTTACCTCAAATTCTCCACCATCAACTCGGAGTTCAAGGGCGACCACATCAATTATCACAAGGGCAGCCGAGCAAGGGCTAGCAAAGTTGTTGTTAACTACAAGTTTTGGCAGCCAAGTTTCTAAAATTTAGGAGGGCTATTGGGGTCCTCAATTTGTATAGATAAGAGGGCTAAGCACCGCATTTGGGTTGGTAGAAGTTAGCTAGTTGGTAGTCCAATTTTAGTCATTTTTTTAGTCATTTTTAGGCAGTAGGTTACCTCTGCATTTCAGCATATTTTTGAGCTTTTCCTTGTGGACAGTTTTTGGAATGTAACTATTATTTTGATCAATAAAGATGAATCCAGCTTTGCACCAGCTCTAATCTCTCCTAGGAGGCTGTAGCGCTTGGGGTTGGGCCCAACCCAAGTGCTCAGTACCTGCTTTGTTTACTTTTATGTGTTTTTGCTGCATTCTTAGAATAAAATCTACTATTTATATTTAAATATTGTTTTGTTGTTTAGGTTGCTTTTGATGATTAAAAAGGCTTTTCATGTTAAGATTTATTTTATAGGTTAATAATAGAGAAGATATTCAGAAAAAGGCTATCAAGCACCTTGATCTCACGTCTCCCTCAGTGGGACCATGAGCTGGGACCAAGGTGTCCTTGCTGCCACCAAAAACACTGTCTTTGCTTCATCATGCAATTATTAGTCTTAGATTCTCATTTGCAGAAGTTGATACCAGTTGTGGTTACATGCTCAGGTTCATGATTTCTTAGTTTGCACAACTATTTCACATGATTTCGTTGCAAATAAACTGTTGTTCATTTTCTTTACTGTTATTTAGGTCAAATTAGGTTAAAACAACTAGATCTTTGGTTTTCTTCGTCTTTGTTGGTTAGTTTTGAAAAAAAATGTGCAGAGCGCCTATGAAACCTCCTCTCCTACCCTTACCCCATCCATGAAACGTGATTCATCCTCCAACTTAGATTCTTACCTCTCATTTGCTACATTTTCTCCCTTTGCCCTAATTTACATATTTTTGTACAAGATTGCTCTACCCCTCCTTGAACAAATCCAATCACCTTAATCACTCCCCAGCCTCATGTGCCATATCCTGGACCTCCTCAAACCCTTATCTCACCTCCATACCCACTTCTTCACCTTTCTTCCTCCATCAACCCTCCAAAAGTCCCTTTCGGAACATCCTGTAGAAATTACAGAACATCTTGTAGAACCCTTGTAGACTTCCTCTAGAAGCTCACGAAAGCGGTTTCTTGATATCCGATCACTGTGAAACACTCTGGAAGGGTGCTAGGGACCCCTTAGGCCCTCTTCTAACCTTCCCAGCCTCCTGCAAGCATTTCCTTTCACCAAGCAACCTCTGCACAGTCAAAAACAGTTAAAGCACATGCACAATAATTCTGCCAACTTACTCAAAAATACAAAAAGATGTTTCTTTTCAGATTTCACTTCAGAAGTAGCTTAGTCACATGCATTTTACCTTTGTAAGATTCAATTGCATTCCTTTCTGTATCTTTCATCATTTTTCTTGCACCAGTAGGGTTAGTCGGTAAAACTAGGGTTTGCTAGGGTTTGCAGTTCGTTTCAGCTTTTCGCTTCTTTCTGCAAGTAGATTAACCTCCTTTGAGTTAGCTTTCATCCATCAGTTAAAAAGCTTCTTCTAAGAGCTCATAGAAGTTTGCTTAAGCTCCTAGCGGACTTGTGCCAGTTGACCAAGTGATAGCCGCGGCAAGAGCTAGTACTTGTGCATACAACACCGTCGCTTCCAACTTTGTTACGAACTACAGGGTTGATAAAAGTAAAGAAGGGAGTCCCATGAGTTACAGCATTATTGCTGTAATATTAGGTCCTGTTATCACTCAGGTTGTTCCCCAAAAGCAGTGGAAAAGGGAATACGGCCGAGGTAACCACTAACCAGTCTTTTAGCTGCAAATTCTAGCCAATTTGCAACCAGAGAGGGCTCTCTCTTTATAATTTAGCTTTGTTTTGTTATATGTTAGGCTAGTTATGAAGTGAAAGTAATTGTTTGGTGTTTGGAAGGTGACATTCAATAAAACAGAGCTGCAAAATATGAGAAGTTCAGACCATTGGGTTAATGGAGTCAGTGAAAATGAATTTCTGGGTACGGTTTATTAGGCAAAAGGAGGAACTATAGAGCAAGATAATTAAACATAGAACAATTTTCAAGATATAACAAGATGAAATGAAGTCAGGGAATGAAAGGCAATTAAGAATCTTTCATTGTGCTAACAGAGGGAAAATGAATAAATATTACCAAGGAGCAGTTAAGAATTCCTTAATTATATTCAGAGTGTAAGAACCAGGGAGACAGGAACAATCAAGAATTCCTGCCTATGCTAGTCCTGTAGAAAACATGAAAAATGACAGGAATTGAGCACAGAGTACAACAAAGTAAATTCTGGGCTACTCTTTTTTCCTACAATTTAGAACATGACATATAGATGATATATAAGACACAGGAATAGTAAAACAAGAGTTAAAAAGACTTATTGATCCATGGGGTAACACGAGAATTCTGCAACATATTCCTTTGCCATTAATTCCACAACCAACAAGTTCATCAGCAAAGCATTCCGTCAATCTTTATTTAGAAGAGTTCTCAAAATTTGCAGCGCAGGTCCATAATGATATTCATCAACCAACCCCCAATACATCTCTAGGGGAGGTATTTATACAAAAAAAGAGTTACAAAATATCTCATAGAGAAAATATCAAGTAATAACTTTATCCATCTACTTCTTTAAAGGAAATAAATGACATTGAAAACAGAGGGCAATGAATGTAGGAGTAACTTTTGCTGTAGTGGATGCCTTAGGTGGTTTGCTATACTTGACTTTTTGACTCAACAAGTAAGTTGGTAGCTGTCTCTTCAATTGCGTTCCTGTGTTGCTGTCACAGCCCTGTCTTCTATGCGTGATTTTGCCTTTACGTATTTTAGTGTGAATTCCTTCATTTGTCATTTTTATTTTTCTGATATGTGAAACTTGCATTTGAATTTGATTATATGTAAATGATCAAAGAGAACAAGCACCAAAAACTACCTTGGTAAAACCTCCAACATGTTCTGCCACCACTGGTTTGTTGGCAACTGGTGTCTTTGTAATTTTATCAGTATTTCATCAGCTTCACTATACCTATAGAAATTGGGTTGGACTTCAAAAAGATGTGTTATTTCATGCTCAATGTAGAATAGATTTTCCAACTTGTCATATAAGCTTTGTCCAAGGGAGGCACTATGTCTTCTGAAGTGCTTGATGATGCTGTGATCTGATTTGCAACATATGTATTCACCCTGTGAGCATACTTTTCATGTGTCAACAGCCTCTGATTGCTAGTTAACAAACTGGGTAGACCCCTTTGCTGCAAGGATGTAAACTTTTCTATAAAATCATTTATTTCTACCTGCATTTCTTGACATTTTCTCTCCAGATTTTGCACAAAATTCTTCATAGTCAGCACCTTTTTAATTGTCAAAATTGTACCTGTTCTGTCTCTGATATCTAGAGCTGCTAGTTGCTCTCTGGTATGAGTATTCAAAAAATGAATTAGTCTATTGGCCTGCTCGGGCATGTTTCTCAATAATGCTCTGGCCTTTTGAATCTCCACTCGGGCTATTTCTATCAATTCAATTTTCTCATGAATTGTTTGAATTGATCTCCATTGATCAGTGATGGACTGGCCAATTTTAGTCCACAAAATTATCTTGATTTCTGACAGAGTTTTATGAAGAGTAAGGTCTTTCTCCAAGGATTTTACCTTACTTTCAAAGGCCTTTACTTCTCTTGTTTTTTAGCCACAGTTATATTTTATTTATCATAGCTTACCTCCAACTTGGCAGTTTTTCTTTGGCTTCCTTTAGCTCTGCCATTTGGAGTTCTAAGGCCTTTATTTCCTCCATCATCTTTTCCATGCTCATGTTGGTATCTGGTACTGTTGTTGTGGCTGCTGCTGAAGTATCTATGGCTGAGGTACCTGTTGTCGATGCTGGGGCGGTGGGAGGGACTGACGTTGTTGCTGTAGGAGGAGTAGTTGTAGCTATTGGGCCTGTTTGAGCTGGCTGAGAGGCCAACTCTCCCTGTTTTTCCTGCAATGCCTTCTCCAAAGCCTGCTCTATGTCACTTAGCCTTTGATTCATTTTTATTAATAGCTCCATCATATCTTCTTCTTCTTTTTCTTTCACCATCTCTGTGGCTTGTGGATGCATAGTAACTGGCAGTTTTAACTGTTTCTTGAGGGCAGCTATGTCATCCTCCTTTTTCTTTATCAGTGCGTTTATTGCCTTGGGATCCTTGGGATTATGTCCCAAATCAATGATGATTTCTTCCAAGGACTTTATCCTGTTGTCCTTGGCCAGAGAGGATACCCTTTCCAAGTCTAATTGAGCAGATGTATTATTTAGTGAATTTTGCAATTGCTGAGCTAGTATGGCTTTATCTGCTAAAGTATAATAAACCATCTCACCAATTTGTTTGTGCATCTCAACCTATTCCAAAGGGTGAATGTCTTTGGACAGAGCCTCTAGGTTTGTTCTAATATAATCGGCAGCTGACTATGGCTACTGCACTGTGGGCTTGAAATGACTCAAGATCAATTTCCCTTCCTTGATATCATAAGCAGACATCAATCTCTGTTGCTTGGCCGGAGTCATTTTGAGGAACTAATCGTAAAGATTCATTCTTATTGGCTCATTTTGTGCCTTGATCTCCATGAATGGCCTCTTAATATCTGAACTTTGTTTGCTTTGTGGCCGTGCTGATGAGATTTCGATAATAGGTTGCTTTCCAAATTGCTGACCATGAGAACTGGTAGGTGATTCTGTCCCTAGGGAAACTAATGGGCTGGCTGCCCTTTCACTTCTTGGACTTTCAATAATCTCCTCAATAACTTCCTCTTCAGGTAGAGGATCCACTCTCTGCCTTTTTGCTTCTTGTTGTTCTGCTGGCCCACTTATTGATGTGTCCTCTTCCCAGTCCCTTTTTCTGCCCTTCTCCTCATTGAGAGGAGTCTGCAATGTTGGAATCTCTAGTGCATGGGTTTGGGCAGAAGGAATTTTCCCTTGCCCTTGGTGCTGTGATGATGTAGGTTGATCTGTGACTTCTTGTTGTTCTGAATGCATCACTTCTTTGCCTTTGGATGTGCATGCATGAGGAGTGTCTTCTTGGCTAGGTTGCTGTGGAGTTGTAGCAGCTGATGTGCCCGCTCCAATGTGTTGAGGCAATTTGAAAGAGACCCGTCCAAAAGAGTCCAGGTCAAGAGTTTTTTCAAGGTTTTTCATTGCCTGCTCCATTTTCTCTTCTTCAGTAATCTATTCTACCAATGTACCTTCTACCCATTCATCTTGATTAGCATACTATTCTATATCAGGGATTCTACAATGTTCATAGCCTGATAGCCTGTATTTTGTCTTTCTATCATTGATAAATCCTTTTGGGTCATAGGGTACCCACCAAAAGCTCCCTTTTAGCTTGAGCTGCTCACTTAATATCTTCTTAGCATCTTTCCACCCTTCCTTTTTGTTAATGATGAGGGGGCCTAGTTGGTTTCTTAGCTTCAACTGAGCCTTTTTCTTGGCCTCATAAAAATGAGTCAAATCTGAGCTAATAAATTGCCTAAAGTATTCAAGGGAAAATAATCTCATAGGCACATATCTTGGCAGCTTGTAGGGGCACAATTCACAGCCATAAATCCTGATCTCTGTGTGATTTAGGTAAAAGTACCAATCACCTATTTTATAGCTTTTGGACAGCTCCAAGATTTCCTGCATTTCAGCTGTGAGTCTAGGAGGGGGACTTGTCATCAACAGAGATGAAACTGGATATATGAATAAGTCAATGAACTCACAATAAGTATAAGGAGAATTATGGACTATATGGAAGATTGGGGTCCAAAATATGACAAATCTCCTTTCTCCTTTTGCATCCAATTTCTTGACAGGGAACTGAAAACTATCTGTTTGATAGTATAATAATAGATGATATATATAGGTTGTATACTTGAAAACCCCTTCTCTATTTAGGCTCATGAATTGTTCATGGATTTTGTTGCTAATGAAGGTAGCAAAGTCAAACTTGATGGTAGGAGGGTGTCCTGGAATAAATATAGACAACACAGCTGGAATGGTTTCATCAACATACTCACTTGTTCTAAAACCCATGACATAGGATATCATGTCAATAACAGTTCTCCCAACTTCATTGAAATAAACCTGGTGAAAAGGAGGTGAATCTATGGTCTGGGAGTCTGGGCTCATGAATAATCTGGAAATTCGGCCTATTTCTACAGAGGATAGTTTGGAGCCTTGGTCCAGCAAATGTTTCATAGACAAAGAAGTCAGAGGATGATTAGGCTTGAAATGCAACATCTCATTGATTGAGTCAGGAGTGATATAGAACAGGACAGTGCCATTTGGGGACATGACAGCCCTTTGAGTAGGCTCAAGTTAGCACAAGACAAGTGGATTATATCAGGAAACACATTGACTGATGGAAGATAATATATGGGCAGGTTGGACTCCCATACGCCATAGAGATCAGTCTTGTTTAGGAAGCTGTTTCTAATTTCACAAAAGGTTTGCAGATGGTTTTTGAAACCCATTAAGTCTTGTATTTGGAAGTCCCTATCAGCTAAGGGCAACCATTCCAGCTCCTTCTGTGGTGCATTCAAAGGGGAAACATTGAGGGCTACTGGAGGTTCCATTCTTCAACCCTTTGTGACTTTTCAACTTAAATTTTGAGTTTTCACAACAATAGTAGGTAAAATATTAGTTTCTGGAGCTTTCAGTGGAAATTGTAGGCGGAAATAAGCTTAATTTCAGCTCGATGGGCGATTTTGCAGAGGGAACACAGTCCACATGCTTTCTTTAGGAAAAATGGGCCGAATAGAGGTTAAAAAACAGAGGTTCGGGGGTAGCACTGTGTTTTTAATTCGAAATTTGGTTCTATGGGCAATTCTTGGAGAAAAACTTGGAAAAACAGGGTTTAGGAGAAGAATTTGGGTAAATACCTGTTTTATGGATGCCTGGTGCACAATGTGGGTGGTAGGCCGAGCTGAGGGACCGAGCAGCAGAGTTGATTTGCCTAGGTGGTGGACTGTGCAGTAAAAATGGCATTTAGATCGTTGAAAACCATGCAAATATCGCGTAGAACAAACAAAGTAAAATGGACAAAAATGACGTTTTAACGGGAGGGTGACGTCAGCGGGAGGGTGACGTCAGCGGGGCAGGGGCATAGGTGGTAAGCGGTTTGGCCCCTGCACCACCTTTGGGCCAAAGTGGTATTGTCAGAGGGGGCGGTGATCACGCCGGGCGCCTGACGTGTGTCTCATGTAAGGCGGAAATACTGCCCATCCCCCGGACACTATCTTTTGGCATATGAGGGCTCGCGATATGCATGTGGGCCATCGGATCTGGGGGATTAGATCTGACAGTTGGAGGCACGTTAAACAGGCGGAGGTGTAATACATGGGACCCGCCATAATATTTCAACGTTTTTAAGGTTTTTGCGAAGAATTGCAGTCTAACGTGATTTTGGGTTTTGCGGGTTGGTTATTTAATTAACCAAATGGTAATTAAATCCCAAGGTTTGTATGCACAGGGAGGGTTATTATAAGGTTCCAAATGAACCTGTAATTCCCGAAACATTATGGTATATGGCTATATTAAGCCGGGGGTTGGGATATTTAAATTTTAGGGATTTTTATGTTATTTTATGAATAATAGGGGTGAGGAAAACTTTAAATAGGAGCTATATAATAAAGTTATAGTGTTAATATGGTTTTGTGGATAGAAAATGCTAAATTTATAAGGTAATAACTTAGGTTTGTATGGAAATGAAAGGGAAATGGAATGATTATTTTTACATAAGAAATGTGGCTTGTTTTGGCTAAGTAAACATAGAATTCCACTTAGTATTTCTCATAAAAGGAAATGAACTAGGACCATTGAGCAGATCGCAATGTCCTTGAGGGGATGTTAATAAGAGTTCTTGGGGAAATGAGAGGGGAAATTAGTCATGCTCCACTTGAACTGCAACCACCTTGCTATGGTATTTGTGATATTCATGAGATAGATCATATTCAACAAGACAAAACTGATCATCAACCTGCTTCTGCAACGTCCAGCTTCTTACCCAGCCTAATACACCTAACATTTTTTCTTCTTTTGATTGGGTGCATTTGAACTAGCAAACCCTTTCTCTTTTGTTTTCTTTCAGCTATCCTCCTATCTAATTCTACCCTTATCTCCTCCAGGGGCTCATATATAGTTGTTGATCACCCTTGCTTCTCTACCTAACTACTGATCTGCCAAGCTTAAACTATTTGAGCAGACCTTATTCTCTAGTTCTACAACAAGAAATTTAAACATGGACTGGCCAAGATTGAGTTGTTTGGCCATCCATCAAGTGTGACAGAAGTCACTGATTGCATAATCTGAACTTGTTTGCAAAAAATAGGACAGTAGTGCCATTTTAGACTAGCCCACTCTCTTGGTCTTTTCTTTGGGGTTCATTTTCTTTCTTTCTTGACCAATTCATTCTTTTTTCCCTTTGATTTTTCTTTTAGGGCATACCCTCTTTACATTTTTTAAATTTTTTGGTTTTCTGAAAATATGGAACCTTTGCAACATGGAAAGGATGATCATATTTGGCATTTGCAGAGTCAATCATGAAATATGACACCTATTGGTATAGGAACCTAACAGTGGCTCCACTTGGGGATGGCTTTTCTAGGTGAAAGCCAAGAACAGCAGGTCAAATGGTCTTATATTCATCTTTTACTGCAATCTGAAATTTCCTTTGCTGAAAACAAACAAACTGTATCTTTGTGGCATGTATACATTTCTCATGAGTTGATCTGAACAGAACTATAGCTCTATCTTTGCTAGTTTGTCTGAGTATTTGTCATCATTTTTATAGCTCCCAAGTCTTCTTCCTTAAGTCTTCTAATAAACTCAAAATGGAATACAAAAAAGGTGGCATAGACCCTTGCTTTTCCTCAAAATTTGCTGCATATTGTTCCCTATCTTATTGCTGGAGTAAACTACTAAAAATACACATTATTATGTACAGAATATAGTGCTGATATGCTTAACAAAGAGGATCAAAATAATGCTTGAGCATTCGCCCATTCACTGGCCCATCCTCTGCTTCTGTACCATCTAGGCCTCTCAAAAAGTAGGTGTTGTTTCCTTGTATAGCCTGAATGACAAAAGGTCCTTTCCATAGGAAATCAAATTTGCCATGTTTTCCTTTATCTTCCCACCTAGAGTCCCACTTCAGCACTTTGTATCCTATGAAAAAATCCTCTGCTTTTGTCCTTTTTTCAAATATATTCTTCAGTTTCTCTTGTAGGATTTGAGACCTGTGATACACTTCTTCTCTAGTCTGCTATAAATGAATTGTTTGATTAATTCTTCTGTGAATGGCATTGGGTTCTGTCTGTATTTCTTGCAACAATTTTATCACAGGGATTCCCAAGGATGAAGGGAATACTACCTCCATGCCATAAACCAATTCATAGGGGCTTGTCCCAATGGATCTCTTTGTAGTCAACCTGTCTGCCCATAGTGTATTAATAAGCTTTTTGTGCCAATTCTTCTTATTTTCCTCCAATACTTTCTTTATGATGTTGATCAAGCTTTTGTTGGATGATTCAACTAGACCATTATCCTGAGGGTAATAGGCTATGGAATGGCCTAAGGTAATATGGTACTTGTGACAAAAATTGATCATTCTTTTAGATTTAAAGGCAGTAGCATTATCTGTTATTATCTTCTCTGGACAGCCAAATCTAGATAGGATATTGGTCTCTAAGAATTCTATGATGATTGAGTTGTTGGCTTGCCTACAAGGGATGGCCTCTATCCATTTGGTGAAGTAATATGTGGCAGTTAAAATCCACTTATGCTGGCTAGAAGAGGAAGGGTGAATTTCTCCAATGAAATCTAAACCCCATTGTTGAAATGGTCTCTCAGTGGAAATGGGTTTTAGGGGTAAAGGTAACAGTTTTCTCTTGCCTTCAAAGATTTGACAATTATGGAAAGAAACTAGAAATTTCTTTACATCAGCAAACAGGGAAGGCCAATAAAAACTAGCTCTTAAGATTTTATCAGTTGTTGACTTCCAATATAAATGTCCACCATAGTCCCCTAAATGAAATTCTTTCAGCGCTTTGTCAGTTTCATCCCGTGTTCGGCAATTTAGTAAAATCCCTTCATGGTTTTTCCAAAATAAAACATTGTCTACAATACAAAACTTTGAAGTTTTCATTTTCAAGAATCTCTTTTTAGTTCTGGATAACCCTGGAGGAGCTTGCAAGTTTAACAATACATGAATTATATCAGCATACCAAGGCGATTGTAAGAAGGCTTGATTGATCTGTGGAGTCACCATCTCCTGTTCGTTATCCAGTTCATTGATGTCAAGGGCTTGAAAATTGGTTTCAGTCATCAACTTGGCTAATCCTTGTCCTTTTATCAGTTTTGTTGGCTTAATTTCAAGGTCATATTCCAAAATGTTAGCTATCCATTTGCCTCTTTTTCCTTCAATTCCTTCTTGAGTCAGAATGTCTTTGACCATGGCATTTGGGACATAAGATATCACATGAGAGTACAAGATATAAACTCTGAAATCCTTGATGGCCTTTACAAGGGCATAAACTTGTTTTTCCATGATTTGATATTTGAGTGGAGCATCTCTAAGTGCTTTGCTGAAAAAAGAAATGGGCTTCTCTCATCCTTGGTTATCTTTTTGTAATAGGACAACAACAATAGTATGCTCAGATGCAAAGGAAAAGATTATGAAGTCTCTATCAAACTTTGGGCTTGTGAGCACCGGTGTTTTGGTTAAAGCTATTTTGATTTCCTTAAAGGCTTGCTTAGCTTCTATTGTCCATTTAACTTTGTAATCTTTCTTCAGCATGTTATTCAACAGTCTTATTAGTTCAGCCAAGTTGGGTATGAATCTTCTTAGGAAATTGATCTTTCCTAGAAAAGCTTGCAATTCTTTGATGTTTCTTGGGTGAGGCACTTGGAGAATAGCTTGTATTCTGTCAGGTCAATTCTGATGCCATATTCTGAAATTATGTGACCTAGGAGTTTGCTTTCTTCCAGGCCAAACAATGATTTCTTTGGGTTCAATGATATGCCATATTTTTTGCAAATTAGGAACACTTGTTTTAAATGTTCTAAATGTTCTTGATCTAATTTGGAAAAAGCAGTAAGATCATCAAGATATATAACTAGGAAATCATGAATCTCTTTTGCAAAGGCTATGTCCATTGCTCGTTGAAATGTGGCCCCTGCATTCTTAAGTCTAAAAGACATTTTGACATATTTAAAAGTTCCCCAAGGTGTTGTAAAGTCAGTTTTATCTTGATCATCTGGGTGAACTAAGATCTTATTAAATCCTAAGAATCCATCTAACAGTGAGATCCTAGAAGCTCCCACTACCCTTTGTAGAATGTGATCCATTTTTGGTAAGGGGTAGTGATCTTTGAGAGAGACTTTATTCAGATTTCTTAAGTCAACACACAGTCTTATCTCTCTCGTTTTCTTCCTTGTGGGCACTAGATTTGAAATCCATTCTGAAAACCTAATAGGAGCAATTATTCCATCTTGGTACATTCTCTTAACTTCCTTTTCAATGAGAAGAAGTAGGACTGGATTAACTCTTCTAAGTTTTTGTTTGAAAGGTTTTTGATTTCCTTTTAAAGGTATTGTATGTTGGATGACCGAAGTATCATAGGACTTGAGGTCCTCATAGCTCCATGCAAAGACATCTTGAAACTCTTTAAACAGCTCAATGTACTTCAAATTTTGGTTGGGAGGCAAGGCTTTGGACAATTTTATCATTTTAGGGTCATCTGCAGTTTCTATATTACAGTCCTCAATTTCCGCATTTAAAGGCTGCATTTTTGGCTTTCTTGGTATATCATTTGAATCAAATATATCTTCCAAAGGAGTCAAGCCTGTGGGCAGAAAATTATCTTTCAACTCAATTACTTCAGATTCTCCCTGAGCAATTTCATCAAGGTCCATTTGTTTCAGCTCTTGTAAGTTTTTGCTGGTAAAGATTGTTGGATGCAAAATGTGATTTGCCGTTTCAGCTGACATATTTTTCTCAAATTTTTCTATTTGTTGTTGTTCATAAACGGTGCTTGTGTCTATGTTTGTGCTTGAGAACTCCTCTTTTAAAGTCAAGAAATTATTGATTTGTGTATCATTTTCAAACACTTGCCAACTTTTTACATTATCTCGAACAACAGGTTTGTGTTTAATTTCAGCAGTGAAGTGGTGGTTAGGCTCAAATGGCAGCTTGCAAGTGCTGGCAAAAGTTTCCAAACTATGAGCATGTAAATTGTGTTTTCTCAGAATTTTGGTTAGTTGAGATTCCAAGAAGGTGTTGAGTATTTCAATTATGGCCCCTCTATAAGATCTCAGCCTGAGATGATTTGTAACAAAGTTTCCCTTCATCTGATGGATAATCAAATCTGAGTCCCCTAGAATTGAAACTTTCATTTCCCCTAGACTTCTAATCATTTTGAGACCTAGCAACATGGCTTCATATTCTGCCATATTGTTTGTACATCTGAAATTCAGCCTATATGCACGACCTTGAGCATGGTCATTTCGCATGTTGTGTGTCCAAATGCCTGCCCCTACTCCTAATTTATTCACTGACCCATCAAACTCTAAGTACCATAAGATGTCTTGTTTATAACTATCATCAGGAGTCTTGGAAACTGTCTTAATGGGCAGATTTGGATTTTGTAACTCATATGGTATGCCTTGTTTGTTTTTTGCATCAATCATTTCAATAACTTGTAGATCTTGAGCAGTAGATTCTTCATTTATGCCTCTTTCTTGTGCTAATTGTAGAAGTTTTTCATCAGTTTTGGGGCACATTTCAGTATTGTATAAGATAAAAGAATCCATATCCGAATGCATGGAATAAATGGGAAATTTTTGGGTCTTTTCTTGACTGCTGACCACATACTTCATCAATGTTTCCCGGTACAATCTCTTTGGCTGGCCAAAGACTGAAATGGTGGCATAATACATATCTAACTGCAAAGATCCTTGGAGCTTTGCACCCCAGGTTCTGGATAAAAGTATTCCATATTTGTCGGATATCAACTACCACCACATCCATCAAAACTGTCTTGGCAGGGTATTGTACTAGAGATACACACAAATCTTTGTTTAGGCCTAGACACCTGACCTGGCTAGAATCAAATGAAAACAAGTCTTATATGGCCATGTGATATCTAGGTCCAATCTTTCCATCACAGATTTAGGCATCAGATTATGGGAAGCTCCTGAATCAAACATTGCATTATGCAACACTTTTTCATGAATGTTTAAGCTCACATAGAATGGAGGGACTCCTCCATATATTGTTTTACCATTTACCTCAGGACCAAAAATCAATTCTGGTTGGTCATCTAAAACATTGACTGCATCTCTATTCTCTGATATTTGAAGTGACCTACTGATTTGTTCCCTATAAACCTCATGTTTATCCAATTCAGATAGTGGAATGGCTATTTTTAATTTGCCTATTTCTGCTTCTAGGTTGAAAGGTTTTTCCACTTGAATTTTTGTATTACAGGCAGCAAGGTTTTCCTTTTCTGCTGTGTTTTCAGTGGTTTTTTCTTTATCTTGAGTGATGTTATGAACTAAATCTTCTCTAAAATTGTTTTCAGGAGAGCTATTTATATTTTCCTTTGGAGGAAAGGAGGTGGATGGCTGATTATTTGATGGTTGTAAGTCTGATATTTCCTCAACTGTAGGTTCGTTTGGGTTGAGGCCTATTTTAGCAGGGAGTTCTGGCAGGGAAGTTTTATCATTTGCTTTCTTAGGCTCCTTGGTATCTTTCAACTTGCTAGGTTCAAGCACATCTACCGTCCTGCTTCTCAATTTGTATTGTTTATGGACTTCATAGGCAGCTGCACCATATCCTTCTATGAAATCAAATGATTCTCCGGATTTGGTTTGAAATTGGTTGAAATTATGAGCCTCTTGGTCATCTTGTCTTAAAAAGATTTGTTGTTCACTATTCAGCCCCATTAGGTTGATTTGAGTATCCTCTGTTGACTCACTAGAGATTGAGGCCTTGGCAAAGTTCTCTTGAAATGGGGATCTGATATTCTGATCAGGGCCAACCTTCCCGGTGTTAGGATTTTAATTTTTTCTAAATTTTGGATTTCTAGTGGTGTTAATTGGTTCACCTTCCCAAGAGGATTTTCTTTCAATGGTTTCCACTCTATCACCCAATCTATCCATTCCTTTAATGATTGCATCTAGTTTTTGCTCAAATGCAGAAGGCTCCTCTTTGAAGGGAGTCCTTCTCTCAGCTCTAGCTCTAGCTCTTTTAGAGATCAGATTGGCCTCTACACTAACAGCTATGCTCTGCATGTCTTCTAAGCTGGTAGGAGCTCTTTCCCTTAGCTGATATGCCATATCAGAGTCAAATCCATCAGGGAATTTGATCAAGGCCAAGTCTGGTGGAGGTCTAAGGTTCTGAGGAATAGCATTGTACACGTTATTGAATCTGGCACAATAGTCTTAGACAGTTTCCTGTGGGCATCTTTTAAAACTTTCATATTCAGACAAGATATGCAATGGGTCTTTCTTCTTTTCCCATCTATTCAAAAAGGTTTGGTAAAGGGCATTAGGATCAACAATTGTGTTTGCAGCAAGTGCCCTAAACCAGGTCCTCACATCACTTGCTAGACTTTGGACGAAAAGTTTCATTCTCACATCGTTATCATCAATTTCATAGTTCTCAAAGTAGTCCATCATTTTCTTGGTGTGTTTTTGGGCTATATAGGAGCCAGTACCATCAAAATATGTGATCTTGCTTTGATAATATTGAGGCATAGCCCCTAGATTTGCAGGCAACTGCAGGGGGGAATATCGATTTGCCATACTTACAGGTATAAATGGGACAGCTGGAAGCACAGGGATAACAACTGAAATAAGCGGAGTGGATGGAGGAGTGGAAGAGGTACTTTCAAGTGATGATGGTAAACTAGAAGAAGCTACAGCAACAGTAGAAAGGACTGCTGCTTTTCCAGGAGGTGATTGGGTAAGGTTTCGCTAAAGTGTATCAAGATTCAAATCAGCATAACTTTCTAGACTTTCTTGTCTTTTAAGGGTCTTGGAGATTAAGTTAGGATTTTCCAAAATAGCTGGAGGATTAGGATCTGGATTTGATCTAGTGTAACGAGTTTTCTTCTTTGGAGCCAACTTCTAAATCTATTTTTGGTATTTTCTAGAAATGTTTGAAGAATGATACCAGGAAAATATAAACTATAAGAGCCTTGAATTTTCCTGAAGATTTTTGAAAACAAAAGGGAACTGATCAAATTTTTGAGACAGCTATTTAAGGCTTAAAACTATACTAGAGATTGATTGAAGCAGCTTTTGTTTACTCCTGCAAATGCACAGCAAAAACAGTTTCAAAGGCTACCTGGCTAACTTCAGGCTCCATCTGTAGCTTTAGAAAATAAACAGGAGTAACAAACATAGTCATTCATTCCCCAGCGGAGTTGCCAATGATGTTATCATTCAGGTTGTTCCCCAAAAGCAGTGGAAAAGGGAATACGATCGAGGTAACCACTAATCAGTCTTTTAGCTGCAGATTCTAGACAATCTGCAACCAGAGAGGGCTCTCTCTTTATAATTTAGCTTTGTTTTGCTATATGTTAGGCTAGTTATGAGGTGCAAGTATTTGTTTGGTGTTTGGAAGGTGACATTCAATAAAACGGAGCTGCAAAATATGAGAAGTTCAGACCATTGGGTTAATGGAGTCAGTGAAAATGAATTTCTGGGTATGGTTTATTAGGCAAAAGGAGGAACTACAGAGCAAGATAATTAAACATAGCACAATTTTCAAGCTGTAATAAGATGAAATGAAGTTAGGGAATGAAAGGAAATTAAGAATATTTTATTATGTTAACAGAGGGTAAATGAATAAATATTACCAAGGATCAGTTAAGAATTCCTTAATTATATTTAGAGTGTAAGAACCAGGGAGACAGGAGTAGTCAAGAATTCTTGCCTATGTTAGTCTTGTAGAAAACATGAAAAATGACAGGAATTGAACACAGAGCACAACAAAGTAAATTCTAGGCTATTCTTTTTTCCTGCAATTTAGAACATGACATATAGATGATATATAAGACACAGGAACAGTAAAACAAGAGTTAAAAAGACTTATTGATCCATGGGGTAACACGAGAATTCTGCAACATATTCCTTTGCCATTAATTCCACAACCAGCAAGTTCATCAGCAAAGCATTCCAACAATCTTTATTCAGAAGATTTCTCAAAATTTACAGTGCAAGTCTAGAATGATATTCACCAACCAACCCCCAATACATCTCTAGGGGAGGTATTTATACAAAAAAAGAGTTACAAAATATCTCATAGAGAAAATATCAAGTAATAAATTTATCCATCTACTTCTTTAAAGGCAATAAATGACATTGAAAAAAGAGCGCAATGAATGTAGGAGTAACTTCTGTTGTACTGGCTGCCTTAGGCGGTTTTCTATACTTGACTTTTTGACTCAACAAGTCAGCTGGTAGCTGTCTCTTCAACTTGCGTTCCTGCGTTGCTGTCACGGCCCTATCTGTGCTTGATTTTGCCTTTATGTATTTTTAGTGTGAATTCCTTCATTTGTAATTTTTATTTTTCTGATATGTCACACGTGCATTTGAATTTGATTATATGTAGATGATCAAAGAGAACAAGCACTAAAAACTACCTTGGTAAAACCTCCAACATGTTCTGCCACCACTAGTTTGTTGGCAAATGGTGTCTTTGTAATTTTATCAGTATTTCATCAGCTTCAGTATACCTATATAAATTGGGCTGGACTTCAAAAAGTTGTGTTATTTCATGCTCAATGTAGAACAGATTTTCCAACTTGTCATATAAGCTTTGTCCAGAGGGAGGCACTATGTCTTCTGAAGTGCTTGATGATGCTGTGATCTGATTTGCAACATATGTATTCACCCTGTGAGCATACCGTTCATGTGTCAACAGCCTCTGATTGCTAGTTAATAAACTGGGTAGACCCCTTTGCTGCAAGGCTGTAAAATTTTATGTAAAAGCATTTACTTCTACTTGCATTTCTTGACATTCTCTCTCTAGATTTTGCACAAAATTCTTCATAGTCAACACCTTTTTAATTGTCAAAATTGTACCTATTCTGTCTCCGATATCTAGAGCTACTAGTTGCTCTCTGGTATGAGTATTCAAAAAATGAATTAGTCTATTGGCCTGCTCGGGCATGTTTCTCAATAATGCTCTGGCCTTTTGAATCTCCACTTGGGCTATTTCTATCAATTCAATTTGCTCATGAATTGTTTGAATTGATCTCCATTGATCAATGATGGACTCGCCAATTTTAGCCCACAAAATTGTCTTGATTTCTGACAGAGTTTTATGAAGAGTAAGGTATTTCTCCAAGGATTTTACCTTACTTTCCAAGGCCTTTACTTCTCTTGTTTTTCCAGCCACAGTTATTTTTGATTTATCATAGCTTACCTCCAACTTGGGCAATTTTTCTTTGGCTTCCTTTAGCTTTGCCATTTGGAGTTCTAAGGCCTTTATTTCCTCCATCATCTTTTCCATGCTCATGCTGGTATCTGGGACTGTTGTTGTGGCTGAGGTACCTATTGTCGATGCTGGGGCAGTGGGAGGGACTGATGTTGTTGCTGTAGGAGGAGCAGTTGTAGCTATTGGGGCTGTTTGAGCTGGCTGAGAGGCCAACTCTCCCTGTTTTTCCTGTAATGCCTTCTCCAAAGCCTTCTCTGTGTCACTTAGACTTTGATTCATTTTTATTAACATCTCCATCATATCTTCTTCTTCTTTTTCTTTCACCATCTCTATGGCTTGTGGATGCATAGTAACTGGCGGTTTTAACTGTTTCTTGAGGGCAACTATGTCATCCTCCTTTTTCTTTATCAGTGCTTTTATTGCCTTGGGATCCTTGGGATTATGTCCCAACTCAATGATGATTTCTTCCAAGGACTTTATCCTATTGTCCTTGGCCAAAGAGGATACCCTTTCCAACTCTAATTGAGCAGATGTATTGTTTAGTGAATTTTGCAATTGCTAAGCTAGTATGGCTTTATCTGCTAGAGTAGAATAAATCATTTCACCAGTTTGTTTGTGCAGCTCAACCTGGTCCAAAGGGTGAATGTCTTTGGCCAGAGCCTCTAGATTTTTTCTAATATAATCGACAGCTGACTATGGCTACTGCACTGTGGGCTTGAAATGACTTAAGATCAATTTCCCTTCCTTGATACCATAAGTAGACATCAATCTCTGCTGCTTGGCTGGAGTCATTTTGAGGAACTGATCGTAAAGCTGCATTCTTATTGGCTCATTTTGTGCCTTGATCTCCATGAATGGCCTCTTAATATCTGAACTTTGTTTGCTTTGTGGCCGTGCTGATGAAATTTCCATAATAGGTTGCTTTCCAAATTGTTGTCCATGAGAACTAATAGGTGATTCTGTCCCTAGGGAAGTTAATGGGCTGGCTGCCCTTTCACTTCTTGGACTTTCAATAATCTCCTCAATAACTTCCTCTTCAGGTAGAGGATCCACTCTCTGCCTTTTTACTTCTTGTTGTTCTACTGGCCCACTTATTGGTGTGTCCTCTTCACGATTCCTTTTTCTGCCCTTCTCCTCATTGAGAGGAGTCTGCAATGTTGGAATCTCTGGTGCATGGGTTTGGGCAGAAGGAATTTTCCCTTGGCCTTGCTGCTGTGATGATGTAGGCTGATCTGTGACTTCTTTTTGTTTTGAATGCATCACTTCTTTTCCTTTGGATGCGCCTGCAGGAGGAGTGTCTTCTTGGGCAGGTTGCTGTGAAGTTGTAGCAGCTGATGTGCCCGCTCTAATGTGTTGAGGAAATTTGAAAGAGACTAGTCCAAAAGAGTCCAGGTCAAGAGTTTTTTCAAGGTTTTTCATTGCCTGCTCCATTTTCTCTTCTTCAGTAATCTTTTCTACCAATATACCTTCTACCCATTCATCTTGATTAGCATATTGTTCTATATTGTCATCTTGGTAGCTTGTAGGGGCACAATTCACAGCCATAAATCCTAATTTCTGTGTCATTTTGGTAAAAGTACCAATCACCTATTTTATAGCTTTTGGACAGCTGCAAGATTTTCTGCATTTCAGCTGTGAGTCCGGGAGGGGGACTTGTCATCAGCAGAGATGAAACTAGATATATGAATAAGTCAATGAACTCACAATAAGTATAAGGAGAATTATGGACTATATGGAAGATTGGGGTCCAAAATATGACAAATCTCCTTTCTCCTTTTGCATCCAATTTCTTGTCAGGGAACTGAAAACTACCTATTTGATAGTATAAGAACAGATGATATATATATAGGTTGTATACTTGAAAACCCCTTCTCTATTTAGGCTCATGAATTGTTCATGGATTTTTTTGCTAATGAAGGTAGCAAATTCAAACTTGATGGCAGGAGCGTGTCCTGGAATAAATATAGACATCACAGCTGGAATGGTTTCATCAACATACTCACTTGTTCTAAAACCCAGGACATAGGATATCATGTCAATAACAGTTCTCCCAACTTCATTGAAATAAACCTGGTGAAAATGAGGTGAATCTCTGGGCTGGGAGTCTCGGCTCATGAATAATTTGGCAATTCGACCTATTTTTGCAGAGGATAGTTTGGAGCCTTTGTCCAGCAAATGTTTCATAGACAGAGGAGTCAGAGGATGATTAGGCTTGAAATGCAACATCTCATTGATTGAGTCAGGAGTGATATAGAACATGACAGTGCCATTTGGGGACATGACTGCCCTTTGAGTAGGCTCATAGTTAGCACAACACAAGCGGATTATATCATCAAGAAACACATTGACTGATGGAAGATAATATATGAGCAGGTTGGACTCCCATATGCCATAGAGATCAGTCTTGTTTAGGAAGCTGTTTCTAATTTCACAAAAGGTTTGCAGATGGTTCTTGATACCCATTAAGTGTTGTATTTGGAAGTCCCTATCAGCTAAGGGCAACCATTCCAGCTCCTTGTGTGGTGCATTCAAAGGGGCAACATTGAGGGCTACTGGAGGTTCCATTCTTTAACTCTTTGTGACTTTTCAACTTAAACTTTGAGTTTACATAGCAATAGTAGGTAAAATATCAGTTTCTGGAGCTTTCTGTGGAAATTGCAAGTAGAAATAAGCTTAATTTCAGCTCGATGGGCGATTTTGCAGAGGGAACAATGTCCACAGAATTTCTTTGGGAAAAATGGGTCGAACAGAGGTTAAAAGATAGAGGTTCAGGGGCAGCACTGTGTTTTTAATTCTAAATTTGGTTCTACGGGAAACTTTTGGAGAAAAACTTGGAAAATAAGGGTTTGGGAGAAGAATTTGGGTAAACACCTATTTTATGGACGCCTGGTGCACAATGTGGGTGGCAGGCCGAGCTGAAGGACCGAGCAACGAAGTTGATTTTCCTGGGTGGTGGAATGTGGAATAAAAATGGCGTTTTGGTTGTTGAAAACCATGCAAATATCGCGCAGAACAAACAAAGTAAAATGGACAAAAACGATGTTTTAACGGTTTTTTGACAAAAATTTTGAGTTTAGTGGGTTTTTGGTGTGCTTTGGTCGGGTGACATCAGCATGACGTCATGATTTTGTCGTATAGCGAGGGGGTACGGAGGTTGACTTGGTAGTGATGTGGCAGACACGACGGATGATACAGAGGCGGGGTGATGAGTGATGTGTCTGATGACGTCAGAGGGGTGGGGGCATAGGCGGTAAGCGGTTTGGCCCCCGCACCACCTTTGGGCCAAAGTGGTATTGTCAGAGGGGGCAGCGATTACGTTGGGCGCCTAACATGTGTCTCATGTATGGCAGAAATACTGCCCATCCCTCGGACGCTATCTTTTGGCATATGAGGGCTCGTGATATGCATGTAGGCTGTCCGATCTGGGGGATTGGATCCGACGGCTGGCGGCACGTTAAACAGGCGGAGGTGTAATACACGGGATCCACCATAATATTTCAACGTTTTTAAGGTTTTTGCAAAGAATTGCAGTGTAATGCGATTTTGGGTTTTGCGGGTTGGTTATTTAATTAACCAAATGTTAATTAAATCCGAAATGTGTGGGGAGGGTTATTATAAGGTTCCAAATGAACCTGTAATTCTCAAAACATTATGGTATATGGCTATATTAAGCCAAGGGTTCGGATATTTAAATTTTAGGGATTTTTATGTTATTTTATGAATAATAGGGGCAGAGAAAACTTTAAATAGGAGCTATATAATAAAGTTAAAGTGTTAATATGGTTTTGTTGATAGAAAACGCTAAATTTATAAGGTAATAACTTAGGTTTGTAGGGAAATGAAAGGGAAATGGAATGATTATTTTTACACAAGAAGTGTGGCTTGTTTTGGCTAAGTAAACACAGAATTGCACTTAATATTTCTCATAAAAGGAAATGAACTAGGACCATTAAGCAGATCCCAATGTCCTTGAGGGGATGTTATTAAGAGTTCTTGGGGAAATGAGAGGGGAAATTAGTCATGCTCCACCTAAACTGCAACCACCTTGCTATGGTATTTGTGATATTCATGAGATAGATCATATTCAACAAGACAAAACTGATCATCAACCTGCTTCTGCAACATCCAGCTACTTACCCAGCCTAATACACCTAACATTTTTTCTTCTTTTGATTGGGTGCATTTGAACTAGCAAACCCTTTCTCTTTTGTTTTCTTTCAGTTGTCTTCCTATCTAAGTCTGCCCTTATCTCCTCCAGGGGCTCAGATTTAGCCATTGAGCACCCTTTCTTCTCTGCCTAACTATTGATCTGCTAAGCTTAAACTGTTTGAGCAGACCTTATTCTCTAGTTCTACAATAAGAAATTTAAACACGGACTGGAAAGATTGAGCTATTTGGCCATCCATCAAGTGTGACAGAAGTCACTGGTTGCATAATCTGAACTTGTTTGCAAAAAATAGGAGAGTAGTGGCATTTTAGACTAGCCCACTCTCTTGGTCTTTTCTTTGGGGTTCATTTTCTTTCTTTCTTGACCAATTCATTCTTTTTGCCCTTTGATTTTTCTTTTAGGGCATACCCTCTTTACATTTTTTAAATTTTTTGGTTTTCTGAAAATATGGAACCTTTGCAGCATGGAAAGGATGATCATATTTGGCATTTCCACAGTCAATCATGAAATATGACACCTATTGGTATAGGAACCTAATAGGGCCCACCATCTTTTTGGCACTATTTTTTTTTTCTCAGTAAAATTAAACTATTTCTATTGAGTAAAATATAGTACAATCATGAGAGACAAGAAACCGGCAGACTGGAAATGATGAAACTATCAACCTCAGTCCCGGAGAAGGAGTGAACCAATCACGGAGCTACAACAAATAACTTGAGAGAAAAAACTGACTATTACCCCACAGGGGCAATGACCTCAACACGGTGTTTTTTCCCTTTCTTTGTATTGACTTTTATCCAGCCATCCTGGGGAGTGTGAGCTAAAACAACTTGAAGACTGGAATTCTCCATCAGGGAGATCTCCTTATCTGATTCAGAAGAGGAGGTCTCATGGACACGTTTCTGGGAGATTGCTGTGACAGTGTTGTGCGCAGTTGTATCTGTGGACGGATCCATCGTCTGAGGCGCCTGGTCCGGTTCTGAATCACTGTCCTCATCTTCCGAGCTTGAGGACTCCGAGCTCACTGCTGGCGGCGGAGAACAAGGGGTCCAACGCTTGGGTTTGGACTTTGTAGAGTTGCCCTTTTTCGATTTTGCTGGCAGCGATGGGCAAGAATTCTGCAGGTGCCCTGTTAGGTGACAGTGGCGGCAGCGGAAGGCGGTATTTTCGTAATCCAGGTTCTGGGTCCAGACAGAGTCATTGATCTTGAGATTGATTTGCTCTGGCAGTCCCTTGCTTAGATCTAGCTCCACACATATTCTAGCATATGTGTAGAGACCTTGTTGTTCCCGCCTGTAATCTCCCATTAAAAAGTTGCCCAAGGTGTTGCCTATGCTCCTATAGACTGCTGTATGCCACAGGTGAGCTGGAAAGTTTGGGAGTCTGATCTAGACAGGGGCTTTGGTAATGACTGCAGAAGCTGGGTCAAAATCTGAGAACCATGGAGTTATGAAGAGTCCTGCTGAACCCATGAACCAAGGACCTTCTTCTAAGGCCTTTTCATAGTGCTTGAGACTGTCGAACAAAACTATAAAATATCCTTTTGAGCAGAAGCAGACCTTGCAATGGTGAGTCCAGTTGTCATTGATCCATTCATAAAGGTCCTTAGAGCGAGGCCAAAGCCCATTGAATCTGCAAATGATGGCCCTTTCAGCAAATCTTTGAATGTCATCTGCAAGGTCAGAGTGGGAGATCTCAACAGAGGGGACCTCCTCTAGCTTGTCAACCAGAAAAGGCTTAGGTTTGGGAGGTTCAGGGGAGTTGGGTAGCTCAGAGCGAACTGCAGCTTTGTAGGAGTAGGGGGGAGCAGAAGAAGATTGACCTGCAGCGCCACCTCTCAAACGAAGGGAAAACACTAAAGAGCTATTATTTTTTATGCTGTAAGAAGAGAGGGGAAGATTATCATCGAGTTGTTTACCTTGAAATATAAGTCTCTGTAGGTCAGAGGGGATCCCGAATCGACGTTCCAGATTTACTTTGAGATTCTGCACCAGATCTGAAGGGTGTACCCATTGCAGAGTGGTTTTGCCTAAGATCTGTGTGATTTGAACCTGAAAGGGGGCAGAGAAATTTTCAGAAACTTTTTGAAGCAGCACAGGGCCAGAGGCTGTAGGGTCTCCTATCTCTTGACGCACTGGAGGCAGAGGGGGAGGAAAAGGCTTCTGCCGACGGATTGCATGCCCACAGATCTGGGATTTTTTAAGGCTTCTTGTTCTTCTGGGCTTCTGATCTGGTGGTTCAATGGCAGATCTGAGCAGCTGACTGCCATCCGTGGTCAAGACGCCCGATCCAGATCTGTGCATTGACCCGTTAATGGCGTCCACCGGGGGGTAATAGCTGAAGCTCTTGAAGGAGGACTGCTCCAGGTGGAGGATCAACTTAGCGTAGCCGTCGAGCTGTTCTGCTAATAAACCCCCGGAGACCATGTCCCTCGCTGACTCCGACCAGCCCTCGGTCACATGGGGTAACAAGAGTGGGTCTTCTGTGATTTTCCCTTTCATCTGCACCAGATCAACCAGGTCGCGCTGGAGAGTAATGCGGTTGTCCTTTTGCTAGAGGAAAGCGAGGAAGAGGTTGTTGTCACCGAAGGCGCCCAGTGCGACTCGAGCCTCCGACGTGAAGGCGAGGCGAGGGTCCAGGGCCGATCTCCATACGCTGAAAATGGCAGGGGTAATGGCACGGCTGCCGGTGTTGAGCTTTACCAGGAAGCGGATAGCAATGTCGTTGGGGAGGCCTGGAATCCATTCACCCTCAGCATTTGTTAATGTGAGATTCGATCCTTGGCATTCCATGGAGGACATTGTTGAAAAAGATTTCTCTTCATCCCAAAACAGAGGGAGGGGAGCTCTCGAAAGGCGCTTGGAGACATTCGGAACAGAGATGATCGCATGGACCAGCAATCCCCGACTGAGACACGCTTCTCCAGCATCGGCAAGGCCGAGCAAGGGCCCGACGGCGGCCGAAGGAGAGGCGGCGGCGGTATAGCTTCTGGGGTTCATCTTCAGAGCCGGCAGTCGACTTCGTAATCAATCTCATGCATTAGTAGTGGGTTTGGCTCGGTTTAGACTAACTACTCGCACGACAAGCTACGACCTTGCTCGGGATTGAACACAAGACCGGTCTGTCATGACGAGGCCAACTTTACCACTACGCCACCTCCACGACCTTATCTTTTTGGCACTATTGTCGGGGAAGCGTCAAAGTATTTGTGATTGCTGCTTTTCTTCTATTTTCTGCTGCAACCTTCTGCTAAGTAGTTTATTTCAGCAAATGTAGAATAGTTGTTTCATTTCCATTCTGAAATTTCATTTCCACAAAAGTAGATTAGACATTTCCTGCTTTCCTAGATTAGCATTTCAATTCTAGAAGCGTAGATTAGCATTTCATTTCTACAATTTCCATTTTGCAAGCGTAGCTTAACATTTCATTTTTTCAATTTCCATTCTGCAAGCGTAGCTTAGCATTTTGTTTCTGCAATTTCATTTCAGCAAAATAGAGTAGTCCTTTCCTGCTTTCATTTCAATTCCGCATTTTCATTTCAGCAAGATAGATTTTAGTTATTTGCAGATCAATTTATTTCAGTTTTGCAGGTACAAGCAGAAAAAACCAAAAATCAACCAAAAATATTTCCTTTCATGCCTTGTAGGAGTAGAGACAAGTCAAGAAAATATTTGCACAACTCCCCCCACTACTTCACACAGCCAACCTTCTCTCTTCTTTGATGGCTGTGATTAAGAAGAACCCCTAGGTGGACAGCAAGACATATTTGAAGAACCTCTAGGGGAGGAGAAGAATAAAACATTCCTTTGGAGAAAATGGCTACAAACAGAAATGTTGGGAGCAGTACCTTATCCAAAAAATGATTTTGCAAATGAGATGGAAGATTTCAAGAGTGATATGAGGTAGTTTCTTGCCATGCAATTGGATACCCTGCGGATCCAAAGGAAGCAAGAGGAAGTCGGCTGGGCTTTGGACATCTTTTGTCCTAGGTACACTAGAAAGCATCCTAGGAACGAATGTCCAATGCACTCCCTAGAAGTGTGTTTCATCTGTGAAGAATACCATCCTACGAATCAGTGCCCTTCCTTGTCTGGACTTAAAGTTGCATATCAAAGAGCCAAAGGAGCGACTGAATCACTCTATTATATGAACCAAAGGAGGCCACATGGACCCATACCCTACCAGCAGGGAATGCAAGTGACATCCCAGACCTATTATGACCCCTATCAAGCCACTTCCATGCCTTCTTGGGGTCCCCTTGCTCATCCTTCCTGGTCCACACCCCCTCCTTGGTCGTATCCTCCTCAATACCATGCTTCTCCAGTTGCTCATTCGTTTCACTCTTATGCTCAGCCACAGCCTTAGTGGAATGCACCTCATTAGGGGTGGAGGCCCCAATACAACTCTCCTCCCACTCCTTTGCCTCCACCACTTGCCCAACCACAATCCCATCCACATCCATCTCAAATATACACCCCACTCAACTACCCATACCACCATTTCCAAACCCACACATTGGAGTAGCTCAACCCAATTGCAATGTTGAGGCACAACATGTCCAAACAACTCCTCTTGAGCTCAATGATATTCACCATAGCTCAGGAAGAGTATTGCCAGAAAGAGATTATATTGACAGCATTGAAGGACAACATCCAACAAAAGAAGATTCAAAAGAGGAGATCAAAGAACCATGGGCTACACTTGATGAAGAGAAGACATCAGAATCAGAGATCGAGAGAGTTCCCTAATGATTACCATCAAATCCTCTATGTATTCAAGAGAAAAATCAGCAAAAATAGGAAGATGAAAAGGTCATGGTAGAAGGTGACATGAAGAATGATCTAGATCAGCAAAAGGACCAAGGATATTAGAGCTATATTGAGATATGGTTCTAGATGGTCATCAAGTTGCAGCAGTACTCTCTTCCTCAGCTATGTTTGATCCCTTCAAAGTCAAATCATTTGGTCTTTGAAATCCGGATAGCTGTCAAAGCATGCATTTCAAGCCTCCACATCATTTTGTCTCTAATCTCGACGTGCACATGGCTCGATTGGAAGTATTCTTATACTTGAAAATGACTTTGTTTTTCAAGTAGGGTAGGGTAGGAAAAAAAAGAAAGAGAGGAAAAGGAGAAAAAATGAAAATAAGAGGAAAATAAAGATCTATGGTGAAAACCTCCTCGAAGGTGCTTAAGATCGGCTCATTGATTGAAAACCTCCATGAGGCGGTCAATGGGTTGGAAAAAAGAGAAAAGAAAAAAATAAGATCCCTGGGTGAAAACCTCCATGAGGTGCCCTAGTTGTTTTCAAAAAAAAAGAAGATAAAAAGGAAGAAGAAAAAGTAAACCTAATTTCCATTGAATAATTGTAGGTTGCAGCAAGGACATTGCAGCAGGGAAAATTTTAAGAACCCCCCCTAAATTTATAAATATAATAAATGGGCGAATCTCCATGGTATATAGGAAAAATGAAAGGCGATTTTATCAATAATATAATATGTATATATGATTTTTTGGCGAATCTCTCACCAGGCATGGCGAATATTTTACTCGATTATAAAATCTTGTAAGATCTTGGCGAGTCTTTCACTAAATAATAAAACTTTGTAAAGTCCTAGTGAATCTTAGCATAGGCTACATGCTGGTTTAATTCCCCCATTTAAATAGGCTACATTCCAGGTGAATACCATGGGTCAATACCATGTACCATTTTGGTGAATACCATGGGTCAATACCATGTGCCATTTTTATTTTTATTAATTCTAATATTAGGGTTAATAATGGTTTTTTGCATGGTATTAATAACAATCTAGTCCATGGTATTTGTCCCATAGTATTTTGGCCATAGGTTTCACCTAAATATAACCCATTTTTTGAGTGTTCGTAAATATAAGGTGACTTATGGAGTAAATATAAAAAAATGTTTTATTTGTTTACCTTAAGAAATTTACTGCATAACATAAATAAATACTGAGAGGAATAAATATAAAATTAACCAGCAATAACCATAAACACATAAATACACATGTTTATCCAGGAAAACCCCAAATTCGGGGTAAAACCCAACCTAATAAGATTTCATTAGCATTGGTCAAAACCCTGGCCAATCCGACCAAGTGAACCTACACCACTCACCTCCAGGTATTGCATTACAATTAAGTCCTTCCAGCCTTTTATAAGCTCCATTACATATAATATCATGGGCGAAATACCATGGGTGCACAATACCATGTGCCCCAAAACCATCACTGTTTAACCTGGTCAACTTTGACTCTATTCTGAGTCAAGTTTACCTAACAATATTCCCCCCTTAAACTTCACTTGGGGTTCCTACTAACTCCATGGGTGCACAATACCATGTGCCCCAAAACCATCACTATTTAACCTGATCAACTTTGACTCTATCCTAAGTCAAGTTTACCTAACAATATTCCCCTCTTAAACTTGACTTGGGGTTCCTTGACTAACTCCAGCCAAACCTGCTAAGTGAGACAATCCCGCTCACTCTAGCTCTTACACCCCTCAGAGTTTTTACCTGGGGTATTGTTAACCCAACATCCCCTCTATCACCTAGGTTTAACCCAGACTTTACCGGTGATCACCGAGGGGTACACATGCCTTATCAGGTCTTACAGTAGTATGCCCATTTACATGCAATAATTTTGACTTCATTATTTTTTTTTTTGTTTATTGATGCTGCGATCCATCCTCTTTCAATTTGATTTGCTCAAAAACTTCTATCAAACCACTCCAACTGGGAGAACCTCATAGATTCCAACACTGGTGGCGCCTCACGTAGCATAAAAACGTAGCAGAAAACGAACAATTTTGGAAGTTGCGTGAACAATTTTCTTCTGATGACCTGCATGCAGCCCACGCCTACTCCATCTTTCAACATGGCATAGAACACATAGGGAATATCCCTTATCGATTCTCTACGAAAAGGCTCCCAACAAAATCAACCTTGAATTTTAATATTACCAAAGGTATTTCTCAACCTTCTTTAAATAGTCACATGAATCCCGAAGCATGTTCCAAACCAGTAAATATCGCAAACTCTCCTCGAGGTTCTTCCGCGTACGATTGTTCCACCATTATTTTCTAGACCTAGATCTGTAAAATGGCTGCATTGATCTCATCAGCCACTATAAACCCCTGGCATCAAAGAATCCCTTTGAAGCCAATATTTGGGTCCAATACCAGGTGTTAAGAAATTTACTGCATGACATAAATAATTACTGAGAGGAATAAATATAAGAAAAAACCAGCAACAACCATAAACACATAAACACGCCATAAACACATAAACACGCATGTTTATTCGGGAAAACCCCAAATCCAGGGAAAAACCCAACCTAATAAGATCTCATTAGCAGTGGCCAAAACCCTAGCCAATCTGACCAAGTGAGCCTTCACCACTCACCTCCAGGCCTTTCCTTACAATGAAGTCCTTCCAGCTTTTTATAAGCTCCATTACATATAATACCACCGGCAGAATACCATGGGTGCACAATACCATGTGCCCCAAAACCATCACTATTTAACCTGGTCAACTTTGACTCTATCTCAAGTCAAGTTTACCTAACAATTTATATTTTTATTAATTTACCATACCTTTTTTACAAATATGGTATTTGGCCCATAGGATTCACTTAAATAAAACCTCTTTCTTGAGCCTTCATAAATAGAATGAGGGTTATGGACTAAATATAAAAAGAGGTTTTATTTATTTACGATACGTCTAGTTTATTTATATTTTTATTTATTTACCATACCTTTTGAGTAAGTATAAAAATACGTTTTATTTATTTACCATACCTCCACTTTACTTATATTTTTATTTGTTTACACCCTTACATGTATATAAGGTGACTTATGGAGTAAATATAAAAAATGTTTTATTTATTTACCATACCTCTCATTTATTTATATTTTTATTAATTTACCATACCTCTTTTATAAATATGGTATTTGGCCCATAGGATTCACTTAAATAAAACCTATTCTTGAAAATGGGCGAATGGATTCACTTAAATAAAACCTATTCTTGAAAATGGGCGAATGGAAGGTTGTAAGTCCTAATTTCAAGGGCTAAATTTACCTTTTTTACCCTCTCCCTTAAAATAAGGTGGGCTATTTGAGGTGATTTGTAAAAATGTACTATGATACAAAATATTCACCCACTAAAAATTTAAAACCCCTTAATTTCACCAAAGGGTGAACATTCGCCCCTAAAATTATCCTTGCATTGCAGGTTAGGAGGATTTCTTAAAACAAAGACATAGGAAGTTTTGTGCCTTCTATAGGAAGTTATGTGTCTTCTACAGGAAGTTTCGTGTCTTCTACAGGAAGCCTACAAAAAAGCCAAAATTGATCTCCGAAGAGGACTAGAAGGCTAGGAATATGTCCATGAGGCCTGCAAACATCCATGTTTCCATCCCTCACCCTTCTCCATCATTTTTTCCATGTCATTGTGCTTCTTGCCTAAAAACTGCGTGTTCTACAGGAAGTTCGCGTAGAAATTACAGGGTTTCTACTGGAAGCTAGAAATGGATTTCAAAAAGGCAGTTTGGCGAACATGATAGCTTCCTCATAGATTCATAAGTCCTCCTACAATCCTCAAATCTCTCTCCCATCAATTCCATGCCTGCATCACAGCCCAAGCTCATTTTTTCTTACCATGCAAAAAACTGCAGAATGCTTGGAAGCAAAAATACATAGTGCTGAAATTTGTTTTTTTCCTCATGTGAAAACCGTGCATCCATTTACAAAACCGTTACATGGGGAGCTGTATAGAGATGATGGTGACATGACCGAGCAATTTCAGCCAATTCCAGTGCGCGGGTTCCAAGGAATCAACCTCCATCACCTTTAGCCATTTTTGCATTTTCTCCATATCCGTGGATCTGTTCCAAAACATGTTTCATGGGGAGATGCATATAGGTGATAGTAACCTACCCAATTAGTTTCAGCCAATTCTGATGCACGGTTTCCAAGAAATCGACCCCTGTAATCTTCAGCCATTTTCAATTTTTCTCGATATCCATGCATCCATTGACTGCAATTTTGCTATGGGAGGTGGATAACAATGATAGAAGCATGCTCAGAAAGTTTCAGGTCAATCCAATTTATCGTTTGGGAGCAATGGAGGAAATAAGTTCTTGTCCTGTGAAAATCCAGCATCAGCAACATGAAAGTGCAAATCAGAAGGATGAAACTTACTTCTGTAGCTTAGATCCGACCAAAGGATGTCTGCACAAGAAAAATAACCACACATCAGACAACAAAAAGCTTATAGCATAAAGGATCCAGGCATGCAACAATGGAATATGAGCATGCAGTAGCAAAAATCACTCACAGCAACCACATTCGACTTCTAGGTATGTGACTAAACTCGTTCCTCTAATTGCATGAATGTAATTTGAGAACTGCATGAACAATGAGATGGTTTTGATTAAAAAAATTGGTTTCCATCTAACTGGCCACCCTCATCCAGTTCAAACAACGCTCAATGGGTGAATACGACATGTGTGCTCAACCATCTCAGGAGGAAATCTGGAAACAAGTAGTGGTGACCGTTTAAACTTCAATGTAATTGATGGAAGTGATTACAGGTAGAAAACATGAAGTTTTGGGACAACACTGCCGTCTACATGGGGCCAATGCACATTTTTCCACCTCATCCACTCACCACGAATCACGCCACAATTAAAAAATGCTCAGCTGAAACCACCTGCTGTTCATTTGCACTTGCAATGTCCTCAACTGAAGTATGCATCCTCTGCTTCCACAAAATGATTAACTAGTTGTCCTCCACCAGTTTTTCTACCTGTCTTCGAGATTCTGTTGCATATCGGGCTCGCTCAGAGGCGCAGTAGCATTCTACAGGAACGGGGGGGGTCTTCTACAGGAAGTACGGCACAACTTTCCGGAGCAGGGAAGCCTGGACTTTTCCACGTCGAATTTGGAGTTCCGAGAGAGGTAGGCTCGAAAACACTCTTCCATGCATGGTATGTTTCAAAAAGGTGGTGAAATTGAACTATCTTGAATTCGAAAGTCCAAGAAAATTCCATCTGTGAGTTAGCGATAGCAGTTTCCTGTTTATTTGCACGGAATTTCTCAGTCATTCTGCTTCAAAATTTTCCTCCACAGTTTCTATTAAAAAAATTCTCCTATAGGAAAGATAGGAAACTATGAGGGCTGGCCTATATATAAAAAAATTGAATTTGCACGTTTGTATGTATGCTGGGAGTAAAAATTGAAGTGTTGTACCCTGTCTGTGGAAACCAAATTTCTCCCTCCATAAACGGGCAGCCGAGTTCTGGGCAGCAACAGCCGTAGAACCAGGGAATCAGTGCTAATTGATAGTTGAAATCCCTTGTCCAGGGGAGAAATCCATACACGGCATTCCCTTTTCTGATCAGAGCATAAAACAGAGCACTCTCACCATGCCAGGGGGGGTTATTAGGAAAGAACCCTCGGATCCTAGTAAGCTACACGAGCATCCTGAGGTGGTGGACCTCTTCACCCGTGCCAATTGGATGTCCTTTTGTGACAAACTTCAGAGTTATGACGATGAGATAATGGAAGAATTCTTAATGTCCCTAAAAACTGAATCAAAGACACAAGCCACAGTGAATTTTAGGGGATTGACCCTGGAAGTTACCCCTGAGCTTATCAGTCATGTTACTGGTCTCCCATTAGGGCTCCCGTGGAGCAAAGAAGAAAGGGGATTGGGCCAGGCAGCCAAGAAAGCATTCTCCCTCTCGAGGAACATCTTGTAGAAGACAAGAACGGGGTCCAGAGAACCAGCCTACCTCCTCTTTGGAGCGAAGTCAGTCTCCAAATCATGAAATACATTACCTATGAAGGGAGGTTCAACATTGTCTATGGCTATCATTTCAGGTTGCTAAGTGAACTAAGGCATGGACTGGATTTACCTCCAGAAAAGAAGTTAAGCATTCCCTATTTTTTCTTCTACAGTCATTAAGTGAATGTGCCACAAAATTGAATGAAGGGACACCGGATCAGTTAGCCCATCATGGGCTCATCAAACTTTTGGTAGAAGATGCCCTCCACACCTACAGTGTCCCCCTCTCTGGGGAGATTTTTCGAAACATGTCCCGAGATGATGATATTAGAATTTTGGCTGAGGGGCTCACCTCATCCAACAGTGAAGAAGGGGAACACACTAAAGTAGGATAGAAAAGCAGTGATAAAGAAACACAGGACAAACAAGCACAAGCAGGACAGAAAGAGAAACGGGAAAAGGGCCAAATTGCTGAGCCCAAAGAAGTAGGAGGAACAACGGCACAAACACCCAGGTAAAAATGATTGCAAAGTCGAGTAGAGAGGGCTGAACAAGTCCAACTAAAGAGTGTCACAGCAAAGGAAACCACACAGAAACAAAAGGAGAAAACACAGTCAACAAAATAGGCAGAAACAGGCACAACAATTTATACAGGAAGCGGGGAAGAAGAGTAGCAAGAGGAGAAATCACCCGAGATATTGGCTAGGAAGGTAACAACTGTGCTTGCTGCCTTAAGCACATCTCCCAAGCAAAAAGGGAAGTGAAAAAGGGAGACCCCCATGTACTTTAAGGCAAGAAGGAGCACACGGATAAAAGTGTGTAGACCCAAACCACAGTCAAAAGAGCCAATTACTATTGAGGACGCCACAATTAAACAAAAAGAGGAGTTTCATTCAAAGATAACCATCACCTATGAATGAGGAAGCCAAAAACCTCCTCTTGGAGAGAGAGAATTTAGATGATGGACTCAAAGACAGCTCTACAGGAAGCTGAGACAGTTCTACAGGAATCTGAGACTTCTCTACACAAAACTCAGGCTAAGCTAAGAGAGACCGAGAAATTGGAGGAAAAGGCAGCCAAACAATCACAGGAAGAAGGAAAGACAAGGAAACATCTGATGAACAACAAAGAGAGGACAAGCTGTAGGCTGAGGTTGAGGCGGTAACAAAATTGCTATAAGAAAAGGAGCACAGGCAGTGGGAATAAGTAGAGAGAAAAGCATGGTTTCATGATTGAGACGAGGACATCACTTCAGAAGCTTGGCATGACAGGGAGGCCACCGGGGCCGTCAAAGATGAAGAGATAGATTAGTTGCTCATAGGATGAGCAACACTTTCAGTAGGGGGGTGATGATGAGCCCCAAAAATGGATAATTATATGGGCTCATTCAGCCTCCTAATTCGACTTAATCTACTATTCTCATTAGTTTATTGCATGTTTTTGATTATATTTATGGTAATAGAGTGAATTGGGTTAGTCATTATGCCAACAAGTCTAATGGGTGATTTGTGCAATTTTTTGGTCAATTTTGAGACAAAATCAAAGGTTTTAATGAGCACTTGGCAGCCAAATTCGTGGAAGAACAAGGAATAGGATTTGTAGGAAGGTGTCCCCTTCATTTACTGGCCCTTACCTTGAATTATCCACCATTAGCTTGGAGTTCAAGGGCCACCACATCAATTATCACAAGGGCAGCCGAGCAACGGCTAGTAAAGTTGTTGTTAACTAAACGTTTTGGCAGCTGAGTTCCTAAAATTTAGGAGGGCTGTTGGGGTCCTCAATTTGTATAAATAAGAGGGCTTAGGGCCTCATTTGGGTTGGCAGAAGTTAGCTAGTTGGGAGTTTGATTTTAGTCATTTTTTTAGTCATTTTTGAGGCAGTAGGCTAGCTCTGCATTTCAGCACATTTTTGAGCTTTTCCTTGTGGATAATTTTTGGAATGTAACTATTCTTTTGATTAATAAAGATGAATCCAGCTTTGCACTAGCTCTAATCTCTCTTAGGAGGCTATATCTCTTGGGGTTGGGCCCAACCCAAGTTCCCAGTACCTCCTTTGTTTACTTTTATGTGTTTTTGTTGCATTCTTAGAATAAAATCTGCTACTTAGATTTAAATCTTGTTTTGTTGTTTAAGTTGCTTTTGATGATTAAAAAGGCTTATCATGTTCAGATTGATTTGATAGGTTAATAACAGAGAATATCTTCAGAAAAATACTATCAAGCACCTCTGATCTCACCTCTCCCTCAGTGGGACCATGAGCTGGGACCAAGGTGTCCTTGCTGCCACCAAAAACATTGTCTTTGCTTCATCATGCAATTATTAGTGTTAGATTCTCATTTGCAGAAGTTGATACCAGTTGTGGTTACATGCTCAGGTTCATGATTGCTTAGTTTGCATAGCTATTTCACATGATTTCGTTGCAAATAAACTGTTGTTCATTTTCTTTGTTGTTATTTAGGTCAAATTAGGTTAAAACAACTAGATCTTTGGTTTTCTTAGTCTTTGTTGGTTAGTTTTGAAAAATCATGTGCAGAGTGCCTATGAAACCTCCTCTCCTACCCTTACCCCATCCATGCAACCTGCTTCATCCTCCAACTTAGATTCTTGCCTCTCATTTGCTACGTTTTCTCCCTTTGCCCTAATTTCCATATTTTTGTACAACATTGCTCTACCCCTCCTTGAACAAATCCAATCACCTTCGCTCCCTAGCCTCATGCACCAAGTCTAGACCTCCTTACACCAATATCTCACCTACATACCCACTTCTTCACCTTTCTTCCTCCGTCAACCCTCCAAAACTCCCTTTCGGAACATCCTGTAGAAATTACAGAACATCTTGTAGAACCCTTGCAGACTTCTTGTAGAAGCTCACGAAAGTGGTTTCTTGAGATCGGATCAATGTGAAACTCTTTGGAAGGGTGCTAGGGACCCTTTAGGCCCTCTTCTAACCTCCCAACCTCATACAAGCATTTCCTTTCACCAAGCAACCTCTGCATAGTCAAAAACAGTTAAAGCACATGCATAATAATTCTGCCAACTTACTCAAAAATACAAAAAGATATTTATTTTCAAATTTCACTTTAAAAGTAGATTAGTCACATGCATTTTACCTTTCTAAGAGTCAATGGCATTCCTTTCTGTAGCTTTCATCATTTTTCTTGCACCAGTAGGGTTAGTCGGTAAAACTAGGGTTTGCATTTCCTTTTCGCTTTTCACTTCTTTCTGCAAGTAGATTAGCCTCCTTTGAGTTAGCTTTCATCCATCAGTTAAAAAGATTCTTGTAAGAGCCAATAGAAGTTGACTTAAGCTCATAGTGAACTTGTGCCCGCTGACCAAGTGACAATCGCGGCAAGAGCTAGTACTTGTGCATACAACACTGTCGCTTCCAAGTTTGTTACAAACTACCGGGTTGATAAAAGTAAAGAAGGGAGTCCCAGGAGTTGCAGCATTGTTGCTGCAATACTGGGGCCCACCACCAGGCTCACAAGAAAATTTGATTTCAGAATCCTTGGTTAAAAAGTTAGGATTAGATACCAAGCCTCATCTGAAACTCTACACTCTTGGTTGGGTGTGTGATAAAGAAAAATTACATGTAGCCAAGCACTGTAGAGCTAGATTTGTGATTTCATCCAAACTAGTATATGAGGTTGATCTTGATGTTGTGTCCTTGGATATTTGTGGTATTGTATTGGGGAGTCTATATTTGTATGATAGGAAAGCGGTTTTCTTCTGTCATGAAAAAAATTGTCATCTCATGAAAGATGAGGTGGAATACATTTTTAGAGCTCATCGCACCAAAATAAATGCCATCCTTGCAAGTGTAGGTTAGATGAGGAGATTGATCAATTCCATCAAAGGGTGCACGCTCATGCTTGTGACAACAAAATAGGTCGAGACATCTAAATATTTCCAAGGTTGTGATCACACTCATAAAAGGGAATTGTATGAAATTGTTTCTAACTATGATGGGATTTTTCAGGAATCAGGTGGGTTCCCTTCAATGCATGGGATCCAACATGAGATTCACTTGTAGTAGGATGCTCCTTTACCCAACATTGGCATGTACAAATTGTTAGCCATTGATATGGACCAGATAAAGAAGAAGGTACATGAATTGTTGAACCAAGTGGTCATAAGGCCAACTTCTTCTCCATGTGGTTCACCTATTGTGTTGATGCCAATGAAGGATGGCACATGGAGGATGTGCATGGACTATGAAGCACTCAAAACAATAATTGTGAAGCATTGGTACCCTCTCCCTCGCATTGATGATTTGTTATATCAATTTGAAAATGTTGTCTATTTCAAGAAACTGGCATTGCATAGTGGTTATAATCATGTCACGATTGCAGAAGAGGATGCATGAAAGACTGCATTCAAGATGAAACAAGGGTTTTTTGAATGTCTGGTGATGCCATTCAGACCATGTAATTCACTAGCTACATTCATGAGGGTGATGAATGATATTTTGAAGATTTTTCTTGATGATTTTGTATTTGTATATGTTGATGAAATTATTTTTTATATAATGACATGGGATGATCATGTGAGTCATGTTAAAAAGGTGCTTGATATTTTTAAAAAAGAAAAATTGTATGTCAAAATGTCTAAGTGTGAGTTTGGGAAGACCTCTTTGGTTTACTTAGGTCACATTGTTGGAGGTGGACAATTGAAAATAGGTCTTTCTAAAATTGATGTGATTGTAAAGTGGCCTAAAACCACCAATGTTACAGACGTTTGTAGCCTTTTGGGTGCAATACAATAGTAGAGAAGGTTCATTTCCAAATTCTCCATCATTGTATCCCCCTTACATGCATTGACGGGCGTGAAGGAAACCTTCAGTAGGGATGAAAGTAGTACAAAACCTTTGATACACTGAAAGAGAAGATCAATATCGCACCTATTTTGGCCTTACCTAACCTCCAAAAATCTTTTGAGATCAAGACCGATGCCAACAGATACACAATGGGTATAGTATTGATGCGGCAGAGGAAACCTATATGTTACCATTTAGAGACATTCTCCAAAGCTATTGTGAACTGTCGCACATACAAAAAGGAGTTGTATGCCTTATTTCAAAGCGTGAAGAAGTGGAAGCATGATTTTTTTATCAGCATGGAGACCATAATTCATACAGATCACTAGCCCTTGTAGTAGCTCCAGTCGTAGACCAAGCTTCAACAAGAATGTCATTTAATATGGATGGGATTCCTTCAATAATTGAACTTGGTAATAAAATATAAGAAGGGCACTAACAATAAAGTGGAAGATATGCTTTCTCACCCTCCTATTTTTGAAATTATTGTTTTGCAAAATGCCTCTTTATCTTTTGAAAGTTATGCAGAACAATATGTTGATGATCATGATTTTAAGGAGATTTATGCAAAGCCGAATCATGGATTGCTGGTGGACAATTACCATTTGTAGGGAAAGTTGTTGTACCACCTTGGAAAACTTTGTGTCCCCACCAATGAGATAATAAATATAATTACATAAGCACATACCTCTCTTGTGTCAAGTCATTTTGGTCTAGGGAAAATTTTTTCATTTGTAGAGGCTTTGTTATTAGCCTCACATGAAAAATGTTGTGACTTGATATGTAAAGGGATGTGTATTGTGTTCTATTAGCAAGCCCATTAATAGAAAATTGGGGCTCTACACACCACGCCCTATTCTGAGTCATCCATGGGAAAGTGTGTCAATGGATTTTGTAGGCATTTTTCTTTTGTCTAGGAGAGGTGATGACTATTTGTATGTCATTGAGGATCGATTTACATAAATGTGTGTATGAATTCCTTGTAAAAAGAAGGTCACTGTAGAGTATATTGCTCACCTCTTCTTCCAATTGGTATTGGTCCACTTTGGGCTTCGCACATCCATTGTGTCTGATTGTGACTCTCACTTTCTTGGAGAGTTTTGGATGACCTTGTGGAGAATAATGGACACCGAGTTGAAGAGGAGCACAAAATTTCATTTGGAAACCAACGAACCAATAGAGGTTTTCAATTGAACATTGATACACTTACTCTAAGGCTATGGTGGCAAGCATCCCAAGTTGTGGGATGAGAAACTTCCCTATGTACAACACACATACAACAAGGCATTGAATTTATCCACTTAGAGCTCACTATTCAAGACATGCTTTGGCTATTTTCCAAAGGATCCCCTTGACACGGTCTTTGGGAGAGATGAAGATTCCAGTGGGCAAGATGATAGGGAAAAAGCGTGGAAGTTCATTTAGTGAGTTTAGATGATTCACCAAGAAGTGAAGGAGAAATTGGAAAAAACTGAAGCTTAATAGAAAGCTCGACATGAGAAGCACCGAGTCGATCACCAATTCCAAGTTGGGGACAAGTGTGGCTCCACATCATTAAAGATAGAATGAAAGGGGAAGGAAAAAAGTTGAGACCAATCCGATATGGGCCATTCACCATATTATTGAATATTGGAGACAATGATTTTCATCTCGATTCACCAGCATAAATGCAAATGTACTGAGTGGTGAACATTGAAAATTTAAAGCTTTATGAGCCTCATTTTATCATGGAAATCGAATATATTGGATAAGTTCCTATAGTGGACATCTTTGCACCTGAATACTTGGACAAGCTACTTGAGGAAATCATTGTAGATAGGAATAGTAGGACTTCACAACGATGAGACGTGGAGTACCTTCATATTGGTTTCAAGAGAACGCATCCAAGTAAGGCTCAATGGATTGAAAAAGAGAAAGTGAGGGAGAAATTTCCTCACTTTCCAATTGAATGATAAAGCTTTTGGCATACCAAAAGCACATTAGTGAGGAGGAATGATGTGGATGGATCCAGAAATAGAAGTGGCCTTGAAATAACTCAAAAAAGAAAGTCATCATATGGAAATGAAACTAGAACATGGTAATAGTTCTCGTCGCCCTGATTCCAACAGTGTGAATGACACTCAAATATGATTTTGTATGCTCAAGTTAAAGCTGGTCAAAGTTTTAGTCAAACTAAGTGGCGGTCACTAACGAGGCGAGAATTTGGCAGAGTCTCAGTGCACAAAATCCAACCATTAGAATGGGCAAATTTTTCACCTCTTTAATTTGTCTAATAACCCTTAAAATATGGTGGGAGTTTTTGAACCATATCTATATATATATATATATATATATATATATATATATATATATATATATATATATATATATATATATATATATATAATTAAAAGTTTGGGGTGGCAGGTCACAAACCCCGCTACCCCACAATGATGTGTCACATTATATTATATATAAGGTGAAGATATCGTGAGTTAGGGCTGCGGGTGACCTGAACCCCACCAATGGTCATGTAATAACTAACAATGCAATGGAGCCACGTAAATGGAGCTAACAGGAGTTGAACCCACCTAGCCCACATAGCTCAGCCCTGAACGGGTGGCCCAAATTATAACCAAACTTCAAAACCATATGCAACTGCCCATTAAAGATACATATGCCATTGTCTAAAATTGGGTTGAGAGGGTTTTGAACCGAGCCCTCTCCTACATAACTCACCACTGAATCCCAATAAGCCAAAGACTTGTTTTTTAAATGTCTGCCCGCGAACTTATAGAAGAACCTCAAATCATTTTCCTTGGGAACCAGAAGAGGGAAGACCTGTGGAAACGTGAGTGGATTAGAGGAGTGGAACGTTGACCAAGGAATCTTTCTAGATGCTTTAAAAATTCCCTTGGGGGCCAGAGGTGTCAGTGTCAGATTGGGACAAGTTTATAGTCAATTTCTCACAGTTTCTTGCCAAAAATCTAGTCGTGTGATCCATTTCTCCAACTGAGCTCTCCATTTTCAGGCCATCATCATAAGTGCAGGTATAAGGTGTCGTTTTTATAAATTTGCTTGTAAATGATTTCTATGTTGCCATTTAATGAAAGAATGCCTCCCCACTTTGAGCAGGGCCTAGAGACATAGCCCACATTAGGTGATCTCCCTAATGAAATCATTGTGTCTTTGGTTTCATGTTTTCTTATGATTTATTCTTCTTTTCATGTGTTTAAGTTACATGGTTACACACTCTTTTATATGCAATTTTTTATGCATCCACGAAGTAAAAGATCTGTCATTTATACTTCAAGGTTGGACACCTTGATGTTGCACTTCTTGAGTCTCGGGTCCTTAGAATGATGTCACCTATTCAGACATCTCCAAAATGACCATTATGTCTCTCAACATTAGGGGCTTGGGATCAGCCCACAAAAGAAGATCCCTCAAAAGCATCATGCAGATTTTCAACCTGCATATCATCATTTTACAAGATCTAATGCTCAACAATGAAAAGACATGGGAACTCCTCTTACAAATATGTCCTCATTGGCACATTTGTGTCACGAGAGCCTTAGGATTGTGAGGAGGAATTACAATAATATGGAATCCCAATACATTCCATTTCAAATCTTTCAATTCCACAACAAGAATACTCCTTACAAGTTCTCACAAAGGGTTATCCTCTAGACCACAGATAATCAATGTGTACGCCGCATACCAAAATAAGAAGTAGGATTCACTTTGATTTGCAAAAAATGGCATCCTAGACTTGGAATGAATGATATTGGTTGGAGATTTCAATATTTCACTGGAGAATTCTAAGGTATGGGGAGCAAAAGGTATACTAGACTCTCTCAGACCACACTTCAAGGAACTCTTCCACCAAAACTCTCTTAAAGATATAAATCCTAATCTAGTTGGCCTGACATGAAGAAACAATCATTAAGGATATCTAAGCATATAAAAAAGACCAGATCGCTTCTTTGTGAAAAATGGACTTGTAACCCACCACTCCAATCTATTCTTGTGGACTCTACCATCACAAATATCAGATCACTTCCCTATATTTATGATCTAGACAAGCACATCAAAAGGGAAGGTCACTCCCTTTAAGTTAAATCACTTTTGGTTAAAGGAACCAAAATTCATTACATTGGTTCATGAGCTCTGGCTAAAAAAGAACTCGAACATTGGAATCTCAACAATGGAAAAAATCTTCCTTATGTGAATAACCTCAAACAAGTAGTTTGGAGATTGGAACTAGAAAAAATCCAAGATAACAGAAATTATTCAGATTGATGCACAAGTTATGATTCTTGAGGACCCTTGACCACAATGCTACTTCTTTGAATTATCTAAACATAAATTATTTGATATGGAAAGATAAAAAAGACAAATCCTATTGTGTCAAGTAGAAGAATGGAAATATAAGACTTGTAATATGTGGGTTGACGTTGGGGACAAAATCACCAGATACTTTCATAAACTAGCATCCGGACACCATCAAAAAAATTCGATTTGGAAAATCAAGAATGATGGAAGGAAAATTTTAACTACAAAAAATGACATTGAGGAATATGCATTCATATATTTTCGATCTACTCTCAAAGAAAGATATGTTTCACCCTTTCACAAATATAGGGAATTTCTGTCACTTTACCACTAATGGTTGATGAAGAGACTTGAACGTTGCTGGAATACTTGGTTGACAAAGAAGAGGTTCTCATGTCCATTAAAGAATAAGCCAGTGGAAACAACCTTGGCCCAAATGGTTGGACCATGGAATTGTTTCTCCACTTCTAGGATATCATGATTGAAGAAGCAGCAAAGATGGTGGAGGAGTCTAGGAGGCTAGGTCGGGTCTTTGGAGAAGTGAATGCCACATTTATGGCCCTCATTCCAAAGACAACGGGTATGAATACCTTTCTAGACTTTCTTCCAATCTCATTATGCAACAGCATCTATAAACTAAACTCCAAAGAAATTTCTAACCAGATCAAACCAATCCTGTCCAGATTCATCTCACATGACCAATTTGGATTTCTTGAGAAATGTCAGATCCATGATGTTGTTTCCATTGCACAAGAGTGTATCCACTCCATTAAATATCGAGGCATTGATACATGTTTGATGAGAATTTACCTCTCCAAAGCCTTTGAATGCATTGACTTAGAATATTTATGGATGATATTGACAAATATTAATCTTGACTAGAACATGACAGATTGGATAAAGGATAGTACAACTATAATCAATTTTTCTATCTTAATCTCTGGAAGCCCTACAAAATTCTTCTCAACATCAAAAGGCCTTCAACGAGGCTATGCCCTCCCTCCATTACTATTCCTACTGGTAGCTGACGACCTAAGCAATGTGGTCCAATGGAAGAATATTAGGATAAAGGAACACTAAAAACTTCTCTCTCCCATATAATGTTCATTGATGACTTCTTGGCCATCGAGAAGTGAAATATTAGAGAGTGGATGATGATCTTTGAGATGCTCTCTGATTTTGGGCACGTAACAAGGATGATGATGAACAAAGATAAGTCAGTTTTGATATCATTGGACCATGGTGGGGATAAAATACAACAAATCGCTACCACGTTTGAAGTACATTCCATCTCTCTAGAAGGGGGTCTCAAATATGTAGGTTTCTTCCTCAAACCAATTAGATATGGCAATGAATACTGGTTCTACCTCATAGCCAAGTTGGAGAAGAAACTCTCTTTATGGCCATACAATCGATTTCCTTAGGAGGCAGGATCGATGAGGGATTCGCTGAGGGAGAAATACCATAACACATGCATTCATATTGGGGGATATATATTGAGGAAAAGATGGAATAATATATTGAGCACATAATAGGGGGTGAAGGGTTTTTATATTGGGAGGTATAAAAAAATGGAGCTCAAAGTTAATGAAAAAATATAGAGCAGTATCAAAAATCTTAATGAAAAAATGGATACATACAATATTTAGTTAAAGTGGGGACTTTTTAATTTGGGAAGGTGTATTGGGTTCATATTGTTAGGGGTTTAAACAATGTGATTTTTAGAGGTATTTTCCAATATGTAGTCAAATTAAGGGTATTATTTAGTATGCCACGAACACATGTGCTATGTCAAAAGGTTCATTAAGTGAAGCCACCATGGTAGGCTCATCCTAACTAATTATGTCCAATAGAGAATATCAATTTACTTGATCCACATTTTCAAAATTCTCAAGTGAGTCACCAAAAAGATTAATTCAATTTTTTCCCACTTCTTATGGACTAGCTCCTAAGAGAAACATACAAAAATTTCATCTCCTCGGGCTTGACAAGTTGTCAAGGGCTATTGCTACTAACAATTGGGGCCTCAAAAACATGGAAAAATTCAACCTTATGTTACTTCTGAGGAAAATCTACCAGGATTTCAGTGATGAAGTTCTGTAGAGTACGATTGTAAAAGAAAAATATATCAACATTGTGGAACTTCAGGGGTGGATTCGAGAAGGTGCTTCAGTACCTTCAAGGATTTCTCAATCTTGGAGAAGCTTGCTCCTAACTAAATGATGGTTCCTTAGTAGTTTGTCTTGGAACATTAGCTTAGGATCCGCTGCAAAAAAAAGGCTTGACATTTTCTTAGGTATGGTTGCTTCACAATCCCTTTCTTTACCACTAATCTCTTTCTTGCATGGAATGTACATTCAAGTTCTCAAAGACATAGTTGTTTTTCTTATTGCATCCTCCCTCACATCTCAATGGAAGGATGCCCACATGCTTAACTTTCTAGCTCATCTTGTCCAAGAATGGTCAGATTATATTCTCAAATTGTACCTAGTTGGGGTCTCACCATCCCTTTATGAGGATAAACGACAATGGAATGGAAGTTTGCACAAAGGACAAATCATAGTTAAAGGGGTCTATAACATAATAGATCAACCTGTGGACCCAAAACTAACTCTCTCTTAGTTGTCTAGGACGTGCATATGGCATGTTCCTCAGAATCTCAAATTCTTCCTTTTGCTAGTGGCACACAATAACATTTTAACTTAGGAAAATATTACAAAGTAGGGTTTTTAGGGCCCAACACATTACAACCATTGTAGGGATCATGGAGAAGAGATCTCACATATTTTCTTACACTGCCCATTTTCCAAATCAGTATGGTCATGAGTACTTAGTCTACTTGAATTCAAAGCTGCTCTGGACTCGTCAGACATTGAAAATTTCCTCCAACAATGGTTCTATGTCTACAAGAATCATTTTTATCTACCCTTATTTCTCCTATGGGGAATTTCGAGGACTCACAATGATCTCAGTCTTTGACTTTATTCAGTCAAAAGTTTACAGGACATGCTCTTCGATAGTGGCGTTCTACAAAGAATTCTCCGTAGAAACCATGCAGTCTCCTTGCTCTCCTCATCCCCACAAGGATCCGTGAATTGCCATCCCTATTGGCTTCTTTTAAGGAGTAACCTCTTTTAGCTCCCATGGCAGTGGCACGGTGATCTACTTGGACCATACTCATCATTTAGATTTCATTGGCATAGTTGTTTGGACATGAACATGAGGGTAAAATTACTGGCATTATGGGGCATCCTTCACTGTGCTAATTGGTTTGGATGGATATAGATTACCTTTTTTGGGGATTCCAAGTCAGTGGTCCACCAGGAAAATGAGTGTAGTGAACTTCAAACTTTGGTTCTTCACAATTGGCACTAGAGGATCAGGATTTTGACTTTGGCCTTCCAAAATATCTCCTTCACTCACTTTTTTTGGAAGAATAATAGAGAATCGTACGCACTATCCAAGCATGGACGCTTTGTTGTCCCGAGCTCGACCCTCTTTTAGAAATTTGACTATGATATTTTCTCAATCAGGACACATCAACCTCTAACATTTCACATACTTTGAGAGAATTTTTCTTTATTTATAACTCTCTTAGCTTTTGTAATGATCTGCTATTTTTTTTTACGGTTTAAAATAATGATCAATTTTTTTATACATTTTTGGTAGGGGCTATGCTGGTAATCATACCTCATATATTGACAATGTACTTTCTTTCCATGTTAATGAAAGTTTTTTTCCTTTATGAAAATAAAATAAAATTATTTAGCCTTGTAGCTAATAGAAATATAAATTTAAACCAATAGGAATCATTAGAGCTCCATGTATTTGGATAGTCGACTCTCAAATTTTTTTTTTCAGCCAATCGCTTTCAAAAAGTCTAGGGATGTTGATTGTCGTTGATCCAAGAGAGTAATCAATGGGTTTTTAAATCGAGCTTCTTCTTGATGCTAGAATTGTAGTAATTCTTTAGTCCATTATGTATGTGTCCCAACAATTTCACAACTATTGAATACCGCTTGTTATTCATGCACTCATTTACATAACGCTATGAAAGAAGCCTTTGTAAGGCTTACATTGTCTTTATTTAATAGAGTAAAAACATACAATTCATTTTTTAATATGAAAATTAATATTCTATTATTATCCATCTATGAATATTGCTTTTATTATTATACCAATATTCTCTTTTGACTAATATGACATTGCCTTTGCAAACCCTCTTAAACATGAATATGAACATGAATAAACACATATAAAGAATGGTAAATGTTAAATATATTGTTAAATATCAATAATAGAGGCATATGGGTCTCTAGCAACCATATAAACAAGTACACTTACCCTTTGCTTATGCACCTTGAAATTCTATGGAATATCTTGATAACGAGGACTTGGTTGCTCCTTGAAATTCTTTATAATTAAAAATACAAAATTTGCAAATACATAATGAGAATACCTAATAGAAATCTCTTAAAGCTTTAAATAACATTGACAACATGTGAAAAACATTGAATATGCTTACTTCTCATGGTAAAAGTAGTTTTCTTCTAGTTAATTGTTCTTCCCATAATAATCCTCAACAACCTTCTTTTTAGCAAGGCAGTTGAATCAAAACACAATGCAGGTAGTGAGTTGTGCAAAATTGGTGTAAATTTTAAGTACTACCCATAATACCATCACCACATACTACTCTATTTAATTACAGTTCATTCCATATCTCTTAATACATGTATGACCATATATCTAGAGATATATATCTATATATATATATATATATATATATATATATATATATATATATATATATATATATATATATATATATATATATATTTCATGATTGAATTAAAATAGAATTTGAGTTAAAAACCAGGAGGAGAATCATTGAAAATGGGAGACATAATTCGAGCAATGCTAGAGGCCATTTTTATCCCCTTCCCTTCTAAGCACCTCATTTCCACCACTAATTGATCCATGATGCTCTCTAGGAATAAGTTTGCAAAAATCCCAATCCAACAATGAGGGGATTTCAAGTCATAAAAGAAATTAAAATGAAAAAAACAAACATTTCTTCAATGCCTACCCGTCGACACACAACACTCGGTGGGCATGCCTTTCGACTATCCAATGCCCCTAGGGTTGATCCGATCCATATCTCTTCTCATTAATTTTTCTTCCCATAATAATCCTCAACAACCTTCTTTTTAGGAAGGCAGTTGAATCAAAACACAATGCAGGTTGTGAGTTGTGCAAAATTGGTGTGAATTTTAAGTACTACCCATAGTACCATCACCACATACTACTCTATTTAATTACAGTTCATTCCATATCTCTTAATACATGTATGACCATATATATATATATATATATATATATATATATATATATATATATATATATATATATATATATATATATATATATATATATATATATATATATATATATATATATATATATATATATATATATATATATATATATATATATATATATATTACATGATTGAATTAAAATAGAATTTGAGTTAAAAACCAGGAGGAGAATCATTGAAAATGGGAGACATAATTCGAGCAATGCTAGAGGCCATTTTTATCCCCTTCCCTTCTAAGCACCTCATTTCCACCACTAATTGATCCATGATGCTCTCTATGAATGAGTTTGCAAAAATCCCAATCCAACAATGAGGGGATTTCAAGTCATAAAAGAAATTAAAATGAAAAAAATAAACATTGCTTCAATGCCTACCCGTCGACACACAACACTCAGTGGGCATGCCTTTCAACTATACAATGCCCCTAGGGTCGATTCGATCAGTGAATTTGTATCAATTCAAGGGACAACAACAAATTGAATAGAAAATAATTTTTTTTTATGTTGTTTCTTAAATTTTACAAAGATTAATGTTTCAAACTAAAAATCATTTTGAATCTTTTTAATAATTCATCACAACAAATTTTATGATATTATGAAACTTTAATTTTTGCAAAGTAGTTTTCCTTATCTTGTAGGTAATTAATTACTATTTTTGATTGAATTTGTAAAATAAATGAATGGTAGGCATATGTACACATCATACACACTAACTAACACAAAACTTATCCTATAAAACCTAGTGCGATAGAAAACCTCTCTAGAAGGAGAGGTCTATGATCTTCTCTCTTTGCTTTAGTGTTAAAAGTTCACATAGGAATAGGAACTCACCATGGAGTTATATTTTTACATGTGGCCTAAATTATTGCTTCAAAATCCTCTTCCTATATTCTTCTCTTAAAACATAAATCCTAAGTGTTATCCTCGGCTATGATAACAGTACAATGCTAAAGAATGGAACCCTTTCTACCTCTAGCCATCCAAATTTAACATGACCAATTAGTTATTTAAGTTTATTTTTTTGACTTCTTAATCCTCAATTAGTTATAAAGTTTTGGACATTCTATTATTTATTGAAATCCAACAAGTGACTACTCGACATGTTTGAACAATGGGGGTTGATGTGGCATCAAATCATATCATGGCAGTGAGAAAGGTAAGTCAACTTATAGGAGGCATGGTTTGACTAAGGATATTTTTACATTCTTGGAATGGTCTCTATTACAGATAAATAGCAAGGGTGTGGGTCAAGTTCCAAATGTTGCAACCAAAAAAATTATTATTGGATCCCTTAAAATTGTTTCAGAAAGTTTCAAAACTCAATTTTCTAATCTAGGACTTACCTCTAAAATAGGCTTTGCATGTGAATTCCTCTATTTTTTTATTTCAGAATATACTGGCATAAATGAGAAACTATATGATGATACAATTTAGACCACTATTTTGTGAAATATTTTATAATATATCATATAAATAAGTTTTAAGTACATAGCATTGAATTTTTTTATTTGTCAAGTTGTTTGCGTTCTCTAGAGCTTACTCCATGCTTGACTTGTGTCTTGAGAAACCATGACCCAAGGGCATCTAAGCCATCAAAATCACCCAAGGATCACACCCGGCCTAGGCCACGCCAGCCCTTAACATGGCTAGATTTTTTCCCACAAATTTTCAAACCCGTGACCTTCACATCACAGAGTAACTTAACAGTGCATCACATCACCGTATATTGTATGCCCTATGCGAAAATACATAGCATTGATATTATTCAGAAACATTATTACATTAATTTAAGAAATTGTGTTTTAAGGTGAATTTTCAAGTTCATAAAATTTTTGGAGTGTTGTGGCATACATTATTATTATTATTATTATTTCTTTCTTCTATTAGTTTGACCCACATGGGATTTGAACTTTGTTGAAAAAATGCAACAAGAAAAATCCTAATTTAATTTGCTCTTGAACTAAATTAGGAATTAAATTGTAATTCTAATTCTCATAGCAACTTGTATTAGTTAACTAAGTTAATTTGACTTAGTTGGCGCAGTTAATTCAAGATGGGAGTCTATCTAGAGTCATGTAGAGTGGTTCCTAAATTTTAGGGGCCTAGGTTGAGTTCTTTTGAGTTAAACTTATTTAATTCAGTTAAACTAGTTCCAATTGATGAAGGAATTAGTGGGAGATCCAGTAATGGGGTGTTACCAACACTGCTCAACCAGTAAACTAAAGATTCACTCATAATTAACTCATGCATATCAGATCAGAGAAAGACGTAGTTGATATTGGAGTTTAGGGACAATGTACTATTGGTTGTATAATCATCTGGATTTTACAGATGGTGCATGCAATCAGAGGAAGGCCTATGATGGATTGTGTAGTTGTGGATGAGGAATTTCCCAATTAAATATGGGCTAATTCGCTAGGAAATTATGCAAGGAAATAAGAGCTTGGAAAGAAGTATATTTGGCTAAGTATTGACTAAGGCTTGTTTGTGAAGTAGTGAGATAGATTGAGATTATGCACAGGTTGCTTGGTCTTCAGAAAAGCATTGTAATCTTCTCATTTTTGTAATTAATGCAATATATAGATAGCAGGATTTTTTAGCTGTGGCTTTCCCCATAAAATTAGTGTTTTATGTGTTATTGAATTCTTTCTCTTTTATGCTTCATGATTTCATCGATCATTTTTTGTTTCCACTGATGAGTAGAGTAGTTTCAAGTCAATTGTTTGAGCATATTACAATCTGCAGTTTGAATCTACAAGGAATTTATATAAACTTTGAATCTCATAGTTTACATAATACTTCATAGCATGGTGATCTCCAATTGGACTACCCTGATGAGATATCATACATTTCTTTGTTTTATAATTTGTTATATTTATAAAATTATTTATAGTACACCCATATTTAAGAGTATAACACTTATTTGATGATATTAGTGATTATTGAACATGCAATTAAAGCTCCATCAAGGTGTATGAATGTTATCATATCCACTATATACGAACTTGCCATTTCATAATATCCCTAAAAGCTATGATGGTCAAGGTTTGACCATTAGAGGTTGATCATTACTATTAAATTTTTATTCATTATATGGATTTCATGTCCATCAATATTCCATTTATATAAAACACATTTAAATTTTCCATCTATTTGATGATACTTATCTTTTTCCATGCTTATTACTCTGGAATGATGTGATAATAATATGTCATCATAAAAATGAAAAATACCTTATTGTACGTCAGATATCTAACAATCACAAATGAAAGTTATGATACCATATTGTTTTTATTTTCTCATCGTTGTTGTTTCTTATTATGAACCATTCACCTTAAAAATGATAAAAATACATTAATTACGATCCACTTCTATAAGGAAACCTCCTTTTATAATGAATAAAATGTATAAGATAAGCTTTGATCATCCTAATACCAAGTCTTATATATATATATATATATATATATATATATATAGAGAGAGAGAGAGAGAGAGAGAGAGAGAGAGAGAGAGATATATAGATATATATATATATATATATATATATATATATATATATATATATATATATATATATATATATATATATATATATATATATATATATATATATATATATATATAGATGGGGATGTTAATCTGTAGATAAGGCTAATGTTAACCCTAAAACCCCTTTTTAAGCCCTAGATATTTAGTTATTACACTTTTATTGTTATATAGGCCAAAAACATTTTGCTAATTTATCGTCCTTATTTTTTTGGTTGAGGGACAACTATTTATATTGTTTTAATTTGAAAAATACCCCATTCCCTTTCATTGCAATGTTGATATGCTTGTTGTTTCATCCTATTTTGTGCTATAACCAAGTTTTCCTTCAATAGTTTGAGAACCCCCTGATTGTGCACTATGTTGACCTCTAATGTTTGAGCCTCTATAGTCACTTTTAAGGGTGATGAAATGAATGGAGGATGATATCCATAAGTGCCATAAATCAGGACATTTTCAATGAAGTATGGAAGTATGTGTTGTACCACAATTATGCCAAGGGAAACCACTTGACTTATTGCCTCTTTTTATCACATGAAAAGTAACACATATATCTTTCTGAACATTTATTCACAATGTTCTTTTTTTTGGTAAAATTGTAATTAAAACCATGGAAAATTCTTCATAATGTTGGCTTGGTATGTGTTATAGACATTTTTGGGCCCTACAACCCCAAGCATGAAATTTCCATAAACCAAGGGCTCCTAAGTCCCTAAAAGTGTTGTTCTAACCCCTAAAGGAACAAGGTCAATAGATTACAGCTTCTCCCAGAAGTTCTCCATGAGAAACTGCTCAAAATTGGTCAAAACAGGATCATTGCAGCTGCTCCACTGGCTAGGTGCGTTGCATCTCACCCAAATACACTATGAGGGTGCGTTGCATTTCAAAAGTCCCTTATGTGGGGTGCGATGGGCGAGAAATGACAAATGGCAGTGTCATTCCGCGAGGTGGAGAGGCAATGGAAGCTTCCAGAATCTTCCCCTGTGACACTTGCCTCACTGAATTCGACCAAGGATGAGTAAGAGGCCATCAGTCTCCAAGTGGAAGCAAGAACTATCAGAGAGAAGACACTAATCAAATCACAAGCTGACTCATTCCCCTTACAGATATCTATATATGGATCCCTCATCCCAGAGATCTAGAGGCTAGAATTTTGCATATTGTAAGGAATTGCTGTTGGTTTCTAGAGACAAACATCAGATGGTTGGGTGATCTAAGCTTTGTTTGAGGTGAAGAGGGGCTTCTTTGCTGGGAGGTTGATGCTGGGTTAGAACAACTAGTTGTAACTCCTCTCGGCTCTTTTCTTGTTTATCAATAAAAGCTATTTGAGTTTTCCTCCATGCTTTTGTGTCATTGACGCTTGTTACATTTGTATGGTCAATTTACATCTGATCCTAGATTGTTTATGATTATAGATCCATGTCTTTGTATAGTGCTATGCTTCTGTGATCTTACAGGTACTTTGTGAAGCTGGGCATGAAAGGGAGCAGGTAGCTGAGGACTATCAAAGAAGAGAGGGATCAAATCAGGAGATTAGCGCAAGATAAAGGTTGGTCTTTCTGTTCCTCTCTATCTATAATTCATAAAGGAAAAACAAAAGTAGTCTTTCTCTGTTTGTTTCTAAGGCAGCTGTCACACCTTAGTGGGATAGAGCAGTTTTATATAGACACTTTTCCCTGTAACAAAATGGTGACTCCACTGGGGAGCTAATTAGTTTGTTTGTTTATCATTCTTTGTTGTTTGTATCATAAACTTACAAGTAGCGTTCGAACTGCATTTTCCATAACAAATGCAAAGTAGACAACTGCTACTTCAATCCATCTACTAGATCTGTTTATGATTTAAACAACTGATTCACAAACTATCTGATTTCCCTTGTGATAGCTCTTAGATCCTCTTTAGATCTACCCCTAATTGTTGCATTACTGATTGCTTTTTGCTCGGCCAAAACCCAAGAACTGAACTGCAAACTATAACCCTGAACCCGAACAAAGTCTCATTTCCGGCCCAAACTTTTCAGAGATTCTGAATTTCAGCGCACTTCCCGAGTGGACAACCTGCGTTGCATTTCAGATTCTCTGTGTTACAGGTGCGCTGATCAGACTAGCTCTGTGCAGTTGTGGCTTCTGTAGTTCATTCTTTCCAGTTCAATTCTTGAATTTTATTGCCTGTGATTAGTATATGTCTGTTTGAAACCCCTTTTTATTGCTGTTATTCCGCCTCCTTTGTACAAAAGAACTGTAGGTGTTTTTGTGTGTTTGTTGAGTCATTTACAGTTCTCCTTTGCAAAAGTAGCATAATCGTACTATCGTCCTTTGATTTGAAACTGTCGCAAGTGTCGATTTCAATCGTAGGAAAGAGTTTAATTGCTGCTAATGGTCAATTATCCTGTTACTATTGCTTTTGGTCTAAATTTGTAATTTTCTAGTGTCGAGAACAAGTATTCATTTCAAAATTGTAAGATGTTGTGATCATCTCCATTTTTTATTTCGAAAAGAAACTTGTTGATATTTGTCGCTTGAAAAGAAATTCAGATTTGTGCATCAACTTTCTTTTTAGCATTCATATACTAAGAAAGTCGAAAAACAAATACATGCATGTGCATTTGCATATAGACAGTCTGATTGGCTTGATTTAGGAAAGTGCATTTAGAGTGTGCTTTTTGCTCTTTGTGAAAACATTCTGTCTTTCTTTTCCCTAGTAGCTAGGATTTTCATTGCATAAGGGAGATAAAAAAAAATTTATCATCTTAGATTGCATTTTAGGAATTACATCTACATCTCATGGTGAACCCGAAAGGCAAACTTCATAAACAAGATCAACTTAAAATAAATTCAATGAATCTAACAACACTTTGGAACTTAATGCACAACATTTAGAAGTCTAGGCTAGAGACGTATTCCGGCGTCGTAAAGCCTGGTAACTGTTGTTCTCACTGATGGTTGGGTGATTCCTCCACTTTGAGACGATAAGTGCCAGTACGGATTTGTGCTCCCACGTACCGTCGAGTATATTTTAGGAGACCCCAATAGGCTTAATCCTTTATCCATAGGAAGCCGTGTCTGCCACCCTATCGATCGCAATGCATTGAACACAGCATTCAGGAATATTGATTGTCGTACCGTAAAAAGTATTATGTAGTTTTGCAATTGCTTTGGTAATCCCTCTACCTAGATTTCCAGAGCAGTCCCTTTCGTTCCTTTTCAGACTCCTTAACGGAAAAGGTCCATCTGAGCAATTGTCACTTCAGGCTCATTAAAAATCGAAGGAGACTAGAGTCATCTTTTGTTTTTTCTCGACTCTTAAAAATTGAAAAAGCAAGTTGTGTCAAAGTGTCTAAAATTCATTTAATTCGGAAACATACTTCCCCTTTATTTTAGTTGATCGAGTAATCCGCAATCATGGAAGAAAGTCAATTGAAACCTCGTCATTCGCGGAGGCTTATGAGTCAACCGTCTTTGTCTCCAGAATCGAAGCCAGTATGGACAAAGAGAACTCGTTTAACTGGTTCCAAATCTCCTGTTAAAGTTAGAACAAGTGTTCCAACAACATCAGAGACTCCGGTTACTCCAAACATTTCTGGAATCCCTGCCTTTACAGAAGAAGTTCAATAGCCACAGAAGGATGGTGATACTGATCCTAGTCTGAGAGTAAACACTTTTGTTACCGAACCAGTTCCATTTTCAACCGGTTCGGAGAGTCTTTCTCTTCAAACATCTGTCGCTGCCAATTCCATACCTTCTTCGGCACCAGAAATATTCTACGGACCTGACGGTCTTCCCCTTCCACCTGGTCTGATTACCATAGAAGAAATTGCGGAAGATCCTCCAACAAGTACTCCATCGCAATTTGGAGTCGGGATCACTCTATATCCTTCTTCATCAGAAGTTAGTCTGCCACCAGAGGAAGCTCCTATAGAATCGCTAGGCAATCTTTTGGATAGACTACAGATGTCTGAACAACTGTCAACATCTAGGTCTGTGTCGTCTGACACAGCGATGGTAGAACTCCCTGCTATCACTCCGACAATGTTTGCCGGTAAGCCATTTGTCTCGACCAGCTCTCAACTGCTAGAAGGAGCCCACTCAGGGGCCATTTCGACAGTATGGCCTGTTCCTGTTTGTTCATTTGGAATAATATCCGGAAACTCTTATGTTGAGTCTCAACAAACTGATCCATTTAGAGGTCAATTTGGGCAGTTCGGCCCCTAAGGGCAAACAATTCCTTTGAGTTCTGGATTACCACCGTATGGGGGGCAGTATACCCTTTCATTATCCCCTCGGGAGGATATCCATACGAGAGTTCACAACAACATTCAGGTTATACTGGAATTACCTCAAGCGGTTGGGTACCTATACTACCTCAACAACCAAGAGTTGTATACTCGATGCAACAATGCTTACCTACATCAAATATACCAACTACGCCAGCTATTGTGATGCTGTCGCAAGTTCAAGCACTGCCTGTCATATGCCAACCTCAGGTTTCTCAGGTTGTAATGCAACATCCCCTTGACCCTGCGACTCAACCAAAATCGCTGACTGGTGGAATGACATAGGTTCAGACGGGTACAATTACCCCTCATCTTGGTCAAACTGTTAGTATCGGGCAACAGCACATGGCTTCACAACCATGGCTAGTGCAATACCAACAACCGCAATTCCAACAAGTATACCAAGATTCTGAGCAACAAATCTTTGCTAATAGTGGACAGCCGTACATTCAAAACGGTCAAAACCAACCATTTTACAATGGTCATGCCCACCAACCTTACCAAAGTTACCAGCATCAAATACATTATGCCGGTATGCAAAGACCAACTGCTCAGGCAATCCCATCTTATCCTGGGTATGCTTCACCTAACCTGAATTAGCAGTTACCCTTTGTGGGAACTTTAGAGTTACCTGATTTAAATAGGTTAACAAACGATCCAATTGTTTACGCCCCTTGGTGGCCAGCGATTCCGCATAAACTTCCATCAGATATTCGTAAATTTAATGGAAATCCGGGTGAAGATCCACCGAATCACGTGATGACCTTTCATCTATGGTGTTCATCAAACACCCTAAATGATGATTCGATAAGACTTTGCCTCTTTCAGAGGATGTTAACGGGTCTGGCAGCAAAATGGTACATCGAATTGCCTAGAGCTTCATTCGACAACTTCAGTACCTTAGCCACAACCTTTTTAACCCATTTTCAGTTACCAATAAGGTACGAAATAGGAACAGAACTTCTTACCAATTTCAAACAGACAACGGCCACTCACATATCTGATCATATACATGAGTGGCGACGTCGTCGTAGAATGGTAAAAACGTATGTCCCCGATCAGCTCTTAGCTAAATGGTTTATCAATTCATTACTACCTTCCATCACGAAAGATGTGGCAAGGCGGGGGGGGTCATAACAGAAGATCAAGTTATCTCTCGTGCGCAATATCTGGATTTGATTTACACTCAGTTCGGCACGCTCTACGATAAAATACCTGACGCCCCTAGACCGGAATTCTCAATTCCTCCTCCTCCTAAATCAAACAATGACTCTCATGCGGATGGCGTGATTGGCACAACAGACACGAAATCAACAAAGGCTACATCCAAAAAGGCCCGTAAGATTTTAGGTCAAAATGCAAAAGATGAACTTCTTGCCTCGAAAGTAAATGCCGTATCGACAGATAAAGGCAAAGAAACCAAACAACCAGGGAGCAAGAAGAAAGGCAAAGGGAAGAAGAAGAAACAGGAGGAATCATCACCTGAAAAATCTTCTTCAAACCCTCCTGGAGATAGGAAACCAAAAAATCCATGCTTTATATGCGATGAGGATCATTGGACCGCAAATTGTCCACACAGAGCTGAGCTTAAGAAATTCTTCAAGAATGCAAAAACCTCTGCAGTGTTAACCGATTCGTTTCCAAATCCAGGAACAAATCTGGTTGAAAGTGGAAATGCTTCCCCGTCTCAAGTGCTAATGTTGTCGGTTTCAAAACAGCAAAATGATGCTTTGATATCGACTAGGAACAAAGATTATGGGAATCCACAGCTGTCGAACAATAAGGATAAAGATCAACCTAGTAGTTTGACAACAACTTCGACAGAAGTTGCGCCGCCCATCATTCCCGAATTGACGATAAAACCACCAAAGGGAGTAGTACACAAGTCGATGTTTAATCCCCGTGCTAGAGCGGCACAACATTATAATATAGTGGAAGATTTGGCCCAATCGCCATCCGCTATGTCGACTCTTGAAGTACTACAGAATTGCCCATCCCAAAGGCAAGCTTTATTATCAGCCATTGGTGGGATAGACCCAAAGGATTCCAATCTTGTATCCTTCAACCATAAAGGATACGATCCTCAATTACCAGATCAACTAGCTTTCCTTGTTCAAGTGAAAGCCCTCAACAAAACTATTCATCAAACAATTATTGATGAGGGAGCATCTACATGCATTATGTCGATGAGTTTCTGGAAAACTTTAGGATCTCCAACCTTGTCGCGATCTTCGACGACATTAAAAGCATCTGACGGAAGGACATATACCCCATATGGTATTCTAAGTAACTTGAAAGTTGAACTAGGAGGGAAAACTGTAAAAGTAGATGTTGAAGTAATCGATGGAAATCTTGATTACAACATCCTACTAGGAAGGCCATGGATATATGCTATGGCGGCTGTTGTGTCGACCTATTTTAGGAAGATTGCATTTCCCTTTCAAGGAGGGATTACAATCGTCGATCAACAAAACTTCCTCCCCAATGGTTCTCAAGTTACAGGAAGCATTCCCATGATCCATGGAAGCCCCTATTCGCTTCAAAATATCGGAGTAGGCCTACTAAAAGATCCTATACTAATGGGAACTTTCTCCCTTCCACCTCCAATCAACCTGGCGGAAGTAGCGTCAGTAGGAACCTGCAATATGATATCTTCTAAAAAGATCTCAGAAAACGATATCGACATGGATTATGCAATGGTTTTGCCCCCAAGCCCAATGGATATATTGTAGCAATCAATGTTCCTAGCATGGTAGGCAAACCCAAATCAACGCTCATCAAGCGTTTGGATAGATAGGTCTAAAGAATATGGTACCCCTTCATATCCTTGGTCACGAGTGCATGTCACCGACGAAGGAATTGTCCAATCAATGGTAATTGAAGGGGCACCATGGAATGATTCCCACCATCGTTCCCTTCTTCCAGATTGTGGAGAAGATACTCAAGATGACCTTTATCATCCTTCAGTTTTTGATTTCCTATCAAATACTGTAAACACAGTGGATTTCGAGCGAAACTTGTCCAACATTGAAGAGACTATCGCAATAAATATATCGACCAAAACAGATGTTGTAGAGAATATTTATGTTGGTAAATGTTGTTCTCCTTCAGAACTTGAAATATATAACGCTCTTTTTCGCGAATTCAGAGATGTCTTTGCTTGGTCATATAGTGAAATGCCAGGCATTGAATCAAGTATCGTTGAACACGAAATTAAGATGTATCCGGATGTCAAACCAGTACAACAACGGCTACGACAGGTGCACCCCAAGAAAGCCGCTGCCATTAAGGCAGAAGTTGAAAAACTTCTCCATGCTGGTTTCATCTACCCGGTTCCTCTAACCGATTGGGTATCGAATATTGTTCCTGTTATGAAAAAACAAGGAACAATTAGAGTGTGCATCGATTATAGCGATGTAAATCAAGCTTGTCCAAAAGACAACTACCATACACCCTTCATCGACCAGATAATTGATGAATGCGGCGGATGCGAAATCTTTTCAATCATGGATGGATTCTTCGGGTATAATCAAATAAATATCCGCCCACAGGATCAGTGAAAGACTGCATTTATTTGTTCGTGGGGCACATTCGCGTATCGAAAATTACCCTTTGGTTTAAAGAACGCGGGGGCGACGTTTCAGAGGGCAATGAATTATGCCTTCCATGACATCAAAAACATCATTCAACCATACCTCGACGACCTTCCGGCTCACTCGCGAAAGCAGACTGATCACACGCAGCACTTAAGAGCAATATTTCTACGTTGCCGACACTACAAGATATGACTCAATCCACACAAATGTGTATTTTGCGTCAGTTCTGGTCGTTTACTAGGCTTTGTAGTCTCGAAGGACGGGATTCGTCTCGACCCATGTAAGGTCTAGGCAATCATAAATTTGCCTCCACCTTCGAATTTGCTTCAGATTCAGAAACTCCAAGGGAAAGCAAACTTTCTGAGGAGGTTCATTCCAAATTACGCCGAACTTGCTAAAGGTTATACACGTCTTTTGAAAAAGGAAGTGCCCTTTGTCTGGGATCAGGTTGAATAAGCTTCCTTTGATGCTTTAAAAGAATCACTAATGAAAGCATCATTAATGTACGCTCCTGATTATCAAAGAGATTTTAACCTGTATCTGGCTGCAGCGGATACGACCATCGCAATGGTTTTAGTTCAAGAAGTCGATGGAATTGAACATCCTATATATTATTTAAGTAAAAACTTAAATGATACAGAAAGCAAATATTCTTACGTTGAAAAGCTAGCACTCGCAGCTGTTCAAGTGATACAGAGATTTCGACACTATGTCCTCTTTCGGAAAACTACCATTCTATCAGATTGCAACCCCATGACTTATATATTGTCGCGACAGTTGCTGGGGGGGAATATTCAAAATGGATAGCAATCCTACAAGAGTTTGATCTGGAATTTGTAAAATCCAAGTCGAAGAAATCTCTAGTTTTCGCAGAATTATTGTGCGATCTCCCATCGTCGTCCAACGATGAAACATCCGAAGAAACAATCGTGGATGAAAGTTTCTTTCTGATATCTTCAAGCAATGAGTGGTATGGGGATATAATAATTTATCTCCAAACCCAAAAATACAGGCCAAACACGTCCCACTCTGAACAAAAACGTATTCAATACCAAGCAAAAGACTAGATGATCGTCGGTGATACACTTTACCATCGCGATATCGATACAGTTCTGAGAAGGTGCCTCACCCATGAGGAGGCCGAAAAAGTCCTGAATGATTTTCATTCAGGCGCGTGTGGGGGGCATCAATCTGGATATGCTACAACACAAAAAATCTTACGAGCAGGATACTTCTGGCCAACAATGTTCAGAGATTGCATAACCGCAGTCAGAAGTTACCATGCTTGTCAAATTTTTGATAGCGAAACCAGAAGACCACCCGCACCTCTGCAGCCGATAGTTGTAGTTGGGCCATTCGCCAAATGGGGCATCGATTTCATGACATGTAACCCCACCTCGACCGGGGGGCATGGGTATATCATAGTCGCAGTTGACTATTTTACCAAATGGGCCAAGGCGATGCCTACATTAGATAATACTGGTGAAACAGCTCCCCTCTTCTTTTTCAAACATGTAGTCGCCAGATTCGGCATGCCACAGGCTATAGTCACAGATCATGGATCACATTTTCGAAATCACATGATGGTCGAATTAGCTGCCAAACTAGGGTTGTCTCACGACATCTCTACTCCATATTATCCGCAAGCCAACAGACAAGTTGAAGCAATCAACAAGGTCCTGAAGCGCATGCTGCAAAGGATGATTAGAGTTCACAAGAGAAGATGGCACCTAATCCTCTACTCAGCTTTATGGGCTTACCGGACATCAGTAAGGAATGAAACCGGGTTTACACCTTTCCAACTAGTATATGGCCTGGAAGCAATCTTACCAATCCAGTGTGGAATCTCGTCTCTCAAACTCGCAATTGATCTCCTCCCTAGAACTTCAGAAGTAGAAGCTCGTTTCTTGGAATTAATGCAATTGGATGAAACTCATCGTGATGCCGCTTTGGCTAACAAAGCCCATAAGGAATGAGTCAAGGCGCAGTTCAACAAAAATGTCAAACCCCGTGTCTTCTCAGAAGGTGACTTGGTCTTGCTTTACGACCAAGAATCTGATAAATTGGGAGCAGGTAAATTAAAGTCTTTATGGATGGGCCCCTATATTGTTAAACGAGTGTTAGCAAAAGGAGCCTACAATTTAATGGATTATGACGGAATTCCACTGGCACAACCTCGTAATGGGTTGTACCTCAAGCGTTACTATGCGTAATGGTAACCTGTATGCTTTTGTTATGTTTTTATTTTCGCTAAAGTGTTTATTTTGGTCAAGTAATCCACTTTTTACATTTGTTGCAGATGTCAAACCTATTGGAGTCATGTGTTGGATATGCCGACGGAGCGAGTCGTAGTTCACGGAACCTATCTTCCGCTGCCTGGGCTATTTTTTATCGAAGCGGCGAGTTAGTAAGTTTCAAAGCGATATGTATTGGTCGATCAACAAATAACATCGCTGAATATAGCGCGTTGATAGAACTTCTCTCTGATGCCATCACACATGGTATATGCTGACTAACTGTCAGGCTAGACTCACAACTCGTAATACTATAACTCACTGGTATCTATTCTGTCCGAAATCCAGCCATTTATCGCATGTTCCTAAGGGTTAAGATTTTGGAAAGACAATTTGATTTTATTCAATATCAACACATTTCCAGAAACTTAAATGCATTAACTGACTCATTAGCAAATTATGTGTTAGATAGACATTTGCAACATTTATAAAAAGAAACATACCATCAATGTTTGCATGTGAATCATGTAACTTAACCAAAATAAAACTCCGAAAATAAAAAATATATATAATTGTTTATGGTTTACATATAATGTTCTGTAACCCAGACAAAATCGGTCAAATGACCCAAAAAAAAAAACTCAAAATGCTAGGGGGCACCCTAGTCTAATGATGCTCGTGATAGCAAGTCACAACCTGTGTGATCATGCGTAAGAGACGAGTCCATCATCTTGGCACACCAGTAGTATGCCGTTGTAGCCTCAAAGGTAGCTCGTCAGTCCTCACATTTGGAATACCAAGAGTGAGGCCCTCAACTTGCTCCTGTAACGCTGTGAGAGTCTCGGCCACATCGAGGTCACGAAGGATAGCCCTTCCGACAGCCTCTCCTGCTGGGGCGGCAGTTGGAACTCTCAGGTGAACTACTAGATGAATAGGACCAACATCTGCATGTACACATGAGTTTGATTAAAGTCTTGATAGAATAAAGCACAAGAACATTATAAATGAAAAATGATAAACAAGAATATGGTCAAATATTTTACCAATGGCGCCCCACTGTTCGCCATCCGGTAGTACTAAATCTGGATCACCCCGGAAGTCCATGCCAGCATGTGGATACTCGGAATAAACCATCTCCTGATGATCAAACCACCTGAAGAAGGTATCAGAAAATGAAATCTGAGACTAACCAACATGCCTAGACATATGGTCAACCCATCTCTGCATACGTGGTTCAGTAGGTGAAGGTAAATCGAGTGCAATATACTGCGGCTACATCAGTGGTATCTTCTCTAAGGCAAAGGAAGTCAAAATAGAACCATACCCAAAGTTCTTCAACCTCCCACTCTTTATCTTGGTCAACTGTTCTTTCATCACAAGAAGTAATGCGTCACACCAGTTGAACACCTTCGGTTGGAGGCATTCCAATGCATACTGCATATAAGATCGGTTGGCTACATGAAGAGTCGCACCATCGGCCATCCTACAAAAAGTAAACAGAATAGTCTTGAGGGACCTGTCAGTGACATCATAGATGATGATCTTGCCGTCTTTACTCGGCTGAGATCCCTCTCTGGAGTACCGGCAAACATAATCTCTCATAGAGTCACCTCCTCGGGCCGAACCTGATAAAGAGATGGGGGCACCCCGCCTCGACAAGCCAGTCAAGAAATAGATGTATACTATAGTCAAGGGGATAGATTTGCCCCTGATCTGGAAAACCTGGTTGGTAGGATCCCAAGAATCGAACAAATACTGTAGTAAGTTGATCTGTTGTCTCGTGCTAGAAATGCGGAAAAACTTCAGCAAGCCACAGTTCTGCAGTGCGTTTACTCTAACCGGATCATGTAGGGCAAGCATATCCTCTTCTTCATGCTCACTTTCTCACCATGTAATGGTCATCTTACTCCAAAGATCTCTGAAAAACAAACAAGAGAAGGGTTAGATCCTGATTTTGGTAAGAAACATGCAAAATTTCCATCAAAAACTGTGCATAGAATTCCTTTTCTGCACCCAACGCACCTGCAGTAGTGTTCTGGGTGCGTTGCATGTCAGATAGCCTTTAGATAACATTCAACGCACCTTTCGATACACAGAGGGTGCGCTGAAGGCAGAACGAGTTTTTCAAACCCCAGGGGCTAAAAAAAACTAGGAATCAAGCTCAGAATGTAAAATGGAAACTATGAAATGGAAGAGCTTAGGCTTAGCTCCTACCTGGTCCAGACGGCGCCGAGAATCATCCATAGAATCTCCCGAAATCAGCTGATGAAAATCAAAGGGGGAAAGCACCTCCAAAGCTCCAACAAACCAAAGTTCAAATGAAATGGTAAAATGAGAGGTAAAAACACTTTTTCATTACTTTTTACGTAGTTCAAAGTAAAATATTAGTGTTCTAACTCGTTTTCAAGAATATATTGTTCATTTCAACCTAGTTTGATGAAGCATTTGAAAATACAGTACAATATTTGAAAGAACAAAGCTATATATGGTAAAATAAAAAAGGGACCATTCAATCGAGCAGTTTTAGCACATAGTTCAAGCTCGTTAAAAAATAAACATAAGCCATGAGCAAATGTTTCCTACCGCATTTAAGATCGTTAAAAAATGAATTATTCCTCGGTAAATAACCATCGTGAATGTAGTACTTCAGCCATTAAAGCCTTGGTCGTGTTTGCACCGTCACCTCCACTTTTTCATTGGCCGATCATTCACCTCCATTTGATTGTTTACCCATTTTGAGGAACAGCTGCGAAGAGTGATTTCACTAGCCATCCTTGTAACACTACCGTGATTGGAAAATTCCAAACCTTACCTGGAATGAGCTGCTACCCATTTTATCACTCGTTCCTCAAAAGACGAGTCTCCTTTAAGCTCTTTTCAACTAACTCGTAAAATATGAAAAGAATGCCGAGCTATTTTCCTCTCCAGCTCGTTAAAGGGACAGGAAGTGCTATCCCTCCTCTAGATTTTAATCTTTTTGGACCTAAGGGATTATTACACAAAAGGATCGAGCGCTTGTTTTGTTCGGCTCGTTAAAAGTATCGAAAATTCATCCCTTCTATATTGTTTTATACTTTTTCGGACTTAAGGGATTAGATGACGAAAAAAGAATTTTGGAGTTACCTTTACGTTCCTTTTCAGACTCTCTAAAATTGAAAAGGACCGAGTTATCTTTGTCGTTAAACTCGTTAAAAAGATTAATAGCGACAAACTTGTCTATAGACGAGAACGAGTTTCACTATCGCTAGGCTCATTAAAACATAGCGATGGGTTTGCCCGAAGGGCAAATTATAGAACAAGCATATGTTATCCTCCTCAAGCTTGACAAAAATAAAGAGGTACTGGTTAGCAATGACTAGGGAAAATTGGGAAGAAAACTTAAAGAAACTTTGTTGGTATCAAGTCGCTCTTAAACATGACACTTCCACTCCGTGTCCGAGTCGGGTTGGGTTGTTTCATTCACCGGTCACATCACCATGGTCATGCCATACCATCCACATTTGGGGTTAATGCTACCAATCCATCACATCAGTGTCGCCGATATGTTCAAGAGAAGTCATTCAGAGAGTTCACCTGTGTCTCACCCACGACCATACATCATACTCCATTCTTTCATGACCGCCACCCTGAACCTTATATCACCAGATTGTTTTTCACCTCCATTAAAATCATTTGCTCCGTTCCGTGTCATTGATGTGGGATTCATTAAGGCCCTCCTGTGACGGATCACTTCTTGTCAACATCAGCTCATTATCCAAGAAGATGATCTAGGAACACCCCATTCAGTACTTTGAAGCTTGCATGCCTCAATGGCAAGTTTCTCACTTCCGGCGACAGGTCTACATCAATGGCCTTCGACCGAAAGATTTTGCGTGGTGTTCGACGCCAAGTCCTTTATTCACACCACGTGAATTGTACTGCAGTACCTTCAGGGTCATTATCATTATCGGTGATTCATCTCGTGCTTGTTAACATTTTATATCATTGACTGGTAATCAAACGATGTCTTTCCATGTTTGACTTCAGAACATTTCTCACATGGATCGACTTGTACTTTGAGTGAAGATCGGATGAGATTGAAGACCCCAGATCTAGTTTCATTCATCCGGGCTGCGATATATATTCAGGGAAAATAAAGACATCAAATGTACATCATTGCTTCATAGATAATCATCCTATCAAAAGGATGATGGCTCTATCAGAATCATCAGTCTACACTCAGATGATTGTCTGTCCTATGTACATGAAAATGAATTTATAAAGCTGAGCATGGGAATGCCCGCCTCAGCCAGATCATGAAAATATTATGAAGATAATGTATTGTATTGTATCTTATTACAGGTCTCCTCACAGCATTGAAAGAACTTCGAATCCTCACAATAAAGCATTTCACCCGACATCAAAAGATTAACGGCCTCATGCTTTAGGGGGCAATTGTTATAGACATTTTTGGGCCCTACAACCCCAAGCATGAAATTTCCATAGACCAAGGGCTCCTAAGTCCCTAAAAGTGTTGTTCTAACCCCTAAAGGAACAAGGTCAACAGATTACAACTTCTCCGAGAAGTTCTCCATGAGAAACTGCTCAAAATTGGTCAAAACAGGATCATTGCAGCTGCTCCACTGGCTAGGTGCATTGCATCTCACCCAAATACACTGTGAGGGTGCATTGCATTTCAAAAGTCCCTTCTGTGGGGTGCGATGGGCGAGAAATGACAAATGGCAGTGTCATTCCGCGAGGTGGAGAGGCAATGGAAGCTTCCAGAATCTTCCCCTATGACACCTGCCTCACTGAATTCGACCAAGGATGAGTAAGAGGCCATTAGTCTCCAAGTGGAAGCAAGAACTATGAGAGAGAAGACACTAATCAAATCACAAGCTGACTCATTACCCTTACAGATATCTATATATGGATCCCTCATCCTAGAGATCCAGAGGCTGGAATTTTGCATATTGTAAGGAATTGCTGTTGGTTTCTGGAGACAAACATCAGATTGTTGGGTGATCTAAGCTTTGTTTGAGGTGAAGAGGGGCTTCTTTGCTGGGACGTTGATGTTGGGTCAGAACAACTGGTTGTAACTCCTCTGGGATCTTTCCTCGTTTATCAATAAAAGCTATTTGAGTTTTCCTCCATGCTTTTGTGTCATTGATGCTTGTTACATTTGTATGGTCAATTTACATCTAAACCTAGATTGTTTATGATTATAGATCCATGTCTTTGTATAGTGCTATGCTTCTGTGATCTTAAAGGTACTTTGTGAAGCTGGGCGTGCAAGGGAGCAGGTAGCTGAGGACTATCAAAGAAGAGAGGGATCAAATCAGGAGATTAGCGCAAGACAAAGGTTGGTCTTTCTGTTCCTCTCTATCTATAATTCATAAAGGAAAAACAAAAGTAGTATTTCTCTATTTGTTTCTAAGGCAGCTGTCACACCTTAGTGGGATAGAGCAGTTCTATATAGACACTTTTCCCTGTAACAGTATGGATAATGGTTGTGGGATCCCTAGGGTCCTAATTGTCTTTCTCTTATTCTATTGACATATAACACATTCAACCACAAACTTTTGTATAATATCTTCCCAAAATATTTATTTCTTGATCCTATTGTATGTTTTCAAGAAAATTGAATGTCATCTTATATATAGGAGACATGTATAGTTCCAAAAGGGCCTTCTCTTTGAGTTGAGAATTTCTACATAAGTAAAAGCAATCTTTGTACACCAAAAAATCATTCTTCCACATAAATTTTTCTACCACATTGGGTTTCCTCCTATAGTAGTTGAATGATCTTAAATACCTCCTCATGCTGATTCCATTCTATCATTGATTCTTCCACTCAATTATATTATGGAATGGAAAAATCACATAGTAAAACCTTGTCTTCCTCGTTCCTTGAGAGTGCACATGCCACAATTTTTTGTTTTTCCTTTTTGTGGATAATTTCAAAGTCATAACATAGAATATTTGTAACCCATTTTTGTTTATCTTCTAAATATTGTTTTACTTAAAATAAGTACTTCAAAATATTATGGCCTAATTTTACCTTGAAGAGTTTTCCTATTCGGTGTCGATTCTATTTCTTAGTTACATGTAGTATGTACATAATTTCTTTTTTCATTGAAGGATATGAGTAAGTTATTTCCTTTAAGTTGACTACTTTAAAAGGAAATGGGCCTTCCTTATTGCATCAAAACTACACCAATTCCATTTCCTAAGGAGTCATACTTCACAATAAACAATTTTGTGAAGCCAAGTGTGGAAAAGATGGGAGTTGTACACATAGCCTTTTTATGTTTTTAAAAGGATTTGATTGCTTCTTGAGTCCAAGAAAGTTCTTCCTTATTCATTAATGTTGTTATAGATGTTACTATTTTACCATAATTCTTGACAAACTTGTGATAATATCTTATCAATCCTAAAATTCCTTTGAGTTTCTTCAAGGTTTTGGGGATTGGCCATTCCAACATGCATTTAATTTTTCTAGAGCCCTCTTTGACACGCTTAGAAGATACAATATGACCCAAATATTCTACTTCTTGAACCTAAAAGCCACACTTGGAAGATTTTTCATATAATTGTTACTCTTCCAATATTGTTAAAACCTTGTCAACATGGTGTACACATCGTTTCCAATATTTGCAATAGCTTAATATGTCATCCAAAAACACTCGCTTATATTTTCTATGGAATGGCTTGAAGATATAATGATCAAACTTTGAAATGTTGAAGGTGGATTGGTATGTCCAAATGGCATCTGAAAATCTTTTAGTCAGCAATTTTTTTTTCTCTCACATATGTTTTGGGAATGTATTCTTACCTAATTTTAATTTGATGATATCTAAAACAAAGATCTAAATTAGTAAATAAAATTTCTCCATGTGATTCATATAATAATCTATCAATGATAGGAATACGAAACTTTGATTTTCATTTTGTTAAAATATCTATAATCTAATCACATACATCATGAACCATATTTTTTATAACCATCACCCCTGGTGAAGAGACATTACTCTATTTACGTTGAATGATGCCATCCTTTAACATTTCCTAAAACATACACTTAATCTCACTCTTCTATGAATATGGATAATTGTAAGGCATAATTTTAGGTGGTATACTTCTAGGTTGCAAATGAATAGCACGGTGATGATTAAAATCAAGCAGAAGACCCTTAGGGATACCTACAAGTACCTTGGAATGATTGTTGATAACTTGAGATACACTAGACCAGAGGATATAGATGCTTGAACATCTAATGAACACAATTGTGTAATTACATTAAATTTTTTCCCATTTTCAGTAATTTTGATCATGCAGTTAGAGCTTATCACTTTAGAGGGTTCCCCTTGGGTACCTCTATACTTAATTTCATTTCCTTTTGATGAAATTAGATGAAAATATCTTCAAAATTAAGGGCCATTAATCCCAATGTTTGTAACCATTATACACATAAGACAACATAAATGCCACCCATTTGTATTGCAATCACGGGACTATCCAATAAGTAATCCACCATATATTGTAATACTATGGAATTCCATAATAAATTTATGGTACTTCCATCTACAATCATTACTTGAAATTTTGGTGTTGGATATAAAAAGTAATAGAGAAAAATTTCCAATATGTAATTGATGATGTTATAGGTACTACTTTAATCAATCAAAATTGTTTCCTTCTTATTTTTGATATATCCTTCTATCTTGAGTAATGTTGGCTAGTAGATGATAATATATCATTGAAGTAGTCTCTTTTAGCCCTAGATCATGTGATGGTTCCAATTATTTTTCTTCTTCCTCTTCAAATTTTATGTAGAGTAATTTTGTCTCATGACATTTATGCCCCTTGCTATACTTGTTGTCATAATTGAAACATGGTTTCTTTTCTCTTCTTTCATCCATTTCATGAGGAATCAACCTTGTTTGTTGAGTGATGTTAGGATAGGGATCATGATGTTATCTATAGTTATTAGTGATCACTCCTCTAGTATCCATATTTTTACTTTCAAATTTCCTTTCCAAAGTAAGAATATGATCTCGGGGTTCAATAACATAGAGACACAACTCATGTTGGATGTTTTCCTTTAGAGGTCCTTGTTATAAACTATGTTTCCCACATTGAGTCAATGAGACAGACCTTGATCCTTTTCTTACTTGTTGACCCTAGTTCATATTGTTTCATATTTATTTTTACCTTTAAGCAGGATGGTCACCCCCAAGACACTAACATCCTACATGTGGTAATTTTCATGTACTATACAATGGGTATCCATAGTTGCAAACTTTCCTTTTACTGGGAGTGACCATTCAAAGCTTCTAGAGTTTTTCATTCCTAAGGAGATAATCTAAACCTACTTTTCCATGAGTTGGCTAAGGGTCAATTATTGTGGAAGTTTCCTAACTTCACGATCCCTTAGGTGTCCATATACATTCTCCTAGAGGATGCAAAACGTATATATAATTTGACCCTATCAAGAGGAGAGGAGTTAGTGTAAGTTAGATTTCAAAGCTGGAATTAATTTGAGCGATCAAGTGAGATTAAACTTATTCAGGATTCCATTTGATTATCTATTATCTAGGAAGTGGACAAGATTGAAGACTAAGGAGGAGTAATGAAGTGTTGAAGCTATAATGTACATATTTTGTTGATTAATGAAAGCTTATGAGTTTCCTTCCATGTATTTTGTCTTTATCATAGATAGTAGATGTAATCATGTTTAATAGATGCTAATATTCCCTATGTGGAAGTAAAATATTTGTTTGTTTGTCTATGCTTGTATGAAGAGATTTGGATTGGGGTGGTTAGGAGGAAGATCTTTGAGTGGAAGCAATCTCTCTAGAAACAACTTTAGGTTCAAAAATAATCACCAACTTGAAAGGGTCCAAGTATGTATTCCTTGGCTCTTTAACTGAATGTTTATTCATGTGCTTTCTTTACATATAGATAATTCACACATTTATCCACACACCGTATGATGAATTTAACGGAGAATCCATGGAGTTGTAGGTTTTAACCCTATACAAAATTTACCTGTAGATGAACTCTAAGAACAGAAAATAAAAAATTACGAGAATATAAAACAAATACACAGAATTTTCCCATGGATCCCAAAACTGGGACTACTAGATTGATTTTCATTATGTTCCTTTCAATGTTACAATACATATATACATGTTGAAGCATTCATAAACCCTAATCCATTAACCTTGGATTATAACATAATAATAGTTCCCTTGACCAGATCTACAAAATAACATAGGTAGAAAACCATCATGCCCAAAACCATGTGCAAAACCCATGCACAAAACCATAGATATGTCCACCAACTTAATATAGGGTCCAAAAAAAATTTCCCCAGGTGCTACGCTGAACATTGTGAAGGGGGGTTTCTGTCCCCTTGAAACCCCCCGATAGGGGGGACTACGCCTAACACAATGAACATCGGTGCCTATCACTCCCCTTTGTGACCACCCTACTATGCTCAACACAACAAATAGGGGTAGTTATCACCCTCCTGTGAACCCCCACATGTGTGGGCCTAGTTGTGGAAACAATATAACACACATCCAATAGGACCAACAACTCCTTGTGTGAAGAAATTTTTTGGTAAAATAGAATTGTTGACTCCACTATGTAGTCTAACCCTAGTGTTTTGTATCTTATTCCTTGGCCTAGATATTCATATTTTGATTGTTTCTAAGTATTTTCCTCTTTTTTTGACCTTGTTTGAGAATTATTCAGGCTAATTTGATTCAAAACTCGATTGATATAGGCTTGATTTAAAATTTCAAGTATTGTTTTCAATTATTTTCCATTTTTCTTGATGTGAGTCAACTTAGAAGTATGTAGAGTGGGTACTTGTTGGAGGTGGAATTTAATTTCACATTCAACAAGTTTATACATTTGAGATTTGAGTAAACCTATAAGTACATAATATGAAAATACAATAAAAATTAGTTTATTTCCTCTTTAAGAAATTCATAGCTCTTATTTTATTATTTTCCTTATGAGGACCAGAGCATTCTAGACCTCAAAATTCTCCTAAATGTGTTTGAGTGGGACCTTGTTTATTTTTTAATTTTGGTGTATTTGTCAGGGTTGTCTCTTCCCATTTTGATTGTTTTCATTAGTAGTTTCTTCTCCTTTCTTTTGTGGTAGTGCAAAACCATAACCGAGGGGTCCGATTCAGTCTTTTTTATTCATTTGACCTTTTGTCTCCTAAATCAATTTCATTTGTTTTCATGCCTCTCAAGTCTTGTCCTTCATTTAGGGTTTGTTCTATTCCTTTGTAGATCATTGTGGTTATTCGGTTTTCATTGCTTTCACTAAACTACAAATTTGAAACTTACTTTGCACTTCTATTTTGTTTTTCCATGTGAGGTAAACTCTTCCTTTTGTTACTCTTTTGTACAGACAAGTTTTGAGATTTTGATAGCTTGGTGCTCTTGCTTTGGGCATTGTCTGAGATATTCTCTTTCTTTTTTTATTTTTGGTTTGTATTTTGGATCATATCCATTTTATGAATTTAATGAATTCTAGGAGAGAATATTGAGAGTGTGTGAGGTTGTTTGTATTTTCAAAAAGGAAAAAGATTATATTCCCTTATTTAGTTATCTTTTGTTGAAAGAAAAATAAATAATTTCATTTCATATAGATTGCATTAAGATTGGGTCCTTATTAATTACGCCTCATCTCAATTGCACACCATTACCCTTGAGTAAATAACAACCACTAAAGTCAACACAATAAAAATTTATATGAAATATTTTCTTTTATATGATAGCACACCAACAGTGGATTTGGATTTACATCCTTGGAACAGGTGGTGAGGTTAACTCTCCAATTCTACCAAACCAAACAATAGAATCTTGAGTTAGAGAGTGGAAATCCATTTTCAATCACAAGTTGCTTGGGAAGTCCTACATAATGGTCAATAATGAGATCACATTGGAGCCAATGATGTGATCTACCCCATTTCACTTGGTTTTGGTGGCATGGTTTGTATGCAATTAGAGGATCTCCTTGAGAGGCACAAGAATCACCCAGAGTGATCTCTTTGGAGGTTTTGGGCTAAATACCATACCTTTTCATGTGGATCTAACTTAAGAATATTCCAATATGTCAAGTGGACATAGGTGATAACCATAGTGACCATAATATTAAGGACCTTACATAGGTGACAGTGAGGAGAATGTCCTTATTGTATCTAGGCTAGACATTCGTCAAAACTCACTCAGTTATCCTAGGGGGTACCCCACAGCTCATAGGTTACTTTCTTTTGGTTGTAATATTCATTAAGAAGGAGGAATAGATAAATATCCCAACCATATCTTCATAGTTGACTTGGGCCATGACAAATGAATTTATGAGTACAAAAATATCCCTTTGATCTCTTGGTTTGTGTGCTTGATTCCACAGATATCATAGTGTACATTGTTTGGTCTCGATCTAGTTGGCCATAATGTTGAATTTTGTAGCTATGGTCAACCTTTATAATTTGTATTTTAGCCCTTGTAATGCATATGTAAGACATGTTATTTGTGTCATTTTTGGTTTTTATACCTATAAATAATTAATGTAAGACATGTTCTTCATGTCATATTCAAAAGAGAAAATTTCAAAATTTAAACTTTGAATTTTTGGCTCCAAATTTGTCAAGTTGTCGCTCCCTTAATTCACATAAGCCCTGGTGAAAAGACACGCCCATTTGAATATGTATCACACTATATATAGAATGTTTCATCTCCTCCACAAGACACCTTTTAGCCTCTCACAAAACAAGTAATATTCTAGGAATCCTAGTGAAGAAGAAGAAAGATGAAGTAGGGAAAAAAAGAAAGAGTTCACCTTTAACATCTATCTTTCTCTCTCTTGAATTTTCATGTGTGAATTCCTAGACAACATTCTCTATGAAAAATGGTTGAACTTCTGGGAAAAACATTCTGGGTAGTAGGGTCTAGATTCTGGGCATATTTTGGGAGGAAAAAATTTGGCCTAAGTATATCAAAGAGGGTTAAAGTTGAAGGGAAGAAGATTGACTTCACAAGAGGGCTTTTTGTCTAGTTTTGGACATAGTCTCCCTTGGTTAGTTTGACCTCATAGTTGACTAGTGTATTAGGTGCATATATTGTTGAACTAAATAATCTCTCTAAGGACAAGGTTGTTGGGTTTTTCCCCCAAGTGGGTTTTGCTAGGGTAAATCTTGTGTTCTATTTCTGCATTGTCATCTCTATTGTCCTTATGAATTTATGGTTTAATTTATAAAGTGTAATTCCTCAATGATAAAATGGAAGTGCTAAAAGAATATCTACATAATTAGAAGTAATTATCAGTATTTCAGAAATCTTTGTGTGTATCTATTGCTTGAAAAATCAACATGATATTAGAGCTTTTGCGAAGAACATGACATTGATATCATTCTTGAGGAGCTTTGGTAAAGGGAAGAGAATTGAAGAATACTTACATCTATTTGTTTATCTATGAGTATCGATTCCTTTATAATATTTGAGAATAAATTGGAAGGAACTGCAAATTTTAGAGCTTGGAAAATCCTTGCAAAGAATGATCTCTTGGGTATTGTGAAAGGTAGGGTTACTAAACCCTGATATAATGAAGGAAAAGTAAAATATGAAAATGATGACATCATAGCTATAAGCATCAATGTGGACTCTATCAAAGGATACTTAATTCCTTATGTCAAAAATCTTGAATCTTCAAAGTAGATGTATGGTGCCCAAGTTGGATTATACACTATAAACAACCTTGGTAAATCAATTAGTTTGAAGAATGAGATTTGTGATGTTAAAATGACAAGGAATGATACTATGGCCTCATATTTCATCAGGATTTCTCAATTAAGAGGCCAAGTTCAAGAAATTGATGAAATCATCTCTGAAAAAGAACTTGTCACTACAACACTTAATGGTTTACCTGAGTCATGGGACTCATATGCATGTATTATATGTCGTAGATAGAAAAATCCAATGTTTAAATAATTATGGACTGCATGTACTTAAGAAGAATGTAGGCTCATATCAAAGGGAAAGATTCAAAGACATTATAAAGGTGATTCTTAAGATTTTGTAGGAAATTTCAAGAAGGCTAGAAGAAGATAGAAGTTTGGTTTCCAATGAAGAAATAAAGGAAGAATACCTTAAGGAAGAAGATCTACTCCTTAAAGAAAGATATGTCGAAAGTTTAATGATATCATTTTCACAAATTTAGTCACTATAGACATCATTTTCCTGAAAGATCAAATGATAGAAAGAGAAAGGGAAAGAAAATTTCCATTGTAGTAGACATCAATGAACTTCCAAAGAAACCTAAGAATGAAGATTCAGGTAACAAAGACTTATATTTTCCTAATATTACAGGTTCTATTGCAAATAATGATGATATGTGGATAGTAGATAGTGGCACCCCAAGGCACATGACAAGAGGTCCTAACAACCTCACAAGTCTAATGGAAACGAGACTATATAAAATGGTATAACTTGGATACAACAACAATTATGCAATAAAAGGAATTGAGAATGTTGAAATGTGTAGTTTGGGAGGTACTACCATAACCCATGGGTACTAGGTTTCTGAGGAGTTGACCCACTAATGGAGTTTTGTGGGTAATGTACCCAAGAAGTGGGTTTTCTAACCAAAGTTTTTCATTATAGCCTTAAGTCACCCTTAGTCCATCAAAGGTATCAAACCTACTTTGAAGTGATAGTTGAATCAAAGTGTGCACAATGCACAACTCAAGAGGGAGTTGGTTTCCTTGTTATTGAAGGAATAATAGCAATGGTGGAGCTGGTTGTTGGTTTGCAATATTTGGATATGTTGAATGGCTTGTCTAGCTATAGCCCTTGGAATGAGAGGATCAGGCTGGTCTTGTTGGTGAACACGATTTGAAAGTTTATTGACAAGGAGATAAATAAACCAATAAACCCTAAGGAATTAAGAGTGTATGAGGAGTTGGATACGAAGGTGAAGCTAATCATACTAGATGGTGTCAAAGATCACTTGATACCTCATTTGTCCAGGAAGAATACTCCCCTTGATATGTGGAAACCTCTTCAGAATTTGTTCTAGAACAAGAATGGGAACCAACTATTAGAATTGAGGGATAAGTTGACAAGAACCAAGATATTGGATGGTGGAGTGTCTTTGTATCTGATGAGACATTCTTAAGCTAGAGATGAGCATGTTTCCATTGGTGAAACTATTCTAGAGTTTGAGCTAGTGAGGATTTCTTTGAAGGGATTTAATGAGGAAATAAAGTCATTTATGAAAGGGATTATTTCTTGAGAAAAGGCATCAAATTGGAACAGGTTATGGGGTAACTTCATCTAAGAAGAACTGTGGGATAAGGACCTTCATAAGAAGAACAAGACTTCTCATGATAATGTGGCTCTTATATTGATGATGAAGGAAAAGTCAAATAACAACTTGTGAAATATGAAGTGTTATACCTATGGAAAATATGGTCATCATGTGAGTAAGTGTCTGCAAAAGAAGAACAGTGAGAATAGGAAAAGGAAGGGGAAGGAAGTAGCTAGTGATACTACATATTCTAATGAGTTGGATGACTTATCAAGGAGTTTCTAGGAGGAATATCATCTAATTTCGCATTTCTTCAAGGGTACCATCGATGAGATTTCATGGTACATGGATAGCGGAGTTTTGAAGCATATCACAATTTTGCGTGACATTTTTGAGACTCTAACTAAATGGTACTAAAATTTGCACATGCAAGTTGGTGATAATAGTTAGAAAGTAATTAGGGGATCAGGTGTTGTGCCATTGATGATGGAGTCAAGTCAAATTTTACGAGTTCAATATGTATTGTGTGTACAAAAGCTCAGATACAACATGTTGTCTATCTCAATGAATGAGGCGAAGGCGTTTGAGGTGATTTTCCAAGATGGGAAAGAGAAACTCAAGCCTAGAGGCTCTAACATTGGTGTTACTATCATTTGAGTTAGGGAGCATGGTGTCTATAGACTAATACGAAAGCCTATAGATCAAGTGAAGAAGCACATTCTTGAGACTCAGAGGGAGTCGAGTTTGAGTGTGAGTATGCAGGTTCAGAAGGAAAATTTACAAATTAAGAATAATGCATGTCTAATGGGGAGGATGGAGACTTTTGATGGATATAAGGAACCATGGAATGGCCTAAAGGAATTTCAAGAGAAGAAGAAGAAGGAATATTCTGGTAGCAAAGGCATTACCGAGGATAATGTGGTTCATTGTACAAGATATGGTGCAGTGGTGAATGCTAGAGACTAGGCTAGTGTCACTGATGATGACGCCTTACTTCTGATTAGTGGAAGTACCTCCCTTGCTAAGAGGGGGTGTTGAAATGTGTAGCTTGGGAGGTACCCCCACAACCCCTAGGGTACTAGGTTTGTGAGGAGTTGAGCCATAATAATGGAGCTTTCTGGGAAATGTACTGAAGCAGTTGGTTTTGTAGCTAAATTTGTGGGTGAAAAACCAAGATGAGAAAATTATAGTTTAATCATTGAATGCATGTGGAGCACCCTTGATGGACTAAGGGGGATCTAATGTTGGAAACCTTTGAGCACTACTAGGGGGGGTGAATCAATAGTGTGATCTATATATCATTTTTACCAATTTTAACTTCAATTACTGAATCACACATATGTTAGAAAAAACTCATTAAACATGTGCATCACATTATCATAACTAAAAACCATAAGAATCAATATAAACAATAAGAAATGCACACAATCACATCAATCACACGTGAGACACAAAATTTTTGGCAGAAACCATTTGTGGAGAAAAACAACCCTTGTTGCTTCTATTCTACTCTGAATTTCTATTATGTCAACAAATTGTTATTTTACATAGCTTGTTGAATCCCATCAGCATGGAGACTCGACCTCATATAAAAAATGCGAAAACCAATCAGCTAGGAGACTTGATATTATTAATTAGCTCAGAAGACATTGTTCTCTACATATCTCTGGACTACCATTCACTAAAGGCCACCATGAGTAATGGTCCTCACCTAACTCTGGTTGGACTATCCAACTACCATTGGATGAAAACTGTTCCTTTTGCTAAAAATTTGACATCACTGCTCCTCTTTGATGAAGTCACTACTACTATATACTATTAGGACCTCCTTTCATCTATTTTCAAACTGGATCCAAGACTCTCTACTAAAAAAGAAGTCATCTCTGCATACATGCTCTTAGCAACAAGATCTCATCATCAAGTAATAATAAAATCTCCACACAACATATGCTCTCAAAAGAGAAAAATTGTGGCTAGAGTAAAACTGAATACAATCATATCCTCACAACAATATAATGCTTCATAATGAAAATAACATCGTAATACATTATGGATATGTGTCAAATTCATCAACAACTCCTGCATAAAACAACTGTGAAAATCACTAACATAAACACTACCCAACAACATACAAAACTCTCTAACCAATCTCTAGTCCAACAACTTCAATTTTTATCTATCCTGCAACATGCTTCAGATCTACTCATTATACAACAATTAACACTCATAGATTGAAGCATCTACACTCTATAATAGGTCTGGTACATTCTCACTCTATTATCCTCTTCTTTCACACATACGCATTCCTTCTACTCACAATCAACAACCACTAAGCTCCAAAGACAAGAATATAAAATTTGTAGGGCGAAATTGAGCTCGGGAATAGGATAAAGGCTGCACAAATTGGACCAAATTAATCCACTAACATCACTACTTTTGCACTTAATGTGTTCACATCATTGGATGACCTTTTCAAACCATTTTTGACCTTATCCAATTAATTTCGAAGCTTTTTGGAATTACCAAGTCAATTTTACCTGAACAATGTGAGGAATGCTAGGAAAAATAATTCCCATAATGTATACGCTACCCTTGTGAAGTAAACCAACATATTTATGATATTCCTATGAAGGAAACTCGCATATACCCAAAAAAAACCAAGTTTCCACTTTTCTCTTTCCCAAACATCCTAAAATTGATCCTCTTGTTTTCTAAGAACTTGTACAAGCCTCCAAAAGTCTGGTATAGCTTCTAACACATATGCTAGTGGATCAAACAGGGCTCCCATGTGTCATTTCCAAATTTGACCCAAAATACCAACAAACAGGTTGGAAAGAGTGCCAATAAGTCCTCCACTCTCCATCAATCATCTCCACAAGTTGCAACATATCTAACAGACTTGCAATACTATATAGCACCATCATCAAGCCATCACATCACTATCACATGTAGATCTTCATGACCAACCAAACCAATGCCACCATCTGAGTGTGCCATCATCGTAGGATCAATCATCAATGCCAACACATACTGACAGACACTGACCACTCCATCAATCTACATCATCATCAGGTTGACATAAGAACATGACCTCATAAGGTTGACATTAATTCAAACACAAACATCCCAATGCCAACACAACTAGATGCAACCATGCTACAATAAGTACATTCATACATTATCTAGTCTACAAATGGTTGACATCAATGCCAACATGAGCTAGCTTTCATCATGAACTCATGCCAACATCAACTAGCTAGATCCATGCACACCATTATGCCAACAATCTCCCCATGGATGCCAACATCTAAGGCTACAATGAAGTATCTTAATCAAAAGGATGAAATATTTTTTCTAATGTTAGTTGGGATTTTGTAAAGATAACTCAAGTCTTCCTAAGCTTATTTCATGACTCTTAGGGGCTAAAGGTCACCCTCATACAAGAAATAAGTAAGAAAGAGATGAATACCATTGGAGTATCGATCCATAAGTACAATTTCCCTCAAGAATTCATTGAGCTAGTGATGCATGGAGCCTAAAGGAGCTATATCAAGAACAAGAATCAATTCTAGTTTGAGTTGCTTTAGGTTGATGTGGATTATATTTATTGATGCATTTGAATTATCTCTAATTTAAGGAAGAAAAGTTTCAGTTAAGTTGAGGCCTATAAAGAGGCCTAACTTACCTCAAGTATGTGAGAAGGAAAGGGTCAAAAGGCTATCACTACAAGAGGAGGGCCCAACCATTAGTTTAATAGGTAAGTAGGCCAAGAAGCTTGCAATGGTTACAAACTAGAGGCTTGAGTGTCCTTAGGGAATAGTGAAGTAAAGAAGGGTCTCTTAACTTATGATAAAGTGTTGCTACGGGTGGAGAGATATAGGTCGTAGAACTATAGATGATGTCCTAGGTTTGTGAGGGGTATTAACAAGGAAACCAAGGAAAGTAAGGTTTATAGGAGTTGATGTTTGTGGAGGGTTATTGTTGGGTGGAGGTATTTTCAAAAGTATCGTTGAACAATAGTCATGGAATCTTAAGAATAATTCTCTTTTTGGATTGTTAGTGGTTGAGCAAGTATCCCTAAGTACAGTGATATAATGAGCATACTTGTCATTGCTAAGAGGAAAATATTTTAACCCCTAAGTGCATCAATTTTGTTGTGTATGGGTTGATTAGAAGCCCTATGTTTTGTCATCCTAGGAGAAACAAGGAGAGAATTAGTAGGTATCTAGTTGAAGTCCCTAATAAAAGTGATATTGGAGTATCCTTTTGATTACTAGAGGGAAGTTTGGGTGGTTCCCTATTTCAATGATGTCATTTATAAGAGGGTAGAAGTTAGAGACCCTAAGAGCAGGCTATCTTTGAGGATAAATATGGAAGTTGGAGGCATATGTTTAGTTACTCTAGGATTAGCTACAATGTTGATAGAGACAAATTGTTCATATGAAGATGCAAGCATTCTAAAGATCAAAATTACTTCTCAGCATCAAAAGAGGTCATGAAGGACTTGCTAAGTGTTCAAAGTATAAGGATAGAAAGGATTGAGTCAATATCTTCTTCAACAAGTAACTCAAGTGTGTCTTGTTCAAGAGTAGTTTGTTAGTCATAAGTTTTTGACATAAAGCCTTATTTTTTCTTGTACCAGTGTTAACTGTAAGGGCCATGAATCCCTAGTAAGGGAGAACTATATTTGTTGTATTAAAGTATACCAAGTTTTGGGTTGAAAAATTTTCTTGTGCACTGCATTGAATCATTGTTGTACATTTTTTGTTGTGAAAAGTACTTGTTTTGTGGAATTTTGGTGTGTTTATTATTGTGTCTTAGACATAAACCTAATTCCAAAGTGTCGAGGAAAAATCAACGGGGAGGACTTCCATTAATCTAGAATCTAGTGAAAATGTTCATCTTAGCAACATACTATAAGTACCCAGTTTGGAAACAAAATTTGGTTTCGAGTTCAAGGTTGGAAGATAAAGGAGATAGGTTAGCAATTTTTGAGGGTAAAGTACTTGTGCGGACAAAATTCTCAAGTATTTAATATTCTAGAGTAATTGGAATTTGTGAAGGAAGTTTGTATAGACTCTTGAAACAACTTTCTAAAAAATTAGTACATAATGACATCAATCCATGTGAACTTTGGAATAAAAGATATGATCGCCTTCACTATAGAGATTTCCCACCCTTAAAACAAATGCTTTTAGTCATTCCAAAATTTTAGGTGGGGCATGAAGTAGTTTGTGAAGGCTATGCACTTGGGAAGAATGTTAAGAAGCCTTTTCTAGGCAACAGAAGTAGATCAAAGGAATTTCTTATCTAGATTTTTCTAATATATGTGGTATAATGCCATTAAAATATCCTCGAGGACCTTTGCACTATGTAAAATTTATTGATGATTTGTCTCAAAAGACATGGATTTACTTCATGAAGATGAGGGATAATGTCTTTAATAAGTTTTAGGAATTTAAGGCTGAATTAGAAATTTCGAAGGGGAATAAAATAAAGATTTTGAGATGAGATAATGGAGGAGAAAATACTTCTAAGGAGCTCATTTCCTTTCTTAAATAAGTTGGGATTAAGAGGGAGTTGATAGTCCCTTACAATCCACAACAAAATGGAGTTGTTGAAAGAAATAATAGAACTGTTGTAGAATTTTTTAATGCAATGACGCAGGATCAAGACGTGCCTATATTTATATGGAGTGAAGAATCTACAACAATTGTCTATATTCAAAATAGAATTCCTCATTGAATTTTAGAAGATAAGAGTCTTGAAGAAGCACTTAAAGGAAAAAAACTATAGGTTGGACATTTGAATTTTTGTTTTACCATTCTATATCCATATACCTAAATATAAGAGAAATGAGCTAGATCCTTAAGGAATGAAAGTTATATTCGTTGGTTACAGTGATTCATAAAAGGCGTATAGAATCTATATTCCTAGACAATAACAAGTTGAAGTTAGTAGGGACATGATCTTTGACGATAATGTTACATATTTGAAATCTAAAGAAAGTCCCATGGACAATGATGATGACGAAGAACATGAATCTCCCAAGGAAGAATGTTTAGGTCAATCCATTCTTTAGAATACCTCGTAGATTGTCAAGAAGAGACAATCCAATGGACCCAATGGACCCAATTATTGTTTTAAAAATCAGGAAAAGGCTAGCATAGCTTAGAACTACCTTATAGGAATCAGAAAGAAATGCAGAACCATGTTGCACCTTTAGTGAAAGAAATATACTAAAGAGGTATTTTAGATATCAAACATTGATGACTAATCTCATTGATTATGAACCTTCCACCTTTAAATAAGCAACTAATGAGCAAGTTTGGAAGGATGTGATGTTGAAATAATACTAATTTATTATGAAGAATGATGTATGGGAGATTTTTCCTAGACCTAAAGAGAAATTAGTGGTGACCACCAAATGGGTATGAAAACTCAAAAATGTAGTGGATGACAATATTGACAAGTACAAGGCAAGATTTGTGGTTAGAAAATTCTCCCAGAAAGAGGGAGAGTATTACAATGAGAATTTTTCTCTAGTTTTGAGGTACACTACCATTAAATCTATTATTTATATTGCTTCTTCTATGGGTTGGAATTTACATTAGATGGATGTAAAGACTTATTTCCTCAATATTTTGATTGAGGAAGAAGTAAACATAGAAAAACCTTCAAGTTTGGAGGTTCATGGGAGAGAGTATCACATTTACATATTGAAGAAAGCCTTATATGGAATTAAGCAACCACCTAGAGCCTTTTATTCTGGAATTGACAACTACTTAACAAGACTTGGCTTCTCCAAAAGTGATGCTAAACTATATATCAAGGTTTAGAAGAATGGATGTGTGATTCTATTATTATATATTGATGATTTATTTCTCATAGGTGTGGAGCATCTCATTATTGAGTGTAAGAGGGAGTTGACCTCTCAATTCGATATGAGGGATCTTGGTTTGATAGACTACTATTTGGGGCTAGAAGTATGGAATAAGCCTTGTGAAATATTCCTTGGTCAAGGAAAGTGCATTATCAATATCCTGTAGAACTTTGGAATGACGGACTATAAATCGATGGAAAATTTCTTGGTGACAAATGTAAGAAAGTTGAGAATTTGATTTATATTTGGTCGAACCATCCATGTACCAAAATTTGAATGGCTCACTGATGTATTTGGTTAATACTAGGTTGGACATTTGATTTTCAATGAATGCTCTAAGCTAGTTCTAGGTGAACCAAAACATGATCATTGGATTGAAACAAAGCATGTATTCAGACATTTGTGTTGTTGGGTGTGGATCCTGATTATCTTCTGTATTCAAAGGTTGCAGCTGGATGTATACCCCAAGAAGATTGTACACGCTTCCACGTAGGGGGGTGCGGGGGGGCTAATCCCCCCCGATTGGGTGGTCCGGGGGCCAGCGGTCCCTCGGCGGGGGTTCGGGGGTAACGGCCCCAAAGCTAAAAATAGATGTAAAATTGCCTTGTAAAAGTCTAGTAATTTCTAGTCAATCTGGGCCGTTCATTAGGCATATGATCTGATGGTAGAAGTTATGTTTAATTTAGGGTATTTTGCTCTATAAGGCAACCCCTCACTATATATGAGGGAATTGTATTGTGTCTATGTAGATCTATATTCTGAGTGAGCGAGAGAGGAGATTGAGAGCAAAGAGGGTGTTATAGCGGATCTGTTGTAGGTTGTATCTCCTTAGTTTGCTGGATAATATAAAAGGAAGGACTGGTTGTTTCTCCGTGGACGTAGCCCAAACTGGGTGAACCACGTATATCTGTGTCTCTCTTGTTTATGTGTTTTCTGTGTTTATACTTCTGCAATATTTTATGTGTTCCATTGCTCCATAATATATAATTTTCTAACAACTGGCATAAGAGCCGAAGGTCTATTTGGTTGATAAACGAGCAAGAGAGAAGGTTTCCTGGTTCGAGTGGGAGCAATGGTGGAAGATGTAGGTTTAGGGTCGAAAAATTCAACGGACAAAACTACCAGCTGTGGAAGATGTAGATGGAAGATTATTTGTATCAGAGAGATTTGTACCTACCATTGAGTGGAAATACAAAGAAGCCGATGAGTATGACAGACACGGAATGGGATATTCTCGAAAGAAAGACACTTGGAACAATACGATTGTGCCTAGCGGCGTCGGTAGTGTTTAATATTTCAAAGGAAATGATAACAAAGGGTTTAATGTCGGCATTGGCCAAACTGTATGAAAAACCCTTGGCCTCAAATAAGGTATTTCTTATGAAGCGTTTATTTAATATGAAGATGTCAGAAGGTGGATCTGTTGCGGATCATTTAAATGATTTCAATACAGTTACAAGTCAGCTAAGTTCTGTAGGGGTAAATTTTGATGATGAAGTTATGGCTCTGTTATTTCTGTGCTCATTGCTAGAAAGTTGGAATGGTTTAATTATGGTCGTTAGTAACTCTGTCTCTGGATCTAGAACTTTAAAGTTTGATGATGTTGTTGGTGCAATCCTTAGCGAGGAAATGCGACGGAAAAGCTCCAGTGAGACATCAGGTAATGCTTTGACTGCAGAGACTAGGGGAAGAAAAATGGAAAGAGGAAAGAGCCCAGGATATCGCAGTAAGTCAAGAAAAGGCAGATCCAATCCCAGATCAAGGATAGTGTGCTGGAAATGCGGGAAGAAAGGACACCTAAAGAAAGACTGCATGTCTTGGAAAGGAAAAGAAGGAGATGTGCAACAAGAAACTAATCATGAAGTGAATGTAACAGGTGATGTGTCACAAGATGATTTGATTATTTCAATAGAAAATATTATTGATGCCTATGTGATAGATTCAGGGGCCTCATTCCATGCCACACATGATAAGAAACATTTTCATGATTGTGTTCAATGATATTTTGAACAAGTTCAATTGGGTGTTGATAAACCCGGTAAAATCGTTGGAATGGCTACAATTTTCATAAAACAACAAAATGGAAATCAGTGGCTATTGAAGAAGGTAAGGCATGTTCCAGGTTTGAAGAAAAATCTGATTTCAACAGGGCAGTTGGGAGGTGAAGGTTGCGTAACTACTTTCATAGATAAAACCTGGAAGGTCATTAAAGGATCCCTGGTAATAGCGAAAGGAGAAAAGGTTGGTACATTGTATTTATGCAATGATATTTCTAATTTTGTTAATGCTTTAACCTCTACAGGAGAAGATACGGCATTGTGGCATCATAAGCTCGGGCACATGAGTGAGAAGGGGATGTAGATTCTTCACTCAAGAAATTTTTTACCAGGTTTGAAGCATGTTGATTTAAAATTCTGTGAGAATTGTGTTTATGGAAAATAGAAGAGAGTCAAATTCCTTAGAGTTGGGAAAGAAAATAAGAGCAGAAAATTAGAGCTTGTGCATATAGATGTATGGGGACCTGCTCATGTATCATCTCTTGGTGGCTCTCGTTATTATGTTACCTTTATTGATGATGCTACCAGAAAAACCTGGATTTATTGTATTCGAAATAAATCTGATGTATTTGATACTTTCAAGAAATGGAAAGCTTTGGTTGAAAATGAGACAGGAAAAACATTGAAGTGTCTCAGATCAGATAACGGAGGTGAATATTGTAGCAAAGAGTTTGATAGGTACTATTCAGAGAATGGAATTCACATAGAGAAGACAGTTCCAGGAACACCACAAGAAAATGGTGTGTCAGAAAGGATGAACAGGACAATCATGGAGTGTGCAAGGTGCATGAGATTGCATGCAGGATTGCCTTTACAATTTTGGGCAGATGTTGTAGATACTGTTGTTTATCTAATAAACAGAGGGCCTTCAAGTTCCTTGGATGGTGGTATTCCAAAGGAGGCATGGAAAGGTAAAGAGGTAAACTACTCATTTTTAAATACTTTTGGTTGTGAAGCTTTTGTCCACATTAACAAAGAAAATAGAACAAAGCTTGAGAAAAATCAAAGAAATGTACCTTTATTGGATATGGTGTTAATGATTTTGGTTATCGCATATATGATTATGAAATCACAAAATCATTAGGAGCAGAGATGTAATATTCAATGAGAAGGTCTTGTATAAGAATCAGTTGCAGGAAAAGAAACAAGAAAAATAAAATAGAGAATACACAGTGCTTGACGATATCACAAGAAATGTGATAGTGCCTGAAAATCATAATGATCAACAGCCAGAGCAACAACCACAACAGAAACAAGCACTTCAAACACCTGAAAGTGGTGTTAGAAGATCTACCAGGATAAGTGTACCCCCTAAGTGATACTCTCCTTCATTATATTATGTATTGTTGATTGATTCTGGCGAACCGGAATGTTATGAAGAAGCAGTGCACGTAGAAACCAAGAAGAAGTGGGAGCAAGCCATGAAAGAAGAGATGGACTCCTTAGCACATAACCAGACTTGGGACTTAGTCAGGTTGCCTGCAAGTAAAACAACATTGCAGAATAAATGGGTTTACAGGCTAAAGGAAGAAGATGGAGGAAAATAGAGGTACAAAGCTAGACTTGGGGTGAAGGGGTTTGCACAGAAGAAAGGTATTGATTTTGATGAAATATTTTCTCCTGTTGTTAAAATGACTTCAATCAGAACTATTTTAAGTCTAGTAGCAGATGAAGATTTGCAACTTGAGCAGTTAGATGTAAAGACAACCTTTCTTCATGGGGATTTGGAGTAAAAGATATCTATGCAGCAACCACAAGGATATGAGGTAAAAGGGAAGGAGAAACTAGTGTACAAGTTGAAGAAGAGCTTGTATGGCTTCAAACAGGCTCCAAGGTAGTGGTATCTAAAATTTGACAGGTTTATGTTTGAACAAGGTTATACTAGATGTCACTCTGATCATTGTGTTTATCTCAAAAGGAAAAATGATGGCAACTATACTATATTGTTATTGTATGTAGATGACATGCTTGTTGCAGTTTCTAACATGCAGGAAATAAATGTGCTCAATAGGAAATTGGAAAACTCATTTGCAATGAAGGATTTGGGTGCTGCAAAACAAATCCTTGGTATGAGAATAGCTAGAGACAGGAAGAATCACAAATTAACATTGTCTCAAAGTGAGTACATAGAAAAGGTGTTGAAAAGGTTTAATATGCAGAATGAAAAACCAGTTAGTATACCTTTTGCTAGCCATTTCAAACTAAGTAAGGAGGCGCGTCCCAAGGCTCAGGAAGAAATGGATCATATGTCTAAAATTCCATATGCATCTGCAGTTGGAAGCTTAATGTATGCAATGGTCTGCACAAGGCCTGATATTGCACATGTAGTGGGAGTTGTAAGCAAGTACATGAACAATCTAGGAAAAGAACATTGGATGGTAGTGAAGTGGATTCTCAGGTATTTGAGAGGTACCACAAATCAAGCATGGTTCAAACATTACTCTATAGGGATATGTTGATGCAAATATGGCAGGTGATAGAGATAATAGGAGGAGCGCAACAGGGTATTTGTTTACTGTAGGTGGAACGACTATCAGTTGGGTTTCAAAAATCCAAAGTGTTGTTGAACATTCAACAATGGAAGAAGAGTATGGTGCTGCTACAGAGGCTAGTAAAGAAATGACTTTGTTACAAAGGTTTCTGGATGAATTGGGCAAGAAGCAGGAGTTGGGCAAGTTATACAGTGATAGCTAGAGTGCCATACATCTTGCAAAGAACTCTGCATTTCATTCCAAGACTAAACATCTACAACTCAAGTACCATTTCATACTGTCAGCATTGGAAGATGGACAGTTGAAGCTGGAAAAGATAAACACTAGCTAGAATCCTACAGATATGTTAATAAAAGTTGTAACTAGGGAGAAATTGAGAATCTGCTCAGTTTCAGTTGGTCTTTAAGTATGATGAAGAAGATGAGAAACAGCTAGGTCCAAAGTGGAGTTATTGTCTAGCAAATGAAGCAACGGTGGAGTTGCTATAATCAGTCTCCAAGTGGGAGATTGTTGGGTGTGGAGCCTGATTATCTTCTGTATTCAAAGGCTTCAGCCAGATGTATACCCCAGGAAGACTGTACACCCCTCCACACGGGAGAGCTAATCCCCCCCGGCTAGGGGGTCTGGGGGCCAGTGGTCCCCCAGTGGGGGTTCGGGGCAACGCCCCGAAGCTAAAAGTAGATGTAAAATTGCCTTGGAAAAGTCTAGTAATTTCTAGTCAATCTGGGTAATTCATTAGGTGGATGATCTTACGGTAGAAGTTATGTTTAATTTAGGGTTTTTTACCCTAGAAGGCAACCCCTCACTATATATGAGGGAATTGTATTGTTTCTATGTAGATCTGTATTCTAAGTGAGGGAGAGAGAGGAGATTGAGAGCAAAGAGGGTGTTACAGCGGATCTGCTATAGGTTGTATCTATTTAGTTTGCTGGATAATATAAAAGGAAGGACTGGTTGTTTCTCCGTGGACGTAGCTCAAATTGGGTGAACCACGTATATCTGTGTCTCTCTTGTTTTATGTGTTTTCTGTGTTTATATTTCTGCAATATTTTATGTGTTCCATTGCTCCGTAATATATAACTTTCTAACATGTGTGGTAAAGTTGATTATGGTTTGAGATATGTCTTAAATGGTAATATAAAACTATAGGGATATATTGATGCATATTGGAAAGTGAGTGCTAAAGACAAAAATAATACATCCAAAGGTTGCCTCAGTTTGGGTTCCACTATGATCTCATGGATTAGCAAGATACAAACATCTATTCCACTCAACATTATCAAGGGAGTGTATATTGCAACCAATTTAGTGATTTGTGAAGTAGTGTGGCTTTGGAAGTTACTCACAAGACAATTTGATCAAATGCTAGGGTTGACTATGATATATTATGATGATCAAATTTGTGTAAAACTAACCGACAATCCAATTTTCCATGACAAGTCTAAGCACATCGAGATCAAGTACTGCTTCACTCATGACATGGTTTAGAAGTGAAGAGTGAAGCTATATTATCTCTTTATTGATTATAAGATAGTTGATATCTTACTCAACCTATGTTTATATTGAAGTTTGTATAATTTAGGGACAAGCTTGAACTTGTTGAGAATGCCTCTCTCAGTGAGAGGAGTGCTAAATAGATGAATAATGGGTGGACATTCTCCTTGTGTCAAGCATGTTGACCCAAATTAGGGAGAATGGTCCAATAGAGGATTGGAATTCGTCTTGTACCAAGCTTTTTAACTTGAATTAGGAAGAATGATTCTTGAGCATCAAACTCATTTAGCATCAAGATCTGAATTACTCCGATAGAGTATGGCCTTTAGAGATTCACCATGTGTCAAAGACATGGACCTGAATGATGGTGAACCAAGACTAGTCTGTATACCATGTGTTAGATAGACCCAAATTATGGTGACTAGTTGATGCTAAATGGCTTACCATTTGTTAGTATTACCAACCTAGATTATGGTGAGGATATACCATAGGTACGAGATACCGATGAAAATTATGGTAACTTGTTTATGTTATCGATACACCATGTGTCGATGATATTTCACCAGATTATGGTAATTGGATGATTTTATTGGTTTACCACATGTCACAATTGTGACCTGATTTTGGTGATTGAATAATGATGACGATTTGTGATGAGCCTCGGTATTGCAACAAGAATGTTGCAACTCCCAAGGCTACTGACTTTAATTATCAACCTAGGGTTCATACAAACTTAAGAGGTATCGACACTATATGTGCACCATACAATGTGTCCTTCCTTTGTTGTCATGATATAATGGAGTGCAGGTACTAAATTCAAATCCTAAACTAATTGTAGAAAATGAAATGTTCGAAATGGAAGCTTAACCTATTGCAAGAAAGAAAGTACAAGGAAAGAGACTGAAATCAAACCCTAAAAGACACCATTTTCTAACTAACTACTAAGAGGCTTTGCTTCAAAATAATGATAAGTTAACATGTATGCAATCCTATTGTCCTAAGCATGTAGATTCACACCATCAATCCTTCTATTGTTGTGCATGTAATGTACTGAAATAAATCTGTTTTTTTCTTTTTATGGAAAAAGAAGTGTGAAAGCTAATCTCTTTTGGTGATGTCGAAAGTTTCTTGGAGATGATGGTGGATGGTTGGAAGGCTTGGGAAACCCTTAGGTGACCTTGTGTGGCTTCCTAGAGATTTTCCCTCAATTCGGCCTCAAAACAGGCACTACAGGAAAACCTACATGATGTACTATAAACCTACAGGATCCCTGAAAACCTACAGGATACAACCGAGAGAAAAAGGATTGATGTTCAAGATGATGGAAATATTAGGGGAGGTGGTTGGTAGATGGAATGTGGCAAGGGAGTTCCTAGGACCACTTTAGAATTCAAAACCAAAGTTGGGAGATGGATGGATTTGCTCAAAAAGCTTGGAGAAGTTTCCTTGTGAAATGATGAAAATGGTGAGGGTTTAATGACAAAGAAAATAAAATCCAAATTGGATGGGACAAATTTTGTTATTAACTAGGATTTCTTATGTCCCTATTCCAAGTGGAATCACTCAAAAAGACCTATGTTAACCCATGCAAAGAAATAAAAAACATTACTAGTCGAAAAACTAGAAATTTGAGAACTAGTGAGCTAGTAAATCTAAAACATGCCAAACCAAATCAAGTGAAAATGCAATGGGTAATTTTTGTTATGAGCTAGAATTTTTTTGTGATCTAATTCAAGTGGAACCAGCTAGATCGAATATTGTTAGCATGCTCTAAAAAATAGCATAAATTTATTGTTTTTTGCTAAAAAGGAGGTTCAACAATCTATATTTGGGAATAAGAAGACTAATCCAAGCATCTCAATGATTACTATGAACTTCCAAAGCTTTTACAAGGATGAAATAGTGCTTGTGATCCTACAAAAGAAATTACATCAACCATTTAACTCAAGCATACAACAATAAATCATTAATACTAAATGCAGAAATATAAATAAATAAAAAGTAGAGATGCATGTGAATAAGAAGTGAAAAGAAGGAAAGAAAATGATACAAAAGGGCACTGAGGCTCCTGGGATGGCCAGGCTCAAAGAAACACAGAGACATATGGAGGAGAACAAGATTTAGAAGCTGAACATGACACCAATATTCACTATTTTCATCAATAGAATTACATCCCTGCAAGAAAATACAATGGAGCTGCAAATATACGAGTTCCCTTCACAAGAACACTAATGAAAATATCTCCCTAGAGGAAAATTAGACTTGATACTTATAAAAAATGATTAGGAATCATTCCCCATGAATGGAGGAATCTTTCCCTACTAAAATCCCTTGATTAGTGGATTTGGTCCCTTGATTAGTGAATCTGGTCCCTTGATTAGTGGAACACATTCCTAGATTTTCTCAATCATCAGCGTTCCACAATATGTTCCATAATTCCATAATATCTTGTTCATTTATTATTTATTATTGATCCTCCTGTAGTAGGGAATAAGTCCCTAAATTATCTCCCCCTCGATATCTTCATAATCTACCCAATATTCTCATAATATCTCACAAAAATAAATAATATTACACACAAATATTCAATTATTCATAAACGTTTCTAATGAATATATTAAAGTTAAAAATAATTTATCTAATGCAAGAAGAGAGGTTTAATATGATGAAGGATGGTTAGATGGACCTTAATTTATGTTTAATTTATAGGCATGGGCCTTAATTTATGTCTAATTTAGAGGGCCATCATACCCCCTACTGAAAGTGTTGCTCATCCTCCGAGCAACTCAACGACCTCATTGTGCCTCATCCATGGCCCTGGTGGCCTCTCTCTTGTGCATTAAGAATCTTGGCTGTAAGTTCTGCAAGGAAAAGCCCAAAAACATATTTGTGCAAAGAAAAATCATTGTTTCTTGAGACCATTAGCTTGCTTCCTTCCCCTTATTCAAGATGGGTTTTTGAATATTTTTCAGTTTGGCAAGGTCTTCCACATTCTTATCAACCTTCTGCTACCTTGTTCCACCATTTGGACACCTCTAAAACCTTCAAACTGCATTGAGATGAGAACTAGGACATCATGTAGTAATTCCTGTCAAAACAACAGGAAACCTATAGGAAACCCTATTAAAACTACAAGATACACTTTTTGAGCATAAATGATAGTTTGAGCCTAGGACATGCCCTCAACTTGACTCTCATGCCTTTTTCCTATTTTTAGGCCTTGGACAAAAGCTAGAAAGAGATTGGAGACCTCTTGGAAAACATATTTTCATCACTACAGTTTGAGTTTTGTTTTGTTGGTGAATGCCTCATTTCCTTTTTTGCGTTCTTCTCTCTTGTGGCCTAGATGATTGCCTAATGGCCTTGGAGTTCTCTGTTTTGATTAGGTCTCTGTTAATCTCTGCCATCTTGTGGTTTAGCATACTTTGTTAATTTATTCCTTCTTGTAGCAACATTTTTCCTTCCTGTAGTAGTCATTCCTCCTCTTTCAGGGTCTTCTAAATGTATGGCAGTGATGAGAAATGATCAAGAGGGATTGGTTAATGATGCTAGGGCTCAAAGGGAGTAGTGTAGGTTTGTGAAAATGGAGAGGATGCTCTGTCTTTTTTTTCAAGAATGAAATGGGATGGATGAATGATGAATAGATAGTGAATATGAAGTGGATGGAGGGCTTGGAGTGCTATGGTGACTTGGCCTTCACAAAAATTTCTTCTTTTAACTACTGTCCTCATTCCTTGAAATCACCACCCTTCATAATTTGACTTTTCAACATTGCATGAGTGAAGTAGTGAGTTGCAATTAACTAGTTGAAGGCGAGTGAGGATGTTGAGCCATCCTTAACTTATAAAACCTCATCTCTCATGCATTGACAAAAAATTTCTAACTATAATACGCTCAAGAGAGGAGGTCAAGAATAATGCATACATGTACCTACCTAATGGTTGTTGGAGAGACCTGCATGCTGCTACTGAGTTTATGTTGATGTCCAAGTGTTGGATGGTGATGTTGATGATCCCAATGCTCCTGCTAAGCTCTGGGGAAGCTTCTTTAATCTCTAGATCTCCATTCTAAAGCTGACTGCAAATCTCTGGCTACTTCATCATCATATCCCCTTAATTTTTCAAAGGAACCCATCCAATTGTGCCTTGTGAATATCTCTAGTACAAGAGGGTGTCGTTGAATCCTCACTATGTTGATGGGTTCCCCCTTTGATTTTTCCTTAATGGATGGAGGTTTTTATAGGTCTAATACCAAATTAAAAAATTATGTTTATACAATTCCCTTATGTTTCAATCACTTTCAACAAACTAGAAGGGTTTTTTATGTTCCTTTCACTTGGAAAAATGTGGGGAAATGTAGAGCATACCTCCTTAACACTGCTTGATGAAGGCAACCTCTATTTTTCCCTTTTAAAATTTCTCACTGCCAATACTATAGGTGTTTTTCTGTATCCTATAGGATCTCAGGGAATCTTGTAGGTTTTCAGGACAATGACTTGTTTTGTCCACATCTCCCAAATGGTAGAATGGATTAACCTGAAACTTTCTGAGCATGTTTCTAACATCATTTTGCATCTCCCCATAAAAAAATTTGGTCAATGGATACACGGGTCTCGAGAAAAACTAAACATGGCTGAAGGTGATGGAGGCCAATTTCTTGGAAACCATGCACTGGAATTTTCTGAAATTTCTTGGGCATGTTACCATCATCCATATGCATCTCCCCATGAAACAAATGTTTAAATGGGTGCATGGATATCGAGAAAATGGAAAAATGGTTTTAGGTGATGGAGGATGATTTCTCAAAAACTTTTCACTTGAATTTACTGAAATGACTTGAGCATCTCACCATCATCCATATGAATCTCCATTTGAAACAACTTGGCAAATGGATGCATGGTTTTCAAGTTATCGAAAAAACAAATTTCTGCTCTATGTATTTTTGTATCCTGTAGTAAAACAAATCATCCTGTAGTTTTTTAGGACAACAAGCAAACTAAATGGTAGAAGCTTGAGAATGATGGGTGGATGGTGGAAATAGATGAGGGTGATGGATTGAAATGGTCTTGGCCTTGTTAGATCATTTGAGCAAGGAAGAAAAAGTCACAATTTGACTTCTTTTGACTAGGCTTGACCAATTTTTTCTTTTGGTACCAACTTGTTTTTTTTTCCTTGCAGATGTTGGAGTGCACCTACATTCATGAAAGAGATACATGGAACAAGGAATTTTTTTTTTGTCTCTTTTTCTTCTAGGCCTACTTGCTGCCTCAAGGAGGTTTTCAACTAGTAGGTTTTCCTAGGCACCTCAAAGGAGGTTTTCACGTAGGATCTTTTTTCTCTTTTTTTTTTTTTCCAACCCATTGACCACCTCAAGGAGGTTTTCAATCAATGAGCCAATCTGAGGAACCTCCAAGGAGGTTTTCCCCTGAGATTTTTATTTTGTTTTTCTCTTATTTTTCAATTATTTTTTTTCTACCCTACCCTACTTCAAAAAAAATAACTTTCAAGTATAATAATACTTCCAATGGAGCCATGTGCACATCAAGATGAAATATAAAATGATGTGGAGGCTTGTAATGTATGCTTTGACATGTACTTGGACTTGAAAGATCAAATGATTTGAATTTGATGATATCAAACACATTTGAAGAATAGGGTATTGCTGCAACTTAATGATTTTCTGGAACCATATTTCAATATAGTTGTGATGACCCTAGTCCACTTGCTAATTTGGATCATCTTGGATGTATTCTTCTTCCATGACCCTCAAATCTTCCTCTTTTTGTTGATTGTTCTCTTGAACACATGGAGGATTTGATGGTAACCATGAGGGATCTTTCTCATTCTCTAACTTTATTGTATGCTCTTCATCAAATGCAACCCATGGTTCTTTGATCTTCTCTTTTGAATCTTCTTCTTTTGGATGTTGTCCTTGAATGGTATCAATATAATCTCTTTTTTGCAATACTCTTCTTGAGCTATGGTGAATACCATTGAGCTCAAGAGGAGATGTTTGGAAGTGTTGTACCTCAGCATTGTAAGTGGGTTGAGCTACTTTAAGGTGTGGGTTTGGAAATGGTGGTACAGGTAGTTGAGTGGGAGTGTATATTTGAGATGAATGTGGATGGGGTTGTGGTTGTTGTGGAGGTGAATGGTAAGAATAACATGGATTTTGGTATGGAGAGAATTGAGGAAAATATTGAGGATATTGTGGATGGCTCCCATAAGTTCCTTGCCAACCTTGTTTCGAAGATTGGTTTTGGGGTTGAGATGGCCAATGTTTCCCAGGAAAGGGTGTGTTCCAGTTACTTTGAGGTGGATATGCATAATATTGAAATTCTGAATTAGGCTCTTGCATCATATCAGACTGAATAGGATGCCATGGTCCTCTTGGAGCTACATAACATAGCTGCATTGGAAATTGACTTGCTCCATTATCCCCTTGGTAAACTTTCTTCAACCTTTGTAATGATGAGCAACATTTAACATCATGTGATTCTGCATGGACAACATGAATATCTTCTTTTTGATCATTTTGTATTATTAACATTTCTACTTGTTCAATTAGATTGCTAAGAATTTGTGTTTTAAAGTCATTAGACAAATTTCCAAGTTTAGCTTGACTTACCGATCTTGATGTTGATTTACCTACTCTTACTTCTCTTCTTGATATGTGTTTGCATTGATTTCCTCAAATGATAATTGATATACATCACCTCTACTCATCAGATTAAGTAGATCAATCCATTCATCCCTAATTGCTCTAAATAAGAGGGTTTTTAGTGTGTGAGATCCTAAATGATGTAGTTCTTCCCTCTTAACATTATACATGAACCTCTCTATTAGATCCTCAACGCTTTCATATTCTCTTTTATTCATTCTAAAGATTTCTTCCTTAAGATCATGATCTTTATATTTTTCTATAAATATCTTTTGCATATCATTCCACGATCTTATTGAATTAGTCCCTAAACTCATGAACCATTTAAGTGCTCTATCCTTCAATGTTGCTGGAAACAATCTCCATTTTTGAGTTTTTAATAAGTAACCATAAGATCTACAAACAATTTCAAATTCAAAGAGAAAGGTTTCCGGATCCTCTAACCTTAGACCATGAAATTTTGGAAGAAAAGATGGAGCGATGTTCTTCATGTGGACACTACCATCAATATCTTGAATGGGAAATCTAAGAGGATCTTCCTCATTGTCATCATCTCCATCCATTTCTTCTACATTCTTTGTCATTCCTTCTTCTTCTACCTGCAAAAGTGAATGATGATGTGGCTCTTATTGCACCACATGATTAAATGGGGGGGTGGGTTGGTGTTGGATATTTTTTGATTTTTATGATTGATTGAAAACTATAATGTAATGCAGTTTTCTACTTTTGAAATTAAATATGCCTAATGCAAATATTTTTTTGTTTTTTCAAAAAGTAAAAAGCTATGAATCAAATAGGAAGAAAACAATGCATACTTTGACATCTCCCTAACAACGGTGCAAAAAAGTGATGAGCCTCGGTATTGCAAGAAAAATGTTGCAACTCCCAAGGCTACCGACTTTAATTATCAACCCAGGGTTCGTACAAACTTAAGAGGTATCGAAACTATATGTGCAGCATACAATGTGTCCTTCCTTTGCTATCATGATGTAATGGAGTGCATGTATTGAAGTCAAATCCCAAACTAATTGCAGAAAATGAAATGTTTGAATGGAACTTTAACCTATTACAGGAAAGAAATTGCAAGGAAAGAGATTGAAATCAAATGTTAAAACACATCATTTTCTAACTAACTGTTAAGAGGATTTTCTTCAAAAGAATGCTAATTTAACATGTATGCAATCCTACTGTCCTAGGAATGAAAATTCAAACCATCAAAACTTGTACTCCTGTGCATGTAAAGGACTTAAATAAATCAAAAGGTTTATTAAGACTGAGGATTGATCAAATAAAGTTTAGGGGAGAGCTCTCGGCGGACCTTTACCGATGGCAAGCAACGGATTCGAACCCTCGCCGTTCACTCGCATTAGCAAGGTATTTTCGAGCTTCAGATTTCGATACTTCACGCAATGGGGCCAGAACTTGATGGTCTGCGGGTCGGATCATGTGCTGGGAGCGTGGGAAATGAAGCAGGGACAGCAAATAACGCCCTGGATTCAGGCTGCGGAGTTTCTTTTCTGGCATGCAACCCTCCCCGTGCCGTATGATCTCTCATGCCATTACAGTTATTCTCTCGTCGACGACCAGCAATTTCTCAGGTCGGAATCAGGCGAAAGCTATTCCCTCGCACTCCCTCAAAGACTCCCGGACGAAGCCTCCGTCGAAAGTTACGATTTCAGGCGGGTTAAAGAAAATGTAAAGGCCCAGAACGTGGACGGGTTGGGATCTACAGGTTCTCCAACTGTTTCGATCGCTGCAATCAAAGAAGGGGGACTGCATGATGCAGATCTGCCCCCTCTCTCAACGGATTGGCTCAAACAGTATAGATCTGGGCCGGATCTATTTGATCTGACCAATTCTCGAGAACGTTTAGAACCCAGGCACTAGATTGGTGGCAATATGCATAGATCGAGCAGAGGGTTTGCAGACATCGACATGCAAATGGAAGAATGACCCACTAAGAGGTCAGATCTAGAAGATTGTTCACAGTCAGAGCACATGCGGATCAGCAGCGACACTGGCTTAGGCGGATCAGGAACCCAGCCGAAACCCAGGCCACAGGTAACAATAACACGTTTTCAGATTTTCATTAAAACCCCAGAGGGGAAATCTTGTTTAGTGTGGGTTCATGCAGAAAGCACCATCATGCAGCTGAAACAGCAAATTCGGGCATTGACGGGATGTCCTGTTCAGATCCAACATCTGGTCAGTGGTAGGTGGTCCCTCCAGGATAATAGAACCCTGGAAAGCTATGAGATTGGTCCAGAAACAACCATTGTTTTAAACCTCAGGCTGAGAGGAGGGGCTCTATCCCAGGGACAACAAAGCTCCTCAGGAGGGGACAAGGGGAAAAAGACAGCACCTCAGCAACAACCCAAGGGAGGCTTCTCCTACAGAAACATTCTTCAGGGTAACAAAGATTCAGGGTCCTCTCCAGATCAAGGCAGATATACACCTAGGCCATACATAGTAGATCAGTTAGGGCAAACCCCAACCCTTAACTTTGATTCTACAGGGCTTGATGATTTTGTTAAGTCCTATGAAACACAGGCCCTAATCTGCTGTTTTAACAGTTTCTGGCCAAAACCAATGGATCTATTTCATTGGATTTTCACCACTTGGACCATGGAATGTGATATACATTTATGCTCCAAGGGGTTTTTTATAGTTAGATTTGCTTCCTCGGAAGTCAGAGATACAATCATTAGAGATGGGCCTTGGTTCTAGGGAACATCGGGGCTGTTCATGACCCCATGGTTCCCACATTTCGATCCAAACAACATGACTGTATCCAAAGTGCCGGTTTGGGTCCGTCTATATGACCTTCCCCTTCACTTTTGGAGTGAACGAGTTTTGGAAGGAGATGGGAACAGCATAGGGAAATATATCAAAACAGATCTGGAGAGGATTGATGAAAGGGTATACACTTTTGCACGCATTTGTGTGGAAGTAGATCTAAGCAAAGGGCTGCCAGACAACATAAGGCTGATCTACAAACAACAAAATTGGCTGCAAGCACTAGACTATGAAAATACTGCTTTCAGATGCAGGCTCTGCAGGCAGACAGGACACTTGCAAAGCACATGTCCAGAAGCCAAGAAAGCAAACAGTAAAAAGAAGCAGAAAGGGAAGCAGAGGAAAGGATGGCAATTCCCCCCCCCCTAACTCAGATGATGAAGAATCAGAAGCAGAAGAGGAAGACACCCCCGCAGAGAATGCAGAGGTATCCCAAGAAATGGAGACTCAGAAGGAAACTACATCAGATAACAAGACTTCACAGCTCCACCCAAATCAGGCAGAGAAGGCAAGCGAGGATCAAAGCATGGGAGGGATCAAATGGCATCACCACTCAGATACTTCAGACTCAGACAAGGAAACAGCCTCACAGAAAGCAGAAACACAGTTAGTCATAGCTTTGATCGAGCCCACTCAAGGAGAGTGGTGCAAGGTCGAAAAGAAAAAGGGGAGAAAAACTTGAAGTGTGAGTTTTTACTCACTGCCGGAAATCAGTTTTTTTGCCTCTTTCTCCTTTCTTCTCTCTTTTCCTTTCTTCTTCTTCTTTTTGCACGTTAACTTTTTAATGTTGCGTGGGGTGCGAAAGCACTCGAGCCCAAATGGGAAGCTTATGGAAATGCTTCAATGCATCTGCTAGTGTAACTTTTCATTTTTTAAATAAAAGGTTACCGTTTTTTCCCCTGGAAAAAAAAGGACTGAAATAAATATGTTTTTTTTCTTTTTATTCTTTTTATGGAAAAACAAGAGTGAAAGCTAATCTCTTTTGGTGATGTGGTAGGTGGCTTGGATATGATGCTAGATGGTTGGAAGGCTTGGGATACCCTTAGGTGACCTTGTGTGGCTTCCTGGAGGTTTTCCCTCAATTCAGCCTCAAAACAAACCACTACATGATGTATTGAAAACCTACAGGATCCCCTCAAAACCTATAGGATCCCCTGAAAACCTACAGGATACAACCGAGAGAAAAAGGATGGATGTTGAAGGTGATGGAAATCTTAGGGAAGGTGGTCCATGGATGGAATGAGGCAAGGGAGTGCTTAGGACCTATTCAGAACTCAAAACCAAAGTTGGGAGATGAATGGATTTACTCAAAAAGCTTGTAGAAATTTCCTTGGGAAATGATGAAAATGGTGAGGGTTTAATAACCAAGAAAATCAAATCCAAATTCGACATGACAAATTTTTTTATTAACTAGGATGTCTTAGGTCACTATTCCAAGTGGAATCACTCAAAAAGACCTTTCTCAACGCATGAAAAAATAAATAAAAAACATTACTAGTCGAAAATGTAGAAATTTGAGAACTAGTGAGCTAGTAAATCTTAGAAATGCCTAACCAAATCAAGTGAAAATTAAATGGGGTTGTTATGAACTAGAATTTTTTGTGAGCTAATTCAAGTGGAACCAACTCGATTGAATCTTGTTAGCATGCTCTAAAAAATAGCACAAATTTACTGTTCTTTGCTAAAAAAGAGGTCCAACAATCTAGATTTGGGAATAAGAAGACTAATCCAAGAAGCTCAGTAATTACTATGAACTTCCAAAGCTTTTCCAAGGATGAAATAGTGCTTGTGATCCTGCAAAAGAACTTACATCAACCATTTAACTCAATCCTACAACAAGAAATCATTAATACTAAATGCAGAAATAGAAAGAAATAAAAACTAGAGATGCATGTGAATAAGAAGTGAAAAGAAGGAAAGAAAATGATACAAAATGGCTCTGAGGCTCCTAGGATGGTCGAGCCCAAGGAAACTCAGATACCTATGGAGGATAACAAGATTTAGAAGTTGAACATGACACCAATATTCATTATTTTCATCAATAGAATTACATCCCTGTAAGAAAATATAATGGAGCTACAAAAATATGAGTTCTCTTCACAAGAACACTAATGAAAATCTATCCCTAGAGAAAAAGCTGACTTGATACTTATACAAAATGATTAGGAATCATTCCCCATGAATGGAGAAATATTTACCCTTTGGTCCCTTGATTAGTGGATCTGGTCCATTAATTAGCGGAACACATTCCTAGATTTTCTCAATCATTAGAGTTCCACAATCTGTGCCATAATTCCATAATATCTTATTGATTTATTATTTATTATTTATGGTCCTGTAGTAGGGAACAATGTCCTAGATTATCTCCTCCTCCAAATCTTCATAATCTGCCCAATATTCTCATAATATTTCACAAAAACAAATAATATTAGGCACAAATATCCAATTATTCATAAACCTTCCTAATGAATATACTAAAGTTAAAAATAAATCATCTAATGCAAGAAGAGAGGCTTAATATGCTGAAGGATGGTTAGACGGACCTTAATTTATGTTTAATTTATAGGCGTCGGCCTTAATTTATGTATATTTTAGAGGCCCATCAATTTGTTATAACCTTTTCTTAGGGAAATTTGTCAATAAAAGAACATTTGTCTAGTTATTATGAATACTTCCCTAGCTAACAGAGAGCATTGAATTTTGTATATATGATCGATCTTCATAATTTATATTTTATCCTTTGTATTGTATTTGTAAGACATGTTCCTTATGTCATTTTCATTGTTTAGTGCTTGAAATAATTAATAAAATTGATGTTCTTCATTTAAGCTTCAAAAGTGAAAATTTCTAAATTTTAATTTTGAATTTTTGGCTCCAAAGTTGTCAATTTGGCCCCCCTTCAAGCCAATTCAGTCCCAGTTAAATGACACACCCATTTGGATATCAAAAACACTCTATATAGAGCATTTTCCCTCCTCTACAATGCACTATTCAACCTCTCACAAGACAAGTAATATTATGCGAATCATATTGATGAAGAGGAAGGATGAAGAAGGGAAAGTTCATCATTAGCGTCTCTCTCTCTCTCTCTTGAATTCACATGTATGATTTTATGGACAAAAAAATCAACGTAGCAAGGTTGAGATTCTAGGAAACACATTCTCAATAGTACGGCCGAGTTTCTAGGCATATTCTAGGAGGCTTAAATTTGGCCTAAGAACATAAAAGAGAGCCAAAGTTGAAAGGGAGAAGATTGAATTGAAAATAGGGTTGTTTGACCAAGTTGGACAATGTTATGAAACCAGCTCAAGAAAAAGATAGAAAAGATAGATCAACGCCTTAAAATTCAGCCTCTTCGAGGGGGCAACCTCCTTTACATTACATAAATGAACAATTCTTGGATGATTCAAATGACAAAACCTCCTTTCTATATATAGGAGTCTAAGGAGTCACCAAATAATCCAACCGACCTAACAATAATAAAATAAAGCCACAAAAATAACAATAGAGGGATTCTATGGGGCACAGTAATAATAATATGGGGGCAATAGGGGCACAACAATATTAATAAGGGGTATAACTACAATAGTAATAGGGTAATCACTAGTATTATAGGGACCCAACATGCCCCTCGCCTTCAAAAAAGTGTTGTCCTCAATGCTTGAGTAGTTTTGGATACTTCTGCATAAAATTCTCATCCTCCCATGTGGAACCTTCAGCAGATAAGTTCTTCCACTTGATAAGATACTCTGAAATTGATCGATTTCATAGCTGTCGAGTTCTTGTTTCTATGACTGCTTCCGGTTCCAATATAATTTTTCCTTCCTCATCAAGTTCTGGCAATATTGTTTGAACTGGGAGCTTGTCGCCTATAACCTTCTTTAAACATGAAACATGGAAAATTGGGTGCAATCGAAAGGCTGCAGGAAGCTCCAATTTGTATGCCATAGTACCAATATTTTGCAACACCTTGTACGGACCATAATACTTTGGTGATAATTTATTATCCTTCTTAGCTTGCTTGAGGGACATTTTCTTATATGGTTGTAGCCGTAGGAATACCCAATCACCTACATCAAAACTTCTTTCACTGCGATGTTGATCTGCCTGTTGTTTCATTCTATTCTGTGCCAACACGATGTTATCCTTTAAGAGTTGGAGGACTTGTTGTTGATGTTTGATGTGATGTTCCACTGCCTAAACCTTAGAATTTTCTCTTAAATATGATGTGATGGATGGTGGTTGATACCCATAAAGTGCCATAAATGGGGTCATTTTTGTTGCTGTATGCAAGGAAGTGTTATACCACCATTTAGCCAGAGGCAACCATTTGACCTATTGTGTCTATTTATCAGATACAAAGCATTGAAGATATCCTTCCAAACATTTGTTTACTATCTCAGTTTGCCCATCAGATTGAGGATGATAAGATGAGCTATGAGCTAACTGAGTACCAAGACAAGAAAATAATTTTGTCCAAAAATTTCTAGTGAAAATGGGATCTCTGTCACTTACAATAATATTTGGGTTTCCATGTAGCTTTTGAATTGTTTCCATAAATGCAGTAGAAACTGTACTGGCTTTAAATGGATGTAATAATGCACAAAAGTGTGCATACTTGGTAAGTCTGTCAACTACCACCATGATGACACTTTTTCCCTCAGACTTGGGTAAACCTGTGATAAAATCCATTGAAACCTCCTCCCAACGTTGGCTTGGAATGGATAAAGGTTGTAATAGACCCGGTGTCTTAATTGTTTACACTTTATTTTGTTGGCAAACCAAACATTCCGCCAAAAACTTTTGAATATCTGATTTAAGGCCATCCCAAAAAAATTCCTTCTTAACCCTGTGGTAAGTTTTTAGAAATCCTGAGTGCCCTCCTAAGGCAGAAGTGTGCAATTCCATAAGAATCTTTTGTTTTAGCTGGGAATTCTTACAGAGGTATAAGTGATCTTTGTACCATAACAAATCATTTTGCCAGCTAAATGTATCAGACGTACTGGAATCTTGTTGTAGCTTTCGAATAAGTGCCCACACTTCTTCATCATTCTTCCATTCCTCCCTTGCTTCGTTTATCCAATCTGGTTGGATAATAGAAATGGTGCACGACAATGCTTCCACATCCTCATCCTTTCTTGAGAGTGCATCTGCCACCACATTTTGCTTCCCTTTTTTGTAGATGATTTCAAAGTCATAACCCAACATCTTTGGGACCCGCTTTTGTTGCTCTTCAGAGGATAATATTTGTTCTAAAAAGTATTAAAGGCTACCATGATCCGTTTTTACCTTGAAGTGTCTTCCCATTAGGTAGGGTCGCCATTTCTTAAGTGCATGGAGTATTGCCAACATTTCCTTCTCATATATAGCTTTGCTTAAAAACTTTCCCTTGATTGGACGACTTTCAAAAGCAATGGGTCTTTCATCTTGCATTAGAACAGCACCAATTCCATTTCCTGAAGCATCACATTCCACAATAAAGGTTTTTGTGAAGTCTGGTGTAGCTAAGATCGGTGCTTGGCACATTGCCTCTTTAAGATGTTCAAAGGCCTTTGTTGCTTCCGGAGTCCATGAAAATGCATCTTTCTTCAATAATGTTGTTAGAGGTGCTGCTATTCTCCCATAATTCTTAACAAACTTGCGATAATACCTTGTCAACCCAAGAAATCCTCGCAGATGCTTTATGGATGTGGGGATTTTCCATTCCTTAATGGCTTTAATTTTGCTAGGGTCTACCTTAACTCCTTCATGAGATACAATATGACCCAAATATTCCACCTCCTAGACTCCAAAGAAACATTTGGATCTTTTTGCATATAATTGTTTCTCCTCCAATAGTTGTAGCACCCTGTCAACATGTTCAACATGATCCTTCCAAGACTTGTTGTAGATTAGTATATCATCAAAAAATACTAACACAAATTTTCTAAGGAATGGTTTGAAAATTGAATTCATCAAACCTTGAAATGTTGAAGGTGCATTGGTAAGGCCAAAAGGCATGACCAGAAATTCATAATGACCCTCATGAGTTCTAAATGTTGTTTTTGGAATGTCTTCAATCTTCATTCTGATTTGATGATATCCTGAACGTAGATCCAACTTGGTGAAGTAAATTGATCCATGCAATTCATCTAGTAATTCATCAATGGCAGGAATGGGGAACTTATCTTTAATAGTGAGCTTGTTGAACTCCCTATAATCTAGACACATGCGCCATGATCCATCCTTCTTGTGCACCAATACTACTGGAGCAGAGAAAGAACTTTGACTCAGTTGAATTATACCAGCCTCTAGCATTTCTGCAACCATACGTTCAATTTCACTCTTTTGGACATAGGGATATCTGTACGGCTTGATGTTTGGAGGAACACTTCCTGGAATCAGATGAATAGCATGATCATGATCATGCATAGGTGGGAGACCTTTGGGAGTCTCAAATACCTTGGAATGATTGTCTAGGACTTTTTGGAGATCTGGAGAAATAGATGATTCCGATGTGGAAACATCTAGTGAACATAATTGTGCAATTACACCTCTTTGCTCCTTTTTTAAAAACTTTGTCATACCATTAGAGCTGATTATCTTTCCTGGTTTCCCTGCAATACCCCTTAATTCAACTTCCTTTCCTTCCGTAGAAAATTTGATGAAAAGTTCTTGAAAATTTAAAGCTATTGTACCCAAGGATTGTAGCCATTGGATTCCTAGTACAACATCAACACCTCCCATTGGAATGGAAAGCATTGGGCTAGTCAATACATATTCTCCCATGGATAGCTTGATATTATGGCACTTTCCAGAGCAATTTGTTGTTCCTCCATTTGAAATCATCACTTGACACTCTGGTGCTGGATATAGGAAGAAATTCAATTCTTTTGCTACCCTACAATGAATAAAATTGTGGGTGCTTCCTGAATCAATCAACACTATTACCTTTTTCTTCTTGATTTGTCCTTCTATCTTGATGGTTTGAGGAGTGGTAATTCCCGCCAATGCATTAAAGATATGGTCAGATTTATTTGTTCTTCATCGAGGCTTTGTTCCTGGAGTATATCCTCTTCCTTTGACCTGTCTTGCTCCTTTTCTTCTTCCTCTTCACAATCTATGTAGAATAATTTCTTCTCAGCACACTTATGACCTTTAGTGTATTTGCTATCACAACTGTAACAAAGCCCTTTTGCTCTTTTTTCTTCCAATTGTTATGGTGTCAACCTTATAGGTTGTGGAAGACTAGGGGCAACAACACTTCCGTCTTTATAGTTGTGAGTGGTATGCTTCCTGGTTGCCATAATTTTGCTTTCCATTTTTCTTGCTAACCTGAATGCCTTCTCTAATGAATCAGGTTCCCAAAGGCGAACATCATGTTGGATATTATCCTTTAAAGACCCTATGAACACATCAATCCTATGCTCCTTTGGAATATCTTTTACCCTTATGTTCAATTTTTGGAACTCCTTAATGTGCTCCATTATTGAACCCTTTTGTTTGAGACTTATCAATTGGCTAAAAAAAGTGTTGCTTTTCGTATCCTCATAATGTGCTATCAATTCTTCCGTAAAAATTGCCCAAGTGATAAATTCTTTACGAGAGCAAAGCCATTGATACCATACAAACTGATTTGGTTCCAAATATAAAGTTGCCAGACGTACCTTTTGTGTGTTTTGCACATTATTGAGATCGAAAAATTGCTCCATCTGTAATATCCATGTTGCGGGATCCTTGCCATCAAACTTTTTCATATCAATTTTTGGACTATGGTGGGTCTTCGATCCAACATTAGAGTCTATTATATCATGATTAACATTTCTTTTGTTCGCATCATGAGTTTCCTTTTCACCATTAGTAAGTATTTCTTGTAGAAAATTTGTCAAATCTGTCTTCATATCTGTCATGCCTGTCTTCAAGTTTGTGTTCAAATAAATCTTCAATTCTTCCATGTCTGTCTTCAAATCTGTCTTCCAATCATCCATCTTAGCTTCCACGCCCTTTATCTTAGATTCCATGCTATTTATCTTAGTTTCTGTTAGCTTTTGTGAGCGTGACATTTGTTGTACTTGTTCTTATAATTTTGATATATCATGTAGCATTTCTTCCTTTTCTTCATGAGTCATGCCAGAGCTTTCAGGTTCCTTACTAGGTGTTTGCATTTTCTTTCCTCGGGGCATCAGTTATCGATAATAATTCTTTACTATGCCCTTTGAATTCATTCAAACCCAACTTACGCAAAAATTAGAAAAAAAAAAAAACTACACACCTTTTTTCACTTTGTAGAAGCCTGATATTGAATCTGATGTATCTCTGTAATTCCAGATCCTCCAATTTTGAAATTGTGACCTGTAGTAGCCTTCTTCGTCCTCTTTACAATGCCACAAGTTTGACACAAATTGGATTCTCCAAGGAAGAGTTATGCGAAATCTCCCACAGTGACTTGATTATAGACTAGAGCGAACTTGTACGACGTGCCACGAGTCACTGTTTCGACCTTTGGATCTAAAAAATACATACAAGAAACTACATTCCGTCCTCTTTCTGTACCTTCTTACGAAATTTTAATCCGATCCCCAGAGAGAAAGTTATGACGATTTTCCCAGGTCACCTGTTTGGAATGTAATTCAGGAGTCTGCAAAAAGACCAACTTCCTTAGATCATATCTCCACAAATATAGCGTGAAAAGCTCTGAAATTTGGACCCGAGGTTCAGCACGATTTCTTCTCAAATGGGTTTTTATTGCAACTTCTAAAACATCACAGAAAAAAGTTATAGTGAAAATGCCACGATGACCTGTTTGGAGCAGTGAAACCCTAAAATCCAAAGCTCTGATACCAAATGTTATGAAACCAGCTCAAGAAAAAGATAGAAAAGATAGATCAACGCCTTAAAATTCAGCCTCTTCGAGGGGGAAACCTCCTTTACATTACATAAATGAACAATTCTTGGATGATTCAAATGACAAAACCTCCTTTCTATATATAGGAGTCTAAGGAGTCACAAAATAATACAACCGACCTAACAATAATAATATAAAGCCACAAAAATAACAATAGAGGGATTCTATGGGGCACAGTAATAACAATATGGGGGCAATAGGGGCACAACAATATTAATAAGGGGTATAACTACAATAGTAATGGGGTAATCACTACTATTATAGGGACCCAACAGACAATAGCATTATTGGTGAGATTGACATCATAGTTGACTATTTGTATTAGGTGTATCTCTTGTTGAACTAAAGACTTTCTCTAAGTAAGAGGTTGTTTGGTTTTTCCCCCAAGTGGGTTTTCCTAGGGTAAATCTTGTGTTTTCCTTGTGCATTGTAATCTATACTATCCTTATGCATTTATGGTTGAATTTATAAAGTGTAATTGATTAATGATAAACTGGAAGTGCTAAAAGAATATGTAAATCATTAGAAGTAATTATGAGTATTTCATAAATTAGTGCTTGTATCTATTGCACTATAAAAATAAACACATAGGAGTCTATTACTTTAATTAAGTTAAATAATAAAATATATTCACCATGGACAACCAAAGTATTCAACATTATCAAAGAATTTTAAACTTTCACCTTAAGTGGAAGGTCTACCACCTAGGAGATCAAGGATAGCTCCAACAATAGAGGACTTAGACCACAGTTGGTTTGGAGGGAAAAATCTTAGTTATAAGGGGGAGACTTACATATTTTTTAGGTTATTGTTTAGGGTATTGATGAAATTCCACTACCAAAAGTTAACTTGCCTTTGACCAAGCCTTTTGGCCTTGTCCTTGTGCAACAAAAGCCTTTTTCTTCTGAACCTTTTTCCTTGTTCTCTCATCCTATTTCTAATGAGCGCGATGCATCTACCACAGGGGACAATGGTCCCTTATCACCTTCTACATTACAAGTACCTTATGTTAATATTTCTACATTGCCACTAATTAGCGTGATAGGGACCAATTCTACTACATTGGAAACACCTTTGTCCTCTTCATGGAACATTCCACCAGTTTCTTTGGTAACCCCTACAAGTTTTCCAAGGTTTTTTGTACATTTACTTTATTCCACCTTTGTGTTTGGAATGGGGAAAACCCTATTCAACCAATGGGAGCTGAGAAGTTTCCATCTGGATCATCTATTCCAATGGTTTCTTTACCTAATATTGGAATCATTTCTTTAGGAAACATGTAGTGGGGATCTTTGTTTTCTTCTAGCTAATCTGGGGGCACTAATCTTTTTGGAGCAATATATCAACCTTTAGGTAGTTCTACGTTAGGCTAGATGCATTTCTTTAGGGGTTTTATTTCCTTTAGAGGGGCTAGTTTACCTGGGGTCATTAACGCCACTAGTGCCATTACTCCAATCATTTATTATGCTTAAGATGGTGCTTTTGTACAAGGAGGTCCTTATTCTAGTGCCAAGGACAATCCCATGAGAATTCATGCCATTGGGAGTTACTTGTTCCTTGGAGCATTCTCCCTAGTGGATTATAGGTCATTACCCCTAATAGAAAACCCTGGTCAACAAATGGGAGTTTGGATGTTTACATCTAAATCATCTGTTCCAATGGTTTCTTTACCTCATACAAGCATCATTTCTTCAGGAAACATGTAGGGGGGTTCTATGTTTTCTTCTAGCTAGTCTAGTGGCATTATTGCTTTCGTAGGAACATCTCAACCTTGGGGTAGTTCTATCTTAGGTGGGCTGCCTTTCTCTAGGGGTTCTATTTCCTTTGGAGGGGCTAGTTTACCTAGGATTATTAACACCATCATTTCCATTATGGCAATGATTTATTATGATTATGGAAATACTTTTGTACAAGGATTTCGTTATTCTAGTGACAAGTACAATCCCATGAGTGGTCATGCCTTTGGGACTCCCTTGTTCCTTGGGGCATTCCCCTTAGTGGATAATATCCTTTTACCACATTTTTTAACTTAGGAGGTAAATTTCTTGGGAATTATACCCTTGTTTCATCAACTTCCACCATTAAATATGTTATGGGGAGATGAAAATTTCCATCATGGGGCATATTTTTACCCTTGATTCACTTAATCAACATCAACTTTCATTACTAGATTCACTTGATTTGTTGGACCTGGACAAAATTATGAATGAACCCATATGCCATGATCCTAGGTGGCCACCTATGCTTGCAAAATTACCTTTTCATATTACTAAAATTGAAGGAATGTTGGGAGAAAACACAACCACACTTATTACTACCTACCATTTATGGTGTTCCTCAAATTCTTTGGTGGATGATTCTATGCAATTACATATTTTCCAATGGACCCTAATGAACAATGCCGCTAAATGATACATTGAACTAGATAATGAATTCTATAGTGATTATGCTTCTTTAGCCCAAACATTTTTGAATTATTTTCAGCTAGCTACACTAGAAGAGAGTGTGACTAGTCTCATGTACAAATTTAAACAAGATACATATCATTAAATTTATAAAATCTTTTAGAAATAATGCTAATATTAATAACTAGTATTAATCAACACTAACATGAGATCAATCTAATTAATTTATTCTAAAAATGAGAACAAAACTAGAATAAATTAATTATATAAAATAAAACAAATAAAACAAAAACTAATATAAATAACTAGTTACAAATAGAAATAAATAAAAAACAATTTAAATCAAAATAATTAAAATTCATATTATATAATTAAATATTTCAATTTAAATCATTCTATTCTAGTATTATTATATAAATCAAAACCAGATTTAAATTAATTATATAAAATAAAATAAAAACAAAAATTAACATGAAATAACGAGTGACAAATAAAACTAAATAAAAATCAATTTAAATAAAAAAATAAATAAAATTCTTATCATATAATTATATATTTCAAAATTAAAAACTAAATATTATAAAAAAACAATTATGACAGAGTCAGCTTCCATTCTCTTTACATCCCCCTAAACTCTATTTATTCATACCAATGAGATCTATCTTACACAATTACTGATCTACCCTGACGATGAGCCATGGTGGATGGCTCGAAACGTCGATGCAAACAATTATGGATGAGAGAACTCCAGAAGAAAACTACACACAAAGCACTGATCGCAGAAGCCTAAAAAAAATAAGATACCTATACTCACATGTTTGATCACATTCATGAGTGGACAATATGAAACAATTTAGACAAGACCAAGATTCTTGATAAAATTCTTAAATATTGGTTTACATAATCCTTGCTTACACCTAAAGACAAGGATGTTTCCATGGCCAGGGAAACTACTCCCTAGTAGGCCATTTTACATGCTAACCACATTTATCTGTTTTATTCTTAATTAGACACTTTATATGATGTCATTCCTAATTCTCCTTAACGATCATCATTTAATATACCATTACCCAAAATGGGACAGCATTCTGACAGTGTCATTGGTTTCATTTATTCTGATATTATGAGCTAGATAACCGATGAGTTAGGGAAATTGATTATTGGATCTCAAGCCCCAACGATTGTACCTAGTTCTCAACAAGCACATTTTTTAGAAAAAACTACTAAGGTTCAACTGGTGTTATTCCAAAACACCAAAGAATATACAACAGCGTGGAAAAAAAAAAAAAACTAATAAATAAAAGAATAATCTTAAACCTGCTTAGGAGACTACACAAAACCAACCCAACTAGGGTCGGGGCACAAATGGGAAACATCACAATATTAATTTTTTTTGTGAAAATTTTCATGGAGATCATTTTACTCATGAGTTCCCATTTACAGATGAAGTTCATTGTCTTCTTGTGCCATTGGAAGCTACATAATAGCCAATAGTGTTATTTATTCATTCCCTTCCAACCACAAAATAAATGGTTGTATATGCTCCTCGACCTCCAAAAAGGGGAAGTGTAGGAAATTATTTTCCTCCCATAAGTAATGTGCTTTTTCTCATGTCTAATTAGCAAATTAAATAATCCATGAGAGTGAAATATTGTGAATCTCCAAAATTGAATTCTACTTCTAATGACTAGGTCACCCTTGTTGCATGCAATGGACATCTCACATTAAATAATCCTTTGAAACCAATATTTCACCAAGCTAATGAAATTCTCAATAATTCAATACCCAGTCATAATGTTCGGGCTACCAAACATTATAGTATTATTGAGGATTTAGCCCAAGCAGCATGTGCCATGTCTCCTTTAGATAATTTTCAATGTTTTCCTACGCAACACAAAGCCTTTTTTACTACTATTTAAGGTGTGGATCCCTCATATCAAGATGCATGTAGACCTGGCCAGTACCTAGACAAGTCCCGTAGCGGAGCAAGCCTTTGTTGCATGTAGCTCTGGAAGCCATAAAATGTTAGTAAAGAAGGTGGGTTGGTAGAGTAGGTAATACAAAAGTAAATTCAAGTAGGAATAGTAAAGGTTTATCCAAGTAGGTATTGGTGGCCACCCACCTATTCCACTTGGACCCCTACCATTGTTTCTTTCATTTTTTCAGTTTCCTTAATTGTAGCACAATTTACTATTTTTGGGCTTTTTTTGAGTCTTGAACTTCTAGAGTCGTTTTGAGGCCCTAAGCGATGTTTTTTTTAAAACATGCAAACATGAGTATTTCATTGATGTTTGCAACCGAAAGTTATATTCCTTGAATATATCTTTCTAATGAGGTATTTTACTCATCAAACGAAGATCGTATGCCAACATTATGACCCCATGAAGTCGATGTACCAATTTACCCATACAGGGCCCATAGTTTTGGTGCTTCATCTCCTATGGTTAGCCTTTTGGATGTTTAGGGTTTTCAATTGTTTCTCAATAATAAATAGGCCTTCAAGCCTCATTGTAACACAATTCAGAGGCATGTAGCAACCAAATCTCTTGTCAGACATAAGCTACCATCACCTGAGCTCGTTTATTTCCATTCTGCATGTAATCATATTTCAGTTCTTTGATATTAATGAAATGAAGTTTTATTTTCTCTGCATATATGTATTTATGTTTATATTTGTATTTTTTTGTGTTCCTACATAAATCTGGATCAGTGGTATCAGAGCGGTCTGCTTTTTCCCTATTTTTCTTTGCATGTGTTATCGGGAAATCTAGTGTTCACTCGGAGCTGCTAGTCCCACTAAGACTACTAGCTATCTTAGAAACAAACAAACTAAAACTACTTTTGCTTTCCTTTATGAGAAGTAGATAAGAGGGGAACAAAGGACACAAACCTCAGTCTTGCACTTAGTTCCTTGCTTGGTTCCTCTCCCTTCTGACAGATCCTTGCCACTTTTCCTTCCTCTACACAGCTTCAAAGAGCACCTGTGGAATCAAAGCAGCATAATACTATCGAAGAACAGAGATCTAAAATCATAAACAATATAGGACCAGATATATATTGACCACACAAATGCATATATCATCAAACACACAAGAATGTGGAGGAAAACTTGAATAGCTTTATTAATATCAAGAATAGCAAAGAGGATTACAACCAATTGTTCTGACCCAGCGTCATCCTCCTAGCATGAAAGCCCTTATTCACCTCATGAAAGGCTTAGATCACCCAACACTACAATATTCGACCAAGAAACCAACAACACTTCCTTGCAAGAAACAAAATTCCAGCCTCTGGATCTCTGGGATGAGGGATCCATATATAGATGATTGCAGGGGGGTGAGTCAGCTTCTGGGATTTTGATTAGTGTCCTCTCTTTGATAGCTCTTGATTCCACTTGGAGATTGATGATCTCTTACTCATCCCTGGATGAATTCAGAGAGGCAAGTGTCACAGGAGAAGTTTCTGGAAGATTCCATGGCGATCCACCTTGTAAACTGTCTCTGCCATTTGTCTACTCTCACCCATCACACCCTATAGAAGGGCTTTCCAGTATGCATTGCACCCTTTTCACTGGCAGGTGAGATGCATCACACCCTCTGCACTGGGCAATCTGTATGGTCCAGCTTTGACCAGTTCTGAGCAGTTTTCTCTGGAGAACTTCTGGGAGATGATGTAATCAGCTGACCTTGTTCTTTTAGGGTATGAAGCAACACTTTTAGGGAATTAGGAGCCCTTGGTTTATGGACATGTTTGATTTGGGTTGCAGTGCCAAAAAATGTCTATAACAGTTGCCCCCTAAAGCATGAGGTCGTTAATGTTTTTATGTCGGGTGAAATGCTTTATCATGAGGATCCGAAGTTTTTTCAAGCTGGAAGGTGACCTGTAATAAGATACAATACAATACATTATCTTCATAATATTTTTCATGATCTAGCTGAGGTGGGCATTCCCATGCTCAACTTTATAAATTCATTTTCATGTACATAAGACAGGCAACCGTCTATGTGGCAGACCGATGATTCTGATAGAGTCATCATCCTTTGGTTCGGATGATCATCTGTGTTGCAACAATGTACATTTGATGTTTTTATTTTCCTAAATATATCACAGCCCGGATGGATGAAACTAGATCCAGGGTCTTCAGACTCATTCAATCTTCACTCAGAGTACAATTCGATCAATGTGAAAGATGTTCTAGAGTCGAACATGGAAAGACATCGCCTGATTACCAGCCAATGATGTAAGCTGTTAACAGGCGCGAGAGGAATCACCGATAATGATGACGACCCTCAAGGTACTACAGTACAATTCACGTGGTGTGAAAAGGGACTTGGCGTCGAACACCACACAAAATCTTTTGGTCGAAGGCCATTGATGTAAACCTATCGCCGGAAGTGAGAAACTTGCCATTGAGGCATGCAAGCTTCAAAGTACTGAAAGGGTTGTTCCTAAGTCGGCTTCTTGGATAATGAGCTGACGTCAACAAGAAGTGACCCGTCATAGGAGGGCCTTAATGAATCCCACATCTATGACACGGAACAGAGTAAATGATTTTGGAGGTGAAAACAATCTGATGATATAGGGTTCAGGCTGGCGGTCATGAAAGAATGGAGCGTGAATGTATTGCAGTGGATGAGACACTGGTGAATTCTCTGAGCGACTTCTCTTGAACATACCGGCGACACTGACATGGATTAGTAGCGTTAACCCCAAATATGGATGGTGTGGTGGACCAATGGTGATATAACCAATGAACGGAACAACCCAACCTGACTCGGATGCCGAGTGAAAGTGTCATGTTCAATAGCGACTTGCTACCAATAAAGTTTCTTCAAGTTTTCTTCCCAATTTTTCCCCAGTCATTGCTGACCAGTACCTCTTTATTTTTATCAAGCTTGAGGAGGATAACATATGCTTGTTCTATAATTTTCCCTTCAGGCAAACCCGTCGCTATGTTTTAACGAGCCTAGCAACAGTGAAACTCATTCTTGTCTGAATGGACAAGTTTCTCGCTATTCAGTTTTAACGAGTTTAATGACAAAGATAACTCGGTCCTTTTCAATTTTAGAGAATCTGAAAGGGACATAAAGGAAACTCCAATAATCCTTTTTCGTCATATAATCCCTTAAGTCCAAAAAATTATAAAATAATACGAAAGGGATGAATTTTCGATAATTTTAAGGAGTCGAACAAAACAAGCGCTCGATCTTTTTGTGTAATAATCCCTCAGGTCCAAAAAGATTAAAATCTAGAGGAGGGATAGAACTTCTGGTCGCTTTAACGAGCTGGAAAGGCCAATTGCTCGACAATCTTTTCATATTTTATGAGTTAGATGAAAAGAGCTTAAATCAGACTCGTCTTTTGAGGAACGAGTGATAATTTCAGGTAGCAGCTAATTCCAGGTAAGGTTTGGAATTTTCCAATCATGGGAGTGTCACAAGGATGGCTAACGGGATCACTCGTTGCAGCTGTTCCTCAAAATGGGTAAACAATCAAATGGAGGTGAATGATCGGCTAAAATAGAGTGGAGGTGACGGTAAGAACATGATGAGGGCTCAAAAGCCGATGATAATGCATTCACAATGGTTATTTCCTGGGGATTGGTTCATTTTTTAATGAGCTTAAACTCTGGGGGAACGTTTGCTCATTGCTAAGTTTGCATGCCCCCAGCATAATAATGCAAATCGAGGTGCATGCCCCCCAAGCTTCATTGCATTCAACACGATGGTTGGAATGAAGGTTTACTTTCGAGATTTTTGAAAGACTCGATTTGGATTTTACGTGATTGTAATCAAAGACTCGATTTCAAAAGGGAGTTGTTTCATTTTTTAATGAGGTTGACACAGGAAAAGAACTATCCTCAGAATCCACCGCATTTATAGTAATTGATAAAAAATCAAAAATTGAAGGATGATTAAGGTCACTAGAATAATCTTCGTGGTAATCCAAAAGATCGGAACGATGGTGGTAATCTTCCCATGGTGCCTCTCCTAACATCATTGAATGAATGATTTCTTTGTCTGTAGAATGTATATGTGACCAAGGATCTGAAGAGATACGATATTCCTTAGACTTATCAATCCAAACACTCGATGAGCGTTGATTTGAGTTTGCCCCCCAGGCCAAGAAAATTGATTTCTACAATATTTCTAAAATGGTGATGATCCATGCTGACAAAATGTTCAGGAATCTTCTGAATCTTGAAGATATCATATTGCAGGTTCCCACCGTGGCCACTTCCGCCAGATTGTTTGGAGGTGGTAGGGAAAAAGTACCCATCATTGTAGTGTCTTTTAGTAGGCCTACCCCGATATTTTGAAGTGAATGAGGGCTTCAGTGGATCATCAGAATTCTTCACGTAACTTGTGAACCATTGGGGAGAAATGTTTGTTGGTCAATGATTGTAATTCCTCCTTGAAAGGGAAATGAAATCTTCCTAAAGTAGGTCGACACAACAACTGCCATAGCATATATCCAGGGCTTTCCCAGTAGGATGTTGTAATCGAGGTTTCCATTGATTACTTCAACATCTATTTCTATTGTTTTTCCCCCCAGTTCAACTTGAATGTTACTTAAAATCCCATATGGGGTGTATGTTTGTCCATCAAATTCTTTTAATGTCATCGAAGATTGCGACAAGGATGGAGATCCTAAAGCTTTCCAGCAACTCATCAACATAATACATGTAGATGCCCCCTCATCAATAATTGTTCGATGAATAGTTTTGTTGAGGGATTTCACTTGAATAAGGAAAGCTAGTTGAGCTGGTAACTGAGGGTCATATCCTTTGTGATTAAAGGACACAAGATTGGAATCCATTGGGTCAATCCCACCTATCGCTGATAATAAAGCCTGCTTTTGGGAGGGGCAATTTTTACAGTACCTCAAGTGTCGACATAGCGGATGGCGATTGGGCCAGATCCTCCACTATATTATAATGTTGTATTGCTCTGGCACGAGGATTAAATGTCGATTTGTGTAATATTCCCTTTGGCAGATTTATCTTTAGTTCAGGAATGATGGGTGGCACAACTTTTGTCGAAGTTGTTGTCGAACTACTAGGTTGATCATTAGCCTTGTTGTCCGACAACTGTGGATTCCTGTAATCTTTATTCCTTGTTGATATCAAAGCATCATTTTGCTTCTTCGAAACCGACAACATTAGCACTTGGGACGGGGAAGCATTGTCACTAGCAACTAGATTTGCTCCTGGATTTGGAAACGGATCAATCAATACCGCCAAGGTTTTTGAATTCTTGAAGAATTTTCTAAGCTCAGCTTTATATGGACACTCTCTTGTCCAATGATCCTCATCACATATAAGGCATGGACGATTTGGTTTCCTATCTCCAGAAGGGTTTGCATAAGACTTTTCAGGGGACGACTCCTCCTGTTTCTTCTTCTTCCCTTTATTTTTCTTCTTGCCTCCTGGTTGCTTGGTTTCTTTGCCTTTGTCAGTCGATACGACATTTACTTCTGAGGCAAGAAGTTCTTCATTTGCATCTTGACCTGAAACTGTATGGGCCTTTTTCGACTTAGCCTTTACAGTTTTCATGCTGGTCATTCCTATCATGGCATCCTCGGCATGAGAGTCTTTGTTTAATTTAGGAGAGGGAGGAACAGAAAATTCCAGTCTAGGAGCATCAGGTATTTTATCGTACATCGTGCTAGACTGAGTATAGATCAAATCTAAATATTGCGGACGAGCAATGACTTACTCTTCAATGACGACTCCTCCTTTTGCCACATCTTCCGTAATAAAAGGTAACAATGACTTAATAAACCATTCAGCCAATAGCTGATCAGGAACATATGTTTTTACCATTCTACGACGACGTCGCCACTCATGAATATGATCAGATATGTGAGTGGCTGTCATTTTCTTGAAATTGGTAAGAAGCTCTGTTCCCATTTCGTACCTTATGGGTAACTGAAAATGGGTTAAAAAGGTCGTGGCTAGGTTACTGAAGATATCAAATGAAGCTCTAGGCAATTCGATATACCATTTTGTTGCCAGACTAGTTAACGTTTGCTGAAAAAGATGAAGCCTAATCGAATCATCATTTAGAGTGTTAGATGAAAACCACAGGTGAAAGGTCATCACATGATTTGATGGGTCTTCACCCAGATTTCCATTAAATTTAGGAATATCTGACGGAAGTTTATGAGGAATCGCTAGCCACCAAGGGGCGTAAGTGATTGGATCGTTTGTTAGCTGATTTATATCTGGTAACTCTAAAATAGCCACGAAGGGCAACTGTTGATTCAGGTTCGGTGAAGCATACCCAAGATAAGATGGGATTGCCTGAGCAGTGGGTCTTTGCATACCAGCATAGTGCATTTGATGCTGATAACTTTGGTAAGGTTGATGGGCATAACCATTATGAAATGGTTGATGTTGACCGTTTTGAATATATGGTTGCCCATTACTTGCAAAGATTTGGTGCTCAGATCCCTGGTAAACATGTTGGAATTGTGGTTGTTGATATTGCACCAGCCATGGTTGTGAGACCATGTGCTATTGTCCAATACTGGCTGTTTGACCAAGATGAGGGGTAATGGTACCCGTTTGAGCCTGGGTCACTCCAGTTAAGGAGCCACTAATCGATGATTATGGTGGCATCATAGAGGCAAGGGGCTATTGGATTGTGACTTGAGAGACTTGAGGTTGGCATACAACAGGTAACGCTTGTACTTGTGACACCATCACAATAGTCGGTGCAGTGGAGATATTTGACATAGGCATACTTTGTTGCATTGAGTATACAACTCTTGGTTGTTGAGGCAGTATTGGCATCCAACCACTGGATGTAATTCCAGCATAACCTGAATTCTGTTGTGAACTCTCGTATGTTTGACCTCCTGGAGGAGACAATGAAAGGGCATATTTCCCCCCATATGGCAGTAATTTAGTGCTTAAGGGAACGATTTGCCTTTGAGGACCGGACGGCCCAAATTGACACTGCGAAGGATCAATTTGCTGAGACTCAACATAAGAGATTCCAGATATTATTCCGGATGAACAAATGGGAACATACCATACTATCGAAACCACCCCTAGATGCACTCCATCCAGCGATTGAGCGCTAGTTGTTAGGGTCCCAACCTAACCCCCTTATTTATGTAGTAGGATTGAGTCATAGTAAAAAGTCAATAAAGCCCATATTAATAATTGTAAGTGGTTAACCCACATTTAATGATGGGACCACAGTTAGTTGCAAATGGGCCATGGTATTAGATAGATGGTATTAATAGAAACTATGGCATTGATCCATGGTATTGCATGTATGAGTCATATATAAAGGATAGCGACTCCCTACGAGGAGCATCGTGTCTTATTTTGTAATTGAGCTCTGCTCTATTGGAGGTTGCCCCCTTGAAGAGGCAAGTGAACATTGCTTTCTGAATAATAAAATACTTTCTCTTGTTTCTCACTATTCTATGTTCTGGGTATATTTCTTCACATATTTGGTATTCTAGTAATTGTCTTGCAGGTTAAGAGCATAACAAGCGGTATCAAAGCTCTTTCCAGGGAAGGGGGGATCTCCATTTCTTAGAATTTTTTTTTTTTGGCTAGAGACGTGTTCTGGCATCTTTAAACCATGGGATCTGTCGTTGAGCACATAAACCTGCGGATTTAGGGAGACATGCATGCAGGAAATACAAGAGTTGGTCACGCTTGTTGGAATACCTTGTAACCCATGTGGGTACACCTTCGAGTAGTAGCGCATTAGACAGAACCATGCACGGACTCTCTTCCAAGTACCCTTTGGGTATATCGGAAGCCCCCTAGCTCCTTTGAAACCTCACCCTAGATAAATTGTCGACCATCTTGCTGCTACAGTACACCGAGAACAGCACTCGGAGAGATTACTCGCCCGTATGATTGGGTAGTTAGGTTGTACGACTAAGGGTACAGTTGATCCTCCTTAGTTAGAGCCCTGAAAAATTGGTCTGAGTACTACTGTTAGACCCTAATGTATATTGTGATCTGTAGCACTTGACACTCCTCGAGACCATAGTTCCCTTTTCTATCTTGGGATCACACATAATCTCTGCTAGATCAAATCTCGCAAGGGGGTTTACAGCAGCAACAGACATCAGTCCCGTAGTTCTGAGTTAGCAGACTAGCCTATTGGATCCATCAGATCCACAGCAGCAACATTCAGATCTCTCAGATCCACCAGATCTGAGTAGTTGTGTGGGGTTCCTATATCGGGGCGTGATTTTCGCAGGACTTTTGGCAGCATTAACATTTTGAGGATTCGACTACTGCAGTGTTCCTAAGCAAGGAGTAAAACTCCATTAGGAGTTTTCAGGAAAAAAATAAATAAATAAAAAAGAAAAAAAGTATGAGACCATTTGGGGCGCTTATTGGTGATCTAGCCCATAAGAATCAAGACGACGAGCTGATCAAGGTGGTACCATTCAATTGTTAGCGAAAAAAAATTCGGGCGGTCCGAAATTTTAGGTACATCAGATCGATGCATGGTAGAAACTAGAGCTCAAGCTATGGCCAATGAGAAGATCGACAAACTTGAAAAATCCTTGCAAGCCATCCAAGCTCAGCTTGACAAACTATCTGATGCACTATCGAAGGGCAAGGAGGAAGTCCGCGAGGAGGCGTATATTGGCAATGGACATAGTGAGGGTGAGTCTAGCCACTCTCTTCACCTCTGGGGTACTCGCCAATAATCCCATCCATAACCTCCCAAGCTGGATATGCATAAATTTGATGGTTCTCACAGGGCCACATGGGTAGCACAAATGGAGCAATATTTCAACCTGAATAACATCTTAGATAATGAGACTCAGCTTATGGTGGGGAGCATGTACTTGGACAATGAAATATCGCAATGGTGGGAATGGCATCAAAGTGGCAATGGCAGTTTTGTGACTTGGGCCGCATTCAAAAAAGCTCTTATAGAGCGCTTTGACCATGAATCTGCTTTTTTGGGTCATCTCACTAAGCTCTGACAGACTGGCACAGTGGATGAATATGTTACAGCCTTTGAAGCCTTAGCTTTCCACACTCAAGATCTCCCAAATGCGTTCTACACGGAATGTTTTATCAGCAGTCTTAAAGAGGCCATACAAGCCCACATCCGACTGTACCACCCTCCCACATGGTTGGAGGCTTGCAAGGTAGCACGTAAAGTGCAACGTGCATTAGCGGCCCAGTCCATTCGCCCAAATTTCACTGCCAAGGGTTGCCCCCCATAGGCTCACAGCACGACTCAAACACTTAAGGTTCAAAAGGTGTCACCTGCAGAAATGGCCGAAAGAAGAAAGCAAGGATTATGTTACTACTGTGATGAAAAATACTCCCCAGGTCATAAATGCAAGGAGCCCAAATTTTTTCAAATTGATGCCACTGATTATAGCTCATCGGAGGAAGCCCCACTACTTGAGGAACTTGAGGAGGCAGAAGAGGACAACCAGAAGGACAATGTCCCTGACGAACCAGTTATTTTGTTGCATGCTTTGGTAGGGATTTCTTCACCTCAAACTCTCAAAATCAGAGGTTTTATTAAACATCGCCCAATACTAGTCTTGGTTGATAGTGGAAGCACAAATAATTTCATCCATCAAAAATTCGCGGAAGCAGTGCATTGTTTTGTACGAGCAGTTTCTAACTTCCAAGTCCAAATTGTGGATGGGGGAACAATGAAATGTGAAGGGCGCTGTGAAAATGTCAAACTTCAAATGGGGGATTATCAGTTGAAGACCCACATGTTTTCCATACACATGGGAGGGTGCGACATTGTCCTCAGTGCTGAATGGCTTCGCACTCTTGGGCCAATCACAATGGATTTCCAGGAGTTATATATGAGCTTTAAGCAGAACAACTCCACGCATACCCTCCGCGGACTCCAGGCGGGAGCTCCCTCTATCATCAACTCACATAGGATGGAAAAATTGATAAAAAAAGGGCCGTCATGGAGTTATAGCTCAATTTAATGCCATCCAGGCCGTCGAACCCAATTCTCTACCGATTCATCCTAAGACACAATAGACTTTAAATAACCATCTGCCAGTCTCTGACAAGCCTCATGAGCTTCCACCCTCGAGAGGGGAACATGATCATAGCATTACCTTGGTTCCAGGGGCCAAACCACCCAATGTGTGCCCATACAGTTATCCATTCACCCAAAAGAATGAAATAGAAAAAATAATCAAGGAAATTTTGGAAGCAGGTGTCATTCGTCCCAGCATTAGTCCTTATTCATCACTGGTGGTCATGGTGCTCAAGAAAGATGGGGAATGGCGGATGTGTCCTGACATCAAGGCCCTCAATAAGTTGACAGTCAGAGATAAATTTCCCATCCCGGTTGTTGATGATTTGCTGGATGAACTCAATGGGGCTCAATTCTTCACTAAGCTCGATCTTCGCTCAGGCTACCACCAAATTCGCATGAAGGAAGTCGACATTCCAAAGACTGCTTTCAGAACTCATGAAGGCCATTATGAGTTCTTGGTCATGCCATTCGGTCTTTGTAATTCCCCATCTACTTTTAAGAGCCTTATGAACCACCTTCTCAAACCATATCTCAGGAAATTTGTCCTTGTCTTCTTCGATGACATCCTCATCTATAGTTGCACTTGGGCCGCACATCTTCAGCATGTAGATCTACTCTTGAAACTGCTCCGCAAGCATAAATTATTTGTTAAGATGTCCAAGTGTTCTTTTGGCATGGAAGAAGTTGAGTATTTGGGCCACATTGTGGGGCGTGAAGGTGTCAAGGTGGACCCGAAAAATATCCAGGAAATGCAGGATTGGCCTCAACCTAAGAACTTGAAGAGCCTAAGAGGATTTTTGGGTCTCACAGGCTATTATCACAAATTTGTCCGCAATTATGGTCGCATTGCGAAGCCCCTCACTAAAATCCTCAAGAAAAATTCATTCTTCTGGAATGATGATGCACAACAGGCATTTACAGCTCTAAAAAATGCCATGTGTTCCACTCAAGTCTTAGCACTCCCTGATTTCACCAAATCTTTTGTCATTGAATGTGATGCTTCGGGTACGGGTATTGGGGCGGTCTTAATGCAGGAAGGTTGACCCTTGGGCTTCACAAGCCAACAACTAAGTGGGAAGAATCTGGGACAATCTAGCTATGAGAAGGAAATGATGGCCATCTTACATGCAGTAGATACCTGGCGACCTTACTTACTGGGGCGACGTTTCCAAATCCGCACAGACCATCACAGTCTTAAATATTTTTTGGAGCAACACCTATCCTCCCCACAACAAAATAAATGGCTCACCAAAATGCTAGGATATGATTATGAGATCATTTACAAGAAAGGGCACGAAAATAGTGTAGCATATGCATTATCTCGCCAATTTGAGGAGGAAAGTACCTTGCTTGCAATTTCCCTTCCCATTCTAGAATGGATTGAAGAGGCTCGCAGGGAATGGTTTTCACATCCCTAGCTCTCCCAACTCATTACTCAATTGCAGGCGGATCCGAATTCCACCAAGGGCTACTTGTGGCAGGATGAGATTCTTCGCTACAAGGACAGAGTGGTAATATCACCAACATCCACCCTCAAAAGCTGCATTTTGGCAGAATTGCACTCATCCCCCATTGCAAGACATTCAGGCTTTTAGAAGACGTATGCTCGCACTAGAAGATCATTTTTTTGGACAGGCATGAAAAAGTAAATCCTTACTTTTATAGCGGAATGCGATGTCTATCAACACCACAAAGGGGAGACAGTCAAAGCACCAGGCACATTACAACCGTTGCCCATCCCGGAATCAATATGGATGGAGGCTTCTATGGATTTCATTACAGGTCTTCCAAAGTCAGGAAACAAGTCAGTCATCATGGTGGTTGTGGACTAACTTTCTAAGTATGCTCATTTTTGCACCCTACCCCACCCGTTTACACTGAATTTGGTTGCTCAATCTTTCATGGATCAGATCTTCAAATTGCATGGCATGCCCACTTCTATTGTGTTTGATCGTGACCCAATCTTCACCAGTAATTTTTGGCAGGAACTCTTCAGGCTACAAGGCACCCAACTAAAACTCAGTACTTCCTATCATCCACAAACGGATGGTCAGATTGAAGCCATCAACAAATGTCTCGAAACCTACCTTAGGTGTTTCACTTCAGAAAAGCAACATCTTTGGGTACAGTGGTTACCTCTAGCTAAATGGTGGTATAACACCAACTATCATGCCACCACCAAAGTGACTCCCTATGAAGCAGTTTATGGTCAACTCCCTCCTTCCCCTACTTCTTATATCAAAGGGTGCTCAAAGGTACAAGCAGTGGATCAACTCCTACAAAACCGTACAACGATGCTCACCCATCTTAGAGAGAATCTTCATCAACCTCAAAACCGCATGAAGCAGCAGGTAGATCAATGTCGCTCAGAGCGCCAATTTGAAGAAGTGGATTGGGTATTTTTGAGGTTGAAACCATATAAGAAAACATCACTTAAAGACAAGGGTTGTCAGAAACTATCTCCAAAATTCTACGGACCATATCAAGTACTTCAGCGCATTGGAGAAGTGGCCTACAAGCTAGCTTTGCCACCCACTACAAAAATCCATCCAGTTTTCCATGTCTCATGCCTCAGGAAAGTGATTGGGAACAATTGCAGAATTCAAACCAGTCTACCTAAATTGGATGAAGAAGGGTCAATCTTGCTCCAACCTGAACAGGTCCTAGGCACACGAGAATGGCACCTGCGTGGTCGCATGATCAGGGAAGTCCCAGTCAAGTGGAAAGACACCTCTCCGGAAGATGCAACCTAGGAACCAGCAACTATTCTTCAGCAATTTCTGCAGCTTCAACCTTGAGGACAAGGCTATTCTTAAGGGGGAGGGCATGTTAGGGTCCCACCCTAACCCCCTTATTTATGTAGTAGGATTGAGTCATAGTAAAAAGTCAATAAAGCCCATATTAATAAATGTAAGTGGTTAACCCGCATTTAATGACAGGACCACAGTTAGTTGCAAATGGGCCATGGTATTAGATAGATGGTATTAATAAAAGCCATAGTATTGATCCATGGTATTGCATGTATGAGTCATATATAAAGGATAGAGACTCCCTGCGAGAAGCATCGTGTCTTATTTTGTAATCGAGCTTTGCTCTATTGGAGGTTGCCCCCTCGAAGAGGCAAGTGAACATTTCTTTATGAATAATAAAATACTTGCTCTTGTTTCTCACTACTCTATGTTCTGGGTATATTTCTTTGCATATTTGGTATTCTGCTAATCGTCTTGCAGGTTAAGAGCATAACACTAGTTGCGACAGATGGTATGCCTGTGAACATTTTTAGAGTGGCAACAGGGAGTTCTACCACTACCATTTCAGATGACAAAGTCCTAGATGTCGATGGTTTTTTAGACATATCTAGTCTATCCAAAAGGTTTCCTAGCGATTCTACAGGAACTTCCGATAATGGTAGACTAATTTCTGATGAAGAAGGATATAGAGTGATCCCAACTCCAAAATGCGATGGAGTACTAGATGGTGGATCCTTCACAATCTCTTCTATAGCAATCAAACCAGGTGGAAGAGGTAGACCGTCAGGTCCGTAAAATATTTCCAATGCCAAAGAAGGTATAGAGTCTGCAGCAACAAATGTTTGGGGAATAACACCTTCCAAATCAACTGTAGATGGAGCTGGTTCAGGTATACTAGGATCAGTTCTACTATCCTCTAGTGGCTGTGGAACTTCTTCTGTAAAGGCAGGGATACCAGAAATGTTTGGAGTAACCAGAGTCTCCGAGGGTGTCGGAACACTTGTTCCAAACAAACCATGGGACTTTGAGCCGGTTAAACGAGTTCGCTTTGTTCGGAATAGTTTTGATTCTAGAGACAGAGACGGTTGACTTGTAAGTCTCCGTGAACAACGGGGTTTCAATCGACTTTCCTCCTTGATTGCAGATTACTCGATCAACTAAAAATAAAGGGGAAAATGTTTCCGAATTAAATGAATTTTAGACGCTTTGACACAACTTGTTTTTTCAATTTTTAAGAGTCGAGGAAAAGCAAAAGATGACTCTAGTCGCCTCCGATTTTTAATGATCCTGAAGTGAAAAGTGCTTAGATGAACCTTTTCCTTTAAGGAGTCTGAAAAGGAATGAAAGAGACTACTCTGGAAATCTAGACAGAGGGATTACCAAACCAATCGCAAAAGTACAGAATACTTTTTACGGTACGACAGTCAATCTTCCCGAATGTTGTGTTCAGTGCATTGCGATCGATAGGGTGGCAGACACGACTTCCTATGGATAAAGGATATAGCCTGTTGTGGTATCCCAATATATACTCGACGGTACGTGGGAGCACAAGTCCGTACTAGCACTTGTCATCTCAAAGAGGAGGAATCACCCAACCAACAGTGAAAGCGACAGTTACCAAGCTTTATGACGTCGGAATACGTCTCTAGCCTAGACTTCTAGATGTTGTGCATTAGGTTCCAAAGCGCTTTTAGGTTCATTAAATTTATTTTACAGTTGATCTTTCTTAAGAAATTTTCCTTTCAGGTTCACCACGTGATGTAGATATACAATTCCTAAAATGCAATGTACGATGATAAACAATTGTTTAATCTTCTATTTGCAATGAAAATCCTAGCTACTAAAGAAATAGAGATGATATTCTTTCAACATAGAGCAGAGAGCACACACTAGATGCACTGTCCTAAATCAAACCAACTAGCAGTCTAAATGCAAATGCACATGCATGTATTTGTTTTCAGCTTTCTTAATGTGTGAATGACAACAAGAATGTTAAGTACAAATCTGAATTATCTTTTCGAAGCGATAGTACTAACAAATTTCTCTTCAAAAACAAAAGGAAGATAATGACGACACTTTGCTATTTTGAACTGAAAACTTCTTTCGACACTTGAAAAACTACTAATTCAAATAAACTACAAGAGTAACTATATAATCGACCATCAAGAATGATAGAATTCTTTTCTTTGACTAAAAATGACACTTGCGACACTTTCAAATCAAAAGACGACAGTTTGATTATGCTACTTTTTTGTAAAAGAGAACTGTAAATGGCGCACAATACATAAAAAAATTCATAATTCTTTGTACTATAAAGGTGGAATCATGCAAAATAAGGGAGTTTCTACAACAGTATACTGATCACAGACAACAAAACTCCTGAATAAAGCGGAAGAGAGTGAACACAGAAACCAAAATCTGAGGGCAGAAGAGTTCTTTTCTGATCAACGCACCTGCAACACAGGGAAAGTGTGATGCAGTGCACCTACTACACATGGGATGTGCGATGCATCCAGATTCCAAAGAGGAGAAAGTGTGACGGTCCAGGGACGAGACTTCAACTTGGTTTCAGGTCACAGTTTGCAGCTTAGTTTAGGGATTTAGGCCGAGCTAATGATGTTCAGTAAATATAAATCATAGGGGTTGATCTAATGAGGTTACTAGAGCCACCACTAGGGCAATTAGAAAGTTTGCAAAATGATTGTTCAGTTTATAAACAAAACCTGGAGATAGACTGAAGCAGCATTGATCTACTTTGCACTTGCATAGAAAATGCAGTTCGAAGGCTAGCTGGCTTGACTTCAAGCTCCATCTGTAAGTTTATAAAACAAACAAATATAGACAAGCAAACAATCTATTTGCTCCCCATTATGGTCGCCATTTTGTTATCGGGAAATATAGTGTTCACTTGGAGCTGCTAGTCCCACTAAGACTGGTAGCTATCTTAGAAACAAACAAACTAAAACTACTTTCGCTTTCCTTTATGAGAAGTAGATAAGAGGGGAACAAAGGACACCAACCCTAGTCTTGCGCTTAGTTCCTTGCTTGGTTCCTCTCCCTTCTGACAAATTCTTGCCACTTTTCCTTCATCTACACAGCTTCAAAGAGCACCTGTGGAATCAAAGCAGCATAATACTATCGAAGAACAGAGATCTACAATCATAAACAATATAGGACCAGATATATATTGACCACACAAATGAATATATCATCAAACGTACAAGAATGTGGAGGAAAACTTGAATAGCTTTATTAATATCAAGAATAGCAAAGAGGATTACAACCAATTGTTCTGACCCAGCGTCATCCTCCTAGCATGAAAGCCCTTCTTCACCTCATGAAAATCTTAGATCACCCAACACTCTGATATTCCACCAAGAAACCAACAACACTTCCTTGCAAGATACAAAATTCCAGCCTTTGGATCTCTGGGGTGAGGGATCGATATATAGATGATTGCAGGGGGGTGAGTCAGCTTCTGGGATTTTGATTAATGTCCTCTCTCTGATAGTTCTTGATTCCACTTGGAGATTGATGATCTCTTACTCATCCCTGGGTGAATTCAGAGAGGCAAGTGTCATAAGAGAAGTTTATGGAAGATTCCATGGCGATCCACCTTGCAAACTGTCTCTACCATTTGTCTACTCTCGCCCATCGCACCCTACAGAAGGGCTTTCCAGTATACATTGCACCCTTTTCACTGGCCAGGTGAGATGCATCACACCCTCTGCATTAGGCAGTTTGTATGGTCCAACTTTGACCAGTTCTGAGCAGTTTTCTATGGAGAACTTCTGGGAGATGATGTAATCAGTTGACCTTGTTCTTTTAGGGTGTGAAGCATAACTTTTAGGGACTTAGGAGCCCTTGGTTTATGGACATGTTTGATTTGGGTTGCAGTGCCCAAAAATGTTATAACACATGTACCCAATGAGGTCAGGGTATAAGGAGTTAGGGATCGAACTGGTTGAACCTTTGCAAGACCAGCCTTGAAAACCTCGATAACCTCCCATGGTGGAAGAAAAGAAAGATAAGGGAGTAGGATATCTTTTCAAAATATTGTTTGAGGAGGCCTTCAAGCGACATAGGAACATGATGATGGATAAAGTTTCCAAGATCCTTCTGCGACTACCCACCGATGATGCATCTTCATCCAGAAACCACTCAGGAGGTACCACTCCTTTTAAGGTACAAGTTAATTTTGACATTCGCATAACTGAAGGTCAGATAGATGCATACGTCATAGACAGACAGTTAAATATGTTGGAAGGATATTTTTCGATTCATGACTTTTCCAATAGGGAAACTATTACTTTTGCACTCTTCAAAGCCACCCCACATCTCAAGTACTGGTGGGAAACCTACTATGAGAAAAAGGATGAGAGGGAATCCTCATTGTTTTTAGCTGCACCCACATGGAATTATTTTTGAGATGCCATCAAGGAACAATAGTACCCGATTCATAGCTATAAAGATAAATGCATAAATTGGACCATGCTACAGGAGGGAAGGGACCAAGATGTGCCAAAGTTCACAAATGTTTTTCATGCCTTTCACACGAAGATGGGTATCAAGGATTCTGAGTGGAATTTGGTACTCAAGTACCATGGTTGTCTAAATAAGTACATCTAAGATGAAATGGAGTTCCTATATATATCCTTGCGTATTGCCACTTATTGATACAATTTCAAGATTGAGCAGAAGTTTAAACAAAAGAAATGAGACTTTGGATCAGTGAATCCGAAGCAAGGGAAAGGCGCACCGAAACTGCAGAACAAAAGAAAAAGTGAAGGTGGGGAAACCCAAGACAACCCATCGAAGCCACAAGAAAAGAACAAAACCGTAAATACAAAGAAGGACATAAGAATGTGGTGGAATATCCATAAGAGCCCCCCTCACAACATGAGTGAGTGTCAAGACAAATAGTCACTGGTGGCCAAGTTGAAGGCTTCCAAATTAGATGCATGTTTTGACTCTGAGTCAGAACCTGATAAGGGAAATAATAAAGGGAAGAAGATTATTGATGTGGAGCCTAGTTCCACCATTGTCACCACTAAGATCCAAAATATTGAGTCGGAAGATCAAGACGAGGGGGAGCACCTCTTCCACTCACATATTTGGGTGAAGGGTTCCTCGTTGTAGTTCGTTGTCGATAGAGGGAGCCAAAATAACCTCATTTTAGTAGACTTCATGAAGCGGTTGGGTCTACCGACCATACCACACCTGTAGTTGTACACCATTGGGTGGCTTCACCAAGGATGATATCTTTGTTTCAACAGCACTATCACCTCCCATTCAACATGAAGTCCTTAACAGATGAGGTACTATGTGATATTTCTCCTCTTGAAGTTTGTGATGTATTATTAGGCTAACCATACTTGTGGAATCGTCATGATGTGTATGAGTTTAGGCCTCATACTATTATTATTACTTTGGGAAATAATTTCTATAGGATATCATAGGTAGCACCACCTACCACCATCTCTTTGATATATACAAAGAAATGTAGTAAGATCATCTCTCAGATGAGGAATTTTTTCGTCCTCATGATTCACCCTCAGGGAAAGAAGAATATTTTGGCCACATCCATGGCCCCCAGAGATGGCTCCTCCACACATTAGCAACATATGGACAAGGTCATGGAGGAGTATAGGGACATATTCACCTCACCGAGAGGGGTACACCTACACTCTCAAGTCAAACACTCCATATACTTGACCCCGGGTGCGTCACTACCCAATGGAACAATCTACTGATGCCCTCTTCTGGAAAAGGAAGGGAACATAAGGTAGATTCAGGAGTTGTTGCAGAAAGGGCACATCAGGCTGAGTTCATCACCTCATGGGAGTGAGATTGTGTTGGTATAGAAGAAGGATGGAACCTAGAGTCTTTGTATTATCTACTGGACACAGAATAAGATCACTGTCCAAAATAGGTATGTAATCCCACATATTGATGACCTTCTAGACCAGCTCAAGGATGCCAAATACTTCAACAAGATTGACCTAAAGTTTGGTTATCACAAGGTACCTATTGAACCATCTGATGTATGGAAGACTGCCTTCAAATCCATGGAGGCCCTTTTCGAATGGTCGGTCATGCTGTTGAGGTTGATGAATGCCTCCACAACCTTCATGCGGTTGATGGATGACATATTGCAGCCCTTCACCAACTAGTTCATGGTAGTGTACCTAGACGACATCATGACCTTTGCCCAAAGTTATGAATAGCACATACACAATACTCAATAGGTCCTCTATACCCCACGACAACATAAATTATGAGCCAATTTGGAGAAATGCATTTTTGGTATGACCAAGGTTCAATCTTTGGGGTACATCATTGATGAGCGGGGTGTGCATGTGGACCTAGCCAAGATACAAGTTATTCGGTAGTGGAAAACCCTAACCACTCTAACAGACCTCCGTAGCTTTCTAGGTCTTGTCAATTTCTATCGCAAGTTCATGTTGGGATTCTCTCATATCAATTGACCTTTCAGTCAAGTCACTGAGGGTGGAGTGAAGGAAAAGTTCTTTTGGTCTGAATCCCAATAGAAAGAATTTGTCGAGTTGAAGCATCCCCACTACTTTACATCAATGCTCACATTACCAAAGTTGGAACAACCATTTGAAATTGAAATAGATGCCTATGACTATGCTATTGTGTAGTTCTTACCCAACAGGGGCATCTGGTGGCATATCAGAGTGAGAAAATTTCAAATAGAGTAAGGAAGTATCCCACTTATGACACAGAGATGTATTCCATTGTTCAGGCCTGCCAACAATGGAAGCATTAAATTACGAGGAAGGAAACGGACATCCACAAAGACCATTGACCCCTGCAATTTATAAAGACATAAGGAAAGTTGCAGAAAAATCACCATAAAAAATGGTGCACATATATGCAACTCTTCCATTTGAACATCAAGTAAAAGAAGGGAAACATTAATAATGTTGGATATTGTCTCAGCCAACCACCAGTTATGGTGCTGACCATTGTCCTCGACTCTTGTGGGAATGTGACTTCGTGATGGCCACATCTTTACAGGAGTGGTCCATAATTTGACAACACATACCAGATTCTCCTAGAAGGAAAGAAAGTTCCATATTTTCACCTCCAAGGTACATTGTTATGCGACCTCAAACACATCTATGTTCCTTCAACTAAGCATTCGAAGATGATTTGGGATGCGCACTACAATTGAGTCATGGAAAATTTCAAAGTAGACAAAATAGTGGCACTGCTACATAAGTATTTTTTTTGGCCAAACCTTTGATAAGATGTTGGGAAGTAAATCATATCCTGTGTTGCCTGTGCCATTTCCAAACTGACAATCAAGAAGAAAGGCTTATATACTCCTTTTCCTACTCCTAGTCGACCTTGGGAATCCATCTCCATGGATTACCTGTTAGGCCGTCCTTTTACTAGGCAAGGAAATGACTATGGTTTCATGGTTGTAGACAAATTCTTTAAGATGGTCATTCTAATGGCCTACAAGAAGAGTATCACAATAGAAGCCACTGCTAAACTCTTCTTTGAACGGGTGTGGGTAAAAATTGGGATCCCATAGTACATTATCTTAGATCAGGACAAGAAGTACCTAAGTACATTTTGGTCAAGTCTCTAGTTGATGTTGGATTCCAAGCTTACTATGTCCAAGGGTTTCCATCCCCAAACTAATGGCCAAACAAAGGTCGTCAACAGGATGATCATACACATTCTACTCATGTACAACTCGAAGGATCCATGCACATGGGATGAAAGCCTCCCCTATGTCTAGCACAACTATGACAAAGCTCTCCATAGCTGAACTAGCCACAACCCTTTTCAGGTGGGATTGGGATTCCAACCACTATGTCCAATTGATATGGCCATACCATTTACAACTACTCCAGAATATTTGAATCATGTCTAGTTTGAAGCTAGCAAGTCTAATAACTTCATTGAGTGCATTCATCACATCTTCCAATAGGTCCAAGACATATTGGACAGAGCCAATGCGAAGTACAAGTAGTGTCATGATCAACATCGGGTGCCACATAAGTTCCAGGTGGGCAACAATGATTGGTGACATTTGCAGAAGGAGTGCCTCGCTAAACCAAAATGAAATATTCGCCCAATATAATATGGGCCTTACACTATCAATAAGGCTATAGGGGACAATTCTTTCAAGCTTAGAATTCCACCATTCCTTGCTCTATGCTAAGTGTTCAATGTGGACTGCCTTCGACCATACCTTCTAGCATTACTGGACACATCAGACATTGTAGAACAACTCACACCAATAAATTGAAATCCAAAATACATGGAACAAGCCACAAATGATTGTATCATGGACACACAGATCAAGCATACTCCTGCACCAAGGCAAGTGGCTCACCAGGGACCAAGTTCAACAGAAGTTTCCCCATCTGATGTAGGTAGTCAATGCAATGGGGAGCATTTCTTGCTAAGGGGGAGGACAGATCCAGGTGGATATTGGTGGCCACCAGCCTATTCCACTTGGACCGCCACCATTGTTTCTTTTAGTTTTTTTTAGTTTCCTTAATTGTAGCACAACTTACTATTTTTGGTAGTTTTTCAAGTCACAAACTTCCAAAGCTGTTTGGAGGCCCTCAACAATGTTTTTTTGGAAAACAGGAAAACATGTGTATTTCCCTAATGTTTGTAACCAAAATTTGTAGTCCTTGGATAGATATTTATAACGAGGTATTGTGCATGTCAAACAAAGATCATATGCCAAAGTTACAACCCCCGGAAGTTGATGTACCAATTTACCCAGGCCCAAAGGTTTGGTGCTTCATCTCCTAGGGTCAGGTTTTTGGATGTTTATGGTTTTCCCTTGTTTCTCAATAATAAATAGGCCTTCGAGCATCATTGTAACAAAATTTTGAGGCATTTATCTGCCACATCTCTTCTCGGAGATAAGCTACCATCGCTTGAGCTAGTTTATTTCCATTCTATATGTATGCATATTTCAGTTCTTTGATATTAACGAAATGAATTTGTATTTCTGCTGTATCTATTTGTTTACGTTTATATCTGTATTTTGTTGTGTTCCTACATAAGTTCAGACAAAAGGTCCTGCTAGAAATGCAGTCATAATTCATAAAAAATATTTGGCGAGTCAAGTTTGATCATGTTTGATGTTCATGCCCCTCATTTTATACTCTCTCATTATGTCACTTTTCAAATATGGGTGTACATCTTAAATTGGGATGTACACAATACTCTTGTTTATGAAGGGTCTTCAACTTGAATTATGGTGACATCATGCTGGAAAACTCTTGTTTCTCCACTTGCCAAGTCAAACACAAATTTACAGGCCTTTGATAGTCATACCTTTATTCCTTAGGGAATTCCTCCATTTTCCATTGAGCTAGGGGGGGAAAATGATGGTTGATGTTGAATTCATTGATGCTCACTTAGAATATAACATACTCTTTGGACGTAGCTAGTTATATGCTATGACCATTGTTGTGTCTTTTGTATTTTGTGTACTTCACTTTTCTCATGAAGGCAAGATTGTCATGATGGATCATGTAGAATATGATGCTAATTATGAAATACTCTGCTATGGGAACTGTTATGCCATTTATTAGAGATAACCCTTTTACCTACGAGATTGTTGGTGTGGTATTTTTTAAAATACCATCACATATAATTATTTTCCTTATACCCCTGCCTAATACTCCTCCTTCCTCTCTTTTTCTCATATGTATATGATTTCTTCCATCACCAATGGGCCTTAGTGATCTCCTGACTCTTGGATGGCACCTTCACCTTTGGACGTATACCTATATGGTGAGAATATGCCACCTTTAGTGGAAGATATTTCCTCTCTAGTAGTCCTGTTAGCACCTCTTGGTGCTGGTTAGAAATTCCATCCCGACGTAAAATTTGATGAGAATTATTTTCCCACATGGGACATCACTCCATCTATTCAATGTGATTGTCTTCATAATGAGTGTCCTTCTTTCCAAGTCATCCTGGAATTCATGTAGCTTATTGATAATCCAAAGGAGATCATGCCTCTTAATTTCTCTATTCCCCCTATTAACATAAAAATGGTATAAATTGGAAAGTATATCTTGAATCAACCTAGGTGGCATTATTTAGGCCATCAGTGGAAGTACCACCATTGGACTAAGTCAAACATTGGGTTTCTGATATAGAAATTTCTAATGAATTTTCCAACTTATACCTTCCCATTGATTAGTCTCTTGTACCCCCTTTATGTCTTGGTAATCATTGTCAAGGATCTGTACTAGATCAAAAGATCACTCATTCTTTATGTCCTTAGGTATTACCTAATAACGACATGGTTCTATGTTTTTCTTGGGATCAACAACCTTTATAATTGGGAAACTCAACTCTCTGTGGCATGGGCCCACCATGGTGCACCATATTGTACCCATAACAACCCATGAGTTCATGGACAAGAATCCTTACCCTATGCCTGATACCAAGATGACGTCACATGTGCCATATGTCAACCTATGATAGGTGACATGTGTCACTCAAATTTGGGCCCTTTAGTTACCAGGAAGTGCCAAAAATGGTTGCCACGTATCGCGCTCATATTGGTTTTGCTAATGTCATCTTTTGCTGCTATCCAGGCCAATCACCTGCTACAACCTATCATATTGTCAGAGAGGAGAGAGAAAGTCCTCCAAGGTTTGATTTGTGACCATTTCCTTTGTTAATTTTTTTTTTGGGCTTACCCTCCATTTCTTTGTTTTTGATAGATTTCCACTGAAATGACTCCTTACTGCATTGCCGCTTGATTAAACCTCTAAGCTTACCCTCCATAAGAAAAATATTTTTAAACTACAAACTTTTTACCAAAAAATCCAACTTTCAAAATAAATATAGCTTGTCTAATCTCACCGAATTGGAAAAATAATAAATTTCTCAAAATTCTTTATAATATTGTTCTTCAAACCTTTAGATATACATAATCACATGCTGATATCATGAGCCAATACTATAATTACCTAATTCTATATACAACTAAAATCACCCATGATAAACTTATCAATAAATAAATCAAAATTAACACAAGAATTTAATATTCTTTATTATGTTTTTCATTTAATATTCAAAAAAATTAAAATTAATTCCAAAATTTCTCCATAAAACACATTTTCCAAAAAAAATTGATAAAATATAAACTATTCACCACACCAAAGTGAATTAAATTATTATATTAAAAGTTAACACCATTTCAACACCTTTATAGGTGTGGCACCATCGACACAAACAATATATTGTAATTTGTGAAGTGACATAAAGGACAATGTAGTCCACGACAATAAGACAGTGTGAATCACCATGTTGCCTATTTTCTTGATACATTATTGTCACAATCCAAGAAGAGTTTTTTTTTTTATAATAACAACTATGATAATTGGAATAGAAATGGACAGGTCTCGGTTATATATATTTTGAAAAGACACCGTAGTCTTATAACAATGTGAATCGACATGTGTGTTATTGTTTTGATACATTATTGTCACAATGAAACAAATGTTCCTTGTTGTGTAGTGACAACCATGATAATATTAAAAAATATTTTTCAAATTTATTATGGTGATGTGATGAAAAAATAATCTCCTAGTCATAAATTCCTCCCTTGCGTGAGTGAATTCCTCCATTGCGTGAGTGCATAGTTGCTGTGGTTTATCAATGATACATTAGGCACAACGTAAATATGAAAAAAATAGAAAGAAAGTCTGACTTACTTTCCATCACGAAATGGAAGGATGAAAGTGGGCCATAGAAATAATATATGAAATAAATAATTTGAGTTTATAAATAAATTTATAATAATGTGAATATAAAAAGTTTGGAGTATGTTTTAAAATTCTTTTTATTTGGTTAAGAGTTTGTTTTTTGAAATATAACATGTTAGTGGCTAAAAAAATAGAAGTATTTGGAAGGAGTGAAAGCTTACCCCTTGTAAATTATTAACAAGTAGTTCTAAATAACGTGGTTTTTGGTGAATAAAAATGATAAGTCAAGCCCCAGTAATAATTTCCCATGCTCACCCAGATGCGGATGATCATGATGCAATTAATGGCGATTAGATTGAAGGACGGCAGGCGGCTTGGCCACATGGCCACCCACGTCCCCTTCCAATTCAATTTATGGAAAATAACTGTCAAATTGCAGGCACCATTACTCTGGTGCTCAAGTCAAGAAATCTGCAGCACGCATAAGGCTATGGCCTCCTCAAGCCCCAATACATCCTTCCCTCCCCTGATAAACTACTCATGCCCCCCTCAAGCCGCAGAGCTGAGCTCTTGCACCATCACTGGCAGACGTTGTTGGTTGCTCTGCGATGTGGATTTGGGAAATGGTTATCACTTCTCCCGAATGACACATAGCGAGTTGAATTGTGCTAAGAATCCCTCTGTTTTCCTTCTGAACAGCCACTCCAGTCCCAGAAATCCCTCCACTTCCCCAATTGACAACTCTGATATTAACACAGTCATGGCACGCACTCGCCACTGAATGCGTAGCAGAAGAGGAGGTAGTCATGGCGGAAGCATTTGCCCCCCCGCCACGCCCAGCCCTGAACATGCTTCTCCTTCCTCTTCCCCTTCTATTACTCACTCCCATGGTCCCTCCTCTGGAAGATACCCCGCTACTCGCAGTGGCATAGGATGGTCACAAGCCCATGGTGCCCGCACAGTGAATGATCCTACCCAAACCGCCAATCTTCCCCTCCCCCTTCATCTCTCTCAACATACGGCCCAATTCCGCTTTCATAGTTCTCTGCCTCGGCCAATCGTCATTGCCACTGTTACCATTACCTTTAGTGAGGAAATCAACCCGCAGGAAGCTCAGACAAGGAGCAGCGACGAGCAACAAAGGGACGTTCAACGGAACAGGGAAGATCGTGACCCACGCCAGCAACAAATGGTTGAGAAAATTGGCACTCTGCATGGCGAGGAGCTAGCTGGAAGCAGGCATGCCACTGACGACAGAGCGGGTGGCACGAAGGCAATTGGTGGCGACCTGGGTGACACATCTGGCAAGCATACAGCTGAGGGCAGCTCAGCAGGCATACAAATAGCTGGTGGTATCTCACGCAGCACATCAGCAGAGGATGATGACTGGTATGAGTACGTATGTCGCATTGTAGAAGAGCCCCCTGTAAATGACATCCAGGGGGTCCATCCTAACTAATGACCTAGCTGCCAGGTGTCGTTTTGCCACTCGCTGAAGGCTTCAAGAGATGCAGTTTGAGGTTTTTCTCCTGTGTTTTGTTTTTTATCATTTCTTCTGGCATGGTCTGCTTGCTTGTGCGGGCTTTTTTATGTTAAATCTCGAGACCCCTGCGTGGCTTTTTCTAGTGTTCACACATACTGGTTTTCCCTTGCTGGGCAATCACATTTAGACTGTGATATTTTTTGACAAAACTCTGTTCAATACCGCAAAGGCCGGAGCCTCGCTGTGTTTTTATTTTGTTTCAGATCAATAGAATAGTATTACTTAGAAAAAAAATAATTTCCCATGCTCATTTAACCACTAAATTATGATAATCTTCACATACATACATACATACATACATATATAATTAATTAATTTAACATCAAACATTAATAAAAAAACAAAAAACCATAAATGTTAGCTAATTTAAACCATTGAATATATAGTGTTTAAACCATCAAATATATAAAAGCTATATAGAAATTTATAAAAATTGAAAACTTTTTTTATTAAATTTTAAAAACACAATATATTATTAAAAATATTATAAAATTATTAGAATAGCTGGTGGCATCTCGCGCAGCACGTCAGCAGAGGATGATGACTCGTACTAGTACGCATGTCGCATTGTAGAAGAGCCCCCTACAAATGACATCCAGGGGGTCCATCCTGACTGATGACCTAGCTGCCAGGTGTCGTTTTGCCACTCGCTGAAGGCTTCAAGAGATGCAGTTTGAGGATTTTCTCCTGTGTTTTGTTTTTATCATTTCTTCTGGCATGGTCTGCTTGCTTGTGCGGGCTTTTTTATGTTAAATCTCGAGACCCCTGCGTGGGCTTTTTCTAGTGTTCACACGTACTGGTTTCCCTTTACTGGGCAGTCACGTTTAGACTGTGATATTTTTTGACAAAACTCTGTTCAGTACAGTAGAGGTCGGAGCCTCGCTGTGTTTTTATTTTGTTTCAGATCAATAAAATAGTATTACTTAGAAAAAAAAAAAATTCCCATGCTCATTAACCACTAAATTATGATAATTTTCACATACATACATACATATATAATTAATTAATTTAACATCAAACATTAATAAAAAAACAAAAAACCATAAATGTTAGCTAATTTAAACCATCGAATATATAGTATTTAAACCATCAAATATATAAAAACTATATAAAAATTTATAAAAATGGAAAACTTTTTTATTAAATTTTAAAAACACAATATATTATTAAAATTATTATAAAATTATTATTATTATTAAAAATATTAAATTATATACTTTATATAATAATTTATATATATTAACTATTATATTTATCACCAAAAAATAAAAAATAAATAACAAGGCTATAAGTGTTTAGCTAAAAACCATGGGATATATAAAAGCTATGTAGATATTTATAAAAATCGAAAGCTTTTATATTAAATTTTTAAGAACACTCAAGAACATTGAAATTGTTGAAAAGTTATTATTATCACTAAAAATATATTTTATTAGTTTATATTATATATTATATAAATATTCTATGTAATAATTTCAATAAATTATATAATTGAATTTAAACATGATATTAAAGTAATATTCACAAAGTAACACTAACAATACCAACAAATAACTTAAATAAGTAAAACATTGAAATGTGCTATCTGAAATTATAGCAAGTGTCTTTAACCCTAAGGAAAACCTCAAAATCTTCTAAATTAAAAAATTTGCATTTTAATAACATTGCCAAAGTTAAAGTCTATTTAGAAAAACTTCTATGTAGACTCTTATGAGGATGTCGAAAGATTACCATGCCTTCCAAAAGCTCCAAGAAGGAAATAAGCCTTTTGAAAAACTTAAAAACATTTTTCTAAGAACGCTGAGGGAGATGGCTTTTTCCAAATCTTTGTTTCAAAAAAGGACGTTTCTTTTGGAAAGGTGCTGACGAAATGGAATTTTTTTTAAAAGCGCTAATAAAAATGAGGTTTTTGGAAAAATAGTTTGGGAAAAAGATTAATAGAGGAATAAATTAAGAATTTTTTTTTAGAAATTTTATAAGAAGAATTTTTGACCAACGTGTTCCGAATCAACAAGTGCGGTTCATCATCTAGTGTTGAGGATAAGGTACATTTGTTGATTTGAAATGTGTTGGCGAAAATTTCCTTTTATGTGATTTCTACCAAAATACTTTTCTTAATTTATTATGGATTACAAAAGCCTAAATTCAAGAAAAAAATTATTTTTTAGAAAACATCAATAAAAAAAACGTCTTGGAAAGCATCTAAAAAAATTAAAATTTTGGTCAATTAGAAAATGATTCTTTTAGTAACTCCATTTGAGATATACATTATAACATTAGAAAAATTTCATCGAAATAAACAACTTTTTTTTTTTGCATTGTTGTTTACAAAATTTTGGAATATAAAGGTATAATATGGAAAACTCTTTTTATATTTCTACAATATTTTTTCATTTCAGTTCTTATTTTGAGAATACCTTATACTCTTGGAAAGGTATCATCCAGACTTATAATTTTGTTTTCATACATTTTTGATAATTTGGATTTTGTTTTCATACATTTTTGATAATTTGGATTTGTTTGTTTTATATTTATGTAATAAAGGAAATCAAACTCCTTTTTTTTATGATTAATAAATTGTTTTATTTAATAATTTTGCTTGGAGAAAATACTTGTAGTTCTAATGTACACAAGTTATTGTTTGGTACAAGAAAGGGGAAGCATATATTATGGTGAGAGCAATTCCAAGGTTGTATGGGGTAAGTTGGAATATTTCAATTAGCTGAAACCATAACGACAGAGCTAGTGAAATTATGAGGGCAAAGCTAGTGAGTTGTTAATTATTTATATAGTAATTCCAAATTTAAAAGTAATTGATAATTACAGATTGAATATTAGTTTAGATAGAGCTTTCTATGCCTAAAATAGAATAATCAAATAAAGAAGATGCATGCATGTGATTGCTAAAGAAATAACTACAATGTAAATTATCTAATCAAGGAAAGATTTATTAAAGTAAGCCAGCATGAATTAGAACTACTGGTTAATGGGAGGTCTGGTTGATGCATGCATTTTTTCATGACTATATTTTCAATATTTTTTTCAGTAACAATGTGGATCACATGAGTAGAATTCATGCATTTTTACATTGTTATTTTCAGTTTATTCCATACTTACTTTAGTTTTATCTTATAAATAAAGTTATCAACATCATAGAAAGGATATTTTCACTTTGGAGCGATTCAAGAAAGATTGTAGCTCAAGGTTAGTTCAAGCTTACTTCCAAAAATCTCTGAGAGTCAAGGATCATTTTCATTAAATATTTATCTATATACTATTTCCCATATGTGGGTTATTCTCTCTCAGATTGATATGGGAATCTAGTAATGTTTTCAATCTTGTTAAGTTATATTATGTAATTCGATAAATTGCTAGGTGTTATTTTCAATATGCTTTGTTAATTGGTTTCTCATATTTTATGAAGTTGATTTTTGTCCTTTAATAGATTAACCATTGTAGAAATAATTCTTAAAGTGCTTCAATTTAATGGTTATTTTCATTGAATGTTCTTGATGGTTATCCTTCATTAACACATTTCTCCAAACTTTCTTCATTTTATTTTTCTTATTAATATATCATAAAAAACATAAAACAATAAGAAGAGTTTTTTAACTAATTTATAATGCTCATAGAAAGGTTTTTGGACTATTTCCTTTAGTATTATTTCATACGAACCAGGGAAGAGTCTAAATGGGACTCTTTCTATTGGCATTATGGCTTGTATGGTTGTAGCTAGCTAGTGTTGGAATTGTGTTCATGGTTGCAACTAGCTTATATTGGCATTGATGTCAATCTTGTAACTTGTGTTGCAGATGATTGGTTGTAGTCGGCTGTGTTGGCATTGATGCCAACCTTATGTTGGCCTTATGATGCATTTTTGTCAAGCTTGTGATGCCTAGTGATGATCTAGATGATCCATTGATGTCAACCTCATGGTGGTCTGTATGTTGGCATTGATGTAGGATGATGTTATTGATGTGGATTGATACTTGGATGGGTGGTAGACATGTTTGTGCTCCATGTTGATGAGTTTAGCAAGTCTAGGTCATCATGTTTATGTTGATGTTCAGAATTATTGTAGGGATGATTGGCCTCATGATGATAATGCTACAAAGGTTCTATAGTGTTTTGAAAAGGTGTTGCAACTTGTGCGGGTGTTTGGGCAGAGTAGACGACTTGTTGGCACTCATGTCAACCCGTGTCTTGTTGGCTTTTAGGTCAACTTGGTAGTGGAGCTTGGTAGACAAGGTTAACCTACTTGTAGTGGTGTCACAGAGCTTGGTAGAGGTTCAGAGGTGTGTACAAGTGCTAAAGAAAGAGCGAAGTGTTTGGTAGAGGTTCTAAGTTGAAGGTTCATTGTATTATCCTATACATCTCCCTATCCACTAGGAAGAAGGCTCATGTGTGTGACTGGAAGTCTCTAGATAAGATATGGCGGTGTTGTTTGTGCGAATGGCAGCCTTCTAGCTGAAATTTGATAGCTTTGTGCATGTGACTGATCCTCTGCATGAAATTTCCTCTACATTCCTCACACATATAAGGAGGAATTCAACTTGGTTAGTCATAGAAGCTTCTAAATTAATGGGTCAAGGTTGAAAGTGATTGTTTATGTCCTCTAATGGGTGTAAAAATTCACCCAACACATTACATATACTTCATTTTGGATATGATATATGGTTGGTTAGCTTGATTAAGAACGAGAGAAGACTATAGAGAGGAAGAATACACCAGCCATATTGCTGAGAAAATATACATCACTTTATGAGTGTATATGGAAGTTGAGAGATAATATATGAAGTCTGTAGTAGAATACTAAAGCAGACATATTATATTGCAGATCAAATTTGCAGCAGAGACAAATCAAAGGTAGAATGTGCTACTTTATAGGTTGATAACAGAGCATGGATTGAAGTGTACGTCTACTATATTATTTGACATTTCTTTTGTAGGGTTGTTGGTGCATATAGTAGAATGTCATAATGATTTTATGTTGCTGATAGATTGAGGCTTTGATGTAGTTTGCAGTTTATATATAGTTGATGGGTTGATGTTTTGATTGATTTTGTGTTGTAGAGATTGGTTTTGGAGAGCAAGTATTCATAGTTGTTTTTATGAGTAGATTTCTATTTTGGGTCTAGTTTGAAAATGGGATGAAAAGAGGCCCATGTATTTTTTATTTTAATGTAGAGATTGTGTTGGAAATAATACTGAGAGGGGGGGGTGAATCAGTATTATCAGATCAATCAAACTTTTCAATTTCATACTCAGAAACATATACGCTACTTCAATTAAGTGAACACGCGTGTACACGCTACTGTGTCTAATGAAACTCGCGTATATCCAGAGATCTTATAATTCAGTTAGCTTAATCTTCAGTAAATGCATCAGATCATTATTAAGCATATTAACAGTAAACAGGTGCAGAATAACAGAACAGAACATCACACAAGAGCCACACACATGAACACAAAGATATAAGGTGGAAACCCAATGTGGGTGAAAACCACCTGCTGCAAGTCATCTCAATCTTCTTCTTAATAAGAAAATCCTTTTACAATATTTGTACTGGTGCAGTCTTATACCAGTACGGGAGCTACAACCCCCTTTGCTCTTGTACTAGCCGATCCATTTACTAGTACGCAGGCTGCTACCTGCTACAATGCTCCAAAGATCTCCTTTAGCTTTTGTACTAGCTTAGATACTAGTACGTAGGTGCTTGCCTACAATCTTCTCACCTCCAGGTACCACGTTTCATCAATTTTCAGACTGGATACACTGAAGCACAACACATAATCTGCAAGGCCACTTTTCATCCAATTTTCATACTGGACCCATAACTATCATTGAAGCTCAAAACAATCATCAAACTCTGAATCACTGAAACCCTGTTAACAACAGTCACCAGAACACAGAGCAGACACAGAACTCTGTAATAACCATCAGATCCATCTGCAACTTCAAATATCAAGCTTTACAATGTATACGCTACTTTGATGAATCAAACCCGCGTGTATACACGCTTTTGCCAAAGACAACCCGCGTACAGATCTAAAAATAATTTCTCATAACTTGCAGCTGTACCAGACATCAGTCATACTCATAACATTTATAGAACAATACATGCGTCAGTATGTAGATCTAGAATAAGCATCATAAAGATAGTTCATTTCAAACCATTTGATCCCGATCTCTCCTTAGATCTAGTTCTCCATCAACCGGTGAGATCTCTCCTTAGCTCAGATCAAGCAATGCATCATCAACCCATAACCCTGCATACTGGATCTAATGCTTCATCAGATATTCAAGACATTTCAGACACACTTGCCTAATGATTTCCTTCTCCTTATATAGCCTTAGGCCTTGTTCAATACCAAGGGCCACAACCATAGAAATCCAATACCATCAACTTTAAAACTAGGGATCAACACGTCCGTCGAGACACCAAGGTCCAAAACCATAGGCACAACTTCCAAGGACTAACCGTCATGGACCAAAATGAGTTTTCCACATACACGCGCTTTTAATGAAGCCAACCGGCGTGTACACGCGACTTGGGCTTAACGAACCTGCGTGTATGAACTTTCTCTTCTTCTTATAGTCTGATCATCAATTCCTTGCTGCTGACCTTCTGTACTATGATTTGTCATCAGTGAGGTTTGCCATCAAGGACAACACTTATCTCATAATGCCAACAATCTCCCCCTTTGGACTTGATGGCAAAGCTAACTTGTCACACTTAGAACTATCATCTGATTCCTTTGAGCTGTCCTCCATCAGTCACATCTGATATCTCTTCTGAAGATTCATCATCTGATTCCTTTGAGCTGTCCTCCATCAGTCACATCTGATATCTCTTCTGAAGATTCACCCAGTTATACATAAGTGATATATTCTTCTATGAGAGGGTTGCCATCAAGTACAACATGTGCATCATAATGCCAACAATCTCCCCCTTTGGACTTGATGGCAACAACACCAAATCACTCTCCCCCTTTGACATCAAGGGCAAAGGGTGGACCAAGATATTCTCTTCCTTTGCTGAATCATTCCACTGTCCATACTCCCCCTGAGTACCTGCTGAAATCTCTGAATAGTCTCCCCCTTTGTATATGCCAAGGTGTACCAATCTATCCATGCTCCCTCTGAGTACATGCTGAATCTCTGTACTGCTGAAGTGTGCTGTTCATGCTCTTCCTGATTGTAGGCAAGATCTACAAAAGATTTTCTTCAAGAAGAACATGACTCTATACATCATAAAAGACCTTCCTATCACCAAAGACTCATACATACATCCATCTCTCAACTAAGTGAGGATATACAAACATTGACTCATCCACCCAACCAAGTGGGGATACATCAAAAGTTTACATATGACAACCAATCATATTGCATCAATCATCCCAGGCATAGTGGGGAAACCAAAATAGGCCGTTACATGACCTTGACACCATAAAAGAGATATCACAAATGAGATACATGACATAGCAACAATAGATCTAGACCAAGACTTATGAAAGTCACAAATAACTGATATCGCCAGCATCTTGTCAATCAGCATTCAGATCAGCAACCAAGAGATCCTTTTGTTCTTCCTCTGACTTTGTTCCATCTGAAACCAACAACAAAAGTGAACCAGAACCAAAAACTTTAAGATAATGCCAACAATGCATCATTGGAAGATTATCTGCTCCCCCTGAACCTGTGCCAGATGATCTCTGTCAGACCCATATCAGACTTTCTACAACCAACATCTGTCCCTGCTGATTTTCTTCAAAACTCCATATACGCATCTGTATACACATAAACAAGCGTATATACACGGATATCCCTTACGCAACACGCGTATACCATATACGCGACTATCCTCTTGTAAAACGGCGTATGCACGCGAATATTCTTTAAACAGCACGCGTACACAAATTTCCATATCAACAACCTGTAAATGTCCTGCAGCAAGGTATGTCTGAACATAGATGTCAACTCCTCCTTTTAAACATCATCATGAAATCATTCACATTACATGTGAAACCACCATAGCCATTACATCAACGTCAAGATCTACAAGATCCAAGTATCATTTCTTGGGAACATCTGCATCAATCATCATATGTAAGTATCAACCTATCATCATATAGATAAGAACTCATCACCATGTCTCCAATAAAACAACTTTGAGTAGTCATCCATGTGTCAGCACTATGTATCTTGAGCTCAAGCTCATTTGACAAAACTTCTTGATATCATCAACAGCAACAATCTTTATCCACATGAGTGCCTGCATCATAACTGTATGATCTTTATGCATATGACAACAGCAGTATATAAGTGACTCATCATCAAATGAGGAAGATGTGTATTCAAGCTTTGTACTTCTCCTTGTTCTTATGAAGATCACCATGTAAGCACCATACATGCATCATCAAAGAATCAACCATAAATCTGATCTGAACATCTTCTATGTATCTTCAAGAATCATATGAGAGTTTATCATAGACAACTCACAACCACATCATAGCAAGATATATCATTTAGCCATATAAGAATCATCACCAAGGATTATTAACCATAATGCCAACAATGAATTACTAAAGGCATATGCTCCCCCTCAACCAGTGCCATCTGTTAGATCTGATCATGCATATATCAGCAATAAGCATCAAAACATCATCATCCTCAAGTTAGGATCAAAAACACTTCTAGACATCATACAAGTAACAAAACATTTCCACACATCCTCAGCAGACTGTAACCAATAGAGCAAATAACAGACTGAATCATATCAGATCCTTTTTCTGATCCTGTTCCCACTGCTTTTCCTCAGACTGACATATACGCGACTTTGCAGTGTCTAACTCGCGTATATACGCGACTTCCCTTTAAGGAACTTGCGTATGAGATTCAGAACGCTGAAGTTTTACACTTTCAGCTCCCCCTGAGTTTGATATGTCTGTGCTGTGCTGTGTCTCAGTACATTGTGCTGACTGTACTTCCTTCTTCCTCCATATCTTCAAGTGTGATGAGGTTTTCTCCTTTTGGTGTGATGTGCATCCTTTGTTCCTGCATTCCTTTGCTATATGTCCAAGCTTGTTACATGCATAACATCTAACTTGTTTCATGTTCCTCCTGTAGCAATCAGCAGCTTTGTGACCATACATATTGCAAGCAAAGCAATATCCATTAAAGTACCTTGATTGAGATGACCTGTCCGCATAATAGTCTTGAACTCTTCTTCTTCTACATCTAGCTGCAACATGTCCAAGATTATGACATACATAACATTCAATATTATTCATAGGAGGAGTAAAAGATTTTCTTTGAAGACTTTCTTTCCTTGGTTGATGATGAGATTGACCTTTCATCTCCTTGTTGATCATTTTGGATTTCTCTTTAGAGTTCCTTGCCTCACCTTGTGAACTAGATTCACCTTCAACAGATTCATGGAAACCAAGACCAGTCTTGATTGCAGGAGACCTTTGACTACTAAGAATATCATCCAAGGCTTTAGTACTATCTTGAAATCTCAAAAGTTTATCCTTTTCTTCTAATTTACCTTTCAAGATATTTACCTCAACTTGAAGTTGTTCCTCCTTTTCTAGACATTGCTTCTTCATGTCTTCTCCATCTTTTCTTCCTTCTTCCATTTGTTGCCTTAGATTGAGTATCTCCTTTTCTTGCTTTTCATACAGATCCTGCTGAATTTGACGAACTCTGAAGGCACATTCCAACTGTGATTTTAAGCTGATGACTTCGTTGTCTTGTTTTTCAATTGCTTGGTGTAGATCTGTATTCTGCTTCTTTGATTCTTCAAGATCTCCTTTTAGTGAGAGGATTGTAGCTTCAAGATTTTCATAGTAGCTGGATCTATCTTTGAGTTTCTTGATGGTTGTGCTTCTTTCGTTGATTTCTTTTCTTAATGATGTCACTTCATGCTGTAATTTTTGACATTGGTCTTCCTTGTCCTTGAGTAGCTTTCTTACCTTGTTTCCTTCTTCTATTTGGGCCTTTAGTTTGGTAACTTCTTCTTTGAAAGCACATTCCCTTTTGTTCAATAGATCTTGTTGATCTTTAACTTTGTCTGCAAGCCTTCTAAACATTGCCTCTATTTGACACTTTTCTTGCTCACCCATAAAAGCATGTTCAGTAGTTTCACTATCACTTCCATCACTTTCACAAGGAAATATAGTAGGAACATCAGAGGATAACACATTCATACCTGATAATGATTCTGAATCTAATTCTGAATCTGATTCTGAATCTGAAGAACTTCTTATACCTAATCCCCAATCGACTCTCCCACTGTCATAGATCTTCTGAGATGTCTTCTTCTTCTTATGAGCTTTCTTCTTAAGCTTCTTTCCCATTGTTCCACGGATCTCCTTCAAGCGATCAAGCTTCTACCAAAGGACCTGCTCTGATACCAATTGTTGGAAATAATACTGAGAGGGGGGGGTGAATCAGTATTATCAAATCAATCAAACTTTTCAATTTCATACTCAGAAACATATACGCTACTTCAATTAAGTGAACACGCGTGTACACGCTACTGTGTCTAATGAAACTCGCGTATATCCAGAGATCTTATAATTCAGTTAGCTTAATCTTCAGTAAATGCATCAGATCATTATTAAGCATATTAACAGTAAACAGGTGCAGAATAACAGAACAGAACATCACACAAGAGCCACACACATGAACACAAAGATATAAGGTGGAAACCCAATGTGGGTGAAAACCACCTGCTGCAAGTCATCTCAATCTTCTTCTTAATAAGAAAATCCTTTTACAATATTTGTACTGGTGCAGTCTTATACCAGTACGGGAGCTACAACCCCCTTTGCTCTTGTACTAGCCGATCCATTTACTAGTACGCAGGCTGCTACCTGCTACAATGCTCCAAAGATCTCCTTTAGCTTTTGTACTAGCTTAGATACTAGTACGTAGGTGCTTGCCTACAATCTTCTCACCTCCAGGTACCACGTTTCATCAATTTTCAGACTGGATACACTGAAGCACAACACATAATCTGCAAGGCCACTTTTCATCCAATTTTCATACTGGACCCATAACTATCATTGAAGCTCAAAACAATCATCAAACTCTGAATCACTGAAACCCTGTTAACAACAGTCACCAGAACACAGAGCAGACACAGAACTCTGTAATAACCATCAGATCCATCTGCAACTTCAAATATCAAGCTTTACAATGTATACGCTACTTCGATGAATCAAACCCGCGTGTATACGCGCTTTTGCCAAAGACAACCCGCGTACAGATCTAAAAATAATTTCTCATAACTTGCAGCTGTACCAGACATCAGTCATACTCATAACATTTATAGAACAATACATGCGTCAGTATGTAGATCTAGAATAAGCATCATAAAGATAGTTCATTTCAAACCATTTCATCCCGATCTCTCCTTAGATCTAGTTCTCCATCAACCGGTGAGATCTCTCCTTAGCTCAGATCAAGCAATGCATCATCAACCCATAACCCTGCATACTGGATCTAATGCTTCATCAGATATTCAAGACATTTCAGATACACTTGCCTAATGATTTCCTTCTCCTTATATAGCCTTAGGCCTTGTTCAATACCAAGGGCCACAACCATAGAAATCCAATACCATCAACTTTAAAACTAGGGATCAACACGTCCGTCGAGACACCAAGGTCCAAAACCATAGGCACAGCTTCCAAGGACTAACCGTCATGGACCAAAATGAGTTTTCCACATACACGCGCTTTTAATGAAGCCAACCGGCGTGTACACGCGACTTGGGCTTAACGAACCTGCGTGTATGAACTTTCTCTTCTTCTTATAGTCTGATCATCAATTCCTTGCTGCTGACCTTCTGTACTATGATTTGTCATCAGTGAGGTTTGCCATCAAGGACAACACTTATCTCATAATGGCAACAATCTCCCCCTTTGGACTTGATGGCAAAGCTAACTTGTCACACTTAGAACTATCATCTGATTCCTTTGAGCTGTCCTCCATCAGTCACATCTGATATCTCTTCTGAAGATTCATCATCTGATTCCTTTGAGCTGTCCTCCATCAGTCACATCTGATATCTCTTCTGAAGATTCACCCAGTTATACATAAGTGAGATATTCTTCTATGAGAGGGTTGCCATCAAGTACAACATGTGCATCATAATGCCAACATATTGTTGTTACTTTTGCCAAGGGGTCTAGTTTGAAAATGAATGAAATTGTGGCCTTAGAGGATCAACAGATCTAAGTAGATTGGTGAAAGAAGGGATGGGTTTATCTTGCTGATGGTGGTCAGAAAATGAATCGAGTGAGTGATATCTCCATAGTCTAGTAGTAACTAGGTGGGGAAATAGGCTTGATCCAAGTGGATATTGGTGGCCACCCGCCAATTCCACATGGAACCCCACCATTGTTTCTTTCAGTTTTTCATTTTCCTTATTTGTAGCACAATTTACTATTTTTGGTAGTTTTTTGGGTCCTAAACTTCCGAAGCCATTTTGAGGTGCTAAACGATGTTTTTTGGGAAAACTGGAAGCAACACGTGGCCATGGACTGATATTGCTCTTCCCAAAGTTGTATTACTTGGATAAATATTTCTAATGAGTTATTGTGCGCATAAAACTGACATCATACGCCAAAGTAGCGACCCTCGGAAGTTGATGTACCAATTTACCCAAAACGAGGCCCATAGTTCGGTTCTTCATCTCCTAGGGTTAGGGTTTTGGATGTTTATGGTTTTCCATTATTTGTCAACAATAAATAGGCCTTCGAGTCTCATTGTAAGACAATTTAGAGGCATGTCGCTGCCACATCTCTCCTCATAGATAAGCTACCATCGCCCGAGCTAGTATATTTCCATTTCTGTTTGTAAGAATATTTCAGTATTTTACATTAGTGAAATGAAGTATTATTTTTGTTGTATCTCTGTATTTATGGTTATCTCTATAATTTGTTGCATTCCTATTTAAATCTGGATCAGTGGTATTAGAGCGGTCTGCTCTTTCTCTGTTTTTCTTTACATGTCCCCAACGAGGTCAGGATATAAGGAGTTAGGGATTGAACCGGTCGAACCTTTGCAAGACTAGCCTCGTAAATGTTGACAACTTCTCATGGTGGATGAAAAGAAAGACGAGGGGGCAGGAGATCCTATCAAAATCTTGCTCGAAGAGACCCTCGAGCAACAAAGGAACGTGATGATGGACCACTTTGCCCAAATCCTTCAGCGGCTACTGAGGGGCGACACATCTACTTCCAGCAACTACTCTAGAGGCGACACACCCTTTAAGGTACAAGTTAATTTTGACATTCCCATATTTGAGGGTCAGATAGATGCAAACGTTGTAGATAAATGGTTAAATCTGCTAGAAGGGTATTTTTATGTTCATGATTTTTCTGGCCGGGAAAAGATTACTTTTTCTCTTCTCAAAGCTGCCTCCCATGTCAAGGACGGGTGGGAAGCCTACTGCGAGCAGAAAGATGAAAATACGACCTCACTTTTTTCAGTTGCACCCAACTAGAATTCATTCTGTAATTCCATTAAGGAGCAGTACTACGCTATTAAAAGCTATGAGGATAAATACATAAAGTGGACCATGTTGCGGTAGGGAAGGGACCAAGATGTGTCAGAGTTTACCAATATTTTTCATACCCTTCGCACAAAGTTGGGTATCAAGGATTCTAAGCTACATTTGGTACTCAAATACTACGACTACCTACAAAAGTACATTGAGGACGAGATGGAGTTCCTGGACATCTCCTCGCTTGGCACGATGTAATGATACGCTGTCAAGATTGAGCATAAGTTTAAATAGAACAAGCGAGATTTTGGATCTGCAAATCCGAAGCAAGGGATAGGCACCCCCAAACCGCTAAACAAAGGACAAAGCCAAGGTGGGGTGGCCCAAGACAACCCGTCAAAGCCACAAGAAGAGATCAATGTCGTGAAGCCAAAGAAGGACACGAGAAAGTGGTGTGAGTTCCATAAGAGCTCCACTCACAACAAAAGTGATTGTCATGCCAAGCAGTCACTAGTGGTCGAGCTAAAGTATTCAGAATCAGATGCATGTTTAGACTTTGAGTCAGAACCCGATAAGGGGAATGACAAAGGGAAGCAGATTATCATTGCGGAGCCCAATGCCACCGTTACCACCATGAAGATCCAAAAGGAGGAATCCAAAGATCCAGAGGAGGAGGAGCGCCTCTTCCACTCCCAGATGTGGGTAAAGGGCTCCCTGTTATAGTTCATTGTCGATAGCAGGAACCAAAAGAACCTCATTTTGGAAAAGGTCATGAAGTGGCTAGGCTTACCGACCACAGCACATCCACAACCATACACCATTGGGTGGCTTCACTAAGGACGGGATCTTCGCATGAGCCAGCAATGTCAGCTTCAATACAACATCAAGTCCATCACAGATGAGGTATTGTGTGATGCTTCTCCCCTTGATGTTTGTGATGTATTTTTAGGCCAACCATACTTGTGGAAGTGACATGTTGTATATGAGTCAAGGCCTTGTGTTGTTATTGTTACTTTGGGAAATAAGTTGTACAGGATAGCGAAGGTAGCATCGCCTACTTCCATCTCTTTGGTTACTGCAAAACAATGCAGTAAGCTCATTTCCAAAACCAGGAAATTTATTTTCATGATGACACACCCTCAAGGAAAGAAGAAAACGGTGGCCACAACCTCCAGACAGGGCCCCTCCACACGAAAACTATAGATGGACAAGGTCATGGAGGAGTATGAGGACATCTTCACCTCCCCGCAGGGGTTCCTCTACACTATCAGGTCAAGCACTCCATCAAATCTAACCCCAGGTGCACCGCTACCCAATGGACCAATCTATCAGCACTCTATTCTAGAGAACGATGAAATCAAGAGGCAGATTCAGGAGCTGCTATAGAAAGGTCACATCCGACCGAGTTCATTACCCTGTTGGAGCCCAATCGTGTTGGTACAAAAGAAGGATGGGACTTGGAGACTCTATATTGACTATCGGGCGCTGAACAAGATCACTGTCTAGAATAGGTACCTAATCCCATGGATTGATGACCTTCTGGACCAACTCAAGGGGAAAAATATTTCAGTAAGATCGATTTGAAGTCAGGATATCACCAGGTACCAATTGAACCCTTCGATGTGTGGAAGACTACCTTCAAAACCAAGGAGGGCCTTTTCGAATGGTTGGTTATGCCTTTCGGGTTGACGAATGCTCTTGCAACCTTCATGAGGCTAATGGATGACATCTTGCGGCCATTCACCAACTCATTTGTAGTGGTATACTTGGATGACATCCTGATCTTCAGCCAGAGATGGGAAGAGCACCTCCACCACATCCGACAGGTTCTCCAAACACTGCGGAAACACAAGTTATGTGCCAATTTGGAGAAATGCACTTTTGGCATGACCCAAGTTCAGTATTTGAGATACATTATTGATGAATAGGGGGTGCATTTGGATCCAACCAAGATCCAAGTCATTTGGGATTGGCCATCTCTAACCACTTTGACAGAGATCCACAACTTTTGGTTTTTGCCAACTTCTACTGCAGCTTCGTGTTGGGATTTTCCCATATCACCTGGCCCTTGATCCAAGTCACCAAGGGAGGAGTGAAAGAAAATTTATTTTGGTCTGAATCTCAACAGAAGTCATTGAAAGAGTTGAAACATCGCCTCCGCTCGGCACCAATGCTCGCATTACCAGACTTGCAACAACCATTTGAGATTGAGATAGATTCCTTTGACTATGCTATTGGGGCAGTCCTTACTCAACATGAGCATCCAGTGGCATATCACAGTGAGACATTTTCAGACACAGTCCAGAAGTATCCCACTTATAGAAAAGAGATGTATTGCATTATGTCGGCATGCTGACAATGGAAGCATTACATTTTGGGGAAGGAAATGGTCATCCACATAAACCATCGACCCTTGTAGATCATACAGACGCGAGGAAAGTTGCAGAATGATCACCATCAGAAGTGTTCCACATACCTGCAACAGTTCCATTTGAATATCAAGTATAAGAAAGGAAGCACCAATAATGTTGCAGATTGCCTTAGTCAACCACCGATAATGGTGTTAACTGCCGTGCTCAACTCTTGTGGGCACGAGACTTCTGATTGGACACTTCTGTTCAAAAGCGACCTAGAATTTGGCAACACGTATCAAACACTCTTGGAGGGTTAGCATGTTCCAAATTTTCACCTAGGATGCCCTGTTATGCCACCTAGGTCACCTTTGTGTTCCTTGAAGCGACTGTGCCAAGATGATTTGGGAAGCACACTACAGTCGGGCTACTGGGAATTTCAGGGTTGAGAAAATGGTGGCAGTATTGCATAAGTATTTCTATTGGTCGAATCTTCGACAAGATGTCAAAAGGTGCATTAGATCCTACACTGCCTGTGCCATTTCCAAAACGGCCATCAAGAAGCAAGGCCTCTATACATCGCTGCCTATGCCTAGTCAATGATGGGAATCCATCTCCATAGATTACATGTTAGGCCTTCCTTTTACTAAGCATGGAAATAACTGTGTTTTTGTGGTTGTCAGAAGGTTCTCAAAGATGGCCATTATGGTGGCCTGCAAGAGGAATATCACAACAGAAGCCACTGCTAAACTCTTCTTTGAATGTGTGCGGGTATAGTTTGGGATCCCACAATCTATCATCTCAGATCAGGATAGCAGGTTCCTCAGTACATTTTGGTCTAGTCTCTAGTCAATTCTTGACACCAAACTCACTAAGTCCACAACCTTCCATGCCCAAACTGATGGCCAGACAGAGGTTGTCAACAAGATGATTGTACAAATTCTACACATGTACAACTCAAAGCATCCACACACATGGGATGAGAGCCTCACTTATGTTCAATACAGCTATAACTAGGCTCTCCATAGCTCAACTGGCCACAACCCTTTTCAGGTGGGCTTGGGATTCAAGCCACTATGTCCCATTGATGTGGCCATGCCACTTGTAGATACTCAGGCAGATGTGGCTCATGTCCAGTCCAAAACAAATAAGGAAAACAACTTCATTGAGCACATCCAACATATCTGCCAGCAGGTCCATGACATTCTAGAGAAATAAAATGCCAAGTACAAGCAGCGACATGATCAACATCGAGTGCCACATAAGTTTCAGGTGGGCGATAAAGTCTGGTTGCATTTGCAAAAGGAACTCCTTACTGGAGCCTATCAGAAACTCAAACCACTCCAATATGGTCCTTACACCATTACCAAGGCTACGGGAGACAATGTATTTGAGCTCAGCATTCCCCCATTCCTTGGCCTGCACCTTGTTAGTCTCCTATACCAATAGGGTTTCATTTTTCATGATTGATAGTGGAAGTACCAAAAATGTTCATCTTTGATGATACAAAGGTTCCATCTTTTGTGAAAGAGACAGATAGTTAAAAAATGTAAAGAGGGTATGCCTTAAAAGAATAATCAAAAGGCAAGAAAATGAATTGGTCAAAAAAATAATTGAAATGAACCCCAAAGAAAGACCAGGAAAGTGGCCAACCAAAATGCCACTGCTATCTTGATGGATGGCCCAACAGTTCAAGCTGGGCCATGCCATGTTATAAATTGCCTGTTCTAGACTAGAGAATGAATACCTGCTCAAACAGTTCAAGCTTGGCAGATGAGAAGCTGGATAGAGAAAGGAAGGAGCCCAATTGCTTAATCTGGGCCCTTGGAAGACATAAGGGTAGATTTAGATAGGAGAGCAGCAAAAAGAAAAGAGGATTATCAGGGTTTGCAAGGCTAAGTGCACCCATCCAAAAGAAGAAAAACTGTTAGGTCTATTAGTCAGGGTAGGCAGTTGGAGGTTGCAGAAGCGAGGTCTAACCACATGATATATGGAAAATCATATATTATCTCATCAATAAGAGAAGGGCTAGAACAATGGTCTATATGGCAAACTATCAAACCATGTCTAACTTCCCTCATTCCCTTCAAAAGATTTCTTACTAACATCCCCTTGAGGACTTTAGGATCTGCCTAAACAGTCCTCCTTGCATTTCTCCCTTGTGAAAGCCATTATAAGTTGTGACCTTCTTCCTCAAAAAGAAGCCACATTTCTTGTGTAAAGCCCTCACTTCATACTTCATCTATCTCTGGTTTCCCACTTCACCTCACATTCAAACCCATATTAACTTATAACCCTATTATATAGCTCCCTAGTACATCCCCACCCCTATTTCTTACAAAAAGCTATAGAAAATTCCCAAAAAATATATTAAATATTCCCCCCCCCCCCCCCCCCCGCCCCCCTTAGCATTATAGCTAAGTAACATTGTCATGGGAGACATTAGTCCATCTGGGACTATACTTAACCCTTCCACGTACTTACCCCAGAATTAATATAACCCCTCGTTAAGATTAATAGCCTATACCTAAACCCCCATTCACCTAAACCCTTGCAAAATTTGCCCCCTCAAGTTGAAACCCAATGTTTTTAATATTAAAATGTTTAAATACTTTTCATTACACATTATGGCGCCATGGCCTGCGTTATTTTCAACCCCAAAACCCACCAAAACTAAGGTTTTAAACCCGTACCGTAAAATATCATTTAAATATTAGGTGGGTCCTGCTCCCAAACCTGCACGCCATACAACAGGCCTCGCCAGCCGTTGATCTCCCATCGCGCCCGATCTAATGGTGGGCGGGTGATATGAGCCGCCAACATGTCGAGCTTTAACATCTGGGGGATGGGCGGTTTTTCCGCCGTACCCCCGCCACGTGTCGGCAGCCCGGGGTATTCGGAGGCCTCCCCCCCGAAACCGCTTCTCCCCAAAGGCGGTGTGGGGAAACCGGAAATCGCCTCCTGCAAACCAACCACCCCCATTACGTCAGCGCCCTCGTCACTGTGACATCACGCCCGGGCCCCCGCCACTATCCCACGTCGCCCGCCACACTGTCCTGATGCCCCCGCATTGTGCCACCGTGTCCCGCCACGCTGTCATCCCAGTCAGCATCCACGTCACCCGTCCGTACCCAGGGCCCGCTGATGACGTCATGCTGACGTCATCGCGGGAAAGCGCCAAAAGTGCGTATGCACCAAATTTGTTGTTAAAAAGGTTGAAAGTGACCGTTTTTTGTCATTTTCACTATACAAACGCAAATGCGTTGTTCTGCTGGTCACCTCCAACTACCTCCAGATTTCAAAATTTACTGCTTCAGACGCCGCCACCTGCAAATTCAACGACAGTCTTCGTCCTCCAATCAATTCGACCACCCTCGGCGTTGGCTAATCCAAGTATTTGCCAAATTCAACCCGTTTGCCTGTGTTGTTCCCATTCTCTGCAAATTTTTCCACTGAATTGCCTAAAAGCTCCTAAATTAATGGTGTTGTCTTGTAAATGCTGGCCTAAAACAATCTAAAGCACCCCCTGTTTAAGATAGCCACGCACTATACACAATTTCACTGTTGCAGAATCATTTTCAGGCTTAAATTTGCGCTATACCCTCACACCTACCCGACATTGTTCCCTTTTGCCTTGTTTTGATTCAAGCTCTCAGTATACTAAGCTACAAACCTTTTCTCCTCTGCATTTACCTTCAGTGTCTCTAAATTCTGAGATTTCACCAGAAGAAACCAAAGTTCAAGTCAAATTCTTCAAGTTGTTCTTTTCAAAAAAGCAACGTGGGCTCCAACTACACTCATTCTACCACTCCTCTTCAAATCCTCATAAGCTATCATCTTCAGCCTGTTATACTCAAAAACTGCATTCTATAGCTAACACCTGAAAAGTTCTACAATGGCTACACCATCAGCTCTCAGTGTCACGCCTATGAATCAACCAAACAAGGTGCTTGAAGCCATGCCTATTGCTGATAGAGATTACCTTATCCAAGATCTTGTTGGTGACAGAAACCACTTACAGACCTTCTGCCAATTGAGAAACAACTATCTGAGCAACAATGACACATATGGTATATGGGAGTCCAATGTGCCTTATTATTTCCTCCCATCTGTTAATATTTTTCCAGAGATCATCTGCTTATGTGCTAAGAACTATGATCCAACTCAGAGAACTGTTAAGTCTCCATCTGGGGGCATACATTTTCACATTAATCCTGAATCCATCAACCAAATGCTCAATTTCAAGCAGACTCAGCTGTTGTTTCCATTCTCCATGAACTATTTGCTGGATGCAGGCGCCAAACTCTCTAGTGCTGACATTGAAAAGGTCACTAAGACATTCATGAGGGCAGACCGCCAGCCTACAGGGCCACCTCCTTTCTTATATGTCCATTTCAATGATGTAGGCAAGCTCCTAGTTGATATGATCTCCTATGTGCTGGGCTTCAAAACCAGTGAGCACATTGATGAAACAGTGTTGGTATTATTAGCTGCATATAGTTCAGGCTAGCCCCCTGCTTACAAATATAACTTTGCCAAGTTTATAGCCAATAAAATACATGACCAGCTATTGAAAGTGGATAGGGAGGGAGTATTTAAATATTCATCATATATCTACCACTTATTCATGTATTATCAGTCTGAAGTCTTCCAATGCCCCATCAAGAAATTGGGTTCTAGGGGTGAAAAGAGGTCTGTCATCTTCTAGTCATCAGTTTTCCACCAAGTCCAAGACTCTCCATATTCTTACTGTGAGTTTGTTGACCAATTTGTTTACCCAGTCTCTTGCCTCTTGATGAGATCCCCTCCTCCCAGACTGTCATTTGAGATTCAGAAAACTTTGTAGCTATCCAAGAGTTATAAAATAGGTGATTGGTACCTATATCAAAACCATACTGTCATCAGAATCTATGGCTGTGAGCTCTGTCCTTACAGGCTCCCAAGGTATGTACTGATGAGATTGTTCGCCTTAGAATACTATAGGAAACTCATTAGTTCTGACCTCACCCACTTTCATAGTGCCAAAAAGAAAGCCCACCTCAAATTTAAAGACCATCTGCGCCCCTTCATCATGAATAAGAAAGAAGGTTGGCAGGAGGTTGATCAAATTCTCAGGGATAAATATAAACTAAAGAGAAGCTTCTGGTGGGTCCCTTATGACCCAGAAGGCTTCATCAGTGCTAGAAGAGTCAAATACAAGCTGCTAGGTTATGAACACTGTAAATATCCACAAATTGAGTAGTATGCCAATCAAGATGAATGGTTACAAGGCACATTAGTTGAGGAATTAACTCAAGAGGAAATAATGGAGAAAAATGTCAAGGATTTAGAAAAAACTCTTGACTTAGATTATGTGCAGCAGGTAACTTTCAAACAGCCACATCAAATTGGAGAAGGTACATCCATTGCTGCAACCGTACCAGCCACCCAGGGGCCATCTACGTCAGCAATAGGTACAGAAAAGGGCAAGGGGATCATGGGTGCAGAAAAATAAGTGGTCACAGAGCAGCCTGCTTCTTCAATTGGGCAACAGCAAGAACAGACTCCTCCACAACAAACAGAGGCACCAACAGTGCCTGCCTTGCAGACTCCTGCACATGAGGAAAGAGGCAAAAAATGAGACCGAGAGGAGTCCACACCTGCTAGTGGATCCACTCAGCAACCCGAAGCCAAAAGGTAAAAGGTTGATTCTCCAGTTATAGAAGAAATCAATGAAGAAATCCTTGGAAGTCCAAGCAAAGATAAAGAAGATAGCTAGCAAACAGCCACAAGTTCTTTTCAACAAGATCAAGAAAGACAGCATGGCATGGAGGTGTCCTCCTCCACTCAGCAAAGCAAGAAGCCATCTAGCGCCAAGGCCACCTTCAAAGAAATTAAGGCACAAAATGAGCTGCTAAGAGTGCAGCTATATGACCAATTTCTCAAGGCAACACCTGTCAAACAAGAAAGGTTGATGGCAGCATATGACATCAAAGAGGAAAAGATGATCCTCAGCCACTTTAAACCTAAAATACAGCAGCCTCACTCAGCTGCAGATTATGTTAGAACAAAGATGGAGGTTATGGAAAAAGACATTCGCCCCATGGATCAGATAGAATTGCATAAGAAAACAGGGGAAATGGTCTATGCCACATTGGTAGACAGGGCCACAATGGCCCATGAATTAAAAGAATCTCTGAAGAACACCAACACTCAGCTTGATTTAGAGAGAATGTCCTCCACAGCCAAAGACAACAGAATCAAAACATTGAAGGACATTATTGTGGACTTAGGACATGATCCTAAGGATCCTAAGGGTGTGAGGGCCCTTATGAAAAAGAAGGATGATGACATTGCTGCATTGAAGAAGAGATTGAGATTGCTTCCTACTGAGCACCCTCAAACAGGGGAAGTGCAGAAAGAAAAGGAAGCTGAGGATCAATTGGATCTAATGATGAAGTTGAACCAAAGAGTAATTGATCTGGAAGGGGAGCTGGAGAAAGCACTGCAAGACAAACAGGGAGAATCAACCTCCCAACCTCCTCAAACTGCCCCAACTACTACAACAACTACAGATGTTGTAGCGGCAACAACAACAGCTCCTGAGGCTATTATAAGCATGGATGATTTGACCAAAGCTGTCAAAGAACTAGAGCTTTAGGCAACAGAGATCAAACAAGCCAAAGAAAAATTGGCTGAGCTGGAAACTAAATATGACAAATCCAAAATGACAGTAGCAGAGCAGACCAGAGAGATTAAGGCCCTAAAGGACAAAATAAAGGCCTTGGAAAAGGAACTAAATTTAGAGAATACTCTGGCAGGGATAAAGAAGATTTTGTGGACCCGGATTGACCACTCTATTACCAAATAGTGGAAGTCAATCAAAATAGTGCATGAGCAGATGGAGTTAATAGGCCAAGCACAAGTTGAAAGCCAGAAGGCCAGAACAGCACTAGGGAATATGCATGAGTAGGCCAACAGGATGATGCATTTCCTCAACAATCACACAAAGGAGGAGTTGGTAGCCCTAAACATCAGCAGAAGAACAGATGCTGTTCTAACAGCTAAAAAAGTGCTGACCCTCAGAAATTTTGTGCAGACTGTGGAAATAAAATGTCAGGAAATGCAGGCTGAGGTGGATGAATACAAGCTTAAAATGGGAGCATTGCAAGACAAAGGATTGCCCAGCCTATTGACCGGCGCAAGAAGACTACTCACTCGTGAGCAATATGCCACTAGGATGACCAATTTTATTGCAAATCAGATCACAGCATCCACTAGCACTTCTGAAGAACCAGGACCTCCATCAGGGCAGAGCCTCTATAACAAGCTAGAAAATTTATTCTACATTGAGCATGAAATTAATCACTTGTTTGAGGTCCCACCAAATTTTTACAGGTACACAGAGGCAGATGAAACTTTAATAAAAATACGAAGACACCAACTACCTAAGGAGGATTGGTGGCAGGCAATGCTGCAAATTTTGCCTCAATAATCTCAGTTTGGTCTCTTCTAATCAACTTCAGGTCAACCAAAGTCAAATGCAACATAAAGAAAGCAGGCAGGGAGGGTGAAAGTAATGACTCAGCATAATAACTGGACAGCAAGCCAAAGAAAGGAAACGTGCAAATTTTGGACAGCACAGCTCCAGCCGACTCAATGGGTCACAAAAGTCAATATTTTCTGACAAAGATGGACAGCTAATGCACTAAATAGTTATTTCAGCATTTACTCTCTCAGCTGTAATTCCTCAGGGGTTGGCATAGAATTTATGAGCCATTAACTCATCAGCTAGATATTTTTGTATCTAAATTTTGTATATATACCTCCCCACACAACGTATTTGGGGTTGGTGATTTTCTCTCTGAGACACTGTTTTGTATATTTTCATACTATCTAATACAAAAGGCTGGAAAAGTTCACTATCTCTGCATATTTTTGATAGAATCCAAACCTAATACTTCGAATAAAGAAGTATTTATACAAAATTTACATCAAAATATCTCATAACTAAATGAGATTTATTCTAGGAATACAAAATATCTCTTTACATAAATATAGAGACAGATGGTCTCGAATATAGTGACAAATAATGAATTGATTTTTACTGTCCTTGTTTTTGTTGAAGGATCTGGAGGCATGCTCTACGAATCTGCATCTTGTTGTTTCCCTAGTAACTCTATGCTGGACATCTGATTTGATATTTTTAACTGATACTCTTTCACCTGTAACTGATACTCTTTACCTGTTTACTAGCATTCATCCTTTTTACCAAAATTTACTGGGGTAAATATTTATATTTACCTTACTCTTGTCATGTTAATTTATAGGATGTCAGTCATGTTGGTCCACCAATCATCCTTTGGTATTCTCATTTTTGTCAGCTTCTTGTAAATTTCATCCGCTTCTGTATACTTTACAAAATTGGGCTATACTGAGAAAAGTGATTTACTTCATGTTCAATGAAAAAGAGGTTCTCTAAACCATTGTAACTGTTGGTAATGCCTTGGTTGAAGATGAAATAGCCTGACTGTCAGCCTGTTGATGTAATTTATTAATATAATCAAGATGAACCATTAGCCTATCATTGATGACTAAAGGGCTTGGGAGTCCTTTAATTCTTAATATGTCAAATTTTTTCATGAACTCATTTATATCTTCCTGCATGCTTTGACATCTACGTTCTAGGCCTTGCATCAGATTCCTTTTGGTCAACACTTTCTTCAGTTTGAGGATGGTAGCAGTCCTATCCTCAATATCTAATTGTTCTAACTATTGCTCGCTTTTACTGTTCAGAAAATTGATTAATCTGATAGCTTCCGTAGGTTTCCTGCCCAGTTCTTCTCTGGTCTTCTCAATTTCTTCAAGAGCAAGCTTTACTAAATCAATCTGCTAAAAAATAATTTGAATTGATGACCAAATATCATTGATGGAATCAATGATATTAGTCCACAATATCTTCCTAATGTCTGTGAAAGGCTTTTCAAATGTCAGATCCTTCTCCAATGCTTTAATTTGTTGGGCCATGCCTTTGTTTTTCCTTATCTCTTCTGCATAATTGATCTTTGATATATCATATTTCTGCTCCAAAGTAGTGAATTTCTCTTTTAGTTTTTGTAGCTCTATTAATTGGAGTTTCATTTATTCTATTGACTTAATCAAGGCCTCTGTGCTCTGTGTTGGTGTGCCTGCCTGTGATGTACCTGTTGCTTCTATGGGTGCAGTTGTTGCCAAAGGAATGTTTGGTGCTAAAATAGTTGCCATTGTGGAAGGGACTGCTATTGAAACTACTGGCACTACAGTTTGAGGCTGTGTGGTCAACTCACTCTACCTTGACTGCACTGCTTTTTCCAATTCCTACCTTGCTTCCTTCAATTGCTCATTTAAATTGAGGACCAAGTCCATAAGTTCTTCTTCATTTTTCTTCTCTATAGCCTCAGCATTCTGAGGGTGAATGAGTGGTGGCAACTTCAATTTTTTTCTAAGTGTAGCTATGTCTTCATTCTTTTTCTTGATTAAGCTTTCTGCTGCCTTAACATCTTTTGGGTCATGACCCAACTCAATTACTAACTCTTCCAATGATTTTATTCTATTATCTTTTGCTTGTGAGGAGGCTTTCTCCAGCTACAATTGGGCTGTAGTGTTGCTCAATGAATTTTTAAATCTATGAGCCATCATTGCTTTGCTGGTCAGTGTTGAATAGACTATTTCACTCATTTTCTTATGTAGTTCAATCTGGTCGATAGAGTGGATGTCTTTAGGCATGACTTCAAAATTAGTTTTGAGATAATCTGCCAAGGATTTTGGATGCAACACTATGGGCTTCAAGAAACTCATTTGCATTTTGCCCTCTTTGAGGTCAAAGGCTGACATCAATTTAGTTTGGTTTGTAGGGGCCATTTTTAAGTATTGAGCATAGGATTGGGCCTTCAGTTGCTCATTCTTTGTCTTGATCTATTTAAACTTCCCCTTTATATCTATAATGTTCTTAGAAGAAGACTTGAAAGATGAAACTTCTGTGCTAGGTTGTCTTTCTAGCTCTTGCCTCTATGAACTTGAGGGTGTCCCAACTGTTGGGAATGTTTGTAAACTATCTGTATGTTCCTTTATCATGCTCTCTATAGTTTCTCTAATGAATTCCTCCTCTGAATATGGATTCATCCTTTGCCTCTTAGCAAAGGGTTGATCTATGGGTATGCTTGGAGGGGTAGCTACTTCCTTGTCTCTTTTCAAGTTCCTTTCCCCATTTAGAGGAGTCTGTAGCACTGGAGGATTTCCCATATTAGTCTGAGCTGGATGTGGCTATGGTGGATCTAACTCTACAGATATTTCAAGTTGCTATGATTTCTCTGGCTGTTCTGTTGTTTCTGGTTATTCTAATGTAGATGGACTTGGTTCTTGAGTTTGCCTCTGTGAAGGCTCTGCTGCGGGAGCACTGGGTTCCTGGGCTGGCCTTTTGGAATACTTTGCATGCACCTGTATAAAGGAGTCCAAGTCAAGTCTCTTCTCCAAATATTTCATCACATTTCCAATTTCAACTTTATCACTATCTTTTTCTACCAATTTCCTTTCCCTCCATTCATTTAAATTGGCATATTGTTCTATTTCAAGAATGTTGTGATGGATGTAGGGTGATAACTTGTGTTCTATCCTTCTATCACAAATGAAACTGTGAGGATCATATGTCCAAGAAAATCTTTTCTTTAAATGCATCTTCCTCTCTATGATTTCTTCTTCTTCTTTCCCTGATTTTCTGTTGTTGCACACAAATGGTCCTAAGTGGTCTTTGATCCTCAGCTGGGATTTCTTATTTGCTTTCATGAAATGGATTTGATCAGAGTTGATTAGTTTCCTATAGTACTCTAGGGAAAATAATCTCACGGGGACATACTTGGGTAATCTGTAGGGAGGCAGTTCACACCCATAGACTTGGATCTCAATATGATTCTAGTATAAGTACCAGTCACCTATCCTATACTGCTTTGACAATTGAAAAATTCTCTTGATATCATCATTGATTCTAGGGGGAGAACTTCCTGTCAACATGGTAGTTATAGGATGGACAAACTGATCAATGAAATCAATATATGAATAGGGAGAAGAGGATGAGTAGTGAAAAATAGAGGTCCAAAAAATGACTGACCTAGGGTTATGTTTTGTATCAAGCTTATGCATAGAGAAAGGGAATTTGTCAGTTTGATAGTAAAAGAAGAGGTGATATAGGACTGTGGAATGCTTGAACACTCTCTCATTTTCTAGCCTCATGAATTGGTCATGGATTTTGTCAGCTATGAATGCAACATAGTCATATTTGGCAGTAGGAGGCTGACCACGGGTGAAGATACTCATGAAAACTAGGGTCAATTCATCAACAAACTCACTAGTATTGAAACCCATAATGGCAACAATCATATTAACAATATCTTTGCCTATATCAGTGAAGAAACATGTTAGGTAGGGAGGGGGATCTTTGGGTATATGATCCTTATCCATGAAAGTATGGAAAATATGGTTGAGTTCAGAACTAGACATTTTGGTGGATTTTTCTAGTAATTCTCCAATGGAAATGGGGGTGAGGTTCTGGCCAGGCTAAAGCTGTAACATTTTGTTAATTGAATTGGCACTACAGAATTGACTGGTCAAGGACATTATGGCTCTGAGGTTCAGGTTATAATTGTCCCGACATTGGTGGATAATGTTCGGGAAAATGTGCACAAAAGGGAATAGGTACTTTGGGAGATTTGATTCCCAAAGTCCTATGGTATCTGAATTGTTCATGTAATCATCTCAGCATCGACAATATATTTTCAAGGGGATTTTATCAGGTTCAAGGTCCTTTATTTGGAAGTCTTTATCTGCTAAGGGAAGGTAATCCAAATCCCTATGAGGAGTAGTGATTGGAGGTACATTGAGGGCCACGGGGGTTTCCATCCTGGTTCTTGTGTTTTCAGGGACAAAACTAGGATTTTCAAAGAAATTGTCTAAATAGAAGTGCTTGGGAAGTTTTGAACTAAGCTTAGCAAGTCAATTATACTGAAAAATTTGGGTTTTAAAGCAATTTAAGAGGAATTTTAGTATATAACAGGGTTTTTGGGAGAAAATCTGGTAGATACATGTTTTTGGGCAACTGGCAATGATGTTCACATTCGGAAGATACACACAATGGACTAGAGTGGCATTGAAAGGCAACTTTCAAGGTAGTTGACAGTTTGGGAACGAACTAGTTGATTTTGGACGTACTGTGTGCATGCATGGAATTGTTCTGGATAAAGGATGAAGAATAGATTACACTTGTTTTTCTATGCAAAGTCAATATTTTGGCAGGTTTGGTGACAAAGACAGGTGGCGTCAAATTAATGAAGTGATGTTTTGTCGTTTATGGGAGGCGGTAAGCGGGTTTCATCGCACCGCTTATGGGAGATTGGCGGTATTGAGGGAGGGCCACGCGATTCCACTAGTCAGTTGACATGTAGCATCGACGACTTTTAGAAAACCGCTCATATTGCATGTTTAATGTCCAACCACAAGGCCCATGTGATATGAGTGATAGCCATCGGATCTAAGAGATCTGATTGGACGGTGGTCGGAGGGTGGGAAGTGACTGATGGTTAATGGAGGGGGCCCGATGTTAATAAAAGACTTTAATTACATCGGGGGTGACATGATTGGTCAAAGTTATTAATTAATCATGATGATTTAATTAATCCTTTATTTAGCTTGGCAGGGGTCGAGGTTCTTAATTAGTCACGGGTTCACTAATTAATCCCATTTATCATTGTTATTAAGGTTATTTCACAACCACCGGGGGGGGGATATATATTTATTGGAATTTTAATAGTAATACCAGTAAGGGGTAGTTTGTTTCTAGGAATTAAATAATAATACCAATTAGTGGTTAATGTGACTTTGTAGGATATGAACATGTGCTAAGTTAAATGTTTCCAAAAGCATTTTCATCATATAACATTTATAACTTAGGCTAAATGGATATGAGGGTTATATATATACAGAATGTTTTAATTTCCCCAAGTGAAATAGGATTTTACTTAGGAAAAGCTCTATCAAGGGAATGAATGATTTTATGGAGGGGTAAATGTTGATGAAGGGGATTTTAAGTACGTTAGGTATTTCAAATTATTGGGTCGAGGGTCTGGTCCTTCCAAAAGTCAGAGAAATGCTCTGAGCCCCTCTAACTTGTTATAGGTACCTTCAGCACTTAGGGGAAATTAGTGATTTTTTTAGGGGAAAATGGAGTAAGTTAATTAATTTGACTTTGTTTCTTTGATGTGTTGTCTTCAATGTGAGTTATGCTTTTTCCAAGTGATAAAAGAAAAATATTTAAGCATTAAACTTAACCATTCACCACAAATTTATTCTGCAACCATCATCTACTTACCCTACCTACTTTATCCTAGCATTTTGACTCCTTTATTAGGGTGCACTTAAACCGGAAAACCCTTATCACACTTTCTTTTCTTTTACATAGTGATATCTATCTAAATCTACACTTATTACATCCAAGGGTTCAGACTAAACTGTTGAGCTCCTTTCATTCACTATATCTAAAACATGGAATGACCAAGATTAAGCTATTTGGTTACCATGGATTGTGTCATAGGTAACAAGTTGCACACAATCTTTAATATGCATAAAGTAAATAGTAGTGGCATTTGGGCTTGTTGTTAAATTGGCAACTAGGACCAAACTCCATGTGGTTAAGCTTATTTATGGCAGCTGATATTTTTATTGGATCCCTATCATCGAGAGGTATAGGATTGATCCAAAGATCATCCAATTCCGATAAGTATTTAGGGAGATATGAATTTATTTTGTTTATGTAATTATTATCAAGCCTATCAGCTCTTATGTAGGCTCTAGAAGCCCAACCGACATGTCTATTCATCATCCTCGTTGTGGTATAAATAGATGAGGATTTGATATCATTTACACACTCATTCTTGACGTGATCTCCTCTCCATGTCTTGGGTTTTTGGAAAAGGAGAGTCACAAAAGGAATACACTGGCCTAGTTTGATGATGCCCTAATCTGCTAACCTCAACCACAGTCAAAGGTGGAAGATGAGCGCATATGATGCCCTTATCAACGCTGGTCATGGAGACATACATACGCTGTTCATAGAGACTGATATACATAGGCAATGGAAACATGTATACGCTGGACATGAGAGTCATATATACGTTGTTAATAGAATACCTTAGCCCTAATCCGTTGGCAATGGAAACTATATACGCACAACTCTCTATCCACTGTAAAAGGTAACGAAGTTGTAGTCACAGTGATGCTCTAGCCGCAATAGCTGCAGACACCTAGCCGTAAAGGGCCAAGATATATCCACAAGGATAGAAGAGCCGCAGTCCAGGTATGTGGAACCGCAGTCGAGACATGTACGTAGTCATGAAGACTCAGTTTCAATATTCTCCCAGTCTCAGTGATCTCCGTCATCACTGAAGCAATTACAATCTTGACATACTTGAAACGCAGTATCCCGGATGGACAAAGAAGACTGTGTATATATATTGCAGAAAGAACAAGGGTTACATCTCGGCTCTATATTCAGATCTGTCTAGACATATCACAACGAATATATGTGATACTTAGTATACCTGTGATTAAAGGAAATATCTGTGGATGTATAAATCTAGGAATATATATGAACAACATCTCGTCAAGCTGCAAGTGTTTTCATCAAACAGATGAAGCTGAAGGATCTATCCTATGATCAGGGATCTCAGCATACAATTTATATTAACCTGCATACCTCAGTGTGAACTGTAATTTGATATCTCTCGATGGGTATTCGAAATAAAGTTCCACGGTTGCAATCACAGTTTAGATACACATGGAGATCTAACCTTCAGGTAGACTTCATGGATATGATAAGGAAGCAAGAGTGAGGGTCTCAATGATGATGTAATAATGGTGCAGCAATGAGGACAACCTCAGTCTCAGCGCTAGAAGTCTAGGCATAATTACATTCATAGCAAGGTCAAGATCTCAATGAAGCAGTGATGAATGATGATGAAAAATGTGACACTGTGGGCGAAGTAATCATGGGCAGCATGATGTATCGGCAACATGATGAAGATCATGGGCAACACCGTGATGTATGAGAGCATGAGCAGCATGATGATGATGGGCATCATGATGGTGCTACACAGTAAGGTGCAGCAAATGGATGAGATGCGGCACGATGATAGGTGAAGGAGTCACCTTGAGAATCGGTTGAAGCAGAATATCTTCAACTCATCTCATCATGATACGAAATGATCTATGCTAGATCTAGAGAAGTCAAAGTATTGACTTCTGTTGTAAATGTACTCTCTCTCTCTCTCCCTTTCTTTGCTGAAATTTGAAGATAAAAGAAGATTTGATCAGAGGGTTTCCCCACACATTGTGGGGTTTGTCCCTGTCTCGCACCATATCTTGTGTCCTCTTGTCTTGGCTTGTCTTCTACGTTTTATATTTATGTTCTATCTGTAGTTTATCGTAATGCTGATGTGATTGCTAGCTGTGAAAATTTAAATAAATTGCTCTAGCATAGAACATACCAAATCTTAACATGGTATCAGAGCTGAGGTGAAGACAATTCCCAAGCAAGAGTGAAAGAGCAATCACCGAAGACACTTGGGACAAGATAGAAGGATCAATGGGTTCCTAATAATTCACCTAGGGTGAAGTCAAAGCAGAGAATGTTATCAAAATGGCGCAGCGGAAGATTCTGATGGTCCATCTTAAGATCACTTCATTGGGAAGTTCGGATCTAAGGGTGGAAGGAAAGGTGGATGCCTTGTTGAAATACATTTGGTCGTTATGCGAAGGAGTGTCCGAATGGCAGAGACACATCTCTTGATGAAGATAACAATCATTCCTGGGACATCTTCAATGATCAAAAGAATGATTGGTAACGCAGGTCATCAAGGAAATGGTCGACTCTTCCACGAAAGCAAGGAACCCCAAAATCTCTTTTATGTACCTGATTGAACCTGATGTCCATCTCGGAAATTGAAGCCAAAGGTTACATGGTGGCACTTATGAATGGAAAGGTACGTGTTTGGGAATGGATCTTTTAAAGATGTTTTTGAGTTTAGGGTTGTATCAAGTTGCAGGAAGTCCACTGGGGACCATCTCCATTGACTCAGCACCGGAGTTCTGTGAGTTAGATGGTGACTAGGATGACTGAATTCAAAAAGAAGCATGAAGGTACATGTCTGAAATGTATCGAAGGAAAATATTATAAGAGGACCATTCCCCTCATGCAGCAGGTTCACAGGTTTGGAACAACCCGAGGAGTTTGAGAATCATGATCAAGGAATCTCATGTATACATGTGGAAGAAAGCCCTCTATGGCTTGAAGAAAAACACCTCGGGCATAGTATGAGAGGATTGATAGTTGTCTAATGCAGTTGAGATTCACTAGGAGTGAAACTGATCCAAACAATTACTCAAAGGTTGTGGATGATAAACCTCTTGTACCGGCACCTATGTCTGATAGGTGCAGACCCTCTCATTTATAGGAGACAGAGGGAGTTGGATTCTAAATGTGGGAAGATAAGCTGCAAGCTTGTGACTGCCTCGAGGATCTTAACTTTCAGAAGTTATACGGTAATGATGTCAGACCAGATTTGGGAAATGCCTCTGAGTTTCATAAACTCATTCGCGTTGATGTTCTTGGAGAACCTCCATCCGGACACCTGTGTTGCAGTTAGCATGGTGAGCTCATATTTGGTTGAGCCTTAATAGATTGGTGCCAAGAATCTTCTAAGATATCTTCAGAGCACAATCTCTCATGAATTAAGATACATTGCCGGAAATGTGAAACCACATGATTATTCGAATGATGAGTGGGCAGGCAGTATGGAGGATCACTAGAGCAGTTCTCAATGATGTTTCGCTTTGGAATCTACCTCGATATCCTGGATGAGCAGGAAGAAAAATTCGATGACTCTGAGCACCACAAAGGCATAATACATTGCTGATAGTATGGCCTTTTGTGAGGCAGTCTGGTTGTTGAAGCTCTTCAGTGAGTTGTTTGTACACATGATGAATACCACTGTGATTCTCTGTGACAACCAGAGATGGGATTCGATTATTGAGGAATCCCGTATTTGACAATTGCTCTAGCAGATAGACATCAAATATTGCCTTATCTGGGATATGGTAATTCGATGATCAAGGAGGCTCCATCACATTGAGATGATGTACAAAACAAATCCCTGGGGAAAGATCAAATTTGTGATTTTCCCAAACGACTTGGAGTCATTGAGAGACCTTTGTAAAAGGGTCCTTCATGTTGCATACATTGAGCTCTGGGAGCTTTGGGGGCTTGCAGTTCTATTGGAGCAACATACGACCACAGGGTGGCTCACCCTCCCCTGGTGGTGCGCACTGGAAGAAGATGATTCACTCTCTTGTGGGACAAGATGATTCACTCTCTTGTGTAGCAGGATGATTAGTTCTCCTGTGAGGCCTGGATTGATGTGTTCTCCATGGCAATTGTAGCAGGATTGATGTGTTCTCCTGTGAGGACAGGATTGATGTGCTCTCCTATCGAGGCATCTTGCAGTCTGGGACTCATGGGAAGTACCTCTCATCTGATCAATGAGTAGGGAAATGAAGGTAGGGACCATAGTAGTACCGATGGACGCATCGTTGTATCTACCGTACTACCTATGCTAGGATGTCCTCCATTGATCTGGGATCAATGATACTGGTCTAGGACCAGTGGTAGGAGTTGTAAATACTATGACGCTGACTTCGGGTTGGCTAAGACAGGTCTGGGGCTAGTGGTACATACTCTGAGACTGACTTCGTGTTAGTGCAGGACTGGTCTGGGACCAGTGAGAGTCGTACATACTATGACGTTGACTTCGGGTTGGTTGAGACTGGTCTTGGACCAGTAGTATACTCTCTAAGCCTGCGATACTAGTCTGGGACCAGTGGTAGGAGTTCTACATACTATGACGCTGACTTTGGGTTGGTTGAGACTGGTCTTGGACCAGTAGTACACTCTCTGAGCCTGCGATACTAGTCTGGGACCAGTGGTAGGAGTTCTACATACTATGATGCTGACTTCGGGTCAGCTTAGATTGGTCTGGGACCAGTGGTACATACTCCGAGACTGACTTCGTGTCAGTGCAGTACTAGTCTAAGGCCAGTGAGAGTGGTACATTCTATGACTGATTTCGACTCCGCTGAGACTAGTCTGGGACCAGTGGTACACTCTCTGAGACTGTGATACTGGTCTGAGACCAGTAGTAGGAGTGGTACCTACTATGACGCTGACTTTGGGTTGGTTGAGACTGGTCTGGGACCAGTGGTATGCACTCTGAGTCTTGTTGGCATTTTGGCACAGGTGCGGCACTTTGATACAGGTGTTGTCCTTGATGGCAACTCTCTTTGATGACAGATCTCCGTTCAGACTACAGAATAAAGAGAAATCTCATATACGCCGGTTAATCAAGTCCAAGTTGCGTATACACGCAGTCTATATGCATACTAAGTCGCGTATACGCAGGTTATATATATACGGAGGCGCGTATGCACGCAGATATATTAACAAAAAAGGGCGTATATGTCGGGAAGCTTCCCTTTGGTCCATGGTAGTTAGTCCTCGGTACTTGAGCCTATGTATTTGGACCAAAGTATCTCGACAGACGTGTTGTTCCCTAGTTTCTAAGTTGATGGTATTGGATTTCTATGGTTTGGCCCTTGGTATTGAGCAAGGCCTAAGGCTATATAAGGAGGAGAAGATCATTAGGCAAATCATCTTTGAAAAGGCTTCAATATCTGAAAAAGAAAGAGATCTGGTATGCAGGTTCTGGGTTGCTTGATCTAAGCTAAGGAGAGATCACTTCGGTTGATGGAAGACTAGATCTAAGGATAGATCGGGATCTAATGATTTGAAATGCACTATTATGATATGGTTGATTATGCGTATTTCTAGATCTGCATACTGACGCAATGCTATGTTCTGGGTCTAACTGATGTCTGTTACAGCTGCAAGTTGAGAGAATTTATTTTTAGATCTGTACGCAGGTTGGCTTCGGTAAAAGCGCGTGTATACGCGGGTTTCTCTCATTGAAGTAGCGTATATATTTTGGAGCTTGATTTTTTGAGTTACAGTTGGGTCTGACTGTTATTGCAGAGTTCTGTAGTCTCCTCTGTGTTCTGGTAACTGGTGTTTGACAGGGTTTCAGTGGTTCAGTGATTGATGATGCTAGTATTGGATGTTTTGTGCTTCAATGATTTGTTGTGAAAGTTGAATGAATTGTGGTCTTCAGATTGTAACGTTGTGCTTCAGGAATATCCAGTCTGAAAATGTATGAAAGGTGGTACCTGAAAGAAAGAAGATTGTAGGCCAGCACCTACGTACTAGTATCTTGGCTAGTACAAGAGCAAAGGGGGTTGGAGCTCCCTTCCAAGGAAGTTTGGAGAATGAGAGAAGGTTGTAGCCTTCTGCAGGTTGTAGCCTGCGTACTGGTATAAGGCTGCACCAGTACAAAATGATTGTAAACTGAAGTTTCATATTAAAGAAAGATAGAGACGACTTGCAGCAGGTGGTTTTCACCCACATTGGGTTTCCACCTTATATCATGGTGTTCATGTGTGTGGTTTTTGTGTGATCTGTTCTACTGCATCTGTTTACTCTTAATATGGTGAATAATGTCCTTATGCACTTAACTGAAGATAAACTGACTGAATTATAAGATTTCTGGTTATACGCTGTTTTCCTTAGACTCAGTTGCGTGTACACGCTGGTTCACTTAACAAAAGTAGCGTATATGTTTCTGAGCATTGAAAAAGTTTTATAGTTCTGATAATACTGATTCACCCCCCCTCTCAGTATTATTTCCAACAATTGGTATCAGAGCAGGTCCTTCAGAGAAGCTTGACCACTTGAAGGTAGATCGATCATCATGAGCAACTACGAGAAAGAAGCATCAATCAGGCCACCGGTTTTTGATGGGACAAACTTCAATTATTGGAAGGTAAGAGTTACTGCATATCTTCAATCTCTTGGTACAGAAGTTTGGAACATCGTAGAAACAGGCTACACTTTTCCTTCAGCTACTCCTACAGATCCAGCCGAGAAAAAGAAATATGAAACAAATGCGAAAGCAGTCAATACTCTATTGGGATGCATCTCTCAATCAGAATTCATGAAGGTAATGCACTATAAATCTGCAAAAGAAATATGGGACAAAATGGTCACGAGCTATGAAGGAGACGATCAGGTAAAGCGTGCTAAACTTCAAACTCTCAGGATTAAGTATGAGACTCTCAAAATGTACAATGATGAAAGTGTGGCTAACTACTTCCTTAGGGTAGATGAGATTGTCAATTGCATGCAAAACTTGGGTGAAGAAATAAAAGAGGCTATTGTGGTTGAAAAGATTCTAAGATCTTTGTCCCCCAAGTTTGAATCTAAAGTATCTACCATAGAAGAAAAGGAAAATTTGCAAATTCTTACAATGTCTCAGCTTCACGGAATTCTAACCGCTTATGAAATGAGAAAGGGAGGTCCATCAGACAGAAGAGAAGCTGCCTTCAAGGCTTCAGGCAAAGAAGCTTATTATGAAGCAAGTCACCTGCCAGAAGATGAAGAAGAGGAATCAAATTTCATCAGAAATCTTCAAAGGGGTTCTGGAAGGTTCAGAGGTAAGTTACCTTTTAAATGCTTTGCTTGTGGAAGAGTAGGTCATTATGCTGCCAAATGTCCTCACAAAGATAAGAATGACAAGGGAAAGGAACCTGTTAAATGGAACAAGAAACAATATGAAAAGAAGAAAAGCTACTACACTCATGAAGATAGTGATGGATTTTCAAATAGTGATGAAGATGAACAAGGTAATAGATATAAACTTTTAATGGCTTTTGAAGATGATGACTACATGGATGCTATAGATGTAGAAGGCTTTTATGAAGAAATGAAAGATCTCAAAGTTTGTTTAGAAGAGAAGAGTGCTATTATTGATTCTCTACAATGTCAACTAGCTGAAAAGGAAAAACATCTTGAAAAATTGGAATGTGAGATTGTTTGTCTTAGAAAGGAGATTGAGAAAACCAAAGCAATTAATCGTAAGTTTGTTAAAGGATCTGAAACCTTGGATGAGATTATCAATGTGCAGCGATCTCCTCTGATCAAGACAGGTCTTGGATATAATGGAGAAACATCGCAAGCCTCTACCTCTAAAAGTTATCTTGATGCAGCAAGGAGAAGCGAGCAAAGGCCAAATAAAAGTCATCAGGTGAATCAGAGACAGTTTACCTCAAGAACAAATAAAGACCATCAAGAAATTCGGGGACAAACTGCCTTAAACAGAAGCTACAATCAGCCACAGGTAAAATCCTCCCAATTTGCTCCAAGAATGAATAGAAGCTACAATCGGTTGGATGATAGATCTGATTATCGCAGAAGTTTCTTTAATGGCCAATGCTTTTCTTGCCATAACTTCGGTCACAAAGCAGCTCAATGTGTTGCCTACAAAACGATCATGACTAGAGAAGCTCAAAAACAAGGGAGAATGACTGAAACCATGAAAAGGACTTATAACAACTTTTCGGTTCTTGAAAATGAAGTTGAATGCTCTATTTGTAATAACTTTGGTCATGAAGACTCTGAATGCAGGAGCAGGTTCCAGAAGACAACTCAGAAGGAACAAACCTCAAATGTTAGAACATGGAGAATAAAAGAATCACAACCAGAAAGATGTGGGATAGCCTTTTATGCAGAAGGTCAAGAAAGTCTATGGTACATTGACAGCGGATGTTCGAAGCATATGACAGGGGACAAAGAAAAGCTTGAGTCATATACCGTATTAGAAAAGGGGAAGAAAGTTTCTTTCGGGAACGATATCTCTACAGCCATAAAAGGAAAAGGTGTTGCTCCGTTGAAAGAGGAGGTCAAAGCAGGAAATGTTTTATATGTTGATGGATTGAAGCATAATCTTCTCAGTGTCAGTCAGATGTGTGATCAAGGAACTGAGGTAATATTTAGATCAAATGGATGTTGTGTTCGCGATCTTGATACAGGTAAAACAGTGATCAAAGGAAGAAGGACTCCAAATAATCTATATATCTTTGAGGAAAGACAACAATGCTACTTAAGCAAGGATGATGAACATTGGCTATGGCATCGGAGGTTGGGGCATCTAAGCTTTTCACAAATAAGGAAAGCATGCAAATATCAGGTAGTTCGTGGTCTTCCAGATATCAAAATTCCAGACAATACCATATGCAAATCTTGTCAATTTGGAAAGCAAACCAGAACTAACTTTCCAGAGAAGGAAGGATCAGCTAGCATGCCTCTCGAGCTAGTCCATACAGATGTATGTGGTCCATTTAGGAAGAGGACACCTCGAGGAGAAGAATATCTGATATTATTCATTGATGATTTCTCCAGATTTGTTTGGTTAGGGCTCATGAAGCACAAAGATGAAGCATTCGAAAAATTCAAGTCCTTCAAAGCCTTGGTTGAAAATGAATCAGGACACAAAATTAAGTGCCTCAGATCTGACAGAGGTGGGGAGTTTACCTCAAACGAATTTTTCGATTTCTGTGAAGAACATGGGATAAGAAGAGAATTCTCTACAGCTAGAACTCCTCAGCAAAATGGGGTTGTGGAAAGAATGAACAGAACAATCCAACAAATGGCTCGTGCTATGCTTGATGAATCAGGTACTCCCGCAACCTTCTGGGGTGAAGCTGCACATGCTGCGGTTATTATTCTTAACAAAACAAATGTCCGAGTAAACAACACTCAAACACCTCATGAGCTCTGGAGTGGTGAGACTCCTTCGGTGAAGCACTTCAAAATCTTTGGGAGCAAATGTTATATTAAAAATACTGATGAGCAACTTGGCAAACTTGAACCAAGAGCAGATGAGGGCATTCTTCTTGGTTATTCTCCACATAGCAAAGCATACAAGTGCTACAATAAAAGACTTGGCAAAATTGTTGACAGCATTGATGTAGTGGTTGATGAGAAGGGATATATTCCTAGGCAAGTTCATCATGAAGACATTGAAGAAGATGAAGGCTACCCTCAAAGACGGAATGATGAAGAAGAAGAACCTCAAGAAGAACCAGAGGAGCAGACAAGAATAGAAGAGAAGACTCCATCCAGATATGTTCAAAAGAATCATCCGGAATCTCAGATTGTGGGGCAGAAAGAAGCAAGAGTACAAACAAGAAGGACACTTGCAGAAGCTTCAAGCTATTTGGCATTACTCTCCTCCACTGAACCACAAAATGTGAAAGAGGCATGCAAGGATGAATGTTGGGTCAAAGCAATGGATGAAGAACTTGAGCAGATCGAAAAGAACAACACTTGGGAATTAGTTCCTAGACCAAAAGATAAAAATGTAATAGGAACAAAATGGGTCTTCGAGAATAAATTGAATGAAAATGGAGAAGTAATTAGGAACAAGGCCAGACTTGTTTGTAAAGGGTATGCACAGCAAGAAGGAATAGATTTTGAAGAGACCTTTGCTCCTGTGGCAAGACTTGAGGCTATCCGAATGTTCCTTGCTCTCTCAAGCTTTCAAAACTTCAAGGTATTTCAAATGGATGTGAAATCAGCCTTTCTGAATGGAGACTTAGAAGAAGAAGTATATATTGAGCAGCCAGATGGTTTCATTCTTGGGAATGATCCAAACCTTGTATGCAGATTGAAAAAGGCTCTCTATGGACTCAAACAAGCTCCAAGGGCTTGGTACTATCGGTTGGACAAATATCTTCACCAACAAGGCTTTTCAAAAGGATCAGCAGATAGCAATCTCTATATAAAAGTTGAAAATAACAAATTGCTAATTCTTGTTGTTTATGTAGATGATATTATCTTTGGCAGCAATGAAGAGACTATGAGTCAAAACTTTGCCTCGGTTATATAGAAAGAATTCGAAATGTCACTACTTGGAGAATTGACATATTTTCTTGGATTGCAAATCCAACAAAATGAAGGAGGTATCTTCTTGTCTCAAACCAAATACCTCAAGCAGATCTTGAAGAAGTATGGCATGGAAGAGTCAAAGCCAGTATGTACACCCATGGTTACAGGATGCAGCCTCAGTGCAAATGATGAATCAGCAGCAGTTCACCAACCCACTTATAGATCCATGATTGGGAGTTTGCTCTATTTGACAGGTACCCGACCAGATATTACACATGCAGTAGGAATTGTTGGAAGATTTCAAGCCAACCCAAAGGAAACTCATCTTCAGGCAGTCAAAAGAATCTTCAAGTATCTTCAAGGGACCCAAAACTATGGCTTATGGTATCCTAGAAATACAGATCTCACTGTTCATGCTTACACAGATGCAGATTGGGCTGGAAGTGTGGATGATAGGAAAAGCACAAGTGGTGGTGCTTTCTTCATGGGTTCCAGATTAGTATCTTGGTTCAGCAAGAAACAGAGTTCGATTGCCTTATCTACAGCTGAAGCAGAATATGTGGCTGCGGCATCTTGTTGCACACAACTTCTTTGGATGATGCAGACCTTGCAGGACTTTCAAATCACTTACACTCCACCAGTCTCTATCTTATGTGATAATACAAGTGCAATCAGCATTTCAAAGAATCCAGTCATGCACTCAAAGACCAAGCACATACCAATCAAGTACCATTTTCTTCGGGAACAAGTGCTTGAGCAGAAGGTCAAGTTGGAGTATGTTCCTTCTAAGGAACAAGTTGCTGATATTCTCACAAAACCACTGCCCAGGGAAACTTTTGAATATCTCAGACAAAAGCTGGGAGTAGTTGATGCTTCATCCTGCTGTTGAAGCTTGTCTGTTCTACAGAAAAGCTGGTATACGCAAGTTACGTAAGGTATATACGCGTATACACGCCGATTTATGCTGGGAAAGTCACGTGTATGGTGTACGCTTGTTGCAAGAGTATATCCGCGTCCATACGCTGGTTTGTGCAGGATAAATCGCGTATATGGAGTTCTGAGCAGCAAGGGAAAACTCTGGTTTGAAAAGGTCTGAGATGGGTATGTCAGAATCCTTCAGACACAGTTTCAGGAGGTGCAGCAGGCACAGGTTCAGGGGGAGCAGCTTAAAAGTCTCATAAAGCATTGTTGGCATTTAGATGTTTTGGTTATTGGTTTCAGGAGAAGGAGCTCAGAAAGAAATCCTGGTTGCTGATCTAAAAGATGTTTATCAGATGCTGCTGGTGACTTTCATAAGTCTTGGTCTAGATCTGTTGTCTCTATGTCATGTATCTCTTTGTGATATCTCTTTTATGGTGTCAAGGTCATGTAACGGCCTATGTTGGTTTCCCCACTATGTCTGGGATGAATGATGTAATATAATTGGTTGTTTCTGATGTGTCCCCTCTTGGTAGGGAGTATGGATGTACGTATTGAGTCTTTTGGTGATAAGTCTTGGTTCTTGTTGAAGAACATCTTTTGCAGATCTGGCCTACAGTCAGGGGGAGCATGATTCAGCACAGCCAAGCAGTGGTATCAGCATGTACTCAGGGGGAGCACAGCCCTTTGCCCTTGATGACAAAGGGGGAGAATGATTCTAAGGATCTTGAGGTTGCCATCAAGTCCAAAGGGGGAGATTGTTAGCATTTTGGCACAGGTGCGGCGCTTTGATACAGGTGTTGTCCTTGATGGCAACTCTCTTTGATGACAGATCTCCGTTCAGACTACAGAATAAAGAGAAATCTCATATACGCCAGTTAATCATGTCCAAGTTGCGTATACACGCAGTCTATATGCATACTAAGTCGCGTATACGCAGGTTATATATATACGGAGGCGCGTATGCACGCAGATATATTAACAGAAAAGGGCGTATATGTCGGGAAGCTTCCCTTTGGTCCATGGTAGTTAGTCCTCGGTACTTGAGCCTATGTATTTGGACCAAAGTATCTCGACAGACGTGTTGATCCCTAGTTTCTAAGTTGATGGTATTGGATTTCTATGGTTTGGCCCTTGGTATTGAGCAAGGCCTAAGGCTATATAAGGAGGAGAAGATCATTAGGCAAATCATCTTTGAAAAGGCTTGAATATCTGAAAAAGAAAGAGATCTGGTATGCAGGTTCTGGGTTGCTTGATCTAAGCTAAGGAGAGATCACTTCGGTTGATGGAAGACTAGATCTAAGGATAGATCGGGATCTAATGATTTGAAATGCACTATTATGATATGGTTGATTATGCGTATTTCTAGATCTGCATACTGACGCAATGCTATGTTCTGGGTCTAACTGATGTCTGTTACAGCTGCAAGTTGAGAGAATTTATTTTTAGATCTGTACGCAGGTTGGCTTCGGTAAAAGTGCGTGTATACGCGGGTTTCTCTCATTGAAGTAGCGTATATATTTTGGAGCTTGATTTTTGAGTTACAGTTGGGTCTGACTGTTATTGCAGAGTTCTGTAGTCTGCTCTGTGTTCTGGTAACTGGTGTTTGACAGGGTTTCAGTGGTTCAGTGATTGATGATGCTAGTATTGGATGTTTTGTGCTTCAATGATTTGTTGTGAAAGTTGAATGAATTGTGGTCTTCAGATTGTAACGTTGTGCTTCAGGAATATCCAGTCTGAAAATGTATGAAAGGTGGTACCTAAAAGAAAGAAGATTGTAGGCCAGCACCTACGTACTAGTATCTTGGCTAGTACAAGAGCAAAGGGGGTTGGAGCTCCCTTCCAAGGAAGTTTGGAGAACGAGAGAAGGTTGTAGCCTTCTACAGGTTGTAGCCTGCGTACTGGTATAAGGCTGCACCAGTACAAAATGATTGTAAACTGAAGTTTCATATTAAAGAAAGATAGAGACGACTTGCAGCAGGTGGTTTTCACCCACATTGGGTTTCCACCTTATATCATGGTGTTCATGTGTGTGGTTTTTGTGTGATCTGTTCTACTGCATCTGTTTACTCTTAATATGGTGAATAATGTCCTTATGCACTTAACTGAAGATAAACTGACTAAATTATAAGATTTCTGGTCATACGTTGTTTTCCTTAGACTCAGTTGCGTGTACACGCTGGTTCACTTAACAAAAGTAGCGTATATGTTTCTGAGCATTGAAAAAGTTTTATAGTTCTGATAATACTGATTCACCCCCCCTCTCAGTATTATTTCCAACAAGTCTGACTTCGGGTCAGTGGAGAATGGTATGAGACATTCTCGATCAATTCTTCTTCTTCATAGTTCAGCAGAGCAGAGCTAGCAGAGCCAGCAACATTGAGTAGAGCTAAGCATAGCAGAGCTAGCAGAGCCAACAGCACTGAGCAGACCTGAGCAGAGAAGAGCTAACAGAGCTAAGCAGAGCTAGCAAAGCCAGAAGCGCTGAGCAGAGAAGAGCTAGTACAACCAGCAGAGCTGAGCAGAGCAGAGCTAGCAGAGCCAACAGAGTTGAGCAGAGCAGAGTAGAGCCAGCAGAGATGAGTAGAGAAGAGTAAAGCCAACAAAGCTAAGCAGAGTAGAGATGAGCAGAGCAGAGTAAAGCCAGCAAAGCTAAGCAAAGTAGAGCTGAGCAGAGTTGGGTAGAACAGTGTAGGGCACTGATGGCAGAGATAGTACAATCAGACTTATGGATCAATGTATGGAGTTCTCCCTACTTGAGAGGGAGTGTTAAATTGGCAACTAGGGCCAAACTCCATGTGGTTCGGCTTATTTATGGTAGCTGATATTTTTATTGGATCCCTCTCCTCGAGAGGTATAGGATTGATCCAAAGATCATCCGATTCCGATAAGTATTTAGGGAGATATGAATTTATTTTGTTTATGTAATTATTATCAAGTCGACCAACTCTTATGTAGGCTCTAGAAGACCAACCGACGTGTCTATTCATCATCCTCATTGTGGTATAACTAGATGAGGATTTGATATCATTTACACACTCATTCTTGACGTGATCTCCTCTCCACATCTTGGGTTTTTGGAAAAGGAGAGTCACAAAAGGAATATGCTGGCCTAGTTTGATGATGCCCTAATCTGCTAACCTCAGCCGCAGTCAAAGGTGGAAGATGAGCCGCATATGATGCCCTTATCTACGCTGGTCATGGAGACATACATACGCTGTTCATAGAGACTGATATACACAGGAAATGGAAACATGTATACGTTGGGCATGAGAGTCATATATACGTTGTTAATAGAAGACCTTAGCCCTAATCCGTTGGCAATGGAAACTATATACGCACAGCCCTCTATACACTATAAAAGGTAATGAAGCTGCAGTGGCAATGATACTCTAGCCGCAATAGCTACAAACACCTAGATACAGAGAGCAAAGATATATCCACAAGGATAGAAGAGCTGCAGTCCAGGTACGTGGAACTGCAGTTAAGACATGTACATTGTCATGAAGACTCAGTTTCAATCTTCTCCCAGTCTTGGTGATCTCTGTCATCACTGAAGCAATTACAATCTCGGCATACCTGAAACATAGTATCCCGGATGGTCAAAGAATATTGTGTATATATATTGCCGAAAGAACAAGGGTTACATCTCGGCTCTATATTCAGATCTGTCTAGACATATCACAACGAATATATGTGATACTTACTATACCTGTGATTAAAGGAAATATCTGTGGATGTTTAAATCTAGAAATATATATGAACAACATCTCGTCAAGCTGCAAGTGTTTTCATCAAACAGATGAAGCTGAAGGATTTGTCCTATGATCAAGGATCTCAACATACAATTTATATTAACCTCCATACCTCAGTGTGAACTATAATTTGATATCTCTCAATGGGTATTCGAAATAAAGTTCCATGGTTGCAATCACAATTTAGACACACATGGATATCTAACCTTCAGGTAGACTTCATGGATATGATAAGGAAGCAAGAGTGAGGGTCTCAATGATGATGTAATAATGGTGCAGCAATGAGGACAACCTCAGTCTCAGCGCTAGAAGTCTGGGCATAATTACATTCATAGCAAGGTCAAGATCTCAATGAAGCAGTGATGAATGATGACGAAAAATGTGACACTGTGGGCGAAGTAATCACGGGCAGCATGATCATGGCATCATGATGTATGGACAACATGATGAAGATCATGGATAGCACAGTGATTTATGAGAGCATGAGCAGCATGATGATCATGGGCAGCATGATGGTGCTAAGTAGTAAGGTGCAGCAAATGGATGAGATGCAGCACGATGATAGGTGAAGGAGTCACCTTGAGAATCAATTGAAGCAGAATATCTTCAACTGATCTCATGATGATAGGAAATGATCTATGCTAGACCTAGATAAGTCAAATTATTGACTTATGTTGTAAATGTACTCTCTCTCTCTCTCCTTCTTTCCTGAACTTTGAAGATAAAAGAAGATTTGATCAAAGGGTTTCCCCACACATTGTGGGGTTTGTCCCTGGCTCGCGCCATATCTTGTGTCCTCTTGTCTTGGCTTGTCTTCTGCGTTTTATATTTATGTTCTATCTGCAGCTTATCGTAATGCTGATGTGATTGCTAACTGTGAAAATTTAAATAAATTTCTCTAGCAGAGAAGATACCTAATCTTAACACTTGCACACTTTCATGGTATTTTCTTTTTGTTGGGGTTCATTTTCTTTCATTTTTTGACCTTTTGTTTATTATTTTTACCCTTTGATTTTTTTTTTAGGGTATACCCTCTTTACATTTTTTAATTTTTTAATTTTTTTACAAATATGGAAAACATTTGCAACAAGCAAAGGTATGTACATGTTTCGGAGCTAAACCATGTCAATCATGATATATGACACCTATTGGTATAGTGGCATAACATAGTGGATGGGAATCTGTAAAGTCAATTTTAGAGAAAGTGACTTCCCTACCTATTGTAGCCAGTTATATTGATGTAACATGATTTGTTGATTACTGAATTTTGAGTAGAGCAACGACAATAATAAGGGTGGTTTTTGACCTGGAGGGGATTTTCCACTAGATATCTTATGTCTCTATGTGTGCATATTTTTTGTTCATGTTTCTACTCATGGTTATATAATTTGATGATTATATACATTGATATGCTACTTATGGTTCATGGTTATGCATAGATATATTAATAAATTATGATTCAATGAATGTTTAATAAAGGATAAAAGTTGTTTATAAGTCATAATACTAATTCACACCCCCCCCCCCCCCCCCCCCAATATTGCTAAAGGTTTCCAACAATTGATGTCAAAGCATGACTATTGATTGTATCTTGATTGCTGGAGAGTAGATTTGGGGTTTGCTGGTAGAAATTTGCAATTTTTTCCAGAATGAGATCTCCAAGAAAATCAGTCCTCACTATTGCAAATCTCAAGATATTGAAAGAAAGTGTGAAAAATAAATTATTGTCTTGTAGATCAAAAATTTGGAGATTGGTTTGTGAAGGATATTATGAGTATCCACCTTCATCTAAAGTAATGAATAAAATTCTCAAGCTAGATGTAGAATGAAAACCTAGAGACAATTGGAGATCTAAAATATGTTGAGGTTTTGGATAGACTACATATGTTATATGGAGCTAGCAAAAACAACAATGATGAAGAGGTTGAGAAGAGCAACAATAAAAATAATAATAAGAAGAGATCCAAGGAGAATGAAGTTCTAATAAAACCAACTATGAGACAGGACAATATATCTAAAGGTATAAGGTGTAATGATTTACTTTTGAGTTATATTTTTATAACAATGGTGATAATAATTCAGATATGATAAGTGAAGTAGATGATGGTCATATTTTCATGCTCCTTAAAGATGAATATGAATATTCCATGGTTTTTATTGAAGAAATTTATGGTGAAGTTGCTAGATTAATAGATGCATGCAAGGAGCATGATAAGATGTTGCAGATCTATGGTGAAAAAGAGAAGAATATTATGGAGGCAGTGACTACTTTGAGGAAAAAAACTAAAAAAAATGATAAGAATTGAAGAAGTCAATTGCAGCAAGAAAAAGGAAAAAAAGGACTATTTTGAAGCACTTGAAGGTGTAATTGACAAATTGAGAAAGAAGCTTGAAGAAAATGATTGAAAGTTGGAAGATCTAGCCTTAGTTTTCAAAAGGGAGAGACATGTTCACATGTAGGAAATAAATAAAAAATCAGAACCAAAGAATCATATGGAGAAGAATGTGATCATCCATGACAATATTTGAGGAAAGTGGTAGAAGATCCACCAACAAAAACAAATAAGAGTACCAGGAAGAGCATTCACTCCTAGGGTTGATGGTGGCAGATTTCAAATGAGGAGTCAAAATTCCTTTCTCCCCTTGGTGGATGATATTGAGTGTTTGTTTGCCACAATTTTGGACATGTAATTTCTACTTGTAGGAGGATAATTCACACTTCTATGCAACAGTGTGATTAGCTAAGTAGAAGACCCACTTTAGATATACAAGTTCATTTAATGGTTTTTTTTTTCCTTGTAGCCACAAGGCCATTGTTTACAGATCTACCACGAGAAGATATAGATCTGGCATGAGTAACAAATGATCATATCCTTTGGCTAGATATCTTGGTCATATAGAATTTAAAGTGTGTCATAATGTTTAGCACATGGCCAAGGATTGTAAGATGCCTAGACCATTGAGGTATTCTGGACAAAAGAAATAGACAAAGGTGAATGCACAACCAAGGAACCAACCAAGGAACATGTGGAAGAAGAAGGACGAGCAACTATGAAGGTGTGGCATTGCACTTTGTTCACATGATGAGGATGGTATGTGGTATATTTCTAGTGGATTCCCACACAATATGTCGGAATATAGAAGGAAATTTAAATTCTAGAATAGAACCAAGACTGTACATGTTGTTTTTTAAGGTAATGAAACGACGAGACTGTTGGGAAGAGGTAAAGTCAATCTTGGTGAGAAGAGAACTAATGCAGATGATTTGTGGCTCACTGAAGGCTTAAAACACAATTTTATGAGCATGAGCCAAATTGTTAATGGAGACAAAGAAGTTGTTTTCAACTCTAAAGGTTGCATCATCTGGAAATAAGGATCAAATAAAATGATTTCTAAGGGAATCAAGGAATTGGATAATGTGTACGTGTTGAAGGGAAGAGTGAGTAGTAAGAATAGACCAAGGGAGTACTCTTGTTCATTATATTCACAATAGGAAAGATCATCCCCTACTACAGTCTATTCTTGCGTGTTAGATCTACTTGACTACAAAGTTATATATGAGAATAACATGGTCTCAGGGGAAGAGTTGGCAACTTGATGAGTTCCATCATTAGCGATTTTTTGATCCATTGTTTTCACGCACCTCCAGATTTGCAGAGTCATCATATAAATGTGAGGTACATTTCACTCAATGGGATATATTTTTATTTCGTTTTGTAGCTAATGTATTTATTGTATATGAGTAGAAATATGTGTTATATTAGCCTTGCTGCAACTTTCATTAATCATTTTTTAGCTACCCTAGCATGAGATTGGAGATATTGGTATGCAGAGTGTGACTTGAGACATGGACCAATCATGTGTCGGATGTTATATTTTAATTATTACAGCCATGTGTTATTTATTCTTTCATCATTTTATGTTGATTGAGAGTCCATTCAGTAGTGTTTTGTGTCCTCATGGTGATAAGCATGTCTTGGAGGAGTCTCGTGGACTCGTGGAGTATATTTGGTAGACATATGTATGGGATAATGATGTTGTCTTAGTCATATCATGTTATGTTTTTGAGACATTTTTCCATTAGAGATGAAAATAAAATCAATTTATTTCATTGGTAAATCATGTGTAATGCTCATGAAGCCATGTATTTGTATTGTTTTTATGATTTGGTATTCTAGTGAATTGTGGAGAGAGTCATGAGGTCATATGAAATTCATGTATGAGGTCTTATGTCATTGATACAACCATGTACTCATAATTTTATATGTCATATAGTTATGGTCTTATGGAGTCTTGGTCCACTTTGTGCTTCTTTCTTGTGGCAAGGAAGCAATGAGTGTAGTGGAAGCGATTTACTACAATTTCGTGATGATGTTGGAGATGATATATGTTTAGGGGGAGCATATTATTTTCTATTGTTTACTTCAACCATATAATGCTGGAATTAAGATCCACTTGGAGGTGTTCTTGGTGTGCCTTATGTTATATTATGACTGGTGGAGCTCTTGATCTCATTATATGAGAAAAGAGGATGTGATTGGTCATTGGTGTTGCTGCCATGTGGTTGTCATTATGGAGATTATGGGTTGTTGCCTCATGTGGTTATTGTTGTATTTTTTTTTCATGGTGAATTGATATTAATTGATGTCTTCATGAATAGATTGTTACTGGTGCTAGAGGATATTTGGTTTGACATGCTGCTCTGAGGAGACTATTTTATCATTGGTTTATTGTGTTTATTATTATTTCTAATGTGAGAGGCAAAAATACATGTTGATACGCATTATTATTCAGACATATGGAGATTGATTTCTCTAGTGTTTGTGTTATGTTGATTTTGCTGCCTTTTCAGATGGAGTTGACGCTTTTCCATTGATTTTAAAGGGGGAGTGAAAGGACATGATGATCTTGATATTGTGTGGTTGTCATCAATGCCAAAGCGGGAGATTGTTGGCATTATGACTTATATGATTATAACTAGTTGGTGTTGGAATTGTGTTCAGGGTTGCAAGTAGCTTATGTTGGCATTGATACCAACCTTGCATCTTGTGTTGCAGATGATTGGTTGTAGCTAGTTTTGTTGGCATTGAGCTAGTTATGTTTGCATTGATGTCAACCTTATGTTGGCATCATGATCCATTTATGCCAACCTTGTGATGCCTTCTAATGATCTAGATGGTACATTGACGTCAACCTCATGATGGACTGTATGTTTTCATTAATGTAGGGTGATGGCATTGCTGTGGCTTGATGTTTAGATAGGTGGTAGTGATAACTGTGCTCCACGTTTACGAGTTTGGAAATGCTTTTTCTTTGTGTAAGTCTTCAAGTTCATGTTGATGTTCACATTTGTTGTAGGGACGATTTGCCTCATGTCATGATGTTGCAGAAGTGCTACAATGTTGTGCAAAGGTTTTGAAACTTATGCAAGTGTCTGAGGAGAGTAGAGGACTAGTTGGAACTCATGCCAACCCTTGTCTTATTGGCTTCTAGGTCAACTTGGTAGTGGAACTAGTAGACATGTTTAACCTACTTGCAATGGTCTCACGGATCTTGGAAAAGGCTTGGGAGTGTGTACAAGTTCTAAAGGAGTGCAAGTGTTTCGTAGAAGTTTTGAGATGAAGGTTCATTGTGTTTTCCTATGCTCTACCCTAGCCGCTGGGAAGAAGGGTTATGCGTGCAACTTGAAGTTTCCTGCCAAGATCTCATAATGTTGTGTGTGCAACTAGGAGACTTCAAACTAATATTTGATAGCTATGTGCATGAGATTGAGCCTCTACATGAAATTTATTCCTCATTCCCTGTACACATTAGGAGGAATTCAACTTGGTTATTAGTAGTAGCTTCTAAATTAAAGGGTTAAGGTTGAAAGTGATTGAGTAAGTACTCCAATGGATGTGAACACTTTTAGTGCATAAGTAGTGATTATTATGGATGGATTTTGTCATCTTTGTACACCTTTAAGCTCAGTCCAAAAAGTGGAATTCTCCGATCACATTACATATACTTCATTTGGGATCTGAGATATGGTTGGTTAGTGTGATTAAGAGTGATAAAGGACCGTAGAGAGGAAGAATTCTCCAGTCGTATTGGTGAGGGAAGATACATAAATTTATGAGTCCATATGGTAGTGGAGAGAGTAGATTTGAAGCCTATAGTAGAATATTGAAGCAAAGATTTTAGATTGCAAATCAGATTTGCAACATAGACAAATCAAAGGCAGAATGCGTGTCTTCAGAGTTTGATAGTAGGTCACTGATTGAGGAGTAAATCTACAATATTATTTGACAATTGTTTTTTAGGGTTGTTGGCGCATATGGAAGAATGCCATAATGATTTTATGTTGTTTATATAATAAGGGTTTGATGTAGTTTGCAGTTTGTATTCAATTGGCGGGTTGATGTTTTGATTGAGTTTTTTTGTAGAGATTGGTTTTGGATAGCAGGTATTCATGGTTTTTTTTATGAGTAGATTGCTATTGTGGGTCCAATTTTAAAATGGGATTAAAATAGGCCCATGCATTTTTTTTTTAACGTAGAGGTTTTTTTGTCACAAAGAGTTCTAGTTTGAAAATGAATGAAAGTGTGTCCCTAGAGGATCGACAAACATGGTAGCATGTTGAAAGAAGGGATGGGTGTTCCTTTCCTATGGTGGTCAGAATAAAATCAATAGAGGGAGTGATATCTCCATCTCTCGGTAGTAACTAGGTAAGGCTTATTGGTTGTGTAGGCTTCTAGTGGATGGGTATCCGTAAAGTTGATTTGAGAGAGAGATCCTTTCCTTGTTGGTTGTAGCCAGCTATATTCATGTAACATGATTTGTTGATTAATGAATTTTGAGCAGAGAAACAACAACAAGAAGGGTGATTTTTTACCAGGAGGGGGTTTTCCACCATATATTTGGCATCTGTATATGCACATGTTTTGTGTTCATGTTGCTACTCATGGTTATATGCCTTGATGATTATATACATTGATATGTTGCTTATATTTTATGGTTATGCATAGATCTATTAATGATTAATGAGCTGGTGCTAAGACATTGTCATTCATTGAAAGTTTAATAAAGGGTAAAAATTGTTTATATGTCACAATATTGATTGAACCCACACTCCTCTTAGTATTGCTCAAGGTTTCCAACAATTACTATCAAACAAGTGTTCTTGGTTGAGACTTTATCACTGGAAAGTAGATATGGAGTTCGTTGGAAGAAAGTTACATTTTTTTTTAGAATGAGTTCTCTAAGAAAATCAATCCTCACTACTGCAAATTTCAAGTTATGGCAAGAAAATGTGAAAAATAAGTTATTGTGTTGTGGATATAACATTTGGAGATTGTTCTCTTAAGGATATGATGAGGATTAACCTTCATATAAAGTAATGAAGAAAAATTCTCAAGCAAGGCATATCATTTTCAAGAATCTCCATAATGCAAACCTAGAGAAAGTTGGAGATCTTAATTCTCCTAAGGCAGTTTGGGATAGACTACATATGCTATATGGAGCTAGTTAAAAAAAAGTGATGAAAAGGTAGAGAAGAGAAACAACAAAAATAATAAGAAGAATCAATTCAAGAAGAATGAAACTCAAGTTGAACCAGATTTTCAACATGACAACAAATTTGAAGGTATAAGTTGTAATGATTTACTTTTGAGTTATTTTTTTTATAGCAATGGTGATAATAAATCATATCTTATTAATCAAGTACATGGTGGTCATAGTTTCATGCTCCTTAAATATGAATATGAATCTTTCATGGTTTTTATTAAAGAACTTTCTAGTGAACTTGGTAGACTAATAGATGCATGCAAGGAGCATGCTAAGATATTGTATATTTATGATAAAAAAGAGAAGAATCATAAGGAGGATATCACTACTTTGAGGACACAACTAGAATAATCGAAAAAAAGAAGTTAATTACAAAAAGAAAAAAGAAAAAAGAAAATAAGGACTATGTTTAACTACTTGAAGGTGTAATTAACAAAATGAGAAAGCAACTTGAAGAAAAGGACCGATAGTTGGAGCAAGCAAAGAGCACCATACTAGTCGGCAGGTCTAGCCTTAGTTCTAAAAAGGGAGAGACAAGTTCACATGCAAGAAAGAGCAACAAAGGAGAACCAAAGAAGCCTACAAAGAAGAATATGATAAACCATGACAATATTAGAGGAAAGAGGCAGTGGATCCACCATCGGTTGCAAAGAAGAGAACCATGAAGATCATTGACTCATAGGATTGATGATCGAAGTTTTAAGATGAGGAGTCAAAACTCCTTTTACCCCTTTATGGATGAGATTGAGTGTTTTTCTTGCCACAACATTGGACACATGGTTGCTACTTGTAGGAGGCGAATAAACACTTCTATGCAGCAGTTTGATCAACCAAGTAGATGGCCCACTTTTAGGTATACAAGTTCATTTAATGGTTATTGTTTTTCTTGTAACATGTTTGGCCACAAGGCCATTTATTATAGATCTCGCATGAAGAGATGGAGATAGGGCATGAGTAATAAAGGAGAGGATTATTTGGCTGCATGTCTTGGTCATGTAGATCGTTATGTGTTTCATCATTTTGGGCACATGGTCAAGGATTGTAAGATGCCCATATCATTGAGGTCTTCAGGACAAAAGAAATAGACAAAGGTGGATGCACAACCAAGGAACATGTGGAAGTAGAAGGAGGAGAAGCTAGGAAGGTATGGAATTGCACTTTGTTCATGTGATGATGATGATATGTGGTATATTGATAGCAGATGCTCATAACATATGTTAAGAGATAGAAGGAAATTTCACTTCTTGAAGAGAACCAAGAGTGTTGATGGGCCTCTAGAATATACGAATATTAATTCCCATCTAACATTTCGTAGGGAAATAAAGGATATATTAAATCTCTCCTTTTACACTTAATCATTTTTTTATCTTTAATATGTTCTTAGGCGAGTTTAAAGGTAATTGCATATTATGTGCCTAATATTGTTTATTTTTGCAAAATATTTAGAGAATATGGAGTGAATTATAAATGAGATAATATAGGGAATTTGTCCCTACCACATGATGGACCAATATTGGATAATAAATGAACAATATATTATGAAATTATTACACAAATTCTAGAGCTCTAGTGATTGAGAAAATCTAGGGATGTGTTCCCTATCAATTAATGAAGACTCCTAGTGTTGGGAACCAGATCCAATTTTTGAGGGATTTTGGAAGGGAAATATTCCTCCTTCCAAGGAGAATGATATATGATCTATTTTTTATAAGTACCAATTCTAATTTTCCTCTAGGGACATATATTTCACAGTATTCTTCTGGAGAAAACTTGCTATTTAGCAACTCTACTTTCATTTCTAGCGGGGATGTACTTAGATGGATTCAAATAATGAAGTTTGCTGCCATTTTCAGATTCTAAAGATTGATTTATTATAGTACTCTAATTTTCCTTGGGCTTGGAAATCCCAGGAGCCTTGGAGCCCTCTTGTACTTATTTCCTTCGAATGCCTTTTTCACTTGCATCTCTTATATCTGCATTTACTATTCATGCTTCTTTTGTTGTAGGTTACATTGGTTAAATCATTGAAGGGTGTTTTTTTATATATCATTTATAGATTCACAAGAATAATTTTAAAATTCATATTCATCATTGAGCTACTTGGATTGGTATACTACTTCACAAATCTAGAATTTCTGGAAATCCCTTGTAGAAAAATAGTAGTAATTTTCTTCTATTTTTTAGAGCGTGTTAATGAGATTAATTTGAGTTGATTACACTTTTATTTGGTCATAAAATAATTCAAGTTAATAAAAAAATTTACCCCGGATCATTTTCACTTTATTAGGTTCTGAATTTGGTAGGTTAACTAGCTCACTAGTTATTGAATTTCCGGTTTTTAGAGTAGCAATTTTCTGCTATTTTTTATCAGTGTTAACAGGGGTATTTTGGAGTGATTCCGCTTCTGATGGAGTCTTATGACATCATAATTAATAATAATAATAAATCCCATCCCATTTTCATCTGATTTACTTAGGCATTCGACAATTTATCTTGCTCTTGTAGCAAAATAGGGCCTCCTAAAGCACCTCCTGTAGCACTCTTGTAGCACGTGTAAACGTGACAATATTTGCTCCAAAATATTTCATTTTGTCTCTTAGGATTGAATAATGAAATCTATGCTTTTAAACATGATTTAGTAAGAACAAAAGACCTCTTAAACATTTCCTATTCTCCATTGCAATTCATCTCTGTAGTAATGGTCAGAGGACTAATTCATGACTTGAAGAGCTTAATTATTTCATGAAGTACCTTATGAGCTTAGTTGAAAAATATATCTTGAATGTAGTGATTGAATAATGATTTCATGATTAGGTTTTGTTTCATACATCTTAAGCTAGGGTTTCCACTTCCAACATTGATATTTCTATTGCATATACTAGGTTTCCTTTTGATGCAATAATTACATTTTATGAATAGAATAACATTTACGTTTATGAAAGTAGGTTAACCTTTCCATTTATGAAAAGTAGAGTAATGTTTCCATTCCTACAAATAGATAAACATTTCTATTTCGGCAACTAGTTTAGGTTGGATTTTATGAAATTCACTTCATTGCATTAGATCAATGAAACAAGGGCACATTGCATGTTGCACATATAGAGCTGACACCTCTTAAGTTTGTATGGACCCCAGGTTGATAATTTAAGTTAGTAGCCCTGGGAGTTGCAACATTCTTGTTTGAATAGTGGGGCTCATATATTTTTGGTGGGGTTTTCGGGGAGGTCACAAAGCATGCATTATTTTGTATGAGCCTCATCACTGGGTAATTATATGGGCCCTAATTCACCTCCTAGCTTAGTCAAACCACCTATTCTCATAACTTATTGTGTACAGAGTTGGATATTTTGCTTTGTGGTTTAATGTGCATTTAATGCAAGATTAAAGGATAAACGTAAGGAATTTTGGCAAAGACCAAGGTCAAAAATCGAATAGGACAAGGGAGAGGGATTATAGGAGGTAAATCCTCCTCATTTACTACCCCTGCATTCGAATATTCCTCGATCATCTCGGAGTGCAAATAGCCAAATCATGAGGGCTAGAAGGAAGCCGAGCAAGTGAAAAACAAAGCACCAGTTTATCTCGAGTTTGGGAGCCGAGCCTCCCTAATTTTAAGGAAGTTGTTGGAGACTTTAGATGTTTAAGTAGAGAGGCCTAGGACCTCAGTAGGATTTGGATTTGTATTGTAAAATTCTACTCTATTTTCGAGTTGCAATATTTGTGACAGTTTTTTTGATGTAATCTATTGTTTTGGTAATAAGAATGAGTTTTGTTTTGATCCAACACCGAGTTAACTTAGAGGGTTGAAGCTCTTGGGTTAGGGCCCAACCCTATCAGCCAAGGCTCCTCTTTATTTTACATGTATGCTAGTGTAGATTCATAGCTTAATTGTTCATTTGCTTAGTAGATGCATTCCCATTACAGTAGCGTAGATTAGATTGGTTGTGTGATAGTTTGCTTCCATTTGTGCCTTATTTCAAGTAGAAGGTTAGCAATGAGAAAAAGGATCACCACAAGGTTGTCAGTAGTTTTCTCGGCCTCACTTCCTCCCTCTGGGACCATGACTTGAGGAAGGGTCCCTTCAGCAGCCCCAAAAACACAATTTTCTAGTTCTTGTATGAGATTTGGAGTTTGTTGTCTTTGATTTAGTATTTGGTTCATGTTGCAAGGCATATTTCATTGTCATATTTTTCCATATCCATTTCTAAAATAAGATATCACTCATGCTTTCATTCCCTTCAGTAACTTTCTGCATGCATAATATAGGCAATTGATTCATGTTTTTCTAGTTTATGAAAATGTATCTTGTTGCATCGTTCTTGGAAGACACACATCTTTTAAGCAGAGCAGGTACTTCAAGGGGAGACTAAGACTTCATCACCAGTAGCCACCTTCCACTTCATTCACCTTAGCCATTGCTTGTTTCACCATCACCCTCACTAGTTTTTCATCATTTTTCATTGAAATTCCCCTAGATACATTGAGTGAATCTAGTCATCCCTTATCTTGGATATTGACTCCTGAGTGATCCTAGAACTTCTAACACTCCATTACACCCATCACACAGCTTTCCCAAGCTTCCCAATGCCTTTAACACCTCACAATTAGATCTCAGTTGTATCTTGTAGGTTTCCTGTAATTCCTATAGGATCATCATGTAGGTTTCTAGTACATCCTGTAGGTTTTCCTAAAACGACTTGTTTTGAGGCCGAATTGATGGGAAACCTCTAGGAAGTCACAAAAATCCTTCTACGACCCCTCCACACCATCCAGCCACTTCATAAACCTTCTAGCCATCCTCAAACACCTTCCATCCACCTGTCACATCCACAAGAACAATTAGTTTGCATAGTTGATTTTTCCTAAAAAAAGCAAAAAGGTGAAAAAAGATTTAGTTTAGTTTCTTTGCTTGCACATTAGTATTGTTTGATGCTTTTTACTTTTGAAACTTATATAGTAGCATTTGTTTAGTGTTAATCTAGCAATTATTCTTAGCATAGCTTCCTAAATGGTTAATTATGGTATTGTGTGGTTTAGCATTACATGTTGGTTTTTTTCCATTACTGCTGTAGAGTAACTCCATTAGAGTAGATTTTGCCTTCTTCCATCAAATAATTAAGCTTATTCTGACTCTATAGAATTTTGGCTTGGAACCCCAGTAGTCTCGTGCCAGCTAAACAGTGATAACAGGCAGAACCATCACTTTTACTTGTGCATATAGCACTGTCACCTCTAAGTTTGTACGAGCCTCAGGTTGATAAGTAAATATGGCAGCCCAAGAGTTGCAACATCCTTGCTACAATACTGACACTCATCGCTTTCCTTATCTAGTTGATTAATTTCTTTTACTTTATGCAAAAATAAAAATAAAACAAATGTCATATTGCCTTGCATTAGAATTCTTATTCAAAACATTTTGCAACACCAAACCCTCCATTTGATCACGTGATGCAGTAAGAACCAGATCATGATCCATGTTTGAAGGTAGAATAAATGGATGGAGATGATGACAATGAAGAAGATCCTCTTGGATTTCTCATTCAAGACACTGATTGTAGTGTTCATATGAAGAACATACCTCCATATTTCCTTCCCAACTTCCATGGTATGAGGTTAGAGGATCTAAAAACTTTTCTCTTTGAATTTGAAAACCTTTGTTTATCTTATGCTACTTACTAAACACTCAAAAATTGAGATTGTTTCTAGCAACATTGAAGAATAGAGCTATTAAATGGTTCATGAGTTTAAGGACTACTTCAATAAGATCATGGAATGATATGCAAATATATATTTCTAGAAAAATATAAAGATCATGATCTTAAATAATAAATATTTAGAATGAATCCAAAAGAATATGAGAGTTTTGAATATCTAATAGAGAGATTTATGTATAATGTTAAGAGGGCAATATTACATCATTCAAGATTTGACACACTAAAAACCCTCTTACTTAGACCAATTAGGGATGATTGTATTGATCTCCTTGATCTCATGAGTAGAGGTGATGTATACCAATTATCATTTGAATAAATGTGTAAAACATGCAAGTGCATATCAAGAGGAAGGGAAAGGGTAAGTAAATCAACATCAAGATTGGTAAGTCAAGTTGAACTTGGAAATTTTCTTGATAACTTTAAAATGGAAATTCTTAGCAATATAAGAGAACAAATAAAAATGTTAATAATGCAAGATGAGAAAAAAGAAGATGATGATATTTGTGTTTTCCAAGCAGAATCACATGCTATTAAATATTTTCCATCATTACTAAGGTTGAAGGAAGTTTACTAAGAGGACAATGAAGCAAGTCAAAAGCCAAAGAAACTATGTTATGTAGCTCAAAGAAGATCATGACAGTCTAGTCAGCTTAATATGATGTAAGAACCTAATTCACAATTTCAAGGTCATGCACATCCATCTCAAAGTAATTGAAATACACTCCTTTATTGGCAACCTTGCCCATCTCAACCACAAAACCAATCTTGGAAACAAGGTTGGAAAGGAAATTATGGGAGAAATCCATAATATCCTCAATATTTTCCTCAATATCCTCCACACCCAACTCCATTCTATCCCTACCATCTACCTCGACCACAACGACAATTCCAACCACATCCATCTCAAAGATCCACTCCCACTCAACTACCTATACCACCATTTCCAAATCCAAACAATGAAGTATCTCAGCCCACTTACAATGCTGAGGTATAACACTTCCAAACAACTCATATTTATTGTCAGTAAAAACTTCCCTAAGGTAAGGGTTGACAACCTAAATAGATCGAAAGGATATTATCAACAAGAAGCATACATTGAAGCAAGCAAACTATATAAAATACCAACGTTAGGTTTAAGAGGAGTACTCGTAGGTCCTATGTTTGATGTTGATCTCGTAGGTTTCAAACCCTCTGCTTCATCCAAAGTGATCAGACATTCAACACAGTCCAGAGAATCATATATATAGACAATAATTCAAAGTGCGTGCATATTAAAAATGTTAGATCATCAAGAATAAACATATAAAACATGATATATTACACATGAATCATAGAAGACTTGAGATCATAACATATCAGGAACAAGACAGAGCTTCTTTATTAATATCAACAAATATTAGTCAATATTAGAGCACCAATGAAACCTTCCTCTAGATCCTTCCATCCTAAGCCTCAAAGATCACATCTGAAGCATGTGAAAAATTATGCCATATAATGAAGGATGAGCATCTATGCAAGGAAGCAAGGGTTTACTATCACTAAGAGTGCAAGCGGCATGTTGGGTGTGACTTTTTACCTATTTTCTGCACCTTCTTTCCCCAGTTTTTATCTTCTTATCCTCCAGGCATATGAACTTTACTTGATTAATCCCCCTCTTTCTCAATTTTATAACCTACTCTACTGTCATGTTATTTTTCCATATTTTACTGAATAATATGATATTTTATTCCTTTTTGTGGCTAACTAGGGTGAGAATTGGAGTATTTTGGTAAGCTCTTCTCCTTTTCAAGTATTGCTCATGGGAACAAGGTTATAGAGTAGACAAGCAACGCTGATCAATTACAAAGTAGGGTAGAGAAGTTCGCTATTACAACCTGTATGCTATTACAGGTTGTTGTTACACATCGAATGTTGTTACAGGTTGCTGTCACACATTGAATGTTGTTGCAGGATGTTGTTACACTACACGCTGATACAAAGGTCCACTATTACACCAAGGGTGTTGTCGCCAATGATTTTCGTAACATCCCGAACCGCTATCCACTTGCAGGATGCTATTGCACCGGAGCTGGAAAGTGTGGGTACTATTCCACATAATAGCTGTCGACATTAGGAATTATTTATTCTGGAAGGAACAGACCCAAGCGGTTGCAATCCTACCTAATGTATATTTTTATTTAGAAATAGGTTGTAACTATTATTTTTTATCAACATGAGAATCATGATATTCTCATGACTAATCTATTTCTAATTTCGGGTATGTAATAACTATAAAAGAAAATCAGTTTCCTATGTACAAGGATACAACATATAGAAGAGTATTGTTATTTTACTTCTGTAACCCTAAATTATTTTTAATATTAATCATTATGGTGATTTTGTTACTTCTCTTTAGTTGATTCGTTAATTGCTTTTGTGTTATTCCTGCACCTTGCTAAGGAGGAGGGGCCCTCCTCTTTGATAGGGACTGCAGTGGTAGAGGTAGTGTACATTTTGGTTTTGCTAATTGTTATATGGTTTCTTGTTGTCATTGTAGAAATTGTGAATTACATTCGTTGTTGTTCCAATTTATATTATGTTGTTACACTGAGTTAATCAACAGAATGGTAGTAACCAGTGGGAGTAGATATTAGTCACCATGTGGCACACCCTTACTTTGGTAGTTGCGAAGTGTGATTCAATTTTGTAGAGTATTTTTATTTATACATGAATGATTTAATTCAACAATTTGATTTAGCGTCATCTTTTACTATTCTCTCCATTTTCTCATTCTTGGATATAGTGTATCAGCACAAATAGTGAAAACTCCATTGAGAATTGGAGTATTTTGGTAAGCTCTTCTCCTTTTCAAGTATTGCTCATGGGAACAAGGTTATAGAGTAGACAAGCAACGCTGATCAATTACAAAGTAGGGTAGAGAAGTTCGCTATTACAACCTGTATGCTATTACAGGTTGTTGTTACACATCGAATGTTGTTACAGGTTGCTGTCACACATTGAATGTTGTTGCAGGATGTTGTTACACTACACGCTGATACAAAGGTCCACTATTACACCAAGGGTGTTGTCGCCAATGATTTTCGTAACATCCCGAACCGCTATCCACTTGCAGGATGCTATTGCACCGGAGCTGGAAAGTGTGGGTACTATTCCACATAATAGCTGTCGACATTAGGAATTATTTATTCTGGAAGGAACAGACCCAAGCGGTTGCAATCCTACCTAATGTATATTTTTATTTAGAAATAGGTTGTAACTATTATTTTTTATCAACATGAGAATCATGATATTCTCATGACTAATCTATTTCTAATTTCGGGTATGTAATAACTATAAAAGAAAATCAGTTTCCTATGTACAAGGATACAACATATAGAAGAGTATTGTTATTTTACTTCTGTAACCCTAAATTATTTTTAATATTAATCATTATGGTGATTTTGTTACTTCTCTTTAGTTGATTCGTTAATTGCTTTTGTGTTATTCCTGCACCTTGCTAAGGAGGAGGGGCCCTCCTCTTTGATAGGGACTGCAGTGGTAGAGGTAGTGTACATTTTGGTTTTGCTAATTGTTATATGGTTTCTTGTTGTCGTTGTAGAAATTGTGAATTACATTCGTTGTTGTTCCAATTTATATTATGTTGTTACACTGAGTTAATCAATAGAATGGTAGTAACCAGTGGGAGTAGATATTAGTCACCATGTGGCACACCCTTACTTTGGTAGTTGCGAAGTGTGATTCAATTTTGTAGAGTATTTTTATTTATACATGAATGATTTAATTCAACAATTTGATTTAGCGTCATCTTTTACTATTCTCTCCATTTTCTCATTCTTGGATATAGTGTATCAGCACAAATAGTGAAAACTCCATTGAAACAACAAGACCTACCCTGGGTTGACAATTAAATGTTACAGTCTTGGTCACTTGGGATTGATTAAAACAACACTACATTTTGGCGTTGTTGCTGGGGATGCCAGTTGACGATACAGTTAGCCAAGTTGTTTGTTTGATGATAGAGTGTTCCTAGTCCACAATTTTTGGGTGGTAAGACGAGAGGTAATAACCTGCACATCGTTCCAACATACTTGAGCGAGCTCACCAATGTCGAAAACTGAGACACTTCGAGTGTGAATTAATACACATAGGGTCCATGTGTGCAACTATAGGAATTACAGAGATACCAAAACTAGCCCCACTCTAATTAGTCACAGGAAAAACACGTTGTAAAAAGGAAAGGAAGAGTGTAGATTTGGGAAGGAAAGCATTTATCTAGGAGCTAATCTTTAAGGAAGAAAAAGAATAGTCCAGCTCTCAAAGGGTGTTGGCTTGTAGGGGCCTGACCCAGGTTCAAAGATGATTTAGCCAAACAAATCCTGGTACTATTGGCCCTTTCGACAATAGCCCGCAGAGCGCGGACTGAGGTCTCACCTGAAGTAGTATGGGGGGGTGCTAGAACCATTTTTCTGCACCCTAGAGATGTCTGATGATTTTTAGTGGTCTGCAGATTTACCTTGCATGCACGTCACTACATGCATCTACCAGTACCTTGTAGCCTGCACTGTTGCCTTCACGCAGCCCTGCTCGAGGCACGTTCCGTGTTATTACCCAATTCCTTACTGTTAACCCAATATTAGTTGATCACCCAACTTATTAGTATGTGTCTAGTTATATTTAACAGTGTTCATCATTCATATAAGTGTGTGTGATAAAGAAAACAATATATTTAAACAGGAAATAGCACAGGAACAGATACACAAGATTTGAAATCAAACTTCTATTTATTATTCTTCTTCCTTGGTTACAGACTCGACTTCACCCTGTGCACTCAGCTGCAGGGGTCTGCGCACTCAATTGCGAATTCTACTAGGCCTCTGCACACTCAGCTACAGAGCCTATTCCCATTACTACGACCCAAAGCACTTAGACCTTTACTCTATGCTTGCTATCTTCTAGACTCCATCTATTTCTTTATGTATTTCTAATTATCTTTACAACTTAGAGCCTCACTCTATTTATACAATCCCATGGTCCATGGACCATGTGTAGGCTGACATTACATTACAAAACTTAGGGCAGACAACCCTATGACTCAACATACATTTTGTACTCCGCGCCCGCAATTCACAGAGTCTTACAACATTATTTGCCCAAAACATGGGCTTTGAGCCCCAAAACATGTTGTGGGGGGATTCCATTCCCAACAAGCCCCCAACACAAACATCGTGACTCACCCTTGAGTCTCTGTATTGGCATGGCAATCTTGGTGAAGATTCCTTCCAGTTGGTCTTGTGCTGCTCGGAGGTCTGCAATGCACTGTTCTGCAGTTCGCTGAACCTGCTTCATTCGGTCTTCCGAAGCCTCCGTGTCAAGAGTGCATCCCAGCCTCAACGTGTACATCCCCTGCATATGTGCGATATTTCCTTCGATATCTACCATGATGGTGAACGCCTCGCTAATCCATGACTGAACATGCGCTTTGAGAATTTCCTTCTTATGTCACACTACATCCACCTACTCTTTCAGTGCCTTAGCTTGCTACATCTTCGAAAGTCGTTGACTGAGGATGATTGTCTGCGCAGTCCTTGAACACTATGGTATTGTTGTTGGAGTTCTCACTCCTCGGTCTCTACGTGAGGACTTCAAGTGCTTATTCCATCATGCCGGTACAGTCTTGCACTACACGTCCAATTTCTTCCAACTCCATTTTGATAGTGCTAGTGGAGTTGGGTAATTCTATGGATTAGGTGGTCCGTGATGGGGATGGGCTCCTCCATCCATAAAAACCCATCATGCTCCAGGAAGAGAAGCTGCCTCATGGCGAAGATAGTCACTGGGCTGCGATGGTAATGCGGTACCCAGAGCAGGTTCAACAACCCTGCCTCTTCAACTCCGCATAACCACTTGCATGGCTCCAGCTCTATGACTCCCACTCTGGTGTTTTTCTTTAGCTTCATGAGCTACACAGTCACCAAGTGAGGGAATTTCACGTAGTTGGTGAGATCCCAATCTTCAAACTTCAAGCTCGGCACTCGTCCCAAGTGCACTCCTTCAAAAATGATATCGTCGGGTAGCACCGGAGTCTGCAGAGAGCTCTTGCTCTCATCTAGGTCCTTGGCCACATTTTCCTTGCCCTTCCATAGAGTAACATACATGGGCAGTCTGGTCGGAGGGCTCGCACCCTTGGTTTCTACCTCCATGTCTTTTTCCTCGTCCTCTTCTATCAGAACGTCCTCAAGGTATTCCTCCTCCTCATCGGTTTCCAAATTAACTGCTTTCCCTTTTTCTTCCATGGTCAATTTAGCTCTTAGGGGGTTTTGAGGGGACATGCGCACCAGAATCATAGTTGACACCTAATCCTCAATGGATGGGTAAACTGGAACGTGAACAGTCATCAAGAAGATGAACTGTTCCGTCTCCTTTTTGTATATAAACAATAGTTCTCTAATGAAATATCAGATCAGTTTTTTTTCTGCTTATTCTGGAGTTACCCTGGCCTAACATGGTATCAGAGCACAGATCCTAGATTCCTTGTAACTCCTCTGGCCTTAATGCCTCTGTCCTGCATGTCATTGGGTCTCTGCGCATCGGTTAAGAGTCATTGATTGTTCTGCGGCCTGTTCTCGCTCTCCTCCCTCTCCGTCTGCCCTCCGCCGTCTGCCGCCTCCAGTTACACAGCATCTGTATCTGACGGTAGAGCCAGGTTGTCCGCAACCATTGCATTCGCAATCGTTAGCGATATTGTCAAGGAATAGCGCATGGTGGTGCAAAAAATGTGCAATCTCATCTTGCGCCATACTGCTCCACTTTCTAGTGAATTCCAAACACTGAAGAGCGACACGTTTCTGATGTTCCCAGCCTGGTAAGCCTCTGCCTGAGGTGCTGCGACTTGGACATCACATGATATCCATTCATTTGATCTCTGTTCTGTGTATATAACCCTGACAATTAGTAGCATCTGATCTGTGTATCCAACCAAAGTTTTATTAATACAGCACCCCTTTATTGATATAAGTTCTATGATTATGGTTCGGTTCGATTTGAATAAAGGCGGAGTTTTATTATGAAGTTATTTAGTTGAAAAGAGCATTCTTCAATTCAGTATCGAAAAAGAGTGTAACGTAGATCCGTGCTGGAAATTCAAAAGATTATGCGGCCTGCCCATGGTGGCCTATGGGGGGCGCTCTTCTCTCTGAAACCCTGACGGAGATTTTATTTCGGTGGCTGTCGTATTTGGTAATAACGCTGTCCCATTTCTTAACACAGCGTTTGAATTAATGTTTGAATGCAAAGGTCAACATTTATTGAATGGTTTCCAGAACGCAATGGTTATTAACGTTGTGGTTTGAATAATATTCACGCTGTTTGAGTATTAACGTGGTGCGCATCCGGGAAAGCGCTGAGGGTATTAATGCTGTGCGTTGTGGGTTTATACATATGCCCATCCAAGTCTGTATATGCATAGAATGGTCCAGAGTATATATACTGAATGATTTCCAAGTTGAATGCATAGAATGATGCGTATATATGGAATGTGAACTGCTGTGCGCTTGTTACCCATATTTTGCAACACCCACATGTCAATCTAAGAGTTTTAATCCCGTCTACTCCAATCTCAGGACACCTCAGGCCATCGACTCGGTTGAGTGTAGAGCAGTTCTTCAGTGTATATTTATGATAGCAGTTTTGGTATAGCGTTCAACAGTTTGTTGACTTCATAATATTACATAGTTTAAATAATTCAAAGCGTTGTATATCATTCAAAATATTGCGGTGTTTCCAGAATGTCTTATATACCAAAGCATTTGTAGTACTGCATAATATATTGATATATTGAAGTGATATATTAATACATTGAAGTATTGAAGTGATCCCTTGCGCATTTTTCAAAACATAGTAGTATTGCAGTGATATGTACAATGAAATACTAATGTTTTTTTAGCAAATATTAGAGAGATGTGAAGGCTGTAACGTAAGGATTTTCTATCAGCAGAAATAATTTTTGTTACAGTATGCATTCAAGAGAAAGAAGAAGATACTTCAGAGGCAGGGGGGGCAGACATTCTCAAGCAGAAAAGGCATATCTGCATTGCATTCGCTGCAAACGAACTGGATCACATGATGCTTCTACATGCAAGCTACCATGGGACAAAATTGAGCAGAGAAGAAACCAGCAGAAAGGTAAAACTGATGACACAGACAGAGGTAAAGCACCTGAATGCGCTCACTATATTGAGGCACAATGTAACATTGGAGTAAATGAAGATTTGTTTAATGCTTCACTTGATTCTTCGAAAAATTACTGGTTGCTTGATTCAGGAGCAACCTGTCATATGACTCATACGAAAGAATTTTTTTGAAGATTTCACTGACAATGTTGATGGAGCAGTATACTTTGCAGATCAGTCAAAAATCAAGCCATCGGGGCTTGGCACAATCAGGCTTAAACTGCCTGGTCTTCCAGACTTTCTTCTGGATCATGTTCTATATCTCCCACAGCTCAAGAGAAACTTGCTATCCCTGGTCCACATCTGCTAGCAAGGTCACTCCATTCATATGTTTGATGGAAAGCTTGAGGTAAGAAAGGCATCTGACCACTCACTTGTCATGAGGGGTATAGAAGAAGAAAGACTTCTTAAACTGCAAGGAACCTCTGCTCATGCACAACATTTCTCATATATTTCTCATCATGAAGAAGGTACACTTCCGTCAAGTTTATTATGGCATGCTAGATTTGGACATTTAAACTATGATAGTCTCCGCTTGTTGAAGAAAAATGGTGTTGCTGGTTTGCCTACAATTCCTAGAAAACATAAGCAATGTAATGCTTGCATTCTAGGAAGGCATAGCAAACAGTCTTTTCATGATTCACATTCAAGAGCACATAGGAAGCTTGAACTCATTCATTCAGATTTATGTGGTCCAATGCCTGTTCCTTCTGCAAATGGAAATAAATATATCATGACATTTATTGATGATTACACCAGAATGTGTTGGGTTTATTTATTGAAGAACAAATCTGATGCTTTTCAAACATTCAAGAATTTTCATAAGTGGATTGAAAATGATGCACAATCTCATATTGGGTCTATTCGCACTGATAATGGAAAAGAATATACATCAAATGAATTTGAACACTATCTTCGCCAACATGGGATTAAACATCAAACAATTGTGCCTTATAATCCTCAACAGAATGGTGTAGCTGAAAGAATGAACAGAACAATCTTGAATATGGTACGATCCATGCTTTTCTTCAAAAATGTAAAGATAATGTTTTGGGCTGATGCTATTCTATGTGCTGCATATATAAAGAATAGATGTCCATCTAGTGCTATAAGAAAAAAGACTCCTTATGAATTGTGGTATGGACATGTTCCTTCGGTAAAACATCTCAGGATTTTTGGTTCCACCTGTTATGCTTTAATACCAAAGGTACATAGAAACAAACTTGGTGCTAGAAGTCGTAAGTGTATCTTCCTGGGGTATTCAAACACCTCTAAAGCATACCGTCTCTATGATGAAGTAAATAAAAAGTTTGTTGTATCTAGAGATGCCATTTTTCTTGAATCATCCAAATCTGACAGTGTTGTTGAGCGGCAACTTGATCGCTTGGATAGATTCACAAAACTGAAATCATTTCAAGAGTTTGATAATCAGATTCCACATCTTGAAGGGGGGATTCCTATACTAGATCAACATGTGGAATCTTCTTCTAAAGAACAATCTTCCCTGCATGACACTCCAACAACAGATGATGCTTTAAGTGATGTAATTGATAGAATTGGGAGACTCAATCTTGATTCAGACCCAACTCAATCAACAGAGCAGCCTGGACCATCTCAGAAAGGTCCCCCAAAGTGGCTGACAAAGACACTTGAAAGTGTTCATCCTGATGAAATTGGAAAAACAGGAACCAGAAATACAAACCGACAAGATGGAGGTGATGTAGATAACTCTAATTCACCTGTTGATATGGATGTTACTTATGATTGTGAATTGAACTTGTCTACAGATTTTGAACCAACTTCCTTCAAAGAAGCTGCTTCTCATGATGAATGGAAAGAAGCGATGCAGAAGGAGTATGATGCCCTCATAAAGAATGGCACTTGGAAGTTGGTTGATCCTCCATTTGGAACCAAACCAATTGGCTGCAAGTGGGTCTACAAGAACAAGTACAAAGCTGATGGCTCACTTGACAAGCACAAAGCTAGGCTTGTGGCAAAAGGTTTTGCACAGAAGGAAGGGGTCGATTATGAGGAAGCTTTTGCCCCCACAGCAAAATGGGTCACCGTCCGGACACTCTTTGCACTAGCTGCTCAGAACGGTTGGAAAGTCCATCAAATGGATGTAAAAACTGCATTCTTGAATGGAGATCTAAAAGAGAATGTTTTTATGTCCCAGCCTGAAGGATTTGCTATGAAAGGACATGAACACAAAGTATGCAAACTTGTGAAATCCTTGTATGGCCTCAAACAAGCACCACGAGCCTGGTATGAAAAACTAACTGAGCATCTTCTGAAACTCAACTTCAAACATTTTGATCTTGATGATGCAACTTTATTTGTCAAGAAAGTTGGCAAAACAGTTGTATATCTTGTGGTATATGTAGATGATCTTTTAATGACAGGGAACAATGAAAGCTATATTGCATCCATAAAGAAAGAATTAGGAAAAAGTTTTGAAATGACTGATTTGGGCTATGTTCATTACTATCTTGGCATTGAAGTAACCCAACATCCAAAATCCATATTTCTTTCTCAAAAGAAATACATTGGAGATTTGTTAAATATATTTGGCATGACAGATGCAATCCTCTTTCTACTCCAATGGAACAAAACTTGAAGCTCACATCTATTGAAGGAAAGGAATTTGAGGATGCAACAAAGTATAGACAGCTTGTAGGAAGTCTCATCTACCTCACTACTACCAGACCAGACATTTCATTTGTTGTTGGAATCCTCTCCAGGTTTATGCAAAAGCCTTGTGAGGGACATTGGTCTGCTGCAAAAAGAGTTCTAAGGTACTTGAAGGGAACTCAAGACCTTGGAATCAAGTATACACAGGTGGACGACTTCAACTTGATTGGATACTCTGATTCAGACTTCGATGGAGACAAACAAACTGGGGTATCTACTTCAGGATATGCTATGAGTCTTGGATCAGGAGCTGTCTCCTGGAGATCATGCAAACAATCAGTACCAGCAGATTCCACAACAGAAGCAGAATATGTGGCAGCAGCTGAAGCAACGAAAGAAATTGTGTGGCTCAGGAAAATTCTTGAAGATTTGCAGGTAAAACAAATACAATCAACTCCACTCATGATTGATAACACCTCTGCAATAAAGTTGGCCAAGAACCCAAAGTTCCATGATCGTACTAAGCACATCAATACTAAATATCATCTGATCCGACATCATGTTGAGGCCAAAACAATCCATCTCCGTCATTGTTCCACAAACGAGCAAATTGCAGACATCTTCACCAAAGCGCTTGGAAGAGAAAAGCTTGAAAGATTCAGAACGATGCTTGGACTCACCAACATCCCTTCAGATTAAGGGGGGGAATGTTGACACCTAATCCTCAACGGATGGGTGAACTGGAACGTGAACAGTCATCAAGAAGATGAACTGTTCCGTCTCGTTTTTGTATATAAACAATAGTTCTCTAATGAAATATCAGATCAGTTTTTTTTCTGCTTATTCTGGAGTTACCCTGGCCTCACAGGTTGCTTATCCTTCTTGGGCCTCGGTGTGGGCGGTGATTTAGGATTTCCACAACTATCCCGGCACTCTCAGGGGCATCCTCTACTGTCATTGCCTGCATGGCCTCTTTGGCGATCATTTCTCTTATTTCCCTGGCTTCTTCAGACGCTGCCATTTTGTTTGTCCAGAAATCTCTTAACTACTCAACCAAGTGCTCAAACAATGCTCTCCACAGGTTAAATAGGTCTTAGTTCAGAATACTCAGCACACACGATAGTTCAATTCTCAAATGACCAAGTGTGGTTTCTTGGGAAACCCTTTTCAATTTATAGCACCTTTTGAATTCATATTCAATCATTCCCCCTAAATCTGGTCCATTAATGCTCCCTTGGTTGTAGAGTTTCCCAAATCTTTCCCATAAATCTCATCTTAAATGCCTGTTTCCTGCTCCATTTGGTCTCAAACCAAGCATCACATCATGAATAGTGACTATAACAGTCACTTTCCAACCAACCCGCATGGTAGCACAACTACCCTTGCGTTGTCGCAGACCCTGTGACACTTCGCTCCTGCGTGTAGCCCTGACATCGTGCAGGTCTCGGGAAGAGTAGTTTATAGTCCAGCACCTCCTTTCAACTACCTAGAGTGCTAAGATGGTCCTTCCCACAGCTAGTTAGATGGTCGCACCACCTGTATACAGCATCAATCGATCATCAATCACTTTTCCTGGAAAAAAACCACCTTTAACATTATTGTATGCGTCACACACTTCACCATCTATGTCGCGCCACCATCAATGATCCCTCTAGCAATATATGGTCCAATCCAAGGCATCCAATTGATCAAATCTCAGCGGTAGTCCCCAAATTTGTCAACGTAATCATGTGCATCATGTTTTATTACCACAGTTTTCTTATCAAGAAAATCCTTCTTTATTCCTTCCTCAAGCTTCTTGACTTCCGCTTCCATCAGAGCACTTTTCTCCCTTAACTTATCTCTTTCATTCATGAGTTCTTGGAGCCTAATATTACATTATTGGATCTCTTCATTAGGTCCCAAGCGTTCTTCTTCGTTTAGCAGCATGATCCCTTTTTCCAAGGCTCTGCGAACCATCATATGCATGGGCGCTGCTATGTGAGGACTACACATAATATACTCCATCAGTATTACAGTGCTTTCTCCATAGGCTAGCCTAGAAGGCATATGTCCCGTTAGTTTCTTGCACGTTGTCCTATAAGCCAACAAAACTAGTGGTACATGCATGTCCTAGTCACGTCGCTATACATTATACACCCTATTCAGTGTTTCGTAGACTTTGTTAAATGCTTCTGTATGGGTAACCTTCTACACAGTCATTCTTTCCACATTCTCTCATTCCAACTTGAGGGATCGTTCATGAAATATCCTCCCCAACACATGCTTATTGACGGTGTTCCCCAATGGGAAGTCCATGTACATCCGCGCAGGGTGTTTACCATATGCCTGTACCCACCTGGATAGATGCACGTGCAGATCATCCCGTACATTGTATTTATTTGTTAGTCACATATTAGGCTTCCTAAAACACATGTGCATAATTCTCCTACATTCATGCCAGTCCTCAAAGCTTCCTTGTTGCGTACCCCACCACCTCATGGGCATAGTGCGCAGTACCCACTTCAAAGCTTGGAAACGTTCTTTTCTGACACCTCACTTTCAAATCTGTCCAAGAAAGCATCTACCTTACCTAATCCATCATAAGTAGGAAAATCTCTCACTTCTGTTGATACGTAGTGTAGCGATCTTGTCATCATGTTACAGTTCAACGCCATTACCTCATGTAGCTGGTTCTAGAATTGCTCTATCTCTTCATCTGAATCTGACGTACATGAGCTTTTGCTCTCCCATGAGATTCGTCCATCCATGGTGGGATTTACCCAGTCTTTTTCTCGTGTGGTTATGTTGGCTTATTGGGCCCTGACCCAAGTTCGGAAGAGTTATTAGCCAAACAAATCCGGCAGCTACCGGCCCTTTCCGCAACAGCCTGCGGAGCGTGGACTGAAGTCTCACTTGAGTTAGCAGGGAGGGTGCTGGAAACAAGTTTCCGCACCCTTGGGATGTCTGGATGTGTTCTGGAAGGTTCACGAACCGACCTATGGCCTCGCACCCCTCTGCTTCCATGTAGATCCGGAACAAGGCACTTCCTTAATAGTTATTATTTCTGAGTTTGTTATAAATCAGATCTACTCCTTGCGGTGTTTAAGAAACTATTTAATAGAGATAACCAATACTCAAACCCATAAATGTTATAGATTTGCATTGATTCATAACATAAGCATAGCGCAAGATCAAAACAGATATATAAACCAAAAATTAACCAGAACCACAATGTTTCAGAGTTCACACAGTATTTCAGAACCAACTTATCTTTATTAATATTCTAGATTTAGTACAATTCACTCCCTGCCCTGCGCACACAGCTACAGGGGTCTGTGCACACAGCAGCGGACTCTATCAGGCCTCCACACACACAGCTGTAGAGCATCTATCCAACTACTAAGACTTCACGACCTGGACGTACAAACTCAGAGCACACTTACTTTCAAAAACCCATAATACCGTTCTCCAGCCAAAAATTGACTTCTTCCCTTAGAGCCTCGCTCTATTTATACATTCCCATGGTCCGTAGACCATGGGCAGGCTGACTTACTTCCTTTTATTCTATATTATTGTTTGGCAAACAACCCTTTGACTCGACCTATTACATTTCGCATTTCGCGCTTTTTGGAGATTTACAATATTATTATCCTAACTTATAGGCTTTAAGCCCCAAAACCATTATGCACAGCCTTTGCTACCCAACAGGCCGCCAACACAATCATTGTGACTCGTCCCGAGTCACTCCTTGGTGTAGCGATGCACGTTGCCTCAGCTTTATGGTCCACCATCCTTGTGAGTGACGTACTTCATTCTGTTGCTCCCTCTTTGACTCTTACAACTCTTCTTATAGCTTCTACTCCATTGCCTCCATTAATTCGCGCAACCGATGATGATCATTCTGCTCTAGTCGGTTAACACTGAGGACCCCCTCATAAAATTTTAGCTCAAGTTAGGGTGCCACATACAGGACCTCTTCGTACCAATGCAGCCAATTTCAAATTTCATATCTTCTATACGCATTGTTTGCTGCAGCTTGTGTTGCAATTTTGTGAGACCATTGCTGCTGTCCGCGAGATCCCAATCTTGAAGGTGCATCAGAGATGAATTGTTAACTGCAATTCCACCATTTATCTCCATATAGACAACCTTTCCCTTATCTTTTATTGTTCACCGACCAGCCCATGGGTTAGGCAACGGCATCCAGACCAGTTCTGATTTGTGTCTAAAAATTTCCCGCACATTCCCTACCCTCAGTGTTGAACTCTACGCGATGCCCGCAGCCATCAACACCATACTATTCAGAAGGTCCTGCATCTCTATTGGCCATATCACAACCCTTAGGTTTACTCCTTGAGCATAGATAATGAATAGTTCCATGGTGGCGGGAAGGCACAATAGCTTACTTTTCTCAGAAGCGCAGCTCGTTCGGTCGATGCCCCCTATGATTTATAAGCGTTTCAAAATTCAAATTCATTAGTTCCCTCCTTTTCTGTTGCCATAATGTTAAACTTGCGGTAGATCGTTCCAAATTTGGATCGTACCTCATCTCTTAATTGCCCGCCGCCCACTCCCTCTTACCATAAATCAGACATCTTCTCATGAATTGTGTCAGCAACGGTCACCTCTCTACTTGTCCATGCAGTCGGTTAGTCAAGAGGTTGGCCCACCCGTGTAGAGCTTCAAGCGACTACCATTTACTCTACCTAGGAAAGGCTCCCCATTCAACTTGGCAAGCTGGATCATGCCTCCATTTGTGACTTCTTTAACTACATAAGGTCCCAACCAATGCATTTAGAGTTTTCTGGGGAATTTCTCGAACTTGCCATCATATGGTAATACTAGATCATTTTCTTTGAATGTGCATATCTTCATATGGTGATCATACAAAGCTTTTTCTCACTGCTTCTGTACTTGCTAATGGAATCCTTCCAAAATTGCCCCTCCTCAAGTTCCTCCAATTGCATGATCCTGTCTTCCAAAGCTCCATGGTTTTCCATGCCTATCATCGTTGCTATTTGTAAACGAGGTACAACGTATTCCACTAGCATGATGGCTTCCTTGCCATAGACTAATCAGAAATGTGTCTAGCCCATCAACTTCTTTCACATTGTTCAGTATGCCCATAGCATAGCAGATATGTGCAAATCCCAATCGTTTCGCTGCACATTACATACCTTGGTCAACGTTGTCTCCAAAATTTTATTAAATGCTGGTCCCATTTGCTTGCAGATAGTATGGCGTACTCTGTTGACGGTATATCTGAAATTCCTTAGTGAGAGTGGTGATAGTCTCATTTAGGAAATGCATTCCCCGGACGCTCATTATAATTTTTGGACATCCAAATCACGTTAACACATTCTCGAACAAGAATTTCATAGTTGTAGTGGTTGTGCAGTGTTTAACCCGCTATGCTTCCACCCATCGGGTCAAGTATTCTATCACCATGATGATATAGTGCGCCCCCGTCTTTCCTGGAGGTGTGATAGGCCCCACAAAATCTATCGCCCATTTCTCAAACGGTTGCAGCGTCATCTGTGGCTTGAGCAACATTTCATGCCTCTGCGATGGATTCCTAGTCCATTGTCATACGTCGGAGGCCCGATAGTACACTTTCAAGTCTTGATGTAGAGTTGGCCACCATAGGTCGGTGTGAAGAATCTTTTATGCTATGGCACAGCCCGCATAATGTCCTCCAGCAACCCCCCATGTGCTTCGGCCATGATCTGTCCTCGCTCAAATTCAGGTACATATCTACATAATATTTCATTGTTGCCTATTTTGTAAAGGTGCCCTACAATAATAGTAAAGTTTGCTTCGTGTATCACCAATTTTTTCTTTTGCTGAATGGAATATCCCTACGGTGCAGTTCCTGTGGTTAAGAAGTGGATTATATCCTCAATGTGGCCATCCGTGATGCGTACTGTATAAAGTTGTGCATCAGGTAGTCCCTCCTCTAGGTTCGTGGGTTCTTCACCATTCTCAATTTGGGACAGGTGATCTGGGCCCGTGTTTAGATGCCCTGGCTTTACGATGACTTCAAAATCATATTCTTGAAACAATAACAACCATCTACAAATGTTCCCCCCCAACACAGGGTTATTCACTAGGTATTTTAGCGCAGAGTGGTTAGTATACATCTTAAAGTGTCCTCCGAGTAGGTAGTAGTGGTATTTCTGGAGTGCGTATACCATCACCAATCCCTCACGCTCAGTAGTGGAGTAGTTTTTCTGAGCTTTGGACAATCATCGACTTGTGAATGCGATCGAGTGATCAATTCCTTCTGCTCCTTCCTATGTGAGTACCGCTCCCAGTGCGATACATGACGCGTCAACATGCATGTGAAATTCGATGCCCCATTTTGGAAAGATGAATATAGGGGCTGATGCCATCTTTTCCTTGAGCATTTCCAGTCTTTTCTTACATTCCTCATTCCAGCAATAAGTAGCATCCTTCTTCAACAACTGTTCCATTGGAGCCATGATCTGTGCATAGCTCTTGATGAACTTTCGATAGTAACCAGTGTGTCCCAATGTGGTGCGCAACTGCTTGACATGTTGCGACACTTGCAGATTGAGTATGACAATAATCTTTGCTGGGTGTACCATCAGGCCCTGCTTGTAGACCACATGGTCGAGCAAGTTCCCGAAGGGGATGAGGAAAGTACACTTCTTTATATTTAGTGCAATCTGGTGTCATCGGCAAGCATCCAGCATTAACCATAAGCTCGCAGTATTTTTCTTAACCAGCCCAAATACGGTACAATCATCAAGATATACCTCTAAGAACTTGTGTATAAATTCCTTGAATGAAGCTACCTTTTCCACCGTTGCATCATCCCAATAGTCCCCAAGTGTTGCATACTTTGGTTCCTCCTCAGTGCCAATGTTCACTTGTTTTGTTTTTAGCGGCGCAGTGATGTTGGGGTCCTCGATCGCTTGTCTGCGTACCTCGTGACTCCCCTCTGCTTCTGGAATATTGATGTTTTTGGGATCATCCTCATCATCTTCTATCTGTATGTTGTAACATTCAAGGGCCCGGCTCAGCTGGTGCGACTAGTTTGGCTGCACTATTTCTTTCGGTTCCAATGGTACTTTTAAAATGGCGGCCTTTACTACCTGCAACTCATCGTCAACAGTGTCCATCCATTGGTCCTCAAATAAGAATGTTAATAAAAATCCTTTGTGCAAGATATCCCATTTTCCTGTACCAAGTGAGAGCTCATTTTTAGTGTACTAGTTCCTTGGAATGACATCCAGGGTATGATAAAATAAGTGTACCCATTCTGGTTGAGGCTCTTCTCCATAGGCTTGGACCCATCTGGTAAGGTGCATGCGTAGGTCATCACGTCCATCGTATTTCTCAATTATTTGTAATTTCGGCTTCCCAAATCTTATCTGCATCATGTGCCTCCAGCCGCGCCAATCTTCGAAGGTTCCTTCATGTGTGCCCTGTTAGTGTCGGTCTTGAAAGCCCTCCATCAGTGATCAAAGCTCTTTGCATTTGCATTGGTAGGTGTCTCATCAGTGTCAAAAATTGTATCTCGTTAGGCATGCCATAACCCTGATGGAGGAGCTGGTCTATTTATATCCCTCTTGGCTTTGCTGGATCAGGTCATATCAGGTCATTGAGTTTGTCAAGCTGCTCTTATTTGGTCTTAATGTCAAAATTCCAGGTCTAGGGTTTTGGTCAGTTGTCTTAGCAAGGTCATGTTTCTGAGAGTCCTTGAGTGACCAGCAAGCCAGAGGAAGGATGGTAAACATGTTCCTTTGAAATTTTCATCATGTATAGCTCATTTTTGACCTTGGATTTAAAAACCCTGTTTTTAAAGCCAAGGTCATGATAATTTTTGTAAAGAAAATAAATTTCCAAATTGTCTTTAGAAAGGCAGCAACAACCCTGGTCCCCTTGCCACAGTCCTTCAGATGATCTCCCTGCAAAAAGAATCAGGTGAAAGCACTCAAAAGGTCAACTTCCGGATAAAGGAAACCAAGAAAATCAGTGTTTTTAAAAAGTGACAAAATAGACTTTATAAAGTGGGTTTTGGATGAAATTTTTTCAAAAATGAGATTATAAAAGGTAATTCTCCCTCCTTTAACTTTCATTGTGCATTTCGAGCTTCTAAGAGTGATTGTGAGAGAGTGCAAGTCGAAGAAGGCGAAGATACAAGTGTTTCGGGAAGTTTCCAGGTGCGCGACCCATCCAGGCTCGTGCGCGACCTGTTGGGCAGTGCGTGACCCATCCAGCAGCTTCCGGCAGTGCAAAACACAACGGGCGCGACCCGTCGAGCTGTGCACGACCCATCCAGGGGTGTGCGCGACCCGTTCGTCTGCCAGCTTTCAAAACTGCAAATAAATTCCCTCATTCCTCTTCAAACTTGCTAAATCGATCGAGGTAGGCACTCAAGTCATGAATGTTGATATGGGTGGTGGAAATAATGATGTGTGTCATGGTTTCATCATTTAAATTTGCAAGTGAATGGATTAATATGGTTGTTGCTAATGTTTGTAAAATGCTAGGGTTTTGTGACAGTTTCAAGTGTTTATTGTCCCATTGATCCCTTCCTTTTTCCCCTCTTTCATTTATAATCATGCTTGCATCTCTGTCCTATTTCATTTGCACATAAAATGTTGCCCTACCCCCATCCCTAAGTTATAAACCCTACCCCTCTCACAAGCACTCCAACCCTAATTCCCTCTACCATACACATGCAAAAATTAAAACAAAAAAGAAAAGATACATTGTAAAGACAGAAGAGAGTCATGTAAATTTAATGTGCTGTATATCTAAAAGCATGTACAAACTCCTATATATCCTTGACATCCCCTTGTACATGAACACTTTCCCTTTATGTGAAAATGATGAGTATGTACTCCTTAATGTGCATGTAACCCTTAAAAGAACAAAAAGAGCAGAATTTGCCTTATACCACACATGAACTCCTGCAAGCAAATTTGGTGTATGGTGTCCCTATGCCCCTATTGATATCTGTATCCCCTTACATGTTCATTATTATACATGTTTTGTCCCATATGAGATGTTCTTTGCAAATGATTTCCCAATGTTAAAATTGTTCCTATATGCATGACAATGTGTAAAGTTTCCCTTGAAAATTCCCTGTTATTATCATATATTTCCATTCCTTGTTCAGAAATTCCCTCCCCTAACATTCCCCTCATGTTTTTCCCCTTGAAACAACATAGAGTTCAGTACTTTTGCAGGCAGAGGCAGCAGTTCAATTTGTCCTTCAGTTTGCCCACCTCGCTCCAAAACCATGTCAGATACTGAGACTTATGAGCAAGGTGATGACCATTCATCATCTACAGAGATTGAGGAACAGAGGAGGCCTCGTAGAGGGGGTAAGGGAGGTCACCATAAGAGGGAGGAGCCTACTTCATTGGCAGAGTTACAGGCTTGTCCTTTGGCACTGAGTTGTTTCCAGTATATGTCATGCTACCAGTTTTGTGAGAGGCTCTCTCAGATTCAGCATCATAGAGAGTTGGCCCGCTTATTTGTCTTACACCTCCATGATGGACATGTCACTCTTGCAGGGGTGAATTTCATATTGACACCTGAGGTGATCTCAGAGGCTACAGGTATACCGAATGTGGGTGAGGTGTGGTCGAAGCGCAGACTTCTTGATTTTGTTCACTTTGAGCCCTATATCCGGCCATCATTTGTGAAACTGTTGACAGGTGTTTTCCCATTCAGATTTCTTCGGAGTGAGTATGCCCCCCTCATGAGACTCATCATGCATTATTTCACATGTGAGGGTAGATTTTCACAGGTGTATTCATATCACATTCGCCTGTTGATGCATTTCACCCGGGTGAGGATGATGAACCTCCCGGTCTTCCTGTTTCAGAACATTCAGAGGATGGTATCCATGTTGCAGAGGAAAACCCTGGCCCAGCAGTACAGGAGTCTTTGTCACTATGGTTTGATTCAGCTCATTGTTTTGCATCAGTTGACACAGCAGGGCATCTCGTGGGAGGAGTTTATCTCCCGTGAGTTTTTCGCAGTGCCACCTCAGCCACATCAGGAGGCTATTCATGAGGAGGGAGGACCATCTCAGTAGCCCGATGCTCCCATCACTAGACATGTCAGCTCTACTCCTATGGTCACCTATCAGAAAGGCCCAAGGGCCTTATTTGCAGCAGCTAGGCGAGTACTATCTCCACAGCAGGTGGAAGGGGTCTCGCCTTCATCTTCAGAGTAGCGAGTGTTATCTCCACATCAGGTGGAAGGGGCCTCGCTTTCTTCACCAGCAGATGTATTGCAGAGGGGCAAAGAGCCCATGGTTCATGAGGATCCAGTGATCGATCTTGAGGTCAGTTCTCCTAGCCAGGAGGCAAAGGAGATCATTCAGTAGCTCAGGGCCGAGAATGAGACTTTGCAGTGGAGACTTGATGGTGCTCAGTGGACCATCACATATCTAGAGCAGCGAAACACTCAACTGGAGGAGGAGAAGGCTCTTGATGAGATTTGGAGGATTCGTAGTGATCGAGTCCTAAATCGTAGGAGGCCCGGTGATCCATTGCCTGTTGACCGGGAGTCTTTGCTTATTCAGGAGAATGCCCACTTGGAGAGGCTATTGGTTAAGGCTAACCAAGACAAAAGGCTGCTAAGGAACATGAAAAATCACTATTGGGCTAGGATGCACGTTTGTAAAGCGAAGATGAAAGTGTTTCAAAGAAGATTGACCGAGGCTCTTGGGAGGAAGAAAAAGGCCAACCCACTCTGCATCTTGGCCGAGGCTTCTCTCACTCATCATGACACTCACTAGCCTCTTCACAGCACCAAGCACAAAATTTTTTGGAAGTTTTGGCTCATTTTTGGCATTTTTGGGCAATTTACAGGTTTTGGCTTCTCAACGGGTCTCACCCCCGGTGAGACCCTTTGTCATCGTAGCTCCATTTTGCGGAAACTCAGCATTTATGGATTTTTCATGCAAAGGTACATATTCCCATCCATTACCTTGAGCTTTCATGGAGTTTTGGGCCTCCAAAAGGTCAAAATACAGTCAAATTTTGACTTTCTGCCCCTTTTTTGAGCTGCAGAAGTAGTCTTGGGATAATTGACTTTTGACTGGGCAAACGACCTCCAAATCCAAAATTTCTGATTGGGTTGGAAAGTCTACTCAGAGGCCTTTCCAACGAGCTATCCCGCACCTCATTCTGACACCAGGAAGGCCTCCAAACAGGGATCCAAAGTGTGCGACCCGTTGAGCAGTATGTGCGCGACCCGTTGAACAGATTTGGCCAGATTTGACCAGTTCAGCCTAGAATTTGCAGATTAGCATCAGTTTGACTTGCTGAGGTCGATGATGATCCTTTTGACTGTACTTGTGGCAATTTTTGGGTAATTTTACTCTTGTTTTACTCTTCTAGAAGTTTCTCTCATGTAAAAGGGTAAAATTGACTGTATGAACTGGTTTCCAAGTTTTTAGAGGCAAGTTGTTTTGACTGCCTATTTTGTAGTGCTTAGTTTAGGAGTTGTTCAAACAGCTCCTAGGATAGTGAGCTCGACCCCTAGAGGTGGGGAAGGATGTTATATCATCTATATTATGTACTTTCATGCTCATTTTCATGGTTGGACTCTTGAGGGAGGAATTATCACTGTATTATTCACTTGTATCTCTGCAATTTTTGGCTAAGGAAGACCAGGGTTTTGCAGTCATCATTGGGATTCTTGTGGACTCATTGTGTTGATGGTGTGTCTCTTCATGTTATTGTAAGCTTTGTTATTTGATTCATTTCCTTTCTATACTGCTGCATATTAAACAAATGAAGTGATAAAGTTAGAATTCATGCTTGCCATGCTCTGCTTTCAAATTTGTTTAATTTTTATGTTTTCTACTGTCTAAAGAGAATTCAAATCCATTGTTTGCTCTCTTTAGCCTTCCTATCTCTCTTCCTGATCATCCACTTCAGCTAAAGACATCTACACAAGCTCCTACCTTGCCCCAAAGACCCCCCTGCAGAAACTGTGTCAAATCCCCGCACCCTAAATTGCAGATCCTCAACTTGTCACCGAAAAACCCCAAAACCCCTAAACCAACCTTTTAATCAGTTTCCTAACCTAATATCAGTGTTATCTTTGATTGGTCATCTCATTTCATTGAATATTTACCGAGATAGACCGGAGAGAACCTTCTCATACCCCGTAGGGCTAGCTACGAGGTGAAATTGTTTGATGTAGCCTTGAGGTTTACCTTTCTCAGCCTGAGGTGAAATCTCAAGCGCTAACATGCCCCACCAATGCATAGGCCTCGCGCATAATGCCCATCTCAATGCAATAAATCATTGGTGCTCTGGTGCCGTGCTTTCAAACTTGGTCAGGAATTCATCTACTGCTGTCAGCCCATCATACCTCGGCAGTTCGCGATCCTGAGCTCTAACGCAATACAACGACCTAGTCATCATATTACAGTTTAATGTGGTTACTTCGTTCAACTGATCATGCCACCATCTTCCTCATCTAAATCTTCGGTGTAAGACTCTGCATGCCCCCACGATATTCTTCCTTTCACAGTCGGATTGACCCAATCTTGATTTCGTGCAATAATCTTGTAGATACAATCTAGTTCATCATCACTTCCTTCGTCACACACGGGTTCAGTGTAACGCAGTCCTTTAGCCGGGTCTAGCGGAATGACTACGCGAAGTGAATTCTTCTCAAATATCATTTTCCACTTCTTTAAATTAATAACCCCATTCATATTAGTGGCCCAGTCTATCCCTAACAACATAGGGTAAAGGTTACTTTCATCCATAATTTCTATTACCTCAAAGTCCGTTTGGGTGCTCGCACCTTCTATATCTACTGTAATTCCTTGTGGTCTTCCCATGGGCAGGATCTTCTGTTGGTTCGCCATCCATAATTGAATAGGAGACCACTGTAGTGTGGGCTTGCCCATGCACTCCCAAGTCTGTTTAGGTAGTACATTTTCATCTGAGACCAAGTCTAGAATCATCTGATCCATCTCATAGTCGCAAATCTGCGCTGTTAATCGCATTCCCTGCCCACTACGCGAAGCATGTTTTCCTAATTTTTTGACCACGTGAGGTTCACCCAACCCTGCGCACCTAGTTATCAACTCTTGTAATCCTTTAACCGCCCTATTGTCGTGGAGAAATTTCATGCATGTCTCTAAAAAGGTAGTTAGCATCGAGGGATCCCTTTTCGGCTCTACTTGATCCTTACTACCTAGGGTAGAGACCTCTACAAAGCTCTTCCTAGCTTCCAAACATGTCTCCTTGCGAACCCCTGTGTCTTCCTTGGTTAGTTTCCCCTTATCCTCCCCTGTGGTTGTGCCACTTCTGAGCATCATGTTCATGTTGGGGTCTTCCTCACACGATCTAGACCTCATCATCTAGACATTCTGTGTCGTCGTAGGTTGTGTTGCCCTTTTCTCACGAATTTGTGCTATCAGCGTGGGGCAATCTATCATTTCGTGATCGAACTGCTCAGAATAGGGGCACAAAATTCTAGTTCGGTTGGTACAATCTTGCACGTAGTGCCCTGGTCCTCCACAGTTGTAACAGATTAGCTGCCCACGACCCCTTCCTGGCCCCATTCCTCCCCGTCCTCATCCACGTCGCTGGAACCCACGCGCGCTATCATCGTGGCTGGATCCTGACCTCGTGCTTCAGTCCGCATTCTGTAGGCAGGTGACTAGTACATCAATAATTGATAACTACGGCAATCTTGCTCCTCGTGGCCAACCGATCTGCAAAAGTTGCAAAATAGCTGTTGGGGGGTCTGGTTAAATTTTTGCAGTAGATGACAGTTGTTCGTGTTGTTCTTTCCTCCCACCTGACAGATTGCACACCGAAGCGAGGGTGCCATGCTTGGCCCTGCTTTTACCTCTCGTCGCAATGGCATTGGTCCCCTTAGTGTCAAGTAGTTTGTGAATATCAAACAATGATCCTTATCTTGGCCCTGGCCTTTACACTTTACACACCCCACCTCCTTGTGCACTTCTAGCCTCGGTTCCTTCTCATGTTTTAGGCTTTGCATTTCCAAGCATAGATTTTTTATTTGCACATGGATTTGCTGAACTCCCAACCCCAAATCCTGTATTGGAGTTTCATGCAACCTCATCGCTATCTCCAATGCTTCATCTTGGGTTGAGATCTTTTGCTATGATAGCGTCACCCTCAAATGTGGTGTCAACGATGTGACAAACCATGCACAGTGTTGCGCATCCATCAGCGTCATGTTAGCCTCACAGATTGTACCCTTCAATCTCTGATCCAGATCCCACGGGGTTTCACTAGACAGCATCGCGATCTCTTTGAACCTGATGATCGACTGCATCTTTGATTTCGACCGGCTAAATTCTTTTTTCAATTCAGCAAAGATCTCCGCTGTTCCCGCATTCGAGTGATCACTTGAGTAATTTATATACCATGTCAGTGCGCAGTCCTGCAATGCACTAACCAGGGTAGCCTTTTTGATGTTATCTTCCGTAACTCTATGCTCTTCCCATACTTCCCTTACCATGAACCAAAATTGTTCTAGATCCTCACTTCCTACTCCCTTGAATACCGGAAACTGGATTGCGCTCGTCATGTTTAACCTCTGGTTTGCACGTCGATGTGCTAGGACCTACTATGAACTCGTACCACCCCTGATCCAATTAATCCTTAGGCTCTTTCTGCGTACGGTTCCAGTGTTTTGATATCAGACGTCCTTTAGGCAGATCCCAGTCCAGGCAATGGAACCATTTGTTGGCTTATTGGGCCCTGAGCCAAGTTCGGAAGAGTTATTAGCTAAACAAATCTTGCAATTACTGGCCCTTTTGACAATAGCCCACGGAGTGTGGACTAAAGTCTCACCGGAGATAGTAGGGGAGAGTGCTGGAACCAATTTTCCACACCCTTGGGATGTCTATATGTATTCTGGAAGTTTTGTGAACTGAATTGTGGCCTCGCGCCCCTCTGCTTCTGTGTAGATCTGGAACAAGGCACTTCCTTAATGGTTATTATTTCTGCATTTGTTATAGATCAAATCTACTCCTTACAGTCTTTAAACAACTATTTAATAGAGATAACCAATACTCGCACCTAGAAATGTTATAGATTTGCATAGATTTAGAACATAATCATAGCGCACAGATCAAAACAGATATATAAACCAAAAATTAACCAAAACCACAATGTTTTAGATTTCATACAGTATTTTAGAACCAACTTATCTTTATTAATATTCTGGATTCAGTACAATTCACTTCCTGCCCTGTGCACACAGCTATAGGGGTCCGCGCACACAGCAGCAGACTCTATCAGGCCTCCGTGCAGACAGCTGCGGAGCCTCTATCCAACTACTAACACTTCACGACCCAGACGTATGGACTCAGAGCACACTTACTTTCAAAAGCCCATAATACCATTCTCCAGCCAAAAACTGACTTCTTCCCTTAGACCCTCATTCTGTTTATACATTCCCATGGTCCCCAAACCATGGGCAGGCCAACTTAATTCCTATTATTCTATATTATTTTTGGGTGGACAACCCTTTGACTCGACCTATTACATTTCGCATTCCGTGCATTTCGGAGATTTACAATATTATTATCCTAACTTATAGGTTTTAAGCCCCAAAATCGTTACGCGAGGCCTCTGCTACCCAATAGGTTATATTGTAGATGCATTCCAAATCTTCGTCGCTTTCATAGTAGGACACCAGCTCTTTGTAGCGTGATCCTTCCACAAGGTCCAAAGGTATGAATACACGTAGAGACTTTTTCTCAAAAATCATCTTGCGCTTCTTCAGATTAATCACACCATTCATGTTAGTGGCCCAATCAGTTCCTAAGAGTGTGGGGTAGGGATTTCTATCATCAACAATATCTATCACTTCAAAGTGTACTAGCGCACTTGCCCCTTCAATATCCACGGTGATTCCCTGCAATCTCCCCATAGGTATTATCTTTTTTTGGTTCGCCATTCGCAACTGGATAGGAGACCATTGCAGCATATGCCTTCCCATGCACTCCCATGTCTACTTCAGCAGAACGTTTGCATCTGATCCTAAATCTAGAATTACCTGGTCCATCTGATATTCTCCAATCTACGTGGTCAACCTCATTTCTCTTCCCGTCATTGTCGCATGATTTCCATTGTTCCGGACTACGCACGGCTCTCCTAGAGCAGTCCCAACGCATCTGCTAATGAGTTCTTGCAATCCCCTTACAGCATTACTGTCGCACAGTAGCTTCATGCATGTTTCTAGGAATGTCATAAGCATAGATGGGTCCATTTCTGGCTCCGATCTATCTTTGCTTCCTGAAGTGGAGGCATCAGCGAAGATCTTCTTAGTTTCCATGAATGTTTCCTTAGCGTGCTCGAAATCAAACTCTTGTTCTTTCATTAGAGCCTTGTGAACCCAAGTATTATCTTCGGGTTGTTTGCATTTATCATCTCCCCTTGTAATTCCACATCGCAGCACAATGTTCACATTTGGATATTCCTCGTGTGGCTCAAACCTCATCATCTGTAGGTTCTGAGTCGGGGGAGGTTGTAGCGCTCCCTTGTTGTGCAACCTAGCTATTAGCATAGGAGAATCCTCCATCTCGTGATCAAACAAGGTACAATACAGACATGATGGATGCATTGGATTCATATAATCATGGGCATAATGTCCTGGCCCTCCGTAATTGTAGCATATCAGTTATCCGCGACCTCTTCTAGGTCCTCCTCCACCTCGGTCTCGTCCAAGCCCCTGAAATATGGTTCACGCCACTCCTGCATTTTGGTCATGGGGCCACATTTTGGCCTGTACACTTTAGGTGGGAGTTCTATCCATCATCAACTTATAGCTCCTACAAGTGTGCTCATCATGTCCAACCGATCTACAAAACTTACAGAAAAACTGTTGTGAATTTTTTATGTACTTCTGTAACAAATGGGAGTTGTCCGTAGCATGCTTTCCTCCTATTTACAAATTGCGCACCACAAAGCAGGTGTTGTGCTCGATCCTTCTTGTGCCTCTAGTCTTAACAGCATCATTCCTCCTCCCGCTAGGTAATTTTCCAACACTGGGCAGTGGTCCTTTTCATGACCCTGACACTTACATTTAATGCACCATACCTCTTCGTGCATTTTTTGGTCAGGTTGTCCTGTCCTGTTTCAGACTCTACATCTCAAGGCATAATTTTTTCAACTATGTGTGGATCTGCTAAATTCCCATGTTTGGATCCTATATCAGCATCTCATGCAGCCTCATCGCGATCTCCAAGGCCTCTGCCTGAGTCGTTAACCTCTGTTGTGACAACGCGTTCCTCAAATGTGGCGTTAGCGATGCTACAAACCATTCGCGGTGTTGTCTATTTGTCAAAGTCATATTAGCTTCATGAATTTTTCACTTCAGTCTCTGATCGAACTCCCAAGGAGTCTCGCCGGGTAGCATTTTGATCTCTTTGAATCCAATGGTTGACTTCACCTCTGACTTCGACTTGCCAAATTATCTGTTCAACATAATTTGGATATTCGCAATCCCCACATTAGGATTGTCATTACAATCCTTAATATACCAGGTCAGTGCACAATCCTGTAGAGCACTGACCAGCATCAGTTTCTTTATATTGTCATCTTTCACTCCCTACACTTCCCATATGGCTGTTATCATGAACCAAAACAGGTTCGGATCTTCATTTCCTACTCCGTTGAACACAGGAAAATTTATCGTGCTTGCCATATTGACTCGCAGTGGTGGTGGAGGTGGTATGGGTGAAGATGGAGGTGAAGGCGATGAAGCTGGTGGTGGTGTGGGTGGGGGTGGTATGCTTAGAATCCTCTGCCTTATCAAATTGATTGCACATCGCAGCGAGACCTTCGCGAGCTCTTCCTCGTCCCCTCGTAGAGGTGAAATGAAAGTGCTATTCTCTGGTCCCTTACTTCCTTTGTTTCTGTAGGTTTTTCCACTTCGCGTGGCTTCGGACATCAAGGTAATTGCATAACCATCTTTTCACACAATAACATTTTAATCCAAGCATTCAGAGACTTTACATACTTAACTCACAGTCCTTTGAGAAAGCGTCACTCAGCCTCGTTATAGCTAACTGAAGTATCTACCGTGAACTCAGTAATGGATCCTCCTATAATCTGATCGAGCCAGTGATAAAAAATGTGTGTGACCTTATCCTGTGATGGTTCCAATATGTGCACCAACTCTAGGGTCCACACAATAGGATTGTCGAGCTTCCACCTTCCTTGGCTATCTGCTAGCTTTGCAATCCAGTCGTACAACTTAGTAGGGAAAGATGCAAAGAAAATTTCATGGATCTTTGTATACAGGTAGAAGTATAACCACTCTTCCTTCGATAGTCACGGATTCTCCTGCGCTGTGAACTTGTGAATTCTCTTGTCCAACCAACCTTCAATTTCTTTATTAGTTGTATTCCAATGATACGACATCAGACATCTCTATGCAGGTTTTAGTCCCAGTAACAGAACCATTTGTTGCCTTGAGGGTGCTTGACCCAGGTTCGGAGTTATTTAGCCAAAAAAATCCCTGTACTACTAGCCCTTTCGGCAATAACCCGCAAAACACGAATTGAGGTCTCACCCAAAGCAGTATGGGGGGATACTGGAACTAAGTTTTCATGCCTTTGAGATATCTAAGGGGTTGATTTAGTCCAAATGTGAATACCTTCATGCAAGTCACTTTGTACAATTTCCTGACCCACCTCGTCTTTATGCCCTGTTATACTCGTCTTCGTGTAGCCCTAGCCAGGGTCTGAGGACCTTTCACTTTGCTAAAGCATTGATCTGCATAATTTCCCCATGCTACACCACAGATCTTACTTATCTTCTTATAACAGTTAGTTATCTTCGCGTAAATAGATACTTTATCTTATATTCACTTATTCAACACATTCATCTAAGTGCGCACAACAGATAAACAGTAAACTTGCAATTCATACCCAATATACCTCAATGCATAAATAGGGAAAGATACACAAAAATAAGGTAGAACTTCTCGTTATTAATGCTTCAATCAGTTACAGACTCAACCTGCCCTATGCACTCAGCCGCAGGGGTCCGTGCACTCAACTGCAGACTACTAGGCCTCTTGGCACTCATCTGTAGAGGCTTTTCCTACTCTACGACCCAAAGACATGACTTTTGCACTTTAGACTCAACGCTTCATCACTAGATCTTCTGTTCACTTCTACCTCTCTTCTTTACAACTTAGAGCCTCACTCTATTTATACAATCCCATGGTCCGCGAACCATGGGTAGAACTCTCAAGCTGACACTACATTACAAAAGTAAGGGCAAACAAACCTATGACTTAATTACAACTTCACGCTCCGCGCCCACAAATCACGGAGTCTTTACATTGGAATTAGCCAAAACTTAGGCTTTAAGCCACAAAACATGACTTGGGGGGATCCCGTGCCCAACATGATTGACAGATATTTTCTTTCAATGTTTCAAAATCTTTTTGGCAATCAGAATTCCAAAATAATTTAGAATATTTTATGAGTAATTTGAAAAGTGGAGGGGATATTTTTGTAAAATTTTATATGCATCTTCTGTAATAGTCAGTAAAACCATGAAAACTTCTTACACCTCTTTGACAAGTTGGAATTGATAAATTATAAAAAACTTCAACTTTAGATGTATCTTCTTCTTTACATCTAATGAGAACTTTTTCTAAATTTTTAAGATCTTCTTCAAAAGAATTTACATAGACAGTAAAATCATCCATATAAACTTCTACACAATCATGAATTAGATTAGAGAAAATACCTAAAACTACCCTTTGAAATGTTGCAAGTGCATTACATAACCCAAAAGGAAGTACTCGGTAGGCATAGGTTCCCCGTGGAAAGGTAAAAGTGGTTTTATATTGATCTTCTAGAGCTACTTGGATCTGCTTATATCCACTAAAACCATTCAAGAATGAAAAATATTTCTTTCCTACCAATGTATCTAAAACTTGATCTATAAATGGAAGTGGAAAATGATATTTTAAAGTAGCTTTATTCAATTCCTTATATTCAATGCATACTCTCCATTTTCCATTCTTTTTAGGAACAATTACAAATATTGAATTGCACTCGCTATCTAATATTTGATAAATGAAATTGGCATTTAACAATTTTTGTAGTTCCTCTTTAACAATTTCTCTTAAATTTGGATTCATTCTTCTCCGAGGTTATCGGATTGGTTTGGCATTTTCTTCAATATAGATATGTTGTATACAAGTATTGGGATCAATTCCTTTCATGTCAGTGTATTCCTATGCATAAGAAGAGGAATGTTATTGTAACATCTTTATTAATTCTTTCTTTTGAGATTCTTTCAGATTATTATTGATGTTCCTTGGAAAGACTTCTATTAAAGAATTTCCAAAATTTTCCATAGAATGTAAAGACAGATGACTAGATGATATATATTCAATATTACATTGTTCTCAAAAATTTTGATTAGGTTCACAATATGAGGAAGATTCATTATTTTTTATTAAATTCAAAATCTAATCTTCTTCATCTATTTGTGAAGTAACAAAGATGGTTGTATATAATTATCATCATCTATAAATTCTTCACTTTCTACCTCTATTGTTATTTTGAGGGAGGATGTAATGTGAATTTATTTGTTGAACTTCCATAGAAAATAAACATATCACCAGATCTACAAGTTATAAAAGCATCAACTGTAGCTAACCATGGTCTTCCTAGAATCAATGGATTCCCTCCTAAATTATTCTTAGGTGTTGTTGGCTTGATGGGCCGTGGCCTAGGTTCAAAGTTAGCGATGCCAACCAACAAAACCCTAAAATTCTCTCCCTTTCGGAAAACACCCACATAGCGCATGCTACAGTTGCACTTGAACTAGTATTGAGGGACGATAAAAAGATGTTTCTGCATCCATAGGTCTACGTGATGGGTTCCTATGGCTTATAGGGCTTAGTTTTGTCTTCACGAACCCTAACCATTCCGAAACAGATAATTGCAGTAATTTACATAAACAGAAACTATACCTTCACGAAGGTCTTCATACATTCATAACATCTATAAATTACACTACTCTATTACTTTCATTTATTAGATAAGAATTAATTCATATAACTTAAGATACAGAGAAAAAATACAAAAAATTCAAAAGTAAATACAGATACACAAACGCACAATTTATGGATCAATACTGCCTTTATTAGATGTATTATTTCAAGAACAAGCTCGTCTTCTTTGCGTCCTCAGCTACAGGGGTCCATGCACTCAGCCTACAGATTAACCAAGGTATCTGTGCACTTAGCTATAGGAGCCTTCCCCTTCGCCTAGGTATAGGAAATAGACTTTCCTACCTTAGCTTACTTTCCCATCCAATGATCTTCTATCAATGAGTTTCTTTATAGACTCGCTATCACTCTTCTATATATAGCCTTTCCTTTTACAACACCATGGTCTGCAGATCATGGGTGGGTCTCAAAACTTCCTATTTCCTAACAACCTTAGGGACTAAAGCCCCTTTGACTCTTATTACCTTTGCATTTCGCTTCCTCAAATCATGGAGACTTTACATTTGTGAAAAAAGTAAGTACCAAAATTTGACCCCACGGGACCCTTTCCCAATAGGCCCCCAACATTGTTTCGTGACTCGTCCTCATATTACTTGGCTAGCACTTTGGTCTTTACTTGGAGTTTGAAGAACTCCAACTTCAAAATATGTAGATCAGTTTTTGCCTATGTAGTAGCCTGCTCTACTTCCTTGACCACATTTTCAGCAGTGGGACCTTCCATTGCAAGACCCATGGTCCTCTGAGTCTGCTACATCCCCTTCAGTTTACTTTGTACTGATAGAGTTAGCTGGCTGGCCTCCTCTATCTAAGGTTGATTTCATGCAATGAGAATTGCTTCCTTGTGGTGCAACTCATAAATTTCATTTTTGCAGTATTCTTTGCTCTTACAACCTTGTCAATGTTGTACTAGCACCAATGTTCATGTAGTTGATCAGATTTAATTGAACTATCTCTATTTTTCCCTGATGTCCACGGCAATCTTATGCAAAGACGGGTACTCCTATACTGAGGTCCATAAATTGGTGGTGTGCTCAAACATCTCAGTGCATCCCTTAACTACATCTCCTAAAGTGGCCATGCCCTCTTTGATAAAAGCTTCACACTTCTCTTGAACTTTTAGAGGAGTCGTGGACTGCAGTTTTAAGTATAGTTTTGATATCTGTAGCTACAACTCAAATTTAACACAGCCAATTTCATCCTTAAACTCCTTTACAATAACAATAAACTTTTGGATCTCCTCTGCGGAAGCTTCTTTAGCCGAAATGTTGATTTCTAGCAGCTCATTGCAAGCCTGTGTAATGGTCGCTTCTAATTGCTGCCCGCACACGGTGATTTCCTCTTTCTCCTTTAGGGCCTGTGCCTTGTCTTCAAAGATTTGTTAGTTGTATTTTTTCACTTCATTGATAACCAATAGTGTGTGCTTCTATCTAATTCTCAACTCGTCCGATAGGCCCTGGTGAAGCTCATGCAGGGTTTGGATAGGGAGTGCCACAATGTTTAGGGCCAATTTATTGATTTATAGTAGTTGGGCACTCATCTCTTCCATCCCGGTGCACAAGGCTCAGTTTGGTAACTGAATGACACTAAGATTCAATGTTATGTTTATGTCTAAGACTGTTGTGCTTGCTTGATTTAGGCTCAATTGCACTACACTTGCCTATCCCATGCTCACCTCTAATATGCCTGCATGGATCTGCAGATCATGTAGATCATTTTGAACATTTCCCAACACCTGCTCGTATTGGTCTTCAAAATGGCTCCAGAGGTCAGTTGTGGTGTCCCAGACCATGTTGTTGATCTCATCCAAGTCCCCCTCAGTTAGGACTAAAGGGGTTGCACTGGCTGCTAGGTCAGACTAATGTTTCTTCTGCAACCCCATGGATGTCTGTTTATTTTGTTTCTTTACCACGAAGGGGGTTTCCAGATTCATGTCCCCTCCCTCTTCTTCTTCTATCTCTTCTTGTTCCAGTGTTTGTTGTGTATTTGGCTCCTCAACGTTTATGGTGGCCTACGGTGTTGTCATTTCTTGGGCTACTCATGCTTTTTCTATCACTTCCTTTTCTCTGGCATCAACCTATTTCCATTGCACAACTCTCTCCCAGGAATAAGCCTTATGGGCTTCCATCTATTTCTCTGATGTTATCGTCTACGTGGTGGTAACTCCACAAACTTACTTGTACTTGTGCCCACATATCATGGGGTTAGCTATTCAGGGGGCCACTTTCCCACGATCTCTGCTACATCTTATTCAGCCACCAAATAAGGCAACTTGTGCAATGTCTTTTTGGGATCCCTCCTTGCGCGAACATATACGTTGTGGAAATATGACTTGAATTTAGTGAGGGGCTCATACTAGGCGTATAGTGTAGGTGATAGCCTTGGTCTCTGGCTAATCAATGTCCACGAATCCATTTCAAATAGGACCCAGAATATCTTTTCCTCGGTGACTCGTGAAGGGTCCTTTGTAGCCTAATGTGAGGTGAACTTCACTGCGTCCGAAACATCTGACTCTTGGGGAGGAAACTAACTATCTTCCAGAGTCCTCCAAGGCACCAATGCTATGAGCAATAGCAACCAGGCATAATGAAATGTCTTGCCCTCATCCTGGGCCACACTACAGTTCTCCAAAAATTCTTTTCATAAGTATTGAGCCTTGTTGTACTAGACTCCTTTGGCACACTACGCAACCAAAGAAATGACTAGTGCCAAAACTTCATTTGCACGACACTTACACATGATCTTGCCTACCAATATCTTCACGGAAAACTACACCTGGGATCTGTGACAGAGAGGATAGAATATCCGCACAACTTCTTTATGAGGCCAAACTTTCTCTTCAGGTTGTCCGTAATTTTTTTCTCCTTCGTTTTTCCCCCAAATTCCCCTGTCGGATCGACTCTATGGTATGGCAGCAAAGTGATCTGGTTGACCAACATGTTAGTGATTAGGATGGGTTCTCCTTGTGCTTCCCATACGGCTCTTATCATGAACCAAAAAGTGGTCTCGATCTTCATTTCCTACTCCCTTGAACACAGGCAACTTTATCGCGCCTGCCATATTGACTTGCGGTGGTGGTGGAGGTGGTATGGGTGAAGATGGATGTGAAGGCAGTGAAGCTAGTGGTGGTGTGGGTGGGGGTGGTATGCATAGAATCCTTTGCCTTATCAAATTGATCGCACATCACAGTAATACCTTCGCGAGCTCTTCCTCATCCCTTTGCAGAGGTGAAATAAAAGGGTTATTCTTTGGTCCCTTACTTCCTTTGTTTCTGTAGGTTTATCCACTTCGTGTGGCTTCGAACATCAAGGTAATTTCATAACCCTCTTTTCACACAATAAAATTTTAATCCAAGTATTCAGAGACTTTATGTACTTACCTCACAGTCCTTTGAGAAAGCGTCACTCAGCCTCGGTATAGCTAACTGAAGTATCTACCACGAACTCAGTAATGAATCAATCCAATCGTACCAGTGATAAAAAATGTGTGTGATTTTATCCAATCTACGCACCAACTCTGGGGTCCACATAATAGGACTATCGAGCTTCCACCTTCCTTGGCTATCTGCTAGCTTCGCGATCCACTCGTACAACTCAATAGGGAAAGATGTGAACAAAATTGCGTAGATTTTTGTGTACAGGTAGCAGTCTAACCACTCTTCCTTCGATAGTCACAGATTCCTATTCTCCTGCACTGCGAACTCGTGAATTCTCCTATCCTACGAACCTTCAATTTCTTTCTTAGTTGGATTCCAATGATACGACATCAGACATCAATATGCATATTTCGGTTCCAGCAATGGAACCATTTGTTGGCTTGAGGGGGCCTGACCCAGGTTCGGAGTTATTTAGCTAAACAAATCCATGTACTACTGGCCCTTTCGGTAATAGCTCGCAGAGCGCGGACTGAGGTCTCACCCGAAGAAATATGGGGGGACGCTGGAACTAAGTTTCCGAACCCTTGAGATGTTTGAGGGGTCGATTTAGTTCAACTATGGATACCTTCGTGTAGGTCACTTCGCACACTTTCCTAACCCGTGAGGCCTTTGTGCCCTGTTATACTCATCTTCGCGCAGCCCTAGCCAGGGGCTGAGGAGCTTTCGCTCTTCTAAAGCAGTGATCTGTGCTATTTCCCCATGTTACACCAGGAATCTTACTTATCTTCTTATAATAGTTATTTATCTTCGCGTAAATAGATACTTTATCTCATATTCACTTATTCAACACATTCGTCTATGTTCACACAGTAGATAAATAGTAAACTTGCAATTCATACCCAATATACTTCAATGCATAAAATAGGAAAAGATACACAAAAATAATGTATAACTTCTTGTTATTAATGGTTCAATCAGTTACAGACTCAACCTGCCCTGTGCACTCAGCTGCAGGGGTCCGTGCACTCAGCTACTGACTACTAGGCCTCTTTTCACTCAGTTGTAGAGACTTTTCCTACTCTATGACCCAAAGACACGACTTTACACTTTAGACTCAATACTTCATCACTAGATCTTTTGTTCACTTCTACCTCTCTTCTTTAAAACTTAGAGCCTCGCTCTATTTATACAATCCCACGGTCCATGAACCATGGGTAGAACTCTCAAGCCGACACTACATTACAAAAGTAAGGGCAGACAACCCTATGACTTAATTACAACTTCGAGCTCCACACCCACAAATCGCAGAGTCTTTACATTGGAATTAGCCAAAACTGGGGCTTTAAGCCCCAAAACTTGCCTTGGGGGGATCCTGTGTTCAACATGATTGACAGATATTTTCTTTCAATGTTTCAAAATCTTTTTCGCAATCAAAATTCCAAAAGAATTTAGAATCTTTTATGAGTAGTTTGAAAAGTGGAGAGGATATTTTTGTAAAATTTTCTATGCATCTTCTGTAATAGCTAGTGAAACCAAGAAAACTTCTTACATCTCTTTGACATGTTTGAATTGATAAATTATAAATAACTTCTACTTTAGATGTATCTACTTAAATTCCATTTCATGAAATATGCTATCCTAAAACTATTCCCTAAGTAAACATCATAAACCATTTTTCATGACTTAATGAGAGATTTTCTTCTTTACATCTAATGAGAACTTTTTCTAAATTTTTAAGATCTTCTTCAAAAGAATTTACATAGACAGTAAAATCATCCATATAAACTTCTACACAATCATGAATTAAATTAAAGAAAAAACCTAAAACTACCCTTTGAAATGTTGCAGGTGCATTACATAACCCAAAAGGAAGTACTTGGTAGGCATAGGTTCCCCGTGGAAAGGTAAAAGTAGTTTTATATTGATCTTCTAGAGCTACTTGGATCTGCTTATATCTACTAAAACCATGCAAGAATGAAAAATACTTCTTTCCTACCAATGTATCTAAAACTTGATCTATAAAAGGAAGTGGAAATTGATCTTTTAAAGTGACTTTATTCAATTCCTTATATTCAATGCATACTCTCCATTTTCCATTCTTTTTAGCAAAAATTACAAATGTTGAATCACACTCTCTATCTAATATCTGATAAATGAAATCGGCATTAAACAATTTTTGTGGTTCCTCTTTAACTATTTCTCTTAAATTTGGATTCATTCTTCTCCGAGGTTATCGGATTGGTTTGGCATTTTCTTCAATATAGATTTGTTGTATACAAGTATTGGGATCAATTTCTTTCATGTTAGTGTATTCCCATGCATAAGGAGAGGAATGTTATTGTAACATCTTTATTAATCCTTTCTTTTGAGATTCTTTCAGATTATTATTTATGTTCAAAGATTTTTTTGGAAAGATTTCTATTAAATAATTTCCGAAAATTTCCATAGAATGTAAAGACAATTGACTAGATGATATATACTCAATATTACATTGTTCTTGAAAATTTTGATTAGGTTCACAATACAAGGAAGATTCATTACTTTTTATTAAATTCAAAATCTAATCTTCTTCATCTATTTGTGAAGTAACAAATATGGTCATATATAATTATAATCATCTACAAATTCTTCACTTTCTACCTCTATTGTTGTTTTGGGGGAGGATATAATGTGAATTTATTTGTTGAACTTCAATAAAAAATAAACATATCACCATATCTACAAGTTATAAGCATCAACTGTAGCTAACCATGGTCTTCCTAGAATCAATGGGTGTCCTCCTAAATTATTCTTAGGTGTTGTGGCTTGATGGGCCCTGGCCTAGGTTCAAAGTTAGCGACACCAACCAACAAAAGACTAAAATTCTCTCACTTTCAGCAAAAACCCACATAGCGCAGGCTACAGTTGCACTTGAAGTAGTATTGAGGGACGAGAAAACCATGTTTCTACATCCACAGGATTGTGTGGTGGGTTCATACAGCTTCTAGGGCTTAGTTTTGTCTTCACGAACCCTAACCCTTCCAAAACAGATAATTGCAATAATTTATATAAACAGAAACTATACCTTCACAAAGGTTGTTAAACATTCATAACATATATAAATTACACTGATCTATTACTTTCATTTATTAGATAAGAATTAATTCATATAACTTTAGATACAGAGAAAAAATACAAAAGTAAATACAAATGCACAAATGCACAATTCATGGATCAATACTGCCTTTATTAGATGTATTATTTCAAGCACAAGCTCATCTTCCTTGTGTCCTCAGCTACGGGGGCCCATGCACTCAGCTTGCAAACTGACCAAGGTCTCTGCGCACTCAGCTGTAGGAGCCTTCCCCTTCGCCTAAGTATAGGAAATAGACTTTCCTACCTTAGCTTACCTTCCCATCCAATGATCTTCTATCAATGAGTTTCTTTATAGACTCGCTATCACTCTTCTATATATAGCTTTTCCTTTTACAATACCATGGTCTACAGATCATGGGTGGGTCTCAAAATTCCCTATTTCCTAACAACCTAAGGGACTAAAGCCCCTTTGACTCTTATTACCTTTGCACTTTGCTTCCTCAAATCATGGAGACTTTACATTTGTGAAAAAAGTAAGTACCAAAATTTGACCCCAAGGGTCCCTTTCCCAATAGGCCCCTAACAGAATTTCATGACTCGTCCTCGCATTACTTGGCTAGCACTTTGATCTTCAATTGGAGTTTGCAGAACTCCAACCTCAAAATATGTAGATCGGTTGTTGCATGTGTAGCAGCTTGCTCTACTTCCTTGACCACTTTTTCAATGGTGGGACCTTCCATTACAAGACCCATGGTCGTTTAAGTCTGCTACATCCCCTTCAGTTTACTCTATACTGACGGACTCAGCTAGCTGGCCTCCTCTATCCAAGGTTGATTTCCTGCAATGAGAATTGCTTCCTTGTGGTGTAACTCATAAATTTCATTTTGCAGTAGCCTTCTCTCTTGCAACCTCATGAACCATTGTACTAGCACCAATTTTCGCGTAGCTGATCAGATTTCATTGAATTGTCTCTATTTTTTCCTAATGTCCGCGCCAATATTCTGCAGAGACAAGTCCTCCTATAGTGAGGTTCATAAATCTGTGGTCTACTCAAACATCTCAGTGCAGCCCTTAACTACGTCTCCGAAAGTGGCCATGCCCTCTTTGATAAAAGCTTTGCACTTCTCTCGAAGTTTTAGAGGAGTCGTGGGCTGTAGTTTTAACTATAGTTCTAATATCTATAGCTGCAACTCAAATTGAACACAGCCAATTTCATCCTTAAACTCCTTTACTACAATGACAAACTTTTGGATCTTCTCTGTGGAAGCTTCTTTAGACGAAATGTTGAGTTCTAGCAGCTCATTGCAAGCTTGTGTAACGATTGCTTCTAATTGCTGCCCACACACGGTGATTTCCTCTTTCTCCTTTAGGGCCTATGTTATGAAACCAATTCAAGAAAAGATAGAAAAGATAGATCAACGCCTTAGAATTCAGCCTCTTCGAGGGGGCAACCTCCTTTACATTACATAAATGAACAATTCTTGGATGATTCAAATGACAAAACCTCTTTTCTATATATAGGAGTCTAAGGAGTCACAATATAATCCAACCGACCTAACAATAATAATATAAAGCCACAAAAATAACAATAGAGGGATTCTATGGGGCACAATAATAACAATATGGGGGTAATAGGGGCACAACAATATTAATAAGGGGTATAACTATAATAGTAATGGGGTAATCACTAGTATTATAGGGACCCAACATGCCCCTCTCCTTCAAAAAAGTGTTGTCCTCAACGCTTGAGTAGTTCTGGATACTTCTACATAAAATTCTCATCCTCCCATGTGGAATCTTCAGCGGATAAGTTCTTTCACTTGATAAGATACTCTGAAATTGATCGATTTCATAGCTGTCGAGTTCTTGTTTCTCTGACTGCTTCCGATTCCAATATAATTTTTCCTTCCTCGTCAAGTTCTGGCAATATTGTTTGAACTGGGAGCTTGTCGCCTATAACCTTATTTAAACATGAAACATGGAAAACTGGGTGCAATCGAGAAGCTAAAGGAAGCTCCAATTTGTATGCCATAGTACCAATCTTTTGCAACACCTTGTACGGACCGTAATACTTTTGTGATAATTTATTATCTTTCTTAGCTTGCTTGAGGGACATTTGCTTATATGGTTGTAGCCGTAGGAATACCCAATCACCTACATCAAAACTTCTTTCACTGTGATGTTGATCTGCCTGTTGTTTCATTCTATTATGTGCCAACACGAGGTTATCCTTTAAGAGTTGGAGGACTTGTTGTTGATGTTCAATGTGACATTCCACTGTCTGAACCTTAGAATTTTCTCTTAAATATGATGTGATGGATGGTGGTTGATACCCATAAAGTGCCATAAATGGGGTCATTTTTGTTGTTGTGTGGAAGGAAGTGTTATACCACCATTCAGCTAGAGGCAACCATTTGACCCATTGTGTCCGTTTATAAGATACAAAGCAACGAAGATATCCTTCCAAACATTTTTTTACTATCTCAATTTTCCCATCAGATTGAGGATGATAAGATGAGCTATGAGCTAACTGAGTACCAAGACAAGAAAATAATTCTGTCCAAAAATTTCCAGTGAAAATGGGATCTCTGTCACTTACAATAATCTTTGGGTTTCCATGTAGCTTTTGAATTGTTTCCATAAATGCAATAGAAACTGTACTGGATTTAAATGGATGTGATAATGCACAAAAGTGTGCATACTTGGTAAGTTTGTCAACTACCACCACGATGACACTCTTTCCCTCAGACTTGGGTAAACCTGTGATAAAATCCATTGAAACCTCCTCCCAACGTTGGCTTGGAATGGATAAAGGTTGTAATAGACCCGATTTCTTAATTGTTTCAACTTTATTTTGTTGGCAAACCAAACATTCAGACACAAACTTTTGAATATCTGATTTAAGGCCATCCCAAAGAAATTCCTTCTTAACCCTGTGGTAAGTTTTTAAAAATCCTGAGTGCCCTCCTAAGGGAGAAGTGTGCAATTCCATAAGAATATTTTGTTTAAGCTGGGAATTCTTACAGAGGTATAAGCGATCTTTGTACCATAATGAATCATTTTGCCAGCTAAATGTATCAGACGTACTGGAATCTTGTTGTAACTTTCGAATAAGTGCCCACACTTCTTCGTCATTCTTCCATTCCTCCCTTGCTTCGTTTATCCAATCTGGTTGGATAATAGAAATGGAGCACAACAATGCTTCCACATCCTCATCCTTTCTTGAGAGTGCATCTGCCACCACATTTTTCTTCCCTTTTTTTTAGATGATTTCAAAGTCATAACCCAACATCTTTGTGACCCACTTTTGTTGCTCTTCAGAGGATAATCTTTGTTCTAAAAAGTATTTAAGGCTATCATGATCCGTTTTTACCTTGAAGTGTCTTCCCATTAGGTAGGGTCGCCATTTCTTAAGTGCATGGAGTATTGCCAACATTTCCTTCTCATAAATAGCTTTTCTTAAAAACTTTCCCTTGATTGGTCGACTTTCAAAAGCAATGGGTCTTTCATCTTGCATTACAACAGCACCAATTCCATTTCCTAAAGCATCACATTCCACAATAAAGGTTTTTGTGAAGTCCGGTGTAGCTAAGACCGGTGCTTGGCACATTGCCTCTTTAAGATGTTCAAAGGCCTTTGTTTCTTCCGAAGTCCATGAAAATGCATCTTTCTTCAATAATGTTCTTAGAGGTGTTGCTATTCTCCCATAATTCTTAACAAACTTGTGATAATACCCTGTCAACCTGAGAAATCCTCGCAGAGGCTTTATGGATGTGAGGATTTTCCATTCCTTAATGGCTTTAATTTTGCTAGGGTCTACCTTAACTCCTTCATGAGATACAATATGACCCAGATATTCCACCTCCTAGACTCCAAAGAAACATTTGGATCTTTTTTCATATAATTGTTTCTCCGCCAATAGTTCTAGCACCCTGTCAACATGTTCAACATGATCCTTCCAAGACTTGCTGTAGATTAGTATATCATCAAAAAATACTAACACAAATTTTCTAAGGAATGGTTTGAAAATTGAATTCATCAAACCTTGAAATGTTGAAGGTGCATTGGTAAGGCAAAAAGGCATGACCAAAAATTCATAATGACCCTCATGAGTTCTAAATGCTATTTTCGGAATGTCTTCAGTCTTCATTCTGATTTGATGATATCCTGAACGAAGATCCAACTTGGTGAAGTAAATTGATCCATGCAATTCATCCAGTAATTCATCAATGACAGGAATGGGGAACTTATCTTTAATAGTGAGTTTGTTGAGCTCCCTATAATCTGGACACATGCGCCATGATCCATCCTTCTTGTGCACCAATACTACTGGAGTAGAGAAATAAATTTGACTCAGTTGAATTATACCAACCTCTAGCATTTCTGCAACCATACGTTCAATTTCACTCTTTTGGACATAGGGATATCTGTACGGCCTGATGTTTGGAGGAACACTTCCTGGAATCAGATGAATAGCATGATCATGATTACACATAGGTGGGAGACCTTTGGGAGTCTCAAATACCTTGGAATGATTGTTCAGGAATTTCTGGAGATCTAGAGAAATAGATGATTCTGGTGTGGAAACATCTAGCGAACATAATTGTGCAATTACACCTCTTTGCTCCTTTTTTAGAAGCTTTGTCATACCATTAGAGCTGATTATCTTTCCTGGTTTCCCTGCAATACCCCTTAATTCAAATTCCTTTCCTTCCGTAGAAAATTTGATGAAAAGTTCTTCAAAAATTAAAAGATATTGTACCCAAGGATTGTAGCCATTGGACTCCTAGTACAACATCAACACCTCCCATTGGAATGGAAAGCATTGGGCTAGTCAATACATATTCTCCCATGGATAGCTTGATATTATGGCACTTTCTAGAGCAATTTGTTGTTCCTCCATTTGCAATCATCACTTGACACTCTGGTGCTGGATATAGGAAGCAATTCAATTCTTTTGCTACCTTACAATGAATAAAATTGTGGGTGCTTCCTGAATCAATCAACACTATTACCTTTTTCTTCTTGATTTGTCCTTCTATATTGATGGTTTGAGGAGTGGTAATTCTCGCCAATGCATTACAAGATATGGTCGGATTTATTTGTTCTTCATCTAGGCTTTGTTCCTGGAGTATATCCTCTTCTTTTGACCTTTCTTGCTCCTTTTCTTCTTCCTCTTCACAATCTATGTAGAATAATTTCTTCTCAGCACACTTATGACCTTTAGTGTATTTGCTATCACAACTGTAACAAAGCCCTTTTGCTCTTTTTTCTTCCAATTGTTGTGGTGTCAACCTTATAACTTGTGGAAGACTAGGGGCAACAACACTTCCGTCTTTATAGTTGTGAGTGGTATGCTTCCTGGTTGCCATAATTTTGCTTTCCATTTTTCTTGCTAACATGAATGCCTTCTCTAATGAATCAGGTTCCCAAAGGCGAACATCATGTTGGATATTATCCTTTAAAGACCCTATGAACACATAAATCCTATGCTCCTCTGGAATATCTTTTACCCTTATGTTCAATTTTTGGAACTCCTCAATGTGCTCCATTATTGAACCCTTTTGTTTGAGACTTATCAATTGGCTAAAAAAAGTGTTGCTTTTTGTATCCTCATAATGTGCTATCAATTCTTCCGTAAAAATTGCCCAAGTGATAAATTGTTTACGAGAGCAAAGCCATTGATACCATACAAACTGATTTGGTTCCAAATATAAAGTTGCCATATGTACGTTTTGTGTGTTTTGCACATTATTGAGATCGAAGAATTGCTCGATCTGTAATATCCATGTGGCGAGATCCTTGCCATCAAACTTCCTCATATCGATTTTTGGAATATGGTGAGTCTTCGATCCAACATTAGAGTCTATGGAATCATGATTAACATTTCTTTTGTTCTCATCATGAGTTTCCTTTAGTACCCTTTCACCCTTAGTGACCATTTCTTGTAGCAACTTATTCATATTTATCTTCAATTCGTCCATGTTTATCTTCAGATCTATCTTCAAATCATCCATCTTAGCTTCTACGCCTTTCTTTAAACCATCCATCTTAGCTTCTACATCTTTCTTTAAACCATCCATCTTGGATTCTGTTCCTTTTTGTGCAAGTGACAATTGTTGCACTTGGTCTCGTAATTTTGATATATCATGTTACATTTCTTTCTCTTCTTCATGGGTCATGCTAGAGCTTTCAGGTTGCCTACTAGGTGTTTGCATTTTCTTTCCTCAGGGCATCAATTACCAATAATAATGCTTTACTATGCCCTTTGAATTCCTTCAAACTAATTTTTCAAACCAATCTTATGCAAAAATTTTAAAAAACTACACACCTTTTTTTCACTTTGTAGGAGCTCGATATTGCCACTGATGTATATCTGTACTTTCTGATCATCTAGTTCTGAATTTGTGACCTTCAGTAGCCCTTTGTGTCCTCTTTCCAATGCCACAAGTCTGACCCAAATTGGATTCTCCAAGGAAGAGTTATACGAAATCTCCCACAGTGACTTGATTATAGACTAGTTCAGTAGAGCGAACTTGTACGACATGCCACGAGTCACTGTTTCGACCTTTGGATCTGAAAAATGCATACAAGAAACTACAGTCCGTCCTATTTCTGTACCTTCTTACAAAATTTCAATCTGATCTCCAGAGAGAAAGTTATGACGATTTTCCCCAGGTCACCTGTTTGGAATGTAATTCAGGAGTCTGCAAAAAGACCAACTTCCTCAGATCATATCTCCGCAAATATAGCGTGACAAGCTCTGAAATTCGGACCCGAGGTTCAGCGTGATTTCTTCTCAAATGGGTTTTGTTTGCAACTTCTGAAACTTCACAGAAAAAAAGTTATAGCGAAAATTCCACGAAGACCTGTTTGGAGCAGTGAAACCCTAGAATCCAAAGCTCTGATACCAAATATTATGAAACCAGCTCAAGAAAAGATAGAAAAGATAGATCAACGCCTTAGAATTCAACCTCTTCGAGGGGGAAACCTACTTTACATTACATAAATGAACAATTCTTGGATGATTCAAATGTCAAAACCTCCTTTCTATATATAGGAGTCTAAGGAGTCACAATATAATCCAGCCGACCTAACAATAATAATATAAAGCCACAAAATAACAATAGAGGGATTATATGGGGCACAGTAATAACAATATGGGGGAAATAGGGGCACAATAATATTAATAAGGGGTATAACTATAATAGTAATGGGGTAATCACTAGTATTATAGGGACCCAACAGCCTACGCCTTTTCTTCAAAGATTTGTTAGTTATTTGTTTTCAATTCACTGATAACCAATAATGTGTGCTTCTACCTAATTCTCAACTCATCAGATAGAGTCCGGTGAAGCTCATGTAGGGTTTAGATAGGGAGTGCCAAAATGTTTAGGCCCAATTTATTGATCTGTAGTAGTTGGGCACTCGTATCTTCCATCTCGGTGCACAAGGCTCAGTTTGTAATTGAATGACACAAAGATCCAATGTTATATCTATGTCCAAGACTGTCATGATCACTTGATTTAGGCTCGATTGCACCGCGCTCACCTGTACCATGGTCGCCTCTAATATGCCTGTATGGATCTACACCTCATGCAAATCCTTCTAAACATTTCCCAACACCTTCTCGTATTGGTCTTCGAAGTGGCTCCAAAGGTAAGTTGTAGTGTCTCGGACCATGTTGTTGATCTCATCCAAGTCCCCCTCAGTTAGGACTAAAGGGGTCGCACCAGCTGCTAGGTTAGAATTATGTTTCTTCCACAACCCCATGGATGTCTGTTTCTTTTGTTTCTTTACCACGAAGGGGGTTTCCAGATTCACGCCCCCTCCCTCTTCTTCTTCCATCTCTTCTTGTTCCAGTGTTTGTTGTGTATTTGGCTCTTCAACATCGATGGTGGCTTGTGGCATTGTCATTGCTTGGGCTACTCATGCTTTGTCTGTCACTTCCTTTTCTCTGGCATCAACCTATTTCCATTGCACAACTCTCTCCCAGACATAAGCCTTATGGGCTTCCTTCTATTTCTCTGCTGCTATCGTCTGCATGGTGGCATCTCCACAACCTTACCTGTACATGTGCCAATATATCATGGGGTTATCCATTTAGAGGGCCACTTTCCCATGATCTCTGCTATGTCTTATTCAGCCACCAACAAAGGCAACTTGTGCAATGTCTTTCGTGGATCCCTCCTTGCGCGAACATATAGGTTGTGGAAATATGACTTGAATTCAGCGAGGTACTCATACTAGGTGTACAATGTAGGTGATAGCCTTGGAATCTACCTCAGTGACTCGTGAAGGGTCCTTTGTAGCCCAGATCAAAGCGAACTTCACTGCCTCCAGAAGGTCTGACTCATGGGGTTTGACTCCTGAGGAGGAAACTAACTATGTTCCAGAGTCCTCCAAGTGACCAATGCTATCAGCAATAGCAACCAGGCATAATGAAATGTCTTGCCCTCATCTTGGGCCATGCTATAGTTCTCCAAAATTCTTTGCATAAGTATTGAGCTTTGTTTTACTGGGCTCCTTCGGCACACTGCACAACCAAAGAAATGACTGGTGCCAAAACTTCATCTGTGCAACACTTACGCATAATCTTGCCTACCAATATCTCCATGGAAAACTACACCTGGGGTCCGTGATAGATAGGATAGAATATCTGCATGACTTCTTTATGAGGCCAAAATCGCTCTTCATGTTGTCCGTAAGTTTCTTCGCCTACGTTCTTCCCCCAAATGCCTCTGTCGGATCCACTCTGTGGTATGGAAGCAAGGTGATCTGGTGGACAAACATGTCCATGATTAGGATGGGTTCTCCCCGCACTTCCCATACGTCTCTTATTATGAACCAAAAAACGGTCTAGATCTTCCTTTCCTACTCTCTTGAACACAGGAAACTTTATTGTGCTTGCCATATTGACTTGCGGTGGTGGTGGAGGTGGTATGGGTGAAGATGGAGGTGAAGGCAGTGAAGCTAGTGGTGGTGTGGGTGGTGGTGGTATGCATAGAATCCTCTGCCTTATTAAATTGATCACACTTCACAGCGAGACCTTCATGAGCTATTCCTCATCCCCTCGTAGAGGTGAAATCAAAGGGCTATTCTCTAGTCCCTTACTTCCTTTGTTACTGTAGGTTTTTCCACTTCCTATGGCTTCGGACATCAAGGTAATTGCAAAACCCTCTTTTCACACAATAACATTTTAATCCAAATATTCAGAGACTTTACATACCTACCTCGCGGTCTTTTGAGAAAGTGTCGCTCAACTTCACTATAGCTAACTGAAGTATCTACCGAAAACTCAGTAATGAATCCTCATATAATCCGATCAAGCTAGTGATAAAAAATGTGTGCGATCTTATCCTCTGATGCTTCTAATTTCCACACCAACTATGGGGTCCACACAATAGGATTGTCAAGCTTCCACCTTCCTTGTCTATCTGCTAGCTTTGTGATCCACTCGTACAACTCAGTAGCGAAAGATGCGAAGAAAATTTTGTGGATATTTTTGTATAGGTAGCAGTCTAACCAATCTTCCTTAGATAGCTGCAGATTCCTATTTTGCTGCATCGTGAACTTGCGAATTCTCCTGTCCAGCCAACCTTCAATTTCTTTCTTAGTTGGATTCCAATGACATGACATCAGACATCTCTATGTAGATTTCGGTCCTAGCAACGGAACCATTTGTTGGCTTGAGGAAACCTGACCCAGGTTCGAAGTTATTTATGCAAACAAATCCTTGTACTACTGGCCCTTTCGGAAATAGCCCATGGAGCGCGGACTGAGGTCTCACCCGAAGTAGTATGGGGGGATGCTAGAACTAAGTTTCTGCACCCTTGAGATGTCTGAGGGGTCGATTTAGTCCAACTATGAATACCTTCGCGTAGGTCACTTCGCACACTTTCTTGACCTGCGAGGCCTTCATGCCCTATTATACTCAAATTCGCACAGCCATAGCCAGGGGCTGAGGAGCTTTCACTCTGCTAAAGTAGTGATCTACACTATTTCTCCAGGTTACACCACAGATCTTAATTATCTTCTTATAACAGTTAGTTATCTTCACGTAAACAGATACTTTATCTTCTATTCACTTATTCAACACATTCATCTAAGTTCGCGCAACAGATAAATGGTAAACTTGTAATTCATACCCAATATACTTCAATGCATAAAATAGGTAAAGATACATAGAAATAATGTAGAACATCTCGTTATTAATGCTTCAATCGGTTACAGACTCAACCTACCATGTGCACTCAGCTGCAGGGGTCTGTGCACTCAGCTGCGAGCTACTAGGCCTCTCTGCACTCAGCGGTAGAGCCTTTTCCTACTCTACGACCCAAAGACACGACTTTACACTTTAGACTCAATGCTTCATCACTAGTTCTTCTGTTCAATTCTACCTGTCTTCTTTATAACTTAGAGCCTCACTCTATTTATACAATCCCATGGTCTGTGAACGATGGGTAGAACTCTCAATCCAACACTACATTACAAAAGTAAGGGTGGACAACACTATGACTTAATTACAACTACACACTCCGTGCCCATAAATCCTGGAGTCTTTACATCTGAATTAGCCAATACTTGGGCTTTAAGCCCCAGAACTTTCGTTGGGGGTATCTCATGCCCAACATGATTGACAGATATTTTCTTTCAATGTTTCAAAATATTTTTGGCTATCAGAATTCCAAAAGAATTCAGAATCTTTTATGAGTAATTTGAAAAGTGGAGAGGATATTTTTGTAAAATTTTCTATGCATCTTCTGCAATAGCCAGTAAAACCAAGAAAACTTCTTACATCTCCTTGACAAGTTGGAATTGATATATTATAAATAACTTCTACTTTAGATGTATCTACCTAAATTCCATTTCTTGAAAGGTGTTGTCCTAAAACTATTCCCTCAGTAAACATCATAAACCATTTTTCATGACTTAATTACAAATTTTCTTCTTTACAAATAATGAGAACTTTTTCTAAATTTTTAAGATCTTCTTCAAAATAATTTACATAGACAGTAAAATCATCCATATAAACTTCTACACAATCATGAATTAGATTAGAGAAAATACCTAAAAGTACCCTTTGAAATGTTGCAAGTGCATTACATAACCCAAAAGGAAGTACTTGGTAGGCATAGGTTCCCCATGGAAAGGTAAAAGTGGTTTTATATTGATCTTCTAGAGCTACTTGAATCTGCTTATAACTGCCAAAACCATGCAAGAATGAAAAATATTTCTTTCCTACCAATATATCTAAAACTTGATCTATAGAAGGAAGTGGAAAATGATCTTTTAAAGTAGCTTTATTGAATTCCTTATATTCAATGCATACTCTCCATTTTCCATTCTTTTTAGGAACAATTACAAATGTTGAATCACACTCGCTATCTAATATTTGATAAATGAAATTGGCATTTAACAATTTTTGCAGTTCCTCTTTAACAATTTCTCTTAAATTTGGATTCTTTCTTCTCTAAGGTTATCGGATTGGTTTGGCATTTTCTTCAATATAGATATGTTGTATACAAGTATTGGGATCAATTCCTTTCATGTCAATGTATTCCAATGCATAAGAAGAGGAATGTTATTGTAACATCTTTATTAATTCTTTCTTTTGATATTCTTTGAGATTATTATTCATGTTCAAAGATTTTTTTGGAAAGATTCTATTAAAGAATTTCTAAAATTTTCCATAGAATGTAAAGACAAATGACTAGATGATATATATTCAATATTACATTATTCTTGAAAATTTTGATTAGGTTCACAATACGAGGAAGATTCATTATTTTTTATTAAATTCAAAATCTATTCTTTTTCATCCATTTATGAAGTAGCAAAGATGGTCATATATAATTATCATCATCTATAAATTCTTCACTTTCTACCTCTATTGTTGTTTTGCTGGAGGATATAATGTGAATTTATTTGTTGAACTTCCAGAAAAAATAAACATATCACCATATCTACAAGTTATTAAAGCATCAACTGTAGCTAACCATGGTCTTCCTAGAATCAATGGATGTACTCGTAAATTATTCTTAGGTGTTGTTGGCTTGATGGGCCCTGGCCTAGGTTCAAATTTAGCGGCGCCAACAAAAAAAACCCTAAAATTCTCTCCCTTTCGCAAAAACCCACATAGCGCAGGCTACAGTTGCACTTGAAGCAGTATTGAGAGATGAGAAAAGCATGTTTCTGCATCCATAGGTCTGCGTGATGGGCTCGTACGGCTTCTAGAGCTTAGTGTTGTCTTCACGAACCCTAACCCTTCCGAAACAAATAATTGCAGTAATTTACATAAACAAAAACTATACCTTCACGAAGGTCGTCAAACATTCATAACATATATAAATTACACTGATCTATTACTTTCATTTATTACATAAGAATTAATTTATATAACTTCAGATACAGAGAAAAAATACAAAAAATTCAAAAGTAAATACAAATACACAAATGCACAATTTATGGATCAATACTGCCTTTATTAGATGTATTATTTAAAGCACAAGCTTGTCTTCCTTGCATCCTCAGCTATTGCGGCCTGTGCACTTAGCCTATAGACTGACCAAGGTCTCTACACACTCAGCTGTTGTAGCCTTCCCCTTCACCTAAGTATAGGAAATAAAATTTTCTACCTTAGCTTACTTTCCCATCCAATGATCTTCTATCAATGAGTTTCTTTATAGACTCACTATCACTCTTCTATATATAGCCTTTCCTTTCACAATACCATGGTCTGCGGATCATGGGTGGGTCTCAACACTCCCTATTTCCTAACAACCTAAGGGACTAAATCCCCTTTGACTCTTATTACTTTTATGCTTCACTTCCTCAAATCGTGGAGACTTTACATTTGTGCAAAAAGTAAGTACCAAAATTTGACCCCAGGGAACCCTTTCCCAATAGGCCCCCAACGGAATTTCGTGACTCATCCTCACGTTACTTGGCTAGCACTTTGAGCTTCACTTGGAGTTCACAGAACTCCAACTTCAAAATTTGTAGATTAGTTTTTGCCTGTGTAGTAGCTTTCTCTACTTCCTCAACCACTTTTTCAGTAGTGGTACCTTCCACTGCAAGGCCCATGGTCCTCTGAGTCTACTACATCCCCTTCAGTTTACCTTGTACTCATAGACTTAGCTGGTTGGCCTCCTCTATCCAAGGTTGATTTAATGTAATGAGAATTGCTTCCTTGCGATGCAACTCATAAATTTCATTTTGCATTAGCCTTCCCTCTTGCAACATCATGTGGAAGCTTCTTTAGCCAAAATGTTGAGTTCTAGTAGCTCATTGCAAGCTTGTGTAATGGTTTCTTCTAATTGTTTCCCACACACGGTCATTTCCTCTTTCTCCTTTAGGGTTTGTGCCTTTTCTTCAAAGATTTTTTAATTTTTGTTTTCACTTCATTGATAACCAACATTGTGTGCTTCTACCTAATTCTCAACTCATCGGATAGGCCCTGGTGAAGCTCATGTAGGGTTTGGAGAGAGTGCCGTGATGTTTAGGCCCAATTTATTGGTGTATAGTATTTGTGCACTCATCTCTTCTGTATCAGCGCACAAGGCTCAATTAGGTAACTGAATGACATGAATATCCAATGTTATGTCTATGTCCAAGACTGTCGTGCTCGCTTGATTTAGGCTCGATTGCATCGTGCTCGCCTGTCCCATGCTCGCCTCTAATATGCCTGTATGGATCTGTAGTGCACGTAGATCCTTCTGAACATTTCCCAACACTTGCTCGTATTGGTCTTCAAAATGGCTTGAAAGGTCAGTTGTGGGGTCCTGTACCATGTTGTTGAGCTCATCCAAGTCCCCCTCAGTTAGGAAAAAATGGGTCACACCAACTACTAGGTCATACTTATGTTTCTTCCGCAACCTTGTGGATGTTTGTTTCTTTTGTTTCTTTACCACAAATGGGGGTTTCTAGATTCGTGCCCCCTCCCTCTTCTTCTTCTATCTCTTCTTGTTCCAGTGTTTGTTGTGTATTTGGCTCTTCAATGTCAATGGTGGCTTGTAGTGTTATCAATGCTTGGGCTACTCATGCTTTGTTTGTCACTTCCTTTTCTCTGGCATCAACCTATTTCCATTACACAACTCTCTCCTAGGCATAAGCCTTATGGTCTTCCTTCTATTTTTTTGTTGCTATTGTCTGCATGGTGTTATCTCCACAACCTTACTTGTACTTGCGCCCACATATCATGGGGTTAGCCATTCAAGGGACCACTTTCCCATGATCTCTGCTACGTCTTATTCAGCCACCAACTAAGGCAACTTGTGCAATGTCTTTCGGGGATCCCACCTTGCGAACATATAGGTTGTGGTAATATGAATTGAATTCAACGAGGGGCGCATACTAGGCATATAGTGTAGGTGATAGCCTTTACCTCTGGCTAATAAATGTCCACAGATCCATTTCAAGTAGAACCCAAAATATCTTTTCCTCAGTGACTCGTGAAGGGTCCTTTCTAGCCCAGAGCGAAGCGAACTTCACTGCCTCTGGAAGGTCTGACTCCTGGGGAGGAAACTGAGTGTCTTCCAGAGTCCTCCAAGCAACAAATGCTATTAGCAATAGCGACCAAGCATAATGAAATGTCTTTCCCTCATCCCCGGCCATGCTATAGTTCTCCAAAAATTCTTTGCATAATTATTGAGCCTTGTTGTACTGGACTCCTTTGGCACACTACGCAACCAAAGAAATTACTAGTGCCGAAACTTCGTCTGCACGACGCTTACACATGATCTTGCCTACCAATATCTTCACTGGAAACTACACTTGGGATCCGTGATAGAGAGGATAGAATATTTGCACGACGTCTTTATGAGGCCAAACTCGCTCTTCATGTTGTCTGTAAGTTTCTTCTCCTATGTTTTTCCCCCAAATGCCTCTGTCGGATCCACTCTGTGGTATGGCAGCAAGGTGATCTAGTGGACCAACATGTCCGTGATTAGGATGGGTTCTCCCAGCTAGAGACACCCATCATGCACTAATATGAGAATTTTTTGTACTTAAACGATGTTTATGTTGGTGTGACTGAAGTGAAGAATCCAAAGCATGTTTAGGAACCTTTTGGCCCCAACCCCAATGACCCACATCATCAGCTCCAACTGCGTAACCTGTGATTCTTCCTAATATATCTTCGATACATATTTGGTTGGTGCCAAGTAAGGGAACTTCTCGTGATCCACTAAGTACCGATCCTCCATTTTTAGGTTCGGTATGTGGGCCAATAACGTGCCCTCAAACACCACGTTCTCTGGCAATAGTGGTGCAGTCGCCATGGATTTTGCATTCTATAGATCCTTAGGAACTTTAGTTGTGGCCTTACGTGGTGGGATATACTTCGGTAGCCAAGTCATCGACTCACCCTCCTTAGCATCAATCTCCTCGATGCCTCCACCCAGTTCTTCTTCACCCAATCCATTAGCTCTATCGATTGTTGTGATCGACCCATATTCCCCTTCTAGTGGACTTCTGTGGAGTTTTTCTATGGTGACTACCTCACCGAGACCTACTGAGGTTTCTTCTGCTTCTTATCTATCAGCTTGGATGCAGAAGGTAGTGATACATAAGGCTTAGGTCTGGAAGAGGTAGGTGCCATAGTCAGAAATCCTACATGGATGAATGGCACTGCTTCTGTCTCAGGGGGAGTTGCAGTCATTCTGGCTAGAAAACACTCTTAGAGAAATTCATGTACGTTAGCCAACCCTATTCGTGAAAAGAGTTCTTCCCAATTTGGCTCAGACATACAGTTCTGCACTTGGCACATGTCAAGGTCAAAAATCTCAATACAAACTCTCAGGAAGAAAAGTTTTCCAATGCAGGGTAGTAGGTCACATTTATAGATTATTTTGAATTTGAGTCCAACTGTTCCCTCCAAGTTTCGATGACTAATGCATCTTTGGTGGCATATTTCCAAAGATATGCTACAACAATGGGTGTTCGCCACACCTTGCAATGGAAATTTTTCCATCCAATCAGCTACAGTTCTTCCGACAGTCATTTCTTGGCTAGGATGGGTGGCACCGAGCCTTGCGGTGCAGCTTCTTCAGCACGTCTTCCCTCTGTGCCTTTCTTCCATCCATCGCACAACCATCTTGCTTCATCTTTATTACTTTTGAGTAGTGTATTTTATAGTCCAATACTTCCTTGCAGCTTCCTAGAATACTAATATTATCCCACCATCATATAATCATTGTGCAGGGGTAGCATCACCCATGTACAACTTTAATCAAGTGCCATTGACTTTTCCCAAAAAGAATTCCTTGTTCAGCTTCGCGAGTTCAATTTTGCCACCATTGGTAATTTGCTTCACAGCATAAGGTCCCAGCCAATGCATTTGAAACTTCCCAGGTAATTTTGCAAACTTGTTGTCATATAACAATACAAGATCATCAACTTGGAAGGTATGATGTTTTATATCATGATCATGCCATGCCTTTTCACGATCCTTTTTCACTTGTTGATGAAACCCTGCTAGGAAACGATCTTCTTCCAGCGCTACTAGCTGCACGAGACGCTCCACCATAGTATCTCGATCAGCCATATCTTTCAATGCTGCAATCTGTAGACTTGGCATAATGTATTCCATCAACATTACAACCTCCTGCCCATATACCAACCGGAAATGGGCTTGGCCTATCAGATTTTTACAAGTGGTCCTATACGCCCAAAGGACTGCTAGTATGCACACATCCCAGTCATTCTGCTTCACATTGTAAACCTTGGTCAAGGAATTTTCCAAGATTTTGTTGAAGGCTTTTACCATACCATTAGCTTGAGGGTGATATGGCATACTCTTCTGATGATATCCTTGGAATTTATCAAGCATCGCAGCAATAGTTTCATTTAAGAAGTGTGTGCCCCTATCACTCATTAAAATTTTAGGGAAACCAAACTAGGACAAAATAAGCACAAAGAAGATCTTTGCAGTGGTAGCTGCACTACAGTCCTCAATTAGTTGTGCCTCTTTCCATCATGTCAAGTATTCAGTTGCTATAATAATGTATCATGCCTCAGTATTCTTTCCTGGTGGATAAATTGGACCCACAAAGTTTATCACCCATTTATCAAACACCTACATGGTTATTTTTATATTTAATGGAAACTCATCCCTTCGTGATAGTCTCTTGACCCTCTAACAAGAATCTCATGTCCTACAATATATATTTGAGTCCTTATGTACTGTTAGCCACCTAAGCTCTACATGCAGGATCTTCTCAATAGTCGGTCTACTTGCATAATGTCCTCCCTCTACTCTTGCATGCGCTTCTGCAAGAATGCTTGGTCGTTCGTACTCTGGGACATATCTATGCAGTGTCTCATCAGAGCCTATTTTGTGTAAGTGTCTAGCAATAAAAAATAATTTAATGCTTCGACCACCAATTCCTTCTTCTGTTGTGTCGAATATTCTTCTAGGGCTCTCCCTATGCAAAAAAACTGAATTATGTCTGGAAATTCATCATCTATGACATTAAAAACAAAGAGTTGTGTCTTAGGTAACCCTTCTTCCAAACTTGTAGGCTCATCACCAATCTCAATCCTGGAGAGTTTATCAGGACTAGCATTCAGGCATCCAGGCTTCACAATCACCTCAAAATCATATTCCTGGAATAATAACAACCACCTGCAAATCTCCCCCGTAACACGGGCTTATTAACTAGGTATTTTAGAGAAGAATGGTTTGTATACATTTTGAAGTGTGTGCCTAACAGAGAGTGCCAGAATTTCTATAGTGCATACACCATTTCTAGTCCTTCACTCTTTGTAGTCGAGTAGTTCTTCTCTCCCTTTGATAATTTCCTACTCGCAAATGCTATAGGACGATCCATGTGTCCTTCGCCTAGTTGGGTCAACACCACACCTAGCATAATGTAGGAGACGTCGACATGAACATGAAACTCCCTTTTCCAATACGGGAATACCAGAATGGGTGCAGTGACCATTTTTTCCTTAAAAATGTCTAAACTTTTATGGAAATCTTTGTCCTAGCAGAAGCTTTCATCCTTTTTCAACAGTCCTTCCATTGGCGCAGTTCTTTGTGCATACGCCTTGATAAACCTTCTGTAATATCCAGTATGACCCAATGTTGTGCGCTACCTTTTTACATTCTTCGAGGCCTCCAAATTAACAATGACAACTATCTTGGCAGCTGTTGTGGCCACCAACAACCCCCCTCCTTATTTAGTATTAGCAATAACACTAGGTAAGTGGGGACCCTTAGTAAAAATTCAAAAAATTCAATTAAGGCTCATGTATTTTACTCCTTAAGAAAACATCGCATCGCACAAAGACTGATAGGGCATTTCCTTATGAGTAAAAATGATAAACTGCGAAAGTGTGACGCGAATTCCATCGCATTGCATGCATTAAGAAACACTCACATTGGAAAACTTTAAAAATCGCCGATATCTGATATGCAATATCGCATATCGCAATGTCGTATAAAAAAAACACATAACCATTTAACGATTATAGCAATCAGCGATCTTGTGATAGCGCGATACTGCGATCTGCGATCTTGCGATCACGCGATACTGTGATCTGCGATCTTGCGATCGCGTGATACTGCTATCTACGATCGCGTGATACTGCGATAACACATCTTAATGAAAAATGCGATAATGCGACATTGCGATGCTGCGATGCGAATTGAAGAAACTTTCCATCTTAGATTTTCCCCGGCTCAACATTCAAGAAAAACTGTCCATAAACCAAAAATTGAATACACGCTTTAATGATAATTAATGAATGATACGCTAGTTGTTAATGAAAGACGGTTTTGTGTTTTTTGAAATGTCAGTTCACGTCAGGTGGCATGTTTTTGTACATCCGTAGAGTGTATAGCTTTCTTGTCGATTTTTATTATCATTACTCTCCCATCATGTTTGAACTGCAGGAACAAAAAACAGAAACAACATGAAGCAATGTGCAGGAAGCAATAAAGGAAAAGGGTAAAGCTCCAAAAGCTCAGAAATAGGGAAGAGATGCCCTCATAAGCGGATACTGCATGTAACAGAGCCACATATTCGCAAAACACTACTGAGCTATCCATTACAGATCTTTCAGTCACAGCCATGGTTGAATGAGTAGTTGAACAATGCTGATATCAACAAGTGGTTTAACGCTCAAGGTCAGAAGCTCACAAAAGCAGTATGTTTACAAAATTTTGAAGCTTATACCCGGTGAAGGAGAAGGCGCTAAAAGCAAAAAACGCATCAGAAAGGCCCAGATCAAAGAATGGAGGCAGTTTTCGATGCACGATTAGCGCTTATAAAATTGTGCATCGCTGAGAAAATTGCTCAAAAAGTAAAGTTTCTAACGGCTCAGTCACTTGTAAGCCCGGAAAACGCAGGAAAGCAAAGGCAGAAGCAATTCAAGGATTAACCAAGTGGAACTTGGATTATTACTGGGCATACACAGTAAATCCACAGAGCCAGAGGATGACTCTCGAGTATATCATCTATTTTGCTGAAAAGATGGTGCCAGCTCTTACCATTTCTATTTTCTTAGCTCAACCAAAAGCGGAAGACAGTCAGCTGACTCTACCCAGGCAAATATTGAATGCTCGCAACATTAAGGAGCAAATGCAGAAATAGTTAGATATTAGATTTAATTTTTAGAAATAGTTTTCCTTAGAAAAAGGGTGGTCATTTAAACCGTATCCTGAATCTGTGTAATTAAGTTATTTAGTTAGTAGTATTTAAACCCTTCTCATGCATTTAGAGAGGGGTCCAGAAATTTATCAAAAACTTGTCCTCAAAACATGCACTTTTGCACCCTTAGAGGAGGTTTTGGTGAATGAATGGATCAAGATTTGTTGATGTTTTGCATTTGATATCTGCTACTCATGTTGCACTTCTGTACTCTTAGTAGATGATAGAGCAAGGAGAGATAAATCATTGTTGCTTGAAGCTTATGAGTAGGACTAGTCATAAATGGTACTTTTATCTCTTGACCATTTATGCTTATATGTTAAAGTGATATACAGTTCTTAGTTGTTTATGTATTATTGCATGAATGCTTGAGTTATCATTTGGCACTTTTGTACAATGGTAGTTATTTATTTATGTTTAATGTATGAATAGCTCATTATGCGATATGTTGTTCACAACTATTTCGTCTAACTTTTTATGCGAAGTGGTTCATCTTAATTGATTTCCTTTCTTATAATCGCTGAATGATCTTTATTACCAGTTGTTATTTGAAATCTCTTTAGATCGCATAATAGAAGAATTACATCCCGGGTTAGTATAGATTTAGATGTGTTGTTTATGAGATTACAATAGCATAGGATTAGATTAAAACTTTGAATTAGAATAGCTTAGATAGGAATCGTTAGATCAGCAACATCGAATTCTACACACACACTCATAGATTGGGAAACTAGTCCCATTATCCCCAGTCGGACCCGCTGTACCAAACGGATAAGGAGCTGCCAACCAAGGTCCGGACCGGGCGGGTATCCCCCTTGTTGTCGACCCGATTTTTGGGGCTTCAACATATTTGGCGCTAGAAGGAGGGCTTGAACTATGAATGGCAAGTAAATCCAAATCTGAATACCATTCTGAGAGTAAATCGCCCTCATCATCTCCGCCAACTTACCCATTACATTTAAATCTAGAGTCAGAAGTCGCTTGAGTATTAACCGCTGCTACACACCCTGATATTTCTAAACAATCTACCGTTGAACTTCTTGAAGTTGAATCTCTGATTCACAAACTTCAACGATTTTCCATTTCTCCTCAGAGGTCTGATAAATCTCAAGGAAGCGTGACTTCGCAGTACAACCCTCCTCATCCCCTGACCAGGCTAAATAGTGAAAATTTTGGCGTCCAGCCAACCAAATTGCCTCTTCCCACTAGGAAAAGAGCGAGGAAATCACTGCAAGAGTCTGACAGTGAGACTCTTTCATCAGCGTTGTCCATCTCAACTACTTCACCGCGAAGTCAACCATCCACACCTCCACTCCAGATCATCGTCCATCCTTCCGCTAGAACCCCCACAACCCCTCTTCAATCATCTACAATCGTAGTGTCCTCATCCTCCCAGCCGCAGGGATCATCTTCTGCACTTTCCTCTGTTAGCAGCTCAACAATGGCTCAGTCTCCATGGAATAACCCTGGGGTAGTCTTAATGCCTGCACCCTTGAGTCAAGTATTGGCCCATCCTGAGAAATGGCTGCCTAAATTCAATCCTGAGGCAAGCATGCTAGCAGAAGAGCACATAAACAACTTCATGCTTTCCATTAATCTCAATGGAGTTACTAATGAAGATGCTGTTGTTCAGCTTTTTCCCTATACACTGCAAGGAACAGCCGGGTCATGGTACTTATCATTACCCTCCGGATCCATCACAAGTTGGGACATCTTCCAGGACCAATTCCTAACCAAGTTTGGTGATGACAGGTCTACAACAACGTTAATCAATGGCCTCTCCAATCTTAAAGTCAAAACTAGAGAGCCTATCAAGGATTTCAATTTACGGTTCAACAAAATTTTCAACAAAATTCCTACTGCTTCCCAGCCTAGTGAAGAAGTACGATGTGAATGGTATATCACCGCTCTACCATCGAACATAGAAATCTTCGTGGACAGGGCAAATAAAATAACCTTAGCTAATAACATGAAAGAGGCAATAGCAGTAGAGAAACGAATAATAGCCCTGGAAAAGAGATCCACGACAGAGGAACGTAAGTCCAAAAAAGTCACCTTCAAGGAAGACTCCAAGAAGAAACAAGCAAAAGATCCATTTGATTTGGAAGGATTGTAGAAAGTTCTAAAGACCATGTCCAATGAAATGGTCGACATAAAAAATCAAGTAGTAGAAACTTCTTCAAAAAAGCCCTACAGAGATTTTAAAAGAGGTCCTTCAACGGACGCAAAGCCACCCAACGCCATTTCAAATGCTGAATCTGAGGAAGAGGAAGAGGAAATTGCCGCTGAAGGGCAGACTGATGACGAAGAAGTTGTGGAATTACAAGGAATGTGGGATTTCATCCTCCCACAAGAAGAATATCAAGAAGTATTTCTAGTTAGCACACGAAGAAAAAATCATCTTGATCCTCCTGAAACTACCCCTAAGCCAAAGAGCGCAAGCTCTGCAACAAAGGATAAAGTCGCAACAAAGAAAATGACATCTAAATCGACTCAAACTAGCCCAGTCCAAGCAGATGAAATGACTCCATCTAAAACACTAATAGTGTCGGATGAAATGGAGTACAATATTATTGATGACAAGAAGAAGACTAGGGCTAATATCTCCCTTTACGAACTGAGCAAGTTGAAACATCAACAGAAGATAATGATGAGAGAATTACATGCCATGCCAGTTGCACCTTTGCCTGCCGCTGTACTTTCTCAAGCTTCCCATAACATGGGAAGACCTCCAACTAACGCGATCAATAAGATTGATCCAAATGACATCGCCCTAATTGGAGGAAGATCAAGATATCACACTCCCCTGTTTCTCCCTACTTATGAAATCTTCAATAGAAATGTGCACAATTGTTTGGTAGATTCCGGTGCTTCATCGAATATTTTACCAAAATATATATGTGCCAAGTTAAATGTTCAACCACAGAAATCCGCAGTGCGCATAGTTCAGCTAGATCGATCTCAAGTCGAAATGATTGGCGAACTAAATCAAGTAACCATAAGATTTTCATCCAACCCGAAGGTATGTCAGGTTATTGACATTCTAGTTGCCGATATCCCAGAATTCTATGGCTTAATTCTTAGCAGGGATTGGTCAGAACAACTCCATGGATACTTCGCAACTGACTGGTCGCACATGTGGTTGTCCTACAACGGTAAACCGAATCAAATAAAAGTTGAACGAGAGCTACACCAAAAGTACATAGTAACGGAGTTAGAGGGAGAAAATGAACCAGTAGTGTATAACAGCAGCATTATTGGCAATTACTCGGTAGATTCTTTCCTCGGCAATTTCAATGCTCATGCGTCACCCTATTTAGAACACTCTGTTTTGTCCCAAGTCAAAATTTTTCTTGAACTGATAGTTCGAAATGTATCAATTTTTTAGATAAACCTATAAATAAATCTTTGTTTTGGAAATTATTTTTTGATGGTTCTAGATCTAACGAAGGAGTAGGAGTAGGATGCATTCTGATTAGTCCAGAAGGAGATAATATCATGCTCACATGCAGAATCGAATTCGATTGCACAAACAATACAGCAGAATACGAGGCTTTGGTTCAAGGCCTGTACAAAGCAATCGGGTTAGACATCAAGTATCTTCAAGTTTTTGGAGACTCTGAGATTGTGGTTAAATAGGTACGTAACACTATACATTGCTTATTAGGTCATTTAAAACACTATCAATCCTTAGTACAAGATCTGACTGAGAATTTCATAGCATTTAATATTTCTTCAATCCCCAGGCTCCAAAACGCAAATGCAGACCTTTTGGCTAACATAGCTTCTAAGCTTATTCCATCTGAAGATTTTAGTCCAGATAGATTCTCAATAGAATTAATATTTAGACCATCCATTCCTGACAACATCACAAATTGGAGAGTATTCAATGACGATCCTGATATCGTAAACTTCCTCACGTCTGAAGGATCCTACTCCAATCAAATAACTGACGAAGACCAGCATGATCAACAATTGCAACAAAATAGCACTAATAATGCTATACCTAAGTTGGTGGTCAAGTTAGAAGACTTGTACGATTTGAAATATCGGTTTAAGAGGTCTACCAATTCAAAACTCCAAAGTTCAACCCTGAACTACGAATTAATAAACCTAGGGACCGATGTTAAACCACAAAACATTAATCTAGGCCTCGGCCTAGCCCCTGAAGAGAAAATAGCGTATATTCGTCTTTTGAGACAATATAAATTTTTTTTTGCCTGGAATTATGATGAGCTGAAAACATACGACACTTCCATCATCCAGCAATCTATTCCCATGATCGATAATGATAAACCTGTCCAACAAAAGCTGAGAAAGATCCACCCCAATTTAGAAAATTAGATAAAAACTGAGCTCAATAAGTTATTGAAAGCCAGGATAATCTTTCCCGTCAGACATTCCAAATGGGTCTCCAATATGGTACCTATTAGAAAGAAAAATGGAGATATTAGGATTTTCATTGACTTTCGGAACCTTAACAAGGCCTGTCAAAAAGATAATTTTCCTCTACCACCTATGGAACAGACACTGCAGGCAGTGGTGGGCTCAGAATTAATGTCTTTCTTGGATGGATTTTCAGGATACAATCAAGTGTTGGTACATCCTGATGATCAGTTGAAAACCACATTCAGAACTAAATGGGGCACATACGCATATCGGAAGATGCCATTTGGTTTGATTAATGCTGGTGCCACATTTCAGAGAGCCATGGACATCGCATTCAAAGGTTTAGTCAATAAATCTGTAGTAATTTATTTGGATGATATAACAGTGTACTTGAAGAAGCGAAGCAACCATCTCAAAGACCTGAAACAAATATTTCAACGGTGTTTAAGGTATGGAATTTCACTTAACCCAAAGAAATATTTTTTCGCACTAAGTGAAGGGAAACTTCTAGGATTCATAGTGTCAAAATCCGGTATTCACATTGATCCCGATAGAATCAAAGAAATTTCTGAAATATCCCTACCTCATAACAAAAAAGCCATGCAATCTTTCCTTGGTCAAATCAATTTTGTAAAGAGATTCGTTCTAGATTTTTCACGAATTGTGTCTCCTTTGAAAACCATGATTAAAAAGAATTCAAATTTTAAATGGGGTCAAGATGAACATGAAGCATTCAACCTGATCAAGCAAGCTATTATTAATGCTCCATCTTTAGCGACTCCGAATTTTTCATAACCTTTTATTTAATACACATTTTCCTCAGATAAGTCATATGTTGCGATTCTAACTCAACCAAATCAAGAAAAAGAGGAAGCTCCAATTGCGTTTTTTAGCTCAAATTTACAGGGTGTTGAACTAAATTATTCAAACGTGGAGAAGCAGGCTTATGATGTTTTCAAAGTGGTCAAATACTTCAGACCTTTCTTACTTAAAACCCATACTAAGATCATAGTACCATTTCCAGCGATAAGGAATCTTCTAGTACAGAAAGATGTGGGTGAGAAAAGGGCCAATTGGGTTACTGCCTTACAGGAATATGACATTGAGATCAAACCAACAAACATTGTAAGAGGTCAAGGCTTCTGCAAAATGCTGGCCAGAGCATCGCAAATTTCTGAAATTCCATCTAAAGAGGTATGAATGTGTGAGGAACTCCACAATGGGCCAGCAGGCGGACACTATGCTAGAGATGCTACTGCACATAAAGTCTTACGCGCAGGATATTACTGGCCCACACTGTTCAAAGACTCGCACAGTTACGTGAGAAGATGTCAAGTCTGCCAAACTACTGCTGGAAGACAAAAGAAGTCGTCATTGCCACTACAGCTGGTAAACATCGAGCAACCTTTCAGTCAGTGGGGCTTGGACATAATAGGTGAGATCGTTCCTCACTCTTCTAACAAGCATAGATACATCCTCACAGCAACAGATTATTTTACTAAATGGGTAGAAGCAGTTCCATTCAAGACAGCTAATTCTGAAAATATCATTGAGTTCATATATCAATTTATAATCACCAGGTTTGGATTGCCATCCGCTTTAATGTTTGATAATGCATCATACTTTTCTGGAAATGCAATGACTGAATTTGCACTTAAAAAAGGATTCAAACTTAAATATTCAGCCAATTACTACCTGCAAGGTAATGGGTTAGCTGAGTCAACAAATAAAAACCTAATTAGGATTATTAAAAGAACAGTTGACAAGAATCAAAAGAATTGGCACAAGGCTTTGATATATGCTTTATGGGTAGATAGGATAATGCAAAAAGCTTCTATCGGCACTTCTCCCTTTAATTTAGTTTATGGGAAAGAAGTGGTTCTTCCAACTCACTTAGCCATTCCCTCTTTGTCTTTAGTACAATACATTAACGAAGTACCCGCTTCCTCCTTACAGCTAAGACAAATGGAAATAATTAAATTAGAATAACAACGAGAACAAGCTAGGAAAACGCATGCTCATCATCAAGCACTAGTAAAATCCTCTTTTGATTCAAACATAATGACCAGAAAAGATTTTCAGATGGGAGATTTAGTTTTAAAGTGGGACAAGGCTCATGAAGAAAAGGGCAAACATACAAAATTTCAAAGGATGTGGCTTGGTCCTTTTCAGATTGTTGAAGTCATAGGTCCATCAACGTTTGTGTTACACGATTTAGCAGGTAAGAGGGATCCTTTGCCTGTTAATGGATAAATTCTCAAGAAATATTTTCCATAGAAGATTATTCTTCTATTTTTGTAGAATAGTTTTTCTTTTTCATAATAAAACCTGTTGTGAATGGTTACATTAGGCATTTACGAAAAGGACACCGATTCTCTTTCAAATTTTGAACTTTTTGCTTGTATAAATAGCAGATCTTTTGGAAAAATGATCTTTATTATTGACAGATACAGTTAAAAAACTTTAGCCTAGATATGATACTAGTTTCATCTTCAAAGAATTTGATGAAAGCAACCATTAGTGAAGAAATTGTTTTATCTCAGTACAATGAAAGGTATCAATAACAAAATAAAGATTCTCTGTAGAATAGCTGTTTCCAAAAAACTCTATTATTGTCGTCCAGAGCTATCTTAAGGAAACAATGACTTCCTCCCTGCTAAGGAAATTGTAGCTTTCAGAGGAATAATCCAAGGATACACTTTATCTTGAAGAATGAGAGGTCTCATCACGAGCCGGCTTATCATTATCACAGATATTATAACTTGCTGACTTTGCCAATACTGTACACCACAACAGGGCAATGACTCAAGATTGTTGCAATCAAAAGACAAGGGGTCTCATCACGAGCCAGCTTGTTCAACAAAGTTATAAATCAAGTGAATGACTGTGTCATAATTTGGCTACCAAACCAAGACATTGTTCTTTAAGAATAAAAAGAAAATCAAAGCAATAAGTGTGGGTATGGATTTTTTCTTTGAAAGTTGTAGGTGACCTTAAGTAGGATACAAGATCATTGTTGGGTAACAGGTAACCCTATCGAGGCTATAAACGCCTGCTGGCAGCAGAGGCTCTACCTACGACAAATGAGCATATTTAAAACTGGTTTACAGAGGAGACGTTGTTTTACCTTTACAAGACCAAGTAATGGCTGATGTAAATACAAGGACTAGCCTGAGGAAGCAAATAATTAGAGTAGAAAGTGGTTGAAACAAAATATCATTGACAGTTTAGAGCATAATGTACTCTATCTTTCCATAAAAAAGTTTAATTTTCTAAAAAAAAATTTGTTTTGGAAGTTTGAAAAATTCAATAGAAAAACAGAGATAACTGGTTCTTCCAAGTGAATTGCCAATTGTTGTGGCCACCAACAACCCCCCTCCTTATTTAGTATTAGCAATAACACTAGGTAAGTGGGGACCCTTAGTAAAAATTCAAAAAATTCAATCAAGGCTCATGTATTTTACTCCTTAAGAAAACATCGCATCGCGCAAAGACTGATAGGGCATTTCCTTATGAGTAAAAATGATAAACTGTGAAAGTGCGACGCGAATTCCATTGCATCGCATGCATTAAGAAACACTCACATTGGAAAACTTTAAAAATCGCTGATATCCGATATGCGATATCGCATATCGCAATGACACATAAAAAAAAAACATAACCATTTAATGATTATAGCAATCCCCCATCTTGCGATAGCGTGATAATGCTATCTGCGATCTTGTGATCGCGTGATACTGCAATCTGCGATCTGCGATCTTGCGATCGCGTGATACTGCGATAACACATCTTAATGAAAATTGTGATAATGCGACATTGCGATGCTACGATGCGAATCACATAGAAACTTTCCATCGCAGATTTTCCCTGGCTCAACATTCAAGAAAAGCTGTCAATAAACCAAAAATTGAATACGCGCTTTAATGATAGTTAATGAATGATATGCCAGTTGTTAATGAAATACGGTTTTGTGTTTTTCGAAAAGTCAGTTCACGTCAGGTGGCATGTTTTTGTACATCCGTAGAGTGTAGAGCTTTCTTGTTGATTTTTATTATCATTACTCTCTCCTCATGTGTGAACTGCAGGAATGAAAAACAGAAACAACATGAAGCAATGTATAGGAAGTAATAAAGGAAAAGGGTAAAGCTCCAAATTCTCAGAAACAGGGAAGAGATGCCCTCATAAGTGGATACCGCATGTAACAGAGCCACAGATTCACAGAAAGCCGCTGAGCTATCCATTACAGATCTTTCAGTCACAACCATGGTTGAATGAGTAGTTGAACAATGCTGATATCAACAGGTGGTTTAACGCTCAAGGTCAGAAGCTCACGAAAGCAGTATGTTTACAAAATTTTGAAGCCTATACCCGGTGAAGGAGAAGGCGCTAAAAGCGAAAAATGCATCAGAAAGGCCCGGGTCAAAGAACGGAGGCAGTTTCCAATGCGCGATTAGCACCTAGATGAGAAAATTGCTCAAAAAGCAAAGTCTCTAACTGCTCAGTCACTCGTAAGCCCGGAAAATGCAAGAAAGTAAAGGCAGAAGCAATTCGAGGATTAACCAAGTGGAACTTGGATTATTACTGGGCATACACAGTAAATCCACATAGCCAGAGGATGACTCTCATGTATATCATCTATTTTGCTGAAAAGATGGTGCCAGCTCTTACCATTTCTGTTTTCTTAGCTCAACCAAAAGCAGAAGACAGTCAGCCGACTCTACCCAGGCAAATATTGAATGCTCGCAACATTAAGGAGAAAATGCAGAAATAGTTAGATATTAGATTTAATTTTTAGAAATAGTTTTTCTTAGAAAAAGGGTGGCCATTTAAACTCTATCCTGAATATGCGTAATTAAGTTATTTAGTTAGTAGTATTTAAACCCTTCTCATGCATTTAGAGAGGGGTCCAGAAATTTATCAAAAACTTGTCCTCAGAACATGCACTTTTGCACCCTTAGAGGAGGTTTTGGTGAATGAATGGATCAAGATTTGTTGATGTCTGCATTTGATATCTAATACTGATGTTGCACTTCTGTACTCTTAGTGGATGTTAGAGCAAGGAGAGATAAATCATTGTTTCTTGAAGCTTATGAGTAGCACCAGTCATAAATGGTACTTTTATCCCTTGACCATTTCTGCTTATATGTTAAAGTGATATACAGTTCTTAGTTGTTTATGTATTATTGCATGAATGCTTGAGTTATCACTTGGCACTTTTGTACGGTGGTAGCTATTTATTTATGTTTAATGTATGAATAGCTCATTATGCGATATGTTGTTCACAACTGTTTCGTCTAACTTTTTATGCGAAGTGGTTCATCTTAATTGATTTCCTTTCTTATAATCGCTGAATGATCTTTATTACCAGTTGTTATTTGAAATCTCTTTAGATCGCATAATAGAAGAATTACATCCCGGGTTAGTATAGATTTAGATGTGCTGTTTATTAGATTATAATAGCATAGAATTAGATTAAAAGTTTGAATTAGAATAGCTTAGATAGGAATTTTTAGATCAGCAACATCAAATTCTACATGCACACTCATAGATTGGGAAAATGGTCCCATTATCCCCAGACGGACCCGCTATACCAAAGGGATAAGGAGCTGCCAACCAAGGTCCAGACCGGGTGGGTATCCCCCTTGTTGTCGACTCGATTTTCGGGGCTTCAACAGCAGGGTCTACCATCAATCCCTACTTGAAAGCCACATGACCCAACAATATTCCATAAGGTACACAAAAGATGCACTTTTTCACATTAAGGGTCATTTGATGTCTTTGACAAGTATCTAGCATGAGTCGTAGACTAGAAACATGGTTCTTGACAAACCTAAACACAGTCCGATCATCAAAGTATATTTCTAAAAACTTGTGGATGAATTCCTTAAAATCCGCGATTACCACTCTTGAAAATATTGCAGGCACATTCTTTAGCCCAAAAGGCATTACCATATATTGAAACCAATCCCATTCTGTCGTGAAGGTGGTCTTACTTCGATCCTCTGGTGTGACCTTGATCTGATGGTACCCCGAGAACCCATTAGTAAATGAGTTGGCTCCTTTTCCCTCCAACATTATCCAATACCTCATATGTAAATGGTGTAGGGAATGGGTCATGGATGCACGCATCATTCAACTTCCTGAGTTCTAACCATATCCAAATTTCATCCTGTTGCTTATTTTCTTAGACTATCATGGGACTTACCTAGTTCGATTCCTCCACTGGTTCAATGATCCCAACTTCCAGCATCTTATCCAACTCCTTATGCACCTTTTCCTTATACTTGGTATTTAATCGGTAGGGGCACTACTTTACAGGCTTCATGTCTAGATTCAAAGTAATCTTCATGATGCCCAATTCCCCTACTATCCCCTTTAGATTAGAGAACTTGGTGGGAAATAATTCCTAATGCTCGTTCAATAGCTCTGTGATTTTATCAACTATATCTTCATCCCAATAGTCACATATCTTAGAAAAAAATGGTTGTGCATCCGATCCAATATTTACTTGCTTAGTCTTTAATGGGTCCAATATGTCGGGGATTGCTACCTTAGGTCCCCCAACCTAAAACAATCCTTCAGACTCAGGAATACTCATGTTTTTGGGGTCATATTCACTTTCTTCTGTAGTCACATTATAACATTCCAGCACATGGTCCAGCTACATATTCCAATCTTGCTTAACCCATTATACTAGTTCCTCAGGTATTTTGAAGATCACTGCTTTGATTTCTTGGAGCGCCTCATCAATACATTCAAATCCATCTTCAATGCTTAAATTTAATAGGAAGCTTTCGTTCAAGATATCCCATTCAACCATCCCATGTCGTAGCTCAATTTCCAAGTACTAGTTCATTGGGATGGTATACAAAGTGTGACAAAATATGTGAACCCATTCCAGCTACAGTTCCTCTCCCCATGCTTGAGTCCATAGTGCCAAATTTTCTCACGGATCATCGTTCCCTGTGTATTTCCTTTTCATAGGAGTATTGTTGTACCTAGACCTCAAATTCATCATCCTCCAGTACTCCTTCCAATCAGTGAAGTTGTCCTTATGTGTACTCCACCAACGGGAAAGCATGGCATGCAGTGCTAGACCTAGCACTTGGCATCGATGCTCTTCTGGCACATCCATTTCAAGATTATCCAAAAAAAATTAACATCTTATAACCCATCATAATAAGGTAAATTCCTTACCTCAGTAGATATGCATCCAAGTGATTTTGTCAACATATTACAATGCAATGAGGAGACTTCATGTAATCAGTTATGCCAATGCTCAAACTCTTCATCAGAATTTGAAGTAAAAGAACTATCCATATCCCACATGATTCTTCCATCTGTTGTAGGGTTGATCTACTGCTCATTATAGAGTGATCTTATAAATCTGATCAAGATTGTCCTCCTCCTCATAATCGCAAACTAGTTCAATATATCATGCAACTCTTGTTGGATCCAATGGAATAATGACCCAGAGCTCCTTTCTTTCGAATGTCATTCTCTACTTTTGGATATTAATAATTTTGTCCTTATCAAAGGCCCAATGAATGCCTAATATCACAGGCATTACTATCATAAACTATTTTGATCTCTTCAAAATTAGCTAGGGCACTTGCTCCTTCAATATCAACCATGACCCCATATAGGTGCCCCCATAGGAATGATATTTTTTTGGTTCATCATGCATAGATGGATAAGAAACCATTGTAGCACAGTCCTCCCCATTCTTTCCCACGTTTTCTTTAGCAAAACATTCGTATCAGATCCTAAATGAATAATTACCTAGTCCATCTCATACTTTCCAATTTGTGGAGTTAGTCTCATCTCGCGTCCTGTTTTCTTCTTCTGTTTGCCCTTCTCCCACCTTTCTATCTCATAGAAGCTTCATACAAGTCTTCAGAAATGTTTCTAACAGTGAAGGGTCTACATCTTGTGTAATATTGTTTTCTCCAAGCTTCTCCTAACTTCCTGAGGTAGAAGCTTCTGTGAAGCTCTTTTTAGCTTCCATAAAAGTGTTTTTTGCTCAGCTTAGGTTGAACCAAACTTCCTTCTCAGCAGCATTGTGTACCCATCCTTCAAACTCTAGCTCCTTCCCCTTATCTTCTCTTGTGGCTAGACTACTTCGTGTCATGATATTGACGTGACGCTCCTCTTCGCGAGGCTATGCTCTCATCATTTCGATATTCTGCATAAGCGTTTGAGCTTTCTTTTCTTGCATCTTTGCTATAAGTACTGGATCATCTTCTATGATGTGGTAAAATTGCCTACAATACTAACAGGAGGGGTGTATCGGATTGTGACAGTCACATGCAAAATGGCCTTCCTCTCCATAATTGTAACAAATAATCTATATGTGACCCTTTCCTACTCCTCCTCCTTGCCCTCTTCCTCCACCTTGGAATCCTCTGCACGCTGCACCTGCACCATAGTCTTGATGCCAGTTGCTACCTGCATCATATATGTAGGGGTCCACTCCATCATTAGTTCATAGCTTCAGTAGTTGCGCTCATCATGCCTGACCAATTTGCAGAAAATGCAAAACAACTGCTGCAGTGTTTGCACAAACTTTTGCAAGAGATGACAGTTAGCAGTCACGTGCTTTCATATGCTTCCCATATGCTTCCTAGAGATTTAATAGATATGGCACCATAAGGATATTCCTATGCTCGACCAATGGTGTTTTCTAGGTTTATGGGGACAGGGCGTCCCCGAATAAGGTAATTATGCTAGACTGGGAACTGGTCCTTATCATGACCATGCCCTTTACATTTCAAGCACCAAACTTCTATGTGCACCTTAGGCTGGACTTCCTTTCCCTTCTTAAGGCCATGTAGCTCCATATGTAGGCTGGCCAGTTGTGACTGAATTTGTTTTACCCCAGATTTGTATCCTACATAGGTGAACCCTCTAGTCGCATGGCTATCTCGAGGGCTTCATCTTGCGTTCCTATTTTCTATTGCGACAGTAACAATCTCAAATGAGGTAGGAGTGAAGCAATGTACCAGTATCTATTTTGATCATCTATGATTCTCATGTTAGCCTATTGAATCATACATTTCAGTCGTTGGTCAAAGTCCCATGTAAACTCATTTACCCTCTATTGGATCCCTTTGAACTTCGTTACTGACTGGGATTGTTACTTGGGTTTCCTAAATTCATTGCTAAGTGCTTGTTTTGCTTCCAACATAGTCGCATTGTGATTTCATGAGAAAAACCTTATATACCAACTCAACACGTTGTCTTGTACCACTCCAACTAGCTGCACTTTCTTCATGTCGTCATAAGTAATCTTTTGTGCCTTCCATACATCATCTCAATGAACCAAAATTTGTCAGGGTCTTTAGTCCCCAGACCCTTAAATACAGGCATCTTGATCATGTTTTCCATGTTGAAAGATGGAGGTGGAGGTGGAGGTGGAGGCGGAGGTGTAGCTGTATGGGGTGGAGGTGGAAGTGTAGGTGGTGTGGATGGATGAGGTACCCCTGTCATACCCTGACTTACAATCTGCAACGCACTTCACGGTGTCTTTAGAATAATACCTTCGTCGTTCGTATCAGATGATCCCAACAACGGACTATATTCATGGGATGAATCTATGTCCCTTCTGAATGCTCTCCCACTTCGTGTAGTCCCAAACATCAATTCAAAGGCACAACCCGCTTTTTGCACAATATATTTTAATCCAAGTCTTCAGGGATTTTAGGTACTTACCTCTTCGTCCCTTGAAAAACTTGTGCTATTTTTCCCTATAACTGGTGGACGTATTGATTGTACACTCAATAATGAATCCTCCCATAATACTATCGATCCAGTGGTCAAAAACCCACGCTATTTTGTTTTCTAAAGTCTCCAAAAACTTCGCTAGTTCTAGACTCCACACAATAGGGCCATCAAGCTTCGACGTACCCTGACTGTCTACCAATTTGGACACCCACTCAGGAAATTTGCACGGAAAAGAGCAGAATAATATCTTGTGCTCATTTGTGAATAGGTATCTATTCAACCAATTTTCCTTTGACAGACGTAGATTCCTATTTTCTTGAGTTGTACACGCGTGAAGTTTCCGATATATCCACTTTTCAATATCTTTCTTAGTGGGGAACCACTTATCACACATTCGTTACATATATCTTGGTCCTGGTAATGGAACCACTTGTTGGCTTGATGGGCATTGACCCAGGTTCAAAGTTAGTTGTGCCAACCAAAAAAACCCTAAACTGTTGGCCCTTTCAGAAACAACCTGCGTAGCACAGGCTGCAATATCACTTGAAGCAGTATTGGGGGATGATAGAACTAGGTTTCTACATCTAGATGTCATGTGATGGGTTCCTACATCTTCTAGGGCTTAGTTGTATCTTTACGAACCCTAACCCTTCTGAAACAGATAATTGTAGTAATTCACATAAAGAGAAACTATACCTTCACAAATGTTGTCAAACATTCATAACATCTATAAATTATATTGATGTATTACTTTCATGCATTAGATAAGAATTCATTGATATAACTTCATATACAGAGCAAAAATACAAAAACTCAGAAAGTAAATATAGATGCACATATGCATAATTTATGGATCAAAATTGTCTATATTAGATGTATTCTTTGAAGTACAGACTCGTCTTCTCTACGTCCTCAGCTATAGGGGCCTACAAAAATAGCCTACAGACTTACCAAGGTATTCACGAACTCAGCTCTAGGGTCTTTCCCCTTCACTTAAGTACCGAAATTGACTTTCCTGCCTTAGCTTACTTGCCCATACAATGAGCTTCTATCAATGAGTTTCTTTCTAGACTCACTATGACTCTTCTATATATAGCCTTTTCTTTCTCAATACCATGGTTCACGAACCATGGGTGGGCCTCAAAATTCCCTATATCATAACAACCTAAGGGACTAAATCCCCTTTAAGTATTATTACCTTCACACTCTACTTCCTCAAATCACAGAGACTTTACATTTGTACAAAAGGTAAGTAGAAAAATTTGACCCCAGGGGACCCTATCCCAATAGGTGACAAGATCATAAATTCAACAACATATTCCCATGACTATAAGGATACAAATATATATTCTAAAACACAATTAGGTTTGATAACATATCTATCTTCTAATTGTAATAATGTAGGTGTATATTGAAGATTAGGAAGTTTCAATTGATTCATAGTTTGTTTACTCATGATGCTTATAACTACTCCTAAATAAATCAATGTATTTGAAATTTCAACACCACTGATGTGTGTTTTCACAATGGAACCTCCTAGATGAAAATATCTCTGAATTGTTGTTTTCCCCATCATGATATCTATAATTTTTCCAACTAACTGAATTCTTTTGACTTCTTTCCTTTTTCTTACTGGCCTTTTAATACTTAACTCCCTAATTGTATTTACAAATATTGGTATTTCCTTGATAGCTTGCAAGGAATTCTTATGAAAGCATTCTTCAGTTCATCTATCATATCATAATCAGGTAGCATAATCTATTTTTCTACCCCTTTATCAGTTTTCAATCTTTAAGGAAAAGGTGGTGTTTGAAGAAAAATTGAAGGTTATTCTATGATGGGAGATGAGTTTATTGGGATATGATCAGAATGTGTAGGGGTGGTTTGTTTTTTATATTTTTCCCCTTGATGAAGAGATTTCTCTTCCTCAGAGAGAATTTTTTTTTCAGATTCCTTAATAACAACTGATGTTGACTTCTTTCCCAATACTCTACCATATCTAAGTTGGACATTGTTTATATATAATGGAGTTATCATGTAAGTTTTGCAATTGTGTCCTTTCACATTGTAAACAAGTTGTGAATTTTTATTTCTATTCAGGTTTGGAAGCGGTTGAGTAGGTAGTTGGTTTGGTCTTTGAGGAAATGGTTATGAATGTTGTGGATTTGGATTCTGAGGTTTAGTTGGTTGAACGGGATAAGGAATATATTGTCACGGAAAAATAGGGAAGGGTTGTTAATATTCAGGATATTGGAGGTACTTTCCATAAGGACTTTTCCATCCTTATGACTAGGGTTGAGGCCAAGATTTCCAAGGCATGGGTGAAATCCAATTGCTTTGTGATGTTTATGCAAATATTTGAGTGTTAAAACCTTGGGTCATTTTTGGTTGTGAATTTCAACATGGTCTCTTAGCAATAAAATAGAGGGGTTCTACTTAATTTGTTATTAATTCCTCTTGATAGAGAACTCCAAGACCTGGTATTGCAGGACATTCCTTTGTATCATGACTTTCTACACATATAACACAGGTTTCTACACCTTTTAATTTAAGAGGGCATTCTCTCAAAGCAAGCTTCTTTCTACATTTTGGACAAAAGATAGATAATGCAACATTTTCAACCTTTGGCTTGTTTTGTACTTTAAGTGTATCTATTTGTTCACTAAGACTCCCCAAAATATCTTATTTAAAATTTTCATGCAAATTTCCTAATTCAGCCCTACTTATTGTCCCAACTGCGGATTTATTAATCCTAGACATGACATGGTCTCTTGGATTTTTCCCAGTTCTTGCTTTACCTCTTGAAATGTGTATGAATAACTCAAAAATATCTCCAAATGTTAACTGAGAAATATCTCCCTTACCCATAGAATTGGGAAGATCAATCCACTCATCTCTGATGGATTTTAATAAGAGATATTTCAAAGTTTCTTCATCTAGATGATGCATTCTAGCCCTCTTAACATTATAAGAAAATATTTCAATGAAATTTTCAAGATTTTCATCTTCTTTTTGCATCGTTCTAAAGACTTAATCATTAATATTATGGGGCATACTTTAATCCTTATATTTCTCTAAGAATATAGTTTTCATTTGTTCCCATATTCTTATAGAATGTGCTTCTAATCCCATGAACCATTTTAATGTTGCATCCTTAAGAGTTGCTAGAAATAATTTCAACTTTTGAGTGTCAAGCAAGTAGTCACAAGACCTACACAAGACTTCAAATTCAAAGAGAAATGTTCTAGGATCTTCACTCCTGTTGACAGTGCTGTACCCACCAACATATCATGGGATCTCCCTGGTAAGAAGTCCCAATTAGACCTCAAACCATTTGGTGTAGGAGTCCCAGCAGTGTGTCGTACAGTATCGCCTTGACTAGAGTTTCGCACAGAGGCAAGTAAGATGTCCCTATTGGTAGTAAGGATGTGATCTTTGTGGCAAGTCAAGGAAGGTGCATGAATGGTTATAACACATAGAAAGTGGGGTGAGTGCTCCCCTTGGAAACATGTGATAGCATGTGGCTTGGAAGGGAACACACGAGTGAAGATGCATCACAAACTAGAAAGTAAGTTAGCTAACAATCCAACGTGATGGTTAAACTGACAACGCATTTCAGTAAGATTCATACATACTTATACATAATAGTCCATACATGCATGCATAGGCAAAGAGATACATATATCATTTAGACTAAACAAGATAGTTGGAATATAATATGACATATGCATGAAGTGTGTTGGCTCTGTTATATTAAGAAGTGTAAGTTCCAATCATACAATACATCCATGTCCAACCACTAGTTCTTATAGTGCAACGTTATAGTCACAACCACCTACTCCTCCAAAGAGATATACTAGCTCTGCACAGTGGAGAAGCCAAGGCTCATTACAATACTGTCCAATCTCTCTCTAAGATACTCCTAGCGAAAGCTTGGCTGATAAAAATCCTCTATAATGAGTTATGAGGGACTATTTATAACAAAGGGTGGGGTGACCCTTGACATTCCCCTTTTGTGACAATTCATATATCGTCATGACTATTAAAATACTCTATGTCTATTACATTCAACTATTAACACTTGAAATTCCACTTGAGAAGATGTTACATACAATCTGCACATGTACCCATGCAAGACAAAATGGCTTGAGCAAGCCATGCAACACATCACTGACACTCGAACCGTTGTGGTGAGACCAACTCTTTGACATCCTTGTGATGGTCGATGGTGGTGAACTTCTGCCAAGCTTGTTCATTTGTGATGGTGTCTGTGTGCTCGATGGTGGCATCCTGCTGAAAGACAACTCTTGCCTCCATTGCATCTGGGTACACTAATATGGCTCCTCTGTCCAACTCATCTAATAGCATGTGGATGTTCATCTTGGGTGCGACCAGACTAGCAGCATGTAGTTGCATAGTGTCTACGCTGATCTCCAAGCATGTGTTGGTGGCTATGCACATCAACTTGTCGGAATACATGTTTAGCTCCAGTCAGACTTTCTTCTTGTCTTTGCCTCAGTCAGTGTTCCAAATGAGTGGGATCGCAAGTGTGTGCACAATGACATGCATGTTGCTAAATTTCCTTACATGTGATCAAAAACACTACTCACCTTGTCTACTCCCTGCTAGCTGCTGGGATGGATCTATAACTTGTATGGGCATAGTTTCATCTGTCTGTGCATGTGGCGCCTCGTGTTGTACCTCTTCCTGCTGCAACTCATCCTCTCATCTATGCAACTCCTAGTCTTCCTCAAGTTGCTGCTTCAACACATGCAACTCCTTCTCTTTTCCTTTCTCTGCCTTCGCATGATCATCTTGTCACGTCTTCACCTCATAGCCTCAGTCTCCAAAGTTTCTTTGATCGTCAGTGGCTCTACTTTGAACTTGCAGCTTTGCTTCGCCTTTATGATGTCAACAACCTTCCTCTTGCACTTGCCACATGTGGGTGTGCTTCCTTCTACTGCTGCTGATGGTGCTCCTCACTGTGATGCTTCCACCATCTTAACTTGATGTCCTTGTCTATGAATAACTAGATGTATTCATAGGTAGGCAAGTTCATAGACACTTGCTTGGTTGCAATCCCCATTCTGCTCTCAATGGTGTCCTTTGACTCTACTCTCCTGAAGGACATTGTACTTTTGTTGCTGAGAGACAGATGAACACCTATGATTCCTAGAGACATAAAAACACTCATGACAAGCAATCTAACAATTGAAAACCAAAACAAACTTGAGGAATGACTTGCAACATACCTGTGTGATTGATCATGAAGGGTACGCAATTTTCGTCGGGAGGTCGGGAGACTAACTACCAAACTGTGCAAGGTAGTTTCTGGGATATCGGGAGCCTGACTAACTACTAGAACTGCACAATGCACAGTCTAGCATGGCCTACTGAGGGCTGAAACTGCGTAACATGAAATTTCAGTCAATAGTGACATGCAACTAGCAAATTGCATTACGCAGTTTCTGGGGCCAGCAGGACACTACCTCCAAGAATTGTGTAATAAAAACCTGGAGGTCAATTATGGGCCAAACTTACGCAATTTCTAGAGGGAAAGTAGAGCCTTTGCTTCCAAAAATTTGCAATGTTAGCCAGGCAAGGCACGATCCAGGCCAAGGCAGCCTAGACTGGCTGACGAGTGACTGAAAACATGAGAAGTCTGAATGCATTATGAGATGAGTGAAAACAAGGGTGAATGACCATACATGTAAACAACAAGTGTAGGATTCAAGAAACGGGAAAGCATGCATGTGTGTGAAGCGAGTTGCCGCAACGACAACTGTTCGTGAAAAAATAGTGTCATGCATGCGACTGCAGTGAGATGCAAACGAAAATTGAGATGATGCTTCTACAAGCTAACATACATAAGAAAGACAACAACCACTCACTGGAATCAAGCAGGAAACACTTGCACGAAATGAAACATAAAAGGCGACAAAAATGTTGCGCGAGACATGAAAAGCAGGCTTACCCTGAAACAACTAACCTGAATGTGCTAAAGACTCATAGATGCAATGTGGGATGCCATACATGCAAGGTCGATGTGAGGAATGATCTCTACATCATCCAATTGATGAGTTTTGGTAAAATTGAGGTTGTGACGCGCATGCTAGAAATCTAGGAAAAGCGGCACTTCACGGGAGGTTTCTGAAATGATTCTAGCATGTAGCCTCTAGTTGCTAGAAATAGATTGCTGAATCAAGTGATACCTTTACATGTTGCCTTGGGAGAAGCATTCCATGCATGCCAATTAGTTTTGCTTGGTCCCGAAGGGAACCAGTAAACTTGAAGGCAGATGCATCGATCTGCGAACCTGGTATGAAAATATGTGCATTTTCTAGGCTAAGTAGAGATGGTTGTCCCAAAGGGATTGCACAATTTCTGAGAGGAATAGGTGACTATCTCCTAGGATTGCGCAATTTCTAGGCTGAGCAGCTGTCCTAGGTTAGACCTCACAATTTTCTCAAGGAAGCATGTCTGACTCTTTTGCGCAATTTCTGAGCTGAGTAGATGTCCTAGGTCAGACCTCACAATTTTTTCAAGGAAGCTTGTCGGATTTTGTTGCGCAATTTCTGAGCCCGGCGGGTTTCTGGCTGGATTTGTGCAATTTCTGCTAGTTGTTGGGATGATTGTCCTAGAGGTATTGCGCAACTTTTGGGATGAGTAGTTGTCCTGTGATGAATTGCACAATTTTTGAAAGGAAGGCTAACAACAATAATTGCGCAATTCAGGAGCCCAACTAGGTGTCCAGCTAGGTTTGCACAATTTCTGGAGGGAATTCTCGTTCCCCTCCAGAATTGCATAATTCCTAGAGGGAGTTGCTCAACCAGCAACTGACACTAGGTCTGAAAATTAGCCTATGAAGGAGGTGGAACAAAATTGCATGCACACACTGACAAGACTCTATGAAATAGCTAAAGTTGATGTGCTTGATAGTGCAAGACATGCTACATAGGATGGTCAGTAGGGAGGCTCCAAAACGAAGCTAAGGCAAAATTTTGGAGGGCGGTAGTAACCACTACAACAACTCCTTAATCCATGAGAATTTGGAAGAATGGAGGGTGACCTATTTTTCATTATGGATGTGGTATCTTCATTGAGTATGGAAAATCCAAAAGATTCTAGATCTCCTCTACCACCATCTATTCCTCTTCCTCCACCTCTTCCAGCTCCTCTATTTCCTCCTATTCCACCTCCAATCGTAGGTTGTTCACCATTCAAATTATGTACCTCTCCTTCCCCTTCTCTAGCCATTGTAGATTCTTCAAAACTAATGTAAGGTTCCAAAATTGGATTTTCTAGTTCCTCTTCTAGTTCTTCTAGTTATTCTAGTACTTCTATCAATGGAAGGTTAAAATAAGTTTCTTCCTCTTCTTCTTCACTAGGGATTTCTAGTTCTTGTCCTAGAATTTTCTCTCCAGATGAAGATAGAAAAATGACTCTTTCTGTTGGGATGTAGGATCCTCTTCTCCTATTACAACTTTAGTTAATGAAGTTGGTGAACCTCTAGGTTGGATTTCAAATCTACATACCTCAGGAAGTTTGTGTTTTCCTACAGTAGATGCAATATAAGTTTGGGTGGACGTTGTGGTTCTATGAGGTCATCGTAAGGTGAGTGATGATGTTGGAATAAAACTTCTACATCTACCTATAAATCTACCTCTAACATCTATTTCTCTTCACATATCAATTTTTTTTTAAGTTAAAAAGGAAAAAAAAGGACTCCTTTATACACTTCCTCGACAACAATGTAAAAATGTTTGGTAATATAATTAATGTTAAAGTAGTTACATAAATTTATCAACCAGGGCTAGTAAACTAATGAAATGTATATGCATTGTATGTCCTAGAAGTCTTTTTCACTTATGAAATGCTTAAATCAATTTAAGTTATCAAGATGCACATGTTTCTCTATGGCTATATAAATAAACAAATTGCTTATATCAAATGAGATTAATTTTGCTCCCCTTTCTTAAATGACAATTTCATCCTACTTAAAAGACACTTCAAACTTTCTTCATAAGATAATACTCACATTTGTTTGAATTAAAATCGCTCTCACACTTGCTTAAAGTAAAATCACACCTGCTATAATGAAAATCAAACAAACTTTCTCAAATGGAATTCACTCTTGAAAATTATAATCAAATGGAAATCATACTTGCTTGAATAAGAATCATAACCTGCACTTGTATTTAAATAAAATCACACCTGTACTTAAATAAAATAACTCTTCAAATCATACTCATAAATCTATTTCTATGAAAACTATGATTAACAATTACTGCAATATAAAACTTGAATTCATGATGTTATTTTGAATCAAGCTCTATCCATGTTGGGCATGGAATCCCCCCCACAGCATGGTTTGGGGCTCAAAGCCCAAGTTTTGAGTAATGTTGTTGTAAAAACTCCGCGAATTTCAAGCGCAGGGCGGAAATTATATGTTAGAGTCATAGGGCTATTCGCCCTAAGTTTTGAATGTAGTGTCAGCCTACCCATGCTCTGTGGACCATGGGATTGTATAAATAGAGTGAGGCTCTAAGTTGTAAAGTAGTTAGAATGGAAAAATTAGAAAACTCAAATGGAGTCTAGAAGATATCAAGCATAGAGTAAAGGTCTAAGTGCTTTGGGTCGTAGTAGTAGAAAGAGGCTATGTAGTTGAGTGCACAGAGTCCTAGAAGAGTCCGCAGCTGAGTGCATGGACCCCTGTAGCTAAGTGCGCAGGGTAGAGTCGGGTCTGTAACTAGGGAGAGAGATAATAAAGAGAAGATTGATTCCAAATATTGTGTACTTGTTTTGAGTTAGTATATGGTTGATATATTTTTCAATTGTACTATTTTATTTATCACATGCACTTGTATGAATGATGAACACTGTTAAGTATAACTATACACAAGGAGATAAGCTAAGTGATCAACTAATATTGGGTTAATACTAAGGGATTTGGTAATAACGTGGATCGATCCCTGCATAGGGCTGCGCAAAGGCATCATCGCAAGCTGTGAGGTATTGATAGGTGCAAATAGTGACGTGCACGCAGTGTCAAACCATGGACCACCGAAAATCATCAGACATGTCTAGGGTGTGGAAACCTAGTTCTAGAACCCTCCCATACTACTTCGGGTGAGACCTCAGTCCACGCTCCACAGACTATTGCTGAAAGGGCTAGTAGTACAAGGATTTGTTTGGCTAAATCCCCTTTGAACATGGGTCAGGCCCCCACAAGCCAACAAATGGTTCTGTTGTTGGGACCGAGATCTGCATAAGGGATGTCTGATGTCATGTCACTTGAATCCTACAAAGAAAGAAATTGAAGGGTGGTTTGACAAGAAGATTCACGAGTTCACGGTGCAGGAAAACAGGAATCTGCGAGTATCTAAGGACCAGTGGTTGGAGCACTACTTATATATGGAAATCCACGAAATTTTCTTTGCATCCTTTCCTTCTAAGCTGTATGAGTGGATAATGAAGCTAGCAGATAGTCAGGGAAGGTCTAGGCTTGACAAACCAATCGTGTAGACTCTGGAATTAGTGCGCAAACTAGAAGCAACAGAAGATAAGATTGCGTGAGATGTGGACCATTGGCTCAATCGAATTATAGGAGGATTTACCACTGAGTTCGTGATAGATATGAACATCAGCTACAATGAGGCAAAACGATGCTTCCTCAAAGGACCGCGAGGTAAGTATATTAAATCTTTGAACACAAGATTGCGAGGTAAGTATATTAAATATTTGAACACTTGGATTAAGATGCTATTTTGTGAAAAGTGGGTTATGAAAATAAATTAATGTTTGGGACTACGTGAAGTGGGAAGATCTGCATAAACGGAAGTAGTGAAGAATTAGAAACTAGTCCCTTAATTTCACCCTCACGGGAAAGCGAGGAAGAGCTCACGAAGTTTCTCGGAGAAGCGCGGTCAGTCTGATAAGGTAGTGAATTCCGTGCTTACATGTTATAGACATTTTTTGGCACTGCAACCCCAATCATAAATGTCCATAAACCAAGGGCTCTTAAGTCCCTAAAATTTTTGTTCCAACCCCTAAAAGAACAAGGTTAGCTGATTACATCATCTCCCAGAAGTTCTCCATGAAAAACTACTTAGAACTGGTCAAAATTGGACCATCTCACCTGCTCCATGGTCAAAGTGCACTGCATCCCACCTAAATACACACAGGAGGTGCGATGCATACTTAAAATCCCTTCTACGGGGTGTGATGGGCGACAGTGGACAAATGGCAGGGTCAATCTACGAGGTGGAGGATCATGGAATCTTCCAGAAACTTCTCTTGTGACACTTTCCTCTCTACATTCGCCCAGGGATGAGTAAGAGATCATCAATCTCCAAGTGGAATCAAGAACTATCAGAGAGAGGACACTAATCAAATCTCAAAAGCTGACTCACCCCCCTTGCAAACATCTATATATGGATCCCTTATACAGAGATCCAAGGGCTGGAATTTTGTATCTTGTAAGGAAGTGTTGTTGGTTTCTTGGTGTAACTTCATAGTGTTGGGTGCTCTAAGCTTTTCATGAGGTGAAGAAGGGCTTTCTTGCTGAGAGGATGATGTTGGGTCAGAACAATTGGTTGTAATCCTTTTTGCTATTCTTGATTATTAATAAAGCTATTCAAGTTTTCCTCTACATTCTTGTATGATTGATGATATATGCATTTGTGTGGTCAATATATATCTGGTCCTATATTGTTTATGATAGTAGATCTCTGTTCTTGGATAGTGTTATGCTGCTTTAATTCTACAGGTGCTCTTTGAAGCTAGGTAGACGAGGAAGCGAGTGGCAAAGATCTATCAGAAGCGAGAGGAATCAAGCAAGGAACCAAGGTTGGTCTCCTTCTTTCCCCTCTTATCTACTTCTCATAAAGGAAAATGAAAGTGGTTTTAGTTTGTTTGTTTCTAAGGTAGCTACCAGCCTTAGTGGGACTAGCAGCTTTGCATAGACACTAGATTTCCTGAAGGGGATTCTGTGAGTATCCTTTCCTCAACTGCTTGGAAAGCGCTTGGTTCGCCACCGCTTTTGCCTGAAATGAGAAATCTAACAGGCTTTGACAAAGGAACCAGTCGACCGTTAGGGATCATTCCCAATGTGCCGATAACATTGAGAAGGAAAACCGTTCACATGAACGTAATGGTAGTACAAGGACCCCTAGATTATAATCTACTCCTTGGACGCGACTATATTTATTGCATGGGAGCCATTGTCTCCTCACTCTTTAGAGTAATGTGTTTTCTGCATGAAGGAAGAGTGGTCAAGCTCATAGACCAGCTTTCATTCCCCGGTTCACACATCGCAAATAGTCAAATACCATCCCTGAATGGTCTTTTCATGCAAGGAATGTCTCATCAATCCCCAGTCCATCCACCTGATGAGCGCGAGTGATTAGGAGGACATGACTGAAACCTAGGGGGCATGCACCCTGGTCTATTTCGGTAGCAAAACCTTGGGCATAGAGTAGGTTTTCGGGAAGGATATATGACTGGTTGACACACACATCCATTTAGGAAAATGGGGTTAGACCGGAATAAGATACCTTTGTTAAAAGGTAGGCCTTTCCCAACAAAACAAATGTTTTATCTGCAAATTGAGGGGTAACTTGGAAACTCTACTTCACTATACCTGGGGGCATGTAAACCTTTTGGCGTGCATGCAAAGAGCGACCATTTATTTTTTAAATTTGTAGGTCCTATAACCCTTTAAACTCGTAATATTGGTCATTTCCTAACTTGCATAAAGAAGGGATGCGGGGCAAAGCTTTGAAAAAATGCCATTTTATATGAGACATCTTTATTATACGACTGGATCGAGTAGTTTTAACGCGGAATTCAAGATCGTTAAAAATTAAACATAAGCAATGAGCAAATGTTCCCCCAAACTTTAAGCTCATTAAAAAATGAACCAATTTCCGGTAAATAACTATCGTGAATGTATTATCATCAGCCTTTGAAGCCTTGGTCATGTTCTCATCATCACCTCCACTATGTATTGGCCTATCATTCACCTCCATTTGATTGTTTACCCTTTTTGAGGAATAGCTGCGATGAGTGATCCTATTAGCCATCGTTGTGACAATGCCATGATTGGAAAATTCCAAACCTTACCTGGAATTAACTGCTACCCGAATTTATCACTCGTTCCTCGAAAAACGAGTTTCCTTTAAGCTCTTTTCAACTGACTCGTAAAATATGAAAATATTGCCAAGAAATTGGCCTCTCCAGCTCGTTAAAGTGACAGGAAATGCTATCCCTTCTTTAGATTTTAATCCTTTTGGACTTGAGGGATTATTACACAAAAAGATCGAGCGCTTGTTTTGTTCGACTCGTTAAAAGTACCGAAAATTCATCCCTTTTGTATCATTTTATACTTTTTCGGACTCAAGGGATTATATGACAGAAAAGGATTATTGGAGTTTTCTTTACGTCCCTTTTTCAGACTCTCTAAAATGAAAAGGACCGAGTTATCTTTGTTGTTAAACTCGTTAAAACCAGATAGCGAAAAACTTGACCATACAAATAAGAACGAGTTTCACTATCGCTAGGCTCGTTAAAACATAGCGATGGGTTTTCCCGAAGGGAAAATTATAGAACAAGCATATGTTATCCTCCTCAAGCTTGAAAAAAATAAAGAGGTACTGGTCAGCAATGACTTGGGAAAAATTGGGAAGAAAACTTGAAGAAACTTTATTGGTAGCAAGTCGCTCTTGAACATGACACTTTCACTCCGCATCCGAGTCGGGTTGGGTTGTTTTGTTCACTGGTCATATCACCATGGGTCCATCACACCATCCATATTTGGCGTAATGCTACCAATCCATCATGTCAGTGTCGCCAATATGTTCAAGAGAAGTCGCCCAGAGAATTCACATGTGTCTCATCCACTGTAATACATTTACGCTCCATCCTTTCATGACCACCACCATGAACCTTATGTCATCAGATCATCTTCACCTCCATTAAAATCATTCGCTCTGTTCCATGTCATTGATGTGGGATTCACTAAGGCCCTCCTATGACATATCACTTCTTGTCGACATCAGCTCATTATCCAGGAAGTCGATCTAGGAACAACCCTTTCAGTACTTTGAAGTTTGCATGCCTCAATGGCAAGTTTCTCACTTCCGGTGACAGGTTTACATCAATGGCCTTCGACCAAAGTATTTTGCCTGGTGTTCAACGCGAATTCCCTTTATTCACACCATTTGAATTGTACTGTAGTACCTTGAGGGTCATCATCATTATTGGTGATTCCTCTCGCGCCTGTTAATAGCTTACATCATTGGCCAGTAATCAGGCAATGTCTTTCCATGTTTGACTCCAGAACATATTTCACATAGATCGACTTGTACTTTGAGTGAAGATCAAATGAGATTGAAGACCCCGGATCTAGTTTCATCCATCCAGGCTGCGATATATATTCAGGAAAATAAAGACATCAAATGTACATCATTATTGCACAGATAATCATCCAACCTAAGGGATGATGGCTCTACAAGAATCATCAGTCTACACACAAATGATTGTCTGTCTTATGTACATGAAAATTAATTTATAAAGCTGAGCATGGGAATGCCCGCCTCAGCTAGATCATGAAAAATATTATGAAGATAATGTATTGTATTGTATGTTATTACAGGTCACCTTCTAGCTCGAAAAAACTTCGGATCCTCATGATAAAGCATTTCACCCGACATCGAAAAGATTAACGACCTCATGCTTTAGGGGGCAACTGTTATAGACATTTTTGGGCACTACAACCCCAATCATAAATGTCCATAAACCAAGGGATCTTAAGTCCCTAAAAGTGTTCTTCCAACCCCTAAAAGAGCAAGTTCAACTGATTACATCATCTCCCAGAAGTTCTCCATGAAAAACTACTCAGAACTGGTCAAAATTGGACCATCTCACTTGCTCCATGGTCAAAGTGCACTGCATCCCACCTAAATACACACGGGAGGTGCGATGCATACTGAAAATCCCTTCTATGGGGTGTGATGGGCGAGAGTGGACAAATGGCAGGGTCAATCTGCGAGGTGGAGGATCATGGAATCTTCTAGAAACTTCTCTTGTGACACTTGCCTCTCTGCATTCGCCCAGGGATGAGTAAGAGATCATCAATCTCCAAGTGGAATCAAGAACTATGAGAGAGAGGACACTAATCAAATCTCAAAAGCTGACTCACCCTCCTTGCAAACATCTATATATGGATCCCTCATCCCAGAGATCTGGGGGCTGGAATTTTGTATCTTGTAAGGAAGTGCTGCTAGTTTCTTGGTGTAACTTCATACTGTTGGGTGATCTAAGCTTTTCATGAGGTGAAGAAGGGCTTTCTTGCTGAGAGGATGATGTTGGGTTAGAACAATTGGTTGTAATCCTCTTTGCTATTCTTGATTATTAATAAATCTATTCAATTTTTCCTCCACATTCTTGTATGATTGATGATATATGCATTTGTGTGGTCAATATATATATGGTCCTCTATTGTTTATGATAGTAGATCTCTGTTCTTGGATAGTGTTATGCTGCTTTAATTCTACAGGTGCTCTTTGAAGCTGGGTAGACGAGGAAGTGAGTGGCAAAGATCTATCAGAAGGGAGAGGAATCAAGCAAGGAACCAAGTGCAAGACAAAGGTTGGTCTCCTTCTTTCCCCTCTTATCTACTTCTCATAAAGGAAAACAAAAGTGGTTTTAGTTTGTTTGTTTCTAAGGTAGCTACCAGCCTTAGTGGGACTAGTAGCTCTACATAGACACTAGATTTCCCGATAACATTACCACCTCCACCTACACCACCACCCATCTCACCATATTCACCTCCATTTCTTCCCACCCCACCTCGACCACCACCACAATTCGGTATGGCGAGTGTGATCAAACTGCCGGTATTCAGAAGTGTAGGGAATGAAGATCCAGACCAATTCTAGTTTGTGGTAAGGGAAGTATGGGAAGCAAAAGGAGTCTTGGATGACAATATAAAGAAGGCTATGCTAGTAAGTGCATTGTAGGATCGTGCATTGACATGGTACATTAAGCATTCTAATGAATATCCAAATGCAAGAATCACAGAAATCTAGGTCATGGTGAATAGGGAATTTAGTAGGCCAAAGTCGGAGACACAATCAATTATCAGGTTTAAGGAGATCATGATGCTCCTAGGTGAGAACCCCAGGGATCTAGACCAGAGACTAAAGAGTATGACTCGTGAAGTGTTATCTTATATGGGCCTGACCCAGGTTCGGAAGAATTATTTAGCCAAACAAATCCCACAGCTATCGGCCCTTTTGGCAACAGCCCGCAAAGCGTGGACTGAGGTCTCACCTGAGGTAGCAAGGGAGGGTGCTGGAACCAGGTTTCTGCACCCTAGGGATGTCCAGATGTGGACTGGAGGCTTCACGTACTATTCTACAGCCTCATGCTACTCTGCTTTTGCACAGATTCAAAACAGAGCTACTTTTCACTACTAATTACTTAAAGATTTGTTATAGATCAACTATGCTTGTGGAGGTATTTAAGAAAACATTTAATCAAGATAACTAGTGTGCACATTTAACAAAGATACATATTTTCATATATTCATAACATGAGCATACGGGGCTAGATCAAATAGCTATATTAACCATATATTAACCAGATCCGCAATAATTCATATTTAACATAGAATTTCAGAATCAACTTATCTTTATTAACTTTCTTCACCAACACATCCAGATCCGTCCTGTGCACTCATATACAGGAGTTTATGCACACAGCTATGGACTCTTCCAGGCCTCTGCACACATAGCTACAGAGCCTCTATCTACTACCCAATACCCTCAACTCGAACTTGCAAACGCTTCAAGACTTTCATTCTCAAAAACCCATTACATAATAGATCCAAGATCACCTACCAAAAGCTACTTTCTACCCTTAGAGACTTGCTCTATTTATACCTTTCCATGGTCCACGAACCATGGGTTGGCCAAGTCAATTTACATTACTTTACATTATTTTTGGGCGGAGTACCCTTTGACTCAACTTATTACAAATCACGCTCCGTGCATCCCGTAGAGTCTTTACCCTATCTTTACCCAAAATTTTGGGCTTTGTGCTTCAGAACCATTATGCGGGGCTTCTTGTACCCAACAGTCCCCCAACAAAATCATCGTGACTCATCCTGAGTCACTCATTGGTGCAGCGAGATGTGCTGCCTTGGCTTCATGGTTCACCTCCCCTTCGAGTGGCGCTCTTCGTCCTGCTACTCCTTCGTTGTCTCCTGCAACGCTCTGTTTGGCTCCTGCTTCATTGTTATTACCAATTCTCGTAACCGATAATGCTCATTCTATTCTGCTTGGTTAACACAGAACACCCCTCATAGGATTTTAGCTCTAGTGGGGGAGCTGCATACGGGACCTCCTTGTACCACCACAGCCACTTTCTTCCTTCGTATCTTCTCTTCGCAATGTCTGCTACAGCTTGTGTTGCAATTTTGCAAGACCCTTGCTACTATCCGTGAGATCCCAATCCTCAAGGTACATCAGGGACGAGTTATTAACTGCATTTCTACCAGTGGTCTCTGTCTTTCCAGCCTTTTGCTTTTCTGTGGTAGTTCGTCGGCCTTTCCCCGAGCAAGGTGGTGGCATCCAGACCAATTCTGCCTCATGCCTTCCATTTTCTGGTTCATCCCCTCTTGTTGATGTTGAAATTTGCATGGCACCTTCAACTATCAACACCATGTTCCTCAGAGAGCCCTTCCTTTCCCTTAGCCAGATCATCACCCTCGGGCTTACTCCTTGTGAAAAGGTAATGAAAAGTTCCATATAGATAACCAAATTGCATTTTTTACAGGTGAAATTCGCCCGATGGAAGCCCCCATGTGATTTATAAGAATTTCGAATTTCAAATTCACTGTCTCCCGCTTGTTCCGATGCCCTCATTTTAAACCTGTGGCAGATCATTCCATAGCAGCCTAGCTCGTACCCCTTCTCTAAATTTCCCATCGCTCGCTCCCTTTTTCCATAATGCAGACATCTTGTCATGAATAGTGACAGCAATGGTCACTTCTCCTCTTAGAAATGCAACAGTACAATATTTTCCACGCAACCACGACCCTTGTAATTGGCCAAATCTACGTGCACTCTGGCAACCGCACATCCTTCCCCTAGACTGCTTTATCGTCCCATGCTCTCATTCAACTGGCTGGAGTGGTGAGAGTGTCCTTCAGATGGTTAGTCAGGTAGGTGCCCCACCCATGTAGAGCTTCAGATGACTACCATTCACTCTTCCTAAGAAGGGGTCTTCATTGAGTTTGGCAAGCTGAACCGCACCCCCATCGGTAACTTCTTTAACGACACAGGGTCCCAACCAATGCATTCAGAGTTTGCGAAGGAATTTCTCGAACTTTCTGTCATATAATAATACTATATCATTCTCCTTGAAAGTGCGTACCTTGATATGGCGATCATGCCATGCTTTCTCTCGCTATTTCTATACTTTTTGATGCAATCCAGCCAAAAACCTTTCCTCCTCTAGTTCTTCAAGCTGCATGAGCCATTCATCCAAAGCCCCGCAGTCTGCCATACCTATTATTTCCACGATCCATAGACTAGGCACAATGTATTCCATAGGCATAACAACCTCCTTTCCATAGACTAACCGAAAAGTTGTGTGCCTGTCAACTTCTTGCACGTGGTTCAGTATGCCCATAGTACAACAATGATGCGTAAGCCCCTGTCATTTCACTGTGCATTACGGGCCTTTGTCAATGCAGTCTCTAGAATTTTGTTGAATGCTTCAATGGTCCCATTCACTTGCGGGTGATAAGGTGTACTCTGTTGATGATATATATGGAATTCCTCAGTGAGTGCAGTGATCGTTTCATTCAAAAAGTATGTTCCCCTATCGTTCATGAGAATTTTGGGACATCCAAACCTTGTCAGCACGTTCTCGAACAAAAACTTTGCAGCTGTCATAGCCGTGCAATCCTTGACTGGCTATGCCTTTGCCCATCGACTCAAATATTCTGTCACAATGATGATATAGTGTGCGCCCGTCTTCCCCTGCAGCGCAATAGGTCCTACGAAGTCAATTGCCCACTTCTCAAATGGCTATAGCATCATCTGGGGCTGGAGTGGCATTTCATCCCTCCGTGATGGTTTCCTCATCCATTGACATATGTCGCAGGCTTGGCAGTATGCTTTCGAATCTTGATGCAGAGTGAGCCACCATAATCCTATGTGAAGAATCTTCTGGGCTATGGTGCGACCCGCATAATGTCCACTAGCAACCCCCCCTGTGTTTCAGCTAGGATCTATCCTCGCTCAAACTCTAGGACATACCTGCATAATATTTCGTTGTTGCCCATTTTGTAGAGGTGCCTTGCAATCACGATAAAGTTTTTTGTGCGTATCACTAGTTCCTTCTTCTGTTGAATAGAATATCCTTGTGGCACAGTTCTTGTAGTTAAGAAATGAATTATATCCTCAAAGTGGCCATCCGCTACGTGCACTCCATACAGCTGTGCATCTAGGAGTCTGTCCTTGAAACTTGTGGGCTCTTCACCGGTCTCAATTTCGAGAAAGGTGATCTGGGCCTACGTTTAGACGTCCTGGCTTTATGACAACCTCAGAGTCATATTCTTGGAATAACAATAACCACCTACAAATGCACCCCCCCAACACAGGCTTATTCACTAAGTACTTTAGCGTCGAGTGATCAATATACATCTTAAAGTGGCCTCTGAGCAGATAGTTACAGTATTTTTGAAGCACGTATACCATCGCTAATCCCTCTCGCTCAGTAGTGGAGTAATTCTTCACCACTTTTGACAACCAGCGACTTGCGAATGCAATCAGGTGGTCAATTCCCTGCGCTCCTGCTTGAGTAAGTACTCCCCCAAATAGGATACATGATGCATCGACATGCACATGAAATTCGACATCCCATTTTGGAAAGACCAATATAGGGGAAGATACCATCTTTTCCTTTAGTGTTTCCAGACTTTTGTTGCACTCCTCATTCCAACAATAAGTAGCATCGTTCTTCAGAAACTGTTCCATTGGAGCCGTGATCTGGGTGTAGCTTTTTATGAACTTCCAATAATAGCCCATGTGTCCCAATGTGGCACGTAGTTTTTTGACACTCCATGGCTCTTGCAGATTGAATATGACAACGATCTTTTCCAGATCCACCATCAGTCCTTGCTTACAAACCACATGGCCAAGCAGGTTCCTGAAGGGGATGAGGAAAGTACACTTCTTTAGGTTTAGCGCAATATGGTGTCGTCTCAAGTATCTAGCATTAACCGTAAGCTCATGGTATGTTTCTTCACTAGTCCAAATATGTTCCAAAATTCAAGGTAGACCTCTAAGAACTTTTGTATAAATTCCTTGAATGTAGCTACCACAATGTGGGAAAATATCCCCGGGGCATTCTTCAGTCCAAAGGGCATCACCGTATACTAAAAACAACCCCATTTAGTGGCGAACATTGTTTTAATTCTATCCTCTGGCATGATCTTGATCTGGTGGTACCTGAAGAACCCATTCGTGAATGAGTAGGATTCCTACCAGCCCACATTTTCTAGTACTTCATCTGTAAAGGGCGTCGGGAGCGGATTGTTAACACATGCATCATTGAGCTTTCTGAAGTCCATGCAGATGTAAATCTCACCCTTATGTTTCTTCTTCTGCACCATCATAAGACTTACCCAGTCAGATTGCTCGACTGGTTCAATGATTCATGCTGCCAGCAGCTTGTCCAATTCTTCGCGGACCTTTGATTTGTATTTTGGATTCAATTGGTAGGGCCGCTGCTTAACTGGCTTCGTGTCCGGCTTCAACATTATCTTCGTCACTCCCAGGTCTCCTAAGATCCCTTTTAGCTCCGTGATTTTTGTTGGGAATAAATCTCGATATTCTCAAAGCAAGTCGACGACCTTTTCCACCGTGGCGTGATCCCAATATTCCCTGAGCGTTGCATACTTCGACTCTTCTTCTGTTCCGATATTTACTTGTTTCGTTTTCAATGGCGCCGTGATATCTGGATCTTCGATTTCGGGTCTGCGCACCTTACGACTTCCCTCTGATTTGGAATATTGATGTTTCGCGAGTCATCCTCGTCATATTCTATCTGTACATTGTAACATTCCAAGGCCTAGCTTAGCTGTCACGACCAGTCTGGCTGCATGATTTCTTATGGTTCTAGTGGTGTTTTGAAAATGGTGGCCTTCACCAGCTGTAACGTGTCATCCACGGTATCCATCCATTGGTCTTCAAAGAGGAATGTCAACAGAAACCCTTCACACAAGATATCCCACTCGTCAGTGCCATGTCAAAGCTCTATTTTAGTATACCAATTCCTTGGGATGACATCCAGGGTATGATAAAATAAGTGCACCCACTCTGGTTGAGGCTCCTGTCCATACGTTTTGATCCATCTGGTAAGGTGCATGCATGGGTCATCACGTCCATCGTATTTCTCCATTATTCGTAGTTTTGGCCTCCCAAATCTGATCTACATCATGTGCCTACAGCCGTGCCAATCTTTGAAAGTCCCTTCATGTGTGCCCCACCATCGCGCAGGTGTCGCACGCAACGCCCATCTCAACGCATCAAACCGTTGGTGCTCTAGTACCGCGATTTCAAATTTGGTTAGAAATTCATCTATTATTGTCAACCCCTCATACATCAGCAGTTCACGATCTTGGGCCCTCACACAATACAGAGATTTAGTCACCGTATTGCAGTGTAGCATGGTTACTTCATTCAACTTGTTATGCCATCGCTCATCTTCTTCATCTGAATTAGTAGTGCAGGACTGTACATAGCCCCGTGATATTCTTCTATCCTCTGTTTACTTGACCCATTCTTGCCTTTGTGCAAAAATATTGTAGATATAGTCTAATTCGGCGTCACCTTCTTCGTTGTGTACGTGTTTAATGTAGTGCAGTCCCTCAGCCGGATCTAGCGGAACAACTAGGCGGAGCAACTTTGTTTCAAATATCATTGTCTGCTTCTTTAAGTTAATAACCCGATTCATGTCAGTGGCGCAGTCTATTCCTAACAATGCAGGATAAGACGCACTTTCATCCACGATTTCAATTACTTCAAAGTCTGTTCTGGTGCTCATGCCTTCTATATCTACCATAATTCCCTGCAACCTTCCCATGGGCAGAATTTTCTGTTGGTTCACCATCCGCAATTGAATAGGGGACCATTTTAGTGTAGGCCTACCCACGCACTCCCAAGTTTGTTTAGGCAATACATTCACATCTGATCCCAAATCCAAAATGATCTGATCCATCTCATAGCTGCCAATTTGTGCCGTTAATCGCATCTCTCGCCCCATCCGTGTTGTGTGGTTTCCTAGTTTGTGGACCACGCTAGGTTCTCACGTCCCTGCACACCTATTTATTAATTCTTGCAAGCCTCTAACTGCCCTATTGTTGCGTAGAAAATTTCATGCATGTCTCTAGAAGGTAGCTATCATCAAGGGATCCCTATCCTGCTCAGGTTGATCCCTGCTACATAGGGTAGAGACCTCCGCGAAGCTCTCCCTAGCTTCCAGATATGTCTCGTTGCCAATCCTTGCATCTTCCTTACTTAAGTTCCTTTTATCCTCTCCTATGGCCATGCCACTTCTTAGTACCATGTTTACCTGGGGGTCTTCGTCGTGGGGTTCGGACCTCATCATCTGCATGTTCTGGGTCATCGTACGTTGCGCTGCCATTTTTTCACAAATCTGTGCTATCAGTGTGGGGCAATCTATCAACTCATGATTGAATTTCTCACAGTAAGTGCATGTTATTCTAGTTGGGTTGGTACAATCCGGCACGTAATGTCCTGGTCCTCCAAAGTTGTAACAGATTAGCTGCCACGACCCCTTCCTAGCCCCATTATGCCCCATCCTCGTCCACGTCCCTGGAACGCACCACGCGTGAGTGTCGTGGTTGGATCCTGAGCTCACACCTCAGTCTGCATTCTGTACGTCGGTGACTGGTCCAACAATAATTGATAGCTAGGGTAGTCTCGTTTGTCGTGGCCCACCGATCTGCAAAACTTTCAAAATAGCCGCTTGGGGGGGGGGGGTTGTCTCATGCTCTGTAATGGATGGCAATTGTTTGTGGCACGCTTTCCTCCATCCTGACATATCGTGCACCAAAGGGTGGGCACCGCGCTTGGTCCTACTTGTACCTCTGGTCACAATGGCATTGGTCCCCCCCTGCCACATAGTTCGCAAAGACGAGACAATGATCTTTATCGTGACCCTAACTTCTACACTTTATACACCATACTTCCTCCCGGGCTTTTGGGTGAGGTGCTTGTTCTTGTTTTAACCTCTTCATTTCTAAACACGGGATTTGTATCTATGCTTGGATTTGCTGAACTCCCAACCCCGGGTCCTGTAACAGAGTTTCGTGCAACCTCATCGTTGTCTCCAATGCTTCAGCCTGGGTTGAGATCTTTTGTTGTGACAAAGCCATCCTCAGATGCGATGTCAATGATGCTACAAACCAAGCACAGTGCTGCACATTTGACAGTGTCATGTTTGCTTCGCGGATGGTACTTTTCAGCCTTTGATCCAGATCCCACGGGGTTTCACCAGGTACCATCGTGATCTCCTTGAACCCTATGATCAACTGTGTTTCTGACTTTGGCCGGCTAAATTCATTCTTCAATTCCATCTGGATCTTTGCTGTCCCTGCATTTGAGTGATCGCTTGAGTACTTTATATACCATGTCAGCGCTCGGTCTTGCAACACGCTAACTAAAGCAGCCCTTCTGATATTATCATCTATAATTCTGTGTGCATCCCATATCGATGTCCCCACAAACCAAAATTATTCTAGATCTTCACTTCTTACTACTTTGAATACTGGTAGCTGGATCGTGCTCGTCATTTTTAACCTCTGGTTTGCACGTTGGTGTATTCTGAACTACTATTATTCTTGATCCCTTGGACCTTTAAATACTTTCTCTATAGAGTTCCAGCGCTCCTACATTAGACACCCCTTAGGCAGATCCCGGTCCTGGAAACAGAACCATTTGTTGGCTTATATGGGCCTGACCCAAGTTCTGAAGAATTATTTAGCCAAACAAATCTTGCAACTACTAGCCCTTTCGGCAACAGCCCACGGAGCGCGGACTGAGGTCTCACCCGAGGTAGCAAGGGAGGGTGTTGGAACTAGGTTTAAGCACCGTAGGGATGTCTAGATGTGGTATGGAGGCTTCACACACTATTTTGCAGCCTCGCGCTACTCTGCTTCCACACAGATCCGAAATAGGGCTACTTTTCACTACTAATTACTTAATGGTTTGTTATAGATTAGCTATTCCTGTGGGGGTCTTTAAGAAAGCATTTAATCAAGATAACTAGTGCACGCATTTAACAGAGATACAAATTTTCATATATTCATAACATGAGCATACGCACCTAGATCAAATAGTTATATTAACCATACATTAACCAGATCCGCAATAATTCAGTTTTAACACAGAATTTCAGAATCAACTTATCTTTATTAACTTTCTTCACCAACACATCCAGATCCGTCCTACGCACTCAGCTGCAGGGGTTTGTGCACACAGCTACAGACTCTTCCAGGCCTCTGTGCACATAGCTACAGAGCCTCTATCTACTACCCAATACCATCGAATCGAAATTACAAATGCTTCAAGACTTTCCTTCTCAAAAATCCATTACATAACAGATCCAAGATCACCTACCAAAAGCTACTTTCTACCCATAGAGCCTTGCTCTATTTATACCTTTCCATGGTTCGTGAACCATGGGTGGGTCGACTCAATTTAAATTTCTTTACATTATTTTTGGGTGGACTACCCTTTGACTCAGCTTACTCCAAATCACGCTCCGCGCATCCCACAGAGTCTTTACCTTATCTTTACCCAAAATTTTGGGCTTCATGCCTCATAACCATTACGTGGGGCTTCTGCTACCCAACATGAAGCCAACATGACTTTGATACATGGACAACGCTGCGCATGGTTTGTAGCTTCATTAACACCGCATTTAAGGATGACGTTGTCACAACAAAATCTTTCCACCTAGGCCAAAGTTTTGGAGATGGCAATGAGATTGCATGAGACCCCTATACAAGATCCTTGTCTGGGAGTCCAACAAATGCACGCGAAACTGCAAAATTTGTGTCCTGAAATGCATAGTTTGAAACAGGACAAGACACCTTGGTCAGAAGTGCATGAGGAGGTATGGTGCATAAAATGCAAAGGCCAGGGGCATCACAAGGACCATTGTCCAGTTTTCGGAAATTACTTGACGGGAGGAGGGCCAATGTCGTTAAGACCTTCGGCACACGTAGGACCAAGAAAAATAGCTACACTATGGTGCACAATCTCTCAGATAGGAGGAAAACACACTATGGATAATTTTCATCTATTGTAGAAGTATATGCAAATGTCCCAGCAATTGCTTTGTAATTTCTATAGGTCGGTAGTGTTATAGACATTTTTGTGCCCTACAACTCCAAGCATGAAATGTCCATAAACCAAGGGCTCCTAAGTCCCTAAAAGTTTTGTTCTAACCCCTAAAAGAACAAGGTCAACAGATTACAGCTTCTCCCAGAAGTTCACCAGAAACTGCTCAGAATTGGTCAAAACAGGATCAATGCAGCTGCTCCACTGGCTAGGTGCGTTGCATCTCACCCAAATGCACTGTGAGGGTGTGTTGCATTTCAAAACTCCCTTCTGTAGGGTGCGACGGGTGAGAAATGACAAATGGCAGTGTCATTCCGCGAGGTGGAGAGGCAATGGAAGCTTCCAGAATCTTCTCCTGTGACACTTGCTTCACTGAATTCGACCAAGGATGAGTAAGAGGCCCTCAGTCTCCAAGTGGAACCAAGAACTGGCAGAGAGAAAACACTAATCAAATCACAAGCTAACTCATCCTCCTTACAGATATCTATATATGGATCCCTCATCCCAGAGATCCGGAGGCTGGAATTTTGTACATTGTAAGGAATTGTTGTTGGTTTCCAGAGACAAACATCAGATTGTTGGGTGATTTATGCTTTGTTTGAGGTGAAGAGGGGCTTCTTTGCTAGGAGGTTGATGCTGGGTCGGAACCACTAGTTGTAACTCCTCTTGGATCTTTTCTTGTTTATCAATAAAAACTATTTGAGTTCTCCTCCATGCTTTTGTATCATTGATGCTTGTTACATTTGTATGGTTAACTTAAATCTGATCCTAAGTTGTTTATGAATATAGATCCATGTCTTTGTATAGTGCTCTTCTTCTGTGATCTTACAGGTACTTTGTGAAGCTGGGCATGCAAGGGAGCAGGTAGCTAGAGACTATCAAAGAAGAGAGGGATTGGATCAAAGGATTAGCGCAAGACACAGGTTGGTTCTTTCTATTCCTCTCTATCTATAATTCATAAAGGAAATACAAAAGTAGTTTTTCTCTATTTGTTTCTAAGGCAGCTGTCACAAGTTAGTGGGATAGAGCAGTTCTAAATAGACACTTTTCCTTGTAACAAAATGGTGACTCCGCTGGGGAGGATGTCTAATTAGTTTGTTTGTGTATCATTCTTTGTTGTTTGTTTCATAAACTTATAAGTAGCTTTCGAACTGCATTTGGCATAACAAATGCAAAGTAGATAACTGCTGCTTCAATCCATTCACTGGATCTGTTTATGATTTAAACAGCTGATTCACAAACTATCTGATTGCCCCTGTGATAGCTCTTAGATCCTCCTTAGATCTACCCCTGATTGTTGCATTACTGATTGCTTTTTACTCGGCCAAAAACCAAGGACTGAACTGCAAACTGTGACCCGGAACCCGGACAGAGTCTCGTTTCTGGCCCAGCGCAGGTACTGTTCAGAGATCCTGAATTTTAGTGCACTTCCCGAAGGGGCAACCTGCGCTGCATTTCAGATTCTCTGTGTTACAGGTGCGCTGATCAGACTAGCTCTGTGCAGCTGTGGTTCCTGTGCTTCATTCTTTCCAGTTCTATCCCTGAATTTTGCTGCCTATGATCAGTATATGTCTGTTTGAAACCTCTTTTCCTTATTGTTATTCTGCCTCCTTTGTACAAAATAATTGTAGATGTTTTTGTGTGTTTGTTGAGTCGTTTACAGTTTTCCTTTGCAAAAGTAGCATAGTCGTACTGTCGTCCTTTGATTTGAATCTGTCGCAAGTGTCGATTTCGATCATAGGAGAAAGTTTGATTGTTGTTGATGGTCGATTATCCTGTTACTATTCCCTTTGGTCTGAATTTGTAATTCTCTAGTGTCAAGAACAAGTGTTCATTTCAAAATCGTAAGGTGTCGTAATCATCTCTGTTTTTGATTTCGAAAAAGAGCTTGTTTATATTTGTCGCTTGAAAAGAAATTCAGATTTGTACATCAACTTTCTTTTTAGCATCAATACTAAGAAAGTCGAAAAAAATACATGCATGTGCATTTGCATATAGACAGTCTGTTTGGCTTGATTTAGGAAAGTGCATTTACAGTGTGCTCTTTGCTCTTTGTGAAAAGATTCTGTCTTTTTTTTCCCCTAGTAGCTAGGATTTTCATTGCACAAAAGAGATAAAAGTTTGTTTATCATCTTTAGATTTCATTTTAGGAATTACATCTACATCTCGTGGTGAACCCGAAAGGCAAACTTCATAAACAAGATCAACTTAAAATAAATTCAATGAATCTAACATAGCTTTGGAACTTAATGCACAACATTTAGAGTTCTAGGCTAGAGACGTATTCCGGCGTCGTAAAGCCTGGTAACTGTTGTCCTCACTGATGGTTGGGTGATTCCTCCACTTTGAGACAATAAGTGCCAGTACGGACTTGTGCTCCCACGTACCGTCAAGTATATTTTGGGAGACCCCTATAGGCTTAAATCCTTTATCCATAGGAAGTCGTGTCTGCCGCCCTATCGATCGCAATGCACTTAACATAGCATTCGGGAAGATTGACTGTCGTACCGTAAAAAGTATTCTGCAGTTTTGCGATTGGTTTGGTACTCCCTCTACCTAGATCTCCAGAGTAGTCTCTTTCGTTCATTTTCAGACTCCTTAACGGAAAAGGTCCATCTGAGCACTTGTCACTTCAGGCTCATTAAAAATCGAAGGAGACTAGAGTCATCTTTTGTTTTTTCTCGACTCTTAAAAACTGAAAAAACAAGTTGTGTCAAAGCGTCTAAAAATTTATTTTAAACGGAATATTTATTACCCCTTTCCTACATTGGTCTTGGGTTGAGAAAATGGAGTCCACCAACCAAGGAATTCCCCTTGGAGGAAATCCTACTCCCTTCTCCTCTTGGGGAGATGTTGGTGCACCCCATATGGCCACATTGTCGCTTCCAGGACTAACAATTGGTTTACCTGTATGGCTCTTCTCAACCTCTGTCGTTCAGAACACTACTATTCCTGAACATTCGAATCAGCAATTAGACGAGTCCAGAGTTACCCACCAACCTTCTATTTCCTCTAATTCTTCCTCTCCTCCTTCCTCTTCGCTTGATGGGGCTGGTAAAGCCAAAAGTCAAGTTCCTAAGGAGAAGAAGGAAAAGAAGAAGAAAGAGAAGAAGAAGAAGGAGCCGAAAGTGAATGGGGGCAAACGAGTGTCGTCTAACGAAAATCCACACACTGCACCGACCAGGCCTAAATCGTCATGTTTCATTTGCAAAGGAGACCACTTTCACAGAGATTGTCCTTGCATACCTCAGATCTTAAGGGACTGGTCTCCTCGTTTGCACAACCCGGTGTCGTCAACCTCTGATGATCATGTTGAAAACACACCGTCAACTAGTGAAAGTGAAGGCCCAGGACAAAAAGGAAAATATAGATTTCCTTGTAAAATGTGCGAAGGCGATCATGCCGTCCACCATTGTCCCTTCTTAGACGAAGCTAAAAGAGTTTTGGATGATCGTCTGGTTTCACCGTTACGACTTCCTCCTGGATATAAAAAACTCTTGTCGAGTCCGTCACTAGTTGAAAATCGGCTGACCCGCTCATGTGGTCGGCCGATGCATCTGTCATTGAAGATGAACCATCTGAATCCATACCAGACGAAAGTCAAAAGGTCGAGGCGGCAGTTGACCCGGTCTTGCCTTCAGAGGTTCCATCTTCAGATGATACAATCACTGAAGAGAACAAGGATGACACCGTCCAAATTCTTTTCATAAGCACAGACTCCAACGGACATGGGTACAATTCACCCATTCCTTTACCGCAGGAAGGAAGTTCGTCAGAGTCGTACCCGGCCATCTATTCGGTCCCACCTCCAAGCAACCTAGTTGTCTCCTTCGACTAGAATCAACTAGGCAGACCCCGTTTACCAGCTAGTGTACCATTCCGAATTATTGTTCAAATATATAGAATGGTTATGGCCGGTACCATCATAGATGAGGGGGCTTCTGTGAGTATCCTTTCCTCAACTGCTTGGAAAGTGCTTGGTTCGCCATCGCTTTTGACTAAGATGAGAAATCTAACAGGCTTTGATAAAGGAACCAGTCGACCGTTAGGGATCCTTCCCGATGTTCCCATACCATTGAGAGGGAAAATCGTTCGCATGAACATAATGGTAGTTCAAGGACCCCTGGATTACAATCTACTCCTTGGACGAGACTATATTTATTGCATGGGAGAAATTGTCTCCTCACTCTTTAGAGTAATGTGTTTTCCACACGAAGGAAGAGTGGTCAAGCTCGTGGACCAGCTTTCATTTCCCGGATCATACAGAGCAAATAGTCATATACCATCCCTGAATAGTCTTTTCACGCAAGAAATGTCTCAATCTCTAGTTCGTCCTCCCGATGAGTGTGAGTGATTCAGAGGGATATGACTGAAACCCAGGGGGCATGCACCCTGGTCTGCCTCGGCAGGAAAACTTCGGGTATAGGGTAGGTTTCCGCGGGAGAATATGACTAGTCTGTACCCCCGTCCGTGATTGGAATAGGGGGTTATTCTAGAACAAGATTCTCTTGTCAAATTTATGTGAGTTGGCAGGCATCGTCGCTCACCTTTGTTTATTTCAGTAGACATCGCCGAAGAAGTGTTTTGTTTACATCGTAAATAGAACAATCTTTGGTAACCTGTAAGAGGTAGGCCTCTCTCGGTAAAACAAATGTTTTAACGGACTGAAGAAGTGGTAACCTTGAAACTCTGTTTTATACCTGGGGGCATGCAAACCTTTTGGAGTACAACCAAAGAGCGATCATTTATCTGTTTTTTGGATTGGTCGTTTCCTAACTTGCATAAAGAAAGGATGTGGGGCAAAACTCTAAAAGTTGCCGTTATTATGGGACATTCGTATCACAAGACTCAATTAATCGAGCAGTTTTAGCACATAGTTCAAGCTCGTTAAAAAATAAACATAAGACATGAGCAAATGTTTCCACCCACGTTTAATCTCATTAAAAAATGAACTATTCCCCGGTAAATATCCATCGTGAATGTAGTACTTCAGCTGTTAAAGCCTTGGTCGTGTTTGCGCCGTCACCTCCACTTTTCATTGGTCGATCATTCACCTCCATTTGATGGTTTACCCATTTTGAGGAACTGCTACGAAGAGTGATTTCACTAGCCATCCTTGTGACACTGCCGTGATTGGAAAATTCCAAACCTTACCTGGAATCAGCTGCCACCCGTTTTATCACTCGTTCCTCAAAAGACGAGTCTCCTTTAAGCTCTTTTCAACTGACTCGTAAAATATGAAAAGATTACCGAGCCATTGGCCTCTCCAGCTCGTTAAAGGGACAGGAAGTGCTATCCCTCCTCTAGATTTTAATCTTTTTGGACCTGAGGGATTATTACACAAAAAGATCGAGCGCTTGTTTTGTTCGGCTCGTTAAAACTATCGAAAATTCATCCCTTCTGTATTGTTTTATACTTTTTCGGACTTAAGGGATTAGATGACGAAAAAGGAATTTTGGAGTTACCTTTACGTTCCTTTTCAGACTCTCTAAAATTGAAAAGGACCGAGTTATCTTTGTCGTTAAACTCATTAAAAAGATTAAAAGCGACAAACTTGTCTTTAGACGAGAACGAGTTTCACTATCGCTAGGCTCGTTAAAACATAGCGATGGGTTTGCCCGAAGGGAAAATTATAGAACAAGCATATGTTATCCTCCTCAAGCTTGACAAAAATAAAGAGGTACTGGTCAGCAATGACTGGGGAAAAATTGGGAAGAAAACTCAAAGAAACTTTGTTGGTAGCAAGTCGCTCTTGAACATGACACTTCCACTCCGTGTCCGAGTCGGGTTGGGTTGTTTCATTCATCGGTCACATCACCATGGTCACGCCATAACATCCACATTTGGGGTTAATGCTACCAATCCATCACATCAGTGTCGCCGATATGTTCAAGAGAAGTCATCCAGAGAAGTCACCTGTGTCTTGCCCACTACCATACATTATACTCCATTCTTTCATGACCGCCACCCTGAACCTTATATCACCAGATCGTTTTCACCTCCATCAAAATCATTTGCTCCATTCCGTGTCATTGATGTGGGATTCATTAAGGCCCTCACTTCTTGTCAACATCAGCTCATTATCCAAGAAGTCGATCTAGGAACACCCCATTCAGTACTCTGAAGCTTGCATGACTCAATGGCAAGTTTCTCACTTCCGGTGATAGGTTTACATCAATGGCCTTCGACCGAAAGATTTTGTGTGGTGTTCGACACCAAGTCCTTTATTCACACCACGTGAATTGTACTGCAGTACCTTGTTACACTAAAAAATGTCACCTTGACTACTTACAGTTAGTATGGCTCAAATCAACAGTCATGCTACCCTCTTAGGCAAGTCTCATGCCTCTGTTATCCATCTCAAACTCAAAGAAGAGAGAAAGTCTTGTAAAAACTATGTTTATCTCTGGGGTCGCAGGTTCTCTCTAGCCTTACCTGCGGGGACGCTGACCATGTTCACAAAATCTGCGTCCGTGGACGCTCTGTATGTTAAGGGACAGGTGCGTCCCTCTGTAAAAGGCAAAATGCGTGAGTTTTATCTTGAAAAAGTTACTTGTGGTTACTTCTAGAACATTCTAGAGGTCGGTTTGATGAAATGGATGCGCCTCCAGTTGGTTCATGTATCTCTATTAAGGGGGAACTTATCCCATCAATAAGGGAGCTATCCCACCCAAAGAGGGGGATGATCCCATTGATAGTGGACCTGAATAACCTCTTTACAGCACTATAAATAAAGACATTGAGCCAGAGGGAGAGGAGGTTGGAGCTATACATTTTCTTTGGGTAAATGCTGCAGGATTTAGGTCTTCCATTAGAGCCTTTGTAAGGAGAGATTGTCTTTACTTGATTCTACTTGGAAGAGGGTGAGCTTTGTCAAAGTAGAGGAAAACCCTTGATGGACCCTGGGAGGAACTTGCACAACACCAAGGCCAGGTTGTAAGAGTTTCTTTGTTTCGTTATTAATACAAACTGGTTTATTTTTCTCAATAGCTTGTGTTAATGAGTTATTTCATGTGTTCCTTGGTCTGCATGTTGAATATATGTTTTATTATATGAAATGCAAGTGCTTGGTAATTGTTTGATTGTTTGTGGTTGCAGGAATTGACTTGAAGGAGGAGCTCATCCGGATCGTCAAGAACGGACTTCAACAACAGCGTTTTGGAATAAGGTAAGCCTAAACACTTGTAGTTTTCATGTTGTAAAAGGTGTATTTAGAGAAAGATCACTCCATTTTGTCTTGTTTGTCATTAGAATGTCTTAGACTTCTAGGAAGGTCAGCTGTGTCCGCACCCTTGACCAATTCCGGGTGACAAATTGGCGACTCCGCTGGGGACTCCATTAATGAGAGAGTCTTTTCCTTTATATGAACTTTGCTTTGAGAAAATCATTTTTATTTTCTGGTTTTTGACTGTGAGAATTAGTATTTGGGTGGCTTAGCTTTAGATTTAGTTAGATTTGGTTTTTCTTCATTTTTCCAGAAGGACGCACCCTCTGAGTACTGCACAGTGCGTCTTTGGACGCTCTGTTGCCGTTTGCACAGAGCGGGCCCGCACCTGTTGTAACGGGTTGCCTGCGTCTTCCTGTAAACTTTAAGAAAATTCCATTTTTGCTTTAAATTGCTTTTAGATTTTGATTTTCCTTAGTATTTTCTGCCCAGATCCTTTAGTACCCTGTCAAGAATTTTCACCTGAACTTGTTTTGTGAGCTTTGAGTGTTTTAGTGGTTTTCAACGAAGTTTAGACCTAGGGTTTGATTTTTGGATAGGTTTTGTAGTGACTTTGATTGTAGAAAGTTGTCCAACCTTAGATCTCTCTGGTCAATTTACATCTGACCCTAGATTGTTTATGATTATAGATCCATGTCTTTGTGTAGTGCCATGCTTCTATGATCTTACAGGTACTTTGTGAAGCTGGGCGTGCAAGGGAGCAGGTAGCTGAGGACTATCAAAGAAGAGAGGGATCAAATTAGGAGATTGGCGCAAGACAGAGGTCAGTCTTTCTGTTCCTCTCTATCTATAATTCATAAAGGAAAAACAAAAGTAGCTTTTCTCTGTTTGTTTCTAAGGTAGCTGTCAGACCTTAGTGGGATAGAGTAGTTCTAAATAGACACTTTTCCCTGTAACAAAATGGCGACTCCACTGCGGAACTAATTAGTTTGTTTGTTTATCATTCTTTGTTGTTTGTTTCATAAACTTATGAGTAGCATTCGAACTGCATTTTCCATAACAAATGCAAAGTAGACAACTGCTACTTCAATCCTTCTACTGGATCTGTTTATGATTTAAACAACTGATTCACAAACTATCTGATTGCCCTTGTGATAGCTCTTAGATCTTCCTTAGATATACCCCTGATTGTTGCATTACTGATTGCTTTTTGCTCGGCCAAAACCCAAGAACTGAACTGCAAACTGTGACCCGGAACCCAAACAGAGTCTCGTTTCTGGCCCAACGCAGGTACTGTTCAGAGATTCTGAATTTCAGCGCACTTCCTGAGTGGGCAACCTGCGCTGCATTTCAGATTCTTTGTCTTACAGGTGCGCTGATTAGACTAGCTTTGTGCAGTTGTGGCTTCTGTGATTCATTCTTTCCAGTTCTATTCCTGAATTTTGTTGCCTGTGATCAGTATATGTCTGTTTGAAACCCCTTTTCCTTACCATTATTCCGCCTCCTTTGTACAAAAGAACTGTAGATGTTTTTGTGTGTTTGTTGAGTTGTTTACAGTTCTCCTTTGCAAAAGTAACGTAATTGTACTGTCGTCCTTTGATTTGAATCTGTCACAAGTGTTGATTTCGATCGTAGAAAAGAGTTTGATTGCTGTTGATGGTCGATTATCATGTTACTATTGCTTTTGGTCTGAATTTGTAACTTTCTAGTGTCGAAAACAAGTATTTAGTTCAAAATCGTAAAGTGTTGTGATCATCTCCATTTTTTGATTTCGAAAAGAAACTTGTTGATATTTTTCGCTTGAAAAGAAATTCAGATTTGTGCATCAACTTTCTTTTTAGCATTCATATATTAAGAAAGTCGAAAACAAATACATGCATGTGCATTTGCATATAGACAGTCTGATTGGCTTGATTTAGGAAAGTGCATTTAGAGTGTGCTCTTTGCTCTTTGTGAAAAGATTCTGTCTTTCTTTTCCCTAGTAGCTAGGGTTTTCATTGCATAAAGAAGATAAAAAGTTTGTTTATCATCTTAGATTGCATTTTAGGAATTACATCTACATCTCGTGGTGAACCCAAAAGGCAAACTTCATAAACAAGATCAACTTAAAATAAATTCAATGAATCTAACAACGCTTTGGAACTTAATGCACAACATTTAGAAGTCTAGGCTAGAGACGTATTCCGGTGTCGCAAAGCCTGGTAACTGTTGTTCTCACTAATGGTTGGGTGATTCCTCCACTTTGAGATGATAAGTGCCAGTACAGACTTGTGCTCCCACGTACCGTCGAGTATATTTTGGGAGACCCCAATAGGCTTAATCCTTTATCCATAGGAAGCCGTGTCTGCCGCCCTATTGATTGCAATGCACTGAACACAACATTCGGGAAGATTGACTGCCGTACCGTAAAAGTATTCTACAGTTTTGCGATTGGTTTGGTAATCCCTCTACCTAGATTTCCAGAGCATTCCCTTTCGTTCCTTTTTAGACTCCTTAACGGAAAAGGTCCATCTGAGCACTTGTCACTTCAAGCTCATTAAAAATCGAAGGAGACTAGAGTCATCTTTTGTTTTTTCTCGACTCTTAAAAATTGAAAAAACAAGTTGTGTCAAAGCATCTAAAATTCATTTAATTCAGAAACATACTTCCCCTTTATTTTAGTTGATCGAGTAATCCGCAATCGTGGAAGAAAGTCAATTGAAACCTCGTCGTTCGCGGAGGCTTACGAGTCAACCATCTTTGTCTCCGGAATCGAAGCTAGTACGGACAAAGCGAACTCGTTTAACCAGTTCCAAATCTCCTGTTAAAGTTAGAACAAGTGTTCCAAAAACATCAGAGACTCCGGTTACTCCAAACATTTCTGGAACCCCTACCTCTACAGAAGAACTTCAACAGCCACAGAAGGACAGTGATACTGATCCTAGTCTGAGAGTAAACACTTGTGTTACCGAACCAGTTCCATTTTCAACCGGTTCGGAGAGTCTTGCTCTTCAAACATCTGTCGCTTCCAATTCCATACCTTCTTCGGCACCAGAAATATTCTACGGACCTGACGGTCTTCCCCTTCCACCTGGTCTAATTGCCATAGAAGAAATTGTGGAAGATCCTCCAACGAGTACTCCATCGCAATTTGGAGTCGGGATCACTCTATATCCTTCTTCATCAGAAGTTAGTCTACCACCAACAGAAGCTCCTGTAGAATCGCTAGGTAATCTTTTGGATAGACTACAAATGTCTGAACAACCGTCAACATCTAGGACTGTGTCGTCTGACATAGCGACAGCAGAACTCCCTACTATCACTCCGACAATGTTCGCCGGTATACCATCTGTCCCGACTAGCTCTCAACTGCTAGAAGGAGCCCACTCAGGGGCCATTTCGACAGTATGGTCCGTTCCTGTTTGTTCATCCGGAATAACATCCGGAAACTCTTATGTTGAGTCTCAACAAATTGATCCATTTGGAGGTCGACTTGGGCAGTTCGGCCCCCAATGGAAAACCATTCCCTTGAGTTCTAGATTACCACCGTATGGGGGGCAGTATACCCTTTCATTACCCCCTCCAGGAGGATATCCATATGGGAGTTCACAACAACATTCAGGTTATGCTGGAATTACCTCAAGCGGTTGGGTACCTATACTACCTCAACAACCAAGAGTTGTATATTTGATGCAACAATGCTTACCTATGTCAAATATACCAACTACGCCAGTTATTGTGACGGTGTCACAAGTTCAAGTGCTGCCTGTCTTATGCCAACCTCAGGTTTCTCAGGTTGTAATGCAACAGCCCCTTGACCCTGTGACTCAACCGCAATCGCTAACTGGTGGAATGACACAGGTTCAGACGGTTACAATTACCCCTCATCTTGGTCAAACTGTTAGTATCGGGCAATAGCACATGGCTTCACAACCATGGCTAGCGCAATACCAACAACCGCAATTCCAACAAGTATACCAAGGATCTGATCAACAAATCTTTGCTAACAGTGGACAGCCGTACATTCAAAACGGTCAGAATCAACCATTTTACAATGGTCATGCCCACCAACCTTACCAAAGTTACCAGCATCAAATGCATTATGCTGGTATGCAAAGACCAACTGCTTAGGCAATCCCATCTTATCCTGGGTATGCTTCACCTAACTTGAATCAGCAGTTACCCTTTTTGGCAGCTTTAGAGTTACCTGATTTAAATAGGTTAACAAACGATCCAATCGCTTATGCCCCTTGGTGGCCAGCGATTCCACATAAACTTCCATCAGATATTCCTAAATTTAATGGAAATCCGGGTGAAGATCCATTGAATCACGTGATGACCTTTCATCTATGGTGTTCATCAAACACCCTGAATGATGATTCGATAAGACTGTGCCTCTTTCAGAGGACGTTAACGGGTTCGACGGCAAAATGGTACATCGAATTTCCTAGAGCTTCGTTCGACAAGTTCAGTACCTTAGCCACAACCTTTTTAACCCATTTTCAGTTACCAATAAGGTACGAAATGGGAACATAACTTCTTACCAATTTCAAACAGACAATGGCCACTCACATATCTGATCATATACATGAGCGGCGACATCGTCGTAGAATGGTAAAAACATATGTCCCCGATCAGCTCCTAGCTGAATGGTTTATAAAGTCATTACTACCTTCCATCACGGAAGATGTGGCAAAGGGGGGAGTCGTAACGGAAGAGAAAATTATTGCTCGTGCGCAATATCTGGACTTGATTTACACTCAGTCCGGCACGCTCTACGATAAAATACCTGACACCCCTAGACCGGAATTCTCAATTCCTCCTCCTAAATCGAACAATGACTCTCATGCCAGCGATGGCGTGATTGGCACAACAGACACGAAATCGACAAAGGCTACATCCAAAAAGGCCCGTAATATTTCAAGTCAAAATGTAAAAGATGAACTTCTTGCTTCGGAAGTAAATGCCGTATCAACAAATAAAGGCAAAGAAACAAAACAACCAGGGAGAAAGAAGAAATGCAAAGGGAAGAAGAAGAAACAGGAGGAATCATCACCTAAGAAATCTTATTCAAACCCTCCTGGAGATAGGAAACCAAAAAATCCATGCTTTATATGCGATGAGGATCATTGGACCGCAAATTGTCCACACAGGGCTGAGCTTAAGAAATTCTTCAAGAATTCGAAAACCTCCGCAGTGTTAACTGATCCGTTTCCAAATCCAGGAACAAATCTGGTTGAAAGTGGAAATGCTTCCCCGTCTCAATTGCTAATGTTGTCGGTTTCAAAACAGCAAAATGATGCTTTGATATCGACAAGGAACAAAGATTATGGGAATCCATAGCTGTCGAACAACAAGGATAAAAATCAACCTAGTAGTTCGACAACAACTTTGACAGAAGTTGCGCCACCCACCATCCCTGAATTGACGATAAAACTGCCAAAGGGAGTAGTACACAAGTCGACATTTAGTCCCCACGGTAGAGCGGCACATCATTATAATATAGTGGAAGATTTGGCCCAATCGCCATACGCTACGTCAACTCTTGAAGTATTACAGAATTGCCCATCCCAAAGGTAGGCTTTATTATCAGCCATTGGTGGGATAGACCCAAAGGATTCCAATCTTGTATCCTTCAACCATAAAGGATACGATCCTCAATTACCAGCTCAACTAGCTTTCCTTGTTCAAGTGAAAGCCCTCAACAAAACTATTCATCGAACAATTATTGATGAGGGAGCATCTACATGCATTATGTCGATGAGTTGCTGGAAAACTTTAGGATCTCCAACCTTGTCGCGATCTTCGACGACATTAAAAGCATTCGATGGAAGGACATATACCCCATATGGTATCCTAAGTAACTTGAAAGTTGAACTAGGAGGGAAAACGGTAGAAATAGATGTTGAAGTCATCGATGGGAATCTTGATTACAACATTCTACTAGGAAGACCATGGATATATGCTATGGCGGCTGTTGTGTCAACCTATTTTATGAAGATTGCGTTTCCCTTTCAAGGAGGGATTACAATCATCGATCAACAAAACTTCCTCCCCAATGGTTCTCAAGTTATAGGAAGCATTCCCATGATCCATGGAAGCCCCCATTCGCTTCAAAATATCGGAGTAGGCCTACTAAAAGATCCTATACTAATGGGAACTTTCGCCCTTCCACCTCCAATCAACCTGGCGGAAGTAGCGTCGATAGGAACCTGCAATATGATATCTTCTAAAAAGATCTCAGAAAACGATATCGACATGGATCATGCCATGGTTTTGCCCCCAAGCCCAACGGAAATATTGTAGCAATCAATGTTCCTAGCATGGGAAGCAAACCCAAATCAACGCTCATGAAGCGTTTGGATAGATAGGTCTAAAGAATATGGTACCCCTTCAGATCCTTGGTTGCGAGTGCATGTCACCCACGAAGGAATTGTCCAATCGATGGTAATTGAAGAGGCACTATGGAATGATTCCCACCATTGTTCCCTTCTTCCGGATTGTGGAGAAGATGCTCAAGATGACCTTTATCATCCTTCAGTCTTTGATTTCCTATCAAATACTGTAAAAGCGGTGGATTCTGAGCGAAACTTGTCCAACATTGAAGAGACTATCACCATAAATATATCGACCAAAACAAATGTTGTAGATAATATTTATGTTGGAAAATGTTGTTCCCCTTCAGAACTGGAAATATATAACGCTCTTTTTCGCGAATTCAAAGATGTCTTTTCTTGGTCATATAGTGAAATGCCAGGCATTGATTCGAGTATCGTTGAACACGAAATTAAGATGTATCCAGATGTCAAACCAGTACGACAACAGCTAAGGCAGGTGCACCCTAAGAAAGCCGCTACCATTAAGGCAGAAGTTGAAAAACTTCTCCATGCTGGTTTCATCTACCCGGTTCCTCTAACCGATTGGGTATCGAATATTGTCCCTGTTATGAAAAAGCAAGGAACAATTAGAGTGTGCATCGATTATAGGGATGTAAATCAAGCTTGTCCATAAGACAACTACCCTACACCCTTCATCGACCAGATAATTGATGAATGCGCCGGATGCGAAATCTTTTCATTCATGGATGGATTCTCCGGGTATAATCAAATAAATATCCACCCACAGGACCAGTCAAAGACTGCATTTATTTTTTTGTGGGGCACGTTCGCATATCGAAAATTACCCTTTGGTTTGAAGAACGCAAGGGTGACGTTTCAGAGGGCAATGAATTATGCCTTCCATGACATCAAAAACATCGTTCAACCATACCTCAACGACCTTCCGGATCATTCACGAAAGTGAACTGATCACCTGTAGCATTTAAGAGCGATATTTCTACGATGCCGACACTACAAGATACGACTCAATCCACACAAATGTGTATTTTGTGTCAGTTCTGGTCGTTTACTTGGCTTTGTAGTCTCGAAATACGGGATTCGTCTCGACCCATGTAAGGTCCAGGCAATCATAAATTTGCCTCCACCTTCGAATTTTCTTCAGATTCAGAAACTCCAAGGGAAAGCGAACTTTCTGAGGAGGTTCATTCCAAATTACGCCGAACTTGCTAAAGGTTATACACGTCTTTTGAAAAAGGAAGTGCCCTTTGTCTATGATCAGGTTGCACAAGCTTCCTTTGATGCTTTAAAAGAATCACTAACGAAAGCATCATTAATGTACGCTCCTGATTATCAAAAAGATTTTAATCTGTATCTGGCTGCAGCGGATACAACCATTGCAATGGTTTTAGTTCAAGAAGTCGATGGAATTGAACATCCTATTTATTATTTAAGTAAAAACTTAAATGATACAGAAAGCAAATATTGTTACATTGAAAAGCTAGCACTTGCAACTGTTCAAGCGATACAGAGATTTCGACACTATGTCCTCTTTCGGAAAACTAACATTCTGTCAAATTGCAACCCCATGACTTATATATTGTCGCGACAGGTGCCGGGGGGAAAATATTCAAAATGGATAGCAATCCTACAAGAGTTTGATCTAGAATTTGTAAAATCCAAGTCAAAGAAAGCTCTAGTTTTCGCAGAATTATTGTGCGATCTCCCATCGTCGTCCAACGATGAAACGTCCGAAGAAACAATTGTGGACGAAAGTTTGTTTCTGATATCTTCAAGCAATGAGTGGTATGGAGATATAATAATTTATCTCCAAACCCAAAAATACAGGCCAAACACCTTCCACTCCAAACAAAAACATATTCGATACCAAGCAAAAGACTACATGATCGTCAGTGATACACTTTACCGACGAGGTATCAATATAGTTCTGAGAAGGTGCCTCACCCATGAGGAGGCCGAAAATGTCCTGAATGATTGTCATTCAGGCGCGTGTGGGGGGCATCAATCTGGATATGCTACAGCGCAAAAAATCTTACGAGCAGGATACTTCTGGCCAACAATGTTCAAAGATTGCATAACCGCAGTCAGAAGTTTCCATGCTTGTCAAATTTTCGATAGCAAAACTAGAAGACCGCTCGCACCTCTGCAACCAATAGTGGTTGTTGGGCCATTCGCCGAATTGGGCATCGATTTCATGACATGTAACCCCACCTCGACCGGGGGGCATGGGTATATCATAGTCGTAGTTGACTATTTTACCAAATGGGCCGAGGGGATGCCTACATTAGATAATACTGGTGAAACAACTGCCCTCTTCTTTTTCAATCATGTAGTCGCCAGATTCGGTACACCACAGGCTATAGTCACAAATCATGGATCACATTTTCGCAATCACATGATAGTCGAATTAGCTGCCAAACTAGGGTTGTCTCACGACAGCTCTACTCCATATTATCCGCAAGCCAACGGACAAGTTGAAGCAATCAACAAGGTCCTAAAGCGCATGCTGCAAAGGATGATTGGAGTTCACAAAAGAAGATGGCACCTAATCCTGTACTCAGCTTTGTGGGCTTACCAAACATTGGTAAGGAATGCAATCGGGTTTACACCTTTCCAACTGGTATATGGCCTGGAAGCAGTCTTACCAATCCAGTGCGAAATCTCGTCTCTCAAACTCGCAATTGATCTCCTCCCCAGAACATCAGAAGAAGAAGCTTGTTTCTTGGAATTAATCCAATTGGATGAAACCCATCATGATCCCGCTTTGCTAATGAAGCCCATAAGAAACGAGTCAAAGCACAGTTCGACAAAAATGTCAAACCCCGTGTCTTCTCAGAAGGTGACCTGGTCTTACTTTACGACCAAGAATCCAATAAATTGGGAGCAGGTAAATTTAAGTCTTTATGGATGGGCCCCTATATTTTTAAACGAGTGTTAGAAAAAGGAGCCTACGAGTTAATGGATTATGACGGAATTCCACTGGCGCAACCTCGTAATGGGTTGTACCTCAAGCGTTACTATGCGTAATGGTAACCTGTATGCTTTTGTTACGTTTTTGTTTTCGCTAAAGTGTTTATTTTGGTCAAGTAATCCACTTTTTACATTTGTTGCAGATGTCAGACCTATTGGAGTCATGTGTTAGATATGTCGACGGAGCGAGTCATAGTTCGCAGAACCTATCTTCCGCAGCCTGGGCTATTTTTGATCCAAGCGGCGAGTTAGTAAGTTTCAAGGGGTGTGTATTGGTAGATCAACAAATAACATCGCTGAATATAGCACGTTGATAGAACTTCTCTCTGATGCCATCACACATGATATACGCCGACTAATTGTCAGGCTAGACTCACAACTGGTAATACTACAACTCACGGGTATATATTCCGTCCGAAACCCAGCTATTTATCGCATGTTCCTAAGGGTTAAGATTTTGGAAAGACAATTTGATTTTATTAAATATCAACACATTCCCAGAAACTTAAACACATTAACTGACTCATTAGAAAATTATGTGTTAGATAGACATTTGCAACATTTATAAAAGAAAACATACCATCAATGTTTGCATGTGGATCGTGTAACTTAACCAAAATAAAACTCCGAAAATCAAAAATATATATAATTGTTTATGGTTTACACATAATGTTCTGTAACCAAGACAAAATCGGTCAAATGACCAAAAAACTCAAAATGCTAGGGGGCACCCTAGTCTAATGATGCTCATGATAGCAAGTCACAGCCTGTGCGATCATGCGTAAGAGACGAGTCCACCGTCTTGGCACGCCAGTAGTATGCCGCTGTAACCTCAAAGGTAGCTCGTCAGTCCTCAGATCTGGAATACCAAGAGTGAGGCCCTCAACCTGCTCCTATAATGTTGTGAGAGTCTCGGCCACATCGAGGTCATGAAGAATAGCCCTTCTGACAGCCTCTCCTACTGGGGCAGCAGCTGGTACTCTCAGGCGAACTACTGGATGAACAGGACCAACATCTGCATGTACACATGAGTTTGATTAAAGTCTTGATAGAATAAAGCACAAGGACATTATAAATGAAAATCGATAAACAGGAATATGGTCAAATATTTTACCAATGGTGCCCCACTGTTCGCCATCTGGCAGTACTAAATCTGGATCACCCCGGAAGTCCATACCCACATATGGATACTCGGAATAAACCATCTCCTGACGATCAAACCACCTGAAGAAGGTATCAGAAAATGAAATCTGAGACTGACTGGCATGCCTAGACATATGGTCAACCCATCTCTGCATACGTGGTTCAGTAGGTGAAGGTAAATTGAGTGCAATATACTGCGGCTGCATCAGTGGTATCTTCTCCAAGGCAAAGGCACTCAAAATAGAACCATACCCAAAGTTCTTCAACCTCCAACTCTTTATCTTGGTCAATTGTTCTTTCATCACAAGAAGTACTGTGTCACACCAGTTGAACACCTTCGGTTGGAGGAATTCCAAGGCATACTGCATATAAGATCGTTTGGCTACATGAAGAGCCGCACCACTGGCCATCCTACCAAAAGTAAACAGAATAGTCCTGAGGGACCTATCAATGACATCATGGATGATGATCTTGCCGTCTTTACTAGGTTGAGATCCCTCTCTACAGTACCAGCGAACATAATCTCTCACGGAGTCACCTCCTCGGGCCGAACCTGATAAAGAGATGGGGGCACCCCGCCTCGATAAGCCAGTCAAGAAATAGATGTCTACTACAGTCAAGGGGATAGATTTGCCCCTGATCTAGAAAACCTGGTTGGTAGGATCCCAAGCATCGAGCAAATACTGCAGTAAGTTGATCTGCTGTCTCATGCTAGAAATGCGGAAAAACTTCAGCAAGCCACAGTTCCGCAGTGCGTTTACTGTAACCGAATCATGTAGGGCAAGCATGTCCTCTTCTTCATGCTCACGTTCTCGCCATGTAATGGTCATCTTACTCCAAAGATCTCTGAAAAACAAACAAGAGAAGAGTTAGATCCTGATTTTGGTAAGAAACAAGCAAAATTTCCATAAAAAATTGTGCATTAAATTCCTTTTCTACGCCCAACGCACCTACAGCAGTGTTTTGGGTGCGTTGAATGTCAGATAGCCTTTATATAGGCCAACATTCAATGCACCTTTTGATACACAGAGGGTGCGCTGAAAGTAGAACGATTTTTTCAAACCCCAGGGGCTCAGAAAAACTAGGAATCAAGCTCAGAATGTAAAATGGAAACCATGAAATGAAAGAGCTCAGGTTTAGCTCCTACCTGGTCCAGATGGTGCCGAGAATCGTCCACAGAATCTCCTGAAATCAGCCGATGAAAATGAAAGGGGGAAAACACCTACAAAGCTCCAACAAACCAAAGTTCAAATGAAATGGTAAAATGAGAGGTAAAAACACTTTTTCATTACTTTTTACGTAGTTCAAAGTAAAATATTAGTGTTCTAACTCACTTTCAAGCATATATTGTTCATTTCTGACTAGTTTGATGAAGCATTTGAAAATACAGTCCAATCTTTGAAAGAACAAAGCTATTTATGGTAAAATAAAAAAGGGACCATTCAATTGAGCAGTTTTAGCACATAGTTCAAGCTCGTTAAAAAATAAACATAAGACATGAGCAAATGTTTTCCCCCGCGTTTAAGCTCGTTAAAAAATGAACTATTCCCTGGTAAATAACCATCGTGAATGTAGTACTTCAGCCATTAAAGCCTTGGTCGTGTTTGCACCGTCACCTCCACTTTTTCATTGGCTGATCATTCACCTCCATTTGATTGTTTACCCATTTTGAGGAACAGCTGTGAAGAGTGATTTCACTAGCAATCCTTGTGACACTACCGTGATTGGAAAATTCCAAACCTTACCTGGAATCAGCTGCTACCCGTTTTATCACTCGTTCCTCAAAATACGAGTCTCCTTTAAGCTCTTTTCAATTGACTCGTAAAATATGAAAAGATTGCCGAGCCATTGGCCTCTCCAGCTCGTTAAAGGGACAGGAAGTGCTATCCCTCCTCTAGATTTTAATCTTTTTGGACCTGAGGGATTATTACACAAAAAGATCGAGTGCTTGTTTTGTTCGGCTCGTTAAAAGTATCGAAAATTCATCCCTTCTGTATTGTTTTATACTTTTTTGGACTTAAGGGATTAGATGACGAAAAAGGAATTTTGGAGTTACCTTTACGTCCCTTTTCAGACTCTCTAAAATTGAAAAGAACCGAGTTATCTTTGTCGTTAAACTCGTTAAAAATATTAATAGCGACAAACTTGTCTATAGACAAGAACGAGTTTCACTATCGCTAGGCTCGTTAAAACATAGCGATAGGTTTTCCCGAAGGGAAAATTATAGAACAAGCATATGTTATCCTCCTCAAGCTTGACAAAAATAAAGAGGTACTGGTCAGCAATGACTGGGGAAAATTGGGAAGAAAACTTAAAGAAACTTTGTTGGTGGCAAGTCACTCTTGAACATGACACTTCCACTCCGTGTCCGAGTCGGGTTGGGTTGTTTCATTCATCGGTCACATCACCATGGTCACACCATACCATCCACATTTGGGGTTAATGCTACCAATCCATCACATCAGTGTCGCCGATATGTTCAAGAGAAGTCATTCAAAGAGTCCACCTGTGTCTCACCCACTACCATACATTATACTCCATTCTTTCATGACCGCCACCCTGAACCTTATATCACTAGATCGTTCACCTCCATTAAAATCATTTGCTTCGTTCCGTGTCATTGATGTGGGATTCATTAAGGCCCTCTTGTGAGAGATCACTTCTTGTCAACATCAGCTCATTATCCGAGAAGTTGATCTAGGAACACCCCATTCAGTACTTTGAAGCTTGCATGCCTCAATGGCAAGTTTCTCACTTCCGGCGACAGGTTTACATCAATGGCCTTCGACCGAAAGATTTTGCGTGGTGTTCGACGCCAAATCCTTTATTCACACCACGTGAATTGTACTGCAGTACCTTGAGGGTCATTATCATTATCGATGATTCCTCTCGCACTTATTAACAGTTTACATCATTGACTGGTAATCAAGCGATGTCTTTCCATGTTCGACTTCAGAACATTTCTCACATGGATCGACTTGTACTTCGAGTGAAGATTGGACGAGATTGAAGACCCCTGATCTAGTTTCATCCATCCGGGCTGCGATATATATTCAGGGAAATAAAGACATTAAATGTACATCATTGCTGCACAGTTAATCGTCCACTCAAAAGGATGATGGCTCTATCAGAATCATTAGTCTACACTCAGACGATTGTATGAAGATAATGTATTGTATTGTATCTTATTACAGGTCTACTCCCAGCATTGAAAGAACTTCGGATCCTCATAATAAAGCATTTCACCCGACACTAAAAGATTAACGGCCTCATACTTTAGGGGGCAACTGTTATAGAAATTTTTGGGCCCTACAACCCCAAGCATGAAATGTCCATAAACCAAGGGATCCTAAGTCCCTAAAAGTGTTGTTCTAACCCCTAAAGGAACAAGGTCAACAGATTACAGCTTCTCCCAGAAGTTCTCCATGAGAAAATGCTCAGAATTGGTCAAAACAGGATCATTGCAGCTACTCCACTGGATAAGTGCATTGCATCTCAACCAAATACACTGTGAGGGTGCGTTGCATTTCAAAATTCCCTTCTGTGGGGTGCGATGGGCGAGAAATGACAAATAGCAGTGACATTCCACAAGGTGGAAAGGCAATGGAAGCTTCCAGAATCTTCTCCTGTGACACTTGCCTCACTGAATTCGACCAAGGATGAGTAAGAGGCCCTCAGTCTCCAAGTGGAAGCAAGAACTATCAGAGAGAAGACACTAATCAAATCACAAGCTGACTCATCCCCCTTAGAGATATCTATATATGGATCCCTCATCCCAGAGATCCAGAGGCTGGAATTTTGCATATTGTAAGGAATTGTTGTTGGTTTTCTGAGACAAACATCATATTGTTGGGTGATCTAAGCTTTGTTTAAGGTGAAGAGGGGCTTCTTTGTTGGGAGGTTGATGCTGGGTCAGAACAACCGGTTATAACTCCTCTTGGCTCTTTTCTTGTTTATCAATAAAAGCTATTTGAGTTTTCCTCCATGCTTTTGTGTCATTGATGCTTGTTACATGTGTATGGTCAATTTACATCTGACCCTAGATTGTTTATGATTATAGATCCATGTCTTTGTGTAGTGCCATGCTTCTGTGATCTTACAGGTACTTTGTGAAGCTGGGCGTGCAAGGGAGCAGGTAGCTGAGGACTATCAAAGAAGAGAGGGATCAAATCAGGAGATTGGCGCAAGACAGAGGTCGGTCTTTCTGTTCCTCTCTATCTGTAATTCATAAAGGAAAAACAAAAGTAGCTTTTCTCTGTTTGTTTCTAAGGCAGCTGTCACACCTTAGTGGGATAGAGCAGTTCTAAATAGACACTTTTCCATGTAACAAATGGGACCATGGTAATGTGACCGGTGAATGAAACAACCCAACCCGACTTGGATGCGGAATGAAAGTGTCATGTTCAAGAGAGACTTGCTACCAACAAAGTTTCTTCAAGTTTTCTTCCCAATTTTTCCCTAGTCATTGCTGACCAGTACCTCTTTATTTTTGTCAAGCTTGAGGAGGATAACATATGCTTGTTCTATAATTTTCCCTTCGGGCAAACCCATCGCTATGTTTTAACGAGCCTAGTGATAGTGAAACTCGTTCTTGTCTGCTATGGACAAGTTTGTCGCTATTAGGTTTTAACGAGTTTAACGACAAAGATAACTCAGTCCTTTTCAATTTTAGAGAGTCTGAAAAAATATGTAAAGGAAACTCCAAAAATCCTTTTTCGTCATCTAATCCCTTAAGTCCGAAAAAGTATAAAACAATACAGAAGGGATGAATTTTCGATACTTTTAATGAGCCGAACAAAACAAGCGCTTGATCTTTTTGTGTAATAATCCCTCCAGTCCGAAAAGATTAAAATCTAAAGGAGGGATAGCACTTCCAGTCCCTTTAACGAGCTGGAGAGGCCAATGGCTCGACAATCTTTTCATATTTTACAAGTCAGTTGGAAAGAGCTTAAAGGAGACTCGTCTTTGAGGAACGAGTGATAAAATTGGGCAGCAGATGATTCCAGGTAAGGTTTGGTATTTTCCAATCATGGTAGTGTTACAAGGATGGCTAGCGGGATCACTCTTCACAGCTGTTCCTCAAAAGGGGTAAACAATCAAATGGAGGTGAATGATCGGCCAATACAGAGTGGAGGTGACGATGGGAACATGACCAAGGCTTTAAAGGCTGAAGTACTACATTCACGATGATTATTTATTGGGAATTGGTTCATTTTTTATTGTGCTTAAATGCTGGGGGAAACATTTTCTCATTGCTTATGTTTATTTTTAACGAGCATGAAGTCCACGTTAAAACTGCTCGATATATCCAGTCATATAATAAGGATGTCTCATATATAAAAACGGCAATTTTTGAAATCTTTGCCCCACGTCCTTTCTTTATGCAAGTTAGGAAACAACCAATCCTACAAGTTTAAAGGGTTAGAGGTCCTACAAATTTAAAAAATAAATGGTCGCTCTTCACTTGCACGCCAAAAGGTTTGCATGCCCCCAGGTATAAAATAGAGTTTCAAGGTCACCTTCTATTCTACCGACAAGACATTCGTTTTATGAGGAAAGGTTTACCTCTTTCAGGTTACCAAATATTGTTTTATCTGGACCACAAACAAAACACTTCTTCGGCGATGCCTACCAAAATAGACAAAGGCGAGTGGCGCAGACGCCTCCACCCACATAACTTTGACAAGGGAATCTTATTCCAGTCCAACCCCCTTTTCCAATCACGGATGGGAGCATCAGACTAGTCATATATCCCTCACGGAAACCTACCCTATATTTGAAGTTTTCCTGCCGAAGCAGACCAGGGTGCGTGCCCCCTGGGTTTTAGTCATGTCCTCTGAATCACTCGCGCTCATCAGGAGGATAGACTAGGGATTGATGAGACATTCCTTGCATGAAAAGACCATTTAGGGATGGTATATGACTATTTTCTATGCGTGAACCAGGAAATGAAAGTTGGTCTACGAGCTTGACCACTCTTCCTTCGTGCGGAAAACACATTACTCTAAAGAGTGATGAGACAATGGATCCCATGCAATAAATATAGTCTCGTCCAAGGAGTAGATTATAATCTAGGGGTCCTTGGACTACCATTACGTTCATTTTAACGGTTTTCCCTCTCAATGTTATGGGCACATTGGGAAGGATCCCTAATGGTTGACTGGTTCCTTTGTCAAAGCCTGTTAGATTTCTCATCTCAGGCAAAAGCGATGGCGAACCAAGCACTTTCCAAGCAGTCGAGGAAATGATACTCACAAAAGCCCCTTCATCTATGATGGTACCGACCATAACCATTTTATATACTTGAGTAATGATTTGAAATGGTACACTAGCCGGTAAACAGGGTCTGCCTAGCTGATTCTAGTCGAAGGAAACAACTAGGTTGCTTGGAGGTGGGACCGAATAGACAGCCGGGTACGACTCTAACGAACTTCCTTCCTGCGGTAAAGGAATGGGTAAATTGCCCCCATGTTCATCAGAGTCTGTGTTTATGAAAAGAATTTGGACGGTGTCTTCCTTGTTCTCTTCGGTGACTGTATCATCTGAAGATGGAACCTCTGAAGGCAAGACCGGCTCAACTGCCGCCTCGAACTTTTGACTTTCATCTGGTATGGGTTCAGAAGGTTTATCTTCAATGATAGATGCTTCAGCCGACCACCTAGGCGGGTCAGCCGGATTTTCAACTAGCGATGGGCTCGACAAGAGTTTCTTATATCTAGGGGGAAGTCGTAACGGTGAAACTAGACGATCGTCCAAAACTCTTTTAGCCTCATCTAAGAAGGGACAACGGTGGACGACGTGATTGCCTTCACACAGTTTACAAGGAAATTTGCACTTTCCTTTTTGTCTAGGGGCTTCACTTTCACTAGTCAACGGTGTGTTTTCAACATGATCATCAGAGGTTGATGACACCGGGTTCTACAAACGAGGAGACTAGTCCCTTAAGATCCAAGGGATGCAGGGAAAATCTCTATGATAGTGGTCTCCTTTGCAAATGACACATGGTGATTTAGGCCTGGTCAGTGCAGTGTGAGGATTTTTGCTAGATGATGCTTGGTTGCCCCCTTTTGCCTTTGGCTCCTTCTTCTTCTTCTCTTTCTTCTTCTTTTCCTTCTTCTTCTAAGATACTTGATTTTTGGCTTTACCATTCCCATCTAGCGAAGAGGAAGGAGGAGAAGAAGAATTGGATGAAGTAGAGGGTTGGGGGGTAACTCTGGAATTGTCTAGTTGCTGACTCAATTGTTCAGGAATCACGGTGTTATGAACGACGAAGGTTGAGAAAATCCATACGGGCAAGCCAATCGTCAATCCTAGAAGTGACACTGTGGCCATGTGGGGTGCACCAACATCTCCCTAAGAGGAGAAGGGACTAGGATTTCCTCCAAGGGGAACTCCTTGGTTGGTGGACTCCATTCTCTCAACTCAAGACCAACGTAGGAAAGGTGGTGATTATTCCATTTAAAATAAATTTTAGACGCTTTGACACAACTTTTTTTTTCAATTTTAAAGAGTCGAGAAAAAACAAAAGATGACTCTAGTCGCCTTCGATTTTTAATTAGCTTGAAGTGACAAGTGCTAAGATGGACCTTTTCCGTTAAGGAGTCTGAAAAGGAATGAAAGGGACTGCTCTGGAAATCTAGGCAAAGGGATTACCAAACCAATCGCAAAACTACAGAATACCTTTTATGGTACAGAAGTCAATCTTCCCGAATGTTGTGTTCAGTGCATTGCGATCGATAGGGTGGCAGACACGGCTTCCTAAGGATAAAGGATTAAGCCTATTGTGGTCTCCCAAAATATACTCGACGGTACATGGGAGCACAAGTCCGTGCTGGTACATATCATCTCAAAGTGGAGGAATCACCCAACCAACAGTGAGAACAGTTACCAGGCTTTACGATGCCGGAATACGTCTCTAGCCTAAACTTCTAGATGTTGTGCGTAAGGTTCCAAAGCGTTGTTAGATTCATTAAATTTATTTTATAGTTGATCTTGCTTAAGAAATTTTCCTTTCAAGTTCACCGCGTGATGTAGATGTATAATTCCTAAAATGCAATCTAAGATGATAAACAGTATTTTTATCTTCTTTGTGCAATGAAAATCCTAGCTACTAAGGAAAGAGAGACAGTATTCTTTCACAAAGAGCAAAGAGCACACACTATATGCACTGTCCTAAATCAAACCAATCAAACAGTCTAAATGCAAATGCACATGCATATATTTGTTTTCAGCCTTCTTAATATGTGAATGATAAAAAGAAAGCTAATGCGCAAATCTGAATTACTTTTCAAGCGATAATTACTAACAAGTTTCTTTTCGAAATCAAAATGAAGACAATGACAACACTTTGCGATTTGGAAATGAAGACTTGCTTTCGACACTAGAAAAACTACTAATTCAGATCAAATACAATAGTAACAGGATAATCGACTATCAAGAGCAATCAGACTCTCTTCTATGACTGAAAACGACACTTGCAACACTTTCAAATCAAGAAATGACAATACAACTACGTTACTTTTTTGCAAAGGAGAACTGAAAATGACTCAACAAATACACAAAAACATTTATAGTTCTTTGCACATTGGAGACGGAATAACAGCAAGGAAAGGGGTTTCAAACAGAGGTATACTGACTACAGGTAGCAAAATTCTTGAATAGATCTGAAAAGAGTGAACACAAAAACCAAAATCTAGGAACAATGCCTAGTCTGATCAGCGCACCTGTAACACAGTGAGTTTGAAATGAAGCGCACCTACTACAGTCGGGAAGTGCGCTGAATTTTAGATTCATAGAATAGAGAGTGCGCTGGGCTAGGTACAAGAATTTGCTTGGGTTCTGAGTCATAGTTTGCAGTTCAGTTCAGGGATTTTAGCCGAGCAAGTGGTAATCAGTAAATCAACAACAGGGGTAGATCTAAGGAGGTTACTAGAGCCACCACGAGGGCAATTAGAGAGTTTGTAAATCAGTTGTTTAATTCATAAACAAAACCCGGAGATTGACTGAAGCTGCATTTATCTACTTTGCATTTGCATAGCAAATGCAGTTTGAAAGCTACCTGGCTCAACTTCAGGCTCCGTCTGTAAGTTTATAAAGTAAACAAATGTAGATAAACAAACAACCTAGTCGCTCCCCAGTGGAGTCACCATTTTGTTACAGGGAAAAGTGTCTATGCAGAATTGCCAATCCCACTAAGGTGTGGTAGCTACCTTAGAAACAAACAAAGTAAAACTACTTTCTTTTTCCTTTATGAAAGATAGATGAGAGAAGAATAAAGGAGACCAACCTTTGTCTTGTGCTTGGTTCCTTACTCGATTCCTCTCTCTTCTGATAGTCCTTTGCTACTTGCTTCCTTGTATACCCAGCTTCATAGAGTACCTGTAGAATCAAAGCAACATAACACTATACGAGAACATGGATCTATTATCATAAACAATTTAGGATCATATGTAAATTGACCATACAAATGCCCAAAACATAGATTACACAAGAGTATGGAGGAAAAATTGAATAGCTTTATTGATAATCAAGAAAGAGCCAAGAGAGTTACAACCAGTTGTTCTAACCCAGCATCATCCTCTCAGCAAGTAAGCCCTTCTTCACCTCATGCAAAGCTTAGATCACCCAACACTATGATGTTGCCTCAAGAAACCAACAACAATTCCTTACAAGATGAAAAATTCCAGCCTCTTGATCTCTGGGATGAGGGATCCATATATAGATATCTGTAAGGGAGATGAGTCAGCTTGTGATTTGATTAGTGTCTTCCCTTTGATAGTTCTTGCTTCCACTTGGAGATTGATGATCTCTTACTCATCCTTGGTCGAATTCAGAGAGGCAAGTGTCACAGGAGAAGTTTCTGGACGATTCCATGCTTCTCCACCTCACGGATTGACACTGCCATTTGTCTCTTCTTGCCCATCGCACCCCATAGAAGGGCTTTTTGAAATGAAACACACCCACTAAGTGTACTTAGGTGAGATACAATGCACTTTGCCTATGGAGCAGGTGAAATGATCTTGTTTTGACCAGTTCTGAGTAGTTTTTCATGGAGAACTTCTAGGAGAAGCTGTAATCAGTTGACCTTGTTCCTTTAGGGGTTGGAACAACACTTTTAGGGACTTAGGAGCCCTTGGTTTATGGACATTTTATGCTTGGGGTTGTAGTGCCAAAAAATGTCTATAACACACATGTGAATATAAAATGTAAATTCTGAAATCTTTGATTGCTTTAACAAGGGAATATGCTTGCTTCTCCATGATTTGGTACTTCAAGGGTGCATCTCTAAGGGCTCAGCTAAAAAATGCAATTGGCTTTTCATTTCCCTGATCATCTTTCTGCAAAAGGACAACAACAATGGTGTGTTTAGATGCAAATGAAAAAATGATGAAATGCTTATCAAATTGAGGACTTGTGAGGACTGGGGCTTGGGTTAAGGCAGATTTTATGCCCTCAAAGGCTTGCTTGGCCTCTAAAGTCCATTTTACCTTGGAATCATTCTTTAACATGTTATTTAGCATTCTTATCAGCTTGGCCAATTTTGGGATAAATCTCCTTAGGAAATTGATCTTTCCTAGTAATGCTTGCAATTCTTTGATGTTTCTCGGATAAGGGATTTGCAAAATGGCTTGGATTCTTTCCAGATCTATCCTAATTCCATATTTTGAAATGATATGGCCTAGCAATTTGCCTTCTTCTAGGCTGAAGAGAGATTTCTTAGGATTTAAGGAAATGCCATATTTCCTACAGGTTAGGAACACTTGCCTTAGGTGTTTAAGGTGCTCTTGATCAGATTTTGAGAAAGGAGTAAGGTCATCAAGGTAAACCACTAGGAAATCATGGATTTCCTTGGCAAATGCAATGTCCATGGCCCTTTGAAAGGTAGCACCTGCATTCTTTAGTCCAAAAGGCATTTTCACATATTTAAAGGTTCCCCACGGTGTTGTAAAGGCTGTCTTGTCTTGGTCATTCGGGTGAACAAGTATTTGATTGAAACGTGAAAAGCCATCTAGCAAAGAAATTCTTGAAGACCCCACTACTCTTTGTAGAATGTGGTCCATTTTTGGCAGTGGGTAGTGATCTTTAAGGGAGACTTGGTTCAGATTTCTTAAGTCCACACATAGTCTAATCTCCCCTGTTTTCTTCCTTATGGGAACAAGATTGGATACCCATTCTAAAAATCTAATGGGTGCTATGATACCAGCCTCAAACATTCTTTTCACTTCTTTCTCAATCAAAGGGAGAAGCATAGGATTGATTCTCCTTAGTTTCTGTTTGAAGGGCTTTTGATTTGGCTTTAAGGGAATGGTATGTTGAATAACAGAGGTGTCATAGGACTTAAGGTCCTCATAACTCTAGGCAGATACATCTTGAAACTCTTTAAATAAATCAACATATTCTGGTTTTTGATCGGGAGGCAAAGACTTGGACAGTTTAATCATTTTGGGCTTCTTTGTTGTCCCAATATTACAGTCTTCCACAGCAGTGTTTAAGGGCTTCATCTTTGGTTTTTTGGGGACATTGTTTGAATCAAATATGTCTTCTAATGGAGTGAGGCCAGCAGGTAAAAAATTGGCTTTTAAATCAATCACTTCGGCGTCTGCTTCAGCTATTTCATCTAAATGCATTTGCTTCAGCTCTTGCATGTTTTTCTCATAAAAAATGGTTGGGTGCAACATTTGATTTGCTGCTTCAGCTGTTATAATTTGCTCATTTTGGCTCATTTACTGTTGTGGGTCATCCATGGCATCTTCATCAATGTTTAAGCTTGAGAATTCTTGTTGTAAGGTAAGAAAATTGTTGATTTGAGCATCATCCTCAAACACTTTCCAATCTTTGATATTGCTAGGGACAGCGGGCCTGTGCTTTATCTCGGCAATAAAGTGGTGATTGGGCTCAAAGGGCAGCTTGCAAGTGCTAGAAAAAGTAGCTAGACTATGAGCATGCATGTTATGGCTTCTAGAAATCTTAGCAAGCTTGGATTCGGTGAAGGAATTGAGTATTTCTGTGGCAGCAGACCTATAAGCTCTTAGCCTATTGTCATTAGTAACAAAGTTACCTTTCATCCGTTGAATGATCAAATCGGAGTCACCTAGAATGGACACTTTTGCAGCTCCTAGAACTTTGAGCAGTTTAAGGCCTAAAAGGATAGCCTCATACTCTGCCATGTTGTTGCTGCATTTGAAGTTTAGTCTGTAAGCATGACCCTCTGCATGGTTGTTATGTGTATTGTGAATCCATATTCTTGCCCCTACTCCTAGCTTATCAACAGAACCATCAAACTATAAATACCATGCGATCTCTCGCTTGTGGTTAGTATTAAGAGTTTCAATCTTTTTAGGATTGGGTGGACCTAGGTTTTGTGCTTCATGTGGTTCTTCTTGTATGCTGGTTGCACTAATTGTTTTAACAGTTTCATGGGTATGGGCAACTAACTCTTGATTGATGCATGTTTCTTGTTCTAAAGGCAAAGGTTTCTCATCAGTGGGAGGGCAGCTATCATCATTGAACAATATAAAGGAATCCATATCAGAATGGACTGAGTAAATGGGAAAGTTTTGGGTTTTTTCCTCACTACTTACCACATACTTCATTAGTGTTTCTCTATACAGTCTCTTTGGTTGCCCAAAGACTGAAATAGTGGCATAGGAGAGGTCTAGTTGGAGAGATCCTTGGAGTTTTGCTCCCCAAGATCTTGATAAGAGCATGCCATACTTTGGTGGAAGGTCAGCAACCACCACGTCCATTAGGATCGTTTTGTTGGGAAATTGGACTAAAGGCACACAAAGGTCTTTGATTAAGCCTAAACACTTGACCTGACTAGAATCAAATGAGAATAAGTCTTTATAGGGTCTAGTGACATCAAAGTTTAGCTTCTCCATTACAGCTTCGGGCATTAGATTGTGTGAAGCACCTGAATCAAACATAGCATTGTGCAACACTTTATCATGAATGTGCAAACTGACATAAAAGGGTAGAACAGCTCCATGTCCTGATTTACCATTGACTTCAAGACCAAAAAGTAATTCAGGTTGATCATCTAAGACATTAACATCATCCCTGTTTTTTGGCATTTGCAGTGATATTTTGATTTTCTGTCTGTACACATCATGTTTGGCAAGCTTAGAGAGAGGAATAGATATCTTTAATTTACCAATTTCTGCTTCTAAATCAAAAGGTTTTTCTGACTGTGTTTTAGTATTGTGACTGACAGATTTTCCCTTTTCAATTGTATCTTCAGTGATCTTCTCTTGGTTATCAGTGATTTCTTCATATTGTTTTGGGAAGGCTTTGAGGAGTGCTATTTACATTGCCTTTTGAGGGAAAGGATACAAAAGGCTAGTTATTAGAGGGCTGCATGTCAGATACATCCTCTATGGTCACTTCTTTTAATTTTGGGTCTGTTTTATCAATAGGTTCTGTGATAGTGGCCTTGTCTTTTACTTTCCTAGGCTGCTTGGCATCCTTTGGCTTGATGGGATCAGACACATCAATGCTTCTTGTTCTCAATTTGTATTGTTTATGGACTTCGTAGACAGCTGAATCATAGCCTTTTTTAAAGTCAAATGACTCTCCAGACTTGGTCTAAAATTGATTTATATCATGGTCATCTTGGTCTTCTTGGGTTAGAAATACTTGTTGTTCACTCTTCAAACCCATCAAGTTTATGTGAGTGTCCTCTATCTGCTCACTAGATGTGGATGCTTCAACATAGTTTTCATGAAAAGGAGGTCTTATATCATGGTCAGGACTTGCCCTTCCAACATTTGGGTTCTGATTTTTTCTAAAGTTTGGATTTCTGATAGGATTGTTTTGTTGTCCTTCCCATGAGGCTTTTCTTTCAATAGTTCCCATTCTATTTTCAAAGTTGTCCATACCTTTGATGATTGTGTCCAATTTTTGCTCAAAGGCTGAAGGTTCATCTTTAAAAGTGGTTCTTCTCTCAGCTCTTGCTCTATTTCGCTTGGCAATCAGATTTGCCTCCACACTAACAGCTACATTCTGCATGTCTGCTAAGGTTTGAGGGGCTCTTTCCCTTAACTGATAAGCCATGTCTGAATCAAATCCATCAGGGAATTTGTATAAAGCAAGATCAGGTGGAGGTCTAAGGTTTTGTGGAATAGCGTTATAAACATTGTTAAACCTGGCAAAATAGTCTAAGACAGCTTCTTGAGGGCCTCTTTTGATAGTGTCATACTCGGATAATATGTGCAGAGGGTTCTTCTTCTTCTCCCATCTGTTAAGAAATGTTTGGTAAAGGGCCTCTAGGTCAGCTATGGAATTTGCAGGAAGAGCTCTAAACCATGGCCTTACATCTCTCGTTAAACTTTGGACAAAAATATTCATTCTTACACTATCATCATCTATTTCATAATTCTCAAAATAGTCCTGCATTTTCTTGGTATGTTGCAGGGTTGTGCCAAAACCAGTACCATCAAAATATGTGATTTTGGTTTGATAATCCTGAGGCATAGCCCCTGGATTTGCAGGTAACTGTAAAGGTGCATATCTGTTAGCCATATTTACACGGATAAGTGGAATGACTGGAACAACTGGAACAATTGTAATAATAGTGGTGGTAGTGGTATTATTCACAGTGAATGGAGGTGTGGAAAAGGTGCTTGGAGAGGTGGATGACGAACAAGGGGAAGTAGGGGTTTAACGAAACAAAACTTTAACACGGGTTGGAAAACAGCTTGGCTGAACTATTTCAGGACTAGAATCAGCAAACTCTTCTTGTTTTTGTTTGCTATGGTTTCTAGAGATTAAATTGGGATTTTCAAAAACAGCTGCTGGATTTGGGTCTGGATTTGACCTAGTATTACGTGTTTTCTTCTTGGGAGCCAGCTTCTAACTTGTTTTTAGAATTTTCTGAATAACTCCCCAGTGGAGTCTCCAATGATGTTATCACTCAGGTTGTCCCTTGGCTCCTTAAGGGATACGGCCGAGGTAACCACAAACCAATCTTTGGGCTGCAGGTCCTAGACTACCTGCAGTCAGAGAGGGATCTCTCTTTAAAATTTAGCTTTGTTTTGGGTTGATTTTAGGTTAGTTATGGTGTACATGGGTTTTGTTTTGATTTTGGTGGGAAGGATGATGTTTTCAAGTAGAGTTGGGATGCATAGAGTGAGAAGTTCAAACCATTGGGCATGGAGTCATGGATTAGGGCTTGATGTTGCATTTTCTTGGTCACAAGAGGAATACAAAGAAGGATAGCTACACATAGAACAATATCAAGCTGGAATAAAGATGGAATGAAGCTCAGAGATGAAAGGAAACTAAGAATTTTTCATTAGCTAATAGAGAGGGAAGGATAATGAAAGTTTGTCTAGGAGCAGTCAAGAATTCCTAAATAACAGTCATATGTGAAAGAAATAGGGTAAACATGATCATTTAAGTATGCATATTTATAACCGTTTCTGAAGAAAACATATGGAAATAACAAGAACTGAGCATAGAGTGCAGTCAAGCAAAGCCTAAGCTATTCCTTTTTCTTGCTATTTAGGTGGTAACACAATGGGGGCGTAAACATATATAAACTATAACAGAGGTAAGAAAACACTTATTGGGCCATGTAGTAGCACAAAAATTCCACAGTCACTCTTTGGGCATTAAATAACACAACAAACAGTTCTTCATTCAAAGTATTCCAGCAGTCTTTGATTATAGAGCTCTCAAAGTATACAACGCAAGTCTAGAATGAGGATTATCAACCAACCCCCCCCACCAAATATGTTCTGTGGGGCGGTATATATACAAAAAATGAGTTACAAAATATCTATTTGATGAGTTAATAACTCTTAACTTCTTTACCAACTCTTGAGGAATAGTAGATGAAAGAGTAAATGAGGTAGTAGATATTTAGGGTATTACCTATCCGTTCTGTCAGAGAAGTTAGAATTTTGGGATCAACTGAGTTGGCTGAGGCGGTGCCTTTAATTTGCATTTTTTGGGCCTGCTGCCCTGGTGCTTTGCTGAGTTACTGCTTTGCTATCCTGCTTTCGGTATGCATACTTGACCTTCTTATGAAATTGTCGTAGTCATATCTTGACTCCCTCTGCCTGCTGCCTTTTCTTTAGTTCTCTGTTTCCAGCATTTGCCTCTTGCGAATTTTCAGGTTTTGCAGGTAGCCGAGCAATAGGAAGCTCTCCATTTTGAGCCATTTTTCTTAGCGATGCGCGATTAGCGTTAAGCACTAATCGCGCATCGAAAACTGCCTCTGTTTCTTGATTCAGGCATCCTTTGACGTGATTTTCAACCTTTGTGCCTTTTCTGTGATGATGTCAGCATGACGTCATCGGCGGGTCCTGGGTATGGTAGGGTGACGTGGCAATGATGTCAGTGGCGGACAGGTGGCGAATGACGTGGCAGTACGGCATGGTGATGTGGCAGTGATGTGAGCGGCGACGTGGCGGTGATGTCAGGGGAGGAGAGACAGAAGGTGGTTTTTGGTTTTGTCGGACCGCCTTCTGTACGAGGGCAGTATTTTGTCAAAGGGGCTCTGATACAATCACGTGGAGACACGCGTCTTCTGTACGGCAGAGAAACCACTATGTTATTGGAAGCTAACTGTCAAACGTCTGGGTGGCTCCGAAATTGCCGAGGGTCGTCGGATGGGGAGGGCCTGATCCAACCTTGGACGGAACTGTGAGCTAGCAGGATGTTAACATATGGTCTCATTGCGACTCGGGGGCCCGCCCGAATATTAAATTAATATTGCGCGACGGGGGCTTTCGAACTTTGGTTAATGCAGAATTGTGGGTTTCTGCGTGGACATAAAAAAATGATTTAATGTCTAACAAAGCCTTTAGACACCAATTTTATAAAACGAAAGGGGAGGGATAAAATGGGAAAAATACAAGGGTAGAGGGGTAGGTATATGCTATTAACCTAACCAGAGGTAAGGTTAATTCCAGGGTTAGGACACAGATGGGTTCATAATAGTCCCAGATGGACTATTATTTCCTGAGACTGCAATATAAGGCTATAGTGCCATGGGGTGGGAATATTTACTATTTTTTGGGATTTTATATAGTTTTTTTGTAGCAATAGGGATAGGAAATGATCTAGGGAGCTAGATAATAGAGTTAGGAGTTAATATGACCTTGGGAGGTGAAAGAGTAGGGTAGAGGTTAAGTTTATGGACTGAAACTTAGACATAAGAAGTGAATGGAATGTGGAGAAATGATTTTTACACAAGAAATGTGGCTTCTTTTCATTGAAGGAAGTCAAAACTTGACTTAGTATTTTACAGAAATGAAGTGATAAGAGGACTGGTTGGGAAGATCCCAAGGTGTTTCAGGGGTGTTAGTAAGAAACTTTGAGGGGGGGTGGTGAAAGGGAGTTAGACATGCTTCCATAATTCTGCCATGAAACAACTGCTTTGGCATTTCTTTCATTGATGAGACAAGCTCTCCTTTGACAAGACAAAAACTGATCAAAACCTTGCTTCTGCAACCTCAAACTACCTACCCAGCCTAATACACCTATCATTTTTTCTTCCTTTTGCATGGGTGCACTTAGACTTGTAGACCCTGATTATCCTCTTTTCTTTTGACTGCCCTCCTATCAAAATCAATCCTTATCTCTTCCAAGGGCCCAGGTTAAGCAGTTGGGCTCCTTCATTTCTCTACCTAGCTACTCATCTGCCAAGCTTAAGTTGTTTGGATAGATATTCATTCTCTATCTTCTAAAGCAAGCAATTTAAACCTAGGGAAGCCAAGATTAAGTTGTTCAACTTTCCCTTAACTGTAAAACTGTTCAAAAATGGTATGATTCTTCAAAATGGAACTTCTTGGAAATATGGAACCTTGCAGCATGAAAAGATGAGATATTTGGCATGTAAAACAGTCAATCATGAAATATGAAACCTATTGCAATAGGAGGCTAACACATGCCATTCTGAAAACCAACATTGTAATTTGATTTTTACATCATATTAATAAAATTACAATTATTTTCCATGGCGGATCATATTGTAAACCTGATTTTGAATAGACTTTAACTATGATTGTTAACTGAGGAAAATTCTAAACTATTATGATTGTTTTCTTTATTTTATGTAGAATTTATCAAGATTATTGAAAGTATATTTATTATTTTGGTAAGATTTCACATGGGTTGATATGGAAATGTTTAAATTCAAATTACTATGTTTCTTACATTTGAATTTTTAATTTCTCATTTGTCCATCTAATATTAGTAGGCTGAGTACATGGAACACAATAAAACTGTCGATCATTTGTTGAAGGAGTCCACGGTCCAGCCTAGGGGTTTATGACTAATCCAAGAGCAGTGAGATGCATAACACTTCTAATACTACCACCGACCATATATTGATCAACTATATCTAAAGGTGGATATGCCCTAGTTGCAGTTTATTTTTTAGCGGATCCTATTAGTACTCTATGCTCTATATATATTGTACATATCTTTTTATCTGAACAGTCACTGTATACCCCTAATGGGTAATATTTTAAAGACATTATTTTGAAGGCCACGACCTAACTTACTACATATGCTTGCTAGGCATCTACAACATGTAATTTTCTCAAATTAATAGAAAATTGCAATTTTTCCCTCGGGGAAAAAATATTAGTATGATGAAAATAGTTCTTAATTAATTTAATTTACTGAAATTTGTTCTTCATATTTCTTTCTTAAACCCTCATTGTTTCTATTGTAAAAACTAGGGCACATGGATTCTATAACTAAAAATATGTGGAAATTATACTAGCCAAAGAATTTATGACTTGTTGGCATTCCCCCACTTGAATTCTCAAAAACTAAAATTTTAAAACAGAAATTGAAAATATGAGTTGAATGTATGGAACTTGGTATTTTTATTTTTATTTTGATGTCAGAAATTTATTAAGGAACTAAAGTGCAAGAAAACCAATGTTTGAAAATACACAGAAAATACCAACAAAATAAAAACTAAATTTCACACAGTCATTCCAACAAAAAAAATGTGTCAAACAAGAACAAGATATGTTTTCTTTGGCTAAAAATTTCATCTCTACTTTTATTTTATTGATGAAAATTTACACCAAGAACCAAAACACATGAATACTTAAAATCAAAAGGAAAATATATACTCATCGATATTAAATAAACCTATGGCTTTACACATATATTTTTCGGCATAATACAAAACCAACAACAATGATGTAAAATCATATTTACATGTTTTGAGGCTTTGCATTATAGCATAACATAGTGTGACTCAAGGGCCTCAATAGGATGAAAATAAGGCCATAAATAAAATTAGAAGCAAAAATATGACATGTAAACTATTTAAAAAGGAATTGAAAAGGAAGCACTTAACATAAAGATGTTTCGATGAGAAGGGCATATAGTTCCATGAACTATGATTGGGACAATCAAACATGGATGAAATGATACAAAAGGAAATATTGTGCTTCAACTAGAACAAACAGAAAAGTGAAAATTCTAAAAGTTAGATGGACAAGAAAAATGAAATGATCAATGCTAAGAAAAATTAATTTAAGAAACCTTCTATTTCTAACACCTTTAAAAGCATTCAGGGTGGAAACGATAACATTTTTTTAAATAAGTAGAAAACATAGGAGAGAAAAGTGTGATGGGAGCTGGAATTGGAAACGGGAACTTCGGTGAATCAACTAGGTCACCAATCAAATTTTGGAGCTATAATAAAAACCATTGTAGAGGGTATGTCCACAAAATCTTTTGAACATAAAAATAATACTAAATGATATGCAATAAGCCTATACACTTAATGATATTTCTTGCAATGTCCCAAGGATTAGTGTGGTGTTGGATGGAAGATAAGAATATCATCAGTCCAATATGGTGGAGATCTAAGGTAAAGTATTTGGAAAGAATCTAAATATACTAATTGGCCTTGGTTCTAGTTTAAGTTGTGTTTCCCTTGCTTCAATTGGAAAATGTGAACATAAAAGGGAAAATCAAAGTAAACCATGGTTAGTAAAATTGGACACAGATGCTAAAAGAAAAGTTACTAATGTAAGTATATATTGTTCATTGTATTTGAATGGAATGAATATTAAATTAATTTTGAATGTTCTACCTTTGGGGTCTTATGGTGTCCTTGTTGGCAGGGATTGGTTAGAACCACATAATGTAATTTTAAATTGTTTAGAGAGGTCTTTCACATGCATCAATGATGAAGGGTAGACTTGTATGATAAAAGGGGTTCCAAGATCCATTCACGTGAGAAACATTTCTTCCTTATAGTTAAAGAGATGTGCTTGAAATGGATGCAAAATGTTTACAATCCAGAATGAAGACGTTTCTAGTAGTAATCAAAAACCATTTGTAGAGGATTATCCTATATTAGAACAATATACATATGTTTTTCTTGAAGAAATACCCATATTTCCACCATGAAGGGATATATATTTCACTATTGATCTTATTCTTAGAATAGTTCTAGTATCAAAATCCCCATACTAAATGAGTACTCTTGAGATGATGAAGTTAAAAATTCAGTTACAAGAACTACTACATAAGAAGTATATAAGGCCTAGTGTATTTCCTTGGGGTGCAACAGTCTTATTTGTTAAAAACAAAGATGGAACCCTTATACTTTGTATAGATTACAGACATCTCAACAAAATGACCACCAAAACCAAGTATCATTTGCCCTAGATTGATGACTTGTTTGACCAAGTTAATGGAGCTTCAATTTTGTCAAAAAAACACCTAAGATCTAAATACCATTAGATTAGAATAAAAATACAAGAATATTCACAAAACAACATTTAGGCAAGGAAAATTTTTGGGGCTAATATTCGTAGGTGGGCTAATTTTCCATGGTTTTTCAAAAAAGAATATTCATCAATTTCCATTTTTTTTCTAAAAGTGATTCGCCAAAGTTTTACAATATAAAATTATGTTATCCTAAAAATCAACAAAATTTTATAGAGACTGTATAAATTCATTATAAATTTGTATATCTTTAAGAAAATATCACCAAACTTTTTACAATCTCCATATTGGACACTCGTAAGATTCGTCAAGGTTTCTAAACTTTAAGATCAATTTCCATCCTTAAAATTTCTCTTGCATTTAGGAAATGGTATCGACATTATGAATTTGTGGTACTTCCATTCATACTCACTAATGCACAAACTACTTTTATGTGTCTGATAAATAGTATCGTGGGTCCATTTGGAGACAAATTTGTCATTGTATTCATAGATGAAATTCTAGTCTACTCAAAGAGTAAAGAACAAGATGATCAACATTTGAAAATGGTTCTTCAAACACATAGAGAAAATGAATTGTATGTTAAATTTAGAAAATGCTCATTTTATCGTAAATAGATTCATTGTTTAGGACATGTGCTATATGAGGAAGGGATTGTTGTGGATCGGGAAAAGATAAAGGCTACCATAGAATGTCTAGTGCCTAAGGATTTAGATGATATCAGGTATTTTATGGGAATTACAAGTTATTACAAAATATTCATAGAAGTATTTTCCAAACTAACATACCCAATCACTTGTTTAGAAAAGAAGGGAGCTAAGTTTGAATAGAATAAGCAATGTCATGATAGCTTTGAGAAATTGAAGCAACATTTAGCTACTACTCCAGTTCTAAAATTAGTTTATCCCACTAAAGACTTTGTATTCTATATTGATTCTTATAAGGAATGTTTCATGGGATTTATAAATCAAGAAGTCCATGTAGTAAGTTGTGTCAAGAACAAGGATAATTTTAGGGGCGAATGTTCGCCCTTTGGCGAAATTAAGGGGTTTTAAATTTTTAGTGGGCGAATATTTTGTATCATAGTACATTTTTACAAATCACCTCAAATAGCCCACCTTATTTTAAGGGAGAGGGTACAAAATGTAAATTTAGCCCTTGAAATTAGGACTTACAACCTTCCATTCGCCCATTTTCAAGAATAGGTTTTATTTAAGTGAATCCATTCGCCCATTTTCAAGAATAGGTTTTATTTAAGTGAATCCTATGGGCCAAATACCATATTTATAAAAGAGAGGTATGGTAAATAAATAAAACATTTTTTATATTTACTCCATAAGTCACCTTATATACATGTAAGGGTGTAAACAAATAAAAATATAAGTAAAGTGGAGGTATGGTATATAAATAAAACGTCTTTTTATACTTACTCAAAAGGTATGGTAAATAAATAAAAATATAAATAAACTAGACGTATCGTAAATAAATAAAACCTCTTTTTATATTTAGTCCATAACCCTCGTTCTATTTATAAGGCTCAAGAAAGAGGTTTTATTTAAGTGAATCCTATGGGCCAAATACCATATTTGTAAAAGAGGTATGGTAAATTAATAAAAATATAAATAAATGAGAGGTATGGTAAACAAATAAAACATTTTTTTATATTTACTCCATAAGTCACCTTATATTTACGAACACTCAAAAAATGGGTTCTATTTAGGTGAAACCTATGGCCAAAATACCATGGGACAAATACCATGGACTAGATTGTTATTAATACCACACAAAAAACCATTATTAACCCTAATATTAGAAATAATAAAAATAAAAATGGCACATGGTATTGACCCATGGTATTTACCAAAATGGCACACGGTATTGACCCATGGTATTCACCAAAATGGCACATGGTATTGACCCATGGTATTCACCTGGAATGTAGCCTATTTAAATGGGGGAATTAAACCAGCATGTAGCCTATGCTAAGATTCACTAGGACTTTACAAAGTTTTATTATTTAGTGAAAGACTCGCCAAGATCTTACAAGATTTTATAATTGAGTAAAATATTCGCCATGCCTGGTGAGAGATTCGCCAAAAAATTATATATACATATTATATTATTGATAAAATCGCCTTCCATTTTTCCTATATACCATGGAGATTCGCCCATTTATTATATTTATAAATTTAGGGGGGGTTCTTAAAATTTTCCCTGGTCAAGAAAACTAAAGTACCATGGGAGGAACTATGCCACACATGACCTAGAACTAGCAACTATAATTCATGTTTCAAAAATGTGGAGGAACTATTTATGAGGGAATTTTAGCCAAAATTTGATAATGTCACTCTCAAATACTTTTTTTACCAACGAAATTTGAATGCTATGAAAGAATTATGGCTACATTTCTTAGTGAATATGACTTTGAAATCATACATATTAAGGGAAAAAATAACAAAATTACAGATTCCTTGAGTAGGAAATTAAATCATAAAGTTGTTATGTCTGGAGGTATTAGGGAAACAAAAATGATAGAAAATATCAAAACAATTACACATTTTGATCAAGAATATGTAGAAATTAATGAGAAAAGTGATAACTATGATTTACCAAATAAGGGAGAGAGTGATTTTTCAGTAAGTGATCAAGACTTGCTAATGTATAGGGATAGAATTTATTTTCCTATTCATCTAGATTTGAAAACATTTGTCATAGCTTAAGTACATAAGAAACCTACAACTAAAAATCCTAGTTACTAGAAGATAATAACTATGTTAAGGAAAAAAATATTGGCCTAATATGAAAAAATAGCATAATGCATAGCCAAATTCTTAGACTATCAAGAGGTTAAGGCTTTCCATCAAAATCCAGTTGGGCTGTTACAACCTTTACCCATTCCAGAATGGAAATGGGAGATAATATAGGTGGAATTCGTCACTAGTTTACCAAAAATAGAAGACAACATGATTCTATTATGGTGTTGGAAGACAAAATCAGTAAATAAACACATTTTATTCCTCTAAAATCTACCTTCAAGGCCATTAGCATAGCAGAAATATTCATGAAGGAAATATTCAGACTCAATGGTATGCCCAAAACTATGATTTTAGACCATGATACAAAGTTTACTTATAAGTTTTGGAAGATTTTAATTGAGGGAATGGGGAAAAATTTTAATTTTATCACAACTTATCATCCTCAAAGTGATGGTCAAATAGAAAGGACCAATCAAATGTTTGAATATACGTTGAGAATATATTTCATGGATAGGTCCACTAAGTGGGATGACTATCTCCACTTGGTTGAATTTTCCTACAAGAATGGATATAAAACTTTATTAAAAACGATTTTTTTTAAGTGTTGTATGGAGATGATGAAAAGTACCATTAAGTTAGGATCATTCGGAAGATAGGCTAGCATTGGCTCTAGATATGTTAAAGGGAATGGAAGAGGTAGTTAAGCAAGCAAAGAAATATTTGAAAACAACTCAGGATTGACAACATAGTTATGTATATTTGAAAATAATTCAAAAGGAATTCAATGTTGGAGACCATGTATACTTGAAATGAAACCAAAGAAGAGAACAATTAAACTAGGGAATTGTGCTAATCTATCACCCACATATTGTGGACCTTTTGAGGTGTTAGAAAGGATGGGACTAGTGGCCTATCAAATTGTTCCTCCAACAAACATAAAATTTCATAATGTATTTCATATATCTTTTTAAAAGAAATATGTACACGACTCATCTTATATAATCAATTGAAATGTTGTATAGGTAGAACGATAGGGAGAGTTCCTAGAAAAACCTCTGTGTATTCTAGATCATAAGGAAGTCACACTTTGGAATAGAAGCATAGCTCAAGTGAAATTTTAGTGGAGGCATTCAACCAAAAAGAGGCAACTTGGGTATTAGAGGATGCTTTTAAAGAAGCATATACATCCGTATTTTGAAAGTAGCACTAAAAGCATAAGTTAATGAATTGAGAACAAATGATAGAAAACTCTGGTATTTTGCCTCGAACATAGGGTCATGCACATGCATAGAAATAATCGGGTTTCAGGATCATCTGACCTAGAAGGAAGAAGCCAAAATCTCGATGAGTAATAGGAAGGCTTCAAACTACATCATCGAAGGGAAAAGTTTCAAAATATATACTGAAGATGCAATTACTTACAAATTCATATCAAAACACATATGTCATTATATTTTAAAGTAGTAATTTAAAATAGTGCGTGAAGTAAGGATAGAGTTTTGAAGAGTATTAATATAAAGAGATATCCTTAAAGAGAATGCCTCACTATAACTCTACAAATTGTAAATAATTTTATAGGAGTAGAATTAAGAATTCATAGTTCTAGTTAAACTTAGAAAAAACAAAAAAACTTTGTGGAAAGTCAACTAAAAATTTATTAGGATTTGTAACCCGGTAATAACCTTATGCCAAAATAAGAGAAGAGTGAATGGAAAAACTATAGAGACTTATATAAATATATGCCAATTAGAGAAATTTAACAACTATTCTCAAATTAATATATGAATGGCTAAGACCCTAAATTGGTTTGAATGAATTAAAAATAAAAGGTGTGTTCTCGAAGGTTATGGTTAACACATTGAAAGAGCCCACCATGGTATTGCTAAAGAAAAAAAAAAATCGAAAGCTAAACCGAGAAAGAAACATCCATACATTTAAAGAAATTTAAATAAACACATGATTCTCCAAGAAACTCCATCACACACAATTCTCGTAAAAATGAAAGTCAATTCCAACTATGAAAATGGCCAGTAGAACTTGGAAACTCCTACATTTGAAATCACTAAGGTTCAGCTTTGGTAACTTAACCTTGCAAAAGAAAATAATAGTAGAGACTTTCGAACGATAAAATTTGTAATTACCCATCAAAATATTAATTTCAGAACTAAGAACTAAAATATCCCCGAGACTGATTATAGTTGATGGCCTAAACTTGAAAATGAACCAAAACTAGGTCAAGAACCTTTGTTAAGCTTGGAAAATAGAAGGACAATAGGAATAAGTTAATGCTGAGAAAAAATTATTAAAGGTATTGAATATAAACGTAAGCCCCTTCATAAAAAATGCAAAGTTACCTTCATTGAAACCCCATAAAAGAACGGAAATACATAGCACAATATTCCACCTCGGGTCATTCAATGGTTGATGGTAAGGTTCATTTTAACCTTCGTGTCACAACCATGGAGAGACAGGTTGTTAGTGGTTATACGTGCCGCATCCTTGGAATATTTTATAACCTGAGTATTTGTAATATACCATAGGAACACGATGACCAAGTTGATAAACTTTATAATAAGAACCTTCAAGAGATATTTACACGAACCCAAGAATGAATAAGCTAACGTGTAATGTTATACAATGATGTAAGTTTGTTTATAATGTATTAATGATACATGTATTCATCGTATTAGCATGGTTGTTTGTGTGGAAAAGTTTAAAGACCTAGCGATGTTCTTCTACCAAAAAAAAATCCAAGTTCAAAATATACTAGTTGAAAAGCATTTCTAAAGGTTTGAATAGTATGAAATTGTGTAATAATTCATAAATAATTTATTTTTCATCTTCAAAGATATTTCATATAGAGAAATTATATAGTTTACATAGTTTTTAAACATGGATATTCATCAATCTATGACAAATATTAAGACACTCACTTTATAATACATTTCACAATTATCAATACTAGAAAAATCATAAAAATTAACTAAAATATCACTATGAGGTCTGGGGTTGCAGCATCTCGAGAGAATCATGGAGAAAGATTGAGCAAATCCAGAAGCGTTTTATAACTTATAACCTAAAAATTAAAAGTAATACACCCTATCCTATTCTCCTTATAGAAGGAGATCTTTCACCTATTGATAGCCTAGCTATGATTAGGTTTCTGTTGTACAAGCACAAACTCAATAACATAGACGATCATAGACTTCCTAAGCTAGCTTTAAATTCCAGCCAAAACAACCTAAGGCTCAATCGGGGGTGGCATAAAGACACAAGGGCCTGGTTAAACTATTGGGAGATCAATGAGAATGATGCATTGCAAAACATAAATAACATTAAAGATATCGTTACTTCTAAGTTCAAAGAAAATGTACTGTGAGAAAGATTTAGCGGCTAAAAGAAAATTAAGTTATTATAAGAAGGTCATCAACCCTACCCTAGAAGATCAAAAGTATCTCTCTATTTTAAGAAGATCAAAGAAGAAAAATAATATAACAAAGATTAGAATGAATTCTCATGAGCTCCATAGTGAAACAGGTTGTTGGGCAGTTCCTAAAATGCCGTGGATGGAAAGGATTTGCCATATATGTGAGAATAGGAACATCGAGGATGAAAACCACTTCCTCTTAAAGTGCCCTGTGCACAACCACATTAGATCTTAGTTTCACAATCTTTGTTACAATACCGACCTTCCTAGCCTTTTACAATGTCAAAATTATAGTGAGCTCGGGAGGCTTCTCTCCAAGTTTTTTGAGCATAGGAATAAAATCTTAAATGAAAATAAATAATTTGTTTCTTTAGGTCGGATAGACCAATGTTTGGTGAGAGCCGACGTTATCATCAACTGTATTTAAATTATTATCATTATTATTAATTATAAGAAGAATTAAGGTTTTAGTTAAACATATATAAACTTAAAAAAACATGTAACAAGATTGTGTTAGATTTTAAGTTTTTGTGATTGTGTTTGGAAAATTGTGATTCAGATCATCCACAATGATATTTGCATCATGTTTGGAATCTCAAAGGGAATGCATCTCTAAAACATAAATCTTGAGTAATAGATTGCAAATAATTATTAATAAATTAAAATATTAAAATTATTATATTTATATGTAATAATTTAAGTAATTTTATCGTTAAGAAATTTTAATTGCTTTTAATTTTATTAATTAACAAAAATTTTTATTATCTAATAACAAAAACTTAAAACATCAAAATAATAAATTAATTTCTTAATTTAATAAAACTATATTATTTCAAATGTAATAAATTAATAAATAATATTAATATCTTTTTTAATAGAAGTTATTTGATTTTTTTTTCAAATAAATAAATAAATAAATAAGTTAATTTTATTATGGGTGTGAGAAAGACTTAGTGGCTAAAAGAAAATTAAGTTATTATAAGAAGGTCATCAACCCCACCCTAGAAGATCAAAAGTATCTCTCTATTTTAACTAGCTCAAAGAAGAAAATTAATATAGCAAAGATTAGAACGAATTCTCATGAGCTCCATAGTGAAACAGGTCGTTGGGTAGTTCCTAAAACGCCATGGACGGAAAGGATCTGCCATATATGTGAGAATAGGAACATCGAGGATGAAAACCACTTCCTCTTAGAGTGCCCCGCGTATAACCACATTAGATCTCAGTTTCACAATCTTTGTTACAATACTGACCTTCCTAGCCTTTTACAATGTCAAAATTATAGTGAGCTTGGGAGGCTTCTCTCCAAGCTTTTGGAGCATAGGAATAAAATCTTAAATCAAAATAGATAATTTGTTTCTTTAGGTCCGATAGACCATTATTTGGTCTCAGCGGACGTTAACCACCACCACCACCATCATCATCATCATTCATATCTTTTCTTACAAGTGAGTTAATTTATTTATTAATAAAAAATATTAATAATAAATTATTTTTTTTATTTTTTTATTTTTTATTTTTTTTGCATAAGACTAATTCTATCAACGAGGTAAAGGTACAATTACAGCGTGACCGGAGTCAAGAACTCTGCACCGTAGAAACTTTTAGGGGCGAATGTTCGCCCTTTGGCAAAATTATGGGGTTTTAAATTTTTAGTGGGCGAATATTTTGTATCATAGTACATTTTTACAAATAACCTCAAATAGCCCACCTTATTTTAAGGGAGAGAGTAAAATAGGTAAATTTAGCCCTTGAAATTAGGAGTTACAACCTTCCATTTGCCCATTTTCAAGAATAGGTTTTATTTAAGTGAATCCTATGGGCCAAAGGCCCAAATACCATATTTATAAAAGAGGTATGGTAAATTAATAAAAATATAAATAAATGAGACATATGGTAAATAAATAAAACATTTTTTATATTTACTCCATAAGTCACCTTATATACATGCAAGGGTGTAAAGAAATAAAAATATAAGTAAAGTGGAGGTATGGTAAATAAATAAAACGTCTTTTTATACTTACTCAAAAGGTATGGTAAATAAATAAAAATATAAATAAACTAGACGCATGGTAAATAAATAAAACCTCTTTTTATATTTAGTCCATAACCCTCGTTCTATTTATGAAGGCTCAAGAAAGAGGTTTTATTTAAGTGAATCCTATGGGCCAAATACCATATTTGTAAAAGAGGTATGGTAAATTAATAAAAATGTAAATAAACTAGAGGTATGGTAAACAAATAAAACATTTTTTTATATTTACTCCATAAGTCACCTTATATTTACAAACACTCAAAAAATGCGTTATATTTAGGTGAAACCTATGGGCAAAATACTATGGGACAAATACCATGGACTAGATTGTTATTAATACCATGCAAAAGAATATTACTAACCCTAATATTAGTATTAATAAAAATAAAAATGGCACATGGTATTGACCCATGGTATTCACCAAAACGACACATGGTATTGACCCATGGTATTCACCTGGAATGTCGCCTATTTAAATGGGGAATTAAACCATCATAGATCCATCTTTACTCTGGATCTACTAACCCCCGGGAGGTATCAAATATCGTGATATGCAAACTAGCATAGAGTGAAAAAATATTTGATATGATCAAGAGTAAAAATGGATGTTGTAATTTAATGTATGTTAAACATTTTAGCTTTGTTAAAATAAAAAATAAAATAAAAATAAACTATTAATTTTATTAATTTTTATAAATTACTAATAGTAATTTTTAAGCTCCAGGTTTATGATAACCCATGGTATTGACCCATGGTAATACCATTGTATTCATGTGAGCATAGACTATTTAAACGGGAAATTCTATCATCTTAGATCCATCTTAATTCTGGGTCTACCAAGTGCTCAGAGGGATAAATAGATTTCATCCCCTAAGAGTGGTAGATGTGGAGTTAAGATGGATATAGGTTGGTTTTTATGATAATGAAGATATTAAAAAGACTTAGGAAATTATATTGTAAAAACATCTTAAGGTGAATGGTTAAAGCATAGACATTGGACAAGTATATTTGTATACTTCTATTTTAAACTGAAACAAATCCAGGGCTAAAAGGAATGGATTGATTGCACTAGTCATCCTTCTATAACTTTCCAACATAAGCTGGACTAAACAGATTGTAATTTGGGTAATTTTTCTAATTGCAAATAGGAACATACTTGTGTATTGGTAGGGTGGTTACGAGGTCCCTAGAAGTGATGAATTTGAATTTTTCTTGGTTTTATATATAGTATTAGGTTTTTTCTCATGCTTTTTGTGAATGGCACGGGTGAATTTTATCCTACACCCGCTAGGTTATCGATATGTAATTTCGGTAATTTTGATTTCAAAAGATATTTTAAAGAAATGCAATGATTTCATTTGTGTATTCAATAAACACAAGATTTTATAATTGAGTAAAATATTCGCCATGCCTGGTGAGAGATTCGCCAAAAAATTATATATACATATCATATTATTGAGAAAATCGCCTTCCATTTTTCCTATATACCATGGAGATTCGCCCATTTATTATACATGTAAATTTAGGGGGGGTTCTTAAAATTTTCCCTGCTCTGCACTGACAAGAGGCAGAACTATCAAAAACGCAGATGAAAAAAATGTCTGTTTTTAGGAACCACAGGGGACCGAACTGAGATTCACATGACAATACAAAATTAACCAAAAAACTAAGAAACACCAGAGGACCCCTAAGTTGTTTGCCTTACAATCATGCTCAATGGTGAAGTGCGCACTGCAAGAAGAATAGGCTTGCGTGAAAGAGCTAGTCATCAGGAGGCTCTTCTATGATACGACACCATCCAAAATCTGGCAAATCCCCTGCTTGAGCCGCGTTCTAAACAGAGGGACCAAGGTCAACGATCATCACATCCTGGCTCTGCAAATCTGATCATTCGCTTCCCGCCGAGGAGCATTTCCGACATTCAGCTGGAGGGAAGAAGAAGGAGCCGAGATTGCCCTTGAGCCCCCAGGATGGGTACCAGTATCTTCTATTTGGTTGTCTTCATGGAAAACCACCGTGAAATGAGCAGTTATCCTGGGTCTATTCAGAGTGTTGTTAAAGGTAAAGATGGCAAAACCAGAAGTGGATGCAGGCCCGTGGCGAGAACTGGTGGCTCGGAACCGCCCTCTCCCACTTCAGGTAAAGGGGCGGCGTCCTATTGAAAGTTCACTAGAAAGGGAGGGCGAGTCAGAGGACAAACTGGTGGGAGCTGGCCTTGGATGGCCTCTACGACAACCCATTCTTTGTTGTAAATGAGGCATCTGGGGTATAACAACTGCGGAGGTCCAGGAATGCGGCGCAGCAGCACGAACTGGGGGGTGGTAGCAGTTTTGCCTGCTGAGCGAATAGCCTTTGTGAATCTGAAACCTTTTCTCCAGGAGAGCCAAGCTTAGCTCAGAGAAATCCTTGCATGTACCAAAAACCAACAACCAGAAAAGGAGATGAATCACTGAGATAAGGACATGAAAGCAACAGCACAAAATACAGGAAAGAAACGCAAATAGGAATAGACTTCACTTTGCCAAGAGGGCCGAGACAAGCGACAGAGGAACCCAAATCCCCTCAGGCGACCAGAAGTCTGAAGTGAGACCGAAGGCAAGAGAGAAAAGAAAACAAAATAGCAATGTCACGTTCATCGCCTCCCCAGGACCTCCCCTGGCCTTATCCTCCTTTGGCATGCCTCGGGAGGCTCCTTCCATTACTTTCGCATTGATGGACCTCGCCTTCTGATGCAGGCTGGAGCGTGCGGAGGTAGAAACCATAACGTTGAACCTGATGTGAGAGCCGAAACCTCTAGATTGAAATCCGATAGTCCGAACTCTGCGCTCATGCCATCGGCCAAATGCCAAACCACTCTTTAACACCCTGTACTGAGCGGACAGGTGGCGATCTGCCTCGCCCCAACCCTGTCCTGTCGTATTAATTTCCATCTCAAGCCCCCGCATCCGGGAATTAATAATAAATGATTACTAATATCAATAAAATCTAATAAAATAAATAAATTTCTATTATAATTTATTTTATCATGAAATAGTTTTATTTATTAATAGATTAAAATTAATATCTTTTAATAATAATAATAAAATTAATTTGTTATATAACATGATAAAATATTTTTATTTAGTGATAGATTAAAATTAATATCTATTAATAATAATAATAAAAGTAGTTTATTATATAAAATCTCAAAGATTTCAATTATAATAAAAAAATTATTTATTGATTATAAAAATAAAATAAGTAATAATGTTTATTAATTAATTATGGAGATTCATTCTCACTTTACCATGGAGACTTTCAATTTGTACATAAATTTTGTTAGAATATTGTGGGCCAACACCATGACTTATCAATACCACATGCCCAGAAAACCTTAACTCATTTCATAGTCAAAACATTTTTTATGCAGTTTATTCTAGTTTGATTTTATTCAATTTTTTTAATTAAATTAAAAAACAATAAAAACATAACTAGATTTGAAATTAATCTCAACCCTCAATCAATAATCACAACTAATAATAGTCCTTGAAAAATATCCAATAAATATTCTATAGAAGTTAAATCTTTACCATCCATTTATTAATTATTTATAATGAAATTAAAATTTTGAAAACCTTATTTAAACCTTATCTTACAATCTATTACCATGTCTTCTATAAACATACTTTTTTAATATCACCTACTACCAAAACAACCAATTTAAAATATTTAACTCTTTCCCAAAATCAAATTTAACTTAATAATCAAGTTAAAACCCATGAAATATCACTTTAGAAAGAAGTAAACCAAACTTACACTTAGCGTAATTACCATTAAAAAAAATCATAGCCCTTATCATGATTCGAAACTGGCTGAGTTTTAAAAATAAAAATTACAAATTATAAAGTTTACTAAATCCATCACCTCAAACTCATGTCTCCCTAGACACCAAAGAGTCTTTCTGTCTCTCATAATTCAGGACTTTGCACATCAAAACCTGCAGCAAACATTTTTTATTCTAACTTGAGGGTCCTAGAGACGACAGGTGAAGGTCCTTCCAATGGATGACAACGCTCTTCAAAGAGTTTGGTCTCTCAAGAGAAAATTGATGTGACCCATTGGAAGCAATACGTTTGAATGCTTCAGATTCAGGGCCAAAGGCAATCGATGGAGTAAAAGGCAAGCTTTGCGGAAGTTTAAAAATGATATGTTAAAGGGAATGGAAGAGGTAGTTAAGCAAGCAAAGAAATATTTGAAAACAACTCAGGATTGACAATATAGTTATGTATATTTGAAAATAATTCAAAAGGAATTCAATGTTGGAGATCATGTATACTTGAAATGAAACCAAAGAAGAGAACACTTAAACTAGGGAATTGTGCTAATCTATCACCTAGATATTGGACCTCTTGAGGTGTTAGAAAGGATGGGACTAGTGACCTATCAACTTGTTCCTCCAACAAACATAAAATTTCATAATGTATTTCATATATCTTTTTAAAATAAATATGTACATGACTCATCTTATATAATCAATTGGAATGTTGTATAGGTAGAACGATAGGGAGAGTTTCTAGCAAAACCTATGCGTATTCTAGATCATAAGGAAGTCACACTTTGGAATAGAAGCATAGCTCAAGTGAAATTTTAGTGGAGGCATTCAACCCAAAAGAGGCAACTTGGGTATTAGAGAATGCTTTTAAAGAAGCATATACATCCGTATTTTGAAAGTTCGAATGAATTTTAGAGTTCAAGAGAGGGAACCTAGATAGTGTTAAACTCAAGTTGGGCACAATGTGATATCCCCTCACTTGAATTTTATCTTGTAAATGGAACTAGTTTATCAGTGTTGTATTACCTGCAAACGTTAAATATAAAAGTACAACTATTATGTTGTTAAAAAAAAAAGAAATCTGGAATTAATTCTCACACAAAACTTGGATGAAAGAGATAAGGTTGTTAGTTAATGTTGGATATTGATTACCTCTATTCATTAATTCCTAGACATATAATATGACTAATTATATTATTAATGATCATGGAAATTATTAATCATTAACTTCCCTAAAATACAAGATGTTGTCTTTCAGAGTGGGAAAGTGGAGCTCATAAATGTGCTAGTAACTACTTACCACCTATTGGATGAGGTGGAGGTAGTTACCAACTACCAATTGATTTGGTAATGTGTATTCTACTTTGTATTATCCTAGTTGATATTCATGCAGTGCTAAATTGGTGAGAAGGAAGAGCTCACAAAATAGTGTGACAAAAATAGAAACTTGCAGGCTGAGTGCTCAGGGGTACCCTTTTGGAGAAAGGTGTCAAGGTTGGGTGGAGTTGGTTAGCTCCAATATTAGAATCCAAATTGCTCATTATCAAGTGGGTATCTCAAATTATTTGTATTTTAGAAAATAAAATTTTTATTAAGTATTTTATTTGGTAATGCAAGTACAAGACTAGAAATAACATGCTAGAGACAATAAATGTAAATATGAAAGCTTTTATGGTGAAATATTGAATTGTTTTAGAATTTATTTTTCATTTAAGACAATGTAAATATTTACAAAAGAAAGGAGGCGCGTTCTCAATTTCTTAGATTACTCTTTGAGATATGTGAATATACTTTAATTTCAAAAAGTAAGGATGTTCTAGTATCTATAACTCAAGTATATTAAATAGAGTGAAAAAGAGAAGGACTAGTAGAAAGAAGAGACTAGTTTTTTTGTTATTATTTTATTGCATTAGTTTGTTGAATTTTATCATAATATATTTATATGCATAGAATTTGAGGAAAAATATAAGTATAAATGTTATTCTTTCTATATAGGTAAAACTCCAACTGTTGAGGACATAATATCAAATGGAAGAGATTAGGAAAAACTCATTGTCCAAGTTAATCTTTGTAAATATTAACTTAGTCATATGATAATAACTAAAGGAATACTAAGATATCATATAAGGAGAACTAATATAGGACCTGAGACTTTCAACTAATGACTTAGAAGTAAGATTCAAATAGTCTGAAGGAGAGGGTATACACATCATATGTGCAGAAACAATAATATCTTTAGACATAAAAAATCATGCACTGAAATATAACAATTACTGGAAACAAATTAAATTAGATATAATTGAGGAAGAATATTATAGAAGGCCATTAAGACCTTAATTTTTAAGTATTAATAAATAATAAGGGTAAATAATCCTTATAAGTGTGAATCTAGGATAATCAACCCTTACAGTAAATTAGAAAAAACATTTATGTAGTTAACTCTGGTAAAGATGGACAAAATAAACTAAACAAGGCCAATAAATTAGTTCCTAAATTAAGAGCAATACAATTTCTAAATATCCAACATAAGAACAGAAGAAAAGGATATGTGAGAAACATATACAATTATTTTATTAACATATAATGTTTTCAATGGTAAATAAATTACACTGTTAGAACTATAGTGATTGTTAAGGATGACAGTAATAATAGTAAACAAAAATTACAATTGTTCAAAGTTGCAGGTAACATTTACTCTTAAGAAATATGCATGCCATGCCTAAAATCCTATAGAATATAAACATCCCAAAACGAATTAGCACTAAAAGCATAAGTTAATGAATTGAGAAAAAAAGATAGAAAACTCTCGTATTTTGCCTCGAACATAGGGTTATGCACATGCATAGAAATAATCGGGTTTCAAGATCATCTGACCTAGAAGGAAGAAGCCAAAATCTCGATGAGTAATAGGAAGGCTTCAAACTACATCATCGAAGGGAAAAGTTTCAAAATATATAATGAAGATGCAATTACTTACAAATTCATATCAAAACACATATGTCATTATATTTTAAAGTAGTAATTTAAAATAGTGCATGAAGTAAGGATAGAGTTTTGAAGAGTAATTGAATTCGGATAATCCACAGTGTTCATCTTTTTCATGTGAAATCACTCCTCGGATTTATGGAGCCCCTAAAGTGCATAAAAAAGATGTTCCCTTAAGACCTATAGTCAACACTATAGGATCTCCCACTTATGAATTAGCAAAATATGTCGCTAGCATCCTAGCTCCGCTAGTTGGAAAAACCAGCTCTTACATAAAAGATTCCAATCAATTTGTCAAATTCATCAAAAACACAACATTAGATCCTGAAGACAAAATGGTTAGTTTTGACGTAGTACAGCTCTTCACCAAAATCCCCCTTGATGAAGCCATTCAAGTAATCAAAGATGTGGCAGACCCCCAAACTGCAAAGTTTGCTGAAATTTGTCTCCGCTCAACCTTCTTCTCCTTCCATGGTGAAATCTTTGAGCAAACTTCAGGCGTTGCTATGGGATCCCCTCTTTCTCCAATTGTTGCTAATCTCTTCATGGAAAAATTTGAAACCAAGGCTCTTGATACATACCCTTTAAAGCCCAAGTTCTGGGCCAGATTTGTTGATGACACAAGTGTCAATTGGCCACATGGGGATAAAGAACTTAAAAACTTTCTGAACCATCTCAATAGCATATCTGAAGACATCAAGTTTACAATGGAAATAGAGGAGAACAACTGCATTCCTTTCCTTGACATTCTCCTTATAAGAAACAAAGATGGTTCCATAGGTCATAAAGTATTCAGAAAGAAAGCTCACACTGACAACTACCTCCATGCTGACTCACATCACCACCCAGCTCAAAAAATGGGGGTACTGCAGACCCTCTTCACTAGAGCTTGTAGAATTTCAGATAATAACCACACTGATGAAGAAATTACATACTTGAAAAGAATTTTCACCAACTTAGGATATAGTAGTAAAAGCATCCTCAAAGCTATTAATAAAGCAAAGTCTGGGAACAATATTAATAAAACAAAAAACCCTGTTACTTCCAATGCCTACCTTCCATACATTCAAGGTGTCACAGACAAGATAGCCAAAATTCTCACGAAAAAAGACATCAAAACTTCATTCAAACCCTTGTCAACTATCAAACAAAAAATGAAATCTGTTAAGGACACCCAGGATCAGCTTCAGCAAAAAGGTGTTTATGTCATAAACTGCTCTTGTGGTAAACAATATATAGGGGAAACTGGCAGGTCTGTAAGGATAAGACTCAAAGAACATAGCGCTGATATCCGTAAAGAAAGAACTCGCTCTTCTGCCTTGGCTGAGCATGTTGAAAAAACTAACCATCACATTTGCCTTGAAGACACCAAAGTCATTGCTAATGAAGAACACCATTTCAAGCGGAAAATTCGTGAAGCTATTGAAATCATAAAGCATCCTAGTAACCTTAATAGGGATGGTGGCTGGGACATCAGTAAAAATTGGAACTCTCTGCTTAGAAAAAGTTATCCCTCCCCCCATCCGCATTCCCCTTCTTCCTCTCATATTTCCCTGTCTTAACTTTCCCCTCTCTCAACCCTTAGATTCTTATTTCTCGTAAAAATATAGTGCCTAGATTGTCCTTAATTATCTAAACTTATCTTTAATCTCAAGGAAAATAAAATAAATCTAGATTAGAATTGGGCTTAAAAAAGTCCATTAAATTGCATTAATAAAACAAAAATTCCCCTTTTATTGCAATTAATATCTAATTCCAAGCATGAACTTATAGGTAATCAAATTAATTAAAAAACACTATATATCTAGGTTAATTAAACAATATAAACCACGATAATAAAACAATTCAAAACATAAAGAAATTAACTTAGTTAATTAAACAATATGGAGCTGAAATTGAAAAAACAACTTAAAACTAAATTAATTAAGCCATATATTACTAAGTTAAATATTCAAAATATATAACTAAATTAATTATGCAATAGAAGACTAAGTTAGCAAACACGATATAACTAAGTCAATCATGCCCTTATGTATTTATTGCGCAACCTTTGTGCATATAATAATACATTATTATAAATGCATTATAAGAATACCCTATTAATAAAATTCCAAATAAGAACTTATAAATAATCAAATTAATTAAAAAACATTACAAATCTAGGTTAAATAAACAATATAAGCTAGGTTAAAAGAACAATATAAACCCTAGTAAATTAACTTGATTAAGTAATCAATATGGAACTAAATTAAAAAACAATATAAAATTTAATTAATTAAGCCATATATAACTAAGTAAATTATTCAATATTAAACTAAATTAATTATACAATATAAAACAAAGTTGAAAAACAAAGGGTCGGCTCAGCCTCCTAATTGTCTTCCTTTACCCTATTTATCACATACCTTTTTCTCTTCTCTGTATCAAGTCCTGATGATGAGTCTTGCTCTAGACTCGAAACGTCGACATGAAAAAGATGAACACTGTGGATTATCCGAATTCAATTACCTCTCAAAAACCACTCCACAGAAACCTGCAATCCAAAATAGTTTTGAAGAGTATTAATATAAAGAGATATCCTTAAAGAGAATGCCTCACCATAACTCTAGAAATTGTAAATAATTTTATAGGAGTAGAATTAAGAATTCATAGTTCTAGTTAAACTTAGAAAAAACAAAAAAACTTTGTGGAAAGTCAACTAAAAATTTATTAGGATTTGTAACCCGGTAATAACCTTATGCCAAAATAAGAGAAGAGTGAATGGAAAAACTATAGAGACTTATATACATATATGCCAATTAGAGAAATTTAACAACTATTCTCAAATTAATATATGAATGGCTAAGACCCTAAATTGGTTTGAATGAATTAAAAATAAAATGTGTGTTCTCGAAGGTTATGATTAACACATTGAAAGAGCCCACCATGGTATTGCTAAAGAAAAAAAAATCGAAAACTAAACTGAGAAAGAAACATCCATACATTTAAAAAAATTTAAATAAACACATGATTCTCCGAGAGACTCCATCACACACAATTCTCTTAAAAATGAAAGTCAATTCCAACTATGAAAATGGCCAATAGAACTTAGAAACTCCTACATTTGAAATCACTAAAGTTCAGCTTTGGTAACTTAACCTTGCAAAAGAAAATAATAGTAGAGACTTTCGAACGATAAAATTTGTAATTACCTATCAAAATATTAATTTCAGAACTAAGAACGAAAATATCCCCGAGACTGATTATAGTTGATGGCCTAAACTTGAAAATGAACCAAAACTAGGTCAAGAACCTTTGTTAAGCTTGGAAAATAGAAGGACAATAGGAATAAGTTAATGCTGAGAAAAAATTATTAAAGGTATTGAATATAAACGTAAGCCCCTTCATAAAAAATTCAAAGTTACCTTCATTGAAACCCCATAAAAGAACGGAAATACATAGCACAATATTCCACCTCGGGTCATTCAATGGTTGATGGTAAGGTTCATTTTAACCTTCGTGTCACAACCATGGAGGGACAGGTTGTTAGTGGTTATACGTGCCGCATCCTTGGAATATTCTATAACCTTAGTATTTGTAATATACCATAGGAACACGATGACCAAGTTGATAAACTTTATAATAAGAACCTTCAAGAGATATTTACACGAACCCAAGAATGAATAAGCTAACGTGTAATGTTATACAATGATGTAAGTTTGTTTATAATGTATTAATGATACATGTATTCATCATATTAGCATGGTTGTTTGTGTGGAAAAGTTTAAAGACCTATCGATGTTCTTCTACCAAAAAAAATCCAAGTTCAAAATATACTAGTTGAAAAGCATTTCTAAAGGTTTGAATAGTATGAAATGGTGTAATAATTTATAAATAATTTATTTTTCATATTCAAATATATTTCATATAGTAGAGAAATTATATAGTTTAAATAGTTTTTAAACATGGATATTCATCAATCTATGATAAATATTAAGACACTTACCTCATGATATATTTCACAATTATCAATACTAGAAAAATAATATAAATTAACTAAAATATCACTATGAGGTTTGGGGTTGCAGCATCTCCAGAGAATCATGGAGAAAGATTGAGCAAATCCAGAATCGTTTTATAACTTATAACCTGAAAATTAAAAGTAATACACCCTATCCTATTCTCCTTATAGAAGCAGGTCTTTCACCTATTGATAGCCTAGCTATGATTAGGTTTCTATTGTACAAGCACAAACTCAATAACATAGACGATCATAGACTTCCTAAGCTAGCTTTAAATTCCAGCCAAAACAACCTAACCTAAGGCTCAATCGGGGGTGGCATAAAGACACAAGGGCCTCGCTAAACTATTGGGAGATCAATGAGAATGATGCATTGCAAAACATAAATAACATTAAAGATATTGTTACTTCTAAGTTCAAAGAAAAATGTGTTGTGAGAAAGATTTAAGAAGAAAATTAATATAACAAAGATTAGAATGAATTCTCATGAGCTCCATAGTGAAACAGGTTGTTGGGCAGTTCCTAAAATGCCGTGGATGGAAAGGATTTGCCATATATGTGAGAATAGGAACATCGAGGATGAAAACCACTTCCTCTTAAAGTGCCCTGTGCACAACCACATTAGATCTTAGTTTCACAATCTTTGTTACAATATCGACCTTCCTAGCCTTTTACAATGTCAAAATTATAGTGAGCTCGGGAGGCTTCTCTCCAAGTTTTTTGAGCATAGGAATAAAATCTTAAATGAAAATAAATAATTTGTTTCTTTAGGTCGGATAGACCAATGTTTGGTCAGAGCCGACATTATCATCAACTGTATTTAAATTATTATCGTTATTATTAATTATAAGAAGAACTAAGGTTTGAGTTAAACATATACAAACTTAAAAAAACATGTAACAAGATTGTGTTAGATTTTAAGTTTTTGTGATTGTATTTGGAAAATTGTGATTCAGATCATCCACAATGATATTTGCATCGTGTTTGGAATCTCAAAGGGAATCCATCTCTAAAACATAAATTATTAATAAATTAAAATATTAAAATTATTATATTTATATGTAATAATTTAAGTAATTTTATAGTTAAGAAATTTTAATTGCTTTTAATTTTATTTAATAACAAAGTTTTTTATTATCTAATAACAAAAACTTAAAACATCAAAATAATAAATTAATTTCTTAATTTAATAAAACTATATTATTTCAAATGTAATAAATAATATTAATATCTTTTTTAATAGAAGTTATTTTATTTATTTCTCAAATAAATAAGTTAATTTTATTATGGGTAAATTAATATTCATATCCTTTGTTACAAGTGAGTTAATTTATTTATTAATAAAAAATATTAACAATAAATTATTTTTTATTTTTTATTTATTTTTATTTTTTTTGCATTAGACTAATTCTATCAACGAGGTAAAGGTACAATTACAGCGTGACCGGAGTCAACAACTCTGCACTGACAAGAGGCAGAACTATCAAAAAAGCAGATGAAAAAACTGTCTGTTTTTAGGACCCACATAGGGGACCGAACTGAGATTCACATGACAATACAAAATTAACCCAAAAACTAGGAAACACCAGAGAACCCCTAAGTTGTTTGCTTTACAATCATGCCCAATGGTGAAGTGTGCACTGCAAGAAGAAGAGGCTTGGGTGAATGAGCTAGTCATCAGGAGGCTCTTCTATGATACGACACCATCCAAAATCTGGAAAATCCCCTGCTTGAGCCGCGTTCTGAACAGAGGGACCAGGGTCAACGATCATCACATCCTGAGCTCTACAAATCTAATCATTCGCTTCCTGCCGAGGAGCATTTCCGACATTCAGCTGGAGGGAAGAAGAAGGAGCCGAGATTGCCCCCGAGCCCCCAGGATGGGTACCAGTATCTTCTATTTGGTTGTCTTCATGGAAAACCACCATGAAATGAGCAGTTATCCTGGGTCTATTCAGAGTGTTGTTAAAGGTAAAGATGGCAGAACCAGAAGTGGATGCAGGCCCGTGGCGGGAACTGGTGGCTCGGAACCGCCCTCTCCCACTTCAGGTAAAGGGGCGACGTCCTATTGACAGTTCACTAGAAAGGGAGGGCGAGTCAGAGGACGAACTGGTGGGAGCTCGCCTTGGCTGGCCTCTACGACAACCCATTCTTTGTTGTAAATGAGGCACCTAGGGTATAGCAACTGCGGAGGTCTAGGAATGCGGCACAACAACACGAACTGTGGGGTGGCAGCAGCTTTACCTGCTGAGCGAACAGCCTTTGTGAATCTGAAACCTTTTCTCCAGGAGAGCCAAGCTTAACTCAGAGAAATCCTTGCCTGTACCAAAAACCAACAACTAGAAAAGGAGATGAATCATTGAGATAAGGACATGAAAGCAACATCATAAAATACAGGAAAGAAACGCAAAGAGGAATAGACTTCACTTCGCCAAGAGGGCCGAGCCAAGCGACAGAGGAACCCGAATCCCCTCAGGCGACCAGAAGTCCGAAGTGAGACCGGAGGCAAGAGAGAAAAGCAAACAAAACAGCAATGTCACGTTCATCGCCTCCCCTAGACCTCCCCTGGCCTTATCCTCCTTTGGCATGACTCGGGAGGCTCCTTCCATTACTTTCGCATTGATGGACCTCGCCTTCTGATGCAGGCTGGAGCGTGCGGAGGGAGAAACCATAATGTTGAACCTGATGTGAGAGCCGAAACCTTTGGATTGAAATCCGATAGTCCGAACTCTGTGCTCACGCCATGCACCAAATTCCAAACCACTCTTTAACACCTTGTACTGAGCGGGCAGGTGGCGATCTGCCTCGCCCCAACCCTGTCCTGTCGAATTAATTTCCATCTCAAGCACCCGCATCCGAGAATTAATAATAAATGATTACTAATATCAATAAAATCTAATAAAATAAATAAATTTCTATTATAATTTATTTTATCATGAAATATTTTTATTTATTAATAGATATAATAATAATAAAATTAATTTGTTATATAACATGATGAAATATTTTTATTTAGTGATAGTTTAAAATTAATATCTAATAATAATAATAATAATAAAAGTAGTTTATTATATAAAATGTCAAAGACTTCAATTTTAATAAAAAATTATTTATTGATTATAAAAATAAAATAAGTAATAATGTTTATTAATTAATTATGGAGATTCATTCTCACTTTACCATGGAGACTTTCAATTTGTACATAAATTTTGTTAGAATACTGTGGGCCAACACCATGACTTATCAATACCACATGCCCAGAAAACCTTAACTCATTTCATAGTCAAAACTAGTTTATTTTAGTTTGATTTTATTCAATTTTTTAATTAAATTTAAAAACAATAAAAACATAACTAGATTTGAAATTAATCTCAACCCTCAATCAATAATCACAACTAATAATAGTCCTTGAAAAATATTCAATAGATATTCTATAGAAGTTAAATCTTTACCATCCATTTATTAATTATTTATAATGAAATTAAAATTTTGGAAACCTTATTTAAACCTTATCGTGCAATCTATTACCATGTGTTCCATAAACATACTTTCTTAATACCACCTACTACCAAAACAATCAATTTAAAATATTTAACTCTTTCACCAAATAAATGTTGAAATATAATTTCAACTGCAACAAAAATTAAACAGCGGCAACAAACTGTTTTTCTTTACCTTTGCGATGCGATGAGATCGCATATCGCATATCGGATCCTCGGCTTGATTGTTTTTTGTTATGACCTGTGTTTTCTGGTGATTGCGATGTTGCGATGCGAGCTGATCGCATATCGCAGATCACACCAATATGTGTGTGCTCCATTTTTTTTTCTTCCGCCAAATGCGATTTCGCGATGCGATCAAATCGCAAATCGCAAATTGCATAATTTCAAATGGTTGAAGTACAGGCCTGCAGCAAATGAATTTGACGTGAAGTAAAAGTTTTATTTACCACCAGTTTTGTCAGTTAAACAATAAATGTCAGTAAAACAGTAAATGTAATTCACTGTGGGTTGGTAAAAGTTGGTAGGATTTTAATTTTATTGTTTTTTTTATTATTCACGGGAGTATGGTATAGTTAACAGGTAGTGTTATATTTTTTAGTTAGTTGTCCATTGTGAGGAAGGTGTGTGAAAAACGCAGCAACGCGTATGTAAAAGAATTACACAGCAGTGTAATTCTAATTTATGTGTTTAGTAATTATCACATTATTATTCAATTGTGTGTGAAAAACGCAGCAACGCGTATGTAAAAGAATTACACAACCTATCATGGCATGGAGAAAGTGAAGACAACAAAACTACAGTTGCTGATGAGAGATTTTGAGAACCTGTGCATGAAGGAGTCAGACAATATTGACTCATTCTTCACACATGTGATTGGTCTGGTCACACAAATAAGGACTCATGGAGAAGTTCTTGAAGAAAGGAGGATTGTGGAGAAACTGTTGAGGATCTTACCCTCAAAGTTCGATGTGATTGTCACCACCATAGAAGAGACAAAGGATCTCTCAAACTTTTCAGTTGATGAACTTCATGCATCACTGATAACACATGAGCAAAGGTTGAGTAGAAACGAAAACTCATCTCTAGAGCAAGCCTTCAAGACCCAGATGTCGTTTGGAAGAGGAAGAGGTCAAGGCAGAGGAAACAAGAGAGGAAGAGGCAGAAGCCAAAACAGAGGTGGAAGGAACAGTCCAGCAAATGCTCAAGGAAGAGGCAGCAATCCAAATCAGAACCAAGGCCAAGGTAGCAGCCAACAAAGTGGAAAACATCATGCTCAAGGACAAAGGTATGAAAAATCCAATGTCCAATGTTATTATTGTAAAAAATATGGGCATTATGCAAATGAATGTAAGAAGAAACAACATGATATGAACAATAGATCTAGTGCAAATATCACTAGAGAAAATATCAGCCAAGATAATGTATTGTTAGCTTGTAATTTGGCTGAAACAAACATTGAAGACTTATGGTTTCCAGACTCCGGTTGCAACAACCATATGACAGGAAACATAGCTTTGTTTTCCGTTTTAGATCAAAATGTGAAATCACAAGTCACACTTGGGACTGATAGTAAAGTTTCTGTTATGGGTAAAGGAGAAGTTAAAATATTTACAAAGAAAGGTGAAATGAAAACTATAGCATATGTCTATTATGTTCCAGGAATGAAGTGTAACCTTTTAAGTATTGGACATCTTGTTCAAAACGGTTACAATGTCTTCTTTGAGAATGATGTATGCACCATCATGGATAGAGCACCCAGCGAAAGATGCATTGCTAAAGTGAAGATGACGAGGAATAGAATGTTCCCTCTCAGAATAAGAGCAGATTTGAAAAAAAAAGAAGAAATTGCAGCAGTTACCCAAGAGGCTTTCCAAAGCCAACCAGAAGATGAAAATTGGTTGTGGCATTTGAGATTTGGATATCTCAACTTTGGAGGTCTTAACTTGCTGAGCATAAAAGGAATGGTAAGAGGATTACCATTGATAGAGAAACCGGATAGCCTTTGTGAAGGTTGTATATTGGGAAAACAACATAGAGAAAGTTTTCCATCAGGGAAAAGTATAAGGGCAAAAACACCCTTAGAGATTGTCCACTCAGACTTATGTGGACCGATGCAAACTCCATCACTAGCAGGCAGCCAATATTTTCTAACATTCATTGATGATTTCACCAGAAAAACTTGGGTTTATTTCCTAAAGAACAAAAGTGAAGTGTTTGAAAAATTTCGAAATTTCAAAGCACTTGTGGAAAATCAAAGTGGGCTGCGTATCAAAGTTTTGAGAACTGACAGAGGAGGTGAGTATATCTCCAAAGAATTTTTACGTTTTTGTAGAGAAAATGGAATTCACAAGCAATTTACAGCAAGGTACACTCCGCAACAAAATGGAGTTGCCGAAAGGAAGAATAGAACAATCATGGATATGGCGAGGAGCATGTTGAAGGCAAAGCATTTGCCAAATGATTATTGGGCTGAAGCTGTACACTGTGCAGTATATATTTTGAATAGATGCCCAACAAAAGCAGTGATGAACAAAGTGCCGGAAGAAGCATGGAGTGGGAGAAAGCAAGGAGTCACCCACATGAAAGTTTTTGGATGTGTGGCTTATGCACACATTCTAGATGAGCTAAGAAGGAAGTTGGACAACAAAGGGGAGAAATGCATCTTTATTAGATACAGTGAGGAATCGAAAGCTTACAAGTTGTATATCCCATCTACCAAGAAGTTTTTTGTGAGCAGAGATGTTCAACTCATTGAGGAGGAAGCTTCGGACGGAAGCATAGAGAAAACAGTTAATGTTAAAAACTGTTTGTCTCATGAGGAAAATGATGAAGAGTTGGCTGAAACATATTCCCAAACAGCAATGCCAACACAAGGACAGCAAGGGACACCCCTGAGGAGAAATGAAAGTGCTTCTCCAAGCACACCACAAGGAGGAAATTCAAGTGCTTCTTCAAGCACTTGCACATCAAATGAAATAGGTAAGAAATTCAGAAATTTAAGTGATATTTATGATGAAGGAATGAACTCTTTATTTGCTTTATATTGTCATGTTGATGACCCTATTCATTTCGAAGATGCAATTAAGGATAAAAAATGGATAGAAGCTATGGATGAGGAGATGAATGCCATAGAAAGAAACAAGACATGGGATTTGGTTGAACTACCAAAAGCGAAAGAAGTCATTGGAGTTAAATGGGTCTATAAGACCAAGAGCAATGTTGAAGGCAAGATAGAAAGGCACAAGGAAAGACATGTTGTCAAGGGATACAAGCAGTAGTGTGGAAGAAACTATGAGGAGACTTTCGCACCGATTTCTAGAATGGAAACCGTAAGAGTAGTGCTATCCATAGTAGCACAAAACAATTGGAAAGCTTACCAAATGGACATGAAGTCAACATTCCTAAATGGAGTGTTAAAGGAAGAAGTTTACATTGAACAACCTCCAGGCTATGAGAAGAAAGGCCAAGAGCACAAAGTGTGCAGATTGAAGAAAGCTCTTTATGGGCTGAAGCAAGCACCAAGAGCATGGTATAGTAAGATAGATTCCTATCTACTGGAAAATGAATTTGCAAAGTGTGAGGGAAAACCGACAGTCTACATCAAAGAAAAGTATGGTAAGATTTTAATTGTAGTATTGTATGTTGATGATGTGATTTTTACAGGTAATGATGACTACCTCATTAAAAATTTCAAATCAGTCATGAAAGAAGAATTTGAGATGACTGACATGGGTTTGCTAAGTTACTTCTTAGGAATAGAAGTAGATCAAAATGAAAATGGAATTTTTATTTCGCAGGAAAAATATGTAAATGAAATGTTGGGCAGATTTAACATGTAAGACAGCAAGGCAGCAATCAACCCCACAGTGATGGGATTAAAATTCAGCAAAGAGGACAACAACAAGGATTTTGATCCTAGCGTGTACAAGAGCATAGTTGACAGCCTTATGTATTTAACTGCAACTAGGCCAGATATAATGTTTGCTGTTAGTTTAATTTCCAGATTCATGGAGAGGCCAAAAGAAGCACATTGGCAGGGAGCAAAAAGAATTCTGAGGTATGTTAAAGGTACAAAAGGATTTGGCATTTTATATACTTTTTCAGAAAGTTCAGATTTAGTTGGCTACACCGATAGCGATTGGGCTGGAAGTGTAGATGATCGGAAAAGCACATCCGGTTATCTCTTTCACATGGGTTCAGGAGCCATTTCATGGGCTTCTAAGAAACAGCCCATTGTAGCGTTGTCTACAACAGAAGCAGAGTACGTGGAAGCTACAGCAGCAGCGTGTCAAGCGGTTTGGATGAGAAGGATGCTAAGGATCCTATACCAAGAGCAAGCAAAAGCAACGGTTATTTTTTGTGACAATAGCTTAGCTATTGCGTTGTCCAAGAATTCTGTGTTTCATAAGCGAACGAAACACATAGACACAAAGTTTCACTACATCAGAGAATTGGTGAACAATGGAGAAATTGTTTTACAACATTGCAGCACTCAAGAACAGGTTGCAGACATTCTGACCAAGCCATTGGGACAGAAAAGCTTTGAGTTTTTGAGGAAATGTTGGGTATGATTGATAACCCAGCAGTTGAAATGAAAGGGGAATGTTGAAATATAATTTCAACTGCAACAAAAATTAAACAGCGGCATCAAACTGTTTTTCTTTACCTTTGCGATGCAATGAGATCGCACATAGCAAATCGCATCCTCGGCTTGATTGTTTTTTGTTACGACCTATGTTTTCAGGCGATTGCGATGTTGCAATGTGATCCGATCGCATATCGCAGATCGCACCAATATGTGTGTGCTCCATTTTTTTTTCTTCCTCCAAATGCGATTTCGCGATGCGATCAAATCGCAAATCGCATAATTTCAAATGGTTGAAGTACAGGCCTGCAACAAATGAATTTGACGTGAAGTAAAAGTTTTATTTACCACTAGTTTTGTCAGTTAAACAGTAAATGTCAGCAAAACAGTAAATGTAATTCATTGTGGGTTGGTAAAAGTTGGTAGGATTTTAATTTTATTGTTTTTTTTATTATTCACGGGAGTATGGTATAGTTAACAGGTAGTGTTATATTTTTTAGTTAGTTGTCCATTGTGAGGAAGGTGTGTGAAGAACGCAACAGTGCGTATGTAAAAGAATTACACACCAGTGTAAATGTAATTTTTCCTTTTGTAATGCACAACAATGCAGAGAAGGTTTTTGTTGTTGAAATGAAATATGAAGCAGTGTATTAGTAAGCAATGAATGTATGTAATTCTTCAGCAGTGTGTTAATTTATAAAGATGAGACAGAATATTTCTCAGGAGAGACGGTGAGTGTTTATTGGAAACTGGAACTGAAGTGTTCCTGGTGTAATCACTTTGTGAGAGAGGAAGAGCCATATTTTGTAACAACAGTTTTTATTAATGAATAGAAATCTGTGGTGTGTGAAAACTCTGTCCTCTGCGAATAAATTTTAGCCTTTCACTGTGTTAAGATCCTGTGTGAGAAAACAAAGCATTGTTTTCGGTTCTGTGATTTTGTTTTTGGAATTTTAGCAGAAAAATTCCCAACACTCAAATTTAACCTAATCATCAAGTTAAAACCCATGAAATATCACTATTTAACTTAATCATCAAGTTAAAACCCATGAAATATCACTTTAGGAAGAAGTAAACCAACCTACACTTAGCGTAATTACCATTAAAAATATCATAGACCTTATCATGATTCGAAACTGGCTGAGTTTTAAAAATAAAAATTACAAATTATAAAGTTTACTAAATCCATCACCTCAAACTCATGTCTCGCTCAGACACCAAAGAGTCTTCCTGTCTCTCATAATTCAGGACCTTGCACATCAAAACCTGCAGCAAACATTTTTTATTCTAACTTGAGGGTCCTAGAGACGACAGGTGAAGGCCCTTCCAATGGATGACAACGCTCTTCAAAGAGTTTGGTCTCTCAAGAGAAAATCGATGTGACCCATGGAAGCGATACGTTTGAATCCTTCAGATTGAGGGCCAAAGGAAATCGATGGAGTAAAAGGCAAACTTTCCGGAAGTTTAAAAATGATTTGAATAAATTAATTTTATATTACACAGATTTTATTTTCCATCCTAAGTTTGACAAGGTTACAAAGCAAATATAAAATTCATAGAAGGGTCTTAGCAGAAATGTTGTTCAATTGTCAGTCAACCAATATCTTTGAAAAATAACCCCATATGCTTTAGAAAAATGGACCACATTGAAATGACTTCCTCTATGACAAAATCATATGGGTAGGATGGTCGTACGGAATTGACAAATGTCACTTAGAAAGATCTAAAATCAGAAATAATGGGTCTTTTGCTATGAATCCTTGCAGCCCGTTTGTGGGGGCAACTTCTGTCCTTCAGATTGGCTTAAGGTTGTTCGTTCCGTCGGGTCTGAACTTCCTAAAAAAAATCATTTATTGTTATTTGTATTTTATATTCATCGAGAAGTCTTTTATAGTCAATGTGGAAAGAGCGTTGCAGTGGCAACCAATAAAAAACAATAATAATAAAATATAATATTAAATTAATTAAAAATAATAAAAAATAAATGAATATAATTTTTTTTGTTATATTAGATTTTAGATTTTTGTGATCTATATTGACTTTTGTGATTTATATTGATGAAATTGTTTTTAAAATTAATCACTTTATAAAAATTTGATCTATATTTAGAAAACGATCTTAATCTCAAGTGACATTTAGATTAAATAATAAATACAAAATAATAATAATAAAATATATGTTAAATTAATTAAAAATAATAAAAAATAAATGAATTTAATTTATTTTGTTTTGTTATATTAGATTTTAGATTTTAGATTTTTGTGATCTATATTAACTTTTGTAATCTATATTGATAATGAAATTGCCTTTGGAATTAATTATATCATATAAATTTGATTGACATTTCAAAAACCATCTTATTATTTTGCTTTATTATTATTTTGTTTTTATTAATAAAATTATAAACACATTTTTAAGTAATATTATAATATATAAAATCAATTTAAATAAATATTTGAAATTTATAAGTAATAAACATATAAATATTTAATAAATTTAATTGAATTATTTATAATGAGAAATAAAAAAAATTAATATATAAAATATAAATAATAATTATAAATTAAAATATATTTTATTATAAAAATGAAAATAATGATTCATATTCATATTATATATAGTTAATGTTATGAATATTATTAGTAAAGAATTATAATATTATTAAAAATTAATATAAATATATTAATTTTAAATCCATAAATATTAAAATAATTATATATATATAAACTTTTACATTTGAAAAATATAATTAATTATTTCACTATTTAGTTAAAAAAAAAATTCAAATGAATTTATACTGATTGTAAATTTTACACAAATTCATAAAAGATAAATATATTTTTGATGTTAAAACCCAAAATTCCAAGATCATAAATATAATAACGCTATTGTAATAAGTTTGTATCACTCGCTAATATTGGAAAAGGTAAAAGGTGTTGCAGTGTATAATGTATAAATGGATCATCGATTTCTTACATTAAAAGATGTGGAACTGTATTTTGACGAATTTGTATTTTTTTTTAAATATTTATGATAAAAGGCGTTGCAGTGTATTAGTATAAATGGATCATCGAAGATGTGGAACTGTATTCGGATGAGTTTATATTTTTATTAATATTTATGAAATGTTATTTATAGATATCGTAAAATATATTATTTCATTTCCTACTCTAGAGTTATAAGATTTTTATTTTATTTTTATATTAAATATTAGAATTTATGGGAGGTAATTCAAATTGTTAGATGGTAAATATTTTATAATTTTTTTTTACTATTTAAATTAATGTTTTGTTTTTTGGTAAAATTTATAAGAGTCATTTTTTTTATTATTTAAAATATGTTTTTAAATGTAGATTTGCTGTTCTCAAACATTTAGATTATATAAACTATATATATTAAACATTTTATGCTAATAAATATATGTTAACTTTCAAGTCAGGAAAATAAAAAAGTTAGATTAATACTATTTTAAAATTCAAAAATAACTAAGATTTATAATTAATAAGTTGAAGTCATGTTTATTTGTCTAAAGATTAGGAGCTTTTTCTATTAATATTTTTTGTTGTTGTTGAAATTGCTCAGAATGTAGCAAAATTTTACCTAATTACAAGTTTGAGTCTTGAATTCTTCAAAATCAGCGTTTCATGTATTTTTAACAATGTTAAATCCATATATAATAAAAAAATATTAATAACTAAAAAAGACCAAAAATTGTTTTACTGTATTTATCTGGATTCCTACCAAAAAAACTCCAAAACATGTATAATAGTAACTCATAACTTTAATACCCATAAAAATTTAGAATTTTTGATATCAAATAAGTTTAAAAGCAATTCAAAGGATTATGTCTAGACCCTCAAATTTCTAGCATGGGAGTTCATATCACTACCATAACTTTAAGAGATAGTTTATAGGTGTCAATTTTTCGAATATTTTCTGGTTTAATTTGTAAAAATCTGATAAAATTTTTTTGGAATTACAAGTTTAAATTGAAAATTCTTTACAATCCAAATGCTAATGCTACATATATACAATAAAAACATGCTAATGCTAAATCCATATATACCATAAAAACATGCTAATGCTGAATCCATATATATACCATAAAAGCTCATTTTAAATTAAAAAACATAACAAGTTTAAACAACAAACTTTAATACTCTTAAAAATTTAGAATTTTCCGTATCAAATACATTGAAAACGCAATTGAAAGGGCTATGTGGTTACCGCGTTGATATCACTTCCAGTTGATGGCGACTGCGTTAGAGTGCGCAGGCGGCCATTGAATAAGTAACTACGCAATCTACTTAGATTCAATGAACATTCCATACCTATTAGTCTATGACTGCAGCGACGTGAATGTGTCAAAGTCAATGGGCGTGACGAAGTCGTTACACTCTACTGACTTCACACCCTACCTTTATTCTTATATATTTTATTCAAATCTAGCCACCGAGAAATAGGTGTTATAGGTACTTTCATTGAGAAGAACAAATTGCAGAAAAATTTCTCCTCGGTTGCCGTGCAAGAAAGCTTTAATTCATTCATATGGCCAAGTCCACACCATGTTTGTCCGCATCTCTGCTGTCTGTTCATCTGTCTCATCAGAGAAAAACCAGAAAAAGATGTAATACTATAGAATTTGCGTGGTTCTTTCTCATACCCTAACTCATATTTATTAAAGTTAGCTGGCCCCTCTGAACCATTCAATCCTAATTTCCCCGGGCAATTTGAGGACTAGGTCTTCTTGTGTACAGGGCCTGGACAGGACAGGCACTGTTAATATAAACCTAAATTGCTGGTGAGAGGACACTCATCAGACCGGGATCTTCTCAATGTTCTTGTACTGAGAAAGACGGTGCGCCGTTCTGATAGGTCTCAGAGTTATTAATACGTTCTTTTACAGAAAATCCATTTTACCAGGTTCTCTGAACTTGTTCCTAGCAATTCAGAAGACCCTTGAAGGCCAATTAGTGGGAGCAATCTGGAAAGATGGGAAGAACCCCTTGCTGTGACAAAGCTAATGTCAAGAGAGGACAATGGTCTGTGGAAGAGGACTTTAAACTGAAGGATTATATAGCCAAGTATGGCACTGGTGGCAACTGGATCACTCTCCCCCAGAAAGTTGGTATGGTTTTCATCCAGAAATCATGTGCATCGGCTCTTTCAGTTTCTTAGTGTACTATTCATAAATCAAAGAAGCTTTCTATGTCCATGTAATAACTATTCCAATGTTTACCTGTTATGAGCATGTTGAAAGTTCTGAACTTGTTTTTTCGAGAAACTGTATATCATATTGAAAATATCTACTTTTAGTGATGTTCTACTCATCATGTCTCTGATTTTCTTTAATGATGAATAATGCTACTCATCATTAAGGACCATTTATGTGTTCCTGAGTGTCGTTCATGATGGGTGAAGCTTTCACAAGAAAGTAGATAGTTTCAATTATGATACACGCTTTTTCCATGGGAAAAATACAGATTAACAAGCAGAGTTTTAATGGTGAAAATGTTTGAGATTGACAACCAGAATTCTAATTGTGAAAATGTTTGAGAGTTATTTTTCCAAACATGAACAAGATTTTTAAACTCAATATCACATATTTATGGATTCAGCATATCACTGCATTCATGTTTTTATTTATTTATATTTTTATTTCAGTTTAGTTTAATTAACCGATGAAATGATCTTTTGTTTAATTTGGTAAGACATAAACCTTTTTTTGAGAATCATAACTTTAACCATTTTAATTTAAACAAAATTAAAATATCATAATAATAGGAATACATTCATCTGTACATTCAAAACTCATTTAAAAAAAAAAATCACTATATCACCCAAATTATATATGATTTAATCTATTAGTTAGATTAAGAGATTTTTATTTGTTTTGCACCAGATCAATGTTTTAATAATTTGTTTACAGTATTGATGAATATTTTTAGAGTCTGCAATATTTGTATAAATATCATATTAGTTTTTGGTATTTGTTCGAGATTCATCCGATTTCTGTAATGAAATGCTTTGAACTATTTATCAGATAGAGGTATTGTGTTTGATATCAAGTATTATGCTAGATATAATACAGCTTTAAGTTATTGCAATGGTTGAGATAAAAATCAGGGCTGCAATGGATGAGTTAAAAATCAGGGCAGTAAATTGAGAACCGTTATCCTTTAACGTTATTCTGTCATTCGACCATTAAAATATGCTTTCTTTTTCTCTGCAAATTTGTGCTGACTTTTGATGTCTGCATACAGGTTTGAGAAGATGTGGAAAAAGCTGCAGACTTAGATGGTTAAATTACTTGAGGCCGAATATAAGGCGCGGAGGCTTCACGGAAGAAGAAGATAAGATCATCTGTAACCTCTATAACAGTATTGGTGGCAGGTAGTTTACGCTGAACCATCATTAAAAAAATACACAGCCATTCATTAATATGCAAAACGTACTAGTTCATTGAATAGAATTCCATAAACAGTTGACCTGAGAAACCTTACACGCATTGTGCAGGTGGTCTGTAATTGCTGCGCAGTTTCCAGGAAGAACAGATAATGATATCAAAAACCACTGGAACTCTAGGCTGAAGAAGAAAATGCTGCACGGTAATTGGAAGGATCGTCGAACTCGTCGACGTGCTGCAGCAAAACAAGAAAGCAATGACATGCAAAGCTACGCTACTTCAAAGGATCAGTCACATTTGGTGGCTCCAAACGTCCACCATAGAAATAAAACTTTTAATGTGAGTGATCCAGCAATGCCAGAACAAAATTACGCAGCTCATAAAAGCCTTCACTCTGAAACCCTAAGCCTTCCCTCTGAAACCCTAAATATTTGTAGGCCACAACAACCTAGCCATATGAATATCCTTATGGATGTGGCTTACCCTACCTTAGGCCCTGAAATAATCTCTCAGATGTTGGAGCAAAGTTGTGGCTCAACCATTACTGAATCCAATTCAAGTGCAGAGCCAGCTACATCTCACTTGAATCATCATGAAATCCATCTTGGACAGGACCTGCTGGAAGATAATTCCTGTCTTGGGGAGCTGCTAGTCCAGAGGGATGAAGGAATTCTAGTTGATTATCATTCAAACAACAACATGGGTAACAGGTCCTCAATACAAGCATCCAATTGCATTGATGCCTCACACATACAGCAATCTGCTGTGCACCATCAATATAACACAGAGGCTACAAGCCAGATTTTATATGAGACACCAGCTACTCCAGTACTCATGTATGCAAGCATGATGGAGAATTATAGAAATCAAGAAAACCCATCTGGAGCATTAGTTGAAAACGACAATTCACTGTGTTTTCCTCCATGTTGCTCGTCTGAGTGGGGAAACTATGAGTCAGAACCCATGAGTACGTTCAACTTGGAAAAAAACAACTTGGGTGACAATGGATTCTCAATGGATTTGGGTGATCTATTATTATACAACAATATATCACAAGTACAACAAAAGGAGCCTTTTAATTATGCTTGTGGGTCAATTAGCTTATATTAGCAGACAAAATGTAAAGCAGCAGAGCAAAGAGAAATCGAGAAATTGTAACTGTGGATCAATCCGCATAGTTCAACATATCAACCAGAAATATGTTGGCTGGCTAAGTATACCTATATAATGCTTACAAAGTTACAGGTAGCAGGCTCCAATCATGTAAGTTTTTAATGCTCCAATCATGTAAATCTTTTATGGACGTTGTGGCAGTCGTCCTCTGCAACACCACGTTTGATAGTCCCATCGTTCAACGTGGAGCAGCCTCTGTCAAAAATAAAATATATCGAAGGATATTCTAGCATCATGATTATATCATCATGAAGTTTTAACAAAAAAACATTTCGAATATTGACTGTATCAGAAATACTAAAAGATTCGTTATTAAGTTTAGCTTGAAAGATTTTTCTTTTAAAATGTAGATTAAGCTGGAAATTTTTAAATTATGGTTTTAGGTTTCACAACTACGGTTTTGAACCATGTAAATGTATTTTTCGTTTAAGAGTATAATTCAGTGCATTAATTGTTTTCCAAATGAGTAATATTGTTTTCCAAATGAGTAATATTTTTTTATGATAATTTAGTTATTAATTATGGGTATATATATTTATTTAATATTTTTTTTATGATAATTTAGTTATTAATTATGGGTATATATGTTTATTTAATAATTTTTTTATAATTTTAATTTAATTATCAATAATTACTAAGTGGATTGTATCATTTAATTTAAAAAAAAAATCAGTAATAATTAGGATAGAAGATTGAGATTTAGCAAAAATATAATTATACCTCTTTTCCATTTGCTAGTAAACACTTATAAGCATCAATCCATGATAAACATTAAAAGATTGTCTTTTTCCATTTGGTGATCCATAAGCGTAAACATTAAAAGATTGTCTTTCTCCATCAAGATCTATACAAGAAAAATGAACCACTAACATATGTAGTGTTGATTGAGTATGTTCCTATCCCATATGGTGTTCCATATTTTCTCTCACAAGTATGGGCTCCCACGATATCATCAAATAAACCGGTGATCTTGACCCATTTGTGGATTTCATGTCGATCACCACATCTCAACATGTAGCCAATACATTATTTATAATCATAACATCATAGAAAATAATTCATATGCCACATCATGCATACCATAGTGAGAACATAACATCATTGTTATCAAAACATTTTGAATAGTATGAAGTGCATGCTCATGCATTTCACAAAATATGCATGCAATAACCACATGCTTCATGTTCTGAAACACCATCATAAGTTACAACATCCACTTATATGTATCAAATATATATCATGTCATCACATAATTAATAGAACTGCATGTCGTAATTACCTGGTATCATAAAACGATAGTGTATCAATGAAAGTTAAACAATTAAACATGATTCAGATATTTTAGAAAATCCATAAAAACATAAATTCTTACTACATCATCCTCACCATAACTAAATTTTTAAAATTGTATGGATAAAAACCATAAATTATAATAAAAGAAAAATGGAATATATCTCAAAAATTATCCTCCCAACAAATTCTCAACCTATACAAATCAAATTTATTTATCACTCATTTAACACACAATTAATATCTTTATACTCTCCCAATAGATTATACTTTACTTGATACTTCGATTATCTTATACTATTAACAATTCACATAATAATTATAAACAACTATATAAATATAAAAAAAAATTATAATATATAATATGTAAATAACAATATAAGTAATAATTAGTAAATTATCAATATTATTTCCTATATATAATTTATATTTAATTCATATTTATATATCTATTAATTCATCACAATCCTAAAACATATTAATTAGGTAACAACTAATAACAACCTCTTCATGTTTATATTTGTGAGTTTAAGCAATAAAAATACCTTTATATTTTCATTAATGTTATAGTCTTCTTTAATGCTATAGCCATGTTCAACATAGTGATAATTTTTTATTTATTTTTAATTCCCTTATTCCTCAAGGTGCTTGTTGTAAGTGTTTCACAACTAATTTCTTTATCCAATGATTTTTCTTTTACTAGGTTATAATATAACAAAAAAAATATAATAATATTATTTATTTTACGATTGAATGACCTTTTTTACTGTGTTATAATATAACCAAAAAAATATAGTAATATTATTTATTTTACAGTTACATGACTATAGACATACTCCGAAACCTAAAAAAATTATCAATTAATTAATTATACAAAAATCAAATAATAAATATTTGAAAATTACAAAAAAAAAGCCATTTTAGAAATATTAGAAAGGTTTTTTTTAGGTAATTTTAATGGATTTTCCAACTTTAGTGTCAAAGTTTAAAAGGGACAAAAGTTAACCATAGAAATGCCATTTGAATTGAAAAAATACATAAATTATAAATTAAGTAAAGAACAAATGGTGTTTTCGATCTCTTCAAATGGTGGTGAATGTGATATCTCTTTGGTTTAGTGTGAATTGTTAAGTCTAAGTGAAATGTGTGGGTAGCTAATCATCCAAGAGTAAAACGCAATGGTCTTCCCTCCATAACTATTGTACAACTCCCGGACACCAATTACAAATGCTATAGAGGGAACGGTTAAACAAGTCGTTTCACCATAGCTCCTCAATTCCTACTCTACGTTCATCAATTAATTCAAATATTAAACATAGATATTAAATTTTAATATTTTATGGAGTGCTCCAAATTTTCGTAAGTGATAATTCAATTATTAGAAAGTGACATTACGTATACTTTTTACAAACCCTTGCTTATTACATAAAACAATTTATGACATTACGTATTATTTCATATACCTAATAAATAAATAACAATAAATTCAACACAAGTAACGTCAGATACGGCGATAGAGGATAGTGGATCACCGCGGATTCATCGTTGCATACAGAGGAGCATAAGTTAGTTTTTCTTTTCATTAGCAAATACCCTTCTCGCAGTGATGGGTGTGGTAGTGACGGGCAATATCTTTTGGGTCAGTTTCTTTGATCCGAATTGGATAATCCTCTTTTTTATTATGATGGATGAATCCATGAATTTTTTTGGGTCAGTTTCTTTGATCCTAGTTGGATAACCCTGTTTTATTATGATGGATGAATCCATTGTTAATAAATAAAAGTAACGATTCCATCCCTAATCCATGAAAAGCGTGCATAGTGGTTAACAATAACAATCATCGAGAAGGCATGGGGCATTTTGAACAAAGAACACTAATGTTGTTCTATTTTTTTATAAATATTTATACATTAACAAAAAAATTTCATATAATTTTGTTTTAATATAGTTAATTTGGAATAATTTTAATAATCTTAAGGTCTATATTATTTGAATTTCACTTTAATAATATATGTAACAATACTAAAATTAAATTGTACAACTAATTACATTAATTTATGTGTTTAGTAATTATTACATCATTATTCAATTGTTTAGTGTAAAATTTTTGAAAAACACTAGTAGAGACGACTTATATAAACGATATTCTTTAATTGTGTGTTTGGAGTTGAATGTTATTTGAATTCAACTAATCACAAAAGAAAAAAATTGGGATGACCCTCCACCCAACCATAGACATAGGTAATTTTTCTACGGTTGGCCACCCCGAGCCCATAATGAGGGCACTAGTGTGAAAGTTTCATTTGCTTCTCAACACTTTTCTCGAAAAGAATAATCATCTCATTCACCCCTTTGTCCATTAAATAGAACCAATTGTTAATCATCTCATTCACCCCTTTGTCCATTAAATAGAACCAATTGTTCCAAAAATGGAAACGAATTAAAAAAACATCAGAATGCACACAATCCATGTTGACACATGCAATTTTTATTTCTTTGTTTTAAATTTCACTTAATTTAATATTTCTCATAATTTAACTCTTTTTTATTTTACTCCTTTTTACTTTTTATTAACTTTTCTTATTTTTATAATTTACTTATATATTTATTTAGAAGTGATATATATTATTTACTATTTTATTTTATTTATTTAATAATATTTTATTTCTTATTAATTATTTATCTACTTATATATTAATATTATTTCATTTATTTTTTGAGATTACACCTCATAACGAATTTAAATTCGAACAATAAAATTATTTCTATTAAATTTTATTTTTGGTCTTTCCATTGTTATTTTTTTTGGTCTTTCTATTGTGATTTAATACTACGTAATCAAACTTGATTTACTATAAACTAAACAATCTCCTTATCACTTGGAAGGAATAAGTTACAAAATGGACACATTCGAATTCAATTGTTTATAAATTCTAATTGTAGTGTTATAAGATGAAGTTGATATCTTAAAATGTATTTGCTTTGGTTTAATATTTTATAATTTATGTATTTTTATGATAGGTTAATTATAGGATTTTATAATTTGTATTATATGTGAAGTTTAGTATTTATATTAGAAGTGAAAATTATAATTTTAAAATATTTAAACTATTATTTAAAATAATAATTAGATTGTTCAAGGGCATAGAATAGATGGTGATGGGATGTAGTGTTAAGTTACTCCATGATGTGAAGGTCACTGGTTCAATTTTTTTTGGAAAAAAACCAATCATGTTAATAGTTGGCGTGGCTCAGAGTAGGTGCGATCCCGAGTGATTTTGTTGGCTTAAATGCCAGTGGGTCACAGTTTCTTAAGCCAAAAGTTAAGCCTATAGTAATACTTGGAGGACACAAACAACTTGAGAAAAAAAAATAACAATTTCTTTTTAATACTCAGTGACATTTGTTTAGTGATTTCATTTAGAAATCTTAATAACCAATCTAGATCTATCTTAAGTTTGGATCTACCAAGGGCAGAGAGGGATCAATTTTTTCAGGCACAAACCTCTTTTAGAGTGAAAAGGGATATGATCCTTCTCGGTGTTTAGTAGATCTAGACTTAAGATGGATCTAGGCTGGTAATTTTAAAATAAAGTTATAATTTAGGTTTTTATTTTTTATTTTTGCAATGTAATATGCATAATGAGATAAGTTTCTTGATATCTACTCCTATGGATTGATGTCTATCTATGTTTACTAGCCAAAATTTTGATATGTCCAAGAGAATTAATGAGGATGGTCACAATTGATATTATATGCACTAATTCATGTCTTCTTTTAAAAAATCACACTAGTTGAGATGATTAATTAGTTGTATGCTACGAGTTTGAATTACATAAATATATATAAATATATGTCTAAAAATATATAAATATTTAGATTTTGTAAATAGTTTTAAGATTAAATATTAATACATAATCATTGTAATTAATCGAATATGGTTAATAACACTTAACATTCTAAATTGTGATTTAATAATAAATTATATTTAATTATAATTTATTATAACTTTATTTTTGTAATATATTATATAATACTCACTTTAATTTAATATTGAATTTGATATATTATAATAGATATTAATGCATTAGGGTATATATTAATATCATAAAATTAATATCCATTTATATTATATATTAATATATTAGAATAAAGAGTTATAATATAATATTACATTTAATATAATATGATATAATATTGTTTAATGCATGAATATTAAATTTCAAAATTATGGCTATTAATATTATATTATATAATAAAGAGGGAGGGAGAGACAGATGGAGTTGGAGGGAGAGATAAGAGAAGGGAAGAAGAAAAACATAGAGAAGGAGAGAGCGGGATAAAAGGGTAAGAGAGAGATGCAAGGGGAAAATGAGGGAGGGAGGGAGAGAGAGAAAAAAAATATGGAGAGAGAGTGCATATGTTTCTGGGTGAGATAAACAGCCACAAAAGGAAAGGCAAAGGTAGATAGAGATATAGATGAAGGAGGGTGAGAGGGAAGAGGAGAGTGACAAAGAGATGGAGGGAAAGAGAGATAGATACATATGGAGAGAGAGAAAGAGTGAGTGTGTTTGCGTGGTGAGATATTGTTGGCACACACGATGCAGAAAGACCTATGATTTACAACATGATGGCAAAAAAAGACCTAACTAGCATTGGCGCTTTCAGCAACACTCACAAGGTGAGTGAAGTCTCAACCAAGATGCTAATGGGTGACTGTCGGAACCAGGTTTCCATAGTCAGATAGAATTATCCTAAGGTTATGAAACATGAATCCTATTTGACACAGGACAAAACACTCTACTTCTATCCTACACTGCACTCCATGTCAGATCTCAAATACCTCAGCCTTTGCGTAGTCCTGTCACAATTATGTGTAGCACAATAGGAGCCCACGAACTTTCAACATAATGACTAGCATGTAGTAGTCACGCAACCAACATTGATTGGTCGCATCGACCCCTGATTCTATAGTATCATGAAAACAACAATGATGGCTATTAGAAAGGGTTAAATAACAACATTATTCAACCATACAGGAACCCATCATCGCTATAGGTTATAATTAAAAAGGAAAGGAACAAATTAGCATTGGAATTAATTGACAAGCCTAGAAAACTTTAAAGATGTAGTCATCCATCCTCAAACAATAGACAAAACCCCCTATCCATATACGTATATTCACATAACATTTACAAAATAATGGGACCCACCACTATACTCACACAATTATATAGAAAAGAGAAATAAAACAAGTTTTTTCATTAAAATTTGTAACTATAACAAAGATATATCAGTTCTTGTAATACCGGTCCATATATAGTAGCAGAAAAGGATGAAAATACCTAAATTTACAAATAATAGTTTATCGGACCCTCTGGCCATTAGTAAGATCAAACAAGACAAAACAAGGAACTACTGCATCAACATTAAGATATATCTCCCATAACTAGTACAATTTACTTTAATATTGTTGAACATTAATAGTAAGTACAGAGACTAGCTTTAACTCATAGGACATAAAATAAACTAATAGGTTATTGATCATCAATAATACATCATTCAATTAATAGTCTTTAGCCAACCCCCCTTTGGTCTTAGGCAAACCATTCCATAAGTTCCTCTTAAAGCCTCTCTTTTCCTACTCATTTCACTTAGTCAGCTCTCCTACCATTGAGATATTCTTCTCCCGCTAACTAATTTGTCCCACACGTAGTATAATAACGTCCAAATATCCTTTGCCTAGGTTCAACTCCACTTTTCTCAATTTCTCCAACATCAACATATCTTCAGATATTTGGCGGTCATTGCCTCCTTGATCAGTTTCCTCTTCCCCCAAAATCCTAACGATCATTATCCTCAATCCATGACCCTTTAATCCTTCCGCTAATGTATTCTTGTTATGTGGCATTAACCCAGATGCCACACTTCAACCCTTGCGCTAACCCCATGTTGTGCTCTCCTTCTCATGCCAGCCTCTACTACACATATGCATCCTACGTCAACCCTATGTTTTTGCACTATCCCATCCTATCATGTTCTCCTTTCTCTTGCTGGGTGGTTCTACGTATACCGCAAATTTTACAAAACATTTTGGGTCCCAACAAGCCCCCAACACAAAAATATGGCTTTTCCTGAATCCACTCAGTCCTTCTCCTATCCCCATAGATCTAGGACCTCAAATTTTACTGAGGTTGTCTCCTTTCATTCGGTATGGTTACTACATGATAGGACAGAAAAATATTGATTCCTTGGAGCTCTTAAAACACTTGAAGAGGGATTGGCCACATCCCCCCTCCCCACAGTGGTGCCATAAATGGAATGACCTAGCTACCACTATTTCTCTAGGCCAACTTTTACTCTTCTTCCTAACATTTATCTCCTTCTTTCATTCGTACCTTGTTCCTTCTCTAATGCAGGGGGCAAAGCGTGAAGGGGCTTGCTTATTTCCTACCATAGGAATTTACCATACCCTTGCACTAAGATGTGGGTGTCGTCCTATGTTTCTCTAATATTATACATCATACATTTGGAAAAAGCCCCACATTCCTACTACAATCATTTTGGTTTGGACCGTAACATCACCATCACAGTCCAAGAGGCTGCAAGTCCTCCTCTGTCATGGCACCTAACTAAATTTAAAGGTGCAACCCTGTCTCCAAGTGTGAACCATCTTCTTAAGTGGTGGGAACCTTTCATTGTTTTGACCTCACGATGAATGTCCTTCACTTCCTTATACATATACCTGTCATTCGTAGTTCTATCACCCACACTTCTTTACCAAAACCTCTTCTTCCATAGCCACATCCTCTTGTCATCTTTTCTATTCAGGATGGTGTCCTTACCGTTACTCTACGTATACTATGTGTTAGCGCATCACCCTAGCATGATTCTTGAGTCTCCATTCTCAAAATATTTTTGACCTTTTGATCTCTTTATTGGAGTTAGCTTCAGTGTTGAATACTTCACTTGCTCTTATTCGGTTCCTCAGTGGTCATTTATAAGAATTTTAGCTTCTTATTTGTCCACCAGTCATGGCTGATTGTTCTCCTAGTTATGAAGGATTCTGGATTCGAACGTCTTCGGTTATCAATAAAATAATCCATTTCCACTCTTTCCAAATTCATTTGATCAGATGGTTCACATGAGCCACTGACTCACCCCAGTCATTTTTAGCCTATTCATATGATCAAATATTGATCTAGGACCTTAGTGATATCTCATATTTCATAGTGTTTGAAAGAGTTTCAAACCTAAGCAACTGGATAGATCTCGTCTTTCTGATTCCAACACTAGAAACGGTTCGAAAAACCGATACCATATGAAGGAGTTATCGCAATTTGAAAAAGTCTAGTAAACTGTGAATTATGGACATTTGACCAAGATTAATTTGGTTTTAGGTGCTAAACCTTTCCTTAAATTCCTTTCTTAAAATTGTGAATTAAGCATGTGGATAGTATTTGGAAACATGGTAAATGGTATCTCACGCAGGAAAAGCCTAGTAAATGGTATTTCTGAATTCTACGCGATTACCCTTGGCGGGTGACACGTAGCACGAGAAAACCTCTTTTCTCCTGTGCTCTCAATCTAATATCGGTTGTGCTTAATTTTGCACGAGATTGTGCAACAATTGTCGATTGGATGGGTCACATCAACGGTGGAGATCGTCAGGGCCAGTTGGCAAGCGGACGTCCTGATATCCATTGGATATGGAGAAGTGAGATCAATGGTGTAGATTGAAGCGCTCAGTCTGAGGAAAAGTCAAAGAAGGACTCACGGTGATTGGTTAGGTTTTGAGAATATTTTGCTATTTGAAAGGCTGGATGATTATCCCTAACCTCCAGGATTATACCACCTGATATGTGTGCTAAACATTTATTGTAATTCTCGCCTCTCACGGTCAGCTTGACAAAGCAGCTAAAGAAAAGGAGAAATTCTATATTTAACTGTAGTTAAGTGTAGTTCACCAAATTGAGTGGATATTGCTTAAATGTACTCGAGGAGCAGTTTTCATCAAAGAGCCAAAGAGACAAAGAGAGTGAAACAAGAGGCTAGCTAGGCTAATTGGAGCATTCTGAAGCCAATGGAATAGTCTAGAGAAACTAAAGAAGTCATCTTCATGGATATTTTCATCGAGGGAGATTTTGGAGCTTAGGGCCATCAGGAGTTGGAGGCAGTTGTAGGAACTACCAGTACTCGTTCTCAGCGAACCAATAGTCATTCCTGACTGCAATGAGCCATCTGAATCCATTCCATGGATTTGTAGAATAATTTGAATACTTTTAGAGGCCGAGATGATACATGGAAGTTTAAGGCAGCTTAGTTCCAACCATGGAGGAAGGCCTAGGTTGGGGATGTAGTGCTCATTTTGAGGAAATTATCAGTCTATTTTGGTGTCTGATATGTGCTGGAGATAGTAGAAGAGGTTTCAGTGATAATTAAAGAATTTTGAAGGAGATAGTTCCATCAAGAACTTCAAGGTAGCTTAGAGCACTAATTGAAGGAATCAAGTCTAAGGAAACTTAGATTTGTTTGTAGAGTGATAACAACCATGATAGGGATATAGATGGTATTCTAAGCCCATTGGTTCAATTAAATAACCTTTGGAGTTAAGTGTGGAACTTGGAAAATAAAATTTGCCATAATCCCAAAGAGCCAAGTCAAAATGATGAAAGCTCAAGGAGACATAGCCCACAATATTGGGTGAACTCCTAGATTAAATTTGTTGTTAGTGTGATGTTTATTTACTGCATTATATGGATGTTATATGTGTTTAATATTAGCAAAAATAAATGGACATAAAGCACATAAAAGGTTAAAAGACAACATACACCTGTTTCAAGTATTTAATTCCGCAAATGTCATATATAAGCTAGATCATTTATTTGTTTAATTGAGTGGGAGGTTCTTGTAAGCATAACAAGTTATCAAACCCCCATTTCAGATCAGGTGGTATCAAAGCATGGTTGCTTGATTCATAGAGCAGGTTTCTTAATTAATAGAGCGAGATTGCTTGATTGACATAGCAAAAGGTTGCTTGTTTGACTTGAAAGGTGTTTAAACAGTACAAAGAATTTGACTGTTTGACTGTTTGTAAACTAACTGTTGCTCGAGTTTGCAAAGGTGAAGGGAAAGAAACTGATAGCTAAGTTCAGGAAAGGACAAGAAGGAAGAAGGGTTGACTGCATTCTCCTTACTCAAAGTACCTCAAGGAAATTCTTAAAGAACCAGATGATTTGTTTGCAAAAAGGTTGCTTGAATAAGAATTTGACTCTACAACCATTAGTTATTTGAAATCTTTGTGAATTTTGTTGAAGTTATTTTGTTCATTATTTTATATTGACAAATTCTACAAGTGAGTTTTCAAAATCATCCTCCTTCACAAGATTCCTTGATGAAGAATAAAGCGAGACTCGTCCATCACGATGGATATGGTGAAACAAATGTATGAAGATGAAAGGAAGAGCACCAAACTTCGAGATCAGATGAATTCCATGAAGGAAGAGAAGCAGTCACTTGTTGACAAGTTGCAGGAAATGGAAGGCCAACTTCATATTGCAAATATGAACCTAGAAAGGATGCATGAGATGGGGACACAAATCCTTGTTGCCAAAGAAGCCTTAGTCAAGCACTAGTTTGAAGAAGAGGTAAAGAATCCTAGTTTGTCTTCAATGTCCTCTGAGAATGTTTATGTTGGTTCTTTTGAAAAACATACAAGAGGTATAGGGTCCAAGTTGATGTCAAAAATAGGTTATGAAAGAAAAGGATTGGGCAAACATGCACAAGGCATAATTGAGCCAATAATGGTTGAGGAAAGACCTAAGTATTTGGGTCTTGGCTATGGACAATCTTATGGAGAAACTTCCAAAGTAGCCATGAAGGCAATTGAAACAGGTCCTAGAAGGAGTTTCATTTTAGGTTATGTTATGTTCCTATACCAATAGGTGTCATATATCATGATTGACTTGGTTTAGCTCTGAAATATGTACATACCTTTGCTTGTTGCAAATGTTTTCCATATTTGTAAAAAATAAAAAAATAAAAAAATATAAAGAGGGTATGTCCTAGAAAAAGAATAAAAGGACAAAAAGAAAGAAAGGTCAGAAAAAATAAAAAATGAACCCCAAGAAAAATAAAAATACCATGAAAGTGTGCAAGCCCAAATGTCACTACTATGTTTACTTTTATGCATAATAATGATTGTGTGCAACTTGTTACTTATGCCACAATCCATGGTAACGAAATAGTTTAATCTTGGTTATTCCATGTTTTGAATTTCATGCTTAGAAATAGAGAATAAAATCTGACCAAACTGTTTAATCCTAGTAAATAAGTAGATAGGTAGAGTGAATAAAAGGATGCTCAATAGTTTAATCTGAGCGCTTGGATGTAATAAGGATAGACTTAGACAGATTTCCATTGTAAAAGAAAAGAAAATGTTTTGATAAGGATTTTCCAGTTTAAGTGCACCCTAATAAAAGAAGACGAAATGGTAGGATGTGTAAGTGGGTAAGTAGATGAATGGTTGTAGAATTAGGTATGATGAATGATTGTCCATATATCAAGTAATATATTTTCATCATCAAAAGCACTTAAATATATGGATGACAATGAGGACATTTACATTATAGACAAAAGTCAAACTAATTAACCTCCTCACTCATTTTTCCCTAAATTTTACTAATTTCCCATAAGTATTAAAGGCACCAACAAACTAAAATTTAAAGGGCTCATAACATTTCTTTGAATTCTGGAGGGACTGGACCCTCGGCCCAATAACTTGTAAGGCCTAAGTGCTAAAACCCCTTCATCAAAATTCACCCCCTTCATAACTGAATCATTCCCTTCAAATCCTTTTCCTAAGGTAAAATCACTCTTTTACGTAGGAAAAATAAATGGTTCTATATAAACCTCCCCCCAAACATATTTTAACCTAAGTCATAATGTTGGATGATGAATGAATTTTCAGAAACATTTAGTTAGAGAATTTTATTTTTCCATGGTCATATTAACTCTTAATTCTTATTATTTATTTAACTCCTAAAACAAATTACCCTTTCTGTTATTATTAATAAAAGATGCCAAAATAAATAAATATCCCTTCCCGATGGTTTGAAAAATAAATCATAAATAAAGTTAATTCAGTTGGATTAATTAATCGAATCACGATTAATTAAGAGCCAAGACCCCCTCGGCATCATTAAAAATATTAATCCTTCTTGGGTCCAATCATATCATCCTTGATATAATTAAAGTCATTTAATTATGTTGATTACCCCATCGGCCCCCTTGCATTAACTCCCTAACACTTTCAGTCATCGACTACCGTTCGATCTGCCCTCCCTCATCCAACGACTCTCACTCATATCGCGCGGGCCTTTTGGTCGAACATTAGCCACGCAATATAATCTGTTTGACTTTTCTCCAATGCTACATGTCATTCAATGTGTGGCATCACGTGACCCTCTGTCAAAACCACCAACCTCACAAAAGTTGTGTGATGAAAACCATTGCCGCTCTCGCTTATTGCCTCCACTAAATGACAAAGTGTCCCATTGGTTAGTTAACTCCTACTATCGTTCTCACATTCACCCACCACAGTTCATTAACTTTGTGCATAAAAAAAAAAAAATCATTGTTTCCCTTTTTACCGAGAAAAGAAACTGTCGCCTTCCATGCAAAGAGTATGTTCTGACGAGCAACTTACTCCCAACCATCAACCACCATCAATTGTTGAACTCCAGGCCGCTACAGACTATTGTGCGCACCCTGTAAAGCATTCACCACAACCATTTGTCCCTTCAGTCGACCATAAACAGGTATTTACCGCATTTACTTCTCAGAAACTCTATTTTTGTACTGAAACCTCCACCAAATTGCTCTAAACTCAAGTAATCTAGTACAATTAAGTTGTTTCTTATCCCCAAGGCTTACCTGAGCACCTGTTTTATCTTAAGTCCTTGAAAACCCCAACTTTCTTCCTTGAATACACAAGAACCAAGGATGGAAGCTCCTGTCACCCTAAATGTCCCACCATTCACTACTTCCCACAAGGATTTGGACTACCTTCTCTTGGCTGATAAAGATTCTCAAATCAAGGACCTTACTTTTGGAGAAACTCCCTTGAAGCAATACTGCAAGTATCCGGACAATTATCTAAGCAATGCTTATAAAATAGGTCTTTGAGAGTCAAACCTTCCTAAATATCAATTCCCCATTGTCCATATTTTCCCAAATATTGTCCACCAATGCCATGCAAAATACAACCCCAATCTGAGAGCTATAATGTCCCCTAACCATGAAGTCCTTTTCACCATTACAACTGAGTCTATAAATGACATGTTGCAACTACAACCTGGCCAGGACCTCACTCCCCTTTCAATTGTTGCATTACTTCACAAATCTTCAAGTTTGTCTAGTTCCAAAACCAACCAAGTCAGTGAGACCTTCATTGAGGAACAATACAGATCAAAAGACCCTCCTCCTTACATGTAATGTGCCTTCACTGGTCGGGGTAGGGATATTCTCACCATGCTTTCTTGCATTCTGGGTTTTACCACAAATGAATATGTAGATGAAATGACCTTTGCCTACATGACTATTTTCACCCCTGGCCAACCTCTTGCAGCCAAATATGACTATGCTTCATTCATTGCTCATAAGATGCATGACCAATTTATGAGATTAAAGAATGAGAGGGTATTTGAATATTCTTCAGTCCTATATCATCTTTTCCTCTACTACCAATCTGATAAATTCCCTTTCTCTGTACAAAAGCTTGACACTAGAGGGAACCCTAGGTCAGTCATTTTCTAGACTTCCATTTTTCACAATTCGCCTTCTTATCCCTAACCTTATACATATTTTATTGATCAATTTGTGCTTCCAGTAACTACCATGTTGATAGGGAGTCCTCCTCCTAGAATCAGTGATGATATTAATAGAATTCTTCAGTTATCCAAGCAATACAAGGTTGGAGACTGGTACTTGTACCAGAACCATACCGAGATCAGAATTTATGGGTGTGAGTTGCCTCCCTTTAAACTGCCCAAATGCCTCCCAATGCGATTATTTTCCCTGGAGTACTACAAGCAAATGATCAAATGTTATGAAATCCACTTTATGAAGAGTGAGAAGAAAGCTCAACTAAGGATAAATAATCACCTAGGCCCATTTGTTTGCAACAACAGAAAAACAGGGAAAGAGGCAGAGGAAATCCTTGAGAGATTGATATTTAAAAAGAGTTTCATCTAGCGTTATGATCCTCATAGATTCATCTATGATAGAAGACAGAAGCATAAACTATCCCACTACATCTATCATATAATTCCAGAGATAGAACAGTATGCAAATCAAAATGAATGGGTGGAGGGAACACTTATAGAACAAGATAGTACACAAGTTGAAGTAGAAAATGTTATGAAAGATTTGGAGAAAAGACTTGATCTGGATTCTTTTTTATAGGTGCCTGAAGAATCTTCACAGAGACCAACATAGGAGCATAGTAAACAAACATCAGGACAACCAGAGACTTCAGGATAGGGAAAAGATTCAGGATCACAGAGCATTTTTGAGGAGTTGACCCAAGCTGATACAAACATGGGAAACCCTCCAGTATTGCAGACCCGTCTTAATGAGGAGTGAAATTAAGAAAGAAGCAGGAATGAGACTAGCGCCTCTACAGTGCCATTGGACAAGGTATATGTGAAGAGGCAGAGATTGTATCCTTTGTCTGAGCAGGAATATGAAGAGACAACAAGTGACATAGTGCAGAAAACACTAGTAGGGGAGACATTGTCTACCTCTCAAACACAGGCACTAAACAGGAAACCAAGTGTAGAAGTGTCATCACTAAGGATACTTTTAGAGCAGAGCCAGGATTTGAAAGAAAAGTACAAAGGGACTAAGGCTAGGAATGAGCATCTCAAAGCTCAAACCTATGCCAAATATCTGAAAATGACTCCTAGAAATCAGACAAGGTTGATGTTAGCCTTTGACATAAAAGAGGGAAAGATGCAAATGAGTTTTTTGAAGCCAACAGTACAACAGCCAAAGTCCATGGCTGATTATATAAAAACAAATTTTGAAGTTCTTGCCAGAGACATCCACCTAATTGATCAGATTGAGCTCCATAAGCAAATGGGTGAGATGGTCTATTCCACATTGACCAGTAAAGCCATCATTGCACATTAGTTGCAAAATTCTCTGATTAATACTACAACATAGCTATAATTGGAAAAAGCCTCTTCTTAGGCTAAGGACACCAGGGTAAAATCATTGGAAGACCTGGTGATTGAGTTGGGACATGATCCCAAAGATGTTAAAGCTGTTGAGAGTTTGATAAAGAAAAAGAATGAGGACATTGCTGCACACAGGAAGCAACTTAAACTCCCTACCCTCATACATCCACAAAGAACATAAGTAATTGAGAAACAAAATGAGGAAGAACGTATGGACTTGATCCTTAAGTTGAATGATTAGTTGAAAGAAACAGAGCAAGAACTAGAAAAAGCTTTGCAATCCAAACATGGCAAGCCAACCACCATGCCTCAGACTGTAATACTCATAATTTCTAGAGCAATGCCATCTACTATTGGAGCATATTTGGCACCCAACATTCCTCCAACAATAGCTCTGCCGGTAACAACAACAACAACTACATCAGAAGCAGCAGCAACTTCAACAAAACAAACAGAGGACTTAATAAAGTCCATGGAGGAAATGAAAATCCAAGCAACTGAAATAAAGAAACTGAAAGAAATGGTTACCAACTTGGAAAAAAATTATGAACTATCACAGATTAATTACACTGAAGAAGAGAGAAAAAATAGAAGGATGACTGAAGGAATTAAAACATTAGAAAAGGAATTAAAATTGGGAAAGATTTTGAGAGATATTAGAGAGATTTTATGGACCAATATCATTGATTCTATCAATGATATTAGGTCTGCTATTTAGATCATTTTTGAACAAACTGATTTAGTTAAACTAGCTACAGAGCCTATAGAGAAGAACAGGGAAGAATTGGGAGAGAAACCTGCAGAGGCAACCCAAATGATTAACTTCTTGAATATCAAAAGAAAACAACAACTGGAACAATGGGATATCAAGGATCAAACTGGTACTATCCTTGAAGTTAAGAAAGTTCTCACTAAGAAGAACTTAATGCTGAACCTGGAAAGAAGATGTCAAAGTATTCAAGAAGACATAGATGATTTTATGGTAAAATATGACATTCTAAGAGATAAAAGGACTTCCAAGTCCACTGGTGATAAACGAAAAGTTGATGACTCATGAGGACTACATTGTTAAACTTAAAAAACAAGCCAAAAGTTAAGTCAGCTCTTCCACAGTGAAAGCACTACCTATAGGAAAAGTGTTGTATGATGGTTTGGAAAATCTTTTCTATATTGAGCATGAAGTGAAGCACCTATTCACAGTCCAGCCCAATTTCGAAAAATACACTGAAGCTGACAAAATATACAGGAAATTGATCAGGATGAAGATGCCAAATGAAAAATGGTGGACTAGTATGACCGATATCCTATAAGTTACTATGTAATGTTGAGGTAAATATAAAATATTTATAGATATAAAGTCTGGTAAACAGGTAAGTATTATCAGAAACAGGTATATAATATCAGTAGGGAAAAGTAAGCAAAGATCCAACACAAAATTACTAAAGCAACAACAAGAGGCAAATTCGAGTTTTAACCTCTAACTCTTACATAAATAAAAGGACAACAACAATCAGTTTTACATCTGTCTCTATCTTTTTGTAAAAGATATTTTGTATTCTATATAATAAATCTCATAAGGTTATGAGATATTTTTTATGTAATTTTTGTGTAAATACTTCTCCATTCGAAGTATTGTGGGTGGATTCTATAACATCTCTGTAAATCTATGCTATCAATTTGACAAAGCTTTTGTACTCAAATTTGGATTTTTTGCTGGAAAATGAATGAAAGTTGAGGACATTTCATCAGATTCTCATGCAGTATAATTACAAATAACTATTCTATCCTTGTGATTTTATGTGTTTTCTATATGTTTCAATGTTTCACGCATCTTAAATCTAAATGGTAAAATAGTCAAAGTGTATCAGAATTAGCTTTATTGCTCTCTGCTATCAACAGTCTACCATTTATATGTTTTCTTCTAAACCATCTCGATAAAGGAATTTTTAACTTCTCCTCTATCCCTGTAGTTTTTCTTTAATAAGTCCCTGGTATTGGATTCTTAATTGACCTTTGCTAGGTGACCTATCTTCCGTTCCTCTTTCTAATCTTAACCTGAGCATTCTTTATTGCCCTCTAGTTTTGAGCAGAAATATCATCCATTCAATCCCCAAAGTTTTTTTTTATTTTGTTATCCTGCCTGCTGAACTCATACCTCAGAAATTTTACTTGATCTAGTGAATTATCCCTGAATAACTCCATAGCTCAATGGCCTAAAAGCCTAGTTTGCCCATTTGTTTCAGAACTCTACCATTCTCAAACAAAACAACCTTACTGAACATTAACACTAGCCTAAAATCTTTTCAAACATAGTTAAATCATAAAGAGAGAGCCCTCTCTGGACTTAGGTGGGCTAGCACCCGAGTCTAAAAGTTGGTTTGTAGTTACCTTGGATCCTTTCCTTCTTTTAATAACTTCTAAGGAAAATCTGACTGATAACAGGTTCTCTACCTCAAGTTTGCAAATATTGTATTCATGGGGAATGCAATTGTTTGAAACATACTTTGCAAGAAGAATGTGTTCATAAGCATGCACTTGAACAAGGGAGTTGTAAAATCTTTAAAATCATTGAAGAGATTGATGGTGTTCCAAAGGGATCCACTTCTTCATTCGATTCACCTTCTTATGAAGGCAATAAAGGTGAAAAGGGAAGGTATAAATCTGATTTCAATCACATTTCTTTTGATCATGTAAAGCATGGTAAATTTCCACATAAGCATTGTAAAAAAATTGAATGTTCCTTTGGTGGTTTGGTTAACCATAGTGTTTGTAGATGTTGGAAGAAAATGACCACATACAGGAAACTTTTGAAGAAAAGGAGGCAAGAAGACAAAGGTCCATTGAACAAGGAAAATCATGTTGTGAAAAGGATGAAGATGTGTTGCACTTATTTCCATAAGAGAGGACATATTGCTGAAAAGTGTTGGAATTTGAATCCAACAATGCTTCCACGAAATTTGAAGTAGGTGGAAAAAGAGAATGGAAAGAATGAAAAGGAAGTTTCCATCATTGATGTGTTTCAAGATGATTCACATGTTGATGTCGATGTGCAATTAAACAAAGCACCTTTGATGTGGATTGGTAAGAAATGGTTAGAGTTCTTATACAATTAAAGTTGCATGTCTTTTGATTTGATACATTTCTTTGCCAATGGAATGCAAGTTGCAAGGTTTTACCTAAAAGGTGAATGAAAAATTTGAATATGAGACTCGTTTTATTGCAGTAAAATTATATTCATTTCAGCTTTGTAAGTACATTTACATATGATTGAGGATCTTGCACTGAGGATCTTGTACTTATGATTGTGCTTGAGAGAAACTTGAAGAATGGAATACATACATGAGAATGGTATGTATGAACAAAGGAATGTTCATGTTTTCATTGTATTTGAACATGTATGTGTAATTGACTTGAGGGTCTATTTGTTTGTTTAAACATGCATGTGATGTCATATCAACTTGAAAAAATTGATTTTGTCCCCAAGATTGAAAAAGGGAGACAATGATGAAGTGTTTCAAAAGAGGTGGAATTATTTCTACTTTGAAAAATAATCATAAAGATCTTTTTGTACATGCTTGACTTGGAGAGTCAGTTGTTTGAAAAAGGCATGTTTCGTTAGATTTTGATTTAGTCGATCATTTGTACACAAGATGAAAGAGACATGATGATGATTCAAATGATGTGAATTTATGTCGTCAAGTTGTTTGTTGTGTATTATGTTGTTTTTGATAAGATGTCAGAAGAATATTTGCCGCAGCAAAAGTCACCATAGAAGTGGCTTGGTAAGAAGTGGTTTGACTTCTTAACCGAACAAAATATACTTTCATTGGTACATATGCAAATTTCAGTTAAATATGCCTATATTTGTGATGTAATCTCATGTTTGTTTGAGCCACCTTGGATTGATGATCAAGGAAGCAATGTTCAGCTACCTTATGTAAACTTCTCAACAGAAATTCTGAATGAGTTCAAGGAGGACAGTCCTTAATAGGAGGACAAGCACATTCAGGAAGGGAAGTGTCGACTACGTTCGTGTTTTGGTCCAAAGGCGCTAGCCATGCAAGGCAATTTTATGGAGGCTAAAATAAGGGGGTGTTGTACTCTCATCTACTCAACAGATCAGTATATCCGTTTTTTGGGGTCCAAAAGATTCCTAATGGGGAGGAGTGATCAGATATTGATCTAGGACCTTAGTGATAGCTCGTATTTCAAAGTGTTTTAAAGAGTGTCAAACTTGAGTGACTGGATAGATCTTGTGTTCTGATTTGGGCGTCGCAAATGGTTCGAAAAATTGATACCATATGAAGGAGTTATCACAATTTGAAAAAGTCTAGTAAACAACAAATTATGGACACTTTCCCAAGATTAATTTGGTTTTAAGTGCTAAAAATTTCCTTAAGCGCCTTTCTTAAAAGTGTGAATTAAGCACCGGGGTAGTATTCGAGAAGATGGTAAATAGTATCTCGTGTGGGAAAAACCTGGTAAATGGTATTCCTGAATTCTACATGATTACCCTTAACGCACAACACATAGCATGAGAAAACCACTTTTCTTATGTGCTCTTGATCTGATATTGGTTGTGATTAATTTCACGCAAGATTGCGCAACAGCCGTTCGATTGGTTGGGTCACATCAACGGTGGAGATCGTTAGGGCTAGTTGGCGAGCGGACGATGCAATATCTGTTGGATCTGCAGAAGTGAGATCAACAATGTAGATTGAAGCACTCAATATGAGGAAAAGTCAAAGAAGCACTAACGGTGATTTGTCAGGTTTTTTTAAGATTCCACTATTTGAAAGGCTGGAGGATTATCCTTAACCACCAGGATTATACCACCTCATATGCACACTAAACAGTTATTGTAACACTCACCTCTAATGTTCAGCTTGGCATAGTGGCTAAAGAAATGGCGAAATGGTATATTTAACTGGAGTTAAGTGTAGTTCACTAAATTGAGTGTATATTGCTTAAATGCACTCTAGGAGTAGTTTTCATCCAAGAGCCAGAGAGCCAGAGAGAGTGGAACAAGAGGCTACATAGGATAATTGAAGCATTTTGAAGCCAATGGAATATTCTAGAGAATATGAAGAAGTCATCTTCATGGATATTATCATCCAGGGAGATTTTGGAGCTTAGGGCCACTAGGAGTTGGAGGCAGTTGTAGGAGCTACCAGTACACGTTCTCAGCAAACCAAAAATCATTCCTGACTGTAATGAGCCTTATAAATCCATTGCGGGGGATTTGTAGAAGCATTTGAATACTTCTAAAGGCCGAGATTCTATAGGGAAGTTTAAGGCAACCTAGTGCCAATTGTGGAGGAAGGCCTAGATTGGGGATGTAGTGCTCATTTTGAGCAAATGATTAGTGTATTTTTGTGTCTGATATGTCCTGGAGATAGTAGAAGAGGTTTCAGTGACGGTTAAAAAATTCTGAAGGACTTAGTGCCATCAAGAAGTTCAGGGTAGCTCAGAGCACTGTTTGAAGGAATCAAGTCTAAGGGAACTTAGATCTATTTGCAGAGTTATGATAGCCATGATAGGGATATAGATGGTATTCTAAGCCCATTGGTTCAGTTCAGTAACCTTTGGAGTTAAATGTGGAACAACTAAAAGAAACTTTTCCATAATCCCAAAGAACCAAGTCAGCATGATATTCGGGTGAACTGCTAGATTAAATTTGTTGTTATGTGTGATGTTTACTTACTGCATTATATGGTTGTTATATGTGTTTAATATCAGCAAAAACAAATGGAAATAAATCACTTAAATAGTTAAAAGAAAACATACACCTGTTTCAAGTATTTAATTATGCAAATGTCATATATAGGCTAGATCATTTATTTTTTTAACTGAGTGGGAGGTTCTTGTAAGCATAACAAGTTATCAAACCCCCATTTCAGATCATCATATCTTCATTCACCTTAGTTTTTGTCATCATATCACAATGTGACAATGTCTTCATAATCCATGGGTGAATTGACACCTTGCAGGCCTCCTCTTGCCATCGAATGGGATTTGGTAATCTTTTTCTAGCCACTTTCTTCTCTTTCCCTGAAGATTGCATTGTAGAGGTAAGTCATTTTGATGAATTTTTCCATTCTTTCTCGACCTTAATCAATACCTCTAGGTCCTCCCATGCCACATTAGGTCATCACCATTGCTTGTCTTGCATGCCAATCCTTTGTAATGATATATGTATGTGAGTCAGCATCATCCCTAAGACAACATATTTCTTACCCTTGACTATACCCATGTATCCTCTAGGTAGGCCCCATTCCTTTTAACTCTTTGTTCAACCTATTTACAAAATTTACATACATATATAGGGGGTAATCCATCCCCCATTTCTCTTCTTGTATCACGTTAACTTCTAGCCCTCCTCTTAAGTGAAGGTGTAGTTGTTAAGTACTCCTATCAATGCACTGCAAACTGATTCTTTTCAAATTTTCATATATTCAATTTTGGCTACTTCAAGGCTCCCAATTATCCCACCATTGTTACCAATTGATATTTGGCACAACAAACCTATAAATTCTTCAATAATACCTCCATCCTGGTAGCTTTGAATAGTTACCAACTTAGAACATCCCTCGACTTCGAGTTCACCTTTCTTTATTTTGAGTGGTTGTGCGTGTTAGCAAAGTTCTAGGTGAAGTCATGAGTAGGTTTTAAATTTTTTATTTTTTAGGATTAATTTTGTAAATTTAAAAAAAAAAACACTACCGAAATTTCTGGTAGCACCCAATTTTATTGTTTAGACACTCACCCCTGTTTTTTGGATAGTCTTTTCATTGCTGTTTTATTGATTTTCTTTTTTAATATCTCGATGCTACCAGAATTTCCGATAGTGTCTCCCGCTTTAAAAAATAAAGCCAAAAACGCAACCGTTTTCGATTGTCCACATGTCATAATGGTAAAATATCTAATCCAAATCATGAGATTCCGTGATTCGATAGGTCACAAACTTTAAGTCAAGTCAACTGGTAGTGGTTAATCGATTTGGTTGATTGTATTTGCTAGGTGTCAGTTGTTAGTGTCAGTCTTTGCAGCCTTCCTCCAGTGATCAAACATGCTCTTACAAAGTGATTTTAAGGTGTCAAGGTCAAATTTTGTCATTTCAGTGAGTCTTCAAGTAAAATTTGGTCACTAGGTATTAGGTCTAGGGTTTGCTTTTACTCCTTTCAAAAGTTGTCCAAATGTCGGTCCATGTCACCATTCAGCTAACTGTACCATCATTCAAAGGGTTTTCATCCTCTTTTTAGGTTCCAATGGGTCATTTTACACCTCGTTCATGCTTCAGTTGTGGCTAGGTAAGGTTTATTTCCCTCTCCTAGGGTTTTGAAGGTAATTTCTCTTGGATGGTCAAGTCATCAGCAAAACTTGTATCTTGATATTCATACACCTTCCCCTATCCCTAATGTACCCTATTAAACACTTCCCATCACTGATATCCATCAAATTCCTCATTTTGGCACAAACCCTAATTTCTTGCTACAATTTGACAATTTTCTAGGCTAGGCCTGTGTTTTTCCCTTTTGGACCCCTTCCCCTGACTCAATATTTTAAATTCCACTTTCCCCTACATCCTAACATCCCTCCCTACTTCCCAAATTTTTCTAAAGAATTTAGAAGCCCCTTATCCCCTTCATTTCGCTTCATTTCGACAAATCTCCTGTTCCACACATCGGGATAGGTTTTACTTCAATAATGTTTTTTTAGTAAGAAAAGATAAATTTTGGAAAAATGAGAGAGGTTTTTATCCAAAATAGGCCAAAGAAGAAACACATCCTTCACTTTTTACATAGGCATCATGGTTTTATAGAAATGTCAAAAATACAATTGCCTCAAGAGAATTGATGCACCTCTGAAGTGACCTTGGTAAAATCTAGATTTCTCCTGGCTGGGTTGGGCAAATGACTTGCTTGATGATTCAAATGATAACTAGACACAAAGATATTTCCAATGTGCTATTATGAGCTCAATTTGGAGTTTAGAAAGACATTCAAATTTTGACTGCAATAGCACTCTGCCTTGAGGCAGCCTCATTTTTCACATTTTGACCAGTCTTGGGATATTTGACTTTTTATAGGGCAAGTAAACACCAAATTGAAAAATTCAAGTTGGGTTGGAAAGTAGACTCAATATTATTTCCAACAAGCTATCCCACATTCAAGTTGGACACAAGGAAGACCTCTAAACTGGTCTTCAAAAAGGCACAACGCACCTGGGTAGTGGCGCGACGCATCAGTGGTCTATACCCTTAACACAGAAAATGTGCGGTCAGGTGCACTGGAGGTGCGGGACCGTAGGTAATACAAAGAGAAAGTGTGGAACTAGAAATTTTTGGAGCAAAACAAGATTTTCCGCCCAATGCGCCATGCCACCTGGCGCATGCTTTTGATGGGGACCTCCTTTTGAGGAAAACTCAAAATTTTTGGATTTTTCATGAAAAAATATACATTCTCACAAATGGCCAAGATATTTTGACAGGTTTTGGGCTTCCAGAAAGGTCAAAAACACCCCAAAAATGACCTCTCTGCCCCTTTTTTGACACACAGGAAGCAGTCTTGGGAGAACATATTTTTGAAGGGGAAAATGGAGGCCAAATTCAAAAATTGCACTTGCGCTAGAAAGTAGACAGGTAGTCCTTTCCAACAAGCCCACTTGGAGCAAATTTGGACACCGGTAAGGCCTCCAAAATTAGTTGTAAAAGCACAATACGCATAGGGAAATCAGTGCGGCGCATTAGAGGAATTTTACTCAGTTTGACCAAAAATACTCTGTTTTTCGCCTAGTTTCTTGACAGTTTGACTTTTCTTCTTCTATACGTAAAACTCATGATGTAATTTAATGTGACATGATGGATTTTGATGTAATTATGCTAAATTTTCACTCATAGAGGTAGATTCATCCATGAAAAGGTAGTTTACAACTGAATGAATTAGTTCCCTAGTTTTTAAAGGCATGTTGTTCCACTACCTACTTTTTAGTTCTCAGTTTAGAATTTGTTGGAACAGCTCCTAAAATCATGAGCTTGACCCCTAGAGGTTACGATGAGTTGTTGTTTGCCTATATCTTATGTTTTTTCAGTCATTAGCATGGTTGGACTTTTGAGAAAGCTTGGAGCTTCATTGTATACATTTTCTCAATAGTTTTGGCTAAGGAATATTTCAGTGTTTGCTGCACTCTATGGGATTCATGTGGCATCTTGCTTTGATATTGTGTTTCCTTCTATAAACGTAAGTTTATGTTATGAAACCAACTCAAGAAAAGATAGAAAAGATAGATCAATGCCTTAGAATTCAGCCTCTTCGAGGGGGCAACCTCCTTTACATTACATAAATGAACAATTCTTGGATGATACAAATGAAAAAACCTCTTTTCTATATATAGGAGTCTAAGGAGTCACAATATAATCCAGCCAACCTAACAATAATAATATAAAGCCACAAAAATAACAATAGAGGGATTCTATGGGGCACAAAAATAACAATATGGGGGTAATAGGGGCACAACGATATAAATAAGGGGTATAACTACAATAGTAATGGGATAATCACTAGTATTATAGGGACCCAACATGCCCCTCTCCTTCAAAAAACTGTTTTCCTCAACGCTTGAGTAGTTCTGGATACTTCTGCATAAAATTATCATCCTCCCATCTGGAATCTTTAGCGGATAAGTTCTTTCACTTGATAAGATACTCTGAAATTGATCGATTTCGTAGCCGTCGAGTTCTTGTTTCTGTGACTACTTCCGGTTCCAATATAATTTTTCCTTCGTCGTCAAGTTCTGGCAATATTGTTTGAATTGGGAGCTTATCACCTATAACCTTCTTTAAACATGAAACATGGAAAAATGGGTGCAATCAAGAAGCTGCAGGAAGCTCCAATTTGTATTCCATCGTACCAATCTTTTGCAACACCTTGTATGGACCATAATACTTTGGTGATAATTTATTATCCTTCTTAGCTTGCTTTAGGGACATTTGCTTATATGGTTGTAGCCGTAGGAATACCCAATCACCTACATCAAAACTTCTTTCATTGCGATGTTTATCTGCCTGTTGTTTCATTCTATTTTGTGCCAACATGACGTTATCCTTTAAGAGTTGGAGGACTTGTTGTTGATGTTCGATGTGATGTTCCACTGCCTGAACCTTAGAATTTTCTCTTAAATATGATGTGATGGATGGTGGTTGATACCCATAAAGTGCCATAAATTGGGTCATTTTTGTTGCTATATGGAAGGAAGTGTTATACCACCATTCAGCCAGAGGCAACCATTTGACCCATTGTGTCTGTTTATCAGATACAAAGCAACGAAGATATCCTTCCAAATATTTGTTTACTATCTCAGTTTTCCCATCAGATTGAGGATGATAAGATGAGCTATGAGCTAACTGAGTACCAAGATAAGAAAATAATTATGTCCAAAAGTTTCCAGTGAAAATGGGATCTCTGTCACTTACAATAATCTTTGGGTTTCCATGTAGCTTTTGAACTGTTTCCATAAATGCAGTAGAAACTGTACTGGCTTTAAATGGATGTGATAATGCACAAAAGTGTGCATACTTGGTAAGTCTGTCAACTACCACCATGATGACACTCTTTCCCTCAGACTTGGGTAAACTTGTGATAAAATCCATTGAAACCTCCTCCCAACGTTGGCTTGGAATGGATAAAGGTTGTAATAGACCCGGTGTCTTAATTGTTTCAACTTTATTTTGCTGGCAAACCAAACATTCTGCCACAAACTTTTGAATATCTGATTTAAGGCCATCCCAAAAAAATTCCTTCTTAACCTTGTGGTAAGTTTTTAAAAATCCTGAGTGCCCTCCAAAGGGAGAAGTGTGCAATTCCATAAGAATCTTTTGTTTTAGCTGGGAATTCTTACAGAGGTATAAGTGATCTTTGTACCATAACAAATCATTTTGCCAGCTAAATGTATCAGAAGTACTGGAATCTTGTTGTAGCTTTCGAATAAGTGCCCACACTTCTTCGTCGTTCTTCCATTCCTCCCTTGCTTCGTTTATCCAATCTGGTTGGATAATAGAAATGGCACACAACAATGCTTCCACATCCTCATCCTTTCTTGAGAGTGCATCTGCCACCACATTTTGCTTCCCTTTTTTGTAGATGATTTCAAAGTCATAACCCAACATCTTTGTGACCCACTTTTGTTGCTCTTCAGAGGATAATCTTTGTTCTAAAAAGTATTTAAGGCTATCATGATCCGTTTTTACCTTGAAGTGTCTTCCCATTAGGTAGGGTCGCCATTTCTTAAGTGCATGGAGTATTGCCAACATTTCCTTCTCATAAATAGCTTTGCTTAAAAACTTTCCCTTGATTGGACGACTTTCAAAAGCAATGGGTCTTTCATCTTGCATTAGAACAGCACCAATTCCATTTCCTGAAGCATCACATTCCACAATAAAGGTTTTTGTGAAGTCCGGGGTAGCTAAGACCGGTGCTTGGCACATTGCCTCTTTAAGATGTTCAAAGGCCTTTGTTGCTTCTGGAGTCCATGAAAATGAATCTTTCTTCAATAATGTTGTTAGAGGTGCTGCTATTCTCCCATAATTCTTAACAAACTTGCGATAATACCCTGTCAACCCAAGAAATCCTCGCAGATGCTTTATGGATGTGGGGATTTTCCATTCCTTAATGGCTTTAATTTTGCTAGGGTCTACCTTAACTCCTTCATGAGATACAATATGACCCAAATATTCCACCTCCTGGACTCCAAAGAAACATTTGGATCTTTTTGCATATAATTGTTTCTCCTCCAATAGTTGTAGCACCCTGTCAACATGTTCAACATGATCCTTCCAAGACTTGTTGTAGATTAGTATATCATCAAAAAATACTAACACAAATTTTCTAAGGAATGGTTTGAAAATTGAATTCATCAAACCTTGAAATGTTGAAGGTGCATTGGTAAGGCCAAAAGGCATGACCAAAAATTCATAATGACCCTCATGAGTTCTAAATGCCGTTTTCGGAATGTCTTCAATCTTCATTCTGATTTGATGATATCCCGAACGAAGATCCAACTTGGTGAAGTAAATTGATCCATGCAATTCATCCAATAATTCATCAATAACAGGAATGGGGAACTTATCTTTAATAGTGAGCTTGTTGAGCTCCCTATAATTTGGACACATGCGCCATGATCCATCCTTCTTGTGCACCAATACTACTAGAGCTGAGAAAAAACTTTGACTTGGTTGAATTATACCAGCCTCTAGCATTTCTGCAACCATACGTTCAATTTCACTTTTTTGGGCATAGGGATATCTGTACGGCCTGATGTTTGGAGGAACACTTCCTGGAATCAGATGAATAGCATGATCATGATCACGCATAGGTGGGAGACCTTTGGGAGTCTCAAATACCTTGGAATGATTGTCCAGGACATTTTGGAGATCTGGAGAAATAGATGATTCCAATGTGGAAACATCTAGCGAACATAATTGTGCAATTACACCTCTTTGCTCCTTTTTAAGAAGCTTAGTCATGCCATTAGAGCTGATTATCTTTCCTGGTTTCCCTGCAATACCCCTTAATTCAACTTCCTTTCCTTCCGTAGAAAATTTGATGAAAAGTTCTTGAAAATTAAAAGCTATTGTACCCAAGGATTGTAGCCATTGGACTCCTAGTACAACATCAGCACCTCCCATTGGAATGGAAAGCATTGGGCTAGTCAATACATATTCTCCCATGGATAGCTTGATATTATGGCACTTTCCAGAGCAATTTATTGTTCCTCCATTTGCAATCATCACTTGACACTCTGGTGCTGGATATAGGAAGCAATTCAATTCTTTTGCTACCCTACAATGAATAAAATTGTGGGTGCTTCCTGAATCAATCAACACTATTACCTTTTTCTTCTTGATTTGTCCTTCTATCTTGATGGTTTGAGGAGTGGTAATTCCCACCAATGCATTACAAGATATGGTCGGATTTATTTGTTCTTCATCTAGGCTTTGTTCCTGGAGTATATCTTCTTCTTTTGACCTTTCTTGCTCCTTTTCTTCTTCCTCTTCACAATCTATGTAGAATAATTTCTTCTCAGCACACTTATGACCTTTAGTGTATTTGCTATCACAACTGTAACAAAGCCCTTTTGCTCTTTTTTCTTCCAATTGTTGTGGTGTCAACCTTATAGGTTGTGGAAGACTAGGGGCAACAACACTTCTGTCTTTATAGTTGTGAGTGGTATGCTTCCTGGTTGCCATAATTTTACTTTCCATTTTTCTTGCTAACCTGAATGCCTTCTCTAATGAATCAGGTTCCCAAAGGCAAACATCATGTTGGATATTATCCTTTAAAGACCATATGAACACATCAATCCTATGCTCCTCTGGAATATCTTTTAGCCTTATGTTCAATTTTTGGAACTCCTCAATGTGCTCCATTACTGAACCCTTTTGTTTGAGACTTATCAATTGGCTAAAAAAAGTGTTTCTTTTTGTATCTTCATAATGTGCTATCAATTCTTCCGTAAAAATTGCCCAAGTGATAAATTGTTTACGAGAGCAAAGCCATTGATACCATACAAACTGATTTGGTTCCAAATATACAGTTGCCATACGTACCTTTTGTGCGTTTTGCACATTATTGAGATCGAAGAATTGCTCCATCTGTAATATCCATGTGGCGAGATCCTTGCCATCAAACTTCCTCATATCGATTTTTGGAATATGGTGATTCTTCGATCCAACATTAGCGTCTATGGAATCATGATTAACATTTCTTTTGTTCTCATCATGAGTTTCCTTTACTACCTTTTCACCATTAGTGACCCTTTCTTGTAGCAATTTCTTCAATTCTTCCATGTCTGTCTTCAAATCTATCTTCAAATTTGCCATCGAATCCTCCATCTTAGCTTCCATGCTAGATTCCACACCATTTATCTTAGATTCCATGCCACTTATCTTAGCTTCTGTTAGCTTTTATGAGTGTGACATTTGTTGCACTTGTTCTTGTAATTTTGATACATCATGTAGCATTTCTTCCTCTTCTTCATGAGTCATGCTAGATATTTCAGGTTCCTTACTAGGTGTTTTCATTTTCTTTCCTTGGGGCATCAGTTACCAATAATAATGCTTTACTATGCCCTTTGAATTCCGTTAAACCAAGCTTACACAAAAATTTAAAAAAAAACTACACACATTTTTTCACTTTATAGAAGCCTGATATTGAATCTTATGTATCTTTGTAATTTCAGATCCTCCAGTTCTGAAATTGCTACCCGTAGTAGCCTTCTGTGTCCTATTTCCAATGCCACAAGTCTGAGCCAAATTGGATTCTCCAAGGAAGAGTTATGTGAAATCTCCCACAGTGAGTTGCTTTTAGACTGGTTCAGTAGAGTGACCTTGTACGACGTACCACGAGTCACTGTTTCAACCTTTGAATCTAAAACACACACACAAGAAACTACAGTCCGTTCTCTTTCTGTACCTTCTTACTAAATTTCAATCTGATCCCCAGAGAGAAAGTTATGATGCTTTTCCCCAGATCACCTGTTTTGAATGTAATTCAGGAGTCTGCAAAAAGACCAACTTCCTCAGATCATATCTCCGCAAATATCACGCGAAAAGCTCTGAAATTTGGACCCAATGTTTAGCGTGATTTCTTCTCAAATGGGTTGTTTTTGCAACTTCTGAAACGTCACAGAAAAAAGTTACAACGAAAATGCCACGATGACCTATTTGGAGTAGCGAAACCCTAGAATACAAAGCTCTGATACCAAATGTTATAAAACCAGCTCAAGAAAAGATAGAAAAGATAGATAAATGCCTTAGAATTCGGCCTCTTCGAGGGCGCAAACTCCTTTACATTACATAAATGAACAATTCTTGGATGATACAAATGACAAAACCTCCTTTCTATATATAGGATTCTAAGGAGTCACAATATAATCCATCCGACCTAACAATAATAATATAAAGCCACAAAAATAACAATAGAGGGATTCTATGGGGCACATAAATAAAAATATGGGGGTAATAGGGGCACAACAATATAAATAAGGGGTATAACTACAATAGTAATGGGGTAATCACTAGTATTATAGGGACCCAATAGTTTACTTGTTTTTTGTGTATGCCATTCTCTCTCTTATTTCATATTAACTAAAACAAACAAGGATAAAGGTGGAATCCATTGAAATTTGCAGTGCTCTACCTAGGGTTTGCTTAGTTATCTATGTTTTCAGCTGTTTGAAAAGGATCCCTGAGTTTTACATGCCCTTTTCAACTCCTCATCTATCTAAAACCTCTCCATCTCACTTAATTTGAAGTACCAAATCACTTGCCTACTATGCCCCATAGAGATCTCTGCAAAACTGAGTCTCATTCCCAGGCCCAAATCTACCTTTCACATTTGAGCCAACAAAACATCATCAAAATAAATCAAACCCCTCTGTACACATACCTAGCCTAAAATTAGTCATTATATCAGTCATCTCAGACTTTCATTGGCTATCTTTTTTGAGATTGACAAGGAGGGAGCCCTCTCCTGACCTGGTAGGGCTAGCTACCAGGTTAAGCGTGGTTTGATGTTCCCCTAGATCCTACCTTTCTCAGCCTGAGGTAGATTTAGGCCCTAACATCAGTCATAGCTATGGCTAGTCTTTTCCTACCCCACTGATCATAAATAAACTCGTGTCTCTGAAGTTAAAATATGTCTGCAACATAATTCTTGGCCATAGGTTTAAATTTTGATGGTTGTTCTTTCTTTTTTCCATACATTACCAGAATTTCCGGCCAGTATCAATTAAAGTAGGAAAATTGTGAGATTTGCAAAAACCCTCATACAACCACCTGTAGTAGATCAATTGGACTTTCCAAAGCAACTCAACTTCATCATTACTATTACATGTTGTTTATTATGACATGAAATCTCATGTAATCATGAAGGATTTTATGCATAGGATATTGAACCAAAACTTCATCTCAAATATTTGAAAATGGAGGAAATTTCACCATTTCGAATTTCTAAAGTGCAGCAAAGGAGACAATGATTAAGGAGGTTCAGAACACATCGCATATTTTGAGGCAGCCTAATTAAAGCTAATTGCAATGTCTGTTGGGTAATATTCCATACGTTGACATCTATTCTTCATAACAAGCAAGCAGATATCTATGGCACCAAAGTCTAGGAATGGTGGAAAGATTAAGAGAATCAAACCTCAAGGAGCTAAGCTAGTTGATGCTAATCCAAGTGTTAGAATATTGTTTATTCATGCAGGCTAGTATCCACTCTGCAATAGGTTAGGATGATCACATCAAGGTGTAGCCTAAGAGTTTGCTCAAAACTTCAATGGACAGGAAGCTACAATCTTTGGTTTCAAACTGCAAGCTTCTGAACAGTTAATTGCAGAAGCTTTTAAACTTCCCCAGGAAGGATAAAAGTGGTTTAAGGGACAACTCATTAGAGGAGGAGATCTCAATTTTTTTATTAGAGATGAATATAGAGATCCTAGTTGGGCTAAAGGAATTCCTAAAAATTAACTTAGGAAGGAATGGGAAGAAAGAATCAAACTAGTTAAGAATTTTCTCACTTGTGAGAGAAGGTATACAATAGTATTTCTTTACCATATGAGGTTCCTTTTTCATTTTGTAGGTATGAGGACTCTTAATCTTCCCTATTTCATATTGAAGAGTCTGACCAAAATGGCAGCCATAATTGAAACACACTTGGAAGCAGCAAAATATAGTATGTATCATCAGGCAAATATCAAAGTTCTGGTTGAAGAAGAACTGAAAAAGAGAAACTGAACTTGGGAACATTTCTTTTTTTATAGGGTAGGCCAACCTACACCAAAACCCCAATAAACTGCTAAATCTTATTCATCACAAGTTCAGACAAAAAGGACATCAACTACATCAACTGAAGGAAGTTCCAAAATAAAGGCAAAGAATGAAAGTGTAAGCAGAGGTACCAAAAGCAACAACGAGAAGCCTTTAGGTCCTGGATCTAAAAGGAAAAAGGAGCAAGGTGAAAGTTCTTCCACCCAAAAAAAATAAAAAAAATAATAATAAAATAAAATAAAAATCATGAAGACGGATCCTCCTATTAGACTGTTTCCTAAGGTTTACACAGGAGCTCGAAGAAGAAAAATTGGAGTTGAAGAGAAATCTAAAGTGCATGTGTTTCCTAAAATTTCGGAAGCACATGAACAACAACAAGAAAACCAACCTACTGATTCTGATGAGGAATTGTTGAAAGAAGTAGGTATAAAAGGACCACTAAAAACAAGAAAAAATAAATAAAACTAGTTTCTAGAGCCAGGAAGAAGCATACTAGGGAAAGAAACAAACACATACTGAGATCAGAAACCCTAAATAATCATAGTTTACTGACTGAAGTAATAGTCATAGATGAACATCATACAGAGTTACAGACTGAGGATCCTTCAATTGCAAAAATCAAATGATCTTTAAAGAAGCAAAGAGGGAATGCTCTCATGGACCAGCCATCAAAGCCTTCCAAATGAGGAAAGGTCCAAAAAGAAGCAGAAAATAAAGAGACCTCCATAAAAGAAGACACAACCAAAATGACAAGGTCAAATCCTGCTGCCATAAATGAAACAAACTTGGATGCTTGTAGAGGATGCATCTTACATGGAATGAAAGGGAAATTTTCCTTAAAAAAAATACCTTTTTTATATCAAGTCAAAGTTTTGAATATGAAGATTAAATCTCAGAATATCCAAGCATATACGGGTGTTTCAAAGTATTTTTTGTTAAAATTTTGAAGTGAAAATGTTATCCTACTGGAAATCATGGAAGTGTTTCCAGTTTTTTCACTATTACGGGTATTACCAGAATTTCCGGTGGCACCTGTTTCAACAGAAATATACAGTTGTCAGCAGAAAACCTCCAGGCCAATTTCGGAAAGACAACAATCCATAACAATATGGATAAGGAAAATGATGGATATGAGATAGTTATGAGCTTGTTGAAGGTTGTATTGAATGAACCCATATGGTCATTTAATAGTCAAGACCATAACGAAAAAAATCAGTAGCAAAAGGAGCAACCAGTCAATTTTTCCAGCAGCCAAGTGTCATTTTTCCTCTTCTTCTTATCTACACCTGTACTTTTGGTTGCAATTCGATGGGAGACAAGGATAATTTTAGGGGCGAATGTTCGCCCTTTGGCGAAATTAACAGGTTTTAAATTTTTAGTGGGCGAATATTTTGTATCATAGTACATTTTTACAAATCACCTCAAATAGCCCACCTTATTTTAAGGGAGAGGGTAAAAAAGGTAAATTTAGCCCTTGAATTAGGACTTACAACCTTCCATTCACCCATTTTCAAGAATAGGTTTTATTTAAGTAAATCCATTCGCCCATTTTCAAGAATAGGTTTTATTTAAGTGAATCCTATGGGCCAAATACCATATTTATAAAAGAGGTATGGTAAATTAATAAAAATATAAATAAATGAGAGGTATGGTAAATAAATAAAACATTTTTTATATTTACTCCATAAGTCACCTTATATACATGTAACGTGTAAACAAATAAAAGTATAAGTAAAGTGGATGTATGGTAAATAAATAAAATGTCTTTTTATACTTACTCAAACGGTATGGTAAATAAATAAAAATATAAATAAACTAGACGTATAGTAAATAAATAAAACCTCTTTTTATATTTAGTCCATAACCCTCGTTCTATTTATGAAGGCTCAAGAAAGAGGTTTTATTTAAGTGAATCCTATGGGCCAAATACCATATTTGTAAAAGAGGTATGGTAAATTAATAAAAATATAAATAAACGAGAGGTATGGTAAACAAATAAAACATTTTTTTATATTTACTCCATAAGTCACCTTATATTTACGAACACTCAAAAAATGGGTTATATTTAGGTGAAACCTATGGCCAAAATACTATGGGACAAATACCATGGACTAGATTGTTATTAATACCATGCAAAAAACCATTATTAACCCTAATATTAAAATTAATAAAAATAAAAATGGCACATGGTATTGACCCATGGTATTCACCAAAATGGCACATGGTATTGACCCATGGTATTCACCTGCAATTTAGCCTATTTAAATGGGGGAATTAAACCAGCATGTAGCCTATGCTAAGATTCACTAGGACTTTACAAAGTTTTATTATTTAGTGAAAGACTCGCTAAGATCTTACAAGATTTTATAATTGAGTAAAATATTTGCCATGCCTGGTGAGAGATTCGCCAAAAAATTATATATACATATTATATTATTGATAAAATCGCCTTCCATTTTTCCTATATACCATGGAGATTCGCCCATTTATTATATTTATAAATTTAGGGGGGGTTCTTAAAATTTTCCCTGATGGGAGACCATTTTAATATCTAAAAGACACTTATGTAACAAGGAAATAGTGGAACCACCAATTTAGGAGAGTGGGAGATGGTGCCTCTCTCTTTATATATATCTTTTGTAAATATCATCTCAGGGTTGGATTTTGGTTCACTTGAAGACTCAGCTTAATAAAAAAGATTTTTATGCACTTCATATTGGAGGATTTTGTGATTCAAGTTATATCTAATGTGCGGCTTGTCTATCTCATTGTTTCAACTTTCTGAATTATAAATTTGTAGTAGCCAAGTATAGTATGAGTGAGAGTCATTAAGAGGATCTGATGATGACTTATCTACTATCTAGTTTTCTGTAAGTTATAATATGTGTTCAAGTAGAACTTGTTAGTGAAGGTTTCACAAGGGATTTGTGGGATAATTTATACATGTTTTTACTTTCTAGCTGATTGTTTTCCTTGTCAAGCCTGTTTTAATCTTTTAAATGATAAAATAGAGCAGCTAGTATAGTATGAGTGAGAAATCATTAAGAGGATCTAATGATGACTTATCTACTATCCAGCTTATCGTAAATCATAATATCAGTTCAAGTAAAAATTGTTAGTGAAGGTTTCACAAAGGATTTGTAAAATACTTTATACATTTTCTTAATTTCTAGCTATCATTTTCCTTGCCAAGAAACAGAGTTTGTTACAAGGTTGTTTATATAGTTGAAGTGATTGTCTTAAGATACTCAATTTTATTGGGATATTTGTCACGTACCTGTTCTCTTTCCTTTGCTCCCCTATATTACTCACTTAACCACACAATTTGTGCTTGCCACAGCTTGTCAAATGCATGAAAGTTAAATAGGAACACAATCATTTCAAAACTCCTTAAGAAGCCATCCCACCACTCAAAAAACCATTTTAAATTTTGAAATGAAATCATGATGTGTAAGGCTTACTCCTTTTGTAGTTTAAGAGTAAATCCTTGCACTAACAGTGTGTATTCTTTAAACTATAAAGGTAGTCCCTTCACTTCATGTTCACCTTCTACTTCCGGAATATAGACATTCCAAGGACCCTCCTTGTCATCTCCTCCATTATCTTCCACATTGTAGGATTCTAAAAATTCTTGAACCTACTTCAAGTGTTGACATGCATCACACCAAGGTTCATCCTTGATGAGGACTAAGTCGTCAACTACAACTATCATCCATTGCAACACCTTGAGAGCCTTCACTATTTTAGGTTGATCTTCTTCAAAGTTGAATATTTCCTTGAAACTCTAGACAATCTCATCACAATAGCAGGTACCTTTACATACGTCTAACTTAATATACCAATTTTTCATAATAATATCCAGTGTTATATCCAATTTGTCTGAATAACATCTAGAATATCACGCCCCTCAAAAATCATTTGTATAATTTTTAAATTTATAATTACCTACTACTTAAAGCATCAGTCAATCGCAAGAAGTGATGGATAGGATTCATTGTCATCCATGATTTTGATAACCTCAAAATCTGTCATGTTTAACACCCGATCTATGTCCACTGACACCCCTGACAGACGTCTGATTAGAAAAAACTGGCATTGCTTAGCCAATCTATGCTAAATTGTGAATCGCATAAGCTTTAGGCCCCCCATCATCTCCTAGTACTTTTTGGTAAGATATTTACATCTTATCCAAAATAAAATAAAAAAATAATATTATCTATCTCATACACACTTATCTACGCACCAAACCAAAATTATTTTCTAGTCCTTTTTTAGCCGACCACGTGATTTATGACCCTCGGTGAAGGTTGCATACTAGTCTCCTCTCCTATCCTCGTACATTGTTCCACTAGTTTTTGGAACTTCTCCAATGCTCGTGGATATTTCACCGGCTTTGTTATAGCTCCAAATCTCACTCTTATGGTTTGTGATGCTGTACTCATGGCCTAGGGCAACCCCTCCTTCCAGACCTGGTCCTAAAATTTAAAAAAATAGTATTTTATCCCTTATAGGTGACATTTCCCTGAGTTAAACGCGTGTATACGCGGGTATGTGTATAGCCAACCCGTGTGTATGTATTAAAACAATTAAAAAAAATATAACACTCCTTATTTTCGGGCGGAGATCGTTGGTTTTACCTGCTGATCACCTGTTACTGCCCGTGGCCCAACTGTTCCCAACCAACTCCTAACTAAAAAACTACTTTGGAGATGGTATAAAAAGACCTCAAAGGGAAGGCCTAAGGGAGGAGAGAAGAGAGAGAAAGGTTATGTTGAGATTTTTCCGTTGACCGAGTCTGAAGTCCCTTGTGACTTCTGCACTTCCCCCATTTTGTACAGGAAATCTTTGTTTCCTTGTGTGTTGATGTTCATCCACCATTTATGACATCATGGAGAGAGTCATGGAAGGAGTTTGTTAGAGGCTTGAGGCTGGAACGGATCCGGAAGGAAGCTTTGCTTGGAGCTTGCTGAAGGCGACTCAGGTGAAAATATTCTTTTTTATGTACTTTATTTGTCTATAATAAAAGAAACACATGTCTTGGTTCCCGAAATGAATCTTCTTTATGTTAATGATATTCATGTTTAGAATTCATATATAAAAGGTTGTTTGGATTTCGTAACTAACTACCTTTCTTTGTAACATGAAGATGATTTCTTTATAATTTTTTGTCCATATACTACTGTGTTCTTTGAATTGGTTGTTTTGCAAGACAAAAGAGAAGAAGGGAACTCCAAGAAGGGTTTGGACCCTAAAGGCCTTCTCAAATGTAGGACCAGAGGTACGTACCCTTATCATAGAATTCGCTTATAATAGCATAATGGCTGTATGAATGCATGTTTTTTTGAATAGATAACTTTCATTCTGCTAGGGTTTCAACCCAAAAAGCCCTAGGGGAGTAATTCCCTCTATCAGAATTGGCGACTCCACTAGGGACAACACTCTTGTTGTTCCTAGTTTGGGTGTTTTTCAAGCCAATCAGGGCTCAGCTGCCTTGTCTGCTTGCTGTTACTATCTGGTCTGTTCTTGAACTTTAAGCTTTGCCAGTTTCTTAAGTTTGTCTTTTATTTTTCTTGAAGCTTTTCATATACGCTGTTTTTCTTAGATACAGAGGCGTATATACGCTTGTTTCTTTGAGTAAACCTGCGTATACGCAGGTTTCCTCAGATACAATCGCGTATACACGCAATCTATACTTCAATATAGTCGCGTATATATTGCAATTTTCAAGATAAATATTTTTAGTCTCTGAAGGTTTGTCTGGTGGTTTCAGTCAGTCTGAAACAATCATTTTCCAGTATCAGTTATTTGTTTTATAGCAAGCATCTCATTCTGATTTGTCTCTGAGTATAAGGAGTATTGGTCTTATTTTTTGTTGATTGCAAGCGTCATCGTTTTTTGCTAAAGAACGCAAAATTTCTTGCTAGGAATCTTGGCTGCTCTGATTCATCAGAGTAGGGAGATTGATCACAATCTTTGTGTTAATATTGCTTTTGGTGACTTTTTTGTTTGCTTGACAAAATCGCTTTTTGTGACCATTCACTTCTTTCTTTCATGAAAGTTGTTGTTTGACACTTTCTTGGAATTTGTCTTTTTGATCTTTTGGTTTTCATTGCCAAAGATTTCATTGTTGCTTTTGATTGAAGAGCGATTTTAAACACATTTATTTCTTTTGAGTTTTCATCCATTGAGTGATGTCAATTCGCAAAAGTGTTTGATTGCCTATTCTTCAATCACAAGTTTTAGTGTTGAGAGCATCTTTTGAAAATACTCTTTTGTTTGTTGCTTTGAAGAAAATCTTTTGAAAATATTAGTTTTGCTTTCTTGAACGTGCTTTTCATTTGATTTCCTTTTAGTAAAGTGAAAGTGCTTTATGTTTGTCTTAGTACTTGTTTTTAGTGTTTAGACGAAATGAATGGTAACATCTCATATTCCATCTAGGCATTTTAAGTGGCAAGATAAAGATTGATAAGCAAGCAACTTTCATTTTTTTTGTTTTAGAGTAGTTTTGAATCTTGCATCCACATATAGTTGTCGCATTAGGATAGATTTGCATCCCCTTTTTTAGGAATATATAGCTTTGTTAACTTTGGTGAGTGTGAAGTGTGAATTAACAAATTATTTTTTTTGTTTTATTAGAAGTACCTCTGAACCCTTTAGAAATTGCTCTTCATCGAAAAACGAAAAAGTGCATGTGCATGTAGTTAAGTTTTTATTAATTTCTTTTGCGTAAAAAAAAAACACCACTAGTTTCACTTCCGTTACCTTGTGACTTAAAGAACAGCCTAATAAAATCAAGCGCCAACTAAAATTCACTAGAACTTTTTGTTTTAGTCAGTTACACCAACAAGATTAGGATTTTAGGGCCTTGGATTAGGCGAGTGGAGAGTTAACTCTCCAAGGCCATATAAACGTCAAACGTAGGAATCTGAATAACGAGAGAAAATCCAATAGCGTTAGGAAGACCAGGAAAGCTCCGGATCTGGGAGTTAAGCACGAGGGTCTGTGAAGACAGGGAAGAGAGATACCCCCTCTCCTACTTGTTCGAACTTACCTCACGACTGTTCCGCCTGGCTTCTGTGACGAGTTGGTATCCATAGTTGTTGCTCCTAGGGAAGTACACAGGTGGCTGCGAATTGTATCTACAATGGTTCTTCGCTCTTTTTCTATGGTGCTATCAAATATCTTTGGCATAACTACTTCATGTGTAGACTTTCACTTGTCCCATTCTCCAGTAGTTATTTCCCACCAAGCCTCTTTGTACATAGCCTTCTCATTCGTAGGATTGAACTTTGGTGTTGGCTCGGGGGAGATTCTCACTGAGTGCGGTTGTTGTTCTTGAGACCTCATTGCATCGACTCCCATCTGAGTACCTCCCTATGTTATTTCATTGACTCACTACTGGGATTTTTCTAGCTCTATTGTTATCATTTGAACATTGCACCCTTTCTTTTCCTGACACTCGGGTATTAGATAGGGGAATTTATTTGTTGGACGATCTAGGAACTTGTAATAAATACATGTACAACATGGATTATTACATTCATGATAGAAGGGTCCATGTTGTCCATAATTATATCATATTATGGTACTCTTCCCTTTGCTAAATCTCCCTCTCGCCCTACCAAGTCCCCTAGGTCCTCTAGTTCCCATGTCATGTCCTTTACCATGTTGATTGTATTGTCCACCTTGAGCATACCTAGACTGGTTAATTCCATTCGTCACATACTCTATGCCTTGTGGCTCTTGCACTTTGAAGGAGTCGAAGGTTGAAGGTTCACTCACGCATCATCTCTAATGCACAGCAATGGTGAATATCATGCCCAACTGATTTACAGAGGTTGCAGAACAAAGTTCATATTGTAACCTCATATTTTCGTATCATAGGGAAACTAGAGGATATATGGCCCCATACCCTACAGATCTCACATCCCATTCCCCTACCTTATGTGAGAGGTTTTGTTGTGCTAGTCTCCATATAATAAATAAATAACTTACATTTGTTATTATGGTTCCCCTCTCTTCGGAAAATGCTACACCATACCTCCTCTCACTTTTCCATCCCCTTAGATAGGGCTTGGAGTTGCGATGCTAGTGTAGACAACTACAATTGTACTTGTGCCACGTCATTTCTCTCACCTCCTCCTACTAGAAATGCTTCCAACTTTAGTGACAGCTCCAAAGCCTCTGACTGGGTATAAATCTTATGTTGCATCAACAGTATTCTAATTAGTGGAAAAAAATGTCAATAAACAATTCTTTATGCTACGCATCTGGGATTTCAAACATTAGCCTATCCTTTAACACCTTAAAATGCGAGCCAAACTACCACACTAACTCTCCCACACTTTTCTTAATCTCTTTAAGTTTAGTGATGCATTGGGATTCTAATTCAGGTTTCTGTGATTCTGATTCAGGTTTCTAGAATTCCCTCATTAGTGCCTACTTAATATCCACCAAAGTCATAATCGTTCTGGCTGGTGTCACACTCTTATAATTCATATAGCATGCCAGCGCACAATCCCTGAATGTGGATTCTAGCTACAAAATCTTCGTAGCCTCATCTTGAACTTGCTTAGCTCTCCAAACATCTTCACACACAAGCAAATGTTGCTCTAGGTCTTTGGTCCTAGCACCACGAAACACGGGAATTCTCAATTCTACACCCTCCATGATGGTATTCCTAGTACTCTAAGATGAAGTACTCTCCCATGCGCTTGTTGTACTTCTAGAAATTTGTGCACCCATCTGTGCACCACTCTCAATGTGAATATTCTAGGTTTCTTCTTCTACACCTGGGCCAAGTCCACTACTACTATTTCCTACCCATTGACTATTATGAACTCCTATACTAGTGGAATAAGTGCACTAAATGATTACCTCTTGGTCCATAGATACAGGTGGGGTGGTGGGTTTGACCCAAGTGATGTTATGATCTAGTTTCTCCACTTTTGAATCCTCCGTGTTGTGTGAGCTCAATTGTTCTCTTTCTCCTTCTTTCGTATGTTCCATACCAAACTACATCCCTTCATAGTTTTTCTTGCTCGCACTACTTCACATCCTGCAATGACGCCTTCCAATCCCTCCATCTACTCTCCTTCTTTTGGCAGGTATCGACGCCGACCGACCTCCTCCCGCTTCACCCCATTAGTATCTTCTTCCACTCCTCAATGTACCATCCTCATAATCCTCTTGTTCCATTCTTCTCCCTTCCTCGATTATGTGCAGTTTGAGATCCATCGATAATGTATTCCATCACCAACTCTCCTTTCCATCCTCTGTCTGTTAGACCATCTCGCGATCCTCCTTTTCTCTCCCATCCAGGTGGGCTTCCTAACCACTCATGGTGTCAAATTCCAATGGAAAAACACCCTGGTCATACAACAACATATTAATCAGTAATATTAGTGATCTTATAAATCTACCCCTTGGTCCTTTGAGAAAAAATTTCTTCTGTGTAGTATAAGATACCATTGATTCTATCACAAATTACATAATCTATCTTTCTAATACACTCTCAAACTATAAATCAACAACGCATGAAATCTTATTTCTTATCGCTTCTAGCTGACATACCTCTTTAGGTGTCCACCTTCTTGGCCTGTCATGCCAATGTCATTGGACCCACTGTCAAAATATTCGGAAACTATGGAAATATGATTTCATAAAAGTTAGTATACATATACTTCTGCAGCCATTTTTCCATGCTTTGTTCCTTATCGCCAATTTATTTTGAAGAAAACTCATCCTCCTTACAATTAAGATAGCGATTTATCTCATTCATCTCAAAATTACATGGTTTCCACATCCTCAAAAGACAATCTTATCATGCAGCCATCCTTGTCGTGACAACAGAACCATTTTTGGCATGCGAGATGCTGGCAGACATGGTATTTATGACATGATGGCCAATAAAGACCCTCTTAGCATCGACCCTTTAGGTAACACTCATAAGGTGAATGTCAAACCAGGTTTCCATAGTCGGATGGTATTTTCTTAAGTTTATGACACATGACTCCTATTTGACACATGCCAAAACACTCTATTTCTATCCTGTGGTTTGGTTCGCGCAAGACCTCAAATCCCTTAGCCTTTGTGCATGCCTATCATAATTATGCATAGCACACAAGACCCCATGAGCTTTCAACATACCAACCAATGTCTGGTATCCATGCGACCAACATTAACTAGTCACATTGACCCCTATTCTATAGTACTAGGCAAACAACAATGATGACTGTTTGGCAAGGCTTAATAACAACATTATTGGACCATATAGGAACACATCATCACTATAGGCTATCATGTTGAATAAAACAAGTAAGACGAGCATTGAAATTAATCTTCAGACCCAAAAGACTTAGCAGTACAATCATCAAACCTCAAATCATAGACAAAACCCCTCGTCCATATACATATATTCACATAACATTTACACAATAGTGAAATGCACCATTATACTCACACAGTTATACCAAAAAGAGAAAGAACAGAAAGTGCTTTCATTAAAAATTGCAACCATAATAGAGATATATCAGTTATTGTAATATCGATCCAATATATTAGCAGAAAGGGGTGAAAATAACCAGAATTACAAATAATAATTTATCGGGCCCTGTGGCCATTAGTAAGATCAACCAAGGAAAAATAAGGAACTACTACAACAATATTAAGATATATCTTCCATAACTAGTACACTTTGCATCAACGTTGTTGAACAACAACTGAACAAACCATATGTTGTGAACAATACTGAGTGGGCGGGGTATGAATCAATATTTTAATTCACCTTAAAATTTTCATTTCATATTTTGTTTTCTATGTGCTACTACCATTTATGCAACATGCATATGTATGCGACTTTAGTAAATGAAATAACATATATCCAGTTAACTAACTTCTCATATATTTCATGACTTGTTCACATTTAACAATTTCATCATTACTTCTTTATTCCTTTATTAAATATTAACCATGAGTAGTAATAGAAGGATAAAACATCACACATAAGAAACACCACAACACATGAGAACACTAGGATTTTAGGTGGAAACCAAATGTTAGAAAAAACCACCATTGTCGTCGTTTATATCTTCTTCTTTTATTATTAAGAAAAAATCATTACATCTTGTACTAGTGAGGAAAATTACCACCATGTAGGTACCCACCTATAGAATGCTATAACCTTCTCTCATTCTTCAACACTCACTCGAAGGGAGCTCCAACCCCTTATCACATGTACCAGCTCCTACCAGATGGGAGCACCTACCGTCTACACAACTTTACTAGCTACCACTAGAAGGAAGCTTCAACTGCCTCATTGAAGGCTCTAACCCTCCTCACCTCTGTGGAACACATTTCATAATATTTCATACTAGATTCACCTTACTTAAAACAACAAAACTATAGGCCACCTTTTATCATATTTTCATACTTGACCCACTTCCAACATTAACCCCAATACCAAGTAACAATTTTAAAACCAAACACTCAACCAACTGAATAATTATATTACCATCAAACCAATTAGTTAATCTCAATCAACCATTGCAACAAGATCAAACTAATCCATAACATATATAAACCATCAGATCATACCAACGCATAACCATTATACCAAACCATACGTTGTTCATCATCACATAAACAAATTGTTGTTGCTGTAAACCCTGATCAGGCATACATTAGAATGTATACGCTACTTCTCCAAAGCACATCCGTATGAGTATGTTCTTCCACTATGTCATACCTACATATGGATCTCAAAATACTGAACACTGAATCATCAATCATTGAACCATACATAGAGAATTTCACCAGTTATAGATCACTAAACTAATCATAGATTTCTCCACCAATTACAGAACATAGATCATTGAATCACACTGAGTCAAAATTTTGTACCACTAAAACTAATCAATACGACCAAATCACCTCAATCCTCACTGTCAGACACAGATCATCCCGATGGAGACATCATCGATAGACAACAAAAAATAAACCATACATCATCAACTATAAACATCAATCATCAGTTCAAACCCTAGGTTGTATACTTGACTTCCACAAGGCATATATGTGTATGCAGATACTTACCATACACAACCCTCATGTACAAATATTCACATATTGAAAAACATTTCACAGAATATATAGCGACCCTACAAAGATAGATCCACGTATGTACACTACTATTCCCCAAAATACCTACATATAGATATGAAAAATTTCACTCCAAACATAATTTCACTTTCCTCAAGCTTTACTGTCATTACTACAGACTTTTGAATAATTCATTTATATCACAACATCATTATAATAACAAATTCATCATTATTAACTACTTTGACAAGTAATTCAATCAATCATATATGTCAACATACTTTCAAATCTTTCAGATATGAGTCTTCTCCTTGCTTCGTGGTACACACCTGTTCCATATCAAATCACACATATATAACCCATTACTTTCACACTCAACATCTCGATATCCATCTCCTTATATATTTTTAGCCTTAGCCAATACCTTGGGTAAATCCCTTGGTAATCTCATTAGGATTCTTTGACGGGATCAAACAACTGTTGTCACTCCCATTACGATGGGCCAATACTGTGCTAAATATCCTTAGTATTCAAATTACCATGGTTCAGATTCTAAACATGACTTTCCCTTATAGGACCTGCGTATGTATGCGACCTTGTTTCACAAGACTCATTTATACTTTCTCAAACATCACTTTTATCATTCATCTATCTCTAAACTTCCATTTCTCTTTCCATAGCATTTTTAGGATTGTCATAACCATCATTTTATCAAAATGTTGAGATATTTATCAATTAGGTTTCCATCAAGGAAAACACATTAGTCATAATTCTAATAATCTCCCCATTTGGAATTAATGGAGCGACTTTGGTGTTTGGTCATCTCCTAAAAATACCCGCAAATACATCGGAAAATAACAAATATTCTCACCAATCTTCTCCAAGCATTCTTCTCCAAACACTAAGTGTTGGAAATAATACTCAGAGGGGGGGTGAATCAGTATTATCTAATTCTTTTAATAAATCTTCATTATTTGTTCTTTGAATTATTTTTGCATGTCAGTACCATAAAATAATGAGCATGAACAAAGAAAACAGATAGTCACACCAAAGAACACAAGATGTAAGGTGGAAACCCAATGTGGGTGAAAACCACCTGCTACAATATGTCTCTATCTTCTTTCAAATTAGAAACTCCTTTTACAATGGTTTTGTACTAGTGCAGTCCTTTACCAGTACGCAGCCTGCAACCTACAGAGAGCTACAACTCTCTCTTGTTTTCCAGTCTCTCATGGAAGGGAGCTACAACCCCCTACTTCTTTTCTTACAAGGACCACTTTTCATAAATTTTCGAACTGGATCCATAAGCATCAAATGATCATCAAGTATAAGAGAATCACCCAGTCAACTGTAGTAACCAGATCAACAATAATAGAACCAAACCCAGAACACAGCAATGATAAACAGAGATTTCAAGAGAAGTAAGCAGCTTCACCCATGTACTGCCTGCTTACAGTACGCACCCTGCTCAACTGCTCGCCTGCTTATGTACGCACTGTAGTCAACTGCTAACCTGCTTACGTACGCACTGTACTCGACTGCTCAGCTGCTTACCTACGCTCTGTGTCCATTGATCTGCCTGCGGACCTCTGCACCTGCAACCCTTCTGTGCCTGCGTACCGGCGCACCTGAAACACTTCGTTCTAGCGTATATACGCACTTTTCTTTCACTGTACCTGCGTACCTTCGGGCATAGATGATTTCAAGACTTCAAGAATAACCCAAACAGTCAGATCTACAGATCTGATCATGCGCCGAAGAGATCTCAATCCATCAGTAGATTCGCCTTATTTAGATCTAGATATTACTCCCAAGAGATCATAATATTTCAGATCTAGCTCTCATAAGATGTTCAACCGAAGCACATGCACAAGCCAAATGATCTCCTTTGCTTTATATAGGAAATATCTTCCTCAAATCATGGATCAATACCACGGGCGGACACCATAATAACACAAATACCGTCGGCTAAATATCAAAGACTAAACATAAGAAACCCCACGTGTGTTTTTCTCTACCTTGAAATGAGTGCACTGGGGGTACGCACCTCCTGGACAACTTATCTGCGTATCAGGCCGCGGTCCCTTCATGGTGTACCTGCGGGTACGCACTTTCTGAACTGATCTCCTACGTACTTCTTAATTTTCAATATATTGAGAGCCTTGCCATGGGGGTTGCCATCAAGTACAACATCTGTAACATATATATAGCCATACCAGAAACATAATGCCAACAATCTCCCCCTTTGGACTTGATGGCAACCTCACAAACTTCAGCTTCATTCTCCCCCTTTGACATCAAGGGCAAAGGGTTATGCTCCCCCTAAGAACATGCTCCCCTTGAATATGAACCAGATTTGCAATGAAGAACCATAAACCACCATGAAAGAGATAGAGACATATTGCAGTTACTTCCAAGATCTCCTTCTGCACATCCTCCATAATGCCAACAATGCATTATATGCTCCCCCTGAACCTGTACCATCAATCAGAAGAGGTTCAACAATAAGATGATGCATCAACAACCCCCAGCTTTTGCCTGAGGTATTCAAAAGTGTCCCTGGGCAATGGTTTGGTGAGTATATCAACAACTTGTTCCTTAGAAGGAACATACTCCAACTTGACCTTCTGTTCAAGCACCTATTCCCGGAGAAAATGATACTTGATTGGTATGTGCTTGGTTTTTGAATGCATAACAGGATTCTTTGAGATGCTGACTGCACTTGTGTTATCACATAAGATGGGGATTGGTGGTGTACAAGTGATTTGAAAATCCTGCAAAGTCTGCATCATCCAAAGGAGTTGGGTGCAACAAGATGCAGCAACAACATATTCCGCTTCAGCTGTAGATAAGGCAATCAAACTCTGTTTCTTGCTGAACCAAGATACCAGTCTGGAACCCATAAAGAATGCACCACCACTTGTGCTTTTCCTGTCATCCACGCTTCCGGCCCAATCTGCATCTGTATAATCATGAAGTGTAAGATCTATATCTCTAGGATACCATAAGCCATAATTTTGAGTCCCTTGAAGATATTTGAAAATTCTCTTCACTGCCTGAAGATGAGTCTCCTTCGGATTTGCCTGAAATCTTCCAACTATTCCAACTGCATGCATGATGTCCGGTCGGGTACCTGTCAAATAAAGTAAACTTCCAATCATAGATATGTAGGTTGGTTGATGTACTGCTGCAGATTCATCATTTGCACTGAGGCTACATCCTGTGACCATGGGTGTACATACTGGTTTTGCATCTTCCATACCATATTTCTTCAAAATCTATTTGAGATACTTGGTTTGAGATAAAAAGATTCCTCCTTCTTTTTGTTGGATTTGCAAACCAAGGAAATATGTCAGTTCTCCTAGCAAGGACATTTCAAATTCTTTCTGCATGACCAAGGCAAAGCTTTGACTCATAGCTTCTTCATTGCTACCAAAAATAATGTCATCTACATACACAACAAGTATTAGCAATTTGTCATTTTCAACTTTTATATAAAGATTGCTATTTGCTGATCCTTTTGAAAAGCCTTGTTGATGAAGATATTTGTCCAAACGGTAGTACCAAGCCCTTGGAGCTTGTTTGAGACCATAGAGAGCTTTTTTCAATCTGCATACAAGATTTGGATCATTTCCAAGATTGAACCCATCTGGCTGTTCAATGTATACTTCTTCTTCCAAGTCTCCATTCAGAAAGGTTGATTTCACGTCCATTTGAAATACTTTGAAGTTTTGAAAACTTGAGAGAGCAAGGAACATTCGGATGGCCTCAAGTCTTGCAACAAGAGCAAAGGTTTCTTCAAAGTCTATTCCTTCTTGCTGCGCATACCCTTTACAAACAAGTCTGGCTTTGTTTCTAATTACTTCCCCATTTTCATTCAATTTATTTTTGAAGACCCATTTTGTTCTGATAACATTCTTATCCTTTGGTCTAGGAACCAGCTCCCAAGTGTTGTTCTTTTCGATCTGCTCAAGTTCTTCATCCATTGCCTTCACCCAACATTCATCTTTGCATGCCTCTTTCACATTTTGTGGTTCAGTAGAGGAGAGTAATGCCAAATAGCTTGAAGCTTCTGCAACTGTTCTTCTTGTTTGTACACCTGCTTCTTTCTACCCCATAATCTGAGATTCTGGATGATTCTTCTGGACATATCTGGATGGAGTCTTTTCTTCTATTCTTGTTTGCTCCTCTGGTTCTTCTTGAGTTTCTTCTTGAGGTTCTTCTTCTTCATCATTCTGTCGTTGGGGGTAGCCTTCATCTTCTTCGATGTCTTCATGATGTACTTGCCTAGGAATGTATCCCTTCTCATCAACCACTACATCAATGCTGTCAACAATTCTGCCAAGTCTTTTATTGTAGCATTTGTATGCTTTGCTATGTGGAGAGTAACCAAGAAGAATGCCTTCATCTGCTCTAGGTTCAAGTTTGCCAAGCTGCTCATCAGTATTCTTGATATAGCATTTGCTCCCAAAGATTTTGAAGTGCTTTACCGAAGGAGTCCTACCACTCCAGATCTCATGAGGAGTTTGAGTGCTGTTCACCCGGACATTTGTTTTGTTGAGAATAACAACCGCAGCATGTGCAGCTTCACCCCAGAAAGTTGCGGGAGTTCCTGACTCATCAAGCATAGCACGAGCCATTTGTTGGACTGTTCTGTTCATTCTCTCCACAACTCCATTTTGCTGAGGAGTTCTTGCTGTAGAGAATTCTCTTCTTATCCCATGTTCTTCACAAAATTCGAAAAATTCATTTGAAGTAAATTCCCCACCTCTGTCGGATCTGAGGCACTTAATTTTGTGACCTGATTCATTTTCAACCAAGTCTTTGAAGGATTTGAATTTTTCGAATGCTTCATCTTTGTGATTCATAAGTCCTAACCAGAAAAACCTGGAGAAATCGTCAATGAATAATATCAGGTATTCTTCTCCTCAAGGTGTTCTTTTCCTGAAAGGACCGCATGTATCTGTATGTACTAGCTCAAGAGGCACGCTAGCTGATCCTTCTTTCTCTAGAAAGTTAGTTCTGATTTGTTTTCCATACTAACATGATTTGCATATGGTGTTGTCAGGAATTTTGATATCTGGAAGATCGCGAACTGCCTGATATTTGCATGCTTTCCTTATTTGTGAAAAGCTTAGATGTCCCAACCTCCGATGCCATAACCAGTGCTCATCATCCTTGCTCAGATAGCATTGTTGTTGTCCTTCTTCAAATATGTACAGATTATTTGGAGTTCTTTTGCCTTTGATCACTGTTTTACCTGTATCAAGATCACGAACAAGACATCCATTTGATCTGAATATAACCTCGGTTCTTTGATCACACATATGGCTGACACTTAGAAGATTATGCTTCAATCCATCAACATACAAAACATTTCCAGCCTTGACCTTTTCTTTTAACTAAGCAATGCCTTTTCCTTTTATAGTTGCAGGAGTATCATTTCCAAAAGAGACTTTCTTTCCTTTTTCTAGAGTAGAATATGACTCAAGTTTTTCTTTATCACCTGTCATATGCTTCGAACATCCACTCTAAATGTACCATAGATTTTCCTGTCCCTCTGCATAAAATGCTATCCCACATCTTTCTGTTTGTGGTTCCTTTATTCTCCATGTTTTGGTGCTTGAGGCTTGTTCCTTTTTCTGCTGAAACCTACTCCTGCATTCAGAGTCTTCATGACCAAAGTTATTGCAAATAGAACATTCAACTTCATTTTCAAGAACCGAAAAGTTTTTATATAGCCCTTTTTATAATCTCGGTCATACTTGTTTGTTTTTGAGCTTCCCTAGTCATGATTGTTTTATATGCAACGCATTGAGCTACTTTGTGACCAAAGTTATGGCAAGAAAAGCATTGTCCATTGAAGAAACTTCTGCGATTATCGAATCTACCAGCCAATTGATTGTAATTTCTATTGTCATCTATTCTTGAACCAAATTGAGAAGATTTTACCTGTGGCTGGTTGTAGCTTTTGTTCACCCTTAAGATGGATTGCCCCTGATAGTTTCTGTTTGTATTTCGTCCCTACTTTACCTGATGATCTCCATTGTGCTTTTGCTCATTTCTTCTTGCTGCATCAAGATAACTTTTTGAGGTGGATGCTTGAGAAGTTTCTCCATTATAGCCCAGACCTGTCTTGTTTAGTGGAGACCGCTGCACATTGATAATCTCATCCAAAGTTTCAGATCCTTTGACAAACTTGAGATTAATAGCTTTTGTTTTCTCAATCTCTTTTCTAAGACCAACAATTTCACCTTCTAATTTTTCAAGATGTTTTTCCTTTTCATCAATTTGAAATTGTAGAGTATCAATGATCATGTTCTTTTCTTCTATACATCTCTTGAGTCTAGTAATTTCATCATAAACGTTATCCACATCTATAGCATCCATATAATCATCATCTTCAAATGCCATTAACAACTTATATTCATTACCTTGTTCATCTTCATCACTGTTTGATAGACCATCACTATCTTCATGAGTGTAGTAGCTTTTCTTATTTGCGTTTTGTTTCTTGTTCCATCTAGCAGGTTCCTTTCCTTTATCCTTATAAGGACATTTTGCAGCATAATGGCCTACTCTTCGACAAGCAAAGCATTTAAAAGTTAACTTACCTCTGAACCTTCCAGAACCCCTTTGAAGATTTCCGACAAAATTTGATTCTTCTTCCTCTTCTTCTGGGACGTGGCTTGCTTCATAATAATCTCCTTTGCCTAATGCCTTGAAAGCAACTTCTCTTCTATCTGATGGACCTCCCTTTCTCATTTCATAAGCAGTTAGAATTCCATGTAGCTGAGACATAGTAAGAATTCGTAGATTTTCCTTTTCTTCTATTGCAAATACTTTAGATTCAAACTTGGGGGACAATGATCTTAGAACCTTTTCAACCACAATAGCCTCTTTTATTTCTTCACCCAAAATTTTCATACAATTAACAACCTCATCTACCCGAAGAAAATAGTTAGCCACACTTTCATCATTATACATTTTGAGAGTCTCATACTGAATTCTGAGAGTTTGAAGTTTAGCACGCTTTACCTGTTCATCTCCTTCATAGATCGTGACAATTTTGTCCCATATCTCTTTTTCGGATTTATAGTGCATTACCTTCATGAATTTTGATTGAGATATACATCCTAATAGAGTACTGACTGCTTTCGCATTTGTTTCATACTTCTTTTTCTTGGCTGCATCTGTAGGAGTAGCTAAAGGAAAAGCGTAGCCTGTCTCTACGATGCCCCAAACTTCTGTACCAAGAGATTGAAGATAGGCAGTAACTCTTACCTTCCAATAATTGAAGTTTGTCCCATCAAAAACCGGTGGCCTGATTGATGCTTCTCTCTCGTAGTTACTCATGATGAACGATCTACCTTCAAGCGATCAAGCTTCTCTGAAGGGCCTGCTCTGATTCCAATTGCTGGAAATAATACTGAGAGGGGGGGTGAATCAGTATTATCTAATTCTTTTAATAAATCTTCCTTATTTGTTCTTTGAATTATTTTTGCATGTCAGTACCATAAAATAATGAGCATGAACAAAGAAAACAGATAGTCACACCAAAGAACACAAGATGTATGGTGGAAACCCAATGTGGGTGAAAACCACCTGCTGCAATATGTCTCTATCTTCTTTCAAATTAGAAACTCCTTTTACAATGGTTTTGTACTGGTGTAGTCCTTTACCAGTACGCAGGCTGCAACCTGCAGAGAGCTACAACTCTCTCTCTCGTTTTCCAGTCTCTCCTGGAAGGGAGCTACAACCCCCTACTTCTTTTCTTACAAGGACCACTTTTCATAAATTTTCAAAATGGATCCATAAGCATCAAATGATCATCAAGTATAAGAGAATCACCCAGTCAACTGTAGTAACTAGATCAACAATAATAGAACCAAACCCAGAACACAGCAATGATAAACAGAGATTTCAAGAGAAGTAAGCAGCTTCACCCATGTACTGCCTGCTTACAGTACGCACCCTGCTCAACTGCTCGCCTGCTTACGTACGCACTGTAGTCAACTGCTCACCTGGTTATGTACGCACTGTACTCGACTGCTCACCTGCTTACCTATTCTCTGTGTCCATTGATCTGCCTTCGGACCTCCGCACCTGCAACCCTTCTGTGCCTGCGTACCGGCGCACCTAAAACGCTTCGTTCCAGCGTATATACACACTTTTCTTTCACTGTACCTGCATACCTTCGGGCATAGATGATTTCAAGACTTCAAGAATAACCCAGACAGTCAGATCTAGAGATCTGATCATGCGCCGAAGAGATCTCAATCCATCAGTAGATTTGCCTTATTTAGATCTAGATATTACTCCCAAGAGATCATAATATTTCAGATCTAGCTCTCATAAGATGTTCAACCCAAGCACATGCACAAGCCAAATGATCTCCTTTGCTTTATATAGGAAAGCTCTTCCTCAAATCATGGATCAATACCACGGGCCGACACCATAATAACACAAATACCGTCGGCTAAATATCAAAGATTAAACATAAGAAACCCCACGTGTGCTTTTCTCTGCCTTGAAATGAGTGCATTGGGGGTACGCACCTCCTGAACGGCTTATCTGCGTATCAGGCCGCGGTCCCTTCACGGTGTACCTGCGGGTACGCACTTTCTGAACTGATCTCCTGCGTACTTCTTAATTTTCAATATATTGAGAGCCTTGCCATGGGGGTTGCCATCAAGTACAACATCTGTAACATATATATAGCCATACCAGAAACATAATGCCAACACTAAGCTTCTCTCCACCTTTCACATTAAGGGAAAAGGGTTGAACAATGTTGAATGAAGGCTTCTCTCCCCCTTTGTAGAGAGGGTCACTGTAGGTATGATCTACTGGATATAAACCATGAAATTTACATATTGGCCATGCCCCCCCAAGCATATGTTGGACCTTCTAAAGATATACAATAAAATTACAAGGCTTTGTACATTTAATAAACATGACCTTTCCTATCACCAATGACTCATGATTACATCAATTACCCAACACAGTGGGATTACATACTTGACCCAACATTACATCAAATTCCCAAAATAATGGGATGACATACATAGCCCATACATGAAAATTTTTTATCATGAGTATTTTCATGACCATTACATCAAGAGACACATATTATACTTATAACCAAAGACAAAAAACTCAACCATGAGGTAGCAAGATCATAATTGTCATCAATAACCATCATTCTCCATATAGGAATCTGCAACATGAAAATTTTTATTGCGACAACATAGAAGGAACATGAACATTCTTGTCATTAAGAAGATATGAAGGATAAGATAATGCACCATCAATCTTTCCAGCATTATCAGCCTATGACCAAATATGAAATACTTTTAAGCATCACTAAATAACTGTAGAAGAAGCATAATAAAGTGAAATGAATCTATGTCAGAAACTCATCCCCTTGACCTCATATCATCAATGTCAACATGCTCTTTCCATTTGCAAGAAGAGCCACAATCCTGAAGTATCAAAGACATATAAACTTCGTGTATCACAACACCATAAGAAACATATACATATTATTTCCATGCATCAACAACATATGTGAGAACCAAGAGTACCTCCATCATCACAAATTATAGAATTAGCTAGTAGCATCATCAACCAACATCTTTAATGAACATAATATATGTATCTTCTTTATCAATGTTTGAAAACAACAACTTTCCAAATGTAGCCATGCATTATTGATGATACAATGACATCAACATGTAAATTTTCTCATTAATATCAACAAACAGTGAGTGAATCATAAACTCATCACCATCAACCATTGTCAATTATAATGAGCATAACATACACATCCTCTTCATCAAGTGTATCAACCAAGATTAATAACTTCACTAAGTGAAACTCAATCAACCATAAGATCATCATATCTGATCTATGACTCATCGATATATAATGAAAAAATGACAAAAACATATATCTTCTCATCAACCCCAGGGAACAATGAGTAAACCATGAATTCATCATAAACATCATCATTTAGAAAGAAATGCTCAATACATCATAATGCGAATAATGTACTTATTAGAAGCGTAGTAGATCCTCTGGCTGATCCTATGTCATCTTATTGTCATCAAATATGATTGCATCTAACTCATCAATAAACAAGTGCATCAAACAATCATTTCATTAGCATCAATATCATAAGACTTGCAACAACTCATAACCTCATCATCACTTGATCTTCATGAGGTTTTGTACCTCACATTACTTCTGCAGTCACTATTAAAAGAACACATTAATCAAAATATACTGAAGTGGTACCATCTTAATTTACTATGAATCTGAATAAGGAGAGGAACTACCTCTTATTTCTACTTGAATTCTTCTCTGCTACCACATATACTTTGTCTGCATTTTTGTATCCTCTTTCAATAACCTTTCCAGTTTCTTCATCTTCATCTTCAAAATGAGGAAAGAGAAAGACCACACCCTATTTGTTCCTTTTCCTTTTGCTTAATATGACAGGTTCTAGTGGCTCCATCTTTCTTAGGTATTCTGGTAACAATGTTCTTATTTGGTTGCTTTCCATGTTGTATGTGAAGATCCATTGATTTTTTCATGCATTCTTTTGCTACATGACCAAACTTGTTACAAGTATAACATCTTTTATGATGAGAAAAAGAAGTTTATGAATCATAATATGTATGTTTCGTATTCATTCTATTGCAATCAATAGCTTTGTGACCAAATATGTTGCAAGAAAAACAATATCCTTTAAAGAAAACCAAGTTCTTGGGAGCTTATGGTCTCCCTTTGAAGTGGCTATTTTCTTGAGATCGAAACAATCTACTTCTACAATTGGCTGCAATTTTCTTGATATCGAAACAATCTGCTTCTACAATTAGCTGCAACATGTCCATAACTATGACATATAAAGCATTCAACAATATTGATCAGAGGAGAGAATCGATTAATGTTTCTATTATTGGGAGAAAATGATTTCTTTTGAAAATCCATCTTCCTTGAATGTTGATCTGGTTGACTTCTTATCTCTTTTATAGGAATTTCAAATTTCATCTTGTTATCCTTTAGCATCCTTGTATAATCCCATGAGCTAGATTTTCCTTTTATAGTTTCATGAAAGGCATGACCAAATTTAATGGAAGGAGACCTTTGACTACTAAGAATTTTATCTAGAATCTTAGTACTATCTTCAAATCTCAAGTGCTTATCCTTTTCTTCTAATTTACCTTTTATAATGGTTACCGCAACCTCCATTCTTTAGTGTTGTTCTTCCATTTCCAAATATTTCTTCCTCATTCTTTCTTCATCCTTTCTTCCTTCTTCCAATTTCTTCTTTAATTTGATAATATATTGCTTCATCGCATTCTCTTGTTCTTCAAATACTTGAAGTAGCTCTTCATTTCTCTGGTTTGACTTTTCAAGATCCACTCTTAGAGCGATAATATCATCCAAGTCCTTCATAATATTGTTTATATTCTACTGTCGCATTACCTAATTTAATATGATCCCTGTTATCATATGCTGACAACTTATCCTTAATATCTTTGGTCCATTTTAAGGAAAAATCAAGTTTTGTTCTAATATTAAGAATTTCCTCTAACTTTTCTTCTTATGAATGAGTAACTCCATCTGACATAACATACTCACCTTTTTATACATCATTATTTTCTTTAGAGATAGGATTACCTATTGGTTCTCCTCATGATCAATCATCCTTTGCTTTTCCTTCATGGATTGGTTGTAGATCATCCCATACTTCCTTTGCAGTTGTATAATGCATAACCCTTTTTAACATTGAATCAGGTATGCTATTCATGATGTGACTTAATGCGTTATTTTTATCTTGCACCTATTCACCTGATGGGGGACGTTTAGTGTAGCCATTGCATACTAAATGCCAAACATCGGAACCAGGGTCCATTAGGTTAGACATCATATGTTATTTCCATTCTTGAAAAGTATCATTACTTAGCATATGCATACCTTTATTGTCCATTGTTTTGAACTTGCCTTGTTCTTCTGCTGCAAATTGTCCCCAACCTATAAATGAAAATATTTCCATAGCATTGGATTCATCACTATCACTTCTCTCCTGGATTGATTTCTTCCTTTGAGTTGCCTTCTTCTTTTTGTTCTTTGAGAAAAATACCAATTGTTGGGAAAAATACTATGGGGCGTGGGGCGTCAATCAGTATTTCAATTCACTTTAAACATTTCATTTAATATTATGATCTCTATAAGCTATTTTCATTCAAGGAGCCCACATATGTACATGAATTTAGTAAATACAAACAATGTATATCTAGTCAACCAACTTCTCATGTATTCTATAATTTCTTCATCTTTAACACATGCATCATTTATCCATTATTAATTAATTAAATAGTAACCATGAGAAGTAACATCAGAATAATCCATCACACATAAGCAACACAACGAAACATAAGAACAACAGGATATTTAGGTGAACACCTAATGTGGGAGAAAAACACTATTGTCATTGTCTCTATCTTCTTATTTTATTATTAAGAAAACTTAATTACATATTGTAATGGCACAAAATCTTACCAACACACAAGTACCCACCTATAGAATCCTACAATGTTCTCTCAGTCCCCAACACCCATAGGAAGGGAGCTCCAACCAGAAGGGAGCACCTACACCCTACACAAGTTTACTAGCTACCACTGGAAGGAAGCTTTGACTCCCTCACTGAAGACTCCAACCATCAACACCTCTATTGGCCACATTTAATAATATATCATACTAGATCCACCTGACTCAAAAAATAAATAATGTAGGACACTTTTATCAAATTTTTATATTGGGCCCACTTCCAACATTAAGCCCAATACCAAGTAGCAATTCTAAAACCAAACACTGAACCAACTGAATCATTGTATTACTATCAAACCAATCACTAAATATCGATCAATCATTTCAACAAGGTCACACCAATCCATAACAAATATAAACCATCAGATCATACCAGTGCACAACCATTATACCAAACCATACATTATTCATCATCCCAGAAACAAAGTTTTTTTCGTGCAAACCCTTATCAAACATTCACTAGAATGTATATGATACTTCTCTAAAACACACTTATGTAAGTACTTTCTTCCTCTCTGTCATACATGCATACAAATCTCAAAATGTTGAACTCTAAATCATCAATTGCTAAACCATACATAGGTGATTTCACTAGTTATAGATCAGTAAACCAATCACATATTTTTGAACCAATTATAGACCATAGATAATTGAATCACACCCAGTCAAACTTTTGTACCATTAAAACTGATCAATACAACCAAATCACATTAATTCTCACTGTTAGACACAGATAATCATGATGGACACATCATTGGTAGACAACAAAAAATAAACCATACATCATCAACTGTAAACATCAATCATCAGTTCAAACCCTAGTTTGTGTAGGCGACTTCCACAAATCATATATGTGTATGTATGTGCTTATCATACACAAAACCTACGTACATATCTTCATATATTGAAAGAAATTTTATAGAATATATACATAAACCTAAAAAGATAGATGCACGTATGTATGCGACTATTTCCAAACATACCTACATATAGATCTGAAAAATATTGTTGATAACATAATTTCAGTTTCTGCAACCTTTACTGTCAATTCTATAGACTTTTGAATAATTCATTTAGATCACATCATCATTATAATAACAAATTCATCATTATTAGCTACTTTGACAAGTAATTCAATCAAGATATATGTCAACATACTTTTATATCTGAGTCTTCTCCTTTCTCCCTCATGCACACCTATTCCAAATAAGATCACACATGTATAACCCATTACTTTCACACTAAACAACTTGATCTCCTTCTCCTTATATAGTTTTTGCCTTATCTAATACATTGGGTAAATCCCTTTGTAATGTCATTAGTATACTTTGACAGGATCAAATAACCATTGTCACTCTAATTACTATGGGCCGATACCATGGTAAATACCCATGGTATTTAAATTACCATGGTTTGGAGTCTGAACATGACATTCCCTTATAGGATCTACATACATATACAACCTTGCTTCACTCGTGTATGCTTTCTCAAACATCATCTTTATCATTCATTTGTCTTTTAAATACCATTTCTCTTTCCATAGCATCTGTAGCATCTACATAACCATAATGTTATCACAATGTTGACATCTTTATCAATCAGGTTGCGATCAAGGACAACACATTAGCCATAATAATCAAACACTAAGTACATAGACCAACTTTAACACACAAGGCATAAACTAAACTAATAGCTCACTGGTTATCAATAATACATCATTCAGCTAATAATCTTTATCCAACCCAAATTTCATCTTGGGAACACCATTTTACAATACCCAAAATTTCCTCTCGAAGTTTATCCTTTTCCCGCTCATTCATCTTAGTCTTCCCTCGAGCCGTTGAGATATTCCCCTTCCACTTGCTGAGTTTTCTCACACATAAAATAACCACCTAAAAATATCCTTTGCTTGGGTTCAACTCCACTTTGCCTAATGTCTCCCAAATCAAAATATCTGTAACTATTTGGTGACCACAACCTCCTTGGTTGGTTTCCTCTTCCTGTAAAATCCTAATGGTCATTATCCTTATTCCACGACCCTTTATTCCTTTTGCTATTATATTCCTACTGTGTGGCCTCAAATTTCAGTGTTCCTCAACCCTTGAGCCAATCCCATGCTACACTATCCTTCTCGTGCCAGCTCTCTGTTGTGCATATGTGTTCTGTACTAGCCCTCTACTATTCATTATTCTATCTTGTCTCATGTTCCTTGCACCTACTATGCGATTCTACCTATACCAAAAAAATTGCAACATTTTTTTGGGTCACATGAAACAGAGGGACGAAGAAAGAGAGATAGAGGGAGATATAAATATATATATATATATAGATTGTAGGGAAAAGAGAGAGAAGAAGGGAGAGATATAAAGAAATGGAGGGAGACACAATCTTTCATCTTAGGAATATTTTGACCTTTCACTGAAATTGATGGATCAATTTTATTTTAGAACTTGATTTGTAATACTATTTTCTTGATCACAAATGGTACATTCATTTTGGTGTAGTTATTGATTTCTAATCATATTTCATTGTTCACACTAGATCCATTGATTCAACATATCTATTAATTTCTAATCCTATTTTATTGTTTGCATTAGATTCATTGGTTTCTAATCCTATTCAATTGCTTGAACTAGAGGAAGCCAATTGAAGAAAAATACTCTTTCATCTTATGAATATTTCGATTTTTCACTGAAATAAATGCATTGATTTCAATATAGTTGTTGATTCCTAATCCTATTTGGTTTATTTCATAAAATGCATTGATTTTAGTGTAGTTGTTGATTCCTACTTCTATTTCATCTTTTTCACTGGACGCATTGTTTTTAGTGTAGGTATTGATTTCTAATCCTATCTGATTGCATTAGATGCATTTATTTTAGTGTAGATGTTGATTATTAATACTATTTGATTTCTTGCACTAAGTGCATTGATTTCAATATACATATTGATTTCTAATCCTATTTGATTTCTTGCACTATATGCATTAATTTTAGTGTAGATGTTGATTTCCGATTTGATGTATTTGGATGTATAGTGTACATTAATTTAAAAGAATTGGATTAATAGTGTGCATTTATTTTATTGGAAGCACACAAGAATTATTAATGATTTCCATTCATTTATGTGTTACAGTAATTCAACCAGAAATAAAAAACTTAAATTTTAATCTCAAATTAAATGTTCAGTTACTTGAAATGTTTATCTTTTGAAACTATAAACTATTTGTAATTGACTACATTCCTATTATTCCCATTTTCCATCACTCAACAGTGTTAATCGCTTTGCATTCAAACGAGGTAATAGAAAACAACTACCATTGAAAATGATTTGGAGTTTAACACTCCATAGGTAACAATGATTGTCTTTGGAGAAAGCTACTATTAATATTAGAGAGCATAAGGGAGAAGGTATGACATTTACTACAGTATATTGAGTTAAATATTTGAATGGTCTATGATTTCAACAACTCGAACAATATGAAAAGATGGTAAAGTTAATAGGCATGACAATAAGAACGGTAGAAGAAAGTAGTTTGAGATTGATTGCAATGACCATTATTTGTAATTGACTACATTATTTATGTTCCACATTTTATATCATTCAACACTATTACATTGTCACTTTGCATTCAATTTTTTTGTTCCATCATTTTTCATCATTCAAGTTATGAACTATCTCTATTATCTCAACAACCTAAGGTAAAGGAGAAAATTTAAAATTTAAATATGATGACCATATTAAGCTTAGACAGATTTAGCATATTCAAAATCATCAAAACAACTAGATGTCCAACAAATTTTGTGTGACCACACATGACTGAAACCAACCTAGAGCCATATTAACCGTTGATATATTTAGCATTGAGAGAGATCAAATCTCTCAAGATGCAAACATTTCCTCAAGTTTTGCACTCAAAAAAGAAGTTTTCACCTCGAGAAATTTAATCTCTACCTGTACTTGATTGATCCGGGGTTAAGATGGATTTATGCTAGTTTAAAATAAAGTTACAATTTAGTTTGTTTTTGTGATTTTTAAAATTTATGCAATATGATTTATTATGAGGTAAGTTTCTTGATGTCTTCTACTATGGATTGATGTCTATATATGTTTACTACCCAAAGAATTCATATGGTCAAGTCAGTTGGTAATGAAGATGGTCATGATTGATATTATCAACCACATTTATTAATGTGGTTGGGTAAATGGGTTTATTAATCTCTTGCGTTTATAATATCAATAATCGTTTGAGTTTATTAATCCCTTAGGTTTGTCAATCCCTTATGTTTATAATATTAATCCATTGAGTTTATAGTATTAATAGATCTTGTGTTTATAATGCTAATCCCTTAGATTTATAATAATAATTCCTTGGATTTTTAATACAAATCCCTTAGGTTTGTCATATTATTGATAATATCAATAATATTAGCATATTATTAAAATATAATAATAATTTGTATACATTATTTTTATAATAATATTACTATAACTAATATATTTATTAATATCAATATTAAATCCATAAAATTGAGGTTTATTAATTTATATCAACCACATATACTAATATGGTTGTGCAGGTGATTGATATACGTCTATCAACATATATCAACTACATTTATTGTTGACACCTAATCATCGGGATTGGGTGAACATAATGTAAATAAATAAATAAGTAATGTGAACAGTCATCAGGAGATGAAGTGAACTGTCTCTCCCTCATGTATATAATGAAGACCAACCTGAAGGATAAACATATGAATCAATTGTGCTTTGAGGACTTACTGCCTGGCCTGACATGGTATCAAAGCCGGCTCCAAAAATAGGTGTAACTTCCTCCTGCCTGCTGCTCTTTGTCTACTACCCGTGTGCACTTGTCTGCCATAATTAATTCTGAATCCTCTAATATGACAGCCTCAGACCTGAAAACCTTTTGAATCGCTGCTGGAAAGTTTACTGCATAGCTACATGAGGATTCAAAATAACAGTCAATTGGTTTCTGGTAGAGCCTCGCCTCTAGACCACACTCGAGAGTTTCCTGTGTAGCTGCATTGTGAGACTGTTCACTGGTTTATGAAGTTAAATGCATTGGATATTAAACCGTTTTGAACACTAGTCTGCTTGGTCGAATCACATGGTATGTATTGAACCATTTTGAACGCTAGTCCATTGGTCGAATCATATGGTATGCGTTGAACTGTTTTGAATGGCATTCAATATTGAACTGTTCATGGCATATGTAAAATGGTATGGGTTGAATATTGAACTATTTTGAATAAACATAATATTGGGTGGATATGCGTGGAAATTGAGAGTTGCATTGTTCATTGCGGTGAATTTAAGTTGGGAGTGCTGCATGAAGGACCACTATCACGCTACTGGAACATTGTTGGAACTCTGATATATACCTTGTTGTATGCATTGTAAAGCTTTGTGTCCAGTGTTGTATAGTTTTTTATATATATTTATGGTATATTTAGGTTGCCATATATATATATATATATATATATATACACAGTCACTCACCATATATTTCGGCTGTCTCACCCATATATTCTATACTTTAATGCTGTCCAAATGAATGCCAATTGAGATTTGAATTTGTTGTCCCATCTTATTCTTTCCCATTAAGAGTAAAAGTTTTGCAGTAGAAGTTTTTTGTTACAGTATGCATTCAATCATATCCGTCATGGAAATAGTTCTCACTTGCAAAGAGAACTATCATGAGTGGTCTTGAATGATAAAACACACGCTCATTTTCAATGAGTTGTGGAAAGGAGTGTGTGTTGGAGATGGAGACAAAGAGCCAAGACAACCTACCTCAGACAAAGAGCTCATCGTTTGGGAAAACAAGAACAACAAAGCTTATGCATTAATCACAACATCTGTAAATGAGGAGGTGAGTCGCCATATTTCACTATTTTCAACTGCATTTGAAGCCTTACAAAAGTTGAAAGAACTCTATGACTCACATTCTACACTTGAAGTTGTTCAACTCATGATTAAACTCTTCACTCTTGAACTGCGACATAAGGATCCTCTTGCTCTTGCATCTGAGGTAAAGTCTATAATGCATGATATCAAATCCACTAAGGTTGAATTGGATATTCCTCTTATCGCTTTTCTCAATGTACTTTATTGTACTTACTCTGATTATATTGAGTCATTGCAAGCAAATGGAAATCTCAAAGATATCACCTTTGACTCTCTTCTGAAAAAGTTTGCTGAAAGAGAGAAAGCTTTTGGAAAGAAAACAGCCCCTGAATATTTTGAAGAGGTTGTGTGCCTTTCTCATAAAGAAAATCATCTTGCTCAATATTCTTCAAGAGGAAGAGGTGGTCAAAGAGGAAGAGGAAGATATTTCAGAGGCAGGGGGGCAGACACTCTCAAGGAGAAAAGGCAGATTTGCACTGCTTACGCTGCAAAAGAAATGGATCACATGATGCCTCTACATGCAGGTTACCATGGGACAAAATTGAGCAGCAAAGAAACCAAAACAAAGGTAAAACTGATGATACAGACAAAGGTAAAGCACCTGAATCCGCTCACTATGTTGTGGCACAATGTAATATTAGAGTAAATGACAATTTATTTAATGCTTCACTTGCTTCTTGGAGAAATGATTGGTTGCTTGATTAAGGAGCAACCTGCCACATGATTCATAGAAAAGATTTTTTTGAAGAATTTACTGACAATGTTGATGGAGCAGTATACTTTGCAGACCAATCAAAAATCAAGCCATCAGGGCTTGGCACAATCAGGCTTAAACTGCCTGGTCTTCCAGACTTTCTTGTGCATCATGTTCTATATCTCCCATAGCTCAAGAGAAACTTGCTGTCCTGGTCCACATCCTCGAGTAAGGTCACTCCATTCATATGTTTGACGGCAAGCTTGAGGTAAGAAAAGAATCTGACCACTCACTTGTGATGAGGGGAATAGAAGAAGAAAGGCTTCTCAAGCTGCAAGGAACCTCTGCTCGTGCACAAAATTTCTCATACAATTCACATTATGAGGAAGGTAAACTTCCATCAAGTTTATTATGGAATTCTAGATTTGGACATTTGAACTATGACAACCTCTGCTTGTTGAAGAAAAATGGTGTTGTTGGTTTGCTTACAATTCCGAGGAAACTTAACCAATGTGATGCTTGCATTCTAGGAAAGCATAGCAAAAAGTCTTTTCATGATTCACATTCAAGAGCACATAGAAAAATTGAACTCATTCATTCAGATTTATGTGGTCCAATGCCTGTTCCTTCTTCAAATGGAAATAAATATATGATGACATTTATTGATGACTACACCGGAATGTGTTGGGTTTATTTATTGAAGAACAAATCTGATGCTTTTCAAACATTCAAGAACTTTCATAAATGGACTGAAAATGATGCACAATCTCATATTGGGTCTATTTGCACTGATAATGGAAAAGAATACACATAAAATGAATTTGAAAAATATCTTCGCCAACATGGGATCAAACATCAAACAATTGTACCTTATAATCCCCAATGGAATGGTGTAGCTGAAAGAATGAATAGGACAATCTTAAATATGGTATGATCCATGCTCTTCTTAAAAAATGTAAAGATAATGTTTTGGGCTAATGCTGTTCTATGTGCTGCATATATAAAGAATAGATGTCCATCTAATGCTATTAGAAACAAGACTCCATATGAAATGTGGTATGGACATGTTCCTTCGATAAAGCATCTCAGGGTCTTTGGTTCCACCTGTTATGCCTTGATACCAAAGGTACATAGAAACAAACTTGGTGCAAGAAGTCGTAAGTGTATCTTCCTGGGGTATTCAAACACCTCCAAAGCATACCGTCTCTATGATGAAGTAAATAAAAAGTTTGTTGTATCTAAAGATGTAATTTTTCTTGAATCATCCAAAACTGACAATGTTGTTGAGTGGCAACTTGATCGCTAGGATAGATTTGCAAAAGCAAAAGCATTTCAAGAATTTGATAATTAGTTCCACATCTTGAAGGGGGGATTCCTATACTAGATCAACATGTGGAATCTTCTTCTGAGGAACACTCTCCCTCGCATGAAACTCCAACAACAAATGATGCTTTAAGTGATGTGATTGATAAAATTGGGAGACTCAATCTTGATTCAGTCCCAACTCAATCAACGGAGCATTCTGGACCATCTAAGAAAGATCCCCCAAAGTGGATGAAAAAGACACTTGAAAGTGTTCATCCTGATGAGGTTGGAAGGACAGGAACTAGAAATTCAGACTCGAAAAATGGAGGTGATGTAGATGACTGTAATTCACCTGTTGATATGAATGTTTCTTATGATTGGTCTACATATTTTGAACCAACTTCCTTCAAAGAAGCTACTTCCCATGATGAATGGAAAGAAGCAATGCAAAAGGAGTATGATGCCCTCATAAAGAACGACACTTGGAAGTTGGTTGATCCTCCATTAGGAACCAAACCAATTGGTTGCAAGTGGGTCTACAAGAACAAGTATAAAGCTGATGGCTCACTTAACCACGCAATTTATGCTTGCCACAGCTTGTCAAATGCATGAAAGTTAAATAGGAACACAATCATTTCAAAACTCCTTAAGAAGCCATCCCACCACTCAAAAAACCATTTTAAATTTTGAAATGAAATCATGATGTGTAAGGCTTACTCCTTTTGTAGTTTAGGAGTAAATCCTTGCACTAACAGTGTGTATTCTTTAAACTATAAAGGTAGTCCCTTCACTTCATGTTCACCTTCTACTTCCGGAATATAGACATTCCAAGGACCCTCCTTGTCATCTCCTCCATTATCTTCCACATTGTAGGATTCTAAAACTTCTTGAACCTACTTCAAGTGTTGACATGCATCACACCAAGGTTCATCCTTGATGAGGACTAAGTCGTCAACTACAACTATCATCCATTGCAACACCTTGAGAGCCTTCACTATTTTAGGTTGATCTTCTTCAAAGTTGAATATTTCCTTGAAACTCTAGACAATCTCATCACAATAGCAGGTACCTTTACATATGTCTAACTTAATATACCAATTTTTCATAATAATATCCAGTGTTATATCCAATTTGTCTGAATAACATCTAGAATATCACGCCCCTCAAAAATCATTTGTATACTTTTTAAATTTATAATTACCTAGTTCTTAAAGCATCAGTCAATCCCAAGAAGTGATGGATAGGATTCATTGTCATCCATGATTTTGATAACCTCAAAATCTGTCATGTTTAACACCCCATCTATGTCCACTGACACCCCTGACAGACGTCTGATTAGAAAAAACTGGCATTGCTTAGCCAATCTATGCTAAATTGTGAATCGCATAAGCTTTAGGCCCCCCATCATCTCCTAGTACTTTTTGGTAAGATATTTACATCTTATCCAAAATAAAATAAAAAAACAATATTATCTATCTCATACACACTTATCTACGCACCAAACCAAAATTATTTTCTAGTCCTTTTTTAGCCGACCACGTGATTTATGACCCTCGGTGAAGGTTGCATACTAGTCTCCTCTCCTATCCTCGTACATTGTTCCACTAGTTTTTGGAACTTCTCCAATGCTCGTGGATATTTCACCGGCTCTATTATCGCTCCAAATCTCACTCTTATGGTTTGTGATGCTGTACTCATGGCCTAGGGCAACCCCTCCTTCCAGACCTGGTCCTAAAATTTAAAAAAATAGTATTTTATCCCTTATAGGTGACATTTCCCTGATTTAAACACGTGTATACGTGGGTATGTGTATAGCCAACCTGCGTGTATGTATTAAAACACTTAAAAAAAATATAACACTCCTTATTTTCGGGCGGAGATCGTTGGTTTTACCTGCTGATCACCTGTTACTGCTCCTGGCCCAACTGTTCCCAACCAACTCCTAACTAAAAAACTACTTTGGAGATGGTATAAAAAGACCTCAAAGGGAAGGCCTAAGGGAGGAGAGAAGAGAGAGAAAGGTTATGTTGAGATTTTTCCCTTGACCAAGTCTGAAGTCCCTTGTGCCTTCTGCACTTCCCCCATTTTGTACAGGAAATCTTTGTTTCCTTGTGTGTTGATGTTCATCCACCATTTATGACATCATGGAGAGAGTCATGGAAGGAGTTTGTTAGAGGCTTGAGGCTGGAACGGATCCGGAAGGAAGCTTTTCTTGGAGCCTGCTGAAGGCGACTCAGGTGAAAATATTCTTTTTTATGTACTTTATTTGTCTATAATAAAAGAAACACATGTCTTGGTTCCCGAAATGAATCTTCTTTATGTTAATGATATTCATGTTTAGAATTCATATATAAAAGGTTGTTTGGATTTCATAACTAACTACCTTTCTTTGTAACATGAAGATGATTTCTTTATAATTTTTTATCCATATACTATTGTGTTCTTTGAATTGGTTGTTTTGCAAGACAAAAGAGAAGGGAACTCCAAGAAGGGTTTGGACCCTAAAGGCCTTCTCAAACGTAGGACCAGAGGTACGTACCCTTATCATAGAATTCGCTTATAATAGCATAATGGCTGTATGAATGCATGTTTCTTTGAATAGATAACTTTCATTCTGCTAGGGTTTCAACCCAAAAATCCCTAGGGGAGTAATTCCCTCTATCAGAATTGGCGACTCCACTAGGGACAACACTCTTGTTGTTCCTAGTTTGGGTGTTTTTCAAGCCAATCAGGGCTCAGCTGCCTTGTCTGCTTGCTGTTACTATCTGGTCTGTTCTTGAACTTTAAGCTTTGCCAGTTTCTTAAGTTTGTCTTTTATTTTTCTTGAAGCTTTTCATATACGCTGTTTTTCTTAGATACAGAGGCGTATATACGCTTGTTTCTTTGAGTAAACCTGCGTATACGTAGGTTTCCTCAGATACAATCGTGTATACACGCAATCTATACTTCAATATAGTCGCGTATATATTGCAATTTTCAAGATAAATATTTTTAGTCTCTGAAGGTTTGTCTGGTGGTTTCAGTCAGTCTAAAAAAATCATTTTCCAGTATCAGTTATTTGTTTTATAGCAAGCATCTCATTCTGATTTGTCTCTGAGTATAAGGAGTATTGGTCTTATTTTTTGTTGATTGCAAGCGTCATCGTTTTTTGCTAAAGCACGCAAGATTTCTTGCTAGGAATCTTGGCTGCTCTGATTCATCAGAGTAGGGAGATTGATCACAATCTTTGTGTTAATCTTGCTTTTGGTGACTTTTTGTTTGCTTGACAAAATCACTTTTTGTGACCATTCACTTCTTTCTTTCATGAAAGTTGTTGTTTGACACTTTCTTGGAATTTGTCTTTTTGATCTTTTGGTTTTCATTGCCAAAGATTTCATTGCTGCTTTTGATTGAAGAGCGATTTTAAACACATTTATTTCTTTTGAGTTTTCATGCATTGAGTGATGTCAATTCGCAAAAGTGTTTGATTGCCTATTCTTCAATCACAAGTTTTAGTGTTGAGAGCATCTTTTGAAAATACTCTTTTGTTTGTTGCTTTGAAGAAAATCTTTTGAAAATATTAGTTTTGCTTTCTTGAACGTGCTTTTCATTTGGTTTCCTTTTAGTAAAGTGAAAGTGCTTTATGTTTGTCTTAGTACTTTTTTTTAGTGTTTAGACGAAATGAATGGTAACATCTCATATTCCATCTAGGCATTTTAAGTGGCAAGATAAAGATTGATAAGCAAGCAACTTTCATTTTTTTTTGTTTTTAGAGTAGTTTTGAATCTTGCATCCACATATAGTTGTCGCATTAGGATAGATTTGCATCCCCTTTTTTAGGAATATATAGCTTTGTTAACTTTGGTGAGTGTGAAGTGTGAATTAATGAATTTTTTTTTTTGTTTTATTAGAAGTACCTCTGAACCCTTTAGAAATTGCTCTTCATCGAAAAACGAAAAAGTGCATGTGCATGTAGTTAAGTTTTTATTAATTTCTTTTGCGTAAAAAAAAAACACCACTAGTTTCACTTCCGTTACCTTGTGACTTAAAGAACAGCCTAATAAAATCAAGCGCCAACTAAAATTCACTAGAACTTTTTGTTTTAGTCAGTTACACCAACAAGATTAGGATTTTAGGGCCTTGGATTAGGCGAGTGGAGAGTTAACTCTCCAAGGCCATATAAACGTCAAACGTAGGAATCTGAATAATGAGAGAAAATCCAATAGCGTTAGGAAGACCAGGAAAGCTCCGGATCTGGGAGTTAAGCACGAGGGTCTGTGAAGACAGGGAAGAGAGATACCCCCTCTCCTACTTGTTCGAACTTACCTCACGACTGTTCCGCCTGGCTTCTGTGACGAGTTGGTATCCATAGTTGTTGCTCCTAGGGAAGTACACAGGTGGCTGCGAATTGTATCTACAATGGTTCTTCGCTCTTTTTCTATGGTGCTATCAAATATCTTTGGCATAACTACTTCATGTGTAGACTTTCACTTGTCCCATTCTCCAGTAGTTATTTCCCACCAAGCCTCTTTGTACATAGCCTTCTCATTCGTAGGATTGAACTTTGGTGTTGGCTCGGGAGAGATTCTCACTGAGTGCGGTTGCTGTTCTCGAGACCTCATCGCATCGACTCCCATCTGAGTACCTCCCTATGTTATTTCATTGACTCACTACTGGGATTGTTCTAGCTCTACTGTTATCATTTGAGCATTGCAGCCTTTCTTTTCCTGACACTCGGGTATTAGATAGGGGAATTTATTTGTTGGACGATCTAGGAACTTGTAATAAATACATGTACAACATGGATTATTACATTCATGATAGAAGGGTCCATGTTGTCCATAATTATATCATATTATGGTACTCTTCCCTTTGCTAAATCTCCCTCTTGCCCTACCAAGTCCCCTAGGTCCTCTAGTTCCCATGTCATGTCCTTTACCATGTTGATTGTATTGTCCACCTTGAGCATACCTAGACTGGTTAATTCCATTCGTCACATACTCTATGCCTTGTGGCTCTTGCACTTTGAAGGAGTTGAAGGTTGAAGGTTCACTCACGCATCATCTCTAGTGCACAGCAATGGTGAATATCATGCCCAACTGATTTACAGAGGTTGCAGAACAAAGTTCGTATTGTAACCTCATATTTTCGTATCATAGGGAAACTAGAGGATATATGGCCCCATACCCTACAGATCTCACATCCCATTCCCCTACCTTATGTGAGAGGGTTTGTTGTGCTAGTCTCCATATAATAAATAAATAACTTGCATTGGTTATTATGGTTCCCCTCTCTTCGGAAAATGCTACACCATACCTCCTCTCACTTTTCCATCCCCTTAGATAGGGCTTGGAGTTGCGATGCTAGTGTAGACAACTACAATTGTACTTGTGCCACGTCATTTCTCTCACCTCCTCCTACTGGAAATGCTTCCAACTTTAGTGACAGCTCCAAAGCCTCTGACTGGGTATAAATCTTATGTTGCATCAACAGTATTCTAATTTGTGGAAAAAAATGTCAATAAACAATTCTTTATGCTACGCATCTGGGATTTCAAACATTAGCCTATCCTTTAACACCTTAAAATGCGAGCCAAACTACCACACTAACTCTCCCACACTTTTCTTAATCTCTTTAAGTTTAGTGATGCATTGGGATTCTAATTCAAGTTTCTGTGATTCTGATTCAGGTTTCTAGAATTCCCTCATTAGTGCCTACTTAATATCCACCAAATTCCTAATCGTTCTGGCTGGTGTCACACTCTTATAATTCATATAGCATGCTAGCGCACAATCCCTGAATGTGGATTCTAGCTACCAAATCTTCGTAGCCTCATCTTGAACTTGCTTAGCTCTCCAAACATCTTCACACACAAGCAAATGTTGCTCTAGGTCTTTGGTCCTAGCACCACGAAACACGGGAATTCTCAATTCTACACCCTCCATGATGGTATTCCTAGTACTCTAAGATGAAGTACTCCCCCATGCGCTTGTTGTACTTCTAGAAATTTGTGCACCCATCTGTGCACCACTCTCAATGTGAATATTCTAGGTTTCTTCTTCTACACCTAGGCCAAGTCCACTACTACTATTTCCTACCCATTGACTATTATGAACTCCTATACTAGTGGAATAAGTGCACTAAATGATTACCTCTTGGTCCATAGATACAGGTGGGGTGGTGGGTTTGACCCAAGTGATGTTATGATCTAGTTTCTCCACTTTTGAATCCTCTGTGTTGTGTGAGCTCAATTGTTCTCTTTCTCCTTCCTTCGTATGTTCGATACCAAACTACATCCCTTCATAGTTTCTCTTGCTCGCACTACTTCACATCCTGCAATGACGCCTTCCAATCCCTCCATCTACTCTCCTTCTTTTGGCAGGTATCGACGCCGACCGACCTCCTCCCGCATCACTCCATTAGTATCCTCTTCCACTCCTCAACGTACCATCCTCATAATCCTCTTGTTCCATTCTTCTCCCTTCCTCGATTATGTGCAGTTTGAGATCCATCGATAATGTCTTCCATCACCAACTCTCCTTTCCATCCTCTGTCTGTTAGACCATCTCGCGATCCTCCTTTTCTCTCCCATCCAGGTGGGCTTCCTAACCACTCATGGTGTCAAATTCCAATGGAAAAACACCCTGGTCATACAACAACATATTAATCAGTAATATTAGTGATCTTATAAATCTACCCCTTAGTCCTTTGAGAAAAAATTTCTTCTGTGTAGTATAAGATACCATTGATTCTATCACAAATTACATAATCTATCTTTCTAATACACTCTCAAACTATAAATCAACAACGCATGAAATCTTATTGCTTATCGCTTCTAGCTGACATACCTCTTTAGGTGTCCACCTTCTTGGCCTGTCATGCCAATGTCATTGGACCCACTGTCAAAATATTAGGAAACTATGGAAATATGATTTCATAAAAGTTAGTATACATATACTTCTGCAGCCATTTTTCCATGCTTTGTTCCTTATCGCCAATTTATTTTGAAGAAAACTCATCCTCCTTACAATTAAGATAGTGATTTATCTCATTCATCTCAAAATTACATGGTTTCCACATCCTCAAAAGACAATCTTATCATGCAGCCATCCTTGTCGTGAGAACAGAACCATTTTTGGCATGCGAGATGCTGACAGACATGGTATTTATGACATGGTGGCCAATAAAGACCCTCTTAGCATCGAACCTTTAGGTAACACTCATAAGGTGAATGTCAAACCAGGTTTCCATAGTCGGATGGTATTTTCTTAAGTTTATGACACATGACTCCTATTTGACACATGCCAAAACACTCTATTCCTATCCTGTGGTTTGGTTCGCGCAAGACCTCAAATCCCTTAGCCTTTGTGCATGCCTGTCATAATTATGCATAGCACACAACACCCCATGAGCTTTCAACATACCAACCAATGTCTGGTATCCATGCGACCAACATTAACTAGTCACATTGACCCCTATTCTATAGTACTAGGCAAACAACAATGATGACTATTTGGCAAGGCTTAATAACAACATTATTGGACCATATAGGAACACATCATCACTATAGGCTATCATGTTAAATAAAACAAGTAAGACGAGCATTGAAATTAATCTTCAGACCCAAAAGACTTAGCAGTACAATCATCAAACCTCAAATCATAGACAAAACCCCTCGTCCATATACATATATTCACATAACATTTACACAGTAGTGAAATGCACCATTATACTCACACAGTTATACCAAAAAGAGAAAGAACAGAAAGTGCTTTCATTAAAAATTTCAACCATAATAGAGATATATCAGTTCTTGTAATATCGATCCAATATATTAGTAGAAAGGGGTGAAAATAACCAAAATTACAAATAATAATTTATCGGGCCCTGTGGCCATTAGTAAGATCAACCAAGGAAAAATAAGGAACTACTACAACAATATTAAGATATATCTTCCATAACTAGTACACTTTACATCAACGTTGTTGAACAACAACTGAACAAACCATATGTTGTGAACAATACTGAGTGGGCGGGGTATGAATCAATATTTTAATTCACCTTAAAATTTTCATTTCATATTTTGTTTTCTATGTGCTACTACCATTTATGCAACATGCATATGTATGCGACTTTAGTAAATGAAATAACATATATCCAGTTACCTAACTTCTCATATATTTCATGACTTGTTCACATTTAACAATTTCATCATTACTTCTTTATTCCTTTATTAAATATTAACCATGAGTAGTAATAGAAGGATAAAACATCACACATAAGAAACACCACAACACATGAGAACACTAGGATTTTAGGTGGAAACCAAATGTTAGAAAAAACCACCATTGTCGTCGTTTATATCTTCTTCTTTTATTATTAAGAAAAAATCATTACATCTTGTACTAGTGAGGAAAATTACCAGCATGTAGGTACCCACCTATAGAATGCTATAACCTTCTCTCATTCTTCAACACTCACTCGAAGGGAGCTCCAACCCCTTATCACATGTACCAGCTCCTACCAGATGGGAGCACCTATCGTCTACACAACTTTACTAGCTACCACTAGAAGGAAGCTTCAACTGCCTCATTGAAGGCTCTAACCCTCCTCACCTCTGTGGAACACATTTCATAATATTTCATACTAGATTCACCTTACTTAAAACAGCAAAACTATAGGCCACCTTTTATCATATTTTCATACTTGACCCACTTCCAACATTAACCCCAATACCAAGTAACAATTTTAAAACCAAACACTCAACCAACTGAATAATTATATTACCATCAAACCAATTAGTTAATCTCAATCAACCATTGCAACAAGATCAAACTAATCCATAACTTATATAAACCATCAGATCATACCAACGCACAACCATTATACCAAACCATACGTTGTTCATCATCACATAAACAAATTGTTGTTGCTGTAAACCCTGATCAGGCATACATTAGAATGTATACGCTACTTCTCCAAAGCACATCCGTATGAGTATGTTCTTCCACTATGTCATACCTACATATGGATCTCAAAATACTGAACACTGAATCATCAATCATTGAACCATACATAGAGAATTTCACCAGTTATAGATCACTAAACTAATCATAGATTTCTGCACCAATTACAGAACATAGATCATTGAATCACACTGAGTCAAAATTTTGTACCACTAAAACTAATCAATACGACCAAATCACCTCAATCCTCACTATCAGACACAGATCATCCCGATGGAGACATCATCGACAGACAACAAAAAATAAACCATACATCATCAACTATAAACATCAATCATCAGTTCAAACCCTAGGTTGTATACTTAACTTCCACAAGGCATATATGTGTATGCAGATACTTACCATACACAACCCTCATGTACAAATATTCACATATTGAAAAACATTTCACAGAATATATAGCGACCCTACAAAGATAGATCCACGTATGTACACTACTATTCCCCAAAATACCTACATATAGATATGAAAAATTTCACTCCAAACATAATTTCACTTTCCTCAACCTTTACTGTCATTACTACAGACTTTTGAATAATTCATTTATATCACAACATCATTATAATAACAAATTCATCATTATTAACTACTTTGACAAGTAATTCAATCAATCATATATGTCAACATACTTTCAAATCTTTCAGATATGAGTCTTCTCCTTGCTTCGTGGTACACACCTGTTCCATATCAAATCACACATATATAACCCATTACTTTCACACTCAACATCTCGATATCCATCTCCTTATATATTTTTAGCCTTAGCCAATACCTTGGGTAAATCCCTTGGTAATCTCATTAGGATTCTTTGACGGGATCAAATAACTGTTGTCACTCCCATTACGATGGGCCAATACTATGCTAAATATCCTTAGTATTCAAATTACCATGGTTCAGATTCTAAACATGACTTTCCCTTATAGGACCTGCGTATGTATGCGACCTTGTTTCGCAAGACTCATTTATACTTTCTCAGACATCACTTTTATCATTCATCTATCTCTAAACTTCCATTTCTCTTTCCATAGCATTTTTAGGATTGTCATAACCATCATTTTATCAAAATGTTGAGATATTTATCAATTAGGTTTCCATCAAGGAAAACACATTAGTCATAATTCTAATAATCTCCCCATTTGGAATTAATGGAACCACTTTGGTGTTTGGTCATCTCCTAAAAATACCCGCAAATACATCGGAAAATAACAAATATTCTCACCAATCTTCTCCAAGCATTCTTCTCCAAACACTAAGTGTTGGAAATAATACTGAGAGGGGGGGTGAATCAGTATTATCTAATTCTTTTAATAAATCTTCCTTATTTGTTCTTTGAATTATTTTTGCATGTCAGTACCATAAAATAATGAGCATGAACAAAGAAAACAGATAGTCACACCAAAGAACACAAGATGTAAGGTGGAAACCCAATGTGGGTGAAAACCACCTGCTACAATATGTCTCTATCTTCTTTCAAATTAGAAACTCCTTTTACAATGGTTTTGTACTAGTGCAGTCCTTTACCAGTACGCAGCCTGCAACCTACAAAGAGCTACAAATCTCTCTTGTTTTCCAGTCTCTCCTCGAAGGGAGCTACAACCCCCTACTTCTTTTCTTACAAGGACCACTTTTCATAAATTTTCGAACTGGATCCATAAGCATCAAATGATCATCAAGTATAAGGGAATCACCCAGTCAACTGTAGCAACCAGATCAACAATAATAGAACCAAACCCAGAACACAGCAATGATAAACAGAGATTTCAAGAGAAGTAAGCAGCTTCACCCATGTACTGCCTGCTTACAGTACGCACCCTGCTCAACTGCTCGCCTGCTTACGTACGCACTGTAGTCAACTGCTCAACTGCTTACGTACGCACTGTACTCGACTGCTCACCTACTTACCTATGCTCTGTGTCCATTGATCTGCCTGCGGACCTCCGCACCTGCAACCCTTTTGTGCCTGCGTACCGGCGCACCTGAAACACTTCGTTCTAGCGTATATACGCACTTTTCTTTCACTGTACCTGCGTACCTTCGGGCATAGATGATTTCAAGACTTCAAGAATAACCCAGACAGTCAGATCTACAGATCTGATCATGCGCCGAAAAGATCTCAATCCATCAGTAGATTCGCCTTATTTAGATCTAGATATTACTCCCAAGAGATCATAATATTTCAGATCTAGCTCTCATAAGATGTTCAACCCAAGCACATGCACAAGCCAAATGATCTCCTTTGCTTTATATAGGAAATCTCTTCCTCAAATCATGGATCAATACCACGGGCCGACACCATAATAACACAAATACCGTCGGCTAAATATCAAAGATTAAACATAAGAAACCCCACGTGTGCTTTTCTCTGCCTTGAAATGAGTGCACTGGGGGTACGCACCTCCTGGACAGCTTATCTGCGTATCAGGGCGCGGTCCCTTCACGGTGTACCTGCGGGTACGCAATTTCTGAACTAATCTCCTGCGTACTTCTTAATTTTCAATATATTGAGAGCCTTGCCATGGGGGTCGCCATCAAGTACAACATCTGTAACATATATATAGCCATACCAGAAACATAATGCCAACAATCTCCCCCTTTGGACTTGATGGCAACCTCACAAACTTCAGCTTCATTCTCCCCCTTTGACATCAAGGGCAAAGGGTTATGCTCCCCCTAAGAACATGCTCCCCCTGAATATGAACCAGATTTGCAGCGAACAACCATAAACCACCATGAAAGAGATAGAGACATATTGCAGCTACTTCCAAGATCTCCTTCTGCACATCCTCCATAATGCCAACAATGCATTATATGCTCCCCCTGAACCTGTACCATCAATCAGAAGAGGTTCAGCAATAAGATGATGCATCAACAACCCCCAGCTTTTGCCTGAGGTATTCAAAAGTGTCCCTGGGCAATGGTTTGGTGAGTATATCAACAACTTGTTCCTTAGAAGGAACATACTCCAACTTGATCTTCTGTTCAAGCACCTGTTCCCGGAGAAAATGATACTTGATTGGTATGTGCTTGGTTTTTGAATGCATAACAGGATTCTTTGAGATGCTGATTGCACTTGTGTTATCACATAAGATGGGGATTGGTGGTGTACAAGTGATTTGAAAATCCTGCAAAGTCTGCATCATCCAAAGGAGTTGGGTGCAACAAGATGCAGCAACAACATATTTCGCTTCAGCTGTAGATAAGGCAATCGAACTCTGTTTCTTGCTGAACCAAGATACCAGTCTGGAACCCATAAAGAATGCACCACCACTTGTGCTTTTCCTGTCATCCACACTTCCGGCCCAATCTGCATCTGTATAATCATGAAGTGTAAGATCTGTATCTCTAGGATACCATAAGCCATAATTTTGAGTCCCTTGAAGATATTTGAAAATTCTCTTCACTGCCTGAAGATGAGTCTCCTTCGGATTTGCCTGAAATCTTCCAACTATTCCAACTGCATGCATGATGTCCGGTCGGGTACCTATCAAATAAAGTAAACTTCCAATCATAGATCTGTAGGTTGGTTGATGTACTGCTACAGATTCATCATTTGCACTGAGGCTACATCCTGTGACCATGGGTGTACATACTGGTTTTGCATCTTCCATACCATATTTCTTCAAAATCTATTTGAGATACTTGGTTTGAGATAAAAAGATTCCTCCTTCTTTTTGTTGGATTTGCAAACCAAGGAAATATGTCAGTTCTCCTAGCAAGGACATTTCAAATTCTTTCTGCATGACCAAGGCAAAGCTTTGACTCATAGCTTCTTCATTGCTACCAAAAATAATGTCATCTACATACACAACAAGTATTAGCAATTTGTCATTTTCAACTTTTATATAAAGATTGCTATCTGCTGATCCTTTTGAAAAGCCTTGTTGATGAAGATATTTGTCCAAACGGTAGTACCAAGCCCTTGGAGCTTGTTTGAGACCATAGAGAGCCTTTTTCAATCTGCATACAAGATTTGGATCACTTCCAAGAATGAACCCATCTGGCTGTTCAATGTATACTTCTTCTTCCAAGTCTTCATTCAGAAAGGTTGATTTCACGTCCATTTGAAATACTTTGAAGTTTTGAAAACTTGAGAGAGCAAGGAACATTCGGATGGCCTCAAGTCTTGTAACAAGAGCAAAGGTTTCTTCAAAGTCTATTTCTTCTTGCTGGACATACCCTTTACAAACAAGTCTGGCTTTGTTTCTAATTACTTCCCCATTTTCATTCAATTTATTTTTGAAGACCCATTTTGTTCTGATAACATTCTTATCCTTTGGTCTAGGAACCAGCTCCCAAGTGTTGTTCTTTTCGATCTGCTCAAGTTCTTCATCCATTGCCTTCACCCAACATTCATCTTTGCATGCCTCTTTCACATTTTGTGGTTCAGTAGAGGAGAGTAATGCCAAATAGCTTGAAGCTTCTGCAACTGTTCTTCTTGTTTGTACACCTGCTTCTTTCTGCCCCATAATCTGAGATTCTGGATGATTCTTCTGTACATATCTGGATGGAGTCTTTTCTTCTATTCTTGTTTGCTCCTCTGGTTCTTCTTGAGTTTCTTCTTGAGGTTCTTCTTCTTCATCATTCTGTCGTTGGGGGTAGCCTTCATCTTCTTCGATGTCTTCATGATGTACTTGCCTAGGAATGTATCCCTTCTCATCAACCACTACATCAATGCTGTCAACAATTCTGCCAAGTCTTTTATTGTAGCATTTGTATGCTTTGCTATGTGGAGAGTAACCAAGAAGAATGCCTTCATCTGCTCTAGGTTCAAGTTTGCCAAGCTGCTCATCAGTATTCTTGATATAGCATTTGCTCCCAAAGATTTTGAAGTGCTTTACCGAAGGAGTCCTACCACTGCAGATCTCATGAGGAGTTTGAGTGCTGTTCACCCGGACATTTGTTTTGTTGAGAATAACAACCGCAGCATGTGCAGCTTCACCCCAGAAAGTTGCGGGAGTTCCTGACTCATCAAGCATAGCACGAGCCATTTGTTGGACTGTTCTGTTCATTCTTTCCACAACTCCATTTTGCTGAGGAGTTCTTGCTGTAGAGAATTCTCTTCTTATCCCATGTTCTTCACAGAATTCGAAAAATTCATTTGAAGTAAATTCCCCACCTCTGTCGGATCTGAGGCACTTAATTTTGTGACCTGATTCATTTTCAACCAAGGCTTTGAAGGATTTGAATTTTTCGAATGCTTCATCTTTGTGCTTCATAAGTCCTAACCAGAAAAACCTGGAGAAATCGTCAATGAATAATATCAGGTATTCTTCTCCTCGAGGTGTTCTTTTCCTGAAAGGACCGCATGTATCTGTATGTACTAGCTCAAGAGGCACGCTAGCTGATCCTTCTTTCTCTGGAAAGTTAGTTCTGGTTTGTTTTCCAAACTGACATGATTTGCATATGGTGTTGTCAGGAATTTTGATATCTGGAAGATCGCGAACTGCCTGATATTTGCATGCTTTCCTTATTTGTGAAAAGCTTAGATGTCCCAACCTCCGATGCCATAACCAGTGCTCATCATCCTTGCTCAGATAGCATTGTTGTTGTCCTTCTTCAAATATGTACAGATTATTTGGAGTTCTTTTGCCTTTGATCACTGTTTTACCTGTATCAAGATCACGAACAAGACATCCATTTGATCTGAATATAACCTCGGTTCTTTGATCACACATATGGCTGACACTTAGAAGATTATGCTTCAATCCATCAAAATACAAAACATTTCCAGCCTTGACCTTTTCTTTTAACTAAGCAATGCCTTTTCCTTTTATAGTTGCAGGAGTATCATTTCCAAAAGAGACTTTCTTTCCTTTTTCTAGAGCAGAATATGACTCAAGTTTTTCTTTATCACCTGTCATATGCTTCGAACATCCACTGTCAATGTACCATAGATTTTCCTGTCCCTCTGCATAAAATGCTATCCCACATCTTTCTGTTTGTGGTTCCTTTATTCTCCATGTTTTGGTAATTGAGGCTTGTTCCTTTTTCTGCTGAAACCTACTCCTGCATTCAGAGTCTTCATGACCAAAGTTATTGCAAATAGAACATTCAACTTCATTTTCAAGAACCGAAAAGTTTTTATAGGTCCTTTTTATAATCCCGGTCATACTTGTTTGTTTTTGAGCTTCCCTAGTCATGATTGTTTTATATGCAATGCATTGAGCTGCTTTGTGACCAAAGTTATGGCAAGAAAAGCATTGTCCATTGAAGAAACTTCTGCGATTATCGAATCTACCAGCCAATTGATTGTAATTTCTATTGTCATCTATTCTTGAACCAAATTGAGAAGATTTTACCTGTGGCTGGTTGTAGCTTTTGTTCACCCTTAAGATGGATTGCCCCTGATAGTTTCTGTTTGTAATTCATCCCTACTTTACCTGATGATCTTCATTGTGCTTTTGCTCATTTCTTCTTGCTGCATCAAGATAACTTTTTGAGGTGGATGCTTGAGAAGTTTCTCCATTATAGCCCAGACCTGTCTTGTTTAGTGGAGACCGCTGCACATTGATAATCTCATCCAAAGTTTCAGATCCTTTGACAAACTTGAGATTAATAGCTTTTGTTTTCTCAATCTCTTTTCTAAGACCAACAATTTCACCTTCTAATTTTTCAAGATGTTTTTCCTTTTCATCAATTTGAAATTGTAGAGTATCAATGATCATGTTCTTTTCTTCTATACATCTCTTGAGTCTAGTAATTTCATCATAAACGTTATCCACATCTATAGCATCCATATAATCATCATCTTCAAATGCCATTAACAACTTATGTTCATTACCTTGTTCATCTTCATCACTGTTTGATAGACCATTACTATCTTCATGAGTGTAGTAGCTTTTCTTATTTGCGTTCTGTTTCTTGTTCCATCTAGCAGGTTCCTTTCCTTTATCCTTATAAGGACATTTTGCAGCATAATGGCCTACTCTTCCACAAGCAAAGCATTTAAAAGTTAACTTACCTCTGAACCTTGCAGAACCCCTTTGAAGATTTCCGACAAAATTTGATTCTTCTTCCTCTTCTTCTGGGACGTGGCTTGCTTCATAATAATCTCCTTTGCCTAATGCCTTGAAAGCAGCTTCTCTTCTATCTGATGGAGCTCCCTTTCTCATTTCATAAGCAGTTAGAATTCCATGTAGCTGAGACATAGTAAGAATTCGTAGATTTCCTTTTCTTCTATTGCAAATACTTTAGATTCAAACTTGGGGGACAATGATCTTAGAACCTTTTCAACCACAATAGCCTCTTTTATTTCTTCACCCAAAATTTTCATACAATTAACAACCTCATCTACCCGAAGAAAATAGTTAGCCACACTTTCATCATTATACATTTTGAGAGTCTCATACTGAATTCTGAGAGTTTGAAGTTTAGCACGCTTTACTTGTTCATCTCCTTCATAGATCGTGACAATTTTGTCCCATATCTCTTTTGCGGATTTATAGTGCATTACCTTCATGAATTTTGATTGAGATATACATCCTAATAGAGTACTGACTGCTTTCACATTTGTTTCATACTTCTTTTTCTCGGCTGCATCTGCAGGAGTAGCTGAAGGAAAAGCGTAGCCTGTCTCTACGATGTCCCAAACTTCTGTACCAAGATATTGAAGATAGGTAGTAACTCTTACCTTCCAATAATTGAAGTTTGTCCCATCAAAAACCGGTGGCCTGATTGATGCTTCTCTCTCGTAGTTGCTCATGATGAACGATCTACCTTCAAGCGATCAAGCTTCTCTGAAGGACCTGCTCTGATTCCCATTGCTGGAAATAATACTGAGAGGGGGGGGTGAATCAGTATTATCTAATTATTTTAATAAATCTTCCTTATTTGTTCTTTGAATTATTTTTGCATGTCAGTACCATAAAATAATGAGCATGAACAAAGAAAACAGATAGTCACACAAAAGAACACAAGATGTAAGGTGGAAACCCAATGTGGGTGAAAACCACCTGCTACAATATGTCTCTATCTTCTTTCAAATTAGAAACTCCTTTTACAATGGTTTTGTATTGGTGCAGTCCTTTACCAGTACGCAGGCTGTAACCTGCAGAGAGCTACAACTCTCTCTCTCGTTTTCCAGTCTCTCCTGGAAGGGAGCTACAACCCCCTACTTCTTTTCTTACAAGGACTACTTTTCATAAATTTTCAAAATGGATCCATAAGCATCAAATGATAATCAAGTATAAGAGAACCACCCAGTCAACTGTAGTAACCAGATCAACAATAATAGAACCAAACCCAGAACACAGCAATGATAAACAGAGATTTCAAGAGAAGTAAGCAGCTTCACCCATGTACTGCCTGCTTACAGTACGCACCCTGCTCAACTGCTCGCCTGCTTACGTACGCACTGTAGTCAACTGCTCACCTGGTTACGTACGCACTGTACTCGACTGCTCACCTGCTTACGTATGCTCTGTGTCCATTGATCTGCCTGTGGACCTCCGCACCTGCAACCCTTCTGTGCCTGCGTACCGGCGTACCTGAAACGCTTCGTTTCAGCGTATATACACACTTTTCTTTCACTGTACCTACGTACCTTCGGGCATAGATGATTTTAAGACTTCAAGAATAACCCAGATAGTCAGATCTACAGATCTGATCATGCGCCGAAGAGATCTCAATCCATCAGTAGATTTGCCTTATTTAGATCTAGATATTACTCCCAAGAGATCATAATATTTCAGATCTAGCTCTCATAAGATGTTCAACCCAAGCACATGCACAAGCCAAATGATCTCCTTTGCTTTATATAGGAAAGCTCTTCCTCAAATCATGGATCAATACCACGGGCCGACACCATAATAACACAAATACCGTCAGCTAAATATCAAAGATTAAACATAAGAAACCCCACGTGTGCTTTTCTCTGCCTTGAAATGAGTGCATTGGGGGTACGCACCTCCTGGACGGCTTATCTGCGTATCAGGCCGCGGTCCCTTCACGGTGTACCTGCGGGTACACACTTTCTGAACTGATCTCCTGCGTACTTCTTAATTTTCAATATATTGAGAGCCTTGCCATGGGGGTTGCCATCAAGTACAACATCTGTAACATATATATAGCCATACCAGAAACATAATGCCAACACTAAGCTTCTCTCCACCTTTCACATTAAGGGAAAAGGGTTGAACAATGTTGAATGAAGGCTTCTCTCCCCCTTTGTAGAGAGGGTCACTGTAGGTATGATCTACTGGATATAAACCATGAAATTTACATATTGGCCATGCCCCCCCAAGCATATGTTGGACCTTCTAAAGATATACAATAAAATTACAAGGCTTTGTACATTTAATAAACATGACCTTTCCTATCACCAATGACTCATGATTACATCAATTACCCAACACAGTGGGATTACATACTTGACCCAACATTACATCAAATTCCCAAAATAATGGGATGACATACATAGCCCATACATGAAAATTTTTTAGCATGAGTATTTTCATGACCATTACATCAAGAGACACATATTATACTTATAACCAAAGACAAAAAACTCAACCATGAGGTAGCAAGATCATAATTGTCATCAATAACCATCATTCTCCATATAGGAATCTGCAACATGAACATTTTTATTGCGACAACATAGAAGGAACATGAACATTCTTGTCATTAAGAAGATATGAAGGATAAGATAATGCACCATCAATCTTTCCAGCATTATCAGCCTATGGCCAAATATGAAATACTTTTAAGCATCACTAAATAACTGTAGAAGAAGCATAATAAAGTGAAATGAATCTATGTCAGAAACTCATCCCCTTGACCTCATATCATCAATGTCAACATGCTCTTTCCATTTGCAAGAAGAGCCACAATCCTGAAGTATCAAAGACATATAAACTTCGTGTATCACAACACCATAAGAAACATATACATATTATTTCCATGCATCAACAACATATGTGAGAACCAAGAGTACCTCCATCATCACAAATTATAGAATTAGCTAGTAGCATCATCAACCAACATCTTTAATGAACATAATATATGTATCTTCTTTATCAATGTTTGAAAACAACAACTTTCCAAATGTAGCCATGCATTATTGATGATACAATGACATCAACATGTAAATTTTCTCATTAATGTCAACAAACAGTGAGTGAATCATAAACTCATCACCATCAACCATTGTCAATTATAATGAGCATAACATACACATCCTCTTCATCAAGTGTATCAACCAAGATTAATAACTTCACTAAGTGCAACTCAATCAACCATAAGATCATCATATCTGATCTATGACTCATCGATATATAATGAAAAAATGACAAAAACATATATCTTCTCATCAACCCCAGGGAACAATGAGTAAACCATGAATTCATCATAAACATCATCATTTAGAAAGAAATGCTCAATACATCATAATGCCAATAATGTACTTATTAGAAGCATAGTAGATGCTCTCGCTGATCCTATGTCATCTTATTGTCATCAAATATGATTGCATCTAAATCATCAATAAACAAGTGCATCAAACAATCATTTCATTAGCATCAATATCATAAGACTTGCAACAACTCATAACCTCATCATCACTTGATCTTCATGAGGTTTTGTATCTCACATTACTTCTGCAGTCACTGTTAAAAGAACACATTAATCAAAATATACTGAAGTGGTACCATCTTAATTTACTATGAATCTAAATAAGGAGAGGAACTACCTCTTATTTCTACTTGAATTCTTCTCTGCTACCACATATACTTTGTCTGCATTTTTGTATCCTCTTTCAAAAACCTTTCCAGTTTCTTCATCTATAAATTTTCTTTTAGTTGATGTAAGTACAAGAATACATCCTTTGTCAACTATTTGACCTACACTTAGCATATTCTGCTTTAGCCCTTGAACTAATAATGCATCAACTGCGTTTGAATACTTCTCAAGTTTGATTCTACCTTTTCCCATAACTTTTCTTGGAACATTATTTCCAAGAATCAACTTACCACATTTGTTTTTCTTAATAGACTCAAACTTGTCCTTATCTCTAGTCATATGATGAGAGAATCAATTATCTATATATCATTCATCTTCATCTTCAAAATGAGGAAAGAGAAAGACCACACCCTATTTGTTCCTTTTCCTTTTGCTTAATATGACAGGTTCTAGTGGCTCCATCTTTCTTAGGTATTCTGGTAACAATGTTCTTATTTGGTTGCTTTCCATGTTGTATGTGAAGATCCATTGATTTTTTCATGCATTCTTTTGCTACATGCCCAAACTTGTTACAAGTATAACATCTTTTATGATGAGAAAAAGAAGTTTATGAATCATAATATGTATGTTTCGTATTCATTCTATTGCAATCAATAGCTTTGTGACCAAATATGTTGCAAGAAAAACAATATCCTTTAAAGAAAACCAAGTTCTTGGGAGCTTATGGTCTCCCTTTGAAGTGGCTATTTTCTTGAGATCGAAACAATCTACTTCTACAATTGGCTGCAATTTTCTTGATATCGAAACAATCTGCTTCTACAATTAGCTGCAACATGTCCATAACTATGACATATAAAGCATTCAACAATATTGATCAGAGGAGAGAATCGATTAATGTTTCTATTATTGGGAGAAAATGATTTCTTTTGAAAATCCATCTTCCTTGAATGTTGATCTGGTTGACTTCTTATCTCTTTTATAGGAATTTCAAATTTCATCTTGTTATCCTTTAGCATCCTTGTATAATCCCATGAGCTAGATTTTCCTTTTATAGTTTCATGAAAGGCATGACCAAATTTAATGGAAGGAGACCTTTGACTACTAAGAATTTTATCTAGAATCTTAGTACTATCTTCAAATCTCAAGTGCTTATCCTTTTCTTCTAATTTACCTTTTATAATGGTTACCGCAACCTCCATTCTTTAGTGTTGTTCTTCCATTTCCAAATATTTCTTCCTCATTCTTTCTTCATCCTTTCTTCCTTCTTCTAATTTCTTCTTTAATTTGATAATATATTGCTTCATCGCATTCTCTTGTTCTTCAAATACTTGAAGTAGCTCTTCATTTCTCTGGTTTGACTTTTCAAGATCCACTCTTAGAGCGATAATATCATCCAAGTCCTTCATAATATTGTTTATATTCTACTGTCGCATTACCTAATTTAATATGATCCCTGTTATCATATGCTGACAACTTATCCTTAATATCTTTGGTCCATTTTAAGGAAAAATCAAGTATTGTTCTAATATTAAGAATTTCGTCTAACTTTTCTTCTTATGAATGAGTAACTCCATCTGACATAACATACTCACCTTTTTATACATCATTATTTTCTTTAGAGATAGGGTTACCTATTGGTTCTCCTCATGATAAATCATCCTTTGCTTTTCCTTCATGGATTGGTTGTAGATCATCCCATACTTCCTTTGCAGTTGTGTAATTCATAACCCTTTTTAGCATTGAATCAGGTATGCTATTCATGATGTGACTTAATGCGTTATTTTTATCTTGCACCTATTCACCTGATGGGGGACGTTTAGTGTAGCCATTGCATACTAAATGCCAAACATCGGAACCAGGGTCCATTAGGTTAGACATCATATGTTATTTCCATTCTTGAAAAGTATCATTACTTAACATATGCATACCTTTTTTGTCCATTGTTTTGAACTTGCCTTGTTCTTCTGCTGCAAATTGTCCCCAACCTATAAATGAAAATATTTCCATAGCATTGGATTCATTACTATCACTTCTCTCCTGGATTGATTTCTTCCTTTGAGTTGCCTTCTTCTTTCTGTTCTTTGAGAAAAATACCAATTGTTGGGAAAAATACTATGGGGCGGGGGGCGTCAATCAGTATTTCAATTCACTTTAAACATTTCATTTAATATTATGATCTCTATAAGCTATTTTCATTCAAGAAGCCCACATATGTACATGAATTTAGTAAATACAAACAATGTATATCTAGTCAACCAACTTCTCATATATTCTATAATTTCTTCATCTTTAACACATCCATCATTTATCCATTATTAATTAATTAAATAGTAACCATGAGCAGTAACATCAGAATAATCCATCACACATAAGCAACACAACGAAACATAAGAACAACAGGATATTTAGGTGAACACCTAATGTGGGAGAAAAACACTATTGTCGTTGTCTCTATCTTCTTATTTTATTATTAAGAAAACTTAATTACATATTGTAATGGCACAAAATCTTACCAGCACACAAGTACCCACCTGTAGAATCCTACAATGTTCTCTCACTCCCCAACACCCATAGGAAGGGAGCTCCAACCAGAAGGGAGCACCTACACCCTACACAAGTTTACTAGCTACCACTGGAAGGAAGCTTTGACTCCCTCACTGAAGACTCCAACCATCAACACCTCTATTGGCCATATTTAATAATATCTCATACTAGATCCACCTGACTCAAAAAATAAATAATGTAGGACACTTTTATCAAATTTTTATATTGGGCCCACTTCCAACATTAAGCCCAATACCAAGTAGCAATTCTAAAACCAAACACTGAACCAACTGAATCATTGTATTACTATCAAACCAATCACTAAATATCGATCAATCATTTCAACAAGGTCACACCAATCCATAACAAATATAAACCATCAGATCATACAAATGCACAACCATTATACCAAACCATACATTATTCATCATCCCAGAAACAAAGTTTTTTTCGTGCAAACCCTTATCAAACATTCACTAGAATGTATATGATACTTCTCTAAAACACACTTATGTAAGTACTTTCTTCCTCTCTGTCATACATGCATACAAATCTCAAAATGTTGAACTCTAAATCATCAATTGCTAAACCATGCATAGGTGATTTCACTAGTTATAGATCAGTAAACCAATCACATATTTTTGAACCAATTATAGACCATAGATAATTGAATCACACCCAGTCAAACTTTTGCACCATTAAAACTGATCAATACAACCAAATCACATTAATTCTCACTGTTAGACACAGATAATCATGATGGACACATCATTGGTAGACAACAAAAAATAAACCATACATCATCAACTGTAAACATCAATCATTAGTTCAAACCCTAGTTTGTGTAGGCGACTTCCACAAATCATATATGTGTATGTATGTGCTTATCATACACAAAACCTACGTATTGAAAGAAATTTTACAGAATATATACAGAAACCTAAAAAGATAGATGCACGTATGTATGCAACTATTTCCAAACATACCTACATATAGATCTGAAAAATATTGTTGAAAACATAATTTCAGTTTCTGCAACCTTTACTGTCAATTCTATAGACTTTTGAATAATTCATTTAGATCACATCATCATTATAATAACAAATTCATCATTATTAGCTACTTTGACAAGTAATTCAATCAAGATATATGTCAACATACTTTTAGATCTGAGTCTTCTCCTTTCTCCCTCATGCACACCTATTCCAAATAAGATCACACATGTATAACCCATTACTTTCACACTAAACAACTTGATCTCCTTCTCCTTATATAGTTTTTGCCTTATCTAATACATTGGGTAAATCCCTTTGTAATGTCATTAGTATACTTTGACAGGATCAAATAACCATTGTCACTCTAATTACTATGGGCCGATACCATGGTAAATACCCATGGTATTTAAATTACCATGGTTTGGAGTCTGAACATGACATTCCCTTATAGGATCTACATACATATACAACCTTGCTTCACTCGTGTATGCTTTCTCAAACATCATCTTTATCATTCATTTGTCTTTTAACTACCATTTCTCTTTCCATAGCATCTGTAGCATCTACATAACCATAATGTTATCACAATTTTGACATCTTTATCAATCAGGTTGCAATCAAGGACAACACATTAGCCATAATAATCAAACACTAAGTACATAGACCAACTTTGACACACAAGGCATAAACTAAACTAATAGCTCACTGGTTATCAATAATACATCATTCAGCTAATAATCTTTATCCAACCCAAATTTCATCTTGGGAACACCATTTTACAATACCCAAAATTTCCTCTCGAAGTTTATCCTTTTCCCACTCATTCATCTTAGTCTTCCCTCGAGCCGTTGAGATATTCCCCTTCCACTTGCTGAGTTTTCTCACACATAGAATAACCACCTAAAAATATCCTTTGCTTGGGTTCAACTCCACTTTGCCTAATGTCTCCCAAATCAAAATATCTGTAACTATTTGGTGACCACAACCTCCTTGGTTGGTTTCCTCTTCCTGTAAAATCCTAATGGTCATTATCCTTATTACAAGACCCTTTATTCCTTTTGCTATTCAGGGTGTGTGGCCTCAAATTTCAGTGTTCCTCAACCCTTGAGCCAATCCCATGCTACACTATCCTTCTCGTGCCAGCTCTCTGTTGTGCATATGTGTTCTGTACTAGCCCTCTACGATTCATTATTCTATCTTGTCTCATGTTCCTTGCACCTACTATGCGATTCTACCTATACCAAAAAAATTGCAACATTTTTTTGGGTCACATGAAATAGAGGGACGAAGAAAGAGAGATAGAGGGAGATATATATATATAGATTGTGGGGAAAAGAGAGAGAAGAAGGGAGAGATATAAAGAAATGGAGGGAGACACAATCTTTCATCTTAGGAATATTTTGACCTTTCACTGAAATTGATGGATCAATTTTATTTTAGAACTTGATTTGTAATACTATTTTCTTGATCACAAATGGTACATTCATTTTGGTGTAGTTATTGATTTCTAATCATATTTCATTGTTCGCACTAGATCCATTGATTCAACATATCTGTTAATTTCTAATCCTATTTTATTGTTTGCATTAGATTCATTGGTTTCTAATCCTATTCAATTGCTTGAACTAGAGGAAGCCAATTGAATAAAAATACTCTTTCATCTTATGAATATTTCGATTTTTCACTGAAATAAATGCATTGATTTCGATATAGTTGTTGATTCCTAATCCTATTTGGTTTATTGCATAAAATGCATTGATTTTAGTGTAGTTGTTGATTCCTACTTCTATTTCATCTTTTTCACTGGACGCATTGTTTTTAGTGTAGGTGTTGATTTCTAATCCTATCTGATTGCATTAGATGCATTTATTTTAGTCTAGATGTTGATTATTAATACTATTTGATTTCTTGCACTAAGTGCATTGATTTCAATATACATATTGATTTCTAATCCTATTTGATTTCTTGCACTATATGCATTAATTTTAGTGTAGATGTTGATTTCCGATTTGATGTATTTGGATGTATAGTGTACATTAATTTAAAAGAATTGGATTAATAGTGTGCATTTATTTTATTGGAAGCACACAAGAATTATTAATGATTTCCATTCATTTATGTGTTACAGTAATTCAACCAGAAATAAAAAACTTAAATTTTAATCTCAAATTAAATGTTCAGTTACTTGAAATGTTTATCTTTTGAAACTATAAACTATTTGTAATTGACTACATTCCTATTATTCCCATTTTCCATCACTCAACAGTGTTAATCGCTTTGCATTCAAACGAGGTAATAGAAAACAACTACCATTGAAAATGATTTGGAGTTTAACACTCCATAGGTAACAATGATTGTCTTTGGAGAAAGCTACTATTAATATTAGAGAGCATAAGGGAGAAGGTATGACATTTACTACAATATATTGAGTTAAATATTTGAATGGTCTATGATTTCAACAACTCGAACAATATGAAAAGATGGTAAAGTTAATAGGCATGACAATAAGAATGGTAGAAGAAAGTAGTTTGAGATTGCTTGCAATGACCATTATTTGTAATTGACTACATTATTTCTGTTCCACATATTTTATCATTCAACACTATTACATTGTCACTTTGCATTCAATTTTTTTGTTCCATCATTTTTCATCATTCAAGTTATGAACTATCTCTATCATCTGAACAACCTAAGGTAAAGGAGAAAATTTAAAATTTAAATAGGATGACCATATTAAGCTTAGACAGATTTAGCATATTCAAAATCATCAAAACAACTAGATGTCCAACAAATTTTGTGTGATCACACATGACTGAAACCAACCTAGAGCCATATTAACCGTTGATATATTTAGCATTGAGAGAGATCAAATCTCTCAAGATGCAAACATTTCCTCAAGTTTTGCACTCAAAAAAGAAGTTTTCACCTCGAGAAATTTAATCTCTACCTGTACTTGATTGATCCGGGGTTAAGATGGATTTATGCTAGTTTAAAATAAAGTTACAATTTAGTTTGTTTTTGTGATTTTTAAAATTTATGCAATATGATTTATTATGAGGTAAGTTTCTTGATGTCTTCTACTATGGATTGATGTCTATATATGTTTACTACCCAAAGAATTCATATGGTCAAGTCAGTTGGTAATGAAGATGGTCATGATTGATATTATCAACCACATTTATTAATGTGGTTGGGTAAATGGGTTTATTAATCTCTTGGGTTTATAATATCAATAATCGTTTGAGTTTATTAATCCCTTAGGTTTGTCAATCCCTTATGTTTATAATATTAATCCATTGAGTTTATAGTATTAATAGATCTTGTGTTTATAATGCTAATCCCTTAGATTTATAATAATAATTCCTTGGATTTTTAATACAAATCCCTTAGGTTTGTCATATTATTGATAATATCAATAATATTAGCATATTATTAAAATATAATAATAATTTGTATACATTATTTTTATAATAATATTACTATAACTAATATATTTATTAATATCAATATTAAATCCATAAAATTGAGGTTTATTAATTTATATCAACCACATATACTAATATGGTTGTGCAGGTGATTGATATACGTCTATCAACATATATCAACTACATTTATTGTTGACACCTAATCATCAGGATTGGGTGAACATAATGTAAATAAATAAATAAGTAATGTGAACAGTCATCGGGAGATGAAGTGAACCATCTCTCCCTCATGTATATAATGAAAACCAACCTGAAGGATAAACATATGAATCAATTGTGCTTTGAGGACTTACTGCCTGGCCTGACATGGTATCAAAGCCGGCTCCAAAAATAGGTGTAACTCCCTCCTGCCTGCTGCTCTTTGTCTACTACCCTTGTGCACTTGTCTGCCATAATTAATTCTGAATCCTCTAATATGACAGCCTCAGACCTGAAAACCTTTTGAATCGCTGCTGTGAAAGTGTTCATCCTTGAGGCCATGCTGCTGGAAAGTTTACTGCATAGCTACATGAGGATTCAAAATAACAGTCAATTGGTTTCTGGTAGAGCCTCGCCTCTAGACCACACTCGAGAGTTTCCTGTGTAGCTGCATTGTGAGACTGTTCACTGGTTTATGAAGTTAAATGCATTGGATATTAAACCGTTTTGAACACTAGTCTGCTTGGTCGAATCACATGGTATGTATTGAACCATTTTGAACGCTAGTCCATTGGTCGAATCATATGGTATGCGTTGAACTGTTTTGAATGGCATTCAATATTGAACTGTTCATGGCATATGTAAAATGGTATGGGTTGAATATTGAACTATTTTGAATAAACATAGTATTGGGTGGATATGCGTGGAAATTGAGAGTTGCATTGTTCATTGCGGTGAATTTAAGTTGGGAGTGCTGCATGAAGGACCACTATCACGCTACTGGAACATTGTTGGAACTCTGATATATACCTTGTTGTATGCATTGTAAAGCTTTGTGTCGAGTGTTGTATAGTTTTTTATATATATTTATGGCATATTTAGGTTGCCATATATATATATATATATATATATATATATATATATATATATATAGAGTCACTCACCATATATTTCGGCTGTCTCACCCATATATTCTATACTTTAATGCTGTCCAAATGAATGCCAATTGACATTTGAATTTGTTGTCCCATCTTATTCTTTCCCATTAAGAGTAAAAGTTTTGCAGTAGAAGTTTTTTGTTACAATATGCATTCAATCATATCCATCATGGAAATAGTTCTCACTTGCAGAGAGAACTATCATGAGTGGTCTTGAATGATAAAACACACGCACATTTTCAATGAGTTGTGGAAAGGAGTGTGTGTTGGAGATGGAGACAAAGAGCCAAAACAACCTACCTCAGACAAAGAGCTCGTCGTTTGGGAAAACAAGAACAACAAAGCTTATGCATTAATCACAACATCTGTAAATGAGGAGGTGAGTCGCCATATTTCACTATTTTCAACTGCATTTTAAGCCTTACAAAAGTTGAAAGAACTCTATGACTCACATTCTACACTTGAAGTTGTTCAACTCATGATTAAACTCTTCACTCTTGAACTGCGACATAACGATCCTCTTGCTCTTGCATCTGAGGTAAAGTCTATAATGCATGATATCAAATCCACTAAGGTTGAATTGGATATTCCTCTTATCGCTTTTCTCAACGTACTTTATCCTACTTACTCTGATTATATTGAGTCATTGCAAGCAAATGGAAATCTCAAAGATATCACCTTTGACTCTCTTCTGAAAAAGTTTGCTGAAAGAGAGAAAGCTTTTGGAAAGAAAATAGCCCCTGAATATTTTGAAGAGGTTGTGTGCCTTTCTCATAAATAAAATCATCTTGCTCAATATTCTTCAAGAGGAAGAGGTGGTCGAAGAGGAAGAGGAAGATATTTCAGAGGCAGGGGGCAGACACTCTCAAGGAGAAAAGGCAGATTTGCACTGCTTACGCTGCAAAAGAAATGGATCACTTGATGCCTCTACATGCAGGTTACCATGGGACAAAATTGAGCAACAAAGAAACCAAAACAAAGGTAAAACTGATGATACAGACAAAGGTAAAGCACCTGAATCTGCTCACTATGTTGTGGCACAATGTAATATTAGAGTAAATGACAATTTATTTAATGCTTCACTTGCTTCTTGGAGAAATGATTGGTTGCTTGATTCAGGAGCAACCTGCCACATGATTCATAGAAAAGATTTTTTTGAAGAATTTACTGACAATGTTGATGGAGCAGTATACTTTGCAGACCAATCAAAAATCAAGCCATCAGGGCTTGGCACAATCAGGCTTAAACTGCCTGGTCTTCCAGACTTTCTTGTGCATCATGTTCTATATCTCCCATAGCTCAAGAGAAACTTGCTGTCCTTGGTCCACATCCTCGAGTAAGGTCACTCCATTCATATGTTTGACGGCAAGCTTGAGGTAAGAAAAGAATCTGACCACTCACTTGTGATGAGGGGAATAGAAGAAGAAAGGCTTCTCAAGCTGCAAGGAACCTCTGCTCGTGCACAAAATTTCTCATACAATTCACATTATGAGGAAGGTAAACTTCCATCAAGTTTATTATGGAATTCTAGATTTGGACATTTGAACTATGACAACCTCTGCTTGTTGAAGAAAAATGGTGTTGTTGGTTTGCTTACAATTCCGAGGAAACTTAACCAATGTGATGCTTGCATTCTAGGAAAGCATAGCAAAAAGTCTTTTCATGATTCACATTCAAGAGCACATAGAAAAATTGAACTCATTCATTCAGATTTATGTGGTTCAATGCCTGTTCCTTCTTCAAATGGAAATAAATATATGATGACATTTATTGATGACTACACCGGAATGTGTTGGGTTTATTTATTGAAGAACAAATCTGATGCTTTTCAAACATTCAAGAACTTTCATAAATGGACTGAAAATGATGCACAATCTCATATTGGGTCTATTTTCACTGATAATGGAAAAGAATACACATAAAATGAATTTGAAAAATATCTTCGCCAACATGGGATCAAACATCAAACAATTGTACCTTATAATCCCCAATGGAATGGTGTAGCTGAAAGAATGAATAGGACAATCTTAAATATGGTATGATCCATGCTCTTCTTGAAAAATGTAAAGATAATGTTTTGGGCTAATGCTGTTCTATGTGCTGCATATATAAAGAATAGATGTCCATCTAATGCTATTAGAAACAAGACTCCATATGAAATGTGGTATGGACATGTTCCTTCGGTAAAGCATCTCAGGGTCTTTGGTTCCACCTGTTATGCCTTGATACCAAAGGTACATAGAAACAAACTTGGTGCAAGAAGTCGTAAGTGTATCTTCCTGGGGTATTCAAACACCTCCAAATCATACCGTCTCTATGATGAAGTAAATAAAAAGTTTGTTGTATCTAAAGATGTAATTTTTCTTGAATCAACCAAAACTGACAATGTTGTTGAGTGGCAACTTGATCGCTAGGATAGATTTGCAAAAGCAAAAGCATTTCAAGAATTTGATAATTAGTTCCACATCTTGAAGGGGGGATTCCTATACTAGATCAACATGTGGAATCTTCTTCTGAGGAACACTCTCCCTCGCATGAAACTCCAACAACAAATGATGCTTTAAGTGATGTGATTGATAAAATTGGGAGACTCAATCTTGATTCAGTCCCAACTCAATCAACGGAGCAGTCTGGACCATCTAAGAAAGATCCCCCAAAGTGGATGACAAAGACACTTGAAAGTGTTCATCCTAATGAGGTTGGAAAGACAGGAACTAGAAATTCAGACTGGAAAAATGGAGGTGATGTAGATGACTGTAATTCACCTGTTGATATGAATGTTTCTTATGATTGGTCTACATATTTTGAACCAACTTCCTTCAAAGAAGCTACTTCCCATGATGAATGGAAAGAAGCAATGCAAAAGGAGTATGATGCCCTCATAAAGAACGACACTTGGAAGTTGGTTGATCCTCCATTAGGAACCAAACCAATTGGTTGCAAGTGGGTCTACAAGAACAAGTATAAAGCTGATGGCTCACTTGACAAGCACAAAGGTAGGCTTGTGGCAAAAGCTTTTGCACATAAGGAAGGGGTCGATTATGAGGAGACTTTTGCCCCCACAGCAAAATGGGCTACCATCCGGACACTTTTTGCCCTAGCAGCATAGAACGGTTGGAAAGTCCATCAAATGGATGTAAAAACTGCTTTCTTGAATGGAGATCTAAAAGAGAATGTTTTTATGTCCCAATCTGAAGGATTTGCTGTGAAAGGACATGAACATAAAGTATGCAAACTGGTGAATTCTTTATATGGCCTCAAACAAGCACTGCAAGCCTGGTATGAAAAACTAGCTGAACATCTTCAGAAACTCAATTTCAAACATTATGATCTTGATGATGCAACTTTATTTGTCAAGAAATTTGGCAAAACAGTTGTATCTCTTGTGGTGTATGTAGATGATCTTTTAATGACAGGGAACAATGAAAGCTACATTGCATCCATAAAGAAGGAATTGGGGAAAAGTTTTGAAATGACTGATTTGGGCTATGTTCATTACTATTCTGGTATTGAAGTAACCCAACATTTGAAGCCCATATTTCTTTCTCAAAAGAAATACATTGGAGATCTGTTGAATAGGTTTGGCATGACAGAATGCAATCCTCTTACTACTCCAATGGAACAAAACTTAAAGTCTATTGAAGGAAAAGAATTTGAGGATGCAACAAAGTATAGACAACTTGTAGGAAGTCTCAACTACCTAACTACTACCAGACCAGACATTTCGTTTGCTATTGGAATTCTCTCCAGGTTTATGCAAAAGCCTTGTGAGGGACATTGGTTTGCTACAAAAAGAGTTCTAAGGTACATGAAGGGAACTCAAGACTTTGGAATCAAGTATACACAGGTGGCCAACTTCAGCTTGATTGGATACTCTGATTCAAACTTCGATGGAGATAAAGAAATTGGGCTATCTAATTTAGGATATGCTACGAGTCTTGGATGAGGAGCTGTCTCCTAGAGATCATGCAAATAATTAGTTCTAGCAGATTCCACAACAGAAGTAGAATACATGGCAGCAACTGAAGCAACAAAAGAAAGCGTGTGGCTAAGGAAAATTCTTGAAGATTTGTAGGTAAAACAAGTACAATCGACTCCACTCATGATTAACAATACCTCTGCAATAAAGTTGGCCAAGAACCCAAAGATCCATGATCGAACGAAGCACATCAATACTAAATATTATCTGATTTGACATCATATTGAGGCCAAGACAATCCATCTCCGTCATTGTTCCACTAATGAGCAAATTGCAGACATCTTCACCAAAGCGCTTGGAAGAGAAAAACTTGAACGATTCAGAATGATGCTTGGACTCACCAACATCCCTTTAGATTAAGGGGGGGAATGTTGACACCTAATCATCACGATTGGGTGAACATAATGTAAATAAATAAATAAGTAATGTGAACAGTCATTGGGAGATGAAGTGAATAGTCTCTCTCTCATGTATATAATGAAGACCAACCTGAAGACCAACCTCAAGGAATAAACATACAAACCAATTTTTCTTTGAGGAGTTACTTCGTGGCCTCACATTTATTAATATAGTTGTGCTCATATTTTATTTTAAAAAAGTCTCACTAATTGACGTGATTAGTTAGTGGTATGTTAAAAGCTTGAATTTCATTCTTACAAAATTGTTAACATATTTTATTATATTTAAAAAAACAAAAATCATAAATAATTTTATTTCTAACTTTTAAACCAAAAAATTGTTCAACATTTAAGCTTAATCTCTATAAAACTAGACATTGCTCGTTTATAATTTAAATTCCTTTTTCAAAATGATTTCTTTTAATTTTATATTTAATGTAATAGAAAATAATATCTATATATAATTGTAAGCTGGATAAATTGTATAGAGAGTAATTCATTTTGATGTAATTATGTCATAAGACATTCCCATAGTGAAATTAATGCCATTAATATGACACGTGGTTGTTTTTCATCGATCTTGTTATATGACAATTTAGCCATCCTGCTCGATCCATTTCTTCACATGGATCCTCATCCATTTCCTAGCGTAGATCCTTTTATATATATATATATATAACTGTACGCTGGATACATTCTACAGTGAGTAGTTCATTTTCACGTAATTAGTCATAACGAATACCCATAGAAAAATTGATGCCATTAATGTTTCATGTGGTTGTTGTTTTTCCTCGATTCTTGTTATGTGACAATTTAGCCATCCTGCTCCATCCATTTCTTCACATCGGTCCTAATTCATTTCCTAGCGTGGATCCTCATCGATGCGCCATGGAATTCGACAAGGGATTCCGTCCAAGTGAGGGTGTTCTTATCTAATTATCTACGTTGAATTATTTTTAATTATTCAACTTTTCACTCTCAGATCCTAGTTTGTTTCATTCCTTTTCCTGCTGGTCCATGTTACCATTAATGGATGCACAATAGAGTGAACGAACATCTTTCTTTTTTAATTGATGCAGTTGAGAACAAATGAAGAACACTATTTTCAAGGTTAGCTAATCCAAATGACCATTTCCCTAGTTAAAAATAAGTAAGGCATCTCCCTACTACAATCAATTTCTTTGATGTGGTTTTTGGTAATTGTTGTTTGTCAATCTAGTTATATGACACTTAACAATCTTGCTTTGCCCATTTCTTCATACCAGTAATCATTTCTCAGGAAAGAAATCCTACATGGGATTCCACCGATGTGAAGGTTGTCTTGTTCACTTATCTACAGTTTCAATTGATTCATATTTTCATTTGCATACCCTGGCACTACCCCTCCTCCTTTGTTGTTGTTGAAGAAATGGATGAAGCACACTCGTGTGAAAGGCTTACTATACCAAATGATCCTTTACCCCGAAAGAAAACACAACAAAAAAGCTTTCCATAAAAACATTCCATAGGAATTATTCCCCTTAGCCTTTTATTGAAAATTACAACATTTGATCACTAGTTTAAGCTTTAATTTGAACATTGTGATTTCCTTTAAACCTATGCATAATCTACATCTTGAGGCCATACGGAAATCATATGTATTACTCTTTTAAAAGAGGTGTTAAGGGCACAACTCGTCAATAATGAGCCTACAGTCGTAAGGAAAATGAGATGCCTTCTCATATTTTCTAGAATAAATAGTTTCCTATAGTTACATAAAACTGAAAATCTTCCAAAACTAAAACTTTTGTGAAGATGTGATGGGTCACAGATTCAACGGGTTGCATGATTTCAAAATTATGAACTTTCCCGAAAGCACGATAACTACAAGTGAAGCTAAAAGGAAGACCATTTTGAAGGGGAGTGATATCCTTGAGGACAAACCTCCAAAGGTGATATAAAATCACTCATTTAAATGCTACAAAGTCTTCATAACAAATCAAAGTCTTTAATTCTTCACAACAAGTCAAACGGTAGGAGTCTTCACCAAACGATATTCATTCTATTTGTGAATAACATCTAATTTGTATCAATGCTTCCTTTTATGATTTAGGTTGAACAGGTTTCAAAAAACACTCCATGATCAACACCATGTGTTCTTCATTTCCACCACGTAAAGGAGTTTTTTTCATCCATTTTTGGTGCTTTCATCACATGGTTTTTTATTTTATTAGTTTTGTGCCTCATGGTGGTTCAATGCATGCTTTTGTAATTCTACTTAAGTAACTATTGTTGTATTTTAGCACAAAGTGAATGGATTGGAGATCTATGGATGTTGTAGGATATACATTGTGCATCTTAACATTGCAATGATATAATATACTAAAAAATTTCCTTGGATTATATAGTTTGGATTTCAATGATAAAAATAATTCGTTAAATGTGTGCAGGTGTGTGTTATTCCATCCTTTTTTATTTTTATTAAGAATTTGTTTGAAACAATTAACAATGCTTGTTTAAAACCAATATTTGACATCATCATTGTGTGGCTTCAAGGGGACACCTTTATGGCTAAGGGTTTTAGCTAAAGCTTGTGGAAAACATTGTTATTGTGGAAGATCTATAATATCGACTCTTTTGGTGAAAGGGAATGGTGAGTGGTTCAAAGATAGAGATTGAGAAATTCAACGAATAGAGTTTTAAGCTGTGAAAATGAAAAATGGAAGATATTTTGATGGACAAAGAGAAGTGGATAATTTTGGATACAAGTACTACACTAACACGAATATTGGAAACATACTGGAGCAAACTAGATTAGAAAGTATAGAGCACAATACAATTTTCTCTCAGACTTAGCATTATTAATTATTTGAGGAGAAGCTATAGTGAAGGAGTCCTCGAAGAAGTTAGGAGCTTTGTATCAATCTATTTTTATGATGAACACATTTCTCCTCTAGAGAAGATGTATAACATGGGGATGAAGGATGGAGACTCGATCACAAAGCATCTAATTGCCTTCATTATTATGGTAAGTCTACTATCATCTATTGATATTAATATTTGACATGAATATAAGTGATTAATTGTGTTTTCTTATCTACCAAACTTCTGGCATAGTTTGGATCTTTCAATAGATAACCATAGATAGTAATTCAGTTACTTTATGTTTTGATGAAATAGTCTTATCCTTGTTATTGGAGGAGATGAGAAAGAAAAACATGGAAATTTAAAACATAGATGGCTTCTTTATAAGATGATCCCATGATAGAAATAAAAGATGTCCTCAAGTGGCATATCTAAATCTATAAGAAACTTTGTAAAGGTGTGTGAGAGATGTTGAAAGAAAAGACATTACAAGAAACATTATAGGTCCAACAATGTTGAAAAATGGAAGTGATTTAATGATTCTCCTTCTCTAGAAGAAATAACCTATTAAAATGAAAGAGATGTGTATGTGGATGGTTCAAGACATGTTTATCATGAGGCATGGCTAGTTGTCTAAGCTGCATCTTTTCATATGGTTGTTTCACTAGTATGAAATTATGATGTTGGTAATGTTTTACGAGGAGATGACATATAATCATAATTATAGGATGAAGAAGTAAAAGTTGAAGCTCATAGATGGAGGGATTAGAACACCCCTAATCTTGATCATGAAGCATGGCTAGTTGACTAAGGTGCATTTTTTCATATGGTTGTTTCACTAGTATGAAAGTATGATGTTGATGATGTTTTACGCAGAGATGACTTATAGCCATAATTATAGGATGAAGAAAGAAAAGTTGAAGCTCATAGATGGAGGGATTAGAACAGCCCCTAATTTTATGTGCATCTCAAGGAGAGGCGTGACACAAGCATAAAAATAGTGTTTCCAAAGGAAACCTTTAGCATAGTATTGTTGAAGGGATTTCAAACTGGAACTAGATGAACTATTAGTAAATGGAGTTACAGTTCCATTTTTTTTTCAATGGAGTTGAAGAAGGAAAATCTCCTACAATTTATGGAGAAAAGACTATGTTATAGCACCAAAGATCTGACATAAAGACTATGTTATAGCACCAAAGATCTGACATAATCTCAGAGATGATGGAGCAAAATTGTGGCTCAACAATTAGTGAATCCAAGTTCAGAACCACGTACATCTTACTTGAATAGCCATGAGATCCATCTTGAACGGGAGGTGTTGGAGCATAATTTCTGTCTGGGAGATCTGCATCATAAAGCTGAAGGAATTCTAGTTGATTATCATTCAAACAACAACATGGCTATGATCAGTAACACGTCCTCAATACAAGCATCCAACAGCATTGATGCCTCACAAATACAACAGTATGTTGTACACCATCAATATAACAGAGAGGATGCAAGCCAGGTTTATATAAGACATCAACCACTCTGGTGCTCATGTATTCAAGCATGATGGAGAATTATAGAAAACAAGAAAACCATCTGGAACATTAGTTGAAAACGATAATTCACTGATTTTTCCTCCATTTAGCTCGCCTGAGTAGGGAAACTATGAGTCAGAATCCATGAGTACGTTCAACGTGGAAATGAACAACTTGGCAGACAATGGATTCTCAACGGATTTGAGTGATCTATTATTATACAACAATATATCACAAGTGGAACAAAAGGAGCCCTGTAATTGTGCTCGTGGATCAATTAGCTTATATTAGCAGACAAGATGTAAAATTAGCAGAGCAAAGAGAAATTGCAATCAATCGACCAATCAGTATATTATGAAGAAATACGTTGGTTGGATCAATCAGTCTATTATGAAGAAATACGTTGGTTGGATCAATCAGTATATTATGAAGAAATACGTTGGTTGGATCAATCAGTATATTATGATGTTGGACCAATCCGTATATTATCGAGAAATACGTTGGTTGGCTAGGTATGCAGATTTAATCCTTACAGGTAGCAGGCTCCAATCGTGTATGTTTGTAATGCTCAACCATGTAAAGCTTTTATGATGTGTCACTCTCCTCTGCAATACCAATTTTGTTTGTTCCATCGTTTAACGTGCATTCGCCTCTGTGAAGATAAAATAAATCGAAGGATATTATAGCATCATGATTATATGATTTTGAAGTTTTAACAAAAAATCTTTTCAAAGATTGATTGTATCATAACTACTAAAGATTCTTTATTATTAAGTCTAACAAGAAAGTTTTTTTATTTTATATTTTTATAATAAAATATAGTTTTGAGTTGGAAAGTGGGAAAATTATATTTTTTTCCAGTTGCACAACCTTGAGCACTGTAAATTTAATTTTGTATTTAAATATATAATTTAGTGACGGGATTTTTTTTTAATTGGTAATATTTTTTTAGATATTTTAATGTAATTGTTTTTTTTAATTTTGGAAAAAGATTTATTGGTATTATAATGTAGTTATTAATTTTAATTCTTATTTTTATAGATGTGTTTATTTTAGAATAGATTTGTTATTATTTTAATTTAATTATGAATGATTATTAAGTCAATGATATTATTTCTTTTACACTTAAAGAAATGACATCTTGAGTAATTCTCAGGAGTACATAATTTTGATTGGGATTGGACTAGATTGGACGAGGAGACTCATGGGACCAAACCCCAAACCTCCTCCCCACCTAACCATTCGATTAGAGTGGCATAGTGGAAGCAAAATGGCCGTGGTATTGGACCAGATTGGACTACGAGACCCATGGGGACCAAACCTCCCCACCTAACCATTGGATTAGAGTGACGTAGTGGAAGCACGGTGAGCCCATAACCCACAGGCCACAAGATCAAAATATGACTTTGATATCTAAATCATATGTTGCTTATAATTTTCTGGATGGTATTATTTAACCTTCAGAAAATGTTTTTAGCAATAGTTAAGATAGAGGATTGAGATTTATCTCAAAAGTACTTGTCCCCTTTTTGCATTAGCTAATACACACCTATAACCATAAATCTATCATAAACATTAAAAAACTTCATGATACATCATGTGTAATTGAATTTTTATAGCTTATTGTTGTTTTACTATGATTTTATTGTTACATAATTTTTTACACACACTTACACATGCTTATTTTATATATTAACTGCTTTTATAATTAATAATAAAAAAATTAAAATAAAGTTATAATTTAGTTTAGTTTTATGATTTTCTCTTTGGAAATGTCTGATGTATCATGAGGTAAGTGTCTTGATGCCTACTATGGATTGATGCCTAATTGTATTTACTAGCCAATAAATTTATATGGTGAAGCTAGTTGGTAATGAAGATGAATGTGATCGATATTATATGTAATAATTCATTTTGATATAAAGAAAATCACGTTATTTGACATTCCTAGTTAGTGGTACACAAGAGGTCCACTTGAACTCTTGTGAGATCTTCATGATCATTTACTCATTACCTATTTTTTTATGTTTACAGAAAAAAAAAATCACATCTAATTTTATTTCTTACTTCTCAACAAAAAAATGTTTAGCATTTAACCTCAATCTCTATAAAATTAGACATTATATGTTTATAAAATAAATTCCTTTTTCTTACTTTTATATTTAATATATTGGAAAATGAAAAATAAATGATTTTTTTATTTTTATTTTAAATCATAGAATCAATTTATGTAAATTGGATAAATTTTATAGTGAATGATTTATTTTCACATAATTATGTCTTAAGGGAATACCCTAGTACAACTGGTGTGCCATTGTTTTTTCATCAATCTTGTTATACAAACATCTAGCGATCATGCTCCCTCCATTTCTTCACATCCATCCTCATCCATTTCCTAACATAGATCCTTATATATGAGCCATGGAATCCAACATGGGATTCCATCCAAGTGAGGGTTTTCTTTTCCTCTTATTTGAATTGAGTTCTTTTCAAGTAATTTAAATTTTCTCTTTCCTATCCTAGCTTGACTCCATCTTGTTTGCCTCAATGGTCCATGTAATCATGACTTGAATGGATAAATAAAGTGAGTGCGCATATTCCTTTTGGTGTTGATGCAATTGAGAAGATATTAAGCACATTCCTTTGAGTTGATAACTAATCCAAATGACCCTTTCCCTAGCTAAAAATAATTAAGGCATTCCCGTGGTGCAATTATTGTCTTTAATGTGGTTTGTGTTCATTTCCTTTTATTGACCAATTCCTATCATGCCCTTTATATAAGCTACAACCTTTGATCACTAGTTTAATATTTAATTTGAGCATTGTGATTTTCCTTTTCACCTAAGCATAATATACATCTTCAAGCCATAAGGAAATCATATGTATTTATCTTTTGAAAGAGGTGTGAAATGCACAACTCCTCAATAATGAGTGTGAGTTCTTAAGGAAACTAAGATGCCTTTTCATATTTTCTAGAAATATAGTTTCATATGGGTATACAATATTCACAAACTTCCAAAGATTAAACTTTTGTGAAGATGTGATGGGTCAAAAAATTCCAAAGTTTAAATTTTTATGGAGATGAAATGGGTCACATGATTTCAAGAATTTGATATTTTCTATAGATGCGATAACTAAATGTTAAAACAAAAGGTATACCATTTTGAAGTAGTGTAATATGCTTGAGGAAAAACGTTCAAAAGTTTCATTCTTTGCTATGAGATCAAGCATTGAAATGGTACACTATCTTCACATATTCATAACAAATCAAATGGGAGGAGACTACACCAAAAGATAGTCATTCATTTTATGAATAGTCTTTGAGTTCTATTAATGCTTTGTTTCATGGTTTAAGTTTAACATGTTATTAACAAACAATCCGTCTATTGTTTTATATTAGTTATTTTTTTTCATGATTAGCTCGACCTGTGATTCGTTTGCACTTGGTTAGGTAGGTTTTCCATCCATTTTTGATGGTTTTAATCACACGATTTTGGTTTTTAGTAGTTGTTTGGCACATGGTGGTTCAAGGCATAGCTTCCTAATTCTAGTTAAGGAGCTATGGTTACATTATAATATAGGGTTAATGGATTGGAGATTTATAAATGTTGCATGATATACCTTACATATTGTAACATTGTGAAGATATAATATACTAAAAGAAAATGGATTTTGAAATGGGTTTTGAGGATAAAATCTTTGTATTAAATGTTTGTGTGTGTGTGTGGGTTTTTGCATCCCTTTTATTTTTATTATTAATAAATAATTGTACAAGGTTAAAAGAAATTATTTGCATTATAATAGTTTGGATTCAAGGGGATGCCTTTATGGCTAAGGGTTTTAGTTGAAGCATATGGAAAACCTTGTTACAATGGAAGATTAATAGTATTGATTTTCATGGTGAAAGAGAATAGTGAGAAATTTAGAGATAGCGATTGATAACTTTAATGGATAGAGTTTTAAGTTATGGAAACTCAAAATGGAAGGCATTTTGGTGGGCAAAGATCAATAGATGATTGTAGATCCAAGTACTAAACTAACATGGATGTTGACAAAAAATTGGACCAAGTTGCATTAGAAGGTGAAGAGAATAATACATTTGTGTCTCTTAGAATTAGTATGATTGAATGATTCACAAGAAGCTATAGTGAACGAATTTTGCAACAAGTTTGGGTTTTTTCATCAGTCTATGTCCCCAGAGAAAAAAATGTTTTGTCTGAAATAAGGTATAAGCATATGAATGTATTCAATACTATCATAATCCAACTATCATATATTGATATTAATATTTCAAATCAAGGTAAGTGTATAATTTTTTCTTGTTTTCTATCATACTCATGGAATAGTCTAGGTGTTTCCATAGGTAGTAATGTAGATACTTTATGTTTTTATGACATAATTTCATCCTTGTTATCATAGGAGATAAGATATAAAATAATGGAAAGTTAGAACATAAAATGCATTATCTATAAAAGGGCACTCTCAAGGTAGAAATAAAAGTAAGTCCTCAAGAGGGATATCTAAATTTGTAGGAAAGTTTGTGATGGCATGTCAGAGATGTTGAAAAAAAACATACAAGGAACATTGTTGATCCAAAACTATTAAGAAAGGGAAGGGATCTGATGATGCTGCTTACATAGAATAAAAACCTTCCCCGTATGGAGGAGGAGATGTGCACGTGGCTTCTTCAAGTATACATGTAGATAATGAGGCATCACTAATTGACTCAAGTAATTTTTTTTCATATCACTCCTCACAAAGAGTTGTTTCACATGTAGGAAAGGTATGATGGTGGTGATGCTTTCCGAAGAGATGACTTAACAACCATAATTATATGACAAGGAAAAGTGAAGTTGAACCTCATGGGTGGAAGCATTAGGAAAATCTTTTATGGTTTTCACATCCCAAGATTGGCCAGAAATATGGTTTATGTAAGAGATACGAGTGATTCAAGTGTCCCCAGACCATTAACCTTGTATTATAACATAATCGTAGTTCCCTTTACTGGATCTACAAAATACCATGGGCAGAAAATTATCATGCCCAAAACCATGTGTAAAACCCATGCAAAAAGCCATAGGTTGGTGTGCCCACCCAATATATGGTGTTAAAATAAAATTCCCAAGGTGCTACCCTAGACACCATATAAGGGGGCCTCCACCCCTCTGAAAACCCTCAATGGGGGGGGGGGTGTTGTCGCCACCACTGTGAACCCCCCCCCCCCCACCCCCCCACCTCGCAAATGTCACTAGTCGTGGAAAAAATATAACACACACCCAACATTAGTTTCTTCCAAAGTCTGCAAAAATATCTTTCTTCAGTAATGTTGTTAGAGGTTCCTTCATATTCCCATAATTCTTAACAAACTTGCAATAATACCCTATCAACATGAGAAATCCTTGAAGATTCCCTAATTTTGTGGGGGTTTTCCATTCCTTGCTGGCTTTAATTTTGTTAGGGACTACCTTGACACCCTCATGGGATACAATATGACCCAAATATTCCACTTCCTATACCCCAAAGAAACATTTCAAGATTTTTGCATACAATTATTTGTCCTCCAATAGTTTCAAAATCTTGTCAACATGTTGAACATCATATTTCCAAGACTTTCTATATATTAATATATCATCAAAAGATATTAGCACAAACATTCTAAGGAAGGGTTTGAAAGTGGGATTCATCAAACCTTGAAATGTGGAAGATGCATTAGTAAGGCCAAAAGGCATAACCAAAAAGTCATAATGACCTTCTTGAGTTCTAAATTTTTTGTTTCAGAATGTCTTTTATATTCATTTTGATTTGATGATATCTTGAACGAAGATCCAACTTGGTGAAGTAAATTGCTACATGTACTTCACCTAACAATTCATCAATGACAGGAATGGGAAACTTATCTTTAATATTTAGGTTGTTGAGCTCTGTAAAATCTAAACACATACACCATGATCCATCCTCATTGTGCACCAATACTATTAGAGAAGAAAAAGAACTTTGGATAGGTTTAATTACACTCTCCTGTAGCATTTCTACAACCATTCATTCAATTTCACTCTTCTGGGCATAGGGATATCTATAAGGGATAATGTTTGTAGGAACACTTCTTAGAATCAAGTTAAGAGCATGATTATGATCCTAAATAGGTGGGAGGCCTTAGGGGGTATAAAATGCCTTCGAATGATTATCAAGGACTCATTAGAGATATGGAGAAATGGTTGACTAAGATGTTTGAACATCTAATAAACATATTTGTGCCTTAATCCCTTATTGTTCCTTCTTCAAAAACTTTTTCATTCCATTAGAGATTATTATCTTCCCAGGTTTCCCTACGATACCTATTAATTCAATTTTGTTTCATTCCAGAAAAAAATTTCATGAAAAGTTGTTAAAAATTAAAATATACCATCCCCAAAGATTGTAACCATTAGATTCATAATAAAACATCTGCACCACCCATTGGAATGGAAAGCATCATACTATTCAATACATATTCCCCCATGGTTAGATTAAGATTATGGCACTTCCCTGAGAGATTTTTAGTTCCTCTATTTGCAACCATCACTTGATAGTTTGGTTTTGGATATAGAAAGCAATTCAACTACTTGGTTATCTTACAATAAAAAAAATTATGAGTACTACTTGAATCAATCAACACTATTACCTTTTACTTTTTGATATATCCTTCTATCTTGGGAGTTTGAGGAGCGGTAATTCCTGCTAATGCGTTACACGATATAGTTAGATTCATTTCCTATTTTTCAGTCCCTGGGGTTGGTTCCTGGTGTGTGTCTTATTATTTTGATGTTTATGTTGGGTTGTGTTATATTCTTTCCACGACTAGCCCACGTAGTCAACCAGGGGGTTAACAGGGGGGTGAAGCCCCCCTTCATTGCGCTGATTGCACAGTGGGGGGGTCACAGGTGGGGTGGCAGCCCCCCCTATCAGAGGGTTTGTGGGGGGGTGGTAGTCCCCCTCCATGGGGTCCAAGGAAGCACCCTGAAATTTTATTTTTGGACCCTATATTAGGTTGGGCGGACCTACCTATGGTTTTTTGCATGATTTTCGCACATGGTTTTGGACATGTTGGTTTTCAGTCCATGGTTTTGGACACTATGGTTTTCGGTCCATGGTATTGGATGCTTCAACATGTATAAATATGTATTGTAACATTGAAAGGAACATAATGAAAAATCAAGCTGGTAGTCTCGGTTTTTGGATCGAGGATAAAATATTTGTGTATATGTGTTTTATGTGTTATGCTCTCACATTGTTTATTTTCTGTGTTTTAGAATTCATATGTAGGTAATTTCTGTACCAGATTAAAACCTACAATTTCTTGTTCCTTCTCTCCCTTCTCTTCACAATCTATGTAAAAACAATTCTTCTCATCACACTTATGACCTTTAGCTTATTTTCTATCACAATGGTAACATAACCCTTTTCCTTTTTCTTCCCTCCATTTATTGTGGTGTCCACCTTTTAGGTTTTGGGAAGCGAAGAGTGACAATACTTCCATATTTATAGTTGTGAGTGGTAGACCTCCTTGTTTCCATAATTTTTCTTTCATTTTTTCTTGCTACCCTGAATGCATTTTCCAACGACTTAGGTTCCATAAGATGAAACTCATGTTCGATTTTATCCTTTAAATAACGTAAGAAGACATCAATCAAATGCTCCTCTAGAATATCAATTACCTTTATATTCAATATTTGGAAGCCCTCAATATGCTCCCTAACTAAACCCTTTGGTTTGATATTTATCATTTCGCTGAAGAAGGTAATACTCCTTGTATCCTCATAATGTGCTATAAATTCCTCTACAAAAACAAATTCTTAGTGACTATTTCTTTACCAGAACAAGTCCATTGATAGGATAAAAATTTATTGGGTTCTAAATATAAATATGAAATGTGTACCTTTTGTGTGTGTTTCACATTATGTAGATCAAAGAAGTACTTCATTTGTAGTATCGATGTTACTAGATCATTGGCATAAAACTTCCTCATATCAATATTTGGAATGTGGTTGGTCTTAAACTAAATCTTAGAGTCTCTAAAATCATGATTTACATTCCTTTCTTTCTCATCATGAGTTTCATGCAATACCTTCTCACCATTAGGAAGCATTTCTTGTAGAAACTTTGTTAAACTTTCCTTCAAGCCTTCCATTTTCTCTTTAAAACCATACTTTAAACCTTCTATGGCCCTCTTTACTTTTTCTTCTAAATCATCCATGTCCCCTTTTAAACCATCTGTATTGGCATTCATCATTGCTTCCAATTCATTTTGTGTTTCTCTTTACAAGAGCGAAATTTGTTGCACTTGGTTTCGTAATTTTGATATATCACGTTGCATTTTTCCTCTTCTTCAAACATTATAGAAGATATTTTTGTGGCTTATTGGGTGTATTATTTTTTTTGAAGACATTTTAGAATGAAATACTAATATATATGCTTCAATATGCCTTTTGAAAGACTTCAAACGAATTTTTCAAACAAAATCTATGCAGATTTAAAAAAGCTACACACCTTTTTCTTGCTTTTAGGATCTCGATTTTGAAACTATCATATATATGTAATTTCTACCTCCCAACCTCTAAAGTCAGACTGAAATTAGATTATTCAAGATAAATTTATACCAAATCTCCCATAATGACCTGATTATGGACTAGTTTCGTATAGCGAAATTTTACACACTGCCAAATTTCACACTTTTGACCTTCGATCCTAAAATTTCTCCTCAAGAATATGTAATCGATGTAATTTTAGGAACATTTTATGAAATCTAGATCTAGTACTTGAAGATAAAGTTATGCAATTTTCCCTAGGTCACCTGTTTGAGATTGAATTTTGGAGCTTGCAAGAACCATAGCTTCTTCGAACCATATCTCAGAAAATATAGAAAACCAAGGTCTAATTTTTTTACAAATATTTCACCAAGTTTGCAGCGCCATCTGGTATAAATTTCAGCTTTTGAAGTCTCGTATAAAAAACATTATAGAAAAAAAAATTGAGATCATTTGTTTGAAGCAACGAAACATTAGGATTGAGAGCTTTGATACCAAATGTTATGTAACGAGATGATAAAAGAAAAGAAAAGTAGACCAATGACTTAAAAATTACCCTCTTTGACGAGGCAACCTCCTTTTACATCACATAAGTGAACAATTCTTGGATGATTCAAATGAAAAGACCCCCTTTGTATATATAGGAGTCAAAGGGATCATAACATTACTAGGGCCTAGATGACAATAATAATGTAAAGTCACAATGATAATATAGTGGAATTCCATGGGGCACAACAATAAATATATAGGGGCTACATTAGTATTATAGGGACCTAACATATACAATCAAAATTGACAGTAGAGAATTCACATCATGGCCCTCACCTATCTGAAATTTTTCTAAGGGGGGTCTGCTTTTTTACCTTGGCAGTTTACTATCGTGCAATGTGGTGCAACAAGAGGTTAATCGAGCACATCACATGCCACGACTCTTATTCATTGATGACTTATAGATAGTGATCCATTTCATGTCCATGTCGCTACTATGTCAATACATTCCACTTGTCGTGACATGTCACTGCCATGTGTCAGTTGGAAAGGGGCCACTAGGCCACCCAAAAAGGAAAAATCCACCTTCCACGTTTCATAAGAATAGGTTGCCACATCATCATCCTACCACATTTCCTCACCTCAAAGTAACATTTCATACTGGGGTCCACCTTTGGTTTGGCTCTGGGAAATATTGGATTAGGTAGCCTTCTTATGCCTTCCTTGTTACCATGACCATGTCTACCTTGAAGGACATCACCTCAAGCTCAAGTTTTCTCTTCATTACTGGAGAGATAGACTAAGTGCCATATCCACTGGAAATATCTTTGAGAGGGCTATATAACTAATTACTTTCAAGGTCTTTTGAGAATATACACTTAAAATAACTCCCTTCAAAGAGAAGTTATTAGGATACACATCCAACCATCAAGAAACAAACTAGACTACCAACACTTAGTAAGAAAATAAGACAACATTGACATCATAAGATTAATGCACCGTCGATAAACCCAATAAGCTCTTCGTAAACATTATATCACTTGACATCAATGACAACAATGACCAACAAGCATAACAAAATTTATATCTAATATAAATAACATTATAATGAATTGGTGGACATCCATCTTAACTCTCGATTTATCAAGTGGCAAGAAGGATCAAATATCTCTAAGTACAAATGTTTCATCAAGATTTATAGTCAAAAGAGGATATACATCTTAAGAGATTTGGTTCCTCTCAATATTTAGTACATCTATACTAATTTATCACAATTTAATAATACATAGTATTTGATGTGATGTCTATTTTATTTTTAATTATAAAAAACATTATTAAAAAAAATATTTAAAAATATAAGAAAGAAAATGAATTATAAACTATACATTTGGAAATATAAGAAAGAAAGTGCATTAAAACATGAATATAATTAATTTAAAATACATTAAAATAATGAAATTTAAACATTGTATTTTTTATTAAAAAAATAAACCATATAATTTTTAATAAAGTCACTATTTTCAACCATATAAATTAAATTTTTAAATATATAAATAAATTTAACATCTTGAAAAATAAATTCATATTATAAAAACCATTCCATTATAAAAGAAATTCCTATTATATAGAACATTCTCATAACATTCATATTAGTTAAATATAAAATTCCCAATAACTTTTAACCAAATTTGATCCAAATTAATTAACAATATATATAAATTTTGCAAAGCTTAAAATATTTAAATTAGGAAGAAACTATCACGATGGTTTTGTCATCGCACCTTCATTTGTCTTATTCATGACATTATCCACTAACGTGGTGTGGGTGTGAATGGCGAGACTTTTACTCGGAGGAAGAGACAAAGTTCAAAAGGTTCGATGCACATGTTGGGAATAAAAATACCATAATATGGTAAGGGAAGGGAACGGAATAAGTGTGGTGTATTCCATTTCCAGATTGTGATTGTGATGGATGGAATACAATGTATTATGTTGTCATTACTATATTATGAAAAAATGTAATGAGTTAAATTATTGTACTCTATTTTGTATTATTGTCGTTACTATATTATGAAAAGATGTAATGAGTTAAATTATTGTACTCTGTTTTAATAACACAAGTAAAGGGAACAAGTCAACTCAAGTTAAATATTTTATAATGATTATAATGAGATTGCTTATTTTTATTATTAATTACATAAAATTATTGTAAATTTAAAAAAATATATATTATTGATAATTATAATAAAAATAAATTATATTTTTTTGATTTTTACTTGATCTTAATCTTAAGAAATATATATTTTTATGTTAATTTTAAATTTTAAAATTATTATTAATTTAAAAATAATTTATTATTAAAAAAATATTATTTAACTGCAACGTGAAGATAAATTTAAATATAATTAGATAAAACAAAATACTCAAGAACTTTCATATATTAAATCCCATATAATGATGGATCATGTGATCCCAACATGTGCAACTTCAACATAAATGGATAGTGACATATTTTCTTTAGAATTGCTATTTGATAGAATGGATTTGAAAAAAGTTATACATATATTAAATCCCATATAATGATGGATCATGTGATCCCAACATGTCCAACTTCAACATAAATGGATAGTGACATATTTTCCTTAGAATTACTATTTGATAGAATGGATTTGACAAAAGTTATATAAATCATTAAGCAATTTTTAATTACCTTTCAATTTTTGTAAGTTGTAATTGAAATATTAATTTTGCAAGTTTTAATTTAAATACTATAAGAATACCAATAATGTAATTTAGTAAAAACATTCTATAAAAAAAAATTATAATAGAAATTAGCTTTCTATTTGGTAGTCAAATCCCAAGTAGTATGAGTCTACGGGGTGTAGAAAAAATGGTGATGGGGTGTACTATTAAGTCAATCCATGATGGGATGGTCATTGGTTTAAAACTCTATGGGAAAAAATACAGTCGTGTTAAGGGCCGGTGTGGCGCAGGATGGGTGTGATCCCTAGGTGATTTTGATGGCTTAGATACCACTAGGTCACGGTTTCTCAAGCCACAGATCAAGCTTGATGTAATCTTTGATGAACTCAGACCAATTGGAAAAAAAAAATCCATGTTGTACATTATTTTACAAAGACCACACTAACCTATCAATTACGATATTTTTAGCTACATGAAAATCAACGTAAAGATGTTAGCCTTATAAATACTTCAACTTTATATGGATAATATATAATTTATTGAAGAAACATGAAGATGAAAACATTCTGAATGATTAAACTATATAGGGCTAATACATAAATTATAGTTAATATTAAAATCAAGATAACATTTATAAGAAGTGATGAATGAAGTATATAAAGCGGGTAGAGTAAAATCTATTTTTTTAAAGGGTTTAATATTTCTAACGTCATACGTATATATATATTAGTATGTGTTATTATATATGGAGGTCATCGCCAATAAACAATTATTGTAACATGGTTTACTATTGGAAATGTAATATTTGGGATTATGGAAATTTGGATTATTCATTTGAGAGGTAGGTTAAAAGTCATAAGTGAATATGAATAGCTATATGGAGTCCAAGAGACCTCTTAGAAGATGAAACCAAGGTCCATACAGTTTGAATTTGTGTATATCATATCAATAAGATTACAACACATGGTTATCTAATAAGTTCTCCATTTTCATGTCATCCATCAATAGTATCATAGCCATATAGTTCGTGTGCGAGTTATCCATAGGAACTAGATTTTGAAGTTTTATACTCGGTGCCATAGAAATCCCATGTATCCTCTCCATTCTTTCTTGCAACCTATGCATCACCATTTCTATTTTTTCATCATGTCTTCCTTATAACTCTCTCCCAATTGTCTTACTATGTCATCTTTTCTGCCCTTTAGCCTGCATTGCATGACTCATGAAATCAACATCTATTGTGGATATGTAATTGAGACATAACTCATTGCAATAGAATTTATGGTCATGATGATCAACACAATTTAGTAATATTCCTTCTCCCATAGTGTCTATTATGAACCATGCACTTTAAAAATGATTGTAACTCAATAATTACAATACAATTCAAGAGGTAAACCTCCTTTGATAATGAATAAAATGTATAAGGCAAGATATGATGATCTTAGGACTAGGTCTCCTTACTATATATACAGGAGAAAAAAGGCACAATTATAATAAAATGGGACCATGAAAGGTTATATCCTACTTGACAATATAATAGTATAAATGTAGTAACTCAAAATATATGGATTAATAATAAGTTTTAGGGTTAACATGGAAGAGAAGAGATGGGAATAATGGGTTAACATGTCCCTCCTATTCAAACAAGTGTTGTCTTCAATGATTGATAATCTGTGGGTGATTATGCATGAACACCTCATATTGCCATCTCTTCTCTTCCACGAGTATTTTCTTCTATTTGATGAAGTATTCAACACGTTCTTGATTTCTTAGCTACTTAATCCCTATTTTTAGGATTATTTCTAGTTTTACTGTGATTTTCCTATCTTCATTAATATCTGGAAAACAAATTTGGACTAGAACCTTGTCATTGAGTACCTTCCTTTAGCAAGAAAAAAGGAAGATTGGATGTACACCTAAATATGGAGGAAAATCCAATTTGCAAGCATACTTTCAATCATCTACAACACACTATAGGAGTCATAATATCTCGATGAAAAAATATTTTCCTTTTCCTGTTTAAGCGAAAGTTGTTTATATGGTTGTAGTTGATCCCTGTGGAGTAGGTAAATCTCCTCTACGGATAGAGGTGATCCCTCTGTCCCAAGAGTGGGTCTAGCCGCAAACAGAATAACCTAATGTAAACTTCCTTAGACTAGAATCGAATAAGAGGCCCTACCTCTTAGAATACTAATCCACTTGATGGTGATCTCACTCCTTTGCTCCAGCATCCTTTCATTCTTTCTGTTCAAATATCTAAAACAAATACACAAGAGACAACAACAAATGGAATAGCATAAAATCACATTCAATCTAATTAAAAAGTCAAGGAATCTTAGGCCATAAAATATAATATAACACTCGATGTAGGAAATAAACCATTAGTTATATTGATATAAAACTCAGAAGGAAACATAACCAAAGCCTTGACATTGCAGGTCTCCTCGGACGTATCTGGGTTCCAATCACCACTGCTAACATCGCATGGTTAGCCTCAACAATAGAAGTTTAAGGCTTCTTCCCTTCAGTTCCAAACCAAACCAAACCACTATTCTGCCTTTACACACATAAACTAGAAGGCTAAAGTTATAGATATCTTGCTGGTTATTCAATCTCCAAAAAGACTAGCTCATCTTGGCAAAGGAGGAGTTTATATAGATTTGATGGAGGGGAGATGGTTCCCCTTATGATGCGAGAGGGCTTATCTCTTTTCTTTGTTCCATCTTAATAGGGGAAAGGAGCCCGAACAAACTCTCTCGACTATATCCAACCCAATCCTTTACTAGACTTATGTTCACGAAGCTTCTAGACCTGGAAGCTTCGACTCCATTTTTAAAAACTTGCCAAAATAGGGTCGAAACAAGTGGTGAAGGGCTCACTTGCATCGTTCGGTGCTAGGCCTGGATTCAAACTCTACAAATCGGTGCAGGGAAGGCACTGAGCACTATCGTTGGTCTTGAAAACTAGGATTGAAGGAAGATTCTTAGGAAATGATGCAAGAGGGGAATGTTTTGCACATGAAGAGATATATAAAGGTATGCTCTTCATGATGGGAAAGCATATAGAGTTCACTGTAGAGGTCCTCTAGGATAGAGGAACAGGGAGTACATGGACAGTGACAAAATGTTGTGTAACAATCCCTCATTTCAAATTCCCTTTCATTGCATTACTAATCTACTTGTTGTTTCATCCTTTTTGTGCCATAACCAAAATTTCCATAAATAGTTTATGAACCTCTTGTTGATTTCATATGTGGTCGTCTACTTCCTTAGCCTTTATAGTCCATTTCAATGGTAATGTGATGCATGGATGATGATATCCATAAAGTTCTATAATGGTGAAATTTTTTATAAAGTATGGAAAGATGTGTTGTACCAGAATTCTTCCAAGGAAAACAATTTGACCCACTATGTTTTTTTATTAGATGCAAAGAAACATAAATACCATTCTAAAAATTTATTAAAAATCTTAATTTTCCCATCATATTGAGTATGTTAAGATGACATATGATCCAATTGAGTACCCATATAAGAAAATAATTCAATCTAAAAATTTCTAGTGAAAATTTGCTCTCTATATCTTACAATAATATTTGTTATTCCATATATAGATTTTGGAATGTTTACATGAATTCTTCTACCCATGTACTTGATTTGAAATGATTACGAAGAGAGAAAAAATGGGCCTTCTTTTACATTTGATGCACCACTACCATAATGACACTCTCTCCTTCTAATTTTTAGTAACACATAATCAAATAAATTTAACATGCTTCCTAATGTTAGTGCGGTATGGCTAATGGTTGATGGGTCTACGTGGTCTTGATTGTCTGTCCCTTAATTTGTTGGCATACCACACATTTAGCCACAAATTTATTCGCATCTACTTTAAGAACTTCCTGGAAAATATCTTTCTTGATCCTATGGTATGTCCTCAACAACCTTGAATTTTCTCTTATAGGACAAGTGCCTAATTATAGAAGGACCTTCTATTTGAGTTGAAAATTCTTATACAACTGATATTAATACCAAAAAAAAGTATTCTTCCACATAAATATATTTATTGCATCAATACCCTCCTATAGTTGTTTAATGAACTTACATACCTTTTCATCTTGCTTCCATTCTATCATTGCCCCTTCCATGTAGTTATATTGTGGAGTGTAAATAGCACATAGTAAACCATTTGTGGCTTCCTCTTTCCTTGAGGGTGCATTTGAAACAATAATTTTGTTTCCCCTTTGTATTGGTAATTTCAATTTCCTAACCAAACATCTTTATAACCCATTTTTATTTCTCCTAAAGTTAAACTTTGTTCCAACAAGTAATTCAAAAAATCATGATATGTTTTTACTTTGAAGTGTCTTCCTATTATGTATGGACACCATTTCCTAACTACATATAGTATCGCCAACATTTATTTTCCATAGATGGGTCTAAGTTATTTCCTTTAAGCTCACTGCTTTCAAAAGCATGGGGCCTTACTTATTGCATAAAAACTACACCAATTCCATCCGCTAAGGCATCACACTCAACAATGAAGTTTTATGTGATGTTAGGTGTCATTGGGATGGGAGTTATACACATAGCCTCCTTAAGTTTTTCAAAAGTTTTTATTTCTTCTATTGTCCAAGTAAATTCTTCCTTCTTCAATAACTTTTGTAGGGGTGCTACTATTTGAACATAATTATTAACAAACTTCTGAAAATATCCCATTAATCCTAAAAATCCTCTAAGTTTCTTCAAGCGATTATGGATTGGACATTCCCTAATAGCTTTGATTTTGTTAGGATACACTTTGACACCCTATTGAAGATGCCACAACACCCTTAAAACATTTTTCCTATTCTCCATTTCGGAGCCTTCCTTGGTCTTGTACATTTTCATCACAAACATTGAAACTATTCCATGTGTTTTCTTGAGTTTTTGTCCCCTTTGCAAGATAAGAGAAATGTCGTCTTTTCACATGTTAGTTGTTGCAACCTGTATAAAAGCATGTTTTGGTAGTTTTAAGATGTCACCTTTGTGTAAATAAGCTTTTCTAACCTTGTAAACATCCATCACACTCATTTCCAAAGTTTTAAGCATTGTCACACAAGTATCATCACCGTCATCGCAAAGTGTAGCTTAATTGTCGCACTTGTTGTAAGTTGTCGTAAAACTATCCTGCAGAGGGAAATGAATTATCATGTGTCTTGGATGATCTATTTTTTTTTGTCATCAAGTAGTCTAAGTGTGTGATCATAGTCGAAGTCTTATCACTGTTCACATTGGTCTCACCGATCCCACACTTAGACATTTTCTAAAAAGCTTCCCGACCAAACAAACTAACATCACCCAGCCTCCATGAACTACGCATTGCGAAATATCAATCCTCTAGCAGTGACATTGCCTCTTGCCACTGTGCAATGCACAATTCCTGCCTCCTAGGACTACTATGCACATTTTTTATTTTATGAAATTTTATGAATCTTATGAGCTCAATGATGAAGAGTTTGATTGTGTTCTTTTCTTCCTCACCCTTGAAGATTTTCTTAATAAATAGTTCCATACTGTACAACCTTCCTCCATCCATTCTTTCCATCATTTGCTCAAGGATATTTTTCAATACATTGATAGGTATGATTACCGAGATGTTTATGAAAGAAGCAGTGAGTTAAGAATGAAGCCTGATGAATTAGTTTAGGATTTATCTAATTGATACCCTCACTTTTGTTATGAACTTCCTAAAGAATATGCAGATTGGGATTTATTTAAATAAAAGTTTCAGCATTTGGTTCTTGTCTCTTTTCAAGGTGAACTTGAACCCCTCGATGTTTCTACTTCCCCAAATCTTGTGAATCATGAGACACCTCTAATTTTAGAGGAGGAATTTTCTACTCCTTTTTTACTTTATCTTCCTCCTTTTCTAGTTCCGATGATGGTGTCTCCATGTGATGACAATAAAGTTGGAAAATATTCAAATCAAGTTCCTAATATGTCTTCTCATTATTATTTCACTTGTCTTGATTGAGATTCAATGGAGGAAATCCCAGAATGGCTCATGAATCCCATCGTGAAGACTAACTCATCCATTCTGCAAGATGATGTTACTATTCATAACTCTTTTCTCGAATCTGAGCTAGGTTTTTCTTATCCTTTATCATCTACATGCTATGACTCTTTGTATTTTGATCCACTTGATCAACCAACTCCACCAACTAGTTTTCCACACACTCTCAATTTTTTAGATGTTGGTTCAAATTGCGATCAAATACAAGTCAGTCACATTACATAGGTAGGACAACACAAGGTGCATATGCTTCCAATATTTCTTCCCTTTTCCAAAATCCTCCATGGGAAGATGATGCACTTCCATTCTTGTATTATTTTCATCTATTAACCTCAGTATTGGGTCAAATGCAATCAATTTGTAGTCTTGGGAAAAAATCATTCTGATGATGATGACTCTATTGATGTCTACAATCACAAATGTCCAGGTACGTCATCTGATCTTTCATTTTCTCTCGAATACTTTTCTTTAGATCTAGAATATGATTCTGTCAAACAAGATGTCATTATTGAAACTTCTTCTTCATCTCACTATACATTGTGTTCTATAATTTGAAATTCATCTACTTGTGAAGAAGATACTCCATGCTCTTCAAATTATTCATCCAATGAGTTAAATTTGAAATTGACACAAGGTGGTAAGATTATCCATAACGAAAATGAAAATAATGAAATCATTGAGTACTCATTCTATCCCTCAGCATATTTTCTCTTACACGAAGACAACTCTGCAAAATAACTTTCTCATCTAATTTATTTGATTCATACATATTCAAATTTGTGATCATATGAATCCTTCAACTTGAGTAATCTTGTTGTTAAAGTTGAAAAATATAGTCGATTTAGTGACAGAGATGGCTTCCATCCAGTGAGAAGTGGTATTATTGAAACTATTGGTAGCATCTATCCTCACATCATACACGATCTAGTTCAATCTTGAGGATGAGATTTTACAATACCCGAGAGATTCAAGACTTGTTAGGAAGTCAAGCCACTTCAACTAACGTTGATGGATATTTCAGGATCTCACAACTCTGGTAAGGCCCATAAACTAAATTAGATCTAGTTTCTCTCACATAATCCTTCTATTTGCATGCTTTCACTCAATGTAAATCTATTTTTGAAGGATGTTTGGTATCTTGGATGTAATATTTCTAACTTTCAAAATTTTGTTTTTGATTAGATTCAAGAATCCTCTTCAGTTGATCCATCTTCATGAAAATATCGCGCATGAAATGTGACATTGGAATGTGTATCTCTCATATATTCATGGAATTGTGAAGTTGATCATCTTTGGCTGAAGGGATCATTCCTATCAGATATATTTCTTAATAGTCATTTCCTGGCTTTTCTTTCAAATGTTGTATTGTAAACCTTTCCCTTGATTAGACCTAAAATCCTCTCGAGTGATAATGAATGCATGAGTTATTGCGTGAATAAAATTCTTTTCCATTCACTTTGTCCTGACTAGTATCATGTGCTTTTTATCCTAGCATTCCTTTTAAATTTTATTGATAATTATGATGCTTGTACATTTTTTCACTAGTTATCAGAAAATGGTTGGTCACATTTGACATGACAAGAAGTTGGTTCTATTGTTTAGATCATTCACAAAGCTATTCAAATTGATTTATGTTTGTTACTTACAAACTGGGAATTCGATGCTTTAATCACCACATCTGACCCTGATTTTTTCACTAATGATTTTCATTAATCTTATCATTTTCCCATCGGTGTATTCAATGACAATTGTTTTACATCCTTCAATTTTCACCATTCAACATCTCACTATTGGGATTTTTGTCGAGAAGTTGAATATCTTTCACCTTCGTTGATGGTTATGTCAGGTCCTCACTGCCTCAAGATGATTGTTGAATATGATTAGATATATCTTCCCTCACAAAATTCCCATCGTAATACTGTGCCTCTAATTGAAATTTCATCTTTTCAAATATTTTTAGGTTTTCAAGAGGATTATCATGAATTTTATGATCCAATCGTTTCATGGTTGGAACAGTCTTACCTGGCAAGCTTCGTCTCAAATAACAATTTTTGATATTTCGTCATGCTTGCTAAGGAGTTCGGTGTAGATGGAGACGGATTGTGGGAAGCTTCAGAGGTTTGTTGAATTATTGTTCTTTTCAAAATGGTAAGAATATAAATTGGTTAGAAGTGATGGCTATGGCCTATATTTCTGCTGACAAGAAATACCTTTCAATTTTTGTCCAAGATATTCAAGTTCTTATCTTTTCTATTGCACATTGTTTTATATTTTTTTTAATAGATCATCTATTTGTGATTGCAGGTTGGAAAGAGTTAAGGTGGCTACATTGGAAATTACATTATAAGTCACCTCAAACTTCCACATGGTTAGGTTAGGAGTAGGTCGAGTTGCATTTTAGTTTACCTACATGTCCATCATGAATTAATTTCTTGTAGTTTGTTGGTTTTTGGTTTCACTTCATGTTTTTCAAAAGCCATTTTTTGTCTACTCTTCTAATTTTTTTCCTTGTTTTGTATTGTCTTTCCTTTCGTTTTGTGAGACCATGCATGGAGATGCTCTACTGACTCAAATGGAATGTGGAAAAATATAAAAATACTTTGTGACACTTCAAAATTTGGTTGACCTTCTGTCAATATTCCTTGTGTCGGTTATACCTTCTGGTCGATGAAGTTCCAACAGAAAATATGATATGTCTGTGAGGAGAGTTTTGGTTAAAATGTGAACCTATGTCTATTTAGGAAAATGCATGCCCACACTCAATTTTTTTCAGTGTTGTCATGCTTATCCAATTAGTAGATGCAAAGAAGGGGAAAAATATAAATGAGCGAACCTAAATTAGATGTCTCTATATGCTTATCGAAAGGAACAACATCTTTTTTGTCAATAAGTCAGGATACCTCTTCCACCCATAAAATGAATATGTGCCAATGCAAAATACTATAAAATAAATAAATAAATGTGAAATAAGAGAGCAAATTCCTATGAAGAGAGGTGAGGAAAGAAACTCCATCGGGGTATTATCCAGGTTCACTAGAAGCGGATAAATGTTTGTGCTCCTGAAGTGATTGTGCTGGTGTACTGTCTAACCCTGTTGTTAGTAGAGCAACACCAAAGATGAAGAAACATACTATGAAAATATTAAGCTCATGAACTTCACTATCCTTCCCAACTTAAAACTTTGTGATATTGCTAAATCTTATTATGTGTTTAACCAGGAGAGAGGTATAAAGGTGATCATCTTTATTCACATGGTAAGTGGTGTTACAAAATTATATATTGCAGAGAAATGGAACACATAAAACATTGAATAAATATAGACACAGAAAACACATAAAATAGGACAGACACAGATATAAACGGTTCACCCAGTTTGGGCTACGTCCACGGAGAAACAACCAGTCCTTCCTTTTATATTATCCAGCAAACTAAAGAGATACAACCTACAGTAGGTCCACTGTAATTCCCTCTTCGCTCTCAATATCCTCTCTCTTCCTCACTCAGAATACAGATATACATAGACGCAATACAATTCCCTCAATATATAGTGAGGGGTTGCCTTCTAGGGAAAGAAACCCTAAAGTAAACATAATTTCTATCGTTAGATCTCCACCTAAGCAACGACTCAGATTGACTATGAAATTACAACATTTTACAAGGAAATTTTACATCTGTTTTTAGCTTCGGGGGCACTGCCTCCGATCCCCCACCAGGGGGGCTCCCAAAGGTCGCAACCACCCCCCTAGACCCCCCCTGCAGCGTATATTTTATGGGTGGCTTTCCTGCCCCATTACAAACTAGGGTCCAATGTGATGATACCTTTGAATATAGAAGATAATCAGGCTCCACACCCACCAATCTCCCACTTCGAGACTGATTATAGAAACTCCACCACTGCTTCATTTGACTGACAATGACTCCACTTTGGACTTGGTTGTTTCTTATATTCTTCATCATACTTGAAGACCAATTGAAACTAAGCAGACTCTCAGTTTCTCCCTGGTTACAACTTTTGTTAACATATCTACAGGATTCTAGCTAGTGTGTATCTTTTCCATCTTCAATTGTCTATCTTCCAATGTTGACCATATGAAATGGTACCTGAGTTGTATATGTTTAGTCTTGGAATGAAACGTAGAGTTCTTTGAAATATGTATGGCACTTTGGCTATCATTGTATAACCTGCCCAACTCTTGCTTCTTACCCAATTCATCCAGAAACCTTTGTAGCCAAATCATTTCTTTACTGGCCTTTGTAGCAACAACATACTCTTCTTTTGTTGTTGAGAGTGCAACAAGAATTTGCAGTTTTGAGACCCAACTGGCAGTTGTTCCACCTACAGTAAACACATACCCTATGGTGCTCCTCCTGTTATCTCTATCACCCACCATATCTTCATCAACATATCCCTATAGAGTAATGTTTGAACCACCAAAGCATAATGCTTGATTTGTGGTACCTCTCAAATACCTAAGAATCAACTTTATTTCCATCCAATGTTCTTTTCCTAGATTTTTCATGTACATGCTTACAACTCCCACTACATGTGCAATATCAGGCCTTGTGTAGACCATTGCATACATTAAGCTTCCAACTATTGATGCATATGGAACTTTAGACATATCAGTCATTTCTTCCTGAGTCTTGGGACACATTTCCTTACTTAGTTTGAAATGGCTAGCCAAAGGTATACGAACTGGTTTTGCATTCTGCATATTAAACCTTTTCAACACCTTTTTTATGTACTCACTCTGAGACAATGTTAATTTGTGATTCTTCTTGTCTCTAGTTATTATCATACCAAGGACTTGTTTTACAGCACCCAAATCCTTCATTGCAAATGAGTTTGCCAATTTTCTTTTGAGCACATTTATTTCCTGCATGTTAGAACCTGCAACAAGCATGTCATCTACATACAATAACAATATAATATAGCTGCCATCATTTTGTCTTTGGAATAAACACAATGATCAGAGTTACATCTAGTATAACCTTGTTCAGACAAAAACCTGTCAAATTTTAGATACCACTGCCTTCGAGCCTGTTTTAATCCATACAAGCTCTTCTTCAACCTACACACTAGTTTCTCCTTCCCTTTTACCTCATATCCTTGTGGCAGCTGCATATATATCTCTTCATGCAAATCCCCATGGAGAAAATTTGTCTTTACATCTAACTACTCAAGATTCAAATCTTCAACTGCTACTATACTTAAAATAGTTCTGATTGAATTCATTTTAACAACAGGAGAAAATATCTCATCAAAGTCTATACCCTTTTTTTTTGCAAACCTCTTCACCACAAGTCTAGCTTTATAACTTTGTCGACCTCCATCTTCTTCCTTCAACCTATAAACCCATTTATTTTGTAATGTTGTTTTACCTACAAGCAACTTGACTAAGTCCCAAGTTTGGTCATGTGCTAAGGAGTCCATCTCTTCTTTCATGGCTTGTTCCCGCTTCTTCCTGGTTTCTATGTGCACTACTTCTTCATAACATTCTGGTTCACCAGAATTAGTCAACAATACATAATATAACGAAGGAGAGTATCATTTAGGGGGTCTACTTATCCTGGTAGATCTTCTAACACCACTTTCAGGTGTTTGAGGTGATTTTTACTGTTGTGGTTTTTTTTTTGGTTGTTGATCATTATGATTTTTAGGTACCATCACTTTTCTGTGATCTCTTCAAGCACTGTGTATTCTCTGTTTTCTTTTTCTTATTTGTTTTCCTGCAGTTGATCCATATACAAAACATTTTCATTGAATATGACATCTCTACTCCTAATGATTTTTTTTTTCAAAATCATAAAAGTGATAATCAAAATCATTAACACCATATCCAATAAAGGTACATTTCTTTGATTTTTCCTCAAGCTTTGTTCTATTTTCTTTATTAATGTGGACAAAGGCTTCACAACCAAAAGTCTTTAAAAAAGAGTAGTTTACCTTTTTACCTGTCCATGCATCCTCTGGAATACCACCATCCAAGGAAATTGAAGGTCCTCTATTTATTAGATAAAAAGCAGTATCTATAGCATCTGCCCAAAATTGTAAAGGCAATCCCGCATGCAATCTCATGCACCTTGCACGCTCCATGATTATCCCATTCATCCTTTCTAACACGCCATTTTGTTGTGGTGTTCCTGGAACTATCTTCTCTCTCTGTGAATTCCATTTTTTGAACAATACCTATCAAAATCTTTGCTGCAATATTCACCTTCATTATCTGATCTGAGACACTTCAACCTTTTTCCTGTCTCATTTTCATCCAAAGATTTTCATTTCGTAAAAGTATCAAACACATTAGATTTATTTCAAATAAAATAAATTCAGGTTTCTCTGGTTGCATCATCAATAAATGTAACATAATAATGAGATCCATCGAGAGATGATACCCGAGCAGGTCCCCACACATCTGTATACACAAGCTCTAATTTTTAGCTCTTCTTTTCTTTTCCAACTTTGAGAAATGTGACTCTGTTATGTTTTCCATAAACACAATTTTCATAGAATTCCAAATCAACATGCTTCAAACTTGGCAACAAATTTCTTAAGTGAAGGACCTACATCCCCTTCTTACTCATGTTCCCAATCCTATGATGCCACAATGTCGTATCGTCTTCTGTAGAGGTTAAAGCATTAACATAATTAGAAATACCATTGCATAAATATAATCTACCAACCTTTTCTCCTTTTGCTATTACCAAGGCTCCTTTAGTGACCTTCCAGGTTTTATCTGTGAAAGTAGTAACACAACCTTCACCTCCCAATTTCCCTATTGAAACCAGATGTTTCTTCAGATCTAGAACATGCCTTACCTCCTTCAATAGCCATAGAGTTCCATTTTTATATTTTATGAGAATTATATCCATTCCAATGATTTTACAGGGTTTATCATCACCCAATCAAACCTGTCCAAAATCTCCCAGAACATAATCATGAAAATGTTTCCCATCATGTGTGGCATGGAATGAGGCCGCTGAATCTATCACTTAGGCACCAATAATATTTTCTAATGAAAGAATCAAAGCATATTGCAACACATCACCTATTGCATTCGTTTCATGATTATTTTCTTGTTGTGTGTCTCCTTCTTTTCGCTTCCGAGACTTGCAGTCTTTATTCATGTGTCCTTTCTTCCCACATTTCTAGCACACTATCCCCGATCTAAACTTGGATATCCCTTTCCTTGACTTACTGTTATTGGGCCCTACAATAGCTATAAATTTACCCTTGATTACACTATATTTTTCCTCCCTTTTTATGCATTTATGCCATGGTGTAATAAGGTTTTGATGATATTTTGATAGAAAGTTATGAAACTGCTTGTTGATGAGATTTGACTGTCCAAACTAACTTTTGTTGCTTTTTATGTATAAATTAGCAAATGGAATAGATGCTATTCAAACTATTGAACAAAAAAGGCCAAATGGAGAAAACAACGTCCGTCTTGTACGGTCAAATCGAGAAGCGAATCAGGAGGATCAGTGCAAGATAGAATATTGTCTGATAATGACATTTAGTTGTGAATTCCTCAGGATCTCTTGATCCTGAGGAATCACATTTATCTCTTTTCCTCTTTGACTATAAGAGGGGAAAGACGAATAGAATAAAGGACTTAACTTTTCACCTTTTTACTTTAGTTATAATTTTAATATACAGAGCGTTATTCTGAAGGATACATCATGATGTAATGACATTTGGATTTGATGAATAATATATAATTCGTGTTGCTATTCATTCGTGATATTCTGAAGTAATCAAGCAGTAATCACTGGCGGCTTGGGCCCGGTTACTAGTGGATTTCACTATTGTTACCTGTGTTATACTTATACTTTTCTTTTATTGCAAGTTTAATTCCTCTATTTTATAGCTCTACGATTGATTTACTTTCACTAGTGTTGAGTTTGTGTATTCACTACATTAATACTTATTTCTATTGATTGACTTCATTTATTTATATTGTGGATTGATTTGACTGTTAGATAAGAATACTTTCTTGTTAATTGAAAGCTAGATTTTTATTGATTATATATTACTTTTATGCATCAGTCTATATTCAGCTGAAAGAGCTCTGTTATCACTATGGTGCACTCGATTTATGTAATTGTAGTTAGAACTTTCGATTAAGATTGAATTGTGATTTTGATTAAGATTGAGTTTTGATGTTTGAATAAGTTAATTTCCTTGAAGTTACAAGTTGGTAGTTTATGGTTTGATTCGCTTACCATTGTATTGAAATCAATAAGTTATTTTAATGCATTACTCTCTGTAGATTCAATGATTTACATCACTTGCAGATATTGCGTACACTCTTGAAACAAAAGGACTTACCTAGGTTGATAATTAATGTGAGGCATTTAAGAGTTCTAAAAGACATCTTATTTGCACCCAACATTTTGGCACCGTTGTCGAGGAGAGTGTTTCCATTTCACAGAAGGTGATGCGTGTTTTATGTTTGTGTGCTGTGAAAGAATTGGGAATTAAAAATGGAAGGTAAGAACCTGTGTATGAGTAAGTAAAGTGCTTGCTTCCTTGCCCGCTTTTTAGCACAATTGTGTAGGAATAAATGTCTCATGTTTGTTTGCTATGAAAGAATTGGGCATTAAAAACGGAAGGTAAGAAGCTGTGTATGAGTAAGTAATGTGCTTTCTCCCTTGCCCGCTTTTCAACAAAATTGCGTAGTAATTAAAGTAGAAATAAATGTTTGAATTTATGAGTGAATGAATAAGAAGAAAAGAGTAGAAAAAGATTTAATTCCTCTACCCAGATCTGAAAAATCTAAGGGATCGGTGCCCCTTGGACGATCAACCTTCATCGACGAAATCATAAGGAAAGTTGAGTCTCAGTCATCAGTAGGACCTCGAATCATTTCTACAAGAAATCATACTATAACCCTTCAAGCTGCAAGATCACCATCTGCAGCTGACGCTGAGATTCACAGCAAGACTAAAGGGTCTGAACAGAGTTTTCAGAACACTGAAAATTTACAGTTTAGCCCTTTACAAGAAGGGAATTCTTGCAACCTCCATGAAGGAGAAGGAGGAACAGGTAGTGCTAAAAAGATTAATTCATCAAAACCCAAATCTCTTAAAGTAGTAGTTGAACAGAGGACACCCAGTATTCCAGACCAAGGTAGTGTTATTAAAATCATTTTAAAAGTCTCTTCTAGCTCCCCCAGAAACAGAGCTCCAGCTCTAGAAATCCCTGAAGAATATTGGCATATTTTTTACCAAATGGCCAATAATCTGCGACAGCCTCAGACCTCTACATTACAATACCCTATTGTTGATACAACTGTCAATGCTCCCATGAAAGCCATTCCATTACAGAATATTCCTACCTTCCATGGGCTAACTTTAGAGGATCTTGATGCATTCCTTTTTGAATTCAATGTTTTATGTAGGGGATATGATTACACTACCAACCCCCAAAAGCTAAAAATGTTCCCCTCTACTTTGAAGGGAGTAGCTATGCATTGGTTTATGGGGCTTGGTGGAGGTACCATTAATGACTGGGAACAAATGAAAACAACCTTTCTAAAAAAGTACAAAGAGTACAAAGATTATTACCGAACTAGAGAACTAAAGGATGAAATCTTTCAAATGGTAGCTAAAACTAATGAGACTCTTGAAGAATATGTAGAACATTTTTAATATAATCTGCAAAGATCTCCTTATCCAAATTTGCCTCCTGAAATTCTTAAAACTAACATGATCAAAGGTACGAAAGACCAATGGGTAGAAAGATTAAATTTAATGGGGAAGGGTGATATTTATCAAGAGGATTATGACAATATTATACAATTGTTCATCAGGTGTTTTAGAGGCAGTACAAGGCTAAAACCAACTGGTTGTGATGCAATCACCAGAGACAACAAAGCCTCAAGAGGAAGCATTACACAAGTTGAAATCGACAATCTACTGAAAGATTTAAAAATTGTATCCTGGGGACCCTGACCACACAATTGGATATCATGAAAGCCAAACAAAAGTAGGCCGAAGCAAAACAAAATCTATCTATTTTTTGTCCACGCTACAGAAAGAAACACAATCATAGAGATTGTCCATTAGATACAATTCAAACATGCACCATTTGCACTAAGGATCACACTACGGAAAGCTTCCCATCGCTTCCTAGATTAAAGGTTGTCTTCAAGGAAGCAGAAGAGGAAGTGGAACCAGTATATCTGATGAACCAGCATTGTTAATGGCAAACACGTCCGACAGGTATGCCTACAGAACCATCTTCATTCTTTCCTTCTTCGCAATTTAATTCTTAGTAGTATTCAAGGGCAGCATGGCAGAACCAGCCACCTTTCTCTACTTGGCCACCTCAAAAATTTTCTATTCTAGCATGGCCTAACCAATCAAATCCAAATAATAATTGGACAAATTCCTCTTACCCTTTGCCTTTCTGGTAGAACACCCCCTTTTCCTCTCAATGGTCTCCTTCTATCTCACAAAATTAGAATTGGCAACCAAATTGGCAACAATCTGCAAACCAGCCCATGGGAACAGTTCCTCTACCTCAACAAACCTTACCAGCACCTTACACGTTGTCACAAAATACTCAACCTAATATACGACGGCAACTCCCAGGTCAACCCAACCCAAATCCTAACAACAAACCAATCTAGTCAGTCCAAATTATTGAGAGTCTAGACCTTGAAGTTGAGATGAGAGAATGTAATGAACTTAAGTTAAGATCTGGACATGTAATTGCTCCATATGAGGACACAAATCTATAACCTGATGTTAAAGAAACATATCCGAATAAGCCTTCGACTATGGATTACCATCAAATAAAACAAGGAAGAGATAAAGTCAATTAGAAAGATACCGAGAAAGTTATAATTACCTCTCCCCCATTCCCAGAAAGATTGATAATACCTCAACCTATTGAATATCCCGACTTTGATCTTCTCGGTGAACTCAAAAATCTCTATATAAAAATACCCCTCCTCTAGGCCATTCAAGACATTCCAATATATGCTAAAACCATTAAAGAATTTTGTGCAAGGAAGTCTATGAGGAAAAAAAAAATAACACCAACTTTCCATGTTGTTGAAACTTTGTTTGATTTATGACTAGGCAAAGAGACACATGTAAAATACAAAGATCCGGGAAATCCCATTATCACAATACAAATAAATGGTCGCTCTTTTCCCAATGATTTAGTTGGCTTAGGTGTAGCCATTAACTTTCTTACAACAGAAACTTGTGAAGTGCTTGGCATCACAGCCTTAGAACCAACCACTAACTTGCTGGAACTAGCTGACCGTTCGGTAATTAGGCCAGAAGGAACATTACAAGATGTGATGGTTTATGTCGACTCCTGGGAATATCTGACATATTTTTTTATTATTAACCCCAGAAATAATCTATATGGACATCCCTTAATACTAGGAAGGCCTTGGCTAGCAACAACTAATGCTTATATAGGCTGCTGAATAGATAGTATGACCATAACTAGAGGGAATGATGTAAATAATCTAGCTTTATACCCTCCTTCTCATCCAAGCCTAACGATTGTAAAAACTAGGAAACAACCAACAACATATTTAAAAGAAAATATTCGTTCACCATTGACTGTGGCAGATGCGCTTGAATTCAAAAACCAAACAAAAGACGATATCATTAACACCTTTATCAATCACCCTGCTACAGTGTCTAATTTGAGATGTCGCATGATTGAAGCAGTCCTTGATAATGAGATTGAAGAAGATTCCTTGAGAGACTTTAATGACCAACTGATACCAAGAACCATTGTCTATAATAGCAATCCTATTGAAATGGAGCAAGGGAAAATCCTGAACATTAACAGTAATCTGAGTAATGACCAGCAACAGAAACTTATCAAAGTCCTTAGGAAATATAAAGGGGCCTTTTCATGGGATTACGTAGACATGAAATGGATTGAACCTCAGTTATGCATGCACCACATCTACACTAAAAAATATGCAAGACCCATTTGATAGCCACAACGTATATTAAATCCTCATCTAAAGGATATTGTGAAAGAAGAGCCTCAAAAACTGTTAGATGTGAATTTTATTTATCCTATATCTCACAGTAAATGGGTTTCTCCATTAGTAGTTGTCCCTAAAAAGAATAGAAAATGGTGGATATGCATTGACTACAGAGAACTCAACAAAGAAACACAAAAAGACCATTTTCCCCTTCCATTTATCGACCAAGTCCTAGATACACTAGCAGGAAAGAAATTCTTCTCTTTCCTGGATGGCTTCAGTGGCTACAACCAAATTCAAATTGCCCCTGAAGACCATGATAAAACTACTTTCAGCTACCTCTGGGGAACATTTTCTTACATGGTATTGCCTTTCAGATTGTGCAATGCACCTGCTACATTCCAAAGAGCCATACTTAGTATTTTTGTAGACTTGATAAATGAAGGATTGGAGGTATACATGGATGATTTCACACCCTATGGGGTTGACGTTGATCAGGCATTACAAACATTGGAGAAGGTCCTAGATCAGTGTATTGCTACTAGGCTATGCTTAAGTCATGAGAAATGTCATATAATGATGACAGAAGGCCTGACTCTGTTTCAGTACATTTCAACAGCTGGAATTCAGGTAGATCCAGCAAAGATATAGGTAATCCTCTTATTAGCTACTCTGTGCATGCAAACTAAGGTAAATAGTTTTTTGGGATTTGCTGGATATTATCGTAGATTTATAAAGAACTTTTCACAAATAGCTACACTTTTAAATGCCTTGACAGGATATGTTGATCTTTTATGGACTGATAGATGTGACACTGCCTTTACAGATCTGAAATGGTTAGTATCAACAACACCAGTATTACGAGGCCCGAATTGGGATATATCTCTATAGATTTCATCAGATGCATCAGATATAGCTATTGTAGTTGTTCTTGGCCAAGAAGAAGACAAGAAACCCTACGCTATATATTACATTAGCAAAACTTAACTCCTACTAAAGTGAATTAGAAAGTAACAGAAAAGGAATTTCTAGTTGTTATTTATGCTATCAATAAATTTAAACACTATATAACTGGATACCCTGTATTTTTTTATACTGATCACTCTGTTATTAAATATTTAGCCAATATACCTATTACAAATGGAAGAGTGACTCATTGGTTACTACTTTTGTAGGAATTTGACATAACTATAAGTGATCGACCAGGGAAGGAGAACCTCGTGGCAGAATTCCTCTCCTGAGTGCCAAGAATAGATGATACCATGGTGGTACAGGATCAGTTCCTGGATGGAGATTTGTTTGTTGTGTCCATAAACACACCATGTTATGCAGATGTATCGAATTACTTAGCAGCGGGAAAATTGCCCAAATATCTTGCATCCAAAGAAAGGAAATTGATTGTGCAGCGTAGCACTCCTTTCTCTTGGATCGGAGGACACCTTTTCCACACGTGAGCTGATATGCACGTCCACAGGTGCATCAGGGAGGATGAAATTTATGATATCTTAAAAGCCTGCCATGTTGGACCTTGCGATGGACACTTTGTAGATTGTGAAACTAGACATGAAATTCTATAGATGGGATACTACTAGTCCACTATTTCTAAAGATGCTGAGAAATTTGTCTAGGCATGTGATAGTTGCGAAAGGATGGGTCACCCTGGCCAATCTGATGAAATGCCCCTACATCCACAACTAGTGATAGAACCCTTTCAGCGTTGGGCATTAGATTTTGTTGGGTCGTTCAAACCACCATCCAACAAGAAAATGTATATATTGGTTGCAACAGATTACGTAACTAAGTGTATGGAAGCAGTAGCATTACCAAGAGCAACAAAGGAAATTGTTATTAATTATCTTTTCGAAATTTTTGTGCGGTATGGATTACACAAAGAAGTAATTATTGATGGGGGTCCACAGTTTGTGGGTCACAAGATTGCTGGTACACTGAAAAATCATCATGTCACACACAAAATTAGTTCTCTGTATCACCCGCGGGTGAACGGGCAGGTGGAGAGGACCAACAAAGTTATTGAAGCTATTCTAACAATGACAGTCTCATCACATTGACGAGACTAGACTGCTCGACTGCCAGAGGCCTTGTGGGCATATCGTACAACTTGGAGAAACACTATTGGATACTCACCATATCAACTGTTATTTTGGTAAGGAACCCATTTTTCCCATAGAATTTGAGATACAAACAATAAAGACAGCCCAATAAATAGGACTGGATTTAGCTGAAGCCCAGGTTAATAGGTTACAGTAGATGAACAAATTAGATGAAATTTGGCTACAAGTTCTACAACGTACGACACTTATTCAATAGTAAACAACCAAATGACATGATGCCCTAATTAAGAAAAAGAAATTTCATGAGGGCGATTGGGCAGTTCTTTACCATTCCAGGTTCTAAGACTTCCCTGACAAACTGTAGAATAGATGGTTAGGCTCCTATGAAATAAGGCAAGTACATGACAATGGCACTCTTACGTTGGCCACCATTGATGGGTCTGGTTCTTATGTTAAAGAAAATGGGCATCGGGTGCGCCTCTACCAAAAGCCAGTTACCAAATAATATTTCTATTAGCAGATATGCGAGGACCCCACCATGCAAGTTTCAGCTGCAGAAGGAAATCCTTCGGCAACTTCATCTTCATAAATTTTATTTCTTCTCTGTAAAATATGTAAATATAATTGTTGATTTGATTTTCTTTTATTTTTTTCTTTCTTTTTCTCTGCTTGTTTTTCTATTCAATTTATTGAACAACTATTATTCTTGCTTTTTGTTGTTTTGCTATTCATTTAATTGAACTGTTGTTGTTCAATCTATTGAACAATACTTTGTTTCTTTTTGTCATTTTCCTGTTCAATTAATGGAACAACTATTGTTCAATCTATTGAACAACACTTTCTCTCTTTTCATTGTTTTGCTGTTCAGATAATTGAACCACTGCTGTTCAATCTATTGAACAACTGTCATTCAATCTATTGAACAACTATCGTTCAATCTATTGGACAAAACTTTCTTTTCTTTGCGTTGTTTTGCTGTTCAATCTATTAAGCAACTACTGTTTAATCTATTGGACAATTGCCATTCAATCTACTGAACATCATTTTCTTTCTATTCGTTGTTTTGCTATTCAATTTATTGAACAACTACTGTTCAATTTAGTGAACAACGACCATTCAATCTATTGAATAACACTTTCTTTCCTTTCGTCGTTTTGGTATTCAATCTATTGAACAGCACTTCATTTCATTTTCTTTTTCGTTCAGTGAATTGAACAGATCTTGTTTAATCTATTGAACAACACTTCTTTTCTTTTTGTGTTGTTTTGTTGTTCATTTAATTGAATAGCTCCTATTCAATCTATTGAACATCACCTTTTTTTTCTTTTGCATTGTTCTACTATTCATTTAATTGAACAGTTGTTGTTCAATCTTTTGAACAGCTATGGTCCAACCCAATTGAACAACAAAATTTTTCTTTTGTGTGGTTGTTCTTTGCTTATCTCAAGCTCATTTTTGTTTTGTTTTTCATTTTGTTTTCTTTTCATGGCATGAAGTACACTACTTTTATGAGGACAAAGAATTTATGGATTCTATTGAAAGGATTTAATACCATTAATGTTATGATCTTTAATAGGAAAACTTCTTGATGATAGATTCTTTTCAAGAAAAGAGACACAATTATTTATATACTACTTTACTACATCGTTTTCTGTTGTACATGATACCAATTGATCATCTTAAAAACCATGCCAGTTCCACCCTTCCTGGTTATAATATTCTCTGTTTATAACAACTAATACTATGGGTATACTTTTTCTATTGACATGTTCAACTTCTTCCACCATCCTTGCTCTTAAGGAGTGTTGAGCCTCGCTCTATTTATCATAAAAATGTGTAATAATAGCAAAATTGTGTTCCCAGATGGGGGATAGGGGGTTTCATTATGAGCCAGGCTACCATGTTCATAAGGTTGTAGCAAAGTGACATTCCCACTATGGCCACCACAACAGGGTTATGATCCATTAGATAGCTAAAATATCCTTGGAGCAGGAGGTCTCATTACGAGCTAGCCTGATCACTTTTGCTACATTCCAGTGAATGGCAGTGTGGTTATCTGGTTACCACGCCAGCACACTGATCTCTTCTAAAGAACAACACTGGAACTCTCCATTTATAAATTGAGGATCGTTGCTCATATGGGTTAAAAAGCAACCCTGCCAAGGCTATGGATGCTTGCTGGTAGCAAAGGCTCTGCTTATGGTATTTAAGTTATATCTTATTATCAATTACTACTATAATACCCTGTTCGTATTCTTTCCTTTTATTGGAGAAATTATTTCCTTAATTTTCCCCTTTTTAGAACCTTTATGCATGAGATAATGTCTTTCAATCAATCGTATCATTCTCAGCTAGAATACCGTTAGCAGAGTACTTTTTGGCATATTGTTATCCTTTACTTTTCTGCATAACTTATCATCAATCCAAAGCATCCTATCTCTTATTCATAACTATCTTTGCACACTCCACTTTCATTATAACCATACCTCTTGTTGTCCTATCATTCATTTGCGTGCTCTACTTCATTTACTGTCGTACTGTTCATTCCCTTGCCTTGCCGTCAGAACAACACTTTCCCTATCTACTCGATCATATGCGACCTCTCTTTTTAAGGAGAGGGAAGGATTCCCACTATGCCTTTGCATGCGCTATATTTATTCCACTTATTTGACTTGGTATGTTGCCGTGATATCCCATGATCAAATGACATGTGGCAGTATGATAGTCCTCGAATTAATATTATTAATTCTCATGGAAATTCCACTTAACATTATGGAATTTAGTTGTTACATCTACTTGTTGTTCTATTTCACCAAAGCAATTGTTGTTCTCTGTTGTTTCTTTTCTGTTGTGTTAATCCTTGAAATTGTAGGGTGAATATTGGAAGAATTCGAGCATTATGGGTGGAAAATTACTTCGCCAAGAACCCTTAGTGTTGGAAATTTCTACTAGAGCCAGGGAAATTCTAATGTGTGTAGGATGGATATCATATTTCACTAGACTTTAGGCCCCTAGCGAAGAAATCGCCATCGATTTTTTACAGCACTTACAAGATTGGAAATCCATAGTGAAAGGTGTAAGAGTAACAATATCAGAGGCTATGATAGCTGAAGTTTCCAGGCTGCCAGCAGAAGGAGAAGTATGGCCTAAAAATCAGATGATCTTGCATGACGCAGTGGATATTTTCATAAACGTAGGTGAGGAATTAACATGAAAATGCAAGGGAATTCAACCGTCCTCTCTGGGAGAACCCTGGTGTGAATTGGAAAGTGTCGTCCAGAAGTACATCACCTGTGATGGTCGACAGGATGTGGTAAAACCATGACAACTTAAACATTTAGCCATTTTAAAGCAGAAGCATACTGTCAATTTTCCATTTTTCTTGAATTCATTATTACATGACACAAGAGATAGAATAAGATGAGCTAGACATCCTCACACTGTAGTTAGTCATCATGGTTTGATCAAACTAATTGTTAGTCACAGTCTTGCCCAACAAAATTTAATTTGGGATAAGTTTATAGCACTGCTAGAGGTAGGGACAAACCCTGTAGTCCAAACCCCTGCAACCATGGAAACTCAATAGTAGAACCCTGTTCCAAAGAGGAAACAAACTGCTCATACAGCAATAGGACGCCATAAGCATAGGCATTCAGTGAGGCTAAACCCAGTTTAGAGGACTTTCGTATATCCTCGGGGCAGTGCCGAACGGCTGACAGAACCATCTAGTCCAATTACTATGTAGGAATATGAACCAAAACCAGAGGAATAAGGTAATTTCAAAGCAAAATAAGAGCCTAATTCTGAATAGGAATAGGAGGAGGAGCCAAACTCTGAACTTGAACAAGAGAAGGAACCCAATTCTGAACCAGAACAGCAGGAAGAACCTAATTATAAATCAGAACCCGAGGAAGAATGCAATTCTAACCCAGAACAAGGGGAAACACAACATTCTTTTCAAAATGATGATGAACCAGAAAATGAAGTAGGGCCTTCTCAAACACCACCTATGAGCCCCCAAGATAATTTCTTGCAGGACTTTGAGGAAGGGATGGCCCAGGTTCTTGCAAATTTGAGTGCATATACGCAACTTGGAGGATCACTTGACCATAATCTGATCAAAGGTCAATGCTCAAAATATTTTGGTCATACAAAAAATTTTCCTTCCCCAGAAGTTGCACACCAGGAAGAGTAAATGGACACAGAAATAATGCAAGAATCTGATAACTAGTCAGGTGACATGGTTGTATTGGAACATAGCCAAGATGAGCAACAAGAACCTTTAGATAAGAAGGTATTGATAAACCTGTTTCTATAAAGGATTCTCCTCAGAAGAAGCGAGTAGCTGAAACAAAATTAAGGAAGATGAGAAATAAATACAGAAAGATCCAAAAGACGGTTAAGCGGCTATGTCGGAAATTGAAAGAGACTGAAAATAGGGAAGCTCAGAGCACTACTACTGAGTTAGTCTTTGTCGCCACACAAATATAAATATGTGAAGGTAGGGCAATAGAAACCCAGACTGAACCTATTTCTACTCAGACAGTGGTCACACAAACAAGCTTTCACATAGAGTTGATAGATAAGTCTACTCAGACCAAGGGTTTACCCTCTCACAACAAAAGCACCTAGATAGAAGAAATAATAAATAATGCTCCATGATGTAGTGATCATATTCTTTTAGTTACAAGAGGAGAGAGCACAAGCCCAACTTGCTTTAGAGTAATGTAAGAAGGAGACAGTTCCTCTGCAAAAGTATCAGGAGTTGCAGAAGAAATGAAGAGAATTGACCATAACTGACAATGAAACTTTTGATAAGTTCAGGCAAGAGGAAGAAAGAAAAGGAAAGTAAAATCCAAGCTAGGTAAGGTCGTGGGCTAGATTGATGCTATTTTCTCTTTATACTCTGATGTCTTATCTTGCAGGTCTCCTGCCACAAATTATGCTCTGTTTTTATTGGAAAGATATTTGTTGTTGAAGATTAAAGCTATTAAGGCCAACAAGTCTATTAAATTGAAGACAACTGATGAATTTATAAATTGTTGTAAGGAGCATGAGATAAAATTCCAACGTCTCCTCTATGAATTTAATTTACAAAATTTTGTATTAAAAGGGGAGGTGGATAATAATCCTATCGCTTTTGTTGGGGATATTCAGTTCCATGCCTTTATTTCTTTTGCAGCAAACCAACACAAGTGGTCCAAAGATTATAACACCTTTCAAAGGAAAGAACATGGAGTGGATTTGTGGGTAAGGAGTGAGCCTACGCAACCATTGCATCTTTTTGTTAAACACAAAAGTCTCATGACACAGGAGGGTGTAACTAAGATTTTGGGGCCTATACAGAAAGAAATCGTGCAAACGGGAAGGGCATATTTCTTATCCATTCAGGAAAGATCCTTGCTTGAATCTAAATAGAGATGGATAGTCTCAACCAATACTGTCAAGGACGGAGAAGCATTTAATTACAGGAATTTTAAAGTTTTCATAGGCCATTTTGTCACATACATTAATATTATCTTGAGGGAAGGACCATATTGGCTGGGATGTCGATTTAGGAGTCCTATTATTTGGTACCCACCTGAAGGATACTGTTTTGATTATAAGTTGCCTAAGGGTCATGAAGGGAAAGCCTTTGTAGATTTAATACAAAGGCATGGTTTTAGGTTATATAAAGAAAGAGTCTTTCCTACTTACTCTTTAACTGCATTACACAATAACTATTTATGTTAGGACATGAAACAAGGTAAGCAGGGGAATATGTTGGGCCATGCAATAGGTATAAATTTACCCCTGATTACACAATCTTTTTCCTCCTTTTTTATGCATTTGTGCCATGATGTAATAAGGTTTTGGTGAGATTTCGATAGAAAGTTAATGAAACTGCTTGTGGATGTGATTTGACTGTCGAAAATAAGTTTCATTACTTTTTACGTAGAAATTAGCGAATGGAACAATTGTTGTTCAAACTATTGAACAACAAAGGCTAAATAGAGAAAACAGTGCGCGTCTTGTACTCTCAAATCGAGAAGCGAATGAGGAGGATCAGCACAAGATAGAAGATTGTATGATAATAGCATTTAGTTGCGAATTCCTCAGTATCTCCTAATCCTGAGGAATCAAATTTATCTCTTTTCCTCCTTGACTATAAGAGGGGAAAGACGAATAGAATAGAGGACTTGACTTTTCGCCTTTTTCTTCAGTTGTAATTTTAATATACAGAGTGTTATTCTAAAGGATACATCATGCTATAATGACATTTGGATTTCATGAATAATATATAATTTGTGTTGCTGTTCATTCGTGATATTCTGAAGTAATCAAGCAACAATCACTGGCGGCTTGGGCCTAGTCACTGGTGGATTTCACTGTTGTTCCCTATGTTATAGTTTTAATTTTCTTTCACTGCAAGTTTAGTTACTCTATTTTATAGCTTTACGATTGATTTAGTTCCACTAGTGTTGAGTTTGTGTATTCACTACATTAATTCTTATTTTTGTTGATTGGCTTCATTTATTTATGTCCTGGATTGATTTGATTGTTAGGTAAAAATCATTTCTTGTTAATTGAAAGCAAGAGTTTTATTGGTTATATATTACTTTTAAGCATAAGTCTAGATTCAACTGAAAGAGCTCTATTATCGCTACGGTGCACTCAGTTGATGTAATTGTAGTTAGAACTTTCGATTAAGATTGAATTGTGATTTTGATTAATATTGAGTTTTGATATTTGATTAAGTTAATTTCCTTGAAGTTACAAGTTGGTAGTTTATGGTGTGATCCGTTTACTCTTGTATTGAAATCAATAATTTATTTTAAAGCATTATTCTCTGTAGATTCAATGATTTACATCACTTGCACATATTGTGTACACTCTTGAAACAAAAAGACTTACCTAGGTTGATAATTAATGTGAGGCATTTAAGAGTTCTAAAATTCATCTTATTTGCACCCAACAACTATGATATCCTGGGCTCTTTCCTCTTTGCATTTTTCTTCCCCTAGTATCTGCAGTCAAAGCATTACCTGATGTCTCATCGGAGCTTTTCCATCGCATTTCCTCACTAAGGATTGCACCGACAACATCATCAAACAAGTACTATATCCAGAGATAGAGTTACTAATGGCCATAACTAAACCATTCCAACTTTCTGGCAATGAGCACAGAAATAATAGAGCCCTAACTTCATCATCAAAAGTTAACCCTACAAAACTTAACTAACTAGCAACTCTATTAAATTCATTTAAATTATCAACAACAGATCCACCTTGAAACATTTTCATATTAAGTAAACGCTTCATAAGAAATACCTTATTTGAGGCTAAGGGTTTTTCATATAGTTTGGCCAATGTCAACATTAAACCGTCAGTTGTTGTTTCTTTGGAAATATTAAATTCTATCGGCACTGCTAGGCACAGCCTTAATGTTCCAAGTGCCTTTTTGTCGAGAATATCCCATTCTTTGTCTGTCATACTCGTTAGCTTCTTTGCCTTTCCGATCAATGGTTTGTATAGATCTCTTTGATACAGATAATATTCCATCTACATATTCCATAGCTGGTAGTTTTGGCCATTAAATTTTTTGACACTAAACCTACCATCTTCCACCATTGCTCCCACTCGAACTAGGAACACTTCTCTCCTGCGAGTTTATCAGCCAAATAGACCTTCGGCTCTGATACCAATTGTTAGAAAATTATATATTGCAGAGCAATGGAACACCTAAAATATTGCAGAAATATAAACACAGAAAACACATAGAACAAGAGAGACACAGATATATGTGGTTCAGTTTGGGCTACGTCCATGGAGAAACACATAGTCCTTCCTTCCATATTATCTAGCAAACTGAAGAGATACAACCTACAGTAGATCCATTGTAATTCCCTCTTCGATCTCAATATCCTCTCTCTTTCTCACTCAGAACGTAGATATACATAGACACAATACAATTCCCTCATATATACTGAGGGGTTGCCTTCTAGGGAAAAGAACCCTAAATTAAACATAACTTCTACCGTTAGATATCCACCTAATGAATGCCCCAGATTGACTACGAAAATACAACATTTTACAAGGAAATTTTACATCTATTTTTAGCTTCGGGGGTGTTGCCCTCGATCCCTCGCAAGGGGGGTGCACCTAAAGGTCGCAGGTGCCCACCCCTGGACCGCCCGTGCAGTATATATTTTACAGGTGGCTTTACCACCCCATTACGAACTGGGGTCCAATGTGGCAATACCTTTGAATACATAAGATAATTAGGCTCCACACCCAAAAAGTGGGGAGACCAAAGTAATATACATGATGAATGAATACTCCCTGAAGAACTAACAGCCTTCACAGAAGAGTTAACCAACGAAGAGAAAATGGAATTCTACTGGCGTGTCATCAAGTGTCATCATTGCTACAACACCCTCCAATTTTATCCTATGCTCAATTTTGGAGCCTTCCTTGCTCTCGTATATTGTCATCCAAAACATTGAAACTCATTCCATGTGTTTTCTTGAGGATTTTTTGTGCCCTTTGCAAGATAGGAAAAATGTTGTATTTTCACATATTAGTTGTCACATCATGTATATAAGCCTGTTAGAGTGGTTTCAAAAGGTCACCTTTGTGTAAATGAGTTGTTATAGCCTTTTATACATCCATCACAATCATTTCCAAAGTTTTAAGCATTTTCGCACAAGTGTCATCACAGTTGTCCCAAAGTGTATCTTAAGTGTAGCACTTGTCGTAAGTTGTCGTAAAGTTGTTACGAGAAGAGAAATGCATTTTCATATGTCATGGATCATCTGTGTTATTCTTTTGTCAAGTAGTCTAAGTGTTTGATTGCAGTCGAAGTCTTATCATTGTTCTCATCAGTATCATTGATCCCACACTTAGTTATTTTCTGAAAAGGTTCTCGACCAAGAAAACTAGCATCACCTAGCCTCCCTGAACTGCACACAGAACAATATCAGTCCCCTAGTTATGACCTTGCCTCTTGGTATTGCACAAGTGTAGTTCCTCCTTCGCAAGACTGTTGCACTCAACAATTTTAGTGCTCAAACCCTTAACTGGATTCCCCGAACTGAGCAATTCCTTCTCCCAGACTGGCCCTAACTCCACATTGTCCAGTCTCTATCCCCAAGCTCATCCTTGAGCTCTTGAACTATGAAACTACACAATGAACCAACCTCCCTTTTCTCTCATAACTGCACAATGTGCTCTCCCAGTGCTCATACCCATATTCTATCACACTAATCTCTAGAATTGCATAGTTTTCTCGCCTCATCCCAGTTTGAATTGTGCACTGCGTAGTCTCAAGGCTCAAGGTTCTCCTTGACTTCCTAAACTGTGCAGTCCCTGAGCCCCTTTCCTAGCTTTCCATCTGGTTCTAGCTTAGTCATCTGGTTATGAGTGAATTGTAGGAATAGGTACATTATCATGCCATGGCGAGATGGTGAAGGAGATAAAGGAGCACAACATGATGAAATTCATTATTGTAGCTGAATATGAAAGTTGATCATTCAAGAGAAAGAAAAGGGACACCAATTCATGATCACCACTCAAGAGATGAGATCATAAAAGATCCCTTATCACCAAGCCATGCGGAGGTGAAAAGAAAAGTATTCTCAAGAAGACCTGCAGCACATAGTAGAAATAGTGGATTGACATTGCCACATCATCATGGAGTCTATATCAGTAGTTTCATGTCATGTCATGTCATGAGTTGTCACATGCCATACCATTGTGGTCAATGATGTAGATTATGTTTTGAAAAAGTATTGTAAAATGGAATTTTAAAGCACCTGTATGGAATATGAAGAGTCATGTAATGTTGAAAAGTCATAGGAAGTCAAAAAGTCATGAGGGTAGATGAAGAGTCATAAATACGTTGAAGCATAACTTCCTCATTGTTATATACACCCTCATTGTAAGAGCAAATGACTTTTCACCTTGGCTCCTCCTGCAAGACATTAGAGAGAAAAACTAGTTCTTTGAGGGGCAAGGCATGGCTCCAACACTCCACTATTGGAGTTATTGATGTTAATTTTATACATGTGTCTTGGAACTTTTACTTAATAACAGAAACCATCATGGCCAACATTTTCTTCATGTATGGATTATGAATATGTGTATACTACTTTGTGGATGTTTGTATTTCATGTTTTCTTTCATCTATTCTAAAGTAGTTGAACTACTTCGGTTATTTGAGTACTTGCATTTTTGAGAATGTGATGTAATGGTTTTTATTGTTGTCCCATCCTTGTGGACTATTCCGCGGGATTCTAGAAATATCTTTCTCATTGATTGGTTGTAATGATTGCTGCATATTTTGTGGAATATTCCGCTAGATGTTATATGGATCCCTCTTGTTTGAATGTGTCTCTTCTTCAGTGGTACTATTACCTATCTATTAGAGGCTCACCTAACTCTTTCACTCCGTAGTAGAAGAACTTTCACACACCTACAAAATAACATTTACCACATGCACCTTCCTTCTTTCTGAAGGCACCAAGCATTCCTCTATTGCTTATAGTTAAAGCCAAGTAAAATCTATAACAATACATGGCAACTCATCAAATATTTCGAATGGGGCTCCTACTCCAATTGGTTTGAGGTATAATTGGGAATGCACATCGAGGATACCCCTTACTTAATGAATTTCTAGCACCATCAACACGCCCTCATACTATGACCAAAATATTCCACTTATTTAACCTAAAAGGTACATTGAAAGGATTTTCATAAAATATGTTCCTCTTCCAATATTGTTAAGAAATTTTGAACATTTAGTACATGATCTTCCTAATATTTGTTGTAGATTAGGATGTCATAAAAAAACTACTAGCAAAACATTTTTAAGGGTGGGTTTGCAAATAGAATTCATCAAGCTTTGAAATGTTGATGGTGCCTTTGTAATCCAAATGGAATAACAAAAAACTCACAGTGACCTTCATGAGTTCCAAAGGATATTTTTGGAATTTCTTCTTTCCTTGTTATCATTTCATGATTTCTAGAATGGAGATATAACTTAGTATAGAAATTTTCTCCATAAAAATCTTGTAATAATTCATCAATGACAAGAACAGGAAAGTTGTCTTTAATTATTATTTTGTAGGGATCATAAGCACCTAGGGTGGGCCCTAACTCAAGCAAGCTCAAAACCCTTATAAGAAATGTAGACTAAGAGTTGAAATTAGATATCACTTCCATTCACTAAATTTTTTTTGTACATGACATAGTTACAAAACTTGCCTGAAATCACTAATCTAGACTTATATTCTTCACTTTCCTCACTATATTTTTCTTCTATTCCTATTGGTATAGTTGCGCAATATTTATAAAAATGGGTAGCGTGTATCCTCGCTATGGGAAGGACTGATTTCGCGCCAAAAATATCTAAAAAATTGGATCTTGTTTCCTAGGTCACCATAGAGTGCAACAAAGGACCATTTACTATCCTTAGACAAACAAGTTCATAATTAGGGTAATTTTGAGATCTAACATGGGCCTCCTAGGGTATATAATAAAATAACAGTTAAAATAATGATTATAATTAATACGGTTGATTCAGAGGGGTTTCAATGTCGAGGCGCTCAGTTAGGGTTTTGGTCTATAGACTCTAAAGATTTTATGTAGCTCATGTTTTGTATTCCCTATCCATATCTTACCACTTCTTAACAACTTCTGACAAGTCATATGAGTGAAAACATCTGGAACAGAGAGATACCCTCCTACCACAATGAGGCAGTGGGGGAGTCAAGCAACCAAGGTGGGTCGACGATGGTCAATAGAAATGATGGAGGGGGTCAAGGCAACCCAATGTTAGGGGCATCATGGCAAGCCCGTCTGAGGGGTTAGTGAATGTCACATGCTATGGATAAACCCTAATTTGTGATCCCCAACAAAAAAATACAGAACTATCGAATGTTCATGAAGAGCCATGTTTTGATCTACAATTTTATAGAAATTTGGCCCTCAAAGAAATATTTATTTAAATGGATCCATATTAAATGGTAGCCAAAGGGGCATATCAACCTGAAGCTAGGAGCCCGAGGATTTTTTACAGTAATATTTACTATTCTAGATGATAAGGAGAGGATTTCTTAGAATGATCCGTAATTATTTTATAATGTTAGCATTTTCATGTGCTACTAGGAGAAATTCTATAGTTTGGAGAAGAAAAAATTCATGGAAGCTCCCATGTGGGTAAGATTATTTTCCTCTCATGGATTTTTGGTATCCCAAAATACTGGAAGGAATTGGGAATTTCATTGGTCGATTTGTTAAGGAAGCTGACTCCACCTGAAGAGTGTTCTATACCTCCCATGCTCATATTTGTGCCTACATGAATACTGTTGAACCTCTTCGTGAATTCATAGAGGTAGAATACGAAGACAAAGTGTGGTAACAACCCCTATACTACGAGCACATTCCATTTCATTGCAGAAGGTGTCATGAATACAACCATTTGTATCGTGAATTCCCTTTGAATAAAGCTGAAATAGTGAGACTGATACTTCAAAAGAAATGTCAAAACCATCGGGAGATCTTGAGGGTTTTCAAAAGGTTAAAAAAAACAGACTCCAAAACTCACTCTACCCAACACACAATCAACATAGAAGAAAACTTTGATAAGAAATAATCGCTCTGAATCTCTGATGGTAGATAGTGAAAACCCTAAAGAGGTAGAGAAACTAAAAAATATGGAGACAACTATGGTTCCTCCTAAGGGAACCCCCAATCATAAAAGGAAATCCTAGGAAGAACCACATGATGAATAGGAAAGTGAACAAACTAGGGACCAAGAAAATATGGAGATTGATGGAACATGGGAGGAAATGATCTCAGAGGAATGAATCTTAAAGCATATCCTTAATGAATGGAGGCATCTGTATGAAAGATTTATTCCAGAGACAAAAAATATGTGTAGCAATATACCTTTCAAAAATATCAAGCTAAACAGGGCCAAATCTCTTCGGATCAACAAGAGTATTTGTGTTCACAACAAAACTCTGGGTTACAACAGAATTCAAGAGGAAAGGTGGGAATGAAAAGTGGTAGAAAGAACTTGTAGGAATCAATCCAGACCGTCAGCGACCTGTTGGTTAATTCGGGAAGGATGGCACCACTATCTGTAGTATTCCACCAAATCAATAAACCTTCTCAATGATAATTATCTCCTAGACTCTGAGAGGCCTCAATAGTCGAGGCATGAAAAGACAGTTGAAAGAATGAATAAAAATGGAAAAACGAACTACTATGTTGATCGAGGAAGCTAAACTCTCAGAACATATACTAAAGACAATTTTCTATAGAAGAAAACCTCAGTATGAGGTGATGGCTCTTGATGCCAAAGGAAGTGTTAGAGGGTTAGCTATCCTTTGCAATCCTACTGAGATTATCTCTGAAAATTGGGCAAGATTGCCTTGGATACTCTCTGGGAGATTCATATACATCAGAACTCGAGATTGGGCATTAATAACTATAGTTTATGGGCCTCACATTCTAGGTGAAAAAGAGGCTTTCCTTTAGAACTTAGGAAAGCTAATAAGTATATGCACACAATAGCTTTATTGAATGGGAGGTGAATTCAACTTAATCTTGTCAACTGAGGAAAGGAAAGGAGGGATATATCGTATGCATGTAGAAATGTAAGATGACATCGATAAAATTGAAGAGTTGAAGTTGGTGGATATGCGAACAATTAATGGGATCTACACCAGGGATAATCAACGACGAGGTTCTCGGTAAGTAACCTCATTCCTAGACTAATTTTTAGTATCAAAAGACCTGATCAATAGGGAAATTTTCTTGGAAGCCTCAATACTTCCTTGCACGGGTTCTAACCATTGGCCAATCAAGCTACAAATAGACCTAAAGGTGGCCCCTAAATATAGGCCTTTTATGTTCGAATATTTATGGCTCAAATATCCTACCTTTATGAGCAGTGGAGATTTGGATGAAGGAAAGCATGATGCAGAGGAGAAATTGCATTCACATCTTCCAGCTAAAATTAAAGTAGCTCAAACAACAAATAAAGCGCTAGAACCAAATGGAATTTGGAAATATCATGAAGGATCAAAGACATCTAAAGGATAGGATGCAAGGGATACAACAAAGAATAATTAATGAAGGTACATAAGAAGAGCTCATAGTGGAGGAAGGCTAGATTTTAAATTGACTAGAGGAGAGGAGAAAGCAGGAGGAGATCCTCTGGAAGCAAAAATCATGGAGAGGAGAAAGAAGAAGGAGATCCTCTCGAAGAAAAAATCGTGAATTCGATGGCTATGAAAAGGAGATCACAACACTAGATTCTTCCATAAATCCATGATTCCACATTCACAAAACAATATCATTTTCTCCTTAAAAGGATGGTTAAGTTAATCATCTCACTAAACATGAGGAGATGAAAATCTTGGTGGTGGAACACTTCCATTCGCTCATCTTAGAACCCCAACCACACTGCTTGAAAGAAATTTTGCGAATCACTAGTCATATCTTGAATCTGGTCAGTAGGGACCAGAATATGGATTTGATGAGGGAAATTACCATAGAGAATATAGAGAATATTGTCAAGGGAATGACCAGAAACAAAGCATCGAGACCAAATGGATATACTGCAAAATTATTCCAAGTGGCCTGGCACTTCATAGGAAAACACGTCATGAATGTGGTGGAGGATTCGTGTGACTCTCAAAAGGTAAGTCCTCCTTTAAATTCAACTTTTACAGCTTTCATCCCTAAATCAACCCATTCTGAGGATCCACATGCCATTCGCCCTATTTCCGTTTGTAATGTTATTTATAAAATTATATATTTTGTTATTGTCAAGTGACTGAAGCACCTCTTGCCCAATCTCATATCTCCCAAACAATCAGGTTCTGTTGAAGGCCACCAAATTTTGGATGGAATTGTCACCACTCAGGAGGTGGTCCACTACCTTAAGAAACTAAAAGCCCTTGTCATGTTGATTAAGTTGGACCTATGAAAAGATTATGATCAACTCAACTAGTCTTATCTTAGTAGTGTCCTCAAGGCTTTCAGTTTTGACCACAGACAAATTAATTGGTTCTTCCCCCTTATCTCTTCCCCTATTTTGTCAATCCTGCTTAATGGATCCCCTTTTAGAACCTTTAATCCTTCCCAAGCTCTGTGACAGGGTGATCCTATATCTCCCTTCCTCTTCGTCCTTGTGGCTAAAGTATTGGGCATATATATCAAATCAATTGCTCGATCCTCCAACCTAAAAGGTATTCATCTTTGGGGTAATGACTTTTCAATCACTCATTAACATTTTGTCGATGATATTATGTTATTATGCAAGGTTTCCCTTAGATATATTTGAAAAATTAAAGAGATTATGGCTGACTTGATGCAAGCCTCGAGAATCATGATCAATAATGAGAAGTCCAATATTTTCTTCTTTAACACTCCTGTCCCTACCCAAACGTTCCCTTCTCGATGCCTCGGTTTTAGTATTGATTCTCTTCCTACCAAATACTTGGGTATGCCTTTAATGGTGAACTCATTATGTTGGAAAGACCTTCTCCAAAATTTTCAATCATGGCTCAATGGATGGGCCTTCTGGGCCCTCAACCTGGGTGGTAGAGTGGTTCTCTTGAAGTTTTTTTACAAGATCTCCTAATCTACCAAATTTCTGGTAAGGTAGCACTAAAAATAGCATGCATGGGCATGACAGAGAGCTTCATAACATTCCTTTGGGGTGAGGCTCAAAATCTTAAGAAATGCACCCTCGTATCATGGGCCAATGTTATTAAACCCAAGATGGCAAGGGACTTGGGTCTCATAGACCCTTATATTCTTAATAATGTCATGGGAACCAAACTATGGTGGTGATGGCTTAAAGGAGAACATGATTTGTGGAAAACAATATGGACCAAAAAATATCACATGCCAATCTCCACTGAGGCCAAACTAAGACATACGAACATTCCAAAGGGATCATCAATTTGGAATTTGGACTCCGCCAATAAAAACCTCATCGACCAACATGTCTTTTGTGAAATCAGGGATGGGAGGAGTGCCCTTTTTTGGTAATACTCATGGAAACTAAGAAAGAAATTATTGAGTAGACAAGATTTGGGAGAAATACTCCTCTTCACTAATGATCAAAAATGCTCCTTGGTGAACCCATTTTTATGCCCACCACAATCATAATCAATGGGGAGACAATGGAAAGGTCCTGAAAATTGGGCTCACCCTCCAAACAGTAATCAATGGAAATGCTTGGAAAAGGAGCTTCAATCCAAGAAATTACAAATCACGGCAGTTAGTAAATCCTTAGACGGGGCTACTCCACCAGAGGAATGTTCAATATAAAAGAGGCTTATATATTAGTAGCTGAGGATCGCCAGGATCATTTTAGTCCTCTCTAGATTAAAATATGGATGGGATACTTCTAGCCTAAAGTCACACATTTCTTATGGTTAGTTTGTAGAAGATGAATCCTAACCTGGGATTAGCTCGAGAAAAAGGGGTTTCTTGGTCCATCATTATGTTTTCTATGTGGCTATAAAAATCAAGACATGGAACATATGTTAAATTCCTGCTCCTTTTTGAGTCAAATGTGTAAAAAGGAAGGCCACATGTTTGGCTTCCTATATCAAGATCATTACAGCATCAAAGAATCCATAGAGATTTGGCTAACATGCCTCTTCTCAAGCCCCGTCTTGAATTGCGCTTGGGGAGTGGCTATTGGTTTCCTTCTGTGGGCTATATTGAAAGAATAGAATCGGTGAATTTTTAAATATCAACATCATGCATAGGAAGGGGTATGGAATGAAATCATAAAAAATATAAGAGAAACAATCTTTGTTGATAAATGGCATTCAGATGATTGGCAAGTTGCTCCTCATGAAGCTAGGATCCTACATATTTTGAACTTATCTATGTAGATGATTGCCCCATCCTTGTGGAAACTAATGACTCCCCCTGTTAAGTCACCCTCTTGTTACTCTACCCCCCTAGTTGGGTTCATGAATTTGAAATTTGATGGTGCATCCAATGGAAATCCAGGGGTAGTAGGGTTTGGCAGTATTTTTACAGACCCTAGAATTAGACCAAATTCATTTATGTTGTAGATTGTCGTTATGCTACCAACAATGAGGATGAATTAATATAGAAAAATAAGGCCTTTTCATCGCTAAAATAATATGCTATATGAAAATGGTGGTTGAAAGGGAGGCCAAATTGGTGATTGATACCATTAAAAAACTAAACCAGGAATCCAATTGGGAGAATCTTAGTCACAACTGGTGAATAGTCTGCATGGTTTAGGATAGAGGATATTTGTTAGCTTCCTTTGATTAGATTATCCCTTCACATGTTAGACATGAAGGTAGCAAAGAAACTGATTTTTTGTTTAATTGGGGATGCTTAATTAAGGACCATAATCTAGAGATAGAATGGCACCACCAAAATCTGAGTTAGGAGATGAATAATATGAGAATAATTATGGTTCAAGAGACTATAGAGGGTAACCAATGTAGGAAAGTTATGAATGAGCACCCTCAATTGGGGTTCGAGCCAGTTGTTTAGCACCATGAGACATATTGATATGATGGGGAGTATGAGAAAGGGATGGAGGTATCTCATTCCTCACGCACTCGAATGGTTGACAAAGGTGGCAGAGCACACGCATATGATTTATGGCGAGAGAGAAGGTGGCAGGGTCATTTTCATTCTGGTAATTTGAAAAGGTTCTACTCCATTGAGTTCTCATAACCTTCAAATGGTGAGAGCGGTATTAGCATTTGGATAGTCGATCGATAGACATTGGCAAGAGCTAGAGACCAATGTGGCTCACCACTTGTAAGTAGTGGAATTTGTTCCCTCACCTATCTTCTCCCGCGGGTATGTACTTATGGAAGTCTCTTATCTTAGAAACCCCTGTTTTCTCTCTGTGTTTGTGCTTTTTCAATGGTGAGGTATGGGAATTATATCTGGAGTTAATCAGAAGATAATTTGTGAAAGGAGAAATGAAATTATGGTTTTTTATGTCGAAGTATATGTTGCTCAGTTTGTTGTTTCTATATATTTCAACATCTTTCTTTTGCGTATGGGAATGTATTCAAGGACTTTGGTTTGGAATTTCTCTAGTCTTGTATGTTGACCAATTTGTGAAAGCGACTATGACAATATTTTGGTGTTTATGCTTCATCTCCTTTGGGTATTGTTGAACATGGCCCTCCTTTCTTTGGTTAAATATCTTGGTCCTCGACATTCAAGGGAGACTTTGGTGGTATTCTTACACTCGCTAAGTCATACTCATTGTTCTTTACTTGACATATGGTGGGTTGGTAGAATTATAACTCACAGTCACATGTCTATCCTCCAGGTTACTCCTACAGGTCTTTTTTTATTGAGAGTGTTTTAGACTCTTAAGTTGGTTAACAACTGAGTGTTGGCTTCTATCACACCTAGGCTCTGGTTTATCCATTATAGTAGTATTTTGGGTAATAGTATGATTCTCAATCTCATGGCTCTCCCTTCATCTATCACTATCTTTTCAGCTAGGGGAGATCATGGACGAGGAAAAATTCAAGGTAAACAACACAGAAGTAGTCAGTCCAAGTCTTGGACTTCGAAAAGTCGAGGCCATAAAGCTATCTCTCACCTTATTCACGATGCATCTCATGTTTTCCAAACTCGAACTTTGGATCAATTCCTCCATTTTGTCTTGGGTTGGGAAGCATAATTGAACCATCAGGCTAGAATATAAGAAGTGGATTTGGGTAGTTGGAAGGATTTGGTACTTGAGCTAGGACATTCCAGAGGAAGATCCTCCCAATAAAAGAAAACAGACTATATTTACTAGATAATGAATAACAATGTAGCCAAAGATTTGGCTACCACTCCTAGTGAATATGCTCAAAAAGAATATGGTCCCACTGAAATTAAAAAATACCTCCAGCTCATTTAGTTTCAACTGTAGTAACAATATGGTCACCGCAACCACATTGAGCACCATAGCTCACGCATTCCTCACTCTGAACTTCTAGGCACCAGTGTGAAGGATCCAATCCTAGTGGATTATTCTGAAGATTAGTTGCATGGATGTCTAAATTTTGACTTAGATTTTCTCATATGCAATATTTACAATTTTTAGTTTAAGATATTAGATATACAACATATAGAAGGATACATGATATTAAAACATAGTTAACTCTGCTTGACAGTCTTAAACTTTTCTACATTTGGATGGCATATAATGTTGTTAGGTGGACAATAGATTTAGTTTCCTGTCAGGTAGGTTGAGGCTACCTAACGATTTTAAATTTGCATGTAACCTACCTTTTCAAGAAAATTAATGAAAAAGGTCCTGCCATGCTTACAAAAAAAAATAGTTAAAATAATAAAATAAGACATGTATTTTTAAAGAAAAATAAAGAAAACTTTTTTTTTATTGTATTTTTTACTTATCTCCTTGTAGGATAACTCAAATTTCAACTGTAGAAATCTATTGGATGTGAAATTAGATTCCACATCCAATCAGTAGCCACTTTATGTACTTATGAGTAGATCCACATTGAAAAAAATGAAAATACATGAAAAAGCATGTTGAACACATTTTTTCAAGTATTTTCATTTTTTTTTATGTGAATATACTTAGAAAAATGAAAAGTGGGCACTTATTGAATGTGGAATTAAAACTTTCAATCTAATAGGTGTCTAGTGTTGAAATTTGAGTGAATATACAAGGAGATAAGTCAAACATACAATAAATAAATAAAAATTATTCTTTTCCATCCAAAATATGTTCTCGTAGTGATAACATTACCATCTTGGATTTTATTTGTTATTTTAAAGTTAATTTTGTTAGTACATTTTTTTCAAGGCCCATTTTTGAGCTTAAAATTCCCCTAATGGTTTTGTTATGTAGTAGGGAGCAAGCCCCACAATTATATTTGTATGGATCTCCTTGAAATATATGAAAAATTCCTTCAAGTTCCTGCATAATCCTCATGTTAGACACATAAAGTTTGAAAATACTCTTTGACTCTCCTAAGAAATTATTAACATAGGATTTTTTTTTTTTAAGTACAAAAGTGTAGGTTCAATATAACCTTTATATTCCTAGGAATGGTTATATGGGCCTCATGTTTTTCCTACTTGAGAGACCCAATATCATACCCCCCTACTGGAACTTTTGTTCCCTCTTCTTCTCTTTCTCATTCATCTCTTTGACAACTTGCTTGACATCCCATGTTGAGCTAAATTTGGTTGTGTTTATTGGGTGGAAATGTGCATTTCCCTTAATGGACAGCCATTTCCTCAACTCTCTTCTTGACTTTGATGCTATTGGATTCCTATTGGGTCCTTCGTTCTAGTGACTTATTTTGATCAATTTTGATAGAAAAGAGTTGTGGAAATACGAAGTGCAAGTGGAAAATCAATTATGTCCAAAAATGTTGGAAAGAAACAAAATAAAGAAGAAAGTGGAAAGCAATGAAGTTTAACAATTACATTGGAACATGTCAAGGATGTGTAACAACGTTCAATATGTTAAGATTGAAGATATTAAGAAAAATTGGACCAATCGAACATATCTCATCAAGCTAGCTAAGTTGGACCTTATCAAGCGAGTGTGGACAAGATATAAGAGGCCTAAAGATATATATAGTTCCATAGAACAAGCTATAGAGAGAAATCGAGAGAGAAGGATTGTTATGTTGTTGGAATGAGACCCTACACTCTGCAAAGAATATTCTTCTAATTCTATTGTAATTCTGAGTTTTGATGAAATTTTGGATGCGTTTCAGAAATATCTAATAAAATCTTTGTAGATCTATCATGTAATGTTTGAGTTTATCTTAATACAATATCAAAATAGATTGTTGCACAGATCCAATTTTGGGTATTTATTAGTTAATGTGAATGTTTGGTATGACTCCTTTAAAAAAAAATAGATTCTTGTATTAAATTTTTTGTTATGTATCTATTTTGTCTTATCGAAGGGGTAATTTTAAGGATATGTAACTATTTATGTGCTTATTGTGTATTTTCATCAAAGGAGTGAATCTTGTCACTTTCTAGAACCCCAACACATCACTTAATTGTATCGGCACACCCTGGGTACTAAAATTTTCTACAACAAATGCTTTATTGTCGAGAACTAAATATTAATTAGGGTGTTTCCATAATGGTGACAAGGATTCCTAAGAGAAATATTCAAGAATGGTGGGAATATAATCTTGATTTATTTGTTCATCAACAAGCTAAGTTATGACAAAAAAGCCTAGATTGGATTATAGAAATGATGCTTTCCGCATAGACTGCATACAGCTAGTATGGAACCTTTTGGTGTAAATTTCCTAAAGAATTGTACCATTTCTTGAGTAGAGTGAAGCATAGCTCATGGAAAGGGAGTTTTGTAGTGAACCAAACAAATATGGATGATAAGATAGATACATTACGAATGTCGGCAGAAAATAAGTAATGAACATGAGTTGGAGGACCTTTCATAAGCAGATAAGGAGATCTATAAATAATGCTTTAGCAGGTACTTTGAATAATATTAGGGTATTCATAGATTAAGGATTTATTTGCTACGTATTTGTTATAACCTCTTATTCCCCTTCCTATTCCCCGTGAATGTAAGGTGGAGTACTTATTTCCTCGTACTTATCTCTCCCTTATAGAAATGAGATGGTTGAATTAGATGGGGTAGGTATGCATAACAATGGGAGGCATAGCCAAGAAAGCATACAACCATTACCACTCCCAAGGATCTTTACTACTCATATATGAGGAAGCAGCCTAGTACTAACCTTCCTTAGTACCCAAGAAGCGATGGGAAAATTTTTATATCTTGGACCATAGTGGACTTGGATGCTTTATATCAGCTGGATAATGAGGTAACTAGGGCTACTGATTTTTAGGTGCAAGCCACATTGGCAGGCTATATTATTGAGTTTGTTGTGAGAATCATCAATTATTCTCTAAGGCTAAACCAATGTTCAAGTATGGTTTAAAAGGTAGTTTTCCAACATAGAACCCTTGTACTGGCAGTAGTGTTTGTGGGAGAGATGATGGATAGTTAAAAAATATGGTGGGAAGTTGTAATGGATGAGGAGGATTTTTGAAAGGCACAAGACTTTACAACACTTAGAAGGGCACAAATAACCGTGAATGGAGGGAGCATAAGTTGCATGAGATTAAGAGAAGATGAAAAGAGTTGCAGTAGATAGGTGAAATGTTGAGCAATGCAAGGTTGCAGTTAGGATGAATGGGCCTCCAAAAATTATGGAATGAGACAGTAGGTGAAGGATCAAATTCTATCACAATAGGAGGATCTACAAGGGATGAGGTAGGGAATTAGAATAGTTATAGTGGATCCCACTAGGAATTAGATGGAATCCAAGCACCCAAAATGCCAAGACAAACAATCATGATGGCTGATTAAAATACTCCTCTGGATGAGGAGATTAATTTCATCATGAGGATTTATTTCACGAGGATGACTCCTTCCCTGCAACTATTAGTTCATAAGAAAACATCATGACTAGCTATCTCCCTAACCTCCCCTTGGTACTTTATCAAAATCTTGTCCATTTTATTTGAACGTTAGTTAAAACATTAAAGTTTATGAAAGTTCATAAGGTATTGACAACTAGTAGTTATATTAGTTTTGGTAATAGTGCTCGGTTGCACTTTCAAACTTATTAATAATTGGCTTCAAGAGGATTCATTCTAGTTTCTCCTGTTCATACCTCAATGGTTGGGAATTTGTTGAGATCGTTTACTTGGTACCCTCATTTTTTGAGCCGAGGAGATCAAGACGCAGAGTAAATTTGTTACATATGTTAAGCTATTTGGAGGGCTAGACAAAACCCACATGATTCTAAACTAATTGAGTTCCAGACCACGTTGTGGGATAAAGCTCTTTGTTGGTTCGTTAAGTGGTCAACTACAAATAAAAATATGTCTGTAGATTTAGTTAAACAATAATTCATTAAATAGCACAAATGAAATCAAATAGAGGAGTAGGACTTAGCCCAATTATGGTATATTAAATAGAGTGAGAGAGAAACTACATGGGAATGTATTAAGAGGTTCAAGGATGCAGTTGGGAAGCTAACTTCTCCTATACATTTGCATCATCAAAAGGATGGGCCTATCATGGCATTGTTACCACTGACCAAACACAATAAAAAAAATGACATTATACAAGATGCATTGGAGTAGCAAATGAAAATCGAGGAAATGGTGGGGTATCTTCATGACCCTAGGGTATGTTTTTCTTCCAGTAACCTTTTTATCATTGGACTACAACATTAAATCATTTATTTGACTAAAATATTGAATGATATGACTGCTAAAAGGCCTTCTTATTCACAATTTTAGTGTACTATTTTCCATGTTGAAGGGAATCATGCTACATAATGCCTGAGGTTGAGAATTTAGGACCTTCTATTGCACCTATGGGATCACCTCTTCTATAATGAGGACCTTCTAAAGGGGTCTCAAAAGTTTCAACATGTGTTCCTTACTAAGCATATACTCAGTATCACATATTTCCTAATCAGAAAGGTATGTCTACTAATGAATATTTTGAAATATGTCATACTTATGTCCATGCTCCTTAACTTTTTCCTATGTTGCATAAGTATTCCAATGTCAAGAATAAAATGTTTTATGAATTTTTTATATCTCCCACTCGCCATATCCACCAGTGTAGAGCCTTTGTTTCTTTGGTTGATCGCCTAGGCCACACTACATTTTGGGTCAATTAATCTCATCATGGACGACGAGGAGGTGGATTACAGGGAATAATAATTTGACGTAGCATTCTAGTACAGTGTTATAACTATGGTTAGTAAGGTCATCTTTCTCATGATTGTCCATTTTCTAGGAGGCCTTGCTATTCTCATTGCTGAGAAAATGCTCATGCTACGAAATAATGCCCAAGTTAATTATTCATTGGGAAGAGCACAATAGACAAAGAGAACCTAAGCTAATTAATACAATACCAAGAGAGATTTAATTAGTTCCATGACCCAATATTAACATTGTTACCACAGAAGGCAAGTGTATAAGAGCTGACAAAGAGGTTCTTGAGAAAAATACTATTATAAAACTTGCATCTCCAATGAAACTATATGACCTCATTTAACAAAACAAAATTATAAGGATGTTGTTGAGATTTTGAAGAAGCTAATTTATTCTTATATCCCTCGAGTATAATACTAAGAAAATAAATAGATGAAGAGTCTTCGACATTAGTAAGAGGCATCCCAGCCTATCATGGAATGCTTAAAGCTACTTTTGCATATTATGAATGAGCAATTTTTTGGTCAATTGAGCAAGAAATTAGGAATTTTTGTAAAGAAAGAAGAGTTTTTAGAGCATCCCATTTCTTCCAACTTGCAAGAGTGACATTCCAGACATGTCTACTACAACAAGTGTATTACAAGAAGGAGTTACATATTGATGCCGAGATCATCAAATACAAGATGAAAGAAGTTATGTTGCATTTGGGTTCTGATGTAAATATTTTGCCTTGGAAGACTTATGAAGCATTAAGAGGGCCCAAACCGGTGTTCTCACTAATCCATTTGTGTATGGTCAACTAGTAATACATTCTCCTTATTGGTCACTTGGAGCATATAGAAGTTCATATTACCGAAGTGAAGACATACTCATATTTTGAATTGATTGATATTATTGGTGACAAGGATCCTTATTCATATTTATTGGGAGTAAAAATAGCATTTGAAAACTATTCAATTATTTACCTAAAGAAAGAAAAATTTACCTTCAAAGTGGATAGAGTTAGGGTCATACAACTTGTTATCACTCTAAAATTTTCCCTAGAGGTGTTATCTTGTGTCAAAGAAATATTAGAGGTAACCACAAACCTACTTTTGAGATTAGTATCTAGCCTTCCTAATGCTCAGAGAGGGCTCTCTCTTTATGATTTCACTTTGCTTAGTTAATAGATTTTAGGCTAGTTATTTAAGCTTTGATTGGGTTTTGATTTTGATTTGGTGGTGGAATTACTGACTTAGATGGATAGACGGATGTCATTTACCATTGGGTTATGGGGTCCAGTGTCAAGAAGACAGGACTGAATCGAGTTCTAAATATAGTGTTTACAGGGCAAGGTAACTAAGTAAATTCATATCTTTTAGGCTGGATGGTGAAGTGGTTTTCAATCGGGGTCAAGGAGTAGTTAAGGGTTCCTCAAACCGGATAATGAGGGAAAAGGTAGAGATCAATTGAAAATAGGGGAAATGAAGGATTCCCTACTCTGGATATCAGAAGAAAACATTAAAATGATTAACTGTTCAAGACAGAGTGTACTTAAACAACTTCTATAATAATATTCTAGTTATTTAATTCAATTTAGATAACATGCAAGTATGTGAAACACTTAAGAAGATAACAATTTGACAAACATAAAATACTTCACTGAAGTGGCACAACACATGAATCCTGTAATCCATTGTCTCTATTACTTAGTCCAGTCTATTGACTTGAGAAAATGGTACAATGAACCCTTAGGTTTCAGATCAATACAACTATAGAAATTTCAAGAAATCCACCCTCTATACTTAGATCTGTGATGTATTTATACAAAAACTTATTACAAAATATCCCAAACTGTTTTGTGAATTTTTGAAGGAAAAATAAAAAATCTTCATGTAAGAAGATAGAGATAGATATGTAACTGCTGCAAGCTGTCCCTGTTTATTTGGCTCTGCTGTCAGATCTTTTGCTGCTTTTTCTCCTTTGTTGTTTCTTTTACATTGGCTATCCTTTTACTTTGTCCTTTCACTGATACTCTTTTATCTAATACTCTTTGACTCTGTTGCTTTTCCTTCACTGCCCTGTAAGCCTTATTTACCTTGCATTTTCAAAGTAAGTCATTTAATTTTTCCCAAGTCTCTAGATCTAGTAATTTAATGTTTACCATTCTCCTGTAGACTTCACTAGCTTCTGTGTATTTTGCAAAGGTGGGATTATTTACAAAAAGATTGTTTACCTCATGCTGGAGGTAAAAGAGGTTTTAAAAATTTTGGTAAAAAACCTTTCCTGTAGGCATCCCTTTCATAGAGGAACTATTGGCTTGCTCCCTTGTCACTTCTTTGATTTTCTTGTTATAGTCTTCATGTGGCATTAACCTATCATTTATTACCAATGGATTTGGCAGGCCTTTCTACCTAAGAGCATCAAATTTGACCACAAATCTGCCTATAGCTATCTCCATGGTTTGGCAATTGTCCTCCAGCTGCATCATTAAGTTCCTCTTGGTGAGTACTTTCTTCACCTCTAGTATAGTTCCAGTCCTGTCAACTATGTCCAGCTCCTGCAATTCATATTTATTATTGGAGTTAAGGAATTGGATTATTCTTGAGGCTTCTTCTAACATATTTACAAGTTCGGCTTTAACTCTTTTAATTGCTTTAGTAGCCTCTTTGACTAAATCATTTTGTTCAAATATAACCTATATAGATGGCCAAATATCATTGAGAGAGTCAATGATATTGGCCCATATCTTCTCTTTTCCTTGGGCAAGTGACTCCTTCAATGTTCATTCTTTTTCCAAACTCTTTATCCTCTTAGTCAATCTGTTTGACTTTTGTACTTCATTTTTATGCATAATTTGATCCAGTTTCTTCTCCTCCTCTAAACTTGTTATCTGTTCTTTAACTTTATTTATCTTAGTGGTCTGAATGTACATGTCCTCCATGGCTTTGACCAGTTTACATGTTTCATCACTTGGATGAGTTGCTACTGTTGTTGAACCTATTGTTGATATAGTTGATGTTGCAGCTGGAAGTGTTGTAGCTAGTGGAGCTGTTGGGGCCAATGAAGTTGCCAAAGTTCAAGGAACTGTTGTTGTGATAGTAGGGATAGCAGTGGCAGTAGCTGTCTCAAGGTTGGCTTGTTTCAGCTGTATTAACTGATCGAATTCCTTCTCCATTTCTTTCAATTAAGCATTTACTTGAGGAACGAGATCCATCATTTACTCCTGCTGGGTTTGGCTCTCTAGGACCTCCTTGGTTTATGGATGTTCAGAGGGAGGCAAATTCAGTTGGTTCTTCAAAGCAATAATATCCTCATTTTTCTTTATTAGTTTTTCTGCTGCCTTAATGTTCCTTGGATTATATCTAATTTCAATTACCAAGTCTTCTAGTGACCTAATTTTGTTATCCTTGGCCTGTGAGGATGCCTTTTCTAGTTTAGGATGTGCTGTGATGTTACACAATGAGATTTGAAGTTTGTGGACAATCATTGCTTTATTAGTCATTGTGGAGTAAATCATTTCACCTTCCTACTTATTGAATTAAAGTTTTTCAATAGGTGAACATCCCTAGCTAGAACTTCAAATTCTGTCTTCCTATAGTCTGCTAACAATCTGGGCTGCTGGACTGTAGGCTGCATAAAGGTCATTTGCATCTTACCAGTCTTAATTTCAAATTCTGACATTAATCTATTCTGATTGGCAGGTGTTTGTTTGAAGTACTGGGCATATGTTTCAGCCTTTAATGCCTCCTTCCTCAACTTGATTTCCTTGTACTTCTCTTTTATATCTTTATCTTTATCCAATGGCTTGCTGGATGAAGAGACTTCGATACTAAGCTGCTTTTCAATTATTTGAGTGTTTGAGGTAGAATGTTGATGAGTTTCCTTTGAAACTACTTGACCTTTACTCTTTCCAACCATTGTGTTAGTAACCGTAATTTCAATGCTCTCAATGGTGTCTTCTTGCTCTGTTACAGGATTAAGCTTGGGCTTCTTCCTATAATTAATTTCAAACCTATTATCTATAGTGTCCATCCTAGACCTAGAACCTTCTTCCATAGTTCCTTTCACATTTTTGTCCTGCATGGCTGGAGTCTGTAGAATGGTTGTAATACTCATTTGTTCCTGTAGGGTTGGAACCTACAGAAAGGAACTAGTATCAATCTTCTTTTCCACATGTATTAAAGTATTCTCCAACCATTCTGACTAGTTCGCATATCTTTCAACATCTAGCCTGGGCTCATGTATGAAAGGACTTAACTTGAATTTGAGCCTTAGTTTGTTTATGACTCCATTAGGGTCATACTGCCACATGAAACTGCTTTTGAAGTTCATTTGTTGTAAGATTTTATTTACCCTTGTCCAACTTCCCTATTATTACAAATAAAAGGGCCCAATTGGTTTTTGATCTTAAACTAAGTTTCCTTCCTAGCTGAGAGAAAACTAACCTCAATAGAGTTTATGATCTACTTGAAATACTATAATGCAAACATCCTCATGGGGAAGTATTTGGGCAGCTTGTAGGGAGTTAGTTGGCATCCACATATCCTAATTTCTGTGTGGTCCTCGTACAAATACCAGTCTCCCACTCTACTATTTTTAGCCAACTATAGGACTCTCTTAATCTCATCATTGATATTGGGTTGATAGCTACTGGTTAGCATGTTTACAACTAGATGAACAAATGAATCAATGAACTCTTTATAACTAAAAACAGTGGAATATCTTTGGATCAATGGTGTCCAAAAGATGACAGATCTTGGATGGCCCTTGGTGTCTAACTTTTGGATGCTGACTGGAAACTTGTCTAACTGAAAGTATAAGAACATGTGAAACAATACTGATGAGTATTTGAATACTCTCTCATTTGGCAATCTGATAAATTGTTCATGGATTCTATCTGCCAAGAATTGAGCAAAGTTGTAAATTGTAACTGGAGGCTTGCCTGGGAAAAAAATAGAAAGGAAAGCAAGCATAACCTCATCCACATGCTCATCAGTGGTGTATCCTAGAATACAAGAGAGCATGGTTGTAATTTTTCCATCTCTCTGAGAGAAAATGGTGGCAACATATGCAGGACCATCTGTAGGAGTATGAGACTCTTCTATGATGAAAGTCTGAAAGATTTGATCTTTCTTGGGAAGGTCCAACTTTTTGTAGAGTTCCAGTGAGGCTTGAATGGAAAGTGGGGTCTCATTTGGACTTGCTTGGATCTACAACATTTGATTTATTGACTCTATAGTAATGGTAAATAAAAACTGTTGGTCATGGGTGATTATGGATCTTTGACTTGGGATATAGCAAGCTTGCCAGAAGTGGATGATTTTGGGAATATGTGTACTTGTCGGAACAAGTATTTGCGCAAATTTGATTCCCATATTTGAATGTCATCGTTTTGCTTCAGGAACTTATCTCTACTCCAAAATTCGAGTTTCAGTAGGTTTCTAGGGGAAACAGTATCCTTAATTTGAAAATCTTTGTCATCTAATGGGAGGTGGTCAATATCTAGGTGAGTCGTTTGCAGGGGTCTTACATCCAAAGAGCTTTGGGAAGCCATAATTTGGTTTATTCAACTAAATTACCTTTTCTTTGGCTTTAGGAGTAAGGTTAGAAGCTCTGAAATAGTGGGGAGGGTAATTGTAGTATGTAGAATAGGGCTTTTTGATGCACAGTAAGGTTTTCTACAGTCCAGCAAGGCTTTTTTAATTAATTTAATTAATTAACTTTTTAATAATTATTGTGCATAGCTTAAATTACAGGGTCGTTCTGGTTCTTTCAAGAATACTTGGAAATTGACGATTTGCTATGCAAAGAGGGTTTTGTGGTAGCAATAGAGGTTTCTGAGGCTTCAACTATTTATTTGCTACTTTAGTTTGGTGTCTGCAGCATCTTCTAGTTGCAAAAGGTGGTTAAAATGGTTGCACAGAGGTTCAAGGTGTCAGAATTGGTTAACAGAGGTTTTCAGTGGAAATGAGTGAAAAGAGTGAAAGGGGGCCTTTTCCTGCCTTTTAACCAACAATGGTTACATTTTGGCGTGAGATTTGGTAAATGAATAGTGAGTATTTTGGTTTTACATAAGGATGGAGTTTTAGGCCATATCGCACCGCTTTTGGGTGGAGGGTGGTATTTTTAGCGAGCACGTGATATAACCTAGTGTCACCACGTAGCGAAATAGTGCTTGGACAAAACCGTAAATCTCATGTGCTTTTGGACTTTTAACTGTCGGATGATGAAACTACGTGATATGGATATGTGCCATGGGATCTGGAGGTGGGATATCAGAGGGCTATCACACGACGAAGTTGCACAGATGGAGCTGGGGAGTGGGTTGGGTTTTAATTTCAATGAAATGTAATTAATTAAAAGGTAATCATGGGATTTTAATATAAGCAATGGGTTAATAAAGTGTGGGGACGATGGGTTACACGACGGAGGTTTTAACTATACAGCAAGGTTTGATGAATTAAAAGGGTGTCGAGGAATTATGACGTTGGGGACTTTAAATACATAAAGCAGGAGTATAGGAAATAACTTAGGATAAAGGTTTTAGTTGGTTTTTAAGGGGAAAGGGAAATTAATAAAGGGGGAATATATAATTTTGTGATGGGAATGAGTTTCACACTCGGGAAAGGGGTTTTGGGAAGGGGGAGTGATTTTGAAAGGGTAATGTCTAGGGAAATGTGTGAAACCAAGGGAAAAAAGGCCAAAATTAAGGGAAAGGGTTTTTACAATGGGAAATGAAGAGGGAGGGGTGCTTTGGAACCAAGAAAAGGGACAACATTAGGGGATGAAAAGTATTGAAGGGATAATGAGGGGAAATTAATAAACTAAGTATATGGGGGTCTAATGAAATGAGGGGAAATTAGTAAACAAGCTTTAGTGAATGTCCTTTCTCATTGAAAAGTCCTCCTGCACATGAAACATAGGATTAAACATGATGAAGGTTCTTTTGACTTAGCAACCTTGTGCACTTGTAAAACTTCTTCGACCTACCCTTTATTTACCCTAGCATTTTCTCTTCATTCATTGGGTGCATTTGAGCTCACTGACCCTTCATTTATTTTTCTTTGATAAGAAAACTATCTAATTCTAACCTTATAACTTCCAATGGCTCAGATTAATTTGATGAGCTCATTATTATTGTTCTCGGCCAAGATTAAACAGTTCGGCTAGTTCTTTATTTTCTATCTATCAACATGAAATTTAAAGCATGAATGAATCAAGTTTAAACTACTTTGACCATCGCGGATTGTGGCATTTTTGACAAGTTGCACACAATATTATTTTGCAAAGTAAAGTAAAAAGTAGTGGCATTTGAATTTGCACACTTTCATGATATATTCCTATCATTTTTTGTGGGATTCATATATTATACTTTTTTTATCTTTTTCCTTCTTTTAGTCCTTGGATTATTCTTTTAGGAGCCACCCTCTTTACATTTTTTATTTTTAATGTGGGAAAACATTTTGCAAAAAGCAAAAGTATGTACAATATTACAAGACTAACCATAGCCAATTCAAAATGATGAATCCTATTATTATAGGACACTAATAGTGGCTCCACATGGTGATGGAATTTCCTTGTGAAATGTCAAGAACTTTAATATCAATAACCTTTAAAACTTTGACTGTGGTTTCCTTGTAACTACTTCTCAGTGATATTATTTATTCATGCATATGATGCTACACCTTTCAAATCTTAGGGCCTTCTCTTCGGGCTTCAACCTCAAAAGATAATCATCCAATCCAATCTAAACTTTGCAATGTTAGGTACAACGAGCAAAGTAAACAAATGAACTAATGTTAATCTGAGGACAAGTAATGCTTCAACATTCTACCATTAACTGGTCCACCTGGTAGATCTGTTCCATCTAGCTGTTTTAAGAAAAATGAATTGTTACCTCTGTAACCATAAATGATATAAGGGTCTTGCCATAGGAAATCAAATTTAACATGTTTACCCTTTTCTTCTCTTATATAATCCCATTTGAGTACTTTATCACCTATGTAAAAATCATCAGCGTTGGTTCTCTTGTCAAAAATATTTTTGATTTTATCATAGATCACTTGTGATTTTACATAGACTTCTTCTCTAGTTTTCTGCAAATGTATTGTCTGATTTATCCTTCTTTGGATATCATTTGGTTTTATTTTCAACTCTTGAATCATTTTCATCATTGGTACTCATAAATAGAATGGAAAAAAAACATCCATTCCATATACTATTTGGTAAGGAGATGTACCAATGGATTTTTTGGTAGTTAGTCTGTCTACCCATAAGGCATTAACCAAGTTTTTGTTCCAGGTCTTCTTGTTGTCTTCTATCAGTTTCTTGATGATATTAACAATGCTTTTGTTTGAGGATTCTGCAAGTCCATTACCTTGAGGGTAATAGGCAGTGGAATGGCCAAGGGTAATGTGATATTTGTTACATAAGTCTACCATTTTATTGGATTTGAAGGCAACTGCATTATCAATAATGATCTTTTGTGGGCATCCGAACCTAGAAAGGATGTTGTTCTCAAGGAATGAAATGATGACAGAGTCCGTGGCTTGTCTAGAAGGGATGGCTTCTGTCCATTTAGTAAAGTAGTCAATGGCTGTCAAAATCCATTTATGCTGGGCTGAGGAGGATGGGTGAATTTCCCCAATGAAGTCCAAACCCCATTCTTGAAAAGGAATTTTTGTGGAGATGGGTTTGAGAGGTAATGGTAAGAGTTTCGCCTTCAAATATTTGGCACTTATGACAGGAGGTCACATATTTCTTAACATCTGCAAAAAGGGTGGGACAGTAAAAACCCGCCCTTAAAATCTTATCAGCAATTGTTTTCTAGTATAGGTGTCCTCCACAATCTCCTACATGAAATTCTTTCATAACTTTGTCAGCTTCATATTTTAATAAACAATTCAATAAAATGCCACCATTATCTTTCCAAAATAAAGCATTGTCTATGATACAATATTTCATTGATTTCATTTTAAAAAATCTACCTTTAGTTCTAGATAAACTAGGAGGATCTTGTAGGTTTAGTAAAACAAATATGATATTTGCATACCATGGTGAATCTATCAAAGCTTCACTGATTTGTGGAGTTACCATCTCTTCTTGATCATCTAAGGCACCGATGAAATTTATATCTAAGGCTTGACAATTCGATTCAGCCATGAGTTTAGCTAAACCTTGGCCTTTGATAAGTTTTGTAGGCTTTATTTCAATGTCATATTCCAAAATTGTGACAATCCATTTGCCTCTCTTTCCTTCAGGCTCATTCTATGTTAAATTGTCCTTTACTATTGAATTTGGAACATATGCAATGACGTGTGATTATAAAATGTACACTCTAATATATTTAATAGCTTTCACTAAAGAAAGTGCTTGTTTTTTCATTATGTTGTACTTTAGTGTAGCATCTCTCAAAGATTTGCTGAAAAATGAAATAGATTGCTCATAACCTTGATCATTCTTTTGCAACAAGACTACTGCAATAGTATGTTCTGAAGCAAAAGAAAAAAATATAAAATCTTTTTTGAAATCAGGACTTATGAGGACTAGTGTTTTAGTAAGGGCTTCTTTGATTGCCTCAAAAGACTGTTTAGCCTCCACTATCCACTTAAGTGCTGAATCTTTATTTAACATGTTATTTAATTCTCTGATTAGTTCTGCCATGTTAGAAATGAATCTTCTAAGAAAATTTATTTTACCTAAGAATGATTGTAATTCTTTGATGTTTCTAGGATGAGTGATGTTTAGGATTGCCTCTATTCTAGCTAGATCTATTCTAATTCCATCTTTTGATATTATGTGTCCCAAGAGTTTACCTTCTTCTAGCCCAAAGATTGTGTTTTTGGGATTCAAGGAAATGCTAAATTTTCTACATTTAATAAAAACTCTCCTTAGGTGATCTAGATGTTCATTATCTGATTTGGAAAACATTGTGATGTCATCTTGGTAAACAACTAGAAATTAATGGATTTCTTTTGCAAAATCTATGTCCATTTCTCCAGCATTCATTAATCCAAAAGGAATCTTCAAATACATGAAAGTATCCCAGGGAGTGGTAAATGCAATCTTTGCTTGATCCTCTGGTTGAACTAAGATTTGGTTGTATCTAGAGAATCCATCAAATAATGAAATTTTGGATGACCATACTACCCTTAGAGAATGCGGTCCATTTTAGGGAGGGGATAGTTATCTTTTAGTGATACTTTGTTCTAGTTTCTGAAATCAACACAGAGTCTGATTTTTTATGCTTTCTTTCTTGTAGTGACTAAATTAGAGACCCAATCTAAATATCTAATTGGTGCTATTATTTATGCATCATACATCCTTTTTACTTCTTTTTCAATTAATGGCATAAGAACTGGATCAATTCTCCTAAGCTTATGTTTAAAGGGTTTGTGATCTTATTTGATAGGAACATTATGTTGAATAATGTTGGTATCATAAGACTTAAGGTCTTCATAACTGCAGGCAAAGACATCTTGAAACTCTTTGAACTGACTTATGTATTTCATCTTTTCATCTGGATGTAATGCTTTGGATATTTTGATAAGCTTGGGATTTTCTTTTGTTCCTATGTTACATTCTTCTGGGTCTACTCTTAAAGGCTTCATTTTTGGTTTTCTAGCAACGTCATTTGAATCAAACAAATCTTCTAATGGGACTAATCCCTTAGGCAAAAAGTTATTTTTAAGGTTTAAAATCTCAGAATCATCATTCATTATTTCTTCTATTTCTGCCTTTTGTAAGTTACCTATTTCTACTTTAGTGAATTTAGTGGGTTTATCTACATCTAAAGCATTTATATCTATGTCACTATTTATGATGTTATCTATTGTGCAATCAGTATCTATGTTACAATTTTGAAATTCTCCCTCAACATTCATGAAATTGTAGATTTGAGAATCTTTTCAAAAAATATGCCAATATTTTAGATTATCATGTATAATAGGTCTATGTCTTACTTCAGCAGCATATTGGTGGTTGGGATGTAAAGGTAATTTGCAAGGGCTAGCAAAGGTAGCCAAACTATGAGCTTGTATATTTTGTTTCCTAGGAATAGCAGAAAAATCAATGTCAAGAAGTTCCTTAATAAGATCTAGAATAGTTTCTCTGTATTGGCTAAGTCTAGGATTATTCACAGAATATTCTCCTTTAATTTGTTTTATGATCAATTCTGAATCTCCCATGATAGAAACTCTCTTGGCTCCAAGTTTTCTTACAATTTGTAGTCCTAAGATTAAAGCTTCATACTCTTCCATGTTCTTTGTGCATTTAAAGTTTAATCTAAAGGAATGACCTTCAGAATGATTATTTTCCTTGTTATGAATCCAAACTCCTGCACCTACTCCTAATCTATTAATAGAGCCATCAAAATCTAAATGCCATAGAGACTCGTGTGTTATGTTTTCACTATCAGGTGCTTTGTATTTTTCTTCTACAGCTATGATTTCATTTTTTTCATTGTCTGAATTATACAAGAGAAATGAGTCCATATCAGAATGCATGGAGTATATAGGGAAATTATGTGGTTTTTCTACACTACTTACCATGTATTTCATCAAGGTTTCCCTGTAAATATTTCTTTTCTAACCAAATAAAGAGATAGTAGCATATGACATGTCTAACTGTAGATATCCCTGCAATTTTTCTCCCCATGAGCGAGATAATAGCATTCCATACTCAGGTGGGAAATCAACAACTACTATGTCCATAACAATACTCTTTGTTGGGCACTAGGCTAGAGTTACACAAAAATATTTAATCAGGCCAAGGTCTTTGACTTGGATAGAATCAAAGGAAAACAGGTCCTTGTAAGGTCCGGTGATATCTAAATTTAATATTTCCATGATTGCTTTAGGCATTAGGTTATGAGATGCCCCTAAGTCTAGCATAGCATTATGTAAGATCTTATCATGAACATTTAAGCTAATGTAGAATGGAGGGATACCCCCTTGTTAATGGGTGTCGTTTACCTCTGGACCAAATAATAACTCAGGTTGATCATCATTAAGGTTTACAACATCTTCTCCTTCACCTATGTTTAGTGTTTCAGTGATTTATGCTTTGTATGATTCATTTTTCACTAACTCTATCAAAGGAACTGATATTTTCAATTTGGCTATCCCAGTCTTAATGTTGAATGGAAATTGAGTTTTCCCTGATTGTAGGAGATCTTCCTTAGAAATTGTGGTCTGTGTACTTTTATCTTCTTTATCAACATTTGGTAACTCAGTTTGTGTACCAGGAGTTTTGTTTTGAATTTTCTTATTTGGAATATTTTGAGCAACAATTGAAGTTTGATTTTTTAGTTGAAGTTATGTCTATAATTTTTGGGTTGGAAGTCTCCTGAGTTCCTCCAGGGAGAATTTGTAGAACTTTGGTCACAGGAGCTTCTGCTATTTTTTTAGTTTGGGTTTGGACTAATTTCTTAGTGGGAACTTCTTTATTCTTTTTTCTTCTAAGGCTATACTATTTGTGAACTTCATAGATAGCAGATTCATAACCTTCTTTGTAGTCAAAGGACTCCCCAGATCCTAATTGTAATTATTGTAGCATGTACAATTCTTGTTCTTCCTGAGTAAGAAACATAGCATCTTCGTTTTTAATCCCAAATAGGTTTATCTAGGTGTCCTCCTCTTCTTCATGGTTTTGTGAACCTTCAGCATAATTTTCCTAGAAAGGTGGTCTGACCTGTTGATTAGGTATATCATCTCTTGTTTTTCCAGTGTTAGGATTTTTTCTTTGTAGTCAAAGGACTCCCCAAATCCTAATTGTAATTATTGTAGCATGTACAATTCCTGTTCTTCCTGAGTAAGAAACATAGCATCTTCGTTTTTAATCCCAAATAGGTTTATCTAGGTGTCCTCCTCTTCTTCATGGTTTTGTGAACCTTCAGCATAATTTTCCTGGAAAGGTGGTCTGACCTGTTGATTAGGTATATCATCTCTTGTTTTTCCAGTGTTAGGATTTTTTCTAAAGTTGGTGTTTCTTATTGGGGGTCCTTGTTGATTTTCCCACTGAGATTTATTTTCCATATTTTCTAATCTATCCATTATCCTTTCTACACTTTTAACTAAATTGTCTATCCTACCATCTGAAGTGGATGGTTCCTCTTTAATTGTAACTCTTTTTTCATTTCTCATCCTCACTTTCTTAGCTAATAAATTGGCTTCTACACTAATAGCATTACTTTGCATCTCTTCCAATGTTTCATGGTTTCTTTCTCTCAATTGGTAAGACATATCAGTGTCAAAACCATCAGGAAATTTCATTAATGCTAAGTCTAGTGGAGATTTGATATTTCCAGGAATTGCATTATAGATACTGTTGAACCTAGTACAATAATCCTCAACATATTCATTAGGAGATCTTCTGATGTTTTCATATTCAGAAAATATTTGTAAAGGGTTTTTTTTTTCTCTCCTATATATCGATAAACAATCTATGGAAAGCAGCTAAATCAACAATATAATTAGCAGGTAAACCTTTAAACCATTTTTTGACATCTCTTGTAATGTTTGGGCAAATAACCTCATTTTCACATCAGACTCATCAATCTCATGTAACTAAAAATAATCAGTCATTTTATTTACATGTTGTTGGGCAATATACTAACCAGTAGCATCAAACAAAAAGATTTTACTTTGGTAGTCTTGGGGAATGGCATGTAGTTGAGCTGGTAAGACCAAAGGTGCATATCTATCTGCCATGGCTAAGGTTCTAGCTTGGCTAGGAGGTAAAGTAGTGTTGCTTGAAGAAGAACTTGATATGGTTGTGGATGAACTAGATGAGCTTGAGATGTTTTGTTGGAAAGGAGGTTGAGGTATGAAAGGTTTAGGAGAATTAACTGTGGTGGATATTATTGGTGAGGTGGTAGTAGATGAAGCTGTATTTACAGTTCTTGAAGACTCTGTAAAAATTTCTGGGGTATTAGCAGTTAGGGCAGCTAATTCAACTCATTGTTGAAGATAGGCTTCGTCTATATGCCTTATCAAAGCTGAGGTTAAAGCTTCTTGCTTGTCAAAAGTATCCAAAACATGTTGATCTAAATCAGGATGTATAGGAACCTTTTTTGATTCAATAAATTGAATAAAATTGGGGTCTATTATAGTATCATGAATTGAATTTATAGATTTGGTACGAAACGGAGAAAGCTCAAATGGTAAATCAAATTGAATATCATCTAAACTTGATAACTCTTTAGGGAGTGAATTTTCTTTAATTAACTGACTACTACTTCCTTGAGTTTCTACCCTGTTTAGCTTTCTTAAAATGCTGTTAGGATCATCAACTATTGTAGTAAGGTTTGGATCTGGATGTGCCCTGGTATAATGTGTTCTTTTGGGAGCCAAAATTTTAATTTTTTAATAGAAACCTTTTAACAACTCTAAAATGACCTTAAGGTGAAGATATTAAGATTTTATTTAAGGTTTATCAGACTGAGGACTTGCCCCAGTATGGTTGCCACTATGTTATCACTCTAAAAGTTTCCCTAGAGTTGTTATGTTGTGTCAAAGAAATATTAGAGGTAACCACACACCTACTTTTGAGATCAAGATCTAGCCTTCCTAATGCTCAGAGATGGCTCTTTCTTTATGATTTAGCTTTGTTTAGTTAATTGATTTTAGGGTTAGTTATTTAAGCTTTCATTTGGTTTTAATTTTGATTTGGTGGTGGAATTACTGACTTACATGGATAGAGGGATGTCCTTTACCATTGGGTTATGGGGTCAAGTGTCAAGAAAATAGGACTGAATCAAGTTCAAAAGATAGTGTTTACAAGGAAAGGTAGTTGAGTAAAATCAGATCTTTTAGGCTAGATCATGAAGTGGTTTTCAATCGGAGTCAAGGAGTAGTTAAGGGTTCCTTAAACCAGATAATGAGGGAAAAGGTATAGGTCAATCGAAGCTAGGGAGCAATGAAGGATTCCCTACTCTAGATATCAGAAGAAAACATTAAAATGACTAATTGTTCAAGACAAAGTTCTCTTAAACAAATTTTGTAATAACATTCCAGTTATTTCATTTAATTTAGATAACATGAAGGTATGTGAAACACTTAAGAAGATAACAATTTTAAAAATAGAAAATACTTCACTGAAGTGCCCCAACACATGATTCTTTTAATGCAATGTCTTTATTACTCAGTCTAGTCTGCTGACTTGAAAAAAATGGTACAATGAACCATTAGGTTTCAGATCAATACAACTATAGAAAGGTCAAGAAATCCACCCTCTATACTTCAAATTATGAAGTATTTATACAAAAACGTATTACAAAATATCCCAAACTATTTTGGGAATTTTTCAAGGAAAAGGAAAAAAACTTCATGCAAGAAGATAAAGATAGATGTGTAACAGTTGCAAGTGTCCCTGTTTATTTGGCTCTGCTGTCAGATATTTTGCTACTTTTTCTCCTTTCCTATTTCTTTTACGGTGGCTATCGTTTTACTTTGCCTTTTGATTGATACTCTTTCATCTAATACACTTTGACTTTGTTGCTTTTCTTTCACTGCACTGTAAGCCCCGTTTACCTTGCATTTTCACAATAAGTCATTTAATTTTTCCCAAGTCTCTATATCTAGTAATTTAATATTTACCATTCTTCTGTAGACTTCATCAGCTTCTCTATATTTTGCAAATGTGGGCTTATTTACAAAAACATGTTTACCTCATGCTTGAGGTAAATGAGGTTCTCAAAAGTTTGGTAAAGAACCTTTCCTGTAGGCATCCCTTTCATAGAGGAACTATTGGCTTTCTCCCTTGCCACTTCTCTGATTTTCTTGTTATAGTCTTCATGTGGCATTAACCTGTCATTTATTACCAATGGATTTCACAGACCTTTTAGCCTCATAGCATCAAATTTGACCATAAATATGCCTATAGCTATCTCCATGGTTTGGCAATTGTCCTCAAGCTACATCATCAAGTTCCTCTTGGTGAGTACTCTCTTCACCTCTAGTATGTGTTGGCATTATGATTCAAGTGTTGTCCTTGATGGCAACTCACTCAGAGGTTGGTACAGGTGCTCAGAGGTTGGTACAGGTGATGGCAACTTAATCAGAAGACAGATCTCAGTACAGCATGCCAAGGAAGGTCATACACGCAGTTTAGTTAAGCCCAAGTCGCGTGTACACGCTAGTTCGATTCAGGAAAAGCGCGTGTATGTGGAAAAGTTCCTTTGGTCCATGGTGGTTAGTCCTTGGAAGTTGTGCCTATGATTTCGGACCATTATGTCTCGACGGGCGTGTCGATCCCTAGTTTTAAAGTTGATGGTATTGTGTTACTATGGTTTTGGCTCTTGGTATTGAGCAAGGCCTAAGGCTATATAAGGAGAAGAAGATCATTAGGCAATTTCATCTTTCGACAAGGCTTGAATATCTAAGAGAGAAAGAGATCTGATATGCAGGGTTCGGGTTGCTTGAGATGAGCTAAGGAGAAATCACATCGGCGGATGGAAGACTAGATCTAAGGACAAATCGGGATCTAATGGTTTGAAATACTCTATTATGATATGGTTGATTATGCGTATTTCTAGATCTGCATACTGTCGCAATATTATGTTCTGGATCTAACTGATGTCTGGTACAGCTGCAAGTTGAGATAATCTATTTTTAGATCTGTACGCAGGTTGGTTTAAGTAAAAACGCGTGTACACGCAGGTTTCGCTCATTGAAGTAGCGTATATCTCTTAAAGCTTGATTTTTGGGTTTGCAGTTGGATCTGACTGTTATTACAGAGTTCTGTAGACTGCTCTGGGTTCTGGTATCTGGTGATTGACAGGGTTCAGTGGTTCAGTGATTCAAAATTTGATAATTCTAGTATTGGTTGTTTTATGCTTCATGGATCTGTTATGAAAGTTGAATGAATTGGGTTCTACAGATTGAATGATGTGCTTCAGGAATATCCAGTCTAAAAATGTATGAAAGGTGGTACCTGAAAGAAAGAAGATTGTAGGCCAGCACCTACGTACTAGTATCTTGGCTAGTACAAGAGCAAAGGGGGTTGGAGCTCCCTTCCAAGGAAGTTTGGAGAACGAGAGAAGGTTGTAGCCTTCTGCAGGTTGTAGCCTGCGTACTGGTACAAGGCTGCACCAGTACAAAATATTGTAAACTGAAGTTTCTTATTAAAGAAAGATAGAGACAACTTGCAGCAGGTGGTTTTCACCCACATTGGGTTTCCACCTTATATCTTGGTGTTCATGTGTGTGGTTTTTGATCTGTTTTGTTATACTGCACCTGCCTACTGTTAATGTGGTGAATAATGTCCTGATGAACTTAACTGAAGAATAAGCTGACTAAATTATGAGTTTTCTTCTTATACGCTGTTTTACTTAATCACAGTAGCGTGTACACGCTGGTTCACCTAACTGAAGTAGCGTATATGTTTCTGAGCATTGAAAAGTTTGATTGATCTGATAATACTGATTCACCCCCCCTCTCAGTATTATTTCCAACAATTGGTATCGGAGCAGGTCCTTCAGAGAAGCTTGATCGCTTGAAGGTAGATCATTCATCATGAGCAGCTACGAGAAAGAAGCATCAATCAGGCCACCGATTTTTGATGGGACAAATTTCAATTATTGGAAGGTAAGAGTTACTGCATATCTTCAATCTCTTGGTACAGAAGTTTGGAACATTGTAGAAACAGGCTATGCTTTTCCTTCAGCTACTCCTACAGATCCAGCTGAGAAAAAGAAGTATGAAACAAATGCAAAAGCAGTCAGTACTCTATTAGGAAGTATATCTCAAATAGAATTCATGAAGGTCATGCACTTCAAATCAGCAAAAGAAATATGGGACAAAATGATCACTAGCTATGAAGGAGATGAACAGGTAAAGCAAGCTAAACTTCAAACTCTCAGGATTCAATATGAGACTCTCAAGATGTATAATGATGAAAGTGTGGCTAATTATTTTCTTCGGGTAGATGAGATTGTTAATTGTATGAAAAATTTGGGTGAAGAAATAAGAGAAACTATAGTAGTTCAAAAGATTCTAAGATCATTATCCCCCAAGTTTGAATCTAAAGTATCTGCAATAGAAGAAAAAGAAAATCTCCGTGTTCTCACTATGTCTCAGCTACATGGAATTCTAACCGCTTATGAAATGAGAAAGGGAGGTCCATCTGACAGAAGGGAAGCTGCTTTTAAGGCATCAGGAAAAGAAGATTACTATGAAGCAAGCCATGTTCCAGAAGAAGAGGAAGAAGAATCAAATTTTGTCAGAAATCTTCAAAGGGGTTCTGGAAGGTTCAGAGGTAAGCTACCTTTCAAATGCTTTGCTTGTGGGAGAGTAGGTCATTATGCTGCAAATGTCCTTATAAGGATAAAGGAAAAGAACCTGCTAGATGGAACAAGAAACAAAGTGCAAATAAGAAAAGCTACTACACCCATGAAGATAGTGATGGCTTATCAAACAGTGATGAAGATGAACAAGGTAATAAATATAAGCTGTTAATGGCATTTGAAGATGATGATTATGAGGATGCTGTAAATGTGGATAATCTCTATAATGAAATCACTAGACTCAAGAGAGGCATAGAAGAAAAGAATGTGATCATTGATACTTTGCAATTTCAAATTGATGAAAAGGAAAAACATCTTGAAAAACTAGAAGGTGAAATTGTTGGTCTCAGAAAAGAAATTGAGAAAACAAAAGCTATTAATCTTAAATTTTTCAAAGGATCTGAAACTTTGGATGAGATTATCAGTGTGCAGCGGTCTCCTCTAAACAAGACAGGTTTGGGCTATAATGGAGAAACCTCTCAAGCATCCACCTCAAAAAGTTATCTTGATGCAGCAAGAAGAAATGAGCGGAAGAACAATGAAGATAATCAGGTAAAGCAGGGACGAATTACAAACAGAAACTATCAGGGACAATCCTCCTTAAGGATGAACAAAAGCTACAACCAACCACAGGTAAAATCTTCTCAGTTTGGCTCAAGAATAGATGAAAATGGAAATTACAATCAGTTGGCTGGTAGATTCAATAACCGCAGAAGCTTCTTCAATGGACAATGCTTTTCTTGCCACAACTTTGGTCACAGAGTAGCTCAATGTGTTGCATATAAAACAATCATGACTAGGGAAGCTCAAAAACAAAGAAGTATGACAGGGATTACAAAAAGGACCTATAACAACTTTTCGGTTCTTGAAAATGAAGTTGAATGTTCTATTTGCAATAATTTTGGTCATAAAGACTCTGAATGCAGGAGCAGGTTTCAGGAGAAAAAGGAACAAGCCACGAGCACCAAAACATGGAGAATAAAGGAACCTCAAACAGAAAGATGTGGGATAGCATTTTATGCAGAAGGACAGGAAAATCTATGGTACATTGACAGTGGATGTTCGAAACATATGACAGGTGATAAAGAAAAACTTGAATCTTATTCTACTTTAGAAAAGGGAAAGAAAGTTTCTTTTGGAAATGATACTCCTGCAACTATAAAAGGAAAAGGTATTGCTCCTTTGAAAGAAAAGGTCAAGGCTGGAAATGTTTTGTATGTTGATGGATTGAAGCATAATCTTCTAAGTGTCAGCCAGATGTGTGATCAAAAAACCGAGGTTATTTTAGATCGAATGGATGTCTTGTTCGTGATCTTGATACAGGAAAAACAGTTCTCAAGGGAAAAAGAACTCCAAATAATCTGTACATATTTGAAGAAGGACAACAACAATGCTATCTTAGCAAGGATGAAGAGCACTGGTTATGGCATCGAAGGTTGGGACATCTAAGTTTCTCACAAATAAGGAAAGCATGCAAATATCAGGCAGTTCGCGATCTTCCAGATATCAAAATTCCAGACAACACCATATGCAAATCTTTTCAGTTTGGAAAGCAAACCAGAACTAACTTTCCAGAGAAGGAAGGATCAGCTAGCTTGCCTCTTGAGCTAGTCCATACAGATGTATGTGGTCCATTTAGGAAAAGGACACCTCGAGGAGAAGAATATCTGATATTATTCATTGATGATTTCTCAAGGTTTGTTTGGTTAGGGCTTATGAAGCACAAAGATGAAGCATTCGAAAAATTCAAATCCTTCAAAGCATTGGCTGAAAATGAATCAGGACACAAAATTAAGTGCCTCAGATCTGACAGAGGTGGGGAGTTCACATCAAATGAATTTTTCGATTTCTGTGATGAACATGGGATAAGAAGAGAATTCTCTACAGCTAGAACTCCTCAGCAAAATGGGGTTGTGGAAAGAATGAACAGAACTATCCAACAAATGGCTCGTGCTATGCTCGATGAATCAGGTACTCCTGCAACCTTCTGGGGTGAAGCTGCACATGCTGCTGTTATTATTCTTAACAAAACAAATGTCCGAGTAAACAGCACTCAAACACCTCATGAGCTTTGGAGTGGTAAAACTCCTTCCGTGAAGCACTTCAAAATCTTTGGGAGCAAATGTTATATCAAGAATACTGATGAGCAACTTGGCAAACTTGAACCTAGAGCAGATGAGGGCATTCTTCTTGGTTATTCTCCACATAGCAAAGCATACAAGTGCTACAATAAAAGACTTGGCAGAATTGTTGACAGTATTGATATAGTGGTTGATGGGAAGGGATATATTCCTAGGCAAGTTCATCATGAAGACATTGAAGAAGATGAAGGTTACTCTCAAAGGCGAAATAATGAAGAAGAAGAACCTCAAGAAGAAGAAGAATCTCAAGAAGAACCAGAGGAGCAGACAAGAACGGAAGAGAAGACTCCATCCAGATATGTTCAAAAGAATCATCCAGAAACTCAGATTGTGGGGCAGAAAGAAGCAGGAGTACAAACAAGAAGGACACTTGCAGAAGCTTCAAGCTACTTGGCATTACTCTCCTCCACTGAACCACAAAATGTGAAAGAGGCATGCAAAGATGAATGTTGGGTCAAAGCAATGGATGAAGAACTTGAGCAAATCGAAAAGAACAACACTTGGGAATTAGTTCCTAGACCAAAAGATAAGAATGTAATAGGAACAAAATGGGTCTTCAAGAATAAATTAAATGAAAATGGAGAAGTAATTAGAAACAAGGCCAGACTTGTTTGTAAAGGGTATGCACAGCAAGAAGGAATAGATTTTGAAGAGACCTTTGCTCCTGTGGCAAGACTTGAGGCCATCCGAATGTTCCTTGCTCTCTCAAGCTTTCAAAACTTCAAGGTATTTCAAATGGACGTGAAATCAGCCTTCCTGAATGGAGACTTAGAAGAGGAAGTATATATTGAGCAGCCAGATGGTTTCATTCTTGGGAATGATCCAAACCTTGTATGCAGATTGAAAAAGGCACTCTATGGACTCAAACAAGCTCCAAGGGCTTGGTACTATCGGTTGGACAAATATCTTCACCAACAAGGCTTTTCAAAAGGATCAGCAGATAGCAATCTCTATATAAAAGTTGAAAATAACAAATTGCTAATTCTTGTTGTTTATGTAGATGATATTATTTTTGGCAGCAATGAAGAGACTATGAGTCAAAACTTTTCCTTGGTTATGCAGAAAGAATTCGAAATGTCACTTCTTGGAGAATTGACATATTTTCTTGGATTGCAAATCCAACAAAATGAAGGAGGTATCTTCTTGTCTCAAACCAAATACCTCAAGCAGATCTTGAAGAAGTATGGCATGGAAGAGTCAAAGCCAGTTTGTACACCCATGGTTACAGGATGCAACCTCAGTGCTAATGATGAATCAGCAGCAGTTCACCAACCCACTTATAGATCCATGATTGGGAGTTTGCTTTATTTGACAGGTACTCGACCAGATATTACACATGCAGTAGGAATGGTTGGAAGATTTCAAGCCAACCCAAAGGAAACTCATCTTCAGGCAGTCAAAAGAATCTTCAAATATCTTCAAGGGACCCAAAACTATGGCTTATGGTATCCTAGAAATACAGATCTCACTCTTCATGCTTACACAGATGCAGATTGGGCTGGAAGTGTGGATGATAGGAAAAGCACAAGTGGTGGTGCTTTCTTCATGGGTTCCAGATTAGTATCTTGGTTCAGCAAGAAACAGAGTTCGATTGCCTTATCTACAGCTGAAGCAGAATATGTGGCTGCGGCATCTTGTTGCACACAACTTCTTTGGATGATGCAGACCTTGCAGGACTTTCAAATCACTTGCACTCCACCAGTGTCTATCTTATGTGATAATACTAGTGCAATCAGCATTTGAAAGAATCCAGTCATGCATTCAAAGACCAAGCACATACCAATCAAGTACCATTTTCTCCGGGAACAAGTGCTTGAACAGAAGGTCAAGTTGGAGTATGTTCCTTCTAAGGAACAAGTTGCTGATATTCTCACAAAACCACTGCCCAGGGAAACTTTTGAATATCTCAGACAAAAGTTGGGAGTAGTTGATGCTTCATCCTGCTGTTGAAGCTTGTCTGTTCTACAGAAAAGTTGGTATACGCAAGTTACGAAAGGTATATACGCGTATACACGCGGATTTATGGTGGGAAAGTCGCGTGTAAGGTGTACGCTTGTTGCAGAGATTATATCCGCGTACATATGCCGTTTTATTCAGGAGAAATCGCGTATATGAAGTTCTGAACAGCAAGGGAAAACTCTGGAGTTCTGAACAGCAATGGGAATGTCAGAATTCTTCAGGCACAGTTTCAGGGGGTGCAACAGGCACAGGTTCAGGGGGAGCAGCTTAAAAGTCTCATAAAGCATTGTTGGCATTCAGATGTTTTGGTTGTTGGTTTCAGGAGAAGGAGCTCAGAAAGAAATCCTGGTTGCTGATCTAACAAGATGTTTATCAGATGCTGCTGGTGCCTTTCCTAAGTCTTGGTCTAGATCTGTTGTCTCTATGTCATGTATCTCTCTTGTCATATCTCTTTTATGGTGTCAAGGTCATGTAACGGCCTATGTTGGTTTCCCCTCTATGCCTGGGATGAATGCTGTAATATAATTGGTTGTTTCTGATATATCCCCTCTTGGTAGGGAGTATGGATGTATGTATTGAGTCTTTCGGTGATAGGAAGGTCTCTTATGGTGTATAAGTCTTGGTTCCTGTTGAAGAACATCTTTTGCAGATCTGGCCTACTGTCAGGGGGAGCATGAGTCAGCACAGCAAGCAGAGGTATCAGCATGTCCTCAGGGGGAGCACAGCCCTTTGCCCTTGATGTCAAAGGGGGAGAATGACTTGGTGTGGTGGTTGACTTGGTGTGGTGGTTGCCATCAAGTCCAAAGGGGGAGATTGTTGGCATTATGATTCAAGTGTTGTCCTTGATGGCAACTCACTCAGAGGTTGGTACAGGTGCTCAGAGGTTGGTACAGGTGATGGCAACTTAATCAGAAGACAGATCTCAGTACAGCATGCCAAGGAAGGTCATACACGCAGTTTAGTTAAGCCCAAGTCGCGTGTACACGCTAGTTCGATTCAGAAAAAGTGCGTGTATGTGGAAAAGTTCCTTTGGTCCATGGTGGTTAGTCCTTGGAAGTTGTGCCTATGATTTCGGACCATTATGTCTCGACGGGCGTGTCGATCCCTAGTTTTAAAGTTGATGGTATTGTGTTACTATGGTTTTGGCTCTTGGTATTGAGCAAGGCCTAAGGCTATATAAGGAGAAGAAGATCATTAGGCAATTTCATCTTTCGACAAGGCTTGAATATCTAAGAGAGAAAGAGATCTGATATGCAGGGTTCGGGTTGCTTGAGATGAGCTAAGGAGAAATCACATCGGCGGATGGAAGACTAGATCTAAGGACAAATCGGGATCTAATGGTTTGAAATACTCTATTATGATATGGTTGATTATGCGTATTTCTAGATCTGCATATTGTCGCAATATTATGTTCTGGATCTAACTGATGTCTGGTACAGCTGCAAGTTGAGAGAATCTATTTTTAGATCTGTACGTAGGTTGGCTTAAGTAAAAACGCATGTACACGCGGGTTTCGCTCATTGAAGTAGCGTATATCTCTTAAAGCTTGATTTTTGGGTTTGCAGTTGGATCTGACTGTTATTACAGAGTTCTGTAGACTGCTCTGGGTTCTGGTATCTGGTGATTGACAGGGTTCAGTGGTTCAGTGATTCAAAATTTGATAATTCTAGTATTGGTTGTTTTATGCTTCATGGATCTGTTATGAAAGTTGAATGAATTGGGTTCTACAGATTGAATGATGTGCTTCAGGAATATCCAGTCTGAAAATGTATGAAAGGTGGTACCTGAAAGAAAGAAGATTGTAGGCCAGCACCTACGTACTAGTATCTTGGCTAGTACAAGAGCAAAGGGGGTTGGAGCTCCCTTCCAAGGAAGTTTGGAGAACGAGAGAAGGTTGTAGCCTTCTGCAGGTTGTAGCCTGCGTACTGGTACAAGGCTGCACCAGTACAAAATATTGTAAACTGAAGTTTCTTATTAAAGAAAGATAGAGACAACTTGCAGCAGGTGGTTTTCACCCACATTGGGTTTCCACCTTATATCTTGGTGTTCATGTGTGTGGTTTTTGATCTGTTCTGTTATACTGCACCTGCCTACTGTTAATGTGGTGAATAATGTCCTGATGAACTTAACTGAAGAATAAGCTGACTAAATTATGAGTTTTCTTCTTATACGCTGTTTTACTTAATCACAGTAGCGTGTACACGCTGGTTCACCTAACTGAAGTAGCGTATATGTTTCTGAGCATTGAAAAGTTTGATTGATCTGATAATACTGATTCACCCCCCCTCTCAGTATTATTTCCAACAGTATGGTGACAGTCCTATCAACTATGTCCAACTCCTGCAATTCATATTTATTCTTGGAGTTAAAGAATTGGATTATTCTTGAGGCTTCTTCTGGCATATTTCCAAGTTCGACCTTAACTCTTTGAATTCCTTCAGTAGCCTCTTTGAATAAATCATTTTGTTCAAATATAACATGTATAGATGACCAATATCATTGAGAGAGTCAATGATATTGGCCCATAGCTTCTCTTTTTCTTGGGAAAGTGGTTCGTTCAATGTTAATTTTTTTCCAAATTCTTTATCCTCTTAGTCAACTTGTTTGACTTTTGTACTTCATTTTTATGCATAATCTGAGAAAGTTTCTTCTCATCCTCTAGACTTGTTATCTGTTCTTTAATTTTATTTATCTCAGTGGTCTAAATGGACATGTCCTCCATGGCTTTGACTAGTTTACTTGCTTCATCAATTGGATGAGTTGTTGCTATTTTTGAACCTATTATTGATGTAGTTGTTGTGGCAGCTGGAAGTGTTGTAGCTAGTGGAGCTGTTGGGGCCAATGAAGCTGCCAAAGTTGAAGGAATTGTTGTTGTGACTGTAGGGATAAGAGTGGCAGTAGATGTCTCAAGGCTATCTTGTTTCACCTATTTTAACTCATCCAATTCCTTATCCATTTCTTTCAATTGAGCATTTACTTGAAGAATGAGATCCATCATTTCCTCCTAGTGGGATTGGCTCTCTAGGACCTTCTTGGTTTGTGGATGTTCAGAGGGAGGAAACTTTAGTTGTTGCTTCAAAGCAGCAATATCCTCATTTTTCTTCTTTATCGGTTTTTTTGTTGCTTTGATGTCACTTGGATTATATCCAATTTCAATTATCAAGTCTTCCAATGACTTGATTTTGTTATCCTTGGCTTGTGAGGATGCCTTTTCTAGTTTAAGTTATGTTGTGATGTTATCGAGTGAGCTTTGAAGTTTGTGGACAGTCATTGCTTTATTATGTTGGAAATAATACTGAGAGGGGGGGTGAATCAATATTTTTAAGTCAATTAATTTTCATTTCATAATCCGATTTTCATACGCTACTTCAGTTAGTCAAAACGGCGTATATACGCAACTGTAGCTAAGGAAACTCACGTATAACTTGCAGATTTATAATTTAATTTATTCTTCAAATGTTGATCATTAATCTCTGTGTCAGAAGCATATAAACAGTAACCTAGAACAGTAAAATAGAACAGACAGCCACACACATGAACACAAGATATAAGGTGGAAACCCAATGTGGGTGAAAACCACCTACTACAATTTGTCTCCATCTCCTTTCAATTAGAAACTTCTTTTTACACTGGATCTATACTAGTGCAGTCTTATACCAGTACATAGGCTTCTACCCACAGAAGGCTACAACCTTCTCTCATTTTCTAGCTTCTCCTGGAAGCGAGCTACAACCCCCTTAGCTCTTGTACTAGCTAATGTACTAGTACGTAGGTGCTGACATATAGAAGGCTACAACCTTCTCTTTTCTTCCAGGCACCATGTTTCATAAATTTTCAGACTGGACCCATCAATGAAAATAATAAAACATCAAATACATCTGCATCAACCAATCTCCTTTGCTTCAATCAAATACTTCTTTGAATGTTGTAACCATAATACATTGACAGTAACCAGAAACTAATCCTGAACCCAGAACACTGCAACAATAAATAGAAGTAGCTAAAACATATTTCCTGAGACGTACGCTACTTCAATATGTATAATCCTACATACATAAGCTTGTGTATTAAGACAACCAATGTATACGCTACTTTGAATTACTGATCTAGCATGTATACGCGCCTCTGATGTGCTGAACCTACGTACAGATCTATAAAAGATAATTTACCCTTTTCACTTATTCAGACATCAGTTATACCCAGGTAATTAGATTTATAGATCAAGTCATGCGCCAAATATAACAGATCAAAATCACACAAAGATACTATTATTCAAGCCTTAAGATCTTGACCCAACAATAGAACTTATCCTTCTTCTAGTGCTCATGTTCCTCCTTGGTTCAGATCCAGCTATGCACCATAGCCCAATTCTAGATCTTGTTCTTCATAAGATATTCAATGCTTGAGTTAATGCCTTTGCCTAATGATCTCCTTCCCCTTTTATAGTCTTAGGCCTTACTCAATACCATGGTCCAAAACCATAGAGAATCAATACCACGGACCCAATACCTGCGTTCAACACTTCGGACGAAATACCATGGTCCAAAACCATAGGTCCAAATACGAAGGACTAAATACCATGGATCAAAAATCATGTATGTGCTTTTCCTTGGATGAAAGTGCGTGCATATGTATACGTGCCTTTTGATCAACGAACCTGTGTGTATACGTGACTTGGTTAAGAGGAACCTGCGTATATCTCTTTTCCTTTCATTTTGAGAGCCTGAACTATGATCTTCCATCTAAGTGACTTGCCATCAAGGGCAACACCTATACCATAGAGCCAAACCTGTGTCATAATGCCAAAAATCTCCCCCTTTGGACTTGATGGCAACCTCAAGTCACTCAAAGTAATTCTCCCTGTTATCACCCCAAGAAACTCTCCTAGGTTGTATATTAGAGATGCTCAGGAACATCACAAACTCAACAAAATGTTGGATAAATGGTGGATGAATGAAATAAATGCTGCATATTCAAGCTAGGTAACCACTTCTACTATGCTTAACCCCAGACATGGGCGAATAGCCCCAGACTACAAGGCTTTAGACCATCAATTACTCACAGTTTAAACAAAATGTGATGATGGAGAAGACTGATCACACTAGCAGATGCATAGGACCTTGTGATGGCCAGCTGCAACCAGTTAAAAGGTCTGTAAATTTGTTTTCTAATACACAGACAGGATGATAGCTCTCTAGCATTAAAACAACAGAAACCTGCATACAAATTCAATGATACATGATTGATTCTAACACAGAGGTGGGATTATAGCCCATCTGAATGATAAACACCAACAGCACATGAATAAATGCATAATAGGCACAGCCTAGAACAAGAAGAAGAAATGGACACTGAGAAATTAACAGCAAAAGAAGCTTGCATTAGCTGAAAATGAAGACCAGACACTGCAAGTATCACAACAGTTACAATCTCTAGAAGTTGAACCTTATAGCAAAATAACACTCATCAACCTATTACACTCTTTCTCTTGAGTATATATAGGATCTGTTTACAAAATTTGCTCTGCTGGGCTATGTGTGGAGGTGTCTTAATGGACCACCAACCACATTTACAATTAGATATGGTCTCTGACATAGTTTGACTGCTTTAATGGATGAATTTAATCTTTCTGGTGCTCTGCAATCCTTCCTGAATAGGTAGAGTGTAATATGTACAAAGCTCCATGACTAATTAATGAGGTTATATTCTCGAGCCCTGTACTGTTTGTCCTTCGGCCATGCTGCCCTTTAAATGTAGTTGCTGAGATATTATTATGCAAGTACAGGGTAGCAGATCGTTGCTTTCTCCTCGGGAGCTCGAGATAGGTTACGGGCCAGAACAGAATGGTGGAAGTACACTTGAATTGGAGGAATGAGTCTCAGCCGTCAATCATACAAATCAACGGTGGAGATTAGACTATGGAGAGTCTATCAGGAGTAAATGGGAGCATCATGGACCGTTGGATCATATACACGAATCGCCGAGATCAATTGATAAGGGAAATGGAGAGATGGATGATCAGGAGATTGAGAGCCGTCAGATCACCGTCAGGCAGATCTAATGGTGATTGGGGGCGGGAGCTGCGCGACAGATAACCGACAGGGAAACAGTGGTTTCGCGGGCGGGTGGTCTCCCCGCACTGCCTATCTAGCGTCAGTAGTTTCCATATAATAGTGTGCGATCTAATACCAAGGCGCCGCGTGGCAGGCTAATACCGCCACCCCCGCGGGTTAACAAGTGTGTAGGTCGCGCGATCGGGGGAAGCATCCACTGTCAGATCTGTGATGGACGATCATATTAAGAGGAGGGCACATGAGGTTCAAACATGTGGAAAATATGGCAGAGACCGTCGGATCATGGATGATCGATGGCTACGATTGAACGATGAAGATTAAATGGATAAGGTGCGCTGTCACATTATCAAGGTTATAACATTTAAACGAGCACCTGGGGGTTAACAGAACATGGTTTTTACAGTGAATGCGGGTATAAAATAGGGGTAGCGGGATTTGATAGTATTTAAACCAAAACACATGGGAGCCTCGGGAAAAAGGGTTTATAGAGAAATTTAGAAAAAAAGATGAATAGGGAGTTAAAGAGATCAAGCAGGAACCAAGAGAGTATGAAGAGAACACAGGGAATAAAGAGGTTTCGGGGAAAGAGAAAAAGAGAAGGAAAGTCTATGTGGCATGAAGAAAACCCAAAAGAGAAGGAGGAGAACAACTGCTGCAAGCACCATTTAAGCATACTACAACATGGAAAATCTGTCTTTGACCCTCAAAAATGCTCAAACATGTAGCAGAGCTAACATTTGGCTCCTTCTGGGGATGAAATCCTCCCTGTGAGGTCTCAAGAACCTGCAGACCAATGCCTCACACAAAACTCAGCTTTTAAAAATTGTGCCTAGTATCCATTGGGCATGGAGTCAAATTAAGTCTGCATTAAAACCTGTAAAAGAAACTGCTTACAATCATTAAGACCTGAAAACTTAAAACTTCAAAACTACCCATTTGCTGGGCCACCAAAATTGTTGCCTGTCATTTGGTTCATCATAGATCAACAAAACAGGATTTATTGGATCCTCCACCTCAAACAGTTTAGGACATTTGAGCTTGACAGGCAGATATGGATCAAATTTCATTTCCCTTCAGTGTATTTTCCTCCTTGGATGTTCTTCATAGGAGCCTTTTTACACCTGCTGAACAATCATGGCTGTTGTGCACATTTCTATATCATGTATGGTCTGCACAACTAATATGAATGATGAACCATTTTTTTCTTGTGTAGGGGATACATGGACATTATCTGCTCCTTTATCTTTATTTGAACAATCCTCATCCAAGGAGGAATTCCAAGAATGTGCATCTTCTTCCTCTTTCATCTGATAAGCTGTCATTTCAATCTAAGTGAAGGCGACCCGAGCAGGTTTCAAAATATCAAGACTGAGATGATCAGCTTCAGCCTTAAGCATTGAATTATGTTCTGCCTTAGTGTTTAAGTGGAAACTTTGAGAGATTTTTTTTTAGTAGACAGAGGAACGAAAAATGATGGGGAGCTTTCTTCTCCCTTATTAATCACTGGACTGGGTACCAAAGCAGGTTGACTAATTTGCAGATCTGCATAGCTAGGTGAAGATGAGAAGCATCGAACATAGATGCTTGGAGGAAGAAGGGATCTGTTGTTGGCTGCCCCTGCTGGTCAACCTGTTGTTCTGCAGCTACAATAAATTGTTGAGAAGTGGCTCTAGATATTGCTTTCCCATAAGCAGCTCTCGTTAGGAAAGGGGCACCTTCCAAAACATGGACCTCCTCCTCTTCATCAGGATGCTCTTCTTCCATGACTATATTTTGGCAAAGGGTCTTCACCCTTTGATCTTCGTTTGTATATCTGTTTCTCTGCAAAATCTGCAAATTCTCATTTGTCCCTCTATATGGATTTGAAGTTGGAAGAGAAAACGAAAAATGAGCTTCGACTTCCTCAGAATACTGCTCAGTCTTTAGTTTGGAAACTTCAAAGGCCAAAAACTCAATCATCCTAGTTAATTCTTCAATCTCAGGATCATAGGATGATGAAGATTCACCTCCCTGTCTTCTCCTTTCATCATCACCTTCAAGTCTGTCTACAACAATAATACTTTCTTCTACTTCAAAGGCTGCAATTTTCATATCAGCGAAAAAATTACATCTCCTCCCTCTTAACGGCAGGCTGAACTGAGAATCGAAGGCATTAGAATAAATAATCATGGTAGAAGCATGGGTGGGTCTTATTTCAGCTGGCATTTTGTTGTACGTAAGGTTGAATCTTTTGTTGAAATCAGACAGTAGCTCACCATCTTCTCTCTACAAGTTCCCAAATTCATCATGATAAAAGAGCAGATCTTTATTATTCCCCCAGTACTTTAAAAACACCTCATCTAGGGCCTCAATGTCCACAATAGACCTAGAGGGTAAATTTCTGAAGCATTTTCTAGCCTCCCCATCTAGGCTTTGGACAAAAACCCTCATCCAGACATCCTCCTCATTGATATCCAAGTTATCAAAATCGTTGTAAAAGGCCTCTAGATGCTCCTTGGCTAATATCTCTTCTGAAACTGTAAACTTTGGCAAAAATTCTTGATAATCTCCTACAGGCATAGCATTCAAAGGGGTAGGCAAGACTAAGGGTCCATACCTAGCAGCAACTATTCATTCCATCTTTGTGAGATTTTTTTGGCTTGCCATGACTGAGATGGGGTAAAAGGATACTAGTGGACTGAGTGGAATGAATCAATGAAAAGAATGACAGAAATAGAGGAATATGATGGAAAACATGGATGCTTTTTTTAAAAAAACTGAGATCCGAAAGGGAAATGAATGACTAAGGAGCTGTATGAATCTCTGGAGGTATTTCTACACTGGCAGAGATACAATAAAAAAAATCCAAGGCTTACCTGATCCTGGTGCTCCTTACTGTGATACCTTCTTCTGCTAAACGATCTTCTCAGGATCAGGCACTGGTTCAGCTGCTGATTTCTGAAGATATCTGTGAGCATGCCTCACCAACTGATCCAGAACTGCAATGTGGAGTCGCCAAAACTTGGTCTTCCTCCAATGGAGTCACCAGATAGATGATTACAACCATAAACTATGTTCAAACCTTGTCTATCATCAAAGCTTGAAGTTGTGTCATTCTCCCAAGGAAGCTGAGCTTCAATCTTCTCTCCCCGGCAACGGCGCTAATTAAAGTCTTGGTGGAGATACAATAAAAAAAATCCAAGGCTTACCTGATCCTGGTGCTTGTTGCTATGATACTTTCTTCTACTGAACGATCTTCTCAGGATCAGGCACTGGTTCAGCTGTTGATTTCTGAAGATATCTGTGAGCATGCCTCACCAACTGATCCAGAACTGCAATGTGAAGTCGTAAAAACTTGGTCTTCCTCCAATGGAGTTGCCAGATAGATGATTACAACCATAAACTGTGTTCAAACCTTGTCTATCATCAAATCTTGAAGCTGTGTTGTTCTCCCAGGGAAGCTAAGCTTCAATCTCCTCTCCCTGACAACATTGCCAATTAATTTTATCATCCCAAGAAACTCTCCTAGGTTGTATATCAGAGATGCTCGGGAACATTATAAACTCAACAAAATGTTGGATAAATGGTGGATGAATGAAAGAAATGATGCATATTCAAGCTAGATAACCACTTATACTGTGCTTAACCCCAGACATGGGTGAACACCCCCAGACTACAAGGCTTTAGACCACCAATTACTCACAGTTTAAACAAAATGTGATGATGGAGAAGACCGACCACACCAGCAGATGCACAGGACCCTGTGATGGCCGGCTACAACCAGTTAAAAGGTCTGTAAATCTATTTTCTAATACACAGATAGGATGATAGCTCTCTTGCATTAAAATAATAGAAACCTACATACAAATTCAATGATACATGATCGATTCTAACACAGAAGTGGGATGATAGCCCTGTTAGCACTGCTACATGATTGGGAATTTTTCAGGGTCAAGGACAGCTCAGCCATGATGTTTTCTGCAAAGATGGGCTAGCAGCAGTTCATTTAATCTTTTCCCCTTCATTGGTTTTATATCATTATAACTCCCGCCACCCTGTTTTTGCTGCCTTACCTCCATAACCCTTTAAACCCATGTTTCTCTAACCTCCTGGGTCATATTTTGTTTTCAATTATATTAACCCCGAAAGCTTTCAAACTTAGTATCAGCCATTCTTTTCACTTTAGCTCGGGCTCTAACATTTTAATCATATATAACCCGTGCACATATTTAAAATTATTATAACCTAGACCCGCTTTCATCTGTCACATCATGCAACATAGGCTCTCGTTGAGCCCCAGCCGTCTGATCTTCCCGCTTTGTCATCCGACGATAGTCGCATTCCCCACTTCGCGGACCTGCATACCCATTAGCTCCTGGGGAAAGTGGTATCCCCGCCATGTCATCTGCCACATGCCCTAATCATATCGCATCACGCTGCTTTGTACATATACCACCTTTGCCTGGAAGAGTGGTCCGATGGAACCATTTACTGCCATCCAGTACAGTTCCCGCCCATTAACCATCTGATTTGCTGGATCCATAGCTAATATTTAATCGTGCCCCTGTTTGCTTCCAGTGCCACCTGCTAGTAGATCATGGCCATCCTTTTTGTCATCGGACAACCAGTGTTCCTCCTAGGTTCCTGGTCCATTTTTAAAGTGTTTTGCTGTGTTATGGAGCCTGTTTTGCCCGCGAGAAGAAGAAAGAGATGATCTAGTCTTTAATGCATTCAATCATCAGCTACCATAGTTAAGGAACTGCATGGTCAAGGACGAGAAAGGACATCCTCGAGCAGTTCAACCATGCAGCAGTTATGGAAGTTTATCCAGTCGACATTCCACCTATTCAAGGAGTACACCAAAGTACCAGTAAAGGTCATTTGTTCATTAAAAAAACATTCAGATTGTAGCAGAAGACCCATAACATTTTGTAAATGTGGTTGGTGATTAATTAAAACACCTCCACGCACACTCTAGCAGATATTTTTTGTAAATAGATTCTATATATAGCTAGAAAAATGATGTAATCAGTTTGATGAGTGTGGGGTGAGTGTTAGTGTGTTGTAAGCTTCAACTTCTGGAGATTGTAAATACTTTGAGACTTGCAGCTTTTTCTCTTCATTTCCAACTAATACAAGCTTCTTTTTCTGCCATTTGCTCACTTTTCACTTCCTCTATGTCCTAGGTTGTGCCTGTTTTTCATTATTTCATGTGTTGTGAATGTTTACCATCAAAGGGGATGTCATCCCGCCTCTGTGTTAGAATTTCGCTGTTCATTGAAATTGCTTGCAGGTTTCTGTTATTTTAATGCATAGAGAGTTGTCATCCTGTCTGTGTATTAGATAATAGTTTTACAGACCTCCTTTCTGGTTGTAGCTGGCCATCAAAGGGTCCTGTGTATCTACTGGTGCAGCCAGTCTTCTCCATCATCACATTTTCTTTAAACTGTGAGTAATTGGTGGTTCAAAGCCTTGTAGTTTGGGGGTGTTCACCCATGTCTGGGGTCAATCATAGGAGTGGTTATCTGGCTTGAATAAGCAACATTTCTTACATCCATCCATCATTTTATCAAACATTTTGTTGAGTTTCTAATGTTCCCGAGCATCACTGATATACAGCCTAGGTGAGTTTGTTGGGGTGATAACATTAATTGGCGTCGTTGCTGGGGAGAGGAGAATTGAAGCTCATCTTCCTTGGGAAATGACTCATCTTCAAGCTTTGATGACAGACAAGGTTTGAACACATATTTTGGTTGTAATCATCTCTCTGGCAACTAGACTGGTGGAAGACCATCCCTTGGTGACTTCACCTTGTAGTTTTGGCTAAGTTTATGGGACACACTCGAAGAAATCCTCAGAAATCTCCAGCTGAACCAGTGCCTGAACCTGAGAGGACTGCTAAATCAACGAGAGCTTCATAGAAAGAGGCATCAGGATCAGGTAAGCCTAAGAAATATAATTCATCTCTGAAAGATAAAGTTGTGGCTGAAGATTTCCAGTTTGATGATCTAGAAAACAACTCTGTTAATAAAGAAAAACCTTTAGAGATCAGTCCAGCCCCTTGTACAGTTAGTTCCCTTTTGAACCTCAGTCCAAAGAAAGCAACCCATTCAGTCCAAAGTATTCCTTTATCTCTGCCATCCATCACATTACTCTCCATCATTCAATCTACTACTATTCTTCCAAATATTCCAATCATGGCAGGACAACAAGCACCTACAAGAATAGAAAGAATTGTAGCTGCCAGATATGGACCATTGGTGTTGCCTGTGCCTCTAAATCCTATGCCTGTGGGGGAATATCAGAAATATATGCCTAAATTCACTGGCACAGAGGGAGTAATAGCAGAGGAACACCTTGAAGCTTTTTACAGTTATGTTGATAATCTAGATATTAGTGAAAATGATGTATGGATGAGAGTTTTTGTCTAGAGCCGTGATGGAGAGGCTAGGAGTGGTTTAGATAATTTCCCCCAAGATCTATAATAGATATTGAAGCATTAGATGATGCATTTTTGAAGAAATGGGGAGATAATAAGGATTTGCTATATTACCATACAAAGTTTGGTAATCCGAAGAGGGAAAATGGGGAATCAATACCTGATTTTAATAAAAGATTCAATCGAATGTATAGTAAGATTCTAGCTGAGGTGAAGCCTACTCCTACCTCTGCCAAACTCACTTATGCTAATGATTTTGACTCTGATTTCTGCCTATTACTAAGAGAAAGAAGATGTGCTACGCTGACAGACATGCATGATGCAGTCCTAGAAGTAGAATCCAATATTATGGCTGTAGAGAAACTAAAGAATCAAGATGACAGAAGAAGACAAAGAAATCGGGCATCTACTTCTTCTGCATCATCTTCAGAGCCTAAATTAGATAAAATGACTAAGATGATTGAGTCATTGGCTACTAAAATTTCTAAGTTGAAAGTGGAACAGAAATCAGGGAAAATAAGGCAACAAAACACATTTGCTCCAAGAAATAAAAATCCTTTTAGAAGAGCAAATGAGTAGTTACAAATAATGTAGAGGGGTGAAGATCCAAAAGAAGATCAGAAAGTAAAAGCTCCCTTCCAAAATGTAGTCATGGAGGAAGGAAATTTTGAAGAAGATGAGGATGAAATTCATTGCATGGAAGATAAATGTAGTGCTGCATTTTTTACATTGGTTGAATATGAAGAATCATTGCTGCAAGAACAAAACAGTTAGGAGTGGGACAGAGGAGTTGTTCTACAAGCCAGTGACCAGTAGAGATATAATCTGAGATCCAATGTAAAAAATGCCAAAGAAAATGATGCCCAAAGAGTTGTTGTCCAAACTGAACCACATAATGGCAAGCAGAAAATACTGTCAACTAATCCAGTCATCCTCAAAGCTCCAGTTCAAGAGGTAAAAAGTTCTGATAAACCATCTTCTTCATTCAACTTTGAGTCAGAAGTTCATAAGTTGAAAATATCTATGCCTCTGGTGGTGGGCTCCAGTATTGTAGCAATAATGTTACAACTCCTGGAGCTTCCTATCTCTACTTTTATCAACCCGGTAGTTCGTAACAAACTTGGAAGCGACGGTGCTGTATGCACAAGTACTAGCTCTTGTCGCAGCTGTCACTTGGTCAGCTGGCACAAGTCCGCTAGGGCTGAAGCCAACTTCTATATGTTCTCAGAAGAAGCTTTCTAAATGATGGACGAAGGCTATCTGAAAGGAAAGTAACCTACTTTGCAATAATGAACTGAAAGACAACAAAACAGGGAAACCCTAGTAAACCCTAATCTGACTAGTCTAATCTCTATGATGCAATGGTGGGAGCGCAAACCTCTAGAAATGATGCCATTACTTCTAGTGATATGAGATGCATGAATTTAAGCTACTTCTACTGAAAAGAACATTGTTTTTGTATTTTTTCTTAAGTGGTTGGAGTTATTTTGATTTTGTTTCTTATTAGGGTTTGACTGTGCAGGGGTAGTTCGAAGGGAAAGAAAGCTTGGGAAAGGTCAGGAGGGCTAGGAGAGGTTCCAGGGGATCCCTAACGTCATTCCACAGAAGTCCACAACGTTCAGATGCTTGGCAACCGAGGTTACAGGTTTCTACAGGATGTCTGCAGGGGATCCTACAGGAAGCTCAGGATTTCTACAAGAAGTCTGCTAACTTCTACAGGATGTTCTGTGGTTGGAGTTTTGGGTGATGGAGGAGTGGAGGAGTTGTGTGGGTGGATAGGTAGGATGGAAAGGGAGCTTATGATGGCTCAGGGACAGAGATATGAGATGAGGAAAGAGTGGGTACAGTTGGTTGGTGGATAGACGGGTGGAAGCAATGAAAAGTCCAAAAAGATGGAGCTACGTGAACAGTAGAAGTGTTGGAGGGCAAACGAGCTGAACAGAGGTTGGGTAGGTGGCTTTAGGCACGGTTGGGAAGAAGAAGAAGATAGCAGAGTGATGCAACGCAGTGTAAAGGAAACAAATCTGCACAAAACCGAGAATTCATCAACCTATCCTAACTGTGTTATGAAATCAACGAACAGCAAGGTAAACTTCAGAGAAAAATCGTGCATGGAGTTGGAATGAAGAACTACTGCTCAAGATCAGAATGCATGGATGGATCTACGATTGAAATGACTGTGTTGCAGCTTGAATGAAAGTGTATGACTGCGTTTTTTGGTGGTTGGTACGGTCTTCACCCCCAATCTCTAAACAGAGATGGCAGCGAGTGCACTGTCAACCTTTTCTTGGAGCTCTAATGAATGCTGATCCTCCTACTCTAATCTAAGCAATTAAAAGCACTTTAACCGTAAACTAATCCTACTCAATCACATAAAAGAAATCAAATCAGCAGACTGTAATCTCTAAATGCATGTCGAAACAGAGGAATAAAGTGCTAAAAAGAAAGACAAGTAACAATACAAGGAAGAGGAGGTCTATTGCTCTCAGGTTGGGCCCTAACCTGAGAGCTATAGCTCCCTTAAAAACTCAGAATTGAATCCAAAGCTGCCTGCCTTTATTAAATAATCATGAGTCTAACATCATGCCAAAACTGGCTTACAAAGAGCAAAAACCGAGCTGTAGCTCGTGCTTAGAAATTGCAACAGTAGTTCAAAAGTTCAAAAAGCTCCTATCAAAGGCTACGGCCTTAATATTTATACATGATGAGGCTCCAGCTGGCTTCCTCAATACGTGGAGCTTGGCTGTCCAACTGAAAGTTAAACTGCTGTAAACTGTTGTTCCTGTAGAACCCGTTGGCTGCCTTTGAGCTCGGTGGGGAGAGCTGTTGGAGCTCGGAGTTAGGGTGGAGATCACGAGGGAGGTCATTTAAGGCTGTAGACAACCTCCCTATAAACCTGCAATGCCACCTTTGCTGTCTCCTTGTCTCCTTCTGCGTGGTCTTTGCTCCCTTTAATGCCAAAAAACCTGAAATCATCATGTATTAGCCACATAGATATAATGCCTGCCCTTCTTCCTACAAATAACACGAATATACCAAGAAATGAATGCATAAGTGATAAAAGATGAAGGGTTGAGCAAGGTAAGTAGGCCAAATGAGCCCAATTTGTTACCAAAAATTGGGGCTCATCATCACCCCCCAGCTAAAATATTTGCTCATCCTTGAGCAATTTTGCCCCAGCTCCTTGTCCTTGGCTGAGAACTAGGCGCCGGAATACGCTCTTTCTTTCCTACTTTTGGTGGCTCTGCCTGTTCTACCCTTGGTGGCGATGAGGGTGCTGCTCCTCCTTCACTCTTCTCTGTTTCTTTGACCTTGAGCCGAGCTTTTGAAGCCGATTGGCCTATCCTTCTTTTCCAAGTAGTTGTTTTTGGGCTCCCCCTCTCGTAGGTGATCGATATCTTCGAGGGGGACCTCTCACTGGGTGAAGTAGGGGCATCCCCTGTAGTGATTTGGCTGCTGGATGGGGGCTGTGGCTTGCCCATCTTTATTCTCGAACTTCTTCGAACTTCAAAGTATAGAGGGGTCTCCCTCTTTCTCTTTTCTTTTGGCTTAGGTGGCGTGCTGAGGCCAGCTAGTACAGCTGCTGCCTCCCTTGCTAGAATGTCTGCCTTCTTCTCCTTGGGTTTCACCTTTCCGGGGCTTCCTGTAGAAGACCCTGTTTTGGTCAATTTCGGGCTTCCTGTAGAAGACCCTTTTCCAATAATTTTCGGGCTTCCTGTAGAAGCCTGTTTCTGCTTTCCTGTAGACACAGGTGTCACCACCTTGGCTTGCTTTGTTGCATGGGTTTTGCTTTTTGGTTTGGTTGCAGGTGCTGATGAGGTACTTGTGCTGATGTGGACCTTCTCAGCTTTGTCCGTTCTGCTCTGCAACCTTTTCTCTCTTGCTGACAAGATGGGTGTGTCACCTTTTTCCTCACCATCCTTTTTCTCGTGCTTCCTCCTTTGCTCTTTCTTCTGCACTGTGGTCGGGGTCTTCTGGCCTGTTTCTTTCTTTCCCACGGCCACTGCTTCTTTTTCCTCACTGCTGGAGGAACCATTTTCTTCAGTCAGCATCCTTATGTCTCCATCTCTTGTCAAATTCCTGAATGCTTCCCGTGAGAGGGGAACCTTATATTAATGAAGCGCATCCTCCACGAGAAGTTTGATCAATCCATGGTGGGCTACCTGATCAGGTATGCCTTCTTTTAACTTTGTGGCACACTCAATTAGATACTATAGCAAGAAATAAGGAATGCTCAGTTTGTTTTCTACAGGAAGATCAATCTGGTGTCTCAATTCAGTGAGCAACCTAAAGTGATACCCGTACACGATGCTAAAACGGCCTTCACAGGTTATATATTTCATGATCTGTAGGCTAACTTCATTCCATGGCGACAGCAAACTGGTTCTACGCACCCCATTTTTGTCCTCCGTGAATTCCTCCTCAGGTGGAAAGAATTCTTTCTTTGCCTGCTGGCTCAACTTCCTTTCTTCCTTATCCCATGGCAAACCCATCGGAAGTTCAGTAATTCGACTGATATATTGTGGGGTGAGCTTGAGGCTTAGGCCCCTGAAGTTCACGGTGGCCAGTGTTTTGGATTTCGGCCTCAAGGCTTGTAAAAATTCTTCTGCCACTTCGTCGTCATAACCCTGCAACTTGTCACAAAAGGATATCCATTGTGCTCATGTGAAGAGCTCCACCACCTCCTGGTTTTCTCTTAACTTTGATGAATCAGTGGGTTCCCATCTAATAAACCCACCCGGCATGATAAAAACTGTTGCTAGAGGTGGCGAATGCGGAAGAAATTTAGCCTACTGAGACAGAGCATAGAATTACGCTTTTGTCGTGCAAATAATCCACAAAACTTATCCCTGAGGACCTTAACACAATTTAATTCACTGACATCCTGTAGAAAGACAATCTATGCACAGCAGACAACACTTGCAACAACTTTCTACGACCCGACTGTAGACGACGATTCTGCCACCTTTAAAAACCAATTGCATGGAGTGTTCAGGGTTACCTTTTTATCTGCCACCTTTTCACGTGAGGAACCCGCCTTCCTGTAGAAACAGCTTCCCTGTAGGAGTAGCTTTCCTGTAGGAGCAGCGCGTGATTCCTGGGGAAGACTGCAGTTGGTCTGTGCTCTCGGTGTTGCTTCACAACCGTTCTGATAGCCAAAGGCTCAGAGTTTCGAACTGCAGAGTGATTCGAATGTGCACTCGAGGTTCAAACGGTGAATGATAAATGCATGCGGGCAATCTAGCCGATTAGATTTGAATCGGCGGCATCCGTGGCGCGGGGGTGAGCTGTCCCCGCTGGACCATTGGATGACGTCGTTCCATCATTTGTCTGTGAGTTCACTTACTACTGCATCATCCCTCCAGCAGATCCGCCGCCGTTTCTTCTGTTAAATCCGTTTTTCCCGACGGGGATTGTTCTCACGTGTGTGCTGCCCATTCCTTTTGTCACGGCCGCCATCCAAACATCTGACTGGACCATTAACCAGTCGACGTGGCCAGTCAACTGGCCATACAGCCGCTCAACCCGTTCACTTCACACGTTGCAAACAATTCAAAGTAAAATTCATGCCATTTGACGGAAGAAAGGGTCGAGACACTTACCTGCGCAGCTGCAACACGATTTTTCAGGTTTGGACGATGATGAATAGATCTATCTGCTACTGGTGAATTTGCACAGGCCCGGAGGTTCACGCTTACAGGCTGCCGATGATGGAGTTGATGCTTGGCTGCATGCGTCCGCGTTCATTGCATATGGCCAGCGCTGTGAATAGTATACACTCTAGCGGGCTCAACTGTTACAGGACTCCCGCGGGATGTCTTGTAACAGTTCTTCCTCCTTGGGTGCATGCTGCACGACGAAGGATCTGGCCTCCCGATCACGCTCCCAGGCTTTCTGGATGACTGGGATGGATATGGTATGAGATCTCAGCATTTTTTCATTTAAAAATTGCTTTTTCTTGCTAACTCATCGATCTGCTTTGCTGGTGCAGGTAACTTCGTTGCATGTCGACAAGGAGGGCAGGACGAGGTGACAACAATGTGCAAGGGAGATAACAATATCTTGCATGCGTCCAAACCGATCCTTAGTCGTTAGATCTCCTCACAAAATGGATTCTGAGTCGTTCTGAACTTCTACAGGAAGTTTCCTGTAGAAATACAGAGCTTCCTGTAGAAAGGTTGTGTTTCCTGTAGAGAGTCTGCACCTTCCTGTAGAAAATCTGCATCTTCCTGTAGAAAATCTGCGTCTTCCTGTAGAAGACTCAAGCTGTGATAAAATTGCACATACCTTGGAGAAACTGAGTATTCTTGGAGGAGGTGCTGGTGAGGTCTCCTGACAGCATGAGGATCCTTGGCTTTGAGTTGAGAGGCTTCCTCTCCTCCATAGAACACCTGCAACTTGCATGCAATTTTACATTATGAATTTGCTGACCTTGTTTTTTTTTTATTGTTTTTTTTCTCTTTTCTTTTTTTTTGAAAGATAACAGGGGCGCCTTAATGAGGTTTTCACCCTTGCTATCTGCCCAGAGCGCCTCAAAGAGGTTTTCACTCAAGGATCTTTTCCAATCTCTTTTTTTTTTTTTTTTTTTTTGAAAGACAATAGGGGCGCCTCAATGAGGTTTTCACCCCTACCACCTGCCTTGGGTGCCTCAGAAAGGTTTTCACCCAAGGATCTTTATTATTATTATTATTATTTTTTTGTTAGATCTTTCAGGGTATGCCCAAAGGAGAGGCAGAACCCTTCTCTATGACCAACACTGATTTCTCCATGGTCTTGATGAACTCTTGTCTTGAGAGAGGCTTCCTGTAGATCTTCAATCGGTGACCATTGACAAGCAGGGGGATGGCTTCCTCATCAATGGTCTGAATAAGAACAGATCCATTGTCATGACATTTTTCCACTGCATATGGCCCTAGCCATCTGGTTCTCAGCTTCCCCTTGAAATCTTTGTATCTGGAGTCATACAACAAGGCCCAATCTCCCGGCTGAAATTGCTTGTCATGGAGATGTTGGTCATGCCACACCTTTCCCTGAAGTTGAACCACTTCCGAGCGAAGGAGGGCCTGCATGTGGTGCTCATCCAGTCCATTTAGCTGCAATAACCTTTCTTGTTGTGCATGGCTGAGATCTAGATCTAGCTGAGCTGCCATCCTCAAAGTGTTGTATTCAAACTCAATGGACAGCAAATCTTTCTTCCCATAGACTAGCTCATAAGGTGTGAAGCCAGTGGTGGTCTTCCAGGTTGTGTTGTAAGCCCATGTGGCCTCAACCAGGCGATCTGCCCAGTCCTTTCTGCTGCTGCTCACCACCTTAGTCAAGATCCCTTCTAATGCTCTATTGGTGACTTCCACCTGCCCATTTGCTTGAGGGTGATAGGGGGTGGAAGTCCTATGCTTGATCTTGTGATGAGCTAGTAGGTCTTCAATCAAGTTGGATGTGAACTGGCTCCCTTGATCGGTGACCAGCTCTCTTGGATAGCCAAACTTGTAAAAGATGTTTTCTCTTAAGAACTCGGCCACCTTTTCTTCTGTTGCTGCTTTGATTGCTTTAGTCTCTACCCACTTTGTCAGGTAGTCAATACACACAATGATGTAGAACCTTTGCCTCGAGGGAGGGTTGATTGGACCCACAAAGTCCATACCCCACTTCTCAAATGGCTCAAGAGTCACTTGAGGTTGGAGAGGCATCTCATCCCTTTGAGTCGGTTTCCCCATTCTTTGGCATTGGTCACATTGGTTGATATATCTTCTGACATCTTGATGAAGTGTGGGCCAATAGTAGCCCGCCTGCAGGATCTTGAAGGCAGTTCTCTTTGCTGCAAAATGTCCTCCACAAGGCCCATCATGACAGGTGAGGAGGATATCAAAGAATTCCTCCTCCCTTACACAACGCCTTAAGATCTGATCGGGGCCAAGTTTGAACAGATTGCCCCTGATCCAAGTAAATGAGGCACTTTTTCTGATGATTCTGCTCTTCTCTCTTGAAGATAGGTGCGGAGGGAACTATGCTAAAACAAGGTAGTTTGCTATATCAGCAAACCATGGAGAGAGTGTTGAGATAGCAAACAGATGTTCATTAGGCATCTGGTCATCCACTGTTCCATCCTCATCTGCAGACAAATCCAATCTAGATAAAAAGTCAGCAACAACATTTTCTTTACCTGGTTTGTCAACAATGGTCAAATCAAACTGCTGCAACAAAAGTAACCATCTAATAATACGAGCATTCACATCTGGTTTATTCATTAAATATCTAATTGCAGCATGGTCAGTATGTACAAATGTTTGATAGCCAGTGATATAATGTCGGAACTTGTTCAGTGCATGGACCACAGCCAAAAACTCTTTCTCAGTTACAGTGTAATTCAGCTCAGCTTTGGACAAGTTTTTACTAACAAAGTAAATGGCATATGGAAGTTTTTGTTCGACTTGTCCTAAAGCTGCACCTATGGCTTTGTTTGAGGCATCAGTGTGGATGTGGAAAGGTAGGGCCCAGTTTGGACCTCTAAGGATTGGGGCTGACACCAACTTGTCCTTTAATTCATTCAAAGCCCTCTGACAATCATCAGTCCACTTAAACTCCACATCTTTTGCCAACAGGCCAAACAATGGTGAGGCTAGCTTGCTGAAGTCCTTAATGAATCTCCTGTAATACCCTGCTAATCCTAAGAAACTCCGAACATCCCTTACCTTTTGAGGAGGTGGAACCTTCTTGATGAGAGCAATTTTGTTAGGATCCACCTGTAACCCTTGGCAAGAAATGGTATGGCCTAACACGGTCCCTTCAGTCATCAGGAATTCACATTTTTCAGGACTAAGGGACAGGTTCATCTCAATGCATTTGGTTAGGACTTTTCCCAGATTGGACAATGCTTCCTGGAAATTTGCCCCATAAGGAGTGAAGTCATCCATATAGATTTCCACTGCATCATGGACCAGCTTCGAGAAGATGCTCAAGACAGCTCTCTGGAAGGTAGCAGGAGCATTGCATAGCCCAAAGGGAAGAACTCGGTAGGCAAAGGTACCCCAAGGGCAAGTGAAGGTGGTCTTATCTTGGTCTTCCAGGCTGATTTGGATCTGGTTATACCCGCTAAACCCATCCAGGAAAGAGAAGAACTTCTTTCCTGCCAGTCCATCCAACACTTGATCTATGAAAGGTAGAGGGAAACGGTTTTTCTTGGTAGCTTTGTTCAGTTCTCGGTAGTCCACACAGATTCTCCATTTCCCATTCTTCTTGGTAACCAACACCAGAGGGGACACCCATTCACTATCTGAGATGGGGTAAATGAATCCGGCATCCAACAGTTTTTGCAATTCTTCCTTGACAATGTCCTTAAGGGCTGGATTCATTCTCCTCTGAGGTTGCCTAACCGGTTTAAAACCCTCTTTGATGTATATGTGATGGGTACAGACCGAGGGGTGGACTCCTTTCATCTCCTTATAGCTCCAAGCAAAAGCATCTAGGTGACTGGCCAACAAGCTACACAGCTCCTTTTCCTGGGAAGGAGATAGGGAGGAGCTGATCTTTAACGTTCTCTCAGGGCCGAACTCCACATTTTTGACTCTGGGAGTGACAGGGTTGGTCGTACAAAGATCCACTAAGGTGCTGGCTTGGGCATCCTCCACCAATTTTTCTAAGGATAGTGCACTGGAAGGTGGATTCTGGATCAAGGTCTCAATCAAGTCATCCTCGGTTGGGGGGTCTCTTCTAGTGGTATCTAGGGTGCACAAAGGTGCTGAGTATACTTCATCCTCTTCTCCTTCCTCCAACCAAAGTGGTAAGTCATGCTCTAAGGAAGGTTGGGCAGGAGGGTATAGGACTAGCTGCTTGGACATAGGACCATTTTTTATGGTCATATTTCCTGCACGACAACTTATGTAAGCATCTGCAGTGGCTAACCAAGGCCTTCCCAAAATAAGAGGATATCCAGTAAGCTTTGCCTTGGGTTGCAGAACCAAGAAATCTGCAGGGTATTCCCAAGAGTCGACAGAGACCAAGACATCCTCCACAATACGTTCGGGAGTCACAGTGGAACGATCTGCTAGTTGCAGAACTGTCGAGGTCTTCCTCAAGGAACCCTGAAGATTGAGTTTGAGCATGGTATCCCTGGTCATCACATTAATGGCAGCCCCCAAATCAATCAAAGTGTGAGGTATGATGATGCCATTGATGTGGACATCTACTACAGGACTCCCAGGATCTAGATACTTTGGGCAGATGACTTGTCCTAACATAAGGTCAGACAGTTGTCCTAAGACATTGATGGTTGAAGCATCTCTCTTTCGCCTGCCTGGGTGTTTGAAACACTTTTCCTTAACCAGTTTGTTGTATATTGGCACATCCTTGATGGCTTGGAGAAGTGGTATTTTCACACACAACTGCTTGAGCTCACCCAGAAGCTCATCCTCCTCTGGGTTAGGTTGTGTGGTGGCTGTTAGTCTCTCAAGAAAGGGTGGAATAGCCTTTGGTTCACTTTCCTGTTTATCTTCCTCATCCTCTGGGGGAGGAGGTTGGCGATCTGGAAGAGTCTTGCCAGATCAAAGATTGATCTCCTGGATCTCGACAACATAAGTAGGGCATGATGTTTCTCCAGGGGTTCGGGTTTGGTTGGGCAGGTATTTGAGGTTGCCTTGGAGGAGCAGGAGGTGAGGGCTGAGGTTGAACTGGTGGTGGAGGCAAAATGGCGGGAGGAGTGTTGTACTTGGGCCTCCACCCCGACTGAGGTGCATTCCACTGAGGCTGTGGCTGGGCATGTGAATGATATGAATGAGAAGTAGGTTGAGTAGGGTACTGAGGTGGATAAGACCATGGAGGAGGCATAGACCAAGAAGGATGAGCAGGGAGACCCCAGGAAGGCATAGGAGTCGATTGGTTGGGGCTGTAATAAGCTTGAGGTGCCCCTTGCATCCCCTGTTGGTAAGGTCTAGGTCCTTGTGGCCTCCTTTGGTTGAGGTAATAGAGAGGTTCAGTGGGAGCTTCTGTCCCTTGGTACATGGCTTCAAATCCAGGTAAGGTTGGACATTGGTTTGTGGGATGGTCCTCCTCACAAACGAAACACACTTCAACCGAATGCAATGGACATTCGTTCTTAGGGTGTCTCCTGGTACAACTAGGGCAGAAGATAGCCAAGGCTCTCTCAGCTTCTTTCTTCTTCTGCTGGATCCTGAATGTGTCCAGCTGCATGGCAATGGTCTGTCTCACCTCACTCTTAAGATCTTCCAATTGATTTGCAAACTCATGTTTGGAGAAAGGGACACTAGTTGAGAGGAGGTTTCCTCTACCTCGTTTCCGAGCTGCCTTGGAGTGGTTTCTAAACACAGTCTTGATGTCCTCATAAGGCAGTTGGTAAATGTCCCCCCCAGCTAACATGTGAAGGGTATCTAAGAGGTCTTCAGGGACTCCTCAAAGCAGGACCAACTTGAGGGATTCAGGGTCAAGTGTGCACCTGGCCCGCTTATAGCTAAGTTGGAACCTCTCCTCATAATCCTCTAAGGACTCATCATTTCCCATGGTCATCCGAAAGATTTCTCCCTTGGTTTCCTTGGACCTACAGTAGTCCCGGTACTTGGTATTGAAAGCTTGCTGCATCTGAGCCCAAGTAGTGATACTATTCCCAGGTAAGCCCATGAACAAGTGTAATGCTGCGTCCTTAAGAGTGGAAGGGAAGAGTTTCAGCTTCTGCTCATCTTCAGTATAGTCATAGGTTCTACAAAGGACAGCAAACTCAAACAGGAAGGTATCAGGATCTTCAGTAGTCAGTCCATGGAAGTGAGGTAAAGCGGAGGGGCTAATGTTCTTCATTTTCATCTCTCCATTGGTCTCTCGGATGGGGAAGGCACCTTCTATTCTCTCATCTTCTCTTCTATTGTCAGCCATAGCTTCAGATGGGATGGTCTCTAATTCTTCTTCTGCTATAGGATCTTCGTATATCTCAGGAGGTTCACCTATAGGTTCTTCTAGATCACTGTCACCAAAGAAGAGAGAAGGGTGACTCAGTGATGTGGTGGGGGTGTTGGGTAAGAATTTGCCTGTTTTATCTCGATTCCTACAAGGCATGAAATGGAAATACTTTTTTGATTGCTTTTGTTTTTTTTCTTTGGTACCTGCAAAACTGAAACAGATTGATCTACAACTAACTATCTTACTGAAATAAAGATGCAGAATTAAATTGAAAGCATGAAAGAACTAATCTACTTTGCTCAAATGAAATTGCAGGAATGGAAATGCTAGTCTACGCTTGCATAATTGAAACACTAATCTACGCTTGCAGAAATGAAATTGCTGAAAGCAGGAAATGCTAATCTATGAAAGCAGGAAATGCTAATCTATGAAAGAAGGAAATGTCTATGCTACTTTTGCAGAATGGAAATGAAATAAACTACTGAGCAGAAAGCAAGAGTAAGAAAATAGAAGAAAAGCAACAATTACTAATACTCTGACGCTTCCCCAGCAACGGCGCCAAAAAGATGGTGGACTCCAGTATTGTAGCAATAATGCTACAACTCCTGGAGCTTCCTATCTCTACTTTTATCAACCTGGTAGTTCGTAACAAACTTGGAAGCGACGGTGTTGTATGCACAAGTACTAGCTCTTGTCGCAGCTGTCACTTGGTCAGCTGGCACAAGTTCGCTAGGGCTCAAGCCAACTTCTATATGTTCTCAGAAGAAGCTTTCTAAATGATGGACGAAGGCTATCTGAAAGGAAAGTAACCTACTTTGCAATAATGAACTGAAAGCCAACAAAACAGGGAAACCCTAGTAAACCCTAATCTGACTGGTCTAATCTCTATGATGCAATGGTGGGAGTGAAAACCTCTAGAAATGATGCCATTACTTCTAGTGATATGAGATGCATGAATTTAAGCTACTTCTACTGAAGAGAACATTGTTTTTGTATTTTTGCTTAAGTGGTTGGAGTTATTTTGATTTTGTTTCTTATTAGGGTTTGACTGTGCAGGGGTAGTTCGAAGGGAAAGAAAGCTTGGGAAAGGTCAGGAGGTCTAGGAGAGGTTCCAGGGGATCCCTAACGTCGTTCCACAGAAGTCCACAACGTTCAGATGCTTGGAAACCGAGGTTACAGGTTTCTACAGGATGTCTGCAGGGGATCCTACAGGAAGCTCGGGATTTCTATAGGAAGTCAGATAACTTCTACAGGATGTTCTGTGGTTGGAGTTTTGGGTGATGGAGGAGTAGAGGAGTTGTGTGGGTGGATAGGTAGGATGGAAAGGGAGCTTATGATGGCTCAGGGATAGAGATACGAGATGAGGAAAGAGTGGGTACAGTTGGTTGGTGGATAGACGGGTGGAAGCAATGAAAAGTCCAAAAAGATGGAGCTACATGAACAGTAGAAGTGTTGGAGGGAAAACGAGCTGAACAGAGGTTGGGTAGGTGGCTTTAGGCACGGTTGGGAAGAAGAAGAAGATAGCAGAGTGATGCAACGCAGTGTAAAGGAAACAAATCTGCACAAAACCGAGAATTCATCAACCTATCCTAACTGTGTTATGAAATCAACGAACAGCAAGGTAAACTTCAGAGAAAAATCGTGCATGGAGTTGGAATGAAGAACTACTACTCAAGATCAGAATGCATGGATGGATCTACGATTGAAATGACTGTGTTGCAGCTTGAATGAAAGTGTATGACTGCGTTTTTTGGTGGTTGGTACGGTCTTCACCCCCAATCTCTAAACAGAGATGGCAGCGAGTGCACTGTCAACCTTTTCTTGGAGCTCTAATGAATGCTGATCCTCCTACTCTAATCTAAGCAATTAAAAGCACTTGAACCGTAAACTAATCCTACTCAATCACATAAAAGAAATCAAATCAGCAGACTGTAATCTCTAAATGCATGTCGAAACAGAGGAATGAAGTGCTGAAAAGAAAGACAAGTAACAATACAAGGAAGAGGAGGTCTATTGCTCTCAGGTTGGGCCCTAACCTGAGAGCTATAGCTCCCTTAAAAACTCAGAATTGAATCCAAATTTGCCTGCCTTTATTAAATAATCATGAGTCTAACATCATGCCAAAACTGGCTTACAAAGAGCAAAAACCGAGCTGTAGCTCGTGCTTAGAAATTGCAACAGTAGTTCAAAAGTTCAAAAAGCTCCTATCAAAGGCTACGGCCTTAATATTTATACATGATGAGGCTCCAGCTGGCTTCCTCAATATGTGGAGCTTGGCTGTCCAACTGAAAGTTAAACTGCTGTAAACTGCTGTTCCTGTAGAACCCGTTGGCTGCCTTTGTGCTCGGTGGGGAGAGCTGTTGGATCTCGGAGTTAGGGTGGAGATCACGAGGGAGGTCATTTAAGGCTGTAGACAACCTCCCTATAAACCTGCAATGCCACCTTTGTTGTCTCCTTGTCTCCTTTTGCGTGGTCTTTGCTCCCTTTAATGACAAAAAACCTGAAATCATCATGTATTAGCCACATAGATATAATGCCTGCCCTTCTTCCTACAAATAACATGAATATACCAAGAAATGAATGCATAAGTGATAAAAGATGAAGGGTTGAGCAAGGTAAGTAGGCCAAATGAGCCCAATTTGTTACCAAAAATTGGGGCTCATCATCTGGTTGAGTTGGTGAAGAGTGAAGTGTTTAGAAATCCTATCCTTGAAGCCCTTGAGGTAAAAATCAAACAAACCTCCACTGACTCTATCAATTTGCAAGATGACAAGCCTACCATTGTGCTCAGTCCCATGGTTGAGCCTGCTGATAATAATTCTCCTTATTTTTATGTTTCATTAACCATTCATGATAAAATCCTCCACAATTTCTTGTTATACATAGGGGCCAGCCACAATCTAATGCCTAAAGCTGTCATGGTGGAGTTGGGCCTTGATATCACCAGACCCTATCATGATTTATTTTCTTTTGATTCAAGGAAGGTGAAATGCCTTGGATTGATTAAGGATCTAGCTATTACCTTAACTCAGCTACCCATGAAAAGTATGATGATGGATATTATAGTGGCAGATGTCCCTCCTAAGTTTGGCATGCTGTTGTCTAGAGGGTGGATTAAGAGACTGGGTAGGACATTACAAAATGATCTATCTTATGCAACTGTCCTAGTGTTTGGAGGAGAAAGTAGGAGGTTATATAGAGAAGCATAGCTGGCATACATTATCAGTGATTAGAAGAATCCTACAAATCATCCTATATATGTAGTGGACACTAATTTTGCAGCATGCATTCTCGAAATAGAAGAATCTCATAAGGTTGTAATGCAGCTCAGGAAACCAACAGTTCAGGCTAAGAAAAAGCAAGGAAGTCAGATTTGGGAGATGTTCTTTGATGGAGCATGTTCTAGAGAGACTGCAGGAGCAAGGGTGGTGCTAATTTCTCCACAAAAAGAAAGTATTCAGCTGTCTTTTAAGCTGGTTTTTCAAGTGACAAATAACATAGTAGAATATGAAGCATTGTTGTTGGGTCTTAATGCAGCCAAAGACAGAGGAATCAAGAATCTAAAGGTATTTGGAGATGCTGATTTGATTATCCAGCAAGTGAATAAAACATTTCAAGCAAAGCACCCAAGGCTAAAAGCATACAGAGATGAGGTATGGAGAATTAGAGACTCTTTTGATTTTTTCTGTATTTCATGCATTCCTAGAGCCCAAAATCAGCTTACTGATTCCCTTGCTATTTCTGCTAGTCTGTTTGTCCCTCTTATGCCTCCTAGACTAGTATATGAAGTCCAAATGAAATATAGACCATCCTTGCTTGATAATGTCCGCCATTAAGTTTTTAATGATGATAATGAGTTCAATAGGTTCCTTCAAGTCATTGATGAATTTTTTGAGATGCAAATTGACCAAGAAAATGATGCCTTGTTAGAAAATCCCCAATCCCAGCTTAGAAATAAAATTGGTAAAAACAGCATTGTCCAGCTTCCTAGCAACCATATTCCTAAGGGTCTAATTCCTCTTGAGAGACTGTTTGACCAAAATGATGTGCCTTACAAGGCTGCCCAAAAAGAAGACCAATCTGCGGTCTGTAAGCATGATATAGGAAGTCCAGGTCAACCTAAATATGTAAATTTGTCCACTCATTTATCAGCTAATCAAAGTGTTTAATACTACAATCTAATGAGGCAATTTGCTGATGTGTTTTCCTGAGAGTATAGTGATCTGAAAACTTATGATACAAATATAATGCAGCACAAAATCCCTCTGGAAAAAGACATTGTTCCTTTCAAGCAGAAGCTGAGACCAATTAATCCAATGCTTCTTCCACTGATTGAGAAAGAAATCAAAAAGTTGTTGGCTGCCAAGATCATAGCTCCTCTTAGATATTGCAAATGGGTGGCTAACCTAGTGGTGGTAAGGAAGAAGATTGGAGAAATCAGACCGTGTGTTGATGTTAGGAATTTAAACAAATGCTAAAAGAAAGACAACTATCCTATGCCAAAGATGGAGCATTTGCTGCAAAAGGTCTCAGGAGCAAAAGTCATGTCATTTTTGGATGGATTTTCAGGCTTCAATCAAATTGTTGTGCACCCATATGATCAAGAAAAGACTGCGTTCACCACTCCTTGGGGCACCTTCATGTATGCCAAAATGCCGTTTGGATTGATGAATGTTGGAGCCACTTTTCAGTGAGCTATGGATATAGCATTTGCGGGATATAAGGACAAATTTGTGCTTATCTACCTTGATGATATAACAGTTTACTCTAGTAGCCATCAAAATCATTTACAGTATTTGAAAAAAATGTTCTTAAAGTGCAGGAGGTTTGGAATATCAGTCAATCCAAAAAAATCTCAATTTGCTTTAAATGAAGGCAAGCTGTTAGGACATATTGTGTCTAATGTAGGTGTTCAGATTGACCTAGAAAGAGTCAAGGCAATTAAGGGTTTGACTGTTCCAAGATCAAAGAAAGATATTCAATCTTTTCTGGGTAAGATTAATTTTGGCAGGAGGTTTATTCCAAATTTTGCAGAACTTGTGAAGCATGTCAGCTCCTTGTTGAAGAAAGGATCAGAGGTAAGATGGATTGATATAGCAAGAAAATCATTTGATTCCATCAAGAAGGCCATAATGGAAGCTCCCACATTAATAAGTCCTGACTACAGTAAGGAGTTTCATCTGTTTTCATTTGCTTCTGAAGACACTATTGCGGCTATTTTATTGTAGCAAGATGAAGAAGGTTCAGAGCATCCGGTGGCATTTTTCAGCAATAACTTGAGGGATGTTGAACTGAGGTATGATATTATAGAAAAACAGGCATATGCTCTTATTAAATCTTTGAAGGCTTTCAGAGTTTATATCTTGCATTCAAAAATAATTGCATATGTACCCTCTGCTGCATTAAAAGATGTCTTAACTCAACCTGATGCTAATGGAAGGAGGGCAAAGTGGATTGCTAAAATGATTGAATTTAACATAGATCTGAGGCCCACCAAGTTGGTCAGAGGTCAGGGTCTTGCCAAGTTATTGGCTGAAGAAAATTTCAGGTCTGTAGACATTGATTTCCTGTGTACAATGGCAGTAAACAGTCAAACAAATGAAGAGGAAAATGCGGTTGAAATAGTGAAAGAACAGTTAGTGGCTGAGACCCTAGCTTCATGTAACTGGTATGCTGAAATAATTAATTTCTTACTGAAGCTAGAGATCCCTTTAGGATTTACTCAGAGTCAAGCTAGAACTCTAAAGCTTAGAGCAGCAAAGTATTGCATTATGGAAAATCTGCTCTATTGGAGGGATCCATCTAGAATATTTCTAAGGTGTTTGGACAAAGAACAGTCAAAAGAAGTGATGCAGTAATTTCATAACAGCATATGTGGAGGGCACTATTATTGGAAAACTACTACCCACAAAATTCTCAGAGCTGGGTATTATTGGCCCACTTTATTTTCTAATGTATTTTATTTTGTTAAATCTTGAGACAGGTGCCAAAGATTTGAAGGAAAACAACAATCGAAGTCCTTGCCCCTAAAACCAATTCAGGAAAGAGGGCCTTTTCAACAGTGGGGTTTGGATTTCATTGGTGAGATTAATCCACATTCCAGTGGCTACCACAGGTGGATATTAGCAGCCACTGATTATTTCACAACGTGGATTGAAGTAGTCCCTACAAGGAAGGCTGATCATAATGTGGTCATAAATTTTTTAATAGAGAATATCTTCAGCAAATTTGGTTGTCCACATAAGTTAATAACAGATAATGCAGCAACCTTCAGAGCTAAGGAATTGGTGGAAATGTGTGATTTAATGGGAATTAAATTTGTTCATTCCACCTCATATTATCCACAGGGAAATGGTCTTGCAGAATCCTCTAACAAAAGTCTGATCAAGATAATTAAAAGGGTATTAGAGGACATTAAAAAGAATTGGGATTCAAAGCTCAAGTATGCACTGTGGGCTGATAGAGTGACCATTAAAAAATCCACAGGGAGTTCCCCATTCAAACTGGTGTATGGCACTGAGGTTGTATTCCCAATTCAGTTAACTCTCCCTGTGGCAAAATTCCTTTAAACAGAATAGGACGAAGAAGAGTACATGGCAAGAAGAATCACTAATTTGACAGATTTACATCAGATTAGAGAGCAGCTGGTGGAAAAGGCTACAACACATCAGAAGAGAATCAAGGATGCTTTTGACAAGGGAACTAAAATAGATAATTTTCAGGTTGGAGACTTGGTTCTGAAATGGGATGAACTAAAGAGAAAGAAACACAATCATGGGAAATTTGATGCTTTCTAGACAGGGCCTTTCATCATTTCATAGATTTATGGGAACAACACCTTTATACTGAAAAATATGGGAGTAGAACCAGTTTTTGAAGGCCTAGTTAATGGGAATTTTTTGAAAATTTATAGGATTTAAGGTCTTTGGCCTTAAAAGTTGTAAATGTTTTGTTTTATCAGTATTAGTATAGGTTCATTCAGACTCCATGCCCAATGGAATACTAGGAATTTTGTTAATTGATTTTTATCAGCAAGGCATTGATCTGCAGGTTCTTGAGACCTCACAGGGAGGATCTCATCCCCAGAAGGAGCCAAATGTTAGTACTACTACATGATTGGGCATTTTTGAGGGTTAAGGACAGCTCAACCGTGATGTTTTCTGCAAAGATGGGCTAGCAGCAGTTCATTTAATCTTTTCCCCTTCATTGGTTTTATATCCTTATAACTCCCGCCACCCTGTTTTTGCTGCCTTACCTCCATAACCCTTTAAACCCATGTTTCTCTAACCTCCTGGGTCATATTTTGTTTTTAATTATACTAACCCCAAAAGCTTTCAAACTTCGTGTTAGCCTTTGTTTTCACTTTAGCCCGGGCTCTAACGTTTTAATCATATATAACCCGTGCACATATTTAAAATTATTATAACCTAGGCCCGCTTTTATCTGTCACATCATGCAACATAGGTGCTCGTTGAGCCCCAGCCATCCGATCTTCCCGCTCTGTCATCTGACGATAGTCGCATTCCCCACTTCGTGAACCTGCATACCCATTAGCTCCCAGGGAAAGTGGTTTCCCCGCCATCGCATCTGCCATGTGCCCTAATCATATCGCATCGCGCTGCTTCCTACGTATACCACCTTTGCCCGAAGAGCGGTGCGATGAAACCATTTACTGCCATCTAGTACGGTTTCCGCCCGTTAACCCTTTCGCACCTCCGTCGCACGTCAACCGTCGGATCGACCCAACCATAATCCAACAGTCCACGTTCTTTGCATACATATGTTCCCCGATAACTTCTATGCATCCATCTCCACCATCCGATTTGCTAGATCCACGGCTAATATTTAATCGTGCCCCTGTTTGCTTCTAGTGCCACCCGCTAGTAGATCATGGCCGTCCTTTTTGCCGTCCGATGACCAGTGTTCCTCCTAGGTTCCTTGTCCATTTTTAAAGTTTTTTTTATGTTATGGAGCCTGTTTTTCCTGCAAGAAGAAGCCAGAGATGATCCAATATTCAGTGCATTCAATCATCAGCTACCATAGTTAAGGAATTGCACAGTCAAGGACAAGAAAGGACATCCTCGAGCAGTTCAACCATGCAGCAGTTATGGAAGTTTATCCAGTCGACATTCCACCTGTTCAAGGAGTACACCAAAGTACCAGTAAAGGTCATTTGTTCATTAAAAAAACATTCAGATTGTAGTAGAAGACCCATAACATTTTGTAAATGTGGTTGGTGATTAATTAAAACACCTCCACGCATACCCTAGCAGACATTTTTTGTAAACAGATTCTATATATAGCCATAAAAACGATGTAATCAGTTTGATGAGTGTGGGGTGAGTGTTAGTGTTTTGTAAGCTTCAACTTCTGGAGACTATAACTAATTTGAGACCTGCAGCTTCTGGTCCTCTTTTCCAACTAATACAAGCTTCTTTTGTTGTCATTTGCTCATTTTTCACTTCTTCTATGTCCTAGGTTGTGCCCGTTTTGCATTATTTCATGCGTTGTGAATGTTTAGCATCAGAGGGGCTGTCATCCTACCTCTGTGTTATAATTTAGCTGTTCATTGAAATTGCTTGCAAGTTTCTGTTATTTTAATGCATAGAGAGCTTTCATCATGTCTGTGTATTAGATAATAGTTTTACAGACCTCCTTTCCAGTTGTAGCTGGCCATCACAGGGTCTTGTGTATTTGTTGGTGCAGTTAGTCTTCTCCATCATCACATTTTGTTTAAATTGTGAGTAATTGGTGGTTTAAATCCTTGTATTTTGGGGGTGTTCACCCATGTCTGGGGTCAATCATAGTAGGAGTGGTTATCTGGCTTGAATAGGCAACATTTCTTACATTCATCCATCATTTTATCCAACATTTTGTTGAGTTTGTAATGTTCCTGACCATCACTGATATACAACCTACGTGAGTTTCTTGGGGTGATAACAACCCCCTCTAAATGCTAAACACCAACAGCACATGAATAAATGCATAACAAGCACAGCATGGAACAAGAAGAAGAAGTGGAAACTAAGCAATTAACAACAAAAGAAGCTTGCATTAGCTAAAAATGAAGACCAGACGCTGCAGGTATCACAACAATTACAAGCTCCAGAAGTTGAACCTTACAGCAAAATAACACTCATCAACCTATTACACTCTGTCTCCTGAGAATATATAGGATCTGTTTACAAAATTTTCTCTGTTGGGCTATGCATGGAGGTGTCTTAATGGACCACCAACCACATTTACAATTAGATATGGTCTCTGATACAGTTTAATTGCTTTAATGGATGAATTTAATCTTTCTGGTGCTCTGCAGTCCTTCCTGAACAGGTAGAGTGTAATATGTACAAAGCTCCATGACTGATTAATGAGGTTACCTTCTCGAGCCTTGTACTGTTTGTCCTTTGGCCATGCTGCCCTTTAAATGTAGTTGCTGAGATATTATTATGCAGGTACAGTGTAGCAGATCGTTGCTTTCTCCTTGGGAGCTCGAGATAGGTTATGGGCAAGAACAGAATGGTGGAAGCAGACTTGAATTGGAGGAATGAATCTCAGCTGTCAATCATACAAATCAACATCAGAGATCGGACTATGGAGAGTCTATTGGGAGCAAATGGGAGCATCATGGACCGTCGGATCATATACACGGACGGCCGAGATCAATTGATAGGGGAAATGGAGAGATGGATGATCAGGAGATCGAGAGCCGTCAGATCACCGTCGAGTAGATCCGACGATGATTGGAGGCAGGAGATGCACAACAGATAACCGGTGGGGAAACAATGGTTTCGCGAGTGAGCAGTTTCCCCGCACCGCCTATCGGGTGGCAGTAGTTTCCGTATAACAGTGTGCAATCCAATGCCAAGGCGCCACGTGGCAGGCTAATACCGCCGCCCCCATAGGTTAACAAGTGCACAGGTCACACGATCGGGGAAGCATCCACCGTCAGATCTGCGATGGATGGTCAGATTAAGAGGAGGGCGCATGAGGTTCAAACATGCAGAAAATATGGCAGAGACCGTCGGATCGTGGACAATCGACGACTACAATTGAACGATGAATACTAAATGGATAAGGTGCGCGGTCACATTATCAAGGTTATAACATTTAAATGAGCACCTCGGGGTTAACAGAACATGGTTTTTACAGTGAATGCTGGTATAAAACAAGGGTAGCGGGATTTGATAGTATTTAAACCAAAACGCGCGGGAGCCCTGGGAAAAAGTGTTTATAGAGAAATTTAGTAGAAAACAGATGAATAGGGAGTTAAAGAGATCAAGCAGGAACCAAGAGAGCATGAAGAGAACACGGGGAACAAAGAGGTTTCGAGGAAAGAGAAAAAGAGAAGGCAGGGCTATGTGGCATGAAGAAAACTTGAAAGAGAAGGAGGAGAACAACCGTTGCAAGCACCCTTTAGGCATACTGCAACATGGCAAAGCTTTCTTTGACCCTCAAAAATGCTCAAACATGTAGCAGAGCTAACACTCCCCCTTTGTCATCAAGGGCAAAGGCTTATGCTCCCCCTGAGTACATGTTGAAATCTCTGCTCGGCTATGCTGTCCATGCTCCTCCAAGAAAGAACATGACTCTATACATTATAAATGACGTTCCTATCACCAAAGACCCATACATACATTCATCTCCCAACCAAGTGGGGATATACCAATATTGACTAATCCACCCAACCAAGTGGGGATACACCAAATGTTTACATAGGATAAAACAAGACCATTACATCATCCATCCCAAGCATAGTGGGGAAACCAAGATAGCTCGTTACAAGACCTTGATAAGAAAGGAAATACATGACATAGAGACTAAATATCTGAGACAAGACTACGATAGTCATTAGCAACTAACATTAGTAGCATCTGTCAATCATCATCAAGACTAGCTACCATGATCTCCTTTGCACCTATTCCACCTGAAAGAAAATGAACCAAAGATCTTTTAAGATAATGCCAACAATGCATTATTAGAAGTATATGCTCCCCCTGAACTTGTGCCAGATGGTCTCTGTCAGACCCATATCAGACTCTTTTCATCCTGAGTCTAGCCCCACTATTTGTCTTCAAACCATAATATACGTGACTGTGTCTATAGACACCTGCGTATGTACATGGATACACTTTATGAAACTCGCGTACAACCACTGTTCTCTGAAAAATATAATTTCAACAGCAAGATGACGCATCAACTACTCCCAGCTTCTGTCTGAGGTATTCAAATGTCTCCTTGGGCAGAGGTTTGGTGAATATATTAGCAACATGTTCCTTGGAGGGGACATACTCCAATTTGACCTTTTGTTCAAGAACTTGTTCTCGAAGAAAATGATATTTGATAGATATGTGCTTGGTCTTCGAATGCATGGATGGATTCTTTAAAATACTGATTGCACTTGTATTATCACAAAAAATGGAGATAGGTGGAGTACAAGTGATTTGAATGTCTTGAAATGTTTACATCATCCAAAGGAGTTGTGTGCAGCAAGATGCAGCAGCCACATATTCTGCTTCAGCTGTAGATAATGCAATTGAACTTTGTTTCTTGCTGAACCAAGATACTAATCTGGAACCCATAAAGAATGCACCATCACTAGTACTTTCTCTGTCATCCACACTTCCTACCCAATCTGCATCTGTATATGAATTAAGTGTGAGATCTATATCTTTAGGATACCATAAGCCATAACTTTGAGTTCCTTGAAGATACTTGAAAATTCTTTTGACTGCCTGAAGATGAGTTTCCTTTGGATTTTCCAGAAATCTTCTGACTATTCCAACTGCATGCATGATGTCTGGTCGAGTACCTGTTAGATAGAGAAGACTTCTAATCATTGATCTATAGGTTGGTTGATGCACTGTTGTTGATTCATCATTTGCGCTGAGGCTGCATCCTGTTACCATAGGGGTACATACTAGTTTTGAATCCTCCATCCCATATTTCTTCAAAATCTTGTTGAGGTACTTGGTTTGTGATAGAAAGATACCGTCTTTGTTTGTTGGACTTGTAAACCATGAAAATATGTGAGCTAACTAAGTAAGGACATTTCAAATTCTTTCTACATCACCAAAGCGAAGTTTTGACTCATGGCTTCTTCATTGCTACCAAAGATGATATCATCAACATACACAACAAGTATTAGCAATTTATCATTATCAATTTTTATATATAGATTGCTATCTGTTGATGCTTTTGAAAAACCTTGTTGATGGAGGTACTTATCCAAATGATAATACCAAGCCCTTGGAGGCTGTTTAAGGCCATAGAGAGCCTTTTTGAGTCTGCATACAAGTTTTGGATCATTCCCAAGGATGTATCCATCTGGTTGCTCAATGTACACTTCTTCTTCTAAGTCTCCATTTAGAAAGGAAAATTTCACATCCATTTGATATACTTTGAACTCCTGAAAGCTAGAAAGAGCAAGGAACATTCTTATGGCATCAAGTCTAGCAATTGGTGCAAAAGTTTCTTCAAAGTCTATACCTTCTTTTTGAGCATACCCTTTGCAAACAACTCTGGCATTGTTTCTAATAACATATCCATTCTCATTCAGCTTTTTTTTGAATATCCATTTTGTCCCTATGACATTCTTATCATTTGGTCTAGGAACTCCCAAGTGTTATTCTTTTCAATCTGATCAAGTTCTTCATTCATGGCCTTGACCTAACATTCATCTTTGCATGCTTCACTTACATTTCATGGCTTAGTGGAGGAGAGCAATGCTAGATAGCTTGAAGCTTCTGAAATAGTTCTTCTTGTTTGTACACTTGCCTCTTTCTTCCCCAAAATTTGAGTTTCTGGATGATTCTTCTGGACATAACTGGATGGAGTCTTTTCTTCTACCGTTATCTATTATTCTGGTTCCTCATAGGTGTCTTCTTCATCATTAGTTTGATTTGACGTTGAATGATAGTCCTCATCATCTTCGAAATCTTCAGATTTTACCTGCCTTCGAATGTTTCCTTCTTCATCAACCACTACATCAATACTTTCAACAATTTTTCTAAGTCTTTTATTGTAACACTTATATCCTTTGCTTTGGCGAGAGTAACCAAGGAGAATGCCTTCATCTGCTCTAGGTTCAAACTTTCCAAGGTTTTCATCAGTCCTTTTGATGTAACATTTGCTTCCAAAAATTTTGAAGTATTTTACTATAGGAGTCTTACCATACTAGAGTTCATGAGGAGTTTGAGTGTTGTTCACCTAGAGGTTTGTCTTGTTGAGAATAGTAACAACAGAAAATGCAGCTTCACCCCAGAAGGTTGCAGGAGTTCCAGACTCATCAAGCATAGCACGAGCCATTTGTTGAACCATTCTATTCATCCTTTCCACTACTCCATTTTTCTGAGGAGTCCTTGGAGTAGAGAATTCCCTTCTTACTCCATGTTCTTCACAAAAATCGAAAAATTCATCCAAGGTAAATTCCCCTCCTTGATCAGATCTGAGGCATTTGATTTTGTGATCTGATTCGTTTTCAACCAAGGCTTTGAATGCTTTGAACTTTTCCAAAGTCTCGTCTTTATGCTTCAGAAGTCCTATCCAACACATCCTAGAAAAGTTGTCAATGAACAATACGAAGTATTCTTCTCCTTGAGGTGACCTTTTCCTGGATGGACCACATACATCTGTATGGACAAGTTCAAATGGCTTACCTATTAATCCTTCCTTCTTAGGGAAATTATTTTTGGTTTTCTTAACAAACTGACATGATTTACATATTGTATTGTCTAGAATTCTGATGTCAGGGAGATCACGAACTGCCTAATATTTGCACGATTTCCTTATCTGAGAGAAGCTTAGATGCCCCAATCTTCGGTGCCATAGCCAGTGTTCATCATTCTTGCTTAGATAGCATTGTTGTTGTCCTCCCTTGAGTATGTATAAATTATTTGGAGTTCTTATGCCTTTGATCACTGTTTCTCCTGTATCAAGCTCAAGAACAAAACATCCATTTGATCAAAATATTACCTCATTTCCTCGATCACACATTTGACTCACACTCAATATATTATGCTTTAAGCCATCCACATACATAACATTCCTAGCTTTGACCTTTTCTTTCAAAAGAATAGAATCTTTACCTTTTATGAGTGCAGGGGTGTCATTTCCAAATGAGACCTTCCTTTCCTTTTCTAAGGAATTATATGACTGAAGTTTTTCTTTATCACCTGTCATTTGTTTCGATCATCCACTGTCGATGTACCACTGATTTTCCTGTCCTTCTACATATAAGGCTATACCACATCTTTGTGGTTGCGATTCTTTATTCCTCCATGTTTTAGGACTCAATGAAGCTTGCTCCTTCTGAGTTGTTTGCTGAAACCTACTCTTGCATTCAGAATCTTCATGACTGAAGTTGTTACAAATAGAACATTCTATTTCATTTTCAAGAGCAGAAAAGTTATTGTAGGTTCCTTTCATGATTCCAGTCACACTCCTTTGATTTCGTGCTTCTCTGGTCATGATGGTCTTGTAGGCAACACATTGAGCTGTTTTGTGTCCAAATTTATGACAAGAGAAACATTGGCCATTGAAGAAATTCATGCGATTATCAAACCTTCCATCTAGGTGATTGTAGTTTCCATAGACGTTCATTCTTGAGGAAAATTGAGAATGATTTACCTGTGGTTGGTTGTAGCTTCTGTTCATCCTTGAAGTAGATTATTCCTAATGTACTTGGTGATCTGTGTTCATCCTTGAGGTAGATTGCCCCTGATTTACTTGGTGATCTGCTTTATGCCTTTGTTGTCGATTTTCAACCTGTTCACTTCTCCTTGCTACATAAATATAACTTTGGAGGTGGATGGCTTTTGTGCTTGAGATGCTTCTTTAGTATATCCAAGACCTATCTTGATTAGTGGAGAACGTTGCATTTTGATAATCTAATCTAAAGTTTCAGATCCTTTAGCAAATCTAAGATTAAGAGCTTTTGTTTTCTCAATATGTTTTCTAAGTCCCACAATTTCACATTCCAACTTTTCATTGTGTTTTTCCCTTTCAGCAAGTTGGAATTTCAGAGTATCTATGATCATAAGCAGATTTTAAGTTTAGAAATTTCTTCATAGAGATCATTTTCATCTATAGCATCCAAGAAATCATCATCTTAAAAAGCCATCAAAAGTCTATAATCATTACATTGTTCATCTTCATCACTAATTGAAAATCCATCACTATCTTCATGTGTATAATAGCTCTTCTTACTTACATTCTGTTTTCTATTCCATCTAACTGGTTCCTTACCTTTATCAAGCTTATCTTTATGAGGACACTTGGCTGCATAGTGACCTACTCTTCCACAAGAAAAGCATTTGAAAGGTATCTTACCTCTGAATCTTCCAGAACTCCGTTGAAGGTTCTAGACAAAATTTGATGCTTCCTCTCCTTCTGACATATGTTCTGACTCATTGTAATCTCCTTTTCCTGAAGCTTTGAATGTGGCTTCTCTCCTGTCTGATGGTCCCCCTTTTCTCATTTCAAAAGTAGTTAGGATTTCGTGCAGATGTGACATGGTAATACTCTGTAGATCTTGTTTTTCTTCTATGGCAGAGACTTTTGATTCAAACTTAGAAGACAAATATCTTAGAACCTTTTCAACCAAAGTAACTTCTTCTATCTCTTCACCCAAGTTTTTCATATGATTAACAATCTCATCTATACGTAAGAAATAATTAGCCAAACTTTCATCATTGTACATTCTAAGATTCTCATATTGAATTCTGAGAGTTTGTATTTTTGCACGTTTTACCTGATCGTCTTCTTCATAGCTCAAAATGATCTTGTCCCATATTTCTTTTGTAGTTTTGAGCTGCATAACCTTGACAAATTCTGATTGAGATAAACTCCCTAATAGAGTATTGACAGCCTTTGCATATGTTTCATACTGCTTCTTACCAGCCGTATCTGTAGGAGTTGCTGATGGAAATGTGTATCCTGCTTCCATGATATCCCAAACTTCTGTACCAAGATATTGAAGATAGGTTTTTATTCTTACCTTCCAATAGACGAAGTTGCTCCCATCAAAGATTGGTGGCTTGATCGATGCCTCCTTTTCGTAGTTGCTCATGATGATAGATCTTCCTTCAAGCAATCAAGCTTCTTCTGAAGGACTTGGCTCTGATTCCAATTGTTGGAAATAATACTGAGGGGGGGGGGTGAATGAGTATTATTAAGAAAATTAATTTTCATTTCATAATCAGATTTGCATACGCTACTTCAATTAGTGGAAATGGCGTATATACACAATTGTAGCTAAGGAAACTCACGTATAACTTGCAGACTTATAATTTAATTAATTCTTCAAATGTTGATCATTAATTTGTGTGTCAGAACTATATAAATAGTAAACATGAATAGTAAAACAGAACAGACAGTCACACACAAGAACACAACATATAAGGTGGAAACCCAATGTGGGTGAAAACCACCGGCTGCAATTCGTCTCTATCTCCTTTCAATTAGAAACTTCTTTTTACAATGGATCTATACCGGTTCAGCCTTACACTAGTATGTAGGCTTATACTTGCCTTAGGCTACAACCTTCTCTCGTTTTCCAACTTCTCTTGGAAGGGAGCTACAACTCCCTTAGCTCTTGTACTAGTTGATGTACTAATATGTAGGTGCTGACCTACAGAAGGCTATAACCTTCGTTTTTCTTCCAGGGACCACATTTCATAAATTTTCAGACTGGATCCATCAATGACAATAATCAAACATCAAATACATCTACATCAACCAATCTCCTTTGCTTCAATCAAATACTTCTTTGAATGTTGTAACTAGAATACATTCACAGTAACCAGAAACCAATCTTGAACCCAGAACACTGTAGCAATAAACAAAAGTACCTAAAGCATATTTCATGAGACATATGCTACTTCAATATGTATAATCCTACGTACATAAGCCTCTATATACGCTACTTTGACTTACTGATCCAGCATGTATATGTGCCTCTGATGTGCTGAACTTGCTTACAAATCTATAAAAGATAATTTACCCTTTTCACTTATTCAAACATCAGTGATATCCAGATAATTAGATTTATAGATCAAGTCACGTGCCAAATATAACAGATCAAAATCACACAAAGATACTACTATTCAAGCCTTAAAATCTTGACCCAAAAATAGAACGTATCCTTCTTCTAGCGCTCAAGTTCCTCCTTGGTTTAGATCCAGCTATGCACCATAACCCAATTCTAGATCTTGTTCTTCATAAGATATTCAATGCTTGAGTGAATGACTTTACCTAATGATCTCCTTCCCCTTTTATAGTCTTAGGCCTTACTCAATACCATGGTCCAAAACCATGGAGAATCAATACCATGGACCCAATACCTGGGTTCAACACTTCGGACGAGATACCATAGTGCAAAACCATAGGTCCAAATACCAAGGACTAAATACCATGGACCAAAAATCATGTACGTGCTTTGCCTTGCATGAAAGTGCGTGCATATGTATACGCACCTTTTTATCGTCGAACCTGCATGTATACGTGACTTGGTTAAGAGGAACCTATGTATATCTCTTTTCCTTTCATTCTGAGAGCCTGAATTGTGATCTTCCATCTGAGTGACTTGCCATCAAGGACAACACCTGTGCCATAGGGCCAAACCTATGTCATAATGCCAACATATTAGTCATTGTGGACTAAATCATTTCACCTGATTGCTTATGGAACTGAATTTTTTCAATAGGGTGAACATCCCTAGCCAACACTTCAAACTTTGTCTTCCTGTTGTCTGCTAACGATCTGGGCTGCAGGACTGTAGGCTACATAAAGGTCATTTGCATCTTACTAGTCTTAATGTCAAATGATGACATTAATCTATTTTGATTGGTAGGTGTTTGTTTGAAGTACTAGGCATATGTTTTAACCTTTAATTCCTCATTCCTCAACTTGATTTCCTTATACTTCTCTTTTATATCTTTCTCTTTATCCACTGGCTTGTTGGATGAAGAGACTTCAATACTAAGCTGCTTATCAATTATTTGAGTGTTTGAGGTAGAAGGTTGATGATTTTTCTCTGAAACTTTTGGACCTTTACTCTTCCCAACCATTCTGTCAGTATCAGTAATTTCAACTGTCTCAATGGTGTCTTCTTTCTTAGTTACAGGATTAAGGTTGGGCTTCTTCCTGTAACTAATTTCAAACCTGTCATCTGTAGTGCTAATCCCAGAGCTAGAACTTTCTTCCTTGGTTCTTTTTACATTTTTGTCCAGCATGACTCAAGTCTATAGAATGGGAGCAATAGTCATCTATTCCTATAGGGTAGGAACCTACAGAAAGGAACTAGTATCAATATGCTTTTCCACATCTATTAAAGTATTCTCCAACCATTCTTACTAGTTGGCATATCTTTCAATGTCTGGCCTGGAGCACTATCTGTAGGAGTATGAGACTCTTCTATGATGAAAGTCTTAAAGATTTGAGCTTTCTTGGGAAGGTCCAGCTTTGTGTAGAGTTAAAATAAGGCTTCAATGGAAAGTGGGGTCTCATTTTGACTTGGCTAGATTTGTAACATTTGATTTATTGACTCTACAGTAATGGTAATTAAAAGTTGTTGGTCAGGGGAGACTATGGCTCTTTGACTTGGGATATAGCAAGCTTGGTAGAAGTGGATGATTTCCGGGATTAGGTGTACCTATGGGAACAAGTATTTGGGCAAATTTGATTTGCATAGGTGAATGTCATCATTTTGGTTTAGGAACTTATCTTTGCTTCAGCAGTGGAGTTTCAGTAGGTGGCTAGGGAAACATTATCCTTAATTTGAAAATCTTTGTCGGCTAATGGGAGGTGGTCAATATCCAGGTGAGGGGTTTGTAGGGGTCTTACATCCAAAGAGCTTTGGGAAGCCATAATTTGGTTTATTCGACTAAATTACCTTTTCTTTGGCTTTAGGAGTAAGGTTAGAAGCTCTGGAATAGTGGGGCAGGTAATTAAAGTTTGTAGAACAAGGCTTTTGGATGCACAGTAAGGTTTTGTTTAGTCCAGCAAGGCTTTTTAAATTAATGTAATTAATTAACTTTTTAATAATTACTATGCATAGCTTAAAATATAGGGTCATTTTAGTTCTTTTAAGGATACCTGGAAATTGACGATTCGGTATGCTGATAGGGTTCTATGGTAGCAGCAGAGATTTATAAGGCTTCAATCGTCTATTTGCTGCTTCAATTTGGTGTTTGCAATGTCTTCTGGTTGTAAAAGGTGGTTAAAATGGTTGCACAGAGGTTCAAGGTGTCAGAATTGGTTAACAGAGGTTTTTAGCGAAAATGAGTGAAAAGTGTGAAAGGGGGCTTTTTCGACATTTTAACCAACAACGGTTACATTTTGGCACTAGATTTGGTAAACGAATAGTGGGTAGTTTTGTTTTATGCAGGGAGGCGGTTTTAGGCCATATCGTACCGTTTTTGGGTGGAGGGAGGTATTTTTTGCGAGCATGTGATATAACTTGGTGTTGTCACGTAGAGAAATAGTGCTTGGCAAAAACTGTGAATCTTGCATGCTTTTGGACTTTTAACTGTCAGATGATGAAATTGCGCGATATGGATATGTGCCATTAGATCTGGAGGTGGGAGATTGGATGGCTATCACACAACGAAGTTCCACGGATGGAGCTGGGGAGTGGGGTCGGGTTTTAATTTCAAGGAAATATAACTAATTAAAAAGTAATCACAGGATTTTAGTATAAGCAATGGGTTAAAAAAGGGTGGGGACCATGGGTTATACGGCAGAGGTTTTAACTATACACCAAGGTTTGGTGAATTAAAAGGGTGTTGGGGAATTATGACATGGGGGACTTTAAATACATAAAGTGGGAGTATAGGAAATAACTTAGGATAAAGGGGTTTAGTGGGTTTTTAAGGGAAAAAGGGAAATTAATAAGGGGGGAATGTATTATTTTGTGATGGGAATGGGTTTCACACTAGGGAAAGGGGTTTTGGGAAGGGGGAATGATTTTTAAAGGGTAATGTCTAGGGAAATGTGTGAAACCAAGGGAAAAAATGTCAAAATGAAGGGAAAGGGTTTTTACAAGGGGAAATGAAGAGGAAGGGGTGCTTTAGAACCAAGAAAATGGACAACATTAGGGGATGAAAAGTAATGAAGGGATAATGAGGGGAAATTAATAAACTAAGTATGTGGGGCTCTAGTTAAATGAGGGGAAATTAGTAAACAAGCTTTAGTGAATGTGCTTTCTCTTTCACAATTCCTCCCACACATGAAACATAGGATTAAGCATGATGAAGGTGCTTTTGACTTAGCAACCTTATGCACTTGAAGAACTTCTTTTACCTACCCTTTATTTACCCTAGCATTTTCTCTTCATTGATTGGGTGCATTTGAGCTTCCTGACCCTTAATTTCTTTTTCTTTGATAAGAAAACTATCTAATTCTAACCTTATAACTTCTAATGGCTCAGATTAAACTGATGAGATCGTTATGATTCTCTACCTAACTATTGATCTGCCAAGATTAAACAGTTTGGATAGATCTTTATTCTCTATCTATCAACATGAAATTCAAAGCATGAGTGAATCAAGTTTAAACTACTTTGACCATCATGGAATGTGGCATTTTTTACAAGGTGCACACAATATTATTTTGCAAAGTAAATTAAAAAGTAGTGGCATTTGAATTTGCACACTTTCATGATTTATTCTTATCTCTTTTTGTGGGGTTCATATCTTATACCTTTTTGATCTTTTTCTTTCTTTTATTCCTTTGATTATTCTTTTAGGACTCACCCTCTTTACATTTTTTATTTTTAATATGGGAAAACATTTTGTAGAAAGCAAAAGTATGTACAATATTACAGGACTAACCATAGCAAATTCAAAATTATGAATCCTATTATTATATGACCCTAACACAACCTTTGGATATTTACTTGGGTCCTAGGTTCACAAAGCCCATTGATGATGTCGAGGAGACTAGTGTTTTGGATCAACTATATTAGTTAACTATGAGGACAAAGGAGGATTACAATAATCATACAATAGATGGCTCTCTCAGTTAGAGGATCGTTCAATATACTGAAGCTATTTCAGACGTTGGGATGGATAAGCAGCGGTAGGGACACCGTGATATTTACTCCAGATGTTGTGCAACCATTGATTGTACTAGATGGATTAGTACAAAGGTAAGAGATTATTCTACATTTAATGGTCTTGGTCTTATTGTTAATTGCATTAAATTCCACATTAAATGTAGTCAGAGAATTTCCTTGATGGATGTTGCTTTACAAGCAGCCCCTACACAATGGTTGGGAGCTCATCACAAATGGTTCGAGAATTAGGACTCGGTTAAGCTTGCCATTATATGTTGGTTTACAGTACCTAGAAGGAGTGTGAATGCATCCCTGTGTATGAAGGATATACTAGTCCACAAAATCATTTTTAGGTCTGTAGTGCCACTTTGGAAAATGTTGTACTTCCTGTTAGCATGTGGGTACATCAATTTATACATATATTAGGCACATTTCCTCAAGCCCGGTACTTAAAAGAAGAAATGCAAAGGTAGACAAGAAATTGGGATGCATTGATAGCACAATTTTGTAGTGATTTTTGTTTTTCAAATGAGGATGCACAGATCACCAAAGCCTTCAAATAAATTAAGAGGGTCGTATCCCATATGGGAAAGCTAATTTCTGAATCTAGAAGAAATATAGGTTGTAGGATTCTACCTAATTCAGGATTTCAAGAAGTTGTTTCTTATGAAAAAATTAAAAAAGAACCTAAAGATAGTGACTTGGAAGAATCAAGGCATTTTTCCTTCAAAGAATCTAAAGGGGAAAGAAGTATTAAATATGATCTTGTGAAACATGCTCCACATTTGAAACATTCAAAATTGTGCAAGCCTAATATTGGAACTAAATATAAGCCCAAGATAGCTTCTATTGGTGATTATTGAGACGAACAAACTACCAAGTATATGTTTGATTTGTTGAAGGATATGAGGATTTGTTCCCTACGTTAGTTTCAAAACTTAAAGGCATTAAAGGGAACTTAGGAGAGATGAAGATTCTTTTGAAGCCTCATGATAGACCAATTAAGAATTTTCCATATCTTTTGAATCCACAAGTGAAAGGAGAAGTTAAAAGAGAATTTGATAAAATGTTCTCTACATGTCTCATATTTCCTATTGATGAAGTTGAGTGAATTAGCCCCATTTTTATCCAAGATAAGAAAGATTCACATGATATCAATGTTTGTGTATATTATCACAGTCTCAACAATGCTTGTGTTCATGACTAGTTCCCCACTCCTTTCAATGATGAACTGTAAGATAATGTTGTTGATGAAGAATCTTATTCTTTCACAAATGGCTTTTCTAGATATCATCAAGTCCACATTATAGAGGAGGATAAAAACAGAACCACTTTGACCATTGAATGTGGATCATCTGCTTATCATGTTATGCCTTTTCTCATTACGAATGTCCTATTTGTTTTCTGTAGAATATTAATCGCTACATTGAGGGAATATATACATAAATTTCTTGAAGTTTATATAGATGATTAGACAATTTATAGTCTTTTGAAAAACTATTCCAAACTATTGTGGGTAATGTTTTATAGATGCAGGCAACTTCGTATTTCTTTAAATTTGAAGAAGTTTATTTTTTTTTCCTTTTGGAATTTTGTTGGGATAGATTTTATGTAAAGATGGTGTATGGGTAGACCCTACCAAAGTTGTGGTCATCCTCAATATGTTGCCACCTACAAGCATCAAACAACAATAATCTACCTTGGGGAAAAATGGTTATTATCAAATATTTATCTGCAACTATGCTTTGATCAAATTGCTAAAGAAGATAGGGCCTTTTATACAGACCACTAAGTGTAGTGTTGCTTTTGATACTTGGAAGAAGTTGGAATGTGCCTCGATTCTAGTCTATCTAGACTAGAATAAACAATTTCAGTGCATATTGATCCATCTGGTACCATCCTTGTGCAACATGGAGAAGGTAATATTGACCAGCTTATTTATTTTTCCAACCGAAGGCTTTCCACTGCTGAATGCAACTATACCACCACTGAATGTGGGGATCTTGCTAAAGTACACTCACTTTAGAACGTTTGACACTATTTGTTTGGAGGTCATTCTAAATTTTTAACTCATTATTCTACATCGAAATATTTAGCCAATAAGTTTTTATTAGAAGGAGTAATTTGTATATGGTTGTTTCTATTTTAGGATTTTTCTTTCGAATTTCGTAACAAGCCGAGTCTAAAAAATGTCGGGCTCAATCATCTCTCTCATCTAGAGTTAGGAGAATCTAGGGGTTTAGTAGATGATTAGTTCTCTGATGCAGACTTGTTTAGAACTGAAGTTATTCTAGATTACCTTGAAGACATTGCACTATTCTTGATGACTAGTAAGTGTCCAATTGATTATTATACTACACAGAAGAAACGCTTGGCAGTGAGCGCAAATAAGTTATATGTTGATTACAAGGAAATTGTAAAAGATGGGGCTTGACTGTATCTTGTGTAAATGTATTTTAAATCATCAAAGGGATGGTGTTATGTGGGAATGTCCTAGTGGTGTTGTGGAAGGACATGTAGTAGGAAAAGGCACTATGAGAGGTATTGCAAGCAGGGTTGTGGTGGTGTTGTTGGCAGCAAACCCCCCCCCCCCCCACCACCATATTTTTATCAAACAAAAATATGAGGACCCTCTATTCAAATTTTTGAAAACTCTCTTCTTTATTGACGTTTTGGTGAATTATCACTTTTTGATCTTTATAGCTTGTCTTACAGGCTTTCGATCATGTTGGTTCTTATCAAAGTTTTGCACACCCTTCATTTTATCAATTGTAATTAACACTTTTGGATTGATGGCACCGCTTTGATAGCTTTTGCGTTCATGGAAACATTTTCATATTGGTCAATTGAAGGCAATACGACACCTTCGATTGGCATATCACCTCACATTTGGCATATGATTTCATTGATTGACATTCTCTCTAGATAACTTGACGCATCATACTCATAAATAGCGTTAAATTTTCATATAGGCTTGTCTTCCACTTCACTTAGTACATACTTACATCAAAGAAGTTAGTCATATTGCATACCACATTAATAAAAAAAAACAATTTATTATAATTCTTATAAAAATATATATATAAATATATATGTTAAAAGTAATGCATGTATATTGTAATATTACATTGTCAAACATTCCAAACATTAAAATACGTATAGTGTAACATGCTCATGTGAATTGAAGTTGTAAATAATCATAACTAAACATATAAAAAATGTATATATATAAATTATAATAATAACATATTTAACTAAAAATTAAAAAATAAAGGCTAAAATATAAATACAATAAAATGGAAACATATGTAACTTAACCCACCATGATATGGATCCACCTCACTACATACATATTAATAAACATTGTCATAATATTTTGGAAAACACAACTTATGGCATTTGTTTTAAACAATATGAAATATAGTAAAAAGGAACAATGTAAAGCCACTATACAAATGCCAATGTTTATTTTGGAAAAGGAATGTCATCAATGGACAACTTATGATTGGGTAAGGGTGTGAACAAAGTAGCTCATCCACTACAACAAGCTTTATATTACAAGATATTACACCGCAAAACTATGAGAACTTTGTTACAAACGCGAAATTTAATAAACAATCATGAATTGTATAATGAAGACTGTTCTAGTGAAATTTCAAAATGGTTAGTTATGTAATGCCATATCACTTCAATACAGCCTCAATTATTAATTGGATGTGCATATAAAAGCCGAGTCAATGTATACCAAATCACTAAGACCTCCACGTTTTTGCAAATCTCCGAGTCTAACCTTAATTCGCACACTTGCACATCAAATCAGTGAACCGCTGACCTCCTGCATACTTGTGGAAAAACCATTAGTCGTTAGACCAGAGAAGCTGTCGAGAAGAGAACAAAATAAGAAACTATAAGAGACCAGCTGGCAGCGAACGATTTTTACTATGTAATTGGTCCAATGCAGTGAAGACAGAAGGAGCACAAGACGCTTTCAGTGAAACGAAAAGAGACGAATTTCAATTGTAAAAAAGGATGACTCGAAACGAAATTTAGAAATGGTTTCTTGGTAAACTTGAGGCTTTAAAAAGAGCACCCGAGAGGATTCGAGGAGGGCGAAGACACAACGTAGAGGACGAGATCAAATTTTTTTTGGGGAAGGGTCATGATCCATGCAACAGGGAATCTTTGCAATTCAAAGGTTTTTAGCAGTTGCACTATTGTGCTATACAAAGTCTTTGGTTTGTAGAGATGTAGAGTTCTTTTTGCTCTCAGGAAATGGCTTTGCACTTTCGCAAGAAATTTTCTTAAAAGTTCCGAGGACTGGCATCTGTAATAACAAATTTGGCAGTGTTCACTAAATTTATTATTGCCATGAATATGAAATTATTATCATTGTCACATTTTTATTATTTGTTTTAATTTCTATTTCTAAATAGTTTATTTCACTTTGATATCTACACTATTGTTTGGTCAAATTGTAATATGATATTGAAGCCGGGCAGGAGTTATCTCTAAGAGGCTGAACTAGATAGAAACCATCATTAACTCATTGAAGTAAACATGTGATGAATAACTTTTTATTATTCATTTGGATGTATACTTTTTCTTTCACTTGTATTAGTTAAAGGAAATTATTTCTTTTAAGGAATACAAATTATGTGAAGAATTTTGCTTAATATGAATCCAGGTTTGTGAGTGAAAAGGTTTTAATAACCATTTAATAAAGAAGATCCCCATATATAGTTGTTTTAACCTTTTTGAATTTACAAACTATTTTGGAACTCATAATTGAATATCGAATCGATTCAATTATGACACTCCCTTCCCCTATTGTACTCCATTATGGCACTCCCTTCTCATGTTTTACTTAATTTTCCCTCAGATTGGGACAGGGTTATCGCTTTCCAATTCGAGATAGAATTTTTTGCTTTTTAGATTAGTTTTGCATCTACGTCATAACTTTATATCAAGTCCTCTTTCAATAGAGACAAAGATCTTGGTTCTCAGTGGTGAGATTGAGCCCTTATATCAATCAACATTCTTAATTGGTCTTAATCTTTATTCGAATCATTAAAAATTAATCATAAGAATTTGTATCATATTGTAAATAAGTTTGTATATAAACTAACACTATTAGCACTAACATTTTGTGACATTAATTTATAGAATTAATTTTAATCTTCAAATTAGAATTATAATTACTAACCTTCTTTTAACATAGATTGATATTGTAATTTAATTATAATAAAAGTATTAGTATATAATAGTATTAGAATTAAAATTACTTATACCTTTGAATATATTTATAGTAAATCATTTAGAATAGATAAATAGTTGTATTTACTTTATAGAATTAAAGTAGGTATTTAGTGTCATTAAATTATACCTTAGTAGTTTAGTGATAGAATAGCTTAGTATTACATTTGTTTAATATTGTTTCTTATACTGAATATAGGATTTATATTAGCATAATAATATAGATCTATTATAGCTAACATGATATTACAGATTACATTAGATTTATAAATTTAAATAACCTTATTTAGGTAATGTTAATGCAAACATAATTTATATTGAATTAGATTAATGACTAATATAAATTTAGTATTAGTATAACATTAATAGTATTTTACTTTAGGATTAACACCTAATATTAACTTAACTGAGAGTTTCCTCGGACGGATTCCTGGATGGCGAACGCAGGGAAAAAATGTGCGAGATCCGATTCTGAGGTTGCGGGATCGGCGTCGGTCAAGCACAGGAATTTGTTTTTGCATATCGCTCCGCAGGTGAAAGAGGGCTTCCGGGGCAATGCGAGTTTTCGAATGGATCTGGTATCCAGGGGCTTCATTAATCACATTATTTTGACATGCAGCGGTACGCAGATACAGATCCGCGGAAAAGAAACCCATGGCGACAAGACCCCGGAGGAAAGGAAACGAAAACTCAAAAATTTTGCACATCAGGATCCGGATCCGGTTTTATTTGTCGCAGATCTTGTTGAAAATGCGTCTTTCCGCCCAGATCGGGCATTTTTTTTCCTGATCCGTGGCAAGGAGCTGAGATTTAGACATGGGATCTTAGCCCTGAAGCTTGAGATCTTCCCTGCGCAGGTAGGGTTTGGGGATCTCCAGATGAGAGATAGACTTAACAGGAGGCCCGATCTGGGAAACGGATCATCAGTTAGTGCCAAACATTGTAGATTCGGGGTGGATCTACCAGATCTGGCCAGATCTAGGCAGAAGCAAAATGAAATTTCGCCAGATCCAGAATACAAATCCGAAAAACGGGATCTGATCAAGGCAGACACAGCGGATCTGAAACAAATCTTCATCAGATCAACAGAAGGCAGACACGTTTGTGTGCAGATCTGGGAACGGATGAGTGTTTTGGAGCTTAAAAAAGAGATCCAGGACAAACTGGGAATTCCAGTTGCATTTCAAATCCTAATATTTTCTGGGATATGTTTGCAGGATCAACACACACTCCAGCATTACAAGGTTGCAAAGGACTCAACTATTATCCTCAATCACCGATTGCGAGGTGGATCTAAGGGATCTACCTCAAAACCTACAGGCAACTATCGCGATGCAGCCAAAGGGAAAGAACCTCCAAAGGGGAAAGAATCCACAGCTGTTAATATACCTCCAGGGCAGTATATCGTGGATCAAGTGCCAGAGAGTCCCTCCATCTTGCTGGATACTCCAGAGGTAAAGTGCATATTCTCATATCTACAAAAAAATGCTGTTATTTGTAGATTTAACGGTTTCTGGCCTAAAACGGATGCTTTGTACCAATGGATTCACACGGTATGGACAAAAAACTGCCAGATCCACCTATGCTCGAAGGGTTTCTTCATAGTAATCTTCCTCGTAGAAGGAGAAAGGGAAAAAATTCTCAATGAAGGACCATGGTTCTGGGGCAGTGCGGGATTGTTTGTTACCCCATGGTTCCCGGAGTTTGATGCAAATACTATGGTGGTATCAAGGATGCCAGTATGGGTAAGGTTACATAATCTTCCGATACATTTTTGGCATTACAAGACCTTATCAGCCATAGGGAATACCCTTGGAAGAATGTTAAAGATTGATTCAGAGAGACACATAAAAGGAATCTTTACTTTTGCTAGGATATGTGTCGAGGTAGACCTTAGCCAAGGATTACCTGAAAGCATCATTCTGAATTTCAACAATTCTCAGTGGAAACAACCTTTGGACTATGAGAATACAGCATTCAGATGCAGGGGATGTCAACAAATAGGTCATCTGTTCAATGCATGCAAAAGCCTCAACAAGAGCAAGTCACAACAAAGGAAGCCCAAAGGATGGCAGAACATAGATGATGTCATAAAGAAGAGAGCCGCGGAAAAGAAAGCCCCTTCGGTAACAGAAGACGAAGAAACAGAAGCAGAAGAGGATGATACCACCATAGAGGAAGTTGAAATAGAAAACCAGAAGGAAAATATAGCAGACAACAAGGCTTCACAGTCCCACTCAAATCAAGCAGAAACACAACAAAATCAGGCAGAGCTGACAAGCGTGGATCAAAGCATGGGAGGCATCAAATGGCATCATCACTCAGATACTTCAGACTCAGACAAAGAAACAGGGCCTCCGAATGCAACAACACAGTTAGTCATTGCTTCGATCGAGCCCACTCAAGGAGAGTGGCGCAAGGTCGAAAAGAAAAAGGGGAGAAAAACTTGAAGCGTGAGTTTTACTCACAGCCGGAATTCAGGTTTTCAACCCTTTTTCTTTCTCTTTTCTCTTTTCTTTTCTTATTCTTTGTGCACGTTAGTCTTCTAACGTTGCGTGGGGTGCGAAAGCACTTGAGCCCATGTGGCAATTACTGAATGCTTCATTGCATCTGCTAGTGTAACTTTTCATTAATTCTTTAATAAAAGGTTACCGTTTTTTTCCTTGGAAAGAAAAACACCTAATATTAACTTAACTTAATATAGGACTTATATTAACATTAGTATTAGAAGAAGTATTAACGCCTAATTATCATAGTATAATATGCGATTAATGATTAATATTAACTTAATATCATAGAGGTTAGTTAGATTAGAGGAAATTAGGTTAACTTTAAGGCATAATTTCGTTGTGTCTTGGCTGAGCCCCAACTCATCTCAAGCATCACTTTCTTTCCTAAGCTCAGCAAGAGGATTGATCTGACGTTGCTTCTCTATTGGTAAGAAAAAGGTATACTTTAAGCCAACAGAAATAGAGATAAGGTAACTCAACCTAGTTTAACCAGTTGGAATGAACATTCCAAATGGAAAATGAGTTGTTTTAAGCTCATGACTGGGTGGTCTCCCTTATAATGTTGAGGCAAACATTTCGAGCCTTCAACAGGTGGCCAACCTTATTTAAGGACATGAAGGAGTATGCTCAAAATTGTGATGTATGTCAGAGAGTTGTGAATCCTTCTCATCGGGATGAACTTCCACTACCTCCATTTCAAGTTCTTTAAGTATTTGAGAAGTGGGGTATTTATTTTATTGGTCCCATAAATCCTCCTACATGACGTTCACATTCCCGCATATTATCACTACAACTGGTTATTTGACACTCTAGATGATGTAGCTCATGTCAAGGATTTTATTACTAATACTATATCTTTATTCATATTTGAGAAATTTATTACCAAATTTATCTATCCAAGGAGTTTGACAAGTGATTAGGGATCCCATTTCATCAATGAGACTATTGCAACCTTGATACTAGAGTTTTTAATTCAACACCATAAGAATAGTTTGTATCATTCACAAGCAAATGGAACAATTGAGGCTTTTAATAGTATATTGGAGAAGGGATTAATGAAAGTGTGTTCTAATAATAGGGATGATTGGGATGAAATGTTTCCTGCTACTTTATGCGCCTATCACACTACTTTTGAAAGGTTGCATAGATATACCCCTTTCCAACTTGTATATGGTAGAGAAGTTGTGGTACCTCTCGAGTTCATTTTTCATAATTTTTTTATTGCACAAACCACTAAAATTTATGATAATGAGTCTATTGTGAAACATTTACAACAACTATGAGAACTATATGAGGAGTGTTTCTTAGCATATTTCGACTCAATGTAGAGAAAGGAAGACAAAAATCTTGGCATGAGACATATTCAGTCCATTTTTTTTAGTTGGGGATCACATTATGCTATATGAAAATAAGTGTCTTAAGCACACTGGAAAGTTATAGATGTATCCATTAGGTCCTTTTATTTTTTTAGAGATAAGGGAATCTAGACTTGTAAAGCTTGCACAACTTGATGGAATCCTCTTGCTTGGTTTTGTGAATGGCACATGCCTGAAACCCTACTATGGCCACTAAAATTAATTTGTTCTAGTTTCTCTTTGTCTGAGAGCATAATTTAGGTTTACGATAGAGTTAGTTGTGTAGTTTATTTGGTCCTCTCAGTTGTGTGAGTTGTGTGTCATGTTCCTTGGTTACAATATGTCATAATCGCTTATTATTGGAGAGGTATAAGTCATGCCTTTTGTCATTTATTGAGTCATTTAATGTGAGTATTTTTAAATGTCAAGTAATTGTCCCAAAACATCCAATTTTTCTATCTTGTTTTTCATTTCATATTGTCAGATAACATTTTTCCATCCTTTTAGCTGTTGTGCCATTTATCTTTTGGTTAGTTTGTGTCATATATTGGGGATTTGTCCTATGACGATCATAAATTCCTAAATCCAACTCTAATTTTGTTAGTAACATTCTTTTAATATCCGACAATCCTGTTTTCTCATAGTATTGGATTTTTCTGTAAGAGAAGAGCACCAAAGCAATATCACTCATTTGTGTTTTCTTACTTTCATAAGTCTTTCGCCTTGTCTTCCTCATCCTAGTCATCTATGTCCAAGGCGTAACATTTTCCACCATTCATTTTGTCTATCATTAGAGAAATTTCGAGTTCTAAAATGGGCCTCATCGGGTATATTATAAAATAATAGTGGAAATAACAACATAAGATTAGATTACATCATCAAATTTTAGAGGGAAAAACAAAATAAACTACTTTTTCAATTGATATTTTCAACTTATCTCCCTATCATTTTACTCAAATTTTAAGTAGGACCACTCATTGGATGCAAAACTTAATTCGTCATCCAAGGATTACCCATGTTGCATACTTGCGACTGACCTTGCTACGTGAAAAATGAGAACTAGATGGAAAAAACACGATTGCAATCATGATTTTCATGTATTTCTCATTTTTTGTGTAGTAGGGTCCATCAAAAGTATGCAACATGGGTACTCCTTGGATGAGGAATTGAATTCCACATCCAATGAATGTCCCCACTTGAAATTTACTTAATATCATAGGGAGATATGTTGAAAATACGAGTTGAAAAAGTTGTTGTTGTTTTTTTCTTTTTTAATCGTTTTACTCGAAAAATGGTGAATCATCCCCCATGGTTGACATCATCATCTTGAATCATATTGGTTCTTAAAAAGATAATTTTGGTTGTACATTTTTGTTTTGAGGCCCATTTTTTAGCTAAAAATTTCTCTAATTAATTGTTGATTTTCTACTATGGTTCATGTCACTAAAACAATCATTCCGTTTTCTTTTTCCAATAACCCACTAGTAGGAAATGGGAAAACAATGACTAGGTGACTAAAAGCGTTAGTCACTATAGATTGTCCAAGAAAAATACTTCCAAAAGTGAGCAATCATAAGTGACCCTACGAAAAACAACTAACATAAACAACTAATTTAGTCGCAAGTTAAAATATATGACTAGCTAATGAGTAATAGAACAAAACATGACTAACATGAATGACTAATTTAGTCCAGGAACAAAAATATGACTACCTAACAAGTATTGCAATAATACAACTCATTCATTTATGTTAGTCATTTTAATTGTGTCACTTCAAAAATCTAAGCATGCAAGTGATAGGTGATTCAACGATTGTTATAGATTGGCTAAAAGGTTATACTTCCTTAAAAACTTCTTTATTGGATCAACAAATTATTAGAGTTATCGGTTTGATTAAAATATTTGGGGTTATATATTTTTATCACATTCAAAGTGAATTAAATTCAAAGGCTAAGAGATTATCCAAAATGGGAGTGGGTTTACAACTAGGTGAAATATATTATGGCAAATAATTGTAAGGAGAAGTGTTGGTTGGTTAATAGATGACACATTTCCTTCAATTGAATACTTAACTTTTCATGCATATCTACATTTTTTTATTATCAGGGTCATATCAATTGAACTTAGGATACTATTTTTTAACTTGGATATCAAGTTGTTTATCTAGTTTCAACCTACATTATGAACATAACAGTACTAGACTCTTATGAAATTATTTTGAATCTTATGGGGATTTTGATATTTCCCAAACATTAGATGTTGCACATATTGGAATATCATGTTATACATGTGAAGCACATTTAGTATATGTTAGATTATTTAAATCAGACCTTTTCATAAATATTAATACAAAAATGATGGGTTTTTTTCTTATTGGAAAATAATTATGGAAGAAGTTTAATGACACCCTGCCTTAACTATCTAGGACACTAAGTGTAAGAAGAGGTTTCTTTAGCTACTGCATTTAGCTTAGTATGTATGATCCATGTGTATATGATATTTCCAATGTGTATTATTTTTATTGTGATCATTTAAGCACTCTATTCTAACTCTTGATGCTTTGGCTATAAATTCTAATTTGAGTTGTTCCATGGTATTTCATAATTTTACTCAAATAAGTGATGTCATATTGATGGCTTAGGTATATACTTGGTGATTTAAGTAGATGCTACACATTGATGTTATTGTACCCTTGTTTCCCACTAGAAAAATTCCACTCTACCTTGTATTTTTGGTGGGAATGAAGTCTTATTTACTGAGTTTGACGGAGTTAAAAGATACATGGTAATCAAGTCTAAATTTATTTTTATTTTAAATTTATGATAATTTATTTTAATTTCTTGCTTATGACTAAAATACTCTTTGATTGAAAACTTTTAGATAATTAGGGAAATATACTCGGATGGTGACTTTAGATACATAAACATATGTGTGCAAAAATGGGGATAGGGAATTTGTTTTTATTTGGCTCATCATTAACCAAACCTCTCCTCTGAAAGGATATATTATGGCCACCTTACACATAGATTCCATGGGATTTAACTCACGATGGGGTTTTTATTTTTATTCAACTCTCATCATTAATCAAACCTCTCTTCTAAATGGATTTATTATGGCCGCCTTACACAGAGATTCCATGTATTTTGACTAGTGGTCAATAAATTATAAAACCCAACAAATTTCTTTAAAAAAGGTCCTAATTAGGCATGACCATGTGCTAGAATAATAAATCTCACAAGGTAGGTTCACACATCTCCTGACATCTATCCAATCACTAGTTCTACCACCAATGGTAGATTTTAAGAAAGTGAAGTTTGTTGTATGCTATCTATCCTACAAGACCCTATTTTACACTGTGTTTCTTTTGACATTCTTCTTGCCTTTTCTATTCATTTTCACTACGGTGATTGATCTAGACAATTTTTAGGACTAAAATTCACTTGGTAAGAACATATAACACATCGGTTTTTGACTCATTCCTACGAAAATTGATTTGGGATCCTCTTAATTTTTGGGCTTATTTTGGATGTGCACATCCTCTTTTCATATATTCCATGTGGAATGTTCAATAAGCTTTGAGGAGAAGAGTTTTTAGTTATGATTATTTGGTGTTAGTTGTGTAACAATCAACTATTTGTATTTGGGTTATTTTTATGTAGATTGTTTAGGGAAATTGGGACCAAGGCTTTTGAGGAGAGATAATACTTCACCTGTAATTCAAACCACCTCTCCCATTAATTAATCAGTCAAGAGAAGCATAGGTCTCTACTTCATAAATACATGACTATTATTTTTGAAAGCTTATGCCTAACGTGGTTCTCTTATTTATATTATTGTTACTAGCTTTGGCTTTATTTGACTACCTTCAATTGATTATGTTGTTGGTTTGGGTTTAGATTCTAGAGTAGTTCCTTGTGTTTGTTCATCCTTCAGGCTTAGTGTTTAGTATAGTTAGCTTCACTAGTTTTCTGCAACTTATCTTTCAATGTAACCCTAGGCTTTTAATGTCATGTGATACATGAAAACATGATTTTATAACTATTAAATTGCCTCTCCTTGATAATGATGCAAATCAAACTCTCTCAAAACTCTTTCCAAAAATTGGCCTAGGTTTCAATCAATAAGTTACCTAATTTTTGCTTAATTTAGGTTACCCTCTTTTCTTGAGAGTTTATTTCCTGGCCTTTTAATGGGTTGAGTTATTCTTGAAGTTTATGCTCAATCAAGTTGTTGGGTCCAGTCTTGAATTTGTGTTCTCGTTATTTCTGTGCAGAGTTGTTGCTGAGTTAAACTCATGTGATATTATTTTCATATTGTAGTTATGGTTATGTATAAGGGCATAATTGAATATGTTCAACCATTGTGTAATGGATTTTGTTTTTGATTGAGATTTTCAATTCATTGACATTTGAATATGGCACATGTATGGTGCAGAGAATGGCCAAAGAGATTTTTTGTGTCCTCCTTCAAGAAAACAATAAAATGTTGCTAGAGGGAATGGTAGGTCTAGAGTCTTTCAAATTACCTAGTTGAATAAATGAGATCTTATAATTATGATTCCATGACATTTTCTTTAGAGTTTAATTCCATGGTATGTTTTTGTCAAATTCATTCTTCAACTTTACCATTAGTATTTCATATGCTATATTTTGTTGTTGTTTCTTGTTCCGACTCACAAGCGAAGATCTACTTTAGATGTTTACTACAGTGGATGATTTTGAAGTTTCACACATAAAACTTAAGGTGGCCTATTTATTTGGAACATATTTTCATAGTTTGTTATCTGTATGCTTTAGTTTATGATATATGTGTTCTTGTGTAAATAACCTGTGTTTGAACCCCTTTACCTAAAGAGTTTGACATTTGTTACTATATTATTAATGTTAGGATGTAATTGATTTTTGTAAGGATCTTGGAATGCAATCTAGTACTACAACTACAAAAAATTCAACGATCAACCTTATTGGCATTTTACATGACTTTGTTTGTCTAGGTACCGTGTTCATGATATTTTTATTTTGAGCAAGTGTGTCAACATCTTGTGTTAAAATCTATGTTTCTATATTTCACAAAAAACAAATCTTTGCATTGACATATATTAATGGATTTCTCGTAGATGTAAATCCACCACTCCTAAGTACCCTTGATGCAGAGTATGAGAAAAATACGTTTGAGGTGGGTTGATTCTAGCTTATGATATTTACTCTAGTTGATTCTAACGTGTTGACTTTTAAAAAGTGGTGTTCATTTTTTCATGTTTTCGATTTTACTTTCAATAGGTTTAGTGGAAGCTCCTTAGAATACCATAAAATGTTTAGATTCTTCTTTAGTTTTAAGTGGATATGGCTCCAATTTTTTTCCACGCAAAGATATAAGTGGAAATATTACACCAAATTTAATGAAAACTTTAGGCTTTTCTATTGAAATATGTGGAAAATGTTTGCTATAATCATGTGGAAAATTTCACGAGCTCCTTCAACTTTTAAAAGAGACAATCTAAAGATATGTTTTACTAGTTTATCAAGTCTGGCTTGAATCAAAAGAGTATGTTAACAAATTTCTTGAAGAATAAAATAAACACATTCAACCTACATGAACATGTAGGAGAGCCACTTTAATTTGTAGGCTTAAAAGTCCTGCAAATTGGTTCAACTTTTGTAATTTTACAGTTAAATTTCAACATTTCTTGCAATATAGCATGTCTTTCATCCTGTAGGTTAATAGAATGAAAATAATTTTGTTAATCATCAACAAATTACCATAAAAGTAGGTGAATTAGTGTAAGATAGACAATCCAATATTGGTACAATGGGACTGCAAAAATATATTTTCATAATTTAATGTTATTTGTTGCATCACTATTTAAGAAAAAGGATCTGTTTGGAGCATTGAGAGCTCTCTTATTTGACACAAACAAAAACTTGGTTACTACAACTCTAACTACTAGTGGAAACATTACATCTACAATGGGCCTTGTCTTGGACACGAGCAAAAAGGTTTGTGCTTGCTTATTTATGCATTGATACTCGATGGTTAATGGTAGCATGGTGGTAGATTATTCTTCTTGGATTTGGATGGTTAATGTCAACATGGTGTAACTTATTCTTCTTTAACTTTGATGATTTGTATGTTTGTAATTTCTAGGGTATTCTCTTAGATATTCTTATGTCTTGGTGAGAACAAGAAACTCATGCGGGAAAGCACTATTAAGACATTAGGTTCATGGGTTATAGTCATTCAACTTGATAAAACGGTATGTTTATGCTGATAGGTGTTCTATTAATAGGTCTTTACTCGAGACATTATTGATATTCCTCATCCTCAATAAGTGTCTTGAATCTCAACAGTGTCTTGTTATAAGTTAATTACTCAACATATGTCTTGATCGTATTGGAAATAATCAATGCGAATTTTTCCAAGTCTTGTGGAAATAATCAATAACGGGTGGGCATCATGTATGTGAAGGCTCATGCACTGTGCCAACAATTGTGGCTTCTTCAGAATTTTGGCTACCATGAGTCTCTTGTCCAAGTATTGTCATGAATTTTTGTTTCTCAACTCCATAAATTGTCCTTCCATAATCCCAAAATAGTAGCAAATGGCTTCTTTAGAATTCTGGCTACTATGATCCTCTTCTCTAAGAGCTACCACGAATTGGTCTTACTAAACTCCCCAAATTATCCTTCCACAAACGACAATAACAACTGATGTTGGGTGAGGTTTCTATCATGATAACTAATGTTGGTGTTAAGGGGATTCGATCTGAATATTTGGTCACTAACCATTATTGGAGAATGATCGTTCATCAACAAGAACCCCAATAGAAACACCATAACCCCCTCCCCTTGTGTTGTGCCAAATCAACCACTGCATTTTCCTACTGAAAATGCTTGAGACTCATTAGCTTCTGATGCCTCCATAGTTATCTAGAAGGCATGCATATTTTTTGAGAGGTTGACTGGTTGTTATACTTCTAAAAAATTCAAGAATTTGATGACAGGGTGGCCATGGAGTTTGGAAGGTCCTTTTGGAATTCCTCAACATTGGGGGAACGGAATCCTATTTTAGAAGTTATTTTTGTGAGCGTGAATGGGATGCCTATCAATGGCAAGAGATGGTTTCAAGTCGTGAACCATGGTAAACAATGTATGACTGGATTTTTTGGCAGCTAATGAAACTTACATTTACTTAAGGAAAGGAGTTAGGAGGATGTCCTTAAGCCTGGTCTGGTCAGAGGTTGATTTCTAAATTCAGAAGTACGTTACCTATGAAAGAAGACACAAATTGATCTACATTTATCATTTGAAGTTGCTCTCTCATCTTCAATGTAACCACCTTAATAGCTTACCCTTATTTCTATTCAAAACCCTGAAATTAATGGCCAAGATAATAAGGAAAATTATTCACCCAACATGTGTCACACCATGTATTAATAAAAATGTTGGTTGAAGATGCCTTTTCCCTGGAAGGGTGGACATGGGATCAATTTCTTCCTAGGCATAAGGTGGGTATTATCATAGAGGAAACAAAATATATATAGGTAGAGGCAACATAATAGAAAGGAGGCAGAGGTAGTACAACCTAGAAATTGGGAGGACGAGGTTTTAAACACCTCTGTGAAAGAAGAGAACTTGTAAAAAAGATGAGGATGAAAGTAGTTTTGTGGTATTGTAGAATGTTTTTAGGTATTATGGTTGAATATAACCATAGAGTTTCCCAAAAAAATAGGGCCCTGCCCAACTCGAGGTTTGCTTGCCGTAATGTTTCAAAGGGAAGCATTGTAAAATGGTCAGAAGCTTGTCGCAACACTATAGTTGACCATCTATCAGGAATTAGAGTTCAATGGAGCTTAGGGTGAGCCCTTGCAGGAGGTCTAGATGAGTATATAAATTGTAGAATGCTCACATGCATAGAGAGAGAGAGAGAGAGAGAGAGAGAGAGAGAGAGAGAGAGAGAGAGAGAGAGAGAGAGAGAGATTCTAATTTATTTTACTAATACTTTTTCTATTTTATTGGATCCAAGCTTCAATGGAAAATGTTGAGGGAAGAAATATATCCAAGCTGAAAGTCAAAAATATGTAAAATCAGAAGAAAATGTTCCAGAGTTGGAGTGGGAGGAGATGGCAGAGGCTCTTGTAACCCGTCTAGATGGATCATCTATTCAAATTAGAAACCTCTTTTAATTTATTTTTCTTGATACAAAACTATTAATCAAGTAATTTAACAAGGCCATTACCTGAATAGGTTGGTTAAAAATCTGTTTAGACACTTTGTTCTGCAACCAACCCACAGAATACAAGAAGGGATAGATCAATGACTTCAAAAGTATCCTCTTAGAGGGGGAAACAAATGAAAAATTCTTAAATGATTTAAATGAGAAAACATCCTTTCTATATATGGGAGTCTAAGGGGTCACAATATAATCAAAACTGACATATCAATAGTAATATAAGGGCACATAATAAACAATAGTGGGCTTCTATGGGGCACAATAATAATAATATGGGGATTACATGGGCACAACAATAACAATGAGGGGGATACACTGACAATAACAATGAGGGAATACACTAGTATTATAGGGACCTAACATTCCCCTATCCTTGAAAAAATTGTTGTCCTCAACACTTGAGTAGTTCTCAAATCTTCTGTACAAAATTTTCATCCTCCAATGTGGAATCTTCAGTGGGTAAGTTCTTCCATTTAATGAGATACTTGGAAATTGATTGATTTCGTAGCTGTGGAGTTCTTGTTTCCATGATTGCTTCAGGTTCCAATATGATTTTTCCTTTCTCATCAAGTTTCGCTAATCGTTTTTGAACTGGGAGCTTGTTACCTTTTACTTATTTAAGCATGAAACAAGGAAAATTGTGTCCACTCAGGAAGATGCATGAAGCTCCAATATGTATGCCATAGTACTAATATTTTTCTACACCTTGAAAGGACCATAATAATTTCGTAATAATTTATTATCCTTCTTAGCTTGATTGAAGGACATTTGTTTGTATGGTTGTAGCCGTAAAAATACCCAATCCCTTACATGAAAACTTATTTCTCTGTGATGTTGAACTTCCTGTTGTTTCATTCTATTTTGTGCCAGAGTGAGGTTATCCATTAAGAGTTGCAGAACTTGTTGTTGATGCTCAATGTGATCTTCCATTGCTTTAACCTTAGAATTTTCTCTTAAATATGATGTGATGGATGGTGGATGACATCATTAAAGTGGGATGAATGCGGTCATTTTTGCTGTAGTATCGAAGGTAGTGTTATACCGCCATTTAGCCAAAGGTAACCACTTGACCCATTGTGTCTGTTTATCTGATAGAAAGCAACGAAGATATCCTTCCAAACATTTGTTCACTATATTAGTTTTCCCATCACATCGAGGATGATAAGATGAGCTATGAGCTAATTGAGTACCGAAATAAGAAAATAATTCCATCCAAAAATTTCCAGTGAAAATGGGATCTCTGTCACTTACAATAATCTTTGGTTTTCCATGTAGCTTTTGAATTGTTTCCATAAATGCAGTAGCAACTATACTGGCTTTAAATGGATGGGATAATGCAGAAAACTATGCATACTTGGTAAGTCTATCAAATACTACCATGATGACACTCTTTCCTTTGAACTTCAATAAACCTGTGATAAAATCCATTGAAACCTCCTCCTAACATTGACTTGGAATGGCTAAAGGTTGTAACAGACCTAAGTTATTAATTATATCAACTTTATTTTGTTGGAAAACGAAATAGTCTGCCACAAATGTTTGAATATCATATTTAAGGCCATCCCAAAAAAATTCCTTCTTAACTTTGTGGTAAGTCTTTAAAAATCATGGGTGCCATCCTAAGAGAGAGGTGTGCAATTCCAGAAGAATCTTTTGTTTGAGTTGGGTGTTATCACCAAAAAATGGACATCTAACCACATCTGACTAGATGGATCGAAATACACCATGTAAGACCAATTGTACCATAGTTAAATTGGTTTCACCATAAGAAATTACTTGATTAACCACATTTATTATGTTATTTATGGTTAAACCCATGAGGAATAATTAAATAAATCATTATTTAATTAATTTTCCTCTAAGAATAATTAACTAAACCATTTTTTAACGAATATTCCTTGTCATATTTGACCCAATCACAAGAAATAATTAGATAAATCATTATTTTTCTTATTTTTCTCTAGGAATAATTAATTAATCATTATTTACTTATTATCCCATGTCAAATTTCACTAAATCACCTAGGAATAATTAAACAAACCATTAGTTGTTTATTATTCTTTAACTATATTTCCAAAATGATAAATAAATCGTTTATTTATCTATTATTTCTAAATAAAAGTATTTCACCACATTAAATACTTTTTCCCTCCAAAAAAATATAATAAAATATTCCAAGTCGTTAGGTCTAGAATTTGGTTAATAATATTTTATTATTTTCCATTATTAGAGAATAACCTAATATGTTGTTATAATATGAAGGGTTTTACATTCATTCTTAACTTTCGATTATTTTCATTGTTGCACTCACTCTTGTAGCTCTGATTATTATCACTGCCGCCTTCCATTTATTTTTATCCTTGAGTTCCCATTTGATCTCTACACACACATTTTGTTGGGTTTATACATTGTAGAGAGGAGAAACTCTACCGAGATGAAGCGTTGAGGACAGCTAAGAACCCATCTCATTTGAGGGTGATTGATAACATTTCACCTATTCCTTTCGCCAGGTGTTACATATTAAAATTAAAATTTCATATTCTTGTCTTGTCCATTGGTCATTTTGGAGTCATTATTCGCTATAGTTCTTATTTCTTTCTGCTCTATAACTGTTTTTGCTGCATAGATCTGGAAGTCAATAGGTTTTATTTCGTATATATGATGCAGATCTAAAGGGTTCTACAACCATTTCTGTTGTTAAGGTTATTTATCATCCATAGCTTAACGTGTTATGTTTTTGTGCACTCTCGATAAGAATACACTATAACAAATGACGACTCCACTTGGGAGATTCAAAAGCATGGATGATCATCAGTTTCAACTATTAGGGTTTTTCTATTTTTAATATCTTAATGTTATTATCTAGCTTTTTAAACCTAAAATAGTCAAAATTGTAACTTCCGAGTGTTTTCTAGCCTTTTCCGCAGGTAACAGGTACCAGCCGCACTAGAGATGACAACTTTTTCCATGACCTACAACTCGAGAACCAAGGAACAAAAATCACATTTTTCATCCCCAAACCTGCAATCTGGAGGACCAGAGGGCACTTCTTGGCCCAAAATGTGTGATCTCCCCTTGTGATTTTGGTTTTTTCTCAGTTTTGTTTGCAATTTTTTTGGGTTTTGCCGAGAGCATTGTACTGGGATGTTTAACCACTTTCCCAACCTATTACAGGCCTATATATGATTTGTTTGTCTTTTTCAAAAAGAATCAATCCCTTAGGGTTTCATTATGCTTCCACCTTTATAGGAAGAGTCAAGTTGAGTAGGTAGTCTGATATTTTCAGTGCTTACAGCCATTATTTATAGATCTAAGCCATCATTTTATCAGATCCTTAAGATAGGTTTTTGTTCATCCAAAACTCCCTTTTGAGTCTTCTTTGGCCATTTTTCTTACGGTTCCATCGTTTTCCCTAGGTTTTTCACCCTTAATCCTATCTTTTGTAGCACTTTTCCCTCTGGTTTATTATTGTTTGCTACATCATTTCCAGCAGCATAGAGTCATTAGATCCTAGTCACACTGACACTTAGATCTTGTGGCCCTTTCCAATGTGTTTTGAGTCATTTTTTCCACCATTCAGTCTCCTTGTTTGTCAACCTAGTTTGGGTGGGTTTGTATGCATAATTTACTATTTATTTATTGTTCATTATTTCAATTTATTTACAGTTTTCAACATATTTTTTTCTTTTTTTCAAAAAATCGACTAGGCTTAATTAAAATTAACACACATTTTGACACACACAAGCACACCTAAAGTGGAGGGTGCTTGGTTTCCACCACCAAGCCAAGAGATAAAATTAATTAATCAATCTCCATCACAAAAGACAACAACTTTTTTTTTATTACCCTTCACCATTTCTGTGTCGCCACTGTCTTGGCATCATAGCACCACCAAGGCGTCTTTCACATAGACTCTAATGTCTTCACCCCTAGTTTCCACTTGGACATATCACTCCTCCCTGTATGTTCTGAGTTAGTCATTCCATGAGTCGCCATACCAACTCTTCTTTTGTTCTATCTGAGTTATCTCAGTGGGTATATGTATGCCTCCCCCCCCCCCCATTGAGATCAGGTACCACAACATGAAAGGAGACTTACATCAGTTATTTCATCTCACACCCTTAGTTCTCATCCTCTCTTGCTTCATCCCCATTGATGTCTCTCTCTCTCTCTCTCTCTCTCTCTCTCTATGACTCCCCTTCGGTGTCTGGTGATTTTTTTCTTACAACATACTTTAGTCATACGTTTTTCTCCTAATAGTCGTACATTGGGGGGTAATCTGCTATCACCAGAAAATGGTCATCTAACCATATCTAACTAGACGTATTGAAACACACCATGTAAGACAAAATTTACCGTAGTAAAATTTCTTTCACCATAAGAAATTACTTCATAAACCACATTAATTAAGTTATTTCTCGTTAAACCCATGAGGAATAATTAAATAAATCATTATTTATTTAACTTTTCTCTAAGAATAATTAATTAAACCATTGCTTAACTAATGTTCCTTGTCATATTTGACCCAATCACGAGAAATAATTAGATAAATCATTATTTATCTTATTTTCCTCTAGGAATAATTAATTAATCATTATTTCATTATTATTCCATGTTAAATTTGATTAAATCACCTAGGAATAATTAAACAAACCATTATTTCTTTATTATTCTTTAACTATATTTTTGAAATGATAAATAAATCATTTATTTATTTATTATTTCTAAATAAAAGTATTTGACCAAATTAAATACTTTTTCCCTCCAACAAAATATGATAAAATATTCCTAGTGGTTAGGTCCAGAATTTGGTTAATAATTTTTTATTATTTTCCATTATTCAACGATAACCTAATATTTTGTTATAAAATAAAGAGTTGTACATTCATTCTTCACTTTCGATTATTTTCGTTGTTGTACTCATTGTTGCAGCTCTGATTATTACCATTTTCACCTTCCATTTTTTTATCCTTGAGTTCCCATTTGATCTCTACACACACATTTTGTTGGGTTATACATTGTCGAGAGGAGAGACTCTACCCAGTTGAAGCATTGAGGACAGAGAATAACGCATCCCATTTGAGGGGGACTTGTAACATTTTACTTATTCCTTTCACAAGGTGTTACATAATAAAATTATAATTTCATATTCTTGTCTTGTCCATTGGTCACTTTGGAGTTATTATTCGCTATAGTTCTTATTTATTTCTATTGTATAACTACTTTTGCTGCATAGGTATGGAAGTTTGCAGGTTTTATTTCTTATGTCTATTGCAGATCTAAAGGGTGATACATCCATTTCTATTGTTAGGGTTGTTTATCGTCCACCACTTAACGTGTGCTCTTTTCCTACACTCTCGACAAGAATACACTACAACATTGGCAATTTTTACAAAGGTATAAGCGATCTTCGTACCATAAGAAATCATTTTTCCATCTAAATGTATTAGATGTACTGGGATATTTCTGTAACTTTTAAATGAGTGCCCACACTTCTTCATCATGCTTCCATATATCCCTTTCTTTGGTTATCCAATCTGGTTGGATAATAGAAATGGCACAAAGAAATGCTTCCACATCCTCATCCTTTCGTGAGAATGCATCTACAACAACATCTTTCTTCCCTTTTTTGTAGATGATTTCAAATTCATAACCTAACATTTTTGTGACCCATTTTTGTTTCTCTTTTGAAGATAATATTTGTTCTAAAATGTATTTAATACTATCATGATCTATTTTTATCTTGAAGTGTCTTCCCATGAGGTAAGGTTGCCATTTCTTAAGTGCATGTAGTTTTTCCAACATTTCCTTCTCATAAATAGCTTTATTTAAATACTTTCCCTTGATTGGATGACTTTCAAAATAAATGGGTCTTCCCTATTGCATTGAAACAACAACAATTCCATATACTGAGGCATCACATCCCATAATAAAGGTTTTTGTGAAGTCTGGTGTAGCTAAGACCGAAGCTCAATATTGAATCTATTTTATATCTGTAATTTAAGATCTCTAATGTTTGAAATTGTGTCATGTGGTAGCCCACAGAATCCTTTTTCCAACCCCACCAGTCCAATCAATATTGGATTCGTCAAGAAATAGTTATGCCTAATATCGCAGGGTGACTTGATTATAGAGTAGTTCCATAGAGCGAAGTTGTATGGAGTGCGACGTGTCACTGTTTCAACCTTTGGCCCTGAAAATGATACCCAACAAACTAAAGTCCATCCTATTTCTGCAACATTTTATGAAATTTAAATCTAATTCGCAGAGGGAAAGTTATGACTATTTTCCCAAGGTCACATGTTTGAGATGGAATTCTAGAGCCTGCAAAAACCCTAACTTCCTTGGATCATATCAGTGAAAATATAACGATAAAACATCTTGAATTTGTACATGAGGTTCACCAAGATTTCAGTTCCACGTGGTTTTAATTTCAGCTTCTGAAGCTTTGTAGAAGAAAATTTATAGCGACCCTACGACGATGACCTGTTTGAAGTAGTGAAACCCTAGGATCCAAAGCTTTGATACCAAATGTTATGCAACCAACTCACAAAATAGAAGAAGAGATAGATCAACAACATCAAAATTAGCCTCTTCGATGGGGAATCCCCCTTTAAATTACAGAAATGAATAACTGTTAAATGATTCAAACTAGAAAACCTCATTTCTATATATAGTAGTATAGGGGGTCACAATATAATCAGAGTTGACATAACAATAGTAATGTAAGGGCACAACAATAACAATAGTGGGCTTCTATGGTTCACAATAATAAGAATATGGGGACTACATGGGCACAACAATAACAGTAAGAGGGCTACACTGACAATAACAACAAGGGAATAACTAGTATGATAGGGACCTAACACACTTATATGGCATGCGTGTGCATCAGATATAAACTTGGAATGTTAATATTTTTTATTTTTGTTTTGCTAAACATGATACCATTGAAATTAAAGGTACGCATTGCAGTAAATTAATTAAATTGAGTAGGTCAGTGAAGAATTTGGTATCCTAAATAATTGAGAAAGATACTAAATAGATTTCTAACCATAGTATTTTGAACTAATTTTTTTTTTTTCCTTTTTCTATTTCCTTAAATAGAAACTGTAGAATTTTGGTATATAATATAAGAGGTACATTTCAACAATATAATAAATTTGTTATATTGACTTTGGTTGTAAGCATGCCCCGTAGTGAAAATTTGCAAGGTTGGTATTCTCTAACATGTTTGTGGGGAAACTCTATTGTTCCATACAGTACCAAGTATCCAAGTCTGTGAGGCATGTCCATGAATCTATGATTCTAGCACTTTTATCTTCATCATCTCTTTTTTTCTTCTAAACTTTTAGGTGTTGTTGTGTTCCCCTTTTGTATCTTGATTTGGCTTCACCTCTACTTGTAGTTAGATACTCAATTCCTTCCTCTGTGGGTTCCAGTTCTTCATTATGCTACTACTCTATCATTGGAATTGTTTCTTCAATTTTTTGCACTACTTATGGAGCATTTCAATATGTTCTGTTATATGCGGGTCTATTGATACTTGACTCATTTTTCTACTTTTTGTTCTTTTGATTGTTCTAACTTTATCTAAGGATCTTAGTATTTTTTATGTCTCTATCTCCTTCCTCTTTTTTCTGAGTTTGGAAGGACTCATTGTCTTGTTTTTGTACCTTTGCTACTTAGTATCTAAAGCAGTGTTTCCAAACTTGGACTTAATAAAAACTAGGCAATACTATGGCAAGCATACACTTAGACCTGGAAAACTCAAAAATTTCCATGTCCCAAAAATCTCAGAAACACTTTGAAAACATGCATGAGATCAAAGAGATTTGCAACACTGATATGAAGCATTGGTAACCCTTCTAATTGTTGGTCCAGTTTCCCTTATTTTGCAACTAGTTCTAGTTTCAACTTATTTTCAACCAAAATTACCAAGCTTTGAAATTTCCTACTTATCATTCTTCAGAGAATTTCTTGCTAAGTGCTTGTGTTAGAAGGAAATTCTACAATTGAAAGGGATTTTCTCATTGTGCACTGATTCTTTCCAAGAATAATCCAAAAGCTGTAAATTCAAACAACCTGAAAGTTTCTTCTAGTTCTAGGTCCACACATATGTGGGCATGCTTGGCTCCTTTTCTTTGTTATTTCCAGCACATTCTATAATTTATGGTTTTTACCTAAGTTCCCAGTGTATAGGTACTGGTATGGGCACATGTATGGGTACAAAACTTTTTCAAATAGGGGATGGGCATGCATTAGGGGTACATATATCAAATTTTATATATACAATGATATATGGAAAAAATGAGAATTGAAATTAATGTAAATAACAATAATTCATATTCAAATCAGCTACCAATCAAATCATTCCAGTATTTTCTATTCATCAATTGAAATTCATGTTTCAACTTTGAAGATTGGCATTCCTTCCTTTTCCAGATATGATGTGAAAATGAAAAATAGAAAATTTGAAACTTGAAACCTGATGATACTCAAAAGTGGGGACTTGGGAGTGAAGAATGTTGATAATTATGAAAGTGGCTTAACATTGAGCTTTTGGACACCAATTCCTCCACGAAAGTAGTGAACAATGTTCTTCTTCCTTTAATATGTTCTCTTGGCCTCTTCCATGCTGATGTAGGCAAAATGAAAAATGAAAAAATGAGATTGAAATTAAGGTTAAAAGTATAGAAGGGGGAAACACTTATATGTTTTAGGGCTTCCTACTAGGTCCATCCTAAAAAGACTTTATTGGGGATTTTAATAGGTACAGGGGAAAGGGTACAAAGAATTGGAGCCTCGGGTACATGTACCCATACTAAGGGTTGTACCTATGTATCAGTTATCACCAATGGCATTAAAATCCAAATTGTGATATACTGAAGGGGGTATTTAGTTGTCTTACCCACATAACTATTGTAGGTAAGTCTTCCACTAGATGAAATCCATGGTCTAATATCTCATGAATTGACCTATTCTGCCCATGACCCAATTTCATCCTTTGAAGACTAAGTCTCTATCTTGTGGTTCAAGATAATGATAATGAAGTTTAGATGTTCCTTGTGCTCCACTTCTTTTAAATCAAACTCATTGTTGTCTAGAAAGAGGGTTATAATGCCATAAATCTGCAGAAAAGGACTTGGTATTTCAACCTGATACTACTTTATATTTATTGGACCTTGATTTAGAGAGACTATGGGCTTTTAATCTTGGTGGATGATCCCACTATAATTTGGAAAGTGAGATAGATTCTACTTCCCTTCTACCTTTTTCCCCATGTAACCAAGCACTCCATCCTCCAGCCTGTAGGAAAATGTAAGACAATATTCGGAGTTCAAGGCCATTCAACAATAATGACTGAAGTCATTACAAGAATATACTCAATATTAACTCAACATTTCAGTAGAAGGAATTGAATCTTGGTGGGGAGGAATACAATCATTCCTCCCTGTTGAAAATACTGCGGGGGGGGTGAATCAATATTTCTTTTCAATTATTATTTATATCAGTTAAAAACATTTATATTTGGAACACAGAAGTAGATAACAGGAATATATGCTTTTAATTTGATATTTGCAATTATATATATATATCTCTGTGTGTGTGTGTGTAGTTTCAATCAGTTTCCAAGCACCAACTTGCACTCTTTGTGAGGCTCCAACCTCCAGAGCACCAACTTTATCTTGTCAAGGGACCAACCTTGAATTTAGGAGCACCAACTCCCAAGACGCCAATCCTTTTAGTTCTGAGGCACCAACCTCAAGGGCTCCAACCCTCTGCTGTAAACTATCTGGACCTGTTTGGTTGTAATCCTCTACTCGCAACCATGTTGGACCTATGACTTACTTCTGTCCTCCTATTCCTTCCACTTCTTCCAAAACTTCAGCTTCCTTTTTTTTCTTATAGTTCATCATCCCTCACACTTTCCCTTGTTCTCTGTTTTATATGTCTGATACTCCTGACCTTTGGCTTCCTTTCTCCACTGGCTCTTCAGCTTCCTCAACGCTTGCTTGATCTTTCAGCTTCCTCTGTACTCAGTCCTCAGCTTCCTCTATCTCTTCAAATCCATCAATACACATAGGACACGTTAATGTGGAAGAGAGGCTGAATTACAATGATGTTGCATATTAAAGAAAATATCAGAGAGGCAGCCTTTTATAATATTCATACAATATATATTAATAATCCTGCAATTGCAATCAGAGCTTTAATATGACAAGGCCTTAGCCTTTAAACCCAGGACCACACAACATATCCAAATATAGGGATACACATGGAATACACGGAAAAACCCGCTCTGAAACACTTAGTCGGACTTCAAATATTTATACACCCAGACATATATATATCGTCATGTCTGCACTTCAAAGACACCTCCGCAGTGCTACTCCTTCCTTTCTCCGATCTCCAGTAAACCCTTCACCTACGTGATTAGCATTTAAATCGTGACGGTCGATCTGGCGCTCGATCTCCACCATTGATCTCCTTTTATTTGATCCAACGATTGACATTGATTTTGGGTCCATATATATATATATATATATATATCACAATCATAGTTTATAGTGTGCCATCTCTTTATAACTTGTGATGCATAACCTCCGATACGATAGATGTGATACAATTATAAATTGTTTTTAATACCTTCGTCGGGTCTATATATATATATCGTAATCGGAACTTTCAATGTGGCAAGGTCTTACAAGAGGCTTGCGATATAAGACGGATGCGATAATATATTAAATCATGTTGCAATGGTGTAGACGGGTCTGCATACATATCACTATCGCAATTTTAACATGACAAGGCTTAAAACATTGCAATACATAACTCCCGATATGGTGGACACGATATATCATTAGGGTGTGATATAATAGGACCATCGGGTCTGCAACTGTATATCGCAATCAAAGGTTTTTGGGGTGACAACCCTTTGAGACTAGTGACACAGTGGATGCGATATTAAATTAGCGTGGTTTATAATGGGGCTACAGGTCCAGGTTATTATCACATCTATATAATATATATACTCCTCTTCTCTTTGTACTCCTCTGTTGAGCGATAAAAAGGTGTCTTTTTAACTCCTAATTATCTTCACATTAATTGTCAACCCAGGGACGACTTTTTATTTGAAGAGTGTACTCAGTCTAAGGTGGCTATTTACTCAAGAGTAATGTTTTGCAGTATAGTGCTTAAAATCCAAAAGTAAATGAATGCTTGAAATAAAATCTATTTGCAAAAAGAAACATAGAATTCAAATCATGCGTTCGAAAAACTACAACAATTTATTAGTCGAGGGTACAGTAACAATAACTCTTCCCTCTGTAAACTGATGCAATTAAAAAGGCACTCAAAAGAAGGATCATCAAACTGGAAACTAGACAACATATGTCAATGTTCACTACAGTCTCAGACCTTCTGCACACCAAAGCAATGATGATTTTCGAATGACAAGAAATGGAACATCATCTACTTCTATAAATAGGATTGAACAACAAAACTCTATCCTACATAAATGAATGCAGAAATAACTATAATCTTCAAGAATTAAGTAACAGCCTTTGAATTGAATGGAAAACAGAAATGGAACAGCAGATTATCAAAGATAAATTATAGAACAACGGATTAAATCTGAATGTATAGCAACCCAAGTCAAGAACGCAACACACTTATCATTAAAAGGGACAATAATCTGAGCTTTGATACAATATGCATGAATCACGGCCATGAAATAATGGCAATTGTAACGGAACAACAATTGTTTCAGAACAACAATGATAACAGAACAATACTTCCGAATAAACAACAGTCATCATTTAAGAATAAATCATACGGTAGTACCAATCCAAGAATATATAGTGCGGTTAACTTGTAATCTGTAAGGAACAACGATGCTATATGATTTGCCAAAATAAACAATAATGTGATGCAGGGTTAGAATGGTAACATAGCATTCCCATTGTAAGTAACAATAATATTCAATCAATTATAACAGAGGCGATATGTGAAACGGTAAAGCGCTTCAGATTACTAAGCAGAGTAACAGAAAAAAATCAAACCACACATGAATCGTGAGGATATAATATAGTAGCAGCTTAATCCACCAGAGGCTGGGTCCTTAGCCACCAGCAGATGCTGCTGGGCTACTTCAGATGAGAAGAATGAACAACAACTCCCAAATCATGTATTAATCATTAAACTGTGAAATCATTACAACAGTTGAAGCTTTGAGAATTACAATGGTAATGCGGCAATCTCCTTTTCCTCCTATTCTATCCTATCATGAATAATCCATCATCATTCTTGAATCTCCAATTCTGAATCCTCAATTCTCCATCATCTTTCCATCCCCCATCTCTGATCTCTGTTTTCATTTAAATAGAGATAGATCAGAGAGCAGTTACAACAGAGATAATTACAACATGATTTATATTACAAAATTAGATTGTTTCTAACCAATTGATCAACAGGAAATATATTTCCATCCATCTTTCAACAAGAGCAAGGCGAATTTGGCTTTGGAGCTGAGATTTGGAAAACGGCCACATAGCAAATCTGAGAAAATTGTGCTCAAAGAATCTTGCGTTTCTCTCAATATAAGCTGAGTTTGGGCAAACGGTTCTTCACTGATGTTAACTTCATCCGTTCTAGACAAAACCCATGTTCCTGATTTTCCAGATTCTTCTTCATCTGCCTAAAATCTCAACTGCAAATCTGTCACTTCTTATTCCACCAAATTTCTGAGTTAATCAAATCTTCAATCTAGAAATTGTATTGGAGGCTAAAAATGGTTAATAATGTTACAACCAATTTATTAAAACTATCATTGATAAAATCGTGCATAATCATCAATTTATTAGAAATAAAGGATGTTGGCATTATGGTACAAGTATTGGACTTGATGGAAACTCACTCAAGTGGCAAAACTCTATTCAGGCTCTCAAAATGATGAAAATTACGAGGTTCACAGGTAAATGGTTCAAAAGGTGCGGACCCGCAGGTTCGTCATTCATGAAGTGTGGTCATACTCACAGGTTACCCATTCAGAAAGTGCGGTCCTCCAGTTCACTCACTTCAAGGCAGAGAAGTGCGCTCACGTGGGGTTTCTTATGTTTTGCCCATGGTATTTAGCTCGTTGTTCATGATCCTATGGTTTTGGCCCATGGTATAGGATCTATTTTAGCCCCAGTTTGGATCCCTTGTATTGATCATTGATGGTTTTGTCCCATGGTGTGAATAAGGACTTGACTATAAATAGGGAAGGAGATCTCTTGGCTGAGACATCTTTGAAAGTTGAATATCTTAAGATCTGAATTTTGGGTTATCAGTTTTAAAAGCTAGATCTAAATCAAGGTAAAATTTAAAGGCGAATCTATTGCTAAGTTGTGATCTCTCGGGCACATGATCAGATCTGTGGATCTGACTGTTTGTGGTACATTGGAGGACTGTTAATTTGGCCCTAATCAGAGGTTCGCAGGCGATCTACAGCGTGAGTGCGGGGGTACGCAGTACAGAAGAGGGCGCAGTGCGGGTATACGCAGCGCAGCTGAAGGCACAGTGCGGGGTACGCAGTACAGAAGAAGACGAAGTGTGGGTATACGCAGCGCAGCTAAAGGCACAGTGCGGGGTACGCAGTACAGAAGAAGATGAAGTGTAGGTATATGTAGCGCAGCTGAAGGTGAAGTGCGGGTATCCACATGCCTATTTTGGTGAAGTTGAAGACCTGTTTTGAAATATTTGTTGGCTGCCTATTTTCTATTTGCTGCTGTGATTTGGGTTTAGGTTACTGTTGATTTTCTGTTTACAGCATTCTGAGAAGTTTGGGGTGGCTCATTGGTTTGATTGTATAAGGGGATTGGTTGATTCACATGTACTTGATGTTTATTTGATGTTTAATGAGAAGTGGTCCTTGAAAGAAAAGAAGTAGGGGGTTGTAGCTCCCTTCCAGGGGAGACTGGAAAACGAGAGAGAGTTGTAGCTCTTTGCAGATTGCAACCTGCGTACTGGTAAAGGACTGCACCAGTACAAAATCATTGAAAAAGGAGTTTCTAATTGAAAGAAGATAGAGACATATTGCAACAGGTGGTTTTCACCCATATTGGGTTTCCACCTTATATTTGGTGTTCTTTGGTGTGACTATCTGTTTTTCTTGTTTATGCTCATTATTTTATGACATACAATATCTGAAGAATAATTCAAAGTATAAATATATTGAAAAGAATTTGATAATACTGATTCACCCCCCCCTCTCAGTATTATTTACAACAATTGGTATCAGATCAAGTTCTTCTGAAGGAGCTTGATCGCTTGAAGGAAGATCTATCATCATGAGCAACTACGAGAGGGAAGCATCAATCAGGCCACCGATTTTTGATGGGACAAACTTCGTGTATTGGAAGGTAAGAGTTACTGCCTATCTTCAATCTTTGGGTACAGAAGTCTGGGACATCGTAGAAACAAGGTATACTTTTCCATCAGCTACTCCTACAGATCCAGCTGAGAAGAAGAAATATGAAACAAATGCAAAGGCATTCAATACTCTTCTAGGATGTCTATCTCAATCAGAATTTGTGAAAGTTATGCAGTATAAATCTGCAAAAGAAATATGGGACAAGATTGTTCTGAGCTATGAAGGAGATGATCAGGTAAAACATGCAAAACTTCAAACCCTCAGGATTCAATATGAAAATGTCAAGATGTATAATGATGAAAGTGTGGCTAACTATTTTCTTCGTGTGGATGAGATTGTTAATTGTATGAAAATTTTGGGTGAAGAAATAAAAGAGGCTGTTGTGGTTGAAAAATTTCTAAGATCTTTGTCACCTAGGTTTAAATCTAAAGTTTCTGCTATAGAAGAAAAGGAGAATCTACAACATCTTAAAATGTCACAACTACATGGAATTCTAACTGCTTATGAAATGAGGAAAGGAAGTCCATATGACAGGAGAGAAGCTGCCTTCAAGGCTTCAGGCAAAGGAGAGTACTATGAATCAGGACATGGGTTAGAAGAAGAAGAAGAATCAAATTTGGTCAGAAATCTTCAACGGGGTGCTGGACGGTTCAGAGGTAAGTTACCCTTCAAATGCTTTGCTTGTGGAAGAGTAGGTCACTATGCTGCCAAATGTCCTCATAAGGATAAGATCGACAAGGGAAAGGAACCTATTAGATGGAACAAGAAACAGAATGCAAATAAGAAAAGCTACTACACTCATGAAGACAGTGATGGTCTATCAAATAGTGATGAAGATGAACGAGGTAATGACAATAAACTTTTAATGGCCTTTGAAGATGATGGTTACATGGATGCTACAGATGTGGATAGTTTTTATGAAGAGATATCTAGACTCAAGACATGTATAGAAGAGAAGAATGTGATCATTGATACTCTACAATCTCAAATTGATGAAAAAGAAAAATTTCTTGAAAAGTTAGAATGTGAAATTGTTGGCCTTAGAAAAGAAATTGAGAAAACAAAGGCTATTAATCTTAAGTTTGTCAAAGGATCTGAAACTCTGGATGAGATCATCAATGTACAACGTTCTCCGCTAAACAAGACAGGTCTGGGGTGTAATGGAGAAACATCTCAAGCATCCACCTCAAAGAGTTATCTTGATGCAGCAAGAAGGAATGAGCAAAAGCACAATGGAGATCACCAGGTAAGGTAGGGACAAATTACATCAAGAACAAACAAAGACTACCAGGTAACCTAGGGGCAATCTGTCTTAAGGGTGAACAAAAGCTACAACCAGCCACAGGTAAAATCTTCTCAATTTGCTTCAAGAATGGATGACAATAAGAATTACAATCATTTGGGCGGTAGATTTGATAACCGTAGAAGTTTCTTCAATGGCCAATGTTTCTCTTGCCATAACTTTGGTCACAAAGCAGTTCAATGTGTTGCATATAAAACAATCATGACTAGAGAAGCTCAAAAACAAAGAAGTATGACTGGGATTACAAAAAGGACCTATAACAACTTTTCAGCTCTTGAAAATGAAATTGAATGTTCTATTTGTAATAACTTCGGTCATGAAGATTCTGAATGCAGGAGCAGATTTCAGCAGACAAAGGAACAGGCCTCAAGCACCAGAACATGGAGAATAAAGGAACCACAATCAGAAAGATGTGGGATAGCCTTTTATGCAGAGGGACAGGAAAATCTATGGTACATCGACAGTGGATGTTCGAAGCATATGACAGGTGATAAAGAAAAACTTGAATCATATTCTGCTTTAGAAAAGGGAAAGAAAGTTTCTTTTGGAAATGATACTCTAGCAGCTATAAAAGGAAAAGGCACAGCTCAGTTGAAAGAAAAGGTCAAAGTTGGAAATGTTTTGTATGTTGATGGCTTGAAGCATAACCTTCTGAGTGTCAGTCAGATGTGCGATAAAGGAACCGAGGTAATATTTCGATCAAATGGATGTAGTGTTCGTGATCTTGATACAGGGAAAACAGTGATCAAAGGTAGAAGAACTCCAAATAATCTATACATATTTGAAGAAGGACAACAACAATGCTATTTGAGCAAGGATGATGAACATTGGTTATGGCACCGGAGTTTGGGACATCTAAGCTTTTCACAAATAAGGAAGGCATGCAAATATCAGGCAGTTCGTGGTCTTCCAGATATCAAAATTCCAGACAACACCATATGCAAATCATGTCAGTTTGGTAAGCAAACCAGAACCAACTTCCCAGAGAAGGAAGGATCAGCCAGCAGGCCTCTTGAACTAGTCCATATAGATGTATGTGGTCCTTTCAGAACAAGGTCACCTCGAGGAGGAGAATACTTGATATTATTCATTGAGGATTTCTCCAGGTTTGTTTGGTTAGGACTTTTGAAGCACAAAGACGAAGCATTCGAAAAATTCAAATCCTTAAAAGCCTTGGTTGAAAATGAATCAGGTTACAAAATTAAGTGCCTCAGGTCCAACAGAGGTGGGGAGTTTACCTCAAATGAATTTTTCGATTTCTGTGAAGAACATGGGATAAGAAGGGAATTCTCTACAGCTAGAACTCCTCAGCAAAATGGAGTGGTGGAAAGGATGAACAGAACAGTCCAACAAATGGCTCGTGCTATGCTTGATGAGTCTGGAACTCCCACAACTTTCTAGGGTTAAGCTGCATATGCTACGGTTGTTATTCTCAACAAAACAAACATCTGAGTGAATAGCACTCAAACTCCTCATGAGCTCTGGTCTGGTGAGACTCCTTCGGTAAAGCATTTCAAAATTTTTGGGAGCAAATGTTATATTAAGAATACTGATGAACAACTTGGAAAACTTGAACCTAGAGAAGATGAAGGCATTCTTCTTGGTTATTCTCGACACAACAAAGCATATAAGTGCTACAATAAAAGACTTGGAAGAATTTTTGACAGCATTGATGTAGTGGTCGATGAAAAATGATACATTCCTAGGCAAGTAAATCATGAAAACATCGAAGAAAATGAAGACTACCCTCAAAGACAGAACGATGAAGAAGAAGAACCTCAAGGAGCACCAGAGGAACCGATAAGGATAGAAGAGAAAACTCCATCCAGGTACGTTCAGAAGAATCATCCAGAATCTCAGATTTTGGGGCAGAAAGAAGCAGGTGTACAAACAAGAAGAACAATTGCAGAAGCTTCAAGCTATTTGGCATTACTCTCCTCCACTGAACCACAAAATGTAAGAGAGGCATGCAAAGATGAATATTGGGTCAAAGCGATGGATGAAGAACTTGAGCAGATCGAAAAAAATAACACTTGGGAGTTGGTTCCGAGACCAAAGGATAAAAATGTTATAGGGACAAAATGGATCTTCAAGAATAAGTTGAATGAAAATGGGGAAGTAATTAGAAACAAGGCCAGACTTGTTTGTAAAGGGTATGCCCAGCAAGAAGGAATAGATTTCGAAGAAACTTTTGCTCCTATTGCAAGACTTGAGGCCATCCGAATGTTCCTTGCTCTCTCAAGCTTTCAAAAGTTCAAAGTATTTCAAATGGATGTGAAATCAACCTTTCTGAATGGAGACTTAGAAGAAGAAGTATACATTGAGCAGCCAGATGGTTTCATTCTTGGAAATGATCCAAATCTTGTATGCAGACTGAAAAAGGCTCTCTATGGTCTTAAACAAGCTCCAAGGGCTTGGTACTATCATTTGGACAAATATCTTCATCAACAAGGTTTTTCAAAAGGATCAGCAGATAGCAATCTTTATATAAAAATTGAAAATGACAAATTGCTAATACTTGTTGTGTATGTAGATGATATTATCTTTGGCAGCAATGAAGAAGATATGAGTCAAAGCTTTGCCTTGGTGATGCAGAAAGAATTCGAAATGTCTTTACTTGGATAACTGACATATTTTCTTGGATTGCAAATCCAACAAAAAGAAGGAGGGATCTTCTTGTCTCAAACCAAGTATCTCAAGCAGATTTTGAAGAAATATGGTATGGAAGATGCAAAACTAGTATGTACACCCATGGTCACAGGATGTAACCTCAGTGCAAATGATGAATCAGCAGCAGTGCATCAACCAACCTACAGATCTATGATTGGAAGTCTACTTTATTTGACAGGTACTCGACCAGACATCATGCATGCAGTGGGAATAGTTGGAAGATTTCAGGCAAATCCAAAGGAAACTCATCTTCAGGCAGTGAAGAGAATTTTCAAATATCTTCAAGGGACTCAAAACTATGGCTTATGGTATCCTAGAGATACAGATCTCACACTTCATGCTTATACAGATGCAGATTGGGCCGGAAGCGTGGATGACAGGAAAAGCACAAGTGGTGGTGCATTCTTTATGGGTTCCAGATTAGTATCTTGGTCCAGTAAGAAACAGAGTTCAATTGCTTTGTCTACAGCTGAAGCGGAATATGTGGCTGCCGCATCTTGCTGCACTCAACTCCTTTGGATGATGCAAACCTTGCAGGATTTTCAAATCACTTGTACAGCACCTATCTCCATATTATGTGATAATACAAGTGCAATCAGCATTTCAAAGAACCCAGTCATGCATTCAAAGACCAAGCACATACCAATCAAGTATCACTTTCTCCGGGAACAAGTGCTTGAACAAAAGGTCAAGTTGGAGTATGTTCCTTCTAAGGAACAAGTTGTTGATATATTCACCAAACCATTGCCCAGGGAGACCTTTGAATACCTCAGGCAAAAGCTGGGGGTTGTTGATGCATCATCTTGTTGTTGACTCTCTTCTAATTGTTGGTTGTACGCAAGGTTCATCTGGAGTATATGCGTACATTTGCTGAGTTGTGGATTGGTCGAAGATCAAATGGCACAGGTTCAGGGGGAGCATATAATGCATTGTTGGCATCAGGAAGTACAGAAGGAATATTGCTGCAATATGTCTCTATCTCTTTCATGGTCATTTATGGTGTTTGGTTTTCTTGAAGAAATTTCTTTCCTTTGCAGATCTGGTTTATAGTCAGGGGGAGCATGTTCTTAGGGGGAGCATAACCCTTTTCCCTTGATGTCAAAGGGGGAGAATGACATTGAGGATCTTGAGGTTGCCATCAAGTCCAAAGGGGGAGATTGTTGGCATTATGGTACAAGTATTGTACTTGATGGCAACTCACTCAAGTGGCAAAACTCTGTTCAGGCTCTCAAAATGATGAAAATTACGAGGTTCGCAGGTAAATGGTTCAAAAGGTGCGGACCCGCAGGTTCGTCGTTCATGAAGTGCGGTCATACTCGCAGGTTACCCGTTCAGAAAGTACGGTCCCCCAGTTCACTCACTTCAAGGCAGAGAAGTGTGCTCACGTGGGGTTTCTTATGCTTGGCCCATGGTATTTAGCCCGTTGTTCATGATCCTCTTGTTTTAGCCCGTGGTATAGGATCTATTTTAGCCCCAGTTTGGATCCCTTGTATTGATCATTGATGGTTTTGTCCCATCGTGTGAATAAGGACTTGACTATAAATAGGGAAGGAGATCTCTTGGCTGAGACATCTTTGAAAGTTGAATATCTTAAGATCTGAATTTTGAGTTATCAGTTTTAAAAGCTAGATCTAAATCAAGGTAAAATTTAAAGGCGAATCTATTGCTAAGTCGTGATCTCTCGGGCGCATGATCAGATCTGTGGATCTGACTGTTTGTGGTACATTGGAGGACTGTTAATTTGGCCCTAATCAGAGGTTCGCAGGTGATCTACAGCGTGAGTGTGGGGGTATGCAGTACAGGAGAGGGCGCAGTGCGGGTATACGTAGTGCAGCTGAAGGTACAGTGCGGGGTATGCAGTACTAAAGAAGACGAAGTGCGGGTATATGCAGCGCAGCTAAAGGAATAGTGCGGGGTACACAGTACAGAAGAAGATGAAGTGCGGGTATATGCAGCGCAGCTGAAGGTGAAGTGCAGGTATCCGCAGGCTTATTTTGGTGAAGTTGCGGACCTGTTTTGAAATATTTGTTGGCTGCCTGTTTTTTATTTGCTGCTGTGATTTGGGTTTAGGTTACTGTTGATTTTTTGTTTACAGCATTCTGAGAAGTTTTGGGTGGCTCATTGGTTTGATTGTATAAGGGGATTGGTTGATTCATATGTACTTGATGTTTATTTGATGTTTAATGAGAAGTGGTCCTTGAAAGAAAAGAAGTAGGGGGTTGTAGCTCCCTTCCAGGGGAGACTGGAAAACGAGAGAGAGTTGTAGCTCTTTGTAGGTTGCAGCCTGCATACTGGTGAAGGACTGCACCAGTACAAAATCATTGTAAAAGGAGTTTCTAATTGAAAGAAGATAGAGACATATTGCAGCAGGTGGTTTTCACCCACATTGGGTTTCCACCTTATATCTGGTGTTCTTTGGTGTGACTATATGTTTTTCTTGTTTATGCTCATTATTTTATGACATACAATATCTGAAGAATAATTCAAAGTATAAATATATTGAAAATAATTTGATAATACTGATTCACCCCCCCTCTCAGTATTATTTACAACAAAGGAGAATAAATAATATTCATCCATAAGAGCATAAATCATTATAAAATGGATTTATATAATAAATTATAATAAATGGCATGATAAAGAAGAGTAAAAATTGATAAAATAAGTATTTAAAAAGTGGTCATATTCATGGCCCAACATACCCCCACATCGAATATATTGCATTTCCTCATGCAACAAAAACTGAATATATTGCATGTCCTCATGCAACCCAAAGACAAAACCCATGTGTTAACCAAGCAATAAAAAATTTGTTCATCCTAGTTCATGAAATGGATAGAGCAAATGAATTCTTCCTTAATTAATGAATATTCACTTTTACCAATCTTGATGAAGGGATAACAATTTTTACTTTGACGTTCAACTATATGAAGTTGCAGTGAAATATGATATAAGTTACAAGAAACTTCATTTACCATTTTCCCAAAAACTACAAACCAGATTTTTTTGAAATGTTGCAAGTAAATTTATAATATACGAATGCCTTTATGATCCAAAAATCAAATGGTTTTGATGAAAATATCATAATATATAAACAAAATGGCTATAGATGAGAGTGCATGATTTTTGAAATTTTATGAACCGATTTAACTTGAAATTATCTGGGTTTGTGTATTTTAATGATACATCTGTGTTTTCCAGAAATCACAAGAATTGAGTTCAAAGTTTTAAAAGTATTATGGAAATCAATTTCTGCAATTTGTAAAAATGAAATTGTATGCCTTAAATGAAAAAGAAAGTAGAAAACATCCATCATGCGTAGCAATTCCTCCCCCTCTCTAACGAATTAGCATGCTCTCATGCAATGCTAGCAAAAAAAAATAAAAAATTGAGGTGGTTTCTACCATCTATTGAATTCTATGCTTGGTGTAAAACAACATGGAATAAGGGAGGTGTTGAGAATGAATAAGAATAGCAATGGATGATAAAGATTATGAATAACATGGTCATAAGAAAGAAATGAAGGAAAGAAACACTCCCCCAAACTGAAAGATGATATGTCGCTGAAAAAAAGGGAAGTGGTAAAGATGTGGAATGAAGGATGATAGATAATGCTCAAAATGGATTTTCATTAAATTCTCCTAAATTCATAATAAATCAGAAAATAATGCTATTTTACCTCAAGTTTTACCTCCAGAATGACATATATGGACTGGCATTTGTTGAAGCTGATGTAGATAGAGTTGGTACTGAAAGTGATGCAAAAGGTAGAATCCAGGCAAGCACATCATGTTTGAAGAATTGTTCATGTTCGTGAGTTGCTCGAGCCTCTTTTATTAGTTACAATAGTGTGGTCATGCTGCGAATAGAGTTTCCCCCCCATACTTGTTGTTCTCCTCTAAACAAATCACTATTTTGCATATAATGTTCTTGAATCTACAGTATTAGTTTTGAATAGAGACAGATTAAGATGCATGCAAAAATTTCAATCAGAAAAACTTATGTATACATGCAATACTAATATTTTTTCAAATTAACAAGCTATGGCAGAGTGCATGTTATCTCATGATGCATACATTCCCTCCTCCAATTGGAAAATGGATTCCGCGACCATAAAGCATATGAAAGGTGTTGTGGTGATGACAAGGCAAGGGAATGAACAATACAACAGTAAATGAAGCAAAGTACACATATCAATGATAGGACAACTAGAGCTATGGTTATAATGAGAGCAGAGTGTATAAAGATAGTTATGAATAAGAGATAGGATGCTTTGGATTGATGATAGTTTATGAAAAACAAAAAATGACAACAATAGGCTAAAAAGATGCTTTGTTGAAGGTATTCTAGCTGAAAATGATGCGATTGATCTAAAAACAGTTTCTCATGTGTAAAGGCTTAAAATAGGGAAAAAAATTAAGGAAATAACTTCTCCGATAAAAAGAAAAATTAAGAAAAGGGTATTATAGTAATAATTGATGCTAAGATATAACTTCAATACCATAAGCAGAGCCTCTGCTGCTAGCAGGTGTCCATAGCCTCGGTAGGGTTGTTTTTTAACCCATATGAGCCAGGATCCTCAATTTATAGATGGAAAGTTCTAGTGTTGTTCTACAGAAGAGATCAGTGTGCTGGTGTGGTAACCAGATAACCACACTGTCATTCACTGGGATGTAGCAAAAGTGATCAGGCCGGCTCATGATGAGACCTCTTGTTCCAAGGATAATTTGGCTATCCAATGGATCATAACCCTGGTGTGGTGGCCATAATGGGATGTCACTTTGTTACAGCCTTATGAACATGGTAGTCTGGCTTGTAATGAGACCCCCTATCCTCCATCTGCGAACAAAATTTTGTTGTTATTACACATTTTTATGATAAAAAGAGGGAGACTCAGTACTCCTTAAGAGTAGGGATGGTGGAAGAAGTTGAACATGTCAATAGAAAAAATTTACCCATGATATCATTTATTAAAGACATAGAAGATTATAACTAGGAAGGGTGGAACCAACATGGTATTAAGATGACCAATCAGTATCATGTACAATAGAAAACAATGCAGTAAAGTAGTATATAAATAATTGTGTCATTTTGAAAATAATATATCATCAAGGAGTTGTCCTGTTAAAAATCATAACGTGAAAGATATTAACTCGCTTCAATAGAATCCATAATTCTTGTCCTCATAAAAGTAGTGTACTTCATGCCATGAAAGGGAATCAGTAAAATGTGGTTGAGATGAATTAGGAATAATCCCACAAGAGGAAGAAAGGGTTTCTCTTGAAAATACTCCCAAAGTGTTGCTCTTTTGAAGGAACAGCAAAAACACTCAAAAAAGTGTTGTTCCTTGTAGGGAACAACAAAGAAAATGCATACCAGAAAACAAAAATACACACGAAAAAGGTGTTGTTCTCTATAGGGAACAGCGAAAAAATGCATGTGAAAAAGTGTTGTTCCCTAAGACAAACAACAAAAAATGCGAAAATGTTGTTCCTTTGAAAAGGAACAGCAAAAATGTGAAAGTGTTGTTCCTTTTTTGAAAAGGAACAACAAAGTGCAGAAATGTTGTTCCATTCGAAAAGGAACAACAAAATGTGAAAGTGCAGAAGTGTTGTTCCATTCGAAAAGGAACAACAAAACGTGAAAGTGCAGAAGTGTTGTTCCTTTAAAAAGGAACATCAAAAATGTGAAAGTGTAGAAGTGTTGTTCCATTTGAAAAGGAATAGAAAAATGTGAAAGTGCAGAAGTTTTACAGGAACAACAACATGAAAGTGGAGAAGTGTTGTTCCTTTAAAAAGGAACAGCAAAAACGTGAAAGTTTAGAAGTAAACGTGAAAGCGCAGAAGTGTTGTTCCTTTAAAAAGGAACAACAAAACATGAAAGTGCAGAAATGTTGTTCCATTCAAAAAGGAACAACAAAAAGTGAAAGTGCAGAAGTGTTGTTCCTTTAAAAGGGAACAGGAACATGAAAGTGTAGAAGTGTTGTTCCTTTAAAAAGGAACAACAACGTGAAAGTGTAGAAGTGTTGTTCCTTTAAAAAGGAACAGCAAAAACATGAAAGTGCGAAAGAACTATTCCTTTAAAAAGGAACAACAAAAATGTGAAAGTGCAGAAGTGTTGTTCCTTTAAAAAGGAACAACAACGTGAAAGTGCAAAAGTTTTGTTCTTGTGAAAAGGAACAACAAAATTCACAATGCAAGCATGCAAAGAATGAATTAGTTGTTCATTGTATTGATGCTGAGGATGGGTTACAATTTGAATGAAGCAACACCTGAAACACAAAATATAATAGAGATCAGAAAAGAAACAACATTTTATTTAAAAACAGCATGTAAATAAATTAAGTTACAACAGCTAGAATATTATGTAAAAAAAATGATCTCTTTGAAAAATGTTTTGGCAGCAGTAACAAGACATGAATCTTCAAATGGAAATCAATTCTTCATTTCTTCTATTATGAATCCATTGGGTAATGATTTGGATGAAATTCCCTTGTTTCATTAAAATTTCTTTGAAGAATCACTTATCCATAAATTGACCTTTTTTTTCTCCTAGGACCTGCAAAAAAACGAGTATCTACCTGCAATAAAACATTAAATCATGGAGAAAGAGAGCTGCACGGGCTCCCCTAATCCAAGAATTATGCAAAAAAATAAGAAGTAGTTACTCTGTAGAACAAATTCATGGAGAAAATAACAAAGTAAAATTTATTTGTCACCTGCGGGAGAGCAGTGGTCGACCATACTAACCATCAGTGTTTTAATCACAACTTCTTCGTTGTTCGTCCAAATTGAGTGATTCCAAACCCAGATGAGAGCTAATTAAAAGGGGTATCTCCAATGGAAACATGTTTTAAAAATTCAATGATATGATATGTCAATTTTAGTTAGAACAACCCGCATAACAAAGTTATTTTCGATTACCCCACTTAGAACAACAGTGAATGTTTTAAGCATAGATTCTTCATTTGATGTCAGATTCGAATGATTCAAATTGGAAATGAAATTATATTAATTTATTTATCTCTAATATAAATAGGTTTTGAATACAAGAAGAATTGATAGGTCAAATACGTTAAGCAACAACCAGAAAAACAAAGTTTTAAGGGTGCTTATTTATGATAGATAGTCAATATTTTCATCATAACTTCCCCATATGATATCGAAAATGAGTGATTCCAATTTCATTTTAAACTAGATTCATAGGATAATATACCATAGAAATAGGTTTTAAAAATATGGTCATTTAGGCCTCCAAAAACGGACTGTCCCAACTCTGTTCCTGAGCTGCCTGCTAGACATCTACTCAATATTTTGGTTATAAATTCTTCATTTCAAATCCAAATTGAGCGATTCAAATTGGGTTGGAAAGTAGACATCAAGGTATACGTAGGGTGGAAACATGTTTTAAAAATATTCCCTTTTATTCCCTCAAAATATTACTGTCCCGACTATTTTTCCAGAAATTTCATCAAGCCCACAAGCCAAAAAAAAGATATTCAAGCATTTTTTATATATTGATGATAAAAATGAATATAAGTGTTTGTCGAATTTTTATTGCTATTATAAATGATTTACATACACAAATGAATTGAAACATTTATCACCGATGTTGATTTTGATAGCGTGTCGCAATAAAAAACAACTAGTTTTACATAAAAACAAAATGCATTTATTTATTCCCTTATTTATTTTATTTTCTATACTAACCTATTTTGATTTGAAAAATGAATATGACTATGTATATGAGTACTTACAGTGGAACCATTTTAGAAATAGGGCTTCATGTATGCACATACCCAAATTTGAAAAATGCATATTAATGAACATTAGGGTATGAGAAGCCAACTTCCCTTGAAAAGATGGTGCCAAAAATTGTTGAAGCATAGAGTGATGTTGCAAACAAATGATGGAGTGAAACCAATCTTCAATATATTCTTTAGTTTCTTGATTTCCCATAGCCATCATACCATGAAGTTCTTGAGCTTTTAAAATGATTTGTTGATGCATACTAAAAGAAACTTCATTTTTTCCCATAGCTTCTACAACTTTTGAATTTGAAACATTCTGAATCTCATTGTAAGTTTTCTCTAATGGTTCATGCAAGATAGAATGGGTGGGAAGGGTGGGTAAATTTTGCAGTTCAACATTGTAAGCATGTTGTACTGGTTTATTGTGGTGAGGGTGTGGAATTAGTTGAGCAGGAAATTGTGTATAGAATGGAGCATTTTGATGATGTGGTTGATTGGGTTGAGTGGATGGTTTTGATGGGAAAACAAGATGTTGTGGAAGATTTGGTGAAGAATATGGAGAATGTGCTTGTGCTACAAGATTAGGGAGAGTAGTCATGCAATCATAAGGTGAATCATGCCAAACTTGTAGACAAAATTGGTGGTGGTTATATTGAGATTGACATGGCTGCCCTAACACATTAGTATTCCATAATGGATTATGCAAGTAAGAGAATGGAGAAGAAGTGTTTTGAACCATACCTGTAGGCCATGATTTCCATGGTTTTGACTTTGTTGCAGCTTCTTCATCTCTTTGATATGATACTTCCATCCTAGATAAGGAAGAAAAACTATCTATGGGATGCTCCTTTCGGTCATGAGGGCAAAACACTTTATCAAATTCTTGATTTTTATGAACATGAAAAACATCCAATTTTGCATTTAGAGAGCTAATAAAATCAACTTTAAAATTTTCAAATAAAGCATTGATTTCAGCTCTTATGTCTCTTGTTCTTATAACAGATTAGGAAAAGAAGGAACAAACATCTCTAGAATTCTTACCAGCCTTGGAGATTCCTCTTGAATACCTGTTCTGGCCACAAACAACCCCCCTCTTTGTTTAGTATTAGCAATAACACTAAGCAAATGGGGACCCTTAATAAAAATCCAAAAAACATTTTTATAAAAACTCTTGTATTTAACTCCTTAAAACTATATCGCATCGCGAGAAGAGAATAAAGCATTTCCTTATGAGCATAAGAAACAGCAAAGAGGCGACGCGAAATTCATCGCATCGCGTACATTATGAGGCGCTCTTAAATGAAAATCTTAACAAATCTCCGATGGCCGATGTGCGACGTTGCATATCGCAATATCACATAAGCAGCACCCAACGATTTAACGACTCGTCGCGATCTGCGATCTGCGATAAACGCGATCTGCGATCTGTGACCTACGATAATCTAATCTGAAAAAGTTGTGATGACACATATAGGTAATGCAATGACGCGATGCTGCTAGTGCCCATCGCAAATTTCCTCAGCTCAACATTCAAGAAAAGTTGTCTATAAACCAAAATTGGGCGCGCGCCTTAAAAGGAATTAATGAATGTACACCAAAGTATTCAAGAAGGACAGTTTTGTGTTTTTCGAAGAGTCAGTTCACGATGAGTGTCATGATTTTATACATTCATAGAGGTTAGAGCTTTCATATCAGTATTGATTATCATTACTCTTTTCCTTCGCGTGAACTGCAGGAATGAAAAACAGGAAACAAGATGAAGCAATGAGCAGGAAACATCTAAGGAAAAGGGGAAAGCGTCAATTCTCGGAGAACAGAGAAGAGATGCCTTCATAAACGGATGCCGCATGCAACAGAACCGCAGATTCCAGAGTATCACTCAACAGATGCTGATGTCAATAGGTTATTCAACATTCAGGGTCGGAAAGCTCACAAAAGCAGCATGTTTATGAAAAATCCTGAAACTTCTACCCGGTGAAGGAAAAAGCGCTAAAGGCGAAAAAAGCACCAGAAAAGCCCAGAACAAAGAATGAAGGCAGTTTTCGATGCACGATTAGCGCCTAGCGCTAATCGCGCATTGCTAAGAAAATTGTTTAGAAAACAAAGTCCCTAACTTGCTTAGTCATTCGCAAGGCCGGAAACCGAAATAGCAAAAGCAGAAGCAGTTTGAGAGAAATTTGGGTTATTACTAGCTATACATGCGGTAAATCCACCCAGCCAAAGGAAGATTCTCAAAAATATCTTCTAGTTTACTAGAAAGTGGTGCCAGCGCTTGCCATTTCTATTTTCATAGCTCAAACAAAAGCAGAAGACGACCAGTCGACTCTTCCCAGGCGAATGTTGCATGCTCGCAGCACTAAGGAGAAAATACAGAAATAGTTAGGAATTAGATTCAATTTTTAGAAATATCTTTGCTTAAGAAAAAGGGTGGTCATTTAAACCGTATCCGAAATTTATGTAATTAAGTTATTTAGTTCACAGTATTTAAACCCTTCTCATGCATTTGGAGAAGGGTCCAGAAATTTGTCAAAAACTTGTCCTCAGAACATGCACTTTTGCACCCTCGGAGGGGGTTTTGATGAATGGATGGATCAAGGTTTATTAATGCTTCCATTTGATATCTGCTACTGATGTTGCACTTCTGTACTCTTAGTAGATGTTAGAGCAATGAGAGATAGATCATTGTTACTTGAAGCTTATGAGTAGAACCAGTCATAAATGGTACTTTTATCTCTTGGCCATTTCTGCTTATATTCCTAAAGTGATATACAGTCTGTAGTTGTTTATATGTTATTGCATGAATGTGTGAGTTACCATTTGGCACTTTTGTACGGTGGATCCATTTATTTATGTCTGATATATGAATAACTTATTATGCGATATGTTGTTCACAACTGGTTTGCCTAACGTTTTATGCAAAGTGGTTTATCTTAATTGATTTCCATTCTTATGATAGTTGAATGATCTTTATTACCAGTTATTGTCTGAAATCTTTTTAGATCACATAATAGAATAAATACATCCCAGGTTAGCATAGATTAGATGTGCTATTTTTCATTAGATTACAATAGCATAAAGTTAGTTTAAAAGTTTGAATTAGATTAGCTTTAAGTATTCTTAGATCAGCAACATCCAACTCTGCACACACACACACACCCTTAGATTGGGAAACTGGTCCCATTATCCCCAGTCGGACCTGCTATACCAAACGGATAAGGAGCTGCTAACCAAGGTCCAGACCGGGTGGGTATCCCCCTTGTTGTCGACCCAATTTTCGGGGCTTCAACATATTTGGCGCTAGAAGAAGGGCCCGAACTATGAATGGCACCTAAGTCAAAATCTAAATACCATTCTGAGAGTAAATCGCCCTCATCAACTCCGCCGACTTCCCCACCAAATTTAAATCCTGAGTCAGAAGTCGCTCGAGTATTAACCGCTGCTACACACCCTAATATTTCAGACCAATCTACCATTGAACCCCCTGAAGTTCAAACTCTGATTCACAAACTCCAGGGATTTTCCATTTCTACTCAGAGGTCTGATAAATCTCAAAGCAGCGTGACTTCGCAGTACAATCCTGCTCATCCCCTGACCAGATTAAAGAGTGAAAAAATTGGCATCCAGCCAACTGAATTCCCTCTCCCCACCAGGAAAAGAGCAAGGAAAACACCACAAGAGTCTGACAGTGAGACTCTTTCATCTACATCATCCATTTCAATTCCCTCACCGCAAAGTTAGCCACCCACATCTTCATTCCAAACCATCATTCATTCGCTTACCGGAACTCCCACAACCCTTTTTCAATCATCTACAATCATAGTATCCTCATCTTCCCAGCCACAGGGATCATCTTCTGCGTTTTTCATTCACTAGCAACTCGATGATGGCCCAGTCTCCATGGAATAATCCTGGGGCAGTTTTAATGCCTCCACCCTTGAGTCAAATACCGGCCCATCCTGAGAAATGGCTACCCAAATTCAATCCAGAAGCAGGCATGCTAGCAGAAGAACACATAAACAATTTCATGCTTTCTGTCAATCTCTACGGAGTTACTAATGAAGATGCTGTTGTTCAGCTTTTTCCCTATACAATGCAAGGAACAACCGGGTCATGGTACTTTTCATTACCCTCCAGGTCTATCACAAGTTGGGACATTTTTCAAAGCCAATTCCTCACCAAGTTTGGTGATGACAGATCAACGGCAACATTAATCAATGACCTATCCAACCTTAAAGTCGAGGTTAGAGAACCCATCAAAGATTTCAATTTACGATTCAATAAGATCCTCAACAAAATTCCCACTGCTTCCCAACCCAACAAAGAAGTACGATGTGAATGGTATATTACGGCCTTACCATCAAACTTAGCAATCTTCGTGGATAGGGAAAATAAAACAACCTTAGTTGAAAACTTGACAGAAGCGATAGCATTAGAGAAATGCGTAATAGCCCTAGAAAAAAGATCTGCGTTAGAGGAACACAAGTCTAAAAAAGTCACCTTCAAAGAAGACTCCAAGAAGAAACAAACAAAAGACCCTTTCGATTTGGAAGCATTTCATAAAGTATTAAAGACCATGTCCAATGAGATGATTGACATAAAAAAACAAGTAGCAAAAACTTCTTCAAAAAAGCCCTACAGAGCTTCTAAAAGAGGTCCTTCAATGGATGTGAAACCACCCAACGCTATTTCAAATGTCGAATCCGAAGAAGAGGAAGAGGAAGACAGTACCACTGAAGGACAGACTGATGATAAAGAAGTTGTGGAATTACAAGGAATGTGGGATTTCATCCTCCCACAAGAAGAAGATCAAGAAGAATTTCTGGTTAGCACACGAAGCAAAAATCAACTTGATCCTCCCCAAACTACCCCTAAGAAGAAGAGCGCAAGCTCTGCAATAAAAGATAAAGTCGCAACAAAGAAAACGACCACTAAAGCGACTCAATCCAGCCCAGTCCAACCAGATCAAACAACTCCATCAAGAACACTGATAGTGTCGGATGAAATGGAATACAATATTATTGACGACATGAAAAAGACTAGGGCTAATATTACCCTTTACGAATTGAGGAAATTGAAACATCAACAGAAGATAATGATGAAAGAATTACATGCCGTGCCTATTAGATCTTTGCCTATAGTTGTAGCTTCCCATAAAATGGGAAGACCTCCAACCAACATGATCAATAAGATTGATCCAAATGACATCGCCTTGATTGGAGGAAGATCAAGATCTCACACTCCCCATTTTCTTCTCACTTATGAAATTTTCAATAAGAATGTGCACAATTGTTTGGTAGATTTTGGTGCTTCAACGAATATTTTACCCAGATCAATATGTGCCAAGTTAAATGTCCAACCACAAAAATCCGCACTACGCATAGTTCAGCTTGATCGATCTCAAGTCGAAGTGATTGGTGAACTTAATCAAGTAACCATAAGATTGTCATCCAACCCGAAGGTATGTCAGGTTATTGACATTCTAGTGGCTGATATCCCAGAATTCTATGGCTTGATTCTTAGCAGGGATTGGTCCGAGAAACTCCATGGATACTTTTCAACTGACTGGTCACACATGTGGTTACCCTATAATGGCAAACCGAATCAAATAAAGGTTGAACGAGAATTACACCAGAAGTACATAGTAACGGAATTGGAGGGAGAAAATGAAGCAATAGCGTATAACAGCAGTATCATAGGCAATTACTCGGTAGATTCTTTTCTCGGTAATTTCAATGCTCATACATCACCTTACTTAGAAAATTCAATTTTATCCCAAGTCGAAATTTTTTCCCAAACTGATAATTCAAAGTGTGTTAATTTTGTAGATAAACCTGTAAATACATCTTTGTTTTGGAAATTATATTTTGATGGCTCTAAATCTAACGAAGGAGCAGAAGCAGGATGCGTTCTGATTAGTCCAGAAGGAAATAAGACCATGCTTACGTGAAGACTCGAATTCGATTGCACAAACAATACAACAGAATATGAAGCCTTGGTGCAAGGCCTATACAAAGAAATCAGGTTGAATGTCAAGTATCTTCAAGTCTTCGGAGACTCTGAGATTGTCGTCAAATAGGTACATAATACTATACATTGCCTATCAAGTCATTTAAAACACTATCAATCTTTAGTACAAGATCTGACTGAGCATTTCATAGCATTCAATATTTCTTCAATCCCAAGACTACAAAACGCAAGCGTAGACCTTTTGGCTAACGTAGCCTCTAGGCTTATTCCCTCCGAAGAGTTTAGTCCAGATAGATTCTCAATAGAATTGATCTTTAGACCATCCATCCCTGACAACATTACAAATTGGAGAGTATTCAACGACGATCTTGATATTGTAAATTTCCTCACTTCCGAAGGATCCTACTCCAATCAGATAATTGACGAAGACCATCACGATCGACAAATACAACAAAATGGCACTAATAATGCTATACCTAAATCGGTGGTTAAGTTAGAAGACTTATACGATTTGAAAAATCAGTTTAAAAGGCCTGCCAATTCAAAGCTCTATAGTTCAACTCTGAACTATGAATTAGTAAACCTAGGGACCGATGATAAACCACAAAACGTTACTCTAGGCATAGGCCTGGCCCCGGAAGAAAAACTAGCGTATATTCGTCTTTTGAGACAATATAAAAATTTCCTTGCCTGGAATTACGATGAGATGAAGACGTACGACACTTCTATCATTCAGCACACTATTCCTATGATTGACAACGAAAAACCTGTCCAACAGAAACTGAGAAAGATCCACCCCAATTTAGAAAATCAAATAAAAACTGAGCTAAATAAGTTATTAAAAGCCAGAATAATTTTCCCCGTCAGACATTCCAAATGGGTTTCCAATATGGTACCCGTTAGAAAGAAAAGCGGAGATATTAGAATCTGTATCGATTTTCGGAATCTCAACAAAGCCTGTCAAAAAGACAATTTTCCTCTTCCACCTATGGAACAGATATTACAGGCAGTAGCAGGCTCAGAACTGATGTCTTTCTTGGATGGATTTTCAGGATATAATCAAGTGCTGGTACATCTCGATGATCAGTTGAAAACCACATTTAGAACTAAATGGGGCACATACGCATATCGGAAGATGCCATTTGGTTTGATCAATGTCGGCGCTACATTTCAGAGAGCCATGGACATCGCATTCAAGGGTTTAGTCAATAAATCTGTAGTAATTTATTTGGATGATATAACAGTCTACTCTAAGAAGCGAAGCGACCATCTCATAGACTTAAAATAGATCTTTCAACGATGTTTAAGGTATGGGATTTCACTTAACCCAAAGAAATCTTTTTTCGCATTAAGTGAAGGAAAACTTCTAGGATTCATAGTGTCAAAATCCGGTATTCACATTGAGCCTGACAGAATCAAAGAAATTTCTGAAATATCCCTACCTCATAATAAAAAGCCATGCAATCTTTCCTTGGTGAAATCAATTTTGTAAAGAGATTTGTCCCAGATTTTTCACGAATTGTGTCTCCTTTGCAAACCATGATTAAAAAGAATTCAAATTTTAAATGGGGTCAAGATGAACATGAAGCATTCAACCTAATCAAACAAGCTATTATTAATGCCCCATCTTTAGCAACCCCAAATTTTTCAGACTCTTTTATCTTATACACATTTGCCTCAGAGAAATCTTATGCTGTGATTATAACTCAAGCAAATCAAGAAAAAGCGGAAGCTCCAATTGCGTTTTTTAGCTCAAATTTACAAGGTGCTGAACTCAATTATTCAGACGTGGAGAAACAGGCCTATGCTGTTTTCAAAGCGGTCAAATATTTCAGACCTTTCTTACTTAAAACCCATACTAAGATCATAGTACCATTTCCAGCGGTAAGAAATCTTCTAGTACAGAAGGATGTGGGTGAGAAAAGAGCAAATTAGATCACTGCTTTACAGGAATACAACCTTGAATGAAACCAGCAAACATTGTAAGAGGTCAAGGCTTCTGCAAAATGTTGGCTGGAGCATCGCAAATTCCTGAAGTCCCATCTGGAAAGGTACAACTGTATGAGGTAAGCCTAAACAATGCAGAATCATTATATGCTGACATCATTTATTAACTTAAGAATGAATATGCTCCATCACACCTAGATCACACTAAGAAAAGAGCTCTGAGATTGAAAGCTAAACAATATCCGCTCATAAATGATGTTCTTTTTAGAAAGAATTATGATTCTGTTCTTCTTAGATGTCTTGAGAAAACTGAAGCTGAAAAAGTTTTGCAGGAACTCCACGACGGACGAGCAGGCGGACATTATGCTGGAGATGCTACTGTACATAAGATCTTACATGCAGGATATTACTGGCCTACGCTGTTCAAAGACTCACACAGTTACATAAGGAAATGTCAAGTCTGCCAAACAACTGCAGGGAGACAAAAGAAGCTGTCCCTGCCATTACAGCCAGTAAACATCGAGCAACCATTCAGTCAGTGGGGCTTGGACATAATTAGTGAGATCGTTCCTCACTCTTCTAAGCAGCATAGATACATCCTCACGGCAACAGATTATTTTACTAAATGGGTAGAAGCAGTTCCCCTCAAGACAGCTAATTCTGAAAATATTATTGAATTCATAGATCAATTTATAATCACTAGGTTTGGATTACCAACGGCTTTAATGTTTGATAATGCATCATACTTTTCTGGGAATGCAATGACTGAGTTTGCACTTAAAAGAGGGTTCAAACTGAAATATTCGGCCAACTACTATCTGCAAGGTAATGGGTTAGCTGAGTCAACAAATAAAAACCTAATCAGGATTATTAAAAGAACAGTTGACCAGAACCAAAAGAATTGGCACAAAGCTTTGGTAAATGCTTTATGGGCAGATAGAATAACGAAGAAAGCTTCAATCGGCACTTCTCCCTTTAATTTAGTTTATGGGAAGGAAGTGGTTCTTCCAACTCACTTAGTCATCCCCTCTTTGTCTTTAGTACAATACATCGATGAAGTATCTACTTCCTCCATACAACTAAGACAAATGGAAATAATTAAATTAGAAGAACAATGAGAACAAGCTAAGAAAACCCATGCTCATAACCAAGCGCTGATAAAATCCTCTTTTGATTCAAGCATAATGACCAAAAATTTTTTTCAGATGGGAGATTTAGTTTTGAAATGGGATAAGGCTCATGAAGAAAAGGGCAAACATACAAAATTTCAAAAGATGTGGCTTGGTCCTTTTCAGATTGTTGAAGTCATAGGTCCATCAACGTTTGTGTTGCAAGATTTAGTAGGTAGAAGGGATTCTTTGCGTGTTAATGGACAAATCCTCAAAAAATATTTTCCATAGAAGATTATTCTTCTAGTTTGTAGAATAGTTTTGGTTTTTCTTTTCTTTTGCATAATAAAACCAGTTGTAAATGGTTGCTACAGGTATTCACGGAAAAGACACCAATTCTCTTTCAGATTTTGAGCTTTTCGCTTGTATAAATAAGAAAATTTTTCATAAATCTGATTTTTATTATAGACAGATAGAGTTTAAAAACTTTAGCCTAGATATGATGCTAGTTTCAACTTCAAAAATTTGATGAAAGCAACCCTTAGCGAAGAAATTGTTTTATATCAGCACAATGAAAGGAATCAATAGCAAAATAAGGGTTCTTTGTAAAACTGCTATTTTCAAACTCTATTATTGTCGTCCAGAGCTTTCTTAAGGAAAAACAATGACTTCCTCCCTGCTAAAGAAAATCGCAGCATTCAGAGGAACAATCCAAGAAACACTATTTCTTAAAAGAATGAGAGGTCTCATCACGAGCCGGCTTATCATGATCACATATATTATAACTTGCTGACTTTGCCAATACTGTCTACCAAAACAGGGAAATGACTTAAGATTGTTGCAATCAAAAGACAAGGGGTCTCATCACGAGCCAGCTTGTTCAGCAAAAGTGTAAATCAAGTGAATGATTGTGTCATAATTTGGCTACCAAACCAAAACATTGTTCTTTAGAGAATAAAAAAGGAAAAAGTGTCAATGTGGATTTTTCTTCGAACGTTGTAGATAGCCTTAAGCAGGATAAAGGATCATTGCTGGGTAACAGGTAACCCTGTCGAAGCTATGGACGCCTGCTGGCAGTAGAGGCTCTACCTACGACAAATGAGCATATTTTAAAAGCCGGCACACAGAGAAGACTTTATTTTACCTTTACAAGACCAAGTAATGGCTGATGTAAATACAAGGACAAAGCCTGAGGAAGCAAGCAATTAGAATAGAAAAAGGTTGAAACAAAATATCATTAATAGGATAAGGCATAATGTACTCTATCTGTCCATAACGAAATTTAGACTTATGAAAATTTTTCTGTTTTGGAAGTTAGAATTCAATAGAAAAACAGAGATAACTGGTTCTTCCAGGTGAATCGCCATTGTTGTGGCCACAAACAACCCCCCTCTTTGTTTAGTATTAGCAATAACACTAAGCAAATGGGGACCCTTAATAAAAATCCAAAAACCATTTTTATAAAAACTCTTGTATTTAACTCCTTAAAACTATATTGCATCGCGAGAAGAGAATAAAGCATTTCCTTATGAGCATAATAAACTGCAAAGAGGTGACGCGAAATTCATCGCATCATATACATTATGAGGCACTCTTAAATGAAAATCTTAAGAAATCTCCGACAGCCGATATGCGACGTCGCATATCGCAATATCGCATAAGCAGCACCCAATGATTTAACGACTCGTCGCGATTTGCGATAATCTAATCTGAAAAAGTTGCGATGACACATCTAGGTAATGCGATGACGTGATGCTGCTATCGCCCATCACAAATTTCCTCGGCTCAACATTCAAGAAAAGCTGTCTATAAACCAAAATTGGGTGTGCGCCTTAAAAGGAATTAATGAATGTACGCCAAAGTATTCAAGAAGGATAGTTTTGTGCTTTTCGAAGAGTCAGTTCACGATGAGTGTCGTGATTTTATACATTCATAGAGGTTAGAGCTTTCGTATCAGTATTGATTATCATTACTCTTTTCCTTTGCGTGAACTACAGGAATGAAAAACAGGAAACAAGATGAAGCAATGAGCAGGAAACATCTAAGGAAAAGGGGAAAGCGTCAATGCTCAGAGAACAGAGAAGAGATGCCTTCATAAACAGATGTCGCATGCAACAGAACCGCAGATTCCAGAGTATCACTCAACAGATGCTAATGTCAATAGGTGATTCAACATTCAAGGTCGGAAAGCTCACAAAAGTAGCATGTTTACCAAAAATCCTGAAACTTCTACCTGGTGAAGGAAAAAGCGCTAAAGGCGGAAAATGCACCAGAAAAGCTCGGAACAAAGAACGGAGGTAGTTTTCGATGCGCGATTAGCGCCTAGCACTAATCGCGCATCGCTAAGAAAATTGTTCAGAAAGCAAAGTCCCTAACTTGCTTAGTCATTTGCAAGGCCAAAAACCGAAATAGCAAAAGCAGAAGCAGTTTGAGAGAAATTTGGGTTATTACCAAGTATACACGCAGTAAATCCACCCAGCCAGAGGAAGATTCTCAAAAATATCTTCTAGTTTACTAGAAAGTGGTGCCAGCACTTGCCATTTCTATTTTCATAGCTCAAACAAAAGCAGAAGATGACCAGCCAACTCTTCCCAGGCGAATGTTGCATGCTCGCAGCACTAAGGAGCAAATACAGAAATAGTTAGGAATTAGATTCAATTTTTAGAAATAGTTTTGCTTAAGAAAAAGGGCGGTCATTTAAACTGTATCTGAAATTTATGTAATTAAGTTATTTAGTTAGCAATATTTGAACCCTTCTCATGCATTTGGAGAAGGGTCCAGAAATTTGTCAAAAACTTGTCCTCAGAACATGCACTTTTGCACCCTCGGAGGGGGTTTTGATGAATGGATGGATCAAGGTTTATTAATGCTTGCATTTGATATCTGCTACTGATGTTGCACTTTTGTACTCTTAGTAGATGTTAGAGCAAGGAGAGATAGATCATTGTTGCTTGAAGCTTATGAGTAGAACCAGTCATAAATGGTACTTTTATCTCTTGGCCATTTCAGCTTATATTCCTAAAGTGATATACAGTCTGTAGTTGTTTATATGTTATTGCATGAATGTGTGAGTTACCATTTGGCACTTTTGTATGGTGGAGCCATTTATTTATGTCTGATATATGAATAACTTATTATGCGATATTCTGTTCACAACTGTTTTGCCTAACTTTTTATGCAAAGTGGTTTATCTTAATTGATTTCCATTCTTATGATAGCTGAATGATCTTTATTACCAGTTGTTGTCTGAAATATTTTTAGATCATATAATAGAAGAAATACATCTCGGGTTAGCATAGATTAGATGTGTTGTTTTTCATTAGATTACAATAGCATAAAGTTAGTTTAAAAGTTTGAATTAGATTAGCTTTAAGTATTCTTAGATCAGCAACATCCAACTCTGCACACACACACACACCCTTAGATTGGGAAACTGGTCCCATTATCCGCAGTCGGACCCGCTATACCAAATAGATAAGGAGCTGCCAACCAAGGTCCGGACCGGGTGGGTATCCCCCTTGTTGTCGACCCGATTTTCGGGGCTTCAACAATACCTTATGCACAATTCACAAACATCATCATATGACAACTGAAAAACATCACCTTTTCCTATCATATTTAAGAGTTCTAAAAATTCATCTTTGATTCCTTTAAGAAGGAGTGTTTTTAAGATCTCTTTTTCCAAATGCTTATGTTTTGATTTTTGAAGGTTGTAATGAAATCATCTACATAGTCGTCCAAGCTTTCATCTTCCCCTTGTATCATAGTGAAAATATCTTCATTGGATTTGCAATAGTCTTAGTACTTCTTCAAGAATATGTTCTTCATGTCCTCCCATGTTTGGATGTAGTGCCCACCTAGGCTCATGAACCATCGGAGAGCTGCTCCTTTTATAGTAAGAGGAAACACTTTCAACCTTTGATCATTAGTACAATAATCATATCCTCTAAAATGTATTTAAAACTCAAATAAAAATGTATCTGGATCTTCATTTGTCAAGCCATGAAAATTTGGTAGAGAAGATGGGGGAATTATGTGCATTTGTGTCACTCCTCCTAGATCTTTGATAGGAAATTCAAAAGTAGAAATGTGAGCCATTTCTTACCATAATATAAGATATTCTTCATGTTTTTATTTGAGGCTCCTTCTTCAAATGTTCCTATCAATTTGTTAGTGAAATGGGTGGTGCTTACATCACCACTTGAGTGAAATCATGAGTTTTGTTTTTTCAATATTTCTATTTTTTTTCTCTTTTTAGTCATTCACACATAAATTCAAACATTTATTTCTACCCTAAGTTCTTTAACAGTTCTGTTGGAAAGTGGGCGAGGGAGTAGGGCTTTTACATGCTCCTGTACACAGGTTCTTACCTTCCATTTTTAATACCTAATTCTTTCCTAACAGGCACTCATCAGATGCACACTACTCCTTAGAAATGGCTACACTCTCCCCGGCAACGACACCAAAATGTCGAGCGATAAAAAGGTGTCTTTTTAACTCCTAATTATCTTCACATTAATTGTCAACAAGGGATGATTTTTTATTTCAAGAGTGTACTCAGTCTGAGGTGACTATTTACTCAAGAGTAATATTTTGCAGTATAGTGCTTGAAATCCAAAAGTAAATGAATGCTTGAAATAAAATCTACTTGGAAAAAGAAACATAGAATTCAAATCATGCATTCGAAAAGCTACAACAATTTATCAGTCGATGGTACAGTAACAATAACTCTTCCCTCTGTAAACTGATGCAATTAAAAAGGCACTCAAAAGAAGGATCATCAAACTGGAAACTAGACAGCATATGTCAATGTTCACTACAGTCTCAGACCTTCTGCACACCAAAGCAATGATGATTTTCGAATGACAAGAAATGGAACATCATCTACTTCTATAAATAGGATTGAACAACAAAACTCTATCCTACGTAAATGAATGCAGCAATAATTATAATCTTCAAGAATTAAGTAACAGCCTTTGAGTTGAATGGCAAATAGAAATGGAACAGCAGATTATCAAAGATAAAGTATAGAACAGTGGATTAATTCTGAATGTACAACAACCCAAGTCAAGCACGCAACACACTTATCATTAAAAGGGACAGTAATCTGAGCTTCGATACAATATGCATGAATCACGGCCATGAAATTATTAGACTCCGTCTGGTCAGCTCGCGCAGTCGAATTCACCAAGTTGCAGAGGCTGGTTCTCATTGCCAAAGTTCAATATTAATTATCCCTGCAAGCAGACAAAGAAAAAGCCCTCATTCAAAATCAGCAAATTTAAAGAGGGAATTAGAAAACAGAGTTTGTAATAATGTGTTGGAGCATAATTGGCAAAGAATATTGCAAAGAGGATTTCATCAGATGGTGGCGGTGCACTCATCATTGATTATGGACAAATATGGAAGGCGTCCACTTCTAATGATTGTTGCAGGAGGAATGTGCATAAGCTGCTTTATTATTGGATCATTTTACATACAGGGACATTTTGATGGGTCTCCTCTTCTACTACTTGCAAGAAAATTATCATTAATTGGTCTTTTGGATTATATTGCAACATTTTCAATGGGCATGGGTGGAATTCCATGGGTCATTATGTCTGAGATATTTCCTTTGAATATGAAGCGTATTGCTGGTAGTTTGGTGTCTCTCATAACTTGGTTTGGTTCATGGATTGTCACCCTCACTTTTAATTCTCTCTTTTCTTGGAGTTCTACAGCTTCCTTCTTTATATTTTGCATATGGCTTTTCTGAGGTTCATATCATCGCACTCTGTGGCATCCAAGGATCATATATAATCTCTGTACCTGTGGCTTGCATTTATGATTATAATGGTTCGATTTGTTTTGAAGTTCATATGGTTTGAGGCTTGTATGATTCGTATGGTTCAACCCTGAGCCCCTCTGTGATAGGTATATATATATATGCGTCGTATCAATGCAAAGGCTCGCTTGCATTAGTTACTTGTTGATTCTGAGGTCGAGCTAGAAACATCTCATCTCTGCTCTTAGTGAAAGATCTTTCGAAGGTCAGCTAGAGAAGCAAACGATGTCACACTCTCCATAGTGTCTCGGCATCTCAGGTTACTCACATCTCTATGGAAAGATTACTTGCTCTTTGTGGATGGTCTCATTATATATGGGTCTCAGTGCTTCACATTTAGCTCAGTAAAACATCATCTATGGCTCTCGCATTTTACTATATCATGGCATCTATGGTACTCTCATTTCTCTCTATCATGCCTCTCGCTTTCCATTGTCTCTTGCCATCTCAGTGGTATCACAGTTATGTTTGGCACTTGGCATCTCAATGGTATGATCACAGCCACAGTATATTGGTGCAAAGTCTCAACTCTGGTATTCATATGGTCTTGATGGGCAGTCTCTCGATTGGGCATATACTCTCTGCAATTTGATACACAATATGTTGTCTCTGCGTTATGGTCACAGTGATATGTATGGAGGTCTCAACGTTGTTCTGCGATGGGTGTATTGTTTCTACAGATCTATGCTAGCAGCTATATTCATATATACATATAGAATAATGTCTATGGTCAGTGGTACTTATATGGTTGGCACAAGCACTCTCCCGACATCCCTATAGTCTCAGCGTCACTATTATATCGACCTTTTTCAGCACTAGATGAGTCTCTGCTCTGTCATATAAACTGTATGTATGGCATGATCAATTGCAGAGCATCACGGATGTATGATAGCAGTATTGTATATATGGTTCAGTTAGATATGTGTCTCAGTTTAGTTCTATGAATAGCAGCATTGGCATTCTATTCGTTCAGATCACCATTACAATATATGTATGGCGCTATTGGCATCACAGTTCAAGAATATTATTGTGAAAATCAATAATGACCAAATAATTCATGTCAACCTCACTCAGGAGAATCCAAAGCCGCTTATTGCTGGGAAGATATTAGAACTTACTTATTCAGACCATTAGGTCGAGACCAACATAACCTTTGCCGGGCATTTTGATGTCTACTTAGAATATCCTTTCTTTGAACATCAGATCCATTGGTTCTCCATCTTCAATTCATTTATGATGGTTATTTTTCTCACGGGTTTAGTCTGAATGATCCAGATGCAGACTCTGAGAAATGACTATGCAAATTATGCTCGCGAAGAAGATGATTTGGGTAGCAACAGCTGGCTCATGAATATGGCCCAAGAGCGCTATTCAAATGGAGCCAAAATACCATATTTCTTGGATAACGATGAACGGCAGCAAAGTAAAAAGTCAAAATTTAAATTGGAACGAAGATATACATCACAGCAGAAGACATAGGATTCGATTCCTATTTAAGACTTCAGTTAATGATTTAAAGAGACCTGCGCTCCAGTTTATTGGCCATCAGAGGATTTTAAGGGGAACAATTTTCTGTTTTTAGAATAAAGAGATGATTCTATCTCTATTTATGTAACTTCAGGTGAAACAGCGCCCCTGTTTTGGGTCGATCTGTTTTCTCCTAGAATAGTTTATTTAATGTATTAAAAAAGGATTTTTGAAGAGGATTGAGAAGAGAATTCTGAGCGCTGGTGGAGAAAAACAGAGTTTCTATTGTATAGTTTTGACAGAGATTTTAATAAAAAATGCAGCTCTGACCCCTGAGATTCCTGTGGTATGAAATTTAACATTTGTGTCATCCTTTGTTTCATATGTAGCCTGTTATGTGTTCATTTCATTTCATGATCGTTTCCAATTGAACAAATGAAGTGTTAAGGTAGAATTCATAATTTGTATGCTCTGCCTTTAAGTTTGTTCATATTTAATGTTTTCTTCTGTTTGACAAGGATTCATCTTTTATGCCCTTGTCAACTCCTCAGTAGTCTTGCCATTCCGTTTATCTCAATTTGATGTTAAAATTTCTTGCCTACCTTGCCTCAGGAGATAATCTGTGTTTTTGATTATATTTCTCTATTTCAAGCTGTTTTTTGCCGATGCAGCCCAGAAAGCCAATCATTTATCAAAAAAAAAATCCCTTTCTATCAATTTACTAGCCTAAAATCAGCATTCTTTATTGGTCATCTCAGCCCCTTTGAAAACTTGTCTGCCGAGATTGACCTGGAGAGAGCCCTCTCCTGTCCCCGTAGGGCTAGCTACGAGGCTGAGCGTGGTTTGATGTTGCCTTGAGTTTCGCCTTTTTCAGCCTGAGGCAAATTCGAGAGTTAACATAGTGGCGACTCAACTGGGGAGATGGTTTGCTGTTGACGTGACATTCGACGTGTTGATTGTCTTGTCCCAGTACATGAAATCAAGTTGCAGATCTGATGCTAATGGTGGACAACATTCAGACACATATGAAGGCTGAAGCATTCACTTGGTGACTCCAACTTGATCCAGACATTCCAGTGCTCGCTAATCCAGTTATGCAATGGTAGGGTATGTGGCAAACCCTGCCCTGTGTGAAGCTGTAAAAGAAGTAAGAAATCAGTTAGCAGATTCTGAAATTAATGAAGAATTTTTCAGTGCCTTGCTTCAATGTTTGAAATCTCCAAAGTTCCCTCTTGAAACTAAAACTAGATTTTGTGAGTTAGTTGTTGAAAGAGTTGAGAAGGAGATTCAATGTTTAGATGAGCAGATCCAATCATATGATTTCCAAGACCCTAAAAAGTTCTTGGAAATCCTTCCTCCATCGAAACAAGAAATAACAGACTTGCCTACAGATGTTTGCATTGACAGTGTGCAGCTGGAGGTATGTATTGCAGAGTTGGGGTAGCAAACAGAGTCTGGCTTTCGCGATCCAATTGTGATGTACATGGAAATGTTTTTCAGTTTGATTGATAGATCAGGTTGTCTTTTACGTGACCAGGCTCATTACATGCATGAAGGGCTGCCAGCAATTACATCTGTGTCCTGGTGGAAACATTCTCAAGCGGCATCATTCTCAGGTTTACTTGAATGGTTGATCTGGCACTTCAGTATTACCTGATCTATTGTTTTTACAGCAAAGTAGGGTAGATTTTGTAAATAAATAAGCAGCCAAAAGGCAGCATTTCATTTCATTACAGTTTTAGTGTGAAGTTTGCTGAGCAAGTTTTTCAATTATTTCAGTCAAGTTTCAGTCCATATATATGTCAAAGTCTGTGTTGGTTGTTGGAATGATGACTCCATTGCCCAATGGATGGAGGCACTGTCTGCTCTCCCAAAGCTCTGCGGTTCTTGGCACCTCCAAAAAGCGGCAGCTGCCATCCCCATTGGAGCCGATGTTAGACTCCGTCTGGTTAGCTCACGCAGTCGAATTCACCAAGTTGCAGAGGCTGGTTCTCATTGCCAAAGTTCAATATTAATTATCCCTGCAAGCAGACAAAGAAAAAGCCCTCATTCAAAATCAGCAAATTTAAATAGGGAATTAGAAAACAGAGTTTGTAATAATGTGTTGGAGCATAATTGGCAAAGAATATTGCAAAGAGGATTTCATCAGATGGTGGTGGTGCACTCATCATTGATTATGGACAAATATGGAAGGCGTCCACTTCTAATGATTGCTGCAGGAGGAATGTGCATAAGCTGCTTTATTATTGGATCATTTTACATACAGGGACATTTTGATGGGTCTTCTCTTCTACTACTTGCAAGAAAATTATCATTAATTGGTCTTTTGGATTATATTGCAACATTCTCAATGGGCATGGGTGGAATTCCATGGGTCATGATGTCTGAGATATTTCCTTTGAATATGAAGCGTATTGTTCGCAGTCTGGTGTCTCTCACAGCTTGGTTTGGTTCATGGATTGTCACCCTCACTTTTAATTCTCTCTTTTCTTGAAGTTCTACAGCTTCCTTCTTTATATTTTGAATACGGCTTTTCTGAGGTTCATATCATCATACTCTGTGGCATCCAAGGATCATATATAATCTCTGTACCTGTGGCTTGCATTTATGATTATAATGGTTCGATTTTTTTTGAAGTTCATATGGTTTGAGGCTTGTATGATTCGTATGGTTCAACCCTGAGCCCCTCTGTGATAGGTATATATATATATATATATATATATATATATATATATATATATATATATATATATATATATATATATATATATATATATATATGCGTCGTATCAATGCAAAGGCTCGCTTGCATCAGTTACTTGCTGATTCTGAAGTCGAGCTAGAAACATCTCATCTCTGCTCTTAGTGAAAGATCTTTCGAAGGCCGGCCAGAGAAGCAAACGGTGTCACACTCTCCACAGTGTCTCGGCATCTCAGGTTACTCACATCTCTGTGGAAAGATTACTTGCTCTCTGTGGATGGTCTCATTATATATGGGTCTCAGTGCTTCGCATTTAGCTCAGTGAAACATCATCTATGGCTCTCGCATTTTACTATATCATGGCATCTATGGTACTCTCATTTCTCTGTATCATGGCTCTCGCTTTCCATTGTCTCTTGGCATCTCAGTGGTATCACAGTTATGTTTGGCACTTGGCATCTCAATGGTATGATCACAGCCACAGTATATTGGCTCAAAGTCTCAACTCTGGTATTCATATGGTCTTGATGGGCAGTCTCTCAATTGGGCGTATACTCTCTGCAATTTGATACACAATATGTTGTCTCTGCGTTATGGTCACAGTGATATGTATGGAGGTCTCAACGCTGTTCTGCGATGGGTGTATTGTTTCTACAGATCTATGCTAGCAGCTATATTCATATATACATATAGAATAATGTCTATGGTCAGCGGTACTTATATGGTTGGCACAAGCACTCTCCCGACATCCCTATAGTCTCAGCGTCACTATTATATCGACCTTTTTCAGCACTAGATGAGTCTCGGCTCTGTCATATAAACTGTATGTATGGCATGATCAATTGCAGAGCATCACGAATGTATGATAGCAGTATTGTATATATGGTTCAGTTAGATATGTGTCTCAGTTCAGTTCTATGAATAGCAGCATTGGCATTCTATTCGTTGACATCACCATTACAATATATGTATGGCGCTATTGGCATCACAGTTCAAGAATATTATTGTGAAAATCAATAATGACCAAATAATTCATGTCAACCTCACTCAGGAGAATCCAAAGCCGCTTATTGCTGGGAAGATATTAGAACTTACCTATTCAGTCCATTGGGTCGAGACCAACATAACCTTTGCCGGGCGTTTTGATGTCTACTTAGAATATCCTTTCTTTGAACATCAGATCCATTGGTTCTCCATCTTCAATTCATTTATGATGGTTATTTTTCTCACGAGTTTAGTCTCAATGATCCTGATGCGGACTCTGAGAAATGACTATGCAAATTATGCTCGCGAAGAAGATGATTTGGGTAGCAACAACTGGCTCATGAATATGGCCCAAGAGCGCTATTCAAACGGAGCCAAAATACCATATTTCTTGGATAACGATGAACGACAGCAAAGTAAAAAGTCAAAATTTAAATTGGAACGAAGATATACATCACAGCAGAAGACATAGGATTCGATTCCTATTTAAGACTTCAGTTAATGATTCAAAGGGACCTGCGCTCCAGTTTATTGGCCATCAGAGGATTTTAAGGGGAACAATTTTCTGTTTTTAGAATAAAGAGATGATTCTATCTCTATTTATGTAACTTCAGGTGAAACAGCACCCCTGTTTTGGGTCGATCTATTTTCTCCTAGAATAGTTTATTTAATGTATTAAAAAAGGATTTTTGAAGAGGATTGAGAAGAGAATTCTGAGCGCTGGTGGAGAAAAACAGAGTTTCTATTGTACAATTTTGACAGAGATTTTAATAAAAAATGCAGCTCAGACCCCTGAGATTCCTATGGTATGAAATTTAACATTTGTGTTATCCTTTGTTTCATATGTAGCCTGTTATGTGTTCATTTCATTTCATGATCGTTTCCAATTGAACAAATGAAGTGTTAAGGTAGAATTCATAATTTGTATGCTCTGCCTTTAAGTTTCTTCATATTTAATGTTTTCTTTTGTTTGACAAGGATTCATCTTTTATGCCCTTGTCAACTCCTCAGCAGTCTCGCCATTCCGTTTATCTCAATTTGATGATAAAATTTCTTGCCTACCTTGCCTCAGGAGATAATCTGTGTTTTTGATTATATTTATCTGTTTCAAGCTGTTTTTTGCCCATGCAGCCTAGAAAACCAATCATTTATCAAAAAAAAATCCCTTTCTATCAATTTACTAGCCTAAAATCAGCATTCTTTATCGGTCATCTCAGCCCCTTTGAAAACTTGTCTGCCGAGATTGACCCGGAGAGAGCCCTCTCCTGTCCTCATGGGGCTAGCTACGAGGCTGAGCGTGGTTTGATGTTGCCTTGAGTTTTGCCTTTTTTAGCCTGAGGCAAATTCGAGAGTTAACAGAAATAACAGTAATTGTAACTGAACAACAATTGTTTCAGAACAACAATGATAACAGAACAATACTTCTGAATAAACAACAGTCACGATTTAAGAATAAATCATACGGTAGTACCAATCCAAGAATATACAACGCGGTTAACTTGTAATTTGTAAGGAACAATGATGCTATATGATTTGCCAAGATAAACAACAATGTGATGCAGGGTTAGAATGGTAACATAGCATTCCTGTTGTAAGTAACAATAATATTCAATTAAGTATAACAGAGCCGATATGTGAAACAGTAAAGCGCTTCAGATTACTAAGCAGAGTAACAGAAATAAATCAAACCACACATGAATCGTGAAGATCTAATATAGCAATAGCTTAATCCACTAGAGGCTAAGCCCTTAGCTGCCAGCGGATGCTGCTGGGCTACTTCAGATGAGAAGAATGAACAACAACTCCCAAATCATGTATTAATCATCAAACTGTGAAATCATTACAACAGTTGAAGCTTTGAGAATTACAATGGTAATGAAAAAATCTCATTTTCTTCCTATTCTATCATATGATGAATAATCCATCATCATTCTTGAATCTCCAATTCTGAATCCTCAATTCTCCATCATTTTTCCATCCCCCATCTCTGATCTCTGTTTTCATTTAAATGGAGAGAGATCAGAGAGAAGTTACAACAGAGATAATTACAACATGATTTATATTACAAAATTGGATTGTTTCTAACCAATTGATCAACAAGAAATATATTTCCATCCATATTTCAACCAGAGCAACGCGAATTTGGCTTTGCATCTGAGATTTGGAAAACAGCCACACAATAAATCTGAGAAAATTGTGCTCAAAGAATCCTACGTTTTTCTCAACATAGGCTGAATTTGGGCAAACTGTTCTTTCCTAAAGTTAATTCAATATGTTTTGGACAAAACCCATGTTCTAGATTTTCCAGATTCTGCTTCATTTGCCCAGAATCTCAACCGCAAAACTGTCACTTCTTATTCCAGTGAATTTCTGAGTTAATCAAATCTTCAATCTGGAAATTATATTGGAGGCTAAAAATGGTGAATAATGTTACAACCAATTTATTAAAACTATCATTGATAAAATCGTGGATAATCATCAATTTATTAGAAATAAAGGATAATAAATAATATTCATCCATAAGAGCATAAATCATTATAAAATGGATTTATATAATAAATTATAATAAATGACAAGATAAAGAAGAGTAAAAATGGATAAAATAAGTATTTAAAAAGTGGTCCTATTCACTGCCCAACATCCTTCACTCTTTGCTTCTCGTGGTTTCAAATGACTCTTCCTCTATGCTTCTCTTGCTTCATAACTTGCTTCTTTTAGGGCTTTCGATGTTCTCTATTCTAATATTCTGCATTGTCTTGATTTTTACTACTCCTTTGTTAACTCGTTTGTTAAATCCTTTGATGCTTTGTTGCTCTTTGTTCTTCCGATAGTGGTTTCCCTTGGACATATCTCTCTGTGACTTCCGGTGACTCTATTTATGTACCTTGGCTGATGCGATGCTCTTTCCAGTGGCTTTGCTCCTGTTCTTCACAAGTCTTCTATGCTTCTCCTTAGCTTCATATTGACATTAATGACAATCTAGATCAACAATTTCCCCCTTTGTCATTGTTGGCAAACGGGTGCACAAGGACTTCCGCCGTCGAGCTGCTCCCCCTATCCTGCAACCTCTTTATGAATCAACTTAAGTGATGCTAAAGAGATAACCCCCATCTTTTGACAAAGATGTTCAAATGCTTCTCGAGGAAGAGGTTTTGTGAAAATATAAGCTATCTGCGCCTTAGTATTGATATATTCCAAGATGATTTTTTGTTCAGCTACTTATTCATGAACGAAATGATACTTGATTGGTATAGGTTTGGTCTTTGAGTGCATCACTCAATTTTTGCTAAGGCTGATCGCACTTGTGTTATTACAATAGATGGTAATTGGTTGATTTGTACCTACGTTGACATCTTTTAGAGCTTCCTTCATCCATAGTATTTTAGTACAACAATCTGTGGCAGCTATATACTCGGCTTCAGCTATAGATAGTGATATGGATGTCTGTTTTTTTCTGTGCGAAGATACTAAATAGTCTCCTAGGAAGAATGCATTTCCATTAGTACTTTTCTGATCATTGAAACTTCTGGCCCAATCGACATCGGTGTATACAGTCAAAGTAAGAGTTGAGCTCCTAGCATACGAGAGACCGAAATCAGGGGTTCCTTTCAGGTATCTAAGAATTATTTTTACAGCCAACAAATGGAATTGTTTAGGAGCTGATTGAAATCTTCGCACCATTGTTATTGCTTGCATAATGTCGGGTCTTGTAGTAGTTAAGTACAAAAGGCTCTAATTATTGACCTATAATGAGTTGCATCTACCTCATCATTTTTGCTTAATTTGCATTTTGTGGTCATAGGTGTGCTCATGGGTGCACAGTCTTCCATTCCATATCTTTTAAGCATGTCTTTAAGATATTTGGCTTGATATATAAACAAGCCTGCCATGGTTTGAGATACCTGTAGTCCAAGGAAGTGAGCTAACTCTCCTATCATTGACATCTCGAACTCCTTTCACATGTTTTGAGAAAATTTGTGGCTCATCTCATCATTATTACTAGCAAAAATCAGATGATCAACATAAACAAGTGTGACTAGTAGCTTATCCTCATCTGTCTTTATGTAGAGATTACTTCCTGCCACCCCCTTCCTGAAGCCTTGCTGTTGTAGATAGTGATCCAATCTTGCGTACCAAGCTCTAAGAGCTTGTTTCAACCCATATAATGCCTTTTTCAACTTACAAACAAAGTCTTTTCCTTCTGTTAGATTAAACCCTTTTGATTGCTCCATGTAGACTTCTTCCTTGAGTTCACCATTCAAAAATGTCGATTTTATGTCGATTTGATAGATTTTGAATCCTTTTGAGCAAGCAAATTCCAAGAACATCCTGATAGCTTCCATACAAGCTACTGGTGCAAATGTTTCTTCAAATTCAATTCCTTCAACTTGTGAATAGCCTTTACAAACAAGTCTTGCCTTGTTTCTAATGATTTGTCCATCTTCATTCATTTTTTTTTGAATACCCACTTGGTTCCTATTATGTTTTTGTCCTTTGGATGAGGTACCGTCTCCCATGTCTCATTCTTCTCAATTTGAGACATTTCTTCTTCCATGGCTTTTACCCAATGAGGATCCTTACTTGCTTGAGTAAATTCTTCTGGTTCTATCATGGATAGAAGAGAAACATCATTTTTCCTTGGTGTACTTTTCATTCTTCTTCGTGTTTGCATCCCTTCATCTACATTGCCAATAATTTTCTCTTTTGGGTGATATTTTTGGAGAAACTTCATCTTTGAAGGGGTTTCAGATGGTTCTTTTTCCTTGGGTTTTTCTTGATCTCTTTGTTCTTTTTCAGGTTCTTCTTCTTCAGTGAGAGGATCAACTTCATGTTCTTCAATTTCTTTTTCTAGAAGGTCTTCATCAATCTTTACATCAATGCTTTCGACTATTTTCCGTAGTTGATTATTGTAGCACTTGTAGGCTTTTCTCCATGTAGAATATCCAAGAAAGATCCCTTTGTTAAGCCATGAATCCAATTTTCCTGGTGAGCCATCATTGATTTTTATGAAGCACTTGCTTCCAAAAATCTTGAAGTATTTTACTGAAGAAGGTCTTCCTTTCCATAAGTCATAAGGAGTCTTTTCATTATTTGGTCTTAATTGAGTTCGATTCAAGGTATAGACAGTTGTCCCGACTGCTTCTCTCTAGAATTTTGGCTACAAGTCAGTTGCTATTAACATTGTTCTTGCCATTTCTTGAACTATTTGGTTTCTTCTTTCAACTACCCGATTTTTCTTGGGTGTTCTGGTAGCAGAGAGTTCTCTTTTAATTCCATGTGTTTTACATAATTCATTAAATTATTTTGATGTGAATTCTCCCCCTCTATCTATTCTGAGGCACTTAAACTTTGAGTCCTTTTCATTTTCTACAAGAGCTTTAAGATTCTTAAAACACTCAAATGCTTTGGATTTATATTTTATAAAATATATCCACATCATTCTAGTACAGTCATCAATAAATAAACAAAACTACCTTTCTCCATGGAGTGTCAGAGTTCTAGTTGGTCCACATAAATAAGCATGGATGATCTCCAAAGGCTATTATGTAGAAAACTCCTTTGTCTTGTGGCTAGTTCTGGTTTTCTTTCCATGTTGAAATGGACCACATATTCCTTGATTTGGTTTGAATAACTTTGGAATGTCTCGTGCTGCTTTAATCTTGCTGAAATTGATCAAGTTATTGAAGCTTGTATGTCCAAGTCGTTTGTGCCACAACCAACTTTTATCTATTTGACTTAAATAGCATTTATCTTCTTGAATTTGGTTCAGAAAGTAGATGTTGTCTGGTGTTCTAACCCCTTTCACCACAAGTTCCCCTGAGGAAGAGTTCCTTCTTTCACAGTCTTTAGTGCTAAAGACAACATTATGTCCTTGATCACAGATTTGGCTAACACTGAGGAGATTGTGATAGAGCCTGTTTACTAGCAAAGCATTTTGAGCTTTTCCTTTCCCATTGATAAGAGTAACAATTCCTTTTCCAACAATTTTTGCAGATCCACTTCCAAAGGATACATTTCCTTCCTTTTTGTTCAATGAGACAAACTTCCTTTTGTCCCTTGTCATGTGTCTAGAGCACCCACTATCCACAAACCAATGATTTTCATTATTTTGAGCACATAGAGCTAGGCCACATTTATCCGTGTTGGAATTCTCACTTCTTGCTTTTCCTCTTTTGAGTGGGAAATTTTGTTGATTGTGTCCATTATTATTACATAATGAGCAAGTTAGATCAAGTTTGACCAAGGGATCAAAAGAATTGTAGATCTTGATTTGTCCTTTCCCTTTGGGGCCATATGGGTTTTTTATTTGATCCTTCAGTTTTGGTGTGTCATTCTTATGGGCCATGCAATGTCTAGCTTGATGACCAAAATTTTTACAATGGAGACAATGCCCAAAAAAGATATTTTGTACCTGTTGTAATAGCCATGATTTGAATTAACATTCTTCCTTCGAGTTACTCCCACTTCATTCTTTGGATTTGAGATGGGACTTTGATGAAATACTTTTCTGTATCTATTGTAATATCCATTATTCAAATCAACATTCTTCCTTAGAGTTACTCTCTCTTCATTCTTTGGATCTGGGATGAGCCTTTGATGAAATAATCGTTCTTCTTTTGGGTTTCTGGAAAGTACGTCGGTATAGCTTTTCACATTATTCTTAGTACTTGATGATTCTCCTCTAAAACCTATTCCAGATTTGTCATGTTGAGGTTTTTGATTATTTAGGATAGTGTCAAGTATTTGAGAGCTTTTCTAACCCTTTTTAACATGCTCCAATTCCTTCCTCAGAGATACTATTTCGGCTTCATGTTCTTTGCAAGCTTCTTCTTTTTCTTTTAGCTTATTTTTCAAGAGATCTTCCCTTCTTTTTATTTCCTTGTTTTCTACCTTGAGGGAAATGATTTTATTTTGTAATTTCTCATTTTCTTCAATGGCACTTATTAACAATTCATCTACATTTCAATCTAGCCCTGAGTCATCATCATTTGTGAATGCCATGAATAATACTTCTTGGCTTCCAGCATGGTCATTTTCTTCATCTGATTCTTCATTACATCCTTTGTGGTGAGGGAACTCGTTAGTTTATTTCTTTTTGATGACTAAAAATTCATCTTCATCAGACTCATCTTTCTTAGAGAGGAAATTCTTCCTATTGAACCCTTTCTTTTTCTATACCATCCTTTTAGAATTTTCTTCATCATCACAATCATGCTTATGAGGACATTTTGCAGCATAATGACCTATTTTTCACATTTGAAACAAATAAGAGGGTATTTACCTTTTATCTTAGATCCTTTCTTTAGCCTTCATACAAATTGTGCCAATTCAGATTCAACATTGGAGTCTTCACTACTGACATCCCTTTCTTTCCCCTTTTTTGATTTTGAGGCCTTGAATGCTGCATCTTTGGAACTTGGGCAACCTTTTCTCATCTCATAGGCAATGAGGATTCCATGGAGTTCATCCATCTTGAGAGTATCTAGATCCTTCACTTCATGTATGGCACTTACTTTGGAGTCAAATATGTTTGGGAGAGATCATAAGACCTTTTGAACAATGGTGCCTTCTTCAATGTTTTCATCCAATCCTTTAAGAGAGTTGACGAGAGTATCTAGATCCTTCACTTCTTCTATGGCACTTACTTTGGAATCAAATTTGTTTGGGAGAGATCATAAGACCTTTTGAACAATGGTGCCTTCTTCAATGTTTCATCCAATCCTTTAAGAGAGTTGACCACTTCAGCTACTCGGAGAAAGTATGATGCAATATCTTCTTCATCATCCATTTTTAGACTTTCAAATTGCCTTCTATGTGTTTGGAGCTTTTCCTTCTTGACTTTGGAGTCCCCATCGTATAAGCCAATTAGCTTATCCCATACTTCTTTGGCAGAATTACAATTCATGACTTTTGTAAATTCAAAATCAATGATTCCATTAGTGATGGAGTTTAAGGCTTTTGCATTTGCAACGTAGACTTTCCTCTCGTCCTAATTTGTTGGAAGAGTGGAAGGAGCTATGTACTCATTTAAGACTGAATGCCAAACCTCAGGTCCAAGGGACATTAAGTAATAGGACATTTTTTTTTTCCAAAAACCAAAATTTGTGCCATCGAATAGAGGAGGTCTTCCTGACACTTCTTGATTTCTCGTCATGACTAAGAATCCTTCTTCAAGCTGTTAGGCTGATATGAAGAAGCCCACTCTGATACCAATTGTTGAAAATACTGAGGGGGGTGAATCAGTATTTCTTTTCAATTATTATTTATATCAGTTAAAAACATTTATATTTGGAACACAGAAGTAGATAACAGGAATAGATTCTTTTATTAATGTGGTATTTGCAATAAATCAAGTAACATATATATATATATATATATATATATATATATATATATATATATATATATATATATATATATATATATATATATATATGGTTTCAATTAGTTACCAAGCACTAAGTTGGATTCTTTGTGAGGCTCCAACCTCCAGAGCACCAACTCTGTCTTGTCAAGGCACCAACCTTGAATTTAGGAGCACCAACTCCCAAGACACTAATCCTTTCAGTTCTGAGGCACCAACCTTAAGGGCTCCAACCCTCTGCTGTAAATTGTCTCATCTATTTGGCTGTAATCCTTTGCTCCCAACCCTGCTAGACCTATGACTTACTTCTGTCCTCATGTTGCTTCCACTTTTTCTAGAACTTCAGCTTCCTTTTTCTTCTTATAGTTCGCCAGCCCTCAAACTTTTCCTTGTTCTCTTTTTTATATGCCTGATACTCCTGATCTCTGGCTTCCTTTCTCCACTATCTCTTTTTATTCCTCAATGCTTACTTGATCTTTCAGCTTCCTCTGTCTCTTTAAATCCATCAATACACACAAGACACATTAATGTGGAAGAGACGCTAAATTACAATAATGTTGCATATTAAAGAAAATATCAGAGAGGCCCCCTTTTATAATATTCATACAGTATATATTAATAATCCCACAATCACAATCAAAGCTTTAATATGACAAGGCCTTAAGGCTTTAAACCCGTGACCACACAACATATCAGAATACATGGATACACATGGAATACACGGAAAACCCTACTCCCAAGCACTTAGTCTGACTTCAAATATTTATACACCCGGACATATATATATATTTTGGGTCCGCACATCAAAGACACCTCTGCAGCGCTACTCCTTCCTTTCTTTGATCTCCGATCAACCCTTCACCTCCACGATTAGCATTTAAATCGCGACCGTCAATCTGGCACTTGATCTGATGGTTGTCACTTATCCTGATCACCAACCAATCCACTCGATCTCCACCATTGATCTCCTTTTATTTGATCCGACAGTTGACATTGATTTCAGGTCCATATCTATATCTATATATATATATATATATATATATATATATATATATATATATATATATATATATATATATATATATATATATCGCAATCGCAGTTTATAGTGTGCCATCCCTTTATAACTTGCGATGCATAACCTCTGATACGGTGGACGTGATATGATTATAAACTATTTTTAATACCTTCGTCAGGTCCATATATATATATATATATATCGCAATCAGCGCTTTCAATGTGGCAAGGCTTTACAAGAGGCTTGCGATATGCGATGGATGCGATAATATACTAAATCATATTGCAATGGTGTAGTCAGGTCCACATACATATCGCTACCACAATTTTAATGTGACAAGGCTTCAAACACTGTGATACATAACTCCTGATATGGCGGATGCGATATATCATTAGGATGCGATATAATAGGACCATTAGGTCTGTAACTGTATATCGCAATTGGAGGTTTCAGGGGTGACAACCCTTTGAGACTATCGGCACAGCGGATGTGATATTACATTTGGGCAGTTTATAATGGGGCTGCGGGTCCATGTTATTATCGCATCTATATAATATATATACTCCTCCGCTCTTTGCTTCTCATGGTTTCAAATGACTCTTCCTCTATGCTTCTCTTGCTCCATAACCTGCTTCTTTGAGGGCTTCTGATTTTCTCTATTCTGATATTTTGCATTGTCTTGATTTCTACCACTCCTTTGTTAACAACTATGTTAACTCCTCTGATGCTCTATTTCTCTTTGTTCTTCCGATAGCGGTTTCCCTCAGACATATCTCTCTGTTACTTCCGATGACTATGTTTATATACCTTTGCTGATGTGATCCTCTTTCCAATGGCTTTGCTCGTGTTCTTCACAAGTCTACTCTACTTCTCCTTGGCTTCATATTGACATTAATGACAATCTAGATCAACACTCCCAACCACCCAATATTCACCCAACTCACTCTTTTTACCCAGTTCTTGAAGAAGACCATTGAGATTTTATATAATAATGGGGAGGAGGAATCTCATCCCCACTTCTCTTCCATGTAAGTACCTTCATAATGTAGAAGATTTCATAAAAAGCTTAAATTAAAACTTTCCAAGTTATTTTTAGGGTCCACCCTAAGAAAAACTTCTTTGGGGCTTTATATAGGTATAGGGGCATCGATTCAAAGAATTAGACCCCCAGGTACAAACAGACATGTACTCATATTATTGTTTTACCCATCTATCACCAATGGCATTAAAATCCAAGGAATGCTAAATTGAAGTGAGTTTTTTTTGTCTTACCCACATATATATTGTTGGAAAGTCTTCTATTGGATGAACATGGTCTAATATTTCATGAATCTTCTCATGAACCAATGTTCTAATTTGAAAACTAATTCTTCTGCTTCTTGGTTCAAGAGAATGACAATGAAGTAGACTATGTTATGGTTATCTATTTGTTCTATTTGTTCTATTTCTTGAAATAAAACTCATTATTTTCTATCAAGAGGGTTATATTCCCACAAATATGCAAAAAAGGACTTGGTTTAGAGAGACCTCAGCCTTTTCAACTTGGTGGAGGATCCCACTACGATCTGGATAGTAAAATGGTTTCTACTTTTCTTTTTCTTGATGAATCTTACTGATAGCTTCTTTGTAATGTGTAGGGGACATCCCATGCTCACTTCTATTCCATTCAAGTACCTAAAGAATGCATGAGATTTCAAAAATAGGTGAGTTCAACCTTGCAAAGAGTTTTTAGGGTCCACCATTAAAAAAATGTCGTTGGTATTTTTACAGGTACAAGGGCATGGGAAGCCCAAAGGGTTAGCTCAGTTGGTCGAAATCAATGCCTCGCCATCGGGAGGTCACAGGGTCCAATCTCCCCGAAGCCCTTGGGGTCAAACCTTGCTAGTGGGATGCGGGGCTAGATTCCCTTCAGGGTCGATCAGCCCAGATCTTTCCGTGGACGTAGTGCCACTCGTTGACCAGGGTGTCCATGAGCCACAGCCTAAAAAAAAGGTACAGGGCCATGCATAAAAATAATTAGACCCCCGTGTACTTGTACCCATACTAAGGGTTTTACCCATGTATCACTAATGGAATTAAAATCCAGATTATACCAAATTGAAGGGGGTATTTAGTTTTCTTACCCACATATCTATTGTATGGAAGTATTCCATTGGATAAAATATATGGTCTAATATATCATGAGTTGACCTTCTCTACTCATGAACCAAAGGCCTCCTCTAAAAATCATGGCTTTAAATTTTTGGCTCAAGAGAATGACAATGAAGTAGCCTATGTTACAATTATCTCAGTTTTTCCTTGTGCTCCATTTCTTTGAAATCAAACTCATTATTTTCAGCAAGAGGGTTATATTGCCACAAATCTGTAGAAAAGGACTTGGCTTTTGAACCTGATACTACCTTCTACTATTGGATCTTGGTTTAGAGAGACCATGGGATTTTTAGCTTGGTTGAAGATCCACTTTGATTTGGACAGTGAGACAATTTCTACTTCCCTTTGGCTTGAGGAAGCTTACTGAGAGTTTCTATTGTAATGGGGAGGGGTAATCCCATCCATACTTCTATTCCATCTATGTACCTTTAGAATGCAGGAGAGTTCACAAAGAGATCAAGGTAAAACTTTCCAAGCTTCTTTATAAATATAGGGATGGACCATAGACTGCATAAATGGAAATCCTGCTCCATGACTTGCAGACAAATAAGAATGAAAAAACAAGCCCACTTGTAGCATTCCCTTATAATTGGTATATATTAATATATCCATAATGATCAATGGTAACATTATAAGTATTCATTGATTGTAATGAATTCCTATTGTGAGAGGTTATAACTATTAGATAATAGTCATGAAAACAATATCTATTCTCATTTGGTATTGTCAATGCAATGTTGTAATTGTTTATTACTTTTTGAAATTTTTCCATTAAGGTGCATTATAATGCTAACCTTGTGGCCTGCAGCAACAAGCCAATGATGAGCATGTCTAGTCTAATGCCACCAGTATAGCGACTTGGTAATTGACATTTGTGATTCTCAAGCTTCTTATTCAATCAAACCATTTATCTTTCCAGTGCTACTTATAAGGAATATCTTTGTAATTTTTTACCATTTTTTTTATGTGATCGACATACCCAAGAAAAATGAGGAGAAATATTAGTGATTGTCAGTTTTCCTCATTTGAAAAGCTTCTTGTAGACAATTTCAACAACACCCAATATTGCCTTTTCTTTGTCAATTTCTTGATTTAAGAAAGTGGGTAACCATATATTCCTTTACCAAATCTATTTCCACAATAATAATGTTAAAGCATCTTTTATCCATGCCTGAACTAGAATCCTCAAGATGAAATTAATTGGAAGTATAATGCTTCATGTTCTATCCTTTATATCAAAGTATGTCTCAAGTTGTCCTTTTTAGAGAATTGAAATATCTTTTAAACAAAATGTTATTAATTTCTAAGTAAGACTCACCTTTGTTTTTATGATGCAATTTTCTCCCATCTTCCTCTTCACAAACAATTCTTACAACAAGTTAAGTTTCATAGAGCACTGGATCAACCAAGTCTCTTGGAATTTGTGAATATTATTTTTTTAGCTACAATTGAATCCAAATTGGTTCCTATATCTTTCCTTTTTTCTCCAATGCATCTATTTGAATATTAGGTAGGGATGTCATTATTACCCTTGGAAGAATTTTGTATGATTATTTCCAAAAACATGGAAAGTCCCTTTGGCATATACACATGGAATCATGGTTTTTCATTCATTTTTAAGCAAACTCCTCATAGTTGTTGTTCATTCATTTTTGAACAATCTTGTCATAGTTGTCGTTCATTCATTTTTAAACAATCTCATCATAGTTGTTGTTCATTCATTTTTAAGCAATATCATCATAGTTCCCTTTTATTTTATTACCTTTGCTCAATTCTAGAATCAATAGAGTTTATTGTCACATCATTGAGGCAAGTGTGAGGTCAATTTTTGAAAGCCACTACTCAATAGCCTTCCCCATCAAGGTACAAAAACACATTGCAAAACAATGAAACACCAGATGATTTTTATCCTCTAACGTTTACTCAATTTAGTAAAATTTCCTTTTTCACGTACTGCTATGATCACTAGAGCTATGACCCTTTATGGATTCAAGGTATGGGGACCTAGATTTCTTTGGGTTGATTGGGATAGGATAGATAGATTCTAAACCTTTATATTATGATGCTTCATCTGTTGCAAATATCCAATTCATCAATCTATCATCTAGGTAGATTTCAAGGTATTTCTTCAATAGGCCCCTCAGTGTAGTTGTTGTGGGTTCTTCTTAATTTGTTCAATTAGTGAACATTTTTATCAATTGATTTTCCCTTTTTAGGTAATATTTAGACACTGTAGGTCAGCTCCTACTATCTAAATGAGACTTAACCTAGGAGATTAGAGACTATGTCTACAAGCTACATCCAAATCACTTGGATTTCCCTCCTTAAGGGCGTTAGATTGAATATGTGATTTTATTATTTTCAGTGTTTTATGTAGATAAGTGACTCTTATTGTTAGGCCTATCTATACTAATAGAGATTGGATGAACAACCTTAGGATTCCCCTTGGTTCATTCAAAGTGGGATCCCACTAGCTTTGGTTTGAGATAGCTCACCGCATCACATACCTCAAAGGGAATTTTTAGCTATCTGACTTATAAGAGATCAATTTGGGGGAGCACATTGTCTTCGGATGTTCCATCTATTAGGAGATAGAATTGTTACTTATTTATTGGGATCTTTTATTGATTGATAACACTTATTATTTTGTTTTTTTGTCATGACTCACATATTTTTAATCAATTTTAATGTTTTTTTTGTTTCTTTAATTCTATAGCCCAGGGACCAGGCACTATGTATTTCCTAGATTTCCATTTAAAAATATTAAAAAAAAAAAACAACATCATTTTTGCAAAACTATTTTTTAGCATTTGAAGGACCTGTCTGTAGGCTTACCATGGCTCCCTCCCTTATGTTGGAGGAGAGCTAGCCTTATGTGAGAAGTATGATCACCAAAGTGACAATGGATGATGTCCTCAAGTAAATTTGGCTTTTCTAGTTTATAATTGAACCTATATTTTGAAGAAAATATTTTAGAGGTAGCAATGAGGTACTTTTCTCCTTGGATTGATGGAATGAGTTTAAGCACTTATTCCATTTCTTAAGAAAACATCATTTGGTTGACGTTATAACTATTTTTTTTAAGAAAGAAGGTTACACAAGATATTTGAAAGCTTATGTGGCTACCCCATAGGCTAGATAAAAGGAGGAGAGGGAGCCACCCCTCCTTAGGGAAGTCATGGCTGCCCCTAAGAATAGATAAATTGAGAGAGAAAAACTGGTTGTGCAAGATGTTGTCTCTATTAATTGTAGGATTTAAACAATCAAATCTATCTTTAACATGATATTTATTTTTGAACAATTTTCATGCTTAATTAGGTTCTTTCTTCGTAAAGTAACAACCTACCGTACTGTATAATAATTGGGGCATTTATACATTCTATAAGTTAAAACATTCTTTCAGTTATTGTGGCATCAATTTTTACCATTTAAAAATACAGGGAAATTAGGGTGATTAGACGTTTGTGTCAATTGTGCCAATTTCTTGAATGCATATATTTGCAGTATGTTGTAGTTTTCATTTGTAGTGTGCTCTGCCACTCAGTATCACCTGAGAAGGCAAAAAATTTCCAATTTTGCAGTCAGAAATAAGCCATTTGGAGGCATATGAAAAATAATAATTGGTTTTTATATGTGAGAACCATTGCAACAAAAACTTCTTTTTCTTGTTTCTGTCTGGACCCTTTTCTTTGTAATATTGTAGACATTTAATCAGGTATTTGTATTAGTTAGGCTTCAACATGTCCCCTAATTTTGATCAACAATAGTCACAAGGTTATCTACATGGTAGCATTTCATGCTGGTATGTTGCGATAGTGATAAACAAATTCTTCATTCTTCATGCTTTATAGTGATAAAAGTACTTTTGTATTTTTTTGTAACACAGATTACACTTTAACTTTGCTTACATTAAGGCACTCAACATGCTTTGGACCCACTAACAATAATTAAGGGGTTCCTCAATAATCATGGAAGGGAAGCTACACTATTTTAGCATGATTGGAGGCTTGAAAGTTTTGTTACTCTTTCTGGTGAGTTGGATAGCAAATCCCTTCATAACCATGCAAATTTGGTGTTATCTTTGGTTTTGAAGACTTGAAGGATTTGTCATAGATATGCATTATTTGGTACAGATTTAAGCAAAGTTCTGTGCCAAATTTTGATTGGAATTTTTTGTTTTATCCTTTTAAAATAATTATTTCCGTTCCTTTTTTTTTATGTTGAGGCACAAAGGAGCTCAACACCTTTACTTAATTAGAAATGTAGTTTTAGAAGAGAGATGTTGTAAATTTTCTAAGGCATATGCTCTTGAAAATGGGTGTTTCAAAAGTGGTTGGTTGGAGATTTAATCTTGTTGAAATGTTGTGAAACATTTTTGGTTTTAGGTAGTGGTAATATTATTAACTGGGCTCTTCAATATTTGATATAGCTGGGGTTTTGTTCAGGTCCTTCATTTCATATTGTTTCAACATTTGGATGAGGGCTTAGACCTTTCCATTTTGACTAAATTAATAATTTGAGGGTGTATTGTCCTGCCCAATTTGCCTTGGACATCAATTAGCATCAGTGCTTGACCTTCAACAAATCCAATCGGTTGTCTTTTTTCTCTAATAAAAGGAATTGGCACTATTGTGTTTGTTACACATTCATTTTTAGCCAATAATATTTTTTTGTTGGGACTAATATTAACACCATAGTTGATATTTCTATTGTATTACCATCTGATATTCAAAGTTGATTGAATATACATTTTCATAGGTTTATGTAAGTGCCATAGAAAATTCTGAAGAAGCATCTTTATTTGAATCATACAATGTTGCATATTCCATCCTAATCAGGATCTTGTGATATTTCTTTTTTGCAGTTGGAAAATGGAATTTTTTTAATGAATTGGGCTCTACCATTTTGTAGATTCCATGACCAAGGGTATCTCTTCCATTAAATTCATCCAATAGTGTTTCTTTCCTCTTCTATTGAGAAAGGCCATAACCATGCACCATCAAGGTTTCTAAGACTTCCACCCACTTTTGCATGGGGTACATAACTCCGTTGACCACATTAAATTCATGCAATACTTACATATTTCCTCATTTGTTGAGACAAACCACAACCATGGACCATCAAGGTTGTTAAGACTTCCACTGACATTTGGATGAGGTATAAAACTTCGTTGGCCATATTAATTCAGTAACATGTCTTCGGGTGGTTTTGAACCCATTTTTGTGCATTGAAAGTTCTTTGATTTAACCACTTGGCCACAACCTACCTAAGAGGATTTTGAGTGGTTCACTTTGATTTGGTTTAATATACAATTTAATTGTTTATTTACTTGATAAATTGTGAGACTCTTCTGAAAATATCCTTCCCATATCGAGGGTGTAAAACCACAACCAATGAGGATAAATAGTCAGGAAAAATATGAAGAAATGGAAAGGGGTGATGGAGCAATATATCTTTTTTTTCTTCATCTAGGATATCGTGAAAATATTTTGGATCATGCAACTGGTTTCATTTTAATTGAAGGTTATTCTAGAATTTTATTCTTTCTATGGATTTTGTGACTTGTTCTTTTTCAACTACTTATTCCCATGTCGTACATTCATTGAATGAGAATTGTGTTCTACAATTTTCTTTATTACAATCCCATTAGATCAAATTATTAAAATGATTACGTTTCAAGCTAATAAATATGCTATTGTGATGAATGTTTATTGTTATCATGTAAGGTTAGATAAAAACTATATTTCATGTAATTATTGATTATTGACCAAGTTGTTGGGTAGTTTTATCTACCAACTCATAAATTATGTAATCTTTTTAACAATGTGATAGGAATTTATCTTGACATGTGTTTATTGATATTTTGTTTCATGTTATTATTACTTTAGCAGGCTACAAGACCTTATCTATTGTGGTATTATTGGCAAGTTTTGTGAGTGTGCATTGTGCTTCTCAAGGGGACTATAAGGCCTTGTGCACCATGTGATATTTCTAAGCTTTATCATTATATTAGTAGGAGGTTTAATTCCTCTGGACCCTAAGGATCATGGCATATTGGGGCATGTTACCCACTCACATGTATGGGTAACCATAGGAGAATCATTTCCTTCTATGATGTAATTTTCTAGCCAATTGTAATACATTATTTATCATATGTTGTCTGTTTCTTGCCCATTATTCTCATAAGTTATCTACATCTTGAGGTTTTTAGCATGTAAATTACTTGGCATAATTGTGTCTAAGGTTTTCTCTTATGTGGTGAAATTTTATTTGCTATGTTTATATAGGTCATCTGGCCACATAGTGGCCACTATCACCAAATTGAAGAAAACATGTTCGGGTTTCTTTCTTTTCTGGGGAAAAATGACATTGGAATTATTGATGTTGAGTTATATACCATATAAAGTATTTATCACTAGTAGAAAATGATGAAATTAGTGACTAGGTGACTAAAAATGTTAGTCACCACAACTTTTCTAAGTGAAATACTACCAAAAATGAGAAATCTTAAGTGACTCACCTAAAAATGACTAACATAAATGAATAATTTAGTTTCGGGTTAAAATATATGACTAGATAATAAGTAATGCAACTAAAAATGACTAATGTGAATGACTAATTTAGTTTAGGGACAAAAGTACGACTACTTAAAAAGTACTAGAATAATACAAATTAGTCATTTATGTTAATCATTTTAATTGTGTCAGTTCAACAATCAAAATTATAAGTGATAAGGGATTCAAAGGTTGTTATAAATTGGATAAAAGGTTATACTTCCTTGAACATTTCTTTATTGGATCAATAAATGATAAGAGTTATGGAGTTGATTAGAACCTTCAAGGTTATATCCTTTGATTACATTGACAAGGAATTAAATTCAAAGGCTTACAACTGAGTCAAATACATTATGAAGAATACTCACAAAGAGAAGAATACATTATGGAGAATAGTGAAGCAAACCATCTTCCTCAATATAAGATTAACACCTAATTTAAGATTACAAAAAAAAGATAACAACAACAACACCACCTATAAATATATTAATACCTTATTTACTCTTTAATAATTATGAAAAACTTAATATAATTATACAAATTTATCTATAATTTCTTCCCCACATTAGTTTTGATGACCATTGTTGACTCCTAAAAGCCCAAAAAAAAATGTCTTATAAAAAGGCCTTTACACCAACTAACCATAAAAGTGAACTGATAAAGTTGTTAATCAACTATCAATTCAAGAGTAATACCTTAGTTTTCAATAGTAATACCTTAGTTGTGTGGAAGATTTAAAAATTACTATCTTTACCTTATTCAAGCACCAAACCAAAGATCCCTTTACCTCAACTACGCATAAAAGTTAACCAGTAAAGTTGCTAAAGTATCAATTCAAGAGTACTACCTTAACTGTCTGGAAAATTTGAAAATTACTCTTTATCTTCTTCAAGAACAAAACCAAAACGCAATGCCCTACTTTGAATATATAGTAATTTACTTTACCGCCAAGACAAATATATGCATAAACTACATTCGATATTGTGTCATGTGTCTATTGATATTTCATTGCACTGGTTCTTATCACTAGTTTGCCAACATGGCACATAAGTAGGCTTCACTTAAAAAGGAATTGATATTATACACCAACAACATTGCCATAAGTTTTTTGGTTCTATTTGCAGGGCTCAAGCATCTTGATCCTAACAAGAACGCCTTAACAAAGATAGCAAAACAAAAGGAGGAAATCAAAAAATGCTTTCATCAACCTCAGATACTCACACATCCTTATGAGTTATTCATCATAAACCCTTCTGAGGTATTTATCAATATTTGAAAATTCTTGTTCCCCACTAAAACTCAAAGAAGATACATAATTTTTAATGGTCAAATCTATGTTTATTACATCAACCCTTGAAAATTGAATTCAAGGATGTACACAGAAATTACTAATTATTTATACTTTAAAAATGTGGACTTTTCTTTCAAATCTTAGACCCAAAAAATATTGGATTTTACCTCAAATCCTAGACTAATATTTTTTTTTGTAATCTTGGTAGATCCTTCCTTTTCATTAGAAAATAAACAAGTTACAACCACATAAAAATAGGTTAGGTGGTCTCAACTTTCCCATCGAGAAACCAAGTATATTGACCACCTAACCACATCATAAGCCATCCAGTAGCGAAAAATATGAAGTCTCTCTATGCAAGCTATGTAAGTTTGATTATCATGTCCAAATCCATACTCTATTTGCCTATACATATATATGACTGTATACTGGAAATTAAAAATTATCAACATAAACAATGACAAAAAATAACTAAAAGCAAGAATTCTATTCATCCTGTTTAGTAGATGCAGATGTGACCAATGCCAAATATTTAGCTCTGTCTACAAGAGAAGACAAGGGAAGTGTCTCTTCATGCGACCAAGGTGTCCTTCTTGTTTCTGCATTTGAAATTGTAGCTTCTGAGAATCTTGTTTATCAATAGGAAAATCTTGAACAACAGTCTCCATGCTCACTGAGATTCACTCCATGGCCTTGCCCATGAGACTTTTCATCAGCCAATATAGATACAAGGTTTGTTTAAATTAGTGTGACTAGGATTTGGAACTAAGAGTCTCCAATCCTCCATTTTGACTTCATTCGCGCTCACTTGTTAGTTTAATTACTCCCATTCTTCTATCAACCTTATGATATCATCATTGGTGCCTTCCTTGTATGTTGTGGTCACCTCATTTATCAGGATAGTGGTGGGCTCCAGTATTGCAGCAATAATGCTGCAACTCCTGGGACTCCCTTCTTTACTTTTATCAACCTGGTAGTTCGTAACAAACTTGGAAGCGACGGTGCTGTATGCACAAGTACTAGCTCTTGCCGCAGTTGTCACTTGGTCAGCTGGCACAAGTCCGCTAGGGGCTTAAGCCAACTTCTATGAGCTCTTAGAAGAAGCTTTTTAACTGATGGATGGAAGCTAACTCAAAGGAAGCTGATCTACTTGCAGAAAGAAACTGAAAGCCAAAGAGTGACATAAACCCTAGCAAACCCTAATTCTACCAGCTAGTCCTACTGATGCAGAGGAGAGAATGCAAACTATTGAAAGAGATGCCATTACTTCTATGAAGGTAAAATGCACATGTCTATGCTATCTCTATCTGAAGAACACATCTTTTTGTATTTTTGAATAAGTTATCAGAATTATCATGCATGTGCTTTTAACTGGCTTTTTACTGTGCAGGGGTGGATCAAGGAAGAGAAATGCTTGGAAAAAGGTTGGGAAGGTTCAGAGAGGGTCTAAGGAGTCCCTAACACCCTTCTAGAGAGTTTCACAAAGTTTGGCTATCCAGCAACCTCACTTATGAGCTTCTACAGGAAGTCTGTAGGGGTTCTACAGGATGTTTCAGGGATTTCTACATGATGTTCAGAAATTTCTACAGGATGTTTTAAAATTGGATTTTGGAGGATGGGTGAGTGAAAGAGGATGCATGAATGGATAGGGAGGTAGGGTAGGGGTCTGAAATGACCCAGTGAATGATGGATGGAGTGATGAGAGGGTGTGGAAAGCTAACTTGACTTAAAGAAGGTTAAGGTAATGTAAGAGCAAGAAGGTAGGGTTACATGGGCAAAAGAGTAGTTGTGAGACGAGGGATCTAACTAGGAGATCAAGCAGCTGGCCTGGATGAAGCCTAGGTGGACGAGAGAATGATGGAGATGCCCTGCACGGTGTACACTTAACCGAATCAACCAAATCCTGCACACAATCAAAATCTTAGCTAATCTATCCTAATTGTCAACGAAACAAATGAACAACAACTTTATTTCCAAAGGGAACCATGTACAGCACTTAATCAAAGAAACATCTAAAAAGGTCTGAACGCATGACTAACTTTTACAAATGAAGACATTACACCAAAGATTGCATGGTCAAGTAAACTAGTGTTTTTGTTGGGCAGCACTTTTCTGCAATTCCAGCCCCTGATCCAATAAGGGAGAGGTGAAACTGAGAGTCCAGGCAACCCTTTTTTCTGGAGCTTTATCAATTATTATCCTATAAATCTATTCTACACATCTAAAGCAATTATATTCATCAAAAATTACCTATTTAACCAACACAACTAAATCTTGCTCAACAAAACCACGTTTCAAATGCATAAAAGGAAAATCACAGTGCTTAAAGGAAAGATAACAATACAAAGAAGGAGGCCCTAGGCTCTCAGGTTGGGCGCAACCCCGAGAGCTATGGCTCCTATAGAAAACTCAGAGCTGATATCAAATCTGACTGCTTCTCATTATCAAAAAATAATCATAAGTCAAGAGTTATGCCAACAATGGCTACAAAAGAACAAAACAGAGCTAGCAGCACTGTAGTGCAAAATATTCAAGAGTTTTTCAAAAGTCCTTTTCGAAGGCTAAGGCCTTAGCATTTATACACCATGAGGCCCTAGCTGGCCTCCTAAATCTATGGGACTTGGCTGCCCAAACTGTGAGTGAACATCTCCTTCCAAGAAATCTGTTTGGCTGCCTTCTAGATCCGGTTTTGGTGGCCTTTAGAGCTTGGAGTTGGGGGTGAAGATCTCGAGGGAGGCTATTTAATGCCATAGACAACCCCCCTACGAATCCTCAACCCAAGCTTGGCTGTCTCCTAGCCCATGTCTACTTAGTTTTGCTCCAACATGTGTCAAAAAATCCTCAAATGAGCACGTGTTAGCCACCTAGGAATAGTGACTACCCTTATTCGTACAAATGACATAAACATACTAAAAAATAATGCATAAGTTATGAAAAATGAAGGATTGAACAAGGGTAGTTAGGCCAAATGAGCCCAAAATGTTACCAAATTTGGGGCTCATCATCACCCCCCTACTAAAATGATTGCTCATCCCTGAGCAACTAGTCGAGCTCCTCGTCTTTCATTGCTTTAATTGCCACTCTCACATCCCAGGCTTCTGAAGTAGTATCCTCCTCACTGTCATGGAATCCGGCCTTCTTCTCCACCTCTTCCCACTGCTTATGCTCTTCTTTTTCTGTGCTTCCTTCTACCAATCCCAAAAGCAAAGGTGGGCTTAGCTTGAGGCTCATCCAGCTGGCCTGGAGGTTTTGCATGGACTTCTTGTAGAGAGGTACCCGTACTAGGCCCTCCCTCATTTTAGTTGGAGTGTGATACTCCCTGATTTTGAGGCCCTGGGACAATGTGTTCCACCTTCGGGTGCAAGCATGCACACAATTGTCCCCTAATAATCGCTCCATATCCTCGAAGTGTGCTATAGCCTGAGCCTGTTGATCCATGTATTTTAATAAAGCCTGAGAGTTGGTTGCTAGGTGTTGGTGGGCTGATATCAATGCAGTGGGGTCCCTTGGTTCTGCTCTAATCAACAGTGGTTCATGTAACTCTCGGTTCATAACATCTTTGACCTCTGTTGCTCTATTTTCTTCATGGTTTAACCATGAGGTAAATGCCATCAGCTGCATATCTCCCACGACTGTGTTGGGGTCCCATGAAGTTACGTTTGGAAGGGCCAAATTATGGAGGTAGAACTCTGATATCTTGGCCTTGTCCTCTGTTGAGCTATTGTTGCACAAATCTGTGAACTGCTGGGGGTTTTGGATTTGGGAGATACCCCTCTGTGCCAATGCATTAATTTGGAATTTCAGCCACTGGTCCCGTAGGTATAAGCCATAAGATTTGGCTGGCTGCCTACATTGTAGAGCATCCATAGCCCAACTGGCCATGCAGGCCAGTTGTGCCTCTTTTTCTTGCAACTGCTGTTTGAGAGCTTGTATCTCTATGTTTGCTTGCAATTCCCTTTCCTGTAGATGCTGGTTTAGTTCCTCAAGACCAACTTGCATTCCTTCTTTGCCTTGAGGTTCTGTTGTAGTGTCCTCTGATGTTGTGCCCCTTTCTTTCCTCTGTTCCTGTAGCTGCAGTTTGAGCTTCTCATTCTCTTCCTGTAGAAATACTCACTGGCAGTTTCCCACATGTTTTTCCATAGCTAATTCCCTTCTTTCCTCCTTGAGTTGTTCCTCCAAGGGGCCTATATCTGCTACTCCTTTAGATTTAGCTATCCTCATCCATGTGTGGGTCCTCACTCTTTCTTCCTCCAGCGCAAAGAAAAGTGAGACTGTGAATTTCTGTGGAATAATTTTTCCAGCCTCCAAAAACTTATAATAAGAGCTCAAGCTGGGCTGGGGGCTAGGCTCCATAATGTGCTCTACCTCTTCTTCCCTTTGTGGTGATGTGGCTGCCTCCCCCTCCATTCTTTTGGTCTCCTTGAGCCTGGCTAATGTTTGCTGTAGAACGTTTTCAGCATCCTGTAGAGGGGTTTTTGAAGCTGACCTTTCCATTCTCTCCCTCCAGGTAGTTGTCTTCGGGCTCCCGCGCTCATAAGTGACTGATACTTTGGAGGGGGACTTCTCCTTTGGCGAGGTAGGGGTGTCTTCAATGGTAATTGGGTCTTTGGATGGAGGTTGGGGCCTGCCGGTTTTAATTCTTACACTTCTCCTCGCTTTGAAATATAGAGGAGTCTCCCTCTTTCGTTTCTCCTTTGGCTTGGGAGAGGTACTTAGTGTGGCCAGCACAACTGCTGCCTCCCTAGCAAGAATTTCGGCCGTTTTCTCCTTTTGTTTTCCTTTCTCAGGACTTCCTGTAGAAAGCCCTGTAGTTGCTGATTTCTGGCTTCCTGTAGAAGTCATTTTTAACTTTCCTGTAGAAACAGGCGGCACCGTTTTAGCCTACTTGGCTGAGGGTGCTTTTTCTTTTAACTTTGTTGAGGCTGCCTTAGATGTGCCCTCACTGATGTGGACTTTTTTAGTCCTTTCCACCCTGCTCTGTAGTCTTTTCTCCCTGGGTGTTAGTGTGGTTTTGTCACCCTCTACTTTGGCAGCTTGATTTTTCTCTTGTTTTCCCTTCTGTTCTTTCTTTGGTGTTTTGGCCTGAGTTTCTTAGCCTTTACCTTTCTTCTCCGCTTGAGTGTGTTCCTTCTCCTCGCTATTGGAGGAGGTGAGCTCCTCAGCCAACATTTGGATGTCATCATCCTTAGTCAAATTTTGAAAGGTTTCCCAGGAGAGAGGGATGGTGTACGTGTGGAGTGCATCTTCCACGAGGAGCTTAATGAGCCCATGATGGGCTATCTGGTCTGGCATTCCCTCTCTCAATTTGGTGGCACACTCAGTCATGGACTACAAGAGGAAGTAAGGAATGCTCAACTTTTTCTTTGAGGGTAGGTCCATTTGGTGCCTAAGTTCTGTGAGCAACCGGAAATGATATCCATACACGATGTTGAATCGCCCCTCGCACATGATATACTTCATAATTTGGAGGCTGACCTCACTCCAGAACGGTTGTAGGCTGGTTCTTCGAACTCCATTCTTGTCTTCTGAGAATTGTTCCTCTGGAAAAAAGAACTCCTTCTTAGCTTTCTGACCCAGTTTTCTCTCCTCCTTATCCCAAGGTACCCCCATCGGTAGATCAGTGACTCTGCTAATGAACTATGGGGTGAGTCTGAGGGTCAATCCTCTGAAGTTGACAACAGCCAACATCTTTGACTTTGGCTGCAAGGATTGCAGGAATTCTTCTGCAACCTCGTCATCGTGACCTTGAAGCTTGTCATAGAATGACATCCACCGTGCACGAGAAAACAGGTCCACCACCTCAGGGGTTTCCCGTAGCTTCTTTGAGTCTGTAGGCTCTTTTCTAATGAACCCACCCGGCATGGTAAAAGCTTGCTGTGTTGGCCTGACCCTGCCTACTCGTATACAAAAGTGGATCTTTGGGATTTCCTTAGACAGAGCGCAGAGCTATGCCTCTGTTATGCACACAGTTTATAAAATTCATGACTTTCTACGAGTGAGCCTTGACAGTGGCTCAATTATGAATCAAACCCTGGAGAAAATCCCGCATACACACTACGACGACAATTCTCATGCAGCAATAAGAAGATGCTTGCAAATTCATGCACAGACTGTAATTCACGGTTTCCTACCCCTTTAACACGTCGACTTCACCACCTTTCGACCCAATTGCATGGGAGAACTATGTTCAGGCTTACCTCATTCTAGAATTGCCACCTTCAATGTGAACAGTTCAATTTCCTCCGTAACGTTGAGCTTCCTGTAGCGTAGCTTCCTGTAGAAGTCGTGCGCGGGTTCTGGGGAGCGCTTCAGTGGTTCTGGGCCTTCTGTGTAGCAACAGGACGTTGGAACAGGCCGAGAACTCGAAGTAACAGCCTTCAGAAAATTTAGGATGCGTACTCGGCTGCAAAGCGGTTGAGAATAAATGAGTGCAGTGCGCCATACGTGATCTAGCCGGCGGATTTGAATTTCTGTGGAATTCGTGGCGCGGGGGTGAGCTGTCCCCGTCGGCCCATTGGCCGACGTCACCTGCTATCATTCCGCTGCATGTCTGCCTGACCGCCGAATCATTCCCTGTATATCTACCACCGCCACTCCTGTTAGATCGCCGCTTCTCTCCGACTGGACGCTTCCCACGTGTCCATTTCCTGTCTCGTCGACACAACTAAAGCTTTTCAGATCGGACAAGGCCGTCGGGATGGTTGTGGTGGCCAGTTGAATGGCTACCCGACTTGTTCAATCCATTCATTTTCATATTTACACACATTTTAGAGCATCGTTTATGTAATTTGATGAAACAGTGTGAGGCACTTACCTGTGCAGCCGTGGACGTGATTTTTCTCATGCTTCAGGACGAGGGGTGACGAATCCGCTTGCTGCTGCTTCGTGCACAGGCACGGGAGCTCCTTTTTGTTGACTGCTACTGGTTGCGAGACCGGTTTCCTGGCTGTGGATGGTGAATGCGCCGACTTCATGAGTTGCAGGTTCCTTCATGGTGTGTGCTCTAGCTGGATCAACTGCTACGGGATCCCTGTAGGACATCCTGTAGTCGTTTCTCCTCCTAGGGTGCATGCCGAAATGGTGGAGTCACGTTCACAGGTGCAGGGTCCTCAGATCGCCTTGATAGGTAGTGCATTGGGCCTCTGCATGCTTTATTTTCCACTTAAAATTATTCCTTCTGAGAATCCAGCGTTCTGGTATGACTGTGCAGGTATTTCAATCATATGGCAGCAATGGTGGTGAAAGGAGGCGACAGCAGTGGGTGATGGAGGAAAACATTGGTTGCATGCCTCCTTATTGGACTTCGAGCTTCAAATTGTTCTACATAGTCGGTCTTGGCCCGTCCAAAGATTTTAGAGGAATTTTCCTGTAGAAATACAGAACTTCCTGTAGAAAGTCTTGTAGCTTCCTGTAGAAGGCTAAACTATGACCAGATTGTGCCCAAACTTTGGAAGAGATGAGTGTTTATGGAGGGAGTGCTGGTGAGGTCGCCTGGTAGCATGGTAGGGACCCTTGTCCTTGAGTTGAGAGGCCTCATTTTTTTGCATGGAATACCTACAACCTGCATTAATTTCCAAAGATTGAGCTTGTTTTTCTGTTTCTGCCTCCTTCTTTTTCTTTTTCTTAGTTTTTTCTTTCTTTTTTTTTCTTTTTTTTGTTGTTGTTTTTTTGTTTTTTTTTTTTTAGGAGACAGCAGGGGCGCCTCAATGAGGTTTTCACTCCTACTATTTGCCTTGGGTGCCTCAGAAAGGTTTTCACCCAAGGGTCTTTTTTTTTTTTTAATTCCAATTCTTTTTCAGAGAGACAGCAGGGGCGCCTCAATGAGGTTTTCACCCCTACCATCTGCCTTGAGAGCCTCAGAAAGGTTTTCACCCAAGGATCTTTTTTTTTTTTCTTTTTTTATGATGCCCAGGGTATGCCCAAGACAGAGGCAGAACCCTTCTCTATGACCAGCACTGATTTTTCCACAGTTTTAATGAACTCTTTCCTCAAAAGAGGTTTCCTGTAGATCTTTAGTTGATGCCCATTGACGAGCATGGGGATGGCTTCCTCATCAATGGTCCGAATAAGAACAGACCCATTGTCATTACATTTCTCCACTGCATATGGTCCCAGCCATCTTGTTCTCAGCTTCCCCTTGAAATCCTTATGTCTGGAATCGTACAACAGTGCCCAATCTACTAGTTGGAATTGCTTGTCATTGAGGTGTCGGTCATGCCATATCTTCCTCTGAAGTTGAACCACTTCTGAGTGGAGAAGGGCTTACATTCGGTGTTCATCTAGCCCATTCAGCTGCAATAGCCTTTCTTGTTAGGCGTGGCTGAGATCTAGGTCCAGCTGAGCTGCCATCCTCAATGTGTTGTACTCGAACTCAATTGACAGCAAAGCTCTCTTCCCATAGACCAGTTCATAAGGTGTGAAGCCAGTTGTGGTCTTCCAAGTGGTGTTGTAAGCCCAAGTGGCCTCAACCAAGCGATCCACCCAATCCTTTCTGCTGCTGCTCAGCACCTTAGTCAAAATCCCTTCTAATGCTCTATTGGTGACTTCCACCTACCCATTTGCTTGAGGATGATAGGGGGTGGAAGTCCTATGCTTGATCTTGTGATGAGCAAGCAAGTCTTCAATTAAGTTGGAGGTGAACTGGCTTCCTTGATCGGTGACTAACTCTCTTGGGTAGCCAAATTTGTAGAAGATGTTTTCTCTTAAAAACTCAGCCACCTTTTCTTCTGTCGCTACTTTGATTGCCTTGGTTTCTGCCCACTTTGTCAGATAGTCTGTGCACACAATGATGTAAGACTTTTGCCTTGAAGGAGGGTTGATAGGACCCACAAAATCCATACCCCACTTCTCAAATGGTTCAAGAGTCACTTGAGGTTGGAGAGGCATTTCGTCCCTTGGGGTCAGCTTCCCCATCCTTTGGCATCGGTCACATTGGCTGATATATCTCTTGACATCTTGATGAAGCGTGGGCCAATAGTAGCCTGCCTATAGAATTTTGAAGGCAGTCCTCTTGGCTGCAAAATGTCCTCCACAAGGCCCATCATGATAGGTTAGGAGGATTTCAAAGACTTCCTCCTCCCTTACACAACGCCTTAAGATCTGATCGGGGCCAAGTTTGAACAGGTTGCCCCCAAGCCAAGTGAATGAGGCACTCTTCCTTACAATTCTGCTTTTCTCTTTTGAAGATAGATGCGGAGGGAACTGTGCTGAGACCAGGTAGTTTGCTATATCAGCAAACCATGGAGAGAGTACTAAGATAGCAAACAGATGTTCATCTGGCATCTGGTCATCCACTGTTCCATCTTCACCTGCAGGTAAATCCAATCTAGACAAGAAGTCAACAACAACATTTTCTTTACCTGGTTTGTCAACGATAGTCAAATCAAACTGTTGCAACAGAAGTAACCATCTAATAATACGAGCATTCACATCTGGTTTATTCATTAAATATCTAATTGCAGCATGATCAGTATGTACAAATGTTTGATAGCCAGTGATGTAGTGGCGGAACTTTTTCAGGGCATGGACCACGGCCAAGAACTCTTTCTCAGTTACAGTATAATTCATTTCTGCCTTGGATAAGTTTTTGCTGACAAAGTATATGGCATATGGGAGTTTTTGTTCAACCTGTCCTAAGGCTGCCCCTATGGCTTTGTTCGAGGCATCAGTGTGGATGTGGAAAGGTAGGGCCCAGTTTGGACCTCTCAATATCAGGGTGGACACCAACTTATCCTTTAATTCATTCAGAGCCCGTTGACAGTCGTCCGTCCATTTGAACTCAACATCCTTTGCTAAGAGGCCAAACAGTGGCGAGGCTAGCTTACTGAAGTCTTTAATAAATCTTCTATAATATCCTGCTAAGCCTAAGAAACTCTGAACATCTCTTACCTTGTGAGGAGGTGGAACCTTTTTTATGAGAGAAATTTTATTAGGATCCACCTGCAATCCTTGGCGAGAAATGGTATGTGCTAGCATGGTCCCTTCAGTCATCAAGAATTCACATTTTTCAGGACTAAGGGACATGTTCATCTCAATGCACTTGGTTAGAACTTTTCCCAGATTGGACAATGCTTCCTGGAAGTTGGACCCATAAGGAGTGAAGTCATCCATATAGATTTCCACCGAATCATGGACCAACTCAGAAAAGATGCTCAATACTGCTCTTTGGAAAGTGGCAGGAGCATTGCATAGCCCAAAGGGAAGGACTCGGTAAGCAAAGGTACCCCAAGGACAAGTGAAGGTGGTCTTATCTTGGTCTTCCGGGCTGATCTGGATCTGGTTATACCCACTGAACCCATCTAGGAAAGAGATAACTTCTTCCCCGCCAGTCCATCCAACACTTGATCTATGAAAGGCAGAGGAAAGTGGTCTTTCTTGGTGGCTTTGTTCAGTTCTTGGTAGTCCACACAGATTCTCCACTTTCCATTTTTCTTGGGTACCAACACCAGAGGGGACACCCACTCGCTATCAGAGACGGGGTAGATGAATCCTGCGTCCAACAGTTTTTGCAATTCTTCGTTGACAATGTCCTTAAGGGCTGGATTCATTCTCCTCTGGGGTTGCCTGACCGGTTTACAGTCTTCTTTGATGTAGATATGATGGGTACAGACTGAAGGATGGACTCCTTTCATCTCCTTATAGTTCCAAGCGAAAGCATCTAGATGACTGGCCAACAGACTATACAGCTCCTTTTCCTGGGAAGGAGATAGGGAGGAGCTGATCTTTAACGTTCTCTCGGGGAAAAACTCCACATTTTTGACTCTGGGAGAGATTGGGTCGGTCATACAAAGGTCCACTAAGGTACTGGCTTGAATATCATCCACCAATTTCTCTAAGGACAATGCACTGGGAGGCGGATTCTGAATCAAGGTCTCAATCAAATCATCCTCGGTTTGAGGACCTCCCCTGGTGGTTTCTAAGGTGCACAAGGGTGCAGAGTACACCTCATCCTCTTCTCCTTCTTCCAACCAAAGTTGTAAGTCATGCTCTAATAGAGGTTGGGCAGGAGGGTATAGGACTAGCTGCTTGGACATAGGACCATTTTTTATGGTCATGTTTCGTGCTCAGCAGCTTATGTAAGCATCCACAGTGGCTAACCAAGGTCTTCCCAAAATAAGGGGGTATCCAGTAAGCTTTGCCTTTGGTTGAAGAACCAAGAAGTCTATAGGATACTCCCAAGAGTCAACAGAGACCAAGACATCCTCCACAATCCCTTCGGGAGTCACGGTGGAGCGATCTGCCAACTGCAGAACCGTCGAGGTCTTCCTTAAGGAACCCTAAAGGTTGAGTTTGAGCATGGTATCCCTGGTCATCACATTAATGGCAACCCCTAAATCAATCAAAGTGTGGGGTATGATGGTGCCATTGATGTGTACATCAACTACAGGACTCCCAGGATCCAAATACTTTGGACATATTACTTGCCCCAACATAATATCACACAGTTGTCCTATGACATTGATGGTTGAGGCATCTCTTTTTCGCCTGCCTGGGTGTCTGAAACACTTTTCCTTAACCAATTTGTTGTATATCGGTACATCTTTGATGGCTTGGAGAAGTGGTATTCTCACACACAACTGTTTGAGTTCTCCCAGAAGCTCATTCTCCTCTGGGTCGGGTTGTGTGGTTACTGTTAGTCTTTCAGGAAAGGGTGGAGTGGCCTTAGGTTCACTTTCCTGTTTATCTTCCTTGTCCTGTAGGGGAGGAGGTTGGCGATCCGGAAGAGTCTTCTCGGATCGCAGGTTGATCTCCTAGATCTCCACAGCATAGGTAGGGCATGTTGTTTCCCCAGTATATACCTGTTGGGCCTGTCGGTTGTTGGGATTCGGGTTCGGTTGAGCAGGCATTTGGGGTTGTCTTGGAGGAGCAGGAGGTAATGGTTGTGGTTGAGCTGGTGGTGGAGGCAAAATGGTGGGAGGAGTGTTGTACTGGGGCCTCCACCCCGGTTGAGGTGCATTCCACTGAGGCTGTGGCTGGACATGTGAGTGAAACGAATGAGTAGTGGGATGAGTATGGTATTGAGGTGGGTAAGACCATGGAGGAGGCACAGACCAGGAAGGATGAGCAGGGGGACCCCAAGAAGGCATAGGAGTAGATTGGTTGGGGCTATAATAAGCTTGGGATGTCCCTTGCATCCCCTAATGGTAAGGTCTAGGTCCGTGCGGCCTCCTTTGGTTGAGGAAGTAGAGAGGTTCAACGGGTGCCTCATTTCCTTGGTACATGGCCTTAAACCTAGGTAAGGTTGGGCATTGGTTTGTGGGGTGGTCCTCCTCACAAAGGAAACATACCTCTACCAAGTGTAATGGACACTCGTTCTTAGGGTGCTTCCTTGTACACCTAGGACAGAAGATGGCCAAAGCCCTCTGAGCTTCCTCTTTCTTTTGTTGGATTCGGAATGTATCAAGTTGCATGGAAATGGTCTGTCTCACCTCACTTTTGAGGTCCTCCAACTGATTAACAAACTCATGCTTGGAGAAAGTAGTACTAGCTGAAAGGGGGTTTCCCCTACCTCTTTTCCGAGCTGCCCTAGAGTGGTTTCTAAACACAGTCTTTATATCCTCATAAGGTAGTTGGTAAATATCTCCTCCAACTAGCATGTGAAGGGTATCTAGAAGGTCTTCAAGGACTCCTCGGAGCAGGACCAACTTGAGAGATTCAGGGTCAAGTGTGCACCTGGCCCGTTTATAGCTAAGTTGGAACCTTTCCTCATAATCTTCTAAAGACTCATCATTTTCCATGGTCATCTGAAGATTTCTCCCTTGGCTTCCTTGGACCTACAGTAGTCCCGGTATTTGGTATTGAAAGCTCGCTGCATCTGAGCCCAAGTGGTGATACTATTTCCAGGTAAGCCCATCAACCAACGTAATGATGCATCCTTGAGGGTAGAGGGAAAGAGTTTCAATTTTTTCTCATCTTCTGTATAGTCATAGGTTCAACAAAGGACAACAAACTCAAACAGGAATGTATCAGGGTCTTCAGTAGTCAATCCATGGAAGTGAGGTAAAGCGGAGGGGCTTATGTTTTTCATTTTCATGTCTCCATTGGTCTCTCGGATGGGAAAGGCACCTTCTATTCTCTCATCTTCTCTTCTATTCTCAGCCATGGCTTCAGGTGGAGTGTTCTCTAACTCTTCTTCTGTTATAGGATCTTCGTATATCTCAAGAGGCTCGCCTATAGGTTCTTCTGGATCACTGTCACCAAAGAAGAGAGAAGGGTGACTCAGTGAAGTGGTGGGGGTGTTGGGTTAGAATTTTCCGGTTTTATCTCTGTTCCTACGAGGCATGAAATGGAAAGGCTTTTGATTTCTTTTTTCTTTTTCTGCTTGTACCTGCAAAACTAAAAATAGATTGAACTGCAACTAGCTATCTTGCTGAAATGAAAATGCGGAATTGAAATGAAAGCAGGAAATGACTAATCTATTTTGCTCAAATGAAATTGCAAGAATGAAATGCTAGTCTACGCTTGCAGAATTGAAATTGCTAAACTACGCTTGCAGAATTGAAATTGCTAATCTACGCTTGCAGAACTGAAATTGCTAATCTATGCTTGCAGAATTGAAATTGCAGAATTGAAATGCTAATCTATGAAAGTAGGAAATATCTATTTTACTTTTGTGGAAATGAAATTGCAGGATAGAAATGAAATAAACTATTTAGCAGAAGGCGAGTGTAGGAAGATAGAAGAAAAGCAACAATCACCAATACTCTGACGCTTCCCGGAAACGGCGCCAAAAAGATGGTGGGCTCTAGTATTGCAGCAATAATGCTGCAACTCCTGGGACTTCTTTCTTTACTTTTATCAACCCGGTAGTTCGTAACAAACTTGGAAGCGACGGTGCTGTATGCACAAGTACTAGCTCTTGCCGCAGCTGTCACTTGGTCAGCTGGCATAAATCCGCTAGGGGCTTAAGCCAACTTCTATGAGCTCTTAGAAGAAGCTTTTTAACTGATGGATGGAAGCTAACTCAAAGGAAGCTAATCTACCTGCAGAAAGAAACTGAAAGCCAAAGAGTGACATAAACCGTAGCAAACCCTAATTCTACCAGCTAGTCCTACTGATGCAGAGGAGAGGATGAAAACTATTGAAAGAGATGCCATCACTTCTATGAAGGTAAAATGCACTTCTATGTTATCTCTATCTGAAGAACACATCTCTTTGTATTTTTGAATAAGTTATCAGAATTATCATGCATGTGCTTTTAACTAGCTTTTTAATGTGCAGGGGTGGATCAAGGAAGAGAAATGCTTGGAAAAAGGTTGGGAAGGTTCAGAGAGGGTCTAAGGAGTCCCTAACACCCTTCCAGAGAGTTTCACAAAGTTTGGCTATCCAGCAACCTCACTTGTGAGCTTCTACAGGAAGTCTACAAGGGTTCTACAGGATGTTTCAGGGATTTCTACAGGATGTTCAGAAATTTCTACAGGATGTTTTAAAATTGGATTTTGGAGGATGGGTGAGTGAAAGAGGATGCATGAATGGATAGGGAGGTAGGGTAGGGGTCTGAAATGACCCAGTGACTGATGGATGGAGTGATGAGAGGGTGTGGAAAGCTAACTTGACTTAAAGAAGGTTAAGGTAATGGAAGAGCAAGAAGGTAGGGTTACATGGGCGGAAGAGTAGTTGTGAGATGAGGGACCTAACTAGAAGATGGAGCAGCTGGCCTGGACGAAGCCTAGGTGGATGAGAGAACGATGGAGATGCCCTGCACGGTGTACACTTAACCGAATCAACCAAATCCTGCACACAATCAAAATCTTAGCTAATCTATCCTAACTGTCAACGAAACAAATGAACAACAACTTTATTTCCAAAGGGAACCATGTACAGCACTTAATCAAAGAAACATCTAAAAAGGTCTGAACACATGACTAACTTGTACAAATGAAGACATTACACCAGAGATTGCATGGTCAAGCAAACTAGTGTTTTTGTTGGGCAGCATTGTTTCTGCAATTCCAGCCCCTGATCCAATAAGGGAGAGGTGAAACTGAGAGTGCAGGCAACCCTTTTTTCTAGAGCTTTATCAATTATTATCCTATCAATCTATTCTACGCATCTGAAGCAATTCTATTCCTCAACAATGACCTATTTAACCAACACAACTAAATCTTGCTCAACAAAACCACGTTTCAAATGCATAAAAGGAAAATCACAGTGGTTAAAGGAAATATAACAATACAAAGAAGGAGGCCCTAGGCTCTTAGGTTGGGCCCAACCCCGAGAGCTATGGCTCCTATAGAAAACTCAGAGCTGATATCAAATCTGACTGCTTCTCATTATCAAAAAATAATCATAAGTCAAGAGTTATGCCAACAATGGCTACAAAAGAACAAAACAAAGCTAACAGCACTGTAGTGCAAAATATGCAAGAGTTTTTCAAAAGTCCTTTTCGAAGGCTAAGGTCTTAACATTTATACACCACGAGGCCCTAGCTGGCCTCCTAAATCTATGGGACTTGGCTGCCCAAACTGTGAGTGAACAGCTCCTTCCAAGAAATCTATTTGGCTGCCTTCTAGATCTGGTTTTAGTGGCCTTTGGAGCTCGGAGTTGGGGGTGAAGATCCCGAGGGAGGCTATTTAATGCCATAGACAACCCCCCTACGAATCCTCAACCCAAGCTTGGCTGTCTCCTAGCCCATGTCTGCTCGGTTTTGCTCCAACATGTGTCAAAAAAATCCTCAAATGAGCACGTGTTAGCCACCTAGGAATAGTGACTAGTCTTATTCATACAAATGACATAAACATACTAAAAAATAATGCATAAGTTATGAAAAATGAAGGATTGAACAAGGGTAATTAGGCCAAATGAGCCCAAAATGTTACCAAATTTTGGGCTCATCAATAGCCACTCACTTTCTATTGCATCACTTCCCAAGGAGCTTTGTTCATCCTCTACCTCAGTCAGCCGAGGTCTCTTGCTTCGAACCTTACCTTAAGTTGTTCTACACATTGCCACATTGTCTAGGTGCTTGCCTGCCAAAATCATAAAGAAATGAGGCAACTAGCCTTGATGCTCTTTGCACCCAAGATAGATTCGCATGGTGAGGACCTAGTAACCAGCATTTGGAGCAGATGGAACCTCTACCTATTCTAAATCCATTGCTCCACTCTCACCTCCGAGACCTCTGCACCTTCTATCCCGTTACTGCTATCCTTCACAATGATTTAAAAACTTAGAAAAATATCTTTTCCACCTTTCTTCATGACGATTATCTTAAACATGCTAAAGGCCACCACACTAATCGCCTCGAGTGTGTGGGGACTAGTGGCATCATTCCTCTACATATTCATCATAAAGACTGTGTTAATAGATCAGTCCGATAGCTCACAGCCCAAATGGGGGTTGGGTTTAGTGTTTGGATGCACAAGGAACTTTTTCTCTAGTCATGCTCCAGGATCTCTTCGAAGGGTCAGAACCTCTCATCCGCAGGTTGACATGGCCATATTTTCTCAAAAGGAGTATTTTGATGACTACAACCCCAATTTGTAAGGAAATCCACCACTCTCTTACCATCTCTTCTTACATGGCTAGTCATTATATAGTTGAATTTGTAGAGGAGGTTTCCTATTTCGTGGATCAGCCTTGCAGTTCTCTAGCCATGGCTAGGATTTTCCCATTTGGTTCCTTGATTTAATTCTTTCACTGTGTTGATTACTAGCCTAGAATTTACTTCCACTACAATATTTTTATATCCCATTTTGATAGATATTTGTAAGCACTGTCTCGTAGCAACAAATTCTATTTCATTGTTACTAGCATGCCCACAGTGATCGACATAGAGGAGATTGGTGTTGGTGCTGGGGTCTCGGAAGAGACCTCCTAGGCTTGCACGACACGAATTACCCTTCTATGCTCCATCGAAACTCAACTTCAGAAATCCCTCCGGGAGGGCAGTGAAGTAGTTGACAGAGTATACTCCCCTCAAGATGACCCTCGAGGAGGATGGGGCGATCATTGCCAGTGATAGGTTCAATCTCTCCATAATTCTAGCCTCATTGGGGGGGGGGGGGGACTTGCCAGTCCTCAGATGCCATTTTTCTACCCAAATTGTTTTGTTGATCTTTTGGATGATCCCTTCTGGGATAGCCTCTTGGGGAAGAAGACATTCCTTAAATATTTGGCGATTCCTCTCTTTCCAGATGACCTAAAGTGTTATTCCCAGAGCAAGCCCCCAGGCCCTATTAAGGACTGAGCTTCAAAAAACGTGTTCTCTCTAGAGGAGATGGTTTCTCGAATGCTTTAGTTATCCTAATCCATTCTTCTGAAGAGATCATCCATCTATTGCCACTTTTTTTCATTAAAGGAGAAAGTGTTTAGCATCTGTTCTAGATCCTCGCTATGTTGTTTACAGAGAGAAGGACCATAGAAACAATGTCATTGGAGTTTATCCTAGGTTATAATGTGGCCTCTGCATACTAGCCAAAGGAAGTGAGCCACCTTTGGCCACCAACCCCCTTTCTAAATATTCTTCCAAATCAGGTTTTGGAATCCTGATTTACGACCTACCCTTAGATCATGAGCCTCCTTAATAGTAAAGGTCCCCTTTATAGTGTAGCCCCTTTTGAGGATATATGGTCCATTTAGGATAGACATATTTCTAGAATCGAATTCCTTATCTTGCTGACTCCATTGTTCTGACTCAGGGGCTTGTGGCCAGTCCTATCTCTCTTTCCATTTCCTCCATCTTTCCTGAGCTTGTTTTGGTTTCCAAAATTGATCTACCATATGAAATTTCCTCCCATTCATGTATAGAAAGAGGTCACATAAGTCGTGTCTACCAGGAAGTTTATCTTGTTGTTGTAGGAGTCTTGCCTAAACAGGGTCATTTCCCATTCTTGATTTTCCAAAAAACATGTTGTTGTATGAGGTCTCTGTTTTGGGTTGCTATGTCCTAGATAGTCGATCCTTTGGGAAGATCTTGATATCTTAGGATCTCTTCTATCTTTACTGGAATGTTGTATTTTTGAGTCTATATTTGTTTCCAGAGATCATGCCTACCTCCCATCCAATGCCACCATAGTTTAGCTCCCATTACTTGGTTTAGGATATAAGGATTGTGTAGGCCTAGGCCTCCATCCATCTTATGTGTGGTTAAGTTGGGCCAAGATACCTGATCCCATTTCTTAATTTCTTGGGCTCCTCCCCATAAGAACTTCTTGAATGTTTCCACCATATTTTCACATGAGATTTTTGGCACTACCATTCGCGAGAGCTAATAGATCATAATAGATTGGAGAACTGCTTTGAGAAGAATTGTCTAACCCACCAAGTTTAAAAAATGGAAATCGCAGCTGCTGAGTTTCCCAATCACCTTTTGGAGTAGGGATTTCTAGCAAGAGGTCTTTAGGGAGTTCATCAACAAGGGAATTCCCAGATATTTGGATGGTAAGGAACCAACAACGAACCCTATAACCTAAGCAAGATATGATTGACTATTCCCCGGTGTGTTGAAAAATAAGATGGAGGACTTGTCATTGTTGAACATTGTCTCGAAGGCCCCCATAAAGACGATAAGAGGTTATTTTATGTGGCGAACTTCTTGCAGTGACACATGACAAAAGATCATAATATCATCTACAAATGGATGGTGGGTAATGTGGAGGTCATTACCCCATAGCCTTAGGCCTTTGATCTGGGAATTTCAGGCTTCATCCTTTATGAATCAGCCCAAACCTTCCACAAAAATAATAAAGAGGAATGGAGAAAGGCGATCACCTTGGCACAATCCATGCGAGGGGTTAAAGGTATAAGAGGGGGAGCCATAAAGTAATATGGAGAACACAGGGGAGGACACCAAAGGAGAAATCAAGTTAATCCATCTCTAATAAAACCTGAAATACTTGAGAAAATTATTGAGGGAATAGCAACTTAGTGGGTCATAGGCCTTGGACAGGTCCAATTTGATCATTATGCCAGGGATTTTATGATATTTGAGAGAGTGCACTATCTCTAGGAGGTGACAAACCCATCTAGGATTTGTCATCCTTCCACGAAACCAGTTTTTTTTGGAGAGATAAGGTGAGGAAGAAAATGTTTGAGGCATTTGAAAATCACCATGGTTATGATCTTATAAATGAAATTACAGAGAGCGATGGGTCTAAAACCATTAGGATCTTTAGATTTAGAAGATTTTAGAATTAAAGCAATGAATGTAGCATTTAGTCTAGGACATACCTTTTGTTTCTCAGCCTCCAGAATATCAGGCCCTATAATGTTCAAGGTAGCCTAAAAAAATTCTATCATAAAGCCATCCAGTCTAGGGGGCTTATTTTTTGCCATTCCGTTGACTACCTCCTCAACCTCTTCCAATGTTATTGCTCGCATAAGGGATAGGTTCTAATCTCTTGAAATAAGTTGTGGAATGTTCCTAGTGATCCTTTGTTTAGCCTCTGTGCAACCTTGGTGAGGTTCAATTAGGATGGATTCGAAGTGGCTTACTGGCAAGTCTTCCATCTCCTCATGCTGGACCACATAGTTTCCACCTTCATCCTTCAAAGGGTAGATACAATTATGTTGCCAATGTTGGATCATAGCTTTATGGAAGAAAATGCTATTCCATTCTCCTTCCCGTAGCCAACTGGCCCTTGATTTCTGCTTCCATAGTATCTCCTCTTGTTTTCTCCTTTCTTGTAGCTGATTGATTAACTTCCCTTCTTCCTTCGCAAGGTTATCAGTTCTACCATGTTGGATAATCTACTGTTGTAAATCTTGGATTTTGTTAGTCAGCTGGTGTTGGTCTTTCATGATATGGCCAAACTCTTCCCGATTCCATTTCTTGATCTTGTGTTTGATCTCCTTTAACTTCAGTTGGAAGGTATGCATGTAATTTCTTCCTTTCTCCTCATTGTTGTTCCACCATTCTTCTATTTTTTTCATTAGGTTAGGGTTTTATAATCAAAAGGCTTCAAATATGAATGGGGTATTCTCTGGTCCGATTTTCAAACCCATCTCCAATCGAATAGTCCAATGATCAGCTCCCATGCACGAAAGTATCGACCCTATTAATGACTTGCTATGAGATCAGAAACCTATCCAACCGGGAAGCAATTTGATGGGTTTCTCCCTGTTAGTTGTTCTAGGTATAGACTGCATTATTCGTCAGCTAGTCCACTAGGTGCAGATCTGCTATGAGATCCCCAAATGCTTCCATGTCTACCTTTGTATGATGGATACCTCTTCTCTTTTCTTCTAATGATGATATCATATTAAAATCATAACCTACTATCCAAAGATCTTCAGGGTATATTTTTCTCAATTTTCTGAGGTTCTGTGGGAAAATCCATTTTTTCTCCTAGAATGTCAAGCCCATAAACCCCTATCAAGAGGACCTAATCTCTAGATCCAATATGCCAAAATTTACCTGAGAGTATGCTCAAAATGCTAACCCAATCCTCAAATATTAACTCCACTAGGTTCCAGAGAATAGTTAGGCCTCCATCATTTCCCCTATCATCTTGAGCTATTACTTCATAAGAGGGTTTGTACCTCTTTAGGATTTCTTTGAGCTTTACTTCCACAATATTAGTTTCTTGGAGTATTTTAATGCTCGACTTATCTCTTTTAAGTTTGTTCTTCAAGTATTGTTGTTTGCCCCTATTGTTGAGGCCTTATACATTCCAAGATGTAATTATCATTTCAAAGGTTTATGAAGTTGGTGGACAATCGCTGACAGTGGCACAACGCTTCTAGAATTTACCAACATTTCCCCTACCATTTGAATGGATTCACTCAAGTTTTCCCTTCCTCGTTTCTTCCCTCATTTCCCTTGAGGTCCTTGGTCCATCACTTGACTTGGTTGGGAGCCTAGATAATCTAGTTGGTCCATCACTAACATGCCCTGCTTTACTTGGTATTATTGAAAAGTGTCTTTGTAGAACTATTTCTGGTCCTATAGGATGAATCTCTCATCAATATTCTTCCATTCACTTAGTAGTCTTTTCATCACTAGTTATTATGTGCTGAGATCCTCCTTCTGGATGTCAATCTCCATGTTTGCTTGGTCAGTCGCTTGCATGGTGACATATTTCTCCTGAGGTTCCTCTTTCGATTTTCGATTAGTGTTGCTCCCTCCCCTCTGAGGGTTTGGTTGATTTTCTAGGCCCATATTTGATTGAGGGGTTTCTACACTCTCCTCATTGTCCTATAGGATATCGTAGCAATTGTGATTTCTGAGGCCCTTTCCACTCGGGCCCTGATAGGGATTTGGTGGATTTTTATGGTTTCTTTTCCTTCTCTAGACTTCCTGGAAACCATCTATATCTTCCTTCACTTTGGTCTGACCATTTGTCGTAGCTGATTATGGTGATTCATGTTGATTGAAAGGGCATACCTGAAACAGGTGCCCATATTCATGGCATCTGAAGTGTATGTGCTCATAATCCAAGGGTTTCTACCAAACCTCGTCATGATATTCTAGCTCTATGAATTCCGGTAATGGCTCTATTATATTCATGTAGACATAGATCCGGGCGTATGAAGTGTACCTTCCCTTCCTTGTGGAGTCTGCAACCTTGACAAAGTTTCGAATGCAATTGTCAATTCCCTCTAGGATCTTTGGGTCCGAGAAGTCAACTGACAAGGTGAATAAACAAACCCAAATAGGTGATGCTAGGGTTTTTTCCTGATCGGGGTTTTAGCATTCCTCCTGGTGTCTCATAAAGAGGCATGCATTGTTGAAAAAATAGTGGCCCTCTTCAAAGACTCGTTCCTTGTCTTCCAGATTGGTGAATATTACTGTGTAAAAGCCTTTAGCTCCCAACTTCAGCTCAATATGGCCTTTTGGCTGCCACTTATAGTGGATCCATTTGACCAGATCCGTTTCTACCACCCAAACCCCAATAAACTTGTAGATTAGGGCATGGTCTTTCATATATTTCCTATATGTTTCCAATTTGTTATTATGGATGATAAATATCAGCTTTTTTGTATCCCTAGGCACATACTAACGTCTCAAATGTGCTTGCCATTGGGATCCCAAAACCAGAGGTCCTTTACTGCTACCTCCATGATGGTTGGCCACTATTGTTTCTTGATTACTTCTTTCTCTTACTGCTATATTACTATAGGAGGGGATCTTGCCCCCCCTGTTGTCGTACTCATAGCTCTATTAGCACCCTATGCATGGTAGGTACGGGCAATTACTTCTTCTGACTCCAAAGTTATTTTGTAGAGACGTTAGGGCTTGCAATCTGAAACCCTAATCAAGACAATCATTTCACTCTCGATAATAAATAAATTAAATCCTAAACTAATATTGAATCATTGGTTATCCTAAAAATTTACCCAATATTCATGCCACAACATTTTGGTTTATTTATTCTCATACATTGATTTTGATTTCATACTTTGAATTAATTAGTCATTTAATTTTTTGCCTCTATTTCTAGCTCCAAGGTCATTTTTATTAATGTTGTTCACTTAGTATTCCTACCTTTGGATCTGTAACCTTAAATTCATTAATTTTTGTTTCAAAATTTCAGGTCCTAAACCTTTGTTATTTGAAAGTTCTCCCCCTATACTCTAGAAGCATTGCAATTGTTCTGAATAATTCTACCATCACAAGTGACCTATTTCCATGGGCATGAGGACCATTAAAAGATGAATCAATACTCACATGCACTTCCTTCATATTCATGTCAGGAGGTACTCTTATGTCAAAATATGTCCCCAACTACTTGTTTGTGTCTTTGGGGAATTGGACCTTGGTAGGTGGCCTTCCACATCACCATATTAATTTGCTAATGAAACATATCACCATGGACCAAACCATGAATATATGAATCATTTATCCTTTTGAAATTTTTCTCTGAGGGTTTCTATTATGGATTCTGTGAATAGCACTCTAAATCCCAATCCCCACATGCCAGACCTTAAAAATTTATTCTTGTTCATAGATGAATTTTCTAACAAATTCAAAATTTTCAATTTTCTGTATGAACTGTAACTTTAATTGGCCCCTTAAATTTTAATTTATACCTTGCAAGTGCTTGATCACAATGCTCTGTATTACTGCTACAAATGTTCTTTGATGAGATTTTAGCTATAATTTTCATTATGAAATAATTTACATGTTTGTAAATGTGTGAATCCAAACTGTTGCTCCCATTCCAATTTCGCATTCTATGTATGGATGAGAGACATTTGTAAGGTTAAATATTTTTTATCTCCATGTAGAATTACCAATATTTTCTTTGCTACACATCCCAAAGTTATTACACATATGGTATTTTTATAATCACTGTATCCTTCCTTTTATTCTAGTTTGATTGTTACAACTGTGTTTTTTTGGATTGTGATTGTTGTCTCTTACATGTTGTGATAGCTTGTGATGTTATAAATATAGATGACATTGATGTAACCTTTGACTCAATTGGAGTGTCAGAATAGGTCAAATAGGGACTTTATGGGCTAGTTATTCTTCCATTACAGAGGCCTAATTTGTTTGGGCAGTGCAACTTCCTCAGTCCTCCAAAAGGTGTTTTGGTGTATTGCCCTTCTCGAACTAGGAAAACATTACTTGAAAAGGAAATAATAAGAGAATCAAGAGTTGTTTTCATTAATGTAAGGCTAGACAATCTAATGAGAAAATGGTTTGGGAATTCTTAGAATCTTGGTATGTTAACATCCCTACCTTAATTTTATTTGAAGTCTTACATGCACTTTCTTGCATTGGCAATATATTTTTCTATTGCTTTTCTCTTTCATGATGATAATTTGATACTGTCAAGTCATTTTTGGCCTATTATGATAATTTTTGTTTTAGTAGATATTGTTAGCATAGTATAATGTATGCCCTCATTTATGATATATATGGCTTTACTTCAATTCGCATACATGATGGAAAATAGATGCCTTGGGGTGCTACAATTTAAGGATGTGAAAGGATATCGCTATAGCTTTATTAAAATATTCGAGCTAAACACAATGGCTGTTGATATGGAATCAATAAACTTAGCAACAAATCCTCTCATCTTGGATTACTTATTGAATCCTAGGGGTATCCCAAAGCACAAATTTATAAGGTCATTTATGTGACTAGATCACTGGCACTAAAAACCATCTTTACACTGGATGGTTCAACATCTTGATGATCCATATCCTATTGACCACGGCTTTTGTATTCAATATTGTTTTCATCGTAGTACCTCCAATATATATTTATGGTATTCATGCGGCTATTTCTGGTTCTCTTATTTATGGAAATGATATTACCTGAGATGTCATTATTCCTACCTTTGCAACTATCAGATTTCACTTCTATCCAATGAGGGAAGTATCTTTTTTCGATGAATGGCTACACAACATGGACCCTATGAGCCAATCGTTCATGTCGTTGATGTAGTTCCCACACGACACAAACATTTGATGGTCTATCATAGCCAGACACTCTATGTTGGTTTTCATAGATGCTCAACCTATAACAATGAGTTGCATTCTATTTCCAAAGCGTGTAAGCAATGGAAGGATTATATTCAAGCCTACTACGACATGTTTCACTCACATGCTTATCTAAGCATCGACAATCATACTTTCTTCCCACTTTGTTTGATCCTCTCCTTAAATTATCACCTCAAAGGATTGCTTCAATTATATCTGTGAGGTGTGAGATTGATATCCTTCTACCAAATACCAAAGACATATTTGATATCCTAGTTAGATTTATATTTTCCCTCATTTTCCCTCATTTTTCTCATTTCCTTTTGTTATAGGTATGTGTGGAGATAAAAATACCTTTGCTATATTTTTTAGGAGGATCACAACATTGTAGGTGAGTAAGGAGGCCTGACCTCTTGATTTGTTTGCATATTATTTGATCTTTATTGGCATATTCTAATAACATTGCTTATCATTGATGTCACATAATCGTGGCCTCTTGTGCTCCTAGGAGGTTAATCATTCTTCATTCTATTAGGTAACTTGAACACTAAACACAATTGGCAATATCATTCAAACACATTAACATTAAGCAATATTGACAATATACTTCATCCAAGGGCCACTTTGATTTTCTTGATAAATATTAAAAATACTTTTAATTTAAAAACATAAACTAAAATTATTTTTAATAATTAAATATTTTTAATTTTTAATATAAAAAATAAATTTATTATTGAAAATCCAAATATTCTTAAAAAAAAATTTGAAAATTAAATTCCCGCAAAACGACTTTTAACTAAACCCAACCGGATAAATAAAATATAAAAATAAATAAAAATAAAAAATTAGTGTTTGCCCTAAAAATGGCTGCACTTAACTGGGATTTAACGCGACACTAAGTGTTTATTAAAAAAAATAATAATAAATTATGTTTAGCTCTTTTGGGACAGGTTGGAGGAAGCCCGGATTTGCATCAAGGGATGCAGTGGACACCATCTACTATTTATGGGTACTATTTATGGGTAACAATTTGAAGGTCACGTCGAAGCTCTTTGATGAATGGTGCACATCCTGGAAAAACGACGTACAAAGTCGGCCAAGACCATGTGGGTACAAAGTCGGCGGATGCCCCCAGCTTCACACCATTTCCTATTTTCCGTAACCAATTTTGTACAGTGTGTCAGTGTTTTGGGGAATGAATTGATCAGAAACGCTATAAAAACTGCGCAGGTAGAGTCCAACCATTGCCCAGATTTCACTGCTGGTTGTGTGTTGCGTAACCTAAAGTGTGAATTCAGTAAGTTTATCCACAGAGATAGATATACAACAACCACCATAACATGACTCTTAGGTTGCTCACTTTACATGAAATAAATTATATTAAAGATTAGGTTTAATATACAAGGAACACTCCACGCACCAGAGGTTACACATCATTTAACGAGGAGTATTTCGATGTAGAAGACGAGCATAGCTTTGGCATTTAATTTTTCTTAATTCTTCAAAGTTAATTGAACAGAAATTACTGAGACTGCGGTAGATAGTTGAACCAGTCACCGCGCTTCCTTATCATCAGGTCTTCCATCTGTTAAAATAATAATATCATATCATACGTAATGACATGGAATGGATATAGAAGAAATAAAGAAAGTGGGGAAAACTAGGCATGTATCTGAGATCTCTCGACCGCCAGTCTGAGATCTGCCCAACACCTTTTCTCCTCATGATTCTACAAAGGAACCACGCCGATAACACCACCGACATAGTCCCGCCGGAAATGGAAGCGACAAAATGGCCGAGATTGAGGCGGTCGATGGTTGATCCATGGGCTGGCCTCGGCACACCGACGGGGATTATTGTCAGAGAGGTCTCGCGAAAGCTTGTCCAACTCAAATTCCAATCCAAAATACGATGAACCTGGAAAGAACCACTAGTTTCCCAAAATCCAACATAGCTTGATCGCGGAATGCTTCTTAACAGCTCGATTCTGCTGTTCAGGATGCTCGCATAGAGAATTGGTCAGTCTACATAGGCGGCGTATATTTGTAGGGTTTTGTTAAATCCATCCTAATGGATTCGAACACTGATCGGCCACCCTGACATGATGTTGATATTGTGTTATCCCAGATTGGCGCTCACATCGGATTTGATGCTCTCGCCGACATGATTGTTGTCTGGATAATATTCGTTCTTAGGTGTCGAATTCAATGGCCAGTTGACACGTTGTGTTTTTGAGAGGTGGTTGAGATTGAGAAAATAAGCCAAGAAGGTTTGCCACACTGTCTGTGGGAAACGTTTTATCTTTGGGGACTATGATGAAGGCCACATTTCTACGGGCTTTGGCAACATTCTGCATTGATCTTGGAATCAATTTTGAATATGGTCCAAGAAGAACGCCATGTGAGCGAAGTCCGTAGGAACAACTTCAAGATTTTCCTGTTGGAACGATAATTTTAAACTGCCGCGAGCTGAACAGCGATGGACTTTCCGTGCGATGCGATGTGATCGCATATCGCACTTCCCCTCATCACCCTTCGTTGTATGCCTCTATTTTCTGCGATACGATATTTGCGATGCGATCGCATGATTTAAATGTTGTTGAAGCGGTGCAACATCCTCTCTTCTTTGCGATGCGATGGAGTGATAAGCCATTAAATTTCCATCAAGATATTTTAACGCGTGTAATTAATGACATTTACTATGGCAAGTAAATATAGGTGAAAATCTTAAATTTTACTATTGTTTATTTCACGGAAGTATGAAAATGCAACACGTATTGTAAAGATATTATTGTGTTGTTTATTATATATAAAACAAATGAAAAGAGCAGATACGTGTAGAAGAGAGAGAGAGCATTAGCCAAGAAGTTTTTTTTTCTTGCAACGCACAGAAGTGCTGAACTTTTGATATTGAAATCAATTTCTGGAACCGCAGCGTTCCTTTTGTAAAACCCTCTGAGTAGAGGAAGACTATTATGTAACAGCTTTATTTATTGTTAATAAAGATCCTGCGGAAAACCAGAGTGTTGTTCTCTGTGAAATTTCTTTTGTTTTAGAATTTTAACCAGAAAATATTCCAACATGGTATCAGAGCTAGTCTAGGCACTCAGTGAGTTAAAAAAAAACACATAAATTGTTTTTTCACTGTAGGAGCTGTAAGAAGTTTCTTGAGCATTTTTTTTCTTTTTCTCTTCCAGCAGAGAAAGTCTTTGTTTGTTTTTTTACAGCCAGTATCTCTTTTTATTTTTTCACAAGTTAAGATGGCAGATGCTGGAACTGGTTTGACAAATCCCCAACTGCCACAGTTTAATGGAAAAAACTATAGTTATTGGTCCATAACAATGAAAGCATTGTTTGCTTCTCAAGGACATTGTTTGCTTCTCAAGGAATATGAGAGCTGGTTGAAACTGGCTACGCTGAACCAGCAGATGCAACAGCGTTGGCTACTTTGACAGCAGCAGAAAGAGACCAGTTGAAGGGCGACAAAAAGAAGGATGCCAAAGCCCTCTTTTTCCTCTTCCAATCAGTACATGAAAGCGTTTTTCCACGGATTGCAGCAGCAACAAAATCCAAGGAGGCATGGGATATTCTCAAAACTGCCTATCAAGGCATGGAGAAGGTGAAGACTGCAAAGTTGCAGATGTTGAGGAAAGACTTTGAAAATCTCAGCATGAAGGAATCTGAAACAATAGATTCATTCTTCACTCAGGTTATTGGCTTGATAACCCAGATAAGATCTCATGGTGAGATTCTTGAAGATAGAAGGATTGTAGAGAAAATCTTGAGATGTTTACCCTCAAGGTTTGAATCTATTGTGGTAGCAATAGAAGAAACAAAAGATCTCTCACAGTTCACGGTAGATGAACTGAGTGCTTCTCTTTTGTCTCATGAACACAGACTGAGTAGAGGAACAGATTCCTCTTTTGAGCAAGCATTCAAAACTCAGATGTCTTTTGGCCAAAGAAGAGGTCGAGGCAGAACAAATAACAGAGGTCGTGGAAGAAGCCAAAACAGAGGCAGAAATTATCCTACAAGCACAAGCGGAAGGAGCTGCAATCAGAACCAAGATGAAGGTTCAAGCAAACAGTAAGCTCATGGACAAAGGTATGACAAATCCCAAGCCCAATGTCATTATTGTAAGAAATATGGGCACTATGCCAATGAATGTAGGAAAAAGCAAAGTGACATGAATAATAGGCAGAATGCTAATTTTGCAAATGAAGAAGATAAGAACCTAAAGAATGTGCTGTTAACATGTAACATAGCACAAGACAAACAAGAAGATTTTTGGTTCTTATACTCAGGTTGTAGTAATCACATGACTGGTAATATTGAAATGTTTGCCAATCTGGATGAAAATGTGAAATCTGAGGTAACAACAGGGACTGATGATACGATATCTGTCAAGGGTAAGGGCAGAGTTAGTATCCGAGCAAAAAATGGAGAACAGATGATTGTACCAGATGTATATTATGTACCTGGTCTGAAATGTAATCATTTGAGCATTGGATAGCTCATTAACAAAGGTTACAACGTGTTCTTCAAAGATGATTTGTGTACTATCAGAGACATACCTCCAAGTAAGAAGATCATTGCACAGGTGCAGATGACCAGCAATAGAATGTTTCCTCTCAAACTCAGGACAGATTTGAAGGAAGGCAGAACTATTGCAGCTGTAACACAAGAAGTCTTTCAGGAACAAGTGAAATATGTGAGTTGGTTGTGGCATTTGAGATTTGGACATCTCAATTTCGGAGGCCTGAATCTGTTGCACAGAAAGGGAATGGTAAAGGGATTACCATTAATTGAGAAACCGGACAGCCTTTGTGAAGGCTGCATCTTGGGCAAGCAACACAAAGAAAGCTTTCCAGCAGGAAAGAGTATAAGGGCAAAAGCACCATTGGAAATTGTTCACTCCGATGTGTGTGGACCGATGCAAACACCATCATTTGGTGGAAATAAATATGTTTTAACTTTCATTGATGATTACACCAGAAAGACATGGGTGTATATGCTGAAACAGAAGAGTGAAGTGTTTGAGAAATTCCGCCACTTCAAAACTCTTGTTGAAAAATAGTGTGGGCATTATATCAAAGTGCTCAGAACAGATAGAGGAGGAGAGTACATCTCCCAAGACTTTCTGCGTTTTTGCAGAGAGAATGGCATACAAAAGCAGTTCACCACGAGGTATACACCTCAGCAAAACAGAGTTGCTGAAAGAAAGAATAGGACCATTCTTGACATGGTCAGAAGTATGCTGAAGGCAAAACACTTGCCGCATGAGTATTGGGCAGAAGCTGTCACTTGCGCAGTTTACATCTTGAATAGATGCCCAACTAAAGCTGTCATGAACAGAATACCAGAAGAAGCATGGAGTGGTCAAAAGCAAACTGTCACTCACATGAGAGTATTCGGTTGTGTGGCATATGCACATGTACCGGATCGGCTAAGAAAGAAGCTGGATAGTAAGGGGGAGAAGTGTGTCTTTATTGGCTATTGTGATGAATCAAAAGCATACAAACTCTATAATCCATCCACCAAGAAATTGATAGTAAGCAGAGATGTGCAGTTCATTGAAGATGAAGCTTGGGATGGAAGCTTAGAGAAGACAGTGAATGTGAAGACGACTGTGTCTCACGAAGAAGAAGAGGAAGGGACAGCAGCAAATAATCCTTCCTTAATGGTTCCTCCTCCACCACAGCAAGTACAACCAGCCACACCACAATCTGGAATTCGAACAGCCTTAAGAAGTCAAGGAAGTGCTTCTCCAAGCACACCACAGGGATCAGCAATACCCTCAAGTTCGGATGGAACTCCAAGCACACCAAGAAGACCAAGATTCAGAAATCTGAATGAGATTTATGAACAAGGAGAGGTAAGTAACAATATCGGTCTGAATTCATTATTCGCTTTATATTGTCATGTTGATGACCCGGTCCATTTTGAAGATGCTGTAAATGAAGATAAATGGATTGAAGCAATGAATGAAGAAATTGGTGCAATTGAGAAGAGTAAAAAATGGGAGTTAGTGGACCTCCCTGTAGGCAAAGATGCCATTGGAGTTAAGTGGGTCTATAAGACCAAAAGCAATGCTGAAGGCAAGATTGACAGGCACAAAGCAAGACTTGTTGTGAAAGGCTACAAGCAGCAACAAGGCAAAGACTATGATGAAACCTTTGCACCAGTAGCAAGGATGGAAACAGTCAGAACAGTGTTGTCTATTGCAGCACAACACAAATGGAAGATTTATCAGATGGATGTTAAATCTGCATTCCTGAATGGAGTGTTGAAAGAAGAGGTTTACGTTGATCAACCTCCGGGCTATGAAGTTGAAGGCCAAGAGCATAAAGTTTGTAAACTGAAGAAGGCTCTTTATGGGCTGAAGCAAGCTCCAAGAGCATGGTACAGCAGAATAGATGCTTATCTGATTGAGAATGGGTTTGACAAGTGTGATGGTGAACCCACACTCTACATAAAGGAGAATGACGGTAAGATTCTTATCGTTGTTCTATATGTAGATGATTTGATTTTTACAAGCAATGATGCTTCTCTCATTGCTGATTTTAAAGCAGTCATGAAAAGTGAATTTGAAATGACTGACTTGGGATTCTTAAGATATTTTCTTGGAATTGAAGTAGACCAAAGTGAAAATGGCGTTTTCATTTCTCAAGTTAAATATGTAGAAGCAGTGTTAAAGAGATTTAACATGCAGAACAGCAAGGCAGCTGTGACTCCAACTGTAATGGGGTTGAAATTGACCAAAGAAGACAGTAGCAAGGATTTTGATCCAAAAATATACAAGAGCATAGTTGGCAGCCTTATGTACTTGACTGCAACTAGGCCGGACATTATGCACGCTGTGAGCTTAATCTCCAGATTTATGGAAAGACCGAAAGAGACTCATTGGCAAGCAGCCAAGAGGATTCTAAGGTATGTGAATGAAACGAAGGGGTTTGGTATTTTATACTCCTCTTCTGAAAGTTTCATGTTGACAGGTTACACTGACAGTGATTGGGCTGGAAGTGTTGATGATAGGAAAAGCACATCGGGATATGTGTTTCATATGGGATCGGGAGCCATCTCATGGGCTTCCAAGAAGCAACCAGTTGTAGCTTTGTCAACAGCAGAGGCAGAATATGTGGCAGCAACAACAGCATCATGCAAAGCAGTATGGCTGAGAAGAGTTCTCAGAGATTTGTGTCACGAACAGGAAAATAGCACAACCATTTACTGTGACAATAGCTCAGCAATAGCATTGTCAAAAAATTCAGTTTTTCATAAAAGAAAAAAGCACATAGACACCAAATTTCACTTTATACGTGAATTGGTTAACAATGGTGAGATTGTTTTGCAGCATTGCAGAACAAAGGATCAGCAAGCTGATATCTTGACAAAACCATTAGCAAAGAAAAGCTTTGATCATTTCAGGAAATGCCTGGGTATGCAGAAAAAACCCAGCAGTTAAAATTAAGGGGGAGTGTTGGAACGATAATTTTAAACTGCCGCGAGCTGAACAACGATGGACTTTCTGTGCGATGCGATGTGATCGCATATCGCACTTCCCCTCATCACCCTTCGTTGTATGCCTCTATTTTCTGCGATACGATATTTGTGATGCGATCGCATGATCGCATGATCGCAGATCGCATGATTTAAATGTTGTTGAAGCGGTGCAACATCCTCTCTTCTTTGCGATGCGATGGAGTGATAAGCCATGCATTAAATTTCCATCAAGATATTTTAACGCGTGTAATTAATGACATTTACTATGGCAGGTAAATATAGGTGAAAATCTTAAATTTTACTATTGTTTATTTCACGGAAGTATGAAAATGCAACACGTATTGTAAAGATATTATTGTGTTGTTCATTATATATAAAACAAATGAAAAGAGCAGAGACGTGTAGAAGGTAGAGAGAGCATTAGCCAAGAAGTTCTTTTTTCTTGCAACGCACAGCAGTGCTGAACTTTTGATATTGAAATCAATTTCTGGAACCGCAGCGTTCCTGTTGTAAATCCCTCTGAGTTGAGGAAGACAAATTATGTAACAGCTTTATTTATTGTTAATAAAGATCCTGTGGAAAACCAGAGCGTTATTCTCTGTGAAATTTCTTTTGTTTTAGAATCTTAACCAGAAAAAATTCCAACATTTCCTCCAAATCAACAGTGTCTTTGATCTCATGACTACACCAAGAATGGTACTTGTCATTTCCTTGGCCACATTGGTGGCAATCTCAGCGGGCATGGAATGAATAAAACGAAAAATGAAGGGGCAATAACAATTAAAAACCAAAGGGAAGAGAAACTTATGCATATGGTAAGAGAGGGCAGAAAAAGGGTGCATGTGTGCCAGCAATGAGAAGAGAGGCCGAGCTTAGATGAGGCCAACTTGAGGTGTTGCTAGCTGAGATGTTGCTGAACATTTGTAAGGAGAAGCAATTGGATGCTCTGGCCCTAAAGCTCATTCACTTCTTACAATCACTTGTGTAGGTGGAAATCCGAGTGCCATGTGTGTGATTCTCCTTAGGAAGTAGATTACATAGGACGGGACATTTTTATCACGACTATTGGCACTGCCTACATAGACCGTCATCAAGACCCACTCTCATTTGCGTTTAGAGGTAGGAGGCCAAGATAATCAACATATATTTATTGCAAATGATTTCAAGGAAGTTGTCTCTCGTGTACCAGATACAACGTTTGATGGTATTACTCTCCACTTATGCATGTTCTCCTCTAATTTGAAATGTGTTTATAACAATTACATAGTTGGGATTTAATTTCTAGTAAGTATAATGTTGAATATGCTAATGTTGATTGGTTTTTTCTGTTATTTTCAAATTAGTTATTAAATGTGGAGTCTATTGAACACATTAATTTTGTAATGGTATGCCATATTAGATAAGTTGAGACATTCATTTTCTTTTTTTCCTATTTTTAAATTTTCTTTTTATAAGTTCTACATTACTATACTGTGAGGCCCAAGGTGGAAAATATGATGTATTCATGGAAAAACCACCAAAATTAATTTCTAAAATCCAGACAACTCTAGTTTCAATAATATGATTTTGTCGAAAACCTTTGCCTCTTTCAAAGTTTTGTTGATTTTGACATTCATATTCTAGAACACATGATCCCCTTCTAAAAAAATGCTTAAAACAATGTTGATCTACTAACTGCTTCATTCTATTTGAGCCAAACCCCAATTCTCCTTAAGGGTACCGAGAATGGCTATTTTGGGGTTAAGTGTTCTCTCACTCAACAGTAGATGGGCCATTGAACTACTACCTTTAACCTCCCCTTGAACTGTTGTCTTGAAATGCACTGTAGGTCCCTGCTCTTTATTCTTAAAATCCTACAACTAGTTCTAGGTTGGTCCTTTCACCATGATTCCAGTCCATCTAAGCAAATTTTAGAAAAACTTTGATAGGAAAGTGGTACACCTAGTCGAGATCTCGAATTCTTGCTAGAAAAATTGGTTGTATCCATACCCAAAAGTAGATTGTATGTTTTTTTTTCTATATCGGTTCCAAAACTAACTAGAAGCCATCAGTTAAAGGGCATTACATGACACAGAGAATGTCACAGAATCCATGTAGATTTCTTAGAGATGGATTGAAAACATAACATTTGTATTTAAGAGTAGTAAAGATAGAGTAGATATTTGATATATACTCAAAATATCATTGTACTCAATATTTTATAATTGCTATGCCTCATAAGAGAGACATAAGCTACACAACCACCTTTATGTAACTATAAAAAGACATGACTTAATTAAACACTTCTTCCACTCCACTTTATTAATTACTCCCAACTTAAAAGTTGTAAGCTATGTATCACACATTATGATGTGACCAAATCTTGAAACAAAAATTTTGTTTACCTTTTCAATCTGTACTTCTGAGATAAAAATTACTCATTATTAACAGGGCCATTCTCATAGGCTGAAGCATTGGGTGAACATGGGTTTTGGATTCCTCATTATGGAAATTAGTTTACATTACATGGATGGCAAGTGAATTAATAAAATTACCTTATTCTCATACAACCTTGTCAGTGGTGGCACAACTCCAACTTCCCCCAACTTCCCCGCTACTGCCCACTGCCATACACAATGACATGCATATATGTGCACTTGTGTCTAACAGATATGATTGGTATTGGATTTTTATAAATAGTACCTATAACTTATGAACATTCCATGATATTTCTTGCACCAATTCTACTGAACACAAACTATACAACTTAAGTTATGTTTTTCTTATAGCAGGAGCAACAAGAATTGTTTTCTCGACCTTCTATCTTCTCTTATTTCACAACATCTATGAAAATAGAGAGATGGACATTCATCTAACAATCAAATAATTCAATATAAGTTTCAAAAGTCCATCTTGATCCCTCATCCGTTATGTAATATAAGGTATGTATTTTGTTTTACATCAATTCAAATTTCAGTGCTAGTATTATTGTTAACAACTTCATTATGTTTTAGGTTAGACATCTCATAGGAAAGTTATATTTTTAGAAGTTACATCTAAATTTTTCTTAGTCCCAAATTTACACAGAAACATGTAGCATTAACCTGACCCATAGGCCTATAGTACTTGTTGAAATGAATATGCAATTTTTTGCTAATCAAATGATGAATTCTGAAATGATAATGAATTTCTCTCTTACATTGTGTTTCTGTATTTTTTAGATAGATATTTATGGTTTAAGAAGATCATTCATACTCTTTAAGTGGATGGGAATGAACACCATGCTCATTTTTTTCATGGCAGGCCATGGTATATTCCCAACATTTGTTAATGGATGGTAGTATGACACACCTAAAAATAGCTTGGTATGTATATCATCTTCGTTATCATTTTCACACTCTCTCACCCACACATTCTCCCTATTTATTATGTTTTTTTTCACATTGTTATAAGCATATTCATAAAACTGAGAGGCATACTAGCACTCTTTGATAATTATACCTACATTTTTCTTAATTTAGTCTCACAACAAACAAGTTTTAGAAAAAATTCAATATACATGATTTCTCTTCTTTTAAAAAATACATTAATTACAATCCATATACATAAACTTTTAATAAAAAACTATTTGAATTTCAACAATTCTAGAAATTTGTAAACTAGAATTTGAGCATACTACTACTCAACACTTAATAAACAAATTCAAACTTCAACTATTATCTTCAAGCTATCTAGTTGGTTAATTCCTTCTTCAACCTCTAGGATTGCACTTGTTTAACTCCTAGAAGTAGTCACTTTGATAAATCATTTGCTCTTGTGTTAGGTTCTCTACAAACATGATTATAGGATATGTTGGAGAAGAATGTCTACATTTTTTCATCTAAGATAGCATAACGTGCAAATTCATATTCCCCATTTTCTAGCAGCCATTCATCTAGTTTATAACCACATCGTAGTCACCAAAAATCAGCAATTTTGTCACCTCCATGTATGTTGCTAGTTTCATTAAGATCATTAGATCCATCAACTCAACATAGTTATTAGTATTGCACCCAAGCTTGCACTAAAATTAAGGAGAAGAGAATCATTTAGAAATAAGGTACCTCCTATAGTACAAAGAGTATGTTTCTATTGGCTAGCACCATACAAGTCGTCCCAATTTATGAATTCATGGTTTCTTCTGCATCCTAGGTTTCTGTGTCTTTTACTGTATTTTTATGGTTCTAAACATTTACGATATTAGCTACATATTGAAATGGAGGAATGTATCTCTTGTGAAATTGATCATCATTTCAAGCTAATGATATGCTCCAAGAAACCACAATAGGAAGAGCTCTAAAACCTTTAAGTTCTTTATTCTGGGTCCAATTCTTCAAAGCCTCCTCCATAGTGTGCACTTGTCACCCTTCCCTACAATTTTTAAGTTACTTCATCTCTTCCCATACCTTACTTGTATATTTGGAATTCTTAATAAATTATGAACTTGTTCACTTTCCTTCTTACTTAGTGTACACTAGGCTCGACCATTCTTACTACATTTTTGAAGTATTTTCCAAGTTAGTGATTTATTCCAATGAACTAATGACATCTAAAACTTTGAATTTAGAGGAGCATAAGACTTCCATGGAATATTTCACCTCCATGCCTCCTCTTCCTAGGTTGTATCTAAAAACTTTGCTTTGTACCCTAACATAGGAGTATATTCCCTAAGGGCAGGGTTCTTTGAGTACAACATAACATCCTCCTTGCTTATTGTGATATGAGTTGTTTTATGGACACATTTGCAACCTGCCACTTCTAATGTAGTGTTTGACTTTTGGGTGTTTCCTTAGATAATAGAATTGCAACACAAGTCTTAATAGTCTTTTGGGTCACTACTTTTAGAGCCAAAAGCACAATTGTGATTGAACAGGTTCATGCACCTTGAGATGTGAGTAGGTTCATGTACAAAATGTGCCACTAAATCACATAAGTTTGAGAGGACTCACCCTCATTTCCCACTATGAATAGATGCTTGCAACACTAGATGGGATTCGACTTGGTAACATTATCCCATAGGAAATTAGTAGAGTTACATATTCACATTGTTGGCTTATTGGGGCCTGACCCAGGTTCAAAGTTGATTTAGCCAAACAAATCCCGGTACTACCAGCCTTTTCGGCAATAGTCCACAAAAGCGCGGACTCAGGTCTCATCTGAAGTAATATGGGAGGGTGCTAGAACCAGGTTTCCACACACCTGAAGTAATATGGGAGGGTGCTAGAATCAGGTTTCCACACCCTGGAGATGTCTGATGAGTTCAAGGGTTTCGCAATTCGAACCTGTGCGCACGTCGCTACGTGCACTTTCCCGTAGCTTGCAGCGTGAGATTTTGCCTTCGTGCAGCCCTACTCGAGTGAACGTTGTTATTACTCAAGTCCTTACTAGTATCTCAATGTTAGTTGATTATCTTAGCCTACCTGCATGCTTTAAGTTATACATAACAATATAAACCATGTATACAAGTGCGTGGAGTAGATAAATAGTGTATTTGCAATTTATATCAAACATGCACTAACTCAGGAACAGATACACAAATATGATATAAAACTTCTCCTTATTAATTCCTTCCTCAGTTACAAACTTGACTTCACGCTGCACACTCAACTGCAAGGGTCCACGCACTCAACTGAGGACTACTAGGCCTCTGCGCACTCAGTTGCATAGCCTTCTCCTACCCTACAACCCAAAGACACACTTAGACTCTTTCTTCTTTCTTCTTTCTACTTAGACTCTTTCTTCTTTCTACTTCCATTTTCTTATGCTCATCCTCTATTAGTTATCTTTCACACTTAGATCCTTGCTCTATTTAGATAATCCCATGGTCCACAGAGCATGGATAGGTCTATCCAGCTCACATTACATTACAAAACTAGGGTGGGCAACCCTGTGACTGTATCATACATTTCGCACTCCACGCTTGCAATTCACGGAGTCTTTACAACAATATCAGGTCAAAAATTTGGGCCTTGAGCCCCAAAACATGCCTTGCGGGGATTCCATGGCCAACAGGCCTCCAACACAAACATCGTGACTTACCCTCGAGTCACTCGGTCGGCACGGCAATCTTGGCACGGAGTCCTTCCAACTGTTCTCGAACTGTACTGAGGTCCGCAACGCACTAAATTGCTGCTTATTGGATCTTTTGCATTTGTTGTTCTGATACCTATGCATCTGGGGTGGTTCTCTACATTAATGTGTGCATCCCCTATATGTGCGTGGTGGAAATGCGACACCCATAGTAGGTTCAATAGCCCGGTATTTTCCACTCCACGCAACCACTTTTGCGGCTCTAGCATTGTTACCATCCCTGCGGTTTTCTGCTTCATGAGGTTCTCAGTTTCCACGTGAGGGAACTTCTCCCAGTGAGCAAGGTCCCAATCTTCAAAATTCATGGTCGGCACATGACCCAGGTGTGTGCCTTCAAACACAATGCCATCTAGGAGGAATGGGGTCTGAAGTGAACTCTTGGTTTCGTCCAGGTCCTTGGGCACTTTGGCCTTCCCTTTTCACGGAAGGACATATGCAGGCAGTTTTCTTGCAGAGTGTGTACATTGAATATCCTCCCCACACCTTCGTCTTCTTCCTCTATGATGATAAGGGCCTGCAAATCTTCTTCTTCCTCATCTATTTCTATCATGAAAACTTTCCCCTTATCTTCCATTGATAGTTTGCTGCATACTGGGTTCCTGAGGGACACATGTATGGGAGCCAATGCTTGCTCATACTTGTTGGGTCTTGGCGTACATGGTGATTTGGGGATCTCTGCCACAACCCCGACACCTTTTGGGACATCCTCCATAGTTAGGGCCTATGTGGTCTCGCTGGCGGTTACCTCTTCTATTCCCAAACCATCCTTAGTTGCTGTCATTGTATCTGGGCTGTAATTTGTCACTCGAGAATTCATGGGCTCAATCAATGCTCAGCTCACAATGCTCAGGGCTCTGTTCAATCGCTCAATTCCCAAATGACCAAGCACTTTTTGCTGGGAAACCCTTTGTGATTTATAGTTCTTTTTAAATTCAAATTCGACCATTTCCCCCAATTCTCGTTCATTAATGCTTTCTTGGTAGTATAATTTCCCAAATCTTGCCCATAACTCACGTCTTAAATGTCTGCCGCCTGCTCCATTTGGCCTCAAGTCGAGCATCCCATCATGAATAGTGACTTCAATGGTCACTTTCTTGCCAACTCTCATGGCAGCGTAGCCCCCCATCCATGGTTGCAGACCTTGTGACTCTCTGCATTTGTGTGCATCTCCAATATCACGCAGCTCTGGGGCAGAATAGTTTATAGTCCCGCACTCCCTTCGAACTTCTTGGAGCACTAAGACTATCCTTCCCTTAGCTATTCCAGAGGTCGCACCACCCGTGTGGGGCTCCATCCTGTCCTCCATCATGGTTCTCGAAGAATCCCCACCATCTATTGTTGTGGTTGGCATCACGCACTTCACCATTTGCAATGCACTCCCCTAGTCACTACGCTTGGCAATATGCGGTCCAAGCCAAGGCATCAGACTAACCAATTCACAGTGATAGTTCTCAAACTTGTGAGTATGATTGTATGCATGTTGCCTTACCATTCTAGTATTTTTGGTGAGAATCATTTTCTTTATTTCGTCCTCCAGCTTCTTGACCTAGCATCCATCAAAGTGCTTTTCTCTCTTAACCGTACCTTTTCTTTTTCAATTTCGTAGAGTCTACGGTTTCCCTATTGGATTTCTTCCTCTAGTCTCATGTGTTCAATTTTTTTCGGTTGTTTGATTCCTTCTTTCTAGGCCTCATGAGCCGTCGTATCTATGGTTGCTGCTATGCACAGACTAGGCTTTGTATGCTCCATAGGAATGATAGCATCTGCTTCATCGTTCAGTGCCGAAAGTGCCCATGCGGTTAGGGTTTTGCACATGGTCCTATAAGCCCATAGAACCGTTGGTACGCGCAGATCCCAGTTAGTGCATCTCACATGGTAGACCGTGTTCAGTACTTCGTATACTTTGTCAGAGGCTTCCATGTGGATAATCTTCCATGCGCTTGGTCTTATCATACTTCATCATTTGTGCCATCGTCTTTCCCATTCCTGCTTGTTGGTCATGCTTCCTATCGGGAGGACAGTGTGTGTTCATGCAAATTGTATACCATACGCCTGTACCCATCTGGAGAGGTGGGCAGGAAGGCTGTGTCATCCATCATACCCAATGTTAATATACATCTAAGGCTTTCCAAACCACCTGATCATCATCCTTCTGCATTCATGTGAGTCTTCAAAACTTCTTTGATGCGTACCCACCACCTTGCGGGCGTAGCGTGCAGTGCCCATTTCAAAGCGTCGAAACGCTGCTATTCAAGTACTTTTCTTTCAAATTTTCTTAGGAAATCATCCACCTTCCTCAACCCATCATACATAGGCAGATATCTTACCTCTATTGTCATGTGGTGCAGTGACCTCATCAACATGTTGTAGTTGAGCATGGTTACCTCCTGTAACTAGTTCTGCCATTGTATTTCCTCATCTGAATCTGAGGTGCAGGAGCTTTCACGCTCCCACGAAATCCTGCCATCCACTATAGGATTCACCTAATCCTACTCCTGAGCGGTTATCTTGTAGATGCAGTCTAGAGTATCGTCACTGTCACAGTCGTGCACCGGCTCTGTGTAGCATGATCCTTCCACAAGGTCTAAAGGTACCATTATGTGTAGTGACTTTTTCTCAAAAATCATCTTGCGCTTCTTTAGATTTATCACCCTATTCATGTTAGTGGCCCAATCTATTCCCAATAGTGCAGGATAGGTATTGCTATCATTAACAATCTCTATCACTTTGAAATCTGCAAGCGTGCTCGCACCTTCAATATCGACCGTGATTCCCTACAATCTTCCCATGGGTAGGACCTTTTGCTGGTTTGCCATTCGCAATTGAATAAGAGACCATTACAATGTGGGCCTGGCCATGCACTCCCATGTCTACTTTGGTAGGACTTTTGCGTCCGATCCTAGATCCAGAATCACTTGATCCATTTCATATTCCCCGATTTGTGTAGTCAATCACATCTCCCTTACTGTCCTCATTATGTGCTTTCTGAGCTTCTAGACTACACGCAGTTCTCCTGATTCAGCATATCTAGTGATGAGTTCTTGTAGTCCCTTCACAGCCTTGCTGTCGTGCAGCAACTTCATGTAGGTCTCCAAAAAGGTAGTGAGCATTGATGGATCCATCTCCAGTTCTAGTTTGTCTTTACTACTTGAAGTGGAGGCCTTCGTGAAGCTCTTCTTAGCTTCCATGAATGTCTCCTTTGCATGCTCCAAATTGAACTCTGGTTCCTTTGTTGGAGCCTTGCAAATCCAGGCACTCTCTTCGGGTTTCTTTCCCTTTTCATCTCCTATCATGATACTGCTTCGAAGCACGATGTTTACATTCAAGTCCTCCTCGCGTGGCTCATACCTCATCATTTGCAGGTTTTGAGTCGGGGGAGGTTCAAGTGTTCCTTTATCGCACAACCTCGCTATAAGTGTGGGGTAATCCTTCGTTTCATGATCAAACTAGGTACAATATAAACATGATGCTCTCATCTGATTTGTACAATCACAGGCATAATTCCTTGGCCCTCCACAATTGTAACAAATCAGTTGTCTGCATCACCTTCCTAGTCCCATTCCACCTCGACCGCATCCACGCCCCTAAATTCCAGTCTATGCCATCCCTGCATTTTGATTGGGGGTTTGTGTTTCAACCTGAACTCTGTAGGTCGGAGTCTGATCCATCATGATTCCATAACTTCGACAGGTGCGCTCGTCACGACCTACTGATCTGCAAAAATTACAAAACAACTGTTGGGACATCTGTGTGTACTTCTATAATATATGGTAATTATCTGTAGCATGCTCCCCTCGTATCTGACAAATCGCACACCATAATGTAGATGTCATGCTTGGTCCTGCTTATGCCTCTAGTCTCAATGGCATTGGCCCTCCTCCCGCTAGGTAGTTCACAAATACTGGACAATGATCCTTGTCATGTCCCTGGCCTTTGCACTTGCTTCAAACTCTGCATCTCAAGACACAAGTTTTTCAACTGCGCATGGATATGTTGGACTCCTAGGTTAGGATCTTGTATTGGGGTCTTGTGCAGTCTCATTTTGATATCGAAAGCTTCAGCTTGAGTGGATAGCTTCTGTTGTCACAACGCTGTCCTTAGATGTAGCGTTAGTGACGCCACAAACCATGTTTGGTCTTGTCCATTCATGAAGGTCATGTTGGCATCATGAATCATACCCTTTAGTCTCTGATCCAGCTCCTAGGGGTTCTCGCCTGGAAGCATCGCGTTTTCCTTAAACCCAATAATCGACTCTGTCTCTGATTTTGGCCTGCTAAATTTCATGTGATCCCTGCATTTGGATTGTCATTGGAATGATTATTGTACCACGTTAGTGCGCGATCCTGCAACGCACTTACCAACATTGCCTTCCTTATATTGTCATCTATGACTCCTTGTGCTTCCCATACAACCTTTACCATGAACCAAAATTGGTCCGGATCTTCATTCCCTACTCCTTTGAACACTGGTAACTTTATTGTGCTCACCATATTGAACTATGGTGGTGGCAGAGGTGGTGTGGGTAGAGATGGGTGTTATAGACATTTTTGTGCCTTACAGCATTGAGCATGAAATGTCCATAATCTAAGGGATCCAAAGTCCCTAAACATGTTGTTCCTACCCCTAGAGGAACAAGGCTAACAAACCACAGCAATTCACAGAAGTTCTCCACCAGAAACTGCTCAAAAACAAGTCAATTCAGGATCAATTCAGTGGCTCCACTAGCTGTCTGCGCTGAATGTCAAAGCCAACACTGGCTACCTGCGCTAAATGTCAAAGCCAACACTGGCTACCTGTGCTGAGCGAGAGTTGACATGTGGCAAGTTCATTTCACAAGGTGTCAAAACCCAGGAAGCTTCCAAAATCTTCCTCAATGACACTTGCCTCAGGGAATTCGACTGGTGATGAGTAAGAGGTTCCAAATCTCCAAGTGGAAGCAAGAACCTCCAAGTGGAATCAAGAACTAACAGAGGGAGAGGACAATAGTCAGATCTCAAGCTGACTCATCCTCTCTCCAAACATCTATATATGGATCTCTCCTCCATGAGATCTAGAGGCTGGAATTTTGTTATTGCAAAGAATTGCTGTTGGTTTGAGATTGGAATTATTGGGTGCTTAATGCTTTGAAGGGAGGTGAAGATAGGAATTCCATTTTGCTGGGAAGGAGATGCTAGATTGGAGCCTTCTTGGTTGTATCTCTTCCTGAACCTTGTTATTCATCAATAAAGCTATCTTGGTTTCTCCTATATACTGATGTATCTTTGATGTATGATTGCATTAGTATGTTTAGTTTATTTCTAATCCTGAATTAGTTATGAATATGAATCCATGTCTTTTGTAGTGTTCTCTTCTTGTGATCTTGCAGAGACCTGTTGAAGCTGGGCGAGCGAGAAGACAAGCAGCTAAGAACTCTCAAAGAGAAGAGAAACTGGATCGAGGGACAAACGGAAGACACCGGTTAGTCCATCCATCTCTCTTCATTCTAATTCATAAAGGAAGAATACTAGAATAGCTGTCTCTGTTTGTTGCTAAGGCACTGTCACACCTTAGGTGGATAGGATCGTCCTGCATAGGCATTTTTCCCCACAGCAAATTAGCGACTCCACTGGGGAGATCTGTTTAGTCATTTTATTTGTGTCTCTATCATTGTTTGTTTCATAGACTCAATAGCAACAATCGAACTGCATTTTCTCTTCTCAGATGCAAAGTAGACAGTTGCTGCATTGATCCAATCACTGGATTTGTCTATGATCTGAACAATGGACTCACAAATGATTTGATGATCCTTTGTGATAGATCTTAGTACCCCCCTCAAAGCATCCCTTTGATTGTACCTTGCTTGTTGCTTTTATTTGGCCTGAAACCGTAGATTAATCAGCAAATTGTGACCCAGAACCCAGTGAGAAACTCTCGTTTCTCCTTCAGCGCGAACCCTGTGAAGAGGTTCTGCATTTCAACGCAAGTCCCGTGAAGGCTACCTGTGCTGAATGTCAAAACCCCTGTGTTGAGGTTGCGCTGATCCAGTTAAGCCTTGTGCAGCTGGGGTTCTCTGCTCTGTTTTGCCTTGTTTTGATCTCTGATTTTTGCAGCCTGTAACTAGCATAGGTACCAGTCTGATAACTCCTTTTCTCTGCTTAAATTCCACCTCCTTTTGTACAAAAAGACTATGAATGTTTTTATGTGTTTGTGGCATCATTTACAGTTTTCCTTTGCATGAGTAAAATAGTCATCCTGTAGCCCTTGATTCAGATTTGTTGATTGTGATCTTAGGAGAGAGTTCATTGGCTGTTTACAGTTGATTATACATTTACTTTCGCTTTTGGTTTGAGTTTGTCTCTTTTAAGTGTCGAAACAAGTGTTCATTTCGAAAGTTGTAAAGTGTTGTATTCTCTTCTACCCTTTCTGATTTCGAAAAAGTAAACTTGTTTGTATTTGTCATTTAAAAGCAAATTCAAAGTTGTACAAAAAGCTTTCTTTGTAGGCATCAATACTAAGAAAGCGGAAAACAAACACCTGCATTGTGCATTTGCATCTTGATAGTTTGCATGCTTGATTTAGGAAAAGTGCATTAGAGTGTGCTGATTGCTCTTTGAGAAAAGATGGTGCCTTTCTTTTCCCTTTGTAGCTAAGATTTTCAAAGTTGAAAAGATATAAAGCTTGCTTATCATCTTTAGACTGCATTTAGGAATTGTACCATACATCTCGTGGTGATCCAGAAAGGCAAACTTCTAAAAAGATCAACCTAAAATAAATTGAATGAACTTAACAACGCTTTGCAACATAACACACAACATAAAGGTCTAGGCTAGAGACGTGTTCCGGCGTCGTAAAGCCTGGTGACTGTCGATCTCGTTGAAGGTGGGTGATTCCTCCTGAGGGACGATAGTGCCAATACGGATTGTGCTCCCACGTACCGTCGCATATATATTGGGAGACCCCTATAGGCATAAAACCTTTTGTCCTTAGGAAGCCGTGTCGGCCGCCCTACTGATCGCAATGCACTGAACATAGCATTCAGGAAGATCGACCGCCCATACCTTAAAAAGTATTCTGCGGTTTTGCGAAAAGTTTGGCACACGCTCTGCCTAGAACTCCAGATCAGTTTCTTTTGGCCTTTTTCAGACTCTATAAGAGAAAAAGTCCATCCGAGCATTTGTCACATCGGGCTCGTTAAAACATCGAAGGAGACTAGAGTCATCTTTAGCTTTTTCTCGACTCTTTAAAAGTGAAAAAGCAAGTTGTGTCTAAAGCGTCTAAAAATTCATTTAGTTCGGAAACACACTTTCCCCTTTTTGTATTTTGGTTAATCGAGTAATCCACAATCGTGGAAGAAAGTCAATTGAAACCCCGTCATTCACGGAGGCTTACGAGTCAACCGTCTTTGTCTCCGGAATCGAAAACAGTACGGACAAAGCGAACTCGTTTAACCGGTTCAAAATCTCCTATCAAAGTTAGAACAAGTGTTCCAACAACATCTGAGATTCCGGTTACTCCAAACATTTCTGGAAACCCTGCCTCCACAGAAGAATTTCAACAGCCACAGAGGGACAGTGACACTGATCCTAGTCTGAAAACAAATACTTGTGTTACTGAACCAGTTCCATCTGTAACCGGTCCAGAGAGTCTTGTTCCTCAAACAACTATCGCTGTCGATTCAACCCATTCTTCGGCACCAGAAATATTTTACGGACCTGACGGTCTTCCTCTTCCACATGGTTTGATTGCGATAGAATAAATTGTAGAAGATCCACAAGCAAGTACTCCAACGCATTTTGGAGTAGGGGTCACTCTATTTCCTTCTACATCAGAAATTAGTTTATCACCAGTGGAAGTTCCTGTAGAATCGCTAGGAAATCTATTGGATAGACTTAAAATGTCTGAACAACCATCAACATCTAGGACTGTGTTGAATGACACAGCGACAGCAGAACTCCCTGCCGTCACCCCGACAATGTTTGCCGGCATACCATCTGTCCCGACTAGCTCACAACCGCTAGAAGGAGTCCACCCAGGGACTATTTCGACAGTGTGGTCTGTTCCAGTTTGTTCCTCCGGAATAATATCCGGCAACTCTTATGTTGAGACTCGACAAATTGATCCCTATGGAGGTCAATTTGGGCCATCCAGTCCCCAAGGGCAACCAATCCCCTTGAGTTCCGGATTGCCACCGTATGGGGGGCAGTATGCCCTTTCATTACCCCCTCCGGGAGGATATCCATACGGGAGTTCTCAACAGTATTCAGGTTATACTGGAGTTACGACAAGTGGTTGGGTACCTATGCTACCCCAACAACCAAGAGTTGTGTATTCTATGCAACAATGTGTACCTATGTCGAACATCCCGACAACACCAGCTATTGTAACAGTGTCACAAGTTCAAGCGATGCCTGTTGTATGCCAACCTCAGATTTCTCAGGTTGTAATGCAACAGCCCCTTGACCCTGTGACTCAACCACAATCGCCAACTGGTGGGACGACACAGGTCCAAACGGGTACAATTACCCCACATCTTGGTCCGCCGGTTAGTATAGCGCAACAGAACATGGCTTCACAACCGTGGCTGGTGCAATACCAACAACCACAATTCCAACAAGTGTACCAAGGTTCTGAGCAGCAGATCTTTGCGAACAGTGGACAACCGTACATTCAAAACGGTCAAAACCAACCGCTTTACAGTGGTCAAGTCCACCAACCATATCAGTCATACCAACATCAATTACATTATGCTGGTATGCAAAGACCAATTGCTCAGGCAATTCCATCGTACCCTGGGTATGCTTCACCTAACCTGAATCAATAGTTACCATTCGTGGCAACTTTAGAGTTACCCGATTTACACCGGTTAACGAACGATCCAATTGCTTATGCCCCTTGGTGGCCAGCGATTCCTCACAAACTTCCATCGGACATTCCTAAATTTAATGGAAATCTAGGCGAAGATCCATCGAATCACGTGATGACATTTCATCTGTGGTGTTCATCAAACACCCTGAACGATGATTCGATAAGGCTTCGCCTTTTTTAGAGGACGTTAACGGGTCCAGCGGCTAAATGGTATATTGAATTACCTAGAGCCTCGTTCGACAATTTCAGCTCCCTAGCCACGACTTTCTTGACCCATTTTCAATTACCGATAAGGTATGAAACGGGAACCGAAATCTTAACCAACTTCAAACAGACAATAGCCACTCACATATCTGATCATATACATGAGTGGCGTCGTCGTCGTAGGATGGTGAAAATGTACGTTCCCGATCAGCTATTAGTTGAATGGTTTATCAAGTCGTTACTTCCTACCATAACAGAAGATGTGGCCAAGGGGGGAGTCGTAACGGAGGAGCAAGTTATTGCTCGTGCACAATATCTAGACTTAGTCTATACTCAGTCTGGCATGCTCTACAACAAAATACCTGATGCCCCTAGACCGGAATTCTCAATTCCTCCTCCTCCTAAATCAAATAGTGACTCTCATGCCGGCGATGGTGTGATTGGCATGGCAAACGCGAAATCGACAAAGGCTTCATCTAAGAAAGCCCGTAAGACTTCATATCAAAATGCAAAAGAAGAAATTCTTGCTTCGGAAGTAAATGCCGTATCAGCAGATAAAGGCAAAGAAACCAATCAACCAAGAAGCAAGAAGAAGCAAAACAAAGGGAAGAAGAAGAAACAAGGTGAGCCATCACCGGGGAAAACTTCTTCAAACCCTCCTGGGAAAGGGAAACCAAAAAGTCCATGTCTTATATGTGACGAGGATCATTGGACAGGCAATTGTCCATACAAAGCTGAGCTTAAAAGATTCTTCAAAAGTTCGCAAACCTCAGCTGTGTTAACTAATCCATTTCCCAATCCAGGTCAAAATCTGGTTGATAGTGGAAATGCTTCCCCATCGCAAGTGCTAATGTTGTCGATCTCCAAGCAACAAAATGATGCTTTGATTTTGACAAGGAACAAAGATTACGGGAATCCGCAGCTGTCGAACGACAAAGGTAAAGATCAACCAAGTAGTTCGACAACAACTTCGACAGAAGTTGTACCACCCATCATTCCTGAATTAACAATAAAACGGCCAAAGGGAGTAGTACACAAGTCAACATTTAATCCTCGCGCCAGAGCGGCGCAGCATTATAACATAGTGGAAGATTTGGCCCAATCGCCATCCGCTATGTCGACTCTTGAAGTACTACAAAATTGTCCATCCCAAAGGCAGGCCTTGTTATCAGCCATTGGTGGGGTTGATCCTAAGGATTCCAATCTTGTATCCTTCGACCACAAAGGATACGATCCTCAGTTACCAGCTCAACTAGCCTTCCTTATTCAAGTGAAATCCCTCAACAAAACTGTTCACCGAACAATTATTGATGAGGGGGCATCTACATGTATTATGTCGATGAGTTGCTGGAAAACTTTAGGATCTCCAACCTTATCGCGATCTTCGACAACATTAAAAGCATTCGACGGAAGGACGTACACCCCGTACGGTATCCTAAATAACTTGAAGGTTGAACTAGAGGGAAAAACCGTAGAAATAGATGTTGAAGTCATCGATGGGAATCTTGATTACAACATCCTACTAGGAAGACCATGGATATATGCCATGGCAGCTGTTGTGTCGACTTATTTTAGGAATATCGCATTCCCTTTTCAAGGAGAGATTACGATTTTCGACCAACAAAACTTCCTCCCTAATGGTTCACAAGTTACAGGAAGCATTCCCATGATCCATGGAAGCAACCATTCGCTTCAAGATATCGGAGTAGGCCTACTGAAAGACCCCACATTAATGGGAACTTTCGCACTTCCACCTCCAATCTATATAGGAGAAATAGCGTTGGTAGCAGCCTGCAACATGATATCTTCCACAAAGATCTCAGAAGACGATATCAACATGGATCATGCAATGGTTTTGCCCCCAAGCCCAATAGAAATATTGTAGCAATCAATGTTTCGGGCATGGGAGGCGAACCCAAATCAACGCTCATCAAGCGTTTGGGTAGATAGGTCTAGAGAATATGGTACCCCATTAGATCCTTGGTCGAAAGTGCATGGGACTGACGAAGGAATCCTACAATCAATGTTGATTGAGGGGGCACCATGGAATGATTGCCACCATCGTTCCCTTCTTCCAGATTATGAAGAAGATACTCAACATGACCTTTATCACCCTTCAGTTTTTGAATTCCTATCAAATACTATAAATACGGTGGATTCCGAGCGAAACTTATCCAATATTGAAGAGACTATAGCCATAAATATCTTGACTAAAACGAATGTTGTAGAGAATATTTATGTCAGCAAAGGTTGTTCTCCTTCAGAACTGGAAATATATAACGCTCTTTTTCGCGAGTTCAGAGATGTCTTTGCTTGGTCATATGATGAAATGCCAGGCATTGACTCGAGTATCGTTGAACACGAAACTAAGATGTACCCTGATGTCAAACCAGTAAGACAACAGCTTCGGCAGGTGCACCCCAAGAAAGCCACTGCCATTAAGGCAGAAGTTGAAAAGCTTCTCCATGCTGGTTTCATCTACCCGGTTCCTCTAACCGATTGGGTATCGAATATTGTCCCTGTTATGAAGAAATAAGGGACAATTAGAGTGTGTGTCGATTATAGGGATGTAAATCAAGCTTGTCCAAAAGACAACTACCCTACACCCTTCATTGACCAGATAATTGATGAATGCGCCGGATGTGAAATCTTTTCATTTATGGATGGATTTTCCGGGTATAATCAAATAAATATCCGCCCACAGGACCAGTCAAAGACTGCATTCATTTGTCTGTGGGGCACATTCGCTTATCGAAAATTACCCTTTGGTTTAAAGAACGCAGGGGCGACGTTTCAGAGGGCAATGAATTATGCCTTCCATGACATCAAGAACATCGTTCAACCATACCTCGACGACCTTCCAGCTCATTCGCGAAAGCGGACTGATCATCCGCAGCATTTAAGAGCGATATATCTACGTTGCCGACACTACAAGATAAGACTCAATCCCCACAAATGTGTATTTTGCGTCAGTTCTGGTCGTTTACTTGGCTTTGTAGTCTCCAAGGATGGGATTCGTCTCGACCCTTGCAAGGTTCAGGCAATCATCAATTTGCCTCCACCTTCAAATTTGCTTCAGATTCAGAAACTCCAAGGGAAAGCAAACTTTCTGAGGAGGTTCATTCCAAATTACGCAGAACTTGCTAAAGGTTATACTCGTCTTTTGAAAAAGGATGTACCTTTTGTCTGGGATCAGGTGGCGCAAGCTTCCTTTGACGCTCTGAAAGATTCTCTGGTAAAAGCATCATTAATGTATGCCCCAGACTATCAAAGAGATTTTAACATGTATCTGGCTGCAGCGGATACGACCATTGCGATGGTTTTAGTTCAAGAAGTCGATGGAATTGAACATCCTATATATTATTTAAGTAAAAACTTGAATGATACAGAAAGCAAATATTCTTATGTTGAAAAACTAGTGCTTGCAGCTGTTCAAGCGATTCAAAGATTTCGACATTATGTCCTCTTTTGGAAAACTACCATTTTATCAGATTGCAACCCCATGACTTATATATTGCCGCGACAGTTGCTGGGGGGCAAATATTCAAAATGGATAGCGATCCTTCAAGAGTTTGATCTGGAATTTGTAAAATCCAAATCAAAGAAAGCTCTAGTTTTCGCAGAATTATTGTGCGATCTCCCATCGTCGTCCAACGATGAAACATCCGAAGAATCAATCGTGGACGAGAGTTTGTTTCTGATATCTACGAGCAATGAGTGGTATGGAGATATAATAGTTTATCTCCAGACCCAAAAGTTCAGGCCTAACACCTCTCACTCTGAACAGAAACATATACGATACCAAGCAAAAGACTACATGATCGTCGGTGATACGCTTTACCGTCGTGGTATCGATACAGTTCTGAGGAGGTGCCTAACCCATGAAGAGGCCGAAAAAGCCCTGAATGAGTGTCATTCAGGCGCATGTGGGGGGCATCAATCTGGATATGCAACAGCACAAAAAATCTTACAAGCAGGATACTTCTGGCCAACCATGTTCAAAGATTGCATAACCGCAGTCAGAAGTTGCCATGCTTGTCAAATTTTTGATAGCAAACCCAGAATACCACCCGCACCTTTGCAACCAATAGTTGCTGTTGGGCCTTTCACCAAATGGGGCATCGATTTCATGACATGTAACCCGACCTCGACCGGGGGGCATGGGTATATAATAGTCGCCGTTGACTATTTTACCAAATGGGCTGAGGCGATGCCTACATTAGATAACACTGGTGAAACAGCTGCCCTTTTCTTTTTCAATCATGTAGTCACCAGGTTCGGCGTACCACAAGCTATAGTTACAGATCATGGATTGCATTTTCGCAATCACATGATGGTTGAATAAGCTGCCAAGCTAGGGCTATCTCACGACAGCTCTACCCCGTATTATCCGCAAGCCAACGGACAAGTTGAAGCAATCAACAAGGTCCTGAGGCATATGTTGCAAAGGATGATCGGAGTTCACAAAAGAAGATGGCACCTAATCTTGTACTCAGCCTTGTGGGCTTACCGAACATCGGTAAGAAATGCAACCGGGTTCACACCCTTTCAACTGGTGTATGGCCTGGAAGAAGTCTTGCTAATCCAGTGTGAAATCTCGTCTCTTAAACTCGCAATTGATCTCCTCCCCGGAACTTCAGAAGAAGAGGCCCGTTTCTTGGAATTAATCCAATTGGATGAAACCCGTCGTGATGCCGCTTTGGCTAACAAAGCCCATAAGAAACGAGTCAAGGCGCAGTTCGACAAAAAATTCAAACCCCGTGTCTTCTCAGAAGGTGACTTGGTCTTGCTTTACGACCAAGAATCCGACAAATTGGGAGCAGGTAAATTTAATTCTTTATGGATGGGCCCCTATATTGTTAAATGGGTGTTAGCAAAAGGAGCCTATGAGTTAATGGATTATGACGGAATTCCACTGGCGCAACCTCGCAATGGGTTGTACCTCAAGCGTTACTATGCTTAAATAGTAACCTGTATGCTTTTGTTGTATTTTGTTTTCGCTAAAGTGTTTGTTTTGGTCGAGTAATCCACCTTTTTACATTTATCGCAGATGTCAAACCTTTTGGAGATATGTGTTGGATACGCAGACGGAGCAAGTCGTGGTTCGCGGAACCTGTCTTCCGCAGCCTGGGCCATTTTTTATCCAAGCGGTGAGTTAGTAAGTTTCAGAGGTGTGTGTATTGGTCAATCAACGAATAACATCACTGAGTATAGCGCGTTGATAGAACTACTCTCTGATGCCATCACCCATGGTATACGACGACTAATCGTCAAGCTAGACTCACAACTCGTAATACTACAACTCAATGGTATATATTCCGTCCGCAATCCAGCTATTTATCGTATGTTTCTAAGGGTTAAGATTTTGGAAAGACAGTTTGATTTAATTCAATACCAGCATATTTCCAGAAACTTAAACACATTAACCGACTCATTAGCAAACTATGTGTTAGATAGACATTTGCGACATTTATAAAAAGAGATGCATCATCAATGTTGTACAAGTGGACCATATAACTCAACCAAAATAAAACCCCGAAAATCAAAATATATATATATATATATATATAAGCTGTTTATCATTTACATATAATGTTCTGTAACCAAGACAAAATTGGTCGCATGACCCAAAAACTCAAAAATGCTAGGGGGCACCCTAGCCTAGTGATGCTCATGATAGCACGTCACGGCCTGTGCAATCATGCGTAAGAGACGAGTCCATCGTCTAGGCACACCAGTAGTATGTCGTTGCAACTGTAAAGGTAACTCGTCGATCCTCACATCCGGAATGCCAAGAGTAAGGCTCTCAACCTGCTCCTGCACAGCTGTGAGGGTCTCGGCCACGTCAAGGTCGCGAAGAATAACCCTCCCAGCGGTCTCCCCTGCTGGGGCAGCGACTGGCGCTCTCGGGCGAACTGCTGGATGAATAGGACCAACATCTGCATGCGCACGTGAGTTTGATTAAAGTCTTGATAGAATAAAGCACAAGGATATTATAAATAAAAACAGTAAACAGTGATATGGTCGAAGATTTTACCAATAGCGCCCCACTGTCCGCCATCCGGCAGTGCCAAATCCGGATCGCCTCAGAAATCCATGCCAACATATGGATACTCGGAATAGACCATCTCCTGATGCTCGAACCACCTGAAGAAGGTATCAGTGAAAGAAATCTGAGATTGACCAGCATGCCTAGACATGTGATCAACCCATCTCTGCATGCGTGGCTCGGTTGGAGAAGGCAAGTCGAGTGCAATGTACTGAGGCTGCATCAGTGGTATCTTCTCCAAGGTAAAGGCAGTCAAAATAGAACCAAATCCAAAGTTCTTCAACTTCCCGTCCTTTACATTGGTCAACTGACTTTTCATCTGAAGAAGTACTGCATCACACCAGTTGAATACTTTCGGTTGGAGACACTCCAAGGCGTGCTGCACATAAGATTTGTTGGCAACATGAAGAGATGCACTACCGGCCATCCTACCAATAGTATACAGAATGGACCTGAGAGACCTGTCAGTAATCTCACGGATAACGACCTTGCCGTCTCTGCTCGGCTGAGATCCTTCCCTGCAATACTGGCGGACATAATCTCTCACGGAGTCATTCCCTCGGGCCGAACCTGACAAAGAAATGGGGGCACCCCGCCTTGACAACCCAGTCAAGAAGTAAATGTCTACTATGGTCAAGGGGATGGATTTGCCCCTAATCTGGAATACTTGGTTGATAGGATCCCAAGCATCGAGCAAATACTGCAGTAGGGAGATCTGCGCTCTCATACTAGAGATACGGAAGAACTTCAGCAGGCCACAGTTCCGCAGCGCGTTCACCGTGACAGGATCATGTAAGGCAATCATGTCCTCTTCTTCATGTTCTCGTTCTCGCCATGTAAGGGTCATTTTGCTCAAAGATCCCTGCAAAACAAACAAGAGAAGGAGTAAGATCCTGATTTTGATGCAAAACAGGCAAAATTTTCATCAAAAAATGAGCAACAAGTTCCTCTTTTTCGCCCAACGCACCTGCAGGAGTGGTTCACCTACGTTGAATGTCAAACTGCCTTCATACTGGCTGACATTCAACGCAGGTTTCGCTAGGCACAGGGTGCGTTGATAGGAAAACGATCTCATGAAACCCCACGGGCTCAGAAAAACAGGAAAGAAGGCATAGAATGCAAAAAGGAAACCATGAAAAGAAAGAGCTAGGGTTTAGCTCCTACCTGATCCAGACGGTGCCGAGAATCGTCCACAGAATCTCCCGAAATCAGCTGGTGAAAATCAAGGGGGAAGAGGCACCTCCAAAGCTTCAACAAACCAAGTTCAAATGAAATGGTAAAATGAGAGGTAAAAACACTTTTTAATTGCTTTTTACGTAGTTCAAAGCGAAATATTAGGGTTTTAATCTCATTTTCAAGCAAATGTTATTCATTTCTAACTAGTTTGATGCAGCAATTGAGGATACAGTACTTTCTTTGAAAAGGGCAAAGCTAGTTATGGTAAAAAATCAAAATTTGACCATATATTCGAGCAGTTTTAGCACACAGTTCATGCTCGTTAAAAAATAAACGCAAGATCCGAGCAGTTTTAACGCGGACTTCATGCTCGTTAAAAAATAAACATAAGCAATGAGGAAGTGTTTCCACCAGCGTTTAAGCTCATTTTAAAATAAAAAATGAACCACTACCCGGTAAATAACCACTGTGAATGTAACCTTATCAGCCATTAAAGCCTTGGTCGTGTTTGCACCGTCACCTCCACTTTTCATTTGGCCGATCGTTCACCTCCAAATGATTGTTTACCCATTTTGAGGAACAGCTGCGAAGAGTGATTTCACCTAGCCATCCTTGTGACACTGCCGTGATTGGAAAATTCCAACCTGTACCTGGAATCAGCTGCTAACCCTGTTTATCACTCGTTCCTCAAAAGACGAGTCTTCTTTAAGCTCTTTTCAACTGACTCGTAAAATATGAAAAGATTGCCGAGTTTTGGCCTTCCAGCTCGTTAAAGCGATAGGAAGTCCTATCCCTCCTCTAGATTTTAATCTTTTTGGACCCGAGGGATTATTGCACAAAAAGATCGAGCGCTTGTTTTGTTCGGCTCGTTAAAACTATCGAAAACTCATCCCTTCTGTATTGTTTTATACTTTTTCGGACTTAAGGGATTAGATGACGAAAAAGGAACTTTGGAGTTATCTTTACGTACCTTTTCAGACTCTCTAAAAATGAAAAGGGACCGAGTTGTCTTTGTCGTTAGACTCGTTAAAATCATTAAATAGCGACAAACTTGTCTTTAGACGAGAACGAGTTTCACTATCGCTAGGCTCGTTAAAACATAGCGATGGGCTTGCCCAAAGGGCAAGTTATAGAACAAGCATATGTTATCCTCCTCAAGCTTGACAAAAATAAAGAGGTACTGGTCAGCAATGACTGGGGAAAAATTGGGAGAAACTAAAGAAAACTTTGATGGTAGCAAGTCGCTCTTGAACATGACACTTTTCCTCCGTACCACAATCAGGTTGGGTTGTTTCATTCATCGGTCACATCACCATGGTCTCGCCATACCATCCATACTTGGGGTAATGCTACCGATCCATCGCATCAGTGTCGCCATATGTTCAAGAGAAGTCGTTCAGAAAAGTCAACTGTGTCCCATCAACTGCCATACATTATCCTTCATCCTTTCATGACCGCCACCCTGAATCATATGTCACAGATCGTTTTCACCTCCATCAAAATCATTAGCTCTGTTCCGTGTCATCGATGTGGGATTCATTAAGGCCCTCCTTTGACGGATCGCTTCTTGTCGACATCATCTCATTATCCAAGAAGTTGATCTAGGAACACCCCCTTCAGTACTTTGAAGCTTGCATGCCTCAATGGCAAGTTTCTCACTTTTGGCGACAGGTATACATCAATGACCTTCGACCGAAAGATTTTGCATGGTGTTCAACGCCAAGTCCTTTATTCACACCATGTGAATTGTACTGCAGTACCTTGAGGGTCATTATCATTATTAGTGATTCCTCTCGCGCTTGTTAACGGTTTACCTCATTGACCGGTAATCAAGCGACGTCTTTCCATGTTCGACTTCAGAACATTTCTCACATGGATCGACTTGTACTTAGAGTGAGAAATCATCCATCCGGGCTGCGATATATATTCAGGAAAAATAAAAGACATTGACATGTACATCATTGCAGCAGATAATCATCCTACTCAAAGGATGATAATTTCATAAAAATTATCAGTCTACCATCAGACGATTGTCTGTTCTATGTACAAAAAAATGAATTTATAAAGCTGAGCATGGGAATGCCCGCCTCAGCTAGATCATGAAAACAGTATGAAAAATAATGTATTGTATTGTATCTTATTACAGGTCTCCTCCCAGCATTGGATGAACTTCGGACCCTCCTGGATAAAGCATTTCACCCGATAAACGGCCTCATACTTTAGGGGGCAACTGTTATAGACATTTTTGTGCCTTACAGCATTGAGCATGAAATGTCCATAATCTAAGGGATCCAAAGTCCCTAAACATGTTGTTCCTACCCCTAGAGGAACAAGGCTAACAAACCACAACAATTCACAGAAGTTCTCCACCAGAAACTGCTCAAAAACAAGTCAATTCAGGATCAATTCAGTGGCTCCACTAGCTGTCTGTGCTGAATGTCAAAGCCAACACTGGCTACCTGTGCTGAGCGAGAGTTGACATGTGGCAAGTTCATTTCACAAGGTGTCAAAACCCAGGAAGCTTCCAAAATCTTCCTCAATGACACTTGCCTCAGGGAATTCGACTGGTGATGAGTAAGAGGTTCCAAATCTCCAAGTGGAAGCAAGAACCTCCAAGTGGAATCAAGAACTGACAGAGGGAGAGGACACTAGTCAGATCTCAAGCTGACTCATCCTCTCTTCAAACATCTATATATGGATCTCTCCTCCATGAGATCTAGAGGCTGGAATTTTGTTATTGCAAAGAATTGCTGTTGGTTTGAGATTGGAATTATTGGGTGCTTAATGCTTTGAAGGGAGGTGAAGATAGGAATTCCATTTTGCTGGGAAGGAGATGCTGGATTGGAGCCTTCTTGGTTGTATCTCTTCCTGAACCTTGTTATTCATCAATAAAGCTATCTTGGTTTCTCCTATATACTGATGTATCTTTGATGTATGATTGCATTAGTATGTTTAGTTTATTTCTAATCCTGAATTAGTTATGAATATGAATCCATGTCTTGTGTAGTGTTCTCTTCTTGTGATCTTGCAGAGACCTGTTGAAGCTGGGCGAGCGAGAAGACAAGCAGCTGAGAACTCTCAAAGAGAATAGAAACTGGATCGAGGGACAAACGGAAGACACCGGTTAGTCCATCCATCTCTCTTCATTCTAATTCATAAAGGAAGAATACTAGAAAGCTGTCTCTGTTTGTTGCTAAGGCACTGTCACACCTTAGGTGGATAGGATCGTCCTGCATAGGCATTTTTCCCCACAACAATGGGGGTGAAGATGGTGAGACTAGTGCTGGTGTAGGTGAGGGTGGTATGCACGGAATTCATTATCTTATCAGACTTATCACACTTCTTGGTGAGACTTTCACGAGCTCTTCCTCACTTTCTCGTCGAGGTGAAATCAAGTGGCTAGTTTCTATCTCTACACTACCTTCATTTTTGTAGATCCTCCCACTTCGCGCAGTCTCAAACATCAATTTATTTTCATAATCCTCTTTTCACACAGTAACATTTTAGTCCAAGTGTTCAAAGATTTAACGTACTTACCTCATGGTCCTTTGAGGAAGCATCACTTTGCCTCGCTATAGCTAATTGAAGTATCTACCGCGAACTTGGTGATAAACCCTCCTATAATCTGACCGAGCCAATGGTCCACAGCGCATGCAATCTTATCTTCTGATGCTTCCAGTCTGCACACGAATTCTGTAGTCCACACAATAGGTTTGTTGAGCATACACCTTCCCTGACTGTCTGCTAACTTCGCGATCCACTCATACACCTTAGAGGGGAAGGATGCAAAGAAATTTTTGTGGATTTCCAAATATAAGTAGTGCTCTAGCCACTCCTCCTTTGATACTCATGGATTCATATTTTCCTACGTTGTGAACTCATGAATCTTTCTGTCCAGCCACTCTTCAATTTCTTTCTTTTTCGGATTCGAGTGACACAACATCAGACATCTCTTATGAAGATATCAGTCCTGGCAATGGAACCATTTGTTGGCTTATTGGGGCCTGACCCAAGTTCAGAGTTGATTTAGCCAAACAAATCTCGGTACTACTGGCCCTTTTGGAAAAATTCCACATAGCGCGGACTGAGGCCTCACCCAAAGTAGTATAGGAGGGTGCTAGAACTAGGTTTCCGGATCCTGGAGACATCTGATGAGTTCAAGGGTTTCACGGTTTGACCCTACGCACATGTCACTATGCACACTTTCTCATACCTCGCAACTTGAGATGCTACCTTCGCACAACCCTACTTGGGGGCCAAATGATGTTATTACCCAAGTCCTTACTAGTATTTCAATGTTATTTGATTATCTTAGCCTAATTGCATGCTTTAAGTTCTACTTAACAATATAAACCTTTCATAAAGGTGTGCGAAGTAGATAAACAATGTATTTGCAATTTATATCAAACATGCATTAAAACAATAACAGATACACAAATATGATATCAAAATTCTCTTTATTAATTCCTTCCTCACTTATAGATTCAACTCCGCTCTGCGCACTCAGTTGTAGGGGTCTGCGCACTTAGCTATGGACTACTAGGCTCTGTGCACTCAGCTGCAGAGCCTTCTCCTACCCTACTACCCAAAGACACACTTAGATACTTAGACACTTCCTTCTTTCTACTTCTTTTTTCTTATGCTCATCCTCTATTAGTTATCTTTTACACTTAGAGCCTCACTTTATTTATACAATCCCATGGTCAGCAGACCATGGGTAAGTCTATCCAGTCAACATTACATCAGAAAACTAGGGCAAACAACCTTGTGACTCTATCATACATTTCACGCTCTGTGCCCACAATTCGCGGAGTCTTTACAACAGTATCAGGTCAAAACTTTGGGCTTTGAACCCCAAAACATGCCTTGGGGGGATTCCATGCCCAGCACACACCAAACATTTTTCGAAAAGACTTCTATTGAGCCCCATTCCGAGTGCATCTTTTCAATTAAAAAACACTACTTTTACTAGGTGCCCCCTATTTTTGTTTGATACCTTTTCTAGAATCCCCAATACACATAAATTCCCCCTATATAAATGAAATATATTGACTTTATTTTTTAGAATTGTAAAACCCCTTTATGAATGAATGTTCTTAGATAGTGGTCAACAAGGTGAAGTACTTGTGCAAAAATATTCGATATGTTTGTCATAAAAACCAGTTTCTCAGCTTCCAAGAATCCACATGAAATAAAAAAAGATATAATTGATTAGGTGTTGAATAAGATCAAACTGAATGTCCACAAGATAGGAAATAGTTTGTGTCATTTAGTTGGTACCCACATAGCACTTCACATCTAGCATAGTACTACATATTTTGTGCTTAACATCATCAATATTGTTATTAATGGGTAGTTAGTATGCATCAATTTCAATGTTTAGGCATCATGAGGATCATGGCATCATGTCCTACCATAGATTTTTGCATATTGATTTCTATAGTTCTGATGTGATGGATGTTATGTGGCATAATGTTTGAACATGATGAATCCTAGTTGAAAGTTGAAAGTTTTTTTTTTCTAATTCCTTTTCTGTATAAAATGCTTCCTTTAACTATCAATAAAATATATTACATATTAGTAATGTCACACAAAATGTTGTATAGTTGAGCAGCCTCAACAATTGAAAATAGTGGTCTGAAAAGCCCTAGTATATATGAAAAATTGCCCAAAAAAATAAAGCCTATCAAAGTTGACACATGGGCATACATTTTAAAATTCACTTGAAATAAATGAAAAAAACTAAAAGTCTTGCCATAAAGGCACAAAATCAGTGTTCACACATTTCCAAACAATTCACTAACTATCATGATGAAACCTGTAATTAAAAGGGTATCTTGTTTGTCATTAGAAATGGCCCCTAACCGTCATTAGTTGCCTAAAAAATTGTGATAATGCAAATTAAACTATGATTAACATGATAAACATCTTTGGTTGGCTTCTTTTTCTTTGAAATAACAAGGGAAAGTGTTAACAACTTATCAATCTTAGGTAGTGGTGGAGGGCTACATGGTCTAGCTATGGTGATGCTCGCCTTTCGCGATCAACACAACTAGTTCCATGTCTTGGCCCTCTACTACAATTTTGTGATTCCCTAGACAAAGCATAGTTAGTATGAGAGACAATAGAATGTTTCCTGATCATAATCCAAAGAGATCCCCTAAATATTCTTGCAATTGGCATAGATGTGGAACATCCCACTAAATTTTTCATTTGAAAAATAGTTTGCATATAAATATTAAAGATAATCATAAGTAATTTCTTTGTTTTCCCAAGTAAAAAATTGAGCATCTTAGCCCTTGTTAAAATCTAAACAAGAACTATTTATTTTCCTACACACAAGAAATAGAATTCCAACTCTAATAATCTATTTAGCTCTAGGAAATTTGACGGCATAAGACACTTTGTACCCTAAGAGAGAAACTTATTATGAAATGGGTATAGTGAGTATTACACACCCAAGTGGATAACCTCTAGGAGAAAAAAATTTCTCCCATTTTATTTTTTTTCATAACCTAATGAGTGTTATTCAGTGGCATGTATTATGTAAAGGTTTCGACCTAGTTCCAATTAAACCCCATCGAGAAGACTGTAGAGGATTGCAAGCCTAATTTCATGAAGAGTAAGTTGGGGATGATCACATTGACCTACTCGATGACATGTCTATGAAGATTGGCTACCTTGAACTTTTTTTCTACCTAGGGAAAGAGACACATTCCCATGTCTGAGCACCAAAAACATCTTTGATATTGTTAATTCCTCTTTTCAATAGTGAAAGGACCAAGAACCATGCCATCTTCACTTTTATTTCATAAATTAGGATGAGAACACCATAAAGAGTGATCATTCAAAATAAACCAACATCAAAGCCTTGGAATTTCCAGTTCAGTCTTCTAGGCCCTCCAAATCCTCCAAGCAATAAAAGCCCTTTTCAGATTCACAATGGTTGGGTTAACAGTCAAAGTGTGTAAATCTATACTTTGTGGGTATTCCCTCTATTGTTTTTCATCCGTACCAACTTGCAGGATTGGAAGTAGTCAGGCACCAACGTCGTGTAAGGGTTATGGTGGTAGAGGTACTCTTATTATAGGCTCACTATATGAAGGGCCTTCAAAGCTCAAATAAAGAAGAACAAAACCAAATCTGCATCAAATATGTCAAACGTTCACACAACTAGGACTCCAAAGTCGTACATGTTTCTTGCTTGACAAATATTGTGCAAATATTTATGAGTAAGATCCACTATATTTATGGGTACATTTGGAGAAATAATTTATGTACCATGCAATTAGCCTACTTGACAAATATCCAATTTTCTTTTACAAAAATATAAAATCTTTTAATATTATTTTTTGGAAATATTTATGTATATGTGTACCATGCAGTTAGCATACTTGACAAATCTCTAGTTTTCTCTACAAAAATATAAAATCTTTCATTTGAATGTTACCGGACACTGGTGTGGGCATATTACAAGAAATGGGATTGGAAAAAGGATGCAGAGACAATGAAAACAATCTCTTGGATATGATTCATTTGTTGTTGGAGATCCTTCAGGCACATAATCCATTGACTTTGGAAATGTTTCTAGGAAGGATTCGTATGTTTTTTTAATTTTGTGATTATTTCACCTCATGGTTATTTTGCGCAAGAAATTTTAGGAATGTCAGACACTGGTTGATAGGTAAAAAAGAAAGGGTTATAATTGCAACCCCCATTCCATGTTATCTTCTCTTTATTCTTTGATTGTAATTTGAAATTTTACTTTGATTTTTTATTTTTATTTTAACTATAAAATTGAACATACTTGGTATCATGTCCATTTAAACAACATACAAAACTCGAATATAATATTAGTATTATAGTTGTTTGGTATTAAAAGATTTTTAGATCCAAAGTTTATAGATATAAAATATGAAAACAAATGTCAATTCCTTCATTTTATTGTTAATTGACACTCGTATGGGTAGGTTATAGGAAATGTGAGTGGAAAAATGATGGGGACAAAATAAAGAGCATGACTTGGATATGATTCATTTGTTGTTGGAGACCCTTCAAGCACTTGAGCCATCTACTTTGGAAATGTTTCTTGTAGGGATTCATATGGTTTTTCATGTTGTGATTCTTTCACCTCATTGGTTATTTTGGGCAAGAAAATGTTTTAGGAATGCTAGACAAGACATTGATGATCACATAAACAATTTTTTTATAATTGCAATATCCATTGCATCATATCTTCTCTTTATTGTTTGATTTTATTTTGAAAATTTCTTTTGATTTTTTTCTTTTCTTTTAGCTATAAAATTGAAAATACTTGGTGTCATCTTGTCCATTTAAACAACAACCAAAACTTGAAGATGAAATTAGTATTACACGATATTGACTGAAATCATTTTAGGTATTTTGTGTTAAAATATTTTCATGACTATTAGAAAACTTTACTTTCATGTTGTTATTTGAGCAAATGTCGTTTATATAATAGACCAAGTTCATGCATTAGAGAATTAAATGTTGTTGCGAATAAAATCACAAGGATTAGACATTATATCTCGGATTATTTGTTTTCACAAGTTATCTACAACTTGAGATTTTTAGCATGTAACTTGATTGACATGAATGTGCCTAAGCTTTCCATGAATGTTGAATACTAAGTTACTAAGGTGTTATTTTCTATGGTGAAAATTTTCTATAGTGGCCACTATCACCCAATTGAAGAAAACTTGTTCAAGTTTCTTGCTTTTATGGGGAAAAAGGCTTTGACATTGTTGATGTTGAGGTATATGTTGTAAAAATCATTTATAGTCTATTTTAGTTTATATTGTAGTGTTCATCGTCTTTCATGGCTGCACTGTATCTTCTTTTGTTTTTAGAAAAGGAACTCAATATTGATGGTAAGAAGCAAGAGTTGAAGAAAGAGGAGAACAATAACATTGGAGCGACAAATGAAAAGAGAGAGAGAGAGAAGAGAATTGGTATAGTGATACTCTTAGAGCCAATATCCCACATAAGACACAGATGTAGAGACTGATGGTGAAGTACTCGAAGTTGGAAAATTCACCTGCAATGCCTTAGAAACACAATGATAATGTTTTGAAGTAATGAAACAACATTTCATGTGTAAATTCTAGTCCAAACAATATTAAGTGGAAACTCATATTGTAATACTTGACATTTCATATAATATCATTTATGTAGTTGAAATTATTTATAGTTGCACTTGATATTGTTTAGTATTGTAATTAACATATGTAACTTTGCAATTTTATATTAGATAAATATGCACATTGTATGATTTTTTTTTTTAATTTAGTCACAAAATCATACTAATTAATTTATGTTAATTAATAATTAACACACAAAATCAATCTAAAACTAATAGATTATTCATTTATATAATGAATATGAAATTACCAAAAAAAGATAAATGACTACTGCAAATGATAATATTTTGATTACAAATGAGGACTAAATTTTGCATATATACAACTACTAGTAGCTAATTTATAGTATGTTATAACACGACCAAAATTTAGTTATATTTCTTTGGTCATTAATTCGATTCAAATGATGACTAACATTTTCATATATATGACTATTGGTAGCTAATTTATAGTATCTTATAACACGACCAACATTTTGGTCATATTTTTCTAGTCATTAATTGGATTTCTCGGGTGATCATATAGTAATATATTTCATTGTATATTTGGTCTTTAATTGTGGCAATTAATGAGTAAATCAATGACTAAATTAATTACCAAATTTATGACTAAATATACTACTAGATGATGAAATTGAGATAACAAATTAATGACTAAGCTAAAAATGACTAAAAATTGGTCGCGTTATAAGATACTGTAAATTAGCTACTATTGGTCACCAACTGAAAAATGGTCGTTTATATGCAAATTTTAGTTGTTTTTTTAGTAACTAATTAGACATTTTGTACTAGTGTATAGCCTACCTTAGTTTATATTCTAGTGTTCATAATATTTCATGTCTTATACTCTACATTGTATCTGCTTTCATTTTCAGAAGAGGAACCTAGTATTGATGGTAAGAAGCATAATTGAAGAAAGAGGAGAAAAATAGCACTCGAGCGACAAATGCAGAAAGAGAGAGAGAAGATAATTCATATAGGGATACCCTTAAAGCCAATATCCTACTGTTGTCACGTCGAATGTTCATTGTGCCAACAAAGGGAACCAACCTAATTGCAGACCTCAATTAGATCTGCTTTCGTTTGGAGTGGCTAGTTCCAACGGGTTTTAAAGGATCCTGTAAACTGTTATAGGTGTTGAAAGATTGCTTCTTGGAGGAAGACTTCAATTAAATCAACGAAAGAAAAATCTAACCTATATGCACTAAGCTCTACCTATACTGATTCTACTTACTTGTGTTAATCTTAACTATTCTAACCTATCCTACAGGAGCATAATCAAAATAGATTAAACATCATATATAGATTCCAAGTGCAAATGAACCAATTGCTGAGTTCACTGATGAACAAGGTTGTATTTAATCTTAATTGCAATCTAATTATTCATACAATAATACACATTCCAGTTTCTACAAATAAAACTTGCAACTGATGTTTAATATAGCTTCGAATCGGAGACCGCTCATGAGTTAAACATGATAATGAATTATATTCAAATAACCAAGACTAGTCATAAGCTGTCTATTATCACTGTGCACAAAAACAAAACATATATATATCGTCATTCCAGTCATAACACCTAGATTCCAAATATGAAAGTAAAAGGAAAATGAATATGAAAAAGGCTTCTTCTTGACTAAAGTAGTCTTCTTTATTAACATAATAAGATTGACCCCTTTTCCACCCAAAAGAAGTCCTCCTCCCATCTCTAGAGGTAATATTTATGCAGAAAAAGACTGACCCTCCATCTTCCCCCTGACTTTCCACCTTCCTCCCCTTTTCAATATACAAATCAAAATATACAGACGTAGAACGGTCGGTGAAACCGCTGACACGTCGAGGTCACATTTGCTGGAGTGTTCTATTTCCTGGGGGGAATGAATGGATGCCGATGGAAAGGAGAATGACTACATGTCATCTCCTCATGATGAAACTCAGGACAACATCATTTTCAGAATACACAGGTAACGCATGGAAACCCGACCATGGATGCCTACGACCAGATCTTAAATAGAGTACACCTACATATATATATTCATCATATTCGCTTATGCATCTTTTACCCGGACCCATTCTTGATGCTTCCGCATCTGCTCTTTGACCTTGCTTGCCTTCTCTTGGTCCTCGCCTGCAAAAATAATCAACATCAGCTATGCTTATGAAAATATGATAGAAATGCCTAAAAACACAAATCTTACTCTCAATAAAAGTTTTATAAAATTTGAAGGAACAAGTGTGAAAGAATCGGCCCCTGGTTCAACCAAGGTTACGATGCAATCAAGTCACAATTGCATATCACAGCGGGCAGTCACATGCAACATCACCGCTGGTCCCACCAACTGTGATTTGTGATTGAGCGGACCTGGAATCATATGCGTTATTCTTAATGTCAAGCCAGGTAGTAACTCCACGAAATTAATTCATATTATTCCTTCATGTAGGTCTTTATTATATACATGAGGGAGACTATTCACTTCATTTCCCAATGACTGTTCATATTTCTTATTATTTATTTACATCAATTTTATTTATTCACTAAATCCTGATGATTAGGTGTCAACATTCCCCCCTAATCTGAGCATCATTCTGAATCGTTCAAGATTTTCTCTTCCAAGCACTTTGGTGAAGATGTCTGCAATTTGCTCATTAGTGGAACAATGATGGAGATGGATTTTCTTAGCCTCAACATGATGTCAAATTAGATGATATTTAGTATTGATGTGCTTTGTTTGATCATGGAACTTTGGGTGCTTGGCCAACTTTATTGCAAAGGTAAATTGTCAATCATGAGTGGAGTTGATTGTACTTGTTTTACCTACAAATCTTTAAGAATTTTCCTGAGCCACACAATTCTTTTGTTGCATCAGCTGCTGCCACGTATTCTCCTTCTATTATGGAATTTGTTGGAACTAATTGTTTGCGTGATCTCCATGAGACATCTCCTGATCCAAGACTCATAGCATATCCTGAAGTAGATACCCCAGTTTCTTTGTCTCCATCGAAGTCTGAATCAGAGTATCCAATCAAACTAAAGTCATCCACCTGTGTATACTTGATTCCAAAGTCTTGAGTTCCCTTCAATTACCTTAGAACTCTTTTTACAGCAGACCAATGTCCCTCACAAGGCTTTTGCATAAACCCGGAGAGGATTCCAACAAAAACAAAATGTTTGGTCTGGTAGTAGTTAGGTAGTTGAGACTTCCTACAAGCTTTCGATACTTTGTTGCATCCTCAAATTCTTTTCCTTCAATAGATGTGAGCTTTAAGTTTTGTTCCATTGGAGGAAAAATTCTCCTCATAATCGACCCCTTCCTTCTATGCAAAACCTTTTGCCACAAGCCTAGCTTTGTGCTTGTCAAGTGGGCCATCAACTTTATACTTCTTCTTGTAGACCCACTTGTAGCCAATTGTTTTGATTCCTAATGGAGGATCACCAGCTTCCAAGTGTTGTTATTTATGAGGGCATCATACTCCTTTTGCATCACTTCTTTCCATTCATCATTAGAAGCAGCTTCTTTGAAGGAAGTTTGTTCAAAATCTGTCGATAAGTTCAATTCATAATCATAAGAGACATACATATCAACAGGTGAATTAGAGTCATCTATATCACCTCCATTTTTCCGATTTGAATTTCTAGTTCCTGTTTTTCCACCCTCATCAGAATGAAAACTTTTAAGTGTCTTTGTCAGCCACTTTGGGGGACCTTTCTTAGATGGTCCAAGCTGCTCCATTGATTGAGTTGGGACTAAATCAAGATTGATTCTTCCAATTCTATCTATCACATCACTTAAATCATCATCTGTTGTTGGAGTTTCATGCAGGGGAGAGTGTTCTTCATAAGAATATTCCACATGTTGATCTAGTATAGGAATCCCCCCTTCAAGATGTGGAATCTGATTATCAAATTCTTGAAATGATTTTGCATTTTCGAATCCATCCAAGAGATCAAGTTGCAGCTCAACAACATTGTTAGTTTTGGATGATTCAAGAGAAATTATATCTCTAGATACAACAAAATTTTTATTGACTTCATCATAGAGACGGTATACTTTGGAGGTGTTTGAATACCCCAGGAAGATACACTTACGACTTCTTGGACCAATTTTTTTCCATGTACCTTTGGTATTAAGGCATAACAGGTGGAACCAAAGACCCTGAGATGCTTTACCAAAGGAACATGTCCATACCACATTTCATATGGAGTCTTGTTTCTGATAGCATTAGATGGACATCTATTCTTTATATATGTAGCACATAGAACATCATCATCCCAAAACATTATCTTTAAATTTTTGAAGAAGAGCATGGATTGTAACATATTTAAGATTGTCCTATTCATTCTTTCAGCTACACCATTCTGTTGGGGATTATAAGGCACAGTTGTTTGATGTTTGATCCCATGTTGGCGAAGATAGTTTTCTGATTCATTTGATGTGTATTCGTTTCCATTATCAGTGCAAATAGACCAAATATGACATTGTGCATCATTTTCAATCCATTTATGAAAGTTCCTGAATGTTTGAAAATCATTAGATTTGTTCTTCAATAAATAAACCCAACACATTCTGGTGTGGTCATCAATAAATGTCATCATATATTTATTTTCATTTGCAGAAGGAATAGGCATTGGACCACATAAATCTGAATGAATGAGTTCAATTTTTCTATGTTCTCTTGAATGTGAATCATGAAAAAACTGTTTGCTATGCTTTCCTAGAATGCAAGCATCACATTGCTTAAATTTCCTAGGAATTGTAGGCAAACCAACAACAACATTTTTCTTCAACAAGCAGAGGCTATCATAGTTCAAATGTCCAAATCTAGTATGCCATAATAAACTTGATGGAAGTGTACCTTCTTCATAATGAGAATTATATGAGAAATGTTGTGCATGAGCAGAGGTACCTTGCAACTTGAGAAGCCTTTCTTATTCTATTCCCCTCATGACAAGTGAGCAGTCAGATGCTTTTCTCACCTCAAGCTTGCCAAAAAACATATGAATGGAGTGACCTTGCTGGCAGATGTGGACCAAGGACAACAAGTTTCTCTTCATCTGTGGGAGATATAGAACATGATGCAGAAGAAAGTCTGGAAGACTAGGAAATTTAAGCCTGATTGTGCCAAGCCCTGATGGCTTGATTTTTGATTGGTTTGCAAAGTATACTACTCCATCAACATTGTCAGTAAATTCTTCAAAAAAATCTTTTCTATGAGTCATGTGGAAACTTGCTCCTAAATCAAGCAACCAATCATTTTTCCAAGAAGCAAGTGAAGCATTAAATAAATCTTCATTTACTCCAATATTACATTGTGCCACAACATAGTGAGCGGATTCAGGTGCTTTACCTTTGTCTATGTCATTAATTTTACCTTTCCGTTGGTTTCTTTGCTGCTCAATTTTGTCCCATGGTAACGTGCATGTAGAAGCATCATGTGATCCATTTCTTTTACAGCGTATGTAGTGCAAATCTGCCTTTTCTCCTTGAGAGTGTTTGCCCCCCCTGCCTCTGAAATATCTTCCTCTTCCTCTTCAACCACCTCTTCCTCTAGAAGAATCTTGAGCATAATTCTTTTCTTTATGAGCAAGGCACACAGCCTCTTTAGAACATTCAGGGGCTGTTTTCTTTCCAAAAGCTTTCTCTCTTTCAGCAAATGTTTTCATAAGAGAGTCAAAGGTAATATCTTTGAGATTTCTATTTTCTTGCAATGACTCAAGATAATTGGAGTAAGTAGGATAAAGTGACTTGAGAAAAGTGATTAGAGGAATATCCAATTCAACCTTAGTGGATTTGATATCATGCATATAGATTTTACTTCAGATGCAAGAGCAAGAGGATCATTATTTTGTAGTTCAAGAGTGAAGAGTTTAATCATGAGTTGAACAACTTCAAGTGTAGAATGTGAGTCATAGAGTTCTTTAAGCTTTTGTAAGGCTTCAAAAGCAATTGAAAATGGCGAAATATGGTGACTCACCTCTTCATTTATAGATGTTGCGATTAATGCATAAGCTTTGGTGTTCTTATTTTCCCAAATGGCGAGCTCTTTGTCTAAGTTAGGTTGTTCTGGCTCTTTGTCTATGTCTCCAATGTACACTCCTTTCCACAACTCATTGAAAATGAGGGTGTGTTTTATCATCCGAGACCACTCAGGATAGTTCTCCTTGCTAGTGAGAACTATTCCCACAATGGATATGATTGAATGCATACTGTAACAAAAACTTCTACTGCAAAATATTTTTTTTTTTACTCCTAATGGGAAAAAATATAATTCAGCCTAAATATATTGTGGAGTAGCCCCAATACAAAAATAAAATAAAATTGTATAGTGAATTCAATGCTTCATGCTACAGTGCTTTGACCCACAACCTTGTTTTAAAAAAAAAAACTCTATTCAACACATGGCATTCAATGATTTTTATATGTCAAAAAAAATTCAACGCATACACGAGTGGGGCAGCATATGGTGATACCAACATTCAATATATAGTTGGACCAGAGATCAATGTAATACACCAAGACTGTGTATTAAGGCAGCGTAAATAGAACATACTTCAATATATGGGGCAGTGTTCAATAGACTTAATGTAAATAATGTAATTAATAACAACATTGGTCAATACAAGAACTGATATCAGCATTCAATATATGGGATAGCGTTCAACAGACTTAATGTAAATAATGTAATTAATAGCAACACTGGTCGATACGAGAATTGATACTAGTGTTCAATATATGGGGCAGTGTTCAACAGACTTTAGACTTCGATAGCAGCGTTCAAGAACTGTATTACACTGGACCAATGTTCAATGTACAACCATGCACCAAATGCCATAGGCAACACACCATTTCACAGCCATTAAAAAATTGCAAGATTTGTTCACGTTGGGTCCACCACAATATCATTCAAGGCAAAATACGTATCGACCTCCAGGAACAGTGTTTAAGGACACATACCTCTAGGAGGTAGTCTTTAAAGGTCGTTAGATTTGCATCGATACGCATGAACTATATGCTCACAAACACCCACTCAGAGACCCAACACCACTACAAATGTGTTGTTATCATCTATGCATGAGACCAAGAGATAGTTGTGGATCAATATTGAGGCATGGGTAATTGAAAAGCCAAAGGGCAGAATGGTCTTTGAATTTAGGCAGCAAGAAAAACTCACATTCAATTCTAGAACAGCTTGAGCCGACAGCCCAATTGCCCAACACTTATGCCATAACATAGTATCCATGCTCACCGGACCAAAGGAAACATACAATATGACTTTGATTCAGTGTATAGGAGAAATGAGAATAGAGAGTGGTAGGACAGAGAATCAAGACAGGTTTTCTAACAAATGAGAGGGGCAGATGGTAGATGATGATTATGTGTAGAATGGCGCAGACAATAATTATGGCAAAGAGCCCAGAGAGTGTAGTAGACAGACTCCACAGGGGGATAGACTACAAGAAAATGGCAGAAGGGAGTTACAAGTAATTTTGGGAGCTGGCTCTGATACCATGTCAGACTAGGTAGTAACTCCACAAAATTAATTCAGATTATTCCTTCAGGTAGGTCTTTGTTATATACATGAGGGGGACTATTCACTTCATCTCCCGATGATTGTTCATATTTCTTATTATTTATTTACATCAATTGTATTTATTCACCCAATCCTGATGATTAGGTGTCAACACTTAATAGTCCTGTCAGGTTCACTGTATCGCATCGCACCCTATGTATAAGCTTTGAATTCTGCCGATTATGATTTGCGATGGGATTTGGACCTGAAATCATATGTGCTATGCTTAATAATCTTGGTGGGTCCGCCATATCACAGAACGCCTTATGTATGGGCCTTGGGTTCTGCCGATTGCAATTTGCGATGGAGGAGCGGACAAGCGATTGCGATAAGTGATGTAACGATGGACCCGAAAGGATATGGACATGGTTAATTGCATTTGAAGCTCGGAAGCTGCTCATTTATCAGATGCAAAAGAGGAAGGTGCAGCGTAACTCCGGAAATTGAGAGATTGCGATAGCGATAAAGGTAGGCATCAAGAAATGTATAAAGACTAAAAAAGTGTGGAAAAGGTAAGTTAAATATGCTTGAAAAGTATTTCTATTACAAAAGTGTTATAATAGAAATAAAGGTGTGATAGAAGGTTTTGTGGGTTGAGTCCACATATGACCATAGTAAAGAGTGGGGATTAGTTATATGTGTAGGCATAGAGCACCATGAAGGTTTATGAGGACTAAATAAGTCTCGATGAAAGATATGAATGAAGGGATAGACTGGTTTATAAATGAATCATGCCACAGAGATTTATTCAGGGGGGTCTTAACCATTAAGAGTTGAAGATTTGACTCGACAGAGAGTTAAAATCCCTGGGATAAAAATAGATCATTCAGAGAGTTATCATTCGGAGAAATGAAAGATCAAACTTCTAGGGGACCCATTCAAATTTTCCACCAGAGCAGGTTTTAGTAGGGTGGTGGTTGTGGCCACAACAAATGGCGAACCGTTGGGTGAACTAGTTATCTCTGTTACCAAATAAAATTTTATCCGTAGAACATCAGGGTGTTAAGCTAAACTTGAAATGTAAATAGTATAGATGGATAGGCATGGGTTCCACTTCAGCTTTAATTGCTTTGGGTTGGATAAAGACAAATAGATTCTACTTACTGATAGGGTTTTGACGGGCATTCTCCAATGGTCATATTATGGGATTTATTGACCCTCCTTTACCTGTTTTCTACTTCAAAAATGCTTTTGGGGCCATCACTGGTTTGTAAATGCCTATTTAGGTGTGTACCTCAACTCTTTATCGCGCATAAATCTTGATGAATATATGTAGATATGCTTATCTGCACTTTATGTAAGAAATTTTAGTGGTATACTTTTGTATGATCGAATGGGGTGTGGTCATGGATCACGCCATATTTTTAAACCGCTTAAGCAAGGTTCTGCTTGTTGTGTCAACTGGTACACTGAGCTCAACAACAGTCCCTACTCCAACCGACTTCCCAAACAACCTGTCCTTCCAGATTGGCACAAGGACTCGACATTTCATTTTCATTTAAATAAGTCCTTCCAGTTTCAGGCACAAGGACTAGAGCACAATTAGATTTGCCACAGGATAAATGCTAGTGAGCTTAGCCCATGAAAGGAGGTTGGCTTGTAGATGATAGATATTCAAAATTTCAGTGTGGTGGATGGAACCAATGGAGAATAACTGCAAACCTCATAGGCAAGTATAGGCTAGGTCTAGGTGGGATTTTAAAAATGCAACATTCCACCATGCTAATCCAATCCGTAGTTACACATTTTTCATTTTATAAAGATGTCCCTACATGCTTCGGGTATCTAGGTTATCAACAGAGCCTTCCTAGTTCCCAACATGTGCCAATGAGTGGCTTTGACTCGAATTTCACCACTGATTTTGCAAGTTCTCATAGGCTCATCGAAGGCTCGCTTGATTTGCAAGGTAATAATGAATTTAGGATCTGTAGACTCATCAGCAGGTTAATGAGGGAAGCAAAAAGCTGAAGGTAGTGAATGAGGGCAATTAGAAGAGGGTTATAAAAGGTGAAAACGAGACTTGAAAGACCAAAATCAATTGACTGAAAAGGACTGAAATTCAAAACAGCAGGAAGATAAACTTTGTGTAAAACAAGAACAGACATGATGAAAATATAACTAAGCTAACAACAAAAATAAAATGAATCCTAACCTACTCAGGAGGTAACCACCATGTGGTGGCTATTGGAAGTACCTCTTAAGATGTTGGCCATTAACAGGGAGTTTTTCGGTTTCTCCCTGTAAAGTTTTCAATCTGTAGGTTCCCTGACCAATTTTTTCCTCAACTTGGAACGGGCCCAGCCATAAGTGTTGGAATTTCGTGTGCTTACCTTTTGGCTCACTCAAATTGTCCCATTTCAGGACAAGCTCTCTGACTTGGTAATATTTATCTCTTGCCAGATGGAGATCAAACCATCTCTTCCTGAACTTGTTTTTGGCATTATCTCTCAATTCCTGAACTTGTTTTTGGCATTATCTCTCAATTCCTCCAACCCCACCAATTGGTTGATCCTCTTTTGAAGTATGGATGAAGGGGTCCCTCTCGAGGCTTGGGAGAGATGTAACGAGGGAAGGGTAACATTGGGAGGCAAGATGGCTTCCTGTCCATAGACGAGGAAGTATGGGGAGTTTCCTAATGCTACTTTTGGGGTGACCCTATCAGCCTAAAGGGAATTTATTAGGGCGTTGTGCCAGTTCCTCTGGTTGTCAGCAACAGATTTATGGATTATGCGAATGAGGTTTTTATTAGAGGACTCTGCAACTCCATTTCACTGGGGATAATAGTTTGATGCATACCTTATGCGAATTGATTTATCGATAGAAAATTTAGTCAATTTTAGTGATGAAAAGTAAGAAGCATTATCAAAAATGAGAGCTTCATGGATTCCAAACGTGTTGATAATAAATTTCTCAATAAAATATATTACCTCATCTTCATTAACCTTCCAAAGTGGGATGGCTTCGGGCCATCTAGTGAAGTAGTCGGTTGGCATGAGTATATAATTACGCTAATGTGAAGAGTTCGGAGTGATCTCACCTATGACATATAGGCCCCATTGCTGGAATGGGTGATAGATCATAACGGGCCGGAGGGGAACGACTGGCTTTCTTTCTCGCCCCACGGCAGTTTGACACACCCTACATTTCCGAAAGTAGGCATGCGAGTCTCTAAACATTGTGGGCCAATAATACCTAGCTCTTAATATTTTTTGAGCAGTGGTCTCTCCACCATAGTGACCATCTGCTAGGCCTTTGTGCATTTCTTTATAAGCATGATCATCATCATCCTTTTCCAAACACCTTAGCTAAACTCCATCATAATTTTTTCTGTATAATATGTCATTGGACAAGTGATACTAATTAGATTTTAATCTAAGCGCTCTCCTCCATGATGCATCCATGTGCTTAGGACATGATCCCAGTGTTAGATAAAATCATATTTCATAATACCATGACTTAGGGACCAAAGTGACTTCCAACGTTTCGTGCTCACACATCAGCATTTCGTTAGTTCATCCGAGCTCCAACCCTGAATTCTACTTGCGTGTCCCGTGTGCTCCATGCTTCTGGTTCTTTCGACGCCCCTTCTTTATCCGCCAAGGCTTCTGCCACAAGCTTACACAATCTCTGCCCTTGAACTATCTTTGCCGACTTAATCTCAAGATTGTATTCTTGAAGAGCGGTTATCCAATTCCCTCTCCATTCCCCCATCTCCCTCTGCACAAAGAGGGATCTTACAGTAGGGTGGGGGATGATTACTTTAGTCCTAGCCTTTAATAAATAAGGGCAGAAATGTTTCACGACTTTAAAAACCACAAAAACATGTTTCTCCATGTCTATGTAGTTCAGTTCTTCTCCCTGAAGATTAGAGCTGATATAAGAAATAGGGACTTCATCGTCGTTGTAATTTTTTTGGGAGAGGATTGCAGCATATGAAACGTTTGAAGCGAAAGTGTACAGGAGGAATTCCTTGTCAAAATTGGGGCTAGCCAACGTAGGACCTTCTACAATGGCCTCCTTAATTTGCTCCAATTATCTCTTAGCTTCATCGCTCCACCTATACACAATGTCTTTCTTCATCATTAACTGAATGGGATGCACTATTTCTGTGAAACCTGAAACAAATTTCCTAACGAAATTAATTTTCTCGAAAAAAGATTGCATTGCCCTTTTACTTGCATGGGGTTGTATTCTCATGATGGTCTCTATTGTTTCAGGATCAATAATAACCCCTTCGTTAGAGAGGATATGACCCAGTAGTTTCCCTTCTGTAACTGCGAAAACGCTCTTCTTGGGATTCAATGATATTCTGTACCTTTGACATCTTTCGAAAACCTATTTCAGGTGGTAATGTCATCCATGTAAACAACTATTCATCTGTTAATCAATCCTTGGAAAGCTATGTCCATAGCTCTTTGAAATGTGGCGCCCGCATTAATAAGTCCAAACGACATTTTGCGATATGCGTAAGTGCCCATTTTAGTGTTGAAGATTGTCTTAAGATAATCTCCATTCGTCACCAACACTTGATTATATCCTGAAAACCCATCCAATAGGGACAACATTTTAGACAAAGAAATGCATTGAAGAATGTGTTCCATAGAAGGGACAGGATAGTTATCTTTCTGCGATGCTTTGTTCAGGTTTCTGAAATCGATACATAACCTGATGTCTCCATTCTTCTTTCTTACTAGCATGAGATTGGATACCCAATGGGTGTGCTTGATAGGAAAAATCATTTCGGCGTCCAACATTTTGTTTAATTCTTTCTTCACCAATAGTTCCGGGCTTGGATGCATCTTGCGAAGCTTTTGTTGGTATGGCTTGACATCCTTCTCCAAAGGAATTACATGCTGCATAACACTGGTATCAAAGGTTTTTAAGTTGCCATACATTCATGCAAAGACGTCCTTGTACTCTTTAAACATCTTAACAAATGCAGCCTTTTCTTGTGGACGGAATCCGAAGCCCAAATTAACATTTTTTGGGTCTCCTTTGGTTCCAAGGTTGACCGACTCATACTTCATGGATGAGCTATGCATTTTGTAGTTAGTCGTCTTCTTAAAGTTATCATGCAGGTCATAAATGTGCTCCATCTTGACAACTAACTTGGGGATGATATTGGGCTGATCATTTTCCTCATCTTCACTCCCGTTCATAATTTTGTCATGCTCTTTTTCATCAATGACTACATTTTTGAATGTTTTTCTGCAATGTAGGAACTCAAGGATTTGCTCATCACCTTTAAACACCTGCTAATTCGAGATGTTATCAGGCATGGATGGTTTGAAAATCAATTCAAAATAATATTTATTCTTGTTTAATCTAAGATTAAGCAAAATTTTCTCAGCCATACCAACCATCAGATCGGCATCTCAGTTTTTCCCTTGAGGTATGTATGGGATATTGAAAGGATCAAAACTATCAATTATGCTCCATACCTCATGTTGGTATCTTACCAGGTGTGGCAAATTGCAATGTACCCTTTTCCTTACCTGGTCCACAATTATCTGTGAGTCACCAAAAACTTTAAGATTTTTTACCTTCATATCAATGGATTTTTTCAGGCCCTGTAGGAAGCCTTCATATTCTACTGTGTTGTTGGTGCATGCGAACTCCAACCGGCTAGCCACTAGATGTTGGTTCCCTTTCGGGTCAATGAGAATGCTCCCAGCACATGCACCTTAAAGGCAGTTAGAGCCATCAAAGTAGAGTGTCCAAAATATAGAATCTAATGTTACATCAAATGACTTGCTTCCTACGAAATTAATTCTATTGTCTACTATATTATAGGGTGGCTCATTAGTTGGACTACGGGGGAGAGCTTCCAACTGTGTGTTTATTGCAGTTTCTTTAACTATCTCTACATGGAATTCTCCAAAACATGTTTTCGTGGCACAAACATCGAAACTATAATTCCCAAGGATAGAGTTGGTAAACATTACAGGTTCATTGGGGTCATTTAGTTCTTTCACTACATACTTCATGTATCTTTCTCGATCAACTCTTAGCATATCACCTTTTCCCTTCTGAGGCAATAAGAGATGGGACCAATCAGTTGAGAAATATCCATTCAGTTCTGCTGACCAGTCCCTTAAGCAGCGTTCCATATGCCTCGAGTATGTCGACTACTACTATGTCAATGACTTGTGTGTACTGTGGTTTAGCAACCATTTGAATCAGCACATCTTTCAATTCTCCAATTACTTTTACATTCGTTCTGTCCAATTGTATAATTCTAGTTCTAGTTTTCTCGGGTATTGCATGAAGTCTTTTAGCAACAATATAAGGCATAACAGTCAATGAGACACCGGAATCTACCAAGCAATTGTATACGCTCATGTTGAAGATTTCAAATGTGAGAAGGAAAGGTGGAGTCATGGATTTTGATTTCCTTCCTATCATGGCTGCACTGACATCTTGGGGGGTTCGATTCATTTTTGATAGAGTGGCTTCGATGGCCAATGCCGTTTGGGCTGTACTGGGGGTACTAATAGGTTTGGATGCCAACTTCTTGATTTGGCTACTCGGATTGGTGGGAGATTTGCAATTTCGTTCATTCATAGCTTTCAAAAGTAGATCTCTTTGTTGCATTAACTTTAACAAGTTGAAGTATGTGATATTAGCTCAATATTTCTTAAGATCATCCACAATGTTGTAATCAATGTTATAAACAAGGTAGGGAAGAGTAAACATACATGTTTTTCAATTCTTAGGTGGGATTTTACCATTTTAAGTCACCTTCGTTGCATTTGGAGATGTATTATCTTTCTGTGGATAGTTCACAACTAGAGTACTCTTGGAATCACCACTAGGTCTACCCTTCTCAACAGGAACTTTAGGAGAAGATGCCTTCAAAGGGCGAACATATTTCTTTGTCTGGTCTACAGGCTTCATCACGCTTGCAAGTGGCTCTTTACTTCGTCTATGGATTTCATTAGTGTGGATTTCTACCATACTATTTCCTTCATCGTCATCATTTTCATTTGTATAGAAATCCCACAGAACATTAATTTGAGATTCCTCATCCAATGGCTCTTCTACATGGTATTCTTCCTCATTTTCTTGTTCTGGCTGCAGCTCCACTATAGGTTCTTCTTTGGTAAGGAGCGATCCGATAAGAGCCAGCTCTTCTATATTTAAAATCCCTTCATTGGGTGGAGCATGCAACGCAAGTTGGCCATGACCACCTTCTATCTTCTTACGATAGAAAGGTTTGAAGGATTTTATGTTATTATAATATCCCCCATTCCCATTTGTACTCTCTCTATAATTCCTTTTCATATCAATGACTGTGTTAATCAATTTCTTAATGATCTGATGCAAACCTTCCACATCTATGGTATCCTTTTCTTTGATCTCATCCACTTTGTTATCCCTCCCATTATTCTTCTTGGATGACCGAGAGGCTTTCTTTTCTTTGGTTGTATGATGACATGCTATGAGACTGATCATTTCATTCTCGACTTTTACTGCTTCATCGATATCACCTTGTAAGGTTTGTGAATTACCCTCTTGACCCATATCGCAGTAGGGACAGGGAGGGCAGTGATGTAGAATTCCACGAGCACCTCATCAGTAGGTCTAACGTTAGCCAGGATTCTATTGAACAAAGTGTTGAACCGGATGTTAAAATCTTTGACCTTTTCTTTGGCTTCCATTTTTAAATAGGATAGTTCTAAAACTAAGGCTGCGGGCATCTTACCATCGCTAAACTTGTCTGAGAAGGCCTGCTGAAAGGCACCCCATGAGGTGATTGATCCTATTCTCAAGCTAAAGTACCATGTGGAGGCCGCACCAATCATAGTAAAAGGGAATAAGCAACATACTACATCTTCATTGACTACCCCCAACATGCACACAGTGAGGAAGAAATAGTGAATATGGTTATCAGCAGTGTCTCCCCTCTCATGGTTGAATTTAGGCAATACTCTTTGTACATTCTTGGGTAAGGCATGCTGTTGCCTAGGTACCGCTATGGTATCCTGTGCAAGCCAGGGAGGGAGTGCTCCCAGAGTAGGTGGGGGTTGATTCCCACCTAGAGAAGGCAGTAGAGGTGGATTCCCACCCATAGGGGGTGGTGGAGGTAGATTCCCGCCTGGAGGGGGAATGTTAGCCATATTATGGATAAGGAGGTTCTGGTTGAAGGTTTCTTTGAGGTGTTCTTTGTTAGGATTTTCCAAATTAGGCCAGGGATTACCTTTAGAGGGGGGATCCTCAGGAATTTACTCCCAAGGAGTGTCGATACTTTGCAAATACTCTAGCACAATATCTTTAAGAGAAGGGGCTGCAGATGTCTCTTCGCTTATGGGAAAGACCCTTGGCTTTCATTTAGTTGTCAGAGGTAAAGAGTGAAATATGGGGAGATGAGAGAGGGAACGAGCATAAGCCCAAGTAAGTACTCTTACTAGTTTTTCTTGAGTGATAGGATACTCCCACATTCTCTCTTCTTTGGGTGACCCAAACACAGGACTTAGAGGGATCTATGCTTCTTCGAAATGAGGCTCTTCCAAATGGGTAGAATGATCTTTTCGACCTTTATGATCCATACATTAATATTTTCGAATCCATGCGCAACATTTATAGATGAAATCATGAAAAGCTATGGACGGCGGTTCAGGCCCTCCTTCTAGTGAAAAATTGTTGTCACATCGAATGTTCGTTGTGCCAACAAAGGGAACCAACCCGATCGCAGACCCCAATTAGATCCACTTTCATTTGGAGTGGCTAGTTCCAATGGGTCTTAAAGGATTCCGTAAACTGTTATAGGTGTCGAAATATTGCTTCTTGGAGGAAGACTTCAATTAAATCAACACAAGAAACAGCTAACCTAAATGCACTAAGCTCTACCTATACTGATTCTACCTACTTGTGTTAATCTTAACTATTCTAACCTATCCTGCAGGAGAATAATCAAAAGATATTAAACATCATATATAGATTCCAAGTCCAAATGAATCAATTACTCAGTTCACCGATGAACAAGGTTGTATTTAAGCTTAATTGCAATCTAATTATTCATACAAGAATACACATTCCCGTTTCTACAAATAAAACATGCAACTGATGTTTAATATAGCTTCGAATCAAAGACCGCTCATGAGTTAACCATGATAACGAATTATATTCAAATAACCAAGACTAGTCATAAGTTGTCTATTATCACTTTGCACAAAAAAAAAACATATATATATCTTCATGCCAGTCACAACACCCAGATTCCAAACATGAAAGTAAAAGGAAAATGAATATGAAAAGGGATTCCTCTTGACCGAAACAATCTTCTTTATTAACATAATAAAATTTACCCCTCTTCCGCCCAAAAAAAGTCCTCCTCCCATCTCTAGAGGTAATATTTATGCAGAAAAGGACTGACCCTCCATCTTCCCCCTGACTTTCCACCTTCCTCCCCTTTTCAATATACAAATCAAAATATACAGATGTATAATGGTTGGTGAAACCACTGACATGTCGAGGTCACATTTGTTGGAGTGTTTTATTTTCTAGGGGGAATGAATGGATGCCAATGGAAAGGAGAATGACTACGTGTCATCTCATCATGATGAAACTGAGGACAACATCATTTTTGGAATACACAGGTAATGCATGGAAACCCGACCATGAATGCCTAAGGCCAGATCTTAAATAGAGTACGCCTACATATATATATTCTTCAGATCTGCTTATGCATCTTTTACCTGGAGCCATTCTTGATTCCTACACATCCGCTCTTTGACCTCGCTTTCCTTCTCTTGATCCTAGCCTACAGAAATAATCAACATCAGCTATGCTTATGAAGGTATGATAGAAATTCCTAAAAACACAAATCTTGCTCTCAATAAAACTTCTATAAAATCATAAGGAACAAGTGTGAAAGAATCGTCCCCTGGTTCAACCAAGGTTGCGATGCAATCAAGTCGCAATTGCAAATCGCAGCGGGCAGTCACATGCAACATCACCGCTGGTCCCAATGATTGCGATTTGCGATTGAGCGAACCTAAAATCATATGTCTTATGATTAATAGTCCTGTTGGGTCCGTTGTGTCACATCACGCCTTATGTATAAGCTTTGAATTCCATCAATTGCGATTTGCGATGGGCTTCAAACCCGAAATCATATGTGTTGTGCTTAATAATCCCGGTGGATCTACCATATCATAGAAAGCCTTATGTATGGGCCTTGGGTTCCGCCAATTACAATTTGCGATGGAGGAGCGGACAAGAGATTACGATAAGCGATGTAACGGTGGACCTGAAATGATATGGACGTGGTTAATTGCATTTGAAGTCCGGAAGGTCCTTACTTATTGGATACAAAAGAGGAAGGCACAGTGTAACCGCAGAAATTGAGAGATTGTGATAGAGATAAAGGCAGGCATTGATAAATGTATAAAGACCAAAAAAACACGGAAAAGGTAACTTAAATATTCTTGAAAAGTATTTCTATTACAATAGTGTTATAATAGAAATAAAGGTGTGATAGAAGGTTTTGTGGGTTGAGTCCACATACGACCATAGTAAAGAGTTGGGGTTGGTTATATGTGTAGGCATAGAGCACCATGAAGGTTTATGAGGATTGAAAAAGTCCCAATGAAAGATATGAATGAAGGGCTAGACTGGGTTATAAATGAATCATACCACAAAAATTTATTTATGGGGGGTCTTAACCATTAAGAGTTGAAGATTTGACTCGACAGAGAGTTAAAATACCTGGGATAGAAACAAATCATTCAGAGAGTTATCATTCAGAGAAATGGAAGATCAAACTTCTAGGGGACCGATTCAAATTTTCCACCAGAGCAAGTTTTAATAGGGTGGTGTTTGTGGCCACAACACCTACATGAGTGACACGCATACAAATGAATCATCAAGTCTTTAGAGTTGGTGAATTCACCTACAATGCTTGGTAAACGCAATTATAATGTTTTGAAGTGATGAACAATATTTCATGTCCAAGTTATAGTCTGACCAATATTAAGTTGGAAACTGATCATATTGTAATAATTTACATTTCATATAATATAATTTATGTGGTTGAAATTATTCATAGTTGTACAGGATGTTATTTAGTATTGTGATTAACATATGTAACTTTGTGTTTTAATAGTAGATGAACGTGCACATTATATTATATTTTTTTAATTTAGTCTCAAAATCATACTAATTTATTTATGTTGATTAATAATGAACACATAAAATCAATCTAAAACTACTAAATTAGTAGTTTATATTAATTAATGACGAACACAAATAAAATGAATATACAATGACTAAATTAATTTTTTCTAATGATTATTGAGGAAGGTAAATGAAATGAATATAGATTAACAAATCATTCGTTTATATAATGAATATGAAACTACCAAAAAACAATAAATGACTACTGTAAATGAGAAATTTGTGATTACAACTGATGATTAAATTTTGCATATAACGATTATTAGTAGCTAGTTTACATTATCTTAAAACATGATTGAAATTTAGTCATGTTTCTATTCTCATTAATTGGTTTCAAACAATGTCTAAAATTTTCATATATATGACTATTAGTAGCTAATTTATAGTATCTTATAATGCGATCAAAATTTTGTTCATATTTCTTTGGTCATTAAATGGTTTTCTTGGGTCATTATGTAGTACTATATTTTGTTGTGTATTTGGTTATTAACTATGAAAATTAATGACTGAATCAATAACTAAATTAATGACCAAATATACTACTAGATGATAAAATTGAGACAATCACTTAATGAGTAAGCTAAATATGACTAAAAGTTGGTCATGTTATAAGATACTATACATTAGCCACTATTGTTCACCGACTGAAAAGTGGTCATTTATATGCAAATTTTAGTCCTTTCTTTAGAAACTAATTATCCATTTTGTACTAGTGACCACACTAAGCCCATGAACTATATACTAGGGAAGTATGAGAAAGAAACCTTGGTTGACAATGATTTATCATAACCTGCTCTATTTCCTTCCCTCTTTATTGAAGCTTCTATGGATATTACCCCTGCTCCGTGAGGTGAACATATCTCAAATATTAAAGAAGAATTAGATTCATTGAATAAGTCTGCTATCATAAATTTGTGGGATTTGTCTGTCTTTGGAACCATATGTGAAATTACGCAATGCAACAAGTCCCTTACTAGAAAAATTCATAATTGTTATCTTCGGTTGTACAAAGAGTATCTTATTCATGTTGATGACATTCATAATCTTACTAGGTTATTACTGCATGAAGAAGGTGTTTCGATAACATTCTAAGGCACCTCAAATTCAGGCAAGAAGATTGGACTCAAAAATCTCTATAAGAAATGTGGCACTAAGTGCAAAGGTGATAGAGTTATCATTGACCTAATTACCAACGAGAAGATCAAGTTTTCCTACTATCTCATTGTAAGGAAGGTAGTGTAGCACTATACTAAAGGTGAATGTACTCTAGATACCATCTCTATAGATAAATTTTGTATCTAGGGTGCACAATTTAATTGGTGCATGTTCTTATTAGATGAGTTGTTTGTTGCATGTAAAAAATTTTACATGACAACCACTTATTTTATTAATGGATATTTAGTTGTGTCCATTTCTATGATGAAATGGTGTGCTATGGAGGGTTGAAAGTTGGTTGAAATTTGAGATGGAGAAGCCCTAACTCTTTCTTATGCTTCATGGAAATCTTGGACCAACTCCAAAAATCAATCTTATAATGAAACAAATTTTGAAGCCTGGTACAACAAAATGATTAATGATAGCAAGACCATCAGGGTTCCTCGATCAATTCTAGATAATTATTTTTATCAAATGCAGTTTCGAATTGATCACAACAATTCAGATGTCTAGGTAATAGTTGTCAGTAAGGACACCTTCAATATGTGGAAATTTCCCTATTATATACGTGAAGAAGCATTCCACAAAGAATTGATGTCATCTCCTGGTATTTAGTGCATTGAGACCCCTATCGATACCTCTTATTCTCTTGAAGTCTTAACACCAAGAATATTTTCTTTTAATGCTCCATGGTCATCCTGCAAGTTATAAACTACACCCAAGTCCAATTTCTAATTTCTGGTTAAGAGACTTCATGCATGTTTATCTTTTATCAACTCCACTATCTCAAAGTTTGAATCCCTCGTAAGTACTCCTAGTGCCATCTCCTCTCTTCTATATGTTATTCCTTACTAGGGAGATCTTTCAAGCCTAAATATCTCCATTTGTCTTATATAGTTTCATTACCCTTTGTGCCACCTACAATTTCTATTATTGATGTTGTGTCCATGTATTTTGATGTCTCAACTGAAAAACTTGCTTTTATTCTTGCTTTATAAGTAACGGATGTCATGAATTCTAAGCAGTATTTCTCACCTCCACACCCTTTCACTATCATGGAAATTCCTAATTATGAACTTATTCGACCTACAACTATCATTGAAGAATTCCCTGCTTCCCTTCACTCAACTCATTTTCGAGCTCTTTTTTGTAGACAGTTTTGTGATGTAACTACTATTTTTTTATCAATGAAGATGAATCCAGTTTTGAACCAACACTGATCTTTCCTAGAGGGCTGAAGCTCTTGGGTTAGAGCCCAACCCAAGTTTCCCAACACCTCCTCTGTGTATTTATATGCTGTTTTCTTGCATTCATAAGTTGATTTCTGTTGTTTAGGTTAAATCTTGCTTTGGTAAAATAGGTTGCTTTTGATGGTTAAATTAGTTGTTCTTGCTTCAAGTTGCTTAAGTAGTTTGCTATAGTAATAGAGAAAGATCCAAAAAGGCTACCAGCAGGTCTTGGCCTCCTTTCTCCCTCCTTGGGACCATGATTTGAGGTCAAGGCACTACTGCTGCCACCGAAAACACAATCTTTGCACTCCAAATGGAATTGCTACTGTGATATTTCGAGTTGGGGAAGTTGATATTAGGTTGGATTCACATGTTTAGATCTTTTCTTGTTCATTTACCATGGATTTCTTGCATAAATTTCTAATCATAAAGTTTTGTGCAGCAGTTCACTATTTTTAGGTCAGATTTTAGGTCAAAATAGACAAACTCTGTTTTTCGGTTCTTGCTTGGGTCAGTTTTGAGAAGTAAGTGTGTAGCTCACTTGTAGAACATTCTAGCTTATCATTCCTCCATATCACAGCCAACACCACCCCACTTCTCTAATATTTCCCCTCTCATTCACCACATTTCGCCAACCTGCCCTAATTTCTATGTTTTTGTGCAAAGTTGCTTTCTCGACCTTTCAACAAATCCAACCATCTCCTTCATTCCTAATCTTCATTAACAAAGTCCTAGACCCTTCAAAACCTTCATCCAGCCCTCATTTCCCTTTTTCCATCATTTTCCCACCTTCAAACCTCTTAAAACCACTTTTGGCCTCCTCCTATAGATCTTCCTGTAGAACCTCCTGTAGATCCCCTGCAGTCTCCTATAGAAGTTCATGCGAGTGAATTTTCGAAGTCTGATCGCAATGGAAGTCTCTAGAAGGGTACTAGGGACTTCTTAGGACCTCTCCACACCTTCCTCTCCATCTGCAAAAGCCAACTCCATCTTCCTTTGCCACTAAACCCCTGCACAGTCACAAATAGTCAAATCACAAGCATAATAATTCTACATAAAAATACTCAAAAGCACCAAAAATATGATTTATTCTCATTTCTCTTCAGAAGTAGCTTGAATAAATGTAATTTACCTTTTTAGTAGTCAATGGCACCCATTTCAGTAGTTTCCATCTCTTTTCTTGCAAAATTAGGGTTTGTTAGGGTTTGTGTTTCATTTCAGTTTTCCTTCTCTTTCTGCAAGTAGAATAGCCCCTGTAGAATTAGCTTTCTTCCATCACAGTAAAAGCTTCTTCTGAGAACTCATAGAAGTTGGCTTAAGCTCCTAGCGAACTTGCGCCAGCTAATCAAGTGACACCCTGCAATAAGAGCTAGTACTTGTGCATACAGCACCATCGCTTCCAAGTTTGTTACGAACTACTAGGTTGATAAAAGTAAAGAAGTAAGCCCCAAGAGTTGCAGCATTATTGCTGCAATACTAGAGCTCACCAGCACACACGTTTGCAGAAAGTGACTGTTAAAGTCACTATTCATGATTTGATGGTTTGTTTTAGGCCAAATGGAGTGGGCGATGGGCCTTTAAGGTGAAGGTTACTAAACAACACGTGGAGGATGTCCAGTAGGTAGCCACTCAGTGCGCTACCGAAGTTGCAGCGATCCAAACAGAGTTGTGAGGTCTTCGCGTTAAGATCTCCACACCTGTAGAGTACTCGAGGGCAACTCACAAAATTTGTGTTGGGGGGCTGTTGGGAGCAGGATCTCCCAAGGGCAGTTTTGGGGCTTAGAGCCCTGATTTTGGTCCAATTTTGTAATTCCAATGTAAAGACTCTACATTTTGTGGGCATGGAGTGCGTCATTGTTAAAGATTCATAGGGTTGTCCACCCTTATTTTGATAATGTAATGTCGACTATAGAAGATCTACCCATGGTCCACAGACCATGGGATTGTATAAATAAAGATAAGCTCTAAGTAGTTAGAGACACAATTTCTAAGCAATGAAGATGTATGCGACATAGCTCTGAAGTGTAAGCCTAAGTTTTGGGTCGTAGTTTAGGGAGAGGCTCTATAGCTGAGTGCGCAGAGGCCTAGTAGTCTATAGTTGAGTGGACAGATCCCTACAGTTGAGTGCGTAGGGTGAGTCGAGTTTGTAACCATCAAGAATCATTAATAAAGAGAAGTTATCTATCATTCTGCATATTTATTTCATGTTTATGCATCTGTTATATTGGGTATGAATTTCACTCCTAATGCTTATATGATGCGTGAATGTGTACAAGTATATTGGTTAAGTGAATGCAAGTAAGAACATTTGTTTACACAAAGCTAACTAAGATCTGCTAATAAGATAAGTAAGATACCTAACCTAGGCTGCGAAATAATGCAGATCACTGCTCTAGCAGCGTGAAAGGACTGCAGCCCTTGGTTAGGGCTGTGTGGAAGCCGAGTGTAATGTTTCACGAAGGTACTGAAGGGCAGAATAGAGTGCGAAGCAACCTACACGAAGGCAGGTATAGTTGGAATAAACTGACATCGCAACCATGTCAAGGGTGCAGAAACTTTGTTCCAGCATCCCCCCATACTGCTTCAGGTAAGACTTCAGTTCGCCCTCCATGGGATGATGCCGAAAGAGCCAGTAATGTAGGGATTTCTTTGGCTAACTATTGTTGAACCTAGGTCAAGCCCCCACAAGCCAACAAATAGTTATAACCACATATGTGATATCACCTTACTTGAATCATTTGTTGTACAATTTGTATTTATGGTTAATTATTATTATGTCTTAGTTTTAAAATACATTTTTGAAAACAATTTGTTGGCATGATAAATTGATAAAGGTTGAATGTAAATCTTTGATTTATAATGTTATTAATAAAATAAATGTTTGGAAATGATGTTGAAACTACACCTGGTTGGATGAGTTATGGTTACAAGTTAATTATTGATATTGATTACCACTCATTAAGTCCTAGTAATTTAATCTAAATCATTAAATTATTAAGGATCATGGAATTCATTAATCGTAAAATTCCCTAAAAGATAGGAATTTGTCTTCGAAAGTGGGGAAGTGGAGCTCATAAATGAGCTAGTAACTACCCATCACCTGTTGGCTTAGGTGGAGGTAGCTACCAACTACCAACTAAATGGTAGAGAGAGTAATCCACTTTTGGTCATCTTACTTAGAAATCGAATCACGTAGAGCTAACTAGTGAGAAAGCAAGAAAATACAAAATTAACAGAGTTGATAACTTGTAGACAAAATGTGCTGAAGGGGATACTATTGAGGAAAGTATCAAAGGTTCGGAGGAGCCAGTGAAATTAATGTATTAGCTATATACTTACTTTATGAAGTCAGTACCTTAAACTTGTATTTTGTGAGAAATTTTCTCATTGATAGGAAAGAATATGGTATTCTATTGTTTTTATTTTATATGCATTTAAGCATTCTTAAATACTTTTGTAAGAAGATTTAAGAAATAATTAGTATAGAAGTAAATTATTTTTCTATAAAATATATTTAATTTAAATAAGCCCAGGGGTTTCTGTGCATGTATGGATATGTAATAGAATTAACCTAGCATGGCATAGAATTTAAAATTAACACATACACATAAATATCAGAATGTAGCTCATAGATTGTACTCATACATGTCTATAAAAGAATATCTAGCTATGTTGTTTTAAATTATTGTACATAATAGATTATGTTGAAATTGTATCAAGAAAAGAATTCATTTGACTTGTTCCTTAGTCAACTGGAGAAAATTCAATTTTCCACATTAGGAGGATGACTTGGTGTTATAGACAATTTTGTGCCTTGCAGCATCAGGACTGAATTGTCAATAATCCAAGGGATCCGAAGTCCCTAAACATGATGTTCCTACCCCTAGAGGAACAAGGTCAGCAAACCAACAGCTCTCAGATCAGTTCTCCACCTGAAAACTTCCTAAATCAGCATGCAAACAGTCAAATGCAAAATGCACAATGCATGTATTTTCTTTTCCCTTTCTTAATGTTGATGTATTACAAAAAGAAAGTTGTTATTTAACTTTGATTTTGATTTAAAGCGAAAACAAACAAGCTTGTCCAAAATCAAAAGACACCTTAAGATTTACCTGTTTAATCACTGGAAATACATGAAATCAAACCATAATGACGAAAGTAAAAAGACTAATCAGCTATGGACAGCAAACAAGCTAACTCTTTAGACCAGCAAAAATGCCTAACACAGGTTCAGATCTAAGAGGCCAAAGAAAGACTAATTCACTTTCGTTATGGGAAATTGTAAATGATGTAAGAAATACAAAAGAACAAGTACAATTTCGTTATATAACAGAGGCGGAATGATGGCAAGTAAGGTTGGTTTCAGAATAGGTACAAGACTGGTAACGGGCTGCAAAATCTATAGTGAAAACAGGCAAGAAAAAGGGAGGAAACCCCAAATGCACAAGGAAAAATTGGGCCAACGCAGGTGCTGCACAGCCAGTCTGGCTCTCAGCGTAGGTAGCCCCTTCGGGACCTGCGTTGCAAAGCAGGTAGCCTGTGTACTACCTGCTTTGGAAAACGAAAGTTGCGTTTTCACAGTTTCCGGGTCACAATTTTCTCAAAAATTCACAGTTTTTGCTCAAATCAGAAGCTATCAGTCAAGTACACACTAAGGGATGACAAGGAAGATGAAAAGCTATCACTAAGAGCTTACAAGGATCCTTGTAGATCAGCTCTTCAAATCATGAACAAGCTCAGAAATGAGCTAGAGTAGCTGCCCTCTACTTCGCTTTTGATATAGTCAAAAGCTTTTCGACTTGGTACTCTTTTGTTTAGGAAATGAATAGAAAAATACTAAAAACAATCAAACAGATCGTATCTGTTTGATTGTTTGTAGTATTTTGCTATTCATTTCCTGAACAAAAGAGTACCAAATCGAAAAGCTTTTGACTATATCAAAAGCGAAGTAGAGGGCAGCTACTCTAGCTCATTTTTGAGCTTGTTCATGATTTGAAGAGCTGATCTACAAGGATCCTTGTAAGCTCTTAGTGATAGCTTTTCATCTTCCTTGTCATCCCTTAGTGTGTACTTGACTGATAGCTTCTGATTTGAGCAAAAACTGTGAATTTTTGAGAAAATTGTGACCCGGAAACTGTGAAAACGCAACTTTCGTTTTCCAAAGCAGGTAGTACACAGGCTACCTGCTTTGCAACGTAGGTCCCGAAGGGGCTACCTGCGCTGAGAGCCAGACTGGCTGTGCAGCACCTGCGTTGGCCCAATTTTGCCTTGTGCATTTGGGGTTTCCTCCCTTTTTCTTGCCTGTTTTCACTATAGATTTTGCAGCCAGTTACCAGTCTTGTACCTATTCTGAAACCAACCTTACTTGCCATCATTCTGCCTCTGTTATATAACAAAATTGTACTTGTTCTTTTGTATTTCTTACATCATTTACAATTTCCCATAACGAAAGTGAACTAGTCTTGCTCTGGCCTCTTAGATCTGAACCTGTGTTAGGCATTTTGTTGGTCTAAGGAGTTAGGCTGTTTGCTGTCCATAACTGATTAGTCTTTTTACTTTCGTCATTATGGTTTGATTTCATGTATTTCCAGTGATTAAACAAGTAAATATTAAGGTGTCTTTTGATTTTGGACAAGCTTGTTTGTTTTCGCTTTAAATCAAAATCAAAGTTAAATAACAACTTTCTTTTTGTAATACATCAACATTAAGAAAGGGAAAAGAAAATACATGCATTGTGCATTTTGCATTTGACTGTTTGCATGTTGATTTAGGAAATTTTTCATTAGTGTGTGCTCTATGATCTGTGTGAAAAGATTTGCCTTTCTTCTCCTCAGTAGTTAAGATTTTTCAAAGTTGAAAGATTGAAAAGTTTGCTTCTCATCTTAGACTGCATTCAAGAATTTGTTACATACATCTCGTGGTGATCCCTAAAGGCAAACTGCTAAACAAGATCAACATTAAAATAAATTCAATTTACATAACAACGCTTTGTAACATAACGCAAACACATAGAGGTCTAGGTAGAGACGTGTTCCGGCGTCGTTAAACATAGTGACTGTCGATCTCTACGAAGGTGGGTGATTCCTCCTCAGAGTCAGTGGCACTAATACGGACTTGTGCTCCCACGTACCATCGCGTATATATTGGGAGACCCCTATAGGAACAAAGCCTTTATCCATAGGAAGCCGTGTCAGCCGCCCTACTGATCGCGATGCAGTGAACACAGCATTCACGAAGATCGACCACCCGTACCGTAAAACGTATTCTGTGGTTTCGCGAAAAGTTTGGCACACCCTCTGCCTAGATCTCCAGAGCAGTTTCTTTTGGCCTTTTTCAAACTCTATAACTGAAAAAGTCCAACCAAGCATTTGTCACTTCGGGCTCGTTAAAACATCGAAGGGGACTAGAGTCATCTTTAGCTTTTTCTCGACTCTTAAAACATGAAAAAGCAAAGTTGTGTCTAAAGCGTCGTTAATAAAATTTATTTTAAACGGAACATAATCACCTCTTATTCCCGCGTTGATCTTTCAGTTGAAAAGTATGGAGCCCACCAACCAAGGAAGTCACCTTGGTGGAAGTCCCAGTCCCTTCTCCTCTTGGGGAGATGTTGGTGCGCCCCATATGGCCACATTGTCACTTCCAGGATTGACAATTGGCCTACCTATATGGCTCTTTTCAACTAATGTAGTTCAGACCACCACAAATCCTGAGCAGTCGAATCAATAGTCAGACCAGTCTAGAGCTGCCCACCAGCCTTCCACTTCTTACAATTCTTCCTCTGATCCTTCATCTTCACAAGGTAGAGCCGGTAGAAGTCAGCCTCCCATGGAGAAGAAGGAAAAGAAGAAGAGAGAAAAGAAGCAGAAGGGGCCTATGGCGAAGGCGACTGGGGGCAAGCAAAAGACAGCTGACAGAAATCCACACACTGCACCGACCGGGCCTAAATCGCCATGTGTCATTTGCAAAGGGACCCACTTCCACCGTGATTGTCCTTGTATTCCCCGGATACTAAGGGACTGGTCCCCCAGGTTGCACAATCCGGTAGCATCAACCTCTGGTAGTCATGTTGATTGCAGTCCGTCAACTAGCGAGAGTGAAGGACGAAAAGGGAGACCAAGATCACCCTGCATGCTGTGTGAAGGCGATCACGCTATCCACCGTTGTCCATTCTTAGATGAGGCAAAGAGAGATTTGGAAGATCGTCCGGTTTCACCGTTACGACTTCCTCCTGGATACCAAAAACTCGCGCCAAGTCCCTCGATAGTTGAAAATCCAGCGGCCCAGCTCAAGTGGTCAGCTGAAGTGTCAGTCATTGAGAATGAACCTGCTGAATCCAGACTAGACAAAAGTCTAAAGGTCGAAACGGTAGTTGACCCGGTTCTTCCTTCAGAGGTTTCATCCTCAAATGACTCCGTCATTGAAGACTCATCTTCAAATGACACCCTCAGTGGGCTCTGTTTCTCCAAGTGGAAGCAAGGTTCTCCAAGTGGACTCAAGAACTGAAGATCAACTGAAGAGAGAGAGGACACAAGGCAGCTACACATCAGTTGCAAGCTGACTCATCCTTTCTCAATTCATCTATATATTGAGCTCTCTCCTATGAGCTCAGGTGGCTGGAATTTTGTGCAAAGTAATGATATGTTGTTGGTTTCACTATAGAACTATTGGGTGATTGCTTGAAGGAGGTGAAGAGGAGAAATTCTTTCTGCTGGGAGGTGTTGCTGGATTGGAGCCTTCAATGGTTGTAACCTTCTCAGAACTTTACTTCTTCCATTAATAAAAGCTATTGAGGTTCTTCTATATGCATTTGTTTCAATGATGTATTGTGATGATTGTATATTTGATTTATGCTAATCCTTGAATCAGTTATGAATGCATGCTTCTTGTAGTTTCCTTCTTTGTTATTTTGCAGGATCTCATTGTAGCTGGGCCAGCAAAAGAGCAAAGAGCTAGGAGCAAGCAACAAAGAGAAGAGATTGGAGCAAATATTAAGCGCAAGGCAACGGTTAGTGCATTTCTTCATTCTCTCTTGCTTTCATAAAGAAGTAAACCTTAAGTAGTTTTGTTTACAGTTGTTGCTGAGGTACTATCACCCTTAGAGTGGGATAGGGTCATCCGAATCGGATACTTTTCCCTACAACAAACTGGCGACTCCACTGGCGACTACAACAAATTGGAATGAATTTAATGGATCTAAAGCAACGAGGATAGTTCTTATACGATGTCAACCTCATTAAAAAAAAATGAAATGTCCCCTTAAATTTTAGAGGGCATACGCCCCGTCTGCATTATTATGCTGGGGGCATCCATCACCGAGCAGTTTTAGCACATAGTTCATGCTCGTTAAAAAATAAACATAAGTTGTGAGCAATCTTCCCCTAGAGTTCAAGCTCACCCAGAAAAAATGAACCGGTAAATAACATTGGTAAATGTAACCTTTGACAGCCATATTAAAGCCCTTGGTCATGTTCTTGCAGTCTCACCTCCATCCGTTCATTTGGCCAATCGTTCATCTCCATATGTTTGTTTACCCATTTTGAGGAACAGCTGCGAAGAGTGATTTCACTAAGCCATCCTTGTGACACTGCCGTGATTGGAATATTCCAACCTGTACCTGGAATCTGCTGCTGCCCTGTTCATCACTCGTTCCTCGAAAGACGAGTCGTCTTTAAGCTCTTTTCACTGACTCGTAAAATATGAAAAGATTGCCGAGTTTTGGCCTTCCAGCTCGTTAAAGCGACCGGAAAGCTATCCCTCCTCTAGATTTTAATCTTTTTGGACCTGAGGGATTATTGCACAAAAAGATCGAGCGCTTGTTTTGTTCGGCTCGTTAAAACAATCGAAAATTCATCCCTTCTGTATTGTTTTATACTTTTTCAAACTTAAGGGATTAGATGACGAAAAAGGAATTCTGGAGTTGACTTTATGTACCTTTTCAGACTCTCTAAAAATGAAAAGGACCAAGTTATCCTTGTCGTTAGACTCGTTAAATTCATTAAATAGCGACAAACTTGTCTTTAGACGAGAACGAGTTTCCCTATCACTAGGCTCGTTAAAACATAGCGATGGGCTTGCCCGAAGGGCAGGTTATAGAAAAAGCATATGTTATCCTCCTCAAGCTTGACAAAAATAAAGAGGTACTGGTCAGCAATGACTGGGGAAAAATTGGGAGAACCTCACAGCTTTAATGGTAGCAAGTCGCTCTTGAACATGACACTTTGTCCTCCGTATCACATCGGGTTGGGTTGTTTCATTCACCGGTCTCATCACCATGGTCCTCGCCACACCATCCACATTTGGGGTAATGCTACCGATCCATCACATTAGTGTCGTTATATGTTCAAGAGATGTTGTTCTGCAAAGAGTCAACCGTATCCCATCCACTGCCATACATTGTCCTTCATCCATTTCATGACCGCCACCCTGAATCATACATCACAGTTTGTTTTTACCTCATCACAATCACTAGCTCCGTTCCGTGTCACTGATGTGGGATTCATTAAGGCCCTCCTTTGACGGATCGCTCCTTCTCGACATCAGCTCATTATCCAAGGAGTTGATCTAGGAACAACCCCTTCAGTACTTTGAAGCTTGCATGCCTTAATGGCAAGTTTCTCACTTCCGGCGACAGGTATACATCAATGACCTTCGACCATAAGATTTTACATGGTGGTCGACGCCAAGTCCCTTATTCCCACGATGTGAATTGTACTGCTGTACCTTGAGGGTCATCATCCTTATCGGTGATTCCTCTCGCGCTGGTTAACGGTTTACATCATTGACCGGTAATCAAGCGATGTCTTTCCATGTTCGACTTCAAGAAACTCTCACATGGATCGACTTGTACATCGAGTGAAGATCGGAAGAGATTGAAGACCCCGGATCTAGTTTCATCCATCCGGGCTGCGATATATATTCAGGATATAAAGACATTTGATATGTACATCATTGCAGCAGATGATCATCCTTCTCAAAGGATGATAATTTCAGCAGAGAATTATCAGTCTACCATCAGACGATCGTCTGTTCTATGTACCAAAATGAATTTATAAAGCTGAGCATGGGAATGCCCGCCTCAGCTAGATCATGAAAAAGTATGAAAAATAATGTATTGTATTGTATCTTATTACAGGACACTTCTCAGCAGATTGAATGAACTTCGGATCCTCCTAATAAAGCATTTCACCCGATAAACGACCTCATACTTTAGGGGGCATCTGTTATAGACAATTTTGTGCCTTGCAGCATCAGGCCTGAATTTTCAATAATCCAAGGGATCCGAAGTCCCTAAACATGATGTTCCTACCCCTAGAGGAACAAGGTCAGCAAACCAACAACTCTCAGATCAGTTCTCCACCTGAAAACACTCAAAAACAAGCAATCCTGAAATCAAAGCAGGTGCTCCACTAGGCTTCTGCGCTGAAACTAAACTCCTCCATGGTGTACCTGCGTTGCAAAGCAGGTAGAACAAAGGCCACCTGCGCTGAGTGAGATGGGACAAGTGGCACACTGAGTCATTGCTCTGGAATCTTCCAAAAATGACACTTGGATCAGGGATTTCACCTTGTGATGAGTCAGAGGCTCTGTTTCTCCAAGTGGAAGCAAGGTTCTCCAAGTGGACTCAAGAACTGAAGATCAACTGAAGAGAGAGAGAGGACACAAGGCAGCTACACATCAGTTGCAAGCTGACTCATCCTTTCTCAATTCATCTATATATTGAGCTCTCTCCTATGAGCTCAGGTGGCTGGAATTTTGTGCAAAGTAATGATATGCTGTTGGTTTCACTATAGAACTATTGGGTGATTGCTTGAAGGAGGTGAAGAGGAGAAATTCATTCTGCTGGGAGGTGTTGCTGGATTGGAGCCTTCAATGGTTGTAACCTTCTCAGAACTTTACTTCTTCCATTAATAAAAGCTATTGAGGTTCTTCTATATGCATTTGTTTCAATGATGTATTATGATGATTGTATATTTGATTTATGCTAATCCTTGAATCAGTTATGAATGCATGCTTCTTGTAGTTTCCTTCTTTTTTATTTTGCAGGATCTCATTGTAGCTGGGCCAGCAAAAGAGCAAAGAGCTAGGAGCAAGCAGCAAAGAGAAGAGATTGGAGCAAATATTAAGCGCAAGGCAACGGTTAGTGCATTTCTTCATTCTCTCTTGCTTTCATAAAGAAGTAAACCTTAAGTAGTTTTGTTTACAGTTGTTGCTGAGGTACTATCACCCTTAGAGTGGGATAGGGTCATCCCAATCGGATACTTTTCCCTACAACACTTGGATTGCAACTAGCTCGAGTGACAAGCCTTTGTCTCCTGGTTAAGTCACTAAATGTGAGTTTGTGGGGCAGAAGTAGAGTTGTGCATGAGTTGATTTCTAAGATCTAGAAATCTAGTGGAGTTATAGTTAGTGAAACTCAGTTACCTGATCTCTAGTAATGAATAGAGTCAGTATGAGCTCATTTTAGTAGTTGTAATTGTTGTTAACTCACTGGTCTCTCAGTTAACTAGTCAATTTACTAAAAATAGACCTAGTCATGCATGGAATTTGAATTGCCTAGTTGTGTGGAGGAAAAAGGCATCAATGTATTTATTATTGTATACTAGAGAGTGTATATAGCTTTTATGAAGTAGGCAAGACTCTTCTCTTGGAAATTGCGCAAGAAAATATAGGCTTCTCCTATTCTTTAGGAGACAATTTCCTTAGGAGTTGCATAAGGAAATAGGAGGAGCAGGACGCAAAGAATTGACTAAGTATTTTGCAAAGAAGTAGTAAGAGGAAGTAATTTGTATTGCAGTGTAGGTTAAACTTCAGGGATTGAAGTTTTCATTGTAATAGTTCATTTCTTCTCATATGATATAATACAAACAAAGGAGGGGTTTCTCCTAGTTGGGTTCCCCAGTAAAATCATTGTGTTGTTCATGATTGAATGGTTGCATGTAATTGCATGTTTTTATATTATGTGTTTTCCTTTTCGTAGAATTGTAGAAGAAATTTGTGTCTGTTGTTTTTAGTATGAATTCATTAGTACCTACAAATTTCGAGTTATTTATACATGGCATCAGACCTATTGAAAACTACATAGAAACTAGATTCCTAATCATCTCTCAAAGAAATTTTGAATAGAAGATTTGTGGTGCATAAATTTTCTTCAGTCTAGAAACAATGGAATTTGTGTCGAGTGATAATGGAGTATTGAAGTATACAAAAAATGATATTCCAAAACCAACATCATTAGATGCACAACAACTGGCTTAGTGGAAGAAAGGTACTGCAAAAGCTAGGAGGACTATCCTAGAGAGAGTCAGAGACCATGTGGTTTCAAGTTTACATGGCAACCAAATTTCTTATGCAATGTGGAAAACCCTCACAGAGTTAGCTGAAAGCAACAATAATGCTAGGAAATTGGAATTGAAAGATAAGCTCAATAACATTCGAATGCAAAAAAATGAAACCATTTTTCAGTACCTATCCAGATTCACTTAGGTCATATATGAACTTGGAGGAGACAGAGATACTATGACAGCATCTGAGCTTGTGAGGCTAAAACTCCTTGATATTTCAAAGTCCTATCACAAGTTTCATGATTTAATTATATTAAAAAATCATATATTACAAAGCAATGGAACACATAAAATATTGTAGAAACAAAAACATAGAAAAAACATAAAACATGACAAACACAAATATACATGGTTCACCCAATTTGGGCTACAACCTTAGAGAAATAGCCAACTCTTCCTTTATATTATCTAGAAAAATGAAGAGATACAACATACAATACAAAAAGTTTAAATACAACCATTTTTTACCCATCTCTTTAATGAGTCTAGATGGTCCACTTAACACATTGTTAATTAATTATTCCATGTTTTACTCAGAAGATAATTTTGTTTTACATAGAGTTTTGTTTCAAAACAATACAATATGAAATTAATACTCTTAATAAATTAAGTGATAGAATTATGGATTAAAAATCGAATGCCCTACAATTTAACTAGTATTCACGTATGTGTCATCAGCTATTAGCCTAAAGTGTCCACTTAATACTTATTACCAAGAAATTATAAGACTTATTTTTGGAAGAAATGCATCATTGAATATGGCTATTATATATCACATTTATACACTCATATTATTGGACATAACTAAGTACAAGTCAATATAATTCTAGCTCAAATGATATGATTTCAATTTATTTAAAATATTAATTTACAAAAAATTAACTTTAAGTAATGAAATTAGATGCCTTACAGTTCAAAGACATAATTCATCCATGATAGTGTCTAACCAAACCTTGATAGTCCACTTAGCAATCATTATCTTAATTATATGTTTTTTTAAGAAATGCAAAACTATTTACAATATATTTTTATCCCAAAAATTACAAATCATATTTATGCACTCATATTAGTGCATTTTATATGTAAAAAATGAATAACTGACTTTGTGCCTTGTTGATTTTCAATATGATATGATTGCAGCTACAATCATTAATTGATTTAAGCATATAAATTTATGAAAATTATGAATTGAGAAATCACATATCTTATGCTTCAAAAAATTCAAATCATTCACCTACGACACATTTCCCATTAGCCTTAATAGTGAATAGTGCACAGAGCATTTATCAAGTAAATTATTATAATTTCTTTAGTAAGAATTACACCTTTGTTTGCAAGGAGTTCTATTTCAAAACTTATATTTCACATTTATATATGATTATTGATGCATATAAGTAAACAAAAATCATTAAAAATAACATGTCTCAATGGTCCATGTAAGATAATTTAAAAGGTAAACAATTCAATTTAGAACACACACACACACATTTTAGATTTAACAAAAAAAAAACGATACAAGTCATTGCAAAAAAAAATTATAAATAATAAGAAATATACATATTAATATAATTGCCAATTCCCATATATTTCAAAAAATATAAAATCATACAAATTGATACAACAAAAACTATGTCCAAAATGCACTGAAAAATTGAAATGTACTTTTCAACAAATTTATAAAGGAAATTATCTCCATCCACTACAATGAACTACATGTTCTATTAAACATTTGAATGTACTCGTGTTTTTGTTTGATACAATGAAGCGTCTTAAGAAAGGGGAATAAAACTTGCATAAGTCAAGTATCTTGCTCTTTTCCTGTATAGGCTTTTTATCAAGATGTGGTTTGATCGATATCCAATGAATTGAAAAGTATGCTTTGTTGTATCTATTACTAATACATTTGATTCTTCATAATTATCTCCATATTGGGACCACAAATCAATCAACTTTTTCTCATAAAATTGTCTTGTTCTCCCTGCTTCCAATTTTGTTTGCAAATGACAATGAGACCTATCCCATGCAAATTTAAAATCCTCTATATCAATATTTGATTTTTCGAGTACTTTTCAGATGTACTTGTCAGTGACATTTAATGTCCATATTGTAACATCATAATTTTTTAAGCAACATTTTAATACTCTTGACTAAAAAAGCCTTAAAAAAAAGAGGACTCTCACCAAACTATCAATCTAGTCCTCTTTGAATATGAAAATTTTGTTCATCTTTGGTGTATGATTGGAAGAATACTCCTTCCATTTCAAATATCAACATCTTTTGACTTGTAGTAATGCCCATCTGCATTTGCATTGCAACCACATGTATGATATTAAAATATCTACACTTCATTGCTTAAAGACATAAACACCTACCAATTTAAAAATGATACTAACATTTATTATGAATTATTTCCATTTGTATGCAAAGGGAATTTTACAACGAGTTAATAGTAATCACAAAATACAAATACAATGGCTCTGTTAAAATGAACAAACAAATGATATGTTTAATTTATACATACAACCTAATACCTTTATTTAATTTGTATGGAATAAAATTTTTCTAAGAACTCATTGACCCACCATTTAAATCATTGATTTTAATACTTATAATGATTTCTTTAATTGCAATTGAAAAATATAATTACAATGGTCTAGTGCGAGTAAACAAAATAATTATATATTAATTTCCACATACAATATATTACAATTTTTAAATTTTAAATGTAATTAATTATATGCTAATTTTTAGAGTCTCTACCTTAGTTGATTTTGGTGCTTCTTTTAGTACAAATTGTATGTTTATTGTTGGTGCTACGTAGAACCTAATATATTTTTTCAACTTATATGGAATAAAAAAGTTATAAGAATGCAATGGGCTATCCTTCACATTACTAATTTCTAAGAGGTATAATGATAACTTAAACCACAATTGAAACAAATAATTGTAATGATCTAATTCAAACAAATAGACCAGTTATATACTAATTTTTACATATAATGTAATCCATTGTAAAAAATTTTATAGCATGGGAAATTTTGATATGAAAACATTAAATGGCCATTGAAATCAATAATCGTTATCAACACAATATCTCACGAGATATAAATAACACTAAAATAATTTTTTTTAGTAATGACTAACCAAATCAACAATTATTTTATTAGCGTTGTGAAATAAAAGCAATAATTCATGATGACATACATATAATAGCATGAAATAGACATCGGTCATCTTAAGGTACTTCTAAATGTAATTGAACATCTTTCAAAGTAGCTCACACATCTGTAGCCTTCTTGAGTTTATGCAACATTCTCCATAGTTCATCGATCAACCAATTATCCTCTTGATTTGTTCCAATGAATGGAGGGGCAAGAATCACATTTTCTTTGAGATTCTCTCTCTCTCAAATGAACAATCCACTATAATAATATTGGTTGCATCATATTGGGTATGCATTTCACATGTTTTTTTCAATGACTTAGTGTATAACTTTGGTTGGATTGTCAATGACCTTATGTCCATTTTGTGGTTTACAATCTTACGCAGTCCACATAAACACAATTTTATCTTGTAATGTTTCTGAAACCCCAACTTTTTTAAAACTCTTCTTGTGCTTTGCTTCAAAGTTGTTGTCCAAATTGAAATGTCAAGAGATTCATTTTTTAAACACATTTCAAAAGATGTTTTTGCATGTGAATGAATCCAAAATAACCTTTTTCTCTATTGTGTAATTAGCGTTAGTTCCAATTTTCTCAATATGCCCTTTGTTTGTTGCTTCATCATCAATGATATGATAATGTCCTTTAGTTCAAAAATAACTAATTTCTTTTTAGTTATTTTGGCTGCAATAGAATTACAAATAATCTAGTCAAACCGTTTTATTCATGTTTCAAAAATTACTAAAAAATTGTTGAAACAATACACTTACCTTGAGTGGTGTTTTCACTATTTATAGATGAAATAATAATTTATTTTATCATCTTGATAGAACCTACAGTAAACACATTAGACCTTCAATGAAATACCAATAGTACTTCTTATTGAACCTTAAATCAAATACCAATACCAAGAAAAACATTAGTAATGTAACCTTTAAAAAGAAACACACACACACACACATTTAACATTATTTTGATTGTTAATTTTATCATTTTTATTTGTTCTTATAATAAAAATGTACAATGTAATGGTAGTTACAATCATTAGAGTTCAAAGAATAATAAGATAAACAATAAGACAAGTTATAAGTATCTGATATGATATTATCTTCATATTTGTAACTTTGCACCTCATCATCATCTTTGTTACCTTTATTTGTCTCTAAATTAAACATATAAAATAATTTGAATTCTAAAAATGAATAAAATCATTAAATAATAAGCAAAACAAGTGGGCAAATTATAAGTACCTGATATTATATTTTGTCCTTGATTAAAGCTTTGTTTCACATTCACTTGATCAATGTTTTTGTTCTCCTTGCTTGTCGCTATAATAAACATTAAAAAACGTTATAAATTGTGACAATGAACAAAACTCATTAAACAACTATACAAAAATGAATCATCTTTAATCGTCCATATAATATTTTGGTCTTGATTGTAGTTTTGTGAGACATTCCATTGGTCACTATATTCACTCTCTTTATTTCCTACAATAATCAATATATGAAATTCTATGAATCATGATAATAAAAATAAAAATTTAGATTTCAAAAAAAAAAAAAAAAGTTACAATGATTAATACCAATTTCTATCTCCGTCATTCCATGGTCATTGTCTTGATTAATTTCATTCTTCTCATAATTCCCTATAATAGGCATCCAAAAATGTTATGAATATGGAAATTAAATAAATTCAAAAAGTAACATGAGCAATAACCAAACAAATTATGTACTCCTCCACATGTTTCCATATCTAAACATTTTTCAACATCATAAGCATTATATTGACTTTTTTTTATATTACCACTTTCATTTTCTTTGTTTTAGAATCTCCATCATTAATCATTTTAGTAAACACTTTGACTACTAAGAAACCTAAGCAAAATAATATCCAAAGTATTATAAAAGAAACAACAAAGGAACTATGGTACCTGAATTTTCCAAAAAGTTAATGGATCCTAGATTTGATAATTGAAAAGATTTGTAATTATTCAACATGATTATCCTTTGTGACTGTTTGCACGACACATGCAATTCTTCTTCCATATGTACAACAAGCCTTGATTAATTTGTCCCCGCATAAAGAGAAATAACAACTTTTGAATCACTACATTGTTGGTGTTTTCTCAATAAATCCATTCATAAATCATAATCTCTCCCATTTTCGTCAAATATGTCTTCAAATGTGTGAGAGTATTTTGAAGCCTCCAAAATTTTTAATTTTGAAATATATAAATGTACAGTAAAAACTATATCATAACTATAATGGTTTTGAGACATATATTCATAAATGCCACTAGTCATTTTATAATTGAACTTGGAGTTATTTTAGGAAATTTCCAAAGACTCCCATACATTATTACAAAACCAAAGTTCTACTAAGAGAATTGTAGTAAAGTCATTCAACACATTTTTTTTTATAAGAAGTCGAAAATATTCAATATAATATCCCTTGTGGAATGGTCCTTTTTTCAAAGCCAGTGTATCCAGAACAACAAGGTGAGTATGTAGAATTGGTTGCAACTGACATTGGAAAAGAGTGAAAAAGTGTTGACAAAAGAGCAGGGCCCCCAAAATGATAACCAAATTCAAAATTGGTGTCAACCTATTGAACACTTCTTGATCCATTTATCATTTTGTCAAGGAGTCCACATGCTCGCTGAGAAAGGGACTCTATCTTTGTATTATGTGCTCCTTTTACATAAGTAGACCCCTTCACCATGTTGCAAAAATTGGAAAATATGATATCATTAATTTCATAATGCTCAACAATTGTGAACGTGGTAAGAGTCTTCTCATTCAATTTCTCATCATGACTTTGACAATATGTACCATTGCATCCAATATTGTTTTATTGGATTTCAATTTAGAACAATAATATTTTAGTTTTATAACATCTATTGGATGATTAAGTGGAATAGAAAACCAAATGGTTCCATCCAATAGCTTATCTACTACTGAAGCAATTTCTTCCATGGTCAACCCCTGAAGGGGCTGAAGAGTAGCTGTTGTCAAACTGTGTAGACTATTTCTCTTGTAGTTCTAAAAATCAAGTTGGCTTGGAGAACACTTTAATGTGCCTAGTTGGTAGCAGTTAAAAACAGTGTCTTGTTTATCCCAAATAGGTTGATCAAGTTATAAGAGAATTTGTTTATTAGAAAAAATTGTAATTGGACAGTCGAAAGAGCACAACATTTTATCCTCGATCTGATAAAATAATAAATATAAACTAATCAACAACCATTTATTAGCATAATGTCTAATCATTGTAACAAAGTATAAACTAATTTTAAAATTGTCATACCATTTAAAGATTTTGCTGTCGTGTGTCTTCAACTTCATTTTTCCTTTGATGCTTCCTTTGAATTTTGACTAGCTTCATAGGCCATGGTTTCTAAAAAAAAAAACACACACACTATTATCACAATTTCAAATTATTGAAGAAAGTATGAATTTATAAATACTATAACCACTCGCATCATTATATGTGTAACAAAATGAACAAGATCAATAACAAGTGTAGAACTCAAAATAATATCTAATCATGGTGTTGATTAGAAAAAAGGCACCCCCAAATAATTTATTATATTCTTTTAATCGTGACTATAGGCAAGCTAGCACCTACTAGCCTTCCTTCTAGCACAAGCATAAGCACATTTCCAAAAGACATTACATTGTGAATAAATAAAAACAATTGTAGAAACTACAACATCATATTTACACAAAATTTATCTTTTGTAGTCACGTATAGTCTTAGCTTGCTTTAGAAACCATAAAAGAAAAATACAATGAAAGAACATTAAGTATGGAAATCATTATATTTTCTTCTAGATCTTTGTCTAACACAAAGACAAACACATAACAACATTGTAAGGTGAAAGAAATAGAGAATGTGATAGAATTACTTCTAGCAGAAACACAAGCATATTGCCAACAAGAATGTTGCAAAGCAAAATCAATATTTGCATCCTAGATTTCTTTCTATCACAGACACATGGATATTGCCAATAAAAACATTGTATTGTGAAATAAATCTAGCACATGCTAGAATTATTTTTTAGCACGAACACATGCATATTTCCAAGAAAAACATTGCAAACCAAAAAAAATCTAACATAAGCTAGAGTTCCTTTTAGCACAAACAGAAGCACGTTGAAATTAAAAATATTGCAAGGCAATGGAAATGTAACACATTCTAATCTCCCTTTTATTGCATAAAAGAAGATTGCCAACAACAACATTGCATTGTAAAGTAAATCTAGTGCATGCTAAATTTCCTTCTAACACAAACACGAACACGTTGTCAATAAAAACATAGCAATAATAATATTTCCTAAGACATCTCCATGCTTATGAAAATTGACCTTGCTTTTTAGAGGTAATGAGGTTTTAGTCCATACCTACATAGATTGTTGTTACAATATAAAAAATCTTAAACCCTCAAATTACTAGAAGGCCCTTCATATGGAATATGTGGTCTAAGAATGGGATATCGTACAAACATAAGGATGTTGCCAACAACAACATTGCATTGTGAAAAAAAACATTCTATATTACCCTCTATCACATACACAAGCACATTGCCAATAAAAACATTGCAAGGTGAAATAAATATATCATACGTTAAATTTCATTTTAGCATAAAGACAAACACATAACAACATTGTAGGGTGAAATAAATCTAGCATGTGTTAGAAATACGTTTAGCAAAAATACAAACATATTTCCAACGACAATATTGCAAAGAAAATTAAATGTAGCGGATGCTAGATTTATTTCTATTACAAGCACAAGCACATTTCCAATAACAACATTAGAAGGGGAAAGAAATTTAAGCATAAGATAAACCAAAAAAAACTAAAAAACAAAACTTGTATCAACATTGGTAGATGAAAGAAATCTAACATGTGCTAGATTTACTTATATCACAAACACAAATATGTTGTCAACAACAACATTACAACAGGGTAAAAGAAAATCTAGCACATGTTATATTTCTTTCTAGCACAAAGATAAGTAAAGAGCATTATTGTATGGCTAAAGAAACCTAATACATGTTGGATTTACTTCTAGAGCAAACACAAGCATATTACCAATAACATCATTATAAGGAAAAAGGAATCTAGCACCCACAAGATTTTCTTCTAGCACAAACAAAAACATATTGCGAATAATAACATTGTAAGGTGAAAAAAATCTAATGTGTGTTATATTTCATTCTATCATAAACACAAGCACATAACAACATTGCAAGGTGTCAAAAATCTAGTATGTGCTAAATTTACTTCTATCACAAACACAAGTATATTGTCAACAACAACACTGCAAGAAACCTAGTGCATGCTAAATTTCCTTCTAGCATAGACAAAAACACATTGCAAAATAAAAACAATGCAAGGAATTTGATTTCCTTCTAACACAAATAATTATATTGTCAAAATTAATATTGCATTGTGAAAAAAATATAACACATACTAGATTTCCTTCTAGTACAAATTCACAAACATATTGCCAACAATAACATTACTAGACAAAACAAATCTACCCCATGCTAGATTTACTCCTATCAAAAACACAAGCACGTTGCAAATAGCAACATTACAAGGTGAAAGAAATATAATTCATGGTATATTTCCTTCTAATGCAAGCATAATCACATAACAACATTGTAGGGTGAGAAAAATTTAATCTGCGTTATATTTACTTCTAAAACAAACATATAAATATTTCCAATGATAACATTACATGACAAAACAAATCTAGCACAAGCTAGATTTCCTTTTAGCCCAAACAAAAACATGTTAGCAATAACAACATTGCAAGGTAAAAGAAAATCTAATGTGTTAGATTTCTTGTTGGCGCAAACACAAGCACATAACAACATTATAGAGTGAAAAATCTAGCAAGTGCTAAATTTATGTCTACCACAAATACAAGCACATTGAAACAACAACATTATAGAGTAGAAGAAATCTAGCCTATGCTAAATCTTCTTCCAACAGAAACACAAGCACATTTCAATTTGAAAGAAATCTAGTGCATGTTATATTTCCTTCTAGCACAACCACAAGCACATAACAACATTGTAGGACTAAAGAAGTCTAGTGCATGCTAGATTCATTTCTATCACAAACACAAGCAGATTGCAAGATGAAGGAAACAAAACACATGCTAGATTCATTCTAGCACAAGCAACCATATTTCCAAAAACATTGCAGTGTGAAATAAATCTAGTGCATGCAAAATTTCCTTCTAGCCCAAAGATAAGCACATCACCAATAGCAACATTGCAAGGTGAAAGAAATCTAATGTGTTTTAGATTTCCTTCTAGTATAAATACAAGCAGACACAAACATTATAAGGTGAAAGAATTCTAGTGCATGCTAGATTTACTTCTAGCACAAACACAACCATGTTGACAACAACAACATTACAGGGCAAGGAAATCTAGCGCATGCTAGATTTCTTTCTAACACAAACACAAGCACATTACAGGATGAACGAAATCTAACCCGTGTTAGATTTCCTTCTAACACAAACACAAGAATATAACAACATTGTAGGGTTAAAGAAATATAACACACTAAATTTATTCTAGCACAAACTGAAACATATTGCTAGTAACAATATTGCAATAAAAGAAATCTAGCATGTGCTGAATTTCCTTCTAAGACAATCACATGCAAAATTCCAATAACAACATTGCAAGGTCAAAGAATTCTAGCATATTTCCTTCTAGCACAAACAACCAAATTTCCTACCACAACATTGCATTGTGAAAGAAATCTAGTGCATGCTAACTTTCCTTCTAGCTCAAACATAAGCACATAAAACAATGTAAGGTGAAAAAATATAACATACGTTATATTTACTTTTAGCAAAAACACAAGCCTATTGCCAACAACAACATTATCAAGCAAAAGAAATCTAACACATGCTAGATTTCATTCTATCATAAACACAAGTGTATGGCTAACAACAACATTGTAAGATGAAAGAAATCTAACGAATGTTAGAATTCCTTTAGCACAAATAAGCACATAACAACTTTAACCCTTAGTAGCTCCCACACACATACTTTTATTTGCATGTCTCTTTTTTGACACCTAGCACCCCTCAAGTCATGTCATGGACTTTTTTTAGAAGCCAATGCACTTTTATCATAATGATTAAGTTATATGAAACCCGCTTTGTATGCACATGGGGTCTTACCCCCTCATACTCTTTTCATCTTATTTGGTCTACAACGCTAATGCGTTTATTGGTATGTCATGAAATATCATATTTGCAACACCGGACTTTTTAGCCTCAAAACATATAAAATCATATGCCCACCAATACTTTGGTCCCAAAACATATACACATACATGCACTTTGCGTTTAACAACCGTTACCTTTCCCATTTATTATAAGCATTGTAAATTAATTTAAATAAAAATGTGTCGAGTTTAGGGACACATCCCAGAGTTAAGGAGGGAGGGAATTGTCTAGGATATTGATTGTTTGATAGCAGCCATGGAGGCTGACAAGTGTGCACAAGGGACATGTTGTAAAAATAGCAGCTAAGGATGAAGGCAAGAGTATGCTTTTGAGTAAATGAACACAGGGCAACAAGACCAATGGAAAGTTGGCCACGTAGCAAGGAACCAGTTTGTGACTAGGTGCACATAGGATTGTTGGTCGCATGTGGTAACAACAGAAAATTCTAGGAGACAAGGGGGAACAACACATAATTTGGAGTGTCGAGAGGACACGGGCAAGAGAGGAGCAGCACAAAGGGTGGAGGTAGTGAGCTCCTAAGAGAAATTGAGAATAAATAGCAATCGTAGAGGACACTGTGTCGTAAATAGAAGAGGAGATCCTTCGAAGAAGCTTGGGGAAAGTTTGACAGAGGTCTAAATGGTGAACAAACAACATCGAGAGCCCTTGAAAATGTTGGGGAAAAACTTGTTGTGAAATCTACAGCATTGAGATTAAGTGATTTCTCTTCGATTGATAATTTCTTGTGAATGCTTTTTACTTCTTGGGTTAGTGTTATTATAGTGTTATTCTTCATCAAACAGTTACCAATGCATAAACCATAAAGAGATAAGAGACACATAATATAGGCTATCAAACAGGGCCAAAACCTCTCCCACTTCAGAGGAAAATCCAAACGAATTCTTCTTCTTATAGAGACTTCAATTAACGAATACGAAACCTAGACCCCTCGACCAAGAGCCCTGTAAGACCAATACACAAAGCTTTTGAGCTTGACCCTTTCCTTCCTTGAGTCAATGATGGTCAAACTGTTAATTCTTCTTTCCTTCTCAACTACTCCTTAGACTTCAATTTGTTGTTGTACTTAGCTTACTTTAGAAACCCTAGCACGTGTGAATCATTAGGATTGTAACGTTAATTTCCTTTGCTTTAGGTGAAGGCTACTTGTTTGTCAACTCGGCTTGAGATACATCCTTGCTTCTTCCCTAACTTAACCTTCCAATGGGACTACAATATTTCGGCTTCTTCTGCAACAAGGACAGTCCCTTTTCTTTGCATATGTGAGATCAAAGTGACCCAAAAACATATCCAAATGATACCATAGACTTCTCTCCCTTCTTCGCTAATGATTAGGCTTCCTTCTAAGTGAAATTCACATATCTTTATATCAGACTGAATCCTTCACTGAAATCTTACCTTCTAGAATGAGGTCGAGCTGCCTATTTATAGTTGTTCCCCAGTCAATTAAGCTGACTTGAGAGAGGGGGAGCCAACATGTCATTTTGTGAAGATTATTTATTCCATCTTGTAGCCGACTTGTAGGAGGTGCCTTTGCTTGATCTTGGAGGGCCTTCTTATACATGTAAAGACTCATACACAAATGTAACATGCCCAAGAAGGGTCCTTCATACATGACATTGACTCAATTTGACTTTTATGACTAGATAAAAATACCTAAAGGTTCACAATGGGAACCTTAACTAAAATAAAATCCCTTGATCATAAAACCCATGATTCAAGTACTTACATAGATAATTTTATTTTCTTCTTTTCATAAAATCACAATTACGCATATCGTTATGAAGACCGAACCTAGTTACACTTTAAAACAAAATTGATTGAACATCACACAAGTTGGATTATCAATAGGATGCAGATAACCTGGGAGGGCATTTGAAAGTTTGGCTAAGGAGAGTAGCAGAGCTCACCCAAGATCTACGTAGACAATTCATGCATCCCTAGTGTGAGCGAAGAGTACGAGATGGAGTGCATAGTGACGAGGAATTCTAGCATTGTTGGAGGGAGCTACACTATGAGAGTGCATTCCCAGAGATTTGCCTTGATGCAGTGATTGAACGAAGTCAAAAAACACAAAGTAGAAGAAGAAAGGAGTTGAGCACAATAGCTCATAAGAAGCTAATAAATAAGTTGCCTTGTTACACCATTGACATCTTTGAAGGTCCCTGTGCACAATCTGACTTTCGTGTCTCAGCTGATGGGTGGAGATAGTTGGAAATCTGGAACCCCTATTTCAACTGGTGGATTTGGTTTTAATCCTTTGAGCAAATCCCTCACTCATGCTCTAGAATTTGGCTCAAGGGTGATTGGAGTCTTGGATTGCAAGAAAGACCATAGTGTAGCCCAATCTAAGGTTGGGTGGAGTGCTAGAGTCTCGGACTCAGTTGTCGGTCCATACTTCAAGATAAGTATCTATCCCATTTAGCATATGCCATGAAATTTCATGTTATATATCCTATTGTTATGATCACTAAATGCTTGACCATGGTTTACTCGTGTTGGATTGAATTTAAGCTCATGGTTCATAGACTATTGATAAGAGTATGATGGGTTCCATGTATAATGTTGACTTACTAACCTACCTAGAAATTATGCAACACCCCATATGGAAGGTTATTAGTGTTATGGTTGGATCACAAAAAGCAGACTCATGGTAGTAGGATCATAACATATATATACATTATTAATCTCTCCTCTATAGCAAGGCTGGTCATGTACTCATGGGCTTGGAATTCCTTATATATATCTATATATATATATATATATATATATATATATATATATATATATATATATATATATATATATATATATATATATATATATATATATATATATATAGATATATATATATCCATCCCTATGCAATAGTTACAACTTACAACCCTGTTAGCTTAAAGTTTGAAATATGCATATGCATTGATATGTGTGCAATTAAGGTGAACAAACTGTACTCCTTTCAATACCAGGGTAGTGACCATAGCCCATAACTTGCAATGACTACCATGCTGAATTAGTTATAGGAAAATATATGTGTTTTTCCAATTAGACCTAGACACATATGGCATGATGATGAGAGTCATGGGATATTATTCTCTGGCCGCCTTAGTCACTTTTATGTTAAGTGATTGGGAGTATTAAGACTCCTCCATTCATTATTTAAATCACTTAAATGATACTAGTAGATCTGAGTGACATTTTGTAAATTAGACCTGCTTGTCCAACTAACTGTGCTATTATTTATTCTCGAGCACCTGAGGATGTGCTTCCTAACGGATAGGAATAATACCTTGTGAATTTTTGAAAGGCAGTCTCCCAGACAGGCCTGCTTCTACTTATTTTTTGGAGAGTGCATGTCATCTGATTGTTCTATACATCAAAACCCAATAGACAAACTCATTCCTATACCTCCTCAATATTCTCCATTCCAACTAGGCTGAATGGTCCTCAATTCAGAGGCAAAGTACCAGTATTCTCTTCATACAATCTCAAAACAACTCTGAGGGCCAACCTACCTTCATTGGATGAATGGAAGGTATTAGCACATCTATTTAGGGTGCATCTAGATGTGCATTTGTGGCTTCTTCAGCACAGGCGTACACCATAGTGATGATTCAGTTTTGTGCTTGTGCAGAGGTGAAACATGGCATTTTATGAACAATGCTGCTCAATGTCCCTGGAACAGAGTTTAGATTGTTATCATCCTTGCTGGCATGTGAAGGTTTTTCAAACCTTGTATATTCTCATCATGTAGATGTATTGATTAAGTTAGTGAAATTGGCACCTCCCCATTGACATCTTTTCATTACCAAATTGCCAAATGCTATAAAAAAGGTTGACCAAGGTTGTAGTGTGTGAACTGCAGTGTTTTTGCTGAGGCAGAAGCCATGCTTCTTTCAAGTCAAATGTCTAGTGCTACAATTCTCAGGGTACTTCAGGACTTGAGCTCTCTTGCTTCCTCACTTAACAAGGCAAAGGATTATTAGTTAGTACCAGTGTTCCACGGGGACGTGTCCCCCAGGGTCGGGTGCGCGGACCCCTCGCACCCCACGCACCCGGGACGGGGAGTCTCTTGGGGGTGCGTTTCCCCACGCACCCTTTTTGGGGAGTCTTGGGGAGACGCAAGGGGGTGCATTTCCCCAGTGTGGGAGTCTAGACTCCCCGAGACTCCCCAAAAAGGGTGCTTCTGGGTGTCCCCCTTCAGTGTGGGAGTCTAGACTCCCCAAAAAGGGTGCACCTGGGTGTCCCCCTTTAAATTTGTCTAATAAGAATTAAAAATTAAAAATTCGAAATCAAAAATTCAAAAATCAAAGCCATTAAATTTTTTTTTTAAACTAAAATTAAAACTAAATAACTAAAACTTAAAAGTCTAACCTGAGGGACGGTGAGCCGAGTCATTTCCGTTGAGAGACGCTGAGCCGAGACAGGGTGCTGCATCCCCTTGCTGTTGGCAGTTGCTTCAGCCGCTGCTGCTTAAAATTTTGACCACGACTTTCAAGTTTGAGCCGCAGCCCAGTATCCTCGGACCTCCTGAGTCCTTTGCCGTCAACCCTCTGTCCCTGACGCTATGCGGCTCCACCTCCAGGTAGACATTAAAGCTTGAAATCTGAACTGTTTTAATGTTGTAGTTTTAAAAAAAAAAATGTTGTAACAGTGAATATACAGCTTGCGGCCCTGCTGTAATTTTTAAAATTTTTAAATTTGATATCATTTGTTTAAACTATAATTATAATGTTTTAAATTTTAATAATTTTTAAATATAAATTTTAATGAAAACTTCAAAATGCTTCAAAACACAGTCACTTGAATTTAATTTTTATTTTTTGTTTATGTTTTTGTTTTTAAATTTTAATAATTTAAATTTAATTCTACTATATTTGCATTGTAAATTTTAATTTACATGATGAGTTTTTTTTTTAAACTCTTCCTGCAGGGCAGAAAAACAAAAAAAAAATTGCAAAATAAATTAAAACAGTGACACAACAAGCTGCAAGCCTGCAAGTGTAAAATCGTTGATTACAACATGAGCATTATTTGAATATTTTATTATTGATTTTTATTTTTGTTTTTTGAATCTCATGGTATGTATGAATTATAATTAATTCAATAATGAGACTTGTCACTTGAATATGTCATATGAATGATGTATGTATCAAAATGAATGATGAGGATGGATCAATGATTCAAATTTCAATTGTCTATTTTATATTTTTATGCTTTCATTATTGAATAGTGAACAATGAATATGTACTTGAATTATATATATATATATATATATATATACCTCGACGACTCCCCGCACCCCCGAAATTTCCCTAAAATTTGAGGGTACTCCCACACGTCCCCCCTGTGCGTCTCCCCGCACCCGCGTCTCCCTGCACCAGAGTCTTGGTGGAACATTGGTTAGTACCTTATGGAGATCATGATGAAAGTGTTATTATAATCAGGAGTCTTAAATTAGCCGCTGAACTTCTATGGTAACAACTGGGTCTCTGCATCAGTAAGATAGAAAAACTGGTCATCTTTATTGTCTATTGTACTTGTGTCTTCTGTTGCTAATGGAGTTTTACTCCCTCTAACACCAGGCACACAGAAGATCTTGCCATATATTGACATATTTTTGTAATATGTGAAAAGTTGCAACCTCCTCAAATGACACCTACACAGCTAGAATACATTAGTGCTACCTCTAGTGAGATAAAATCAGCTGCAAGTTCATCTGATTCCTTAGTGCTCAAGATCCTGGTCCATTGATTACACATAATCGAAGGGAATATCCTTCACTTTGACAAGTGAAACAACCAGTAAAATCAAGGCAGCAATATCAAGATGAGTCCACACATGCTATATTATTAGATTAACATGGTAAACTGATATCTTGCTGCCTGTTCAGATTGCTGGGGCTACCTTTAGATTCTTTCTTTTTTATTGTACGGATTTTAAACTAAACACATACCCGACCCATTTCCTTGTAAGCATTACTAAGCATAGGATGATAATATGGGGCATTTTCCTGGATCGGATTCCAGCTTAGCTATTGCCTCTGCTTTTGGGCATATGGAAAGTTAAGTGCATTCTAGGGGAATTTGATTGCTTCTTTCTTTGTGTCAAGATATCTGCAAATGTCCTTGCTGACACTGTGACATCAATGTAAGAGAAGTCCTTATAATGAAATGGGTATTTATCTCAGGAGTTTTTCTTGTGCATTCTCACACTTTCAAAGCTTTCATATGTGCTAGAAATCATTGACAAGTACCTAGGCTTGGAAGAAAACTCAAAGTTGCTATGTAGTGACCTAACCCAATTCCAATTCAAGAGGTACAGAACTTAATCAATAATAGCACTCGAAGGGTTATGCTGCTGCTGAGCTCCATTTCATAGAAACAGAGATCTCAACGAGTTAAAACTCAACCCATGGACCATTGAAGAGTTAGATCCAGCATTTAGTATTGCAATGAGAATATAATAAATACACCAATCTTATCTATGCGTTCATAAGCAACATCCGACAAACACCTTTGGCATCTAGCCCTTAGTTTTTACTAGAGATGCCTGAAGCATCATTACATAAACATAATGCAATCTTTTGGGAAGTCCATTCAAATGTGGAATCCAAGTTAAGCATTGATATTAGACCTTGCATGCACATTTCATGGATTGCTGTAGTAGTGACATAAAAATGGACTAGGTCAGTTATATCATATATGTCAAATATAGTAACTCGAAGTATGAAACTGCCATCTAATCTATAAACCTGACTATAAGACGATAAGTGGGTGATTCCTCCACTTTGAGACGATAAGTGCCAGTACGGACTTGTGCTCCCATGTACCGTCGAGTATATTTTGGGAGACCCCAATAGGCTTAATCCTTTATCCATAGGAAGCCGTGTCTGTCGCCCTATTGATTGCAATGCACTGAACACAACATTCAGGAAGATTGACTGCCATACCATAAAAAGTATTCTGCAGTTTTGCGATTGGTTTGGTACTCCCTCTACCTAGATTTCCAGAGCAGTCCCTTTCGTTCCTTTTCAAACTCCTTAACGGAAAAGGTCCATTTGAGCACTTGTCACTTCAGGCTCATTAAAAATCGAAGGAGACTATAGTCATCTTTTGTTTTTTCTCGACTCTTAAAAACTGAAAAAACAAGTTGTGTCAAAGTGTCTAAAATTTATTTTAAACGAAATATTCATTACCCCTTTCCTACGTTGATCTTGGGTTGAGAAAATGGAATCCACCAACCAAGGAATTCCCCTTGGAGGAAATCCTAGTCCCTTCTCCTCTTGGGGAGATGTTGGTGCACCCGATATGGCCACATTGTCACTTCCAGGACTGACAATTGGTTTACCTGTATGGATCTTCTCAACCTCTGTCGTTCAGAACACCACGATTCCGGAACAATCGAATTAGAAATTAGACGAATCAAGAATTACCCCCCAACCTTCTACTTCCTCTAATTCTTCCTCTCCTCCTTCCTCTTCACTTGATGGGGCTGGTAAAGCCAAAAGTCAAGTGCCTAAGGAGAAGAAGGAAAAGAAGAAGAAAGAGAAGAAGAAGAAGGAGCCAAAAGCGAATGGGTGCAAACGAGTGTCGTCTAGTGAAAATCCACACACTACACCGACTAGGCCTAGATCGCCATGTGTCATTTGCAAGGGAGACCGCTATCATAGAGATTGTCCTTGCATCCCTTGGATCTTAAGGGACAGGTCTCCTCGTTTGCCCAACTCGGTGTCGTCAACCTCTAATGATCATGTTGAAAACACATCGTCAACTAGTGAAAGTGAAGCCCCAAGACAAAAAGGAAAATATAGATTTCCTTATAAACTGTGCGAAGGCGATCATGCCGTCCACCGTTGTCCCTTCTTAGATGAAGCTAAAAGAGTTTTGGATGATCATTCGGTTTCACCGTTACGACTTCCTCCTGGATATAAAAAACTCTTGCCGAGTCTGTCACTAGTTGAAAATCCAGCTGGCCCGCTCAGGTGGTCGGCCGAAGTGTCTATCATTGAGGATAAACCATCTGAATCCATACCAGACGAAAGTCAAAAGGTCAAGGCGACAGTTGACCCGGTATTTCCTTCAGAGGTTCCATCTTCAGATGATACAGTCACTGAAGAGAACAAGGATGACACCGTCCAAATTCTTTTCATAAGCACAGACTCCAACGAACATGGGGGCAATTTACCCGTTCCTTTACTGCAGGAAGGAAGTTCATCAAAGTCATACCCGGCCGTCTATTCGGTCCCACCTCCAAGCAACCTAGTTGTCTCCTTCGACTGGAATCAACTAGGCAGACCCCGTCTACCAGCTAGCATACCATTCCGAATTATTGTTCAAATATATAGAATGGTTATGGCTGGTACCATCATAGATGAAGGGGCTTCTATGAGTATCCTTTCCTCAACTGCTTGGAAAGTGCTTGGTTCGCCATCGCTTTCGCCTGAGATGAGAAATCTAATAGGCTTTGATAAAGGAACCAGTCGACCGTTAGGGATCCTTCCCAATGTGCCCATAACATTGAGAGGGAAAACCGTTCACATGAACGTGATGATAGTTCAAGGACCCCTAGATTACAACCTACTCCTTGGACGAGACTATCTTTATTGCATGAGAGCCATTGTCTCATCAGTCTTTAGAGTGATGTGTTTTACGCACGAAGGAAGAGTCGTCAAGCTCGTAGACCAGCTTTCATTTCCCGGATCACACATAGCAAATAGTCATATACCATCCCTAAATGGTATTTTCACGCAAGAAATGTCTTAATCTCCAGTCCGTCCACCCGATGAGCGCGAGTAATTCGAGGGGACATGACTGAAACCCAAGGGGCATGCACCCTGGTCTGCTTCGGCAGGAAAACTTCGGGTATAGGGTAGGTTTCCGCGGGAGAATATGACCTCCGTACTCCCGTCCGTGATTGGAAGAGGGAGTTGGACTGGAATAAGATCCTCTTGTCAAAGTTATGTGGGTTGGCGAGCATCGCCGCTCGCCTTTGTTTATTTCGGTAGACATCGCCGGAGAAGTGTTTTGTTTACGAGCTAAATAGAACAATATTTGGGTAGCCTGAAAGAGGTATACCTTTCCTGATAAAAAAAATGTTTTGTCAGCTCGAATAGAAGGTGAACTTGAAACTCTATTTTATACCTGGGGGCATGCAAGCCTTTTGGCATGCAAGCGAAGAGCGACTATTTATTTTTTAAATTTGTAGGACCTCTAACCCTTTAAACTCATAGGATTGGTCGTTTCCTAACTTGCATAAAGAAAGGATGTGGGGCAAAACTCTAAAAGTTGTCATTTTATATGATACATTCTTATCACACGACTGGATTAATCGAGTAGTTTTAGCACATAGTTCAAGCTCATTAAAAAATAAACATAAGACATGAGCAAATGTTTCCACCCGCATTTATGCTCGTTAAAAAATGAACTATTCCCAGGTAAATAACCATCGTGAATGTAGTACTTCAGCCATTAAAGCCTTGGTCGTGTTTGCACCGTCTCCTCCACTTTTTCATTGGCCGATCATTCACCTCCATTTGATTGTTTACCCATTTTGAGGAACAGCTGTAAAGAGTGATTTCACTAGCCATCCTTGTGACACTGCCGTGATTGGAAAATTCCAAACCTTACCTGGAATGAGCTGCTACCCATTTTATCACTCGTTCCTCAAAAGACGAGTCTCCTTTAAGCTCTTTTCAACTGACTCCTAAAATATGAAAAGATTGTCGAGCCATTGGCTTCTCCAGCTCACTAAAGGGAAAGGAAGTGTTATCCCTCCTCTAGATTTTAATCTTTTTGGACCTACGAGATTATTACACAAAAAGATCGAGCGCTTGTTTTGTTCGGCTCATTAAAAGTATCGAAAATCCATCCCTTCTATATTGTTTTATACTTTTTCGGACTTAAGGGATAAGATGACGAAAAAGGAATTTTGGAGTTACCTTTATGTTCCTTTTCAGACTCTCTAAAATTGAAAAGGACCGAGTCATCTTTGTCGTTAAACTCGTTAAAAAGATGAATAGCGACAAACTTGTCTATAGACGAGAATGAGTTTCACTATCGCTAGGCTCATTAAAACATAGCGATGGGTTTGCCCGAAGGGAAAATTATAGAACAAGCATATGTTATCCTCCTCAAGCTTGAAAAAAATAAAGAGGTATTGGTCAACAATGACTGGGGAAAAATTGGGAAGAAAACTTAAAGAAACTTTGTTGGTAGCAAGTCGCTCTTGAACATGACACTTCCACTCCGTGTCCGAGTCGGGTTGGGTTGTTTCATTCACCGGTCACATCACCATGGTCATGCCATACCATCCACATTTGGGGTTAATGCTACCAATCCATCACATCAGTGTCACCGATATGTTCAAGAGAAGTCATTCAGTGAATTCACCTGTGTCTCACCCACTACCATACATTATACTCCATTCTTTCATGACCGCCACCCTGAACCTTATATCACTAGATCGTTTTCACCTCCATTAAAATCATTTGCTCCATTCCGTGTCATTGATGTGGGATTCATTAAGGCCCTCCTGTGACAGATCACTCCTTGTCGACATCAGCTCATTATCCAAGAAGTTGATCTAGGAACACCCCTTTCAGTACTTTGAAGCTTGCATGCCTCAATGGCAAGTTTCTCACTTCCGGCGACAGGTTTACATCAATGGCCTTCGACCGAAAGATTTTGCGTGGTGTTCGACGCCAAGTCCTTTATTCACACCACGTGAATTGTACTGCAGTACCTTGAGGGTCATTATCATTATTGGTGATTCCTCTCGTGTTTGTTAAAAGTTTACATCATTGACTGGTAATCAAGTGATGTCTTTCCATGTTTGACTTCAGAACATTTCTCACATGGATTGAATTGTACTTCGAGTGAAGATCGAATGAGATTGAAGACCCCGGGTCTAGTTTCATCCATCTGGGCTACGATATATATTCAGGGAAATAAAGATATTAAATGTACATCATTGCTACAAAGATAATCATCCACTCAAAAGGATGATGGCTCTATCAGAATCATTAGTCTACACTCAGACGATTGTCTGTCCTATGTACATGAAAATGAATTTATAAAGCTGAGCATGGGAATGCCCGCCTCAGCTAGATCATGAAAATAGTATGAAGATAATGTATTGTATTGTATCTTATTACAGGTCTCCTCCCAACATTGAAAGAACTTCGGATCCTCATAATAAAGCATTTCACCCGACACCAAAAGATTAACGGCCTCATACTTTAGGGGGTAACTGTTATAGGCATTTTTGGGCCCTACAACCCCAAGCATGAAATTTCCATACACCAAGGGCTCCTAAGTCCCTAAAAGTGTTGTTCTAACCCCTAAAGGAACAAGCTCAACAGATTACAGCTTCTCCCAGATGTTCTCCATGAGAAATTGCTCAGAATTGGTCAAAACAGGATCATTGCAGCTGCTCCACTGGCTAAGTGCGTTGCATCACACCCAAATACACTGTGAGGGTGCATTGCATTTCAAAAGTCCCTTCTGTGGGGCGCGATGGGTGAGAAATGACAAATGGCAGTGTCATTCCGCAAGGTGGAGAGGCAATGGAAGCTTCTAGAATCTTCTCCTGTGACACTTGCCTCACTGAATTTGACCAAGGATGAGTAAGAGGCCATCAGTCTCCAAGTGGAAGGAAGAACTATCAGAGAGAAGACACTAATCAAATCACAAGCTGACTCATCCCCCTTACAGATATCTATATATGGATCCCTCATCCCAGAGATCCAGAGGCTGGAATTTTGCATATTGTAAGGAATTGTTGTTGGTTTCTTGAGACAAACATCAGATTCTTGGGTGATCTAAGCTTTGTTTGAGGTGAAGAGGGGCTTATTTGCTGGGAGGTTGATGCTGGGTCAGAACAACTGGTTGTGACTCCTCCTGGTGATGATACCTCTGAATAAATAAGATAATTAGGATCCACCCCTAATAATCTCCCACTTGGAGATTGAGTATAGAAACTACATCGTTGCTTCGTTTTCTAGATAATGATGCCACTTTGGACCTGGTTGTTTCTCATCTTCATAATCATACTTGAATACCAATTGAAATAGAGGAGAACCTTAGTTCCTCCCTCGTTACAAATTTTGTTAACATATCTGCAGTATTTTAGCTAGTGTGTATTGTTTCTAGCTTCAACTGTCTATCTTCGAACATCGATCGTATGAGATGGTACTTGAGTTGTATATGTTTAGTATTGGAATGAAATAATGAGTTGCTTGCAACATGAATGGAACTTTGGTTTTCATTCTATAACCTTCACATCTCTTTCTTCTTACCCAATTCATCCAAAATCCTTTGTAACCAAATCATTTCTTTACTAGCCTCTGTAGAAGCAACATACTCTGCTTCTGTTACTAAAAATGCAACAACACTATTCATTTTTGAAACCCAACTGATAGCTGTTCCGCCTACATTCAACACATATCTTGTGGTGCTCCCCCTATTATCTCTATCACCTTCCATATCTATGTCAATATATCCCTGTAAAGAAATGCTTAAACCACCAAATCATAATATTTGATTTGTGGTACCTCTCAAATACCTAACAATCCACTTCACTACCATCAATTTTTTTTCTCGGATTGTGCATATACCTGATTACAACTCCAACTACATGTGCGATATCAGGCCTTGTGCAGGCCATTACGTATATTAAAATTCCAACTCTTGATGCATATGTAGAAGTTTAGACATATAATCCATCTCTTCCTGAGTCTTAGGACACATCTCCTTACTTAGTTTGAAATGGCTAGCAAAAGGTGCACTAATTGGTTTTTCATTATGCATATTAAATCTTTCCAACACATTTTGTATATACGCACTATGAGACAATGTTAATTTGCGATTTTTCCTATCTCTAGTTATTCTCATACCAAGAATTTTTTTTGCAGCACCCAAATTCTTCATTGCAAATGAACTTGCCAATTTTCCTTTGAGTAGATTTACTTCCTGCATGTTAGACCCTGCAACAATCCTGTCATCTACCTACAATAAAAATATAATATAGCTACCATCATTTTTCCTTTTGAGATATACACAACGACTAACGTGACATCTACTATAACCTTGTTCAGACATAAACCTGTCAAATTTTAGATAGCACTACCTTGGAACCTATTTTATGCCATACAAGCTCTTCTTCAACCTGCACACTAGTTTCTCCTTCCCTTTGACCTCATATCCTTGCAACTAATACATATATATCTCTTCCACCAAATCCCCATGGAGAAAGGTCGTCTCTACATCTAACTACTCAAGATGCAAATATTTTGTAGCTACTAGACTTAAAATAGTTCCAATTGAAGTCATTTTAACAACAAGAGAAATATTTCATCAAATTATATGCCTTTCATATGTGCAAACCCCTTCACCACAAGTCTCGAGTCATACCTTTTTCTACCTTAATCTTTTTCCTTCAACCTGTAAACCCATTTATTCTGCAATGTTGTTTTACCTGTAAACAACCTGACTAAGTCCCAAGTATGGTTATGTACCAAGGAGTCCATCTCTTCTTTCATGTCTATCTCCCACTTCTTCCTTGTTTCTACCTACATTTCTTCTTCATAACATTTTGGTTAAACATAATCAGTGAACAATACATAATAGATATTCTGACACCACTTTCATGTGTTTGAGGTGCTTAGTGTCATTTTGGTTGTCGTTGTTGTTGATTAGTATTATTTTTAGGCACCTTTACTTTTTCTGTGATCTCATCAAGCATTGCATATTCTCTGTTTTCTTTTTCTTTTTCTCTTTTCATGCATCTGATCCTTGTACAAGACCTTTTCATTGAATATGACATCTCTACTCCTAATGATTTTTCTATTTTGATAATCATAAAATTGATAATCAAAATAATTAACACCATATCTAATAAAGGTACATCTATTTGATTTTGACTCAAGCTTTGTTCTATTTTCTTTATTAATGTGAGCAAAGGATTCACAAGTGAAAGTCTTTAAAAATGAGTAGTTTACCTTTTTACATATCCATGCCTCCTCTAGAATACCACCATCCAAGTAACTTGAAGGTCCTCTGTTTATTAGATAAACAAAAGTATCTACAACATCTACCCAAAATTGTAAAGGAAATTATGCATGCAATCTCATGCACCATGCAAGCGCCATGATTATCCTGTTCATCCTTTCTGACACACCATTTTCATATGGTTTTCCTCGAACTATCTTCTCTCTATGAATTCCATGCTCTGAACAATACTTATCAAACTCTTTGCTATAATATTCTCCTCTATTTTCTGATTTGAGACACTTCAACTTCTTTCCTGTCTCATTCTCAACAAAAGCTTTTGATTTCTTGAAAGTATCAAATACACCATATTTATTTCGAATACAATAAATCCTATTTTTTCTCGTTGTAGCAAAAAATAAAAGTAACATAATAATGAGAGCCATCAAGAGATGATACCTGAGAATGTCCCCATACATCTGTATGCACAAACTCTATTTTTTGTCTGTTCTTTTCTTTCCCAACTCTGAGGAATCTGACTCTGTTATGTTTTCGATAAACATAATTCTCACAGAATCCAAATCAACATGCTTCAAACTTGGCAACAAATTTCTTGAGTGAAGAATCACATCCCCTTCTCACTCATGTGCCCGAACCTATGATTCCACAATGTTGTATCTTCTCCTGTGGAGGTTAAATAATTAACATAATTAGAAATACCTTTGCATAAATAAAAGGTACCAACCTTTTCTCCCTTTTCTATTACTAGGGCTCCTTTAGTGACCTTCCAAGTTTTGTCTGTAAAAGTAGTTATACAACCTTCAGATAAAATTACACACACTCAATAATTTATTCTATTAATTGTTGAATGAGGAAATTACACACATATTTATACAATCAATAGTCTCAAGATAGGAATGCTATCTTAGACGTACAGTAGTGTGGTTGAGAGATTCTCTCAACCACACACTAAACTAGGAGAAACTATATTCTAGCTTATTCCTATTATGTAGGAACAAACTCCTCAATTAGAAAATTACAACCATAGACAAGTAGGAATTAATTATTTCCAACTCCCCCCCTTAATGACTACTTGTCATGATAGTCAAATCCACCACCATCAGGCGAATTGCATGTACAAAACCTCCAAAAACACAATCTGCCGCCCTCGGACAGATCCACAACTTCTCCGATCCCATGGATCCCCTTGAAGGTGAATTGGCGTGATCCTGATTGAAAAACCTACACCCATTGGCACGATTAATGGCCTAACAGACACACCAGTTGGCCTTCCTGGCGCTGCTGTCAACAGGAAAAACGTGCCAATCCCCTTCTACTCAAAAAAAATCATCTGAGTCCGAGCCAGGTGTTCTGCAGTCCACCTGCTCAATTGAGCACAAAGCTCTCGTGTACACATAGCCACAAAGGCAAGCTTGTCAAACAACGTGTTGACATCCACGATTTCAGCCACAAAGGCACCTCAAGCCACATAAGCGATTCAGCCACAAAGGCAAACTGGCCACAAAGGCACTTCAGTCACAAAGACTATATAGATGGTTTATGGCTCACCACCAACCCTCACTTTCAAGTGATAAAAGATGGTTTCAGGCTAACCATAAACCATTACAAAGTGGTTTTAAGATCACCACGAACTTTCAGATGCCTTCAAAAATCTTACATCTGATTCCACATTTTGGAGTTTCTGAGTACATACAATGACTATTACAATAACATGCTAGGGAGTCTATTCCACAAGCCACACTAACTAAAAGAAATCTACTTTGTTGTCCACCATAAATGTTGTCACTGCTGCTTTACCTCATCGGAACATAGGCACTCACAGGCACACGAAGAGAACACAATTTTACCTTCAAGAACAGTAATCCAGGACTCCACGGTCCAATGCTCCATCGCATTTCAGTATCCATTTCTCCTGGCAACGCAACATAATGCCACTTCTCTTACTCACAGTGTCAAGGCTAGTCACTGTTTTCAAGCATACTGCTAACAATCTGCAACACGATCTCGACCATCCTCCAATCTCTGATGTAGCTCCAATTGATGTCGTTTTCACTGTCATGTGTTCACCATTCCCTGCAAATCTGCTTAGTGTTGGAATGACCAGTTCCAACACACTCAGCATTGTGACAATAGTTGGTCATACTAATGTCATTTATCGCTTAAATTACAAGTAGATTCATTGTCATGACAGTTAATCAATACATCATCAGAGAATTAAAAAAAACATTTCGACAATAGCATAAATTTCTCTATATATCTAGCAGCTCCAACATGGCCGCTCACGGCCTTCCAGCATACAAATTTTGACACCGTCCAGCTCTCAATTACCAGATCTTTGATGTTCGACCTGGAGCGCCATCGCAATTTTCGGCCAACCGTTACCAGGACTGTTGACTGTTCGGCATCACCGCCGGCTCCCAACCACAACAGATCACTGGTCTGTTAGCAAGTACTACTAACACTCCAAACTTCGGTCACTGGAGGCCTGAACACCACCCGAGGACGACTTTAGATCCGCTTTCCTTGCAAGCGCATATCCGAAAACGACTTCGGATCAAACTTCACTCCAACAGCAGCAAATGAGCCTGAATCTATCTGTGGCTCTCAATTGTCCTACATAAGTCTGCCCGCTTTAAAACTAGGCTTCTGTCTTCGCGCACAGTAGCCCCACACGAGCTCGAACTGCACAGCTCCTCGACCTTGCCTGGGAAATTCGATTCGCATAAATTGTTACAAGTCGTAGTTGGGTACTACTTGGGCTTCCAAGATATGATAAAAATGCTTTCCCGAGAACAATATATATGTCCAAAACACGACTGTCTTCGGAACATCTGCACTTTGATTCCCAAAAGCATCAAATAGAGCAGGGAAAAATGAAGGTAACTGAGCCATAAGTTCTTCTGGTGGAAGCCGCCCAACAAGCTTAGTTAGGCAACCAATGCAAGTCACCAAAGTTTTTTTTTCATCTTCACTGACCAATAAAGGAACTACAATCGTGAGGCATCAATAGGGATCATATTGAGATAGCACAATTGTTGCACAACGATCTGCTTCACTCGAGACCTTTGCAACAAGGTCCTTTGTTGCATGCAGCAGTTTTTGCAATAAAGTTTCAACAGAATCCTCCAGCGTAACTTTCTGATTACTCAGCATTTCAACTATAACAGCAAGAGCAAGCTCCCTGACCCACCGTTCATCGACCGATTCCTTATCACGCCCTTGAGCAAGCTCCCTGACCCACGACATCTCCTTCGCGTGATCTCTGTAAGCGAGCAAGTCAAATGATGATGCTCCTCACACAGATCTCCTCCTCAAACGACGCACAGTATTTCCTCCAACAACAACGGCATCGCTTCTACTGCGTGTTTCAAAGACTTGCTTGCGAGACATTTTACTACTCACCCATGCTGTATGCCCCGTGCTAGCAGCAATCTTACCATCCAGTGTCATTGCATATTTGAGAACTGAAAACTGGGATCTGATATGCCTCTCTGTAAAGCAATGACGCATTTAACAATTGGCAAGCCTTCACAGCTTCCTCAATGCTTCTGCCTTGCAAATTTTCACCAAGTACATTCACCTCTATACCTGCATCTCTCAGTGCTTTAATTGCTTTTCCTCGGAAGTGTTTCACCATGGCAATCTCCGGGCTCCAAATTCAGATAAATGGCAGCCCCCTTGCTTAGCTCCCGGGCCTTTTCAAGCACCTATATTTTCGCAGGTTTGGTTCCTTGGGCATACAGAAAACCTTCCCCGACAACCTTAGAACCGCGGGCAATTACGCATCCTGCATTTGGATGCGGGGCGGTGATACCAGCTGATTTGTCTGCGAGCTTTGCGGCTCTCAGCATATGACTGTTTTCCAAGCTGCTGCATATGACCGCGGGCACAAAGGCCCTCAGAAGCAAGGCCATTTATCACTACATGTTTACAATTCTAATCGCAGCGCCTACGAATATATCAGCAAACATTCTTACTTTGAACACAGGGCTTTTATGGGTAAGTGATCACTGCTCAGAGTCAGATATCGAATGGCCAAATTACCGCGCTGCACCGCTTCTGAGCAGACCATCAGCGTGTGCACGAGACGGACTCCGGATTTGTGAGGATCTGCCCCCATTACTACCACAGTTCGCTCTGAAAGCTGCGGGTCGCAGACACGGTAATGCTTTTTCTCTCTTCCTGTAGCATCCTCTTCCAGATGATCTCCACGAAGGCGCGTATCCACCGCTATTACAATCGAGAGCGACTCCACAATAGTATCTCCAATCCTCCAACGCCTTTCCTCCCGGCATGTGCATGTTGCACACCTTGCGCTCCATCTTCCACCGTCCTCCATACGCTGCCCACACCATGTCCTAGCGTGGAGGCCACCACCATGTCGGACGTCCCCAGTTTGAGATAGACAACGGAACCACTGTTAATTCCGCAAGCACCTCGAATCTGGAGTCGTGTCCGTCTCCAGGAACAAAATGCCAATATCGTTCGTCGTCACCCCAAATGATAGTTAAGGCTCTTGCAGATAACATGTAACCCAATTTCGATGGGGATCCTTCCAGCCAAGCCCTCTTTGTGCCCAACAAAATAAAAAATTGCGGCCTCAATCGATCCTTCCATGCTTCGATCCTGCCACGGCCACCAATCAACTCCACGCAGCCCTCATGCAAAGACAAATAATCAGCGGCATCTCATCAAATGAAGGCTGTCCACTTCCCAAACGGCATAACAGAATGACCCCTGGACTATATTTAACTCCATATTTCCAACGAAAACTTGGGATTCAAACTTTACCATAAAGATTTATGGATTCGCAGCAGAATCGGTGAAAATGCAGAGGAATTTTCCAAGATGCTATCGAGAACTGGACCATTTTCCCAATCTTCTTGAAAGAGTGCTCGGTCTTCTTCTTTTTCCTCAGCCACACAAAGCCAGTTTCCTTCACGTAACCAGATTCTTCAACATCCTCAAGGGGCAGCAGGCCCTTGGGAAGGCCCATCTCTGCAAGCAATTCCATGGATTTCTGCTTGCAGATTTCACTCCCATGGAAAATTTCTGCCCTAGATCTCTGATCATTTGCAACCTGGAGAGCCATCCTCTTTATTTTGTTCTATCGCAGCTCTGCTATGTTCTCACTCTGTTGCAGATTGTTTTCTCTACGCCCAGATCATTCTGGCTTTGATCTGTGGATCGATTTCTTTAGCTAGAACTCATCTGACGGTATCTACCAGTCGGAAGCCTTCATTACTCTCTCCTCTCCACACTATGCCCTCATTTGAAAAACAGAGGAGGAGACAACTTTTACCCACACCGCTGTCATCAATCAAAAACAGTTTTATGAGATAGTCATAATCCGTTCGACCTCTCGCCGGTCCCGAAGCCATTCCTGAGACCCTGAGCTACGCTCTCATCACTGTGATAGGCAGCTATCTCTGGTATCTCCATCGACCCACGATGATGGACAAACACAAACAAAAGTAGTTTATTTCTCTATGCCCAGGAGAGGCCAAGCCCAAGAGGGCGAGGCCCTCACAGGCTCTGATACCAAGATAAAATTACACACACTCAATAATATATTCGATTAATTGTTGAATGAGGAAATTACACACATATTAATACAATCAATAGTCTCAAGATAGGAATGCTATCTTAGATGTACAGTAGTGTGGTTGAGAGATTCTCTCAACCACACACTAAACTAGGAGAAACTATATTCTAGCTTATTCCTATTATGTAGGAACAAACTCCTCAATTAGAAAATTACAACCATAGACAAGCATGAATTAATTATTTCCAACTCCTTCACCTCCCAATTACCCTATTGAAATTAGATTTTTCTTCAGATGTATAACATGCCTTACCTCCTTCAATATCCATTGGTTTCCATTCAGATGTTTTAAGAAAAAATAGCCCATTCCAATGATTTTAGAGGGTTTATCATCACCTAAATGAACTTTCAGAAATCTCCTTGAACATAATCAGCAAAATATTTCCTATCAGGTGTGGCATGGAATGAGGCCCTTGAATCTACCACCTAGGAATCAATAATATTATCTAATGAAAGAATCAAATCATGTTGCAACACATCACCTGTCACATTCACTTCATGATTATTTTCTTGTTGTGCATCTCCACCTTTTCCCTTTCGACACTTATGGTATTTGTTCGGGTGTGCTTTTTACCCACATTTCGAGAATACTATCCCTGATGGACTCAGATCTGCCTTTCGTTGACTTAATACGATATCCTGGGCTCTTTCCTCTTTCCATTTTTCTTCCCCAAGCCTTTGCAGTCAAAGAACTACCTGATGTATCATCAAAGCTTTTCTGTCGCATTTCCTCGCTAATGATGGCACTGACAACATCAATAAAATTTAAAGTAGTAGATCGAGAGATAGAGTTTCTAATGGCCATAACTAAATCATTCAAACTTTCTAGAAATGAGCACAGAAATAACAGATCCCTAACTTCATCATCAAAGTTTACCCTATAGAACTTAACTTACTAGTAACCATATTAAATTAATTTAAATGATCAACAACAGATCCACCTTCTGACATATTCACATTAAATAAACGCTTCATAAGAAATACCTTGTTTGAGGCTCAGGGTTTTTCATATTGTTTTGCCAATGCCATCATTAAACTCACTATTATTGTTTCCTTTGAAATATTAAAGGATACCAATGCTGCTAGGCATAGACATGTTGTTCCAAGTGCGTTTCTGTGAAGAATCTCCCATTTTTTGTCCATCATACTCGTCGACTTCTTTAATTTTTCACTCAATGGTAGGTACATATCTATTTTATACAAATAATATTCCATCTGCATCTTACACAACTAGTATTTGTGGCCATTAAATTTCACGACCCTAAACCTACCATCTTCTACCATTTCTCCAACTCGAACCAAGAACCCTTCTCTATTGCGAGTTTATCAGCCAAATAGACCTTTGGCTCTAATACCAATTGTTAGAAATTATATATTACAAAGCAATGGAACACGTAAAATATTGCAGAAACATGAACATAAAAATTTCATAAAACAAGAGAGGCACATATATATGTGGTTCAACCAATTTGGGCTACATCCACGGAGAAATAACCAGTCCTTCCTTTATATTATCCAGGAAAATGAAGAGATACAACCTAAAACAGATCCACGATGATTTCATCTACACTCTCATAGAGTCTTCTCTCTCTTTCTCACTCAGAATACGCATATACACAACAGAAATACAATTCCCTCATATATAGCAAGGGTTTTCCTTATAGGGATAAAAAACCCTAAATTAAACATAATTTCTACCGTTAGATCACCCACCTAATGAATGACCCAGATTAACTACGAATTTACAATATTTGACAAGAAAATTTTACTTTTATTTTTAGCTTCGGGGGTGTTGCATCAGAACCCCCAATAGGGGGGGGCTCATAAAATCGTCGGTACCCCCCCTAGACCTCACCGATAGAAATTAAGTGAGTGATGTTGCTACCCTATTACAAACTGTAGTCCAACACGATGATACCTATAAATAAAGAAGATAATTAGGCTCCACACCCAACAATTTAATGGAAGGGACAAGCTCCCAAATTGGGAGAGTCTTTTGTATGACTTGGTGGATGAGGAGATTAGAGGAAACACCAAAGATGGAGTTTCATCCATATCTAACGATGAATAAGGCTGTGCTCTAGTTCGAAAAGGAAAGAAGGCCAAAGGCATGAAGGCACAAGTCAAGGTAAAATCTAGAGAGAACCATGGCAAGAAGGACTTCAGAAAAATTAAATGCTTTCACTACCATGAGTATGCACACTATGAAACCAATTGTCTACATAAGAAATCTAGTTAGGATCCTAGAGTAGGAGTAGGAGGAGATGCTCTTATATAAAAATTTGAGTTATATTTCACCCTCATTACCTACATGGCAAGCACAGCAAGACGGAGTGAATGGCACGTAGACTCTGGTGCTTCATATAATATGACAGGAAATAAGGAGTTATTTAGTAGCCTAGAGGAGAAGGACCTGCAAATACACATAGAACTTGGATATGATGGAAGGTATAGTACCAAATGCACTGAAACTATCTCCTTTAAAAGGGAGTTAGGCTCCCATATTCACCTAAAATATGTAATATATGTGCTTGGTGTTAGGGTCCTATAATTTATAGGATCAATTGGTGATTATCTGTTGATTTCCTCCCATCATATGTTGTAAATAATTATTTCATTCTACAAATTATTTTCAAAAGTTCAAAGAACGAAGAAAAATAAAAAGATATGATAAAAAAGAGAAAGAAAAAGGAAAAATAAATAAATAGGGGATATATGTGTGTGTGTGTGTGTGTTAGTGAAAACAAAACAAAATAATAAAAAAAAAAAAAATAAGCCCCTATAGCGAGCCAATCAAACTGTTGCTTTAAAGTTAAAAATGTCAATTTCATATAGTATTTTTAAACTTTGGTTATAATGTATTATGATATAAAATAATATGAAATTTTTATTTGTCATTTGTGGATAAATGGAGCGCTCAAACCAACGGCCCAACTTTGTCCTACCAAGATCTACAGTGGAGGGATAATTGCCCCCCCCCGCACACTCCCGACAGTTAACACAACCAGTGGGTGGGGGGAATTGGTTTCCTCCCAAACCATTTGGAGTGATATGGCATCTCTTGGAGCATTTTGGGGGGTCTCCTCTCAAAACTACCTACCAACGGCACCCCCCATCAAAATACCGCCATCTCCTGCCAACAATCCATTACCTCCACGAATAAACTCTCGCCGCTTGTCTTCTCATCCGCCACTCCACTCCTGTTGCATGTTTTCTCATCTACCACTGTACTCCTGTCACCTGTATTCTCATCCACCACTCCACTCCCACTGTTTTTCCTGCCACAACACCACCTCCATGTCGACTAGTTGTTCAACGTTCAAATATTTACTGCCAAATCCAATATTGAACATTGTTGCATTTAAAGTTGTCATTGTTTATCAGTTTTCTCAATAAATTGCCCCCACTCCATAACGTTAAGTTTTTCATTACACAACCAACCAAACTTCTATAAAATCCCCTAGAAGAGTGCAACTCACTCCTTTCACCACACCATTGATTTTGTAGGTCGAAGATCGAGCCACCACCATCTGTCAACATTCTACAACAATTTTTCCTCCCCGAAGTAGACCAAATTTTACCTAAGTAACCTTGTTCTTTACAATTATTTTTATCAAGAGTTTTATGATACTATTATTCCTCCTTCTTATTATTCCATTTCCAATATGTCAACATGCAAAGGAAAGGGGAATTTTTTAGAGAAAAATCCCATGATTCCCCCTATCCTTGATTTTGATAAATCCCCTCTAATCGACACCCAGTATAAAATTACCAAGACCCAGTGTGAATTTGACCTTTATGAACTTCAAAACTAGCCAAAACAAAAATTCCTTGACAAAAGTGATGATCTGAATGTTTGGAAATCCTCGCTTCCTCAGTTTACTCACCCCCAAACTTACTTTTTTCCTGAATTCTACACTTGGTGCCATCCTTGATACCTACCAACCCAAAAGGTTGTTATTTCCCAAAATAATGAAGTCATATTCTCCATTTCCCCTTAAATTATTTCCCAGACTTTGCAACTTAATCACCAACCCTCCCATCATCCATTCTTAGCCAATGTATTGATGGAATTATACAAAGAACTGACTTTCTCTCAGAGAGCGCAAATCTTCAAATGTTTCCTTCCTGAAAATGCCAAATTACCCTAGACCAATCCCCCATACCCAGTCTCGATCTTCCCAGAAAAGTCCAAAGAAGTAATTTCTATGATAGCCTGACTACTTGGGTATTATAATGATTAATGGGTAGATGAAATAGTTCTAGGATTTTTATCAATTTTTGTAGTTGGAAAAAAGCCATCCATTCTTTTTAATTATAGCCAATTTGTGTCTAATGCAATACATGATCAATTTGTAAATTTGAAAGCCGAAGGTGTTTTCAAATATCAGTCAGTATTGGTTTATCTTTTTTATTTCATCAATCAAATAGATTCAAATTTCCTTTACAGAAGATAGATAATGAGGGCAATCCTTTGTCAGTGATTCACTGGACTTCTCTGGTTAGAAATAAATTGGAGGAGTATACTTACACTGATTTTGTTGATAAATTTATACATACCTCATTATGCTTGCTTTGCAGTGATGTGATCTCGAGGATTTCACCAGAGATAAAGAAGGTATTGCACTTGTCAGAGAAATAAAAGGTTGAAGACTAGTATTTATACCAGAACTATACTCAAATTAGAATATATGGATCATAGTTACCTCCTTATAGGTTACCACTATTTGTGTCAGTCAGAATATTTGCATTAGAATACATTAAACAAATGTTCAACATGGATGAGCTGCACTTTGTATCCTACAAAAAGAAATCATAGTTCAAGCTAGAGGATAATATAGGTCATTATATTGTCAATATGAGAGTTGCAGCAAAGGAGGTGGAAGCTATTTTGAGTCAAATGGAATTTGAGCCTAGATTATCATGGTCTTATGATCCTCTAGGCATCATTTCAAAAATTAGATTGGAACAAAGGAGTACTTCATATGCACATACACCAAGGCCCAAAATTGAACAGTATGCTAACCAAGAGGAATAGACATAGGGCACTTTACAAGAAACTGAAGAATAAATGGTTAGTCAGTCATCCATGCAGATGCCTATTCCCAAGGAAAATGAGGACAAAAGGGAGAGAGACGCCATCACCCCTACTGACTCTGAAACAAAAGGTGAAAAATTTGTTGTTTTTAAAACAAGAAAGAAGGACCCAAATAATACTAAAAAGTCAGACCTTCGTGATGATCCTCAGGTGGTTACTATCGAAGATGAAACTCCAGAAGAAAGTGATACATTGTAGATGCCCACAATAGTTTTGACATGAACTCATGTCACTCCTTTTCTTGAAGCAGAAGAAACAATTTAGTCACGTACTATAGAACCAATAGTTCAGTCTCCAGTATCTTCTAGTTCTCAAATTTCAACTCGGCAGAGTATATTTTCAAGGTACATGGAGATGAAGTTGAAAAATGAAGCTTTAAAGGTTTCAACTTACTTGCAATTTTGGAAGAAAATAGTGAAACACAACATAGATTTCTCTCTGCATTCGACTCGAAGAAATGACAGTTCCAAATGGCCTTCATGGAACCTTTAGTGCCAGCTCCCAGGAGCACTAAAGACTACAAAGCCTCCATTTCCTCAATTGATACAAAGAAGATACATGAAATCTATCAAATCGATTTACACAAGCAAATAGGGGAGCTAATCTTTTCAACAATTACCCATCCGGTCAAGACTGTTTCCAAATTATAGTCATCCTTGAACAATGTTCATTCCCAGTTAAGGATTGATAAGATGTCCTCATTTCCTAAAGACAACATAATCAAATCTAGAAGATTTGATAGTAAAACTATGACATGACTCTGCTAATATCAATGAAGAGGAAGATCTTATAAAGAGAAAAGAGGCAGACATTCAAGCATTAAGAAGGAAACTAAAGCTACCATCCACAAAACATCCTCAAGCTAAAGAAGTTTCTAGCATAGAAATGGAAAAGGAAAAATTATTTACAATAGCTTTTTAGCAGAATTCACAAATACAGAAAATGGAGAAAGACATGGAAACACTGTTAATAGAAAAAGAATAGTGGGAAGCAGTAGGGACATCTACATCAGGCACAGGTACAACAATAGAGAGTTCAACAAAGGAAACATCTTCATATTCTACAGAAGAGCTTGCTAATGTTTTGGAATAATTATCATCAATTAAGGCAGAGAAAGAGAACTTATTAGCAACATTGATTTGAGTGGAGGAGAATACAATTAAAGTTGATAATGCCTATTTAACATAAGTGTCGAATAAATTCAAGCTCATTCAACAAATTCAGAAATATGAAGACCAGTATTTTATCATTCAAATGTTGGCAGAGGCCAAAAATAAAATTTGGCAGAATATAAAGGGTAATATAACAGATATGTGGCCATCAATTCAAATCACTTTTAAGCATGAAGAAATCATGCAAATATTTAAGTCATCAATACAAATTACTAAAGCAGATTTGGAGCATAAACAAAAAGAGCCACAAAGCATTATTAAGCTGTTAAACTCCAAGACCAAGGATGAATTAGAGGACCTAAACATTCCAGACAGGACAACAACAATAATTGAGGTTAAAAGAGTTTTAACGAAAAATAATTTGATGATACATATAGAGAAAAAATGTAAAGAGTTCGAGTTGCAAGTCAAAAGATTCAACAAAAATTTCAAACTACTGTAGGAAAAGGGTCCTCCTACTTTGAGGAATTCTAATGGCAAATTGATTCCATTAGAAAACTCTTAGGAACAATTGTGTAACATAGTTTTGGATGCTTCAAGTTTATAAAGGCCAAAGGAGTTATTAGTGGATAAACATTTATAAAATGCCTAATCTATTTTATTTTGAAGTTCCATCTAAGATGTAAAATGTTTCTATAAATGCTTAGTAAAAGGACTTAGAAAAGGTTGGAACATGTATGAAGAAAGGAGACACATTTTGATGTAAGTTGTGCATTGTACTGAAGTGATCAATTTTCAATAATACAGAGAAGTTTTGTTCCAGGATTCCCTTGTGAAACCATTTGGTGATATACTTTCTCATGTGAAATCGTTATTTTCTCAGTTTTCCATATGTTTTCTATCTTTATTGTTTCAAGAAGATTAAGGGCTGAATTTTCTTAAGTGCACTCTTCTCTGGCTTGTAAACAATATAAATGTTTTCACTTTGATGTTAAGTATAGTATTCATCTCAGCATGCTCTATATTTGATTGAACTTAAATCATATTCATCCTACACAATCCACAAATACTTTAAAAGAACCAAAAGTTTGCCTATCCTGCCCTATTACAGTTGCTCTGTCATTTTTGTGTTTGATAACCCAAAGACTTTTGACTCCATGCCCAATGGTCTTTCCCTGCAATTTTCAACCAAATATTTAAAAAACCAAACTCATAGCTCAATAAGTAGCCTAATATCTTAAAAAAAATATAAATCAGATAGAGAGATCCTTCTCTGAAGCTAGAAGTTCTAGATACTAGCTTTGCAAGTGGTTTTTTGATTACCTATGGGTTTCTCAGCATAGCCTAGGGAAATTAGAGAGTGATAACATTCTGGTGACCATACTGGGGAACCAAAACCTGATATAAGTTATATTATTTCCCTCGTACATAATATTCTCAATGCTCAAAGTTGTTTCCAGTGTGTGGCTATGAAATAAATGTTTAGATCTTCTTCTGGATTCATCGCATTAGGTTTCTTTTGATCGACATTTCGAACCAAATAAACCTAATGCGATGAATACAAAAGAAGATATGAACAATTATGATGATCACAGGAACCTAAAAGATGAAATAAATTTTATTAAGCCTATTTTTTCCGCCTTGATTTTGTACATATATCTATTTGTAAATAATCTATTAAATATCTGGCTCCCAGAAAGATCTACACTACATTCTATCCAGATCCTAACCCACCTAAAATTGTGAATATTCATGAGAAATGTATTAGGAAGAAGAGTTTTACTGAGAGTGAAGCAAGAAATAATCCTTTTCCCAAAGTTAACTCTCTCACTGGAAGTTTCATAGCTATAGAGGATATTGAATTTCACTTGCCTTTTGAGCACACTATTTTCTGAACCAAGTGAGAATTTTTTTGCCTTGAGACAGTTTTTGATGAAAATGTTTTGAAACCTTATATTTCAAGACATGAACCTGACATTTCAGGTTCTGATGAAGATGTTATAAAACAATTTAATAAACTTGAAGATTTAGTGACTGAATTTAATCTAGCTACTTTGAAATCATTTACTGATTGATCAATTGTTTCCTCTTTTTCGGACTCATCACTCACCCCTCTAGTGGTTTCTCTTATTTCCACTATCCCTATTTCATCTACTGTCCTTACTACTTCTATACCAACTCAACAAATCATAATCCCACTTTCTTTACCACCCTCAACATCCACATCAATTGTAGTTTCATATTGCTCCCATTTACCAGTCATGGTAGCTCGATATGCCCCTCTTGTCTTACCAGGACAACTTCATGCCATGCCACGGGATTATCAGAGTTGTATACATCAATTTGATGGCACTCGGCCAGTCACAACACAACAACACATAGACATAATGAATGACTATTTAGATTTGCAAGAAGTTGATGAAGATGATGTGAAAATGAGGCTCTTTGCATAATGTTTAACACGAGAAGTTAAGAAATGGTTCAGGGTATTTCTAGCAGCTAGTATTGTATATCTCCCACAATTTCATTAAAGTTTTCTCACAAGGTGGGAAGTAAAGAAGAATCCTCTTCAAATCTTAGCCGAATGTGAGAGTATAAAGAGAGCTCCTAGTGTAACAATTCAATATTATTGCACTAGATTCAATAATGTTTACAATTCTATTCCAACAACAATACAAACTCCACCAGGGCTAGCTTTGATCAAATTTCTAGATGTTTTTGATGCAAATATGTCTTATCAACTGAGGAAGATAAGTCTTGCTACCCTCAAGGAAATGCAAAGAAATGTTTTTATTGTGGAAGAGAATTTATTCGCAAAGAGAGCAAGGTTAAAGGCTGAGAGAAGAGTCATGATCAAAGAACAAACTTCATCTTCTTCATCAGATGCAAAGTTAGACGACTTAGTTAAAACCATGGAAAGAATGATGGAAAGGATAAGTTTAACTGACAGGGCTCCACGAAGAGAAACTTAAGGGGTCCTCAAAATAGAAATCCTAATTTTACGAAGAATCCACCCCAAATTGAACAAAGAGAAAAAAGAGGCCCAGTTGATTGCAACAAATTAGACGTCCTTTCCAGGAGAATTATGTAGATGGAGAAGCAGAGATAGTTGAGGAGCCTGAAGAAACTCAAATAAATCTAATTGGGGAAGGATAAATTGACAATATTTTCTTAACTAAGGAGGAACAAGATCTATTCTTGTTATCACAACTATAAGTGATCCCTGCAGAGTCGGATGATTATAAAAAGGGATACTAAAATGCTATCAGGTAGGTACACAAACAGTACGATTTGAGAAGTAAGAAGACTATTGGAAATACTCCCAAGACGATTCAGAGTGATGCCCCTTTCACTAGCCAGGAAAAGGATGATTCTCAAAGGGAGACTTCTCAAAAACATGATGTAAGTATTAAGGAAGTTGATAAATGTCAAATATATTTCAGTATTGAAAATGAATTAGCCAAGTTTAAAATTTCTATTGCTTTGATAGAACTGATTAACAAGAATGCTATAGATCTCAAGTGATGAAGGCACTAAAAATAGGAGGGAACAGACACAGTCAACTTAACTAACGACCAACCTAAATTATTGTTTGGACCCAAATTTGAAAGGAAGTCTCAGGATGGTATGTTGTGAAGGTAAATCCCCTCTGTGGATAGAGGTGATCCCTCTAGCCCAATGAGTGGGTCTAGAAACAAACTAAACAAAATATAATACACTTTCCTATCTTATCTTTAACAAATGCAGAGAGAGAGTAGCCTACCTCACTCTGATGTTAATCACTCAATCCTTTGGAGATGACTTCGATTCCTTTGCTTCCAAGCTCGCTTCTTACCTTCTCTTCACATTCGAGTACCTGTAATAGAGATGAAAGAGCAATGCAAGATAGAAGAACATATATGGCATACATCAAACATAAACTACTTAATATATCAAGGAGTATTAAGCTAAAAGCATAAACATTTATACAATTGTGGAAGGTGAACATCAGATATTGTTGACACCTAATCCTCAGCGGTTGGGTGTACCCGGAATGTGAATAGTCATCAAGTAGATGAACTGATCAGTCACATTCCTGTATATAAACAATAGTTACCTAATGAAATAAATCAATCAGTTTTTTCTGCCAAGTCTGGAGTTACACTGGCCTGACATGGTATCAGAGCACAGGTCCCAGATTCCTTTTTTTCTGGCATGCCTTGTAACTCCTCTGTTCCATACTCTGCCATAACGCATCTTCCTGGCCTATACGTTTGACTCTTTGCACGCATAAAGATTCCATGCTCCTACGCAGGCTGATTTCTTCTGCCTAAATGACTTTAATGCCCTTTGCGTGATAACGCTTTGCATACCCATCGAATATCAATGCTTTAGCATTGATCTCTTTGTTTTTACCGTTTACTGTATATGCATTAAACCTGTGTGAAAGATTGGGATCCACGAGAACATCACCGTCCGGAGCTGGAAATGTCAAGGACGAGACGTTAAACGGGTTTTGTTATTTCATTCATTATTCAGTGGCTCGCCTGTTTACATTTTTTGTACAGAAATTGGTCTCGTGGCTGACAATACTCTATTATACATCATACTAGTGCTTCTATTTGTTTTCCCGTTGTTTTTTTCCAAGCCCAGTGGAGGCGGAGTAGGTTATAGATTTCTACCTTGTATTATCAGGGCTCTCCCCATTGTGATTGTGAATACCATTGAACGCTGGGATTGACTGTAGCAAACTTGCAGTTGCCTGAAGCAATGGGTATGATGAAAGATTTATATTGGGATTGACTGTAGCATTAATGTATGACATAGAGCTTATGTAGGATGGCTGGTTCATGAATAGAGAGCGGAGATGTGGCTTATGCTCTCATACCCTGCGTCATTGCTTACTTCTTTTTCTGCATGAAAGGCTCTAGAAACCGTGGGCAAAGTGATTACAGTAAGGTGGTAGAATCTCCATGTGAAGTTTAAATATTTCAAAATGTGATCAGCGTTCGAAGTTAGGGTCAGGAAGGAATTGATAAAGCAATTTACAGTCTCTTGTAATGCTAGTTTATGACAACACGATTTATCATTTCTGGCCTATTATTTGCGTGACTGTTTAACCTGCGTGTTAGCTACGCTTCTCCCTCCCAACTTTGTGTGCATTGTCACAAGAGAATGCCTGTCGTCGAATGCAAGAAGAAGCATTAATCCCGGAGTGAATTAACTGTGTGATTCGCCACAAGTCCCAGGATCTCTTCCGCCATGGATTTATGATTATGGGCCTGTTTTTCTTTGGCCATAGAATGTTAGTTCTCATTCTGGTTGAGTTTGCACAAGTTTATGAGAAGTGTTGATGAAAGGATTTAAAATCATCAGCCTTTGATTTGAATGCCTATGATATTGCACAGTTTTGTTCATTCAAAGAAGTTGTAATATTGCATAGTTTTTTTTTATCATTTGAATGGTAATGCTGCTTTGAAAAGTTAAAGCATTAAAGTGATATTGAAGTGAGGAAGTTTTTTTTTATCAGCAGAAGTATTTTTTACAGAATGCATTCAATCATCTCTATGGTAGGGATAGTTCTCACTGGCAAGGAGAACTATCCTGAATGGTCCAGGATGATAAAACACACTCTCATCTTCAATGAGTTGTGGAAAGGAGTGTGTGTCGGAGAAGGAGACAATGACCCAGTGCAGCCTACATCAGACAAAGAGCTCGTCATTTGGGAAAACAAGAACAACAAAGCCTATGCATTAATCGCAGCATCTGTAAATGAAGAAGTAAGTCGTCATATTTCATCATATTCAACTGCCTTTGAAGCTTTACAAAAGCTGAAAGAACTTTATGACTCACATTCTGCACTTGAAGTTGTTCAGCTCATGATTAAACTCTTCACTCTTGAACTGAAAAATAATGATCCTCTTGCTCTTGCATCTGAAGTAAAATCCATAATGCATGATATCAAATCCACTAAGGTTGAGCTGGATATCCCTCTTATTGCTTTTCTCAAGGCACTCTATCCTACTTACTCCAATTATCTTGAGTCTTTACAAGCAAATGGAAATCTTAAAGATATAACCTTTGATTCTCTTGTGAAAACGTTTGCTGAAAGAGAGAAAGCCTTTGGAAAGAAGACAGTCCCTGAATCTTCTGAAGAGACTGTTTGCCTTGCTCATAAAGAAAAGCATCCTGCTCAAGATTCTACAAGAGGAAGAGGTGGATGAAGAGGAAGAGGAAGATATTTCAGACGCAGGGGGGGTAGACATTCTCAAGGAGAAAAGGCAGATCTGCATTGCATTCGCTACAAACGAAATGGATCACATGATGCTTCTACATGCAAGCTACCATGGGACAAAATTGAGCAGAAAAGAAACCAGCAGAAAGGTAAAACTGATGATACAGACAAAGGTAAAGCACCTGAATCCGCTCACTATATTGAGGCACAATGCAACATTGGAGTAAATGAAGATTTGTTTAATGCTTCACTTGCTTCTTCGAAAAATGATTGGTTGCTTCATTCAGGAGCAACCTGTCATATGACTCATAGGAAAGATTTTTTTGAATATTTCACTGACAATGTTGATGGAGCAATATACTTTGCATATCAGCCAAAAATCAAGCCATCAAGGCTTGTCACAATTAGGCTTAAACTGCCTGGTCTTCCAGACTTTCTTCTGGATCATGTTCTATATCTCCCATAGCTCAAGAGAAACTTGTTGTCCTTGGTCCACATCCATCAGCAAGGTCACTCCATTCATATGTTTGATGGCAAGCTTGAGGTAAGAAAAGCATCTGACCACTCACTTGTCATGAGGGGAATAGAAGAAGAAAGACTTCTCAAACTGCAAGGAACCTCTCCTCATGCACAACATTTCTCATATATTTCTCATCATGAAGAAGGTACACTTCCATCAAGTTTATTATGGCATGCTAGATTTGGACATTTAAACTATGACAATCTCCGCTTATTGAAGAAAAATGGTGTTGCTGGTTTGCCTACAATTCCTAGAAAACATAAGCAATGTGATGCTTGCATTCTAGGAAAGCATAGCAAACAGTCTTTTCATGATTCACATTCAAGAGCACATAGGAAGCTTGAACTCATTCATTTAGATTTATGTGGTCCAATGCCTGTTCCTTCTGCAAATGGAAATAAATATATCATGACATTTATTGATGATTACACTAGAATGTGTTGGGTTTATTTATTGAAGAACAAATCTGATGCTTTTCAAACATTCAAGAATTTTCATAAATGGATTGAAAATGATGCACAATCTCATATTGGGTCTATTCGCACTGATAATGGAAAAGAATATACATCAAATGAATTTGACAACTATCTTCGCCAACATGGAATCAAACATCAAACAACTGTACCTTATAATCCCCAACAGAATGGTGTAGCAGAAAGAATGAATAGAACAATCTTGAATATGGTACGATCCATGCTTTTCTTCAAAAATGTAAAGATAATGTTTCGGTCTGATGCTATTCTATGTGCTGCATATATAAAGAATAGATGTCCATCTAGTGCTATAAGAAACAAGACTCCTTATGAATTGTGGTATGGACATGTTCCTTCGGTAAAACATCTCAGGATCTTTGGTTCCACCTGTTATGCTTTAATACCAAAGGTACATAGAAACAAACTTGGTGCTAGAAGTCGTAAGTGTATCTTCCTGGGGTATTCAAACACATCTAAAGCATACCGCCTCTATGATGAAGTAAATAAAAAGTTTGTTGTATCTAGAGATGTCATTTTTCTTGAATCATCCAAATCTAACAATGTTGTTGAGCGACAACTTGATCACTTGGATAGATTTGCAAAAACAAAATCATTTCAAGAATTTGATAATCAGATTCCACATCTTGAAGGGGGGATTCCTATACTAGAACAACATGTGGAATCTTCTTCTGAAGAACAATCTCCCCTGCATGAAACTCCAACAACGGATGATGCTTTAAGTCATGTAATTGATAGAATTGGGAGACTCAATCTTGATTCAGTCCCAACTCAATCAACAGAGCAGCCTGGACCATCTCAGAAAGGTCCCCCAAAGTGGCTGACAAAGACACTTGAAAGTGTTCATCTTGATGAAATTGGAAAAACAGGAACCAGAAACTCAAACCGACAAAATGGAGGTGATGTAGATGACTCTAATTCACCTGTTGATATGGATGTTACTTATGATTGTGAATTGAACTTGTCTACAGATTTTGAACCAACTTCCTTCAAAGAAGCTGCTTCTCATGATGAATGGAAAGAAGCGATGCAAAAGGAGTATGATGCCCTCATAAAGAATGGCACTTGGAAGCTGGTTGATCCTCCATTTGGAACCAAACCAATTGGCTGCAAGTGGGTCTACAAGAACAAATACAAAGCTGATGGCTCACTTGACAAGCACAAAGCTAGGCTTGTGGCAAAAGGTTTTGCACAGAAGGAAGGGGTCGATTATGAGGAAACTTTTTCCCCCACAGCAAAATGGGCCACCATCTGGACACTCTTTGCACTAGTTGCTCAGAACGGTTGGAAAGTCCATCAAATGGATGTAAAAACTGCATTCTTGAATGGAGATCTAAAAGAGAATGTTTTTATGTCCCAGCCTGAAGGATTTGCTGTGAAAGGACATGAACATAAAGTATGGAAACTTGTGAACTCCTTGTATGGCCTCAAACAAGCACCACGAGCCTGGTATGAAAAACTAACAGAGCATCTTCTGAAACTCAACTTCAATCATTTTGATCTTGATGATGCAACTTTATTTGTCAAGAAAGTTGGCAAAACAGTTGTATATCTTTTGGTATATGTAGATGATCTTTTAATGACAGGGAACAATGAAAGCTATATTGCATCCATAAAGAAAGAATTAGGAAAAAGTTTTGAAATGACTGATTTGGGCTATGTTCATTATTATCTTGGCATTGAAGTAACCCAACATCCAAAATCCCTATTTCTTTCTCAAAAGAAATACATTGGAGATTTGTTAAACATATTTGGCATGATAGAGTGCAATCCTCTTTCTACTCCAATGGAACAAAACTTAAAGCTCACATCTATTGAAGGAAAGGAATTTGAGGATGCAACAAAGTATAGACAGCTTATAGGAAGTCTCATCTACCTCACTACTACCAGACCAGACATTTCATTTGTTGTTGGAATCCTCTCCAGGTTTATGTAAAAGCCTTGTGAGGGACATTGGTCTGCTACAAAAAGAGTTCTAAGGTACTTGGAGGGAACTCAAGAGCTTGGAATCAAGTATACACAGGTGGACAACTTCAGCTTGATTGGATACTCTCATTCAGACTTTGATGCAGACAAAGAAACTGGAGTATCTACTTCAGGATATGCTATGAGTCTTGGATCAGGAGCTGTCTCTTGGAGATCACGCAAACAATCAGTTCCAGCAGATTCCACAAAAGAAGCAGAGTACGTGGCAGCAGCTGAAGCAACGAAAGGAATTGTGTGGCTCAGGAAAATTCTTGAAGATTTGCAGGTAAAACAAGTACAATCAACTCCACTCACGATTGACAACACCTCTGCAATAAAGTTGGCCAAGAACCCAAAGTTCCATGATCGTACTAAGCACATCAATACTAAATATCATCTGATCCGACATCATGTTGAGGCCAAAACAATCCATCTCCGTCATTGTTCCACAAATGAGCAAATTGCAGACATCTTCACCAAAGCGCTTGGAAGAGAAAAGCTTGAAAGATTCAGAACGATGCTTGGACTCACCAACATACCTTCATATTAAGGGGGGGAATTGTTGACACCTAATCCTCAGCAGTTGGGTGTACCCGGAATGTGAACAGTCATCAAGTAGATGAACTGATTAGTCACATTCCTGTATATAAACAATAGTTACCTAATGAAATAAATCAATCAGTTTTTTCTGTCAAGTCTGGAGTTACCCTAGCCTGACAGATATATATACATTAATGAGCTAAAAACGGAAGCATACAACCTATGCCTTGATGTTTGAGACCCCCTTTTGGTGGATCTCCAAGTTCAAGAAAAGACTCTTCAAGCACTCCTCCAAGTTAGAATGGGAAACATTTGGGCATAATCTCAGTATAGGAATGGAGGATGGAAGGGAGTTGATTTAGATGAAGGGAGAGGGAGTTAGGGATCCATAAAAGAGGGAGGAAGGTCCACATCTCAAGGGGGAAACCCATAATGCTAAGATCAGGAGGTCCAAATGGGAGAGCTCGACCATATCAACAACAACCAATATCGAAATCATAGTTCTTGAAGTTTCTAGCGCATGAAGCTTCTCCTCCATTTCAGGAAATCCTTCCAAAAGAGGTCCAACACTAGTTTTCGTATCAAAACCCACACTGGTAGTGCTAGGTTAAAGTAGAGAAACCTGCCATCAGCATAGGAAGGCAGTGGAGCAAAACACATTGGCTCTAAAAATTAGGGTTTTAGCTAACCTTCTTCAGAATTGATTCAGGGAAGTTTTCCTTTGTTTCTTCAAGGAGGTTTTTGTTTGTATATCATGATGGATATGCTTCATAGTTTTCAATGTTTTAGGACTTCAGGATATGGCATAGGAAAGGAATAGGAGGTGTGACAAAATATTGTATAACATATGCCCCCTAAAGCATGAAGGCAGAACAGGGATTGATGGCTGAGATTCTTTACAAGTCAGTGCAAGGACTAGAACAACACCATCAGGAGAGCTACAAATCAAGCCTATACATATACATATACATATCTGACATCTCTGATAATCATGCCTAGTGTCACATGAATAGGCAATTGATGATACATGAATCCATGGTACGGATGCAACCATTCAAATAGAAGGGATCATGTGTATAGATCCACAGTGTTATTGTAGCCATCCAAATAAAGAGGATCATATATATGCACCGACGATATGGTCACAACCATTTCCACAGAGAAAAACATGTGTACAATCATGAATAACTCATAACTCCATAAAACCTAGATTTCATGAAACAGAATCTAGGGTCTTGCTCTCCATCTCGACCCGATCAATGTAGAAATTCTAACATGTGAATAGATGTGTTGATGTCGAACATGATAGAAAACCACCTGATTACTGTTGAATGATGTAGACCATTAACATGCATGAGAGAAACCATCAATAATGACAATGGCTCTCAAGGTACAATCAACACAATCCATGAATGTGAATAATGAAGCTGAAGTCGAAACCTGTGGAATCATCCGATCAAAGCAAATGATGTAAACCTATTGTCGAATGCGAAGAAATTTTCGTTGAGGCATGCAAGCTCTAAGGTAGTTGAAGGGATATTCTAGATCATATTCCCGGATAATGAGCTGACGTCAACAGGAAGTGATCATCTAAGGAGGGCCATAATGAATCCCACATCATCAACAAAAAACAAAATGATGTAGTAGAATAGATAAGTGTGATCCAGGACTGTGGAAGAAAGTTAGACAGTGTATAAGAAGTAAAGAATTGTAGATAGGACTTCTCTTGAACATATTGGCGGCACGACTCTGGGGTTTGATTACATTTGACCCAACATATAATTAGAGGTCATGATGACGAAGTGGTATAACTAAATGAGAAGAAAAATGGATTTCCCAAACCTAAGAAGGCAAGTGCCTAAGTGAGGATCTCCCAAACCCGACAAGGACAAGAGATGAGTGTCATGTTCAAGAGAGACATACTGCCTTTATAAAATACAAGAGATGATCACTTTTACTTTTTCCCCCACCATTTCTAATGAGCACCCATTATTTTTTATCGCAAGATTAAAGGGGATATAATATTCTTTCCATATAAATTCATCCTGCGAATGAATCCATCCTAGTAATTTTTGCGAGCCCTAGGAAGGAGAAACTCAGTCTCATCATGGTGACAATTCTTACGTCGTTTAAGTTTTATGAGTCCAACAGAGGGGAAGCTTGACATATTTTTCATGTTTAGAGAGTTTTAAAAACAAGAAAAAAATAAAAATCCAAAGGCCCCTTTTCATAAATCATCTCTTGAACCCAAAAAGGTAGAAAACAATATCCAAGAGAACCTCTTAGCCCTGTTCAACTAGGGTATTCCTTTTTCGTACAATAGTCTATCTCAGTTCGGAAAAGGGTTAAACTGATATTGAGTAGACATCATTTCATTTACTTTAATGGGTTTGGAAGGACAAGTACTCGACATATTTTCAGTTTTTGAGAGTTGGAAAAGATCTTAAGGATGACTCTAGTGGGTTGCTTTTTCATTTATTTTTTACGTGTCTGAAAAAAGTGATAAAATAAAACTTGTTGAATTAATCAAAATAAATCACCGTCATCAAGAATTCATCACCTGACACTGCACAAGGAAGCACACATTACCGATTTCGATTAAAAATATTAAAAAATCAGTGAAATATGCCCTAATTTGGTACAAAATATTATTTAAACTCATAAAAATACCAAAAAGTAAATCATTTTTACCATTTCACCAATTTACAATTAAATCATGGACACCATTCACTAAGTCGTTTGTTGTAGGTAAGAGATTTGTCCCTTCCCTTCATTTTGGTACTCATTTCATGCATTTTCATCCATAGATTAGGTTACAAGAGGATTTTTAAAAAAAATATGCCAAGTGTGATTAGCAGGGGTTTTACCCATCAGACATGTGCTACCCACCCTGTGGCCAACTAGGCCATCACATTCGTAGCCTATGAAAATACACACACAGTTGTGCTGCTACTGAGGTAATTTTTATTATTGAAATCCTCCATGTTGAATGGCGTCTCTTCAATTTTCTCTCCATGGAAGCTCATGAAATGTTGGTTTATTGTTTTTCCACAAGATAATCAGTGCAAAATGGTGGTTGAATGGAAATAATGGGGACATGAAGCTGAAGACCATCAAGAAACTCATGATCCAATTGTATTGATGTCATATGAGCATGTAGGTTTCTCAAGTTTTTCAAGATTCTTGGGAGTAGATGCCACCCTGAGTTATTACAACATTTTATTAGTCAGTGGGACGTGGATTGCCAAATATTCGTGATCGGGGACCAAGAACTCGAAATAGATTTCGCAGACATTTATTTCATTACTAGATTTTCTAGAAAGGGATAAAATATTTAGTTGTCTGGTTCACGCACTAGAGGAGAGAGCACGAATATGCTAATTGTAAGACATTGTCCAAGGACTAAAATGGCCCAAATTGGGAAGATAGATATAAAGATCATCACAAATATCCCACTATGAATGATCCTGCATGTTATGGCCCAAATAGTTGGGGCTTAGGCATTACATCAAGTGATAAAATCTCATCTCCAGTATGCAAACGAGTGTCTAAATCCCAGAGTCTTCAATTGGAGTGATGGTTTGTTGGTTTACCTGAAGCACTAACTTACCAAGTGCAAGCCAGGAAGTCTGAAACAATTCAGTTTCAGATCTATTTTGGTAACATTCTTCCTAGAATGTGTGCCATTGTTTCGTTATCGGTGGTTAGAAGTGGATGCACCAACGCCAAGAGATCCACAATTACTCAAATGGGGTGAGTTGATGCCTCAACATGGAAGCAACCAACAATTGTCATTCCCTCTAACATTTTTTGGATGGCTATGCTAGCAACTAATCATGGTTGATGATTGGGCATATGCAACCATGGATTTATGAGGAGATCCAAACCTTCCACTTCCACTAGGCGCACAGTGGACTGATGCAGGTAAAAACTATTTTTCAAATTTTTTGAAGTTTTATTTATTTATTTTTATATGTGTACTGATATTTTAACTTATGATGATATGTAGATGTGGGACCAAGGAGACCTCCAGGGATTTCTAAGATAGCCAAATGAGTGGCACACCAGATTGAGGAGGCTCCTTATGAGGGAGTTTATCCAATTGTCGAGGTAGAGCATAACCTTGAAGCTTTAACTAAGGGCATTCCAAAGTACACCTCAATAGATGAGGCGCCATTGCGGTACCAGAGACACACTGTATCAGTTTCCACTAGACTATGTCGGCTATTTAGTCATGTGATTATGGATATTTCGTGGTATGATGAGAACCATGTGGGCAAATAACCAGCTCTAGTTTACTTTCTGCACTGATGTCGGTTTATGCAGCCATGTGTCTCAGAACACATATCTTTTCATTTTGATGTAGCAAAATCTTTTGCAAACAATTTATATATATACATGTTTTTCTATTCATCATGTCTATTATGTGAGGTCTTATGATTTACATGTTTTGTAGATATATATCTAACATATAGTTAGCCAATGCGTATGTTGATGTGTTCATGTGTCTCGGAATGTGATGAAAAGTAATATTGTCTATTAAGTTGTACTACAATGAGATGTTAATCAAGTTTCATGATTAACTCTCTAATTCCAAGAGAAATAGATTTTGACAAAAGCTCGATGACCGCACTATATTCAGCAATGTTATTAGTCATACGACCTAAACATATACCTTGTAAATTCACTAACTCACCATTAGGGTCATATATTTCCCATGTAGCAGAAGATAGATTCTATGTACTATGACAAGCACCATCAGTAAAACCAACGTAACGGCTGGATAACATCTACAAACCAGTTAGAGTACAAGGTAATCAGAGGAAAACATATTTGCAAAAGCAAACTAACACACCAAAACCACACTGCACACTAATGAAAACACACTAATGTACAAAAGTATTTACATGAAAAATCACACATAATACTTTTTAAGGTAAATCCTGTTTTGGGGCTCAACCAAAGAATCTCCTTCATAATTGACTAACTCATAGGCACCTTTTTGTAAAAACATGTTTTACAATGTAAGGCCCATGCCACATTGGTTTGAATTTCCAAGCTCCCAATTGGTCATTGGCTTGATCATATAACAATACCAAGTCACCCTCAGAAAAAATGCAACAAGAAACAATTCTATCATGTTGAACCCTAACTCATTTATTTTGTGCTTCAATTACTAATGTAGCAATATGATGAGTTTCATCAAGCCTTTCGAGGTAAATTAAACGTTCCTCCTTAGGTGAGGTATTAGGGAGTAATTCGACAGCCAGTTTCAGTGAAGGAATTTCATACTCAATTGAAAGAGTTTCCTCTATACCATACACCAGCTGAAACAGTGTGAATCTAGTGGCGGTCTTAGCTACGGTTTACTAAACCCAAAGAGCTGAAAATAGCATGAGATGCCAATTTCATTTATGCATCACAATGGTGTGTTGAAGCATGGTAACCAAGAATTGTTTTACTACCTCAACTTGGCCATTGGCCTATGGATAATAAGGAGTTGAGTTGTCGTGATGAAAACCCAATTGAGCAGTAAGCCCTGCCATCATGTAATGTCAGAAATGAGAGCCATGATTAATAGCGATGGTTTGAGGGACACTAAATCGGGCTATAACATGGTTCAAAAGAAATTGAGCTACATTTTTACCGTCAATAGTATATGTGGCCATCACCTTGGCCCATTTAATGAAATAATCAAGGACGATGATGATATAACCATACCCCCCGGTCGAGCGAGGGTTAGATTTCATGAAATCAATACCCCATTTACCAAAGGGGCTGATTCTAACAACTGGGTCTAAGGTTGTAGGTGTGGTGCACTATTTACCGTTGTAAATCTGGCAAACATGACATTTTTGGACTGCTAAAATGTAATCATTAAAGATTGAAGTCCAGAAATAACCGACAAGAAGGATTTTTTGTGCAGTAGCATATCCTGAGATATGACCACCATAGACCCAATAGTGATAGTTATTTAGGACTCTCTTAACTTCTTCAGGTGTTAAACATCTACGAAGAATAGAATCAACAACAACGCAGTACTTTGTATCCCCAATGATCTGATACAGTTGGGACTGATGTTGAATGCGATGGCATTCATAATTGGACAACTTTGATCCAAAATTTTGGGTTTGGAGATAAAAAATGATATCCCTGTACCATGGGTCAAGAGCATTGATGAGAAAGAGAGTTTTGTCAGGAATAATCTCATCAAAAGCCATAGATATGGTTGCAGAGGGAGGTCAAAAATTAACTCGATGAAAACAAGTGATTTCTTTGATTTGGTTGTAGAAAATTCCAAATCAAATTCCTGAAGGATAAAAATCCACTTAGAATACTTGCCCCCCAGCAACTGATGAGTTAGAATGTAGGTCATGGGGTTGCATTCACAAATCACAATGGTTTTTCTGCAAGAAAAAATAGTGGCAAAAGCATTGCACAACATGAACAACTGCTAAAGCCAGTTTCTCAACATGGGCATATCGCATTTCAATGTCAATAAGGTTTCTTCTTAAGTAGTAAATCATATGTTCATTTCCATCATCATCCTCTTGAACTAGTACCATGGAAATAGCACTATCATTTGTGGCCAAGTACAAGAAGCAATCACAGAGGTAATTGTAGGGATGCAACAAAGGAGAACTAATGAGGGTGTTCTTTAATGCACCAAAATATTGTTGAGCTATTTCATCCCAAATAAATGGGATCCCTTTTTCCAGCAAATGTGTAAATTGCTTGGAAAGTTCAACATAATTAGGTACAAAAATACGAAGGAAATTAGGTCTCCTTTGCAAGCTCTGCCATCGGTATCAATATAATGGAGAGGGTAAATTCACAACGGCCTCGACTTTGAGGGGGTCAATCCTGATGCAATCTTTAGATGCAACAAACCCTAGGAGATGACCAAATTCGACACAAAAGACACACTTATTGAGATTTACACAAATATTGTGGCGTCTACAGTGAATAAAGATCACTCGAAGGTGGTCATGATGGTCATGACGCTTAGAAAAATGTGTTGATAAGTCATGAAGATATGGTTGAACAATGCTTTTATTGTGATGAAAATCATAATACATCACTCATTGGAAGGTAAAGCCAACATTTTTGAGACAAAAATGGATTTTTTTGTAGGTAAAGGTTCACCATGGACAGATAAAAGAAGTTTTATGTTGATCGACAGGAATAATGTTAATCTAGTTGTAGCTAGAAAAACCATCCATAAAACAAAAAATTTCACTCCCTACACACTCATCAATGATCTAGTCAATTAATGAAGTTGGATAATTATCTTTCAGACACGCCCAATTGATATCAAAGTAATCAACACAAACTCGAATCATCCCTTGTCTTTTGGTCAGAGGAACAATGTTGGAAACCCAATCTGTCAATGGAATGGGGTAAATGAAACTATCCTTAAGAAGCTTTTGGACTTCCCCCTTTATAGTGGCTACCTTTCTAGGGTGCACTAGGCTAAGACATTGATAAATAGGCTTCGCATTCGGATAAGTAGGTATTTCATGTACAAATATACTTGGATCTATGCCAGGAATTTCTTCATATGCCCAAGAAAAGACATCATGAAATTCCTTAAAAAGGGTAGTGTAAATATTGATGTCATATGGAGAACAAGAAATCCCGACATGGATGTTTTTAACAATTCTTGGTTTAGCATAAATGTCAATGGGCATCATAGCACTAATGTTCCCCATGTTTCCCTCAGACAAAACTTCGTGCACCAAAATAGGCATTCGAAGTGGATGAGTTGGTGTGTGGGAAACAAACGTATATAAACACAATGAAATATCTCCAAGGCTTGCGAGAAACGAGGAATGATGATGGGCATCATTCTAGAGAGTTTTTTCAAGAGACATAGCCTTGGTGATACTCTCATTGGTTGGAAATGTCTCATTCAAGGGATCCAGAGAATCCCAAGAACCAAACCAAGGGGATTGTGAATACGCATCTAGATGCATACGAAGATTAGCATGACTTTCAAAAGTGGCCGCTGAAGCCAAAAAAATAGCTTCATAGGCTTGTTCTGCTAGGCTGCACGGCATGACAAAGGAAACAAATCAACTTGATTGGGATCAGGAACTATCCAAGGATCATGTGAAGTGGAGATCATGTTGACAGGAGAAATGTTTGGAGGTGGGAGGGAAAAAGTTCCCATAAGAGAAGAGTCCTTAAAGAGATCAGCCCCAACACTCCCATAAGGGATGTCAATATTTCCCACATATGGCACATTTCCATTCGAAGAGCTAGAAGAGAAAAAGGCTAACTGATCAACGATGACTATTTTCCCCTCATGAGGAAAACAGAGCGCATAGAACAACGTAGAAACCACACAAAACATAACATTGGTCCAACTCAAACCAATTAGAAGGTTATAATTCAAGTTTCAATCAATGACTTATACTTCTAAGTTAATGGTTTTCCCTTCCAACGTTACGGGAAAGCTTGTGAGAATAGCATATGAACGAGATCCTTTGCCATCAAAGGCTTCTAGGGTATTAGGAGACTGGTTGAGAGGTGGAGATCCAATAGCTTTCCAGAATGAAAAAAACATGATGCAGGTGTTATTGTGATGATTCATCAGACTGTTGTTGATGAGGGTTTCTAAAAAGGCAAAGAAACATTGGAAAAGTGGGTTTTCAAAAAGCAAAAATTAAAATGGGGTTCATATATAAACTCATTTTATTATATTTTCACTTCATTGTGTCATTTAGCAAATCAAAGGAGAAAAAGGAGAGGAGGAATAAGAAATTTCAAAGTCATTTTAGCAAAACAGGGGCAGTGCTGCACGTAGGAAATCGGCACTATGCTTCTGGAGGATTTTTTCCTGGTGTTGCACCTAGGGAGAAGGGTGCTATGTGTAGGGCCTTACGCTGCGCATAGGGCAGTTTTCCACAGTTCAAATTTCAACGGGCAATGTGCTTAGAGCCTTGTGTTGTGCGTCTATGCAGAGGTGCTGCGCTTAGGGTAGCCAACACCAAAAACACTCCAATCTTCGAATTTTTGCCAGATTTCCTCCAAATTTCACCTTGCAAGTAAGTACCAGCACCTGGCTTGATGATTGGTTTGCATATATGAAGTTTTAGACAAGTTTTTCACTCTCTATATAAAACCCTAATTTTCACTATAAAGCCCTAGCCATTTGGTTTTTCCCATCATTCAAACTCATAACTAAACCCTACACCTCCCTCTCATACCTTACCCATAGCTTCATAAAGTCATCCATACCCATCCCTATAAACCCTAGAGCATATCATTCATCCCATACATTGTCTAAACTGTGTAAACCAACAAAATTGACTAATCATGAATAGAGGTGATTCGGATTATGATGAGGAGACAACAAGTGATAGTTCAGTGGAGAGAAGGTAACAGAGAAAGCCTCATCAGGGAGGCAAAATTAGAAGAGACGAACCAACCAGCTTAGCAGAACTACAGGCCTCTCCATTAGCAGTTTCTTGTTTTAGGCACCTTCAATGTTATGAATTCTGTGAACTAGTGGAGAGAGTGCAGTTTCATCATGAATTGGCTAGACTCTTTGTGGCCAACCTACATAACAACAAAGTGACTCTTGCTGGGGTGACTTTCTTAGTGTCACCATCAATTATTTTGGAGGCCACTAGAATTCCTGATGTTGGTGAGAAATGGTACAAGGCTCAGGACCTTGATGAGCATTACTATGAGCCTTACATCAAGCCTCAGTACAGAAACCAGGTGAAAAGGCTTTTCCCCTTTAAATTTTTGGAGAACAGGTATGTCCCTTTGATGAGGATTATCATCAAGTATTTCACATGTGAGGGCAGGTTTTCTAGGTTATACACTTATCATATCAGACTCCTCATGCACTTCACAAGGGTAAAAATGTTGAACCTCCCTTATTTCATGTTTAGAAACATTGACAAGATGGCTTACCTTGTTTAGAAGAAGCCATATCCTCAGCAGATGAACAATATATATCATTACTCCTTAATTAAAATTATTGTCCTTCACCATATCAATCTTCTCAATATTCCTTGGGAGACTTTCATAGCTCATGACATGTTCAGGGGACCTCAGATTCCTCCATCCATGGTGCAAGAGATAGTTGGGCCTTCAACTCATGTGGAAATAGGAGATGAAGACCATGAGACAAAGACTGCTCAAGTGTCGGTGTTCTTGATATATCAAATAGGGTCAAGGAACTTTTTTGTAGTGGCTAGACAAGTGTTTGCTCCACAAGGAGTGGAAGGGACCTTGCCTTCTTCATCAGTCCACAGGCAAATGTTATCTCCACAAGGTGTGGAAGGGGCTTTGCCTTCTACATCGACAAAATAGGTACAGGTTGAGCAGCTAAGAAAAGGCAAGGAAAAAGTGCAAGAGGAAGACCTTGGTGATGAGGAGGAAATATATTTTGACTTGACTGAGCATGAGGAGCTATAGCAGCACTATACTCATCATGGAGTTGATATCATTGACTTGGAGGCTCAAGATCAAGAAACCATCAAAGGCATCATCATAAAGGAAAGGGAAACTCAAATACAAGCTTTTTTGGTCAACCTAGAGAGAGCCAAGTATGTCATCACATACTTAGAATAGGAAAATAAACAGTTGAGTGACAAACAAGTCCTCATGGAGCTGGAAATGATCAAAGCAAATAGGAAAATTTCCAAAGAGGCTCATGTCACATTGACTCCTATTGAGCAGGAAATTGAAAATGATAGGGAGACTTGGCTTGAGAGAGTCAACATACATCTTGAAGGACTCATTGAGAAGGCCAACAGGGATAAGAAAATGCTTAGACACATGGCATACCATTACATGACCCGTAACAAAAGTTGTAACATGAGGATTAGAAAGTTAAAGGCTAAGCTAAGGAGAGCTTTGGAAGGAAAAAAGGAGCAAGATAGATTAAATATGTTCGATGAAGCCTCCCTAGCCCATCATAGTAGTTGATGATGGTGTCTCATGCCAAATTTTGGCAGCCTTTGAAGAAATTTTCTCATTTTGAAATTTTGGAAATTCAAAACACAAGAAATCTTCCTAGCTTTTTATACGGGCACCCAATGGACAAAAGGGTTGCATTTTTTGATTCAGGGCATCAAGGACATTCACTCTAGCAATTTCAAAAAAAAATTAAGCACATTTAGTCCACTAGAAGGTCCAAAAACACTCAAAATTTGACCTCTTTGCCCGTTTTTGGACACACAGAAGCAACCTTGGGAGAATTGGTGTTTGAGGGGGCTAATGAGCTCCAAATGAAAACTTTCTAGGTGTTCTAGAATCTAGACTTTAAAACCTTTCCAATGACCTATCCTGGGCTCAATCTGTATGATGGGAAGGCCTCCAAAAGTGGACTCAAAGTGGCACTACGCGTAGGACCAATGGCACTGTGCATAGGGCATTTTTCACTCAAGATGACCTTTTTGCCTAATTTCACCTATTTTCTTGATTTATCTCTCATGCAAGTGAATTTTCTAATGTAATTAATGCCGTGGATTGTAAATTTAATATTCAAATACTAGTAGATGGTAGATTGATGGACAAAAAGTGGTTTTGAGGGTAATGAATATGTTTCCACTCTTGTAGAGGCAAGTTGTTTGACTGCCTAGATTCATGTTCTTAGTTTAGAAATGGTTGAAAAAACTCCTCTCCTCTTGGATTCAACCCCTGATGGATAGAATGAGTGGTTTATATTTATATATCATGTATTCTCTTTGTCATTTGTAAGGGTTGGATTCAGTTGGATGCTCATGTACTGAACACATATAATTTTGTAGCAGTTTTGGTAGGAAACTAATAAAGTTGCAGCTATTTTTATGGGATCCCTATGGTATGGCCTTTAGCATGTGTTTCTTCTTTTGTTAATATGTTCTCATGTTATTTATGTATGCCTCTTTCATATAATTGCTTCGGATTGGTTGTTTTCAAGTCAGATAGGTGGAATACATTAGGTTTTAATGCTCTACCTTGGGAAAACACCAGTATTTCATTCTTTTATACTATTTAGGAAGGATTCACGACTTTCTCATGCACTTCTTAGCTCCTCACCAGTCTAGCATTTCACCCCATCAAGCCTAAGGTGCTGAAGATCATACCTACCTTGCCCCATAGAATCCCCTGCAATTTTGACTTAGTTTCCCAGATCCAAATTGCCCAGCTCCTTGTGATCTGGAAAAAGCATAAAAAATTTCAATCAAAACCCTTGAGCTACTATACCTAGCCTAAAATATTTACCTAATTCAGTTATCCCAACCAAGATTCATAAGGAGAGAGCCCTCTTCTGGCCTAGTAGGGCTAGCTACCAGGTTAAGCTTGGTTTGTGGTTACCCTAGAATTTCCTCCATTCAGCTTGAGGTCAATTTAGGCAATAACATAGTGGCAACCATACTGGGGAGCGAAATACTAATCAACGCAGTAATGTCTTTCATATAAATTCTTGAACTTTGGATGGTGAGTTTTAGAATTTGATAGGCCGAAAAAGAAAGTTGTAAAGAAAAATAAAAATTTCGAAATTTGAACACACTAGCTTTGAGAAGGTATACGAGGTCCAATCCTGATCCGAATCCTCCCGCTGTATTTGAAAATCCCAACCTCATTCCAAGAATAAATTGTTGATACCTAATCCTCATGATTGGGTGAATAATTAAATTAGGAATGTGAATAGTCATCAGGAGATGAACTGAACAGTCACTCCCTATTGTATATAACAAAGACATACCTGATGGAATAATACACAAATCAGTTTTTTGTTTTGTGGAGTTACTGCCTGGCCTGACATGGTATCAGAGCCAGATCCTTTTTTTAGCTCTTATGCTCCTGTAACTCCTCTGTTTGCCATATTCCTTTTCAATGCTCTCTGTTCTGCCATAAACGCGCTCCCTCTGCCATATTCTTTTTCAGCGCTCTCTATTCTTCCATAAACGTGCTGCCTCTGCCATATTCCATCAGACCTGAGTTACCTATGCTCCATGAAATTTCAATCAGTATTTCTGCCTCCTGTTCTCAATGGGCGTAGGAGGTCCCACTGTCACTGTCACTGTGTGCCAGTCTGCTAGTTGAATGCTCCAAACTCGATTGTGATTTTGTGAGTTAAGTTGGGGGTGAGCATTTCGATAAATATTGTCGTCACATGCAGGCATAGCAAGTGATCTGCATTTAACAATGCAAGTTAAGTTCATAGATGAGGGTTTCAATAAGAAATATACATTTAAGAGTGAAATTTTTATGAAAAAAAAATTGTCGCGGACTCTTCTCTCTGTAATGCCAAATTGATAGGGAGAATTTCGATGAAATTTCAAGAAACATTGTAGCTGACTCTGCTCTCTGGTGGCCTATGCGCGGCTTCATCAATTATTGCAAGAAACCGAGTTTCATATGTTTGAACGCTGGATGCTTCTGTTGTTTCATATGTTTGAACGTTGGACACTTTGTTGCTTGATTTCTTGCTACTACAGATCCATTCATTGCTGTGGATGCCAAGGACGCTGCTTCTTTCCAGCTATATTTTTTTGAACGAATGGACTAGATTCACTGTTGTTACTTCGTTTTTGTGAGAAGATGGAACGTTGGAACACTGTCTTGTTTTGTTAATAGTTGAATGATTTGCCCAGATTCACTGTTATTACTGCGTTTTTTGTGAGAAGATGGAACGCTGGAATGCTGTCCTATTTTGTTAATAGTTGAACGTTGGTCATGGTATATCCTTTCAAATAGTTGAACGTTGGTCATGGTATATCCTTTCTAATAGTTGAATGCTGGCCTAATATCCTTTCAAATAGTTGAAAGCATACATTTGAACGCTGATAACAAATTTGTGGCAGAATGTTTGGTGAAGGCAGAACGTCCATGATGCATTGAGCCCTTTTAAAAGAGGTCATATGCTATGAAGAATTGGCTTTGCATGCTATGTATGCATTGAATGTTTTTTTTATTGGTAGCCATGTACGTTTTGAAGGTCATTTTTTCTCTGTGTATTGAAGTTGTGATGGTCGTGATTCAATGGGTACATGAAAACCTTGTGTTAGAAGTTTTAGTGGACGATAATGCCCTTTGAGAATGCCCTTTTGAGTACATATTCATTGTATATTGGCAGAAGTATTCTTTTTTCTATCCGCAAAAGTTTTTTTTACAGAATGCATTCAATCATATCCATGGTAGGAATAGTTCTCACTGGCAAGGAGAACTATATTGAATGGTCCCGAATGATAAAACACACCCTCATCTTCAATGAGTTGTGGAAAGGAGTGTGTGTCGGAGAAGGAGACAATGACCCAAGTACAACCTACCTCAAACAAAGAGCTCGTCATTTGGGAAAACAAGAACAACAAAGCTTATGCATTAACCGCAGCATCTATAAATGAAGAGGTGAGTCGCCATATTTCATCATATTCAACTGCCTTTGAAGCTTTACAAAAGCTGAAAGAACTCTATGACACACATTCTACACTTGAAGTCGTTCAACTAATGATTAAACTATTCACTCTTGAACTGCAAAATAATGATCCTCTTGCTCTTGCATCTAAGGTAAATTCTATAATGCATGATATCAAATCCACTAAGGTTGAATTGGATATTCCTCTTATTGCTTTTCTCAAGGCACTTTATCCTACTTACTCGAATTATCTTGAGTCATTGCAGGCAAATGGAAATCTCAAAGATATAACCTTTGACTCTCTTGTGAAAAAGTTTGCTGAAAGAGAGAAAGCTTTTGGAAAGAAGACAGCCCCTGAACCTTCTGAAGAGATTGTGTGCCTTGCTCATAAAGAAAAGCATCCTGCTCAAGATTCTACAAGAGGAAGAGGTGGACAAGAGGAAGAGGAAGATATTTCAAAGGCAGGGGGGCATACATTCTCAAGGAGAGAAGGCATATTTGCATTGCATTCGCTACAAAAGAAATGGATCACATCATGCCTCTACATGGAAGCTACCATGGGACAAAATTGAGCGGAAAAGAAACCAAAAGAAAGGTAAAATTGATGATACAGACAAAGGTAAAGCACCTGAATCCGCTCACTATGTTGAGGCACAATGTAACATTGGAGTAAATGAAGATTTGTTTAATGCTTCACTTGCTTCATGGAAAAATGATTGGTTGCTTGATTCAAGAGCAACTTGCCACATGTCTCATAGGAAAGATTTTTTTGAAGATTTCACTAACAATGTTGATGGAGCAGTATACTTTGCAGATCAATCAAAAATCAAGCCATCAAGGCTTGGAACAATCAAGCTTAAACTGCCTGGTCTTCCAGACTTTCTTCTGCATCATGTTCTATATCTCCCACAACTCAAGAGAAAGTTGTTGTCCTTGATCCACATCTGCCAGCAAGGTCACTCCATTCATATGTTTGATGGCAAGCTTGAGGTAAGAAAAGCATCTGACCGCTCACTTGTCATCAGGGGAATAGAAGAAGAAAGGCTTATCAAGCTGCAAGGAACCTCTGCTTATGCACAACATTTCTCATATAATACTCATCATGAAGAAGGTACACTTCCATCAAGTTTATTATGGAATGCCAGATTTGGAAATTTGAACTATGACAGTCTCCGCTTGTTGAAGAAAAATGGTGTTGCTGGTTTGCCTGCAATTCCTAGAAAACTTAAGCAATGTGATGCTTGCATTCTAGGAAAGCATAGCAAATAGTGTTTTCATGATTCACATTCAAGAGCACATAGAAAACTTGAACTCATTCATTCAGATTTATGTGGTCCAATGCTTGTTCCTTCTACAAATGGAAATTAATATATCATGACATTTATTGATGACTACACCAGAATGTGTTGGGTTTACTTATTGAAGAACAAATCTGATGCTTTTCAAACATTCAAGAATTTTCATAAATGGATTGAAAATGATGCAAAATCTCATATTGGGTCTATTCGCACTGATAATGGAAAAGAACACACATCAAATGAATTTGAAAACTATCTTTGCCAACATGGGATCAAACATCAAACAACTGTGCCTTATAATCCCCAACAGAATGGTGTAGCTGAAAGAATGAATAGAACAATCTTAAATATGGTACGATCCATGCTCTTCTCCAAAAATGTAAAGATAATGTTTTGGGCTGATGCTGTTCTATGTGCTGCATATATAAAGAATAGATGTCCATCTAATTCTATAAGAAACAAGACTCCTTATGAAATGTGGTATGGACATGTTCCTTCGGTAAAACATCTCAGGGTCTTTGGTTGCACCTTTTATGCTTTGATACCAAAGGTACATAGAAACAAACTTGGTGCTAGAAGTCGTAAGTGTATCTTCCTGGGGTATTCAAACACCTCCAAAGCATATTGCCTATATGATGAAGTAAATAAGAAGTTTTTTGTATCTAGAGATGTAATTTTACTTGAATCATCCAAAATTGACAATGTCGTTGAGCGGCAACTTGATCGCTTGGATAGATTCAAAAAAGCAAAATCATTTCAAGAATTTGATAATGAGATTCCACGTCTTGAAGGGGGGATTCCTATACTAGATCAACATGTGGAATCTTCTTCTGAAGAACACTCTCCCCCAAATGAAACTCCAACAACAGATGATGCTTTAAGTGATGTAATTGATAGAATTGGGAGACTCAATCTTGATTCAGTCCCAACTCAATCAACAGAGCAGCCTGGACCATTCCGGAAAGGTCCCCCAAAGTGGCTGACAAAGACACTTGAAAGTGTTCATCCCGATGAAGTTGGAAAGACAGGAACTAGAAATTCAAATCGGAAAAATGGAGGTGATGTAGATGACTCTAATTCACCTGTTGATATGGATGTTTCTTATGATTGTGAATTGGACTTGTATATAGATTTTGAACCAACATCCTTCAAAGAAGTTGCTTCTCATGATGAATGGAAAGAAGCGATGCAAAAGGAATATGATGCCCTCATAAAGAACCACACTTGGAAGCTGGTTGATCCTCCATTAGTGTTGTTGGGAAAAGTATCCATTCAGAATGCCCCTATCCCACTCTAAGGTGTGACAGTGCCTTAGCAACAAACAAGGAAAACTATTTTCGTATTCTTCTTTATGAAATGTAAACGAAGAGGAAGGATGTAACTAACCTGTGTCTTTCGCTAGTTTGTTGGTCCAATCGCTCTCCTCTTTGTTCGCTTCCCGCTGCCTGCTCCCTCACTGGTCCAGCTTCACCAAGTTCCTGCAAGATCACAGAAGAGGAAACTACACAAAAGACATAGATTTACATTCATAAAAAGCTTAGGATCAGATTAAGCTAAACATGCAAATATAACAAAGCATCATTGATACACAGCATGTAGGAGAAACTCAAATAGTTTTATTGATATGATAAGAAAGTCCAAGAGGAGATACAACCAAGAGAGTCCCGATCCAGCATCTACCTCCCAGCAAAGGAATCCCTTCCTCTCCTCCAACAAAGCATAAATCACCCAATGCACTAATCTCAATCTCAAACCAACAACAATTCTCTGCAAAGTACAAAATTCCAGCCTCCTGGATCTCTGGGTGAGGGATCCATATATAGATGTAAGCAGAGAGGATGAGTCAGCTTATGTTTTGACTTGTGGCTTCTCTCTGTCAGTTCTTGCTTCCACTTGGAGGTTAAGAGCCTCTTACTCATCACTAGTCGAATTCATTGAGGCAAGTGTCATTGGAGAAGATTCTGGAAGCTTCCAGTGTCTTTCCACCTCGTTGAATGAGCTTGCCATTTGTCATTTCCTGCTCAACGCACCCTGGTAGTGCATTCACCTGCGTTGCAATGCACCTAGCCAGTGTATTTGGGTGCTTTGCAACGCAGGCAGCTAGTGGAGCCTCTGAATTGATCCTGATTTGACTAGTTTTGGGCAATTTCTGGTGGAGAACTTCTGGGAGAAGCTGTCATTTGTTGACCTTGTTTCTTTAGGAGCTGGAACAACATCATTAGGGACTTAGGATCCCTTGGTTTATGGACATTTCATGCTTATAGCTGTAAGGCACAAAAATGTCTATAACAACTACCCCCTAAAGTATGAGGCCGTTTATCGGGTGAAATGCTTTATTAGGAGGATCCGAAGTTCTTCCAATGCTGGGAGGAGACCTGTAATAAGATACAATACAATACATTATTTTTCATACTGTTTTCATGATCTAGCTAAGGCGGGCATTCCCATGCTCAGCTTTATAAATCCATTTTTCTGTACATAGGACAGACAATCGTCTGATGGTAGACTGATGATTCTGATGAAATCATCATCCTTTTGGTAGGATGATTATCTGTGCTGCAATGTTGTACATGTCAATGTCTTTATTTTTCCTGAATATATATCGCAGCCCAGATGGATGAAACTAGATCCGGGGTCTTCAATCTCGTCCGATCTTCACTCTAAGTACAAGTCGATCCATGTGAGAAATGTTTTGAAGTCGAACATGGAAAGACATCGCTTGATTACCAGTCAATGATGTAAACTGTTAACAAGCACCAGAGGAATCACCGATAATGATAATGACCCTCAAGGTACTGCAGTACAATTCACGTGGTATGAATAAAGGACTTGGTGTCGAACACCACGCAAAATCTTTCGGTCGAAGGTCATTGATGTATACCTGTCGCCGGAAGTGAGAAACTTGCCATTGAGGCATGCAAGCTTCAAAGTACTGAAGGGGGTGTTCCTAGATCAACTTCTTGGATAATGAGCTGATGTCGACAAGAAGCGATCCGTCAAAGGAGGGCCTTGATGTATCCCACATCGGTGACACAGAACGAAGCAAATGATTTTGATGGAGGTGAAAACGATCTGATGATATATGGTTCAGGGTGGCGGTCATGAAAGAATGAAGTATAATGTATGGTAGCGGATGGGACACGGTTGACTCCTCTGGATGACTTCTCTTGAACATATCGGCGACACTTATATGATGGATTGGTAGCATTTACCCCAAAGGTGGATGGTATGGCGAGACCATGGTGATGTGACCGATGAATGAAACAACCCAACCCAACTCAGGCACGGAGTGGAAGTGTCATGTTCAAGAGCGACTTGCTACCAATAAAGGTTCTTTGAGTTTCTCCCCAAATTTTCCCCAGTCATTATTGACCGGTACCTCTTTATTTTTGTCAAGCTTGAGGAGGATAACATATGCTTGTTCTATAATTTGCCCTTCGGGCAAACCCATCGCTATGTTTTAACGAGCCTAGCGATAGTGAAACTCGTTCTCATCTAAAGACAAGTTTGTCGCTATTAATGTTTTTAATGAGTTTAACGACAAAGATAACTCGGTCCTTTTCCTTTTTAGGGAGTCTGAAAAGGAACGTAAAGATAACTCCGGAAGTTCTTTTTCGTCATCTAATCCCTTAAGTCCAAAAAAGTATAAAACAATACAGAAGGGATGGATTTTCGATAGTTTTAACGAGCCAAACAAAACAAGCGCTCGATCTTTTTTGTGCAATAATCCCTCAGGTCCAAAAAGATTAAAATCTAGAGGAGGGATAGCAGTTCCGGTCGCTTTAACGAGCTGGAAGGCCAAAACTCGGCAATCTTTTCATATTTTACGAGTCAGATGAAAAGAGCTTAAAGAAGACTCGTCTTTTGAGGAACGAGTGATAAGACGGGTAGCAGCTGATTCCAGGTAAGGGTTGGAATTTTCCAATCACGATAGTGTGACAAGGATGGCTAGTGAAATCACTCTTCGCAGCTGTTCCTCAAAATGGGTAAACAATCAAATGGAGGTGAACGATCGGCCAATGGAAAAGTGGAGGTGACGGTGCAAACACAACCAAGGCTTTAATGGCTGATAATGTTACATTCACGGTGGTTATTTACCAGAGGGTAGTTCATTTTTTAACGAGCTTAAACATGGATTGAAACACTTGCTCGGTCTTATGTTTATTTTTTAACGAGCATGAACTATGTGCTAAAACTGCTCGATTAATCTAGTCATATGATCAGAATGTCTCATTTAAGATTCCATTTTTTATGGAGCTTGCGCCTTACAAAGCTTTGCTCCGGAATCCTTTCTTTATGCAAGTTCGGGAATGACTAATCCTACGAGTTTAAAGGGTTAGACCTACGGGTTTAAAGGGAGGACCTAAAAATTTAAAAAAATAAATAGCCGCCCCTTGCTTGCACTCCAAAAGGTTTGCATGCCCCCAGGCATAAAGTACGATTTCAAGGTTACCCCTCAATTTGCAGATAAAACATTTGTTCTACCAGGAAAGGCCTACCTCTTTCAGGTTATCCAAAGATGGTCTCATTTGCGCAGCAAACAAAACATTTCTTCGGCGATGTCTACCGAGATAAACAAAGGTAAGCGGCGCCGACCCAGCTTACATAACTTTGACAAGAGAATCTTATTCTAGAACAACCCCTCTTCCAATCACGGACGGGGTACGAACTAGTCATATTCTCCCGCGGAAACCTACCCTATACCCAAAGTTTTCCTGCCAAAGCAGACCAGGACGCATGCCCCCTGGGTTCCAGTCATATCCTTCCGAATCACTCGCGCTCATCGGGAGGACGGACCGTGGGTTGAGACATTTCTTGCGTGAAGAGACCATTAGGGATGGTATATGACTATTTGCGATGCGTGATCTGGGAAATTAAAGCTGGTCCACGAGCTTGACCACTCTTCTTTCATGCAGAAAACACATTACTCTAAAGAGTGAGGAGACAATGGCTCCCATGCAATATATATAGTCTCGTCCAAGGAGTAGGTTATAATCCAAGGGTCCTTGAACGACCATCACGTTCATTTGGACGGTCTTCCCTTTCAATGTGATAGGCACATTGGGGAGGATCCCTAAAGGTCGACTGGTTCCTTTATCGAAGCCTGTCAGATTTCTCATCTCAGGCAAAAGTGATGGCGAACCAAGCGCTTTCCAAGCAATAGAGGAAAGGATACTCACAGATGCCCCCTCATCAATGATGGTGCCAGCCATGACCATTCTGTATATTTGAACGATAATTTGGAATGGTATGCTTGCTGGCAAACGGGGTCTGCCTAGTTGGTTCCAGTCGAAGGATACAACTAGGTCGCTTGGTGGTGGGACCGAGTAGACGGCCGGGTATCGCTCTGACAAACTTCCTTCCTGTGATAAATAAATGGGTGGATTGTCCCCGTGTTCGTCGGAGTCTGTGTTGATGAAAAGAATCTGGATGGTGTCATCCTTATCCTCTTCAGTGACCGTATCATTCGAAGATAAAACCTCTGAAGGCAAGACCGGGTCAATTGCCGCCTCGACCTTTTGACTTTCGTCTGGTATGGATTTAGTTGGTTTTTCTTCAATGATAGACGCTTCAGCTGAGCACTTGAGCGGGCCAGCTAGATTCTCAACTAACGAAGGACTCGGCAAGAGTTTTTTATATCTAGGAGGAAGTCGTAACGGTGAAACCGAACGATCTTCCAAGACTCTTTTAGCCTCGTCTAAGAAGGGACAACGGTGGAGGGCATGGTCGCCTTCGCACAGTCTATAGGGAGGTCTAGCTCTCCCTTTTTGTCCTGGAACTTCACTTTCGCTAGTTGACGGTGTACTTTCAACATGTCCATCAGAGGTTGACGACACCAGATTGTGCAAACGGGGAGACCAGTCCCTTAGTATCTGAGGGATGCAAGGACAATCTCTATGAAAGTGGTCTCCCTTGCAGATGACACATGGCGATTTGGGCCTGGTCAGTGCTGTGTGTGGATTTTCATTAGACGGCACTTGTTTTCCCTTATTTGCCTTTGGCTCCTTCTTCTTTTTCTCTTTCTTCTTCTTTTCCTTTTTCTCCTTAGGAACTTGGTTTTTAGCTTTACCAGTCCCGTTAGACGAAGAGGAAGGAAGAGAGGAAGAATTAGAGGAAGTATAAGGTAGGTGGGAAATTCTGGACTCGTCTAACTATTGATTTGACTGTTCAGGAATAGTGGTGTTCTGAACGACATTGGTTGAGAAGAGCCAGACCGGCAAGCCAATTGTCAGTCCTGGAAGCGACAATGTGGCCATATCGGGCGCACCAACATCTCCCCAAGAGGAGAAGGGACTAGGATTTCCACCAAGGGGAATTCCTTGGTTGGTAGGCTCCATTTTCTCAACCTAAAGATCAACACAGGAAAAAGGGTATGAATATTCCGTTTAAAATAAATTTTAATGACACTTGGACACAACTTACTTTTTCACTTTTAAAGAGTCAAGAAAAAGCAAAAGATGACTCTAGTCTCCTTCGATTTTTAATGAGCCTGAATTGACAAGTGCTCAGATGGACCTTTTCCGTTAAGGAGTCTGAAAAGGAATGAAAGGGACTGCTCTGGAGTTCTAGGTAGAGGATGTGCCAAACCAATCGCAAAACCGCAGAATACATTTTAGGGTACGGGCGGTCAATATTCCCGAATGTTGTGTTCAGTGCATTGCGATCAGTAAGGTGGCCGACACGGTTTCCTATGGATAAAGGTTTTATGCCTATAGGGGTCTCCCAATCTATACTCGACGGTACGTGGGAGCACAATCCGTACTGGTACTTATTGTCTCTCAAGAGGAATCACCCAACCATCAGTGAGGCAGTAGTTACCAGGTTTTACGATGTCGGAACACGTCTCTATCCTAGACCTCTATGTTGTGCGTTAAGTTACAAAGCATTGTTAAGTTCATTCAATTTATTTTAGGTTGATCTTTCTTAGAAATTTGCCTTTTTGGATCACCGCGATATGTAGATATAATTCCTAAATGCAGTCTAAAGATGATAAGCAAGCTTTTATATCTTTTCAACAATGAAAATCCTAGCTACAAGGGGAAAAGAAAGACACAATCTTTTCTCAAAGAGCATAGAGCACACTGTAAATGCACTTTTCCTAAATCAATCCATACAAACTGTCAAAATGCAAATGCACATATGCATGTATTTGTTTTCACTTTCTTAATATTGATGCCTAAAAAGAAAGCTGTTGTACAAATTTGAATTCGATTTCAAGTGAAAAACACAAACAAGCTTCTTTCGAAATCAAAAAAGACGATTACGACACTTTATGATTTTGAAGTAAATACTTGTTTCGACACTAGAAATTCACAAATTCAAACCAAAAGACAAAAGTAAAAGCGTAATCAGCTGTCAACAGCAAACAAACTTACTCCTAAGATCAAAACGACACTTACGACAGGTCTAGATCTAAGGGCGACAGTATGACTAGTTTACTTTCGTAATGGGAAACTGCAAATGATGTAACAAATACACAAAAACAAATACAGTTTCTTTTATACAACTGAGGTGGAATTGAGGCAAAGAAAAGGGGTTTCAGATAGGTACACACACTGATAACAGGCTGCAAAAAACAGAGATAAAACTGAGCAAAAAGAAGCAGAGAACCACAGCTGCACAAGGCAAAGGCTGATCAACGCACCCCTTGCACAGAGAAACTGAATTGCAGCGTAGGTAGCCCTCTCGGGACCTGCGTTGAAATGAAGAACCTCTTCACAGAGCCTGTGCTGAAGCAGAAACGAGAATTGTCTCCAGGTTCTGGGTCACGGTTTGCAGTTTAATCTATGGTTTTTGGCCGGATAAAAGCTATCAATAAGGTACAATTAGAGGGATGATTTAAAGGAGGACTAAGAGCTATCACAAAGGGCTATTAGAGCACTTGTGGATCAGCTGTTCAGATCATAAACAGGCCCAGCGAATGGACTAGAGTAGCAGATCTCTACTTTGCATTTGTAAATGGCAAATGCAGTTCGATTCGGCACTCCTGAGTTTATGAGATGAACAACAATAGAAACACAAATAAACTAACTAGATACGATCCCCAGCGGAGTCGCCAATTTGTTGTTGGGAAAAGTATCCATTCAGAATGCCCCTATCCCACTCTAAGGTGTGACAGTGCCTTAGCAACAAACAAGGAAAACTATTTTCGTATTCTTCTTTATGAAATGTAAACAAAGAGGAAGGATGTAACTAACCTGTGTCTCTCACTAGTTTGTTGGTCCAATCGCTCTCCTCTTTGTTCGCTTCCCGCTGCCTGCTCCCTCACTTGTCTAGCTTCACCAAGTTCCTGCAAGATCATGGAAGAGGAAACTACACAAAAGACATAGATTTACATTCATAAAAAGCTTAGGATCAGATTAAGCTAAACATGCAAATATAACAAAGCATCATTGATACACAGCATGTAGGAGAAACTCAAATAGTTTTATTGATATGATAAGAAAGTCCAAGAGGAGATACAACCAAGTGAGTCCCGATCCAGCATCTACCTCCCAGCAAAGGAATCCCTTCCTCTCCTCCAACAAAGCATAAATCACCCAATGCACTAATCTCAATCTCAAACCAACAACAATTCTCTGCAAAGTACAAAATTCCAGCCTCCTGGATCTCTGGGTGAGGGATCCATATATAGATGTAAGCAGAGAGGATGAGTCAGCTTATGTTTTGACTTGTGGCTTCTCTCTGTCAGTTCTTGCTTCCACTTGGAGGTTAAGAGCCTCTTACTCATCACTAGTCGAATTCATTGAGGCAAGTGTCATTGGAGAAGATTCTGGAAGCTTCCAGTGTCTTTCCACCTCGTTGAATGAGCTTGCCATTTGTCATTTCCCACTCAACGCACCCTGGTAGTGCATTCACCTGTGTTGCAATGCACGTAGCCAGTGTATTTGGGTGCTTTGCAACGCAGGCAGCTAGTGGAGCCTCTGAATTGATCCTAATTTGACTAGTTTTGGGCAATTTCTGGTGGAGAACTTCTGGGAGAAGCTGTCATTTGTTGACCTTGTTTCTTTAGGAGCTAGAACAACATCATTAGGGACTTAGGATCCCTTGGTTTATGGACATTTCATGCTTATAGCTGTAAGGCACAAAAATGTCTATAACAATTAGGAACCAAACCAATTGGCTGCAAGTGGGTCTACAAGAACAAGTATAAAGCTGATGGCTCACATGACAAGCACAAAGCTAGGCTTGTGGCAAAAGATTTTGCACAGAAGGAAGGGGTCAATTATGAGGAGACTTTTTCCCCCACAGCAAAATGGGCTACCATCTAGACACTCTTTGCACTAGTAGCTCAGAATGGTTGGACAGTCCATCAAATGGATGTAAAAACTGCTTTCTTGAATGGAGATCTAAAAGATAATGTTTTTATGTCCCAGCCTGAAGGATTTGTTGTGAAAGGACATGAACATAAAGTATACAAACTTGTGAAGTCCTTGTATGGCCTTAAACAAGCACCGCGAGCCTGGTATGAAAAACTAACTGAGCATCTTCTGAAACTAAATTTCAATCATTTTGATCTTGATGATGCAACTTTATTTGTCAAGAAAGTTGGAAAAACAGTTGTATATCTTGTGGTATATGTAGATGATCCTTTAATGATAGGGAACAATGAAAGCTACATTGCATCCATAAAGAAGGAATTGGGAAAAAGCTTTGAAATGACTGATTTGCGCTATGTTCATTACTATCTTGGCATTGAAGTAACCCAACATCCAAAGTCCATATTTATTTCTAAAAATATATACATTGGAGATTTGTTGAACAGGTTTGGCATGATAGAGTGCAATCCTCTTACTACTCCAATAGAACAAAACTTGAAGCTCACATCTATTGAAGGAAAGGAATTTGAGGATGCAACAAAGTATAGACAGCTTGTAGGAAGTCTCAACTACATAACTACTACCAGACCAGACATTTCATTTTCTGTTGGAATCCTCTCCAGGTTTATGCAAAAGCTGTGTGAGGGACATTGGTCTTCTGCAAAAAGAGTTCTAAAGTACTTGAAGGGAACTCAAGACTTTGGAATCAAGTACACACAAGTGGATGACTTTAGCTTGATCGAATACTCTGATTCAGACTTCGATGGAGACAAAGAAATTGGGGTATCTACTTCAGGATATGCTATGAGTCTTGGATTAGGAGCTATCTCCTAGAGATCACGCAAACAATCAGTTCCAGCAGATTCCACAACAGAAGCAGAATACATGGCAGCAGCTGAAGCAACAAAAGAAATTATGTGGCTTAGGAAAATTCTTGAAGATTTGCAGGTAAAACAGGTACAATCAACTCCACTCATGATTGAAAACACCTATTCAATAAAGTTGGCCAAGAACCCAAAGTTCCATGATTGAACAAAGCACATCAATACGAAATATCATCTGATCTGACATCATGTTGAGGCCAAAACAATCCATCTCCATCATTGTTCCACAAATGAGCAAATTGCAGACATCTTCACCAAAGCGCTTGGAAGAGAAAATCTTAAAAGATTCAGAATGATGCTTGGACTCACCAACATTTCTTCAGATTAAGAGGGGGAATGTTGACACCTAATCCTCATGATTGGGTGAATAATTAAATTAGGAATGTGAACAGTCATCAAGAGATGAACTGAACAGTCACTCCCTATTGTATATAAAAAAGACCTACCTGATGGAATAATACACGAATCAATTTTTTGTTTTGTGGAATTACTGCTTGGCCTGACATAAACAGAGAAGAAAGTTCAGTAAGCCCTAGACCTATTTTTATATCCAATTCATGTCCCAGTGAGTGGTTGTTCATTGAAGACCTCCCTTTGAACGGGTATTTTGATCTTTCTTTGTCTGAAACCAAATTTGAAACTGCACTTGATAATACAGTTCTAAATTCCAAATTTATAGAAAATCTTGAAATTCAAAGGGAAAACAAATCAATTGAAGAACATATCTTAAATTCCCCTCAATCATCCATCACAGCTGGCAATATCCATGAGCTTTCAGAATCAGCATCCACTACTCTGAGTTCATCAGTATTCCCATCAATTTCTGAAGTCCATTCTCAACCTTAGTTTATACCTACCCTTCCCCTTGAACCAATAATATCAGATCGAAAACCTATCATCCCTATTTCTCCTTCAACCGCTCCATTAAACCCTAGTAGTTCAACTGTTGTTTCAAATCTGCCTTCAGTCATGGCTGCACGGTATGCACGCCTTGTTTTACCTCAGAATGTTGATGATATGCTTGCTAATTACCAAAGTAAAGTACCTCTTTTTGATTCCACTCAAAGAATTACAACACAACAACATGTTCATAGAATGAGTGACTTCTTCGACTTTCATGAGGTAGATGCAAAAAATGTGACTATGAGATTGTTTGTGTAAAGTTTTGGAGGCGAGGTTCGAAAATGGTTCACAGCTTTACCAACAGCCTCTATCAACACTTTGTCAGTTCTGGATAGACAATTCCTAGACCGATGGGAGGTAAAGAAGAACCCACTCCAAATTTTATTTGAGTATGAAAATATCAAAAGGAACGCAGGTGAAAGTGTGCAAGATTATTGTGTGAGGTTCAATGCAGTGTATAATGCTATTCCGGTTGACATTAAACCACCGATGGGGTTAGCATTGCTCAAGTTTCTATATGATTTCGATGCTAATATGGCATATCAATTATGAAAAAGAGATCCTACCACACTTGAAGATATGCAAAAGAATGTTGTAAGTGTAGAAGCAAATCTACTGGCCAAAAGAGTGAGAATGAAATCAGAAAAGAAGATGACTATAAGGGAAGAAGCATGTACCTCAGATGTTAAGATAGATACTTTGCTATGGAAAATTGAGAAGATGTTTGACCAGCTGACTGTTGCGGATAAACCTGAAACACAAATCAGGAATCCAAATTTCAGAGGACAATAGCAGCCCCAATTTCGGATTAAGCAAAGGGAGCAAAAGGCACAAGATTAGACAACACAACAACAGCAAGTCCAAACTCCTTTGCAACAAAACTATGTGCACAGAATGGAGGATGAAGATGATGATGATCCGGTGGTTGAGGCAAACCATTTCTTCATTGCTGATGGTTTTCCCATTTTTCGGATGGAAGACGAAGAATATCAAAGGTTCTAGACACCCAAAGTGATGAATATTACATACTAGCAAATGAGGCAGTTGTGGCGGATGAGTCAAATGATTATCAATGAGGATATAAGAATGCCTTGACAGCACAACAGAAGCAATACTCCTTGAGAAGAAGAGATGTACCAGTTAGTCCAATTCAAAAGAGAAAGGAAGCATAATCTAAAAATGACTCCACAAACATTCAGAAGAAAGGGAAAGAGCTAGCTGATCTGACTTCCAGCAAAGGACCATGAACAAATAACGTTGCAAATGAGAAGAAAAATAAGCAACTTGCAGCAAAAGGAAGAGCAGAAAAGAAGGACCTTCCTGTCAAAGAGGTAGAGAAAGTTTCAGCTTTTAGTTTAGAAAATGAAGTTGCTAAATTAAAAGTTTCAATTCCTTTGATTGAGTTGATTAAGAACAGCAGCTATAAACAACAATTGTCCAAAATTTTGCATATAGATCCTTTGTCAGATATGGTAAATGTCGAAGACGATCATCCTGAGCTCATTTTTGACCCTGCCTTAGAAGGTCAGTCCGAAGATAGTGAAGTTCATCCATTTTATATAAGCCTTAGACTACACAAGTATGTTCTCCATAATGCCATGTTCGACTCCGGAGCTTCTCATAATCTGATGCCAAGAGCCATTATGGAGAAATTAGGCCTTGACATTACTCGAAAATATCATGACCTGTATTCTTTTGATTCTAGTAGGGTCCGTTGTATTGGTCTTATCAAAGACTTGGTAGTATCTCTAGACCAGATCCCAGCCAAAAATGTTTTGATGGATGTCGTTGTTGCTGATATTCCACCACAGTTTGGTATGATTTTGTCCACATCGTGGGGTGCAAAACTTAAGGGAACTTTACAACTTGATTTCTCTTATGCTACTATTCTCGTTTTTGGTCCATTGAGAAAACTATACAGGGAGAAGAAAATGAAATACATGATTACTAGCAAAGAGAAGTCACTTAATCATCTAATAAATGTTGTACATACAGATTTAGAATCATTTGTACTATATTCAGATAGTGGTTTGAATGATGTATATAGTTAGTTAGTTGAAGTAGAAGATGTTCCGAAAATTTTAGAAAATTTTAGAGCAGCCCATGATCAAGAAAGATAGAAAATAGAAAGTTATTCTAAGCAGTCCACATACCAGCAGCAAGAGGACGATGAACAACATAAAAATGAAGAGATAAGTCAAGGTAAGGAAGAGAATGAAACATAATTTCAGCATATGGAAGAAGATGCAGGTCTTTGGAGCATGGATTTTGACGGAGCCATTGGTAAGGATGGTGCTGGCATAGGAATTTGGATTCGGAGCCCTGCTTTCTAGCCTGACAAAGTTCCTAGTAATGTTAGAGTATGTTCTTACAAATTGGCTTTTGACTGCTCTAACAATGAAGTGGAGTATGAAGCTTTGATTGTAGGTCTGAAAATTTTGAAGAAGCTAAATGCAAAAAGGATTTCGGTCTATGGAGATTCAGAGTTGGTAATCAAATAGGTAAAGGGAGAGTATCAAGCAAAGCACCCACGGATGAGAGCCTATAGAAATGCAGTCCTAGACATCTTGCGAATGTTTCCTGATTATACTTTGACAGTTGTACCCCGGACTCAGAATATTATTGCAGATTCACTAGCCACTCTAGCTAAAAATTTAAAGATCCCAATGAACTCCAGTAACAAGTTTGAAATTCATGTCAAACACCGGCTTGCTGTTCTGGATAATTTAAGGTATTGGCAAGTGTTTTGGGATGATAATGAAATCAATACCTTCTTGCAGATGAACAAGAGATTGAAGTGGATTAGATGGAGGTATTGCAGCTGAAAGATAACATTATTCCTAAAGGTCTCATACCTTTAGAAGAACTTTTTGATCAAGATGATGTTGCAAGAAAGCTGAGCTTGGTACCTACATATAAAGGAGTTGAGGATGTCAATCTTGGAACAGTAGAAAAGCCCAAGTTTGTAAAATTGTCCAAAGCATTTTCTCCCGAGGTAAAGACTAAATATGTTAGATTGTTATCTGAATTTACTGATTTGTTTGCCTGGGATTATTCAAATCTGAAGGTGTATGATAAAGATATAATTTAACATACTATTCCCATCAAGCCAGATCAGAAGCCATTCAGACAGAAGTTGAGAAGGATCAACCCAAAGCTACTACCTTCCATCGAGAAAGAGGTAAATAGATTATTCAAAGTTGGTATAATTGTCCCAATCAGATTTTCTGATTGGATTTCGAATTTGGTTCCTGTATGAAAGAAGACCGGAGAGATAAGATTGTGCATAGATTTCTGGAACCTTAACAAGGTATCTTTGAAGGACAATTACCCACTTCCAAAGATGGATCATATCCTGCAAAGAGTGGTTGGAGCATCACGCATGTCACTACTCGATGGGTACTCAGGTTATAATCAAATCTTGGTGAATGAAAAAGATCGAGACAAAACTGCATTTACAACACCTTGGGGAACTTTTCATTATGCTAAAATGCCATTCGGTTTGAAGAATGCTGGAGCCACATTTCAGCGAGCAATGGACATCACCTTTTCTAATGAGAAGGATGTATTTTTGGTTGTATATTTAGATGATTTGACAGTGTTTTCAAGTTTCGATGATGAGCATCTACACCATTTAAAGATTTTTTTTCGAGATGTAGGAAATTTGGGATATCTCTTAATCCAAAGAAAAGTCTTTTTGCTATGGATGAAGGAAAGATACTCGGTCATATTATCTCAAAAGAAGGAATTTGCATTGATCCTTCAAGGGTGGAGGAAATTCAGCAAATAGATTTTCCCTGAAACAAGAGGGAGATACAAGCTTTCAATGGTTAGATGAATTTCTTATGCAGATTTGTACGCAATTTAGCTTAACATTTCAGAGAAATGACTAACATGTTGAAAAAGGATAGCATGGTAAAATGGATGGAGGATGCCATGAAGTCATTCAATTTGGTAAAGTTTTCTTTGACCACAGCTCTAGTATTAATTAGTCCTGATTACACTCAAGATTTCATTATATTTTCATTTGCATCCGAGCATACCATGGCTGCAGTATTAATGCAAAAGAGAGATCAGCTGGAGAAACCCATTGCATTTTTCAGTAGGACTATTCGAGATGCTACCTTGCAGTATAATATAATTGAAAAATAGGCACTTGCTCTCGTAAAAGCATTGAAGGATTCTAAAGTGTATATTCTGCACTCACACATCATAGCATATGTTCCCAATGTAGCAGTAAAGGATGTGCTGATACAAACTAATCCGGAAGGAAGGTGAGGAAAGTGGATTGTAGTAATTTTGGAATATGATCTAGAGATTAAACCCACAAATCTGATCAGTGAGACTAATGGCTGAATCAAATTTGCATGCTTTAGATATCAATCTCATCGTAGCCATGTTAGAAGATGAAGAAGAAGGCTCTCTCATTCAAGTGTCTAAAATGTTTCTTCAATCACCGTGTTATTCAGACATAGTGTATGTACTTCGGTATCTTTCGCCACCTCCAGGAATGTCTAGAAGCAAAGTTAGATCACTCAAACTCAAAGCTTCCAAATTCTATATTTTAAATAATGCCCTTTATTGGAAAGATTCGGGAGGTGTGTTACTTAACTGTTTTTTTGAAGATGAAGCTCAGTAGGTAATGTATGACTTTCATAAAGGTGAATGTGGTGGTCATTTATTCTGGAAGACAACGACAAATAAAGTATTGAGAGCAGGTTATTACTGGCCAACCCTATTTTTAGATGTGTATAAAACAGTTATGAGCTGTCATGAATGTCAGGTCTTTCAAGGGAAAAGAAAATTACTTCCTCTTCCATTGAAACCTGTTGAAGTCAATGCACCATTTTAGCAGTGGGGACTTTATTTCATTGGGGAAATCCATCCAACATCATTGGCACAACACAAATGGATCCTAACAGCAACTAACTATTTCACTAAGTGGATTGAAGCAATTCCGACCAGATAAGCCACAGATATAGTAATCATCCAATTTCTAGAGTCAAATATTTTATCTTGTTTCAATTGTCCTAATAAAATCATCATAGATAATGCAGTTGCATTCAAATCAAAGAGGATGATTGAATTTTGCAGCAAATATAATATTACTTTGGGTCATTCTACAACATATTACCTGTAGGGAAATGGTTTGGCTGAATCATAAAATAATTCTTTGGTAAATATCATCAAGAAGATGCTGGAAACAAATAAGAATGGTTGGCATAGGAAGCTGGTTAATGCCTAATGGGATGATAGAGTGAGCCACAAGAAATCCATAGGTATGTCTCCATTTGAATTAGTTTATGGCATTGACACAGTTTTTCCAACAGCTCTTACAATTCTGGTTATGATATTATTACAGGAGGCCGATAGTGAAGAGATGACTTTCAGTGAAGAATCAATCAGATGATTCATCTGCAGAAAACAAAGGATGAATTTTTCCAAAACACTTTTAGATTACAGGAAAAGATCAAGAAAATCTATGATTGGAAAACTAAAGTAGACAAATTTTAGCTAGAGGATGTAGTGTTGCAGTGGAATGCTCGGATTGAGGACAAAGAAAAGCACAGTAAGTTCGAAAACTTATGGAAAGGACCCTATAATATTGCAGCATACAGAGGATAGAATGCTTCTCTGCTCAATGAGATGGATGGTCAGGATTTTCCAAGAGGACCAGTTAATGGTAGGCTCCTGAAGCACTACTACTTCTGAAGTGATGTTCTGAAATTATGACATGATCATTGTACATACCATTTTCCCTTTCATTATAGGATTTCAAAGTATACATTCATTCCAGCTTGGGGCCCAAAGTGAAGGCTATAAAGTTTGAATGACATGTGTAAGGTTTGCCAATTGTGATTTAGTTTTTAGTCACAGTTTGAGTCATGAGTCAGTTTTAGTTTGCATTGTGTCAGTTTTCAGTTTTTGAAAAGTTTTGACTCCATTTCCCAATGGATAAGGCTACTAGGTCTATAGTGTTCTTGGCACCTCCAAGGAGCTACCATCCCCATTGGAGCCAATGTTACTGTTAGTCTTATCATACTGCCATCAATGATAAAAATTTGCTCTTTTGCATTTTCATAGTAGGAGTCCCATATTGTAAATTTTCAATAATCCATTAGGTCATAGATCCACTGATGGTTGAGGTCACTGATGTTTTCCCTTATGAAACATACTTGCCGATCCTCTTTCTTATTGTTCTCAGTTAAAATTCATTTTCCTTCTGCAGTTCATTTCATTAGGTTACTAGGGTTTGGTCTCATTAGGTTTTAGGGTTGTCACCATAGTTAAATTTGATGGTTGAATGCTAATAAAGATCAGCAAGGTCATGAGGATGTCAAATAAACTCAAGCAAAGTGTCAGAAGAATTGAAAATCATTTTTATCAAAGTCAAATGTAATTTTCACCTCAAAACATATTTTGAGGAGAAAACATAGTATCTTGTTTTTTATTATCATTTCCTATGTAATTTCATGTTTCTATATGTAATATTGATCCTAAGTTGCCCATAAGTCACCAAACTATACTGCCAAGCTACAAAGACTACAAAGAAATCAAGGCAACATGAGCAAATCCACCTGCAAAAGCAAAAAGTGAAAGGCATTAAAATTAGGGTTTCTAAAAAGGCAAAGAAACATTGGAAAAGTGGGTTTTCAAAAAGCAAAAATTAAAATGGGGTTCATATATAAACTCATTTTATTCTATTTTCACTCCATTGTGTCATTTAGCAAATCAAAGGAGCCAAAGGAGAGGAGGAATAAGCAATTTCAAAGTCATTTTAGCAAAACAGGGGCAGCGCTGCGCGTAGGCAATTGGCGCTATGCTTCTGGAAGAATTCTTCCCACCGCTTTGCATAGGGAGAAGGGCGCTGCCTGTAGGGCCTTACACTACACGTAGGGCGGTTTTCCACAGTTCAAATTTCAACGGGTGTTGCGCTTAAAGCCTTGCGCTGCGCATCTGTGCAGAGGTGCTGCGCTTGGGGCAACCAACACCAAAAACACTCCGACCTTCAAATTTTTGCTAGATTCCCTCCAAATTTCACCTTGCAAGTAAGTACCAGCACCTGGCTTGACGATTAGTTTGCATATATGAAGTTTTAGACAAGTTTTTCACTCTCTATATAAAACCCTAATTTTCACTATAAAACCCTAGTCATTTGGTTTTTCCCATCATTCAAACTCATAACTAAACCCTACACCTCCCTCTCATACTTTACCCATAGCTTCCTAAAGTCATCCATACCCATCCCTATAAACCCTAGAGCATATCATTCATCCCATACATTGTCTAAACTATGTAAACCAAGAAAATTGATTAATCATGGATAGAGGTGATTCTGATTATGATGAGGAGACAACAAGTGATAGTTCAGTGGAGAGGAGAAGGCAACAGAGAAAGCCTCATAAGGGAGGCAAAATCACAAGAGAGGAACCAACCAACTTAGCAGAACTACAGGCCTCTCCATTAGTAGTTTCTTGTTTCAGGCACCTTCAATGTTATGAACTAGTGGAGAGAGTGCAGTTTCATCATGAATTGGCTAGACTATTTGTGGCCAACCTACATAACAACAAAGTGACTCATGCTAGGGTGACTTTCTTAGTGTCACCATCAATTATTTTGAAGGCCACTAGAATTCCTGATGTTGGTGAGAAATGGTACAAGGCTCAGGACCTTGATGAGCATTACTATGAGCCTTACATCAAGCCTCAGTACAAAAACTAGGTGAAAAGGATTTTCCCCTTTAAATTTTTGGAGAATAGGTATGTCCCTTTGATGAGGATTATCATCAAGTATTTCACGTGTGAGGGTAGGTTTTCCAGGTTATACACTTATCATATCAGACTCCTCATGCACTTCACAAGGGTAAAAATGTTGAACCTCCCTTATTTCCTATTTAGAAACATTGACAAGATGGCTTACCTTGTTCAAAAGAAGCCATATCCTCAGCAGATGAATAGTATATATCATTACTCCTTAATTAAAATTATTTTCCTTCACCATCTTAGTCTTCTCAATATTCCTTAGGAGACTTTCATAGCTCATGACATGTTCAGGGGACCTCAAATTCCTCCATCCATGATGTAAGAGATAGTTGGGCCTTCAACTCATGTGGAATCAGGAGATGAACACCACGAGAGAAAGACTGCTAAAGTGATGGTGTTCTTGACATATCGAAGAGGGTCCAGGAAGTTTTTTTTAGCTACCAAGCAAGCCTTTGCTCCACAAGGAGTGGAAGCAGCCTTGCCTTCTTCATTAGTCAACAGGAAAATGTTATCTCCATAAGGTGTGGAAGGGGCTTTGCCTTCTACATCGAAAAAATAGGTACAGTTTGAGCATCTAAGAAAAGGCAAGGAAAAATTGCAAGAGGAAGACCTTGGTGATGAGGAGAAAAGAGATTTTGACTTGACTGAGCATGAGGAGCTGCAGCAGCTCTATACTCATCATGGAGTTGATATCATTGACTTGGAGGCTCAAGATCAAGAAACCGTTAAAGACATCATCATAAAGGAAAGGGAAGCTCAAATGCAAGCTTTGGTAGTCAACCTAGAGAGCCAAGTATGTCATCACATACTTAGAATATGAAAATAAACAATTGAGTGACAAACAAGTCCTCATGGAGCTAGAAATGATCGAAGCAAATAGGCAAATTGCCAAAGAGGCTCATGCCATATTGACTCATATTGAGCAGGAGATTGAAAATAATAGGGACACTTGGCTTGAGAAAGTAAACATAAATCTTGAAGGACTCATTGAGAAGGCCAACAAGGATAAGAAAATGCTTAGACACATGGAATACTATTACATGACCCGCAACAAAATTTGTAACATGAGGATTAGAAAGTTAAAGGGCAGGCTAAGGAGAGCTTTGGAAGGCAAAAAGGAGCAAGATAGATTAAAGATGTTGGTTGAAGCCTCCCTAGCCCATCATAGTAGTTGGTGGTGGTGTCTCATGCCAAATTTGGGCAGCTTTTGAAGAAATTTTGTCATTTTGAAATGTTGGAAATTAAAAACACAGGAAATCTTCCCAGAAGCACAACGCCACCGGCGCTGCTCTTTTTCGAGGGGCACCCAATGGACAAAAGCGTTCCATTTTTAGATTTAGGGCATCAAGGACATTCACTCTACCGATCTTCAAAATTTTGAAGCACATTTAGTGGACCACCAGAAGGTCCAAAAACACTCAAAATTTGACCTCTCTACCCGTTTTTGGACACACAGAAGCAACCTTGGGAGAATTGGTTTTTGAGGGAGCTAATAAGCTCCAAATGAAAAACTTCTAGATGTTCCAGAAACTAGACTTGAAGAAATTTCCAATGAGCTATCTTGGGCTCAATTTGGATGATGAGAAGGCCTCCAAAAGTGGACTCAAAGTGGCACTGTGCATAAGACCAGTGGCATTGTGTATAGGGCATTTTTCAATTAGACCCTTTTGCCTAATTTCACATATTTTCCTGATTTCTGTCTCATGCAAGTGAATTTGCTGATGTAATTAATGACATGGATTGTAAATGTAACATTCAAACACTATTATATGGTAGATTCATGGACAAAAAGTTGTTTTGAGGGTAATGAATCTTTTTCCACACTTGTAGAGGCAACTTGTTTGATTACCTAGATTCTTGTTCTTAGTTTAGAAATGGTCGAAACAGCTCCTCTTCTCTTGGATTCAACCCCTGATCACTAGGATGAGTGGTTTAGATGTCTATATCATGTATTCTCTTTGTCATTTGCAAGGGTTGGATGCAGCTAGATGCTCATGTACTGAACACATATCATTTTGTAGCAATTTTGGTAGGAAACTAATAAAGTTGTAGCTATTTTTATGGGATCCCTGTGGTATGGCCTTTAGCATGTGTTTCTTCTTTTGTTAATATGTTCTCATGTTATTTATGTATGCCTCTTTCATATAATTGCGTATGATTGGTTGCTTTCAAGTCAGATAGGTGGACTACATTAGGTTTTAATGTTATGCCTTGGGAAAACACTAGTATTTCATGTTTTTCTACTGTTTAGGAAGGACTTACGACTTGCTCATGCCCTTCTTAGCTCCTCACCAGTATAGAATTTCACCCCATCAAGCCTAAGGTGCTGAATATCATACCTACCTTGCCCCATAGAATCCCCTAAAATTTTGACTTAGTTTCCCAGATCCAAATTGCCCAGCTCCTCCTGATCTGGCAAAAACATCAACAATTTCAATCAAAACCCTTGAGCTACTATACCTAGCCTAAAATATTTACCTGATTCAGTCATCCCGACTAAGATTCATAAGGAGAGAGCCTTCTCCAAGCCTGGTAGGGCTAGCTACCAGGTTAAGCTTGGTTTGTGGTTACCCTATAATTGCCTCCATTGAACCTGAGGTCAATTTAGGCGATAACATACCCTTAAGAGGTGGTCAGATAATGGAGTCATTACTAAGTCTCTCTATATGAAGAGGACTAGAAATGGGTGGAGTATAAGTGGAAGGTGTATTAGTAACTTCCTTCTCCGCAGCGTGTTTGGGAGGAGTCAGACAGTCTTTTGACCGAGTGGTAACATAAATAAGTGTCGTTCCACTCATATAAACTTGACAATCCAAAGATGTAGAAGATTGCAGTTTTTATACAAATTGGGTTTGTTGTGATGGAAAAATTTCTTTTAATAAAGTCGGTGTCCCTTTGGTGCCTTTTAACAAACGACTAACTTCAGCACCATAGGGACAGTCCTTGGTATAGTGATTTTCCTCAAAAATGAGGCAAGGATGTTTTCGCTTACATTTAGATGCATCATCAACAAATGATTTCAGAGGATCCTCTTTCCAGGTATCATATTTGGCTTTTCCTTTACCCTTATTTTTACTTTTGGAGGTTTTGCTTCCGGGGTAGACTCAACGACATTAACCTCGGAGGTTTTACCAAGATTTTGAGAGGTATTCAAAGGAGAATTAGATGCAGTAATGGAAATAGATTTCTCCTTCGAGGAAGCAGAAGATGCTTTACTAGAATTTTGGGTCACTAACCCAATAATATCGTCGACAGGTGGTGCCTCTAGAGGTTTGGAAGATGCAGGATCAGTATACAATATCGAAGCATCAGGCAAGACATCACACAACGTGTTAGATTGGGAATATACAAAATCTAAATATTGGGCATGAGAAATGGATTGATCTTCAGTGACGCAACCACCCATAGCTATGCCCTTGGAAATTTTATTAATGAATGATTTTGTAAACCACTCAGTTAAAATCTCATCCGATATATCGAACTTGATAAAGCGTTGTCGACGTCTCCCTTCATGAATATGATCAGAGATGTGCATAGAAATATTTTTTTTCAAGGATGTTAGTAGATTGGTACCCATTCCATACTGAAATGGTAGCTAGAAGTGAGTAAGGAAGGCCATCGCCAAGGTGTTGAAGTCTTGGTAGGCACCTTGACGTAACTCGATGTACCATTTCATGGCAGTGCCCATCAAGGTTCACTGGAAAAGACGTAGACGAATGGCATCATCAACCTAAGAGTTGGATGAACACCATAAATGGTAATTCATAATGTGGGCCTAGGGGTCTTCTCTAGACCTTCCTTCGAATTTCTGACAATCACTAGGAATCTTAGTAGGAATCGAAGCCAATACGATGAATGAAGTATTAGGTCCCTTATGAGCGTTGACACATATGCTAGTTCCAACGTTGCTAGAAATGGAAATTGTGGATTGAAAGGCATGGGGGGTCTTTGATAAGGAACATCTTGTGGATTCCAACCTTGTTGGTATTTATTATGCCCCCAAAGTGGCAGATTTTGACCATAAGGAGCTTGATATTGCCCCCACTAAGAGGTATTCGGACCATACAAAGGTGGATTTTGTCCCCACAAATGTGGCTTTTGACAAGAGTAACACTGATACTGACCCATCATAGGACATTGAGAACCATAAGGTGGATAAATAACTTTTTAAGAGTAGGGAGTAAGGGTTGTCCTTGCTATTGCAATGGATATTGATAAGGCATTTTTTGCACATAAGGTCCTTGTTGTACATAAGGAAGTTTTTGTTGGAAATTGTTGGGTTCTAGGTTGGTACTAATAGGTTCTAGTTTGAAATTAACTAGATGTCCCAAAAGAGGGATTTGAACCATACTACATTTAGGGTCCTTCTTGATGATGAAAAGGTGGATTTTGAGGTTGCCGTGAGCTATACGGAGGGTACATTTATTGGTAGGCTATTTGGATTGAAAGACATTGTTGATATAGGATTTGGCCAAATCCAGATGGAATAGATGATCCACTAGGATAAGGTACATTGCCAACATTTTGACTAATTCCGGTAGCATGAGTTTGTGATCCGCTCACATAAGTTCTACCCGAAACATGAGGTGCATATGGAGGAGATGGTTGTTGCCCCCCATGCGGTGGGATAGGTGGTGGAACATATTGTGCACTTAATGGAGGACCTAAGGAATCTATAGGGACATTAAATGTCCCAATCATAACTCTTGGTTGTATAGGAACTGAAGAAGCTACAATTTGTATAGTAATTTGAGAGGTCAAGCTTGAAACAAACATACGAGAAGTAGGCATGGCACCTAATGACCAAATAGGATTATGATAAAGTGAAGACACACTTGCAGTACCTGAAACCAATTGAGCCAAAGAAGTGTAACCTCATGGAAACAAAGGTTCACTGCTTTCAGGTAGTGATGGACATGGCACACTTCCCACCTAAGGAAATCCTTCAAGTGGAAAGTTATATTAAGAATAATCACCAACACCAAGAGTGTGATTGGCTGGGATTTATGAAGGAGAATATTTAGGAGAGGTTGGAAACTCACATTTTGAAGCCATGGGTGGAAATAGTTATTGAGGGGGAATCTGCAATGATCATGGAGAAATGTCCAAAGATACATTAGGATTATCATAGAGACTATACGACTGTTCAGGAGATATGACTAATGGATCAAAAAGTGGATTCAAAGGGAATAATAAATACCTTTGTGGAACCGCAGGAGTTTTTGGGTCAGATTCCTGAGATGATGAGTCTCAAGGTGGAGGACGAGAACCAAAGGGTTGAATGCTCAGGATAATTCCAAGTTCAAAACTTTGGCCTTCAAGTGACTATGAAATCTTAGGATAGACTCCTTGTGATGATTTTTCAGTATCATGTGATGAAGTGGATATGTAAGGTGAACCCGGTGGATGAACCACGATGAGCTTCTCTCAAAAACAAAAGGAGGTGGTTGATTTGATATTACAATTAAAATTTACTATTAATTAGGAAATGTGAGGTGACGGATAACTCCATAGGTAAGTCATGCTATCATGGAAAGTTAAATTTTAGAAGTTAAAAACAAGAAATAAATCAAATAGTGTGTACAATGTAAGAGGGTTTACCAAGTATCTGTGAACCACTATATAATCCTTCATTGAAACTAAGGACTTAACTTATGGCGAATGATCTCCCTCAATGTTGTGCTTGATGTTTCACGTCTACAAGGTGGCTGACTTGGTTCCTTGTGGCTAAAGGATAGAAACCTAGTGGGGTCTCCCAATATATACGCAATGGTATGGGGAGCACAATTCTGTGTTAGCGTTGTCTAATGCATAACCATTCAATGAGAGTGTTCTGATATACTTTCCATACTGGAGTGCCTCTGATATATCCAAGAGTATTGGAGAACCTCCTATATACTTCTCTACATCGAACCATATTTCACCCACGGGATACGATGTTGGAAGCTAATGATAATTGTTATGTTTATAGATGCCAGAACACATCTCTTTAAATGTTTGCGTTAAGTTCCAAATTCTCCTTAGGTTAATTCAGTAAATTTTAATGTTGTTCTTGAATTATGTTTCAATTTTTTGGCTCAAACAATGTCACCTGAATCCTAAAATGCAACTATATGAGAAAAGGAAACTTTTCACTTCAATGAAAGCTAAGATAACAAGGGAAGATAATTCAATCAATTGATGCATCAAACAAGAGAATAAAGGACATGCCTCCACTAACTTTTCGTTTCGAATGCAATATGCAAAAGAAAAAACAATCTTCACTATCTTATATGCAATCTATCAAAAGAAAAATGATTTTTACTTTACTAAGATGCACTTTATCTAAATGATGTTCTCTTTGAATTTCAGATGCTCTAATGTAATTAAGCTTCAACTCAAGAAAAAATGAGATTTCTGATTCAAATTCTCATAATGAAAACGACGCACCAATCAAAGAAACACCAAATCAAATCCAAAAGAACTTAATGAAAATGTAATTCACTTTTCTCTTTTGAATAGATAAACAAATGCAGTCTTTCCAGTTTGTAAACAAAGCAATGTAATCTATGCTTGATGAATAACAAATATGAATCTCAAATGCATGATGACTTAAGGCAATTGAAAATAAACTTTGTAAAAAACAAACCCAAACTAAAGCAAACCAAAGTTTTGAATGATTTTAACAGATAACCAGATCTAACCAATCAGCAAACCACAAAAGAAGTGATGCTTACAAGCGACAAGTGACAATCAAATGACCTATAAACCCTAAAATCAATCCAATTCCACTCAAACACTTCAAAACTCAAAAAGACAAGAATTCGCTAATCAAATCAAATAATCAGACAAAATATCTATAAATCTAATCACACAAGACAAGAAAAAGGCCTCGGGGGCTCAGGAACACTGGATTTTGACAGAGAAACCCTAAATTTTTTCCACTATGTGAGATCAATGCAAACATAATGGCCAAATTGGCATTGAACAGAGGATCAGTGTGACTATTTTGAAAGAAAGTGCACTGGCAGCATGACTATCTGGGTCAAAAATGTGTTGGGTAAGGAATAAAAAAAAACACAAAACATATTTCAACAAACACTCCAGACTCGACACTCCAAGGTAGTAATTAGTGATTGTGTAGACCTATATAGGCTCAAACTAACTGAGAACTCGATGGCAGGTCAAACTGATAAAGGGATCAGATGACAAAACAGATTGAAGAGGCTATAGCATCTCCAATGGAGTCACCATTTCATTGTGAAGGTAAATCCCCTCTACGGACAAAGGCAATCCCTCTAGCCCAATGAGGGTCTATCAACAAACTAAACAAACTAACATACACTTTCCTAGCTTGTGTTTTACAAATGTAGAGAGAGTAGCCTACCTGACTCTAATGCTAATCACTCAATCCTTTGGAGATTAATTTTACTTCTTTTGTTCCAAGCATGCTTCTTAATTATTCTTCATGTCTGAGTACCTGTAAGAGAGATCAAAGAGAAATGAACGATAGAAGAACATATATGGTATAAATCAAACATAAACTACTTAATAGATCAAGGAGTATTAGGTTAAAAGCATAAAAATTTACACAATTATGGAAAGTGAACATAGATGTATATATTAATGAGCTAAAAAGGGAAGCACACAACCCATGCCTTAATGCTGGATACCTCCTTTTGGTGGATGTCCAAGTCCAAGAAAAGACTCTTCAAGTAGTCCTCCAAGTTAGAATGGGCAACATTTGGGAATAATATCAGTATAAGAATGCAGGAAATCAATGACTAACCATTTGGGAACGGAAGTGAGTTGATTTATAGGAAGGGAGATGGATTTAGGGATCCACAAAAGAGGGAGGAAGGTCCAAATATCAAGGGGAAATCCCATAATCATAAGATCAAGAGGTCCAAATGGGAGAGCTCAACCATATGAACAAAAACCAATATCCAACTCATTGTTCTCGAAGTTTCTAGTGCACGAAGCTTCTCCTCCGGTTTGGAAAATCCTATAAGAAGAGGTCTAACATGGGTTTTCATATCAAAACCCATGCTCATAGCGCTAGGGTAAAGTAGAGAAACTTGCCGTCAACATGATCAGGTAGTGGAGAAAAATGCGCTGGCCCTAAAAAATAGAGTTTTAGCTAAACTTCTTTAGAATTGACTCAGGGCAGTTTTCCTTTGATTCTTCAGGGAGGTTTTCATCTACATATCATGATGGATATGCTTCACAGTTTTCAATGTTTTGGCACTTCGGGATATAGAACAGGAAGTGAACTAGAGGTGTGACAAAATACTATGTAACATGATAGTGTGTGACCCTTCTATGTCAGTTTGAACATCCATGACTACATTCAACACAATGCCATGCTTGATTTTGGTGCTCTGCACAACCTTATCCCTAGATTCATTATGGAAAAGATAGGATTAGATATAACAAGACCCTACAAAGATTTATATTATTTTGATTCTAGCAAAGTAAAAATCTTAGGTCTCATCAAGGATTTATGTGTGACTCTGGATCAAATCCCAACAAAGAGTTTGGTAATGGAAATTGTAGTGGTAGACATACCTCCCAGATATGCAATGTTGTTATCAACATCATGGGGAGAAAAGTTACAGGGTAGCTTGCATATGGACATGACATATGCTACAATTCTTGTTTTTGGTCAATAGAGAAGGTTGTAAAGGGAAGCATTAATGAAATATATGGTAAGTAGCAAAGACAAACCATATAAATATCCCCTGTATTTTATGCATTCATATATGGGTTCCTTCATTCTATATAATGACATATGTGCAGAAGAGGAAGTGTCGAACTAGAAAAATGAATTGAGAAAAAAAGAGGAGATGAAATTAGATGATGGAAAGGAAGATGAAGAGGGTGAAGCCCTTTGGAACATCGATTTTGATAGGGTAGTGAGAAAAGGAGTATGGGAAAGTTTTTGTGTCGTAAACTTGCAAATAAGTATAGAAAAGAGATATTCTTGCAAGATCAATTTCCAATGCACAAATAATATAGCTGACTATGAAGCACTAATTTTAGGACTACAACTTTTGAAAAGTTTGGGGACTAAAATGATATATGTACATGGTGATTCAAAACTCATCATTAGTCTAATTAAAGGTGAGTACTCGGCTAAATACCCTAGACTAAGGGCCTACAAGAATGTCATCTTAGATTTTCTACAGTGTTTCCTAGAGTATCAGTTAGATTTGATTCCTAGGGGTCAAAATATCTTAGCTAATGCATTGGCTACTTCAGCCAACACTTGTAATATGCCTTTTCATCCTTATAGAAAGTTTGAGGTGGAAGTGAAGCATAGGCCAGCTGTCCCAGATAATGTTGGGTGTGGAGCCTGATTATCTTCTTTATTCAAAGGTATCGCCGCATTGGATCCCAATTCATTAGGCAGAAATCTGATGCTAGAAGTTATGTTTAATTTAGGGTTTTTTTCCCCTAGAAGGAAACCCCTCGCTATATATGAGGGAATTGTATTTCAGATATGTAGATGTGTATTCTGAGTGAGAAATAGAGATGACATGTTTTGAGAGCGAAGAGGGAATTACAACGGATCTATTGTAGGTTGTATCTCTTCATTTTGTTGGATAATATAAAAGGAAGGACTCGATTTTTCTCTATGGACATAGCCTAAATTGGGTGAACCACGTATATTTGTGTCTCTGTTGTTTTATTTATTTTCTGTGTGTATATTTCTACCATATTTTATGTGTTCCATTGCTCTATAATATATAATTTTCTAAGAACCGGTATGAGAGCCGAAGGTCTATTTGGATGATAAACTCACAAGGGAGATGGGTTCCTGGTTCAAGTGCGACAAAATGGTGGATGATAGTAAGTTTAGGGTAAAAAATTTTAATGACCAAAACTACCAGTTGTGGAAGATGCAGTGATCTAAGTGGATCTCAAGACACCAGTGGCATGGAAAAGGCATAAAATTAAAAGTGCCAGAAAATCGATTAAATTGACATCAGATCAAAGTGCTCGTCGCCCTAATTCCAACAGTGTGAGCAACACTCCAATCTGAGTCCGTATGAAGAAGATAGAAGTAGTCAAAGTTGTGGGTTGACTTACTCATGTGCTAGGCTTAAGGAGGATGCAAATTGGCAAGAATCTGGCACCGGAATCCAGAAAATTTTCTAGGAAAATATTATGTGTTAAAAATGGGAGCGGTAGGTTTTGATCCCTCGTCCCCTCCTCAACCATTTTTCATTCGTAACCAATTTCCACAACCACATTCTTGGTTAATCTACCCAACAAAAACTATATGAACCTAGTTGCTCAATGCACCAGGAGAGAGGAGTGTGCACATACTTTGAGGCGAATGAATTGTAGGTGGCGGGACCTTTAGCAGACCTGTGACAGGGGCTGAAACCTTTCCTGAGCACATTTTCCAGGGGGTCAGTTTTGGTTTAGTGTTAGAATTGGGCAAGTTTTATATCGATTTTGCACCTCTTGGCAACAGGAACTCAATGGTGATGCCAGTTTCTACAACAAAGCTCTCCATTTTTTGGGCATTTTCCAAAGTGGAGGTATAAGACTCCTTTTTGTAAATGATGATTGTACTCTTATTTCTCATGCCACTTAATGAATGAAGGACTCCCCATTGATTGAGCAGGGCCCAGAGACATAGTCCAAATTAGACTAACTCCGTTATTAAGTCTCTCTTTTTCTTTCATGCTTTTATTTGTTTCTCCTCTTCTCTCATGTGCACATTAAATTTCTATGGTTAAGCTATAATTTATGCATGTAATTCTTTAATACATCTATAAGAAAAATATCTTGGATCAAGTGGTACCAGAGTAGGTCTTTATAGATGTGAATTTCATGTTTGTATGCCAACAAGAAACAGGCTCCGAAGAGGTGAATGGAAACTAAAGTCTTTCAATCTCGAAGTGGGGCGTGCACATCAAAGGAGAAACATGGCAGATGAAGAGGCTTGTCATGAAGAGGAATGCAATTTCTGCAAAACCTTCTATACAATGGCAAAAAATTTCGGTCAATTGCTTTCAAGGCTAGAGAAATCAAAAGAGAGAAATCTAGAAGAACAAGGTTCAGTGCATGGAAATGGTGGAGAAGAACCCCCTCCTTCTCCTTCCACGAGTGAAATTTCTTCTTCCTCTCATCACCATCATCATAGAAATTCAAGGGATGCATCTAAGAAACCTTTCTTTAAATTAGATGTCAAATTTGATCTTCCCATGTTTAACGGTGAAAGTAATGTAGAAAAGCTTAATCACTGGATTAGGAAGATTGAAATCTATTGCGGGATTTAGCAGATAAAAGAGGACGAGGCAAAGATCCAGCTGGCCTCTCTTCAACTGAGTAGCACTGCTCTCATCTGGTGGGAGAGAATATTGCGAAGCAATAAGAGTGTGGGTAATCTTCTTTCCTCATGACCTAGTTTCATTTCTGCATTAAAGGAGCAATCTTATCCCTTGGGTTATAAGAAAAAATCCTTAATGGATTGGCAATACTTAAGGCAAGGTAGAGGTAAAGATGTTCAAAGCTTTACCAAGGAGTTTAGAAAACAAGCACTTAATTTGGGCATTACACTTAACTCACCTGAGGTAGTAACTAAGTATATTGGATCATTACATACTTACATTAGACATTCATTATTATTGTTTGAACCAACTACTATTGACTCGACCGGTGTAAAGGCCATTCATCTTGAGAACAGGGGCAAAAATGAAAGAGATGATCATTTCAAGAAACCACCTTTCAAACCTCCAAATGGCAAACCCAACGTGAAAGGAAAGGGAAAGGATAAGAGGACAACATCAACCGAGGAAGATGAAGGAGAAAGGCCTTATTGCACTCACTACAGAAAGGAAGGTCATGACGATGATCATTTTTGGTAATTGTACCTGGAAAAGAGACCAAAGAAGTATGGAGGAAAAGGCGAGCAGAAGACAGTGGCAACTATTGATCCAAAATGGATTTTGGATAGACTCCTAAGTCTAAGTGGTCCTTACAAAGGAAAAATGAAATTCCAAGGAAGTTCTGGAAATAGCACCATTGCAGAGATCTTTTCCTAATAACTCTACTACAACTTGAATGGGCTAAAATGGACTTAGGAAGCAGAAGTTATCGCATGCATAAGATACCCAGTTTCTTTGAAAAAAGAGGCAAAAACTCCTAAAAATGTCAAAAACCCCTTAAAAAGGGAAATCACATCAGAAAAAGGCAAAGGTCAAATTTAACGTGAATGCAGACGAAACTCCGATCTATTGATCAGATCGATCAGATCAGAGGCATAGAAATATGCAATATCAGGACCTAGATCTATCGAGCGCTGATCATCGATGATAGGATCGATGAATTGGCATTGGCAATACATAGAACCCCCAGCCAAGTGACGTTGCGATTGTCGATATCACCGATCGGTGATCGACGACCACCAATGCCAACAAAAGGGCCGGACCCAGTAAAATTTTAAATGATATTTGATAATATTTCAAGTTTAGAAAAAAAATCTTTTTCAATGTAAATCACGATTTTCATTAAGTAAACGAAATACAAGGGATAAAGGGCCGATGTAATATTTTGGAGCCAAAAGGGTTTATTAACACTGTTGAATACTGTTTCAAGTCTGATATGAGTGGGATTTCACATTTTAATGTATTTTTCAATATAAAAGGGAAATCACAAAATAGGTAGGATTTCAAGAGAGCCAAATGCAGTAAATGGTTTGGGTCGGGCTCCGCCCAATCCCATGCAATGGCTGCCACGTGTCTAGGCTGAGGAGAGAGAAAACCACCCTCATCGGGCGGTTAACTCCCATACACATGGGCCACCTGAAATGAACCACATCCGTTGGATCTAGATCTTCCAGATCAACAATGGAGATGCAATAAGCGATTTAAAAAGCGGACCTGATGGAAATATAGTGCAGATTTATGAATATTTGAAATCCCATGAACAGTGTTTTGGCAGTTTTTCCACGTTTTGTAGCATTTCTCTATGTAAATAGAAAACAACTATTTCTGGGGATTTCAAGCACCGATGGGTCCATTTCGCTACAGAACAGGTGGCCACCTCCCCTAAAGGCGTTAGCAATGATTATTTAATGCTCCGAGAGGGGATTTTAGCAGACCAAAGCAGGAAGCTAGAGAGCCTGAGAGGGAAAATAAACTGACATCGCCGATTTGGCTTAAAAAGACACATAACGATAGAGACAACAGCTGTTAAAGGTTGTTGGGGGTTGTTGCAAAAAGCGAAGCCAAAGCATGAAGCTAAGGTGAAAAAGAGTAGAAAGAGGCAGTGGAGAAGGAAAAAGAATAGCCAAGGGAGTCACTTGGAAGTCAAGTGAAAAGCTAAGAGAGTTGTAAACTAATAGAGGGACAAAGAAGCCAAAGCCAAAGAGCCAAAGCCAGAGCCAGAGCTGAAGAGCCAGAGTTAGAGCCAAGAGCGAGAACCAAGAGCCAAAAGCCAGAGCCAAGAGCAAAAGCTTCAAGAGCTAGGGAATGACATGGTGTCTGAACCCACTGTTTCTGTGTAAAATAGTAGGAGTTGAGCCAAGAACTTGTAAAAATGACTTATATCATAATCCCATATAGCCTAGTTGAGTTGACTACAGCTCATAGAGACGTAGCCCAAGAGTTGTAGGTGAATTCCTAATTAAATTGTTGTTTCTGTGTGATTGTTTATTGCTACATTGTTTACTATTATATGCATTTATATATCAGTTTAAGTACATCAAATTACAACAAGGACAATAGATTTTAAATCATATAATTAGTTAAATGCAAATACAAGCATACACCCATATTTTCAAGCACATATTTAATTCCGCATTGGTTAATCATTAAGACTTGGTAAAATTTAAAGCTTTAGAAGTGGGAGATGTTCTTGTAGGTTAGATAAGAAGCCTAAGTGCCCCATTTTTAGATCAGGCGGTATCAGAGCTTAAGTTTGATTAACGATGCCTTCAAAGAAGGCTATATCAGAATGCTTGATTAACAGAGCAAGGTTTACTTGTCTGAAAGGTGTTTGGGTAGTCAAGAATTGATTGTCTGATTGTTGTATGCTTACTTGTAGACTGATTATTGTTTGAGTTGCAGAGGTGAAGGGAAAGCTATTGATAGCTCAGTCCAAGAAGGACAAGAAGTAAAGAGAGCTGAAGGCACTCTTCTTATCCCAAAGGACCTCAAAGCAATCCTTGAAGCACAAGAAGTTTGTTGCAAAAGGTTGCTTAATAAAGCCTTTTATTAATCTTGTTTGAAGTTCTTTTGTTCATTGGCATAATGACAAATTCTACAAGTGGGTCCTCAAATTCTTCCTTTTTCACAAGATTCTTTGATGAAGACATGAAGCAAGAATTGTCCACCATGATGGATATGGTGAGAGAAATGCATGAGGATGGAAGAAAGAGCAGCATGCTTAGAGAGTAGCTGAATTCCATGAAGGAAGAGAAGCAATTGCTTTCCAACAGACTGCAGGAAATGGAGAGGCAACTTCATATTGGAAATATGAACCTAAAAAAGATGCATGAGTTGGAGACACAGCTCTTTGTTAGCAAAGAAGTGTGGTGAAGTATCAGATTGAATAAGAGGTAAACCATTCCAGTTTTTCTTCAGATTTCTCTAAGGATGTGTATATTGGTTCTTTTGAAAAACATACTAGAGGCATAGGTTCGAAGCTAATGTCCAAGATGGGCTATGAAGGAAAAGGCTTGGGTTAGAAATGCACAAGGTATTGTTGAGCCAATAATGATTGAGGAAAGGCCTAAGTATTTTGGTCTTGGATATAGACAAGCTTATGGAGAAATTTCCAAGGCTGCCATGAAGGCCATTGAAATAGCTCCAAGAAGGAGTTGCATTACAGAGTGTGAAGATTGTATTCAGGAGGAATGCAATAGCTTGAAACATCATTTGCAGGATGCAGGTGTTCAGAAGCACACACTTGAACTAGAGAGTTGGGGAGACTCCAACAACCTTGAAGAGATTGATGGTGTTCCAAAGGGAGCCACTTCTTCATTTGCTTCACCTCCTCATGAAGGCAATAAAGGTGAAAGAGGTAGGTATAAATCTGGTTCTAAACATTTTCCTTTTGATTGTGCAAAGCATGATAAATCTCCACATATGTATGGGAAAAGAATTACATGTTCCTTTCATGGTTTGGATAACCATAATGTTTCTAGATGCTGGAAGAGAATGGCCACATACTAGAAACTTTTGAAGGAAAAGAAGCGAGAAGCCAAAGGTCCATTGGACAAGGCAAATCATACTGTCAAGAGGTTGCACACGTAGTGCACTTACTACCATAAGCAAGGACATATTGCTGCAAAATGTTGGACTTTGAATCCAGCAATGCTTCCACAAAATTTGAAGAAAGTGGAAGGAGAAGATGGCATAAATGGAAGTGAAGATTCTATGAATGATGTGTCTCAGAATGATTCACATGATGATGCTGATGTGCAGACAAAGGTAGTACCTTTGAAAGGGATTGGTAAGAAACGGGTAGATTTCTTATCCAATTAAGATTGCATGTCTATCGATGCATCTATATTATATTTCATTTTAGCTTCAAAAGTACAATGTGCTTAAGTCAAAGTTGAAGTATGAAATGCATGCATTAGCAGGAGATGCATGAACACAGTGATGTTGATGATTTCCTTGTTTTGAACATGTATATGTAATTAACATGCAGGGTTGATTGCTTTGACATGCATGTGATGCCATGACTAACTTGGGAGAAGTTAACTTGGTCTCCAAATGGAGATAATGATGAAGTGTTTCATCTTTTGAAAAAGAGTCCTAATGGTCTTTTTTTGCATGCTTGACTTGAAGGGTCATTTGTTTAAAGCCATGTTTTGTGGGCTTGTTATCTAGTCCATCATTTGTATGTAGAAATAAGACATGGAGGTGTTCACAAGACGTGAAAATATGTTTGTTTTGTTGAAGCAGGAGTTTAGGCCATCCAGTTGTTATCTGTGTTTCTATTGTTGTTAACAGTTATTATTGATAGCTTTTCAAATAGGTACAAATGAAAGGTTTGTGGAGCATATGTACTTCACATTTTTTTGAGCCACCTTGGATCAATGATCAAGGCAGGAGAGTTCAAACTAACTTCTATGACCATCTTAGCAGAGGTTCTGCAGGAAGGCAAGGAGGAAGACAGTTCTTCCCAGGAAGACCACCCCATCCAAGAAGGGAAGTGGTCAGAAACTTTGGTTCAGAGCCACTATGCAAGGCAAGTGTAGGGAGGCTAAAAGAAGAGGGTGAGTCACTGTCATTTACTTTTCAAATCAGTATATCAGTCTTTTGGAGACAAAAATTTCTTTTAGTGGGAAGGCATGATCCAAAATGGATTTTGGATAGACTCCTAAGTCTAAGTGGTCGTCACAGACAAAAAATGAAAGTCCAAGGAAGTTCCTGGAAATAGCCCCATTGTAGAGATCTTTTCATTCTGAATCTACTACAACTTGAATGGGCTAAAATGGACTTAGGATGCAGAAGTTATCGCATGCTAAAGATGCCAGTTTCTTTGAAGAAAGAGGCAAAAACCCCTAAAAATGGCAAAAAACCCTTAACAAGGGAAATCGCATCAGAAAAAGGCAAAGGCCAGATTTAACGTAAAGGTGGAGGAAACTATGATCTACTGATCCAATCGATCAGATCAGAGGTAGACAAGTATGTGATATCGGGACCTAGATCTACCGATTGCTAATTGCCAATGACCAGATCGATGAATCACAGTTGACAATACACAAAACCCCCGACCGAGTGACGTTGAAATCGTCGATATTGGCGATTGGTGATTGATGACCCCCGATGCCAATAAAAGGTCTAGACCTGATAAAATTATAAATGATATTTGATAATATTTCAAGTCTGGAAAAAAGGCTTTTTCAATGTAAATCACGATTTTCATTAAATAAACGAAATACAAGGGATAAAGGGCTGATGCAATATTATGGACCTGAAATGGTTTATTAAAACTGTTGAATACTGTTTCAAGTCCGATATGAGTGAGATTTCACATTTTAATGTATTTTTCAAAATAAAAGGGAAATCACAAAACATGTAGGATTTCGGGAGAGCCAAAGGTGGTAAATGGTTTAGGCCGGGCTCCACCCGATCCCATACAATGGCTGCCACATGTCCAGGCTGAGGAGAGAGAAAACCACCCTCATCAGGTGGTTAACTCCCATATGCATGGGCCACCCAAAATGAACCACAGTCGTTGGATCTAGATCTTCCAGATCAATGGTGGAGATGCGATAAGCAATTTAAAAGGCGGACCTGATGGAAATATAGTGCGGATTTATGAATATTTGAAATCTGATGAATAGTGTTTTGGTGGATTTTTCTGTGTTTTGTAGCGTTTCTATATGTAAACAGAAAATGACTATTTTTGGGGAGTTCAAGCGTCGATGGGTCCATTCCGTTATGGAAAAGGTGGGCACCTCCCCTAAAGGCATTAGCAATGATTATTTAATGCTCAGAGAGGGGATTTGAGTGGACCAAAGCAGGAAGTCAGAGAGCCTGAGAGGGAAAATGAACTGACAGTGTCGATTTGGCTTAAAAAGCCATAGAACAACAGAGACAGGGGCTACTGAAGGTTGTTGGCGATTGTTGCTGAAAGCAAAGCCAAAGCACGAAGCTAAGGAGTAAAAGAGCAAAAAGAGGTAGCACAGAAGGAAAAATAATAGCTAAGGGAGTCACTTGGAAGTCAAGTGACAAGCTAAGAGAGCTGTAAACTTATAGAGGGCCAAAGAAGCTAGAGCTAAAGAGCCAGAGCCAGAGCTAGAGCCAAAGAGCCAGAGTTAGAGCCAAGAGCCACTACCAAGAGCCAAGAGCCAAATCCAAGAGCCAGAGCTTCAAGAGCCAGGGAATGACATGGTTTCTAAACCCACTATTTCTATGTAAAATAGTAGGAGTTGAGCCAAGAGCTTGTAAAAAGGATTGATACCATAATCCCAGAGAGCCTAGTTTAGTTGACTAGAGCTCACAGAAACGTAGCCCAAGAGTTGTGGGTGAACTCCTAATTAAATTGTTGTTTCTGTGTGATTGTTTATTGTTGCATTGTTTATTGTTATATGCATTTATATCTTAGTTTAAGCACATCAACTTACAACACAGACAATAGATTTAAAGCATATAATCAGTTAAAAACAAATACAAGAATACAACCATATTAGTTATGGGGGATTTACGCAGTGCATTATATTAGATATCATTTTTGGGATTCAACTGCGTTAAGTAAGTCATTCAAACGTATGACCATTTCCATGAGAGGTAGTCATAACTGACTAATTTCTCATGATTTTTGAATAGTTCACTTAGCACTCATTGCATCGAGTGATGCTCACAGGGGTGAAGAAGTGGGATTGAAACTAGTGAAATGTGGAGAACGAATCACATAGCATCAATCATCACTTCCGGGGCTTGCACCCGGTAACCAGGACTTCCCAGGAGGTCACCCATCCCAGAACTCCTCTGGCTCAAGCGCGCTTAACTATGGAGTTTTCCCCACAATCAAGCCCACTTAGCTTGCTAAGGTTTTGCAAATGGGGTAGCAAGCTAAGTGGGCTTGATTGTGGGGAAAACTCCACAGTTAAGCGCGCTTGAGCCAGAGGAGTTCTGGGATGGGTGACCTCCTGGGAAGTCCTGGTTACCGGGTGCAAGCCCCGGAAGTGATGATTGATGCTATGTGGTTCGTTCTCCACATTTCACTAGTTTCAATCCCACTTCTTCACCCCTGTGAGCATCACCCGATGCAATGAGTGCTAAGTGAACTATTCAAAAATCATGAGAAATTAGTCAGTTACGACTACCTCTCATGGAAATGGTCATACGTTTGAATGACTTACTTAACGCAGTTGAATCCCAAAAATGATATCTAATATAATGCACTGCGTAAATCCCCCATACTTAAATTCAAAAAGAGTCAAGGGATCTCTACTTGAATGGTTCATGAGCCACAATACTTGCTAAGGTTTTGCAAATGGGGTAGCAAGCTAAGTGGGCTTGATTGTGGGGAAAACTCCACAGTTAAGCGCGCTTGAGCCAGAGGAGTTCTGGGATGGGTGACCTCCTGGGAAGTCCTGGTTACCGGGTGCAAGCCCCGGAAGTGATGATTGATGCTATGTGATTCGTTCTCCACATTTCACTAGTTTCAATCCCACTTCTTCACCCCTGTGAGCATCACCCGATGCAATGAGTGCTAAGTGAACTATTCAAAAATCATGAGAAATTAGTCAGTTACGACTACCTCTCATGGAAATGGTCATACGTTTGAATGACTTACTTAACGCAGTTGAATCCCAAAAATGATATCTAATATAATGCACTGCGTAAATCCCCCATACTTAAATTCAAAAAGAGTCAAGGGATCTCTACTTGAATGGTTCATGAGCCACAATACTTGCTAAGGTTTTGCAAATGGGGTAGCAAGCTAAGTGGGCTTGATTGTGGGGAAAACTCCACAGTTAAGCGCGCTTGAGCCAGAGGAGTTCTGGGATGGGTGACCTCCTGGGAAGTCCTGGTTACCGGGTGCAAGCCCCGGAAGTGATGATTGATGCTATGTGATTCGTTCTCCACATTTCACTAGTTTCAATCCCACTTCTTCACCCCTGTGAGCATCACCCGATGCAATGAGTGCTAAGTGAACTATTCAAAAATCATGAGAAATTAGTCAGTTACGACTACCTCTCATGGAAATGGTCATACGTTTGAATGACTTACTTAACGCAGTTGAATCCCAAAAATGATATCTAATATAATGCACTGCGTAAATCCCCCATACTTAAATTCAAAAAGAGTCAAGGGATCTCTACTTGAATGGTTCATGAGCCACAATACTTGCTAAGGTTTTGCAAATGGGGTAGCAAGCTAAGTGGGCTTGATTGTGGGGAAAACTCCACAGTTAAGCGCGCTTGAGCCAGAGGAGTTCTGGGATGGGTGACCTCCTGGGAAGTCCTGGTTACCGGGTGCAAGCCCCGGAAGTGATGATTGATGCTATGTGATTCGTTCTCCACATTTCACTAGTTTCAATCCCACTTCTTCACCCCTGTGAGCATCACCCGATGCAATGAGTGCTAAGTGAACTATTCAAAAATCATGAGAAATTAGTCAGTTACGACTACCTCTCATGGAAATGGTCATACGTTTGAATGACTTACTTAACGCAGTTGAATCCCAAAAATGATATCTAATATAATGCACTGCGTAAATCCCCCATACTTAAATTCAAAAAGAGTCAAGGTATCTCTACTTGAATGGTTCATGAGCCACAATACTTGCTAAGGTTTTGCAAATGGGGTAGCAAGCTAAGTGGGCTTGATTGTGGGGAAAACTCCACAGTTAAGCGCGCTTGAGCCAGAGGAGTTCTGGGATGGGTGACCTCCTGGGAAGTCCTGGTTACCGGGTGCAAGCCCCAGAAGTGATGATTGATGCTATGTGATTCGTTCTCCACATTTCACTAGTTTCAATCCCACTTCTTCACCCCTGTGAGCATCACCCGATGCAATGAATGCTAAGTGAACTATTCAAAAATCATGAGAAATTAGTCAGTTACGACTACCTCTCATGGAAATGGTCATACGTTTGAATGACTTACTTAACGCAGTTGAATCCCAAAAATGATATCTAATATAATGCACTGCGTAAATCCCCCATACTTAAATTCAAAAAGAGTCAAGGGATCTCTACTTGAATGGTTCATGAGGCACAATGCTTGCTAAGGTTTTGCAAATGGGGTAGCAAGCTAAGTGGGCTTGATTGTGGGGAAAACTCCACAGTTAAGCGCGCTTGAGCCAGAGGAGTTCTGGGATGGGTGACCTCCTGGGAAGTCCTGGTTACCGGGTGCAAGCCCCGGAAGTGATGATTGATGCTATGTGATTTGTTCTCCACATTTCACTAGTTTCAATCCCACTTCTTCACCCCTGTGAGCATCACCCGATGCAATGAGTGCTAAGTGAACTATTCAAAAATCATGAGAAATTAGTTAGTTACGACTACCTCTCATGGAAATGGTCATACGTTTGAATGACTTACTTAACGTAGTTGAATCCCAAAAATGATATCTAATATAATGCACTGCGTAAATCCCCCATACTTAAATTCAAAAAGAGTCAAGGGATCTCTACTTGAATGGTTCATGAGGCACAATACTTGCTAAGGTTTTGTAAATGGGGTAGCAAGCTAAGTGGGCTTGATTGTGGGGAAAACTCCACAGTTAACCGCGCTTGAGCCAGAGGAGTTCTGGGATGGGTGACCTCCTGGGAAGTCCTGGTTACCGGGTGCAAGCCCCGGAAGTGATGATTGATGCTATGTGATTCGTTCTCCACATTTCACTAGTTTCAATCCCTCTTCTTCACCCCTGTGAGCATCACCCGATGCAATGAGTGCTAAGTGAACTATTCAAAAATCATGAGAAATTAGTCAGTTACGACTACCTCTCATGGAAATGGTCATACGTTTGAATGACTTACTTAAAGCAGTTGAATCCCAAAAATGATATCTAATATAATGCACTGCGTAAATCCCCCATACTTAAATTCAAAAAGAGTCAAGGGATCTCTACTTGAATGGTTCATGAGGCACAATACTTGCTAAGGTTTTGCAAATGGGGTAGCAAGCTAAGTGGGCTTGATTGTGGGGAAAACTCCACAGTTAAGCGCGCTTGAGCCAGAGGAGTTCTAGGATTGGTGACCTCCTGGGAAGTCCTGGTTACCGGGTGCAAGCCCCGGAAGTGATGATTGATGCTATGTGATTCGTTCTCCACATTTCACTAGTTTCAATCCCACTTCTTCACCCCTGTGAGCATCACCCGATGCAATGAGTGCTAAGTGAACTATTCAAAAATCATGAGAAATTAGTCAGTTACGACTACCTCTCATGGAAATGGTCATACGTTTGAATGACTTACTTAACGCAGTTGAATTCCAAAAATGATATCTAATATAATGCACTGCGTAAATCCCCCATACTTAAATTCGAAAAGAGTCAAGGGATCTCTACTTGAATGGTTCATGAGGCACAATACTTGCTAAGGTTTTGCAAATGGGGTAGCAAGCTGAGTGGGCTTGATTGTGGGGAAAACTCCACAGTTAAGCGCGCTTGAGCCAGAGGAGTTCTGGGATGGGTGACCTCCTGGGAAGTCCTGGTTACCGGGTGCAAGCCCCGGAAGTGATGATTGATGCTATGTGATTCGTTCTCCACATTTCACTAGTTTCAATCCCACTTCTTCACCCCTGTGAGCATCACCCGATGCAATGAGTGCTAAGTGAACTATTCAAAAATCATGAGAAATTAGTCAGTTACGACTACCTCTCATGGAAATGGTCATACGTTTGAATGACTTACTTAACACAGTTGAATCCCAAAAATGATATCTAATACAACCATATTTTCAAGCACATATTTAATTCCACATTGGTTAATCATTAACGCTTGGGAAAATTTAAAGCTTTAGAAGTGGGAGAGGTTCTTGTATGTTAGACAAGAAGCCTAAGTGCCCCATTTTCAGATCAACTGTGTAGCAAGACCTTAGATCTGATTTTGGAGATGAAGCATTGATCATAGCAATAGGAACAAAAAGTACTCTTACACCTCATGTTAATTCTGAATCACATGAAGGCACTAGTTCAGTAGATGAGTCTCTTCCTTTTCAATGAAAGAGAATTGAGTTATTTCATATTAGAGTTGTCATAAATCATAAAAAAGTGGAAACTCTATTTGATACCAGATCCCAAGCAAATTTAATTTCAGAGTCCTTAGTAAGGGAGCTAGGCTTAGAAACCAAAGCACATGCAAAACCTTACTCGCTTGGATGGATACATGATAAAGAAAAATTGAATGTAACTAAGCAGTGCAAGGTTAAATTCATGATCACTTCTAAGTTAGTGGATAAGGTAGAACTTTATGTGATACCATTGGGTATTTTTGGCATGGTGTTAGGGAGTCCATACCTATATGATAGAAAAGAAATCTTCTTCCATCATGAAAACAAATACCAAATCACAAAAGGTGGGGTAGAATATATTGTAAGGGCTCATCAAACTAAAATTAGTGCCAGCCTTATAAGTGCAAAACAAATGAAGAGGTTGGTGAATTCCAATAAGGGTTGCATGCTTATGGTTCTAAGGGGGAAAGATGCAGAATTATTTGATGCTCTCCATGGTTGTGATCATGTGCATAAAAAGGAATTATGTGAATGAGTTTATAACTGTGATGAGATGTTTCAGGAACCAAGGGGATTACCTCCGAAGAGGGAAATCCAACATGAGATCCATTTGCAACATGACACTCCTTTACCAAATATTGGCATGTACAGGATGTCGACTATTGAGATGGAGGAGATCATAAAGTAGGTGTAGGAAATATTGAACCAAGGGGTCATCACACCGAGCAGTTCTCCATGTGGCCCACTGATTGTATTAGTGCCAAATAAAGATGGCACATGGAGGATGTGCGTGGATTACTAAGCACTAAACAAAATCACGGTGAAAAATTGTTACCCTCTCCCACGCATTGATGATTTACTAGATCAGTTAAAGAATGTTATCTATTTCACCAAATTGGATTTGTGTAGTGGTTATCACCAGGTCTGAATTGCAGAGTAGGATGTGTGGAAAACTTCCTTCAAGGCCAAGCAGGGGTCGTTCGAATGGATGGTGATGCCATTCAGACTTTGCAAAGCTCCAACCACTTTCATGAGGGTCATGAATGATCTCTTTAGTCCTTTCATTGATGAATTTTTTCTTGTATATCTAGATGATATTCTTGTCTTTAGTAAAAGTTGGAATGAACATGTATGCCATGTGAAGAAAGTGCTTGATGTATTGAAAAAAGAAAAACTCTATGTAAAATTGTCAAAGTGTGAGTTTGGGAAAACCTCTTTGGTTTACCTAGATCATATTGTTTGTCATGTTCAATTAAAAATTGATCCTTCTAAAGTTGAAGCAATTGTAAATTGGCCTAAGCCTACTAGTGTAACCGAGGTTCACAGCTTTTTGGGTGGGGTATAGTATTGGAGGAGATTTATTGCCAATTTCTCTATTATTGCAGCACCTTTACACACACTGAGAAGTGTAAAGCAAGTATTTCAATGGGGAGTAAAGTAGCATAATTCCTTCGAAGCATTGAAAGAAAATATTAGCACCACATCAGTCTTGGCCTTACCAGATCTCCAGCAGCCATTTGAGATCAAGATAGATGCCAACGGATATGCCATGGAGTTTTACTAATGCAAAAAAAGAATCTGATATGTTACCATTCAGAGAAATTCTCCGAGCTTGTGATAAATTATCCCACTTATGACAAGGAGTTATATGCCTTGGTCCAGAGTGTGAAAAAATGGAAACACTACCCAATTGGGAAGGAGTCCATCATCCATATGGATCATCAGCCCTTGTAGTATCTTCAATCACAAACCAAGTTGTAGCAATCTTGTCATTTCAAGTGGAAGGGTTTTCTTCAGTAGTTTCATCTGGTAATAAAGTATAAGAAGGGCACTAGCAACAAAGTGGCTGATATGCTATCTCGCCCTCCTATTTATGATTCTGGTATTTTTCATAATGCTTCATTATCTTTTGAATGTTATGCTAAACAATATGCTAACAATGATGAGTTTAAGGAGATTTATGCAAAACTAACCCATGGTTCATAGGTGGACAACTATCACTTGCAGGGGAAACTGTTGTATCACCTTGGCAAATTGTGCATAGCCACGGGGGAAAGGGTACATGTAATCCGGGAGGCCCACACCTCCCTTGTGTTTGGTCATTTTGGTGTTGAAAAAACATTGTGTCATGTACAAAGATTTTGCTTTTGGCCTCATGTCAAGAACATTGTGACTCTCTATGTAAAGGGATGTATGATGTGTTCTGTTTCAAAGACCTCTAATAGAAAACTCGGGCTCTACACACCACTCCCTATTCGGAGTCATCCATGGGAAAGTGTGTCGATTGATTTTGTAGGAGGTCTGCCTTTGTCTAGAAAAAGTCATGACTATTTGTATGTCATCGTTGAATATTTTAGTAAGATGTGTATTTTAATTCCTTGTAAAAAGTGTTGACACCTAATCCTCACAATTGGGTGAATTCATGTAAATAATTAAATTAGGAATGTGGACAGTCATCAGAAGATGAACTGAACAGTCACATCCTTTTGTATATAACAATAACATGCCTAATGGAATAAGATGAATCAGTTTTTTGCCAAAATGGAGTTACTCCTAGCCTGACATGGTATCAGAGCTAGCTCTTTTTAGCCTTTGTGTCCCTTGTAACTCCCTGTCTGCTCTCCATATAGCTAAGCAGGTTCTTCATAAAATTACCTGCCACTCTGCCTGACTGATTCATAAACAAAAAAAGAGGAGCGTTATTGCATCTGTGCCTCCATTGCATGAATTGCATTCACCTGATTACTCTATCCTGTCTGACTGTTCAGCTCTCCGACTGATTCATAAACGTCTCTGACATGGTAACTGTGCCTGACATGGTATCATTACATACTATGACTGTGCAGATCCCCAGCATCTCCCGCTCGTTGTAGGTTCCTTCGAGCAGAACCAAGGACTCCCACCTCACTTTCACGCGGAAGTATGTCCACAGACTATTGTTGATGGTCTCATGTTGTCTCTGTCTGCGGAATGCATGCACTGTGATGTTATATCAAATACCTTCGTATAACTTGTGACTGCCATTTTTATAAGCCATGGGCCCTTCCTCGGCTTGGTGCTCCATCTGTTGAGCGCTACATATCTTCATCCTTGGTGGACCTTTGCTGATTACTGGTCGCGCAATTTTTTTTTATAAAAAAAGAACTCCAGTGCATAAGAACTCTTTCTGAGCTGGTTCGAATTGCCGAATTCTGGTGAGCTGGTGCCTCCACGCAGGATCGAACTGTGGACTTGTGGACACTTCTCTGGCGAAGCAGAAGTGTGGTGCTAGCTGTGGGGTAGCGGAAGCACTCTCTGGCGAACCGAGACCCGTTCTATTCCAAAGTTTTGCAGCTATTGTGGCATAGCAGAAGTTCTCTCTGGCGGATCGAGACCCGTTATATTCTAAAGTTTAGTATCACATTCCAAATTGATTCTTCTCCTTTTGCCTTGCTGGAGGTCTGAATAATACAGTAATATTAAAATTGTTTGAATACTCCACGAATAAATTGATAATTGTGGCTGTGTGCTGAACGTTTTGGAGTTTTGAACGTTGTTTAATGTTGCTATTGATATGACCTACGGGTTTTGGCTCCGTGAACACTAATTTTGAGACACGGTGAACGCTACCTGAAGTGGAATTCTATTCACATTTTATGAATAGCGTTTGATACTCTTAAAGCATTTTGTTTGGTAAAGATCTTTAGCGCAGCAGAACTCTGTTCATGCCTTCCAATGATCAATAGTATATCAATTGCGTTTGGATGACTTTAATACACCTTGTATATAGTGTTTGTTGTGGTTGCTGGAAATATATACCACGCTGTTGGGCTACCATAGGGTTGTTTTTTTTTATAAAGCTTCTTTCAAAGTGACTAACATAGTTAATGCTCTTGCATTAGACTATGTTTAAATTTGAGGCCAGAATACATTTTGATATCAGAATCAATTTTCTTTTAGCAGCAGAAGTATTTTTACAGATCTTGGATTTTACAATGCATTCAATCATATCTATGGTGGGAATAGTTCTCACTAGAAAGGAGAACTATCCCGAATGGTCCCAGATGATAAAACACACCCTCATTTTCAATGAGTTGTGGAAAGGAGTGTGTGTCGGAGAAGGAGACAATGACCCTGTACAACCTACCTCAGACAAAGAACTCGTCATTTGGGAAAACAAGAACGACAAGGCTTATGCATTAATTGCAGCATCTGTAAATGAAGAGGGGAGTCGCCATATTTTGTCATATTCAACTGCCTTTGAAGCCTTACAAAAGCTAAAAGAACTCTATGACTCACATTCTACACTTGAAGTTGTTCAACTCATGATTAAACTCTTCACTCTTGAACTGCAAAATAATGATCCTCTTGCTCTTGCATCTGAGGTAAAGTATATAATGCATGATATCAAATCCACTAAGGTTGAGTTGGATATCCCTCTTATTGCTTTTCTTAAGGCACTTTATCCTACTTACTCCAATTCTCTTGAGTCATTGCAAGCAAACGGAAATCTCAAAGATATAACCTTTGACTCTCTTGTGAAAATGTTTGCTGAAAGAGAGAAAGCTTTGGAAAGAAGATAACCCCTGAATCTTCTGAAGAGACTGTGTGCCTTGGTCATAAAGAAAAGCATCCTGCTCAAGATTTTACAAGAGGAAGAGGTGGACGAAGAGGAAGAGGAAGATATTTCAGAGGTAGGGGGGGCAGACATTCTCAAGGAGAAAAGGCGGATCTGCACTGCATTCACTACAAAAGAAATGGATCACATGATGCCTCTACATGCAAGCTACCATGGGACAAAATTGAGCAGGAAAGAAATCAACAGAAAGGTAAAATTGATGATGCAGACAAAGGTAAAGCACCTGAATCCACTCACTATGTTGAGGCACAATGTAACATTGGAGTAAATGAAGATTTGTTTAATGATTCACTTGCTTCATGGAAAAATGATTGGTTGCTTGATTCAGGAGCAACCTGTCACATGACTCATAGAAAAGATTTTTTTGAATATTTCACTGAAAATGTTGACGGAGTAGTATACTTTGTAGATCAATCAAAAATCAAGCCATCAGGGCTTGGCACAATCAGGCTTAAAGTACCTGGTCTTCCAAACTTTCTTTTGGATCATGTTCTATATCTCCCATAGCTCAAGAGAAACTTGATGTCCTTGGTCCACATCCATCAGCAAGGTCACTCCATTCATATGTTTTATGGCAAGCTTGAGGTAAGAAAAGCATCTGACCACTCACTTGTCATGAGGGGAATAGAACAAGAAAGGCTTCTCAAACTGCAAGGAACCTCTGCTCATGCACAACATTTCTCATATATTTCTCATCATGAAGAAGGTACACTTCCATCAAGTTTATTATGGCATGCTAGATTTGGACATTTAAACTATGACAGTCTCCACTTATTGAAGAAAAATGATGTTGCTGGTTTGCCTAAAATTCCTAGAAAACTTAAGCAATATGATGCTTGCATTCTAGGAAAGCATAGAAAACAGTCTTTTCATGATTCACATTCAAGATCACAAAGGAAACTTGAACTTATTCATTCAGATTTATGTGGTCCAATGCCTGTTCCTTCTGCAAATGGAAATAAATATATCATGACATTTATTGATGACTACACCAGAATGTGTTGGGTTTATTTATTGAAGAACAAATCTGACGCTTTTCAAACATTCAGGAATTTTCATAAATGGATTGAAAATGATGCACAATCTCATATTGGGTCTATTTGCACTGATAATGGAAAACAATATACATCAAATGAATTTGAAAACTATCTTCGCCAACATGGGATCAAACATCAAACAACTGTGCCTTATAATCCCCAACAGAATGGTGTAGCTGAAAGAATGAATAGAACAATCTTGAATATGGTACGATCCATGCTTTTCTTCAAAAATGTAAAGATAATGTTTTGGGCTGATTCTGTTCTATGTGCTACATATATAAAGAATATATGTCCATCTAATGCTATAAGAAACAAGACTCCTTATGAATTGTGGTATGGACATGTTCCTTCGGTAAAAAATCTCAGGGTCTTTGGTTCCACGTGTTATGCTTTGATACCAAAGGTACATAGAAACAAACTTGGTGCTAGAAGTCGTAAGTGTATCTTCCTGGGGTATTCAAACACCTCCAAAGCATATCGCCTCTATGATGAATTAAATAAAAAGTTTGTTGTATCTAGAGATGTAATTTTTCTTGAATCATCCAAATCTAACAATGTTGTTAACCGACAACTTGATCGCTTGGATAGATTCACAAAAACAAAATCATTTGAAGAATTTGATAATCAGATTCCACATCTTGAAGGAGGGATTCCTATTCTAGATCAACATGTAGAATCTTCTTCTGAAGAACACTCTTCCCCGAATGAAACTCCAACAACGGATGATGCTTTAAGTGATGTAATTGATAGAATTGGGAGACTCAATCTTGATTCAGTCCCAACTCAATCAACAGAGTAGCCTGGACCATCTCAGAAAGGTCCCCAAAAGTGGCTGACAAAGACACTTGAAAGTGTTCATCGTGATGAAATTGGAAAAACAGGAACCAGAAATTCAAACCGACAAAATGGAGGTGATGTAGATGACTCTAATTCACCTGTTGATATGTATGTTTCTTATGATTGTGAATTGAACTTGTCTACAGATTTTGAACCAACTTCTTTCAAAGAAGCTACTTCTCATGATGAATGGAAAGGAGCGATGCAAAAGGAGTATGATGCCCTCATAAAGAACGACACTTGGAAGCTAGTTGACCCTCCATTTGGAACCAAACCAATTGGCTGCAAGTGGGTCTACAAGAACAAGTACAAAGCTGATGGCTCACTTGACAAGCACAAAGCTAGGCTTGTGGCAAAAGGTTTTGCACAGAAGGAAGGGGTCGATTATGAGGAAACTTTTTCCCCCACAGCAAAATGGGCCACCATCCGGACACTCTTTGCACTAGCAGCTCAGAACGGTTGGAAAGTCCATCAAATGGATGTAAAAATTGCCTTCTTGAATGGAGATCTAAAAGAGAATGTTTTTATGTCCCAGCCTGAAGGATTTGTTGTGAAAGGACATGAACATAAAGTATGAAAACTTGTGAAGTCCTTATATGGCCTCAAACAAGCACCGTGAGCCTGGTATGAAAAACTAACTGAGCATGTTCTGAAACTCAATTTCAATCATTTTGATCTTGAAGATGCAACTTTATTTGTCAAGAAAGTTGGCAAAACAGTTGTATATCTTGTGGTATATGTAGATGATCTTTTAATGATAGGGAACAATGAAAGCTACATTCCATCCATAAAGAAGGAACTGGGAAAAAGTTTTGAAATGACTGATTTGGGTTATGTTCATTACTATCTTGGCATTGAAGTAACCCAACATCCAAAGTCCATATTTCTTTCTCAAAAGAAATACATCGGAGATTTGTTGAACAGGTTTGGCATGACAGAATGCAATCCTCTTACTACTCCAATGGAACAAAACTTGAAGCTCACATCTATTGAAGGAAAGGAATTTGAGGATGCAACAAAGTATAGACAACTTGTAGGAAGTCTCAACTACCTAACTACTACCAGACTAGACATTTCATTTGCTATTGGAATCCTCTCCAGGTTTATGCAAAAGCCTTGTGAGGGACATTGGTCTGCTGCAAAAAGAGTTCTAAAGTACTTGAAGGGAACTCAAGACTTTGGAATCAAGTACACACAGGTGGATGACTTTAGTTTGATTGGATACTCTGATTCAGACTTCGATGGAGACAAAGAAACTGGGGTATCAACTTTAGGATATGCTATGAGTCTTGGATCAGGAGCTGTCTCCTGGAGATCATGCAAATAATCAGTTCCAGCAGATTCCACAATAGAAGTAGAATACGTGGCAGCAGCTGAAGAAACAAAAGAAATTGTGTGGCTCAGGAAAATTCTTGATGATTTGCAGGTAAAACAAGTACAATCAACTCCACTCATGATTGACAACACCTCTGCAATAAAGTTGGCCAAGAACCCAAAATTCCATGATCGAACAAAGCACATTAATACTAAATATCATCTGATCCGACATCATGTTGAGGCCAAAACAATCCATCTCCGTCATTGTTCCACAAATGATCAAATTGCAGACATCTTCACCAAAGCACTTGGAAGGGAAAAGCTTGAAAGATTCAGAATGATGCTTGGACTCACCAACATCCCTTCAGATTAAGGGGGGGAATGTTGACACCTAATCCTCACGATTGGGTGAGTTCATGTAAATAATTAAATTAGGAGTGCGGACAGTCATTAGAAGATGAACTGAACAGTCACATCCTTTTGTATATAACAATACCATGCCTAATGGAATAAGATGAATCAGTTTTCTCCCAAAATGGAGTTACTCCTGGCCTGACAAAAAGAAGATCATTGCAAAGCAGACTGCTTATCTTTTCTTTTAGCATGTTTGGGTCCATTTTGGGTTTCCCACATCGATTGTGTCAGATCGAGACTCTTGCTTTCTCAGAGAGTTTTGGACCAACTTGTGGAAGATGATGGACACCAAGTTGAAAAGAAGCATGACATTTCATCCACCGACTAATGGACAGACAGAGGTTGTCAACCACACCATGGTACACTTGTTGCGAGGCTATTATGGAAAACATCCTAAGTTGTGGGATGAGCATATTCCATATGTGCAACATTTCTACTATCGAGTAGTGCACTCAACTACACATCGTTCACTATTTGAGACATGTTTTGGTTACCTGCCCAAAGATCCTTTTGAGATGGTCTTTGGGAGGGAGGATGACTCCAGTGGACGTGATGACAGGGACAAAGCCCAACAGTTCATTCATCAGATCTAGTTGATTCACCAAGCAGTACATGAGCAATTGGAGAAAATTCAAGCCCGATACAAGTCTCGACATGACAAACACCTAGACAACCATCAATTTCAAGTGGGAGACAAAGTACGGTTCCATATCAGCAAGGATAGAATGAAGGGAGAAGGGAAGAAGTTGTGACCAATATGGTATGGTCCATTCACCTTCTAGGAGAAGATTGGAAACAATGCATTTCGTCTTGATTTTGTGACATATATGCAAATGCACTCCATAGTGAATGTGGAAAAATTAAAGCTTTATGACCTACCATTGATTATGGACACTGAAGAGGTGGGATGAGTTCCTACTATTGATGATTTTGCACCAGAGTATATCGATGAGTTACCTGAAGATATCATCGTTGACATAAGAACCAGGACTTCATGACCAGGAGATGTGGAATACCTTCGAGTTGGTTTCAAAGGGATGCACCCTAGCAAGGAAAAATGGCTGGAAAAAGAAAGAGTGAGGGAACAATTCCCTCACTTGCCAATTGACTGATAAAGATTTTGGTGGTCCAAAAGCTCCTCAATGGGGAGGATTGATCCAGGTGGATCTCTAGACACTAGTGGCATGGAAAAGGCTCAAAATTCAAAGTGGCAGAAAGTCAATTAACATGACATCAAATCGAAGTGCTCGTCGCCCTGATTCCAACTGTGTGAAAGACACTCCAATCCGAGTCTGTATGAAGAAGATAGAAGCAGTCAAAGTTGTGAGTTGACTTACTCATGTGGTAGGCTTAAGAAGGACACAAATTGGCAAGAATCTAGCACTGGAATTTGGCTAGTTTTCCAGGCAAATATTATGTGTTAAAAATGGGAGGGGCGGGTTTTGATCCCTCGTCCCCTTCTCAACCATTTTCATCCTTAACCAATGCACCCAACCACTTTCTTGGTTAATCCACCCAACAAACATTATATGAACCTAGTTGCTCACTGTGCTGGGAGGGAGGAGCGTGCACGTACTTCGAGGCAGATGAATTACAGATTGTGGAATCCTAAGCAGACCTGTGGTAGGGGGCGGAACCTTGCCTAAGCACATTTTATAGGGGGTCAGTTTTGGTTAGTGTTAGAATTGGGCAACTTTGATATCGATTTTACACCTCTCGGCAAGAGGAACTCAATGGTGATGCCAGTTTCTGCAACATAGCTCTCCATTTTTCAGCAATTTTCCAAAGTGGAGGTATAAGACTCCTTTTTGTAAATGATGATTGTACTCTTCTTTCTCATGCCACTTAATGAATGAAGTCCTCCCCATTGATTGCATAGGGCCCAAAGAGGTAGTCCAAATTGGACGAACTCCATTATCAAGTCCCTTGTCTTCTTTCATGCTTTTATGTGTTTCTCCTCTTCTCTCATGTGCACATTAAATTTCTATGGTTAAGCTGCAATTTATGCATGTAATTCTTTAATACATATATAAGAAAAAGAGCTTGGATCGTGTAGATAGAAGATTATTTGTACCAGAAAGATCTATACCTACCATTGAGTTGAAAGACAAATAAGTCGACAAGAATGACAGACACAGAATGGGATATTCTTGACAGAAAGGCACTTGGAGCAATACAGTTGTGCCTTGGATCATTGGTAGCCTTTAATATTCCAAATGAAATGAAAACAAAAGGTTTAATGTCAGCATTGGCCAAACTTTATGAAAAACCCTCAGCCTCAAATAAGGTATTTCTTATGAAGCCTTTATTTAATATGAATATGTCAGAAGGTGGATTTGTTGACCATTTAAATGAATTTAATACATTTACCAGTCAGTTATGTTCTTTAGGGGTAACTTTTGATGATGAAGTTAGGGCTCTGTTATTTCTATGCTCATTTCCAGAAAGTCGGAATGGTTTAGTTATGGCCATTAGTAACACTGTCTCTAGATCTAGTACTTTAAAGTTTGATGATGTTGTCAGTGCAATCCATAGCGAGGAAATGCGACGGAAAATCTCTTATGAGACATGAGGTAATGCTTTGATTGTAAAGACTAAGGGAAGAAAAATGGAAAGAGGAAAGAGCCCAACATATCGTAGTAATTCAAGGAAAGGCAGATCCATGTCTAGATTGGGGATAGTGTGCTATAAATGTGGGAGGAAAGGACACATGAAGAAATAAGCAAGTCTCAGAAGGGAAAAGAAGGAGATGCGCAACAAGAAAACAATCATGAAGCGAATGTGTTAGGTGATGTCTAGCAAGATGATTTGATTATTTCATTAGAAAATATTATTAATGCTCGGGTGGTATATTCAGGGGCCTCATTCCATGCCACACCTAATAGGAAACATTTTCATGATTATGTTTAAGGATATTTTGGACAGGTTCGATTGGGTGATGATAAACCCTTGTAAAATCATTGGAATGGGTATAGCTTTCATAAAACAAGAGAATGGAAAACAATGGTTGTTGAAGGAGGTAAGGCATGTTCCAGATCTGAAGAAAAATTTAATTTGAACACGGAAGTTGGGAGGTGAAGGCTGTGTAAGTAATTTTACAGATAAAACCTGGAAGGTCACTAAAGGAGCCCTCGTAATAGCAAAAGGAGAAAATGTTGTTACATTGTATTTATGCAATGATATTTCTAATTTTGTTAATGCTTTAACCTATACAGGAGCATATATGACATTATGGCATCATAGGCTTGGGAACATGAGTGAGAAGGGGATGCAGATTCCTCACTCAAGAAATTTGTTGCCAGGTTTGAAGCATGTTGATTTGGAATTTTGTTAGAATTGTGTTTATGTAAAAGAGAATAGAGTCAGATTCCTTAGAGGTGGGAAAGAAAAGAAGAGCAAAAAAGTAGATCTTGTGCATACATATGTATGGGGACCTTCTCAGGTATCATCTCTCGATGGATCTCGTTATTATGTTACTTTGATTGATGATGCAACTAGAAAAACTTGGATTTATTGTATTTAGAATAGATGTGATGTATTTGATACGTTCAAGAAATGGAAAGCTTTGGTTGAAACTGAGACAGGAAAAAGGTTGAAGTTTCTCAGATCAGAAAATCGAGGTGAATATTGAAGCAAAGAGTTTGATAGGTATTGTTAAGAGAATGGAATTTGCAGAGAGAAGACAATTCTAAGAACATCATAAGAAAATAGTGTGGCAGAAAGGATGAACAGGAAAATCATGGAGCGGCAAGGTGCATGAGATTGCATGCAGGATTTCCTTTACAATTTTGGGTAGATGTTGTAGATACTGTTGTTTATATAATAAATAGAGGGCCTTCAATTTCTTTATATGGTGGTATTTCAGAGGAGCCATGGACAAGTAAAAAGGTAAACTACTCATTTTTAAGGAATTTTGGTTGTGAAGCCTTTGTCCACATTAATAAAGAAAATAGAACAAAGCTTGAGGAAAAATCAAAGAAATATACCTTTATTGAATATGGTGTTAATGATTTTTGTTATCTCTTTTATGATTATGAAAAAAACAAAATCATTAGGAGAAGAGATGTCATATTCAATGAAAATGTTTTGTATAAGGATTGGATGCAGGAAAAGAAACAAGAATAAGAAATAGAGAATACACAATGCGTGATGAGATCACAAAAAAAATAAGGGTGCCTGAAAATCGTAATGATCATTAGTCAGAACAATAACAGAAACCACAACAACAAAAAGCACGTCAAACACCTGAAAGTGGTGTTAAAAGATCTACCAGGATAAGTAGAGCCCCTAAATGATATTATCTTTCATTATATTATGTATTGTTGACTGATTCTGGTGAACCAAAATGTTATGAAGAAGCAGTGCATGTAGAAACTAGGAAGAAGTGGGAACAACCATGAAAGAAGAGATGGACTCCTTAGTACATAACTAGATTTCTGACTTAGTTAGGTTGCCTGCAGGGAAAACAAAATTGCATAATAAATGGGTTTACAAGTTGAAGGAAGAAGATGGAGGTAGAAAAATGTATAAAGTTAGACTTGTGGTGAAGGGGTTTGCAAAAAAAAAAGTGTATAGGCTTTTATGAGATATTTTCTCCTGTTGTTAAAATGACTTCAATTAGAACTATTTTAAGTCTAGTAGTAGCTGAATATTTGCATCTTGATCAATTAGATCTAAAGACAATATTTCCCCATGGGGATGTGGAGGAAGAGTTATATATGTAGGAGCCAAAAGGATATGAGGTAAAAGGGAAAGAGAAACTAGTGTGCAGGTTGAAGAAGAGCTTGTCTGGCTTAAAACAGGCTCCATGGTAGTGGTATCTAAAATTTGATAGGTTTATGTTTGAACAAAGTTATAATAGATGTCACTTTCATCATTGTGTTTATCTGAAAAGGAAAAATGGTGGTAGTTATATTATATTGTTATTGTATGTAGATGACATGGTTGTTGCAGGTTCTAACATGTAGGAAATAAATGTGCTCAAAAGAAAATTGGTAAACTCATTTGCAATGAAGGATTTCGGTGCTACAAAACAAATCCTTGGTATGAGAATAGCTAGAGACAGGAAGAATCACAAATTAATATTGTCTCAGAGTCAGTACATACAAAAGGTGTTGAAAATTTTTAATATGCAGAATGAAAAACCAGTTAGTATACCTTTGGCTAACCATTTCAAAGTAATTAAGGAGGTGTGTCCCAAGACTCAGGAAGAAATGGCTTATATGTCTAGAGTTCAATTTGCATGAGACGTTGCAAGATTAATGTATGCAATGGTATCCACAAGGCTTCATATTGCACATGGAGTGGGAGTTGTAAGAAGGTAGATGAACAATCGAGGAAAAGAACGTTGGATGCCAGTGCAGTGGAATCTCAGGTATTTCAGATGTACCACAAATCAAGAATTATGCTTTGGTGTCTCAAACATTGCTCTACAGGGATATGTTGATGCAGATATGGAGGGTGATAAAGATAACAGGAGGAGCACCATAGGGTATCTATTTGTTGTAGGTGGAACAAATGTCAATTGGGTTTGAAAAATACAAAATGTTATTTCACTCTCAATGATGGAAGTAGAGTATGTTGTTGCTATAGAGGCTAGTAAAGAAATGATTTGGTTACAAAGGTTTCTAGATGAATTGGGTAAGAACCAGGAGTTGGGTAGGTTATACAGTGACAACCAGAGTGCCATACATCTGGAAAAGAACTCTACATTTCATTCCAAGACTAAGCATATATAACTCAAGTACCATTTCATACAGTCAGTGTTGTAAGATGGACAGCGGAAGCCGAAAAAGATACACAGTAGCCAGAATCCTACAAATATGTTAATAAAAGTTGTAATTGTTATCACTCAGGTTGTTCCCTTTGACTCCCAAGGGAATACGGCCGAGGTAACCACATACCAACTTTGGACTGCAAGTTCTAGCCAACCTGCAATTAGAGAGGGCTCTCTCTTTTAGATTTAGCTTTGTTGAAAAGGATTTTAGGCTAGGTTTTGAGTTCAGAGGGTTTTTGTTTTGTTTTTGGTGGGAAAATTGATGTTTTCAAACAGAGAGGCAAGGCATAGTCTGAAAGTTTCAAACCATTGGGCGTGGAGTCAAGGAGGAGAACTGTTGGTGCATTTCTTCGGTCACAAGAGAGGGAAAATGGAGCAAGATAGCTGCGCATGAAATAATATTTTAGGTTTAAATGATGGAAAGAATGCTAAGTAATGAGAGGCAGTTAAGAATCTCTCAATCAGCTTAATAGATGGGGGTAATAGAGCTCTACCTAGGGGCAGTAAAGAATCCCTAGATAATTGGCAAACACAGGTGAATTGGGGTAAACATGAGCCCGGGGGAATTCACATTCATAACCAATTCATTCAGAGAAAAACATAAAGAAACAACAGAAATTGAGCATAGAGTGTACTTAAACAAATTCTAAGCTATTCTTTCTTTCTGCTGTTTAGATAGTGGTAAACAATAAACAGAGGTAAGGTGCACTTATTGCTTCAGACGGCAGCATAAGAATTCCATCTTCATATCTCCAAAAACATTCATTTACAACAGACAGTTTGCTCTCCAAGCTTTCAGCAATCTTTGATTATAGAAAAAACCCAGGTATACAATGCGAGTCTCTAGTGAAAATTCTCAATTTTCCAACCCTTAAAACAGTGCAGAGGGTGGTATATATAGGAAAAAACTCTTCCAAATTACTTATTTATAGTTTAACCTAAATAGGTCTGAAAGAAAGATATTTACTTTAACCTAATCCTATCCAGAAATAAATGCATAAAATATCTTGAACTGCGCTGGGAGCAGCTGTATCAAAATGAGTTAATATCTGTCCTGGTGGCTCTATGCTGTCCATCTGTCATAACTGTGCATTGGTCTCTGCACCCTTGATGTTCAGCGGTATTGAATGTTTTTAGCGGTGATTTGAGAGCTAGGTTAGGCTTACGCAGCTTGATTTGACTTTGTTGGCTGCCATTCAATGTAACCTGCTTTAGGAACTGAAGTTTTCCATTAAACAATTTTAACTGGTACACTTTGCTATTTCTCTTTCCTCTGATACTCTTTGAAAAATAAATTGGGTCGCTTTTTTCCTTTGCTGTGGGTCTAATCACAAATCAATGGCCATTGTTCGGCCTCTGTTTCCTTCAGAATTGTCTTCTTCTCTTCTCGGCAAGCTTCGCGAAGAAAAATGGGTCATTTGGTGCCTTTCGGGCTTCCTCGGGGCTGCAAAATGAAAAGATTCCCTAAAGATTCTCCATTCTGGACTAATTTATCCAACGATGAGCGATTTGCGCTAGGCACAAATCGCTCATCAAAAACTGCCTCAGAAACTGATTTCGGGGCTCCGGAGTGCGATTTTCATCTTTGCGCCAAAAAACTGATGATGACGTCAGCATGACTTCAGCATGACATCAGCGGATGTGACTTCGTATGGTGGGTGACGTCAGCGATGACATCAGCATGATGACGTGGTGGGATGACGTTAGCATGATGACGTCATCACGTACGGATGGTGACGTGGCATGTACGGTGGTAGGAACATGGTGGCAGGACACGTGGCAGGTGACTCAGCGGTACAGTGGCAGGAGGCCACGCAGGCGGATGACGTGTCGTGGTGACTGGGCAGGGGGTGACGCAAGTAGGTGACATGGGGCTTAGGTCACAGGGGAGAGGGCGGTAAACGGTTTATGGGCGCACCGCCTTTGGGCATGAGCGGTTTTGTCAGAAGGGGCTCTGCCACTGCCCAGGAGGTGACGCGTGGCAGGAGTACGGCGGCAATACCGCCCATCACCCAGAGGCTAACTTTCGGGCGATTCAGAGATGGGACGGCCCGCCAGCCGTTGATCTGGGCGCAAGACGATCGGACGGTTGGCGGCGACTTTGAAGCGGCAGGGTATAAGGGCGGGGATCCGGGGAATATTCCCATTTTAATATGTGCGGCAGGGAGTTTTAGACTTAGGAAAAGTGGGTTATGGGGTTTAAAATGGGCGGGTTAATGTATTTATAGCCAAAACTTAAGGTAAGGGGGCGGAAAAGAGGGTTTTTTGAGGGTTTTTAGGGCTAGGGGAGAGGTTGCTAGCATGACCAGGTGTCATCTAACTCCTGCTATGACTCGGATGGGCTAAAAACAACCCCAGGTGGACCATTTTTTCCCGGACTTTTGGAAAAAATATGGCTATATTGCCAGGGAGGGGATATTTACATAGGGGAATTTTATATACATAGTTTTAGTAGGGGAAAGGGGAAAACTGATAGGGAGTTATATACTAGAGTTAGTAGTTAGTATGGAGATGATAAGTAGGCACTAAGGTCAGGGACCTTAGGCTAATTTTGGGGAAAAGAATATGAAAAGAAATAAAATCCTTGAATGAAGCAGATCTTTACCAAGGCAATCTAATATGGATGATGATGAAACTAAGAGGAATCAAGTAGATCTTGACCTCTTTGGGAAGTTAGTAAGTGACTTGGAGAATTAGAAGAGGGGGAGTTAGTGATGTCCACCTTTGAGCTTCTTTGAATGAAAACTGCCTGCACTGTGATCTGAAAACATAAAACACTTTGAAACACAAAATTGATCATAAGTCATCATTCTGCAACCACACAGCTACCTACCCAGCCTACTTTCCTAACATTTTTTCTTCTTTTCAATTGGGTGCACTTAGGCTTGCAACCCTAGTTTTACAATTTTCCTTTTGGACTGCCCTCCTATCTAAATCTACACTTATTTCTGCCAAGGGCCCAGATTAAGAAGTTGGGTCCCTTTGATTCTCTACCTATCTACAAATCTGCCAAGGTTAAACTTTTTGGTCAGATTTTATTCTCTATATTCTAAAACAGGAAATTGAAACCTAGGGAGACGAAGATTAGACTGTTTGGATCTCCCTTAAATGAGAACTCTTCAAAGCTGGAACTACTTATCAAAATTGGAATACAGTAGTGGCACTTGAACTAAGCATACTTCATGTCAGCTTGTGGAAATATGGAACACTGCAGCCTGCAAAGTATGACATATTTGGCATGTAAAAATGTCAATCATGAAAAATGAAACCCTGTTGCAACAGGAGGCTAACAGTAACCAGGGAGAAAATGTGGTTTTTCTCGATTTCAGTTAGTCTTCAAGTATGATTATTAAGATGATAAATAGCCAACTCCAAGGTGGAGTCATTGTTCAAAAAATGAAGCAGTGATGGACTTACTATAATCAGTCTCTAAGTGGGAGATTGTTGGGTGTGGAGCTTGGTTACCTTCTTTATTCAAAGGTATCACCACATTGGACCCTAGTTTATTAGGTGGAAATCTGATGGTAGAAGTTATGTTTAATTTAGGGTTTTCTCCCTAGAAGGCAACCTCTTGCTATATATGAGGGAATTGTATTGCGGCTATGTAGATGTGCATTCTGAGAGAGAAAGAGAGAGGAGATTGTGTGAGAGCGAAGAGGGAATTACAACGAATCTATTGTGCGTTATATCTCTTCATTTTTCTAGATAATATAAAAGGTAGGACTAGTTGTTTCTCTATGGATGTAGCCCAAATTGGGTGAACCATGTATATCTATGTCTCTCTTGTTTTATTTTGTATATTTCTGCAATATTTTATGTGTTCCATTTCTCTATAATATATAATTTTCTAATAGATAACGCTAGATATTGGCATGTTTTTGGTAGTGATAAGCGGGTAGAATTTTTTTTGCAGTGAAAAGAAGAATTCGAGAATATAAATATTGATTCATATAAAAATGTAGGTAATGAAATGAATGAAATAGTGTTGAACGAGACTGATGAAAATCCAGAAGGGTTTGAGGTCCTACAATTGAAAGACAATGTGTTGCCAAGTGGTTTGCCACCATTATAAGAGTTGTTTACTTTTAATGATGTGGCTAAAAAGCCAAAGATAGAACCTATAGGAGTTGAGGCTGAAGACTGTAATGTAGGTACTAAGGAAAATCCGAAGATTGTTAAGTTGTCCAAGTCCTTACCTCCTAATGAAAAATCGAAGTACATTGATCTACTGAAATAATATCATGGCATGTTTTCTTGGGGTTATGAAGATCTAAAGGCATGTGATACCATTATTATACAACATACTATTCTCATCACGGAGGAGCAAAAAAATTTCAACCACAAACTGAGGGTAAATCCAGTTTTGTTACCCTTGATCGAAAAAGAGGTTAAAAAACGTTTTGATGTCAAAATCATTGTGCCTATAATATTTTCAAAATGGGTGTCAAATATAGTTCCAACAAGGAAAAATATAGGAGAAATATGACAATGTGTAGATTTCAAGAATCTGAAAAGAGTGTCACTCAAAAATAACTACCCTCTACCTAAACTGGATCATGTTTTACAAAAAGTAGTTGGTTCCAGCAGAATTTCTTTGTTCGATGGTTTTTCAGGATATAACCAAATTCTAGTGCATCCTGATGATCAATATAAAACAACTTTCACAACACCTTGAGGAACCTTTATGTATGTAAATATGTCATTTGGCCTTATGAATGTAGGGGCCACTTTCCAGAGAGAAATGGATATTGCTTTCATAGACAAGAATGATATATTTATCGTGATTTATCTCAGTGACATTACTGTATTTTCCAAAACAAATGAAATCACCTCCTTCACTTAAGGATAATTTTTTAGAAATGCAGGAAATATGGTATTTCCTTAAACCCCAAAAAGACTCCTTTTGGTCTAGAGGAAGGAAAGCTACTTGGCCACATTATCTCAAAGGATGGTATTAAAATAGACCCCAGCAAAGTTGAATCCATAATGGGGATTTATCCTCTCGGGAACAAAAGAGAAATTCAATCTTTCATTGGTAGGATAAATTTCCTGAGAAGATTCATCCCAAACCTAGCTGAGATTTTGAGAGAAATTACCAACATTCTAAAGAAGGAAACTGAGATAAAATGGAATAATGAGGCTAACAAATGTTTATGGAAAGTGAATGTATCTTTGACATGCGCTCATGTTTTAACTAGCCCTGATTGTGCTAAACATTTAATTATTTTTTCTTTTGCATGAGATGTTATGAAACCAGCTCAAGAAAAGATAGAAAAGATAGATCAACACCTTAGAATTCAGCCTCTTCGAGGGGGCAACCTCCTTTACATTACATAAATGAACAATTCTTTGATGATACAAATGAAAAGGCCTCCTTTCTATATATAGGAGTCTAAGGGGTTATAACATAATCAGAGCCGACATAACAATAATAATGTAAGGGCACAATAATAACAATAGTGGGCTTCTATGGGGCACAATAGTAACAATATGGGCACTACATGGGTACATCAATATAATAAGTGGGTTATACTAATAACAATAAGGGGTTACACTAGTAGTATAGGGGCCTAACATGCCCCTCTCCTTCAAAAAGCGTTGTCCTCAACGCTTGAGTAGTTCTTGATGATTCTGTATAAAATTCTTGTCCTCCCATGTGGAATATTCAGCAGGTAAGTTCTTCAACTTGATGAGATACTCTAAAATTGATTGATTTCGTAGCTGTCGGGTTCTTGTTTCTATGACTGCTCCAGGTTCCAATATGATTTTTCCTTCCTCTTCAATTTCTGGCAATATTGCTTGAATTGGGATCTTTTGCAACTTTTGAATAAGTGGCCATACTTCTTCGTCCTTCTTCCATTCATCCCTTGCTTCGTTTATCCAATCTGGTTGGATAATATAAATATCACAAAACAATGCTTCCACATCCTCATCCTTGAAGAGTCTTCCCATTCGGTAAGGTCGCCATTTTTTAAGTGCATGTAGTATTGCCAACATTTCCTTCTCATAAATAGCTTGCTTGAGATGTAGCAGTAAAAATACCCAATCACCTACATCAAAACATTTAGAAGTGCTGCAATCATGCCCAGCACAGCGAAAATTACTTTTGTCGGCTATAGGAGCTATTGATGTTCAGGACCCGAACCTAATAATCTTTGATCTAGAAAATAGTACACCGCGTTTACCTCATCAAATGGCTTTCCAGATCCCAGTGATAGTCAAAAACAGGCCTATTCATCGGACTATAATTGATGAGGGAGCTTCCACGTGTATTATGTCAATACAGTACTGGAGATCGCTTGGTTCTCCTTCACTAAATCAATCCCCGACAATTCTTAAGGCCTTTGATGGCCGTGGGTTTCATCCGTTTGGCATTCTATAGGATTTGCCTATAGGGGTTGAAGGAAAAACCGTTAGTATAGATGTGGAGGTGGTTGATGCCCCTCTAGACTACAACCTTCTCTTGGGTCGAAGTTGGTCTTATGCTATGACAGCGGTCGTTTCATCGGTCTTCAGAGTAATAAAGTTTCCACATAATGGCAAGATCGTAACCATAGACCAGCTGGCTTACTTTTCATCTGACCCAGCCTCTTCAGAGAGTATCCAGCATGTCGGTAAAATGACTATCCCTTATAAGGATGTTGGCGTAGGATTAGTTAAAGATGCCGGTTTACTGGGAACTTTTCCTTTTCCTCCAATCAACGCCGTGTCTTCGTTTGCATCCATTCATATGATTACATTAGATACCATTGTTTACAATGATCCTTGGATCATTCCTTCTGAATCTGAAATAGACTCATTTGGTAATGTTATGCCTTTGAGTCCATATGAAATTGCCTATGAAGCCGTGCAGTCTTTTACCGACCCGCGTTCAACCAAAATCGACCAAATGAATGTGGTCCGTGAGGAATCACTTTTCACCTCAACCTCGGAGTTAATAATGTTTCCCGAAGTTGTGTCATCTGACGAACAGCTTTGTGAAGTCCTATCTGTAGACGATTTACCATGGGAAGATCTCCATCACCGAACTTCGTTTTTACCTGAGGATGATCGTTTTGAAAAAGATTTCTCATCAATCTTTACAGCTGAATATGTCAAAGAAGCTCAGAATCCAATGAAACATCCTGATTCAGATCTGAATTTGGGAAACATCTCTCGCACTGTTCCCATTGACATTTCAGTCAAGCCCAGAATTGTTGAGCACATTCATATAGGTGCCTCGTGTTTCGACGACGAAATTCAGATATACAAGGCCCTATTTCAAGAATTCCGTGACATGTTTGCCTGGTCCTATGAGGAAATTCCAGGAATTGATCCTGTAATTGTTGTCCATGAGATTAAGACTTACCCGGACGCTAAACCCGTCCGGCAACGTTTGCGTCAGATTCACCCACGAAAAGCGGCTGCAATTAAAGCGGAAGTTGAGAAGCTGTTGAAAGAAGGTTTCATTTGTCTGATCCCGTTAACGGATTAGGTATCGAATATTGTTCCGGTTAACAAAAAATAGGGAACAATAAGAATATGTATCGACTATAGGGATATCAATCCTGCTTGTCCCAAGGACAACTATCCAACACCCTATATCGATCAAATAATTGATGATTGTGCCGGCAGTGAAATATTTTCCTTTATGGACGGTTTTTCCGATTACAACCAAATCAATATTCTACCTGTCGACCAACCAAAAGCGGCTTTCATTTGTCTATGGGGGACATTTGCTTATTGAAAATTACCTTTTGGACTTAAGAATGCTGGAGCCACTTTTCAAAGGGCGATGTTTTATGCGTTTCATGACATCAAACACATTGTGCAACCGTATCTCGATGATTTGCCCGCTCATTCATTACATCGAGCTGATCACCTTGTCCATTTACAAGCAATTTTCATGAGGTGTAGGCATTATCGTATACGGTTGAACCCACACAAATGTGTCTTCTGTATAGAAGTGGGACGATTGCTGGGATTTGTAGTTTCAAAAGCCGGCATTCGCGTCGATCCCTAAAAGGTAGAAGCTATCATCAAATTGCCTCCTCCTTCGAGTCTTCGCCAACTCCAAAGTTTGCAGGGGAAAGCAAACTTTTTATGCCGATTCATTCCTAACTACGCCGAGATTACAAAGGGTTTTACCCAGTTGTTGAAATAGAACACTCATTTCTCTTGGGATGAGATAGCTCAGACATCTTTTGATGCACTCAAGCACGCGTTGACCCATGCATCGTTGCTGCATCCTCCCAACTACAACCAGGATTACTTTTTGTACCTCGCCGCTGCTCATTCCACCATTGGAATGGTCTTAGTACATGAAGACAAATTCAGAACAGAACATGTGATCTATTACCTTAGTTGGACGTTAAATCCCACTGAGCTCAAATATTCGCATGTGGAGAAATTGGCCTTGGCAGCCGTTCAAGCTATCCAACGTTTTCGTCACTACATTATTCTCCGTAAAACTACAGTCATTTCGGATTGCAACCCTATGATCTACAATTTGACTAAACAATTGCTAGGGGGCAAGTACTCCAAATGGATTGTTATCCTACAGGAGTTCGACTTGGAATTTGAAAAATCTAAGTCTAAGAAATCTTTAGTTTTTGCAGAGTTGATGTGTGATTTCCCGCGTGCTGACACGGAAACTGTGGCAGAGGAACCCATTGCGGACGAATCTTTGTTTCTCATCAGCACTTTAGATCCGTGGTATGGGGATATAATCGTCTATCTCCAAACCCAATCCCTTCGGCCCGAAGTTTCAAAGTCAGAACGTCGGAAAATTCGTTTCCAGTCCCAACAGTACAAAATTATTGGAGATACTCTTTATCGCCGTGGGGCAGACTTGGTTTTCCGACGTTGCTTAACTCACGAAGAAGCTGAAAGGGTTTTGAATGACTGTCACTCTGGAGTGTGTGGCGGTCATATGTCTGGGTACGCCACAGCCCAAAAAGTGTGGCGCGTTGGCTACTTTTGGCCGTCCATGTTTAAAGATTGTATTACTGTGGTCCGAAAATGCCACAACTATCAAGTGTTTGATCGAAAGATGCGTGCTCCACCTGCTCCTCTCCACCCTATAATTTCCGTTGGTCCTTTTGCCAAATGGGGTATCGATTTTATTACTTGTAACCCTCACTCGGCTGGGGGGCATGCGTATATCATCCTTGCGGTTGATTATTTTACTAAGTGGGCCGAGGCGATGCCTACATTCGAGGCAGACTGCAAGACAACTGCAATTTTCGTATTCAATCACATTATTGCTAGGTTTGGTATCCCACAAGCGATAATCACTAACCATGGGCGCAATTTTAGAAACGTTATGATGACAGAACTTATAGGCCAGCTTGGTTTGCGTCACGATAGCTCAACTCCTTATTATCCACAAGCAAATGGTCTGGTTGAGTCCATCAACAAAGTTTTAGTTATCATGATCTGACGAATCATTGGTATTCATCGGTTGAATTGGCACAATATGTTATTTTCCGCGCTTTGGGTGTACCGAACCTCAGTGAAAACATCAACAGGGTTCACTCCTTTCCAACTAGTTTATGGTTTGGAAGCTGTGCTGCCCATTGAATGCGAAATCCCGTCACTTCAAATGGCTGTCGAATTACTTCCAGCTACTTCCGAAGAGGAGAAGCGTTTATTATACTTAGCTCAATTAGATGAGACTCGACGTGATGCTGCATTGGCGATCGAGACTCATGCAAGACGTATGAAAGCTCAGTATGATCGAAAGGTGACCCCTCGAAATTTTTCGGAAGGAGACCTAGTGATATTATATGATCAAGCTAACGATAAATTAGGTGCTGGAAAATTCATTCCTATGTGGCATGGGCCCTATATTGTCAAGCGAAAGCTAGAAAAAGGGGCCTATGAGCTAGTTGACTTTTACGGGGACTCTTTGGGTAAACCCAGAAATGGACTTTACCTAAAGAGGTATTATTCTTAAATGATGGGTGTGGAGATTTTAGTTAGGTTAGGTTTTTCTTTCTAGCTGGTGTGTTTGTTAGTTTAGACAGTGTGCTTAGCTTAGAAAAGTGTGTTTTCCGTCGTTATTCTGCTTATCTTGGTTTTACCCTTGATGTTTGCAGATGTCGACGCCTCTCCAAACATACATTGGATTTGCTGACGGTGCTTGTCGTATTACACGGAATATCTCTTCCGCAGCTTGGGTTATATATTCGCCCTCTGACAAGTTAGTTTCTATGCATGGGGTGAGCCTCGGTCAAACAACAAACAACATTGTAGAATACAGTGCAGTGATTGAGTTATTGTCTGAATCTATTTCGTTTGGGATTCGGAGTTTGATAGTGAGGTTAGATTCTGAACTCGTTGTATTACAGCTTAATAGAGTGTATGCCATTAGAAATCCAGTGTTATTAAGGTTATTTTTTAGAGTGCGTCTCTTGGAACGTGAATTTGATTACATTGAATATCAACATATTCCAAGGTCTTTAAGTACATTAGCAGATGCAATTGCTTCTCGAATGTTAGACAGACATTTGCGATAATCATACATGAAAATTTAAAAACATTTAATCACACATGTTTAACAAGATAAGCCGGTAATAATGATATATATAGATAGGAGTGTGTCAAAAATACATCGTCTTCGATCATAGGTTGCAAAACACCTTATGATCGGCAAAAATGATAAGTACAAAAAACCAAAATGTCACATGTGTCTACAAAAACGACCATCCAATCACTGGTGATGATCTCTATATGACACCACTGCACGAGCTACCCTACACAAGAACCTTCTAAAAGGTCCTGGGACTCCGACTACATAGCGCTGAAGCCTGATAGGAATATCATCTATAGTAGTCTCTGGTATATCTGCCGTCAGACGCTCTAGGTCTTGTTCCAACTCAGCTAAGGTCTCTGTGGCCTCGTCCTGTGGGACCGGTGCCGGTGCAACTGGTTGTCTCCTCTCGAAAGGCCGGAGATTGGCTGGACGCCGTGGGCCTACATCTGCATTTTGAAAATTGTCACTGTCAGTTTTGAGACGATATAAAAACAAAAAAAAAAAGTATATAATTTAAAAAACTTGTGAAAAATGAAGTACCTGTGTCATCCCATTGTTCTCCCGGTGGAAGAATCATGTCCGGATCTCCACGAAAATCAACTCTGGCATAAGGAAAATCCTGTATCGAAAAGACCTGGTCCTCTAACCAGTGAAAGTACTCCGAAGTAAATCGAGCAATCTCCGTTCCCTCATCAGGATGACGGGCCAGTACCGCAACCCATTGCATCAACTTAGGCTCTCGGGGAGGCCCAACCTCAACAGTGAGCTGTTGTGGGATCATCATCGGAACCCTCTCTAGGGCAAAACTCACAACTAAAGGCCCATAACCAAAAGTCTTTAACTGTCCATTTTTTGTCCTAGTCAGTTGGCCCTTTAAATTGGCCAACACAGCATCACACCAGTTGAAAATGGTGCCCTGATAGCAATCAATCGCCATCCGCATTTGGGACCCGGTGGCAATGTGCAAAGTGGCAGCTCCGCAAAATCTGCTAACTGTAAAGGCAATTACCATAAGTTCAGGTCGAGATATCTTTTTAATCTCTATCCCCCTCTCCTGGTTTTGATTATTACACCACTCTAGACGGAGACTAGCAATGGACTGGCCACCCGGCCTAGTCCCGGACAGAGTCAATTGTTCGCCTCTCTTGGGCAAACCAGTGAGAAAGTAAATATCTGAGGGCTCTATCTCGAGCTGGTGCCCTCCAATGTAAAAGCACTGATCCTGAACATTCCACCTTTCTACCAGCCACTCTAGAAATCTCACCTGGGCCCTCATGCCAGGTATGGCCCAGTATTTGTAAAGACCGCATGCCTTTAAAGCATCAATGGAAGGTTGGTGATTAATGGCGGCCAAATCAACATCTTCGTGTTCTCTCTCACGCCAATCAAGCATGGTGGGCAATCTACACACCATAAAACATCTGTTAGAGTCCATAAAATTAAAATTTTTTGGTTCATTTTGGAGAAATGGGGGTTTGAAAATCCTCTCCGCGGTGTACGCAGCCCGCCTTTAGAGACAGGGCATGTGTACGCAGGTTCTCTTAAGGCAAGCTGTGTACGCCTGGCATTTTCCCAACTGAGAAAATGTTTGGGTACGCAGGTCACCAGTGGAGCACCTGCGTACCCCGAAAAGCGGACCTTGAAACCCCAAGGCCTCCAAAAAATGAAACTAAGGCTTAAAAACGAATTCTAAACGGATGGAAATGCAATGGAGGATGTTGTAGAATACCTGATGAGACGACGTTCGGTTTCAACAGTCGGATTCTCCGCAATATCCACGGGAAGTTTCTTGCCAAAAGCCCTTTTTCTCTCCTCAACAGTAAAATGGTAAAAATGAAATGGTAAAAGCCCTTTTTATAGGTTTTTTGAGTAAATAAATGTAAAATTTGTTTATTTTCCACCGTGAAAAGGTATTTTTCAAAGAATTTTTACCTATCTTTAAACAGGTATGAGTAATGTGTTGGTTTTTGTGCAGGATAAAGGATTTTCAGGGAAACTTGTCATTTTTCACAAACAAAAACATCAGAGTCATCTTTTAAGCCCTTTTCTGACTCCTAAAACATGAAAAGATTGTCGAGCGTTTCTTTTACACTCGTTAAAACGGAATTAAAAGACGGTCCCCTTATAGCCCATTTTCTGACTGCAAAAATAGGAAAAGATCGCCCGATTTTTGTCGTTTCAAATTCGATACTAGAAATAAAACGACGTGTCCTTGATCGCTTTTTACTTTTCAGGTCAAAGACACTAATTATGAAAGTACTCCTTGGTCGTAAAAAACCAAGCGGTTCTCTCAAGTATTATTTTATACTTTTTCGGGCTTGGGAGACACAAATTTACGAAAAAGTTCAACCCTGGAGTCTTCTTAAGTTTTTCAGACTCTCTAAAATTGAAAAATGCCGAGTTTCTCCTATACTGGACTCGTTAAAATTTCACAGTAAAGGACCTGTTCGATTACAAACAGGAACGAACCACTCCTTCTTAGGGTTCGAATCTAAACTAAGTTGGACTCATCCGAAGGATGAGCTTATAACCAAGCATATGTTATCCTCCTCAAGCTTGTAAAAAATAAAGAGGTACTTGCCAGAAATGGTGGGGGAAAAGAAAGAAAAATGAGCCTATTTGCTATCCTTTGTCTCAAAAGAAACCTTATCACCACTCTTGAACACGATACTTTTCATTCACCTGGGTTGGGAAATCCTTTGCCTCACAGTTGATTGAACCACATTGAAAGTCTTCAGCCGGATATTAACTTTGGGTCAAATGTCACCAAGCCATCTGTTGTGTCGTTATGTGTTCAAGAGGTCGCTGCAAATAAACCATTCATCTGCAAAATATCTGTCATCCATCTTGACCATCCCTGAGTCAGTCCTTACAGCTACATTTCTTCAACTTGATTTATGATTTTGTGTTGTGGACTTGCCTACGACAGATCGCTTTCTATCGACATCAACACATTATCTAGAAAGATGATCTAGAAATCGTCAGTACCTTGAAATCTACATGCATCAATGGCAGATTTCTCGCCTTCGACGACAGTTTACATCATTGACTTTCGATCGAAGGATTCCGTGACATGTTCGACATCAGCACATTCATTCACATCTCATGGATTGTACTGGGTACTTTGAGAACCATTCACATCACTGGTGGTCTCTCTCACACTTGTTAACAGTTTACATCATTGACTAGTAATCAAGTGGATTCTACCATGCTCGACATCAACTCATTTATTCGCATGGATAAAATCGTACTATTTCGGGAAGTAGAAATGAAGACCCTGGATCTAGTTTCCACCATCCAGGCTGTGAGGAGTTTTGTATTCATTGTATAGTAGACTAATTATAAACAGATGGCTATGTCCATACTGTATCTACATGAGTCTATGATTATGATGTACTGTGAAATATTTCCTATATCAGAGCAGTAGTTAGTTTGTTAGTTAAAGTTTTTGATCTGAGTATGGGAATGCCTACCTCAGTGATGATATGATCTCATACATGTATTTTGTGTTGAATACTTGCAGGTTCCAACCGGGCTCTCCACAAGATAATCCTTGAAATGATAAAGTACTTCACCCTTCCTAGATGATATGAAACCCTAATCTACTACAGGCTTCGCACTTTAGGGGGCAATCTGTTACACTAAAATTTGTCACCATGACTATCTACAGTTAGTATGGCTCTATCAACTGTCATACTATCCTCCTTGGCAAGTCTCATACCTCTGCTCCTCATGTCAAACTCCAAGAAAGAGAGAAAGTCCTTAAAAAGTCAATTAACTCTGGTTACGCAGTTTCTCTTGGCCTCACCTGCGTGTACGCACCCCAAGTTCACAATACCTGCGTACTTGTACGCTCTGTCTGTAAAGGGGTGGGTGCGTACTCCTGTAAAGGTCAAAAGGCACAAGTTTTACTTCAAAAAAGTTACTTGTGGTCGAATCTAGAGCATTCTAGAAGATGGTTTGACGTGTATTGAGCGCCTCCAGATGGTTCATGCATCCCTATGTAAGAGGAACTTATCCCATGAAGAGGGGAGCTATCCCATTGAAAGAGGGGCTTATCCCATTCATGGTGGACCTGATTAACTTCCTCCTAAACACTATAAATACAGGCATTGGACCAGAGGGAGGGGAGGTTGAAAGCTGAACATTCCTAAGGGTAGATGCTGCTGAAATTAGGACTCCCTTATAGAGCTTGAGAGGAGAGATTCCTATCCTTTCTTAGCTTCATTTGGAAGTGGGTGAGCTGATCAAAGTAAAGGAGAACTCTTGCTGGACCCTGGGAGGGACCTGCACAACACCAAGGCACTGGTTGTAATGGTTTCTTTTGTTTCCACTTAATACAATTAAGCTCATTTTTCTCAACAAGTTGTTATACATAATTTGTTTCATATACTCCTTGGTCTTTATGATGAATATGTTTTATTTTATGAGTTATTCAGGTGCTATGTAATCATTTGCTTGTTAGTGAATGCATGTTTCGAAGAGAAGGAGGAGCTCATCCGGATCAGAGAGGCTGGACTGCTACAAACAGCGTGGGATTAAAGGTATGTTTTAAACACCTGACTACTTGTATTCTAAATGCATATTTAGGGAAAGATAGTGTTTAATTGTCTTGTTTGTCACTAGAAAGCCTTAGCTTCTAGGGAGGTCGGTTTTGTCCGCAAAATTGACTCTTTCCGCATGACAGGGGTCCCATCCAACTTGAAGGCTTGAGTGTCAATTAAGGTTTCTCTATCCATATCAATGAATTTCGACCAAAGGATAGGGATTCTTAGTTTTTTCGAAGCATCTACCACTATTAGTTTGATGAGGCCATGGTTGCCTAGGTGTTATTGTTTTTCCTCTCTCACTTTTTTGCTCATGTACCTCATGGACTGTAGGAGGAAATATCGTACATTGAGTCTTTAGGCCAGGGGAAATTATGGTTGAAACGTTAGTTCATGGAGTAGTCTAAAATGGTAGCCATTGGTTACACTCAGCGTTCCTTCACAGGAGATGTATTTTAGGATATGGTTGGCCACCTCATCTGAGGGGTAGGGTATGCTCTCCCTCCTAACTCTATTCTTGTCTTCAATAGGTTTTTCATCAACACTAAAGAAGTTCTTTTTGACAATAGAACTTGTATTTTTGTCTTCTCTTTTCCATTTTATCCCTAGGGGAAGGGTTGTCGCCCTGCTAGGTATCTCAACACTAATTGAAATAGCTAATCCCCTCAGCACAGTAGTGGCACTCACTTCTACCTGAGAGCTTAGGGCCATGGAAAATTCATATGATATGTCAACATCATATCCCTTCAACAGTTCAAAGAGTCCTAGCCACTAATTTTTTCTAAAAATGTCTAATACAAGAGGGTCAAGGTGAATTATTTTAGTGTTTAAAGGCTCCCTTCTATTGAATCTTCCCCCAATCTCCTTTCTCTTTTTTCAAATGTGTGAATGAGGGATGCTTCTTCTAATAACTTTGATTTATAACTCAGTGGAAGTAGAGGTTTGGAATCTCTAGTTGATGACAATTTTATATATTCCCTCTAATCTCTAGCCAGAAAACTTCTTGCATTCCACAATTTGACTGATATTTCCTATAGACTTTAGGGTGCACAAACATATAAGTTATGTATAGATGAGAGAGAGGATGCACTTACTTTTACCCCATGGCTTAGGACAAATATGAAAATTGGAGATGAAATCGACCTTTGGTGGCATTCTTTCACCTTTTCAAGCTTCCTGTAACTTCTTGTAGCTTCCTCTTGTAGACATGGTAAAGTAGGGTTCAACTCTCCTCGATGGCTTGCCAAGATTGTCCTCACCATAACTATTTTTGAAATGAGTGTAAATGCAAGATAATTTGAGCCTCGGTACAATATATGCCATTTTTGGCTTGGGATCGAAGCGCTATGATGACTTGGCACAGGCACGAGGTTTCCTCGTTTGGACCATTTTTCCCACTTGTAGTAATCATTCTCTCATTCCTCGTAATCAACACCCACTCCCTCTGATCTTATATGGACTGATGTGACACCTACACATTACATGAGGGATCATAATCACTTTTTGTTTATTGATTGAGGATGTCCAAGTTAACTGGCCAGCTCCAACTTATAAAAATACCTCCTCTCGACTTTCATACATATTTCACTATTTACACAAAGGGAGGAGATGAAATGTTTCCATACTTGTGCCTACCTCATGATTGACTGATGCAAGTATGTGTGTTATAGAGGAAACTGACCTCCTCATCATATTAGAGGAGAAGGACATATTGGTTAAATACATGATGTAATTCATAGGGTTATTTTCCAAGGTAACACACCCTAGAAACATGTAGGAAGAGTTATAATTCTCTCCATGCATCAGCCAAGGGCATTAGTCCCTAGGTTAACTCATTGTTTTCCCTAAAGGGTAGCACTACTAAAGATTTATGAGATTCCCAATGTCAAAGTGAAGGTTGATTGACCGACACTCCACTTTTCACTCAAATGTCAGCCTAAAAAATAGGATACATCTACCTCTGTCTCGAGGAAATTGTTATTCCTAACGGAATCAAATGGAAATGGAAATAGAAATAAAGTGAGGAAAAATCCTAGATTTTGCCTCAATGGAACTCATGAGAAGAATTGGCAAGGATGAGCCTCTCACCATATATATATTGGAGACTTGGGCTTTATGATGGAGGTCAAATGGTTGTCAGATGATTGTCGAAACTTTGTATGATATATAGTTGCTATGCTTCCAAGAGGTTGAGAGAGAGAGAGAAAGGAGCTTTAGGACTAGAGGAAGCTTTATTGAGCCAAGACGGTTGTAGTCATACTTCTTCAATCTAATAATATAGATCTCTTGTTGTGTTTTCTACTTAATGGTGTTCATGTAATGTTTATTTACATGTTGATTGAATACCATAACTGATAAGTAGCTTATATGCATGTTTTTTCATATATTTATGTATTACTATTTTAATCATAAGAGTTTATATGTTGTAGGATTACTCTCTGTCTTGTTTATGTGCAGGTGTTGATCTAGGAGCTAGCATACGGGTCTTCCGCTTTGCTACATTGAGTTCTCCAGCAAGGTTGTACTAAGGACTGAGGTAATCTCTCTTCTTCCATTTTGTTGATTATGCACTTATATAGATATGTATATGCTTCTTTGTGAAAGCTACAATGAATCTGAAATGGTTTGCCTTGGATCCCGAGAAGATCCTTGTGGGTATTCCAGCCACAACCACTCGTGCATTTATCCCTATAAAAGAATTGGTGACTCTACTGGGCACTATACTTAGTTCCCAGCTTTTACCTTCTAAGTTCCCAGATCTCTTTTTCCTTCTAGGCCTTCCTGTTGTTCTTGGTTCCCATTTTGACTATTCAGGATACTTCACAACCTTGTTTGTTGTGCATAGCCTTTGACCGCACCCTAAATTACTCTTTATATAGCATTTTCTCTTGTAACACGCCATCGTTATGAAAACCAGTGAGTTATAACACCCCCCAGGCTTACAGAAAGAGTGTTATTCTTGCAATTAATTCTCTGTAGCTTCTCTTGAGATGCGTTAGCCAGTCATTATCTTGATAAACAACCTACTCTGTGAATTCTTGGATTGCGAAGCTGATTATAGTCTGTTTCAGGAATCTGTAACCATGCATTGTGTTTGGTTTCATATTTTCTGATCATTTTTTCTTTTTAGGAAAATATCTTAAGTGTGTTTGTTTTTTGAAAAGAAAATGAAAAAATTTTCTTATTATTTTCTATTTTAGTTGGTTTGATTCTACATATGTATTTTGGGGTAGTTGTTAGAGAGCATTGCATGTCTGTAAATGTGTGCATGTGTTTACTACATTCAATGCATGGCACTCAATTGATGTACAAATTATTCTCTCCTTGTAGAAATAACTTGTTCATTGAAATGAAATTGTAAAGCATATTTTCTGCATGGTTTGAGTGAGAGTCTCACAAAACTCCATACATCAACACCGCTTCCAAAGACATTAATAAAGTACCTTTCAAACTAATCTCGTAATAAAAGAAATCAAAAATTCTTTTTTTAATAGACACACATATTAGTCTAGGCTAGGATCTTGGGCTAGGGAGTAGTGGGTAAAGTTCCCAAGATCGCAAAACTAAGACTAGTGTCGCTAGAGAAAGAAAAATTTTGTTGCACTCTTGCTATTCAAGACAACTCTAGTCAAAGTGTAGTTCAATGTGAGACAAAATTGGAATGCGAGAGAAGGTAGCCCACCTTCGATCACATATCCATTAAGTATTATGGGTATTGGGGATCCCCTTGGGGATATCGAAGTTGAGTTGGGGACATAGGTATCCTGCCCACACAACGTACTATCTACGATCATGTCCCCCCAGTAGTGTCTATGATTTTAGGTAACCATAGTGTTCATAATATTATAGGGATGAACATAAGGTGACTAGGGTGAGCTACCCTGGTACCTAAATAGACAAACCTACTCCGTCTTCAATTTTTTGGAGCGTACTCATCTTCACGAAAGTACTTGGCCCCTTATTCTGAGGTCTAGACTAATCTTAAGAGTAATCGTAACTATGCACTAGGCCATATATCTCTTTTAGCCATTGTGATATTGAGTTTCATCTCTAGAAAATGATGGTTATCAGATAGGGTCATATCCCCTAACTAATTCATGATTGACTTTTAGAGTATATTTTATTTTTTAGGTATCGATTTGTTGTCCCTGAGACTCTAATGAATATCACTATAAATTTTTTTGATAAAAAATATATCGGGCATCGTGGCTACATACAACCCTCGTCATAAATCTCTGCAATAGAAAGGTTTTCCTTTGCTTACTGTGGAGGATCAACTAAGCCTTGGTGACCCGAATTCTCCCCTTTGGGAAATCAGTCTCCAGTGTTTAACAATGAATCACACAACAGCTTCCAGGACACTATACTACTTGAGGAATTTTTCACTGAAGGAGTTTTACCTCCTTATAATACTCCCCTCACTAAGCATGTGGGACCAATGTTGATTATGGTAGCAATTTTACCTACCATGTCTTCACCAATACCAGCATCCAACAACCCCCCAACAACTAATGGGCCATGGTATTTTGTGGACAAATTTTTTCCACCATCACTTCCATGCCAATAGTAAGTAACACACAACTGATTAGTTACCCTGCTATCCAGACTATGCCATGTCTGAGCAAGCTAGTTACACTAACTATGAGTGGAACCAAGTACATGTCGGTTTTTGCCCCTTTTTTGTCTACTCTTGGACCTTTGGCTATCACTCCGAATAGCGTTGTTGGCACACATCCCTTTAGTAATCCTTTTGGTTGGAATCCCCTGTTAAGTTCAAAACCCCAGATCGAAATGCTAGTGGTCATTGTTCCCAACATGCACATACCATTTAGGGAAATCACTATTCCCCCTTCGCCTATAGGACAAACTGGACCATAATTGATCGACTTAACTCCCCCAAATGGACATTATTTTAGTGTCAACCATGTACCTATGGAAAATTTTATCGCTAGCATAACACCTCCACCAGGTCCTACTCTACTTATCAGGGCACCCCCTCCTCAACCTCAATTGAGTCAAGGGATCAGTTTTAATCTAGGGGGCAACCAGTCTTTTCCCCCATAGCCTAATATCCCTTATGAACTACTGCCATATATGATTGTTCCACCACAACAAGGAGGATATTATCTAGTAAATCCTTTGTATCGTATTGGTAATAATATGATGCACAGACCCTAATGTCCTTCAAGTCATTCTTCATCGACCTAGTCAGACTTCGGGGCACCAAACACTTTGCCTTTTTTGGCAACATTCGATATCCCTAATCTGTATAAAATGACAAATGACCCCATCTACCATAACATACATTGGCCCCCAATCCCGCACAAAATATGTGCCAACATCCCAAAGTTTGAAGGGAAACAAGGGGATGATTAGGGTACAGATGTCACCATCTACCATCTATGGTGCTTATTGGACTCCATGGTGGATGACAATATCCTACTCCAGCTTTTTCCCCACATCCTTACTAGAAATTCCACCAAGTGGTACATTGAGTTACCACGTGTGTCATTTAATACCTTTTGTTGTCTTGTTGGGGCCTGACCCAGGTTCAGAGGTGATTTAGCCAAACAAATCCTAGTACTATTGGCCCTTTTGGCAATAGTCCATGGAGTGCGGACTGAGGTCTCACCTGAAGTAGTATGGGAGGGTGTTGGAACCCAGTTTCTGCACCCTGGAGATGTCTGATGAGTTCAAGTGGTATGCGGTTCGACCCTGCACGCCCGTCGCTACGTGCAGTTTCCTGTACCTCACAGCCTGAGATACTGCCTTTGTGCAGCCCTACTCGGGGGCCGAACACTATTATTACCCAAGCCTTTACTAGTATTCCACTATTAGTTGATTAACTTAGCCTACTTGTATGCGTTCACTTATACTTAGAAATCTAAATTATTCATATAAGTTCACACTGTAAATAAACAATATATTTGCAATTTACATCAACCATGCATTAATCCAAGAACAGATACACGAATTGGTAACAAAACCTTTCTTTATTATTCTCTTCTTTGGTTACAGACTCGACTCTGCCCTGCTCACTTAGCTGCAGGGGTCCACGCACTCAGCTACGGACTACTAGGCCTTTACGCACTTAGCTGCAAAGCCTTCTCCTACTCTATGACCCAAGACACACTTAGAAACTTAGACTCTTGCTCTTCGCTTCTACTTCGCTATCTATTACTTTTATATCTTTTACACTTAGAGCCTCACTCTATTTATACAATCCCATGGTCCGAGGCCCATAGGTAGGCCGACATTACATTACAAGACTAGGGCAGACAACCCTGTGACTTTATCATACATTTCGCACTCCGCACACACAATTCATAGAGTCTTTACAACGATATTGGGTCAAAACTTGGGCTTTGAGCCCTAAAACATGCCTTGGGGGGTTTCCATGCCTAACAGGCCCCCAACTTAAACATCGTTACTCACCGTCGAGTCACTCTATCGGTGCGGCGATCTTGGCACAGAGTTCCTCCAACTGTCCTCGAACTGTGCTGATGTCGCCAGTGCACTGAGTCGCTACTTGCTAAATCTATTGCATCCTTTGTTCTAAGACCTCTCTGTCTCAGGTGCTTCTTTGCATTAACTTGTGCATCCCCTGTATGTGCATGAGATTTCCTTCGATGTTTGCTATGATAGTGAAAGCCTCGTCGATCCACAGTTGGACACGCACTTTGAGAATTGCCTCCTTATGTTGTGTCACGTCCACCTGCTCCTTTAGTGCCTTAGCTTGCTACATCCTCACAAGCTGCTGAGTGAGGACTACTATCTGAACAGTTCCTTGGACATTTTCGTATTGCTGCTAGAGTTCACGTGCCTCTATCTCTAGGCACTGGATGTTGGGGTCCTCCTGCAGAGTTGTGAGGACCTCAAGTGCTTGCTCCAACAAAGTGGTACAGTCTTGCACTGCACCTCCAATTTCTTCCAATCCTGCTGCAATAGCACTAGCACGCTGTTCTCGAACCTTCGGGGCTGTGGAAGGCTGCACCTTTAACCGCAACTTGGTGATCTAAAAATTCAGCTCCAGCTGAACCTTGCTCATTTCTTCTCTAGCCTCGTGGACTTTGGTTGCTAACATATGGATCTGCACCTCTACTAATAGATCTGCTGGGATGGCTAGCTCCGGAACACGTCAGCAAGTGTCGTCTACCACCTACACCAAGTGTTGATTTTGCAACACCAATTTGTCATGCTCCAAGATGAGTTGTTCCATGTTTATCTTTTGATCGTTGAGAACTTGGATCGCGTGGCTCTGCCATTATCCCATCCTGTAGTAGATACAATGTCTCACGCAGAAGGGAAGCCAAATTTAGGCCAAGGCCTTTGATCATGTTAAATGCAAATCTATCGGTCTTTTTCGCTGCTACTAGCGTCCCTTCCGGTAACACTATTCTGTTTTCCATTCATGTGCGGAACATCTGTTCTACTACCAAGGATCCTGGTGCAAGGTGGGTAGAAAGGGTACCCACTTGAGGGTACTGCACTTGTAGCTCTTGTAGTTGTGCCATGAGGGCTCCCAACACAGTCTAGTGCTCCTGCATAAAATCCTAAAGGGCCTCATTTGTGACATCACGAACCGTTTCACTAATGTCATGTAGATCACCTTCGGTTAAGGTCATCGAGTCAATGGCCAACTTCGGGGTCTTGACCTTCTTCCTTGGTCCTGCTCTTTCTGCCATGTGTGGGCGCTTTAACTCTATCAATGGGGTCCCTCGGTCCCTGCTCCCTTCTGTTGCTTTTGTTTCCTCTACATCCTGCCCCTGCGAGGACGTTGCTTGGCCCTCATCCTCCTTCATGGTTGCTGCCTCTACCACCTGTGCTCCTGTTGCTGCTTTTGCAACCTTCTTTTTCTCTGTGGCTTTCTGTGTCGCTTCACGTGTTGCCCTTACCTCCATTGTTGCTATTTCCTTCTGCCTTTTCTTGGCCAATTGTGTGACACGCAGCTTGGCATCATCCTTCTTCTTCTGCGATGTTGCCTTCTCAAGTACTGCCAAATCTGGGGCACGCCATTCTGGAGGCCATGTCTCCAAGATAGTAAAGATTGCATCATTAGTGGCTACAAAAGGTAGCTTCATCCACTGCTTCACTGGGATCCTTACGTGCCTTAATAAAAATGTTGTGCATATGAGCTTTAAAGTCTGCAAAACTCTGCAGGCTATTGTACACTGTGGGTGACAGGCATGGCCTCTGATTGATCCACATCCAGATGCTCATCTCCATGAGCACCCAGAAGATTTTGGTGTTGTGTATTTGTTTCACGTCCTTTGTGGCCCAGAGCGAAGCATAATTCGCAGCTTCCAGTAATTCTCTGTCAATGCTAGGGAATTGACTGTTCTCTGGCAGTTCACCTACTACGAGAATTATGGATAACAACAACCACACATAGTGGAAGGTTTTTCCCTGCTCCTCGGCTTCACGACAATTTTTCAAAAATTCGAACCAGTTGAACTAGACCCCCTCCACACACTACTTAGCTAGTGTGACCACCAGCTTCAGTACCTCATTGGCGTGACACTTCCTCATAACTTTTCCAGCCAGGATTTGGGTTGCTATGCATACCCCTTTGTCTTTGATGTTGGAGATGGCGTAGCACCTCTTCCTCTTCTACATCTTGTATTTTGTCTTCATGGCTTCTGCAAGGGCCAAATCACTACCCTTTCCTTCGGCTATGGTCAAAGGGTCCTTTCCTTTGCAGGGGAGACGAGAAATGCAGTGAATGAGGTTTTCTGTGATGGGGATAGGCTCCTCCAGCCATAAATACCCATCATGCGCCAAGATAAGAAGTTTCCTGATGAAAAAAATGGTTATGGGGGCACGGTGGAAATGCGGCACCCATAATAAGTTTAGCATCCCAACCTTTTCTACACTGCACAGCTACTTCAGTGGTTCTAACGTTGTCACCACCCCTGCAGTGTTCTGATCCTTAAAGTTCCCAGTCCCCAAGTGAGGGAACTTCTCGCGGTCAACAAGGTCTCAATCTTCAAACTTCATCGTTGGCGTGTGGCCCAAGTGTGTGCCTTCAAACACAATGCCATTTGGCAATAGTGGGGTCTAGAGTGAACGCTTAGTTTCGTCCATGTACTTCGACACTTTAGTCTTTCCTTTCTGTGGAGGGACATATGTGGGCAGTTTTCTTGCAGACCATGTAGGTTGAATATCCTCCTCCATGCCTTCTTCTTCCTCCTCTACAATTATCAGGGCATGCAAATCTTATTCTTCATCATTTGCTTCTATCATGACAGCTTTCCCCTTTTCTTCCATCGATAGTTTGCTACATACCGGGTTCCTCAGGGACACGTGTACTGGAGCCATTGCTTATTTATCCTTCTTGGGTCTTGGTGTACATGGTGATTTTGGGATCTCTGCCACAACCCCCACACCTTCTGGAACATCCTCCACCATTGGGGTCTGTGTGGCCTCACTGGTGGTTACCTGTTCAATTCCCAAGCCATCCTTAGTTGCGGTCATCGTATCCACAATGTAATTTGTCACTCGCAAACTCAGGGGCTTAATTATCACTTGGCTCTCAATGCTTAGTGCTCTGCTCAATCACTCAATTCTCAAATGACCAAGTGTTGTTTGCTGGGTATCCCTTTGTGTTTTATAACACCTTTTGAATTCGAATTCGACCATTACCCCCAATTCTGGTCCATTAATGCTTTCATGGTAGTAGATTTTCTCAAACCTTGCCCATAAATCACGTCTTAAATGCCAACCGCCCACTCCATTTGGCCTCAAGTCACACATCCCATCATGAATAGTGACCTCAATGATCACTTTCTGGCCAATCTGTGTGGCAGTGCAGCCCTCTGTGCACATATGTAGACCCTGTGATGCTCTACTTCTGCTCCCATCCCCAATATCATGCAGCTCCCAGGAAGAATATTTTGTAGTCCTGCACTTCCTTTCAACTACCTGGAGTGCTAAGACTGTCTTTCCAGCGGCTAGTTAGGTGGTTGCACTACTCGTGTGGATCTCTATCCTATCTTCCGTCATGGTTCATGGAGAATCCGCAACCTCCAATGTTGTGGTCAGCATCGTGCACTTTCCTTTGTGCAACGCACTACCCTGGTCAATATGTTTGGCGATATTCGGTCCAAACCAAGTCAGCAAACTAACCAATTCATGATGATAGTGCTCAAACTTATCAGTATGATCGTACGCACCTTGCCTTACCATCCTAGGTTCTTCAATGAAAAATTCTTCCTTTATCTCATCCCCTAGCTTCTTGACCTTTGCGTCCATCATAGCGCTTTTCTTCCTCAATCATAACCTTTCTTTTTCAAGTGCGTGGAGTCGAAAGTTTCCTCGTTAGATTTCTTCCTCAAGTATTATGTGTTCTATTTCTAGCGACTGTGTGATTCCTTAGTTTCTGGCTTTGTTGATCATTGTAACTACGGGTGCTGCTATGTGTGGACTAGGCTTCACATGCTCCATAGGGATTACGACCCCTACTTCATACTTCGGCTTCGAAGGTTCTTGCGCAGTTAGGGTTTCGCACATGGTCCTATAAGCCCATAGAACCGTTGGTACGCACAGGTCCTAGTCAGTGCGTCTCACATGGTGGACCGTGCTCAACACTTCACACACCTTGTCGAAGGCTTCCATGCATATAATCTTTGGTGCGATTGGTCTTACAATACTTCGTCATTTGCGCCCTCGTCTTGCCCACTCTTGCTTGTTGTTCTTATTTTCTATCGTGAGCACAGTATGCGTTCGTGCAGGTTGTGTACCATACGCCTATACCCATCTGGAGAGGTGGGTGCGCAGGATGTTTCATCCATCATACCCAGCTTCCATCCATATCTAAGACTTTCCAAGCCATATAAGCATCACCCTTCTACATTTGCACCAGTCGTCAAAATTCTTTCTGGCACGTGCCCCACCACCTTGCGGGCATAGCGTTCATTAACCATTTCAGAGCGTCGAAACACTGCTGTTCTGGTACTTTTCTTTCAAATTTGTTCAGGAATTCATCCACCGCTATAAACCCATCATACATAGTCAGATCCCTTACCTCTGTTGTCACACAACACACTGATCTTACCATCATGTTTCAATTGAGCATGGTTACCTTGTGTAACCAGTTCTGCCATCGTTTTATTTCCTCGTTCGAATCTGATGTGCAAGAGCTTTTGCGCTCCCCCAAAATCTTTCCATCCGCTGTAGGATTCACCCAATCCTACTCCCATGCGTTTATTTTTTAGATATAGTCTAGGTCATCGTCAATTTCTTCGTCGTGCACTGGCTCTGTGTAGCGCAATCCTTTTGCAGGGTCTAAAGGTACCACTATGCATAGTGAATTTTTCTCAAAAATCATCTTCCGCTTCTATAGATTTATCACTCCATTCATATCAGTGGCCCAATCTATTCCTAATATCTCAGGATAGGGATTTTTGTCATCGACAATCTCTATCACTTCAAAATTTGCAAGTGTGCTCGCACCTTCGATATCTACCATTATTCCCTGCAATCTTTCCATCGCTAGGATCTTTTGTTGGTTAACCATTCTCAATTGAATAGGAGACCATTGCAATGTAGGCATGCCCATGCACTCCTAGGTCTGCTTTGGTAGTACATTCACATCTGATCCTACGTCCATAATCACTTGATCCATTTCATATTCCTCGATTTGCACAGTCAATCTCATCTCCCTTCTTGTTCACATTGTGTGCTTCCCGAGCTTCCAGAACACGCGCGGTTCTCCTGATCCAACACATCTAGTGATGAGTTCTTGTAGTCCCTTCATAGCCTTGTTGTCACGCAGCAAATTCATGCATGTCTCCAGAAAGGTAGTAAGAATTGATGGGCCCATCTTTGGTTCTAGTTTGTCTTTACTACCTGAAGTAGAGGACTCCGTGAAGCTCTTCTCAGCTTCCACGAATGTATCCTTTGCGCACTCCAAATCAAACTCTGGTTCCTTTGTAGGAGCCTTATGAACCCAAGCACTCTCTTCAGGATGCTTGCCCTTGTCATATCTTGTTGTGATATCACTTCAGAGCACGATGTTTTCATTCAGGTCCTCTTCGCAGGGCTTAGACCTCATCATTTGTAGATTCTGAGTCGGTGGAGTTTGGAGTGTTCCTTTATCGCGCAACCTCACTATCAGTGTGGGGTAGTCCTCTGTCTCATGATCAAACTAGGTATAATATAAACATGATGCTCTCATTGGATTTGTACAATTGTGGTCATAATGACCTGACGCTCTTCAATTGTAACAAATCAGTTGTCTGCGGCCCCTTCCTGGTCCCATTCCACCTTGACCTCATCTGTGCCCCTAAAATCCAATGCGTGCCATCGCTGCATTTTGATCGAGGGCTTGCGTTTTGGTCTGAACTCTATAGGTGGGAGTCTGATCCATCATCAGTTTATAACTTCTATAGGTGTGCTCATCATGGCCTACTGATCTATAGAAATGATAGAATAACTATTGGGATGTCTGTGTATACTTATGTAATAGATGGCAATTATCTGTAGCATCCTTTCCTCTTATCTAACAAATCGTGCACCATAATGCAGGTGTCACGATTGGTCTTTCTTGTGTCTTTCGTCTCAATGGAATTAACCTTCCTCTCGCCACGTAGTTTGCGAAGACTAGACAATGGTCCTTGTCATGTCCCTAGCCTTTGAACTTTATGCACCATACCTCCTCACGTGCCTCTACGCGAGTTGGCGTGTCTTGTTTCAAACTCTGCATCTCCAAACACAGGTGTTTCAATTGCATGTGGATCTGTTGGAACCCAAGGCTATGATCTTGTATTGGTGTCTCGTGCAGTCTCTTTATGATCTCCAAAGCTTCGACTTGAGTGGATAGCTTCTATCATGACAGCGAGGTCCTTAGATGCGGCGTTAGTGATGCTACAAACCATGCACAGTGGAGCCCATCCGTCAAGGTCATGTTGGCTTCACGAATCATACCCTTGAGTCTCTAATGCAACTCCCAGGGGGTCTCGCCTGGAAGCATAGTGATTTCCTTAAACCCGATAATCAACTGTGTCTCTGATTTTGTCCTGTTAAATTCCTTGTTTATCACAGCTTGGATATCCACGATCCCTGCATTTGGATTGTCATTGGAATGCTTAATGTACCACGTCAGTGCATGATCCTGCAACGCGTTCAGCAATTTTGCCTTCTTTATGTTGTCATTTGTGACTCCTTGTGCTTCCCATACAACCTTTACCATGTGTCGAGTGGATAAATCGTTCTAGCGGACAAGACCGATCTCCCTAGTATCTATGGATATCTAGCGACAAGCAAACCAAACAAATTCTATCTTTCTCTAAATATTGCGATTTATAAATAAAGGTCGATAGATGTTTAAGACCCTACCTCAAGTCAAGTGCTATTTTGTGGAAGCCATGCTCCGTTCGTCCCATTGAGCTCCCTTTTAAAGAACCTACAAACACAAACAGGCACACATCAAATAACACTTGCATAGCCAATATAATAAACCATATTTATCATGATGATCAAGGAATTCATGAAATAAACCATAGAATACAATTTATTGAGAAAAATGAATCTGATTTTATTAACTTTAAACAAAGAAGAACTTTACAACCTTGGTGCCTTGATGTTGTACAAGCTCCTCCCAGGGTCTAGCAAGAATCTCCTGGACTTTGACAAGTTTCACTATCTTCCCAAAGAGATCAAAAGGTATGTAATCTCTCCTCTCAAGCTCAATTAGGAAGTCTAAATTTCAACAGCATTTACCCTCAAAACTATTCATCTTTCAACCTCCCTAGCAACCAGCCCAGTGCCTCATTTTATAGTGCAGAGGAAGGAAGTTACCAGGTCCACCTTCAAAGGGATAGAGTCCTCCTTCAAAGGGATAAGCTCCTCTCATCAAGGGGTTAGCTCCTTTAGTTATGGGATGCATGAACCACCTAGGAGCGAACTTGCCACCTCAAGATTCCTTCTAGAAGCATCCAGAATTAATCCAAAGTGATTTCTTAATAATAAACTTGTGCCTTTTTGACTTTTAGAGGGGTCCACACCCATTCCTTTAGAGACAGAGCGGGCAGGTCCGCAGGTGACATGAACAAGGGGTGCGGGACCATAGGTATTGCTAAGAGAAAGTGCAGAACCAGAGTTCTAGAGATTTTCAAAGACTTTCTCTCATTTTTAAGGCTTGACATGAAGAACTGAGGTTTGAGACTTGCAAAGGAGGAAAGTATGGGTGGTGATAGACTCACACTGACTACAGAAAGTTATGGTGACAATATTTTGTGTAACAGATTGCCCCCTAAAGTGCGAAGTCTGTAATAGATAGTATTTGTCATCTAAGAAGGGTGAAGTACTTTATCATTTCGAGGATCATCTTGTGGAGAGCTTGGTTGGAACCTGTAAAAACATTCAATACAAAATATATATATGAGATCATATCATCGCTGAGGTAGGTATTCCCATACTCAAATCAAAACTGACTAGAAAACTAACTAAACTACTCTGATATAGGAATGATCTTGTAATACATCACAAGTATAGACACATGTAGACACAGTATGGGTGCAGCCATCTATTTATGAATAGTCCACTATATAATGAATAACAAAATTCCTCGCAGCCTGGATGGTGGAAACTAGATCCAGGGTCTTGATTTCTACTTCCCGAAATAGTACGATTCTATCCATGTGAACAAATGTGTCGAAGTCGAACATGGTAGAAACCACTTGATTACCAGTCAATGATGTAAACTGTTAACAAGTGTGAGAGAAACCACCAGTAATGTCAATGGCTCTCAAAGTACTCAGTAAAATCCATGAAATGTGAATAGATGTGATGATGTCGAACATGTCACGAAATCCTTTGATTGAAGGTAAATGATGCAACCTATCGTCGAAGGCGAGAAACCTGCCATTCAGGCATGCAGATCCCAAAGTACTGGCGATTTCTAGATCATCTTTCTAGATAATGAGCTGAAGTCGATAGAAAGTGATCTGTCGTAGGCAAGCCCACAACACGAAATCATAGATCAAGTTTGAAGAAATATAGTTGCAAGGACTGACTCAGGGATGGTCAAGATGGATGACATATATTTTTCAGATGAATGGTTTATTTGCACTGACCTCTTGAACATATAATGACACTTCAGATGGTTTGGTGACAATTGACCCAAAGCTAATACCCAAAAACAAGCTGAAGACTTTCAATATGGTTTGATTAATTGTTAGGCAAAGGATTTCCCAACCTAGGTGAACAAAAACTTTCGTGTTCAAGAGTAGTTAAATGTTTTTCTTAGACACAAAGTATGACGAACAGGTTCATTTTTCTCACTTTTCCCCCACCATTTCTGGAAATTACCTCTTTATTTTTGACAAGCTTGAGGAGGATAACATTTGCTTGGTTATAAGCTCATCCTTCGGATGAGTCTAACGTAGTTTAAATTCGAACCCTAAGAAGGAGTGGTCCATTCCTATTTGTAATTGAACAGGTCCTTTACTGTTAAATTTTAATGAGTTCAGTATAGGAGAAACTCGGTGTTTTTCAATTTTAGGGAGTCAGAAGAAAAACTTAAGAAAACTCTATGGTTGTCCTTTTTCGTCAATTTGTGTCTCCCAAGCCTGAAAAAGTATAAAATAATACTTGAGAGAAACGCTTGACCATTATGATCAAGGAGTACTTTTCATAATTAGTGGTCCTGATCTGAAAAAATAAAAAAACGATCAAAGACACGTCATTTTATAACCAATATCGAATTTGAAATGAAAAAAATCCGGCAATCTTTTCATGTTTATACGGTCAGAAAAGAGCTGTAAGTGGACTGTCTTTTTAATTTCGTTTTAACGAGCTTAAAAAGAAAAACTCAGAAATATTTTCATATTTTAGGAGTCAAAAAAGAGCTTAAAGATGACCCTAATGTTTTTGTCGAAAATGATCAATTTTGCCTAGAAAATCTGATATTCTGCACAAAAACTCAAACATTACTCATACTTGTTTAAAATAAATAAAAATGCTTCAAAAGTTACCTCTTTAAAGTGAAAAATAAACAAATTAAAAATTCATTTATTCAAAAAAGCTTATAAAAAGGGCTTTTGTAAATTCATTTTCACCGTTTAACATCAGAGTGAGAAAGAGAGCTTTTGGGTAAGAAACTTCCTGTGAAGATTGTGGAAAATCCATCCGTTGGAATCGAACACCGTCATGTCTAGGTAATCCACATCACTTTACTCTTGCATTTCAACCGTTTAAAATTTGTTTTTGGGTTTATATTTTGATTTTTAGGAAGAATTTTGTTTAAAAGTACACTCGTGGGGGTCTGCAGGCGCAGCACACGAAACCTGCGGACCCTGACTTTTTCCCACAGAGGAAAGAGCCAGGGGCCCACACCCGCTATTTAGGTATAGTGCGGACCTACGCACTGTCTCTAACTAGAGAGTGTGGTCCCCGCGGAATATGTTCTAAAATTCCAAATTCTTCAATTTTCGCACAAAAACTTCGATTTAAAATGTTCTAATCTTCCTTTTCTTTCAACGTAGGATATACACCATGCTTAGTTGGTGGGAATGGGAGAACGAAGATGTGGACCTCGCCGCAATCAATCATCAACGTTCAATTCATGCATTAAAGGCATGTGGGTTATTTAAATTCTGGGCCATACCTGGCATGAGGGCCCAAGTAGACTTTTTGCAGTGGCTGGTGGACAAGTGGAATGTACAGGACCCGTTTTTCATTATTGGTGGCCACCAGCTCGAAATGGAGCTAGAGGAAATTTACTTTTTGAATAGTTTTCCCAAGAGAGGTGAAAAGTTGACTCTATTCAGGACTAGGCCAGGTGTCCAGTCTGTTAATAGTCTCCGACTAGAGTTTTGTAATGACCAAACCAAGGACAAAGGGATTGATATCAAAACCATCTCCCGTCCTAAACTCAAAGTGATTGCATTTACGGTCACCAGACTCTGCGGAAGCATAGCACTACATATGGCCACCGGATCCCAAATTCGGATGGCAGTAGACTATTTTCGAGGCACCGTCTTCAACTGGTGCGAAGCTATGTTGGCTATTGTAAAAGGCCAACTGACTAGAGCAAAGAACGGACAACTGAAAAACTTTGGATATGGTTTCTTAGTTGTGAGCTTTGGTCTAGAGAGGGTCCCAATGTTGGTCCCACAACATCTTTACGTCAAAGCTGGACTTCCCCGAGAGCCCAAACTGATGCGTTGGGTTGCAATTATGGCCCGTCATCCTAAGGAGGGCTCAGAGGTTGTTCGATTTCCTCCTGAGTATTTTCATTGGTTGCAGAACCAAGTTTTTGCGATTCATGATTTTCCTTATGCTGGGATTGATTATCGTGGTGACCCAGACATGGCTCTTCCACCTGGAGAGCAATGGGATGACTCAGGTAAAATCATTTTCAACATTTGTAATTTATTTATTTTTTGTTTTTTAAATCGTCCCAAAATTGATAGTGCAAGTTTCAAACGCAGATGTAGGTCCACAGCAACCAGCCAATCTCTGGCCTTATGAGAGGAAACAACCAGTTGTAGCAGCACCAGCCCCATGGGACGAATCTACAGAGACCCCAACCAAATTGGAAAACCATCTAGAGCGTTCGACAGTAGACATTCTAGAGACTAGCATAGATGACATTCCTCTTAGGCTACAGCGCTATGTGATTGGGGTCCCAGGACCTTTCAGGAGGTTCCTTTGTAGGGTGGCCCGTACAGTGGTTTCTTATCGTGATCATCACCAGTGATAGGATGATCGCCTGTTGTAGACTCATATGACATTTTTGCTTTTTGTACTATCATTTTTGCTGATCATAAGGTGTTTTCCAACCTATGATCGAAGTCGATGTATATATGACACACTTCTATGCTATGCTATATCACTATTACTAGCTATCTTGTAAAACATGTTATGGAATGTTTTTAAATTTACTGTTTGATTATTGCAAATGTCTACTTAACATTTGAGAAGAAATTGCATCTGCTAATGTATTTAAATATCTTGGAATATGCTGATATTCAATATAGTCAAACTCACGTTCCAAGAGGCAAACTCTCAAAAATAATCTTAATAACACTGGATTTCTAATGGCATAAACTCTATTAAGCTGCAATACAACGAGTTTAGAATCTAACGTCACAATCAAACTCCGAATCCCAAATGAGATGGATTCAAATAATAACTCAATCACTGCACTATACTCTGCAATGTTGTTCGTTGTTTGACCGAGGCTTATCCCATGCATAGATACCAACTCATCAGAGGGCGAATAGATAACCCAAGCTCCAGAAAAGATGTTCCATGTATTACGACAAGCACCATCAGCAAAACCAATGTATGTTTGAAAAGACGTCGACATCTGAAATATCAAGAGTAAAATCAAGATAAGCAGGAATAATGACAAAAACAATCTCTAAACTAAGCACACTTTTGTAATCTAAAACACACTAGCTAGAAAGAAAACTAACCTAACTAAAATCTCCACACCCAGATTTAAGCATAATATCTCTTCAGGTAAAGACCATTTCTGGGTTTACCTAAAGAGACACCGTCAAAATCTACCAATTCATAGGCCCCTTTGGCCAGCTTTTTCTTAACAACATAAGGACCATGCCACATGGGTATGAATTTTCCAGTGCCTAACTTATCATTTGCTTGATCGAATAGTAAGATTAGGTCTCCTTCAGAAAAATTACATGGTGTAACATTTCAAACGTACTGAGCTTTAATACGTTTGGCATGAATTTCGATTGCTAGTGCAGCATCACGTCGACTCTCATCTAGCTGAGCCAAGTACAACAAACATTTCTCCTCTTCGGAAGTGGCTTGAAGTAATTCTATGGCCATTTGCAATGACGGGATTTCGCATTTAATGGGTAACATAGCTTCCAAACCGTAAACTAGTTGGAAAGGAGTGAAACCAGTTGATGTTTTTACTGAGGTTTGATGCACCCAAAGCACTGAAAATAACATGTTATGCCAATTCGACCTATGAATCCCAATGATTCGTCGGATCATAATGACTAGAACTTTGTTGATGGCTTCAACCAGACCATTAGCTTGTGGGTAATATGGAGTAGAACTATCGTGACGCAGGCCAAGTTGATCTGTTAGTTCAGTCATCATGATATTTCGAAAATGATGCCCATGATCAGTGATAATCGCTTGTGGAACACTGAATCTAGCAATTATATGATTGAAAATGAAAATAGTAGTAGTTTTGCCGTCTGCCGAAAATGTAGGCATCACCTCGGCCCACTTGGTAAAATAATCTACCGCTAGGATGATATATGCATGCCCCACGGCCGAGTGAGGGTTACAAGTTATAAAATCGATACCCCATTTCGCAAAAGGACCGACAAAAATTATAGGGTGGAGAGGAGCAGGTGGAGCGTGCATCTTTCGATCAAAAATTTGGCAGTTGTGGCATTTTCAGACCGCGTTAATACAATCTTTAAACAAAGACGGCCAGAAATAGCTAGCGCGCAATATATTTTGGGCTGTGGCAAACCCAGACATATGACCGCCACACGCTCCAGAGTGACAGTCATTTAGAACCCTTTTAGCTTCCTCATGAGTTAAACAACGTCGGAAAACAGAGTCCACCCCATGACGATAAATTGTATCTCCAATAATTTTGTATTGTTGAGATTTGAATCATATTTTCCAACGCTAAGATCTTGAAATTTCAGGCCGAAAAGATTGGGTTTGGAGATAAACTATGATATCTCCATACCATGGATCAAGAGTGATGATAAGAAACAACGATTTGTCCGCAATGGGCTCTTCCTCCACAGTTTCAGTATCAGCACGTGGGAAGTCACACATCAACTCCGCAAAAACTAAATATTTCATTGACTTAGATTTTTCAAACTCCAAGTCAAATTCCTGTAGGATTACAATCCATTTGGAATACTTGCCCCCTAGAAATTGTTTTGTCAAAATATAGATCATAGGGTTACAGTCGGAAATTACAGTAGTTTTGTGTAGTAAAATGTAATGACGAAATCGTTGGACAGCTTGAACAACTGCCAAGGGCAATTTCTCCACATGTGAATATTTTAGCTCAGTGGGATTCAAAGTTTGACTAAGGTAATAAATCACATGTTCACTCCCGAATTCATCTTCTTGAACTAATACCATCCCAATGGTGGAATGAGAGGCGGCGAGATATAATAAGTAGTCCTAGTTGTAGTTGGGAGGATGCAATAATAGTGCATGGGTCAACGCGTGTTTCAGTGCATCAAAAGATTTGTCAGCTATCTTATTGGCTGGATAAGTCGTTCTTGCGGACAAGATCGACCTCGCCAGTATCTAATGATATCTAGCAACAAGCAAACCAAACAAATTCTATCCTTCTCTAAATATGCAATTTATAAATAAAGGCAAACAAGTGTTTCAAACCCTACCTCAAGTCCAGTGCTAGTTTGTGGAAACCACGCTCCATTCGTCCAAATGAGCTCCTTTTTAAAGAATCTGCAAACACAAACAGGCACACACATCAAATAACACCTGCATAGCCAATATAATAAACCATATTTATCATGATGATCAAGGATTTCATGAAATAAATCATAGAAGACAATTTATTCAGAAAAACAAATCTGATTGTATTAACTTTAAACAAAGAAGAACTTTAAAACCTTGGTGCCTTGATGTTGTACAAGCTCCTCCCAGGGTCCAACAAGAATCTCCTCTACTTTGACAAGTTTCACTCTCTTTCTAATGAATCCAAAAGGTATGTAATCTCTCCTCTCAAGCTTAACTAGGAAGTCTCAATTCCAACAGCATTTACCCTCAAAAATGTTCAACTTTCAACCTCTCTAGCAACCAACCCAATGCCTTAATTTATAGTGCAATGGAGGGAAGTTACTAGGTCCACCTTCAAAGCGATAAAGCCCTCCTTCAAAGGGATAAGCTCCTCTCATCAAGGGATTAGCTCCTTTAGTTATGGGATGCATGAGCCACCTAGGAGCGAACCATCCACGTTAAGATTCCTTCTAGAAGCATCCAGAATTAACCCAAAGTGAGTTTTTAAGAATAAACTTGAGCCTTTTTTACTTTCACAGGGGTCCGCATCCACTCCTTTAGAGACAGAGCAGGTAGGTCCGCAGGTAACATGACCAAGGGGTGCGGGACCATAGGTAATGGTAAGAGAAAGTGCAGAACGAGAGCTTTATTGATTTTCAAGGACTTACTCTCATTTTTAAAGCTTTAAATGAAGAGCTGAGGTTTGAGACTTGATAAGGACAATAGTATGAGTGATGATAGACCCACACTGACTGTAAATAGTCACGGTGACAATATTTTGTGTAACAGATTGCCCCCTAAAGTGCAAAGTCTGTAGTAGATGAGGATTTCATTTATCATCTAAGAAGAGTGAAGTAATTTATCATTTCGAGGATCATCTTGTGGAGAGCCTGGTTGGAACCTATAAAAACATTCAATACAAAATATATATATGAGATCATATCATCGTTGAGGTAGGCATTCCCATACTCAGATCAAAAATGACTAGAAAACTAACTAAACTGCTATGATATAGGAATGATCTTGTAATAAATTACAAGTATAGACACATGTAGACACAGTATGGACGCAACCATCTGTTTATGAATAGTCCACTGTATAATGAATACAAAATTCCTCGCAACCTGGATGCTGGAAACTAGATCCAGGGTCTTGATTTCTACTTCCCAAAATAGTACAATTCTATCCGTGTGAATGAATGTGTCGAAGTCAAACATGGTAGAAACCACTTGATTACCAGCCAATGATGTAAACTGTTAACAAGTGTGAGAGAAGCCACCAGTAATGTCAATGGCCCTCAAAGTACTCAGTACAATCCATGAAATGTGAATAGATGAGTTGATGTCGAACATGTCATGGAATCCTTCGATCGAATGTCAATGATGCAACCTATCGTCGAAGGCGAGAAACCTGCCATTGAGGCATGCAGATCCCTAGGTACTGACGATTCCTAGATAATCTTTCTAGATAATGAGATGAGGTCGATAGAAAGCGATCCATCATAGGCAAGCCCACAACATGAAATAATATATCAAGTTTGAAGAAATATGGTTGCAAGGACTGACTCAGGGATGGTCAAGATGGATGACAGATATTTTCTAGATGAGTGGATTATTTGGACTGACCTCTTGAACCCATAATGACACTGCAGATGGGTTGGTGACAATTGACCCAAAGCTAATACCCAAAAACTGGCTGAAGACATTCAATATGGTTTGATTAACTGTTAGGCAAAGGATTTCCCAACCCAGGTGAACAAAAAGTGTCGTGTTCAAGAGTGGTTGAATGCATTTCTAAGACACAAAGTATGAGAAACAAGTTCATTTTTCTCTCCTTTCCCCCACCATTTCTGGCAAGTACCCCTTTATTTTTGACAAGCTTGAGGAGGATAACATTTGCTTGATTGTAAGCTCATCCTTTAGATGAGTCCAACTTAGTTTAAATTCGAACCCTAGGAAGGAGTGGATCATTCCTATTTGTAATTGAATAGGTCCTTTACTGTGAAATTTTAATGAGCCCAGTATAGGAGAAACTCGGTGATTTTAAATTTTAGGGAGTTAGAAGAAAAACTTAAGAAAACTCTGTGGTTGTCATTTTTCGTAAATTTGTGTCTCCCAAGCCTGAAAAAGTATAAAATAATACTTGAGAGAACCACTTGATCATTACGACCGAGGAGTACTTTTCATATTTAGTGGCCCTGACCTGAAAAAGTAAACAAGTGATCAAAGTCACATCGTTTTATTACCAATATCGAACTTGAAATGACAAAAGTCCGGCAATCTTTTGATGTTTATACAGTCAGAAAAAGAGTTGTAAGTGGACTGTCTTTTTGATTCCATTTTAACGAGTTTAAAAAGAGAAATCTCGGCAATATTTTCATAATTTAGGAGTCAGAAAAGAGCTTAAAGAAGACTCTAAGGTTTCACTTTTTCGTAAGTTTTAATGAGTTCGACAAAAGGATAAAAATGTACTCATATGGCTGACTTTCAATTTAATTTACAAGCAAGAAAAGACGGAAAGAACTCAACATTTTCATTTGTTTTACGAGAATGAAAGATAGCAAAATAATCTCAGGATTTTCATGGGTTTAACCAGTCTTGAAAATAACCGAAATTGACTCGAGATAGGTTTCATTTTTAAAAAAGCTTGAAACAGAGAAAAACTATGCTTTAGAGTAGTTTCATTTTTACACAAGCTTGAAACAGAGAGAAAACTGTGCTTGATGCCCCCTAAGCATAACTGCTAGAGCGCATAATGGACACACCTTGATCATGGCTTCCAAGAGGTCTTCATCAGAAGGAAGAATAGTTCTCTAGAAGGAACACATGTCAAGGGACTCAAAATGGATAAGAACTTCACGTTCAAGTAATCCCATAGAGTTTTCCATGTCAATTACCGGATCTAAATCAAAGGAAGATGAGCAAACCGTGAGAGGCTTACTTACATTGGTAACTGAAAACATGGGACCAGTTGCCACATAATTAACACATGGCGGGGTAGATACCACTTTAGAATCAGGAACATTTAGGGGTGTCATATTATTGGTAGTTGAAACAAGACTAGGGAACGAAAGCTAGTCTATAGTCACAATATTTCCATTGTGAGGGAAAGACATCACGTGAAAGAGTGTCGATACGACAGCTTTCATTGCATAAACATAGTCTTGCACAAGGAGTAAATTGAAATCCAAGGGACCTCGAACTACCATAAGATCAATACAGACAGTTTTGCCTTCCAAGGTAATAGAAAACTTAGGAAGGATCCCTAAAGGTTCACTAATGGTTCTGTTAAAAGCTTTTAGATTCTGCGTAATAGGCACAAGCTAAGGGGAACCCAAAGCTTTCCAAGCAGTTGAGGATAAAATACTAACAAAAGCACCTTCATCTACCTGTGTGCGATGTATGTCCCTACCACCAGCGTTGACAATGATTTGGAAAGGGATGGAGGAAGGAAGACGAGGTTCTGTTAGTCTATTCCAATCAAAGGAAAAGACCTCAGTACTTGGAGGGGGTTCTGTAGAAGCAGGTGAAATGCCCCCCGGTGTAGAAGAATCTAATGTAACAAGAAGAACCTGAGCAGTATAAACTTCACTCTCTAAAGGGAGAGTGGGATCGACTGAATGTGAAATTGAATCAACCACTCGATCAACTAATGGATCATCAACCTAAGTGATATGAGTTTCACTCTCCAATGGAAGATTGGGATCTACTGTACTTGAAATTAGATCAATCACTTCGTCAGTTGACGGTAGGTTGGGAGAAAGTTTACGGTAACCAATTGGAAATTCTTGCTGTGGAACAGTAAGTTTGTCCAACAACTTTGAGGCTTCATCCATGTGAGGGAAAATGTGAGTTTGATGACTCCCTTTGCATAACTTACAAGGAAACCTAACTTTACCCTTTTTCCCAGGAACCTGACTATCACTGGTTGATGGATCAATGGAAAGTTGATGAGATTTTTCTGACCATACTTCCAAGACCTTTGGAATACTAGGACAATTGATAAGGAAGTGGTCACCCTTACAAAGCCTACAAGGGTATTTCGGTTTACGATGCATGTTGGAGGTTTCCTCAACACAACTAACACTTATAGCCATGGTTGGTTGGTTGACTTCTTTCTCATCTTGCTTCTTCTTCTTCTTCTTCTTCTTATTCTTCTTCCCTTTCTTCTTCTTTTTAGCCACCTGGTTACTAGCGTCAAGGCTCTTACCAAGCGAAGAGGAGGAAATGGAGGAAGAAAAATTAGGCGAAGAAGGTAAAGGGTCAGCAGAAGATTGGTGATTTTGAGATGGTGAAATCTGTTGAGGTGGAACAATTGGAGTATTTGGGGCCAACAAAGTTGAAAATAACCATATCGATAAACCTATTGTAAATCCAGGTAATGACAAAGTAGCCATATAAGAAGGACCAACATTTCCAAAGTAAGGAAAAGTAATAGGATTCTCATTAAGAGGGGTTCCTTGGTTGGTAAATTCCGGAACATTTGCCATTATATTCAACTTCAGTGAATTTTATTAACAATTTTAAACTAAAATTAATAATTGACAATTCACACCTAAAAATTAAAAATTCACAATTCACACCTATGGTCTCTAAAAGTAAAAAACAAACAAATTCACACGCACTATCAAATCTAGGAGTCAAACTACACACAAATAGTAACTTTCCGTAACGAAAACACTAGTTGGTGATGAAATCCAACATTGCGGAATTCAATACAGAAATGGCGGTTGGAACAGTTACCTCGACAACCTGCTTAATGAATAGACTGGCACAGGTTTCTCCACTAAACCGTCTCGAGTGAAGAGAACCCCCCAGAAAATCCAAGTGAGTCTAGTCGACGTCTGCTCCAGGTACAGTGGGATCTTCCCTCCACCGTCACCTTAGGAAAGAATCCTATAGATTATGGTCACTATGGTTACCAACAGAAACAAATATACCTAGGGGAATAGTCTATGATCCGATACACACGCAAGGGCAGAGTAACAAAGCTCAATCCCCTTGAAGGCTCCTTGACATAATCCAAGGTTTACCAACAAGTGACCCCAGGCTCCTCAACAATGGTTAATCTGAGGTTTACCGTTTTTAATACGTGTATATCTGCTATTGTTCCCAATGAGGAAGGATTGATTACCTCACTGGTTCAGATATGATCTCATGCTTGACTCCTTTAAGAGGAGCTTCCCAGAGCATAGATGTAACAATTGGAATTTCTTTCCTACCGCAAGATCAACTACTTGTTTGTTTTACTGTCTTGGAGAGTTCACTAAAACCTATTCCAAGACACTAGCCTAAGCTAAATTGGTGGAAAGAGCCCTAAAAATGTAAAAATTACTAGATGAATTTTAATTAAGCGTTGTGTTATTTAGGTTGTTATTATTCAAAAGGGTAAATGGATATGAAACCAATGGTGTTATGACCCGACCCAAAACTAAATGCAATCGAATATGATAATGTAATCTTTTCAATTCGATGAATTCTAACTAAAGTAAGGAGAGAGTTTCCATTCACTTCCAACAATGTAAAAAATTGACCACTAAGAGAAAATATAACAAATTCTCTAATGCACTAATTTCAACAAGAAAAACTAATGCAAATCAATTCCAAAACAGTTTTTATTTTTATTTTTGTGTGTTTAAAACAAGAATAAAAATATGTAAATTCAAATCAAAGAAAGCTGATCTAAATCTACGATTGATTTTTTAGAATGTAAACTATGCAATTGTAAGCTATGCACAATTCACTTGAAAGGTATGCAAATGTAATCTATGCACATTTTTCATTCATATTCTGAAAATGAGAATTCTAATTGTGCAAATGTGATCTATGCAAGAGAATTCTCAAACACAAGATGATTCTAATGTAATCTAAGAACCAATCAAGTGCAAGTCAATATTATTGGGTGAGAGTTCCAAAGATCAAAAAATAAAAACATTCAAAGGTGATTAACACTCATACACAATTTAGCCCCTCCCCCGACGAATGAGGGGGAATTTTTTTTGCAAAAACAAAAGAAAAAAGATGCAAAATTGTGAAAAGACTGAGACAAACCTCCAAGTAATGACCAAAGGAAATCAAATTAGGAATTTCTCAAAAAAGAGACTCAAAACACCCTTTTGATAAAAGCTTAAAATAGGAATGCCAATGGAATTAACCTAAGAAAAGTTCCTGACAAGTCACGTGTAGATCTGGGCAGAGGTTAAAAACACATAAACAAATCCTAAGCTGACTGAAAGAAAAAATCTTAAGTTTTTCAAAATTTTGACAAGGTCCGCAGGCCCCCGGTTTACCCAGGTGCAGTACCGCTCTGTGTGTAAAGAAAAAGTGCGGGTATATCCGCAATGTGTTACAAGCAGAGGGTGCGGTCCTCTCCCAAAAGTATGAAAAACAAAAAATAATTCAAGATCTACTAAACCTACCCAATCCCACACACATCAAGCCAAAAACCAGAAACAAAGACACGGTTTCTCAAGTCAAAGTAAAAGCAAAGGAAAAATCAAAATTCAAGTTCCCTAGCGGATTTGCCATTTTGTCGGCTGGATAAGCTATTCTTGCGGACAAGACCAACCTCCCTAGTATCTAATGAGATCTAGTGACAAGCAAACCAAACAAATTCTATCTTTCTCTAAATATGCAATTTATAAATGAAGGAAAAAAAGTGTTTCAGACCCTACCTCAAGTCCAGTTCCAGTTGTGGAAGCCACGCTCCATTCATCCAAATGAGCTCCTTTTTAAAGAATCTGCAAACCCAAACAGGCACACATATCAAATAACACCTGCATAGCCAATATAATAAACCATATTTATCATGATGATCAAGGAATTCATGAGATAAATCATAGAAGACAATTTATTGAGAAAAATGAATCTGATTGTATTAACTTTAAACAAAGAAGAACTTTACAACCTTGGTGCCTTGATGTTGTACAAGCTCCTCCTAGGGTCCTGTTGTTGGGAAAAGTATCCAATACGGAATGACCCTATCCCACTCTAAGGGTGATAGTACCTCAGCAACAACCGAATGCAAAGCTATCTAAGATTACTTCTTTATGAGATGTAAGAGAGAGGAGAAAGAGATCCACTAACCGTTATCTTCCGCTAATGATTGATCCAATCTTCCCTCTTTGCTGCTTGCTCCCAGCTCCTTGCTCTTTAACTGGCCCAGCTACACAAAGATCCTGCAAAAGCACAAGAAAGGGAAACTACAAGAAGCATACATCCATAACTGATTCAAGGATTAGAATAAATCAAATATACAAGCATCAATTCGCCATAGAGACACATGCATATAGAAAAACCTCAAATGCTTTATTAATGGAAGAAGTAAAGTTCTGAGAGTGTTACAACCATAAGAGGCCCAATCCAGCAACACCTCCCAGCAGAAAGAAATCTCCTCTTCACCTCCTTCAAAGCGATCACCCAATAGTTCTATACACAAACCAACAGCACTTCCTTACTTGCACAAAATTCCAGCCCCCTGAGACCTCATGAGAGAGCTCTATATATAGGAGATTTGGAGAAAGGATGAGTCAGCTTGAGACTGACATGAAGCTGACTAGTGTCCTCTCCCACTTTAGTTAATCTTCAGTTCTTGAGTCCACTTGGAGATTCTTGCTTCCACTTGGAGATCAAGACCCTCTTACTCATCACAAGGCGAATTCCTTGACCCAAGTGTCAGTTTGGAAGCTTCTTGGGCAATTGACACCTTGCAGAATGACTGTGCCACTTGGCCAATCTTGCCCAGCGCAGGTAGCCTTCATTAGATTTGACATTCAACATAGGTACAGAGTGGAGCAGTTGACATTCAGCGCAGAGGCTCAGTGGAGCAGCTGACATGATCCAGAAATAGCTTGTTTTTGAGTGTTTTCAGGTGGAGAACTGATTTTCAGTGCTGTGGTTTGCTGACCTTGTTCCTCTAAGGGTAAGAACAACATGTTTAGGGACTTTGGATCCCTCAGATTATTGACATTTCATGCTCCATGCTGTTAGGCACAAAAATGTCTATAACAGTTGCCCCCTAAAGTATGAGGTCGTTTATCGGGTGAAATGCTTTATCAGGAGGATCCGAAGTTCATTCAATCGCTGAGAGATGCCCTGTAATAAAATACAATACAATACATTATTTTTCATTCTGCTTTCATGATCTAGCTGAGGCGGGAATTCCCATGCTCAGCTTTATAAATTCATTTTGGTACATAGAACAAACGATCGTCTGATGGTAGACTGATAATTCTCTGCTGAAATTATCATCCTTTGAGTAGGATGATCATCTGTTGCAATGATGTACATAACAAATGTCTTTATATCCTGAATGTATATCGCAGTCCGGATGGATGAAACTAGATCCGGGGTCTTCAAACTCATTCGATCTTCACTCTAAGTACAAGTCGATCCATGTGAGAATTGCGCTGAAGTCGAACATGGAAAGACATCGCTTGATTACCGGTCAATAATGTAAACCGTTAACAAGCGCGAGAGGAATCATCAATAATGACAATGACCCTCAAGGTACTGCAGTACAATTCACATGGTGCGAATAAAGGACTTGGCGTCGAACACCACGCAAAATCTTCTGGTTGAAGGTCATTGATGCATACCTGTCGCCGGACGTGAGAAACTTGCCATTGAGGCATGTAAGCTTCAAAGTACTGGGGGGGTTGTTCCTAGATCAACTTCCTGGATAATGAGCTGAAGTCGACAAGAAGCGATCCGTCAAAGGAGGGCCTTAATGAATCCCACATCAGTGACACGGAACAGAGTTAATGATTTTAGTGGAGGTGAAAACAATCTGTGAAATATGATTCAGGATGGCGATCATGGGTGGATGAAGGATAATGTATGGCAGTGGATGGGACACAGTTGACTCTTTCTGAACAACATCTCTTGAACATATAACGACACTGATGTGATGGATCGGTAGCATTACCCCAAATGTGGATGGTTTGGCGAGGACCATGGTGATGAGACCGGTGAATGAAACAACCCAACCCGATGTGATACAGAGGACAAAGTGTCATGTTCAAGAGCGACTTGCTACCATTAAAGCTTTGAGGTTCTCCCAATTTTTCCCCAGTCATTTCTAACCAGTAACTCTTTATTTTTGTCAAGCTTGAGGAGGATAACATATGCTTGTTCTATAACCTGCCCTTCGGGCAAGCCCATCGCTATGTTTTACCGAGCCTAGCGATAGGGAAACTCGTTCTCGTCTAAAGACAAGTTTGTCGCTATCTAATCATTTTAATGAGTCTAACGACAAGGAAAACTCGGTCCTTTTCATTTTTAGAGAGTCTGAAAAGGTACAGAAAGTTAACTCCAAAATTCCTTTTTCGTCATCTAATCCCTTAAGTCCGAAAAAGTATAAAACAATACAAAAGGGATGAATTTTCGATAACTTTAACGAGCCGAATACAACAAGCGCTCGACCTTTTTGTGTAATAATCCCTCAGGTCCAAAAAGATTAAAATCTAGAGGAGGGATAGCTCTTCCGGTCACTTTAACGAGCTGGAAGGCCAAAACTCGGCAAACTTTTCATATTTTACGAGTCAGATGAAAAGAGCTCAAAGAAGACTCGTCTTTTGAGGAACGAGTGATAAACAGGGATAGCAGCAGATTCCAGGTACAGGTTGGAATTTTCCAATCACGGCAGTGTCACAAGGATGGCTAGGTGAAATCACTCTTCGCAGCTGTTCCTCAAAATGGGTAAAAAATCATATGGAGGTGAACGATCGGCCAAATGACGGTGGAGGTGGCGGGTGCAAACACGACCAAGGCTTTTTATGGCTGATAAAATTACGATCACAAAGGTTATTTACCGGGATAGGTTCTTTTTTTAGATAAAAATGAGCTTAAACTCTGGAGGAAACATTGCTCACTGCTTTTATTTATTTTTTAACGAGCATGAAGACCGCGTTAAAACTGCTCATATCTTGCGTTTATTTTTTAACGAGCATGAACTTTATGCTAAAACTGCTCGATATACCAGTCATAAGATAAGAATGTCTCCTGTGAGATCTCTATTTTTTATAGAGCTTCATCTTCACTAAGCTTTGCTCCCTCTCATCCTTTCTTTATGTAAGTTAGGAAACGATCAATGACCGCTCTTTGCTTACACTCCAAAAGGTTTTCATGCCCCCAGGTATAAGGTACAATTTCAAGGCTGCCCCTACTTATCCTTCAAAACATTTGTTTTGATGGGTGAGGCTTGCCTCTTTCAGGTTATCCAAAAAATGGTTTTATTTGCTGCCGCAAATGAAACACTTTTTCTGGTGATGTCTATCATTAGGTTACTCAACGATGGTTACTATTTGTTGCAGCAAAGGAATCTCTTTCTTTGGAGGCTGCCCCTACTTATCCTCTAAAACATTAGTTTTAATGGGTGAGGCTTGCCTTTTACCCAAAGATGGTTACAATTTGCTGCCGCAAAAGAATCTCTTTCTTTGGTAGCCTACCTGTTTAGACAAAGGTGAATGACTAAAATCATCAAACACATAACTTTGACAAAAGAATCCTGTTCCAGAACAACCCCTCTTCCTTCTTCTGGACGGGGTACGGACTAGTCATATTCTTCCGCGGAAATTCTACTTTATACCCAAGGTTTCCTCTGCCCGAAGCAGACCAGGATGCATGCCCCCTGGGTTCCAGTCCCATCTTTCCGAATCACTCGCATTCATCGGGAAGGAGGACTGGGCGTGGAGACATTTCTTGGGTGAATATACCATTGAGGGTTGGTATTTGACTATTTGCGATGCGTGATCCTAGGAATGAAAGTTGGTCTACGAGCTTGACCATTCTTCCTTCGTGTGGAAAACACATTACTCTAAAGAGTGAGGAGACTATAGCTCCCATGCAATATATATAGTCTCGTCCAAGGAGTAGGTTATAATCCAAGGGTCCTTGAACGACCATCACGTTCATTTGAACGGTCTTCCCTTTCAATGTAACAGGCACATTGGGGAGGATCCCTAACGGTCGACTGGTTCCTTTATCAAAACCCGAGAGATTTCTTATCTCGGGCAAAAGCTCCGGGGAACCCAGTGCTTTCCAAGCAATAGAGGAAAGGATACTCACAGATGCCCCTTCATCAATGATAGTTCCAGCCATTACCATCCTGTAGATTACTATGATTCTGAATGGTATACTGGCTGGTAATCGGGGTCTGCCTAGTTGGTTCCAATCAAATGACACAACCAGGTTGCTTGGTGGTGGGACTGAATACATGGCCGGATACGATCCTGACGATGTTCCTTCCTGCGATAAAGGAATGGGCGCATTGCCCTGATGCTCATCAGAATCTGTGTTGATGAAAAGAATCTGGATGGTGTCATTCTTATTCTCTTCAGTGAGGGTGTCATTTGAAGATGAATCTTCAGTGATGGTGTCATTTGAGGATGAAACCTCTGAAGGAAGAACCGGGTCAACTGCCGTATCGACCTTTAGACTTTCGTCTGGTCTGGATTCAGTAGGTTCATTTGCAATGACTGACGCTTCAGCTGACCACTTGAGCAGGCCAGCTGTATTTTCAACCAACGAAGGACTTGGCACGAGTTTTTTGTATCCAGGAGGAAGTATTGCCAGTGGAACCGGACGATCTTCCAAAACTCTCTTCGCTTCGTCTAAGAAGGGACAACGGTGGATGGCGTGACCGCCTTCACACAGTTTGCAGGGGGATCTTGCTCCCCCTCTTCGTCTTGAACCTTCACTTTCGCTGGTTGACGGTAAGCAATCAACATGGCTATCGGAGGTTGATGCTCCCGAATTGTGCAAACGAGGTGACCAGTCCCTTAGTATCTGGGGAATACAGGGACAATCTCTATGGAAGTGGTCTCCTCTACATATGACACATGGCGATTTAGGCCTGGTCTGTGCTGTGTGTGGGTTTTTGTCAGATGTCTTTTGCTTGCCCCCAGTCGCCTTAGGCTCCTTCTTCTTCCTTTCTCTCTTCTTCTTCTCCTTCTTCTCCATGGGAGCTTGGCTTTTGCCAGCCCCACCTTGTGAAGATGAAGGATTAGAGGAAGAGTTATAAGAAGTAGAAGGCTGGTGGGTAGCTCTAGACTGATCTAACTGTTGACTCGACTGCTCAGGAACCATGGTGGTCTGAACTACATTAGTTGAGAATAGCCAAATAGGCAGGCCAATTGTCAGTCCTGGAAGCAACAATGTGGCCATGTGGGGCGCACCGACTTCTCCCTAAGAGGAGAATGGACTAGGATTTCCATCATGTGGAGTTCCTTGGTTGGGGCGTTGCATGTTCTCAACTTAAGATCAACGCGGGAATAGGAGGTGATTATGTTCCGTTTAAAATAAATTTTATAACGACGCTTAGACGCAACTTGCTTTTTCACTTTTTAAGAGTCAAGAAAAAGCTAAAGATGACTCTAGTCTCCTTCGATGTTTTAACGAGCCCGAAGTGACAAATGCTCGGATGGACTTTTTCAGTTATAGAGTTTGAAAAAGGCCAAAAGAAACTGCTCTGGAGTTCTAGGCAGAGGGTGTGCCAAACTTTTCGCAAAACCACAGAATACGTTTTACGGTACGAGTGGTCGATCTTTGTGAATGTTGTGTTCACTGCATTGCGATCAGTAGGGCGGCCGACACGGTTTCCTATTGGATAAAGGCTTTATTCCTATAGGGGTCTCCCAATATATACGCGACGGTACGTGGGAGCACAAGTCCGTATTGATACTTATCGCTTCACCGTGGAGGAATCACCCAACCACTCAACGCTAAGATATCACGTTTAACGACGCCGGAACACATCTCTAGCTTAGACCTCTAGATGTTTGCGTTATGTTTCAATGCGTTGTTATGTAAATTCAATTTATTTTAAGGTTGATCTTGTTTAGCAGTTTGCCTTTATGGATCACCACGAGATGTATAGTAACACTCCTAAATGCAGTCTAAGATGATAAGCAAGCTTTTCAATCTTTCAACTTTGAAAACCTTAACTACTGAGGGAAAAGAAAGATAACACGTTTTCACACAGATCATAGAGCACACATTAATGCATTTTCCTAAATCAACATGCAAGCTGTCATAATGCACATGCACAATGCAAGTATTTCTTTTCTCTTTCTTAATGTTGGTGAAATGCAAAAAGAAAGCTGTTGTATAATTTTGAATTCAATTTCAAGTGAAAGCAAACAAGCTTGTCCAAAATCAAAAGACACCTTAAGATTTACTTGTTTCGACACTAGAAATATATAAATTCAAACCAAATGACGAAAGCAAAAGCTCAATCAGCTATGAACAGCAGATAAACTAACTCTTAAGATCAAAACGACACTTTATCACAGGTCTAGATCTAAGAGGTCACAGCAAGACTAGTTCACTTTCGTTATGGGAAACTGTAAATGTACAAGAAATACACAAAGAACAAACACAGTTTCTTTATACAACTGAGGTGGAATAGTGACAAGGAAAGTTGGTTTCAGATAGGCCCACTGACTGGTAACAAACAGCAAAAACAAGAGTGAAAACAAGGCAAGAACCAACAGGAAACCCCAGCAGCACAAGGCAGGACTGGTCCAGCGCAGGTGGAACACTGCCTGTTTGACCATCAGCGCAGGTAGCCCCTTCGGGAACTGCGCTGAAATGCAAACAGCCTTTGTACAGCCTGCACTGAAGAACGAAACTTTCGTTTCTGGTGGTTTCCGGGTCACAGATTGCTCAAAAATTCACAGTTTTTGCTCAAATCAGAAGCTATCAGTCAAGGACACACTAAGGGATGACAAGGAGGATGAAAAGCTATCACTAAGAGCTTATTAGAGTCCTTGTGGATCAGCTCTTCAAATCATAAACTTGCCCAGAAACTGAGCTAGAGTAGCTGCCCTCTACTTTGTATTTAAAAGATTCAAACACAGTTCGATTCGGTACTCCCTTTGTTTATGAAATGAATAGCAAAAACACAATCAACCAACAAGATACGGTCCCCAGCGGAGTCGCCAATTTGTTGTTGGGAAAAGTATCCAATACGGAATGACCCTATCCCACTCTAAGGGTGATAGTACCTCAGCAACAACCGAATGCAAAGCTATCTAAGATTACTTCTTTATGAGATGTAAGAGAGAGGAGAAAGAGATCCACTAACCGTTATCTTCCACTAATGATTGATCCAATCTTCCCTCTTTGCTGCTTGCTCCCAGCTCCTTGCTCTTTAACTGGCCCAGCTACACAAACATCCTGCAAAAGCACAAGAAAGGGAAACTACAAGAAGCATACATCCATAACTGATTCAAGGATTAGAATAAATCAAATATACAAGCATCAATTCGCCATAGAGACACATGCATATAGAAGAACCTCAAATGCTTTATTAATGGAAGAAGTAAAGTTCTGAGAGTGTTACAACCATAAGAGGCCCACTCCAGCAACACCTCCCAGCAGAAAGAAATCTCCTCTTCACCTCCTTCAAAGCAATCACCCAATAGTTCTATACACAAACCAACAGCACTTCCTTACTTGCACAAAATTCCAGCCCCCTGAGACCTCATGAGAGAGCTCTATATATAGGAGATTTGGAGAAAGGATGAGTCAGCTTGAGACTGACATGAAGCTGACTAGTGTCCTCTCCCACTTTAGTTAATCTTCAGTTCTTGAGTCCACTTGGAGATTCTTGCTTCCAATTGGAGATCAAGACCCTCTTACTCATCACAAGGTGAATTCCTTGACCCAAGTGTCAGTTTGGAAGCTTCCTGGGCAATTGACACCTTGCAGAATGACTGTGCCACTTGGCCAATCTCGCCCAGCGCAGGTAGCCTTCATTAGATTTGACATTCAGCGCAGGTACAGAGTGGAGCAGTTGACATTCAGCGCAGATGCTCAGTGGAGCAGCTGACATGATCCAGAAATAGCTTGTTTTTGAGTGTTTTCAGGTGGAGAACTGATTTTCAGTGCTATGGTTTGCTGACCTTGTTCCTCTAAGGGTAAGAACAACATGTTTAGGGACTTTGGATCCCTCAGATTATTGACATTTCATGCTCCATGCTGTTAGGCACAAAAATGTCTATAACAGGTCCAGCAAGAATCTCCTCTACTTTTACAAGTTTCACTCTCTTCTCAATGAAGCCAAAAGGTATGTAATCTCTCCTCTCAAGCTTAACTAGGAAGTCTCAATTCCAATAGAATTTACCCTAAAAAATATTCAACTTTCAACCTCTCTAGCAACTAGCCCAATGCCTTAATTTATAGTGAAATGGAGGGAAGTTACTAGGTCCACCTTCAAAGAGATAAAGCCCTCCTTCAAAGGGATAAGCTCCTCTCATCAAGGGATTAGCTTCTTTAGTTATGGAATGCATGAACCACCTAAGAGCGAACCATCCACATTAAGATTCCTTCTATAAGCATCCAGAATTAACCCAAAGTGAGTTTTTAAGAATAAACTTGCACCTTTTTGACTTTCACAGGGGTCTGCACACACTCCTTTAGAGACAGAGCAGGTAGGTCAGCAGGTAACATGACCAAGGGGTGTGGGACCGCAGGTAATGGTAATAGAAAGTGCGGAACCAGAGCTTTATTGATTTTCAAGGACTTTCTCTCATTTTTAAAGCTTGACATGAAGAGCTAAGGTTTGAGACTTGCTAAGGAGGATAGTATGAGTGACGATAGACCCACAATGACTACAAATAGTCATGGTGAAAAATTTTTGTGTAAGTCGCCATTTTGTCGGCCGGATAAGTTGTTCTTGCAGACAAGACCGACCTCCCTAGTATCTAATGATATCTAGCGACAAGCAAACCAAACAAATTCTATCTTTCTATAAATATGCAATTTATAGATAAAGGCGAACAAGTATTTTAGGCCTACCTTGGGTCCAGTGCAAGTTTTTAGAAGCCACGCTCCATTGATCCAAATGAGCTTCCTTATAAAGAATCTGCAAACACAAACAAGCACACACATTAAATAGCACCTGAAAAGCCAATATAATAAAGAATACTTATCATGATGATCAAGGAATTCATGAAACAAATCACATAAGACAATTTGTTGAGAAAAACGAATCTGATTGTATTAACTTTAATCAAAGAAGAACCTTACAACCTTAGTGCCTTGATGCTGTACAAGCTCCTCCCAGGGTCCAGCAAGAATCTCCTCTACTTTGACAAGTTTCACTCTCTTCCCAATGAAACCAAAAAGGTATGTAATCTCTCCTCTCAAGCTTAACTAGGAAGTCTCAATTCCAATAGCATTTACCCTAAAATATGTTCAGCTTCTAACCTCCCTAGCAACCAACCCAATGCCTTAATTTATAGTGCAATGGAGGGAAGTTACTAGGTCACCAGCCAGACTTCCGATCATCAGGGTCACCAGCCCAATCAGAATCAGTGAAACCAACTAATAGAGGAGCTGCTTTGGCACTGTAATGAATCCCAAACTGTACTGTACCTCGAACATAACGAAGTATTCTTTTAGCTGCTTTCCAATGACTTTCATGGGGGTTTTGCATAAAACGAGCAACAAGGCCAACAGCAAAGGAAAGGTCAGGACGAGTATGGGTTAAATACAAGAGTTTTCCTACAAGTTGACGGTATAAGGTGGCATCAACTTCAGGAGAAGTACAAGAGACTGAAAGTTTGACTCCAGACTGAAAGGGAGAAGGGGCTGGCTTACAGTCTTCCATGTGAAAATGACGAAGAATATCACAAGCATACTTGGACTGGGAAAGGGAAATACCCTCCTTGGATTGCAAGACTTGAAGACCGAGAAAATAGTGTAAGTGTCCTAAGTCTGTCATTTCAAATTTATTTTTAAGGCTGGACTTCACATGGTTTATAAGGTTGGGATCACTACCAGTAAGAATAAGATCATCAACATAAAGAACAAGGATGATAAGAGAGTTGTCCACTTTCTTGGTGTAGACAGTATTGTCAGAATAACACCTAGAAAAGCCAGATTCTAAAAGAAAGCTATCCATTTTGGCATACCAAGCACGAGGAGCTTGCTTGAGACCATAAAGAGATTTCTTAAGTTGACATACAAGGCTGGAGTCTGTTTGGATGAAGCCAATGGGTTGTTCCATATAGATTTCTTCATGCAAGTCCCCATGCAAGAAGGCAGATTTAACATCCATCTGATGGACTTCCCATTTTAAAGAGGCAGCAAGGGAAAGAACAAGGCGGATAGAGTTCATTTTGGCAACAGGGGAGAAGGTTTCAGTGTAGTCAATGCCTTCAACCTGTGAAAAGCCCTTAGCAACAAGACGAGCTTTATGTTTATCAACTTTCCCATCTGGTCCATACTTGGTTCTGTAAACCCATTTACATCTAACAAGTTTGCGTCCCTTTGGTAGAGGAACAAGATCCCATGTATCATTTGCCAACAATGAATGATATTCTTCATTCATAGCTGCTTCCCAATGTGGATGGCCTGAAGCTTCTGCAAAAGTGGCAGGATCATGATTTACTGGAGCTTGAGCCAGTAAAGAAGAGGCTCTTTCAAACTGAGAACGTGTACGTCGCTGATCTGTAGGATCACCGGCAAGATCACCTGCTGCATCCCGAGTAGCATGGACCCATCTTGGAAGTTGAGGATCCTGAGAAGGTGGGGGAGGATTGTCATCCTCACTTTCATCATCTGAAGAAGAAATGTTTTCAAAAGTAGAAGAGATAGGAAGAGGTGGCACATCCGCCAGACTAGGCTCGCAGGCCGATTTATTTTCATCAAATTTTACATCTCTTCTAATGATAACATTTTTGGACTTAAATGGAATAAGTCTATAACCTTTTACATCTTCAGAATATCCAACAAAAGTACATTTCTCACTCTTAGGTTCTAAAGCTTTATGCTTTTCATATGGAATATGGGCCCATGCTTCACTTCCAAAAACACGAAAGTGACTTACATCTGGTTTAATGGAACTCCAAGCTTCTTCTGGAGTGATATTCTTTAGAACCTTAGTAGGAGTGCGATTGATTATATAATTTGCACAATTAATTGCTTCGGCCCAAAAACTAAGACTGAGTCCTTTAGATTGCAGCATACAATTAGCCATTTCCTTTAAGGTGCGATTTTTCCTTTCAGCTACACCATTTTGTTGTGGAGTGTATGGAACAGTATGTTGCATTTGAATTCCATTTTCGGTGCAAAAGTTGATGAATGTGTTTTTAACATATTCTCCACCATTATCAGTTCTCAGCTTAAGAATTTGATGTCCAGATTGTTTTTCAACAAAGGCTTTGAAGGCCAAAAAAGTGTTAAATACTTCGCTCTTGAGTTTTAAGAAGTATACCCAAGTGCGTCTGGAGAAATCATCAATGAAAGTTAAGAAATACTTGCAGCCAGAGAATGAAGCAACAGGAAGTGGACCACATAAATCACTGTGCACAAGCTGTAAAGGGGCTGAGGCATGCCAAGAGGCATGTTTTTCAAAACTGTCCCGATGATGTTTTCCGAGCACACATCCGGAACAAACACCATCTCTGCAAGATACCATAAGAAGACCTGTCACCATATTTTCTTTACATAGATGCTGAAGGGAGCGATAGTTTAAGTGACCAAATCGCTCATGCCAAAGTTTGCTCACTTCATCATTATGAGCCAACAAATACTGAGGGAAGATTTGATGACCCAAAGTTGCGAAACTTATACAACCTTGTGGAATCATCAGCAATACCAGTAGCTAGAATCTGTTTAGGATCTCTCAGATCCTTGATTACAACATCATGAGTTGAAAATTCAACAATTTTACCTTCACCTGAATGAGTTATTTGATATACAGATAGAAGGTTGCAGGATAAGGTTGGAACACATAATACATCATTAAACTGACCATTGTCTAGATGAACAGTTCCAGTCCCTACAACATTAAGAGATCTATCATCACCAACATATATATTTTTGGTGTTACAATCATTTAAAGAAGAAAACATGGCTTGGTTTTCGGCCATGTGATAAGAGGCTCCAGAATCAATGAGCCACTCATGAGAATGAGAAGAAGAAGATACATTTAATGCATAACCAGACTGAGATGATTGACAGCGACATGCAGAAAGTGCTATTCCTGAAGATGAAGTTGAAGTTGAAGTTGAAGAATGCTCCACATGGATGTTATGTTCCTTCATTGCGGCTTCCAAGGCTTCCATCTTCTTAAAGCATTTAGATTCTAAGTGGCCATCTCGATTACAAAAGTTACAATGTCTATCAGTCTTCTTCCATTTGTTTTTATTGGTCTTATCATTTTGCTGAAATGATCTTTCATTTTGAGGCTGAGTTTGCTTAGGACCCTTGTTTGGTTTAGGACCATTCTTTTTAGGATATGACTTCTTAGGATTCTTTGAATTTGGTTGCTGCTAGGCGGCTAACGCTTTCTTGGAAGAGTTTCCAAGATTAAGAAGACCAAGGTGTAAGAGTTTTTCTTGTTCTCTTATTAAAGAATCACAAAAAGAGTCAAAGGAAGGGGCCTTGTAGTCTTTTCCTTGACAAATGAAAGCTTCCCTTGTAGAATGGAAGGTGGAAACAAATACAGAGTAGGCTGGTCCTAACTTAGTAAGGATGGAATAAATAAGGTTACTATCTTCTTTCTTAACCTTAACACCTTCCAAGAGATATCTAAGGGTCTTGAATTTGGACAAGAAATCTTCAGTGCAAGAAAAATTATTAGGATCCAATGTAAGCAACTCATTTTCAAGTTGATGGGCTCTAATTTCATTTTTAATCCCAAAAACTTTAGTGATTTGTTCCAATGCTTCATGAGGAGTTTCAAGTTCTGCAATATGGAATCTAAGATCAGTAGAAATAGACATCCCTATCAAACCACGTGGTTGATCTTGTCTATTTTCCCATTTTGTAGCCTTGTCTTCATCTTTTGGTTTCTTCTCTTGGCCTGTGGCTATTTTGTAGAGACCTTTACTTCTAAGTAAATCTTCCATGTAGGATATCCATTGGAAGTAGTTAGTGCTGTCAAGAATGACTTGGCATGGAATTTCCATTTTTAAAAAAAGTTGAAGCTGAAGATGCTGAAAGAAAGTGTTCCAATGGATAGATCTCGAAAAATTAGGCTGTTTTAAAAAAAACGGCTCTGAAAAAGGCTTCCGGATGAAGAAGTTATGGCTTTTTGAAAAAAAATTTGTTGAAGTTGCCGGCAAAGTGCGCGAATGTGCGGGAATGAAATAATCCGCCCCCACAAAATGGAGACTTGAACCCAAGACCTCTACTCTCTTAAAATAGCTTTGAACCAATTGATCTATACAAAAAATTTGAGAGAGAGAGAGAGAGAGAGAGGGGGGGGGGGGGCCTTGGTTTGCATGCTTGCCTTGAGAAAACTCTTTTTCCCTACAAAACACAAAACACAAAACCCAACACGGACATGCAAAGAAAACGAACCTTATGGCTCGAAGTTAGCTTTAGCCAAAAAACTAGATATTTTCAAAAATGAACCTTGCGGCTCAAAGTTAGCTTTAGCCGAAAAACTAAATATTTTTCTCAATGTTTCTGATTTTCCGAGATCACACTAAGGTGCAGGGAAAAGAGCATACGCATGAGAAAAATCCTTCCTTTTTGTTTCTGTTTTGCCCATATCACACAGAGTCGCAGGGCAAAGAGCATACGCAGAAATGAAAGGTATAGATCCGGTTAAAAAAAAGCTAAATAAACCGAAACCGAAATAAGCAGAGAGAAAATAACAGTAAACTGCAAATAAAGACTGTATACCTCCAGATCTTAAAAATGACGCAGCTAGGGCTACCGGAAACCTTTTCGCGTGAAATGAAAGGGGTTCCTCACTGGAACAGATGCTCCGAACACAATAGAGCAGTCCTCTCGGCCCGAAAGCAGTCAGAAACAGCAGATCTAGGAAACGGCAGTCAGATGCAGTTCTACCGGCTTCAGATTTGGATCACCAACGGACGCGGCCCTCAAATAGCTCTGATACCATGTACGATTTTACAGGGTAAGTTCCTCAGAAAGAACACCAAAAGGACACCGCTCACAACCAGATCATAGATCAATACACCAGTATTTTTGACGTGGTTAAAACCCTCAAAGAGGGAAATAGTCCATGGCCTGCGCCAACGTGGCTACTACAGGCAATTTATTAATCAAAGAATGAAAATTTACATAAGCTTCTCTCATGCACGGATTACCCGAACAATGACCCTCCATGCGCTTTAAATAGAACTCATGGACCAATCGGGTGTCAAGCCACGGATCAAGTGTCGGTAATACCGAGGAGAGAGTGAACCGTCGGATTGTAAGTTACAAAATGTACAATGGTAAAGAAACACACTTTACCTAACTCTATACCTAACTCTATACTAGACCAAGTTGAACTTAACTATTTCCTATGTGTCGGAATATCCTAACACACCTTTAAAGGGATAAGCTCCTCTCATCAAGGGATTAGCTCCTTTACTTTTGGGATGCATGAACCACCTAGGAGCGAACCATCCATGTCAAGATTCCTTCTAGAATCATCCAGAATTAACCACAAGTGAGTTTTTAAGAATAAACTTGCACCTTTTTTACTTTCACAGGGGTCCGCACCCACTCCTTTAGAGACAAAGCAGGCAGGTCCGCAAGTAACATGACCATGGGGTGCGGGACCGCTGGTAACAGTAAGAGAAAGTGCGGAACCAGAGGTTTATTGATTTTTAAGGACTTTCTCTCATTTTCAAAGCTTGACATGAAGAGCTGAGGTTTGAGACTTGCTAAGGAGGACAGTATGAATGATGATAGACCCATACTAACCGCAAATAGTCATGGTGAAAATATTTTGTGTAACAGATTGCCCCCTAAAGTGTGAAGTCTGTAGTAGATGCGGATTTCATTTATCATCTAAGAAGAGTGAAGTACTTTATCATTTCGAGGATCATCTTGTGGAGAGCCCGGTTGGAACCTGTAAAAACCTTCAATGTAGAATATATATATGAGATCATGTCATCGCTGAGGTAGGCATTCCCATACTCAGATCAAAACTTACTAGGAAACTAACTACTGCTCTGATATAGGAATGATATTGTAATACATCACAACTATAGACACATGTAGACACAGTATGGACACAGCCATCTGTTTATGAATAGTCCACTGTATAATGAATACAAAATTCCTTGTAGCCTCGATGGTGGAAACTAGATCCAGGGTCTTGATTTCTACTTCCCGAAATAGTATGCTTCTATCCATGTGAATGGATGTGTTGAAGTCGAACATGGTAGAAACCACTTGATTACTAGTCAATGATGTAAACTATTAACAAGTGTGAGAGAAACCACCAGTAATATCAATGGCTCTCAAAGTACTCAGTACAATCCATGAGATGTGAATAGATGTGTTGATGTCAAACATGTCATGGAATCCTTTGATCGAAGGTCAATGATGCAACCTATCATCGAAGGCGAGAACCCTGCCATTGAGGCATGCAGATCCCAAGGTACTGACGATTTCTAGATCATCTTTCTAGATAATGAGCTGAAGTCGATAGAAAGCGATCTGTCGTAGGCAAGCCCACAACACGAAATCATAGATCAAGTTTGAAGAAATATAGTTGCAAGGACTGACTCAGGGATGGTCAAGATGGATGAGAGATATTTTTCAGATGAATGGTTTATTTGCACTAACCTCTTAAACACATAACGACACTACAGATGGTTTGGTGACAATTGATCCAAAGCTAATACCCAAAAACCAGCTGAAGACTTTCAATATGGTTTGATCTACTGTTAGGCAAAGCATTTCCCAACCGAGGTGAATAAAAGTGTCGTGTTCAAGAGTGGTTAAATGTTTTTATGAGACACAAAGTATGACAAACAGGCTCAAGTACCTCTTTATTTTTAACAAGCTTGAGGAGGATAACATTTGCTTGATCATAAGCTCATCCTTTGGATGAGTCCAACTTAGTTTAAATTTGAACCCTAAGAAGGAGTGGTCCGTTCCTATTTGTAATTGAACAAATCCTTTTCTGTTAAACTTTAATGAGTCCAGTATAGGAGAAACTTGGCATTTTTTAATTTTAGAGATTCTGAAAAGAACTTAAGAAAACTCCATGGTTGTCCTTTTTTGTAAATTTGTGTCTCCCAAGCCCAAAAAAGTATAAAATAATACTTGAGAGAACCGCTTGATCATTACAAGCAAGGAGTAATTTTCATAATTAGTGCCTCTGATCCGAAAAAGTAAAAAAGCGATCAATGACACGTCATTTTATAACCAATATCGAATTTGAAATGAAAAAAATCTGGTAATCTTTTCATGTTTTTATGGTCAGAAAAGGGTTGTAAGTGGACTGTCTTTTTATTTCCATTTTAACGAGCTTAAAAAGAAAAACTTGCCAATCTTTTCATATTTTAGGAGTCAGAAAAGAGCTTAAAGGTGACTCTAAGGTTTCACTTTTTCGTAAGTTTTAACGAGTTCGAAAAAATGATAAAAATGTAATCATGGTTTTCATTTTCTCGTAAGTTTTAATGAGTTCGAAAAAATGATAAAAATGTACTCATATGGCTGACATTCAATTTAATTTACGAGCAGGAAAGGACAGAAAGAACTCAGCATTTTCATTTGTTTTACGAGAATGAAAGATAGCAAAATAATCTTGGGATTTTCACGAGTTTAACGAGTCTTGGAAGTAACTGAAATTGACTCGAGATAGGTTTCATTTTTACAAAAGCTTGAAATAGGGAAAAATTATGCTTCAAAGTAGTTTCATTTTTACACAAGCTTGAAACAGAGAGAAAACTGTGCTTGATGCCCCCTAAGCATAACTGCTAGAGCGCATGCCCCCCAGCTTCATTTCATTCAACTAAGTACACTAGTGGTAATTAATAGCTGGATGGAATAAAGGTTCACTTTCGCTCAAAAAGTGAACCTTTTGACTTAGATTTTTCAAACTCTAAGTCAAATTCCTGCAGGATTACAATCCATTTGGAATACTTGCCCCCTAGCAATTGTTTTGTCAAAATATAGATCATAGGGTTATAGTCGGAAATTATAGTAGTTTTGTGTAGTAAAATGTAATGACGAAATCGTTGGATAGCTTGAACAGCTGCCAAGGCCAATTTCTCCACATGTGAATATTTTAGCTCAGTGGGATTCAAAGTTCGACTAAGGTAATAGATCACATTTTCACTACCGAATTCATCTTCCTGAACTAATACCATCCCAATGGTGGAATGAGAGGCGGCGAGATATAAGAAGTAGTCCTGGTTGTAGATGGGAGGATGCAATAATGGTGCATGGGTCAGTGCGTGTTTTAGTGCATCAAAAGATTTGTCAGCTATCTCATCCCAAAAGAATGGAGTATTCTGTCTCAATGACCTGGTAAAACCCTTTGTTATCTTGGCGTAGTTAGGAATGAATCGACGTAAAATGTTTGCTTTCCCTTGCAAACTTTGGAGTTGGCGAAGAGTCGAAGGAGGAGTCAATTTGACAATAGCTTCAACCTTTGAGGGATCGACACAAATTCCAATAACCGACCCATTTCTATGCAAAAAACACATTTGTGTGGATTCAACCTAATTCGATAATGCCTACATCTCATAAAGATTGCTCATAAATAAATGAGACGATCGGATCTACGTAATGAATGAGCAAGTAACTCATCGAGATAAGGTTGCACAATGTGCTTGATGTCATGAAATGCATAAGACATGGCTCTTTGAAAAGTTGCACCGGCGTTCTTAAGACCAAAAGGTAATTTGCAATAAGAAAACGTTCCCCATGGACAAATGAAAGCTGTTTTTGCTTGATCAGTAGGTAGAATGTTGATTTGATTGTAACCGAAAAAACCATCCATAAAGGAGAATATTTCGCTGCCGGCACAATCATCAATGATTTGATCAATATAGGGAGTTAGATAATTGTCTTTGGGACAGGCTCGATTAATATTCCTATAATTGATACATATTATTATTGTTCCTTATTTTTTGTTAACAAGAACAATATTCGATACCCAATCTGTTAAGGGAATTGGATAAATGAAACTTGCTTTAAGTAAATTTTCAACTTTTGCTTTAATAGCAGCATCTTTTCGTGGGTGAATCTGACCCAAACATTGCCAGACGGGTTTAGCATCTGGGTAAGTTTTGATTTCATGAACAACAATTGCTGGGTCAATTCCTGGCATTTCCTCATATGACCAGGCAAACACGTCTCATAATTCTTGAAATAGGGCCTTATATGCTTGAAGTTCATTTTCTGTACAGGAGGCACCTATATGAATGTTTTCAACAATTCCAGGTTTAACTGAAATGTCAATAGGAACTGTTCGAGAAATATTTCCCAAATTTAACTCTGAATCAGGATTTTTCAATGGATTTTGTGGTTCCTTGACATAATCAATAGTAAAAATAGATGAAAAATCATTTTCAAAATGATCAATCTCAGGTAAAAACGAAGATCTATGATGAAGATCTTCCCATGGTAAATCATCAACAGACAAAATTTCTCAAATCTACTCATCAGTATGAACAAGTTCGGAAAACGTTGTTGAATATGAGTTTGATGTTGAAAGTGATTCTTCATGGACCACATTCATTAGGTCAATTTCAATTGAAGAAGGGTTGGAAAACGACTGTACGACCTGATACGCAATTTCATAGGGACTCAAAGGCATAGCATCACCAAATGAATCCATCTCAGATTCGGAAGGTATGATCCAAGGATCATCATAAAAAATAGCTTCTGATGAAATCATATGAATGGCTGCAGTAGAAGGTGATACATTAGGAGGAGGAAAGGAAAAAGTTCCTAGTAAACTAGAATCTTTAACTAATCCTACTCCAACATCCTTATAAGGGATAGTTGTTTTGCTGACATGATGGATACTTTCAGAATAGGTTGGGTTGGATCAATAATAAGTTAGCTAGTCTACAGTTATGATCATTCCATTATGAGGAAACCTTATAAGCCGAAAGACCGATGAAACAACAACAGTCATAGCGTAAGACCAACTACGACCCAAGAGAAAGTTGTAATCTAGAGTGGCATCAACCACTTCCACATCTAGATTAACAGTTTTGCCTTCAACCCCTATAGGTAAATCCTGTAGAATGCCAAAAGGATGGAACCCACGGCAATCAAAAGCCTTTAGAATCATTGGGGATTGATTGAGAGTAGGAGAAACAAGCGATCTCCAACACTGGATTGACATAATACACATTGAAGCTCCCTCATCAATCACAGTCCTATAGCAAGGTCTGTTTTTGACTAACACTGGAATCTGGAAAGCCATTTGATGAGGTAAGCGATGTGTACTACTTTATAAATTGAAGATTATAAGGTTTGTGTCCTGAATATCAACAACTCCTATAGCCGACAATAGCAATTTATGCTGTGTTGGACATGATTGCAGCACCTCCAAAGCCGACATTGCTGAAGGTGAAATGGCTAAATCTTCAACAATGTTATAGTTCTGAGCAGCTCTAGCATGTGGATTGAAAGCTGACTTTCACAGTATACCTTTGGCAGGTGGCTTGATTACTAAGTTTGGGTTAGGTTTCTCGATCTATAGCGGATCGGAACCGAGAGTTGAAGTTGATGGGTTCGAATTAGAAGATTCTGCTTCCATACCACAAACAGGACTTTTACTTCCATAATCTTGCGATCGTATCGTAATCCTAACATGGGACATCATCATTATGGGTTATTCTGAGGCATTTGAGGAAGAACCTATCATCTTACTATCTTGACTAGGAAAAGGTTCCTTCAAGACAGCAGGCGTTTGAGAACCTTTGACGATTTTCGCAACCTTAGCGCGATGAGGGAAATCTCTTGTAAAATGCTCTTCATCACAAATGAGACAAGGATAATGAGGTTTACGTTTGTCATCAGTAGATTTCATTTTATCTAGTTCCTCTTTCAAATTTTTATCTGATTTATTTTTCTTCTTCCCCTTCTTCTTACCACAGGATTTTGATTTGGCCGTAGATGACTCTATGACATGAATATCAACAGAAATTTCCATGGAAGAGTCTCCTGTCGGGGAATCTGGTAAAGTTATGATAGGAGAAGAATTCTTGGAAGATTTCTTTTTACTTTTTGTGTTAACTGTACCAATCATACCATCAGCAGCATGAGACCCTGAAGGAGTTGCACTTATTTGATTTTGTTTAGGAAGGTCAGGGATTTTCTCGTGTAAAGTACCTGACTACATATAAACGAGGTCAAGGTACCAAGCTTGAGAAATTACTTGCTCTTCAGTGACGACTCCTGCCTTAGCTACATCCTCAGTGATTTTAGGTAATAATGATTTAACAAGCCATTCTGCTAAGATCTGATCCAGAATAAAAAATTTCACTAAACGTCGTCGACGCCTCCATTCATGAATGTGATCTAAAATATAAGTGGACGTTGATTGTTTTAATGAAGTTAATAATTTCATGCCATTGTCATATCTGACAGGCAACTGAAAATGAGTTAAGAACGAAGTGGCTAGCTAACTAAAATTATAAAAAGTGGCTCGTGGTAACTCAATGTACCACTTGGCCACAAGACCAATTAGAGTGTGTTGAAAAAGATGTAAATGAATTGAATCATCTGAAATGGAGTTATATGCACACCAGAGGTGATAAGTCATCACATGGTTTGACAAATCCTCTCCTGATTTACCTTCAAACTTTGGGATATCACTGGGCAACTTATTCGGCATTGGCGGCCAAAACGGAAGATAATTAATTGGATCATTCATAAGGCGCGACAAATCCAACAAGTCCAAAGTTGCAATGAATGGTAATTGATGATTAAGGTCTCAAAAACCCTGGGTCATGAGACCAGCCCAAGGAGGAGGATATCCAGGATAACTTGGAATTGGAATGGCATTTGGGATATTATATCCTCCTAGAAAACCGGGATTAACCAGACCGTACTATGGTTGTTGAGGTTGCTGATAAGTATATCCAGGGTACGGTTGATACTGATAGACTAGGTTCTGCACAGTAGGACCGAATTGGTACTATCCCTAGTATGGTTGATAAGTAAATTGAGGTTGACTTGTGACAACCGTACTTGGACCAGGTTGTCCTACAGGTATCTAAATCGAAGTCTGAATTGTAGGTCGAGACTGAGGTAAAGATGCTTGAGGAGTTGATGCAGGAACAGTAGAAACTGGAGCTGCCAATACTTCAGAAGTAGGTGGGGTATATGGAAGAGATGTTGCAGTAGTTGCAGCAGTCGTTTGAGGCGGATTTCGAGGTGAACTAGGCCCAGGATGAGAAACTACACCAGGTGCAGAAGTTTGAATAGTAGGCTGGACAGGTTGCTGGGTTGAACCAGAAACCAAGGGTTGTCCAGATTGAGATGACAACTGGACATTCAGTTGCAAGATCTGTTGGGATTGAGATGGATCCCACAATACATTCATTCCGAGGTATGGACCCATAGAAGGTTGAGCATATTGAGGACCATAACCGCGTTGAGGGTAGGGTTGATAATTCAAAGGTACATTTCCAGCTCCTTGGACAAATGATTGACTTGAAGGTGGTTGGAAACCTTGGGTTGGGTACTGACCTTGAGGTTGATAACCTTGAGGCACGTACTGAAACTGGGGTTGACCTTGAGGTACATATTGATACTGGGGTTGACCTTGAGGTACGTATTGAGTCTAGGGTTGAACTTGAGGAATGTATTGTCCCGAAGGTATGTACTATCCTTGAGGTTGCCCCCCAGGCAGTAACTGGGTACCTTGAGGTTGCCCCCCAGGCGATAATTGAGGACCTTGAGGTTGCCCCCCAAGTGGTAACTAACTATCTTGAGGCTGCAGATTTGGAATGGTACCTAACATCATAAGAATATATTCTACACTCAATGGCTTAGTTCCATTATTACCAATTAATAACCCTTGTTCAACAGGTTGAGGAGATGCTCCTGAAAAAGTACCAGTAAGTGACTGATACCTAGGAGGAACAGAAGGACCACCATATAAAAATGTTTCTGGAGATTGAGAAAACATGGATGACTATCTCGACATATTCAAAGGAGGATAATAACCTCTAGGTGTTGGATGAAAAGGAATACGAGGTGGTGAAAAACGTAGTCCCGGGTTTTCCAAAAAATTAGTCAATGAAAGATACCAAGCGTCCCTCCTAGGTGGATTGTAAAATATCGATTCACTTTCCCTAAGCTCTATAGTTGGTTGATTTTCATGGATAGATATACCTTCTTCCGGAGTAACAAGTTCTTCAATAGCAATCAGTCCAAAAGGAGGATTTTGGGTAATGATTCTTCCTACCCTGGGTGAACTAGGATCACTGGAAGTTGGAGAAGCAAATCCTGATGATGGAGTCGCAGCAGGTTCAGTTTCAGGTTCAGAAATCTCAGGTTCCTCGGCTAATTCACTAGTAGAAGAAAAACTACCAGTAACTTTGGAAAATGAAATAGGTTCAATAATATACTCTAGTGCTTGAACTTGATAATCAGGATGCACAACTAAATAAGATTCTGCTTCTTCGGGTGACCCAACTCTACTGTTACTAGGATTTACAAGAGCTTGTAGCCCTTCAAGCTGACTTGGTGAAAACTCAGGAGGTTGGCCCCGAAGTCTACGGGATTGCCTCGGTAATTCAGCCACGATTAAATATTTTAATTAATTCACACAGAAACAAAGAAGGATCTCAATGAAAACCACCTAAAGTCTCTAAAGAACCAAAAAATTTGAATCACACACCTAAAGAATCTAGGAGGTCAAACCACACACAAACAGTAACTTTCCATACCGAAAACACTAGTTCGTGATGAAATCCAACGTCATAGAATTCAATACAGAAATGGCGATTGGAACAGTTACCCCGACAACTTGCTTAATGGAACAAACTGGCACAAGTTTCTCCACTAAAAAGTCTCAAGTGAAGAGAACCTCCCAGAGAGTCCAAGTGAGTCTAGTCGACGTCTGCTCTAGGTATAGTGGGATCTTCCCTCCACCGTCACCTTAAGAAATAATCCTATAGATTATGGTCACTATGATTACCAACAGAAACAAATATACCTGGAGGAACAGTCTGTGATCTGATACACACACAAGGGCAGAGTAGTAAAGCTCAATCCCCTTGAAGGCTCCTTGAAATTATCCAAGGTTTACCAACAAGTGACCCCAGGCTCCTCGACAATGGTTAATGTGAGGTTTACCATTTTTAATATGTATATATTTGCTATCGTTCCCAATGAGGAAGGATTGATTACCCCACTGGTTTGGATATGACCTTGTGCTTGACTCCTTTAAGAGGAGCTTCCTAGAGCATAGATGTAACAATTGGAATATATCTCCTACCGCAAGATATAGCTACTTGTTTGTTTTTACTATCTTGGAGAGTTAATTACTCCCTACTCCAAGATACTAGCTTAAGCTATGTTGGTGATAAAGAGCCCTAGAAATAAAAAGATTGCTATATTGATTTTACTTTAAGCATTATTTTTATGGTTGTTTCTTCAGTCAAAAGGTGTGGAGATGAAACTTTATGGTGTGAAGACTCGACTTCAAAACACTAAAAATACAGTTAAGATGATAAACAATCCTTTTTCTTCAATGAAGTTCTAGCTAAAGAAAGAGTTGAGAATGCAAATGCTTGAAAAAACAAATCTTTCCTTAACAAACAAATGAAAAGAAAAACTTTTTTGTCTTTTTCAATAAACTCAAAAATGAGACTACTAATTATGCTCACGAAAAATATCCCTTCCTTTTTCACGCAAAAACTACAAAAACAAACTTTTCAAAAGAGATTTTAAAATTCCTAGAAAACATTCAAAACGATTAAAAATCTAATCTTGAGATCTATAAATTCTAAAAATCTAATTGAAGTAAAAGCTTATAAAATTTCTTTTCAAGGATGTTTTACTTAGTTATCAGCAAACTAAGGACTAACTTGTTTGGAATAACAAATTAATCAAAAACAACCAGCTTTTGTTTTCTTTTTTAAAAATGAAATCCAAAACTTTCAAAACAAGTTCTTTCGAAGATTTGCAAAGAGAAAAACGAGATGTATTCCTCACCAAAGGCAGATTTTACAAATCGGTCAGACTCATAAAGAAGACCAGCAAAAACCAGGGTGATCTGAGGTTTCCAAGGCTTGTAAGTTCTGAGTTACTACAAAGACCAAATGAAAATCAAGCCAGGCACACAAAACTTCTAGAACTTCACCTAAAACCTAAATGCCAATGGAATTCACCTACAAAATTTTTTTGACAAGACACGTGCAGATCTGGGCAGAGGCTAAAACAAATAAACAAATCCTAATCTTAACTGAATGAAAAGATTTTAAGTTTTTCAAAATTTTGACAGGGTCCGTAGGCCCACAGTATAACTAGGTGTGGTACCGGTCAATGTGGTAAAGCAATAGTGCAGGGATGTCCACACTGTGTTACAACCAGAACGTGCAGTCCTCTTCCAAAAATGTGAAAAACAAAAACAATTCAAAATCTAAAGAACCTACCCAATCCCACATAGATCAAGGAAAAACCAGAAACAGAGAAAAAGTTTCTTAAGTCAACGTAAAAGCAAAGGCAAAAACCAAAAATTCAAGTCCCCAGTATGGTCACCATTTTGTCAGGCGGATAAATCGTTCTAGCGGACAAGGCCGATCTCGCTAGTATCTATGGATATCTATCGACAAGCAAACCAAACAAATTCTATCTTTCTCTAAATATTGTGATTTATAAATGAAGGCCAATAGATGTTTAAGACCCTACCTCAAGTCCAGTGCTAGTTTGTGGAAGCCACGCTCCGTTCGTCCAAATGAGCTCCCTTTTAAAGAACCTGCAAACAAAAATAGGCACACATCAAATAACACCTCTATAGCCAATATAATAAACCATATTTATCATGATGATAAAATAATTCATGAAATAAACCATAGAAGACAATTTATTGAGAAAAATGAATCTGATTGTATTAACTTTAAACAAAGAAGAACTTTACAACCTTGGTGCGTTGATGCTGTACAAGCTCCTCCCAGGGTCCAGCAAGAATCTCCTCTACTTTGACAAGTTTCACTCTCTTCCCAAAGAGATAAAAATGTATGTAATCTCTCCTCTCAAGCTCAATTAGGAAGTCTAAATTCCAACATCATTTACCCTCAAAAATATTCAGCTTTCAACCTCCCTAGCAACCAGCCCAATGCCTCATTTTATAGTGCATAGGAGGGAAGTTACCAGGTCCACCTTCAAAGGGATAGAGTCCTCCTTCAAAGGGATAAGCTGCTCTCATCAAGGGGTTAGCTCCTTTAGTTATGGGATGCATGAACCACCTAGGAGCGAACTTGCCACCTCAAGATTCCTTCTAGAAGCGTCGAAAATTAATCCAAAGTGAGTTTTTAATAATAAACTTGTGCCTTTTTTATTTTTACAGGGGTCCGCACCCATTCCTTTAGAGACAGAGTGGGCAGGTCCGTAGGTGACATGAACAAGGGGTACGGGAGCACAGGTAATGCTAAGAGAAAGTGCAGAACCAGAGTTTTAGATATTTTCAAGAAATTTCTCTCATTTTTGAGGCTTGACATGAAGAGCTGAGGTTTGAGACTTGCAAAGGAGGACAGTATGAGTGGTGATAGACTCACACTGATTGCAGAAAGTCATGGTGACAATATTTTGTGTAACACCATGAACCAAAATTGGTCCAGATCTTCATTCTCTACTCCTTTAAACACTGAAAACTTTATTGTGCTTGCCAGATTGTGTGGTGGTCGCAGAGGTGGTGTGGGCAGGGATGGGGGTGAAGATGATGAAACTGGTGGTGGTGTAGGTGGAGGTGGTATGCATGGAATATGCTACCTTATTAGACTGATCGCACTTCTTGGTGAAACCTTGGTGAGCTCTTCCTCACTTTCTCACTGAGGTGAAATCAAGGGGCTAGTTTCTATCTCTTCGCTACCTTCGTTTCTATAGATCCTCCCACTTCCTGTAGCCCCAAACATCAATTTATTCACATAACCTGCTTTTCACACAGTAGCATTTTAATCCAAGTGTTCAAAGATTTAATGTACTTACCTCGTGGTCCTTTGAGGAAGCATCGTTCCGCCTCACTGTAGTTGACTGAAGTATCTACTACAAACTCGGTGATAAACCCTCCTATAATTCGATCAAGCCAATGGTCCACAATGCATGGGATCTTATCTTATGAGGTTTCTAGTTTGCGCACCAACTATGGAGTCCACACAATTGGTTTGTCAAGCCTACACCTTCCTTGACTATTTGCTAGCTTCGTGATACACTCGTACAACTCAGAGGGCAAGGATGCAAAGAAAATTTCATGAATTTCCGTATATAAGTAGCGCTCTAACCATTGTTCCTTCGATACTCGTGGATTCCCTTTTTCCTGTGTCACGAACTTGTGAATCTTTCTGTCCAGCCACTCTTCAATTTCTTTCTTTGTCGGATTCCAGTGACATGACATCAGACATCTCTTATGTAGATCCCGATCCTGGTAATGGAACCATTTGTTGGCTTTTTGGGACCTAACCCAAGTTCAGAGGTGATTTATCCAAATGAATCTCAGTACTACTGGCCCTTTAGGCAACAGTCCGTGGAGCGCAGACTAAGGTCTCACCCGAAGTAGTATGGGAGGGTGCTGGAACCAGGTTTTCGCACCCTGGAGATGTCTAATGAGTTCAAGCGGTCTGCAGTTCGACCCTGCGCGCCCATTGCTACACACACTTGCCCGTACCTCGTAGCCTGAGATGTTGCCTTTGCGTCGACCTACTTGGGGGCTAAACACTATTATTACCCATGCCTTTACTATTAATCCACTGTTAGTTGATTAACTTAGCCTACTTATATGCGTTAAGTTATACTTAACAATCTAAATCATTCATGTAAGTGGGCACAATAAATAGACAATATATTTGCAATTTACATCAACCATGCATTAATCCAAGAACAGATACATGAATTGGTAACAAAACCTTTCTTTATTATTCTTTTCTTTGGTTACAGACTCAACTCCGCCCTATGCACTTAGCTGCAGGGGTTCGCGCACTTAGCTGCGGACTACTAGGCCTTTGTGCACTCAGCTGCAGATCCTTCTCCTACTTTACAACCCAAGACACACTTAGAGACTTAGACTCTTGCTCTTCACTTCTACTTCACTATCTATTACTTCGCTATCTTTTACACTTAGAGCCTCACTCTATTTATATAATCCCATGGTCCGCGGACCATGGGTAGGTCGACATTACATTACAAGATTAGGGTAGACAAACCTATGACTTTATCATAAATTTCGTGCTCTACACCTACAATTCACAGAGTCTTTACAACGATATTGGTTCAAAACATGGGCTTTGAGGCCCAAAACATGCCTTGGGGGGATTCCATGCCCAACACCTTTGGTGCCCTAGAAATGGAATTTTTAAAGCACTTTCAACTTCCCATCCATTACGAAATCGGAATGGAACGTATTACTTCCTTGCGCCAACACACATCCACCCACATATTTGATCACATTGATGAGTGGAGATGTAGGCGGAGGCTAGTCAAGGCCCCCATTCCCAATTACCTATTAGCATATTGGTTATACAAATCTCTTCTTGCCCAAATTTCCAAGGATGTTTCCTTAGGTTGTGTGGTCAAAGAAGACCAATCCATTCGTCATTTCCAACACTTAGATTTGATTTATTCATAGTGTGGCACACTATAGGATGTAATCCTCAATTACCCCCAAACATCCAATGCTCCTGCTACTCAACAACCCGCCATGCCTGTTGATGGTCCGCTACCTCTGGGGCTACTATAAAAGAACTCAGCAGGCACATTGCCCAATTCTCTATCAATACTGCTACTTCTACACAATCGGATTCCAAGGATAATTTTAGGGCCGAATGTTTGCCCTTTGGCGAAATTAAGGGGTTTTAAATTTTTAGTGGGCGAATATTTTGTATCATAGTACATTTTTACAAATCACCTCAAATAGCCCACCTTATTTTAAGGGAGAGGGTAAAAAAGGTAAATTTAGCCCTTGAAATTAGGACTTACAACCTTCCATTCGCCCATTTTCAAGAATAGGTTTTATTTAAGTGAATCCATTCGCCCATTTTCAAGAATAGGTTTTATTTAAGTGAATCCTATGGGCCAAATACCATATTTATAAAAGAGGTATGGTAAATTAATAAAAATATAAATAAATGAGAGGTATGGTAAATAAATAAAACATTTTTTATATTTACTCCATAAGTCACCTTATATACATGTAAGGGTGTAAACAAATAAAAATATAAGTAAAGTGGAGGTATGGTAAATAAATAAAACGTCTTTTTATACTTACTCAAAAGGTATCGTAAATAAATAAAAATATAAATAAATAAATAAAACCTCTTTTTATATTTAGTCCATAACCCTCGTTCTATTTATGAAGGCTCAAGAAAGAGGTTTTATTTAAGTGAATCCTATGGGCCAAATACCATATTTGTAAAAGAGGTATGGTAAATTAATAAAAATATAAATAAACTAGAGGTATGGTAAACAAATAAAACATTTTTTTATATTTACTCCATAAGTCACCTTATATTTACGAACACTCAAAAAATGGGTTATATTTAGGTGAAACCTATGGCCAAAATACTATGGGACAAATACCATGGACTAAATTGTTATTAATACCATGCAAAAAACCATTATTAACCCTGATATTAGAATTAATAAAAATAAAAATGGCACATGGTATTGACCCATGGTATTCACCAAAATGGCACATGGTATTGACCCATGGTATTCACTTGGAATGTAGCCTATTTAAATGGGGGAATTAAACCAGCATGTAGCCTATGCTAAGATTCACTAGGACTTTACAAAGTTTTATTATTTTGTGAAAGACTTGCCAAGATCTTACAAGATTTTATAATTGAGTAAAATATTCGCCATGCCTGGTGAGAGATTCGCCAAAAAATTATATATACATATTATATTATTGATAAAATCGCCTTCCATTTTTCCTATATACCATGGAGATTCGCCCATTTATTATATTTATAAATTTAGAGGGGGTTCTTAAAATTTTCCCTGTCGGATTCTCTTCCAACTGCTGTGATCAACTCTATGTGGTCTACACAAAAACCCGATGGAAAGAACAAAAAGAAAAAGAAAAATAACTCTCCTTTTGGAGAGCAACCGCTACACAATCCAACCGCAAATAGAAATCTCTTGAAAACTATGACAGCGGAAAGGAAAAAATATGTGCAGAAGACCATATGACACACAAATGTATTCATCTCCAAGAATGCATAGATATTCTTACCCAAAAGGACACTAGTCAAACCCTTGTGGTCTTACACAACCCTTTCCTTACTTAGCAACAACAACATCTTATTTTGAACCTGCCTTAACCACCGCAAGGGAGAAATGGCAGTTCAAACCATCCTTCCTCTAGTGAAGGATCGTCAACAATTTACACCTTTGAAATAGTTGATCTTCAAACGCGAGCCTAAACTTATAAAGCTACAGTTGCTAACGCTCATGACGTTGCCTCGAGTTCAAAGCCATTGCAACCTAATGATATTCATATCAAAAGGCCTAGTGTTGATCTTGTGATTTTCCTCCTTAAAGGGGAACTTCATCACGCAACACATAATACTTATGTACGTGCTTCCTAGAGCTACTGTATTGTATAAGATTTGTCGTAAGCACTATCATCTATGTCTACAATCAAGTATTGCAAACATGTCCAGCACAACAGAAATATTTTATTTCGACCATTGGTGGGGTTGACCCTTAGGATTCCATGCTATAAATATTCGACATGGAGAAATGTACGCCTCTCCTTTCTCACCAACTTGCATTCCAGGTGAAGGTTATTTTGAAAGGCAGAGTTATCCACAAAACACTCATTGACGAAGGCACTTCAATCTACATAATGTATAATTCATGTTGGTTCACCTTGGGTTCTCTAACCCTCGCTCCACCGTTGAATTCCCTTAAAGCATTAATTGGACATACATTCATTCCAAAAGGATACCTTTCCAACTACCCAATCACTCTGAGCGGGAAAATGGTAATAGTGGACATTGAAGTTGTAGATTATCATCTCGACTATAATCTTCTTTTGGGCCGCAGTTGGAATTATGCCATGACTGTCATTGTGTCTTTGGTCTTCCACCTTATCCTCTTTCCATTGAATGGGAGAATAGTCACAAAGGACTAGTTTTGCTTTTTCACCCTAGATTACTTCCCATTTCCTAGCAACACCATACCTTTAGTGGGTGGCATACATGACTCTTACGTCAGTGTTGGTACTAGTCTTTTAAAGGGTTCCTCCCTGATGGGTTTCTTTCCTCTCCTGCCGTTAGAGGTTCCACAAATGGATTCTATGGTCTCCAACATTACTCATGACCCAATTGATCCATGTATCCTCTTAGCTCCTCCTGACATTGACTCTTATGGAGAAAAAATGTCGCTTTCACCAATTGAATTGGCTTACTAATCCATTCAATCTCCATCTAATTCTTCCATCACTTCGGTTAGGACTAATCGTACCATATACTCTCCTATAACTAGTCCCTCTAATGATCTCCTCAATGAATTCCTACCTATGAAAAAAGTTATTCAAGAGATCTTGTCTTTAGAGGAGAAACCTTGGCAAACCTCTCACCATCACGCTTTCATATCTGATTCGAGCACAACCCGTGTAAAAATCCTGTCTTTTGAGCCACCTGAGGTTTTTCCATCGATTTACATGACTAGCCAAACCCTGAATTTGAAAGGGAATATGGGTAATCTATCAAAGACGATGCTCATTGACATCTCAATCAAAATAGGTATCATGGAAAATATTTAGATTGGAGTTGACTGCAATCCTAAGGATATTGCAAGCTTCACCTTCCTTTTCAAATAATTTCATGATGTTTTCCCTTGGTCTTGTGAGGAAATGCTCGACATAGATCCTTCTCCTATAGAGCATGAGATTAAGAAGCTGCGAGCATTATTTTTATGGTATTTTTATTGCTTGTTAAATTTGAAAAGCCTAGAGTCTCCTTCTTCAAGCTCGTTAAACTACCATGAAGAAGACCAAGCATTCTTTTTATGGTATTTTTCTTGCTCATTAATCTAAAAAAACTCAAGTCTACTTCTTTGGGCTTTTTGAACTACTACAAAGAAGATATGAGCATGTTCTTTTTTGGGACTTTTTTGAGGTTGATTCTACTATAGGGATTAATGCATGAGTGTTTGTGGCTATAATACCCACAAGGATCTTCTCGAGATCCAAGGCATACCATTTCAGATTAACTGTAGTGGTCACAAAGAAGCATATAGATATATATATATATATATATATATATATATATGAATGCGTAATTAACATAAAAGAAGAAGAGAGATTACCTCAGACCTTGGTACATCCCTACTAGAGAACTCTATGTACCAAAGCGAAAGACCCCTCTGCCAGCTCCTAGATCAGGACTTGCACATAAACAAGATGGAGAGTAATCCTAAAACATATAAACCTTGATGATGAAAACATTAATACATAAATATATGAAACAACATGCATCTAAGCTACTTATAAGTTATGGTATTGAATTAAAATGTAAATAAACACTACATGAACACCATTAAGTAGACAACATAGTGGTATATCGATATTATTATATTGAAGAAGAATGATTACAACCATCTTCCCTGGATCAAGCTTCCTCTAGCCCTCAAGCTCCTTCATCTCTCTCTCTCAACCTCTTGGCAACATAACAACTATATCTCATACAACGTTTCAACAATCATTTGACAACCATTCAACCTCCATCACAATGCCCAAGCCTCCAATATATAGATGGTGAGAGGCTCATCCTTGCCAATTATTCTCATGAGTTCCATTGAGGAAAATTCTATGATTTTTCCTCACTTTATTGCTCTTTCCATTTCCATGGGACTCTGTTAGGAATAGAAATGTCCTTAGTTAGGTCGGAGGTACATGTTTCCTCCTTTTCTTGCTGACATTTGAGTAAAAAGAAGAGTGTCAGTTTGTCATGCTACACTTTGAGCTCTAGAATCTCTCAAATGTTAGGTAATGCTACACTTTAGCCAAAGCAGTGAGTTAACCTAGGGACTAACACCCTTGGCTAATGCATGGAGAACATTAGAACTCTTATTGCATGTTTCTGGGGTCCATTACCCTTAAAAATAGGCTTGTGAATTAGGTCATGTCATTAACCAATATGTCTTTCACTTCTGAGCTAATGAGGAGGTCATTTTCCTATTTTAAAATGTGCATGGTAGAGTGTTGGAGCTTTGTACTGTCACAAAGGGAGTAATATTGCCAAGCTTTTCATGTTCCTTTGCATATCATCTCTACTCCTCAAGTTATTTGACTAGTGTTGTTGCTATGTGTGTAGGTCCTTTTTTGATGTCCTAGGTGATGCTCTTGCTATCGGAGATTCCTTCTTGGAGTGGTAGCATTACTATAGAGTGTCTCATGAGTTGGTATCCTCCACTCTTCTTGATGGGAAGGGAAAAAATAGGATTATGGCTTTTATATAATGGTTGCACAGGCTACTATAGGAGGAGGTTTTCTTCCTGTAGAAGTTTGTTTTTCCTCTTCCAAGGTCTTTTAACTGTATGGGAGTGATGAGAAAGGGTGTAGAGGACTTGGAGGATGATGCTAGTTCTCTGAAGAAGTTGTGTAGGTTTGTGAAAATGGAGAGGATGTGGTTTTTGTTTTTCAAGAAAATTTTCAGGATGAGATAGAGTGGAGGGTTCTTTTAAAAAATATTAATTTATCTTGTGAATAGGGATGGATGAATGATGGATAGATGATGGATCTAGGTGGGAGAACCTTATTTACCTTTGGGAAGGTTATTCTTGGAGGTATTTTCATTCGAACTTTCTTCATGTAGTCTTTTGGGGTTCTCTTGCAGTGTTTGGGGATCTTTCTATAACAATTACAGTCTTCCTGTAGCAATCCAGAAAGGAGCTAAAATTTGAATTTTGAGCTAATAGGATGATGGAGAGCAGTGAGCACATGAGTTTTGATGGAGGATATTGAGTGGATGGCGGGATGCATGGAGATAATCTTGAGGATGTTGGCTTTGTAGCTTTGGAAATCACCACTGTAATCAAACCTGCAAAATGAAAAAAAAAGTTAATGACCATGTTGTGGATCCATGTATTGAGATTATTCATTGTTTTTTTCTTTTTTTTCTTCTTTTATTTTTTTGACACACACAAGTTGCCCCAGGAGAGGTTTTCAACCTGTATGTTTGCCCTAAGCACCTCAAAAGAGGTTTTCCCCCATGGATCTTTATTTTTTCCTCTTCTCTTCTCCTAGACTACCACAGGGAGGTTTTCAACCCAAGAGTTGGTCTCAGATGCCTCATAAAGGTTTTCATCTAGGCCTCTTATTTTTTGTTTCCTTCTTTTAAAAAAAAAGGTATCTAGGAATGTTGTGTCTTGGAATCTATGACACTTCTAATCACATTAACCTGTCTACTGATGGTGCTAATGAATTCTTCCTTAGATAGAGGCTTTATGTATACCTTCAATCTATAGCCATTGATAAGCAAGAAAATCATTTCCTCATCAATGGTCTTGATTTGAACAGCTCCATTTTCATGAAATTCCTCTATTAGGTATGGGCCTAACCATCCTGTCATCAATTTTCCCTTGAAATCCTTGAACCTAGAGTCATATAGTAAGGCACAATACCCTTCCTAAAAAATGTTATCCTTGATATGCTTATCATGCCAGATCTTCCTCTAGAATTGGATAACCTTTGGTGTATAGGAGGGCTTGCATTCTAAACTCTTCCAATCCATTTAAATGGAGCAGTCTCTCTTACTATGCTTTGGTCACATATAAATCCAATTAGGCTCACATTCTTAAAGTATTATACTCAAACTCAGTAGAGAGTAGAGCTCTCTTTCCATAAACCAGATCATATGGAATAAAACCAGTAGTTGTTTTCCTGGATGTGTTACAGGCCCAAGTGGCCTGTACTAATTTGTCTTCCCAATCCCTCCTGCTACTACTCACAACCTTGGTGAGGATTCCCTTCAATTCTCTATTTGTAACGTCTACTTATCCATTATCCTGAGGGTGATAGGAAATAGATTTTCTATGTTTGATATGATGATGCCTTAATAGCTTCTCAATCAGATGTGATTTCAATTGAGCTCCCGAATCAGTGACGATATCTATGTGTTACAAAAATTTGTAGAACTCATTATCCCTTAAAAACTCAACCACTTTCTCCTCTATTGTTGCCTTGACAACCTCTGTATCAACCCACCTTTTCAAATAATCAGTGTGGAAAATGATGTACGTTCTATTACCTGATGGTAGCTCTATTCACACAATAAAATACACACCTCACTTTTCAAATGGCTCCAAAGCCACGTGGGGTTGTAGGGGAATTTCATCCTTGGGTGTGGGTTTCCCCATCCTCTGGCATTGATCACATCTACTCGTATACCTTCTTGCATCTTAGTGGATAGTGGGCCAATGATAGCGAGTTTGTAGAGCTTTGAAAGTTGTTCTCTTGGAAGAAAAATAACCTCCACAAGGAGTTTCATGACAATATGAGAGGATTTCAGAGACTTCCTCTTCCTTGACACATCTCCTTAAGATCTGATCTGGTCCCAACTTGAAGAGATTGCCCCTAATCCAAGTGAAAGGGGAGATCTTCCTTACAATTGTTCTCTTCTCCCTAGATGACAGATTTGGAGGAAATCTTGCAACCACTATGTAGTTTCAGTAAACCATGGTGATAGAACTGAAATAGAAAATAAGTTCTCATCTGGAAGTTGATCATTGACTATCCCTTCATCACTTGTAGGCAAAGAAATTTTAGATGGAAAATCTACAACTACATTTTCTTTTCTTGGTTTGTTAATGATAGTTAAGTCAAAAATTTTTAACAATAGCAAACACCTAATGATTCTAGCATTTACATCAGGCTTGTTCATCAATTATTTGATAGCTACATGGTCAGTATGCACAAAATTTTGGTATCTAGTGATGTAGTGTCTGAATTTGTTCAAAGAGTGTACAATAGCTAGGAGTTGTTTCTGAGTTACAATGTAGTTCAACTTAGCCTTAGAAAATTTTTACTAATGAGGTAAATGGAAATGGGTAACTTACCATGTATTTTTCCTAAAGCTACACCCACAACCTTGTCGAATGCATCATAATTGATATGGAAAGGTAGAGTGCAATTTGGGCCTCTAAGTACGGGTGCAATGGTTAATTTCTCTTTCAAGATATCTAGGGCCTCTTGGCAGTTATCTGTCCAAAAAAATTATAAGTCCTTGGCCAACAACCCAAACAATGGTGAAGCCACCTTGCTGAAGTCCTTGGCAAACCTCCTATAGTTTCCAGCTAAGCCCAAGAAACTCCTAACATCCCTCCACTTTTGAGGAGTTGGGAATATTTTTATGATGGAAATTATTTTTGGGTCCACTTGTATTCCCTCTTGAGATATTGAATGGCCAAGGAAAATCACTACATTTATTAATAATTCACATTTATTAGGACTAAGAAAGAAGTTCATTTCAATGCACTTTTTCAAGATTTTCCCTAGATTGGAGAGCACCTCCAAGAAGTCACACCGAGAGGGAGTGAACTCACCCATATATATTTCTACGGAGTCGTGTACCATCTCAGGAAATATGCTCAGAACTTCCTTTCCAAAAGTGTCAAGGGCATTACACAAACAGAAGGGAAGGACCCTACAAGAAAAGGTACGCCAGGGGCAAGTGGATGTAGTTTTGTCTTGAATTTTAGGGTTGATCTGTATCTAATTATAACACTAAATCCACCTGGGAAACATAATTACTTATTCCTTGCAATACCATCAAAAACTTGATCAATGAAATGTAAAGGGACATTGTCTTTCTTGGTGGCTTTTTTTATCTCTTTGTAATCCACACAGATCATCCACTTCCCATTCTTCTTTGGTACCAACACTAGAGGGGACACCCACTCACTATCTGGGATTGGGTATATGAACCTTGCATCTAGCAACTTCTGCAACTCTTCCTTTACTGTTTCCTTGAGGGATGGGTTCATTCTCCTTTAAGGTTGGCACATAGGTTTTCATCCCTCCTTGATGTAGATGTGATGAGTACAAACTTAAGGATGCACTCCTTTCATTTCTTTATAGCTCCAAGAAAAATCATCTAAGTGCTCTCTCAACATTTTTCAGAACTTCTCTCCTTGATTGGCTGAGAGAGAGGAGTCAATCTTCAAGGTTCTATAGGGACAAAATTCTACAACTTTGGCATGTGTAGGACCTGGGTCAAGTACGCATAACTCAGTCCAAGGATTACCCTTAGATTCCTTTTCAACCTCAACAAGAGGCATGGTATTGGGGGGTTGGTTCTGGAGGATTTGGTCAATGAGATCATCTTCATCATGTTTCCCCCTCCTATAACAACATCTAGGGTACATAATGGATGGGATGATGTATGATACACTTCATTTTCATCCTCCTATTCTAACCATCGGGGTAAGTCATGCTCAATGGATGGCTGAGAAAGGGGGTACAATACTATCTATTTGGACAAATTCCCATTCTTAATGGTCATGTTCTCGACCTTGCAACTTATGTAAGCATCAACTATGGCTAGCCATGGTCTTCTCTGGATGAGAGGATGACCATTGAAATTGGTTTTGGGATGGAGAATTAAGAAGCCCATAGGATACCCCCACAATTGAATAAAGACCATTACATCCTTAACAAATCCCTTGGGAACTATTGTAGATCTATCTACAAGTTACAACATTGTAGTGGTCTTTCTCAAGGATCCTTGGAGGTTTAGTTTCAGCATGGTTTCTTTAATCATGATATTTATGGCAGCCCTAAGATCAATCAAGGTGCGAGGGACAATGATGCCATCGATGTGCACATCAACCACAGGACTTCCAGGGTCAATATATTTTCGACAAATCACTCTCCCCAACATAAAATTAGATAATTTTCCAATAACATTGATGGTGGGGGTGTCTTGTTTTCTCCCCCAGAGTGTTTGAAACATTTCCCTTTGATAAGCTTATTATATATGGGATTATCCTTGATATCTTGGACGAGGCGTATTTTAACACAAAGATTCTTCAATTCTCCAAGCAGTTTAGTTTCTTCTACGGTGTTCTAGTTAGAATGGATCAATCTCTCAAGAAAATGAGGTGGATTTACTTGAGGGCTACTCTCTTCGTTTTACTCTTCAATCTCCTAAGATGGAGATGGAGGTTGGTTATATGGGATTACTCTTCCAAACCTGATGGTGATTTCTTGAATCTACATAGGATAGGGAGGGTAAGATGTCTCTCCACTGTAGACCTATTATGTCTGCTTGTTATTTGATTTTCAATTGGGTTGAGCAAGAATTTAAGGTTGCTTGGGTGGAGCAGGATGAGTGAGCTATGGTTGAGATGGAGGTGGCAACAGTAAAGGAGGTTGGTTGATTTGAGGCCTCAACGCTTGTGTTGGGTTATTCCACTAAGGATGTGGAGAAATATATGGTTGAAATGGCTGATTAATAGGTTCAGAAGGATATTGAGGTGCATAAGTCCAAGAAGGAGGTGTGGACCATGATGGATGATTGGAAGAGAACCAAGGTGGAAAGGGTGCATTCTGGTTATGATGGCAATAAGAATAGGATGCACCTTGCAATCCCTATTGCTATGGTTGGGGTCTTTAAGGCCTCCTTTGATTGATAAAGCATAGTTGCTCAACCCCAAATTTTTCCCCTTGGTATACAACTTTCAATCCAGGCAAACAATGACACTTATTTGTGGCATGGTTTCATCACAAACTGAGAAGACCTCTATAAAATTTAATGGACATTCATTTCTGAGGTGCCTTCTAGTGCATTTAGGCAAAAAAATGACCAAGGCCCTCTCTGATTCCTCTTGTCTCCCATTGATCTGTGTGGTATCCATTTTAAAAGAAAAGGTATGCAAAATTTTCACTTTTAAAGTCCCCCAACATGTTTCAAATTTCATTCTTGATGGATGTTGTGGAGGGAGAGGAACTAACCCAAGCTTGACTAGGCCTACCCTTCTTCCTAGCAGCCTTAGAATGGTTTTTTAACACTATTTTGATGTACTCATAGGATAGATTATAGATTTATCCCTTATACAACATGTTGAGAGTTTCTAGCATGTCCTCCCTGATCCCTCAGAGAATAAATAACTTGAGTGATTCAAGATCAAGGGTGCATCTAACCCTCCTATAAATGAGCTAAAATATTTCCTCATACTCCTATAGGGATTCATCAGGTCCAAGAGTCATTCTAAAGATTTCTTCTTTGGTTTCTTTGGACCTACAGTAGTCCATGTACTTTTTGTTAAAGGCTTGTTACATTTGATCCTAGTTATTGACGCTATCTCGAGGTAGACCAATAAACTAACACAAGGTTGCATCCTTAAGGGTAGGTGGGAATAACTTGAGCTTTTGGTCATCATAGTTAAACATAAATGTATCAGGGTCTTGAGAGGTTAATCCATGGAAGTGAAGAAGGGAATTATTATTCATTTTTGCCTCTCCATTAGTTCCTATGATAGGGAAGACCTCCTCATTCCTATTTTCAACCATGGTTTGGGTAGGTGAAATGGGTTCTTCTTCTTCCTCGATATGTTCTTTAAAAATCTCAGGTTTTTCACCTAAGGGGTCTTCTAAGTTCTAACTCTCCTCTAGTTAGAGAGGTGTTATAGACATATTTGGGCACAACAAACCCAAACTTATATGTTGATGAAATAGGTCTCATAAACCCCTAAAAGAGTTGTTTCATACCCTAAAGGAACATAGTCATCTGATTACATCATTCCCCAAAAGTTCCATTTGAGAAACCATCCAGAAATTGCCTAAACTAAACCATATTGACCACTCCACTGGCAAAGTGCGATGCATACTGAGTGGTACACTACTAGGGTGTGATGCATACTGATTAGGCCTTCTATAGGGTGTGATGGGTGAGGATGGACAAATGTCCGAGACAGTTTGCTAGGTGGTTGCTCATGGAATCTTCTAGAAACTTCCCTTGTGCCACTTGCCTCTCTGAAGGTGCCCAATGATGAATAAGGGATCTAAGAAATCTCCAATCCCTTCTCTTATGGAATCAACTATAACAAGTGGAATGACACTAATCAAACCCCATGGATGACTCACACCCTTGCACACATCTATAAATGGATCCCTCATCTAAGAGATCTAGAGGCTGGAATATTGTGAATTGCAAGGAAGTGCTGATAGTTTGTGATTGAGGAAACTGCATTGTATTGTTGGTGTGATCTTGTTATTTCATGAGGTGAAGAGGGATTGAAGCTGGGAGGATGATGCTGGATCAAACAACTAGGTTGTGATTCTCCCTTCTATTAATAAAGTTCTTCAAGTTTTCTTCCATATGATTGTGCAATTGTGAATGTTATCATTTGTTCATTATATATCTGATTCTGTAATGTTTATGTTGTAATAGATTGGTGAGCTCCAGTATTGTAGCAATAATGCTACAACTCCTGGGGCTTCCTGTCTCTTAATTTTATCAACCCGGTAGTTCGTACAAACTTGGAAGCGACGGTGCTATATGCACAAGTACTAGCTCTTGTCGCAGCTGTCACTTGGTCAGCTGGCACAAGTCCGCTAGGGCTCAAGCCAACTTCTATAGGCTCTAAGAAGAAGCTTGCTAATTGATGGACGAAAGATATTCTCAAAGGAAAGCTACTTTACTTGACAAAAATGGACTGAAAGCAAATCAAAGCATGTAAACCTAGGAACCCTAATTTGACTAGTCTAACCTCTATAACGCAAAGAATGTGAATGAAACTTCTACCAATGTTGTCATTACCTCTAATAAGTGAAAATGCATGAATCTAAGCTGCTTGCATCTTAAAAGACATATTTTTGTATTTTTTCTTTAAGTGGATGGAATGATTGTGATTTTGTGCTTATTAGGGTTTGGTTGTGCAGATGGGATGGAGAAGGAAGGAAAGCGTGGGAAAGGTTGGGGAGGCTAGGAGAGGTCCCCAGGGATCCTTACCATCCATCCACAGAGGTTCCTCACGTTCAGAAGCTCAGCAACCGAGTGAGTGGCCTCCTACAGGATGTCTGCAGGGGATCCTACAGGAAACTTAGAGGTTTCTACAGGAAGTCTACAAATTGCTACAGGATGACCTACCGTGGGTGTTTGAAGTGATGGAGGAGTGATGGAATGGTAGGGGGAGATATGTAAGGTAGGAATAAGGCTGGTGATGGCTCAGAAGTGGAGGGATAGGATGGGGAATGAGTGTAGGGAGTAGGTTGGAAGATAGAGGGCTATGTCAATGAAAGGGCTAAAGAATGAAGTTACGTGAGGAGTGGAGGAATTTGGAAGATAACAGAGCGGAGCAGTGGTCAAGGATGTGGTTGCATGCGTGATCAAGATGAAGGAGGAGGTAATGGAGCGAGGGAGAGCAGTGTAAATGAAACAAATGCTTATGACTGTCGCCAAGACGAAAATGCATTCACCTAGACTACCTGTGCTATGAATTCAATGAACAGCAATCCAAAACGCGAAGAGGAATGTGCATGAAGCTGTGATGAAGGTGTGTGGTGCAGGTGTGAATTACATGAAAGCATCTAACATAACCTTGACTGTGTTGCAGCACTCATGAAGTAAAGAAATGCGTATTTTTGGTGGTTGGTTATGGACTACACCCCAGTCTCTAACAGAGATGGCAGTGGGCCTTTACAACCTTTTTACTGGAGCTCCAATGATTTATAACTATCCTCCTATTGAACTTAAGCAACTGAAACAAATGCACCATAAACTAATCCTATCTAAGCTCATGAAAAAGACTAAGTTAACAAACTGTAAATTCGAATTGCATGTGAAAGTAAACAAACTCAAAGTGCTGGAACGAAATGCAAACACATTACAACACTGAGGAGATCTATTGCTCTCAGGTTGGGCCCTAACCTGAGAGCTATAGCTCCTTGAGAAAACTCAGAACTAGATCAAAATCTGCCTTCTTTATTCATAATCTAATGTCATGCCAAACTGGCTTACAAAAGGAACAAAAACAGAGAGCTATGCTCAAGAATTACAATAGTAATGCGAAAGTTTCAACAACCTATCAAAGGCTACGGCCTCTATACTTATGCAAAAATGATCATCCAACAGGTGTCCTTGATTTTAGGAGCTCGGCTGTCCAACTGAAGTTTAAACTGCTGATCCTGTAGGATAGTCATAATTGTTGTTCCTGTAGAACAGTTATAACTGCTGTTCCTGTAGAACAGCTGGCTGCTTCTAAGCTCGGTGGGGAGATGGATTGGAGCTCGGAGCTATGGTGGGAATCACGAGGAGGGTCCCAAGACTATGGACATCCTCTCCTAAAAACCAGCAGTGCCACCTCATTGTCTCCTTGTCTCCTTTTCACGTGGTCTTTTCTCCCTTTTAATGCAAAAACCTGAAATCATAATGCATTAGTCACGTGGATAGAGTGCCTACCCTTCTTCCTATAAACAACATGAATAAAATAAGAAATGCATGCATAAGCAATAAAACATGAATGGTTTGAGCAAGTAGAATAGGCCAAAATGAGCCCAAATTGTACCAAAATTGGGGCTCATCATCACCCCCCAGCTAAACCATTTGCTCATCCTTGAGCAACCTTGCTCCTTCTCCTTGTCCTTGGCCGAGGACTCGGGACCGGAACAGGCTCTTTCTTTCCCGCTTTTGATGGCCCTGCCTTCTCTGCCCCTGGTGGTGACGAGGGTGGAACTTCTTCCCTCTTTCCTGTTTCTTTGAGCCGGGCTTCGGAGGGCGATTGGCCTATCTTTCGTGTCCAGGAGGTGACCTTCGGGCTTCCCTTCTCGGGGGTGGCCGGTGTCTTAGAGGGAGATTTCTCACTGGGTGAAGTAGGAACACTCCCTAAAGTGGTTTGGCTGCTGGGAGGAGGCTGCGACTTGTCTGCTTTCATTCTCTGACTTCTCCTAGTTTCGGAAGGTAGAGGGATCTCCCTCTCTCTCTTTTCTTTTGGTTTTGCAGGTGTGCTAAGGGCGGCCAGCGCAGCTGCCGCCTCCTTCTCGAGAAGATCAGCCTTCTCTCCCTTGCTTTTTACTTTCCCGGTGCTCCTTGTGGAAGGCCCTTCCCTTTCTATTTTCGGGCTTCCTGTAGAAGACCCTACTTTATCCACTTTCGGCCCTCCTGTAGAAGACCCTTTCTTTACGAGCTGTGGGCTTCCTGTAGAAGACCCGGTTTTGACCACTGCCGGGCTTCCTGTAGAAAACCCCTTCTCTGTTTTTGGGCTTCCTGTAGAAGCCTTCGTCTGCTTTCCTGTAGGCGTTGTTCTGGGGCTTCCTGTAGAAGCCTGCTTTTGTTTTCCTGTAGGGACTGCTTCCGGGCTTCCTGTAGAAGCCTGCTTTTGTTTTCCTGCAGATGCAACTGTCACCACCTTCTCTTGCTTGGCTGCATGGATTTTGCTTTTGGCTTTGGCTGCAGGAGCTGACGAGGTGCTTGGGCTGACGGGGACCACCTCAGTTTTGACCGTCCTACTTTTCAACCTCTTTTCTCTTGCTGACAGGATGGGGGTGTCCTCTTTTGCTCTGTCATCCTTTCCCTCCTCCTTCTCCTTTCGTTCTTTCTTCTGTGTTGGAGTCGGGATCTTTTGGCTTTTCCCTTTCTTACTCTCGGCTACTGGCTCTTCTTCCTCACCGCTAGAGGACCCCGTTTCTTCAAGCAACATCTTTATGTCCCCTTCTCTTGTTAAATTTCTAAATGATTCCCATGAGAGGGGGACCTTGTATGAGTGGAGAGCATCCTCCACAAGAAGCTTGATTAACCCATGGTGGGCTACCTGATCCGGGATGCCGTCCTTGAGCTTTGTAGCGCACTCCATCAAGGACTATAGCAAAAAGTAAGGAATGCTCAGTCTCTGCTCTGCAGGAAGATCAATCCGGTGTCTTAGTTCATTGAGCAGCCTGAAGTGATATGCATACACGATGCTGAAACGACCTTCACAGGTGATATATTTCATGATTTGCAAGCTGACTTCGTTCCATGGTGGCAATAGGCTTGTCCTTCTCACCCCATTTTTGTCCTCCGTGAATGCTTCTTCAGGTGGGAAGAACTCTTTCTTGGCTTGCTGGCTTAGCTTTCTTTCGTCCTTGTCCCATGGCAGACCCATAGGGAGTTCTGTGATCCGACTGATATGTTCTGGGGTGAGCTTGAGGCTCAGACCTCTGAAGTTCACTGTGGCCAGTGTCTGGGATTTAGGCTTCAGATCCTGCAAGAATTCTTCGGCTACTTCATCATCGTAGCCCTGCAGCTTATCACAAAATGTCATCCATTGTGATCTGGTGAAGAGCTCTACCACTGCCGGGTTTCTCCTCAATTTATCTGAATCCGTGGGTTCTCGCCTGATAAATCCACCCGGCATGATGGCACAATTTTCTTAACCGGAGGTGGTGATGGTGGCAGAGAGTTTAGTTTCGGGGACAGAGTGTAGAACAATGCGCATAACCCACAAAATTTTCAACACAGTCTAATTACTCAACAATCCTGTAGAATGAAAGTATAGGCACACAGACAGCAATTTCACCACTTTCTCTATACCCAGACAGTGACTGACAATCCTACCACCTTTAATGACCATTTGCATGAGAAGTCCAGGGTTACCTCGTTACTCGGCCACCTTTTTTTCGTGAGCACCCGCTTTCCTGTAGAATACTGCGTTCCTGTAGAACTGCGTTCCTGTAGAACTGTGTTCCTGTAGGAGCTGTTCCTGTAGGAGCAGTGTGCAAACTTCGGGGAGGACTGTAGTTGGCCAGCGGTCGAGATGTGCTTCACCGGCGTTCTGGTAGCCGAAAGCTCGGCGTATCAACGTGCAGAGGAAATCAGAAGAGCCACTCGAGTTTTGAAGTGGAGGTTGATGAATACATGCGCATAATCTAGCCGGTTAGATTTTGAATCGGCGCAGCTCGTGGCGCGGGGGGTGAGCTGTCTCCGCCGGACCGTTGGGCGACGTCACCCATCATTCGCCTGCATATTCACTCGCTGCCGCATTCATTCCCACAGATCTGCCGCCGCCCTTTTCGGTTAAACTCGTTTCTCGGTTAACGGGACTATCCTCACGTGCGTGCTGCGTATTTTCTTTGTCGTGGCTGCCACCCAATCATCCGACTATACCATAACTAGCCGACGTGGCCAGTCAACTGGCCATACGGCCGCTCAAACATTCATTTCTACGCCATGCAAACAAATCAAAGTAATACTCATGCGATTTGGTGGAAGGAAGGGTTGAGACACTTACCTGCGCGCGGCTGCACACGATTTTTCGGTTTTTGGACGACGGGGAGCGGATCTACCTGCTGCATGCGGCCTACACAGTCCCGGAGGCTCATGGTTATAGGATGCTGGCGATGGAGTGGATGCTCTGGTTGCCTGCGCCCGTGTGTTGTTTGCAGATGGCGGTGCTGTGAATGGTATCCACTCATGTAGGTTTGACTGTTACAGGATTCCCGCGGGGTGCCTTGTAACAGTCTCGCCTCCTTGGGTGCATGCTGCACGACGATGGATAGAATCTTCTGATCATGCTCCCGGAGCTTCTGATGCTCGACATGGATGTGGTATGAGCTCTCGGTGCTTGTTTTTCTTTGACAAATGGCTTTACCATGAGAACTCATTGATCTGGTTTGCTGGTGCAGGGATCTTGGGTGCATGAGGACGAGGATGGTGGAGCAAGGTAACAGCGTCGTGCATGGGCCCAAAAGAGGCTTGCATGCGTCCAAACCAACCCGTAGTCATTAGATCTGTTCATGAAATGCATTCTGGGCTGTTCTGAGCTTCTACAGGAAGTTTCCTGTAGAAATACAGAGCTTCCTGTAGACAGACAGCTCTTCCTGTAGAAATTTTCACCTTCCTGTAGAAATTTGCACCTTCCTGTAGAAAATCGCACCTTCCTGTAGAAAATCTGCGTCTTCCTGTAGGAGACTCAATCTATAATGAAAGTGCACATACCTTGAAGAACATAAGCATTCTTGGAGGAGGTGCTGGTGAGCTATCCTGGCTGCATGATAAGGACTTTTGGCCTTGAGTTGAGAGGCTTCCTCTCCTCCATAGAACACCTGCAATCTGCATGTAACTTTCACATAAGAAACTTGTTGATCTTGTATTTTTTTTTTTTTGTTTTTTTTTCTTTTTTTGTTTTTTGAAAGATAGCAGGGGCGCCTCAATGAGGTTTTCACCCTTACCACCTGCCTTAAGCGCCTCAGAGAGGTTTTCACTCAAGGATCTTTATCTCTTTTTTTTTCTTTTTTTTTTTTTTTTTTTTGAAAGATAGCAGGGGCGCCTCAATGAGGTTTTCACCCCTACCACCTGCCTTGGGCGCCTCAGAAAGGTTTTCACCCAAGGATCTTTATTATTATTATTTTTTTTTTTTTTAGATTCTTCAGGGTGTGCCCAAAGCAGGGGCAGAACCCTTCTCTGACAAATACTGCCTTCTCCATAGTTTTGATGAACTCTTGTCTGAAGGGAGGCTTCCTGTAGATCTTCAATCGATGCCCGTTGACAAGCATGGGGATGGCTTCCTCATCAATGGTCCGAATAAGAACAGATCCATTGTCATGACATTTTTCCACTGAATATGGCCCGAGCCATCTGGTTCTCAGCTTCCCCTTGAAGTCTTTGTATCTGGAATCATACAACAAAGCCCAATCTCCCGGCTGAAATTGCTTGTCATGGAGATGTTGGTCATGCCACACCTTTCTCTGAAGTTGGACCACTTCTGAGTGAAGGAGGGCCTGCATGCAGTGCTCATCCAGTCCATTCAACTGCAATAGCCTTTCTTGTTGTGCATGGCTGAGATCTAGATCCAGCTGAGCTGCCATCCTCAAAGTGTTGTATTCGAACTCAATGGACAACAAAGCCTTCTTCCCATAGACCAGCTCATAAGGTGTGAAGCCGGTGGTGGTCTTCCAAGTGGTGTTGTAAGCCCATGTGGCTTCAACCAGGCGATCTGCCCAGTCCTTTCTGCTGCTGCTCACCACCTTGGTCAAGATCCCTTCTAATGCTCTATTGGTGACTTCCACCTGCCCATTTGCTTGAGGATGATAGGGGGTGGAAGTCCTATGCCTGATCTTGTGATGAGCTAGTAGATCTTCAACCAAGTTGGATGTGAACTGGCTCCCTTGATCGGTCACCACCTCTCTTGGGTAGCCAAACTTGTAGAAGATGTTCTCTCTTAAGAACTCGACCACCCTTTCTTCTGTTGCTGCTTTGATTGCTTTGGTCTCTGCCCACTTTGTCAAATAGTCAGTGCACAAAATGATGTAAGACATTTGCCTTGAAGGAGGGTTTATTGGGCCCACAAAGTCCATACCCCACTTCTCAAATGGCTCAAGAGTCACTTGAGGTTGGAGAGGCATCTCATCCCTTTGGGTCGGTTTCCCCATTCTTTGGCATTGGTCACACTGATTGACATATCTTCTGACATCTTGATGAAGTGTGGGCCAATAGTAGCCTGCCTGCAGGATCTTGAAGGCAGTTCTCTTTGCTGCAAAATGTCCTTCACAAGGCCCATCATGACAGGTGAGGAGGAGGTCAAAGACTTCCTCCTCCCTTACACAACGCCTTAAGATCTGATCGGGGCCAAGCTTGAACAGATTGCCCCCGATCCAGGTAAATGAGGCACTCTTTCTGATGATTCTGCTCTTCTCTTTTGAAGAGAGGTGCGGAGGGAACTGAGCTGAAACAAGGTAGTTTGCTATATCAGCAAACCATGGAGAGAGTACTGAGATAGCAAACAGATGCTCATCAGGCATCTGGTCATCCACCGTCCCATCTTCATCTGCAGACAAATCCAATCTAGATAAAAAATCAGCAACAACATTTTCTCTACCTGGTTTATCAACAATGGTTAAGTCAAACTGCTGCAATAAAAGTAACCATCTAATAATATGAGCATTCACATCTGGTTTATTCATTAAATATCGGATTGCAGCATGGTCAGTATGTACAAATGTTTGATAGCCAGTGATGTAATGTCGGAACTTGTTCAGTGCATAGACCACAACTAAGAATTCTTTCTCGGTTACAGTGTAATTCAGCTCAGCTTTGGACAAGTTTTTGCTAACGAAGTAAATGGCATATGGAAGTTTTTGCTCAACTTGTCCTAAGGCTGCACCTATGGCTTTGTTCAAGGCATCAGTGTGGATGTGGAAAGGTAGGGCCCAATTTGGACCTCTCAGGATTGGTGCTGACACTAACTTGTCTTTTAATTCATTCAAACTCTTCTGACAATCATCAGTCCAATTAAACTCCACATCTTTTGCCAAAAGGCCAAACAATGGTGAGGCTAACTTGCTGAAGTCCTTAATGAATATTCGGTAATATCCTGCTAATCCCAAGAAACTCCTAACATCCCTTACCTTCTGTGGAGGTGGAACCTTCTTGATTAGAGCAATTTTGTTAGGATCCACCTGTAACCCTTGGCGAGAGATGGTATGGCCTAGCACGGTCCCTTCAGTCATTAGGAATTCACATTTTTCAGGGCTAAGGGACAAGTTCATCTCGATGCACTTGGTTAGGACTTTTCCCAAATTGGACAATGCTTTATGGAAGTTGGCCCCATAAGGAGTAAAGTCATCCATATAGATTTCTACTGCATCATGGACCAGCTCCGAGAAGATGCTCAAGACAGCTCTCTGGAAGGTAGCAGGAGCATTGCATAGCCCAAAGGGAAGGACACGGTAGGCAAAGGTACCCCAAGGACAGGTGAAGGTGGCCTTATCTTGGTCTTCCGGGCTGATTTGAATCTGATTGTACCCGCTAAACCCATCCAGGAAAGAGAAGAACTTCTTTCCTGCCAGTCCATCCAACACTTGATCTATGAAAGGTAGGGGGAAATGGTCTTTCTTGGTAGCTTTGTTCAGCTCTCAGTAATCCACACAGATTCTCCACTTCCCATTCTTCTTGGGAACCAACACTAGAGGGGACACCCATTCACTATCTGAGATGGGGTAGATGAATCTGGCATCCAACAGTTTTTGCAATTCTTCCTTGACAATGTCCTTAAGGGCTGGATTCATTCTCCTCTGGGGTTGCCTAACCGGTTTACAGTCCTCTTTGATGTATATATGATGGGTACAGACCGAGGGATGGACTCCTTTCATCTCCTTATAGCTCCAAGAAAAAGCATCTAGGTGGCTGGCCAACAGGCTACACAGCTCCTTTTCCTGAGAAGGAGATAGGGAGGAGCTGATTTTCAATGCTCTCTAAGGGCCGAACTCCACATTCTTAACTCTGGGAGTGACAGGGTTGGTTGTACAAAGATCCACTAAGGTGCCAGCTTGGGCATCCTCCACCAATTTTTCTAAGGGTAGTGCACTGGTAGGTGGGTTTTGGATCAAGTTCTCGATCAAGTCATCCTCGGTTGGAGGGTCTCTTCTAGTGGTATCTAGGGTACACAGAGGTGCTGAGTACACCTCGTCTTCTTCTCCTTCTTCTAGCCAAAGTGGTAAATCATGCTCTAAGGAGGGTTGGGCAGGAGGGTATAGGACTAGCTGCTTGGACATGGGACCATTTTTGATGGTCATATTTCCTGCACGACAACTTATGTACGCATCTGCAGTAGCTAACCAAGGCCTTCCCAAAATGAGAGGATATCCAGTAAGCTTGGCCTTTGGTTGCAGAACCAGGAAGTCTGCAGGGTATTCCCAAGAATCAATAGAGACCAAGACATCCTCCACAATCCCTTCGGGAGTCACGATGGAGCGATCTGCTAATTGCAGTACTGTCGAGGTCTTCCTTAAGGAACCCTGGAGATTGAGTTTAAGCATAGTATATCTGGTCATCACATTAATGGCAGCTCCCAGATCAATCAAGGTGTGAGGTATAATGGTGCCATTGATGTGGACATCTACTACAGGACTTTCAGGATCTAGGTACTTTGGGCAGATGACTTGTCCTAGCATAAGGTCAGACAGTTGTCCTATGACATTGATAGATGAGGCATCTTTCTTTCTCCTGCCTGGGTGTTTAAAGCACTTTTCCTTAACCAGTTTGTTGTATATGGGCACATCCTTGATGGCTTGGAGAAGGGGTATCTTCACACACAACTGCTTGAGCTCTCCCAGAAGCTCATCCTCCTCTCGATTGGGTTGCGTGGTGGCTGTTAGTCTGTCAGGAAAGGGTGGAATAGGCTTTGGTTCACTCTCTTGATGGTCTTCCTCATCCTCTGGGGGAGGAGGTTGGCGATCTGGAAGAGTATTTCCAGATCTAAGATTGATCTCCTGGATCTCCACAGCATAGGTAGGGCATGAGGTCTCCCCAGTGTATACTTGCTGAGCCTGTCTATTGTTGGGGTTCGGGTTCGATTGAGCAGGCATTTGAGGTTGCCTTGGAGGAGCAGGAGGTAAAGGCTGAGGTTGAACTGGTGGTGGAGGCAAAATGGCAGGAGGAGTGTTGTATTGGGGCCTCCACCCCGACTGAGGTGCACTCCACTGAGGCTATGACTAGGCGTGTGAATGATATGAATGAGAAGTAGGTTGAGTAGGGTACTGAGGTGGATAAGACCATGGAGGAGGCATGGACCAAGAAGGATGAGCAGGGGGACCCCAAGAAGGCATGGGAGTCGATTGGTTGGGGTTATAATAAGCTTGTGGTGCCCCTTGCATTCCCTGCTGATAAGGTCTAGATCCTTGTGGCCTCCTTTGGTTGATGAAGTAGAGAGGTTCAGTGGGGGCTTCGGTCCCTTGGTACATGGCTTTAAACCCAGGTAAGGTTGGACACTGATTTGTTGGATGGTCCTCCTCACAAACAAAACACACTTCAACCGAGTGCAATGGGCATTCGTTCTTAGGGTGTCTTCTGGTGCACCTAGGGCAGAAGACAGCCAAGGCTCTCTCAGCTTCTTCCTTCTTCTGTTGGATCCTGAATGTGTCCAACTACATGGCAATGGTCTGTCTCACCTCACTCTTAAGATCTTCTAGTTGGTTTGTAAACTCATGTTTGGAGAAAGGGACACCAATGGAGAGGATATTTCCTCTACCTCATTTCCTAGCTACCCTGGAATGATTTCTAAACACAGTCTTGATGTCCTCATAAGGCAGTTGGTAAATGTCCCCCCCAGCTAACATGTGAAGGGTGTCTAAGAGATCTTCAGGGACTCCTCGGAGTAGAACCAACTTGAGGGATTCAGGGTCAAGTGTGCACCTGGCCCGCTTATAGCTAAGTTGGAACCTCTCCTCATAATCCTCTAAGGACTCATCATTTCCCATGGTCATCCGAAAGATTTCTCCCTTAGTTTCCTTAGACCTACAGTAATCCCTATACTTGGTATTGAAGGCTTGCTACATATGAGCCCAAGTAGTGATACTATTCCCAGGTAATCCCATGAACCAGCGTAATGCTGCATCCTTAAGAGTTGAAGGGAAAAGCTTCAGCTTTTGCTCATCTTCGGTATAGTCATAAGTTCTACAAAGGACAACAAACTCAAACAAGAAGGTATTAGGATCCTCAGTGGTCAGTCCATGGAAGTGAGGCAAGGCGGAGGGGCTAATGTTCTTCATTTTCATCTCTCCATTGGTCTCTCGGATGGGGAATGCACCTTCTATTCTCTCATCCTCTCTTCTATTATCAGCCATGGCTTCAGATGGAGTGGTTTCTAACTCTTCTTCTTCTATAGGGTCTTGGTATATCTCAGGTTGTTCACCTATAGGTTCCTCTGGGTCACTGTCACCAAAGAAGAGAGAAGGGTGACTTAGAGATGTGGTGGGGGTGTTGGGTAGGAATTTGCCTGATTTATCTCGGTTCCTACGAGGCATGAAATGGAAAGGACTTTTCTTTTTTGATTGCTTTTGCTTTTTTTTCTTTGGTACCTGCAAAACTGAAACAGAGTGATCTACAACTAACTATCTTGCTCAAATGAAATTGCGGAATTGGAAAGCTAATCTAGGAAAGCAAGAAATACTAATCTATGAAAGCAGGAAATGCTAATCTATGAAAGCAGGAAATGCTAATCTATGAAAGCAGGAAATGCTAATCTATGAAAGCAGGAAATACTAATCTATGAAAGCAGGAAATGCTAATCTATTTTTGCAGAATGGAAATGAAATAAACTACTGAGCAGAAGTAAGAGTACGAAAGTAGAAGAAAAGAAAAAATTACTAATACTCTGACGCTTCCCTGGCAACGGCGCCAAAAAGGTGGTGAGCTCTAGTATTGTAGCAATAATGCTACAACTCCTGGGGCTTCCTGTCTCTTAATTTTATCAACCCGGTAGTTCGTACAAACTTGGAAGCGACGGTGCCATATGCACAAGTACTAGCCCTTGTCGCAGCTGTCACTTGGTCAGCTGGCACAAGTCCGCTAGGGCTCAAGCCAACTTCTATAGGCTCTAAGAAGAAGCTTGCTAATTGATGGACGAAAGCTATTCTCAAAGGAAAGCTACTTTACTTGACAAAAATGGACTGAAAGCAAATCAAAGCATGTAAACCTAAGAACCCTAATTTGACTAGTCTAACCTCTATAACGCAAAGAATGTGAATGAAACTTCTACCAATGTTGTCATTACCTCTAATAAGTGAAAATGCATGAATCTAAGCTACTTGCATCTTAAAAGACATATTTTTGTATTTTTTCTTTAAGTGGATGGAATGATTGTGATTTTGTGCTTATTAGGGTTTGGTTGTGCAGATGGGATGGAGAAGGAAGGAAAGCGTGGGAAAGGTTGGGGAGGCTAGGAGAGGTCCCCAGGGATCCTTAGCATCCGTCCACAGAGGTTCCTCACATTCAGAAGCTCAGCAACCGAGTGAGTGGCCTCCTACAGGATGTCTGCAGGGGATCCTACAGGAAACTCAGAGGTTTCTACAGGAAGTCTACAAATTGCTATAGGATGACCTACCGTGGGTGTTTGAAGTGATGGAGGAGTGATGGAATGGTAGGGGGAGATATGTAAGGTAGGAATAAGGCTGGTGATGGCTCAGAAGTGGAGGGATAGGATGGGGAATGAGTGTAGGGAGTAGGTTGGAAGATAGAGGGCTATGTCAATGAAAGGGCTAAAGAATGAAGTTACGTGAGGAGTGGAGGAATTTGGAAGATAACAGAGCGGAGCAGTGGTCAAGGATGTGGTTGCATGCGTGATCAAGACGAAGGAGGAGGTAATGGAGTGAGGGAGAGCAGTGTAAATGAAACAAATGCTTATGACTGTCACCAAGACGAAAATGCATTCACCTAGACTACCTGTGCTATGAATTCAATGAACAGCAATCCAAAACGCGAAGACGAATGTGAATGAAGCTATGATGAAGGTGTGTGGTGCAGGTGTGAATTACATGGAAGCATCTAACATAACCATGACTGTGTTGCAGCACTCATGAAGTAAAGAAATGCGTATTTTTGGTGGTTGGTTATGGACTGCACCCCAGTCTCTAACAGAGATGGCAGTGGGCCTTTACAACCTTTTTGCTGGAGCTCCAATGATTTATAACTATCCTCCTATTGAACTTAAGCAACTAAAACAAATGCACCATAAACTAATCCTATCTAAGCTCATGAAAAAGACTAAGTTAACAAACTGTAAATTCGAATTGCATGTGAAAGTAAACAAACTCAAAGTGCTGGAACGAAATGCAAACACATTACAACACTGAGGAGATCTATTGCTCTTAGGTTGGGCCCTAACCTGAGAGCTATAGCTCCTTGAGAAAACTCAGAACTAGATCAAAATCTGCCTTCTTTATTCATAATCTGATGTCATGCCAAACTGGCTTACAAAAGGAACAAAAACACAGAGCTGTGCTCAAGAATTACAATAGTAATGGGAAAGTTTCAACAACCTATCAAAGGCTACGGCCTCTATACTTATGCAAAAACGATCATCCAACAGGTGTCCTTGATTTTAGGAGCTCGGCTGTCCAACTGAAGTTTAAACTGCTGATCCTGTAGGACAGTCATAATTGCTGTTCCTGTAGAACAATTATAACTGTTGTTCCTGTAGAACAGCTGGCTGCTTCTAAGCTCAGTGGGGAGATGGATTGGAGCTCGAAGCTATGGTGGGAATCATGAGGAGGGTCCCAAGACTGTGGACATCCTCTCCTAAAAACCAGCAGTGCCACCTCATTGTCTCCTTGTCTCCTTTTCACGTGGTCTTTTCTCCCTTTTAATGCAAAAACCTGAAATCATAATGCATTAGTCACGTGGATAGAGTGCCTACCCTTCTTCCTACAAACAACATGAATAAACTAAGAAATGCATGCATAAGCAATAAAAGATGAATGGTTTGAGCAAGTAGAATAGGCCAAAATGAGCCCAAATTGTACCAAAATTGGGGCTCATCATAGATCACGATGGTTTTATGGTTCTTTGTTGCTGTACTTGTGCAGGTACTCTCCAAGCATGTTAAGTACGGGGAGGAGTTGCAAGCTCTGTCAAAGGGAAGAGAGAGATTAAGCAAGGGATTAAGCGGAAGTTCCAGGTTGGTTCGATTATCTTTCTATTATCTACTACACATAGAAGAAATCATTGGATTGCTTTAAACTGTTGTTTCTAGGGTAGCTGCCAAACCTAGAGGGCCAACATTCTATAGGAATACTAGTTTTCCCAGAAACAAATTGGCGACTCTGCTAGGGAGTGAATCAGATGTTTGTTTGTTGTTATTTTTTGTTTTATAAACTATAGACAGAGTCTGAAGTCAGCCAGGTAGCCTTCGAACCGCTCTTGCTATGAAATTGCATAGTAGGTGAATGTTGCTTCAGTCCATCTCTGGTTTAGTTTATGAATTAAACATTTGATGCAAGCACATCTAGATGCCTTTTTGGTAGCCCAGTAACCTCTCAAGACATTCCTTCATATTTTTCTCTCTACTGTTCATCAAAAATGAACTTAACTCATTGAAAACAGCTCCACATTTGAGCCAAAACCCATTCTAGTTGTGCTCCCTGGACCATTGCACTGTGTTCCACGATGTTCTAATATGCATAGCACCTCCCAAGTGTAGTAAGTGTGATGCAACTCAGTTTCTGTGAAGCCTAGGTGCGATGATTGACTGAACTCTTTTTCCATCTAGAAATTAAGGGTTTTTAACCTTGTTTTCAGTTTTGTTTGGTTGTTTTGCCGCAAATGAACAATGCCTCTTTACTGAAGCTTACTTGCATCACTTAGATCAACCTCCATTACATTAGGATTAGTGAATTTTTTTTGTGTATTTTTTCATCATTTACAATCCTTTGTCGAAAAGTTGTTTAAATCAATTTTTCGTTTTGGTACAAAAAGTGTCGTAATTGTCGTTTTATGTCGAACAGAGAAGTGTCATGAATTCTTCCTTCCCTTTGATAGTCGATTGAAATTTTCATCATGTAATGGGTTTGATTCGTTTATATTCGAAGTTTCAAAAGCATTTTTATTCAAAATTGAAAAGTGTCATGGAGTATTCCTTTCTCTTTTGAAGAATGAATTATCAAAAATGTCATTTTGAAAGAAATATTTCAGATCTTTGCTGCATTTAGTTTTCCTTTTTGGCATTTTTAACATTAAGGAGAACGAAAACAAATACATGCATTTGCATTTAGCATTTTTAGACTTGTGTGTGAAAAAAAAATATGGGGAAATGCATTAGTGTGTGCTCTTTGCTCTTTGTTCAAAAGCACTGTAATCTTCTTTCCCTAGTAGCTAGGATTTTCATTATTCAAATAAACAAAGATGGTTTATCATTGTAGATTGCATTTTAGGAATTTTAAATCATCATCATGCAGTGAACCATTGAATGGAAAACTCTAAACAAGATCAACTTTAAAATGAATTTCAATGAATCTAACAACTCTTTGAAACTTAACACAACATATCTAGAGGTCTAGGCTAGAGACGTGTTCCAACGTCATTAAAACTAGTGGCTATCATTTTCATTGAAGGTTGAGTGATTCCTCCTCCTTGAAACGACAAGTGATAGCACAGACTTGTGCTCCTTGTACCGTCGCGTATAAATTGGGAGACCACAATAGGCTTATATCCTTTATCCATAGGAAGCTGAGTCTGCTGCCTTATTGATTACAATGCATTGAACACAACATTCGGGAAGATTGACTGTTGTACATAAGTCCTTGGTAGTTTCTCTTTAATTTATCACCAAGGTTTATATTGCAGTTTTGCAATTGGTTTGGTAATCCCTCTATCTATAATTTCGAGAGTAGTCACTTTCGTTCGTTTTCGACTCTTTAAAAGAAAAGGTCCATCTCAGCACTTGTCCTTTCAGGCTCATTAAAAGTTGAAGGAAACTAGAGTCATCTTTAGCTTTTTCTCGACTCTTAAAAACTGAAAAAGCAAAGTTTTGTCAAAGCGTCTTTAAAATTAATTGAATTCGGAATAACATCTTTTTTCCCCTTAATTTTGAGTTGATCAAGTAATCCACAATCGTGGAAGAAAGTCAATCAAAACCCCATCATTCGTGAAGACTAGCGAGTCAACCGTCTTTCCCTCCAGAAGAGAAACCAATATGGGCAAAGTAGTCTCGTTTAACTGAGTCCAATTCATCTGGTTTATTTGAAACTTTTGTTTCAACATTGTTAGAGACTCCAGTTACTCTGATTATTTCTAGTAAATCTGCCTTTAGAGAAGAAGTTACAAGAGGACATTAGAACTCATCTTAGTGTAACGGTAGACACTTCTGTACCTCAAACAACTCCCTCTAGAGTTGATCCAGAACCCATCTCAGTCCCAACCGAGGCTACGTTTGAACTAGTAGTTGTTCAAGAACCTCCCTTTGAGACTGAAGTTCATTTACCTGAACATCTGGAAGTTGAGTTTCAGAATTCAGAAGGTGTCACCCGTCCAGTATTTGTCACTGCAAAACCTATACCTTCTTTGGCTCCAGAAATATTTTAGGGACCTGACAGTCTACCTCTTCCACCTGGTCTAATTGCTATAGAGGAGATAGTAGAGGGCCCCCCCATCGAGTACCCCGTTACATTTTGGAACTGGGATCCATTTGTGTCCTTCTACTCCTAAGTTTGTTTCTTTTAATCCTAATTCATCGCAAGTTCCTGTCAAATCACTTGGAGATCTTTTGGATAGACTAAACATGTCTGAGCAACCATCAACATCTAGGAATGTGTCATCTAGTGCAGCTACAGTGGAAACTTCTACTGCAATTCCTACAATGTTTTCTTGTCCACCTGAGTCACATTTATATGGTACGCCATCTATTCCAGCTGGTTATCAATCACTAGCTGGAGTCCACTCAGGGGTTACTTCAGAACCATGGTCTGCTCCTATTTATTCATCTGAAGTCCCATCTGGTATTTCTTATGTAGAAACTCAGCAATTTGATCCTTCACACCAGTATCAATTTGGGAAAACCAGTCTTCAAAGATTGATATATCGTTTAAACACTGGACTACCACCATATGGAGGGCAGTATGCTTTTTCAATGTTTCCTTCTGGGGAACAACCACATGAGAGTTTCCAACAATGTTTAGGTCAAAGTGGAATTGCATCTAGTGGTTGGATACCAATACCGCTAGAACAACCAAGGGTTGTATATTCAACACAACCGATCCAACCTGTGTCTAATATTCCCACTACACCTGCTATTACGACTGTGTCACAAACACAAGCACAGCCTGTTGTGTCTCAACCTCAACCTGTTCCTTCTTCCTCACAACCTCAAGTTTCGATGCAGAAGACTCAAGTCTCTCAGGTTGTAATGCAACAACCACTTGTCTCTACGGCTCAACTGCAACCTCAGGTCAGTGCTTCTTTATCTGGAATGACTTAGGCACAGACGGGTATGGTTAATCAGCAACTTGGTCACTTCTATAGTATTGGGCAACAACAAATGGTCCAACAACCTTGGCTGGCACAATACCAACAACCACAATTCCAGCAAACCCAACCTCAGCTTGGACTTGGTCTACAAGCTCAGACTAGATTTTATCAATATCAAGCCTACCGAGGACCTGAGCAATAAGTCTTTGTAGGTTATGGACAACCACATTTTCAAAATGGTTATCAACAACCACAGTATACTGGTTATGTCCAACAACCTTATCAAAGCTACCAACGGCATATACATTATGCTGGTATGCAAAGACCTACTGCTCAGGCAATTCCATCTTATCCTAGGTATGCTCCACCTAACCTGAATCAACAGTTGCCTTTTGTAGCAACTCTAGAATTACCAGATTTGAACTGGTTGATGAATGATCCAATTGCATACACCCCTTGGTGGTCAACGATTCCTCATAAACTCCCCTCTAATATTCCTAAGTTCAATGGAAATCCAAGTGAAGATCCATCGAATCACGTAATGACTTTTCACTTGTGGTGCTCATCTAACACTCTGAATGATGATTTGATTAGACTTCGACTTTTTCAGAGAACACTCACTGGTCCAATAGCAAAATGGTATATTGAATTGCCTAAAGCTTCATTTGATAACTTCAGCATCCTTGCCACTACTTTTCTAGCCCACTTTCAGTTACCCATCAGGTACGAAATAGGAACATAACTCCTTACCAATTTTAAATAGACCACGTCCACTCACATATCTGATCATATTCATGAGTGGCGGCATCATCGTTTAATGGTAAAGACATATGTTCCTAATCAGCTATTAGCTAAGTGGTTTATTAAGTCCTTATTACCATCTATCATTGATGACGTGGCAAAAGGAGGATTTGTCACTGCAGAAGAAGTCATTGCTCATGCCTAATATTTAAACTGGATATATACTCAGTTTGGCACACTCTACGACAAAATTCTTGACACTACTAGACTAGCTTTTTTAGTTCCACCTGTTACAGGGAAAAGTGCCTATTTAGAACTGCTCTATCCCACTAAGGTGTGACAGCTGCCTTAGTAACAAACAGAGAAAAGCTACTTTTGTTTTTCCTTTATGAATTATAGATAGAGAGGAATAGAAAGACCAACCTCTGTCTTGCGCCAATCTCCTGATTTGATCCCTCTCTTCTTTGATAGTCCTTAGCTACCTGCTCCCTTGCACGCCCAGCTTCACAAAGTACCTGTAAGATCACAGAAGCATAGAACTATACAAAGACATGGATCTATAATCATAAAAAATCTAGGATCAGATGTAAATTAACCATACAAATGTAACAAGCATCAATGACACAAAAGCATGGAGGAAAACTCAAATAGATTTTATTGATAAACAAGAAAAGAGCCAAGAGGAGTTACAACCAGTTGTTCTGACCCAACATCAACCTCCCAGCAAAGAAGCCCCTCTTCACCTCAAACAAAGCTTAGATCACCCAACAATCTGATGTTTGTCTCGGGAAACCAACAACAATTCCTTACAATATGCAAAATTCGAACCTCTGGACCTCTGGGATGAGGGATCCATATATAGATATCTGTAAGGGGAATGAGTCAGCTTGTGATTTGATTAGTGTCTTCTCTCTGATAGTTCTTCCTTCCACTTGGATACTGATGGCCTCTTACTCATCCTTGGTTGAATTCAGTGAGGCAAGTGTCACAGGAGAAGATTCTAGAAGCTTCCATTGCCTCTCCACCTCGCGGAATGACACTGCCATTTGTCATTTCTCACCCATCACACCCCACAGAAGGGACTTTTGAAATGCAACGCACCCTCACAGTGTATTTGGGTGAGATGCAATGCACTTAGTCAGTGGAGCAGCTGCAATGATCCTGTTTTGACCAATTCTGAGCAGTTTCTCATGGAGAACTTCTGGGAGAAGCTGTAATCTGTTGACCTTGTTCCTTTAGGGGTTAGAACAATACTTTTAGGGACTTAGGAGCCCTTGGTTTATGGACATTTCATGCTTCGGGTTGTAGGGCCCAAAAATGTCTATAACAGTTGCCCCCTAAAGTATGAGGCCGTTAATCTTTTGGTGTCGGGTGAAATGCTTTATTATGAGGATCCGAAGTTCTTTCAATGCTGGGAGGAGACCTATAATAAGATACAATACAATACATTATCTTCATACTATTTTCATGATCTAGCTGAGGCGGGCATTCCCATGCTCAGCTTTATAAATTCATTTTCATGTACATACGACAGACAATCGTTTGAGTGTAGACTGATGATTCTGATAGAGCCATCATCCTTTTGAGTGGATGATTATCTGTGTTGCAATGATGTACATTTAATGTCTTTATTTCCATGAATATATATCGCAGCCCGGATGGATGAAACTAGATCTGGGGTCTCAATCTCGTCCGATCTACACTCGAAGTACAAGTCGATCCATGTGAGAAATGTTCTGAAGTCGAACATGGAAAGACATCGCTTGATTACCAGTCAATGATGTAAACTGTTAACAAGCGTGAGAGGAATCACCGATAATGATAATGACCCTCAAGGTACTACAATACAATCCACATGATTTGAAAAAAGGGCTTGGCATTGAACAGCATGAAAAATCTTTTGGTCGAAGGCCATTGATGTAAACCTGTCGCCGGAAGTGAGAAACTTGCCATTGAGGCATGCAAGCTTCAAAGTACTGAATGGGGTGTTCCTAGATCAACTTCTTGGATAATGAGCTGACGTTGACAAGAAGTTATCTGTCACAGGAGGGCCTTAATGAATCCCACATCAATGACACAGAACGGAGCAAATGATTTTAATGGAGGTGAAAATGATCTGGTGATATAAGGTTCAGGGTGGCGGTCATGAAAGAATGGAGTATAATGTATGGTAGTGGGTGAGACACAGGTGAATTCTTTGAATGACTTCTCTTGAACATATCGCCGACATTCATGTGATGGATTGGTAGCATTAACCCCAAATTTGGATGGTATGGCGTGACCATGGTGATGTGACCGGTGAATGAAACAACCCAACCTGACTCGGACACGGAGTGGAAGTGTCATGTTCAAGAGCGACTTGCTACCAACAAAGTTTCTTCAAGTTTTCTTCCCAATTTTCCCCAGTCATTGCTGACCAGTACCTCTTTATTTTTTTTAAGCTTGAGGAGGATAACATATGCTTCCTCTATAATTTTCCCTTTGGGCAAACCCATCGTTATGTTTTAACGAGCCTAGCGATAGTGAAACTCGTTCTCATCTATAGACAAGTTTGTCTCTATTAATCTTTTTAACGAGTTTAACGACAAAGATAACTCGGTCCTTTTCAATTTTAGAGAGTCTGAAAAGGAACGTAAAGGTAACTCCAAAATTCCTTTTTCGTCATCTAATCCCTTAAGTCCGAAAAAGTATAAAACAATACAGAAGGGATGGATTTTCGATACTTTTAACAAGCTGAACAAAACAAGTGCTCGATCTTTTTGTGTAATAATCCCTCAGGTCCAAAAAGATTAAAATATAGAGGAGGGATGGCACTTCCTATCCGTTTAACGAGCTAGAGAGGCCAATGGCTCGACAATCTTTTCATATTTTACAAGTCAGTTGAAAAGAGCTTAAAGGAGACTCGTCTTTTGAGGAACGAGTGATAAAATGGGTAGTAGCTGATTCCAGGTAAGGGTTGGAATTTTCCAATCACGGCAGTGTCACAAGGATGGCTAGTGAAATCACTCTTCGTAGTTGTTCCTCAAAATGGGTAAACAATCAAATGGAGGTGAATGATCGGACAATGAAAAAGTGGAGGTGACGGTGCAAACACGACCAAGGCTTTAACGGTTGAAGTACTACGTTCACAATGGTTATTTACCGGGTAATAGTTCATTTTTTAATGAGCTTAAATGCGGGTGGAAACATTTGCTCATGTCTTATGTTTATTTTTTAACGAGCTTGAACTATGTGCTAAAACTGCTCGATTAATCCAGTCGTGTGATAAGAATGTCTCATATAAAACGGCAATTTTTAGATTTTTTCCCCACATCCTTTCTTTATGCAAGTTAGGAAACGACCAATCCAAAAAACAGATAAATGATCACTCTTTGCTTGCACTCCAAAAGGTTTGCATGCCCCTAGGCATAAAAGAGAGTTTCAAGGTTACCCCTTCTTTAGTCCGTTAAAACATTTGTTTTACTGAGAGAGGCCTACCTCTTATAGGTTACCCAAAGATTGTTCTATTTACAGCGTAAACAAAACACTTCTTCTATGATGTCTACCAAAATAGACAAAGGTGAGTGAAGGAGTCTACTCCACTCACATAACTTTGACAAGAGAATCTTGTTCTAGAATAATCCCCTCTTCCAATCACGGATGGGAGTACAGACCAGTCATATTCTCTCGCGGAAACCTACCCTATACCCGAAGTTTTCCTGCCGAAGCAGACCAAGGTGCATGCCCCCTGGGTTTTAGTCATGTCCCCCCGAATCACTCGCGCTCATCGGGTGGACGGACTGGAGATTGAGACATTTCTTGCATGAAAAGACCATTCAGGGATGGTATATGACTATTTGCAATGCGTGATCCGGGAAATGAAAGCTGGTCTACGAGCTTGACCACTCTTCCTTCGTGCGGAAAACACACCACTCTAAAGAGTGATGAGATAATGGTTCTCATGCAATAAATATAGTCTCGTCCAAGGAGTAGATTGTAATCCAGGGGTCCTTGGACTACCATTACGTTCATGTGAATGGTTTTCCCTCTTATGTTATGGGCACATCGGGAAGGATCCCTAACGGTCGACTGGTTCCTTTATCAAAGCCTGTTAGATTTCTCATCTCAGGAAAAAGTGATGGCGAACCAAGCGCTTTCCAAGCAGTTGAGGAAAGGATACTCACAGAAGCCCCTTCATCTATGATGGTACCAGCCATAACCATTCTATATATTTGAACATTGATTCAGAATGGTATACTAGCTGGTAAACGTGGTCTGCCTAGTTGATTCCAGTCGAAGGAGACAACTAGGTTGCTTGGAGGTGGGACCGAATAGACAGCCGGGTATGACTCTGATGAACTTACTTCCTGCGGTAAAGGAACGGGTAAATTGCCCCCATGTTCATTAGAGTCTATGCTTATGAAAAGAATTTGGATGGTGTCATCCTTGTTCTCTTCAGTGACTGTATCATCTGAAAATGGAACCTCTGAAGGCAAGACCGGGTCAATTGCCGCCTCGACCTATTGACTTTCATCTGGTATGGATTCAAATGGTTTATCTTCAATGATAGATGCTTCGGCCGACCACCTGAGCGGGCCAGCCAGATTTTCAACTAGTGACAGACTCGGCAAGAGTATTTTATATCCAGGAGGAAGTCATAATGGTGAAACCGGACGATCATCCAAAACTCTTTTAGCTTCATCTAAGAAGGGACAACGGTGGACGACATGATTGCCTTCGCACAGTTTACAAGGAAATCTATATTTTCTTTTTTGTCCTGGGGCTTCACTTTCACTAGTTGACGGTGTGTTTTCAACATGATCATCAGAGGTTGACGACACCGGGTTGTGCAAATGAGGAGACAAGTCCCTTAAGATCTGAGGGATGCAAGGACAATCTCTGTGATAGTGGTCTCCTTTGCAAATGACACATGGTGATTTAGGCCTGGTCGGTGCGGTGTGTGGGTTTTCGCTAGACGACACTCGCTTGCCCCCATTCGCTTTTGGCTCCTTCTTCTTCTTCTTTTCCTTCTTCTCCTTAGGTACTTGACTTTTGGCTTCACCAGCCCCATCAAGCGAAGAGGAAGGAGGAGAGGAAGAATTAGAGGAAGTAGAAGGTTGGTGGGTAACTCTGGACACGTCTAATTACTGATTCGATTGTTCAGGAATTGTGGTGTTCTGAATGACAGAGGTTGAGAAGAGCCATACAAGCAAACCAATTGTCAGTCCTGGAAGCGACAATGTGGCCATATGTGGTGCACCAATGTCTCCCCAAGAGGAGAAGGGACTAGGATTTCCTCCAAGGGGAATTCCTTGGTTGGTGGACTCCATTTTCTCAACCCAAGATCAACGCAGGAAAGGGTAATGAATATTCCGTTTAAAATAAATTTTAGATGCTTTGACACAACTTGTTTTTTCAGTTTTTAAGAGTCGAGAAAAAACAAAAGATGACTCTAGTCTCCTTCGATTTTTAATGAGCCTGAAGTGACAAGTGCTCAGATGGACCTTTTCAGTTAAGGAGTCTGAAAAGGAACGAAAGGGACTGCTCTGGAAATCTAGGTAGAGGGATTACCAAACCAATCGCGAAACTGGAGAATACTTTTTATGGTATGGCAGTCAATCTTCCTGAATGCCGTGTTCAGTGCATTGCGATCGATAGGGCAGCAGACACGACTTCCTATGGATAAAAGATTAAGCCTATTGGGGTCTCCCAAAATATACTCGATGGTACGTGGGAGCACAAGTCCGTACTGGCAATTATAGTCTCAAAGTGGAGGAATCACCCAACCATCAGTGAGAACAACAGTTACCAGGCTTTACGATGCCGGAATACGTCTCTATCCTAGACTTCTAAATGTTGTGCATTAAGTTCCAAAGCGTTGTTAGATTCATTGAATTTATTTTAAGTTGATCTTGTTTATGAAGTTTGCCTTTCGGGCTCACCACGAGATGTAGATGTAATTCCTAAAATGCAATCTAAGATGATAAACAAACTTTTTATCTCCTTTTTTCATGAAAATCCTAGCAACTAGGGAAAAGAAAGACAGAATCTTTTCACAACAAAGAGCAAAGAGCACACTCTAAATGCACTTCCCTAAATCAAGCCAATCAGACTGTCTATATGCAAATGCACATGCATGTATTTGTTTTCGACTTTCTTAGTATATGAATGCTAAAAAGAAAGTTGATGTACAAATCTGAATTTCTTTTCAAGCAACAAATATCAACAAGTTTCTTTTCGAAATAAAAAAAAAATAGAGACGATTACAACACCTTACGATTTTGAAATGAATACTTGTTCTTGACACTAGAAAATTACAAATTCAGACCAAAAGCAATAGTAATAGGATAATCAACCATCAACAGAAATTAAACTTTTTCCTACGATTGAAATCGACACTTGCGACAGTTTCAAATCAAAGGGCGACAGTACGATTACGCTACTTTTGCAAAGGATAACTATAAATGACTCAACAAACACACAAAAACATCTACAGTTATTTTGTATAAAGGAGGTGGAATAACAGTAAGGAAAAGGGGTTTCAAACAGACATATATTGATCACAGGCAGCAAAATTCAAGAATAGAACTGGAAATAATGAACCACAGAAGCCACAACTGCACAGAGCTAGTCTGATCAGTGCACTTGTAACACAGAGAATCTAAAATGCAGTGCAGGTTGTCCACTCGGGAAGTGCGCTGAAATTCAAAATCTCTGAACAATACCTGCGCTGGGCCAGAAATGAGACTCTGTTCGGATTCCGGGTCACAGTTTGCAGTTCAGTTCTTGGGTTTTGTCCGAGCAAAAAGAAATCAGTAATGCAACAATCAGGGGTAGATCTAAGGAGGATCTAAGAGCTATCACAAGGGCAATCAGATAGTTTGTGAATCAGTTGTTTAAATCATAAACAGATCCAGTAGATGGATTGAAGTAGCAGTTGTCTACTTTGCATTTGTTATGGCAAATGCAGTTCGAATGCTAGTAAGTTTATTAAATAGACAACAAAGAATGATAAACAAATGAACTAATTAGCTCCCCAGTGGAGTCGCCATTTTGTTACAGGGAAAAGTGTCTATTTAGAACTGCTCTATCCCACTAAGGTGTGACAGCTGCCTTAGAAGCAAACATAGAAAAGCTACTTTTGTTTTTCCTTTATGAATTATAGATAGAGAGGAACAGAAAGACCAACCTTTGTCTTGCGCCAATCTCCTGATTTGATCCCTCTCTTCTTTGATAGTCCTCCGCTACCTACTCCCTTGCACGTCCAGCTTCACAAAGTACCTGTAAGATCACAAAAGCATAGCACTATACAAAGACATTGATCTATAATCATAAACAATCTAGGATCAGATGTAAATTGACCATACAAATGTAACAAGCATCAATGACACAAAAGCATGGAGGAAAACTCAAATAGCTTTTATTGATAAACAAGAAAAGAGCCAAGAGGAGTTACAACCAGTTGTTCTGACCCAGCATCAACCTCCCAGCAAAGAAGCCCCTCTTCACCTCAAAAAAAGCTTAGATCACCCAACAATCTGATGTTTGTCTCAGGAAACCAACAACAATTCCTTACAATATGCAAAATTCCAGCCTCTGGATCTTTGGGATGAGGGATCCATATATAGATATCTGTAAGGGGAATGAGTCAGCTTGTGATTTTATTAGTGTCTTCTCTCTGATAGTTCTTGCTTCCACTTGGATACTGATGGCCTCTTACTCATCCTTGGTCGAATTCAGTGAGGCAAGTGTCATAGGAGAAGATTCTGGAAGCTTCCATTGCCTCTCCACCTTGCGGAATGACACTGCCATTTGTCATTTCTCACCCATCGCACCCCACAGAAGGGACTTTTGAAATGCAACGCACCCTCACAGTGTATTTGGGTGAGATGCAACACACTTAGTCAATGGAGCAGCTGCAATGATCCTGTTTTGACCAATTCTGAGCAGTTTCTCATGGAGAACTTCTGGGAGAAGCTGTAATCTGTTGACCTTGTTCCTTTAGGGGTTAGAAAAACACTTTTAGGGACTTAGGAGCCCTTGGTTTATGGACATTTCATGCTTTGGGTTGTAGGGCCCAAAAATGTCTATAACAGTTGCCCCCTAAAGTATGAGGCCGTTAATCTTTTGGTGTCGGGTGAAATGCTTTATTATGAGGATTCGAAGTTCTTTCAATGCTGGGAGGAGACCTGTAATAAGATACAATACAATACATTATCTTCATACTATTTTCATGATCTAGCTGAGGCAGGAATTCCCATGCTCATCTTTATAAATTCATTTTCATGTACATACGACAGACAATCGTCTGAGTGTAGACTGATGATTCTGATAGAGCCATCATCCTTTTGAGTGGATGATTATCTGTGTAGCAATGATGTACATTTAATGTCTTTATTTCCCTGAATATATATCGCAGCCCGGATGGATGAAACTAGATCTGGGGTCTCAATCTCATCCGATCTTCACTTGAAGTACAAGTCAATCCATGTGAGAAATGTTCTGAAGTCGAACATGGAAAAACATCGCTTGATTACCAGTCAATGATGTAAACTGTTAACAAGCGTGAGAGGAATCACCGATAATGATAATGACCCTCAAGGTACTACAGTACAATTCACGTGATGTGAAAAATGGGCTTGGCGTTGAACACCACGCAAAATATTTCGGTCGAAGGCCATTGATGTAAACCTGTCGCCGGAAGTGAGAAACTTTCCATTGAGGCATGCAAGCTTCAAAGTACTGAATGGGGTGTTCCTAGATCAACTTCTTGGATAATGAGCTGACATCAACAAGAAGTGATCTGTCACAGGAGGGCCTTAATGAATCCCACATCAATGACACGGAACGGAGCAAATGATTTTAATGGAGGTGAAAACGATCTGGTGATATAAGGTTCAGGGTGGCGGTCATGAAAGAATGGAGTATAATGTATGCTAGTGGGTGAGACACAGGTGAATTCTCTGAATGACTTCTCTTGAACATATCGGCGACACTGATGTGATGGATTGGTAGCATTAACCCCAAATGTGGATGGTATGGCGTGACCATGGTGATGTGACCGGTGAATGAAACAACCCAACCTGACTCGGACACGGAGTGGAAGTGTCATGTTCAAGAGCGACTTGCTACCAACAAAGTTTCTTCAATTTTTCTTCCCAATTTTCCCCAGTCATTGCTGACTAGTACCTCTTTCTTTTTTTTAAGCTTGAGGGGGATAACATATGCTTCCTCTATAATTTTCCCTTTGGGCAAACCCATCGCTATGTTTTAACGAGCCTAGCGATAGTGAAACTCGTTCTCGTCTATAGACAAGTTTGTCTCTATTAATCTTTTTAACGAGTTTAACGACCAGGATAACTCGGTCCTTTTCAATTTTAGAGAGTCTGAAAAGGAACGTAAAGGTAACTCCAAAATTCCTTTTTCGTCATCTAATCCCTTAAGTCTCAAAAATTATAAAACAATAAAGAAGGGATGGATTTTCGATACTTTTAACGAGCCGAACAAAACAAGTGCTTGATCTTTTTGTGTAATAATCCCTCAGGTCCAAAAATATTAAAATCTAGAGGAGGAATGGCACTTCCTGTCCCTTTAACGAGCTGGAGAGGCTAATGGCTCGGTAATCTTTTCATATTTTATGAGTCAGTTGAAAAGAGCTTAAAGGAGACTCGTCTTTTGAGGAACGAGTGATAAAATGGGTAGTAGCTGATTCCAGGTAAGGGTTGGAATTTTCCAATCATGGCAGTGTCACAAGGATGGCTAGTGAAATCACTCTTCGCAGTTGTTCCTCAAAATGGGTAAACAATCAAATGGAGGTGAATGATCGTCCAATGAAAAAGTGGAGGTGACGGTGCAAACACGACCAAGGCTTTAACGGCTAAAGTACTACATTCACGATGGTTATTTACAGGGGAATAGTTCATTTTTTAACGAGCTTAAACGCGGGGGGAAACATTTGCTCATGTCTTATGTTTATTTTTTAACGAGCTTGAACTATGTGCTAAAGCTGCTCGATTAATCTAGTCGTGTGATAAGAATGTCTCATATAAAACGGCAATTTTTAGATTTTTTCCCCACATCCTTTCTTTATGCAAGTTAGGAAACGACCAATCCAAAAAACAGATAAATGATCACTCTTTGCTTGCACTCCAAAAGGTTTGCATGCCCCCAGGCATAAAACAGAGTTTCAATGTTACCCCTTCTTTAGTCCGTTAAAACATTTGTTTTACCGACAGAGGCCTACCTCTTACAGGTTACCCAAAGATTGTTCTATTTACAGTGCAAACAAAACACTTCTTCTATGATGTCTACCGAAATAGACAAAGGTGAGTGAAGGAGGCTACTCCACTCACATAACTTTGACAAGAGAATCTTGTTCTAGAGTAATCCCCTCTTCCAATCACGGACGGGAGTACAGACCAGTCATATTCTCTCGCGGAAACCTACCCTATACCCGAAGTTTTCCTGCCGAAGCAGACCAGGGTGCATGCCCCTTGGGTTTCAGTCATGTCCCCCCGAATCACTTGCGCTCATCGGGTGGACGGACTGGAGATTGAGACATTTCTTGCATGAAAAGACCATTCAGGGATGGTATATGACTATTTGCAATGCATGATCCGGGAAATGAAAGCTGGTCTACGAGCTTGACCACTCTTCCTTCGTGCGGAAAACACACCACTCTAAAGAGTGATGAGACAATGGCTCTCATGCAATAAATATAGTCTCGTCCAAGGAGTAGATTGTAATCCAGGGGTCCTTGGACTACCATTACGTTCATGTGAATGGTTTTCCCTCTTAATGTTATGGGCACATCGGGAAGGATCCCTAATAGTCGACTAGTTCCTTTATCAAAACCTGTTAGATTTCTCATCTCAAGTAAAAGTGATGGCGAACCAAGCGCTTTCCAAGCAGTTGAGGAAATGATACTCACAGAAGCCCCTTCATCTATGATGGTACCAGCCATAACCATTCTATATATTTGAACATTGATTCGGAATGGTATACTAGCTGGTAAACGGGGTCTCCCTAGTTGATTCTAGTCGAAGGAGACAACTAGGTTTCTTGGAGGTGGGACCGAATAGACAGCAGGGTACGACTCTGACGAACTTCCTTCCTGCAGTAAAGGAACGGGTAAATTTCCCCCATGTTCATTGGAGTCTATGCTTATGAAAAGAATTTGGACGGTGTCATCCTTGTTCTCTTCAGTGACTGTATCATCTAAAGATGGAACCTCTGAAGGCAAGACCGGTTCAACTACCGCCTCGACCTTTTGACTTTCGTCTGGTATGGATTCAGATGGTTTATCTTCAATGATAGATGCTTCAGCCGACCACCTGAGCGGGCCAGCCAGATTTTCAACTAGTGACAGACTCGGCAAGAGTTTTTTATATCCAGGAGGAAGTTGTAACGGTGAAACCGGACGATCATCCAAAACTCTTTTAGCTTCATCTAAGAAGGGACAACGATGGACGGCATGATTTCCTTCGCACAGTTTACAAGGAAATCTATATTTTCCTTTTTGTCCTGGGGCTTCACTTTCACTAATTGACGGTGTGTTTTCAACATGATCATCAGAGGTTGACGACACCGGGTTGTGCAAATGAGGAGACCAGTCCCTTAAGATCTGAGGGATGCAAGGACAATCTCTATGACAGTGGTCTCCTTTGCAAATGACACATGGTGATTTAGGCCTGGTTGGTGCGGTGTGTGGGTTTTCGCTAGATTACACTCATTTGCCCCCATTTACTTTTGGCTCCTTCTTCTTCTTCTCTTTCTTCTTCTTTTCCTTCTTCTCCTTAGGTACTTGAATTTTGGCTTTACCAACCCCATCAAGCGAAGAGGAAGGAGGAGAGAAAGAATTAGAGGAAGTAGAAGGTTGGTGGGTAACTCTGGACTCGTCTAATTGCTTATTCGATTTTTCAGGAATTGTGGTGTTTTGAACGATAGAGGTTGAGAAGAGCCATACAGGCAAACCAATTGTCAGTCCTGGAAGCGACAATGTGGCCATATGGGGTGCACCAACGTCTCCCCAAGAGGAGAAGGGACTAGGATTTCCTCCAAGGGGAATTCCTTGGTTGGTGGACTCCACTTTCTCAACCCAAGATCAATGCAGGAAAGGGTAATGAATATTCCGTTTAAAGCGAATTTTAGATGCTTTGACACAACTTGTTTTTTCAGTTTTTAAGAGTCGAGAAAAAACAAAAGATGACTCTAGTCTCCTTCGATTTTTAATGAGCCTGAAGTGACAAGTGCTCAGATGGACCTTTTCTGTTAAGGAGTCTGAAAAGGAATGAAAGGGACTGCTCTGGAAATCTAGGTAGAGGGATTACCAAACCAATCGCAAAACTGCAGAATACTTTTTATGGTACGGCAGTCAATCTTCCTGAATGCTGTGTTCAGTGCATTGCGATCGATAGGGCAGCAGACATGGCTTCCTATGGATAAAGGATTAAGCCTATTGGGGTCTCCCAAAATATACTCAACGGTACGTGGGAGCACAAGTCCGTACTGGCACTTATCGTCTCAAAGTGGAGGAATCACCCAACTATCAGTGAGAACAACAGTTACCAGGCTTTACGACGCCAGAATACGTCTCTAGCCTAGACTTCTAAATGTTGTGCGTTAAGTTCCAAAGCGTTGTTAGATTCATTGAATTTATTTTAAGTTGATCTTGTTTATGAAGTTTTCCTTTTGGGTTCACCACGAGATGTAGATGTAATTCCTAAAATGCAATCTAAGATGATAAACAAACTTTTTATCTCCTTTTTTCATGAAAATCCTAGCAACTAGGGAAAAGAAAGACAGAATCTTTTCACAAAGAGCAAAGAGCACACTCTAAATGTACTTTCCTAAATCAAGCCAATCAGACTGTCTATATGCAAATGCACATGCATGTATTTGTTTTCTACTTTCTTAGTATATGAATGCTAAAAAAAAAGTTGATGTACAAATATGAATTTCTTTTCAAGCAACAAATATCAACATGTTTCTTTTCGAAATCAAAAAAATGGAGACGATTACAACACCTTACGATTTTGAAATGAATACTTGTTCTTGACACTAGAAAATTACAAATTCAGACCAAAAGCAATAGTAATAGGATAATCGACCATCAACAGCAATTAAACTTTTTCCTACAATTGAAATCGACACTTGCGATAGTTTCAAATCAAAGGGCGACAGTACGATTACGCTACTTTTGCAAAGGAGAACTGTAAATGACTCAACAAACACACAAAAGCATCTACAGTTCTTTTGTACAAAGGAGGTGGAATAACAGTACGGAAAAGGGGTTTCAAATAGACATATACTGATCACAGGCAGCAAAATTCAAGAATAAAATTGGAAAGAATGAACCACAGAAGCCACAACTGCACAGAGCTAGTCTGATCAGCGCACCTGTAACACAGAGAATCTGAAATGTAGCGCAGGTTGTCCACTCGGGAAGTGCGCTGAAATTCAGAATCTCTGAACAGTACCTACACTGGGCCAGAAATGAGACTCTGTTCAGATTCCGAGTCACAGTTTGCAGTTCAGTTCTTGGGTTTTGTCTGAGCAAAAAGCAATCAGTAATGCAACAATCAGGGGTAGATCTAAGGAGGATCTAAGAGCTATCACAAGGGCAATCAAATAGTTTGTGAATCAGTTGTTTAAATCATAAACAGATCCAGTAGATGGATTGAAGTAGCAGTTGTCTACTTTGCATTTGTTATGGCAAATGCAGTTCGAATGCTACTCGTAAGTTTATGAAATCGACAACAATGAATGATAAACAAACAAACTAATTAGCTCCCCAGTGGAGTCACCATTTTGTTACAGGGAAAAGTGTCTATTTTGAACTGCTTTATCCCACTAAGGTGTGACAGCTTCCTTAGAAGCAAACATAGAAAAGCTACTTTTGTTTTTCCTTTATGAATTATAGATAGAGAGGAACAGAAAGACCAACCTCTGTCTTGCGCCAATCTCCTAATTTGATCCCTCTCTTCTTTGATAGTCCTCAGCTACATGCTCCCTTGCACGCCCAGCTTCACAAAGTACCTGTAAGATCACATAAGCATAGCACTATACAAAGACATGGATCTATAATCATAAACAATCTAGGATCAGATGTAAATTGACCATACAAATGTAACAAGCATCAATGACACAAAAGCATGGAGGAAAACTCAAATAGCTTTTATTGATAAACAAGAGAAGAGCTAAGAGGAGTTACAACCAGTTGTTCTGACCCAGCATCAACCTCCCAGCAAAGAAGCCCCTCTTCACCTCAAACAAAGCTTAGATCACCCAACAATCTGATGTTTGTCTCAGGAAACCAACAGCAATTCCTTACAAATATGCAAAATTCCAGCCTTTGGATCTTTGGGATGAGGGATCCATATATAGATATCTGTAAGGGGAATGAGTCAGCTTGTGATTTGATTAGTGTCGTCTCTCTGATAGTTCTTGCTTCCACTTGGAGACTGATGGCCTCTTACTCATCCTTGGTCGAATTCAGTGAGGCAAGTGTCACAGGAGAATATTCTGGAAGCTTCCATTGCCTCTCCACCTCGCAGAATGACACTGACATTTGTCATTTCTCGCCCATCGCACCCCACAGAAGGGAATTTTGAAATGCAACGCACCCTCACAGTGTATTTGGGTGAGATGCAACGCACTTAGTCAGTGGAGCAGCTGCAATGATCCTATTTTGACAAATTCTGAGCAGTTTCTCATGGAGAACTTCTGGGAGAAGCTGTAATCTATTGACCTTGTTCCTTTAGGGGTAAGAACAAAAAATTTAGGGACTTAGGAGCCCTTGGTTTATGGACATTTCATGCTTTGGGTTGTAGGGCCCAAAAATGTCTATAACACCACCTCCCCTTAAATCGAATAAGGGCTCTCATGCCGGTGATAGTGTGATTGGTGCCTCAAGCACACAAACCGCAAGAGGTCCATCTGGTCAAGCTCTTTCTGTTTCTAGCCAAAATGAAAATGACAAACCTCTTGTGTTAGAGATTAATGTTGTGTCATCTGACAAGGGAAAAAATCCAAGGCAACCAGGGGGCAAGAAGAAAGGAAAAAATAATAAGAAGAAATAGGAGAACCCCACTCCTGAAAAATCATCTGACAACCCTATTGCGGCAAGGAAACCTCCTCATTTTCCATGTTTGATATGTAACAAGGAACATTATACGAGAGAAAGTCCACATCAAGTTGAAGTTTCAAACCTTTTGAAGGCTTCGAATACCTCAATGGTGTTGACTGATCTGTTTCCAAACCCAGAAACTAATCTGGTTGCTATAAATAATGCTTCCACATCCCAAGTGCTTATGCTATCCATCAAAAATAAGAAAAATGATGTTTTGATATTGACACGGAATAAATATTATGGGAATCCATCATTGTCGAACAACTAGGCTACAGATCAACCTAGTGGTTCGACAACAACCTCACCAGAAGTTGTTCCACCCATTATTCCTGAATTAATTATAAAGCCACCAAAGGGAGTCGTACATAAATTGACATTTAATCCTCGTGCTCGAGCTACTCAGAATTATAATATAGTGAAGGATCTAGTTCAATCGCCATCCACTATGTCGACACTTGAGGTATTGCAAAAATGTCCCTCCAAAAAGCAGGCTTTGTTACCAGCAATAGGTGGGATCGATCCAACAGATTCCAATCTTGTGGCGTTTAATCATAAAGGATATACACCTCAGTTACCATCCCAACTCGCTCTCCTTATATAGGTAAAAGCCCTCAATAAAATTGTTCATCAAACCATCATTGATGATGGGGCATCTACCTATATTATGTCGATGAATTGCTGGAAAACTATTGGTTCACCACCCTTGTCACGATCATCAACAACATTAAAACCATTCAATGGAAGAACGTACACTCCGTATGGGATTTTAAGTAACTTGCAAGTTGAACTGGGGGCCAAGACAATAGAAATTGAAGTCGAGGTCATTGATGGAAACCTTGATTACAATATTTTACTAGGAAGGCCCAAGATTTATGCTATGGCTACCATTGTGTCTACATATTTTAGAAAGATTACATTTCCCTTCCAAGGTGGAATAACAATCGTTGACCAACTAGCCTTTTTTCCTAACAGTTCACAAGCAAATAGAGGCATTCCATTGATCCATGGAAGTTCATAATTAGTTCAAAATGTTGGAGTAGGTCTCTTAAAAGACCCTTCCTTAATGGGTACTTTTACCCTCCCGCCTCCATCTGGTTTCACGGAAGTGGCCACAGTGGAAACCTATCATATGATCTCTTCTACATCATTTGAGTTTAAGAAGAGCTCCGACCATTATGATAGTGAGGATCATTGCGAGGTGTTGCCACCAAGCCCCATCGAATCTTTGTAGCAATCAATTTTCTGGGCTTGGGCGGCAAACCTGAATCAACACTCGACGAGTGTCTGGGTAGATAGGTCTTTAGAATATGGTACCTCTTCTGATCCTTAGTCTCGCATACATTCTACGGACGAAGGAATCATCCAATCAATGATGATAGGAGAGACGTCGTGGGAAGATTACCACCATCGTTCCCACCTTCAAGATGACAATGAAGATTATTCAAACGACCTCAATCATCCTTCAATTTTTGTTTTTTATTAAATTCTACGAATACAGTAGATTCTGAGTGAAATCTGTCCAACATTGAAGAAACTATCGACATTAATATTTCGACCAAACCTAATGTCGTAGAGAATATTCATGTTGGAAAATATTGTTCTCCATCAGAATTAGAAATTTATTGTGCTCTTTTTCGTGAATTCAGAGATGTCTTTGTGTGGTCTAAAATGCGGATGCAAATTAGAGTTTAATTTAATGTCAACCCGGGAAGGTAAACTTAGAAGTGCTTATCTAAAATATATAGATCTAGAAAGATTCCTAATTTGTCCAAGATCTTAATGCCCCCTTACAATAACATATTCATTAAGATCTATTTCAATAACTAATCAAACTTAGATCTAACAATTGTTTGAGATCTATGATTCTCTTACAAGAACATATTCTACAATATCTCTTCCAGCATTAGAACATCTAATAAGAAATTAAAAGCTGAAATGAAATAAACCTAGATCTAATAATTGTATGACATCTTACAGTTCTCTTACCAGAACACTTTCAAATAAGACTCTTCCAATATTAGAACATTTAACAAAACTTGAAAGCTGAAATCAAACAAAAACATAAAATAAATTATAAACAAATAAGCATGCAAGTGAGGCCATGTGGGCCCTCCATAACTCCACAAGCACACCACTTCAATGGAGACTCAGGTGTAGAAGCAAAATTGAAGTATGATCCTTTATTTCAAAATTCTAAGATTACAAAAACTTCCAGATTACAAATGGAGGAGATTGTACTCCTATTTATACAATGGGATGAGTAACAACTCATAATGATCATCCACTAATCTACTTTCCCATTATTACAAAATATGATCCCACAAATCTCTCAAGCATTTTTAACTACTTTCCCATTATTACAAAATATGATCCCTTTGAATCCTCCATAAATCTCTCACATATCTTGGATAAGATATGCCAACCAAATCCTCCATGATCTTCTCCTTAGGAATTGGATAAGATATGCCAACCAAATCCTCCATGCTTTTCTCCTTAGGAATTGGATAAGATATGCCAACCAAATCCTCCATGCTTTTCTCCTTAGGAATAGGCTTGCATAATTATCTCCTTAATATGTTGGAGGAGATATGGATAAGTCTCTTGGAATTAATTCTTCACATATTTCCTACACATCACAAAAATCACATATTCTTCAGATATATATAAAAATAAGTATATTTTCTAATAATTAATCATAAATTCACTTGTAATACAAAAATGAATAAAATGGAAAATAAGAAGGTGAAACCCAAATGTATGTATGAAGATGATATGATAAAAGGTTAATGGGATTCAATTCAATGTAAGAAAAAGGTGGATAAACATATGACATTTATGAGTCCCAACATCCTCCCCAACTGAGTTGTTGCATGTCCTCATGCAACCATGCATGGGTCTCTTTAAGAACATTTGGCATCTTGAACAACTTTGGCTTGACATTGTTGGAAATAATACTGATAGGGGGGGGGGGGTGAATCAGTATTAACAGATCAATAAAACTTTTTCAATGCTCAGAAACATATACGCTACTTCAGTTAAGTTAACCAGCGTGTACACGCTACTGTGTCTAAAGAAAACAACGTATAACCAGAAAACTTATAATTCAGTTAGATTATCTTCAGTTAAGTGCATCAGGTCATTATTCACCATATTAAGAGTAAACAGATGCAGTATAACAGAACAGATCATCACACAAAAGCCACACACATGAACACCATGATATAAGGTGGAAACCCAATGTGGGTGAAAACCACCTGCTGCAAGTCGTCTCTATCTTTCTTTAATAAGAACTTCAGTTTACAATATTTTGTACTGGTGTAGCCTTATACCAGTACGCAGGCTACAACCTGCAGAAGGCTTCAGCCTTCTCTCGTTCTCCAAACTTCCTTGGAAGGGAGCTCCAACCCCCTTTGCTCTCGTACTAGCTAAGATACTAGTACGTAGGTGCTGGCCTACAATCTTCTTTCCTTCAGGTACCACTTTTCATACATTTTCAGACTGGATATTCCTGAAGCACAACATTACAATCTGAAGACCACAATTCATTCAACTTTCATAGCAGATTACAAAACAACCAACAATCACTGAACCACTGAAACCCTGTCAAACCCAGTCACCAGAACACAGAGCAGACTACAGAACTCTGTAATAACAGTCAGACCCAGCTGCAACCCAAAAATCAAGCTCCAAAAGATATACGCTACTTCAATGAAGGCAACCCGCGTATACACGCGGTTTTACCGAAGACAACCTGCGTGCAGATCTAAAAATAATTTTTCATAACTTGCAGCTGTACCAGATATCAGTTATACCCAGAACATAACATTGCGTCAGTATGCAGATCTAGAAATACGCATAATCAACCATATAAAGATAGTTCATTTCAAACCATTTGATCCCAATCTCTCCTTAGATCTTGTTCTCCATCAACCGATGAGATCTCTCCTTAGCTCAGATCAAGCAATACATCATCAACCAATAACCTGTGTACTGGATGTAATACTTCATCAGATGTTCAAGACTTTTTAGATGCCCTTGCCTAATGATTTCCTTCTCCTTATATAGCCTTAGGCCTTGTTCAATACCAAGAGCCAAAACCATAGAAATCCAATACCATCATCTTCAAAACTAGGGATCAACACGTCCGTCGAGACACCAAGGTCCAAAACCATAGGCACAACTTCCAAGGAATAACCGCCGTGGACCAAAGATAAGTTTTCCACATACACGTGCTTTTACTGAAGCCAACCAGCGTGTACATGCGACTTGGTATATAGCAAACCTGCGTATACGCGACTTGGTATATAATGAACCTGCTTGTATACGCGACTTGGTATATAGTGAACCAGCGTGTATATATTTTTCTTCATACTTGTAGATTGATCATCAATTCCTTGCTGCTATCCTTCTGCACTATGATTTGTTATCAATGTGATTTTCCATCAAGGACAACACTTGTCTCATAATGCCAACAATCTCCCCCTTTGGACTTGATGGCAACAACACCAAATCAAATCACTCTCCCCCTTTTTCATCAAGGGCAAAGGGTTGTGCTCCCCCTGAGTACATGCTGATATCTTTGCTTGGCTGTGCTGAAACATGCTTCCTCTGACTGTAGGCAAGATCTGCAAAAGATGTTCTTCAAAGGAACCAAGACTTATACACCAGAATGGACCTTCCTATTACCAAAATAGCTACATACATCCATACTCCCAACCAAGAGGGGATACATCAGAAACAACCAATTATATTACGTCATTCATCCCAGGCATAGTGGGGAAACCAACATAGGCCGTTACATGACCTTGACACCATAAAAGAGATATCACAGAAGAGATACATGACATATAGACAACAAATCTAGACCAAGACTTATGAAAGACACCAGCAGCATCTGATAAACATCTTTTATATTAGCAGCTAAGATTTCCTTCTGAGCTCCTTCTCCTGAAACTAACAACAGTTGTGAAACAGGACCAAAAGCATCTAAATGCCAACAATGCTTTATGAGACTTGAAGCTGCTCCCCCTGAACCTGTGCCTGCTGCACCCCCTGAAACTGTGCCTGAAGAATTCTGGCATACCCATCTCAGACCTTCTCCAACCAGAGTCTGCCCTTGCTGTTCAGAACTCCATATACGCGATTTCTCCTGCATAAAATGGCGTATGTACGCGGATATAATTTCTGCAACACGCGTACACCATACACGCGACTTTCCCTGCATAAATCGGCGTATATACGCGGATATCCCTTACGCAACTCGCCTATACCAACTTTTCTGTAGAACAGACAAGCTTCAATAGCAGGATGAAGCATCAATTACTCCCAGCTTTTGTCTGAGATATTCAAAAGTTTCCCTGGGCAGTGGTTTTGTGAGAATATCAGCAACTTGTTCCTTAGAAGGAACATACTCCAACTTGACCTTCTGCTCAAGCACTTGTTCCCGAAGAAAATGGTACTTGATTGGTATGTGCTTGGTCTTTGAATGCATGACTGGATTCTTTGAAATGCTGATTGCACTTGTATTATCACATAAGATAGAGACTGGTGGAGTGCAAGTGATTTGAAAATCCTGCAAGGTCTGCATCATCCAAAGAAGTTGTGTGCAACAAGATGCCGTAGCCACATATTCTGCTTCAGCTGTAGATAAAGCAATCAAACTATGTTTCTTGCTGAACCAAGATACTAATCTGGAGCCCATAAAGAATGCACCACCACTTGTGCTCTTCCTGTCATCCACGCTTCTGTCCCAATCTGCATCTGTATAAGCATGAAGTATGAGATCTGTATCTCTAGGATACCATAATCCATAATTTTGTGTCCCTTGAAGATATTTGAAGATTCTCTTCACTGCCTGAAGATGAGTCTCCTTTGGATTTGCCTGAAATCTCCCAACTATTCCGACTGCATGCATGATGTCTGGTCGGGTACCTGTCAAATAAAGCAAACTCCCAATCATGTATCTATAAGTTGGTTGATGAACTGCTGCTGATTCATCATTTGCACTGAGGCTGCATCCTGTAACCATGGGTGTACATACTGGCTTTGAATCTTCCATGCCATACTTCTTCAAGATCTGCTTGAGGTACTTGGTTTGAGACAAGAAGATGCCTCCTTCATTTTGTTGGATTTGCAATCCAAGAAAGTATGTCAATTCTCCAAGTAGTGACATTTCGAATTCTTTCTGCATAACCAAGGCAAAGTTTTGACTCATAGTCTCTTCATTGCTGCCAAAGATAATATCATCTACATAAACAACAAGTATTAGCAATTTGTTATTTTCAATTTTTATATAGAGATTGCTATCTGCTGATCCTTTTGAAAAGCCTTGTTGGTGAAGATATTTGTCCAATCGATAGTACCAAGCCCTTGGAGCTTGTTTGAGACCATAGAGAGCCTTTTTTAATTTGCATACAAGGTTTGGATCATTCCCAAGAATGAAACCATCTGGCTGCTCAATATATACTTCTTCTTCTAAGTCTCCATTCAGAAAGGCTGATTTCACGTCCATTTGAAATACCTTGAAGTTTTGAAAGCTTGAGAGAGCAAGGAACATTCGGATGGCCTCAAGTCTTGCTACAGGAGCAAAGGTCTCTTCAAAATCTATCCCTTCTTGCTGCGCATACCCTTTACAAACAAGTCTGGCCTTGTTTCTAATTACTTCTCCATTTTCATTCAATTTATTCTTGAAGACCCATTTTGTCCCTATGCCATTCTTATCTTTTGGTCTAGGAACCAGTTCCCAAGTGTTGTTCTTTTCGATCTGCTCAAGTTCTTCATGCATTGCTTTGACCCAACATTCATCTTTGCATGCCTCTTTCACATTTTGTGGTTCAGTGGAAGAGAGTAATGCCAAATAGCTTGAAGCTTCTACAATTCTTCTTCTTCTTTGTATTCCTGCTTCTTTCTGCCCCACAATCTGAGATTCTGGATGATTCTTTTGAACATATCTGGATGGAGTCTTCTCTTCTATTCTTGCCTGCTCCTCTGGTTCTTCTTGAGGTTCTTCTTCTTCATCATTCTGCCTTTGAGTGTAGCCTTCATCTTCTTCAATGTCTTCATCATGAACTTTCCTAGGAATATATCCCTTCTCATCAACCACTACATCAATGCTGTCAACAATTCTGCCAAGTCTTTTATTGTAGCACTTGTATGCTTTGCTATGTGGAGAATAACCAAGAAGAATGCCTTCATCTGCTCTAGGTTCAAGTTTGCCAAGTTGCTCATCAGTATTCTTAATATAACATTTGCTCCCAAATATTTTGAAGTGCTTCACCGAAGGAGTCTCACCACTCCAGAGCTCATGAGGTGTTTGAGTGCTGTTTACTCGGACATTTGTTTTGTTAAGAATAATAACCGCAGCATGTGCAGCTTCACCCCAAAAAGTTGCGGGAGTACTTGATTCATCAAGCATAGCACGAGCCATTTGTTGGATTGTTCTGTTCATTCTTTCCACCACCCCATTTTGCTGAGGAGTTCTAGCTATACAGAATTCTCTTCTTATCCCATGTTCTTCACAGAAATCAAAAAATTCGTTTGAGGTAAACTCTCCACCTCTGTCAGATCTGAGGCACTTAATTTTGTGTCCTGATTCATTTTCAACCAAAGCTTTGAAGGATTTGAATTTTTCGAATGCTTCATCTTTGTGCTTCATAAGCCCTAACCAGACAAACCTGGAGAAATCGTCAATGAATAATATCAAATATTCTTCTCCTCGAGGTGTCCTTTTCCTAAATGGACCGCATACATCTGTATGGACTAGCTCAAGAGGTATGCTGGCTGATCCTTCCTTCTCTTGAAAGTTAGTTCTGGTTTGCTTCCCAAACTGACAAGATTTGCATATAGTGTTGTCTGGAATTTTGATATCTGGAAGACCACGAACTGCCTGATATTTGCATGCTTTCCTTATTTGTGAAAAGCTTAGATGCCCCAACCTTCGATGCCATAGCCAGTGTTCATCATCCTTGCTCAAATAGCATTGTTCTGGTCCTTCTTCAAATATGTATAGATTATTTGGAGTCCTTCTTCCTTTGATCACTGTTTTACCTGTATCAAGATCACGAACACAACATCCATTTGATCTAAATATTACCTCTGTTCCTTGATCGCACATCTGACTGACACTCAGAAGATTATGCTTCAATCCATCAACATACAAAACATTTCCAGCTTTGACCTTCTCTTTCAATGGAGCCACACCTTTTCCTTTTATGGCTGCAGAGATATCGTTTCCAAAAGAAACTTTCTTCCCCTTTTCTAATGCAGTATATGACTCAAGCTTTTCTTTGTCCCCTGTCATATGCTTCGAACATCCGCTATCAATGTACCATAGACTTTCTTGACCTTCTGCATAAAAGGCTATCCCACATCTTTCTGGTTGTGGTTCCTTTATTTTCCATGTTCTGACATTCGAGTTTTGCTCCTTCTGAATTGTCTTCCGAAACCTGCTCCTGCATTCAGAGTCTTCATGACCAAAGTTATTACAAATAGAGCATTCAACTTCATTTTCAAGAACCGAAAAGTTGTTATAAGTCCTTTTCATGGTTTCAGTCATTCTCCCTTGCTTTTGAGCTTCTCTAGTCATGATTGTCTTGTATGCAACACATTGAGCTGCTTTGTGACCGAAGTTATGGCAAGAAAAGCATTGGCCATTAAAGAAACTTCTGCGATAATCAGATCTATCATCCAACCGATTGTAGCTTCTATTTATTCTTGGAGCAAATTGGGAAGATTTTACCTGTGGCTGATTGTAGCTTCTGTTTGTCCTTAAGGCAGTTTGTCCCCAAATTTCTTGATGGTCTTTATTTGTTCTTGAGGTAAACTGTCCCTGATTCACCTGATTACTTTTACTTGGCCTTTGCTCGCTTTTCCTTGCTGCATCAAGATAACTTTTAGAGGTAGAGGCTTGAGATGTTTCTCCATTATATCCAAGACCTGTCTTGATCAGAGGAGATCGCTGCACATTGATAATCTCATCCAAGGTTTCAGATCCTTTAACAAATTTAAGATTAATAGCTTTTGTTTTCTCAATCTCTTTTCTAAGACCAACAATTTCACCTTCTAGTTTTTCAAGATGTTTTTCCTTTTCATCAATTTGAAATTGTAGAGTATCAATGATCATATTCTTTTCTTCTATACATCTCTTGAGTCTAGTAATTTCATCATAAAGGTTATCCACATCTATAGCATCCATATAATCATCATCTTCAAATGCCATTAACAACTTATATTCATTACCTCGTTCATCTTCATCACTATTCGATAGACCATCACTATCTTCATGAGTGTAGTAGCTTTTCTTATTTGCACTCTGTTTCTTGTTCCATCTAGCAGGTTCCTTTCCTTTATCCTTATAAGGACATTTTGCAGCATAATGACCTACTCTTCCACAAGCAAAGCATTTAAAAGGTAACTTACCTCTGAACCTTCCAGAACCCCTTTGAAGATTTCTGACAAAATTTGATTCTTCTTCCTCCTCTTCTGGGACGTGGCTTGCTTCATAATAATCTTCTTTGCCTGATGCCTTGAAAGCAGCTTCTCTTCTGTCTGATGGACCTCCCTTTCTCATTTCATAAGTAGTTAGAATTCCATGTAGCTGAGACATAGTAAGAATTCGTAGATTTTCCTTTTCTTCTATTGCAGATACTTTAGATTCAAACTTGGGGGACAATGATCTTAGAACCTTTTCAACCACTATAGCTTCTTTTATTTCTTCACCCAAAATTTTCATACAATTAACAATCTCATCTACCCGAAGAAAATAGTTAGCCACACTTTCATCATTATACATCTTGAGAGTCTCATACTGAATCCTGAGAGTTTGAAGTTTAGCACGCTTTACCTGTTCATCTCCTTCATAGCTCGTGACAATTTTGTCCCATATCTCTTTTGCAGATTTGTAGTGCATTACCTTCATGAATTCCGTTTGGGATATACATCCTAATAGGGTACTGACTGCTTTCGCATTTGTTTCATACTTCTTTTTCTCAGCTGCATCTGTAGGAGTAGCTGAAGGAAAAGCGTAGCCTGTTTCTACGATGTCCCAAACTTCTGTACCAAGAGATTGAAGATAGGCAGTAACTCTTACCTTCCAATAATTGAAGTTTGTCCCATCAAAAACCGGTGGCCTGATTGATGCTTCTCTCTCGTAGTTGCTCATGATGAACGATCTACCTTCAAGCGATCAAGCTTCTCTGAAGGACCTGCTCTGATACCAATTGTTGGAAATAATACTGAGAGGGGGGGGGGGGTGAATCAGTATTAACAGATCAATAAAACTTTTTCAATGCTCAGAAAGATATACGCTACTTCAGTTAAGTGAACCAGCGTGTACACGCTACTGTGTCTAAAGAAAACAGCGTATAACCAAAAAACTTATAATTCAGTTAGATTATCTTCAGTTAAGTGCATCAGGTCATTATTCACCATATTAAGAGTAAACAGATGCAGTATAACAGAACAGATCATCACACAAAAGCCACACACATGAACACCATGATATAAGGTGGAAACCCGATGTGGGTGAAAACCACCTGCTGCAAGTCGTCTCTATCTTTCTTTAATAAGAACTTCAGTTTACAATATTTTGTACTGGTGCAGCCTTATACCAGTACACAGGCTACAACCTGCAGAAGGCTTCAGCCTTCTCTCGTTCTCCAAACTTCCTTGGAAGAGAGCTCCAACCCCCTTTGCTCTTGTACTAGCTAAGATACTAGTACATAGGTGCTGGCCTACAATCTTCTTTCCTTCAGGTACCACTTTTCATACATTTTCAGACTGGATATTCCTGAAGCACAACATTACAATCTGAAGACCACAATTCATTCAACTTTCATAGCAGATTACAAAATAACCAACAACCACTGAACCACTGAAACCCTGTCAAACCCAGTCACCAGAACACAGAGCAGACTACAGAACTCTGCAATAACAGTCAGACCCAGCTGCAACCCAAAAATCAAGCTCCAAAAGATATACGCTACTTCAATGAAGGCAACCCGCGTATACACGCGGTTTTACCGAAGACAACCTGCGTGCAGATCTAAAAATAATTTTTCATAACTTGTAGCTGTACCAGATATCAGTTATACCCAGAACATAACATTGCGTCAGTATGCAGATCTAGAAATATGCATAATCAACCATATAAAGATAGTTCATTTCAAACCATTTGATCCCAATCTCTCCTTAGATCTTGTTCTCCATCAACCGATGAGATCTCTCCTTAGCTCAGATCAAGCAATACATCATCAACCAATAACCTGTGCACTGGATCTAATACTTCATCAGATATTCAAGACTTTTCAGATGCCCTTGCCTAATGATTTCCTTCTCCTTATATAGCCTTAGGCCTTGTTCAATACCAAGAGCCAAAACCATAGAAATCCAATACCATCATCTTCAAAACTAGGGATCAACACGTCCGTCGAGACACCAAGGTCCAAAACCATAGGCACAACTTCCAAGGAATAACCGCCGTGGACCAAAGATAAGTTTTCCACATACACGCGCTTTTACTGAAGCCAACCAGCGTGTACATGTGACTTGGTATATAGCGAACCTGCGTATACGCGACTTGGTATATAGTGAACCTGCTTGTATACGCGACTTGGTATATAGTGAACCAGCGTGTATATATTTTTCTTCATACTTGTAGACTGATCATCAATTCCTTGCTGCTATCCTTCTGCACTATGATTTGTTATCAGTGTGATTTTCCATCAAGGACAACACTTGTCTCATAATGCCAACAGACATGATGATGTTTTTAATAATGAATGTTTCCAGGATATGTGAAAGACATGAGTAACAACTTACATTTTCTTATGGTTGGTTCTTGTGTGACAACCATGAATACAAAGAATGTTGGTTCTTGTGTTAACAACATTTATTTCATTTTTTGTTCTCTTTTCTTCAATAATAATGTAAACACTCACTGGAAATCATAAGCTATCAATGTGCATAAGAAAGCCCTTTTGTAATATTAATGAAGCATGCCAATATTGTGTATGAAGCAAAGTGCAACAAAGTATCATTGGAAAATAAATGTTGGTGAATGGTAAATGAGAAAAAGTGGAGTGATAATGGTAAATGAGAAAAAAAATGGAGTGATAGTGGTGAAGAAATGGAATCATGGAAGTGATAGTGGCGAAGAAATCGAATCATGGAAGTGAATATGTAGTGTGGTGAAGAAATGGAATCATGGAAGTGAATATAGTTCTCGCCCCCTCAATTGAATTGGTTGCATGTCCTCATGTAACTTGACATGGCTCATGAAAGGAAATGTAGCATGGTGAGGGAATTTTCCAAAATATTCAAGTTAGCATATAAGGAATTGCATGATTAAAGATTAGAAAACAACATACCTCTACTTACCCAAGAATGATGAACTATGCAATAGGAATGTAGCTGCTGCTGCTGCTGGATCAGGAAAATGTGACTGATGTTGTTGTAACTGGATTCTGGGAGATGAAGGAATTTGAACTGCTGATGCTAAATCATGGAAAAGAGAAACGCTGAAAGTGGAACTGTGGTACTCTCATAGATCAGAATGAACGCTACTGTAACTGATAAGGGAGTTGTGAAAAAGTGTATAGTCTTCACCCGCTACAAACCCGATGGTACAATTCTAAACATGCGAATGAATGTGTTGATGTCGAGCATGAATAGAAATCATTGGATTACCGGCCATTGATGTATGCAATTAACCAATGCGAGGCAACTCACCATTGATGTCAATGAGTGACAAGGTACCTGAGTACATCTTGCGAAGTGCGAATGGATGTGTCGAGGTCAAGCCACTTGCAAGATATGAAGATCAAGGGACATTGATGTATTCCCATGATCGCCAGTGAGAGAAAGTGCCATTAAGGCATGCAAGCCTCTAGGTACTCAAAAGGAACTCTAGTCTATTTCCTAGATAAGGTGCTGATGTCGATGGGGCAAGACTTGTTGAAAGGTGGGCCTTAAGGAATCCCACATCAGTCAACGCGAGTTTGTACAAAAAGATTTGGTAGGACTATAATGGAAAGAACTCACGGACAAGCAGTGTGGATCAGCATGGCGAGGAAAACAAGGCAATGTAATCATGGAAAGGGAATGAGTTTTATTCAAAAGGAAAACTGGAAGGCAAATATGTATGAAGTCATGAAAAATGCATGGTGTATGAAGATGAACTCTTGCTGGAAATGTCATGCTTTATGGATTTACAATTGGTGGAATTCAAAATCTGCTTCAAAAAGGGAGGTGCAAGGTAGTGGTTGTGGAGTTGGATTTGTCTTTAGAATTTTTCATGAATTGAGTCTTTGGAAGACCAATTGTCGTCACAATGTAATCTCCTTATGATCACTTGATTATCCTGTAACCTGTAAAAAAAACTTGGCAGAAAGAAAACATAAGTGTGTTCAAGAAGAAATGGCCATTTCCTTCATAATTCTTATGCAAAAATTTCATACCAAATAAAACATACTAAGGAAAATCGAAGTGTTGAAATTGACTTAATCATGATATTAAAATCAATCCATTCTTAAAATAACCATGAAAAGTAATACTCCCTATTTGGGTAAGATGAAATATGCTCGGCAAAAAGATTGGCATTAGAAAGATCTATTGTGGTCTACATATTAGTATGTGATATAAAAGCATTCAACAAAAATATGTTATGCCGACTTGAAGCTATTGAAACAAGGTAATCATCATTTATAGAATCCTCCAAATGTTTGATAAATCGATCCTCAAAATTTGTTTCCAAGTGTTCCATTTTTTTATTTTCAGACCTGCATGAATTTTGTGAAAAACATTTTTATTTTTTATTTTCTTTTTTAAATAAAAAAAACAAAAGAATGAAATTCAATATTTTTTTTAACAAAAAAATTAAAAAAAAAACATTTTTTTTTTAATATTTTAAATAAAGAAATTAATTAAAAACTAATATAGAAAATTTCTAAAAATAAATTAACAATAAAATGGTTTTTTTTTTCCAATATCCTAAAAAAAAACACACATTCCAAATATGAATCAGATCTTGAGGATGGAGAAATTGATTATGAGGGTGAGCTCATTATTGAAATTTTAAGATGATCTTTCACTTACTCACAAAATTTTTTATTGTCGCATTGCAGATTAGTTCTCCAGCAAGAGTATTTTTATTTGAAATAAATCAATAGATTTTTTGATCTTCCATATCACACAAAGTGCGGGAAGAGAGCATACTAATCTCTTGATTTTTTTCTTTATGCAGGTTAGCGTGGATGGATAAAACACTATTAAAATCTACGACAAAAAAAACACAATTAAGATCTGCGACAAAACCTTGCATTATCTACACTCTTTCTGCAATGTCGTGGGGGCATTTAGACTCTCAAAAGACAAATCTTTCTAATAATCAGGCTCCGGGCTCACCCGTGATACAGAAACAAGACATAGAAATGCAAAGATGAAGCAATTCTTTTTTATTCATGATGATTTATTTTTGGAAAACAAAACCAAAAACTTCTAATGATAATGACTTCTAATGACTTCTAATGAGATCTCATTTTTATTTTTGTAATCTATTCTACATTGACTTAAAAGATGTTTTATTTTCTAAGTAAAAGCATGCTTCCAGTGAATCCATCTACGGACTAAAAATTCGAACATGCTCACGTCAAGATTTAAAAATTTTACATTATGTTTTGCAATTATGTGAGAATCCTGTCTTAGAGTTGACTCAAGGTTATTGTCCTTGCTCTCCAAGAAGTACCTGTTCAACATTGTCAAAGCCCTCATCCGTAGATCGATTAGTGAGAAATGGGGGCTTTAAAATTAAAACTGAATTTAAATTATCTATGTGTGAAAATGAAAAAAAGAATGCTCCAAAATTTGAACTCCTTTACGAACCTGTTGTCACCAAGTTCCACAAATTAGTCCATGAAAACAAATGCATAAAAACAATTACTAAATCCTTCTAGTTGCACTTCCTTGGCAACGACGCCAAAATGTGTGGTCTAAAATGCGGATGCAAATTAGAGTTTAATTTAATTTCAACCCGGGAAGGTAAACTTAAAAGTGCTTATCTAAAATATATAGATCTAGAAAGATTCCTAATTTGTCCAAGATCTTAAAGTCCCCTTACAAGAACATATTCATTAAGATCTCTTTCAATGACTAATCAAACTTACATCTAACAATTGTTTGAGATCTATGATTCTCTCACAAGAACATATTCTACAAGATCTCTTCCAACATTAGAACATCTAATAAGAAATTAAAAGCTGAAATGAAATAAACCTAGATCTAATAATTGTATGAGATCTTATGGTTCTCTTACAAGAACACCTTCAAATAAGACTCTTCCAATATTAGAACATTTAACAAAACTTGAAAGCTGAAATCAAACAAAAAAATAAAATAAATTATAAACAAATAAGCATGCAAGTGAGGCCATGGGGGGCCCTCCATAACTCCACAAGCACACCACTTCAATGGAGACTCAGGTGTAGAAGAAAAATTGAAGTATGATCCTTTATTTCAAAATTCTAAGATTACAAAAACTTCCAGATTACAAGTGGAGGAGATTGTACTCCTATTTATACAATGGGATGAGTAACAACTCATAATGATCATCCACTAATCTACTTTCCCATTATTACAAAATATGATCCCACAAATCTCTCAAGCATTTTCAACTACTTTCCCATTATTACAAAATATGATCTCTTTGAATCCTCCATAAATCTCTCACATATCTTGGATAAGATATGCCAACCAAATCTTCCATGATCTTCTCCTTAGGAATTGGATAAGATATGCCAACCAAATCCTCCATGCTTTTCTCCTTAGGAATTGGATAAGATATGCCAACCAAATCCTCCATGCTTTTCTCCTTAGGAATAGGCTTGCATAATTATCTCCTTAATATGGTGGAGGAAATATGGATAAGTCTCTTCGAATTAATTCTTCACATATTTCCTACACATCACAAAACTCACATATTCTTGAGATATATATAAAAATATGTATATTTTATAATAATTAATCATAAATTCACTTGTAATACAAAAATTAATAAAATGGAAAATAATAAGGTGAAACCCAAATGTATGTATGAAGATGATAGGATAAAAGGTTAATGGGATGATGAAATGTAAGAAAAAGGTGGATGAAAATATGACATTTATGAGTCCCAACAGTCTTTGCATGGTCATATGAAGAAATGCCAGGCATTGACTTGAGAATTATTGAACATGAAATCAATATGTACCAAGATGTCAAACTAGTACGACAATGGCTTCAACCTGTTCATCCAAAGAACGCCGCTGCCATTAAGGCAGAAGTTGAAAAGCTTTTGTGTGTTGGCTTCATTTACCTTGTACCTCTAACTGGTTGGGTATCTGATATTGTTCCTGTGACGAAAAAACAAGGAAAAATTAGAGTGTGCATTGATTATAGAGATGTAAATCAATCATGTCCTAAGGACAACTATCCTACACCCTTTATTGACTACATTATTGATGAATGTGTTGGATGCGAAATCTTTTCATTCATGGATGGATTTTTCGGATATAATGAAATCAATATCTGCCCACAAGACCAGTCAAAAATTGCATTTATATGTCCGTGGCACACATTCGCATATCGTAAATTACCTTTTGGTTTGAGGAACGCAGGGGCAACATTTCAGAGGGAAATGAATTACGCCTTCCATGACATAAAACACATCGTTCAACCATATCTTGATGATCTACCTGCTCATTTGCAAAAACGGACTGATCATCCGCAGCATTTGAGAGCCATAATTTTACGTTGTCGACACTACAAGATACGACTCAATCTGCACAAATGTGTGTTTTGTGTTGGTTCTAGTCGATTGCCTTTTTTCGTAGCTTCTAAGGATAGAATTCAACTCGACCCATTTAAGGTTTAGGAAATCCTTGACATGTGTCCACCTTCAAATTTGATTCAGATTTAGGGACTCGAAGGGAAAGCTAACTTTCTGAGAAGGTTCATTCCACATTACGCTGAGCTCGCTAAAGGTTATACATGTCTTTTGAAAAAAGGGGTACCCTTCCATTGGGATCAGGTTGTGCAAGCTTCCTTTGATGCTTTAAAAGATTCCCTGATAAAAGCATCATTAATGTATGCTCCTGACTATCAAAAAGACTTCAACCTATATCTCACTACTGCAGATATAACCATCGCTATGGTTTTAGTGCAAGAACATGATGGAATTGAACATCCTATATATTACTTAAGTCATAAGCTTAATGATATAGAAAGAAAGTACTGTTATGTTGAAAAGTTGGCTTTAGCAGCTGTTCAAGCAGTACAGAGATTTTGACACTATGTACTCTTTCGCGAAACTACCATTGTGTCAGATTGCAACCCTATCAAATACATTTTATCATGTCAATTGTTGGGGGGCAAATATTCCAAATGGATGGCAATTTTTGTAGGAGTTTGATCTGGAATTCACAAAATCCAAATCAAAGAAGTCCCTCTTCTTTGTCGACTGACTTTGTGATCTTCCCTTGTCGTCCAACGCTTTAACGTCAAAAGCATCAATCGTGGATGAAACTCTGTTTCTGATATCGTTAAGTGAACCGTGGTACGGGGATATACTGGTCTATCTCCAAACCCAAACTTTTAGGCATAACACCTCTTGCTCTGAACAATGACGTACTCGATACCAAGCCAAAGACTATCTGATCATTGGTGATACACTTTATCATCGTGGTATTGATACATTTCCATGAAGGTGCCTCATGCATGAGGAGGCAAAAAAAGTTTTGAATAATTGTCATTTAGGTGCTTGTGGGGGGCATTTATCTGGTTATGCTACTGCACAAAAGATCTTACGAGCTAGCTACTTCTGGCCCACTTGTCAGAAGTTGCATAATTGCAGTCAGAAGTTGCCATGCTTGTCAGATTTTTGATCGCAAAACCAGATTACCAGCTGCACCACTACATCTAGTCATTGGTGTTGGCCCATTCGCTAAATGGGGCATTGATTTTATGACATGTAACCCCACCTCGGCCGGGGGGCATGGGTATATTATAGTCACTGTCAACTATTTTACAAAATGGGCTGAGGTGATGTCTACATTAAACAACAACGGCGAAATGACTGCTCTTTTCTTTTTCAATCATGTAGTTCTAGATTTGGTGTACCATAGGCTATAGTCACAGATCATGGGTCACATTTTTTCAATCACATGATGATCAAATTAACTACGAAATTAGGATTGTCCCATGATCGTGTTATAGACATTTTTGTTCCTTGCAGCTCCAAGCATGAAATGTCCATAAGCCAATGGCTCCTAAGTCCCTAAAAGTGTTGTTCTAACCCCTAAAGGAACAAGGTCAACAAATTACAACTTCTCCCAGAAGTTCTCCACCAGAAACTGCTCAGAATAAGTCAAAACAGGATCATTTTAGCTGCTCCACTAGCCAAGTGCATTGCATAGCACCTAAATCCACTGGCTAGGTGCGTTGCAATGCACCTAAATGCACTATCATTGTGCGTTGAGTGGGAAATGACAAATGGCAGCGTCATTCTGCGAGGTGGAGAGACAATGGAAGCTTCCAGAATCTTCTCCTATGACACTTGCCTCACTGAATTCGACCAAGGATGAGTAAGAGGCCTTCAGTCTCCAAGTGGAAGCAAGAACTAACAGAGAGAAGCCACTAATCAAATCACAAGCTGAATCATCCTCCTTGCATACATCTATATATGGATCCCTCATCCCAGAGATCCAGAGGCTGGAATTTTGCACATTGTAAGGAATTGCTGTTGGTTTTGAGACACATGTCAGAGAATTGGGTGATCTATGCTTTCTTGGAGGTGAAGAGGGGCTTCTTTGCTGGGAGGTTGATGTTGGGTCAGGAATCATCGGTTGTAACTCCTCCTGGATCTTCTTGTATATCAATAAAAACTATTTGAGTTTCTCCTCCATGCTTTTGTATCATTGATGCTTGTTACATTTGTATGGTTAACTTAAATCTGATCCTAAGTTATTTATGAATATAAACCCATGTCTTTGTATAGTTTTCTTCTTCTGTGATCTTATAGGTACTTGGTGAAGCTGGGCAAGTAAGGGAGCAGGTAGCTGGAAGCTGTCAAAGAGGAGAGAGATTGGATCAAAGGACTAGCGCAAGACATAGGTTGGTTCTTCCTATTCCTCTTTGTTTATAGTTCATAAAGGAGATACAAAAGTAGTTTTCTCTGTTTGTTTCTAAGGCAGCTGTCACACCTTAGTGGGATAGAGCAGTTCTAAATAGACACTTTTCCCGGTAACAAAATGGCGACCATACTGGAAGCATTCCCATGATCCATGGAAGCCCCCATTTGCTTCATAATATCGGAGTAGGCCTACTAAAAGATCCTGTACTAATGGGAACTTTCGCTCTTCCACCTCCAATCAATCTGGCGGAAGTAGTGTTGATAGGAACCTGCAACATTATATCTTCTACAAAGGTCTCAGAAAAAGATATCGACATGGATCATGCAGTGGTTTTTCCCCCAAGCCCAATGGAAATATTATAGCAATCAATGTTCCTAGCATGGGAGGCAAACCCAAATCAACGCTCATCAAGCGTTTGGATAGATAGGTCTAGAGAATATGGTACTCCTTCAGATCCTTGGTCGCGAGTGCATGTCACCGATGAAGGAATTATCCAATCTATGGTAATTGAAGGAGCACCATGGAATGATTCCCACCATCGTTCTCTTCTTCCAGATTATGAAGAAGATACTCAAAATGACCTTTATCATCCTTCAGTCTTTGATTTTTTGTCAAATACTGTAAATACGGTGGATTCCGAGCAAAACTTGTCCAACATTGAAGAGACTATAGCCATAAATATCTCGACCAAAATAGATGTTGTAGAGAATATTTATGTTGGCAAATGTTGTTCTCCTTCAGAACTAGAAATATATAACGCTCTTTTTCGCGAATTCAGAGATGTCTTTGCTTGGTCATACAGTGAAATGCCAGGCATCGACTCGAGTATCGTTGAACATGAAATTAAGATCTATCCAGATGTCAAACCAGTAAGACAACGACTAAGGCAGGTGCACCCCAAGAAAGCCGCTGCCATTAAGGCAGAAGTTGAAAAACTTCTCCATGCTGGTTTCATCTACCCGGTTCCTCTAACCGATTGGGTATCGAATATTGTCCCTGTTATGAAAAAACAGGAGACAATTAGAGTGTGCGTCGATTATAAGGATGTAAATCAAGCTTGTCCAAAAGACAACTACCCTACACCCTTCATTGACCAGATAATTGATGAATGTGCCGGATCCGAAATCTTTTCATTCATGGACGGATTCTCCAGGTATAATCAAATAAATATCTGCCCACAGGACCAGTAAAAGACTGCATTTATTTGTCTGTGGGGCACATTCGCATATAGAAAATTACCCTTTGGTTTAAAGAATGCAGGGGCGACGTTTCAGAGGGCAATGAATTATGCCTTCCATGACATCAAAAACATCGTTCAACCATACCTCGACGACCTTCCGGCTCATTCGCAAAAGCGGACTGATCATCCGCAGCATTTAAGAGCGATATTTCTATGTTGCCGACACTACAAGATATGACTCAATCCACACAAATGTGTATTTTGCGTCAGTTCTGGTCGTTTACTTGGCTTTGTGTTCTCCAAGGATGGGATTCGTCTCGACCCATGTAAGGTCCAGGCAATCATAAATTTGCCTCCACCTTCGAATTTGCTTCAGATTCAAAAACTCTAAGGGAAAGCAAACTTTCTGAGGAGGTTCATTCCAAATTACGCCGAACTTGCTAAAGGTTATACACATCTCTTGAAAAAGGAGGTACCCTTTGTCTGGGATCAGGTTGCGCAAGCTTCCTTTGATGCTTTAAAAGGTTCCCTAATGAAAGCATCATTAATGTATGCCCCTGATTATCAAAGAGATTTTAACCTGTATCTGGCTGCAGCAGATACAACCATCGCAATGGTTTTAGTTCAAGAAGTCGATGGAATTGAGCATCCTATATATTATTTAAGTAAAAACTTAAATGATACAGAAAGCAAATATTCTTATGTTGAAAAACTAGCGCTTGCAGCTGTTCAAGCGATACAAAGATTTCGACACTATGTCCTCTTTCGGAAAACTACCATTATGTCAGATTGCAACCCCATGACTTATATATTGTTGCAACAGTTACTGGGGGGCAAATACTCAAGATGGATAGCAATACTTCAAGAGTTTGATCTGGAATTTGTAAAATCCAAGTCAAAGAAAGCTCTAATTTTCGCAGAATTATTATGCGATCTCCCATCGTCGTCCAACGATGAAACATTCGAAGAATCAATCGTGGATGAAAGTTTTTTTCTGATAGCTACAAGCAATGAGTGGTATGGGGATATAATCATTTAACTCCAAACCCAAAAATTTAGGCCAAACACCTCCCACTCTGAACAAAACCGTATACGATACCAAGCAAAAGACTACATGATCGTCGGTGACACACTTTACCGTCGTGGTATCGATACAGTTCTGAGAAGGTGCCTCACCCATGAGGAGGCCGAAAAAGTCCTGAATGAGTGTCATTCAGGCGTGTGTGGGGGGCATCAATCTAGATATGCTACAGCACAAAGAATTTTACGAGCAGGATACTTCTGGCCAACAATGTTCAAAGATTGCATAACCGCAGTCAGAAGTTGCCATGCTTGTCAAATTTTTGATAGCAAAACCAGAAGACCACCGGCACCTCTACAGCCAATAGTTGCTGTTGGGCCATTCGCCAAATGGGCCATCGATTTCATGACATGTAACCCCACCTCGACCGGGGGGCATGGGTATATCATAGTCGCAGTTGACTATTTTACCAAATGGGTCGAGGCAATGCCTACATTAGATAATACTGGTGAAACAACTGCCCTCTTCTTCTTCAATCATGTAGTCGCCAGATTCGGCGTACCACAGGCTATAGTCACAGATCATGGATCGCATTTTCGCAATCACATGATGGTCGAATTAGCTGCCAAACTAGGGTTGTCTCACGACAGCTCCACTCCATATTATCCGCAAGCCAACGAACAAGTTGAAGCGATCAACAAAGTCCTGAAACGCATGCTACAAAGGATGATCGGAGTTCACAAAAGAAGATGGCACCTAATCCTGTTCTCAGCTTTGTGGGCTTACCGAACATCGGTAAGGAATGCAACCGGGTTCACACCCTTCCAACTAGTATATGGCCTCGAAGCAGTCTTACCAGTCCAGTGTGAAATCTCGTCTCTCAAACTCGCAATTGATCTCCTCCCCGGAACTTCAGAAGAAGAGGCTCGTTTCTTGGAATTAATCCAATTGGATGAAACCCGTCGTGATGCCGCTTTGGCTAACGAAGCCCATAAGAAACGAGTCAAGGCGCAGTTCGACAAAAATGTCAAACCCCATGTCTTCTCAGAAGGTGACTTGGTCTTGCTTTACGACCAAGAATCCGATAAATTGGGAGCAGGTAAATTTAAGTCTTTATGGATGGGCCCCTATATTGTTAAATGAGTGTTAGCAAAGGGAGCCTACGAGTTAATGGATTATGATGGAATTCCACTGGCACAACCTCGTAATGGGTTGTAACTCAAGCGTTACTATGCGTAATGGTAACCAGTATGCTTTTGTTATATTTTTGTTTTCGCTAAAGTGTTTTTTTTGGTCGAGTAATCCACTTTTTACATTTATTGTAGATGTCAAACCTATTGGAGCCATGTGTTGGATATGCCGACGGAGCGAGTCGTAGTTCGCGGAACCTGTCCTCCACAGCCTGGGCCATTTTTGATCCAAGCGGCGAGTTAGTAAGTTTCAGAGGTGTGTGTATTGGTCGATCAACGAATAACATCGCTGAGTATAGCGCGTTGATAGAACTTCTCTCTGATGCCATCACTATGGTATACACCGACTAATTGTCAGGCTAGACTCACAACTCATAATACTACAACTCAATGGTATATATTCCGTCCGAAACCCAGCTATTTATCGCATGTTCCTAAGGGTTAAGATTTTGGAAAGACAATTTGATCGCATTCAATATCAACATATTTCCAGAAACTTAAACACATTAACCGACTCATTAGAAAATTATGTGTTAGATAGACATTTGCAACATTTATAAAAAGAAACACGTCATCAATGTTTTGCGTGTGGATCATGTAGCTCAACCAAAATAAAACTCCGAAAATCAAAAATATATTTAGCTGTTTATGGTTTACACATAATGTTCTGTAACCAAGACAAAATCGGTCAAGCGACCCAAAAACTCAAAATGCTAGGGGGCACCCTAGTTTAATGATGCTGGTGATAGCAAGTCACAGCCTGTGCGATCATGCGTAAGAGATGAGTCCATCGTCTGGGCACACCAATAGTATGCCGCTGTAACCGTAAAGGTAGCTCATCGGTCCTCACATCTGGAATACTGAGAGTGAGGCCCTCAACCTGCTCCTGCAAAGCTGTGAGAGTCTCGGCCACATAGAGGTCACGAAGGATAGCCCTTCCAACGGCCTCTCCTGCTGGGGTAGCAGCTGGTACTCTCAGGCAAACTACTGGATGAACAGGACCAACATCTGCATGTACACATGAGTTTGATTAAAGTCTTGATAGAATAAAGCACAAGGACATTATAAACAAAAACGGTAAACAACAATATGGTCAAAGATTTTACCAATGGCACCCCACTGCTCGCCATCTGGCAGTACTAAATCTGGATCGCCACGGAAGTCCATGCCAGCGTATGGATACTCAGAATAAACCATCTCCTGACGATCAAACCACCTGAAGAAGGTATCATAAAATGAAATCTGAGACTCGCCAACATGACTAGACATATGATCAACCCATCTCTGCATACGTGGTTCAGTAGGAGAAGGTAAATCGTGTGCAATGTACTGCGGCTGCATCAGTGGTATCTTCTCCAAGGCAAAGGTGGTCAAAATAGAACCATACCCAAAGTTCTTTAACCTCCCGTTCTTTATCTTGGTCAACTGTTCTTTCATTACAAGAAGTACTGCGTCGCACCAATTGAACACCTTCGGTTGGAGGCATTCCAAGGCATGCTGCATATAAGATCGGTTGGCTACATGAAGAGACGCACTACCGGCCATCCTACCAAAAGTAAACAAAATAGTCCTAAGGGACCTGTCAGTGACATCATGGATGATGATCTTGCCATCTTTACTCGGCTGAGATCCTTCTCTGAAATACCGGCGGACATAATCTCTCACAGAATCGCCTCCTCGGGCCGAACCTGACAAAGAGATGGGGGCACCCCGCCTCGACAAGCCAGTCAAGAAATAGATGTCTACTGCAGTCAAGGGGACAGATTTGCCCCTAATCTGGAAAACCTGATTAGTAGGATCCCAAGCATCGACCAAATACTGCAGTAAGTTGATCTGCTGTCTCATGCTAGAAATGCGGAAGAACTTCAGCAAGCCACAATTCCGCAGCGCATTCACTGTAACTGGATCATGCAGGGAAATCATGTCCTCTTCTTCATGCTCACGTTCTCGCCATGTAAGGGTCACCTTACTCCAAAGATCTCTGGAAAACAAACAAGAGAGCAGTTAGATCCTGATTTTGGTAAGAAACAGGCAAAAATTCCATCAAAAATTGTGCTTCAGATTCCCTTTTTGCGCCCAACGCACCTGCAGCAGTGTTTTAGGTGCGTTGAAAGCCAGATAGCCTTCAGACAGGCTAGCATTCAATGCAGGTTTTGATACACTGGGGGTGCGTTGATGGCAAAATGAGTTCCTCAAACCCCAGGGGCTCATTAAAGCTAGGAATCGAGCTCAAAATGCAAAATGGAAACCATGAAATGAAAGAGCTCAGGTTTAGCTCCTACCTGGTCCAGACGACGTCGAGAATCGTCCACAGAATCTCCCGAAATAAACTGATGAAAATCGAGGGGAAAAAGCACCTCCAAAGCTCCAACAAACCAAGTTCAAATGAAATGGTAAAATGAGAGGTAAAAAACACTTTTTGATTACTTTTACGTAGTTCAAAGTAAAATATTAGCATTTTAATCTTGTTTTTCAAGCAAATATTGTTTGTTTCTAACTAGTTTGATGAAGCAGTTGAAAATACAGTACGATCTTTGGAAGGACAAAGCTATTTATGGTAAAATCAAACCAAGACCATCTAATCAAGCAGTGTTACCGCGAGGTTCAAGCTCGTTAAAAAATAAACCCGGATCGAGCAGTGTTGCCGCGAGGTTCAAGCTCGTTAAAAAATAAACCCGGACCGAGCAAATGTTTCCACCCGCGTTTAAGCTCGTTAAAAAATGAACTATTCCCCGGTAAATAACCACCGTGAATGTAGTACTTCAGCCATTAAAGCCTTGGTCGTGTTTGCACCGTCACCTCCACTTTTCCATTGGCCGATAATTCACCTCCATTTGATTGTTTACCCATTTTGAGGAAAAGCTGCGAAGAGTGATTTCACTAGCCATCCATGTGATACTGCCGTGATTGGAAAATTCCAAACCTTACCTGGAATCAGCTGCTACCCATCTTATCACTCGTTCCTCAAAAGACGAGTCTTCTTTAAGCCCTTTTCAACTGACTCGTAAAATATGAAAAGATTGCCGAGTTCTGGCCTTCCAGCTCATTAAAGGGACAGGAAGTGCTATCCCTCCTCTAGATTTTAATCTTTTTGGACTTGAGGGGTTATTGCACAAAAATATTGAGCGCTTGTTTTTTTCGGCTCGTTAAAGCTATCAAAAATTCATACCTTCTGTATTGTTTTATACTTTTTCGGACTTAAGGGATTAGATGACGAAAAAGGAATTTTGGAGTTACCTTTACGTACCTTTTCAGACTCTCTAAAAATGAAAAAGACCGAGTTATCTTTGTCGTTAAACTCGTTAAAAAGATTAATAGCGACAAACTTGTCTTTAGACGAGAACGAGTTTCACTATCGCTAGGCTCGTTAAAACATAGCGATGGGTTTTCCCAAAGGGAAAATTATAGAACAAGCATATGTTATCCTCCTCAAGCTTGACAAAAATAAAGAGGTACTAGTCAGCAATGACTGGGGAAAAATTGGGAAGAAAACTCAAAGAATCTTTATTGGTAGCAAGTCGCTCTTGAACATGACACTTCCGCTCCGTGTCCAAGTCGGGTTGGGTTGTTTCATTCACCGGTCACATCGCCATGGTCATGCCATACCATCCACATTTGGGGTTAATGCTACCAATCCATCACATAAGTGTCGTCGAGATGTTCAAGAGAAGTCATCCAGAAAGGCCACCAGTTTCCCACCCACTACCATACATTATACTCCATTCTTTCATGACCGCCACCCTGAACCGTATATCATCAAATCGTTTTCACCTCCATCAAAATCATTTGCTCCATTCCGTGTCATTGATGTGGGATTCATTAAGGCCCTCCTATGACGGATCACTTCTTGTCGACATCAGCTCATTATCCAAGAAGTTGGTCTAGGAACACCCCATTCAGTACTTTGAAGCTTGCATGCCTCAATGGCAAGTTTCTCACTTCCGGCGACAGGTTTACATCAATGACCTTCGACCGAAACATTTTGCATGGTGTTCGACGCCAAGTCCTTTGTTCACACCACGTGAATTGTACTGCAGTACCTTGAGGATCATTATCATTATCGGTGATTCCTCTCGTGCTTGTTAACAATTTGCATCATTGACTAGTAATCAAGCAATGTCTTTCCGTGTTCGACTTCAAAACATTTCTCACATGGATCAACTTGTACTTCGAGTGAAGATCGAACGAGATTGAAGACCCTGGATCTAGTTTCATCCATTCGGGCTGCGACATATATTCAGGGAAATAAAGACATTGAAATGTACAGCATTACAGCACAGATAATCATCCTACCAAAAGGATGATGGCTCTATCAGAATCATCAGTCTACCATCAGACGATTGTCTGTCCTATGTACATGAAAATGAATTTATAAAGCTGAGCATGGGAATGCCCGCTTCAGCTAGATCATGAAAACAGTATGAAGATAATGTATTGTATTGTATCTTATTACAGGTCTCCTCCCAGCATTGAAAGAACTTCGGATCCTCATAATAAAGCATTTCACCCGATAAACGGCCTCATACTTTAGGGGGCAACTGTTATAGACATTTTTGTGCCTTGCAGCTCCAATCATGAAATGTCCATAAACCAAGGGCTCCTAAGTCCCTAAAAGTGTTGTTCTAACCCCTAAAGGAACAAGGTCAACAAATTACAACTTCTCCCAGAAGTTCTCCACCAGAAACTGCTCAGAATAAGTCAAAACAGGATCATTTCAGCTGCTCCACTAGCCAAGTGCGTTGCATAGCACCTAAATCCACTGGCTAGGTGCGTTGCAACGCACCTAAATGCACTATCAGGGTGCATTGAGTGGGAAATGACAAATGGCAGTGTCATTCCGCAAGGTGGAGAGACAATGGAAGCTTCCAGAATCTTCTCCTATGAAACTTGCCTCACTGAATTCGACCAAGGATGAGTAAGAGGCCTTCAGTCTCCAAGTGGAAGCAAGAACTGACAGAGAGAAGCCACTAATCAAATCACAAGCTGACTCATCCTCCTTGCATACATCTATAAATGGATCCCTCATCCCAGAGATCTAGAGGCAGGAATTTTTCACATTGTAAGGAATTGTTGTTGGTTTTGAGACACATATCAGAGAATTGGGGTATATATGCTTTGTTGGAGGTGAAGAGGGGCTTCTTTGCTGGGAGGTTGATGCTGGGTCAGGAATCATTAGTTGTAACTCCTCCTGGATCTTCTTGTATATCAATAAAAACTATTTGAGTTTCTCCTCCATGCTTTTGTATCATTGATGCTTGTTACATTTGTATGGTTAACTTAAATCTGATCCTAAGTTATTTATGAATATAAACCCATGTCTTTGTATAGTTTTCTTCTTCTGTGATCTTACAGGTACTTGGTGAAGCTAGGCAAGTAAGGGAGCAGGTAGCTGGAAGCTGTCAAAGAGGGGAGAGATTGGATCAAAGGACTAGCGCAAGACACAGGTTGGTTCTTCCTATTCCTCTTTGTTTATAGTTCATAAAGGAGATACAAAAGTAGTTTTCTCTGTTTGTTTCTAAGGCAGCTGTCACACCTTAGTGGGATAGAGCAGTTCTAAATAGACACGTTTCCCGGTAACAGATAGTTCTACTCCTTATTATCCGCAAGCTAACAGACAAGTTGAGGTAATTAGCAAAGTCCTTAAGCACATGCTGTAGAGAATGATTGGAGTCCATAAACAGAATTGAAATTTATTATTGTACTCAACTCTGTGGGCATATAGGACTTCAGTGAGAAATGTGACCAGATTTACACCCTTTCAGTTGGTGTATGGTTTGGAAGCAGTCTTAGCAATTCAGTGTGAAATCTCATCCCTCAAGCTTGCAATCAATCTGCTTCCCGAAATTTCTAAAGAAGAGGCTCATTTCTTGGAATTAATCCATCTATATGAAACCCGTCGTGATGCCGTGTTGGCTAATGAAGCGCATAAGAAACGCATCAAGGTGCAATATGACAAAAATGTCAAGTCTCGTGTCTTCTCAGAAGGTGACCTGGTCTTGCTTTACGATCAGGACTCGGACGAATTAGGAGAAAGTAAATTTGAACCATTATGGATGGGCACTTACATTGTTAAATGAGTATTGACAAAAGGAGCCTACGAGCTAGTCGATTATGATGGGATTCCACTATCACAGCCTCGAAACGGGTTGTATCTTAAACATTGCTATGTTTAATTAAGTGTAGTAAACTCATTGTACATATGATTTTATTGCATTTTTGAGTGTTTTCGTTTAGAGTTGTCATTTTGGTTAGGTAATCCACTTCACATTTGTTTTAGATGTCATACTTTTTTGAACCATTCATTGGATACACTGGCGGAGCTAGTCGTAGTATGCAGAACCTATCTTCTGTGGCCTGGGCCAACTTTGGTCCAAGTGGCAAGTTAGTGAGTTTCAGGGGGATATGTATTGGTCTATCGACGAAAAACATCGCTGAGTATAGCGCATTGACTGAACTACTCTCTGATGCCATTTCACATGGCATACGCCAACTCATTGTTAGGCTAGATTCACAACTCGTCATTCTACAGCTTACTAGCATTTACTCCATTCAGAACACAGCTATTTATTGCATGTTCCTAAGAGTTACAATTTTGGAAAGACATTTTGATTCCATTCAATATCAACACATTTCCAGAAACTTAAACACATTGACTGATTCATTAACAAACTATGTGTTAAATAGACATTTGTAGCATTTGTAAAGTAAGCATTTCACATCAACATTTGCATTAGGATTCATCACTTAGCCAAAATAAAACTCCAAAAATTAAAAGTAGATAGCTGTTTATAGTTTTCACGGAATGTTTTGTGTCCAAGACAAAATCGGTCATCTAACCAAGAAACTCAAAATTAATGCAGAAAATCATCTTAGACTAGTGATGCTAGTGATAATATGTCACCGCCTATGCTATCATGCGTAGGAGCTGAGTCCAGCGACCCAGTACACCAGTAGTATGGCACTGTAACCTCAAAGGTAACTCATCGGTCCTGACATCATGAATGCCAAGAGTGAGGCCCTCGATCTGATCCTACAACACTGCCAGGGTCTTTAATATGTCCAGATCTCGAAGGACAGCCCTCCCTACAACTTCTCCTACTGGACCGTCATCTTCCTCCCGTGGGCATGCCACTGGTCACACTAGTCCAATATCTGCACACACATATGAGTTGATTAGTCTTGGTAACATCAAAAAAACAAAAACATTATAAAACTAAAAAAAAAAAAACAAAGATGTGGTCGAATCATTTTACCTATAGCACTCCACTGCTCACTGTCAGGCCAGGCAGTAACCCAATAAAGCAGAAATTGATTCGTGTGTTATTCCATGAGGTAGGTCTTTGTTATATACAATAAGGAGTGACTGTTCAGTTCATCTCCCGATGACTGTTGACATTTCTAATTTAATTATTTACATAAATTCACCCAATCATGAGGATTAGGTGTCAACATTCCCCCCCTAATCTAAAGGGATGTTGGTGAGTCCAAGTATCATTCTCAATCGTTCAAGCTATTCTCTTCCAAGTGCTTTGGTGAAGATGTCTGCAGTTTGCTCATTTGTGGAACAATGACGGAGATGGATTGTTTTGGCCTCAACATGATGTCGAATCAGATGATATTTAGTATTGATGTGCCTCATTTGATCATGGAACTTTGGGTTGTTGGCCAACTTTATTGTAGAGGTATTATCAATCATGAGTGGAGTTGATTGTACTTGTTTTACCTGCAAATCTTCAAGAATTTTCCTATGCCACACAATTTCTTTTGTTGCTTCAGCTACTGCCACATATTCTGCTTCTGTTGTGGAATCTGCTGGAACTGATTGTTTGTGTGATCTCTAGGAGACAGCTCCTGATCTACGACTCATAGCATATCCTGAAGTAAATACCCCAGCTTCTTTGTCTCCATCGAAGTCTGAATCAGAGTATCCAATCAACCTGAAGTCGTCCACCTGTGTATACTTGATTCCAAAGTCTTGAGTTCCCTTCAAGTACCTTAGAACTCTTTTTTGCAGCAGACCAATGTCCCTCACAAGGCTTTCGCATAAACCTGGAGAGGATTCCAATAGAAAACAAAATGTCTGGTCTGGTAGTAGTGAGGTAGTTGAGACTTCCTACAAGTTGTCTATACTTTGTTGCATCCTCAAATTCTTTTCCTTCAATAGATGTGAGCTTTAAGTTTTGTTCCATTGGAGTAGTAAGAGGATTGCAGTCTATCATGCCAAACCTGTTCAACAGATCTCCAATATATTTCTTTTGAGAAAGAAATATGGACTTTGGATGTTGGGTTACTTCAATGCCAAGATAGTAATGAACACAGCCCAAATCGTTCATTAAAAAACTTTTCCCCAATTCCTTCTTTATGGATGCAATGTAGCTTTCATTTTTCCCTGTCATCAAAAGATCATCTAAATATACCACAAGATATACAATTGTTTTGCCAACTTTCTTGAAAAATAAAATTGCATCATCAAGATCAAAATGTTTGAAATTGAGTTTTAGAAGATGCTCAGTCAGTTTTTCATACCAAGCTCATGGTGTTGGTTTGAGGCCATATAAGGACTTCCAAAGTTTGCATACTTTATGTTCATGTCCTTTCACAGAAAATCCTTCAGGCTGGGACATAAAAACATTCTATTTTAGATCTCCATTAAAGAAAGCAGTTTTTACATCCATTTGACGAACTTTCCAACCATTTTGAGTTGCTAGTGCAAAGAGTGTCCAGATGGTAGCCCATTTTGCTGTGGGGGAAAAAGTCTCCTCATAATCGACCCCTTCATTCTGTGCAAAACATTTTTCCACAAGCCTAGCTTTGTGCTTGTCAAGTAAGCCATCAACTTTGTACTTATTCTTGTAGACCCACTTGCAGCCAATTGGTTTGGTTCCTAATGGAGGATCAACCGGCTTCCAAGTGCCATTCTTTATGAGGGCATCATACTCCTTTTGCATCGCTTCTTTCCATTCATCATGAGAAGTAGCTTCTTTGAAGGAAGTTGGTTCAAAATCTGTAGACAACTTCAATTCACAATCATAAGAAACATCCATATCAATAGGTGAATTAGAGTCATCTACATCACCTCCATTTTTCCGGTTTGAATTTTTGGTTCCTGTCTTTCCAACTTCATCAGGATGAACACCTTCAAGTGTCCTTGTCACCCACTTTGGGGGAACTTTTTGAGATGGTCCAGGCTGCTTCGTTGATTAAGTTGGGACTAAATCAAGATTGAGTCTCCCAATTCTATCAATTACATCACTTAAAGCATCATCCATTGTTGGAGTTTCATGCGGGGGAGAGTGTTCTTCAGAAGAAGATTCTACATGTTGATCTAGTATAGGAATCCCCCCTTCAAGATGTGGAATCTGATTATCAAATTCTTGAAATGACTTTTCTTTTGCAAATATGTCCAAGCGATCAAGTTGCCGCTCAACAACATTGTCAGTTTTGGATGATTCAAGGAAAATTACATCTCTTGATACAACAAATTTCTTATTTACTTCATCATAGAGGTGGTATGCTTTGGAGGTGTTTGAATACCCCAGGAAGATACACTTACGACTTCTAGCACCAAGTTTGTTTCTATGTACCTTTGGTATCAAGGCATAACAGGTGGAACCAAAGACTCTGAGATGCTTTACCGAAGGAACATGTCCATACCACATTTCATATGGAGTCTTGTTTCTTATAGCATTAGATGGACATCTATTATTTATATATGCAACACATAGAACAACATCAGCCCAAAACATTATCTTTACATTTTTGAATAAGAGCATGGATCGTACCATATTTAAGATTGTCCTATTCATTCTTTTAGCTACACCATTATGTTGGGGATTATAAGGCACAATTGTTTGATGTTTGATCCCATGTTGGCGAAGATAGTTTTAAAATTCATTTGATGTGTATTCTTTTCCATTATCAGTGCGAATAGACCCAATATGAGATTGTGCATGCATTTCAATCCATTTATGAAAATTCTTGAATGTTTGAAAAGCATCAGATTTGTTTTTCAATAAATAAACCCAACACATTCTGGTGTAGTCATCAATAAATGTAATGATATATTTATTTCCATTTGCAAAAGGAACAGGCATTGGACCACATAAATCTGAATGAATGAGTTCAAGTTTCCTATGTGCTCTTGAATGTGAATCATGAAAAGACCATTTTCTATGCTTTCCTAGAATGCAAGCATCGCATTGCTTAAGTTTCCTAGGAATTGTAGGCAAACCAGCAACGCCATTTTCTCCAATAAGCGGAGACTCTCATAGTTCAAATGTCCAAATCTAGCATGCCATAATAAAATTGATGGAAGTGTACCTTCTTCATGATGAGAATTGTATGAGAAATTTTGTGCATGGACAAAGGTTCCTTGCAGTTTCAGAAGCCTTTCTTCTTCTATTCCCCTCATGACAAGTGAGTGGTTAGATGCTTTTCTTACCTCAAGCTTGCCATCAAACATATGAATGGAGTGACCTTGCTGGCGGATGTGGACCAAGGACAACAAGTTTCTCTTGAGCTATGGGAGATATAGAACATGATCCAGAAGAAAGTCTGGAAGACCAGGCAGTTTAAGCCTGATTATGCCAAGCCCTGATGGCTTGATTTTTTATTGATCTACAAAGTATACTGCTCCATCAACATTGTCAGTGAAATCTTCAAAAAAATCTTTTCTATGGGTAATGTGGTAGGTTGCTCCTGAATCAAGAAACCAATCATTTTTGCAAGAAGCAAGTGAGGCATTAAATAAATCTTCATTTACTACAATGTTACATTGTTCCACAACATAGTGAGTCGATTCAGGTGCTTTACCTTTGTCTGTATCATCAGTGTTACCTTTCTGTTGGTTTCTTTTCTTCTCAATTTTGTCCCATGGTAGCTTGCATGTAGAGGCATCATGTGATCCATTTATTTTGCAGTGAATTCAGTGAAACTCTGCCTTTTCTCCTTGAGAATTTCTGCCCCCCCTGCCTCTGAAATATATTCCTCTTCCTCTTGTAGAATCTTGAGCAGGATGCCTTTATTTATGAGCAAGGCACATAGTCTCTTCAGAAGATTTAGGGGCTGTCTTCTCTCCAAAAGCTTTCTCTCTTTCAGCAAACTTTTTCACAAGAGAGTCAAAGGTTATATCTTTGAGATTTCCATTTGCTTGCCATGACTCAAGATAATTGGAGTAAGTAGGATAAAGTGCCTTGAGAAAAGTTATAAGAGGAATATCCAATTCAACCTTAGTGGATTTGATATCATAAATTATAGACTTTACTTCAGATGCAAGATCAAGAGGATCATTATTTTGTAGTTCAAGAGTGAAGAGTTTAATCATGAGTTGAACAACTTCAAGTGCAGAATGTGAGTCATAGAGCTCTTTCAGCTTTTGTAAGGCTTCAAAGGTAGTTGAATATGATGAAATATGGCAACTCACCTCTTCATTTACAGATGCTGCGATTAATGCATAATCTATTTTGTTCTTGTTTTCCCAAATGATGAGCTCTTTGTCTGAGGTAGGCTATACTGGGTCATTGTCTCCTTCTCCGACACACACTCCTTTCCACAACTCATTGAAAATGAGGGTGTGTTTTATCATCTGGGACCATTCAGGATAGTTCTCCTTGCTAGTGAGAACTATTCCCACCATGGATATAATTGAATGCATTCTGTAAAAAAATACTTTTGCTGATAGAAAAAATACTTCTGCCAATATATAGTAAAATTGTACTCAAAAGGGAATTCTCAAAATATTTCAAATCCACCATGTGACCCACATAAATCCATCATTATATAAATCCACCTCATATAAATCTCATATAAATTTTATATAAATCAACCATATAAATCTCATATAAGTTTTATAAATCCGCCATTATATATGCATATGGCATATGTCCCCTTTTTAAAAAACTCAATTACCATGTGACAACGTCCAAATGGCATACGTCCCCTTTTAAAAAAACTTAATTCCCATGTGACAGTGTCCAGCATTCAACTATGTAACTGCGTCCAACGTTCAACTGTATGTGTTGCATAACTATTTGAAAGAATATTAGAATAAGCCGGCGTTCAACTATTTGAAGGAATATAAGAACAGGCCAACGTTAAACTATTTGAAGGAATATTAGAACAGGCCAGCGTTAAAAAATACCAGGCCAACGTTAAAAGCTTTGCTGTAATGACCGGCGGCTTTCATAAAGTATTTTCGCACCGTGGAGGAACCTGAGCAATCTCTGGGGTGAACAAACATACTGTTATTACTGCCAAGAACAAACCAAGTACCTTCTTCATCCTGAAAATATTAAAAACAACCACAAATGCCTCTACGTAGAGTCTTAGGGAATGGATTCCAGAACTTTGAAGGGATAAACCATAGTGTCCCAAACATCGCTGTAACGACCACCGCACTAGTTGCCCGCCATGTTGTTAGAAGCTCATCACCTCGTTCTCAGCAGAAAAGGAGGCAATGGTTCGAATGCCAGCTCTCACAGTAGGAACAACTGCTAGCCATGGTCATTGGAGCCATACGCAAATTATCTCTGATCGAATATGGCAGACAGAGTGCGAGTAATGTCAGATAGAGAGCGCAGGTATAGAGAGCGTAGGTAAAGGAATATGATAGACAGAACGTAGGCAATGTCAGATAGGCGTATAGGCACTCAGTCACTGAATTATATGGAGAGCAGAGGAACAGAAAAGGGAGTTACAAGGCACAAGAGCTAAAAAGGAGCTAGCTCTGATACCATGTCAGGCTAGGAAGTAACTCCATAAAGCAGAAATTGATTTGTGTGTTATTCCATCAGGTAGGTCTTTGTTATATACAATAGGGAGTGACTATTCAGTTCATCTCTCGATGACTGTTCACATTTCTAATTTAATTATTTACATAAATTCACCCAACCATGAGGATTAGGTGTCAACACTCACCAGCTGGTAAAGCCAAGTCCGGATTTCCTCGGAAATCCATCTCGACATATGGATAATCTACAAATACCATCTCCTAGCAGTTGAACCACTTGAAAAAGGCATCAGAGAAGGAAATATGTGATTCGTCGGCATGTCCAGCCATAAGATCCACCCATATCTACATCTGTGGTTCCCTCGGTGCAGGCAACCCCAATGAAATGTTTTGAGGCTGCATCAGTGGAATTCGTTCCAAAGCAAAAGTAGTCAATATGGATCCATAACCAAAGTTTTTGGTTCTTCCATTCTTTACTTTGGAGAGTTGTTCTTTCATGACAAGAAGTATCACCTCACACCAATTGAACACCTTTGGTTCTAGGCATTCCACGGCATATTGCATGTAAGGCTTGTTTGCTAAATGCAAGGCCGCACTGCCAACAATCTAGCAAAGGTAAATAAAATGGTCCTCAAATGTCGATCAGTGACATCCCAGATATTAATCTTACCATCTATATTGGGTTGAGATCCATCCCTGCAGAACTGATGAATGTAATTTTTAATAGATTCGCCCCCACGAGCAAATCCTAATAGTGAAAGAGGGGCACCACGCAGTGAAAATCTCGTCAGAAAATAAATATCCTCGACCATAAAAGGAATAGATTTACCTCTGATATGGAATACCTAGTCAGTAGGATCCCAAGCATTGAGAAAATACTGCAACAAGCTGATCTGTTGCCTCATGCTGGATATGCAGAAGAACTTCAATAAGCCACAGTTTCTTAATGCATCCACTGTGCCCTGGTCATGTAAAGAAATCATATCCTCCTCTTCATGTTCTCGTTCACACCATGTGACAACCATATTGATCCAACAAATATCTGAAATGCAAACATTAGATGAATTAGAATCCAATTTTGAGCAAAAACAGGTAAAACTTTGATTAAAAAACACTGTATAAAGTTGCATTTCTACGCCCATCGCACCCTGCCTTTGAGCAAGGTGAGATGAATACTGATTGACCTGTTGGTAGCTCAGTATGCATCGCACCTTTTAATACAAGCTAGGTGCGATGATTAGGGAATGAAATCTTTAAACCCCGGGGGCCGAGCAAAGTAGAAAAACTAGCTCAAAATCAAGAAAAGATGGAATTCAAGTGAAGAGCTCAAGGATAGCTCCTACCTGGTCTTGACGGCATGGAGAATGGTCCATAGGATCTCCCGAAATCAACTAGTGAAATTTGAGGGGGAAAACCACTCTAAAGCTCCAAAATCCAAAATTTCAAATGAAATGATGAAAGTGAAAGGTAAAACTACTTTTTATGTTTACTATTCATGTACTTTAAGTAAAATGTTAGTTTTAGTTCATTTTTCGACCATATATATGTATTTCTAATCAATTTGATGGAGTTTTGAGCAGGTCAAATGACTGACGAAAGAATCTGATATGCTAAACAGTGAATTGAGCATCTTTGAACTTCAAGCATAGTTTTGTCGTTTCGAGCTTGTGTAAAAATGAAACTGACTTCAAGCATAGTTTTTTCATTTCAAGCTTGTTTAAACATGAAACTGAATCCAAGCATAATTCCCCCATGGTTTAATCTTGTCTAAAAATGAACCCATTTACAACTAATTAACCTCTGTGATTGTCATTCTATCAGCCTTTTGAATCTTGGTTGTGTACATCCCATCACTACCATCCCTTTGGCCGATCATACGCTTTCACTTGGTTGTTTTGTGATTGCCATTCTATCAGCCTTTTGAACCTTGGTTATGTACATCCCATCACCACCATCACTTTGGCTGATCATACGCTCTCACTTGGTTGTTTTACCCCTTTTTGAGGAACAGCTGCTATGAGTGGTCTTATTAGCCAGCCTCTTCATAGAATTCAACATGTTTTGAGAAGTTCCAACATTACCGAAACCAGTTTCTATGCTAGACACCACTCGTTCCTCAAAATTGAGTCCTCTTTAAACCCTTGTTAGACTCGTTAAATATGAAAAAATTGTCGAGTGCTTGCCTTTTTCAGCTCGTAAAAGTGATTGGAAAAGTCATCCCTCTTGTATTATTTTATCCTTTTTCGAACTTGAGGAATTATTTTACGAAAAAGAACTTCGAGCACTTGTATTTTTTAGCTCGTTAAAGTGATTGGAAAAGTCATCCCTTTCATATTCTTTTATCCTTTTACGGACCTAAGGGATTATTTTACGAAAAAGAACTTATGGAATTTTATTTTCATCCCTTTTCAAACTCTCTAAACATGAAAAGGATCGAGTTATCCTTGTCATTAAACTCGCTAAAACAATAGCAATAGGCTTGTCCATTCTAGACGAGACCGAGTTTCACTATCGCTAGACTCGTTAAAACATAGCGACAGGTTTGTGTGAAGGGCGAATTATAGAACAAGCATATGTTATCGTCCTCAAGCTTGACAAAAATAAAGAGGTACTGGTCAACAATGGCTGGGGAAAAAGGGAAAAAACTTGAAGAATTTATGGTAGCAAGTTGCTCTTGAACATGGCACTTTCACTTCATCACCATGATTGAGTTGGGTTGGATTATTCCGTTCACCAGTCATCTCACCATTGGTCTTTCATACAATTCATCTTTTGGGGTTAACGCTACCAATTCATCTCAGTGTTGCCGACATGTTCAATAGAAGTCATTCAGTTGAGAAACCACAATCCAGTTAATGTCTCATCCACTGCAATACATCCAACCTTCATTTTTTCATGACCACTATTCCTGAACCTTGTGTCATTAGTCCATTTTCACCTCCAGAAATCATTTTCTTCGTTTCGTGTCATAGATGTGGGATACATTAAGGCCCTCCTATGACAGGTCGCTTCTTGTCGACATCATCTCATTATCCAAGAAGTTGATTTAGAAACAACCTTTTCAGTGCTTTGAAGCTTGCATACATCAATGGCAAGTTTCTCACTTCTGGCGATAGTTTGACATCAATGTCCTTCTACCGAAATATTTTGCGTGGTGTTTGACATCGGATCATATATTCACACAACGTGAATTGTACTGTAGTACCTTGAGAATCATTATCATTATCAGTGATTCCTCTCACGTCTGTTAAAAGCTCACATTATTCGTTGGTAATCCGACGATGTCTTTCCATATTCGACTTCAGAACATCTCTTCACATGGATTGACTTGTACATTGAGCGAAGATTGAACGAGTTTGAAGACCCCGGATCTAGTTTCATCCATCTGGGCTGTGATATATTCAGGGACATAAAAACATCAAATGCACAAATGCTCTACACAGATGGTCATCCTAACCATGGATGATGACTCTATTTCTGAAGATTCACTAGTCTGTATCTGCAGACGACTATCTGAGCTATGTACATGAAATGAATTTATAGAGCTGAGCATGGGAATGCCTCATTCAGCTAGATCATGAAAATTATATTATGATGATGTATTGTATTATAACTTATGCAAGTCACCTTCCAATTCGAAACTTCGGATCCTCATGATAAAGCATTTGACCCGACATTAATATTTACGATGTCATGCTTTAGGGAGAAAATGTTATAGACGTATTTGGGCACAACAACCCCAAACTTATATGTCGATAAACTAGGGCTCATCAACCCCTAAAAGAGTTGTTTCATACATGTTATAGACATTTTTGGGCCCTACAACCCCAAGCATGAAATGTCCATAAACCAAGGGCTCCTAAGTCCCTAAAAGTGTTGTTCTAACCCCTAAAGGAACAAGGTCAACAGATTACAGCTTCTCCCAGAAGTGCTCCATGAGAAACTGCTCAGAATTGGTCAAAACAGGATCATTGCAGCTGCTCCACTAGCTAGGTGTGTTGCATCTCACCTAAGTACACTGTGAGGGTGCGTTGCATTTCAAAAGTCCCTTCTGTGGGGTGCGATGGGCGAGAAATGACAAATGGAAGTGCCATTCCGCGAGGTGGAGAGGCAATGGAAGCTTCCAGAATCTTCTCCTGTGACACTTGCCTCACTGAATTCGACCAAGGATGAGTAAGAGGCCCTCAGTCTCCAAGTGGATGCAAGAACTATCAGAGAGAAGACACTAATCAAATCACAAGCTGACTCATCCCCCTTAAAGATATCTATATATGGATCCCTCATCCCAGAGATCCAGAGGCTGGAATTTTGCATATTGTAAGGAATTGTTGTTGGTTTCTAGAGACAAACATCAGATTGTTGGGTGATCTAAGCTTTGTTTGAGGTGAAGAGGGGCTTCTTTGCTGGGAGGTTGATGCTGGGTCGGAACAACTGGTTGTAACTCCTCCTAGCTCTTTTCTTGTTTATCAATAAAAGCTATTTGAGTTTTCCTCCATGCTTTTGTATCATTGATGCTTGTTACATTTGTATGGTCAATTTACATCTAATCCTAGATTGTTTATGATTATAGATCCATGTCTTTGATAGTCCTCAGCTACCTGCTCCCTTGCATGCCTAGCTTCACAAAGTACCTGTAAGATCATAGAACATAGGAAAAGTGTCTATATAGAACTGCTCTATCCCACTAAGGTGTGACAGCTGCCTTAGAAACAAATAGAGAAAAGCTACTTATGTTTTTCCTTTATGAATTATAGATAGAGAGGAACAGAAAGACCAACCTCTGTCTTGCGCTAATCCCTTGATTTGATCCCTTTCTTCTTTGATAATCCTCAACAACCTGCTCCCTTGCACGCCCAGCTTCACAAAGTACCTGTAAGATCACAGAAGCATAGCACTATACAAAGACATGGATCTATAATCATAAACAATCTAGGATCAGATGTAAATTGACCATACAAATGTAACAAGCATCAATGATACAAAAGCATCGAGGAAAACTCAAATAGCTTTTATTGATAAACAAGAAAAGAGCCAGGAGGAGTTACAATTAGTTGTTCCGACCCAGCATCAACCTCCCAGCAAAGAAGCCCCTCTTCACCTCAAACAAAGCTTAGAACACCCAACAATCTGATCTTTTTCTCTAGAAACCAATAGCAATTCCTTACAATATGCAAAATTCCGGCCTCTGGATCTCAGGGATGAGGGATCCATATATAGATATCTGTAATGGGGATGAGTCAACTTGTGATTTGATTAGTGTCTTCTCTCTAATAGTTCATGCTTCCACTTGGAGACTGAGGGCCTCTTACTCATCCTTGGTCGAATTCAGTGAGGCAAGTGTCACAGGAGAAGAGTCTGGAAGCTTCCATTGCCTCTCCACCTCGCGGAATGACACTACCATTTGTCATTTCTCGCCCATCACACCCCACAGAAGGGACTTTTGAAATTCAACGCACCCTCACAGTGTACTTAGGTGAGATGCAATGCACCTAGCTGATGGAGCAGCTGTAATGATCCTGTTTTGACCAATTCTGAGCAGTTTCTCATGGAGAACTTCTGGGAGAAGCTGTAATCTGTTGACCTTGTTCCTTTAGGGGTAAGAACAACACTTTTAGGGACTTAGGAGCCCTTGGTTTATGGACATTTCATGCTTGCGGTTGTAGGGCCTAAAAATGTCTATAACAGTTTCCCCCTAAAGTATGAGGCCGTTAATCTTTTGGTGTCGGGTGAAATGCTTTATTATGAGGATCCGAAGTTCTTTTAATGCTGGGAGGAGACCTGTAATAAGATACAATACAATACATTATTTTCATACTATTTTAATGATTTAGCTGAGGTGGGCATTCCCATGCTCAGCTTTATAAATTCATTTTAATGTACATAGGACAGACAATCGTCTAAGTGTAGACTGATGATTCTGATAGAGCCATCATCCTTTCGAGTGGATGATTATCTGTGCAGCAATGATGTACATTTAATGTCTTTATTCCCTCTGAATATATATCGCAGCCCAGATGGATGAAACTAGATCTGGGGTCTTCAATCTCGTCTGATCTTCACTCAAAGTACAAGTCAATCCACGTGAGAAATGTTCTGAAGTCGAAGATGGAAAGACATCGCTTGATTACCAGTCAATGATGTAAACTGTTAACAAGCGTGAGAGGAATCACCGATAATGATAATGATCCTCAAGGTACTGCAGTACAATTCACGTGTTGTGAATAAAGGACTTGGCGTCGAACACCATGCAAAATCTTTCGGTCGAAGGTCATTGATGTAAACCTGTCGCCGGAAGTGAGAAACCTGCCATTGAGGCATGCAAGCTTCAAAGTACTGAATGGGGTGTTCCTAGCTCAACTTCTTGGATAATGAGCTGATGTCGACAAGAAGTGATCCATCACAGGAGGGCCTTAATGAATCCCACATCAATGACACGGAACGAAGTAAATGATTTTAATGGAGGTGAAAACGATCTGGTGATATAAGGTTCAGGGTGGCGATCATGAAAGAATGAAGTATAATGTATGGTAGTGGGTGAGACACAGGTGAAGTCTCCGAATGACTTCTCTTGAACATATTGGAGACACTGATGTGATGGATTGGTAGCATTAACCCCAAATGTGGATGGTATGGCGTGACCATGGTGATGTGACCGGTGAATGAAACAACCCAACCCGACTCGGACACAGAGTGGAAGTGTCATGTTCAAGAGCGACTTGCTACCAACAAAGTTTCTTTGAGTTTTCTTCCCAATTTTCCCCAGTCATTGCTGACCAGTACCTCTTTATTTTTTTCAAGCTTGAGGAGGATAACATATGCTTGTTCTATAATTTGCCCTTCGGGCAAACCTATCACTATGTTTTAGCGAGCCTAGCGATAGTGAAACTCGTTCTCGTCTATAGACAAGTTTGTCGCTATTAATATTTTTAACGAGTTTAACGACAAAGATAACTTGGTCCTTTTCAATTTTAGAGAGTCTGAAAAGGAACGTAAAGGTAACTCCAAAATTCCTTTTTCGTCATCTAATCCCTTAAGTCCGAAAAAGTATAAAATAATACAGAAGGGATGGATTTTCGATACTTTTAACGAGCCGAACAAAACAAGCGCTCAATCTTTTTGTGTAATAATCCCTCAGGTCCAAAAAGATTAAAATCTAGAGGAGGGATAGCACGTCCTATCCCTTTAACGAGCTGGAGAGGCCAATGGCTCGGAAATCTTTTCATATTTTACGAGTCAGTTGAAAAGAGCTTAAAGGAGACTCGTCTTTTGAGGAAAGAGTGATAAAACGGGTAGCAGCTGATTCCAGGTAAGGTTTGGAATTTTCCAATCACAGCAGTGTCACAAGGATGGCTAGTGAAATCACTCTTCGCAGCTGTTCCTCAAAATGGGTAAATAATCAAATGGAGGTGAATGATCGGCCAATGGAAAAAGTGGAGGTGACGGTGCAAACACGACCAAATTGTTAATGGCTGAAGTACTACATTCACGATGGTTATTTACCGGGGAATAGTTCATTTTTTAATGAGCTTAAACACGGGTGGAAACATTTGCTCATGTCTTATGTTTATTTTTTAACGAGCTTGAACTATTTGCTAAAACTGCTCGATCAATCCAGTCGTGTGATAAGAATGTCTCATATAAAACGGGAACTTTTAGAGTTTTGCCCCACATCCTTTCTTTATGCAAGTTAGGAAACGACCAATCCTACAAGTTTAAAGGGTTAGAGGTCATACAAATTTAAAAAAATAAATAGTCGCTCTTCGCTTGCATGCCAAAAGGTTTGCATGCCCCCAGGTATAAAACAGAGTTTCAAGGTTACCCCTTCTTTAGTCCGTTAAAACATTTGTTTTACCGAGAGAGGTCTACCACTTACAGGCTACCAAAGATAGTTCTATTTATAGTGTAAACAAAACACTTCTTCGGCGATGTCTACTGAGATAAACAAAGGCAAGCGGCGATGCCCGCCAACTCACATAACTTTGACAAGAGAATCTTGTTCCAGTCCAACTCCCTCTTCCAATCACGGACGAGAGTACGGAGGTCATATTCTCTCGCGGAAACCTACCCTATACCCGAAGTTTTCCTGCCGAAGCAGACCAGGGTGCATGCTCCCTGGGTTTCAGTCATGTCCCCCCAAATCACTCGTGCTCATCAGGTGGACAGACTGGGGGTTGAGACATTTCTTGTGTGAAAAGACCATTTAGGGATGGTATATGACTATTTGCTAAGCGTGATCCAGGAAATGAAAGCTGGTCTACGAGCTTGACCACTCTTCCTTCGTGCGGAAAACACATCACTCTAAAGAGTGATGAGACAATAGCTCTCATGCAATAAATATAGTCTCGTCCAAGGAGTAGATTGTAATCCAGGGGTCCTTGAATTACCATTACGTTCATGTGAACGGTTTTCCCTCTCAATGTTATGGGCACATTGGGAAGGATCCCTAACGGTCGACTGGTTCCTTTATCAAAACCTGTTAGATTTCTGATCTTAGGCAAAAGCGATGGTGAACCAAGCGCTTTCCAAGCAGTCGAGGAAAGGATACTCACAGAAGCCCCCTCATCTATGATGGTACCAGCCATAACCATTCTATATATTTGAACAATAATCCGGAATGGTATACTAGCTAGTAAACGGGGTCTGCCTAGTTGATTCCAGTCGAAGGAGACAACTAGGTTGCTTCGAGGTGGGACCGAACAGACGGCCGGGTATGACTCTGACGAACTTCTTTCCTGTAGTAAAGGAATGGGTAAATTGCCCCCATGTTCGTTGGAGTCTGTGCTTACGAAAAGAATTTGGACGGTGTCATCCTTGTTCTCTTCCGTGACTGTATCATCTGAAGATAGAACCTCTGAAGGCAAGACCGGGTCAACTGCCCCTCGACCTTTTGACTTTCGTCTGGTATGGGTTCAGATGGTTTACCTTCAATGATAGATGCTTCGGCCGACCACCTGAGTGGGCCAGCCAGATTTTCAACTAGTGACGGACTCAGTAAGAGTTTTTTATATCCAAGAGGAAGTCGTAACGGTGAAACCGTACGATCGTCCAAAACTCTTTTAGCTTCATCTAAGAAGGGACAATGGTGGACAACATGATCGCCTTCGCACAGTTTACAAGGAAATCTATATTTTCCTTTTTGTCCCGGGGCTTCATTGTCACTAGTTGACGGTGTGTTTTCAACATGATCATCAGAGGTTGACGACACCGAGTTGTGCATACGAGGAGACCAGTCTCTTAAGATCCGAGGGATGCAAGGACAATCTCTGTGATAGTGGTCTCCTTTGCAAATGACACATGGTGATTTAGGCCTGGTCAGTGCAGTGTGTGGATTTTCGCTAGACGACACTCGTTTGCCCCCATTCGCTTTTGGCTCCTTCTTCTTCTTCTCTTCCTTCTTCTTTTCCTTCTTCTCCTTAGGTACTTGACTTTTGGCTTTACTAGCCCCATCAAGCGAAGAGGAAGGAGGAGAGGAAGAATTAGAGGAAGTAGAAGGTTGGTGGGTAACTCTGGACTCGTCTAATTGCTGATTCGATTGTTCAGGAATTGTGGTGTTCTGAACGACAAAGGTTGAGAAGAGCCATACAGGCAACCCAATTGTTAGTCCTGGAAGCGACAATGTGGCCATATGGGGTGCACCAACATCTCCCCAAGAGGAGAAGGGACTAGGATAAGGGGAATTCCTTGGTTGGTGGATTCCATTTTTTCAACCCAAGATCAACGTAGGAAAGGGTAATGAATATTCTGTTTAAAATAAATTTTAGACGCTTTGACACAACTTGTTTTTTCAGTTTTTAAGAGTCGAGAAAAAACAAAAGATGACTCTAGTCGCCTTTGATTTTTAATGAGCCTGAAGTGACAAGTGCTCAGATGGACCTTTTCCGTTAAGGAGTCTGAAAAGGAATGAAAGGGACTACTCTAGAAATCCAGGTAGAGGGAGTACCAAACCAATCGCAAAACTGCAGAATACTTTTTACGGTACGGCAGTCAATCTTCCCGAATGTTGTGTTCAATGCATTGCGATCGATAGGGCGGCAGACATGGCTTCCTATGGATAAAGGATTAAGCCTATTGGGGTCTCCCAAAATATACTCGATGGTACGTGGGAGCACAAGTCCGTACTGGCACTTATCATCTCAAAGTGGAGGAATCACCCAACCATCAGTGAGAACAACAGTTACCAGGCTTTACGACACCGGAATACGTCTCTAGCCTAGACTTCTAAATGTTGTGCGTTAAGTTCCAAAGCGTTGTTAGATTCATTGAAATTATTTTAAGTTGATCTTGTTTATGAAGTTTGCCTTTCGGGTTCACCACGAGATGTAGATGTAATTCCTAAAATGCAGTCTAAGATGATAAACAATTTTTTTATCTCTTTTATGCAATGAAAATCCTAGCTACTAGGGAAAAGAAAGACAGAATCTTTTCACAAAGAGCAAAGAGCACACTCTAAATGCACTTTTCCTAAATCAAGCCAATCAGACTATCTATATGAAAATGCACATGCATGTATTTGTTTTTCGACTTTCTTAGTATATGGATGCTAAAAAGAAAGCTGATGCACAAATCTGACTTTCTTTTCAAGCGACAAATATAAACAAGTTTCTTTTTGAAATAAAAAATGGAGACGATTACGACACCTTACGATTTTGAAATGAATACTTGTTTTTGACACTAGAAAATTACAAATTCAAACCAAAAGCAACAGCAACAGGATAATCGACCATCAACAGCAATCAAACTCTTTCCTAGGACTGAAATCGACACTTGCGATAGTTTCAAATCAAAGGACGACAGTATGATTACGCTACTTTTGCAAAGGAGAACTGTAAATGACTCAACAAACACACAAAAACATCTACAGTTGTTTTGTACAAAGGAGGCGGAATAACAGTAAGGAAAAGCGGTTTCAAACAGACATATACTGATCACAGGCAGCAAAATTCAGGAATAGAACTGGAAAGAATGATCCACAAAAACCACAACTGCACAGAGCTAGTCTGATCAGCGCACCTGTAACACAGAGAATCTGAAATGCAACGCAGGTTGTCCACTCGAGAAGGGCGTTGAAATTCAGAATCTCTGAACAGTACCTGCGCTGGGCCAGAAACGAGACTCTGCTCGGTCTCCGGGTCATAGTTTGCAGTTCAGTTCTTGGTTTTTGGCCGAGTAAAAAGCAATCAGTAATGCAACAATCAGGGGTAGATCTAAGGAGGATCTAAGAGCTATCACAAGGGCAATCAGATAGTTTGTGAATCCGTTGTTTAAATCATAAACAGATCGAGTAGATGGATTGAAGTAGCAGTTGTCTACTTTGCATTTGTTATGGCAAATGCAGTTCGAATGCTACTTGTAAGTTTATGAAATAGACAACAAAGAATGATAAACAAACAAACTAATTACGTCGCCAGCGGAGTCACCATTTTGTTACAGGGAAAAGTGTCTATATAGAACTTCTCTATCCCACTAAGGTGTGACAGCTGCCTTAGAAACAAACAGAGAAAAGCTACTTATGTTTTTCCTTTATGAATCAAAGAAGAGAGGGATCGAATCAAGGGATTAGCGCAAGACAGAGGTTGGTCTTTCTGTTCCTCTCTATTTATAATTCATAAAGGAAAAACATAAGTAGCTTTTCTCTGTTTGTTTCTAAGGCAGCTGTCACACCTTAGTGGGATAGAGCAGTTCTATATAGACACTTTTCCCTGTAACAATACCCTAAAGGAACATAGTCATCTGATTACATCATTCCCCAAAAGTTCCATCTAAGAAACCATCCATAAATTGCCTAAACTAAACCATACTGACTGCTCCACTAGCAAAGTGCGATGCATACTGAGTGGTACACTACCAGGGTGTGATGCATACTGATTAGGTCTTCTATAGGGTGCGATGGGTGAGGATGGACAAATTTCTGAGATAGTTTGCTAGGTGGTTGCCCATGGAAACTTCTACTGTGCCACTTGCCCCTCTGAATTCACCCAAGGATGAGTAAGGGATCTAAGAAATATCCAATCCCTTCTCTTATGGAATCAAATGTAACAAGTGGAATGACACTAATCAAACCCCATGGATGACTCACACCCTTGTACACATATATAAATGGATCCCTCATCTAAGAGATCTAAAGGCTGGAATATTGTGAATTGCAAGGAAGTGCTGATAGTTTGTAATTGAGGAAAGATCATTGTATTGTTGGTGTGATCTTGCTATTTCATGAGGTGAAGAGGGATTGAAGCTAGGAGGATGATGTTGGATTAGACAACTAGGTTGTAATTCTCCCTTCTATTAATAAAGTTCTTCAAGTTTTCTTCCATATGATTGTGCAATTGTGAATGTTATCATTTGTTTACTATATATCTGATTCTGCAATGTTTATGTTGTAATAGATCATGATGCTTTGATGGTTCTTTGTTGTTATCCTTGTGTAGGTACTCTCCAAGCGTGTTAAGTATGGGGAGGAGTTGCAAGCTCTGTCAAAGGGGAGAGAGATCAAGCAAGGGATTAAGCAGAAGTTCTAGGTTGGTTCCATTATCTTCCTCTTATCTGTTACACATAGAAGAAATCATTGGATTGCTTTAAACTATTGTTTCTAGCGTAGCTGCCAAACCTAGAGGGCTAGCATTCTATAGGAATACTAGTTTTCCAAGAAACAAAAGGGAAGTTGAAAGTCACCAAAGAAGAGTGAAGGTTGACTCTTTGATGGTGTGGGGGTGTTTGGTAAGAATTTTCCTTTATTCTTTGTACTCCTACGAAGCATGAAATAATTTCATTTCTTTTATGTAATTTTTTCCAAACTGAATGCAAAATAGAAAGAAATGCTTAAGCAAAAATAACATATAACTAGATATGTCCCCGAAAATGATGCCAAAACGTGATCAGCCCTTGTATTGCACCAAGAGTGTTACAACTCCCAAAGGTTCCTCAACTATATTCATGAAACTCGGGTTCGTACAAACTTTGAGGTGACAATGTTGTACACACAGTAGATGGAATTCTACTCATGCCACCATCAACTAGGTCATTTGATCATTAGGGTTTCAAGACCATTCTTATACTTGATTAGGGGGAATTAACCACTGAAAGTGAAATTCAAAAGATAGAATTAGTGTAGAAAAAATAAATGTTTATCAAATCTAACTTGTAAAAGCTACCTACTTCTAGATGATACTGAATGAATTTATGAAAAAACACAAGAGTTATGCTACATGCAAAAAGAAGACTACACTAATTTCAATCAATCATCTAGCTATCAAAGTCACTTGAAAATATAATATTATTATACCAACTCAAAACTCAATTATTCATACATCATTTATCTAATTCACACTTATACATTAAGTAATGTCCTAATTGTGAAATCTGCGATGAAGAAACTATTCTTATTTTCTCTTAGAGTGAAGGAAAAGGAATGGAGGGAATGGCCTAGGTGGTACCTCATATCATGGAGTCCAATATGCAGGGTGAATTTACTCCTAAACTAAGCTACACTTGAATTATAGGTCAAAACAAGTGCAAATAGGCTACTATAGGCATGTTACAGGAAGCTACTACAGGATTCCTGTATTGCTACAGGAAGTCCTGAAATGCTACAAGAAGTTTGCTGAGAGAGGTTGGAGGGTAAAGATGATGGAATAAAGTGATGGAAAGATGGATAAAGGTTTTGGGGGATGGATTTAAGTTTACCAACACCCCTAGCAAAGCTCAACACATCAAAAAGGATAGCTTTGGGCTAAGAGGGTTGCTCACGGTGACAAAAAAATAGAGATTAAGACAATGGTTGGGAGTTGTTAAAAGAGAGTGCAGAAGCTCTGGATGGAGATGGTGAAATTTTTTCTTGCCTATAGGTCCCTTTCCTACCAACTCACAACTCAATAATTGATACATCTCTAATTCACACTTGGAGATTAAGTAATATCCTAATTACCAAATTTCTCATGAAGAAACTAATGTTATTTTCTCTTGTAGTGAAGGAAAAGGAATGGAAGGAATGGCCTAAGTGATACCTATGATCATGGAGTCCAAGATATAGGGTCAATTTACTCCTAAAATAAGCTACACTTGCATTACATGTCAAAAAATGGAAAAACAGGCCGCTACAGGCGTTTTAAAAGAAGCTGCTACAGTATTCTTGTATTGTTATAGGAAGTCCTGAAATGCCATAGGAAGTTTTTCAAGAGGGTTTGAAGGGTAAGGATGATTGGATAAAGTGATGGAAATATGGATGAATGTTGTGGGGGGTAGATGAAATATGACCAACAACCCTATAAAATCTCAACACTTCAGGAAGGCCAACTTTGAGCTAGGAGGGTTGCTCACAGTGACCAAAAAAATAAAGATCAAGGAAATGGTTGGGAGTCGCCAAAAGAGGGTGGGGAAGCCCTAGGTGGAGATGGTGAAATGGTCCCTTGCGAGCAGGTCCAACAATCCTACAACATCACATGCACCTATTCTTCTTTTCATCTGTAAAATATTATAACCAATGGTGAAAAGGATGAGTTGAATTTGAAAACTATCTAACTGATGCTAACTTCCTTCATCTATGCAATGGATTCACTTCTAAGCTACAACAATCACATGTGAAACAAAATAACTTATGTAGATATTTTTCCAAGAAATCATAAACAATAAATAACCATATAGTGTTTTTGGGTTGTGAGTTTGGATTCCTCTAGTGAGGCTCCCATAAGAGAGATTTGATAGAGGCACAATCACATGATTTTGAAGGAATTATATTCTACTAAAATGTAGAAACTAAAAAACATTCTAAGCTAAAGAAGAATATCAATAAACAGGAGGAACCTAAACTACTAGGGTTAGGCCCAAACCCAAGAGCTTCAGCCCTCTGAACTAACTTAGTGATGGACCAATAAAAAAGTTCTCATTATCATTGCAAAAATGTCAAATACATCAGATAATAAGTCAAAGTATCAGTCACAAGTGTTTGAACTTAATAGCTTCTTAGTTGCAACCAACATTCTAAACCTAAGGAGTTCCTTGTTATGTTTATTTATACAAAAGGGTAGATACCAACAACTCCTTAGAAAATAGAGATGTTTGTCTCCCAAAACTTGAGAAAGATAGATCTAGATCTTTCTTGAAATGCACTAGCTTGGTTGCCAATGACCTTGTCCTGGTTGGCTACTAATGGCTCTCAGTTGATGAGAGACAAAATGGTGATCTTGGTTGATTGAAGGAGTTAATGAGGTAGACAACCTCCTAGAATATCTCCATGTTGTCTACTCCGAGCTCCTGCATTGAAATTATCTCAAAATCATCTGAGTTTCCTCATTTAAACCTTCTTAGGCCACATGACATAACAACACATCTTTTATCCTCCTCACTAAGCATAATCTAACAAAAATTATAAATAAATGTGAGAAAGAGATGATTCTAAAGCTCGAGGATGGCATTATGACCCTTGTCATATACCTATTGATGAGCCTCATCAAAAATGTTGGGCATGGAGATGTTAAATTTTTTCCTAGATGTAGAATCTTTATAGTTCACAATTCTCACATTGAAATGTGCAATGAAAAGTTTCCTATATCAGAAGTTTTTCACTCTAGGCCAAATGCATAGAGCATATAGGTTTATTTCAATGAATAACTAAAATGTGTCTAAATCCTAGAGAAGAAGAGATAACTTGTGCTGAGTGGAAGGAATGGAAGGCCATCTTGTTTTCGGAAAGTATCCCTCCTAGAGAGATAGGGTTGATGAAGGGGAATGGAGGCTTTGAAATGAAAATAATCACTTGTTGAAATCCTAGTGTTATGCAATTTAACTTCTTCCATTCTCGTTATCTTCTTTATTATTGAGCTATGTATTATTAAGGATGATGACTCAATCGCTCTCTCATCATATCTTTCTTTTTATTCTCCATCATCGTTCATAAATTGGAACAAATGCTGATATAATCTAATAGTTACAATGGCTCAATTCGATAACACCATAACAATAATTGCATACACAATTTATTTTTTCAATGTCTGGGTTGTGATCATATAATATAATAGAGAAATGCCATACTTTATTCTTGAGTAATCAATATTGGACTAAGGTAGAAAGCAACCCATCATGCAACATGTTTATCCAATTTGTCAAAGAACAAAGTAGGACACATCATCATTATATAACTAACAATCATATCAATCTTTAGAGGGAGTCATATTGGTAGCTAAAATCCCATTAGATGACAGTACATTAGGAATATCAATATAAACGTTTTCATATAGATGAAGTGATGGGCAACCTATCTACCAAGCCCTTTTTTTTGTGAAGCCAAGCAAAGATCACACTCATTTTTGCACATTTGATTTGCAGGATTATGAGTACTAGCTTTTCTAACTCAAATAATTCTTACAATGGAAACATTGTGCTTAGCCATGATATATACAAATATTACCAATCAAAATTAACTTTTACGAAAAGAAAAAAAGAAGAAGAAAAAAACAAATGTTCGGTAGCTGTTGAGTGAAAAAAATTCCGAGTAGAAAAATATGTGGAAGGATAGATTGGGCCTGCAAGACAGACAATTTCGGATGCATCTGCAAAAACTCGGATGATGGGTGTTTCTATGCATAGAAAAGAAGAGAAAATATTGTAGATATAGGAGGGGCAAGATAGCCAAATGAATGTTGCTGATTCGAGCGTGGATAATGGAGATAATTTAGGCTCCGATCCGAATGAAATATTGTGAGAGGAAATAGGAAATGTACAGGAAGAGGGATGTTTAGATGTGATGACATGTATAAATGGCTACATTTTGTTGTTCATGAACCCAAAGGCCACAAAACCAACGGCTCAAATTTGAGAAGGGTAGGAATTTGTGGGTTCTAATAAGTTGTTAAACACTTACAAATGAATATGAAAGATTAGGAAAAATAAAATGCATATTATTAAAAATATATATATACATTTATGCAATGCCTTATGAACCTTGGAATTCATATTTCAATTAGTCTCTTACAATCCAATAACTATTCACATTCCACACCATAACCATTAGCTAATTATGTTTCCAACACATTTGACATAGTTAAATTCCTATGTCTATTTTGAAACAATTAGCGAAGGTTCTCATGACCAGAGTTCGCATTTCATTTGAAGGTATTTCTAGCTATTTATATGAGTTATTGTAGTATTTTCATTTGTTGTTATTTTCTTTCCTTCCCAACATTTTCTCTAACTTCTTGGCATGTTATCCTTGCAGGGATTGTTATATGGATAAACCATATTTTGGCGAAAATTTTCTTACAAAGGTTTCTATAGCTGTGATTCCCTCACCAATTTCCCAAGGATAATATCAAAAGAATATTTATCGATGTTAACACTCAGAGTTTAGCCCTCGAATTTATTTATTTTTGTTTACTGTGCCTTACAAAGTTACAAATTTGTAAACCCTTATAGATTATTCGATAATATCAAAAGAATATTTATCGATGTTAACACTCAGGGTTTAGCCCTCGAATTTATTTATTTTTGTTTACTGTGCCTTACAAAGTTACAAATTTGTAAATCCTTATAGATTATTCGATGTAATTTTTAGTAGATTTAATGTTTGAAAGCATTTCAAATTCATTTTTTCTTTATTTTATCAGTTTCATTTACCATTCGGTGATGATTGAACATTTTCTTTATAGGTTCAATTTCAAGTCTTTGTCAAATATATTCATTCTTTTTGTGACTGGTCCTTGTAGGTACATTCAAGGGTTTTATGCTCTAGTTTTTTTTGTGATTCATTTGCTGATTGTCATCCCTTTCAACTCAGTATTTCCAACTCCAGGTTTAGTGCACTTTATCCCTTATATAACATACTGATTATTTTAGGCATATTCAACATAAAATTATCATTTTCTTCCTTCTCTTTCATATGAAGTTATGTTATATGGCTAGGGTTTCTATGTGACCCTAAACGTTCCACAACAATGTTATGGACTTTGTTCTTTTGTATTAAAATTTTGTGTTTTGTAAATATATTCCCTAACCCCTAGGGTATACCTAATTACTTTTTTCTTTCTTCGATCAGATATAGACCTGAATATAGGTCTCGACATCTCATGCAAATGCAAGAAGACAACGCTAAATTATATTAACTACATTTGTTTTGTTTAATTCCAACTGCATACACATATACCTTTTATTATATAAGGTTATAAATATATTCCTTCATATTTCTAATAATTTTGGCCCTTTTGCAATATAAGTGTATGGCTAGTCCTCCTGTAATTTGGTCTTTGCTTGGGTAATAATTCTTAGTAATCCTTCTAGATTCTTTTACAATTTCTCCGTAATTCTTTTAGTAATATCCTGTAGATCGATATAGAAAATCTAATACAGTGTTTATTTCCAACAATTACTTACCGGTATTTATGGTTTATAAAATCTACGAACTATTCATTTTGCTAGGGAGAGCTTAAAGTATTCTTCTTTCTCGTAGAAGTTTCGACTGTTGTTTACTAGGTCAAGTGACCCAAACAATTGGTTTCCTCCTCCGCTTGAACATGAAGGTTATGACCGGTAGAAAAATCTACGATTCTTATTGTTGATTATATATCAGTTAGACTTCATAATTTTATTTTATTTTAATTTTTCCTTCCTGTCAGTAAGAAATTTCTTTCCAGGCTTAAATATTGTGATATAAAGAAGTTATGGGACAATATTATCCCTTGTTTTTTTAAATTACAATGACTATTAAACCACTGAACTTTGATATGACTTGAAATAAAAATCATTGAAGTTATTTTTAAGAAATTCTATTTCTTTTATGATATAGATGCATATGTGAAATAATTTATCTGGTTCATACTCAACAAATTATTTTCTTTTATGTAAGTTACCACATATGATTACTGTGGATAATTTACACATGTATAAAAGAACACCCTATAATTTATTATAGTGTTAGATTTAATTTCTATATAATTTTTTTATGCTTGTTACAAGTTTTTATATGACATCTACTTATTGTATAGATACCACTATATATGTGTATGTGCTCATGTATGTATGTTTATTCATCACCTTTTTATCTTATTTTGTTTCTCATAATAAAATATTTTATATCTAATTATTCTAGATTTTCAATAGTGTTTACTCCACTAATTTAGTAACTACTTATAATATGTAGAAACAACTCAAAATTTGCATCTACTAATGAATTCATACTGAAAAAAGAGACACAAATTACTTCTACAATTATGCACAAAGAAAAACACACAATAGAAACACATGAAATTACATGCAACCATTCAATCATCATGAACAAAATGATTTTAATGGGGAACCCAACTAGGAAAAACCCTTTCTCCATTTGTATTAGATTAGATAAAAAAAATGATCTATTGCAATGACAACTTCAATCCTTGAAGCTCAACCTACACTGTAATATTGATCTCTTCCTCCACCTACTTCTCTACAAAATACTTAGCCAATTTCTAGCCTCCTGCTTCTCCTATTTCCTTGTGTAATTGCAATGAAAATTGGCTCCTAAAGAATATGGGAAGCCCCTATTTTCTTGTTCCAAGGGACATCTACATCACGCATAGGTACAACAGTGGATACTTCAACAAAGGTAACATCTTCAAATTCTACAGAAGATCTTGCTAAAGCTTTGGAAGAATTATCATGAGTTAAGGCAGAGAAAGAGAAGCTATCTGAGCCTCATGTAGATGTCCCTTCTACTTCCCATTGTTGCATTAGAATACACTAGAAAAATGCTAAACATGGATGAGGTGCACTTTGTATACTAAAAAAAGAAAGAATAGTTCAAGCTAAAGGCTAATATAGGTCCTTATATTGTCAACACCAAAGCTCTAGCAAAGGAGGTGGAGGATATTTTAAGTCAAATGAAATGTAAGCCTAGTTTCTCTTGGTCTTATGATCCTCTAGGAATCATTTCAAAACTTAGATTGGAATATATGAGTGCTTCCTATGCACATACACCAATGCCCGAAAATGAACACTATGCTAACCAAAAGGAATGGACAGAGGACACTTTACAAGAAGTTGAAGAACGACTCATTAGTCAATCATACATGGAGAAGCCTATTCCAAAGGAAAAGGAGGACAAAAGGGAGAGAGAGGTTGTGTCCCCTACTTACTCTGAAACACAAGGTGCATAATTCCTTGTTTTTAAAAGAAGAGAGAAGGACCCAAATAGTACTAAAAAATCAGACCCGCAAATTTATCCTCAGGTGGTTACTATCCAAGATGAATCTCCATAAGAAAGGGATACACAAGAGTCACCCACAGTAGTTTTGACAGGAACTCCTGCCACTCCTTTTCCTCAAGAAGAAGAAACAATTCAATCACCTATTGTAGAACCAACAATTCAGTCTCCAGTATCTTCTAGTTCTCAAATTTTAACATCGTAGAGTATATTTTAAAAGGTATAGGGAGATAAAGTTGAAAAATGAAGCTTTAAAGGCTTCAACTTACTCAAAATTTTGGAAGCAGATAGTGAAAACACAACATAAATTTCTCTATGCATTCAACTCAGAGAATGCATAGTTCCAAATGGCCTTCGTGGAACCTTTAGTACTAGCTCCTAGGAGTGTTGAAGACTACAAAGCCTCCATTTTCTCAATTGATCCAAAGAAGATACATGAAATCGATCAAATTGATTTACACAAGCAATCAGTGGAGATAATATTTTCAACAGTTACCAATTTGGCCATGACTATTTCCAAATAATAGTCATCCTTGAACAATGTGCATTTCGAGTTGAAGACTAAGAAGATGTCCTCATTTGCAAAATACAACAGAATCAAATCTCTAGAAGATTTGATAATAAAACTAGGACATGACCCTTCTAATATCAAGGCAGCAGAAGAGCTTATAAAGAGAAAAGAGGTATATATTCAAGCATTAATAAAGAATCAAAAGCTACCATCCATGAAACATCCTCAAGCTAATGAATTTGCTAGCATAGAAATGGAATAGGAAAAATTATTTACAATAGTTGTTTAGGAGAATTCACAAATACAGATAATGGAGCATGACATGGAAACATTGTTAAGAGAAAAAGAACAGTGGGAAGTAGAAGGGACATCTACATTAGGTACTGGTACAGTAGTAGATACTTCAACAAAGGTAACATCTTCAAATTCTACAGAAGATCTTGCTAAAGATTTGGAAGAATTATCATCACTTAAGGCAGAGAAAGAGAAGTTATCATCATCATTGATTCAAATGGAGGAGAATAAAATTAAAGATGATAATGCCTATTTAACGTAAGTGCATAAGAACTTCAAGATCATTTAGAAAATTCATAAATATGAAGTCCACACTTTTATCATTCAGATGTTGGAAGAGGCCAAAAACAATATTTGGTAGAATATAAATGCTAATATAACAAATATGTTGCGGTCAATTCTAATCACTTTCGAGCAGGAAGAACTCGGGCAAAGAGTTAAGTCAGCAATAAAAGATACTAAAGCATATTTGGAGTACACACTAGAAGAGACACAAAGGATTATTAATTTTTTAGACTCCAAGACCAAGAATGAATTAGAGGACCTAAACATTCTAGACATGAGAAAAATAGTAATGGAGGTTGAAATAGTTTTAAGGAAAAATAATTTGATGATACAACTCAAGATAAAATGTAAAGAGCTTGAGTTGTAAGTTAGAAGATTCAACAAAAAGTTCACACTACTGCAGGAAAAGGGTCTACCTACTCTGAGGAATTCTAATGGAAAATTGATTCCATTAGAAAACTACCAGGAACAACTATTTAACATAACCGTTAATGCTTCAAAGTTTCTAAAGGCCAAAGGAGTTATTAGTGGAGAAGCATTTATAGAAGGCCTACAGTTTGATTTAAATATTCAACATGAGATTCATCACCTTTTTGTCAATAAGCCAACTTTTGACATTTAGACGAAAGTCGATGAAAGGTTTAGAAACATGATAAGGTATTCTACCAAATGAAGAAATGTGGGACTAGCTACTAGAGTTGATCGAGTAAGTGCAATTGAAGCCCTCAAATTTCGGTAGAAGCGAAACAAAATTTTCATCAAAATAGCCATAGTCAGCACTATATTCCTTCAAAGCCTCAACATCATAGCAAATTTTACCAGACATTCCATATCTTCTTTTTCTATATCTAAAATATTTGTGTCTTTAAAATATATTGTTTTTTAAATCTATTTTAGTTTGAAGTCCGATCTGAGATCTAAAATGTTTCTATAAGTACTTGGTAAAAGGACTTAGAAAAGGTTAGACCTTATACGAACAAAGGAGCCACATTTTGATGTAAGTTGTGCATTGTACTAAAGCGATCTATTTGGAATAATACAGAGAAGTTTTGTTCCAGGATTCCCATGTCAAACCATTTGGTGATGTACTTTCTCATGTGAAATCGATATTTTCTCAATTTTCCACATGTTTTCTATCTTTATTGTTTCAAGAAGATTAAGGGTAGAATTTGCTTAAGTATACTATGCTTTAGCTTTTAATCAATATAATTTTTTTCACTCTCATGTTAAGTATAGAATTCTTCTCATCATTCTCTATATTTAATTGAACTTAAATCATATTCATCCTACACAGTCCACAAATACCTTAAAAGATCCAAAATTTTTCCTATCTTACCCTGTTACAGCTGCTCTGTCATTTTTATATTTGATGACCAAAGACTCATGATGATGATGATGATAACTTCTCTTTCTCTACCTTAACTGATGATAATTCTTCCAAAGCTTTAGCAAGATCTTCTATAGAATTTGAAGAAGTTACCTTTGTTGAAGTATCTATTGTTGTACGTGTGCCTAATGTAGATGTCCCTTCTTCGTCCCACTGTTTTTTTTCTCTTAATAGTGTTTCCATGTCCTGCTCCATTGTATGCATTTGTGCATTCTCCTAAACAGGTATTGTAAATAATTTTTCCTTTTCCATTTCTATGCAAGTAACTTCATTAGCTTGAGGATGTTTCATGGATGGTAGATTTAGCTACTTTATTAATGCTTGAATGTATACCTCTTTGCTCTTTATAAGATCTTCTGCTGCCTTGATATTAGAAGGGTCATGTCCTAGTTTTATGATCAAATATTCTAGAGATTTGATTCTGTTGTCTTTAGCAACTGAGGACATCTTCTCAATCTTCAACTAGGAATGCACATTGTTCAAGGATGACTATAATTTGGAAATAGTCATGGCCAACTTGGTAATTGTTGAAAATATCATCTCCTCTATTTGCTTCTGTAAATCAATTTGATCAATTTCATGTATCTTCTTTGGATCAATTGAGAAAATGGAGGCTTTGTAGTCTTCACTCTTAGGAGTTGGTACTAAAGATTCCATGAAAGCCATTTGGAACTGTCCTTTCTCTGAGTTGAATGAATAGAGAAATTTATGTTGTGTTTTCACTATCTGCTTCCAAAATTCTGAGTAAGTTGAAGCCTTTAAAGTTTCATTTTTCAACATTATCTTCCTATACTTTGAAAATATATGGTGCGATGTTAAAATTTGAGAAATATAAGATACTAGAGACTGAACTGTTGGTTCTACAATAGGTGACTCAAATGTTTCTTCTTCTTGAGGAAAAGGAGTGACAGGTGTTCCTGTCAAAACTACTGTGGGCAACTCTTGTGTATCCCTTTCTTCTAGAGATTCATCTTGGATATTAACCACCCGAGGATAAATTTGAGGGTATGCTTTTTTAGTACTATTTGGGTCCTTCTTTCTTCTTTTAAAAACAATGAATTCTACACCTTGTGTTTTAGAGTAAGTAGGGTAGATGACCTCTCTCTCCCTTTTGTCCTCCTTTTCTAATCCAAAATGGATCTATAATAGAATTCTAAGTCTAAAAATATTTCTCATAGATGAAAATGAAATTCAAAGGATGCTCCTAAAAATAGTCTCATTGCATAGATCTCTTCAATCTAAACCTAATGCAATTTGAATGGACCAAAAGAGACTCTGGATGAAGGAGTTATTATAAAATGAAAATTGTCCAATATCCTTAGGAAAGGAGGAAATTCCATTAATCTTCAAACTATATTGAAAATGTTGATTTTTGGTATAGGCTCACGGGCCAATCCATAGCAAGCACATGGCAGGCTGGGATTGTGCCACGTGGCCCTGTTTGATTGGTCAAAAAGTCAATGGCTACATCAACAAGACATGTGGCAACTCGGGAAAGAGTCGCGGGTGTCTGATGATGTCAGTGCAGCAGATGATGTGGCAGTTGGGGATTGGTTTAGGCCTTCAATAATAAAGAATGGGGTCAAAGGCAAAGGATCATCTGATCTCCGGAGATCAACGCATTTTACGGCTAAAGCTGCAAGCAAGTGGATGCGAAGAGTTTATAGAAAATAAACTAAACCATTTGAGTTTTGGAAGGAGGGAAATAAACGATATTTCAAGTGGCCTTTAGATGGTAAGTTTTATTGGAAGGGCTTCACCCGATTCCATACACTAGCCAACACGTAGCACGTCGTAGGAGAGAGAAAAACACTTTTTCAGGTGGGTAATCTTTGTGCAAGTGGGCCACCCGAAATGACAGTCAGCCGTTGGATTGGAGATCATGGATCAAACTGTGGAGATTTAGTGGATTGTGTTATGATCAGGTTTACCATGAACCATTGGATTATGGGACAGATCGACAATCCAAGATGAACTCGACTGCAAAAGCTTACTGGCTTGCAAGTCCCTAACCGTCGGGGTTATATCACCCATATGCGCGCCCAGTAGTTGCGTAAAGCCAAACGGCTACCCTTGACAGTCAGCTTGGGGAAATGGTTAAAGTTAGCAAATGTGCTAACTTTAGAGAAAAGTTAGTACAATAACTAAATTTGGTTAAAGTTATAAAAAAAAAAAAAGAGAGGGAGAAGAACCGAGATCAACGGTTGTGATTGAATCACCGATTGCTGATCAGAAAGGTTAAGGGACCATGAAGCATCAATATTGTCGATGCACCGATAGCTGGTAAGGTCGATCGGAGTGATCAGGGATCAGAGATCGGGGAAAGCAAAGCAAAGGGGAGCATTGCATATGCGACATACAATGGGTGGACCCAACGATGTTATAGATGTGGGTCTATTTTCCTTTGAGATCCGACATAGTCCTTTTGGATGGGTTTTTCATGTATGTCCATGTAATATTGTATATGGACAAAAATGTGTTATATAAGGGATTTGTGCGGAGAAAAGTTGAACGGTCGGTTTCACCGTGTCCGCTAATCCCTTTCTATTTGTAAACTATTCTTGTGCCTTAAGCATTTTTTTTAACAAAACGTGTCCAATGCCAAAAAGGGAGGTGAAGGGACAGAAACTGCAGAGCCAAGGAAGCTTAAGAGCCGTAGAGCCAGAGAACCTTAAAAGCCTAAGAGCCAGAGGGAAGACAGAGCCAAAGAACAGCAAAGAGATCAAATGATCAAGCTATTACTAATGTCCGAGGTGTGCTGAAGACATAAGAAGGAGTTCCAGAGACAATTAATAGAATTCTGAGGGAGTTGGTGCAAGCTAGAGCTGAAGATAGCTCAGAGCACTAATTGAAGGAGTCTAGTCCAGAGAAGCCTAGATCTATCTACAGAGTAAGGACAGCCAGGGGTAAGATGGTATTCTAAGCCCATAGGTACACTTTTAAGCCTATGGAGTTGAGTGTGGAACATGTAAAAGAAGCATTACCATAATCCCAAAGAGCCTAGTCGAGTTGATTAGAGCTCAAGGAGACATAGCCCAGCATATCAGGGTGAATTCCATGTTATATTATTATCTTATGTGTTTTCTTATTTCGTGCATCGTATTTACTATTGTGTGTGTTTAAATATCAGCAAAGCAAATGAACTTAAGGCATTTGGTCAGTTAAAGGAAAACACAAGCATACACCTATTTCAAGTTCTTTTAATTCTGCAAATTATCAACCATAAGAAAGATCTTCAAAATTCTTTAAGCTTTGGAGTGGGAAAGGTTCTTGTAGGTTGACAAGAAGCCTTTAGTGCCCCATTTCAGATCAGGTGGTACCAGAGCTAGGTTGATTAACCCCACCGTCAAAGAAGGTGGTATCAGAGCTGGTTATATCAGAGCAAGTTATACCAGAGCAGGTGGTATCATGAAGTAGGTGGTATCATGATGCTTGGTTGATCAAAGAAGGATGCTTGATTGATAGAGTGATCTATTTTCTTGCTTAACTTGAAAGTTGTTTAAACAGTCGAGGATTAATTATTTGATTGTTTGTAAACTGACTGTTGTTTGAGTTTGCAGAGGTAAAGGGAAAGCTATTGATAGCTAATTCCACGAGAGGACAAGAAATAAGAAGGGTTGAAGGCATTCTTCTCATCCCAAAGGACCTCAAAGCAATCTTTGAAGCACAAGAGGTTTGTTGCAAAAGGTTTCTTGAATAATCTCTTTGTTAATCTTGTTTGAATTTCTTTTGTCCATTTTGATAATGACTACTTCTACAAGTGAGTCCTCAAATTTTTCCTTCATCACAAGATTCTTTGATGAAGACATGAAGCAAGACTTATTCATCATGATGGATATGGTGAGATAAATGTATGGGGATGGAAGGAAGAGCATCATACTTCGAGAGCAGTTGAATTCCATGAAGGAAGAGAATCAGTTTCTTTCTAACAAATTGCAGGAAATAGAGAAACAACTTCATATTGCAAATATGAACCTAGAAAGGGTGTATGAGTTGGAGACACAACTCTCTGTTGCTAAAGAAGCCTTAGTAAAGTATCGACTTTAAGAAGAGGTAAATAATTCCAGTTTGTCTTCAATTTCCTCTAAGAATGTTTATATTGGTTCTTTTGAAAAACATACCAGAGGCATAGGTTCTAAGTTAATGTCCAAAATGGGCTATGAAGGAAAATGATTTGGAAAACATGCATAGGGTATTGTTGAGCCAATAATGGTTGAGGAAAGGCCTAAGTATTTGGGTCCTGGCTATGGACAATCTTATGGAGAAATTTGTAAAGAAGCCATGAAGGCAAATGAAACAGTTCCTAGAAGGAGTTTCATTTCATTTCTTCTACCTCAAGAGTGTGAAGATTGTATTCTTGGGGAATGCAATAGTGTGAAGCATACTTTGCATAAAGAAGGTGTATATCAGCATACACTTGAACTAGAGAGTTGTGGAAACTCTAACAGCATTTAAGAGATTGATGGTGTTCCAAAGGGAGCCACTTCTTCATTTGATTCACCCCCTCATGAAGGCGATAAAGGTGAAAGAGAAAGGTATAAATCTGGTTTTAACCATATTCCTTTTGATTATGTAACACATGGTAAATTTCCATATAAGCATGGGAAAATAATTGCATGTTCCTTTTGTGGTTTGGATAACCATAATGTTTCTAGATTTTGGAAGAGAATGTCCACACACAGGAAACTTTTGAAGGAAAGGAAGCAAGAAGCCAAAGGTCCACTGGACAAGGAAAATCATGCTGTCAAGAAGATGCACATGCACTGCACTTACCACCATAAGCAAGGACATATTGCTAAAAGGTGTTGGACTTTGAATCCAACAATGATTCCACGAAACTTGAAGAAGGTGGAAAGAGAAAATGGCAGGAATGGAAAGAAAGATTCCATTACTGATGTGTTTCAGAATGAGTCACATGTTGATGCTGATGTGCAGACAAAGGTAGCACATTTGAACTGGACTGGTAAGAAATGGTTAGAATTCTTATCCAATTAAGGTTGCATGTCTATTGATATAATGTATCTATTTCCATTTCTTTGCTAATGAGATGCAAGTTGCGGGATGGAAAAAGTTGTGTAGGTAGACTCACTTTATTGCTGCAACATTATGTTCATTTCAGCTTCAAAAGTACAGTGTACTTAAGTGAACATTGAAGGATGAAATGCATGCATGAGAATGATGTGCATGAATACAGGGATGTTAATGATTTCCTTGTATTTGAACATGTATGCATGATTAACTTGAAGGGTTGATTACTTTGTTGTAAACATGCATGTCATGCAATATTGACTTGGGAAAAGATGATTTGGTCTCCAAGATGGAGATGATGATGAAGTGTTTCATCTTTGAAAAAGAATCCTACAGTTCTTTTTCTACATGCTTGACTTGAAGGGTCAATTTTTTTAAAGGCATGTTTTGTTGGCTTGTTATCTTGTCAATCATTTCTATGCAAATGTAAAGACATGGAGGTGTTCACAAGATGTGAAAATCAGTTTCTTTTGATGAAGCAAGAGTTTAGGCCATCCAGTTGTTGTCTGTAATTCTGTTGTTGTTAACAATTGTTGTTGATAATATGTCAAACAGACACAAATGTAAATTTTTGTGAAGAAGATGTAACTTCAAGGAATAGAAGTTCAAACTACCTTTTGTAACCTTCTCAGTAGGAGTTCCGCCTGAAGTCAAGGAGGAAAACAGTTCTTCCTAGGAGGACAATCACATCCAGGAAGGAAAGTGTTTAAAGGCTTTGGTTTAGAGGCACTATGCAAGGCAAGTGTATGGAGGCTGAAAAAGAGGGTGACATACTCTCAATTACTCTTCAGATCAGTATATCAGTCTTTTGGAGTCCAAAAGCTTTTTAGTGGGAAGGTGTGATCCAAAATGGATCTAGAATAGACTTCTAATTCTAAAAATCTTTCTCATAGAGGAAAATGAAAGTCAATAGATGCTCTTGAAAATAGTGTCATTGATCTTCAATATGAATCTAATGCAGCTTGAATGGACCAAAACGGACTCCGGATGAAGGCGTTATTGTAAAATGAAATTTGTCCAATGTCCTTAGAAAAGGATGAAATTTCATTAATCTTTAAACTATATTGAAAATGTTGATTTTTGGTATAGGCTCACGGCCCAATCCACAACTGACACATGGCAGGCTAGGATTGGGCCATGTGGCCCTATTTGATTGCTCAAAAAGTCAATGGCTATGTCAGCAAGACATGTGGCAATCTGGGAAAAAGTCATGGTTGTCTAATGATGTCAGCGCAACAGATGATGTGGCAGTCAGAGATTGGTTCAGGCCTTTGATAATGAAGAACAGGGTCAAAGGTGGAGGATTGTCTGATCTCCAGAGATCAACACATTTTACAGCTAAAGCTACAAGCAAGCGGATCTGAAGAGTTTATAGAAAATAAACTAAACCTTTTGAGTTCCGAAAGGAGGGTAGTAAACGGTATTTTGGGTGGGCTTCAGAAGGTAAGTGGTGTTGGAAGGGCTTCACCCGATTCCATACACCAGCCAACACATAGCATGCCATAGGAGAGAGAAAACCCCCTTTTCAGGAGGGTAATCTCCGTGCAAGTGGGCCACCAGAAATGGCTGTCAGTCGTTGGATTGGAGATCATGGATCAAATGGTGGAGATTGAGCAGACTATTTGATGATCAGGTTTAGCGCGAACCGTTGGATTACGGGATATATCGATGGTCCAGGATGAACTTGACTTCAAAAGCTTACTGGCTTGCATGTCCCTAATTACCGGGGTTATATCGCCCATATGCACACCTAGAAGTTGCGTAAATCCAAACGACTACCCCTAACAGTGAGCCTGGGGAAACGACTAAAGTTAGCGAATGCACTAAGTTTAGAGAAAAGTCAGTACGATAAGTAAATTTCGTTAAAGTTATCAAATAAAAACAAAAGAGAGGGAGAAGAACCGGGACCCATAGCTTAAAGACTTGCGATGAACGCTTCCATCATAGTAATCAGATGGATAAAAGGGATCAATAGTTGTTATTGAATCGGTGATCGCTGATCAGAAAGGTTAAAGAACCATGAAGCGGCAATACCATCGATGCACCGATAGCCGATAAGGCCGATCTGAGCGATCGGGAATCAGAGATCAAGGAAAACAAAGCAAAGGGGAGCATTGCATATGCGACATATCATGGGCGGACCCAACGATGTTATAGATGCAGGTCTATTCTCCTTTTAGATCTAGCATAGTCCTTTCGGATTGGTTTTTCATGTATGTCCATGTAATATTGTATATGGACAAAAATGCATTATATCGGGGATTTGTGCAGAGGAAAGCTGAATGGTTGGTTTCACCGTGCCCATTGATCCCTTTCCATTTGTAAATTATTCTTGTGCCTTAAGTGTTTTGTTTTAACAAAACGTGTCCAATGCCGAAGGGAGGTGAACGGGCAGAAGCCGCAAAGCCAAGGAAGCTTAAGAGCTGCAAAGCCAGAGAAGCTTAAGAGCCTGAGAGCCAGAGAGCAAGAGGGAAGATAGAGCAAGAGAACAACAAAGAGATCAAATGATCAAGCTATTGTTGATGTCTGAGGTGTGCTGAAGACAGAAGAGGGAGTTTGAGAGACAGTCAATAGAATTCTAAGGGAGTTGGTGCATGCTAGAGCTCAAGATAGCTTAGAGCACTAATTGAAGGGGTCTAGTCTAGAGAAGCCTAGATCTATCTATAGAGTAAGGACAGGCAGGGGTAAGATGGTATTCTAAGCCCAAAGGTAAAGTCTTAAACCTATGGAGTTGAGTGTGGAGCTTGTAAAAGAAGCATTACGATAATCACAAAGAGCCTAGTCGAGTTGATTAGAGCTCAAGGAGACGTAGCCCAAGATATCAAGTTGAACTCCATGTTATATTGTTTCCATATGTGTTTGCTTATTTGATGCATCGTATTTACTATTGTGTGTGTTTAGATATGAGAAAATCAAATGAACTTAAGGAATTTGTTTAGTTAAATGAAAACACAAGCATACTGTCACACATAATAAGTTGATCTTGCAGACAAGATAGACCTTCCTAGAATCTAAAGAAGAACTAATGACAAGCAAACCAACCAGGCACTATCTTTCTCTAAATATGCTTTTATAAACAATGGCAAACAAGTGTTTTTAGGGCCTACCTTAGGTCCAACGCAAGTTTGTGGATGCCCTCGCTCCTTCGATCCAGATGAGCTCCTTTGTCGCGATCTGCAAACACAAACAAGGCAAACAAATTAAATAGCACCTGAAAAGGCAATATCATAAAACATGTTTAACATGAAAGTAAAGGAGTCCATGAAACAAATAACATGAGATACTTGTTGAGAAAAATGAGTTTGATTGTATTAATTCAAAAGAAGAAGAACTTTACAACCTGTGCCTTAACGCTGTACAAGCTCCTCCCAGGGTCCAGCAAGAAGTTTCCTCTACTTTGACAAGTTTCACTCACTTCCTAATGAAGCCAAAAAGGTATGTGATCTCTCCTCTTAAGCTCAACTAGGAAGTCTTGATTTCACCAGCATTTACCCTAAAAAATGTTCAGCTTCTAACCTCCCCAGCAATGAGCCCAATGCCTGAATTTATAGTGCAATGGAGGGAGGTTACTAGGTCCTCCTTCAAAGGGATAAAGCCCTCCTTCAAAGGGATAGCTCCTCTCATCAAGGGATTAGCTCCTTCTCTTTTGGGATGCATGAACCACCTCAGAGCGAACAATCCACGTCAAAATTCCTTCTAGAATCCTGTAGAATTAACCCAAAGTGAGTTTTTTAAGATAAAACTTGCGCCTTTTGACTTTCACAGGGGTCTGCACCCACACCTTTAGGGACAGAGCAGGCAGGTCCGCAGTTTTGTAAACAGAAGGTGCAAGACCGCAGGTGACAGTGAGAGAAAGTGCAGAACCAGAGTTTTATTGATTTTCAATTTCTTTCTCTCATTTTCAAAGCTTGACTTGAAGAGCCGAGGTCTAAGACTTGCTTAGGAGGACAATACAAGTGATGATAGACCCATACTGACTGCAAATAATCATGGTAATGATATTTTTGTGTAACAGATTGCCCCCTAAAGTGCGAAGTCTGTAGTAGATGAGGATTTCATTTATCATTTAGGAAGAGTGAAGTACTTTATCATTTCGAGGATCATCTTGTGGAGAGCCCGGTTGGAACCTGTAAAAACATTCAATGCAAGATATATATATGAGATCATATCATCGCTGAGGTAGGCATTCCCATACTTAGATCAAAACTGACTAGAAAACTAACTACTGCTCTGATACAGGAATGATCTTGTAAAACATCACAAGTATAGACTCATTGTTGGAAATAATACTGAGAGGGGGGGGGGGGTCAATCAGTATTATCAAATTCTTATCAATCTATCTTCCTTATTTATACTTTGAATAATTCTTCAAATATTGATCATTACTTCGTATGTCAGTATCATAAAATAATGAGCAGGAACAAGAAAAGCAAATAGTCACACGAAAGAACACCAAATATAAGGTGGAAACCCAATGTGGGTGAAAACCACCTGCTGTAATATGTCTCTATCTTTTTTCAATTAGGAACTCCTTTTACAATGATTTTGTACTGGTGCAGTCCTTTACCAGTATGCAGGCTACAACCTGCAGAGAGCTACAACCCTCTCTCGTTCTCCAGCTTCTCCTGGAAGGGAGCTACAACCCCCTTAGCTCTAATACTAGCTAAGATACTAGTACGTAGGTGCTGGCCTACTGAAGGCTACAACCTTATCTTTCTTCCAGGGACCACGTTTCATAAAATTTCAGACTGGATATCAATCAATCATCAAGTATATCTGCATCAAACAATCTCCTTTTCCCAATTAGCACAAAATCAAGTAAACACTTCTCTGACAGCTGTACCCAGAACACAGTAACAGTAACCACACACCAAATTCTGAACCCAGAATACTGCAGCAATAGACAGAGGCAGCTAGATCATAATTTAAAGATATACGCTACTTCAACAACCTGAAACCTGCGTGCAGATCTATAAAGGATAATTCCTTCTTTCAAATATTCAGACACTAATTAACCCAGATTGTCAGATTTATAGATCAAGCATGCGTCTCATGTAACAAATCAAAATCATGCAAAGATACTATTATTCAAGCATAAAGATTATGACCCATCAAAAGAACTTATCCTTCTTTATGTGCTAAGGTTCCTCCTTCATTCAGATCCATATCTGCACCATAACCCAATCACAAATATTTCAGATCTAGCACTTATTAGATATTCAATTCATTCGATGTTACTTTGCCAAATGATCTCCTTCCTCTTTTATAGTCTTAGGCCTTCCACAATACCACGGTCCAAAACCATAGGATCAAAAAATTGTTGGACTAATACCATGAACCAACCATGAAAGTGCGTGAGATCAACACTTTTGGATGCAATACCACGGACCAAAACCATAGGATCAAAAACTGTCGGACTAATACCATGAGCCAACCATGAAAGTGCGTGAGATCAACACTTTTGGATGCAATACCACGGACCAAAACCATAGGATCAAAAACTGTCGGACTAATACCATGAGCCAACCATGAAAGTGCGTGAAATTTTCTCTTCATGAAAGGAACTTTTCTCTGCATGAAAGTGCGTGAACGTTTTCTCTACATGAAATAAAGTTTTCTCTGCATAAAAGTGCGTGAACTTTTCTCTACATGAAATAAACTTTTCTCTGCATAAAAGTGCGTGAACTTTTCTCTACATGAAATAAACTTATCTCTGCATAAAAGTGCGTGAACGTTTCTCTACATGAAATAAAATTTTCTCTGCATAAAAGTGCGTGAACTTTTCTCTACATGAAATAAACTTTTCTCTGCATATAAGTGCGTGAACTTTTCTGCACTATAATTTATCATCAGAGATGAGTGGGTTGCCATCAAGTACAACATATGTATCATAATGCCAACAATCTCCCCCTTTGGACTTGATGGCAACAACAACCAATCACTCTCCCCCTTTGACATCAAGGGCAAAGGGTTATGCTCCCCCTAAGAATATGCCCCCCCTGACTATAAACCAGATCTGCAAAGAAGAACCATAATCCATCAAACACCATAAATGACCATGAAAGTGATAGAGACGTATTGCAGCAATATTTAGACCAACATCCATGATCTCCTTCTGTACTTCCTCCATAATGCCAACAATGCATGATATGCTCCCCCTGAACCTGTGCCATTCAATCTTTGACCAATCCGCAACCCAACACATGTACGCATATACTTCAGATGAACCTTTTGTACAACCAACAATCAGAAGAGATTCAACAACAAGATGATGCATCAACAACCCCCAGCTTTTGCCTGAGGTATTCAAAGGTCTCCCTAGGAAATGGTTTGGTGAGTATATCAGCAACTTGTTCCTTAGAAGGAACATACTCCAACTTGACCTTTTGTTCAAGCACTTGTTCCCGGAGAAAGTGATACTTGATTGGTATGTGCTTGGTTTTTGAATGCATGACTGGGTTCTTTGAAATGCTGATTGCACTTGTATTATCACATGAGATGGAGATGGGTGGTGTACAAGTGATTTGAAAATCTTGCAAGGTCTGCATCATCCAAAGGAATTGAGTGCAACAAGATGCAGCAGCAACATATTTTGCTTCAGCTGTAGGCAAGGCAATCAAACTCTGTTTCTTGCTGAACCAAGATACTAATCTGGAACCCATAAAGAATGCACCACCACTTGTGCTCTTCCTATCATCCACGCTTCTGGCCCAATCTGCATCAGTATAAGCACGAAGTGTGAGATCTGTATCTCTAGGATACCATAAGCCATAATTTTGAGTCCCTTGAAGATATTTGAAGATTCTCTTTACTGCCTGAAGATGAGCTTCCTTTGGATTTTCCTGAAATCTTCCAACTATTCCCACTGCATGCATGATGTCTGGTCGGGTACCTGTCAAATAAAGTAGACTTCCAATCATAGATCTGTAGGTTGGTTGATGTACTGCTGCTGATTCATCATTTGCACTGAGGCTACATCCTGTGACCATGGGTGTACATACTGGTTTTGCATCTTCCATGCCATATTTCTTCAAAATCTGCTTGAGATACTTGGTTTGAGACAAGAAGATCCCTTCTTCCTTTTGTTGGATTTGCAGGCCAAGAAAATATGTCAATTCTCCAAGCAAGGACATTTCGAATTCTTTCTGCATCACCAAGGCAAAGCTTTGACTCATAGATTCTTCATTGCTGCCAAAGATAATGTCATCTACATACACAACAAGTATTAGTAATTTGTCATTTTCAATTTTTATATAAATATTGCTATCTGCTGATCCTTTTGAAAAACCTTGTTGATGAAGATATTTGTCCAAACGATAGTACCAAGCCCTTGGAGCTTGTTTAAGACCATAGAGAGCCTTTTTCAGTCTGCATACAAGATTTGGATCATTTCCAAGAATGAAACCATCTGGCTGCTCAATGTATACTTCTTCTTCTAAGTCTCCATTCAGAAAGGCTGATTTCACGTCCATTTGAAATACTTTGAACTTTTGAAAGCTTGAAAGAGCAAGGAACATTCGGATGGCCTCACGTCTTGCAACAGGAGCAAAAGTTTCCTCAAAATCTATTCCTTCTTGCTGCACATACCCTTTACAAACAAGTCTTGCCTTGTTTCTAGTTACTTTCCCATTTTCATTCAACTTACTTTTGAAGACCCATTTTGTCCCTATAACATTCTTATCCTTTGGTCTAGGAACCAACTCCCAAGTGTTGTTCTTTTCGATCTGCTAAAGTTCTTCATCCATTGCTTTGACCCAACATTCATCTTTGCATGCCTCTTTTACATTTTGTGGTTCAGTGGAGGAGAGTAATGCAAAATAGCTTGAAGCTTCTGCAATTGTTCTTCTTGTTTGTACACCTGCTTCTTTCTGCCCCAAAATCTGAGATTCTGGATGATTCTTCTGAACGTACCGGGATGGAGTCTTCTCTTCTATCCTTATCTGTTCCTCTGGTGCTTCTTGAGGTTCTTCTTCTTCATCATTCTGTTTTTGAGGGTAGTCTTCATCTTCTTCGATATTTTCATGATTTACTTTCCTAGGAATGTATCCCTTTTCATCAACCACTACATCAATGCTGTCAACAATTCTTCCAAGTCTTTTATTGTAGCACTTATATGCTTTGCTGTGTGGAGAATAACCAAGAAGAATGCGTTCATCTGCTCTAGGTTCAAGTTTGCCAAGTTGCTCATCAGTATTCTTAATAAAGAATTTGCTCCCAAAGATTTTGAAGTGCTTTACCGAAGGAGTCTCACCATACCAGAGCTCATGAGGAGTTTGAGTGCTGTTCACTCGGACATTTGTTTTGTTGAGAATAACAACCGCAGCATATGCGGCTTCACTCCAGAAAGTTGCGAGAGTTCCAGACTCATCCAGCATAGCACGAGCCATTTGTTGGACTGTTCTGTTCATCCTTTCCACCACTCCATTTTGCTGAGGAGTTCTAGCTGTAGAGAATTCTCTTCTTATCCCATGTTCTTCACAGAAATCTAAAAATTCATTTGAGGTAAACTCCCCACCTCTGTCAGACCTAAGGCACTTAATTTTGTAACCTAATTCATTTTCAACCAAGGCTTTGAAGGATTTGAATTTCTCGAATGCTTCATCTTTGTGCTTCATAAGTACTAACCAAACAAACCTGGAGAAATCATCAATGAATAATATCAAGTATTCTTCTCCTCGAGGTGTCCTTTTCCTAAATGGACCACATACATCTGTATGGACTAGCTCAAGAGGCATGCTAGCTGATCCTTCCTTCTCTGGAATGTTAGTTCTGGTTTGCTTTCCAAACTGACATGATTTGCATATGGTGTGGTCTGGAATTTTGATATCTGGAAGACCACGAACTGCCTGATATTTGCATGCTTTCCTTATTTGTGAAAAACTTAGATGCCCCAACCTCCGGTGCCATAACCAGTGTTCATCATCCTTGCTCAAATAGCATTGTTGTTGTCCTTCTTCAAATATGTATAGATTATTTGGAGTTCTTCTACCTTTGATCACTGTTTCACCTGTATCAAGATCACGAACACGACATCTGTTTGATCTAAATATCACCTCGGTTCCTTGATCACACATCTGGCTGACACTTAGAAGATTATGCTTCAATCCATCAACATACAAAACATTTCCAGCTTTGAGTCCCAAGGAAAATTTTAAGGATGGAAAATGTTTTTGAAGTTTAAAACATTGGCGAATCTCACTAATCCCTAATATGCAAATTATAAATGTTTATTGATATATTTGTAAAATGAATCAAATTTATAATTATATTATATATAGTCTCTCTATAATCTTGGCGATTTTTAAGGTAAAATAATTTTATATTCTAAAATTTGGGCGAATCGTCTTTTATAAAATTGGAAATTGGCGAATCTTTTTTGTGGAAAAATCATCGAAAATTAGCCCACTGGGCGAACATTAGCCCCTAAAATTTTCCATGGCTTTGACCTTTTCTTTTAACTGAGCAGTGCCTTTTCCTTTTATAGCTGCAGGAGTATCATTTCCAAAAGAGACTTTCTTTCCCTTTTCTAAAGCAGAATATGATTCAAGTTTTTCTTTATCACCTGTCATATGTTTCGAACATCCACTGTCAATGTACCATAGATTTTCTTGTCCTTTTGCATAAAATGCTATCCCACATCTTTCTGTTTGTGGTTCCTTTATTCTCCATGTTCTGGTGCTTGAGGCTTGTTCCTTTGTCTGCTGAAACCTGCTCCTGCATTCAGAATCTTCATGACCAAAGTTATTGCAAATAGAACATTCAACTTCATTTTCAAGAGCCGAAAAGTTGTTATAGGTCCTTTTTGTAATCCCAATCATACTTCTTTGTTTTTGAGCTTCTCTAGTCATGATTGTTTTATATGCAACACATTGAGCTGCTTTGTGACCAAAGTTATGGCAAGAGAAACATTGCCCATTGAAGAAACTTCTACGATTATCAAATCTACCGGCCAAATGATTGTAATTTCTATTGTCATCCATTCTTGAAGCAAATTGAGAAGATTTTACCTGTGGCTAGTTGTAGCTTTTGTTCATCCTTAAGACATATTGCCCCTGGTTTACCTGATAGTCTTTGTTCGTTCTTGATGTAATTCGTCCCTGCTGTACCTGGTGATCTCCATTGTGCTTTTGCTCATTCCTTCTTGCTGCATCAAGATAACTCTTTGAGGTGGATGCTTGAGATGTTTCTCCATTATACCCCAGACCTGTCTTGTTTAACGGAGAATGCTGTACATTGATGATCTCATCCAGAGTTTTAGATCCTTTGACAAATTTAAGATTAATAGCCTTTGTTTTCTCAATTTCTTTTCTAAGGCCAACAATTTCACCTTCTAACTTTTCAAGATATTTTTCTTTTTCATCAATTTGAAATTGTAGAGTATCAATGATCATATTATTTTCTTCTATACATGTCTTAAGTCTAGAAATATCTTCATAAAAACTATCCACATCTATAGCATCCATGTAATCATCATCTTCAAATTCCATTAAAAGTTTATAGTCATTACCTCGTTCATCTTCATCACTATTTGATAGACCATCACTATCTTCATGAGTGTAGTAGCTTTTCTTATTTGCATTCTGTTTCTTGTTCCATCTGGCAGGTTCCTTTCCTCTGTCAATCTTATCCTTATGAGGACATTTGGCAGCATAATGACCTACTCTTCCACAAGCAAAACATTTAAAAGGTAGCTTACCTCTAAACCTTCCAGTACCCCGTTGAAGATTTCTGACAAAATTTGATTCTTCTTCTTCTTCTGGCACATGACTTGATTCATAGTAGTCTCCTTTGCCTGAAGCCTTAAAAGCAGCTTCTCTCATGTCTGATGGACCTCCTTTTCTCATTTCATAAGCAGTTAGAATTCCGTGTAGCTGAGACATAGTAAGAGTTCGTAGATTTTCTTTTCTTCTATTGCAGACACTTTAGATTCAAACTTGGGGGACAATGATCTTAGGACTTTTTCAACCACAACAGCCTCTTTTATTTCTTCACCCAAGTTTTTCATACAATTAACAATCTCATCTACCCGAAGGAAATAGTTAGCCACACTTTCATCATTATACATTCTGAGATTCTCATACTGAATCCTGAGGGTTTGAAGTTTTGCACGTTTTACCTGTTCATCTCCTTCGTAGCTCAAAACAATCTTGTCCCATATTTCTTTTGTGGATTTATATTGCATAACCTTCACGAATTCAGATTGAGATAGACATCCTAGAAGAGTATTAACCGCCTTTGCATTTGTTTCATATTTCTTCTTCTCAGCTGAATCTGTAGGAGTAGCTGATGGAAAAGTATACCCTGTTTCTATAATGTCCCATACTTCTATACCCAAAGATTGAAGATATGCAGTAACTCTTACCTTCCAATATATGAAGTTTGTTCCATCAAAAATCGGTGGCCTGATTGATGCTTCCCTCTCGTAGTTGCTCATGATGTTAGCTCTTCCTTCAAGCGATCAAGCTTCTTCAGAAGGACCTGCTCTGATACCAATTGTTGGAAATAATACTGAGAGGGGGGGGGGTGAATCAGTATTATCAAATTCTTATCAATCTATCTTCCTTATTTATACTTTGAATAATTCTTCAAATATTGATCATTACTTTGTATGTCAGTATCATAAAATAATGAGCAGGAACAAGAAAAGCAAATAGTCACACAAAAGAACACCAGATATAAGGTGGAAACCCAATGTGGGTGAAAACCACCTGCTGTAATATGTCTCTATCTTTTTTCAATTAGAAACTCCTTTTACAATGATTTTGTAATGGTGCAGTCCTTTACCAGTACGTAGGCTACAACCTGCAGAGAGCTACAACCTTCTCTCGTTCTCCAGCTTCTCCTGGAAGGGAGCTACAACCCCCTTAGCTCTTGTACTAGCCAAGATACTAGTACGTAGGTGCTGGCCTACTGAAGGCTACAACCTTCTCTTTCTTCCAGGGACCACGTTTCATAAATTTTCAGATTGGATATCAATCAATCATCAAGTATATCTGCATCAAACAATCTCCTTTTCCCAATTAGCACTGAATCAAGTAAACACTTCTCTGACAACTGTACCCAGAACACAGTAACAGTAACCACACGCCAAATTCTGAACCCAGAATACTGCAGCAATAGACAGAGGCAGCTAGATCATAATTTAAAGATATAGGCTACTTCCACAACCTGAAACCTGCGTGCAGATCTATAAAGGATAATTCCTTCTTTCAAATATTCAGACACTAATTAACCCAGATTGTCAGATTTATAGATCAAGCATGCGCCTCATACAACATATCAAAATCATGCAAAGATACTATTATTCAAGCATAAAGATTATGACCCATCAAAAGAACTTATCCTTCTTTATGCGCTAAGGTTCCTCCTTCATTCAGATCCAGATCTGCACCATAACCCAATCACAAATATTTCAGATCTAGCACTTATTAGATATTCAATTCATTCGATGATACTTTGCCAAATGATCTCCTTCCTCTTTTATAGTCTTAGGCCTTCCACAATACCACGGTCCAAAACCATAGGATCAAAAAACTGTTGGACTAATACCATGAACCAACCATGAAAGTGCGTGAGATCAACACTTTTGGATGCAATACCACGGACCAGAAGCATAGGATCAAAAACTGTCGGACTAATACCATGAGCCAACCATGAAAGTGCGTGAGATCAACACTTTTGGATGCAATACCTTGGACCAAAACCATAGGATAAAAAACTGTCAGACTAATACCATGAGCCAACCATGAAAGTGCGTGAATTTTCGCTTCATGAAAGGAACTTTTCTCTGCATGAAAGTGCATGAACTTTTTCTCTACATGAAATAAACTTTTCTCTGCATAAAAGTGCGTGAACTTTTCTCTACATGAAATAAACTTTTCTCTGCATAAAAGTGCGTGAACTTTTCTCTACATGAAATAAACTTTTCTCTGCATAAAAGTGCGTGAACTTTTCTCTACATGAAATAAACTTTTCTCTGCATATAAGTGCGTGAACTTTTCTGCACTATAATTTATCATCTGAGATGAGTGGGTTGCCATCAAGTACAACATATGTATCATAATGCGAACACTCATGTGGACACAATATGGACGCAGCCATCTGTTTATGAATAGTCCATTATATAATGAATACAAAATTCCTCACAGACGGCATTGTGGAAACTAGATCGAGGGTCTTCATTTCTACTTCCCGAAACAGTACGATTCTATCCATGCGAATAAATGTGTTGATGTCGAACATGGTAGAAACCACTTGATTACCAGTCAATGATGTAAACTGTGATGTGAATGAAACCACCAGTGGTGTCAATGGCTCTCAAAGTACCCAGTACAATCCATGAGATGCGAATAAATGTGTTGACGTTGAACATGTCATGGAATCCTTAGATCGAAGGTCAATGATGCAACCTGTCATCAAAGGCGAGAAACCTGCCATTGAGGCATGCAGATCTCAAGGTACTGATGATTTCCAGATCATCTTTCTAGATAATGACCTGAAGTCGATAGAAAGCAATCCGTCGTAGGCAAGCCCACAACACGAAATCATAGATCAAATTGAAGAAATTTAGTTGCAAGGACTAACTCAGGGATGGTCAAGATGGATGACAGATATTTTGCAGATGAATGGCTTATTGGCAGTGACCTCTTGAACACATAACGACACGACAGATGGCTTGGTGACAATTAACCCAAAGTTAATACCCAGAAACTGGCTGAAGACTTTCAATGTGGTTTGATCAACTGTTAGGCAAAGGATTTCCCAACCCAGGTGAATAAAAGTGTCGTGTTCAAGAGCGGTTATGAAGTATGACAAACAAACTCATTTTTCTCTCTTTTCCCCCACCATTTCTGGCAAGTACCTCTTTATTTTTGACAAGCTTGAGGAGGATAACATTTGCTTGATTATAAGCTCATCCTTCGGATGAGTCCAACTTAGTTTAAATTCGAACCCTAAGAAAGAGTGGTTCGTTCCTATTTGTAATTGAACTGGTCCTTTACTGTGAAATTTTAACGAGTCCAGTATAGGAGAAACTTGGTGTTTTTCAATTTTAGAGAGTCTGAAAAAACTTAAGAAAACTCCAGGGTTGACCTTTTTCGTAAATTTGTGTCTCCCAAGCCTGAAAAAGTATAAAACAATACTTGAGAGAACCGCTTGATCTTTTACAACCAAGGCATACTTTTCGTCAGTAGTGCCCTTGACCCAAAAAAGTAAAAAAGTGATCAATGACACATCGTTTTATAACCAATATAGAATTTGAAAGGACAAAATCCAGCAATCTTTTCATGTTTTTACGGTCAGAAAAAGAGCTGTAAGTGGACCGTCTTTTTAGTTCTGTTTTAACGAGTTTAAAAAGAAAAACTCGGCGATCTTTTCATGTTTTAGGAGTCAGAAAAGAGCTTAAAGGTGACTCTAAGGTTTCACTTTTTCGTAAGTTTTAACGAGTTCGAAAAAATGATAAAAATGTACTCATGATTTTCACTTTTTCGTAAATTTTAATAAGTTCAAAAAAGGGATAAAAATGTATTCATATGGCCGAATTTCAATTTAATTTACGAGCAGGAAAAGATGGAAAGAACTTGGCATTTTCATTTGTTTTACGAGAATGAAAGGTAGCAAAATAATCTCAGGATTTTCATGAGTTTAAAGAGTCTTGAAAATAACTGAAATTGACTCGAGATAGGTTTCATTTTTAAAAGATCTTGAAACAAAGAAAAACTATGCTTCAAAGTAGTTTCATTTTTACACAAGCTTGAAACAGAGAGAAAACTGTGCTTTATGCCCCCTAAGCATAACTATTAGAGCGCATAAGTCGATCTTGCGGACAAGATAGATCATCCTAGAATCTAAAGAAGACCTAATGACAAGCAAACCAACCAGACACTATCTTTCTCTAAATATGCTTTTATAAACAATGGAAAACAAGTGTTTTCAGGGCCTACCTTAGGTCCAACGCAAGTTTGTGGATGCCCTCGCTCCTTCGATCCAGATGAGCTCCTTTGTCGCGAGTCTGCAAACACAAACAAGGCAAACAAATTAAATAGCACCTGAAAAGCCAATATCATAAAACATATTTAACATGAAAGTCAAGGAGTCCATGAAACAAATAACATGAGATACTTGTTGAGAAAAATGAGTTTGATTGTATTAATTCAAAAGAAGAAGAACTTTACAACATGTGCCTTGACACTGTACAAGCTCCTCCCAGGGTCCAGCAAGAAGTTCCCTCTACTTTGACAAGTTTCACTCACTTCCCAATGAAGCCAAAAAGGTATGTGATCTCTCCTCTTAAGCTCAACTAGGAAGTCTTAATTTCACCAGCATTTACCCTAAAAAATGTTCAGCTTCTAACCTCCCCAGCAACCAGCCCAATGCCTAAATTTATAGTGCAATGGAGGGAGGTTACTAGGTCCTCCTTCAAAGGGATAAAGCCCTCCTTCAAAGGGATAGCTCCTCTCATCAAGGGATTAGCTCCTTCTCTTTTGGGATGCATGAACCACCTCAGAGCGAACAATCCATGTCAAAATGCCTCCTAGAATCCTCTAGAATTAACCCAAAGTGAGTTTTTTAAGATAAAACTTGCACCTTTTGACTTTCATAGGGGTCCGCACCCACACCTTTAGGGAAAGAGTAGGCACGTCTGTAGTTTCTGTAAACAGAAGGTGCGGGACTGCAGGTGACAGTGAGAGAAAGTGCGGAACCAGAGTTTTATTGATTATTAATGTCTTTCTCTCATTTTCAAAGCTTGACTTGAAGAGCTGAGGTCTGAGACTTGCTTAGGAGGACAGTACAAGTGATGATAGACCCATAGTGACTGCAAATAATCATGGGGACGATATTTTTGTGTAACAGATTTCCCCCTAAAGTGAGAAGTCTGTAGTAGATGAGGATTTCATTTATCATTTAGGAAGAGTGAAGTACTTTATCATTCCCAGGATCATCTTGTGGAGAGCCCGGTTGGAACCTGTAAAAACATTCAATGCAAGATATATATATGAGATCATATCATTGTTGAGGTAGGCAATCCCATACTCAGATCAAAACTGACTAGAAAACTAACTACTGCTTTGATACAGGAATCATCTTGTCAAACATCACAAGTATAGACTCATGTGGACACAGTATGGATGCAGCCATCTGTTTATGAATAGTCCATTATACAATGAATACAAAATCCCTCGCAGCTTGGATTGTGGAAACTAGATCTAGGGTCTTCATTTCTACTTCCCGAAACAATACGATTCTATCCATGCGAATAAATGTGTTGATTTCGAACATGGTAGAAACCAATTGATTGCTAGTCATTGATGTAAACCGTGATGTGAATGAAACCACCAGTGATGTCAATGGCTCTCAAAGTACCTAGTACAATCCATGAGATGCGAATAAATGTGTTGATGTCGAACATGTCATGGAATCCTTAGATCGAAGGTCAATGATGCAACCTATCGTCAAACACGAGAAACCTGCCATTGAGGCATGTAGATCTCAAGGTACTGACTTCTAGATCATCTTTCTAGATAATGAGCGGAAGTCAATAGAAAGCGATCCGTTGTAGGCAAGCCCACAACACGAAATCATATATCAAGTTAAAGAAATTTAGTTGCAAGGACTGACTCAGGGATGGTCAAGATGGATGACAGATATTTTGTAGATGAATGGCTTATTGGCAGTGACCTCTTGAACACATAACGACACGACAGATGGCTTGGTGACAATTAACCCAAAGTTAATACCCAGAAACTGGCTGAAGACTTTCAATGTGGTTTGATCAACTGTTAGGCAAAGGATTTCCCAACCCAGGTGAATAAAAGTGTCGTGTTCAAGAGCGGTTACGAAGTATGACAAACAAACTCATTTTTCTCTCTTTTCCCCCACCATTTCTAGCAAGTACCTCTTTATTTTTTACAAGCTTGAGGAGGATAACATTTGCTTGATTATAAGCTCATCCTTCGGATGAGTCCAACTTATTTTAAATTCGAACCCTAAGAAGGAGTGGTTCGTTCCTGTTTGTAATTGAACAGGTCCTTTACTGTGAAATTTTAACGAGTCCAGTATAGGAGAAACTCGGCGTTTTTCAATTTTAGAGAGTCTGAAAAAACTTAAGGAAACTCCAGGGTTGACCTTTTTCGTAAATTTGTGTCTCCCAAGCCCGAAAAAGTATAAAATAATACTTGAGAAAACCGCTTGATCTTTTACGACCAAGGGGTACTTTTCGTCGTTAGTGCCCTTCACCCGAAAAAGTAAAAAAGTGATAAACGACACGTCGTTTTATAACCAATATAGAATTTGAAACGACAAAAATCCGGCAATATTTTCATGTTTTTACGGTCAGAAAAAGAGCTGTAAGTGGACCGTCTTTTTAGTTCCGTTTTAACGAGTTTAAAAAATGTTTTAGGAGTCAAAAAAGAGCTTAAAGATGACTCTATGGTTTCACTTTTTTGTAAGTTTTAACGAGTTCGAAAAAATGATAAAAATGTACTCATGATTTTCACTTTTTCGTAAATTTTAATGAGTTTGAAAAAGGGATAAAAATGTACTCATATGGCCGACTTTCAATTTAATTTACGAGAAGGAAAAGACGGAAAGAACTCGGCATTTTCATTTGTTTTATGAGAATGAAATATAGAAAAATAATCTCGGGATTTTCATGAGTTTAACGAGTCTTGAAAATAACTGAAATTGACTCGAGATAGGTTTCATTTATACAAAAGCTTGAAACAGAGAAAAACTATGCTTCAAAGTAGTTTCATTTTTACACAAGCTTGAAATAGAGAGAAAACTGTGCTTGATGCCCCCCAGCTTCATTTCATTCAACTAAATACATTAATCGATAGCTGGATGGAATGGAGGTTCACTTACGAGATCATTTGAAAGACTCGACCTAAAACTATAAGAAAATTATGCAAAAAACTAAAATAACTAACCTAAATATACGACTTAACATTTGTGAGATCTAGTCAAACTCTTGACTCAATTAGAGGAGGATTTGTTTCATTTTTTAACGAGCTTGACACAGGAAAAGAACTATGCTCAGATCCAGTTTCATGTTGACACAAGCTTGAAACGAAAAACTATGCTTGTTATAAGTTTGCATGCCCCCAACATAATGACGCAAAACGAGGTACATGCCCCCCAAGCTTCATTGCATTCAAGTAGGTGGATGAAATGAAGGTGCATTTTCAAGATGTTGGAAAGACTCGAGGGAGTTGTTTCATTTTTTAGTGAGGTTGACACAGGAAAAGAACTATCCTCAAAACCCTTGTTTCATTTTTTAAACGAGCTTGACACAAGATAAGGAACTATGCTCATAACTACTCTCTACAATCTACCTAACAAGGAACTATACTCTAAAAACCTTGATTCATTTTTTAACGAGCTTGACACAAGACAAGGAACTATGCTCTAAAATCCTTGATTCATTTTTTAACGAGCTTGACACAAGACAAGGAACTATGCTCTAAAATCCTTGATTCATTTTTTAACGAGCTTGACACAAGACAAGGAACTTATGCTCTAAAATCCTTGATTCATTTTTTAACGAGCTTGACACAAGACAAGAAACTATGCTCATGACTACTCTCTACAATCTACCTATATAACCTATTTATTCATCTACCTATATAACCTACTGATTCATTTTTTAACAAGGTTGACACAGGAAAAGAACTGTCCTCATACCTGATTCATTTTTTAACGAGGTTGACTCAGTAACAGGAACTATCCTCTGACCAACTGATTCATTTTTTAACGAGGTTGACACAGTAAAAGGAACTTTCCTCGAACCAACTGATTCATTTTTTAACGAGGTTGACACAGGAAAAGAACTATCCTCATACCTGATTCATTTTTTAACGAGGTTGACACATTAACAGGAACTTTCCTCGAGACAACCTGTTTCATTTTTTAACGAGGTTGATATAGGAAAAAACTATCCTCATGACTCACTGATCATGGCTTCCAGTTGGAAGAAAGATATGTCAATGGAAACACCTTGATCATGGCTTCCAAGAGGTCTTCATCAGAAGGAAGAATAGTTCTTTGGAAGGAACACATGTCAAGGGACTCCAAAGGGATAAGAACATCGCGTTCGAATAATCCCATAGAGTTTTCCATGTCAATTACCAGATCTAAATCAAAGGAAGATGAACAAACAGTGAGAGGCTCACTTACATCGGTAACTGAAAACATTGGACCAGTTGCCACATAATTAACCCGTGGTGGGGTAGATACCACTTGAGAATCAGGAACATTTAGGGCTGTCATATTATTGGTAGTTGAAACAAGACTAGGGAATGAAAGCTGGTCTACAGTCACAATATTTTCATTTTGAGGGAAAGACATCACGCGAAAGAGTGTCGATACGACAGCTTTCATTACATAAACATAGTCTCGCCCAAGGAGTAAATTGAAATCCAAGGGACCTCGAACTACCATAAGATCAATACAGACAGTTTTACCTTCCAAGGTAATGGAAAAATTAGGAAGGATCCCTAAAGGTTCACTAATGGTTCTGTTAAAAGCTTTCCGATTCTGCGTAATAGGTGCAAGCTGAGGGGAACCCAAAGCTTTCCAAGTAGTTGAGGATAAAATACTAACAGAAGCACCTTCATCTACTTGTGTGCGGTGCATGTCCCTACCACCAACCTTGACAATGATTTGGAAAGGGATGGAGGAAGGAAGATGGGGTTATGTCAGTCTATTCCAATCAAAGGAAAAGACCTCAGTACTTGGAGGGGGTTCTGTAGAAACAGGTGAAATGCCCCCCGACGTAGAAGAATCTGATGTAACAAAAAGAACCTGAGCGGTATGAAGTTCACTCTCTAAACGGAAAGTGGGATCGATCGAACATGAAATTGAATCGACCACTTGATCAACTAATGGATCATCAACCTAAGTGACACAAGTTTCACTCTCCAATGGAAGAGTGTGATCGACTGTACTTGAAATTAGATCAATCACTCCGTCAGTTGACGGTAGGTTGGGAGAAAGTTTACGGTAACCAGTTGGAAATTCTTTCTGTGGAACAGTAAGGTTTTCCAACAATTTTGAGGCTTCATCCATGTGAGGGCAAATGTGAGTTTGATGACTTCCTTTGCATAACTTACAAGGAAACCTAACTTTACCCTTTTTCCCAGGAACCTGACTATCACTGGTTGATGGATCAATGGAAAGTTGATGAGATTTTTCTGACCATACTTCCAAGACCTTTGAAATACCAGGACAATTGATAAGGAAGTGGTCACCCTTACAAAGCCTGCAAGGGTATTTGGGTTTACGATGCATGTCGAAGTTTTCCTCAACACAGCTAACACTTACAGTCGTGGTTGGTTGGTTGACTTCTTTCTTATCTTGCTTCTTATTATTCTTCTTCTTCTTCCCTTTCTTCTTCTTCTTAGCCACCTGGTTACTAGCATCAATGATTTTACCAAGCAAAGAGGAAGAAATGGAGGAAGAAAAATTAGGCGAAGAAGGTAAAGGGTCAACAGAAGGTTGGTGATGTTGAGATGGTGAACTCTGTTGAGGTGAAGCATTCGATTGAGGTGGAACAATTGGAGTATTTGGGGCCAACGAAGTTGAAAATAACCATATCGGTAAACTTATTGTAAATCCAGGTAATGACAAAGTAGCCATATAAGGAGGACCAACATTTCCAAAATAAGGAAAGGTACTAGGATTCTCATTAAGAGGGGTTCCTTGGTCGGTAAATTCTGGAACACTTGCCATTATATTCAACTTCAGTGAATTTAAAACTAAAATTAACAATTCACAATTCACACCTAACAATTAAAATTTACAATTCACACCTATGGTCTCTAAAAGTAAAAACAAACAAATTAACATGCGTTATCAAATCTAGGAGTCAAACCACACACAAACAGTAACATTCCGTACTGAAAACACTAGTTGGTGATGAAATCCAACGTCGCAGAGTTCAATACAGAAATGGCGGTTGGAACAGTTACCCCGGCAACCTGCTTAATGAATAGACTGGCACAAGTTCCTCCACTAAACTGTCTTGAGTGAAGAGAACCCCCCAGAAAATCCAAATGAGTCTAGCCGATGTCTGCTCCAGGTACAGTGGGATCTTCCCATCACTGTCACCTTAGGAAAGAATCCTATGGATTATGGCCACTAAGGTTACCAACTGAAACAAATATACCTGGGGGAACAGTCTACGATCTGATACGCACGCAAGGGCAGAGTAACAAGCTCAATCCCCTTGAAGGCTCCTTGACATAATCCAAGGTTTACCAACAAGTGACCCCAGGCTCCTCGACAATGGTTAATCCGAGGTTTACCTTTTTTAATACGTGAATATCTGGCATCAGTCCCAATGAGGAAGGATTGATTCGCACACTGGTTCGGACACGATCTCATGCTTCTCCTTTAAGAGGAGCTTTCCCAGAGCATAGATGCAACAATTGGATTTTTCTCCTACCGCAAGATACAACTACTTGTTTGTTTTACTGTCTTGGAGAGTTAACTAAAACCTATTCCAAGACACTAACCTAAGCTAGATTGGTGAAAAGAGCCCTAAAAATGTAAAAATTACTAGATGAATTTTAATTAAGCGCTGTGTTATTTAGGCTGTTATTACTCAAAAGGGTAAATGGATATGAAACCAATGGTGTTATGACCCGACCCAAAACTGAATGCAATCGAATATGATCATGTAATCTTTTCAATTCGATGAATCCTAACTAAAGTAAGGAGAGAGTTTCCATTCACTTGCAACAATGCAAAAAATTGATCACTAAGAGAAAATATAACAAATTCTCTAATGCACTAATTTCATCAAGAAAAATTAATGCAAATCAACATCCAAACAATTTTTTTTATTTTTGTGTGTTAAAAAGAAGCATAAAAATATGTAAATTCAAATCAAAGAAAACTGATCTAAATCTACGATTGATTTTTCAGAATGTAAACTATGCAATTGTAATCTATGCACAATTCACTTGAAAAGTATGCAAATGTAATCTATGCACATTTTTCATTCATATTTTGAAAATGAGAATTTTAATTATGCAAATGTGATCTATGCAAGAGAATTCTCAAACACAAGATGATCCTAATGTAATGTAAGAACCAATCAAGTGCAAGTCAAGAAAATTGGGTGAGAGTTCCAAAGATCAAAAAATAAAAACACTCAAAGGCAATTAACACTCATACACAAAGGCGAATGAGGGGGAGATTTTTTTGCAAAAACAAAAGAAAAAAGATGCAAAATTGTGAAAAGACTGAGACAAACCTCCAAGTAACGACCAAAGGAAATCAAATTAAGAATTTCTCAAAAAAGAGACTCAAAACACCCAATCGATAAAAGCTTAAGACAGGAATGCCAATGGAATTAACCTAAGAAAAGCTTCTGACAGGTTATATGCAGGTTTGGGCAGGGGATAATAACATCAAAACAAAAACTAAACTGAACTAAATGAAAATATTTTAAGTTTTTTCAAAAATTTGACAGGGTCCGCAGGCCCCTGGTAGAAACAGGTGCGGTACCGCACTATGCAGAACAGAAATAGTGCGGGTATGCCCGCACTGTGCTACACACAGCAGGTGCAGTCCTCTCTTAACAACTTGAAAAAAAAAAAAACAATTCAAAAACTACTAAACCTACCCAATTCCACACACAACAAGCCAACAACAGAAACAAAAACACTGTTTCTCAAGTCAAAGTAACAAACAAGGAAAAAATCAAGTCCCCAGCAAAAAAATCTGGTCTGCGAAACCAGAGATTCTGGGGTCGATCCCCATTGGAGTCGCCATTTTCTCACACGGAATAAGTCGATCTTGCGGACAAGATAGACCTTCCTAGAATCTAAAGAAGACCTAATGACAAGAAAGCCAACCAGACACTATCTTTCTCTAAATATGCTTTTATAAACAATGGCAAACAAGTGTTTTTAGGGCCTACCTTAGGTCCAACGCAAGTTTGTGGATGCCCTCACTCCTTTGATCCAGATGAGCTCCTCTGTCACGAATCTGCAAACACAAACAAGGCAAACAAATTAAATAGCACCTGAAAAGCCAATATTATAAAACATATTTAACATGAAAGTCAAGGAGTCCATGAAACAAATAACATGAGATACTTGTTGAGAAAAATTAGTTTGATTGTATTAATTCAAAAGAAGAAGAACTTTACAACCTGTGCCTTGACGCTGTACAAGCTCCTCCCAGGGTCCAGCAAGAAGTTTCCTCTACTTTGACAAGTTTCACTAACTTCCCAATGAAGCCAAAAAGGTATGTGATCTCCCCTCTGAAGCTCAACTAGGAAGTCTTGATTTCACCAGCATTTACCCTAAAAAATGTTCAGCTTCTAACCTCCCCAGCAACCAGCCCAATGCCTGAATTTATAGTGCAATGGAGGGAGGTTACTAGGTCCTCCTTCAAAGGGATAAAGCCCTCCTTGAAAGGGATAGCTCCTCTCATCAAGGGATTAGCTCCTTCTCTTTTGGGATGCATGAACCACCTCAGAGCGAACAATCCACGCGAAAATTCCTTCGAGAATCCTCTAGAATTAACCCAAAGTGAGTTTTTTAAGATAAAACTTGTGCCTTTTGACTTTCACAGGGGTTCGCACCCACACCTTTAGGAACAGAGCGGGCAGGTCCGCATTTTTTGTAAACAGAAGGTGCGGGACCGCAGGTGACAGTGAGAGAAAGTGCAGAACCAGAGTTTTATTGATTTTTAATGTCTTTCTCTCATTTTCAAGCTTGACTTGAAGAGATGAGGTCTGAGACTTGCTTAGGAGGATAGTACAAGTGATGATAGACCCATATTGACTGCAAATAATCATGGTGACGATATTTTTGTGTAACACATACACCTATTTCAAGTTCTTTTTATTCCGCAAATTATCAATCATAAGCAAGATCTTGGAAATTCTTTAAGCTTTGGAGTGGGAGATGTTCTTGTAGGTTGACAAGAAGCCTTTAGTGCCCCATTTTAGATCATTTTTCTTGGAAATAGGCGTCTACATGTATGATTGACTAACCAATCCTTCTTCAACTTCTTGTACAGTGTCCTTTGTCCATTCCTCTTGGTTAGCATACTGTTCATTTTCGGGCATTGGTGTATGTGCATAGGAAGTACTCATATATTCCAATCTAAGTTTTGAAATGATTCCTAGAGGATCATGAGGCGAAGAGAAACTAGGCTTAAATTTCATTTGACTTAAAATAGCTTCCATCTCTTTTGTTAGAGCTTTGGTGTTGACAATATAAGGACCTATATCAGCCTTTAGCTTGAACTGTTCTTTCTTTTTGTAATATACAAAGTGCAACTCATCCATGCTTAGCATTTTTCTATTGTATTCTAATGCAAATATTATGACTGGTACAAAAATGGGTAACCTGCAAGGAGGTAACTCTAATCCATATATTCTAACTTGAGTATAATTCTAGTATAAATACTAGTCTCAAAATCTTGATTTCTCTGACAAGTGCAATATATTCTTTATCTATAGTGAAATCCTCGGGATCACATCACTGCAAAGCAAGCATAATGAGGTATGTAGAAATTTATCAACAAAATTAGTGTAAGTATACTCCTCTGAGTTATTTCTAACCAGATAAGTCTAGTGAATCAGTAACAAAGTATTTCCCTCATTATCTATCTTCTATAAAGAAAATTTGAATCTATCTCTCATGAAATAACATAAGATAAACCAATACCGACTGATATTTGGAAACACCTTCGGTTTTGAAATTTACAAATTGATCATGTATTACATTGGACAAAAATTGACTGTAATTGAAAAGAATGGATGGCTCTTTGCCAACTGCAAAAATTAACAAAAATCCCAGAACTATTTCATCTACCCATTGATCTCTATAATACCCAACCATTCGTACTACCATTGAAATAATTTGTTTGTACATTTCTAGGAAGATCGAGACTAGGTATGGGCGGTTGGTCTGGGGTAATTCATCATTTTTGGGAAGGAAATATTCATATATTTGCGCACTCTAAGGGAAAATTAGTTTTCTGTGTAATTCCATCAATACATCGACTGAGAAATACTTATGGTAGGCTTGGTATTCAAGTTGCAGGGCCTGACAAACACTTTCAGGGGAAATGGAGAAGATGACTTTGTTATTTTGGGAACTAACACCTTTTTGGCTTGGGAGGTATCGGAGATGGTACCAAGTGGAGAGCTCAAGAAAAAAGTGAGTTTGGGGGAAAGTAAACTGAGGGAGAAGGGATTCCCAAACATTCAGATCATCAGTTTTGTCAAGGAATTTTTGTATTGCCCAGTTTTGAAGTTCGTAAATTTCAAATTCAGGCTGGGTCTCGACAATTTTATACTGGGTGTCGATTAGAGGGGATTTACCAAAATCAGGGACAGAGGGAACCATGGTATTTTTCTCTAGAACTTTCCCCTTTCCTTTGCATGTTAACATATTAGAAATGGAATAATAGGAAGGCTGAAGAACAATAATAGAAAAACACTTGATAAAAAGAATTCTAAAGAATAAGGTTACCCAAGTGAAATTTGGTCGACTTCACAGAGGAAAAACTGTTGTAGAATGTTTACAGTTAGTGGCAGCTCGATCTTCAACCTACAAAATTAATGGTGTGGTGAAAGGATAAAATTGCAGGCTTCCAAGGATTTTTATAGTAGTTCGATTGGTTGTATAATGGAAAAGTTAACGTTAATGTTCATATTGGATTTGGCGGTAAATATTTGAACTTTGAACGACTAACTGACATGGATGTGGTGAAGTGGCAGGAAACATGGCAAGAGTTGAGTGGTCTATGATAAGATAGGCGATGGGAGTGGAGCGGCGGATGAGAAGACAGGTGGTGGGAGTTTATTGGTGGATGTAAGAGATAGTTGCTGGGAGATGGCGGTATTTCGGGTGGTGGTGCAGGTGGTGCGTAGTTTCGGCTGGAGACCCCCCAAAATGCTCTAAGAGCTGCCAAGTCACTCCAAATGGTTTGGGTGGAAACCACTTGCCTGTTATAGACATTTTTGTGCCTTACAGCATGAAGCATGAAATGTCAATAATCTAAGGGATCCAAAGTCCCTAAACATGTTGTTCCTACCCCTAGAGGAACAAGGTCAGCAAACCACAGCACTAAATATCAGTTCTCCACCTGAAAACACTCAAAAACAAGCTTATTCTGGATCATGTCGACTGCTACACTGGCTACCTGCACTAAATGTCAACTGCTACACTGGATACCTGCACTGAATGTCAACTGCTACACTGGATACCTACGCTGAATGTCAACTCCAACACTAGCTACCTGCGCTGAACGAGTTTGGACATGTGGCAGACTCATTCCTCAAGGTGTCAGAGCCCAGGAAGCTTCCAAAGTGACACTTGCATCAAGGAATTCGACTGGTGATGAGTAAGAGGGTCTAGATCTCCAAGTGGAAGCAAGAACCTCCAAGTGGACTCAAGAACTTAAGAATAACTGAAGTGGGAGAGGACACTAGTTAGCTTCATCCAGCTACAAGCTGACTCATCCTTTCTCCAAAACTCCTATATATAAAGCTCTCTCATGAGGTCTAAGGAGGCTGGAATTTTGTGAATGTAAGGAAGTGTTGTTGGTTTGTGTATAGAACTATTGGGTGATTGCTTTGAAGGAGGTGAAGAGGAGATTTCTTTCTGCTGGGAAGTGTTGCTAGATTGGGCCTCTTATGGTTGTAACACTCTCAGAACTTTACTTCTTCCATTAATAAAGCATTTGAGGTTCTTCTATATGCATGTGTCTTTGTGGCGTATTGATGCTTGTATATTTGATTTATTCTAATCCTTGAATCAATTATGGATGTATGCTTCTTGTAGTTTCCTTTTCTTGTGCTTTTGCAGGATCTTTGTGTAACTGGGCCAGTGAAAGAGCAAGGAGCTAGGAGCAAGCAGCAAAGAGGGAAGATTGGATCAACCATTAGCGGAAGATAACGGTTAGTGGATCTCTTCCTCCTCTCTCTTACATCTCATAAAGAAGTAATCTTGAATAGCTTTGCATTCAGTTGTTGCTGAGGTACTATCACCCTTAGAGTGGGATAGGGTCATTCCGTATTGGATACTTTTCCCTACAACAAATTGGCGACTGCACTGGGGATCGTATCTTGTTGGTTGTTTGTGTTTTTTGCTATTCATTTCATAAACAAAGGGAGTACCGAATCGAACTGTGTTTGAATCATTCAAATACAAAGTAGAGGGCAGCTACTCTAGCTCAGTTTCTGGGCAAGCCTATGATTTGAAGAGCTGATCCACAAGGACTCTAATAAGCTCTTAGTGATAGCTTTTCATCCTCCTTGTCATCCCTTAGTGTGTACTTGACTGATAGCTTCTGATTTGGCCAAAAACTGTGAATTTTTGAGTAATCTGTGACCCGGAAACTGAGAAAAACGAAAGTTTGAATCTTCAGTGCAGGTGCTGTGAAGGCAGTCTGCATTTCAGCGCAGTTCCCGAAGGGGCTACCTGCGCTGAATGTCAAACTGACAGTGTACCACCTGCGCTGAACCAGTTTTGCCTAGTGCTACTGGGGTTCCCTGCTGTTCATTACCCTGTTTTCACCCTTGTTTTTGCAACCTGTTACCAGTCAATGTACCTATCTGAAACCAACTTTCCTTGCCACTATTCCGCCTCGGTTGTATAAAGAAACTGTGTTTTTTCTTTGTGTATTTCTTGTATCATTTGCAGTTTCCCATAATGAAAGTGAACTAGTCTTGCTGTGGCCTCTTAGGTCTAGACCCGTGATTAAGTGTCGTTTTGATCTTAAGAGTTAGTTTATTTGCTGTTCATAGCTGATTGAGCTTTTGCTTTCATCATATGGTTTGAATTTATATATTTCTAGTGTCGAAACAAGTAAATCTTAAGGTGTCTTTTGATTTTGGACAAGCTTGTTTGCTTTCACTTGAAATTGAATTCGAAATTATACAACAGCTTTCTTTTTTGTATCGCACAAACATTAAGAAAGAGAAAAGAAATACCTGCATTTTGCATTTTGCATATAAGTTTGTATGTTGATTTAGGGAAAAAGTGCATTAGTGTATGCTCTTTGATCTGTGTGAAAAGATTTTGTCTCTCTTTTCCCTCAGTAGTTAAGATTTTCATAAGTCGAAAAGATTGAAAAAGCTTGCTTCTCATCTTAGACTGTATTTAGGAATTTGTATCAAACATCTCGTGGTGAACCTTGAAAGGAAAACTTTAAAAAGATCAACTTAAAATATATTGAATGAACCTAACAACGCTTTGAAACATAACGCAAACACATAGAGGTCTAAGTTAGAGACGTGTTCCGGCGTCATTAAACGTAGTGACTGTCGATCTCGACGAAGGTGGGTGATTCCTCCTGAGAGTCGGTGGCACTAATACGGACTTGTGCTCCCACGTACCGTCGCGTATATATTGGGAGACCCCTATAGGCATATATCTTTTATCCATAAGAAACCGTGTCGGCCGCCCTACTGATCGCAATGCAGTGAACACAGCATTCACGAAGATCGACCACTCGTACCGTAAAACATATTCTGTGGTTTTGCGAAAGGTTTGGCACACCCTCTGCCTAGATCTCCAGAGCAGTTTCTTTTGGCCTTTTTCAAACTCTATAACTGAAAAAGTCCAACCGAGCATTTGTCACTTCGGGCTCGTTAATACATCGAAGGAGACTAGAGTCATCTTTAGCTTTTTCTCGACTCTTTAAAACTGAAAAAGCAAGTTGTGTCTAAAGCGTCGTTATAAAATTTATTTTAAGCGGAATAATCATCACCTTTCCCTCGTTGATCTTCGAAGTTAGTCCACCACAAGTGGAAGTTCCTGTAGAATCGCTAAGAAATCTTTTGGATAGACTAGATATGTCTGAACAACCGTCGACATCTAGGACTGTGTCGTCCGACACAGCAGCAGCAGAGCCTCCTACTACTACTCCAACGATGTTCGCTGGTATACCATCTGTCCCGGCAAATTGTCAACAACAAGCCGGAGTCCCATCAGGGACGACGACATGATTAGTTCCTATTTCTTCATCCGGATTATCATCTGGTATTTCTTATGTTGAAACTCAACAAATTGATCCAATGTGTCTTCAAAGGCCAATTTACCCTTTAAGTACTGGATTTCCACCATATGGAGGGCAGTATGGTCTTTCATTGTTCCCTCCCAGAGAACAACCATATGGGAGTTTACAACAAAGTTCAGGTCAAAATGGAATTACATCCAGCGGTTGGGTACCAATACTGCCTCAGCAACCAGGGGTTGTATATTCAATGCAACCAGTACACCCTGTGTCGAATATTCCCACCATACCTGCTATAATGAATGTGTCGCAAGTCTCAATGACTCAATCACAATCTCAGGGTAGTGCCTCCTTATCTGGAGCGACTCAGGCTCAAACAAGTACTGTGACTCCTCATCCTGGTCAATCATCCAGTATTGGTCAAAAGCAAATGGTCCAACAACCAGAGCTGGTTCAATCTCAACAACCGCCATTCCAGCAATCATATCAAGGACCTGAGCAACAAGTCTTTGTAAGTAATGGGCAACCATGTTATAATGGTTATGCCCATCAACCTTGTCAAAGTTGTCAGCATTATGCTGGTCTGCAAAGACCCATTGCTCAGGCGATACCATCTTATCCTGGATATGCTTCGCCTAACCTGAACCAACAGTTGCCCTTTGTAGCAACTCTAGAACTACCAGATCTAAACCGGCTGACGAATGATCCAATTGCTTATGCCCCTTGGTGGCCAGCGATTCCGCATAAACTTCCGTCAGACATTCCTAAATTTAATGGAAATCCGGGTGAAGATCCATCGAATCATGTGATGACATTCCATCTATGGTGTTCATCAAACACCCTGAATGATGATTCGATACGTCTTCGCCTCTTTCAGAGGACGTTAACGGGTCCGGCGGCAAAATGGTACATTGAATTGCCTAGAGCTTCGTTCAACAACTTCAGTACCTTAGCCACAACCTTTTTAACCCATTTTCAATTACCGATAACGTATGAAACGGGAACATAACTCCTTACCAACTTCAAACAGACGACTACCACCCATATATCTGATCATATACATGAGTGGCGACGTCGTCGTAGGATGGTAAAAGCATACGTTCCCGATCAGCTATTAGCTAAATGGTTTATCAAGTCATTACTTCCTGCCATCACGGAAGATGTGGCAAAGGGGGGAGTCGTAACGGAAGAGCAAGTTATCACTCGTGCGCAATATCTGGACTTAGTTTATACTCAGTCCGGCACGCTCTACGACAAAATACCTGACGCCCCTAGACCGGAATTCTCAATTCCTCCTCCTCCTAAATCAAACAATGACTCTCGCGCCGGCGATGGCGTGTTTGGCAAACACAAAATTTCTAGTCAAAATGCAAATGAAGAACTTCTTGCCTCGGAAGTAAATGCCATGTCGACCGACAAGGGAAAACAACTGAAGCAACCAGGGGGCAAGAAGAAAAAGACGGGGAGAAAAAGGAAACCCCCGGCAGGGTGTCATATATGCGATGAGGATCATTGGACAAAAGATTGTCCACATATAGCTGAAGTTAAGAAACTCTTCAAGAGTTCAAAAACCCCAGCAGTATTGACTGATCCGTTTCCTAATCCAGGTCAAAATCTGGTTGCTAATCAAAATGTTTCCCGATCCCAAGTGCTTATGTTGTCTACCTCAAAGCAGTAGAATAATGCTTTGACAAGGAATAAAGATTACGGGAATCCACGGCTGTCGAATAACAAGGCTAATGAACAACCTAATAGTTCGACGACAACTTTGACCAAAGTTGTGCCACCCATCATTCTTGAACCAATGATAAAGTTGCCAAAAGGAGTAGTACACAAATCGACATTTAATCCTCGTGCCAAAATAGCACAGAATTATAATATAATAGAGGACCTGGCCCAATCGCCGTCCGCTATGTCGACACTTGAGGTACCGCAAAATTGCCCCTCCCAAGAGAAAACTTTATTATCAGCAATAGGTGGGATTGGCCCAATGGATTCCAATCTTGTGGCCTTTGATCATAAAGGATATGACCCTAAATTACCAGCTCAACTAGCTTTCCTTGTTCAAGTGAAAGCCCTCAACAAAACTGTTCATCGAACAATTATTGATGAGGGGGCATCTACATGTCTTATGTCGATGAGTTGCTGGAAAAATTTAGGCTCACCACCCTTGTCGAAATCGTCAACGACCTTAAAAGCGTTTGATGGATGATCATACACTCCATACGGGATTTTAAGTAACTTGCAAGTTGAACTGGGGGGCAAAACAGTAGAAGTCGATGTTGAAGTAATCGATGCAAACCTCGATTACAACATCCTACTAGGAAGGCCCTGGATATATGCCATGGCTGCAGTCGTGTCGACCTATTTCAGGAAGATTGCATTTCCCTTTCAAGGAGGGATTACAGTCGTCGACCAACAAACTTTCCTCCCCGACAGTTCACAAGTTACGGGAAGCATTCCAATGATCCATGAAAGCGATCATTCGCTTCAAAATATTGGAGTAGGTCTCCTAAAAGACCCTGCCTTAATGGGTACTTTTGCCCCACCGCCTGCAAGAAATCTGGCAGAAGTGGCCACAGTGGAAACCTACAATATGAAATCTTCTATATCTAATAGATTCGGAAGATTCCTAAACATTTTGTCAGCATGGATCATCACCCTAATGGAAATACTGTAAATACAGTGGGCTCTGAGGACGGTTCTTATCTCGTGTCAACCTCGTTAAAAAATGAAACAAGGAGTCAGAGGACGGTTCTTATCTTGTGCCAACCTCTTTAAAAAATGAAACAAATCCCCTTTCTCAAAGGTAAACCTTCATTCCAACCACTGAGTTGAATGCAATGAAGCTTGGAGGGCATGCACCTCGATTTGCGTTATTATGCTGGGGGCATGCGAACTTATCTCCGAGCAGTTTTAGCACATAGTTCATGCTCGTTAAAAAATAAACATAAGATTGAGCAGTGTTTTGGCGCATTCGAGCTTTTTAAAAAATGAAACCAGTACCGGTAAATAACCATTTGAGACCGTAAATTCATCAGCCATAAAAGCCTTGGTCGTATGTGCACCTACCGCCTTCACCTTTCATTTGGCCGATCGTTCACCTCCATATGATTGTTTACCCATTTTGAGGAACAGCTGCGAAGAGTGATTTCACCTAGCCATCCTTGTGACACTGCCGTGATTGGAAAATTCCAACCTGTACCTGGAATCTGCTGCTATCCCTGTTTATCACTCGTTCCTCAAAAGACGAGTCTTCTTTGAGCTCTTTTCATCTGACTCGTAAAATATGAAAAGTTTGCCGAGTTTTGGCCTTCCAGCTCGTTAAAGTGACCGGAAGAGCTATCCCTCCTCTAGATTTTAATCTTTTTGGACCTGAGGGATTATTACACAAAAAGGTCGAGCGCTTGTTTTATTCGGCTCGTTAAAGTTATCGAAAATTCATCCCTTCTATACTGTTTTATACTTTTTCGGACTTAAGGGATTAGATGACGAAAAAGGAATTTTGGAGTTAACTTTCTGTACCTTTTCAGACTCTCTAAAAATGAAAAGGACCGAGTTTTCCTTGTCGTTAGACTCGTTAAAATGATTAAATAGCGACAAACTTGTCTTTAGACGAGAACGAGTTTCCCTATCGCTAAGCTCGTTAAAACATAGCGATGGGCTTGCCCGAAGGGCAGGTTATAGAACAAGCATATGTTATCCTCCTCAAGCTTGACAAAAATAAAGAGGTACTGGTCAGAAATGACTGGGGAAAAATTGGGAGAACCTCAAAGCTTTAATGGTAGCAATTCGCTCTTGAACATGACACTTTTCCTCCGTATCACATCGGGTTGGGTTGTTTCATTCACCGGTCTCATCACCATGGTCTTCGCCAAACCATCCACATTTGGGGTAATGCTACCGATCCATCACATCAGTGTCGTTATATGTTCAAGAGATGTTGTTCAGAAAGAGTCAACCATGTCCCATCCACTGCCATACATTATCCTTCATCCACCCATGATCGCCACCCTGAATCATATTTCGCAGATTGTTTTCACCTCCACTAAAATCATTAGCTCCGTTCCGTGTCAATGATGTGGGATTCATTAAGGCCCTCCTTTGACGGATCGCTTCTTGTCGACTTCAGCTCATTATCCAAGAAGTTGATCTAGGAACAACCCCTTCAGTACTTTGAAGCTTGCATGCCTCAATGGCAAGTTTCTCACTTCCGGCGACAGGTATACATCAATGACCTTCGACCAGAAGATTTTGTGTGGTGTTCGACGCCAAGTCCTTTATTCACACCACGTGAATTGTACTGCAGTACCTTGAGGGTCATTATCATTATCGTTGATTCCTCTCGCGCTTGTTAACAGTTTACATTATTGACCGGTAATCAAGCGATGTCTTTCCATGTTCGACTTCAGCGCAATTCTCACATGGATCGACTTGTACTTAGAGTGAAGATCGAACGATTTTGAAGACCCCGGATCTAGTTTCATCCATCCGGGCTGCGATATATATTCAGGAAATATAAAGACATTTGACATGTACATCATTGCAGCAGATGATCATCCTACTCAAAGGATGATAATTTCAGCAGAGAATTATCAGTCTACCATCAGACGATCATCTGTTCTATGTACCAAAATGAATTTATAAAGCTGAGCATGGGAATGCACGCCTCAGCTAGATCATGAAAGCAGAATGAAAAATAATGTATTGTATTGTATTCTATTACAGGTCACCTCTCAGCGATTGAATGAACTTCGGATCCTCCTGATAAAGCATTTCACCCGATAAACGACCTCATACCTTAGGGGGCAACTGTTACAGACATTTTTGTGCCTTACAACATGAAGCATGAAATGTCAATAATCTAAGGGATCCAAAGTCCCTAAACATGTTGTTCCTACCCCTAGAGGAACAAGGTCAGCAAACCACAGCACTAAATATTAGTTCTCCACCTGAAAACACTCAAAAACAAGCTTATTCTGGATCATGTCGACTGCTACACTGGCTACCTGCACTGAATGTCAACTGCTACACTGGATACCTGCACTGAATGTCAACTGCTACACTGGCTACCTGCACTGAATGTCAACTCCAACACTAGCTACCTGCGCTGAACGAGTTTGGACATGTGGCAGACTCATTCCTCAAGGTGTCAGAGCCCAGGAAGCTTCCAAAGTGACACTTGCATCAAGGAATTCGAATGGTGATGAGTAAGAGGGTCTAGATCTCCAAGTGGAAGCAAGAACCTCCAAGTGGACTCAAGAACTGAAGAATAACTGAAGTGGGAGAGGACACTAGTCAGCTTCATCCAGCTACAAGCTGACTCATCCTTTCTCCAAAACTCCTATATATAGAGCTCTCTCATGAGGTCTAAGGAGGCTGGAATTTTGTGAATGTAAGGAAGTGTTGTTGGTTTGTGTATAGAACTATTGGGTGATTGCTTTGAAGGAGGTGAAGAGGAGATTTCTTTCTATTGGGAAGTGTTGCTAGATTGGGCCTCTTATGGTTGTAACACTCTCAGAACTTTACTTCTTCCATTAATAAAGCATTTGAGGTTCTTCTATATGCATGTGTCTTTGTGGCGTATTGATGCTTGTATATTTGATTTATTCTAATCCTTGAATCAATTATGGATGTATGCTTCGTGTAGTTTCCTTTTCTTGTGCTTTTGCAGGATCTTTGTGTAACTGGGCCAGTGAAAGAGCAAGGAGCTAGGAGCAAGCAGCAAAGAGGGAAGATTGGATCAACCATTAGCGGAAGATAACGGTTAGTGGATCTCTTCCTCCTCTCTCTTACATCTCATAAAGAAGTAATCTTGAATAGCTTTGCATTCAGTTGTTGCTGAGGTACTATCACCCTTAGAGTGGGATAGGGTCATTCCGTATTGGATACTTTTCCCAACAACATTGCCCCACCCCCCCCCCCCTCATGTTAACTGTCAGTAGTCCGGGGGGTTGGGGGGGCTGAAATTATCCCTCCACAGTAGATCTTTGTGGGACTAATTTGGGTCGTGAGTTTGAGTGCTCCATTTATCCGAAAATGACAAATAAAACTTGTCATATTATTTTATATCATAATACATTATAACCAAAGTTTACAACTACTATATGAAAATGAGATTTTTTACTTTAAAGTGACATTTTGATTGACTCGCTATAAGGGTTTTTTTTATTCTTTTCTTTTGTTTTCACACACACACACATATTTATCCCCTATTTATTTATTTTTCCTTTTTATTTCTCTTTATTTTATTATCATGTTTTTTATCTTTCTTCTTTCTTTGAACTTTTGAAAATAATTTGTAGAATGAAATAATTATTTACAACACCTTATTGGAGAAAATCAACAGATAATCATCAATTGATCCTATAAATTATAGAACCCTAGCATTGGCTCCAATGGGGATGACATCCTCCCTATGAGGTGTGAATAACACCATAGATCAGTAGCCTTTGTCCATTGGGTAATAGTCCTTTGTCCTTGTTCTGCCACCGAATTGATTAGTTGTTGTTATTATAAATATTGGAAGGAACTCATCAGAATCTTAGGACCTTCTCTGCGGGTTTCAATTCCTAATGTCAGCCACCCTCGCTTGCAATAAAAGATAAAATGATATTTACAATGATATGTATGAAAACTTATATATCCTTGAGTGAAATGGTGCTTGAGTAGTCTACCATTGGAAGGTCCTATAGGTAGTCCTTCTCTAGTCAAATCTTTCAGCAAGAATTCATTGTTACCTTGAAAAGCTTCAATTTTATAAGGTCCTTTCCATAGACTGTCAAACTTTCCATGCTTACCTTTCTCTTCATTTCTGGAGTCCCATATTAGAATAATATCATCTAGTTTAAACTCATCTGCTTTAGTCCTTTTGCCATGAATTTTCTTTATTTTATCTTGAATGAACTGTGTATTATTGTAAACCTCATCTCTATTTTTCTACAAATGTATCAATTGATTGATCCTTCTTTGAGCATCATTCCTTTTTTCTTCCTCTTCTTGCAATAATTTCAACACTGGAATTCGTAGAGAAATAGGCAAAACTATATATACTCCATAAACCGATTGGAAATGTGACATTCCAATTGATTTCCTTGTTCTTATGCTATGAGTGCATAGGGAAGTTATCAATTTCTTGTGCCAAGATTTCTTATTTTCTTACAATAGTTTCTTTATGATGTTCACTAATGACTTGTTAAAACATTCATTTAACCCATTTCCCTAAGGATAATAGGCAATAGAATTACCTAACACTATGTGATACTTGTTACAAAAACCAATCATCCTTTTCAATTAAAAAGGTGCAACATTATCTGTAATAATTTTGTGGGGACAACCAAACCTTGAGAGAATATGGTCTTCAATGAACTGAATGATGACAAAATATGTAGTTTGTCTAGTTGGGATAGATTCTATCCATTTGGCGAAGTAACCTTTCATTGTTAGGATCTAATTATGTTGAGATGAAGAACTTGGGTGGATTTCTACAATAAAATCCAAAACCCACTGCTGGAAAGGAACCTCCACTAAGATAGGCTTGAGTGGTAGAGGTAGGATTTTTCTCCTACCTTCAAAAAATTGACATTGATGACAAGTTGAAACTTTTTTATGAATATCTACAAACAAGGTAGGCCAGTAAAAACCAGCTATCAGGATGTTGGTAGTGTCTTTCCAGTCTAAATGTCCTCCATAGTCACCTTGATGAAATTCCTCCATGAATTTATCTGATTCATCCTTCAATAAACAATTCAGTAAAATACCTCCAACATCCCTTCAATATAGAGCTTGATTCAACATGCAGAACCTTAAAATTTTTAGTTTAAGAAATATAGCCTTGGTTTTGGACAAACCAGTAGGAGCTTGTAGATTCTACAAAACATACATAACATCTAGATACGAGGGGGAAGTAAGAGAAGTTTTTTATACATGTGGAGTCACCATATCTTGTTGTCCATCTAGAGAAGGTACACATTTTATATCGAGCGCATGAAAATTTGACTCAGCCATCATTTTGGCTAGTCCTTGACTCTTTATGAGTTTAGTAGGCTTTATTTCAATATCATATTCTAAAATTATTGCAATCCATTTGCCTCTTTTCCCATTTGGATCAATCCGAGTGAGGATATATTTCACTACTACACTTGGAACGAAAGAAATTATGTGGGAATGTAGAATATAAGATATGAAGTCCTCCAAAGACTTCAATAAATAAAAATCTTATTTTTCCATGATATTTTACTTCAAGTAGGCATCTCTTAAATCTCTAGTGAAGAATGTTATATGTTGTTCATGTCCCTCATTTTTCTGCAACAATATTGTTGCAATAGTGTGCTCTCATGTGAGGCCCCTATACTACTAGTGTAACCCCTTATTGTTATTAGTATAACCCACTTATTATATTGATGTACCCATGTAGTGCCAATATTGTTACTATTGTGCCCCATAGAAGCCCACTATTGTTATTATTGTGCCCTTACATTATTATTGTTATGTCGGCTCTGATTATGTTATAACCCCTTGGACTCCTATATATAGAAAGGAGGTTTTTTCATTTGTATCATCAAAGAATTGTTCATTTATGTAATGTAAAGGAGGTTTCCCCCTCGAAGAGGCTGAATTCTAAGGCGTTGATCTATCTTTTCTATCTTTTCTTGAGCTGGTTTCATAACATTTGGTATCAGAGCTTTGGATTCTAGGGTTTTGCTGCTCCAAATAGGTCATCGTTGAAGTTTCCCTATAACCTTTTTTGTGACATTTCAGAAGTCGTAAAAAAAACCCATTTGATAAAAATCACGCTGAACCTTGGGTCCGAATTTCAGAGCTTTTCGCATGATATTGGCGGAGATATGATCTGAGGAAGTTGGCATTTTTCTAGACTCCTGAATTACATTCAAAACAGGCGACCTGGGGAAAATTGTCATAACTTTCTCTCTGGGGATCGGATTGAAATTTCGTAAGAAGGTACAGAAATAGGACGGACTATAGTTTCTTGTATGCATCTTTCAGATCCAAAGATTGAAACAGTGATTCCTGGCACATCGTACAAGTTCGCTCTACTAAACTAGTCTATAATCAGGTCATCTTGGGAGATTGTGCATAACTATTTCTTGGAGAATCCAATTTGGATCAGACTGGTGGCATTGGAAAGAGGACACAGAGGGCTACTACAAGTCACAACTTTAGAACTTAAAGATCTAAAAGTACAGAGTTACAGTCGTTTCAAGGTAGAGCTCCTAAAATCAAGAAAAAGCAAGATGAGGAAGTTTGATGGCAAGGATCCGTTAAATTGGATACTTCAGATGGAGCAATATTTTGATATACATGGTGTACAACTGTTACAAAAGGTATGTATTGCATCTTCATATTTATAACCAGATCAATTTTTATGGTACAAAGGGCTTTGTTCTCGTAAACAACTTGTTACGTGGTCAATTTTCACGGAGGAAATGATAGCACATTATGAGGACACAAAGAGCAACACCTTCTTTAGAGCAACACCACAACAATTGGAAAGAGTAAAATGGCTTTGTGACATAGTGGAAAGCAATATTATGGAAACCAGGAAGTGTACCCCTCACAACTATAAATATGGAAGTGTTGTTTCTCCTAGCCTTCCACAACCTACAAGGGTTACACCACAACAATTGGAAGAAAAAAGAGAAAAAGGGCTTTGTTACAATTGTGATAACAAATGCACTAAAGGTCATAAGTGTGCTGAGAAGAAATTATTTTACTTAGAATATGAAGAGGAGGAAGAAAAGGATCAAGAAACATCAAAAGAAGAACATATACGCCAGGACCCCACCCCAGAGAAAGAAGAAATGAATCAGACCATATCTTGTAAAGCATTGGCAAGAATTACCACTCCTCAAACTCTCAAGATAGAAGGACATATCAAGAAGAAAAAGGTGCAAGAAGTGAAAGATCACTTCGAGAAAGAAGAAATGAATCAGAACATATCTTGTAAAGCATTGGCAAGAATTACCACTCCTCAAACTCTCAAGATAGAAGGACATATCAAGAAGAAAAAGGTGCAAGAAGTGAAAGATCACATCGAGAAAGAAGAAATGAATCCAACCATATCTTGTAATTCAATGGACGAAATTACCACTCCTCAAACTATCAAGATAGAAGGACACATCAAGAAGAAAAATGTTCAAGAAGTGAAAGATCACATCGAGCATCAAGAAATGAATCCGACCATATCTTGTAAAGGACTGGAAGAAATTACCACTCCTAAAAAGATAGAAGGACATATCAAGAAGAAAAAGGTTCAAGCACAGAAAGATACCATCGAGCATCAACAACAAGTTCTCCAACTTTTAAAGGATAATGCCACTTCGGTGCAAAATCAAATGAAACAACAGGTAGATCAACATCGTAGTGCCGACATTGCTGAGGGTGAAACAGCTAAATCCTCAACAATGTTGTAATTCTGGGCCGCTCTCGCATGTGGATTGAAAGCAGACCTTCGAAGTACACCCTTGGCGGGCGGTTTGATTACTAAGTCCGGGTTAGGTTTCTCGATCTGTAGTGGATCGGAACCAGGAGCTGAGGTTGATGGATTAGAATGAGAAGATTCTGCTTCTTTCGATCCATCAACAGGACTTTTACTACCATAATCTTGCGATCGAGTCGCAATCCTTACATGAGACATCATCAATATGGGTTCTTCACTGGCACTCGAGGAAGAACCTATCATCTTACTCTCCTGCTTTGGAAATGGATTTTTCAAAACAACAGGAGTTGAGGAACCTTTGACGATTTTCACAACCTCGGTTCGATGAGGGCAATCTCTTGTAAAATGATCCTCTTCACAAATAAGACAAGGATATCGAGGTTTGCGTTTTTCATCATTGGTTTCCGAATTTTCTGTTTTCTCCTTTGGGGTTTTGTCTACTTTATTCTTCTTCTTGCCTTTCTTTTTCCCACCCGATTTTGATTTCGCCGTAGATGACTCTACAGCGTGAATATCAGTGGAAACTTCAGCAGAAGATTCTCCTGTCGGGGAGTCTGGTAAGGCTATAATGGGCGAAGAATTCTTTGAAGACTTCTTCTTACTTTTAGTGTTCACCGTACCAATCATGCCATCAGTAGCATGAGATTCCGAAGGAGCAGCAGCGATTTGATTTGACTTTGGAAGATCTGGGATCTTTTCGTGTAACGTACCTGACTGAGTGTAAACTAAGTCAAGGTACTACGCTTGAGCAATCACTTGATCCTCAGTAACTACTCCGGCCTTAGCTACGTCTTCAGTAATCTTTGGTAATAATGATTTAACAAACCATTCAGCTAAGATTTGGTCCGGGATAAAAACTTTCACTAATCGCCTTCGACGTCTCCATTCATGAATATGATCGGAAATATACATGGACGTCGATTGTTTTAATGAAGTTAGTAACTCCGTGCCATTATCATATCTGACCAGCAACTAAAAATGAGTTAAGAACGAGGTAGCTAACTGACTAAAATTGTCAAAAGAGGCCCGTGGTAACTCAATGTACCACTTGGCCGCGAGACCAATGAGTGTACGCTGGAAAAGACGTAAGCAGATCGAATCATCCGAGATGGAATTAGAGGCACACCAGAGGTGGTAAGTCATCACATGATTTGACGGGTCCTCTCCAGACTTACCTTCGAACTTGGGTATGTCACTGGGCAACTTATTTGGCATTGGCGGCCAAAACGGAAGATAATTTATTGGATCGTTCGTTAGGCACGACAAGTCTGGTAAATCCAAAGTTGCGATAAATGGTAATTACCGATTAGGATCCCTAAAACTCTAGGTCACAAGACCAGTCCCAGGAGGAGGATATCCAGGATAACTTGGAATAGGAATCGCATTCGGGATATTGTATCCTCCCAGAAAACCAGGATTAACCGGACCGTACTCGGGTTGTTGATAAGTGTACCCAGGATACGGTTGATACTGGTAAATTGCTTGCTGGACAGCAGGCCCAAATTGGTACTGTCCCTGGTACGGTTGATAAGCGAATTGTGGTTGACTAGTGACAACCGTACTTAAACCAGGTTGTCCTACAGGCATATGAACCGTAGTTTGAATCGTGGATCCAGACAATGGTAAAGATGTCTGAGGAGTAGTGGCAGAGACAGTAGAAACCGGAGCTGTTGATACTCCAGAAGTAAGTGTGGTAGATGGAATAGGTGTTGTGGTAGTGGCAGCAGTCGTTTGAGATGGAGTACTAGGTGCAATGGGTGACTGAGTAACTACCGAAGGTACAGAAGTTTGAACATTAGACTGGACTGGTTGCTGGGGTGAACCAGAAACTAAAGGTTGTCCAGTTTGAGATGACAACTGTACGCTTGGCTGCAACACCTGTTGAACTTGCGATGGATCCCACACTATGTTCATTCCGGGGTATTGACCCATGACAGGTTGAGGATATTGAGATCCATAACTGGATTGAGGGTAGGATTGATAATTGAAAGGTACATTTCCTGTACCTTGAATATATGATTGACCTTGGGGTGGTTGATAACCTTGACTCGAGTACTGACCTTGGGGTAGATACCCTTGAGGTAAGTACTAATACTGGGGTTGACCTTGAGGCATAAATTGATACTGAGGTTGACCTTGGGGTACATATTGAGGCTGGGGTTGACCTTGAGGAATGTACTATACCACGGGTACATACTGTCCTTGAGGTTGCCCCCCAGATGCAATTTGTGTACCTTGAGGTTGCCCCCCAGGCATTAATTGAGGCTGCCCCCCAGGCGGTAACTGGCCACCTTGAGGTTGAGAACTGGGAATTGAACCTGACATCATGTAAATGTCTCCTACGCCCAACGGTTTATTACCATTGTTTCGAGTTAATAACCCATGTTCAATGGGTTGAGGAGATGCTCCCCCAAAAGTACCAGAAAGTGACTAATACCCAGCAGGAACAGAAGGACCGCCATACAAGAAAGATTCAGGAGATTGAGTAAACATAGATGACTGACAAGACATATTTACAGGAGTATAAATACCTCCAGGTGGATAAGGAGTACGAGGTGAAGAAAAACTTGACCCTGAGTTGTCCAAGTAATTAGTTAACGAAATATACCAAGTAGTACTTCTAGGTGGACTGTAAAAAATGGATTCACGCTCCCTTAGATCAATAGTAGGTTGATCTTCAGGGATAGGGACGCCTATTTCTTCTTCTGGAGCAAGTTCTTCAATATCTATCAAACCAGAAGGAAGATTTTCGGTGATGACTCTTTCTACCCTAGGTGAATCAGGAACACTAGAAGTTGGAGTAACAGGTTCAGATATCTCAGGTTCTTCGCCTACATCACTAGTAGATGAAAAACTACCAGCAAGCTCGGAAACTGCAACAGCTTCAGGATTATAACCTGTTTCTAGACTTTGGTAATCGGGATGGACTACCAACGAAGACTCTCCTTCTTCAGGTGAACCTACTTTACTGCCACTAGGAGTTACAAGGACCTTCAAACCTTCGTAATGACCCGGGACGTCTTCAAGAGGTTGGCCCTGAAGTCTATGGGACTTTCTCAACAAATCGGCCACGGTAACAATCTCAGGAGACTGGCCCCGAAGTCTACGGGAGTGTCTCGGTAATTCAGCCACAGTTAAAAACTTTTAACTACTGCACACGCAAACAAAGTAAAATCTCAAAGCAAACCGCCTAAAGTCTCTAAAGAACCAAGCAAATTCGAATCACACGCCTACAGAATCTAGGGCGTCAAACCATGCACAAACAGTAGCCTTCCAGACCGAAAACACTAGTTGGTGATGAAACCCAACATCGCCGAGTTCAGTACAGAAGTGGTGGGTGGAACAGTTACCTCGGCAACCTGCTTAATGAATAGACCGGCACAAGTTCCTCCACTTTAACCGTCTCGAGTGAAGTGAACCCCCCGGAAAATCCAAGTGAGTCTAGCCGATGTCTGCTCCAGGTACAGTGGGATCTTCCCTCCACCGTCACCTCGGGTAGAACCCTAAAGATAATGGTCACTAAGGTTACCAACGGCAACAAATATACCTGGGGGAACAGTCTACGACCCGATAGCATGCAAGGGCAGAGTAACAAGCTCAATCCCCTTGCCGGCTCCTTGACAATAATCCAAGGTTTACCGACAAGTGACCCCAGGCTCCTCGACAATAATCTGAGGTTTACCGTTTGTAGTACGTGCGTATCTGGCGTCTTTCCCAATGAAGGAGGATTGATCCCCTCACTGGTTCGGACACGGTCTTGTGCTTCTCCTTTAAGAGGAGCTTTCCCAGATTACAAATGAAATAGTTGGATTTATCCTACCAGAAGATAAGCTACTTGTTTGGTTTTACTGTCTTGGAGAGTTAATTACTCTCCTACTCCAAGACACTAGCCTGATTTATATTGGTGTTTCAGAGCCCTAGTAAATAAAAAGTTACTAAGTTGATTTTACTTTAAGCGTTAATTTTTATGGCTTTTCTTTAGGACAAAAGGTAGTGGAGATGAAACTGATGGTGTGTAGACTCGACTCAAATCCACTAAAAAGATGCACCTAAGATGATTTAAACTATTTCTTTTTGTTTTTTCAATGAATTCCCTAGCTAAGAGAGTTGGAGAATGCAAAATTGATATAAACAACTTTCTTGGCAAAGACAATCAAAGAAACAATCTCTTTATCTTTTCCAAAGCATACAACACATGACCACTAATTACTTCACGAAAATTCCTTTTCTTTTCAAAGACTCAAATGCTCCTAAAACAAACTTTTCTTCAAAAGAGATTTTTTGGATTTTCCTACTTAACAAAATCAAATTTTAAAAAACTAAGACAATCAAATCAATTTTACCTAAAAGCAAATCAAAGAGAAATTCACCTAATAAGCAAATCTAACGAGGCCAAAGCCTACCAAGTATGATTCCAGGATGTTTTACTCAGTCATGATTTAACCAAGGACTAGTTCATGCAGAATCATTAACTAGTCAAAAACAAAAATCAAAATCTTTTGTTCTTTTTCTTAAGAATGAAATTCAACGTTTAATCAACAAACTTTTTCGAAGTTCCGCAAAGAGACAACACAAAGGTAGGTTTCTCACAAAGGTGGATTCTATGAAAGGTCCGACTCCTAAGAAGACTGAAAGCCAAGGGATATCCAAGGTTTTACAACTTCTAAAGCCAAAGTCACTACAGGACCAATGCAAAAATCAAACCCTAGGGCTAGAACCTCTATGAATTTCACTAAAACTCTTGACACTGATGAAACAAGTTTCAATGAAGACTTCTGACAGGTAACCAGTGGATCTGGGCAGCAAAAACAAATTATAAGCAAAATCTAAGAGGCAAAAAGGAAAAAATTGAAATTTTCTCAACTTTTGACAGGGTACGCAGGCAACCTGTTTGCACAGGTGCGTGTACGCTCTGTGTACAAAGCTGCAGTGCGTACAAGTACGCACTGTGCTTAACGCAGAGGCTGCGTACTTCTAGCAAAACCAAGAAAAGTAAAATCGAACTTAACCCTAAACTATTCCACCCAAATTCACAGTCAAATAGCCAAAAACCAGAAAGAAAACGACTTTTCTCAAATCAAAGTATCAAAAAAGAGAAATCAATCAATCAATAGTTCCCCAGTGGAGTCGCCATTTTGTCATGCGGAAAGAGTCAATTTTGCGGACAAAATCGACCTCCCTAGAAGCTAAGGCTTTCTAGTGACAAACAAGACAATTAAACACTATCTTTCCCTAAATATGAATTTAGAATACAAGTAGTCAGGTGTTTAAAACATACCTTTAATCCCACGCTATTTGTAGCAGTCCAGCCTCTCCGATCCGGATGAGCTCCTCCTTCTCTTCGAAACCTGCATTCACTAACAAGCAAACGATTACATAGCACCTGAATAACTCATAAAATAAAACATATTCATCATAAAGACCAAGGAGTATATGAAACAAATTATGTATAACAACTTGTTGAGAAAAATGAGCTTAATTGTATTAAGTGGAAACAAAAGAAACCATTACAACCAGTGCCTTGGTGTTGTGCAGGTCCCTCCCAGGGTCCAACAAGTGTTCTCCTTTACTTTGATCAGCTCACCCACTTCCAAATGAAGCTAAGAAAGGATAGGAATCTCTCCTCTCAAGCTCTATAAGGGAGTCCTAATTTCAGCAGCATCTACCCTTAGGAATGTTCAGCTTTCAACCTCCTCTCCCTCTGGTCCAATGCCTATATTTATAGTGTTTAGGAGGAAGTTAATCAGGTCCACCATGAATGGGATAAGCCCCTCTTTCAATGGGATAGCTCCCCTCTTCATGGGATAAGTTCCTCTTACATAGGGATGCATGAACCATCTGGAGGCGCTCAATACACGTCAAACCATCTTCTAGAATGCTCTAGATTCGACCACAAGTAACTTTTTTGAAGTAAAACTTGCGCCTTTTGACCTTTATAGGAGTACGCACCCACCCCTTTATAGAGAGAGCGTACAAGTACGCAAGCATTGTGAACTTGGGGTGCGTACACGCAGGTGAGGCCAAGAGAAACTGCGTAACCAGAGTTAATTGACTTTTTAAGGACTTTCTTTCTTTCTTGGAGTTTGACATGAGGAGCAGAGGTATGAGGCTTGCCAAGGAGGATAGTATGACAGTTCATAGAGCCATACTAACTGTTGATAGTCATGGTGACAAATTTTAGTGTAACAACCCCAACCTATAGTGTTGGAGGAAGAGAGGGGAAATAATAAGAAGAAGAGGTAGAGGCAAATGAAGAAGAAGAAGAGGTAGAGGCAGAGGAAGAAGAGGAAAGAGAGACAGAGGCAGAGAAAAGAGAGGAAGACCTCCATATAGAAGTAGAGAAAGAGAAAGAAGAAGAAGAAGAAGAGAAATGGGAAAATACAATCCCTAAGAAAGCTATTGAATGTAGAGAAGGGGGGGTATCCCCAAAGAAAACAATTTTGTCTCCAGGAGTGAGTGAAAAAGAGGTAGCTTCCACCTTAGCTCTCTTGACCACACCAGTCAAACCCAAAAATAAAAGGCAAAGATAAACTCTCCTGTACTTTAAAAAAAATAAAATCCTGAGGATTAGGAAAGGAAGGTCTCAGACTCCCACAAAGGCCCTTATCATAATTGAATAGTCCCGAAGTAAAAAAGAGGAGGTGCGGCCTACTGAAAGGAAATTTGAGGAGGTCACCTCTCCAAATAACATCTCAAAGACTCCTATAACATATTTAAAGAGGCCCACCACTAGATCAACCCCTATAAACAACCCAAGGCACCTACCACCCTCAAACAAAAGGGAAATGGGAAACTACAAGAAAAAGAAATCTCGCTATAGGAAAAATAGAGTGTGCTACATGAAGAACATAAAGTGCTACAGGAAGAACAAAAGGTGCTATAGGAAGGGCAAAAGGTAATAGAACAATTATAGGAGGGGTCATATTCCCCAGAAACATTTGAGAAATACTTCCTAGAGCTACGGGAGCCTAGTCCACAGCCTAATTTGAGCTCTTATTACAAATTTATTGAAGGAGGAAGAGTTATTCCCCAAAATTTGCAATCCCACTTTTATTTGAACTTGACGCAGAAAGAGAAAGAACCCATAGATGGATGCATATCACTATGTCTGAAAATGTGGAAGATATGGTCCTCATGGAATAAAAGTTCCTTGAATGGGAAAAGAGCTGAGTGAGATAAGAGAAAGAGAGACCATAATGAGGGAACAACTAAAGGCAAAGAAAAAGTGGTTGAGGGAGAAGTTGCAAGAGAAGGAAACCCAACTAGTCACAATGGAAAGCCTCTCCATGGAGGAATTGTAGTGTAGATAACCATCCAGGTCTTCTACACTCTTTCTCAAAGACTAGTGGATGCAATTCCAAATAGAGACCTTAACACAACATGGATCCATGCCATTTCAAGACTACAAACAATTCATTGAATTATTTGACCAAAGTAGCATAGAAGACATATCAAAATTGGTTGAGTTATACATACATAACCTCACCTTGACTTATGTGTATGTTTGGTACCTTAATGAGAAGTTGGGGGACCTAAAACTGATGGCCCTAGCATCTTGGATGGCTCATGAGGAGGCCAGAGCTAAGGAGGTAAAGAAAGTAATGGCAAGGGAAGAGAGAGAACCACTATATATTAGGGCATAGAAGATAAACCCAGTGGCTATCATTACTAATCATAGAATCATCTCCAATGATGCTAATTTAGCACCTAGATACCTTCTTCAAGACACACTCATTTTGTTAGGAACAGAAAGCCAATAAGCAAGCCAGAGAATATGGAATTCCTTACCCCACAGTCTCCAAATCAGGGAGTATCACTCTTCTGAAAGGTTGAGGAATGCATTGGAAAGGACATCCCTGTACAAAAGAATAATGAAAAGATTAAAAATCAATTGGATTGGACTCAAGCTCAATCCACCTTTTTTGTTAGGTCTACGTGAAGGAAGGGATGAGGAAGAGGAGAGGAAGTTGTGGACAAACATAGAGAGGATCTTGGCTTATATCCTCAAGAAGGTACATCATCTGAAGATCCTTGGGATGTCAGAGAGGCCATCAAGGCCATAAAAGACGTGGACATAGATGACTAAGTTGCTCAGAGGATGAGAAAAACTTCGGTAGGGGGTGACTCTAATGTTGTTTTAATTAATCCTAATTGACCAAGACTGCAACCATTTAATTGTCAACCTAGGGTAAGTCTCGTTGTTTCAATGGAGTTTGCACTATCTGTTCCGATACACTATAGCCAAGAGTGAAATTATAAAACTGTGAAGAATTTTGTTGAATCAATTGCAGAAATTAAATGATTCATGCTGAAATTAAAACACTCTATAGAAATGAAATCATGCCTCACGATTACCAGAGCAAGGGTGCACCACACACTGAAGTAATAACTACACCAGCTGGTCATCTACCATACTGCTTAATCCAATCAATGTAACATCATCACATAATTCTAGAACTGAGGCACATATATTCTACAATTTATATAGCAATAGTAGAAAACCATACAAATAATAAATGAAACAATAATATACAACTACTTCTACTGCAGTAGTCCCTAATAAATAGGATGTTTCCTCCTCCGTAGTAGGGTGCAAGAACGAACACGAGATTAGTTAAATAATCAAATGAGAAATAGTAACAAAATCACCGCAGTGTCTTCAATATTAAAAATAATTAAAAGTTACAAGATCAAAATAACAGTGCTCTCTATGTTGTCACCATACATGACAGATTAAGTTTCTCTTATAGTTATTAAATAACAAAAATCAGGAATAGATCAATCATGAGAATCTCACAATTCTCATGCTGATCATATAAAAAATTGTTAGAATCTGTTCCTAAATTTAAATGTTATTCAAATACATTGCTTAAGATCACAACCGCTTGGATCTGTTACCTTCTAAATAAACAATTCATAACTTCCCATAGCTATTTCATGGAATAGTACCCATGACTTTGCCAGCTACGGTGCAACAACATGCTGAGGCTAAATGATAGTTTGGGATGTAACATCAAGCATTGGGTAACAACATCCTTGTAATGGCACCTGAGGTGTAACAACAATCACCTTTAACAACACGTGGTGTAACAACAACACCTATAACAACATAAAGAGTGTAACAACAATCTGTAACAACATGCAGAGTGTAACAACAATTTGTTCTATCCTGCTCTGAGACTGATAAGTGCAGCTTTTTCACTCCATAACCTCATTCTCGCAAGAAACACTTGAAAAAGAGGAGAGAATCCAAAATACTTCTCCAATGCTTACCCCAGTTAGCCACAAAAAGGAATATTGCATCATTATATTAAGAAAAAATGGAAAAATAACATGATGGTGAAATAGCTTGTTTATAATAAGGAAAAGGTGATTAACATGTGAAGTTTCATTAGCCTAGAGGGAAAGAGGATCAAAACTAGGGAAATAAAGTGTAGGAAATAGGTATAAAATCTACACCAAACATCTCCCCCCAACAGAAGAAATTACATGTCCCCATGCAGAACTTCAACTTCTCCTACTATAACTCTGATGCAAGTCTGTAAAATTATAGGCACTAGTACTGTCTTCACCAGGAGCATTGTACCCCTGAGTAGCCAATAGTTGTTGCAGTCAGGATTCTTCTTCATAGTCGCACAAGTGGTAATCTGACTGGTATTCTTCCAGCAGTAACCAAATCAGAGGAAATTTGAATCTAAGTCCATTACAAAATTCTCCCAATGTCTGCACCACCCGAGCATATTCGGGTATTTGTGTAACAATAACGATGAAATTCTTGAACTCAAAAGGATCTCCTTCTTGTAGTCCATCACTACACGCCTCGGTATTCTTAAGGCACCCTGTTAGCACTCCACTTTTCATTTGTGCATACAAATTGAGGCAAATCCCCACAATCCTTTTTCTATAAGTGGTTGTTTGTTCACTTATTCTCAGGGTACTCAGGAACAACTTACACTCAGGCCTTAGTTCATAAACCATTCCTGGTTCTCCTCTGATCCATAATGATGCCCTTTCTTCATTAGTCTCAGTTGATTTCATGGCCAGTTGCCATTCGATTTGGTTCCTCATAAAAGAAAGAAAGGCTCGCAACTACAAATCCCCCATATAGGAGAAAACACTTGTGACGATATTTGTACTGACATATTCACACATTATGTTATGCAAAAACAAGTGAAAAAGTAAGCTTTGTTCATCAAAATCACAAGTACAAAAAATTTCAAGAAAGTGTTGTGGCCAGCAAGAACACCCCTTCTTATTTAGTTTTATCACTAATACTAAATAAGAGGGGACCCTTATTCAAAAATTTAAAAAATAGATTAATGCTTGTATTTCCTTTTTCAATAAAACTTACTATCATAAACTTAGGAGAATACCCTCAAAAAAATCTAAAAAGACTTAAGTTTTATGATAAGTTAGAATAAAATCACCCCTTAAAGCACATCACATTGCAAAAGGGGTAATGGATGCCTTCCTACAAGCGGAATTCTAAAAGTGCGAAATCGCGATGCGAAATCATGCATCAAAAGACCCTCATCACATTGCATTCCTCAAACATCACTTACGTTGAAATGCCTTAAACCACCGATATGCGATGGCGAATCTCGCAAATCACATTTCGCAGAAAACACGTTGTAACGAATAATTGCCACACACAATGGATTATCGATATTACGATCTACGATATTGCGATCTGCAATATTGCGATATGCGATACTGTGATCTGCGATATTGTGAAGCAAATCTCAAATTCTCCTTATCGCAAATCTTCAGGGCTCGTTGTTCGAAAAAGTTTTTCCATAACCCTAGGCCCGGTTATGTGCGTTAATGTTAATCAATCATTAATGAAATATGGTTTTGATCTTATTAAAGAGCCATTTCACGTAAGGTGGTATATTTTATATTTTTTCCACATTTAAAACTTTCCTGTCACCCTTTCCTTATCATTATTCTCACCTCATTTGTAAACTACAGGAGCGAAGAGTAGAGAAGTATACAGAGTAGTGTTCAGGATATTATGGGAAAAAAGGGTAAAGCTCCAAGTTCTGAAGACAAAGAAATGACGCCCTTGTACACAGACACCACCTGTAACAAAGATGCTGGTATTACTACTTGGGAAGGCATGTACAGTCTACTTGAGGAAGAAGATCCCAAGGTAATGGAGGTTACGGCTACTGCAGGCTCACACGGGTCTTCTGAAGCATCTATTACAAAACTAGCATGTCCATTCTTGCACCGGATAGCGGCGAGGCTCAATATTCTTCCATACATTGACATCGTCAAATGGGTATTGGATAGTCCTGGCATAACGAGCAGAGAATTTTAAACTCAAGACCAAAGAACTCATGGAGTTGTTTCCACAAAGTTTAAGGTTTATATCCTCCAACAAAAAAATGCACAAGAGGTGAAAAATAGCACCAGGGAAGCCCAGATCAAGGAACGAAGGCAGTTTCTGATGCGCAATTAGAAAAACCCCTCAAGATGAAAAGCCTCTTATCTCTCAGTCACCTATAAGCCCAGATATTCATAGGAAAAATCGATAAAGGTGAAAGGAAAAACATGAACTCTAGATCAGTGGTATTTATCAGATATATCATCGAGTGGTATGTAGATATCTACCAAATGTATAGCATCTACAGACAAACTGGAGACAAAGGGCTCAAGAAAGGGCAGAGTCAATCAAAAGGTTAACCAAGTTGAACTGGGATTCTTACTGGGTGTACTTGGCAAAACAACACAGCCAGTGCATGACTCTCAAATGTATCATTAAATCTACAGAAAAGATGGTGCGAGTTCTTACCGATTCCGTTTTCGTAGGATAGCTAAATTTGGAAGTCCGCTAGCCAACTCTCCTTAAGCAAATGTTGCACGCTTGCGATTACAAGGAACAGATACATAGATAGTCAGTTATTAGTTTTAGTTTTAGATTCATTTTTAGTTTTAATTTTTCTTTATTTTTGCTTGAAATGAGGACGGTCATTTAAACCGCATCCTACATTTTTGTAATAAAATATTTTTAGATTTAGTTAGTAGTATTTAAACCCTTCTCATGCATTTAGAGAAGGGTCTAGAAATTTATCAAAAACTTGTCCTCAGAACATGCACTTTTGCACCCTCCGAGGAGGTTTTGATGAATGAATGGAACATGATTTATTGATATCTGTGTTTAATATCTACTACTAATGTTGCACTTCTGTACTCTTAGTGGATGTTGGATTAAGAAGAGATAGATCATTATTGCTTGAAGCTCATGAGTAGAACTAGTTATAAATGGTACTTTTATCTCTTAACTATTTCTGCTTATGTGTTAAGGTGATATTCATGTTCAGTTATTTATATATGAATGTGTGAATGCTTGAGTTATCATTTGGCTCTTTTGTATGGTGATAGCTATTTATTTATGCCTAATATATGAGTAGCTTATTGTGCAATATGTTTTTCACAACTGTCTTGTCTAACTTTTTATACGAAATGGTTTATCTTTATTGAATTCTATTCTTATAGTAGTTGAATGATCTTTATTATCAACTATTATTTGAAATCATTGTAGATCACATAATGGAAAGATTACATCGCAGGTTAGTTTAGAATTAGATATTTCTGTTTATTAGAATACAATTACATGTTGTTAGATTAGATTTACAATAAAAGAATTTTACTTAGGAACTATTAGAAAGGAAATAACAATTCTCAACACACACACACACATATATTGGGAAACTAGTCCCATATCCCCAGTTGGACCCACTATACCAAATGGAAAAGGAGCTGCTAGCCAAGATCTAGACCGGGTTGGTATCCCTCTTATTGTAGACCCAATTTTCGAGGCTTCAACATATTTGGCGCTAGAAGGAGGGCCCCGAACTGTGAATGACAAGTAGGTATAAATCTAAATACCATTCTAAGAGTAAATCGCCCTCACCATCTCCTCCGACTTGTCCATCTCACTTAGAATCTTTAAATCTTGAACAAGAAGTCCAAAGAACAACAACCACTACCACAAACCTTGACATTTCAGAGAAATATACTATTGAACCTCCTGAAGTTGAATCTTTGATTCATAAACTTCAGCGATTTTCAATATCTCCTCAAAAATCTGATAAATCTCAAGGTAGTGTGACTTCGCAATATAACCTTGCTCATCCTCTTACTAGATTAAAGAGTGAAAAGTTTGGTATTGAGCCAACCAAGTTACCTCTACCTACAAGGAAGAGAGCAAGGAAATCACCTAAAGGGTCTGATAGCGAGACTCTTTCTTCATCATCATCCATCTCAACCTCTCCACCGCGAAGCCAACCATCCACCCCTCCACTTCAAATCATCATCCACTAGTCCACTGGAACTTCGACATCTCCTTCTCAATCATCTGGAACTGTAATATCGTCATCTTCCCAACCACAGGGATCATCTTCTATGCTTTCCTCTATTAGTAGTTCAGCGATGGTCCAAATGCCATGGAATAACCTAGTGGCAGTCTTAATGCCTACACCCTTGAGTCAAATACTGGCCCATCCTGAAAAATGGCTGCCTAAGCTTAATCCTAAAGTAGGCATGCTAGAAAAAGAACACATAAACAACTTCATGTTATCCATAAATCTCAATCGGGTTACTAATGAAGATGCTATCGTTCGGCTCTTTCCTTACACTTTGCAAGGAGCAGCTGGATCATGGTATTTCTCATTACCATCCGGGTCTATTACTAGTTGGGATATTTTCCAAGAACAATTCTTGACTAATTTTGGTGATGACAGGTCCATTGCGACACTAATCAATGACCTGTCTAACCTTAGGGCTAAGTCAAAGGAACCTATCAAAGATTTTAACTCGCGTTTTAATAAACTTTTGAACAAAATTCCTACTGCTTCTAAGCCTAGTGAAGAAGTGCGAAGTGAATGGTACATATCTGCTTTACCATCAAACATAGCAATCTTCATTGATAGAGCTAATAAAACAACTTTAGCTGACAATATGAAGGAAGCAATAGCGGTAGAGAAACACATCATAGCCTTAGAAAAGAAAAACACCGTTGAAGAATGTAAATCCAAGAAGGTTTCTTTCAAAGAAGATCCAAAGAAAAAATAGCCCAAAGACCCATTTGATTTAGAGGGATTGCAAAAAGTTTTGAAAACCATGTCTAATGAAATGGTTGACATAAAGAAAAAAGTAGCAGAGACTTCTTCTAAAAAGCCTTACAAGCCTTATAGAAGAAATCCTTCAACTGATTCAAAGCCTAACGCTATTACAAATGTTGAATGAGAGGAAGAAGAAGAGGAAAATGCTACCAAAGAACCTACCGATGAAGAAGAAGTTGTAGAGGTACAAGGTATGTGGGATTTCATCCTCCTAGATGAGGAGGATCAAGAGACATTGCCAGTTAGTACTCAAAGTAGAAATCATATCGATATTCCTCAACCTACTCCTAAGCCAAAGAGCGCAAGCTAAGTGACTAAGGATAAAGTCACAGCCAAGAAAACGACATCCAAAGCGACTCAAACAAGCCCAGTCCAAACAGATTCACCAACTCCATCTAAAAAATTGATTATTTCGGATGAAATGGAGTATAATATTATAGAAGACATGAAAAATACTAGGGCTAACATCACTTTTTATCAATTGAGCAAGTTAAAACATCAGCAAAAGGTACTTTTGAAAGAATTACATGCAGTACCAGTTGCACCTCTGCCCGCCGCTGTAATCTCACAAGCTTCCCATGAGATGGGAAGACCTTCAAATACTATGACCAGTAAAGTTGATCCTAACGACATCGCTCTAATTGGAGGAAGGTCAAGATCTCATACTCCGCCATTTCTTCTTACTTATGAAATTTTCAATAAAAATTTGCATAATTGTTTAGTTGATTCAAGAGCTTCATCCAATATCTTACCTAAATCGATATGTGCAAAGTTGAATGTTCAACCTCAAAAATCTATTGTGCGCATAGTGTAGCTGGATCGATCACAAGTTGAAGTGATAGGCAAATTAAATCAGGTTACCATAAGGCTATCATCTAATCCAAAGGTATGTCAAGTTATCGGTATTTTAGTTGCAGACATTCTAGAATTCTATGGCTTAATGTTTAGCAAGGATTGGTCAGAAAAACTTCATGGATATTTTGCAACTGATTAGTCGCACATGTGGCTCCCCTACAATGGTAAACCAAATCAGATAAAGGTTGAGCAAGAAAGACATCAGTAATACATAGTAACAGAATTGGAAGGAGAAAATGAACCGGTAGCATACAACAATAATATAATTGGCAACTATTCTGTTGATTCTTTCCTAAGAAATTTCAATGCTCATACTTCACCTTACTTAGAACATTCTATTTTATCTCAAGTAGAAATTTTTTCTCTAATAGATAGTGCTAAATGTATTAATTTCATAGATAGTCTTGTAAATAAATCTTTATTTTGGAAGTTATTTTTTGATGGTTCTAAGTCTAACGAAGGAGTAGGAGCAGGATGCGTATTAATCAGTCCAAAGGGAAACAAAAATATGCTAACATGTAGACTCGAGTTCAATTGCACCAATAATACTGCAGAATACGAGGCTTTAGTCCAATGATTATACAAGGAAATTGGATTAGAAATCAAATATCTAAAAGTCTTTGGAGATTCTGAAATTGTTATTAGACAGGCATGGAATACTATACATTTTCTATCAGGTCATTTAAAGCATTACCAATCTTTAGTACAAGATCTGACTGAACATTTTATAGCATTCAATATTTCATCAATTCCCAGACTCCAAAATGCTAGTGCCGACCTCTTGGCAAACGTAGCTTCCAAGCTCATTCCCTCAGAAGACTATATCCCTGATAGAATTTCATTCAAATTAATCTTTAGACCCTCGATTCATGATAACATTACCAATTGGAGAATTTTCAACGATGATCCTGATATTGTAAGCTTCCTCACCTTTGAGGGATCTTACACCAATCAGATAATTGATGAGGACTAACATGATAGACAATTGCAACAAGATAGCACTAATAATGTTGTGCCAAAATCAGTAGTCAAATTAGAAGATTTATACGATTTGAAAGATCGATTCAAAAGATCTACCAATTCAAAACTTCAAAGTTCAACTCTGAAGTATGAATTAGTAAATCTACGAACTGATACCAAGCCACAAAATATCAACCTAGGCCTTGGCCTAGCTCCTGAAGAAAAATTAGCATATGTTCGTCTCTTGAAACAATACAAAAGTGTCTTTGCTTGGAACTATGATGAACTTAAGACTTACGACACTTCTATCATCCAACATATTGTCCCAATGATAAATGATGAAAAACCTGTCCAGCAGAAGATGAGAAAGATCCATCCTAATCTAGAAAATCAGATCAAATCTAAGCTCAATATTTATTGAAAGCCAAAATAATTTTTCCTATTCGACATTCTAAATGGGTTTCCAACATGGTTCTAGTGAGAAAGAAGAATAGAGACATTAGAATTTGCGTTGACTTTCGAAATCTTAACAGAGCCTGCGAAAAAGATAATTTTCCTTTGCCTCGTATAGAGCAAATATTGTAAGCAATTGTAGGATCAGAATTAATGTCCTTCTTGGATGGTTTCTCCGGCTACAACCAAGTTTTGGTCCATCCCGATGATCAATTAAAAACCACATTCAGAACCAAATGGGGCACTTACGCATATCAAAAGATGCCTTTTGGTTTGATCAATGCTGGTGCCACATTTCAAAGAGCCATGGACATCACATTTAAGGGATTAGTAAACAAATCAGTAGTAATCTACCTGGATGATATAACTATATATTCCAAGAAGCGAGGAAATCATCTTAGAGATTTAAAACAGATCTTCCAACGTTGTCAAAGGTATGGAATTTCACTTAACCCAAAAAAGTCCTTTTTTGCATTAAGTGAAGGAAAACTTCTTGGATTTATAGTGTCAAAATCTGGAATTCATATTGATCCCAACAGAATCAAGGAGATTTCTGAAATACCTTTGCCTCACAACAAAAAAGTTATGCAATCTTTCCTTGGCAAGATTAATTTTGTAAAGAGATTTGTTCCAGATTTTTCAAGAATCATATCTCCTTTACAAGCAATGATTAAAAAGAACTCAATCTTCAAATGGGACCAAGATGAATATGAAAAATTCAATCTGATCAAACAAGCGATTGTTAACACTCCATCTTTAGCAACTCCAAAATTTTCCGATCCTTTCAGTTTATATACATTTGCCTCTGATAAATCATATGCTACGATACTCACTCAAGCAAATCAAGACAAGGCATAAGCCCCAATTTCTTTTCTCAGTTCAAATCTACAGGGGGCTAAGTTAAATTATTCAGATGTAGAAAAACAAGCATATGCTATTTCAAAGCCATAAAATATTTCAGACCCTTTTTTCTTAAAGCCCATACAAAAATTACAGTATCATTTTTAGTGGTAAGAAATCTCTTAGTACAAAAAGATGTGGGTGAGAAAAGAGCCAATTGGGTTACTGCATTACAAGAATATGACATTGAAATTAAACCAGCAAGTATTGTAAAAGGTCAAGGCTTTTGTAAAATGCTGGCTAGAGCATCGCTTATTTCCGAAATACCATCTGCAGAGACACAAGTGTACGAGGTAAGCCTAAACAATGTTGATTCATTATATGCTGATATCATATTTTATCTAAAGAATGGATATGCCCCTTCAAACCTCGATTATACAAAGAAAAGAGCTCTAAGGTTGAAGGCTAAGCAATATCAGCTCGTGAATGATGTACTTTTTAAGATGAGTTATGATTCTGTAATCCTTATATGTCTTGAGAAATATGAAGCTGAAAAGGTGTTGCAGGAACTCCACGATGGACCAACAGGTGGACATTATTCTGGAGATGCTACAACACACAAAATCCTACATGTAGGCTATTACTGGCCCACACTATTTAAAGAAACGCACAGCTACGTGAGGAAATGTCAAGTTTGTCAAACTACTGTTAGGAGACAAAAGAAACCATCGCTGCCTTTGCAACCAATCAACATTGAACAACCTTTTGATCAATGGGGATTGGATATAATAGGTGAGATCGTTCCTAACTCTTATAAACAACATAGGTATATCCTTACATCTACAGATTATTTTACTAAATGGGTAGAAGCAGCTGTTGGAAATAATACTGAGAGGGTGGGTGACTCAGTATTATTAAGTCAAATATTTTTTATTTCACACCCAGATCATATATGCTACTTCAGTTAGAGAAAACCATGTATATACACAACTTCAGATAATAAAACCCGCGTATACCATGCAAACTTATAATTTAATGTATTCTACAAATGTTGATCATTAATCTGTGCATCAAAGTCATAGGAACAGTAAAAGCAGAGCAGAAGACAATCACACACAAGAACACAAGATATAAGGTGGAAAACCAATGTGGGTGAAAACCACCTGCTGCAATTCGTCTCTATCTTCTTTTAATTAGAAGATTTTTTTTACAATGATTCTGTACTAGTGCAGACTTATACCAGTATGCAAGCTGCGACCTACAGAGAGCTACAACCCTCTCTTGTTCTCCAGCTTCTCCTGGAATGGAGCTACAACCGCCCTTATCTCTTGTACTAGCTGAGATACTAGTACATAGGTGTTGACCTACAGAAGGCTACAACCTTCTCTTTTCTTCCAGGGACCATGTTTCATAAATTTTCAGATTGGATCCATGAATATCAAACAAACATCAAGTATATGTGCATCAACCAATATCCTTTCCACAAACAACTACTGAATAAACCAATAACTTCTCTGAATGTTGTAACCAGAAAACAATACTAGTAACCAAACACTAATGTTGAACCCTGAACACTGAAATAATCCACAGAAGCAGCTAAAACATATTTCAAGAGATGTACGCTACTTCACTCTTATAAACCTATGTACATACGCAACTGAAACAAGGTCAACCTGCGTATACGCGCTCTTATTTTGTTGAACGTGCATGTATACGCGCCTTTGCAGAGCCGAACCTGCGTACAGATCTATAAAAGACAATGCACCCTTTACACTTAAACGGACTTCAGTTATACTTAGATTATCAGATTTATAGATCTAAGTATGCACTGATTATAATAGATCAAATCACAAAAAGATATTACTATTCAAGCCTTGAGATCTCTATCTTGTAATGCTCAGGTTCCTCCTTGATTCAGATTCAACCACACAAACCAATCACTTGCACGTCTTCAGATATTCAATACATCAGATGATCCTTGCCTAATGATCTCCTTCCTCTTTTATAGTCTTAGGCCTTTCACAATACCACGGTCCAAAACCATAACAAACCAATACCATGGACCCAATACTTGGGATCAACACATCTGACGAGATACTATGGTCCAAAACCATAGGTTCAAATACAAAGGACTAAATACCACAGACCAAACATAAGTTCTCCCACATGTACACGCTTTTCCTTGCGTGAAAGTGCGTGTATACGCGTCTTGATCACGATGAACCTGCGTATATATATTTTTCTTCATTCTGAGAGCCTGAACTGAGATCTGTTACCAGAGTGAGTTGCCATCAAGGACAACACTTGTGCCACACCTGTGCTATAGCGCCAAACCTGTGTCATAATTCCAACAATCCCCCCCTTTGGACTTCATGGCAACCTCAAAATCATTCTCCCCTTTTGTCATCAAGGGCAAAGGGTTATGCTCCCCCTGAGTACATGCCAGAATCTCTGCTCTGCTGTACTGACCATGCTCCCCTTGACTGTAGGCAAGATCTGCAAAATGATGTTCTTCAAGAACCATGACTTATACATCATAGAAGACCTTCCTATCACCAAAAGACTCTATACAAACATCCATCACCCAACCAAGTGGGGATCATCCACCCAAACAAGTGGGGATACATCAGAAGTTTACATATGATAACCAAGTACATTACATCATTCATCTGAGGCATAGTGGGGCAACCAAAATAGGCCGTTACATGACCTTGACAAGAAAAGATATACATGACGTAAAGACGAAAAATTTAGAGCAATACTATGAAAGTCATCAATAACAAATATTAGCAGCATCATTATTCAGTTCAACAACCATGTTCTCCTTCTGCACCCTTTCTGCAGCTGATCCACCTGAACCCAAAACAACTTGTGTACACAAACCAAGAGCTTCTAACGTAATTCCAACAATGCATTATTAGAAGATTATCTACTCCCCCTGAACCTGTGCCAGATGGTCTCTCGGCAGACGCATATCAGACTCTCTTCAACCAGAGTTTGTCTCCACTGATTTCCTTCAAACCACCATATACGCGACTATATCTGCATAAATCGGCATATGTACGTGGATCCTCCTCATGCAACTCGCGTACAACCACATTTCTCTGAATACACTGGTTTTAGCAACAAGATGATGCATCAACTATCCCCAACTTCTATCTGAGGCATTCAAATGTCTCCCTGGCTAGTGGTTTGGTGAGAATATCAGCAACTTGTTCCTTAGAGGGAACATACTCCAACTTGACCTTTTGTTCAAGTACCTGTTCCCGAAGAAAATGGTATTTGATAGGTATGTGCTTGGTCTTTGAATGCATGACAGGATTCTTTGAAATGCTGATTGCACTTGTATTATCACAAAAAATGGAAATAGGTGGAGTACAAGTGATTTGAAGATATTGCAATGTTTGCATCATCCAAAGGAGTTGTGTGCAGCAAGATGCAATAGCTACATACTCTGCTTCAGTTGTAGATAATGCAATGGAACTTTGTTTCTTGCTGAACCATGATAGTAATCTAGGACCCATGAAGAATGCACCACCACTATTGCTTTTCTTGTCATCCATGCTACATGCCCAATCTGCATCTGTATATGCATGAAGTGTGATATCTGTATCTCTAGGATACCATAAACCATAGTTCTGACTCCCTTGAAGGTATTTGAAAACTCTCTTGACTGCCTGAAGATGAGTTTCCTTTGGATTTGCCTGAAACCTTCCAACTACCCATATTGCATGCATAATGTCTGGTCGGGTACCTGTTAGATAGAGTAGACACCAACCATGGATCTATAGGTAGGTTGATGTACAACTAGTGATTCTTCATTTGCACTGAGACTGCATCTTGTAACCATAGGAGTGCATAGTGGTTTCAAATCCTCCATCCCATATTTCTTCAAGATCTGCTTGAGATACTTGGTTTGTGATAGAAAAATGTTGTTTTTGTTTTGTTGGACTTGTAAACGAAGAAAATATGTGACCTCACCAAGCATGGACATTTCAAACTTCTTTTGCATTACCAAGGCAAAATTTTGACTCATGTCTTCTTCATTGCTACCAAAGATGATATCATCAACATACACAACAAGTATTAGCAACTTTTCATTTTCATCCTTTATATATAGATTGTTGTCTGTTGATCCTTTTGCAAAACCTTGTTGATGAAGGTACTCATTCAACTGAAAATACCAAGCCCTTGGAGCTTTTTTGAGACCATAGAGAGCCTTTTTGAGTCTGCATACAAAATTTGGATCATTTCCAAGGATGAACCCATCTGGTTGTTCAATGTACACTTCTTCATTCAAGTCTCCATTCAAAAAGGCGGATTTTACGTCCATCTGAAATACTTTGAAATTTTGAAAGCTAGAGAGAGCAGGGAACATTCTTATAGCCTCAAGTCTAGCCACTGGTGCAAAGGTTTCTTCAAAGTCTATGCCTTCTTGTTGCGCATATCCTTTACAAACAAGTCTTGCCTTGTTTCTAACCACATCTCCATTTTCATTTAGCTTATTTTTGAAAATCCATTTTGTCCATATGACATTCTTATCTTTTGGTCTAGGAACCAACTCCCAAGTGTTATTTCTTTCAATCTGCTCAAGTTCTTCATTCATTGCCTTGACCCAGCATTCATCTTTGCATGCCTCTTTTACATTTTATGGTTCAGTGGAGGAGAGCAATGAAAGATAACTTGAAGTTTCTGAAATGGTTCTCCTAGTTTGTACACCTGCCTCTTTCTGCCCCAAAATTTGAGATTCTGGATGATTCTTCTAAACGTATCTGGATGGAGTCTTTTCTTCTATTCTTATTTGTTCTTCTGGTGCCTCATGGGTTTCTTCTTCATCATGAGTCTGATTTGGATAGTCCTCATCATCTTCGAAAACTTCAGATCTTTCCTGCCTAGGGGTATTTCCTTCTTCATCAATCACTACATCAATACTTTCAATGATCTTTCCAAGTCTTTTATTGTAACACTTATATGCTTTGCTATGAGGAGAGTAACCAAGGAGAATGCCTTCATCTGCTCTAGGTTCAAACTTGCCAAGATTTTCATCAGTCCTTTTAATGTAGCATTTGCTTCCAAAAATTTTAAAGTATTTTACCGTGGGAGTCTTACCATACCAAAGTTCATGAGGAGTCTGAGTGCTATTTACCCAGACATTTGTCTTGTTAAGAATAGTTATAGCAGCAAATGCAGCTTCACCCCAGAAGGTTGTGGGAGTTCCAGATTCGTCGAGCATAGCACGAGCCATTTGTTGAACCGTTATATTCATCCTTTCCACTACTCCATTTTATTGAGGTGTCCTTGTAGCAGAAAATTGCCTTCATATGCCATGTTCTTCACAAAAATCGAAAAATTCATCTGAGGTAAATTCTCCTCCTCGATCAGATCTGAGACACTTGATTCATCGATTGATTTGTTTTCAACCACGGCTTTGAATAATTTGAACTTTTTGAACGCTTCATATTTATACTTCATGATCCTAACCAACACATCCTTGAAAATTCATCAATAAACAATATGAAGTACTCTTCACCTCGAGGTGAATTCTTCCTAGTTGGACCACATATATCAGTATGGACAAGTTCAAGTGGCTTGCTAGCGAATCCTTCATTCTCAAGGAAATTAGTTCTGGTTTGCTTACCAAACTGACATGATTTGCATATTGTATTGTCTGGAATTTTGATGTCAGGAAGATCACGAACCGCTTGATATTTGCATGCTTTCCTTATATGAGAGAAGCTAAGATGCCCCAATCTTCTGTGCCATAGCCAGTGTTCATCATTCTTGCTTAGATAGCATTGATGTTGTCCTTCTTTGAATATGTATAAATTATTTGGAGTTCTTATGCCTTTGATCACTGTTTTTCCTGTATCAAGATCACGAACAGTACATCCATTTGATCGAAATATTACCTCAGTTCCTTGATTGCACATCTGACTGACACTCAATAGATTATGCTTTAAGCCATCAACATACATAACATTTCCGTCTTTGACCTTTTATTTCAACTGAACAGAACCTTTACCTTTTATGAACGCAGGGGTGTCATTTCCAAATGAGATCTTCTTTGCCTTTTCTAAGGCACTATATGATTGAAGTTTTTCTTTATCACCTGTCATATGTTTCGAACATCCACTGTCAATATACCATTGATTTTCCTATCCTTCTGCATATAAGGTTATCCCACATCTTTCTGGTTGCGGTTCTTTCATTCTCCATATTTTCGTACTTGAGACTTACTCCTTCTAAGTTGTCTACCGAAACCTGCTCCTGCATTCAGAACCTTCATGACCGAAGTTGTTACAAATAGAACATTCTATTTCATTTTCAAGAGTAGAAAAGTTATTGTAGGTCCTTTTCATGATCCCAGTCATACTTCTTTGTTTTTGAGCTTCTCTAGTCATGATTGTCTTATAGGCAACACATTGAGCTACTTTGTGACCAAAGTTATGACAAGAGAAACACTGGCCATTGAAGAAAATCCTGCGATTATCAAATCTACCAATCGAATGATTGTAGTTTCTATTGACATCCATTCTTGAGGCAAATTGAGAATGTTTTAGCTTTGGATGATTTTAGCTTCTATTCATCCTTAAAGTAGATTTCCACCAATTTACCTGGTAGTCTCTATTCATTCTTGAGGTAAATTGTCCCTGATTTACCTGGTGATCTCCATTGAGCCTTTGCTATTGATTGTCAATTTGTTCACTCCTCCTTGCTGCATCAAGATAACTTTTTGAGGTGGATGCTTGGGACGCTTCTTCATTATATCCCAGACCTGTCTTGATTAGTGGAGAACACTACACTTTGATAATCTCATCTAAAGTTTCAAAACATTTAGTATGAGATTAAGGGCTTTTGTTTTCTCAATTTATTTTCTAAGCCCCACAATTTCACATTCTAACTTTTCATTATATTTATCTTTTTCGGTAAGTTGGCAAGTTAGAGTATCTATAATCATATTCTTTTCCTCTAAACAAACTTTAAGTCTAGAAATTTCTTCGTAAAGCCCTTCTTCATTTACAACATCCAAGAAATCATCATCTTCAAAAGCCATCAAAAGTCTATCATCATTACCTCGCTCATCTTCATCACTATTTGACAATCCATCACTGTCTTCATGCGTGTAATAGCTCTTCTTATTCTGCTTTCTGTTCCATCTGACAGGTTCCTTACCTTTGTCTAGTTTATCTTTATGAGGACATTTTGCAGCATAATGACTGACTCTTCCACAAGAAGAGCATTTGAAAGGCAGCTTACCTCTGAATCTTCCAGTTCCCCATTGGAGGTTCTTGACAAAATTTGATTCTTCCTCCTCTTCTGACATATGTCCTAACTCATAGTAATCTCCTTTTCCTGAAGCCTTGAATGTAGCTTCTCTCCTATCTGATGGTCCTCCTTTTCTCATTTCGTAAAAAGTTGGAATTTTGTGCAGTTGTGACATGGTAAGGCTCTGTAGATTCTGCTTTTCTTCTATTGGAGAAACTTTTGATTCAAACTTAGAAGAAAAAGATCTTAGAACCTTTTCAACCAAAACAACCTCTTTTATTTCTTCACCCAAGTTTTTCATACAATTAACAATCTCATCTATACAAAGGAAATAGTTAGCCACACTTTCATCATTGTGCATTCTAGGATTTTCATACTGAATTCTGAGGGTTTGAAGTTTTGCTCGTTTTACCTGTTCATCTCCTTCATAGCTCAGAACGATCTTGTCCCATATTTCTTTTGCAGTTTTGAGCTACATAACCTTGACGAATTCTGTTTGAGATAGACTCCCTAATAGAGTATTGACAGCCTTTGCATTTGTTTCATACTGCTTCTTCCCAGCCGTATCTGTAGGAGTAGCTGATGGAAATGTGTACCCTGTATCTATGATATCCCAAACTTCTGTACCAAGAGATTGAAGATAGGCTGTAATTCTTACCTTCCAATAGACAAAGTTGGTCCCATCAAAAATTGGTGGCCTGATCGAGGCTTCTCTCTCGTAGTTGCTCATGATGATAGATCTTCCTTCAAGCGATCAAGCTTCTTCTGATGGACCCACTCTGATACCAATTGCTGGAAATAATACTGAGAGGGGGTGTGAATTAGTATTATTAAGTCAAATATTTTTTATTTCAGAGCCAGATCATATACGCTACTTCAGTTAGAAGAAACCATGTATATATGCAACTTAAGATAAGAAAACCCGTGTATACCATGCAGACTTATAATTTAACGTATTCTACAGATGTTGATCATTAATCTATGCATTAGAGTCATAGGAATAGTAAAAAAAGAGCAGAAGACAATCACACACAAGAACACAAGATATAAGGTGGAAACCCAATGTGGGTGAAAACAACCTGCTGCAATTCGTCTCTATCTTATTTTAATTAGAAACTTCTTTTTACAATGATTCTGTACTAGTGCATATTTATACCAGTACGCAGGCTGCAACATCCAAAGAGCTACAACCCTCTCTCGTTCTCCAGCTTCTCCTAGAAGGGAGCTACCACCCCCCTTATCTCTTGTACTAGCTGAGATACTAGTACGTAGGTGCTGACCTACAGAAGGCTACAACCTTCTCTTTTCTTCCAGGGACCACGTTTCATAAATTTTCAGACTGGATCCATGAATATCAAACAAACATCAAGTATATGTGCATCAACCAATCTCCTTTCCACAAACAACTACTGAATCACCCAATAATTTCTCCAAATGCTGTAATTAGAAAACAATACTAGTAACCAGACACCAATGTTGAACCCAAAACACTGCAATAATCCACAGAAGCAGCTAAAACATATTTCAAGAGGTGTACGCTACTTCACTCTTATAAACCTACGTACATACGCAGCTGAAACAAGGTCAACCTGTGTATACGCGCTCTTATTTTGCTGAACCTGCGTGTATACGTGCCTTTGTAGAGCCGAACCTGCATACAGATCTATAAAAGACAATTCACCCTTTACACTTAAACAGACTTCAGTTATACTCAGATTATCAGATTTATAGATCTAAGTATGTGCTGATTATAACAGATCAAATCACAAAAAGATATTACTATTCAAGCCTTGAGATCTCTATCTTGTAATGCTCAGGTTCCTCCTTGATTCAGATTCAGCCACACGAACCAATCACTTGCACATCTTTAGATATTCAATACATCAGATGATCCTTGCCTAATGATCTCCTTCCTCTTTTATAGTCTTAGGCCTTTCACAATACCATGGTCCAAAACCATAACAAACCAATACCATGGACCCAATACTTGGGATCAACACATCTGACGAGATACTATGGTCCAAAACCATAGGTTCAAATACCAAGGACTAAATACCATGGACCAAACATAAGTTCTCCCACATGTACGCGCTTTTCCTTGCGTGAAAGTGCGTGTATACACATACGCGACTTTGGAACATCTAACCCGCGTGTATACGCGGCTTGATCACGATGAACCTGCGTATATATATTTTTCTTCATTCTGAGAGCCTGAACTGAGATCTGTTACCAGAGTGAGTTGCCATCAAGGACAACACCTGTGCCACACCTGTGCCATAGCGCCAAACCTGTGTCATAATGCCAACAGCAGTTCCTCTCAAGACAGCTAATGCTAAACACATCATTGATTTCATAGATGAGTTCATAATCACCAGGTTTGGTTTACCCTCTGTTTTAATGTTTGATAATGCATCGTATTTTTCTGGAAATGCTATGACTGAATTTGCACTCAAAAGAGGTTTTAAACTTAAATACTCTGCCAATTATTATCCACAGGGGAATGGGTTAGCTGAATCTACGAATAAAAACTTAATCAGAATTATTAAGCAAACCATTGATCAAAGTCACAAGAATTGGCACAAGTCTTTAATATATGCTTTATGGGTAGATTGAATAGCGCAAAAAGCATCCATTGGCACCTCTCCCTTTAATTTAGTTTACGGGAAAGAAGTGGTCCTTCCAACTCATCTAGCGATTCCCTCTTTGGCGTTAGTTCAATATATTGATGAAGCACCAACTTCTTCCTTACAACTAAGACAACTGCAAATCCTTAAGCTAGAAGAGAAACAAGAACAGGCTAAAATAACTCATGTGCATCACCAAGCATTAGTAAAAGCTTCTTTTGACTCAAACATTATGTCTAGAAAAGACTTTTAGATACGGGATCTAGTTTTAAAATTAGAAAAGGCTCATGAGGAAAAAGGAAAACATACGAAATTTCAACGAATGTGGCTTGGCCCTTTTCAAATTGCAGAAATCATAGGCCCATCTACTTTTATGTTACACGATTTAACAGGAAAAAGAGAATTGTTACCTGTTAACGGGCAAATCCTCAAAAAATACTTTCCATAGGATATCATTCTTCTATATTTTTGTAGATCAGTTTTTCCTCTATTTTGATAATAAAACCAGTTTTAAATGGTTACATTTGGAATTCACGAAAAAGACAAGTATTTCTTTTAGTTTTTGTTTTTTCGCTTGTATAAATAGAAATGATTTAGAAAATTGGTCATTATTATTCAAAGATATAGTCAAAGGCTATAAGCCTGAATATGATACTAGTTTCAACCTTGTAAATTTTGATAAAAAGGGACCTTTAGTGAGAATTTGTATTATATTAGTCAAATGAAAGTTATCAATAACAAAACAAAGATTCTTTGTAGAAAAGATCTTTTCAAAAACTCTACCATTGTCGTCCAAAGCTATTCTTAAGGAAACAATGACTTCCTCCCCACATAGGGAATTACAAGCTTCAAGGAATAATCCAGAGATACACTTTAAAACTTAAAGAATAAGAGGTCTCATCACGAGCCAACTTATCATGATCATAGATATTATAGCTTGCTGACTTTGCCAAAACTACATACCACAACAAGGCAATGACTCAAGATTGTTGCAATCAAAAGACAATGGGTCTCATCACGAGCTAGCTTGTTTAGCAAAGCTATGAATCAAGTGAGTGGCACTGTCATAATTTGGCTACCAAACCAAGACATTGTTCTTTAAGGATTAAAAGAAAATGAAAGCAATAAGTGTAGATATGGACTTCTCTTTGAAAATTGTATATTTCTCCAAGTGGGATATAAGATCATTGCTGGGTAACATGTAACCTTGTCGAGGCTATAAATGCCTACTAGTAGTAGTGGATCTACCTATGACAAATGAGCAAATTTAAAACTGATTTACAGAGAAGGCTTTGTTTTTATCTTTATAGACCAAGTAGTGACTGATGTAGATACAATGACTACCTCTAGGAAGTAAAGAAACAAAGCTGACATAAAAGAAACAAACTATCATTGATAGATGAAAGACATAATGTATTTTATCTTTCTATAATAAAGTTTGATTTTCTAGAAAAAAATTTGTTTTGAAAGTTTAGAAAATTCAAAAGAAAATCAGAGATAACTAGTTCTTCCAAGTGAATCGCCAATTGTTGTGGCCAGCAACAACCCCCCTTCTTATTTAGTTTTATCATTAATACTAAATAAGCGAGGACCCTTATTCAAAAATATAAAAAATCGATTAATGTTTGTATTTCCTTTTTCAATAAAACTTACTATCATAAACTTAGGAGAATAACCTTACAAAATCTAAAAAGACTTAAGTTTTATGATAAGTTAGAATAAAATCACTCCTTAAAGCATGTCGCATTGCAAAAAGGGTAATGGATGCCTTCCTACAAGTGGAATTCTAAAAGTGTGAAATCACGATGCGAAATCACGCATCAAAAGACCCTCATCACATTGCATGCCTCAAACATCACTTACGTTGAAATGCCTTAAACCACCGATATGCGATGGCGAATCTCGCAAATCACATTTCACAGAAAACACGTTGCAACGAATAATTACCACACACAACATATTAGTGATATTCCAATCTGCGATATTGTGATCTACGATACTGCGATATGCGATATTGCGAAGCAAATCGTAAAATTGTCTTATCGCAGATCTTCAGGGATCGTTGTTCATAAAAGTTTTTCCATAAGCCGAGGCCCGATTATGCTCGTTAATGTTAATAAATCATTAATGAAATATGGTTTTCATGTTATCGAAGAGACATTTCATGTAAGGTGGTATATTTTATATGTTTTCCGCATTTAAAGCTTTCCCATCACATTTTTCTTATCATTATTCTCACCTCATTTGTAAACTACAGGAGCGAAGAGAAGAGAAGTATACAGAGCAATGTTCAAGATATTATGGGAAAAAAGGGTAAAGATTCGAGTTCTGAAGATAAAGAAATGATGCCTTTGTACACAAACACCACCAGTAACAAAGATGCCGGTATTACTACTTGGGAAGGCATGTGCAGTCTAATTGAGGAAGAAGATCCCAAGGTAATGGAGGTTATGGCTACTGCAGGCTCACACAGGTCTTCTGAAGCATCTATTACAGAACTAGCATGTTCATTCTTGCACCAAATAGCGACGAGGCTCAAGATTCTTCCATACACTAACATCGTCAAATGGGTATTGGATAGTCCTGGAATAACGAGCAAAGAATTTTAAAATCAAGACCAAAGAACTCATGGACTTGTTTCCACAAAGTTTAAGGTTTATATCTTGCAACAAAAAAATGCGTAATAGGCGAAAAATAGCACCAGGGAATCCCAGATCAAGGAACAGAAGTAGTTTCTGATGCGCGATTAGCGCCTAGAGCTAATTGCACATCGCCAGGCAAAACCGCTTGAGATGAAAAGCCTCTAATCGCTCAGTCGCCTATAAGCCTAGAAATTCGTAGGAAAAAGCGCTAAAGGTGAAAGGTAAAACCTAAACTCTAGACTAGTGGTATTTATCAGATATATCATTAAGTGGTATATATATATCTACCGAATGTACAACATCTACAGACAAACTGGAGACAAAAGGCTCAATAAAGGGTAGAGTCAACCAAAAGGTTAACCAAATTGAATTTGGATTCTTGCTGGGTGTACTTGGTAAAACCACACAGCCAGTGCATGACTCTCAAATGTATCATTAATTCTGCCGAGAAGATGGCGCCAACTCATACCGATTCTGTTTTCGTAGGACAGCTAAAGTCAGAAGTCGGCCAGCCAACTCTCCTCAAGCAAATGCTAAACGCTTGCGATTACAAGGAACAGATACATAGATAGTCAGTTATTAGTTTTAGGTTTAGATTCAGTTTTAGTTTTAATTTTTCTTTATTTTTTCCTAAAATGAGGATGGTCATTTAATCTGCATCCTACATTTTTGTAATAAATTATTTTTAGATTTAGTTAGTAGTATTTAAACCCTTCTCATGCATTTAGAGAAGGGTCCAGAAATTGATCAAAAACTTGTCCTCAGAACATGCACTTTTGCACCCTCCTAGGAGGCTTTGATGAATGAATGGAACAGGATTTATTAATATCTGCGTTTAATATCTGCTACTGATGTTGCATTTCTGTACTCTTAGTTGATGTTGGATTAAGAAGAGATAGATCATTATTGTTTGAAGCTCATGAGTAGAACTAGTTATAAATGGTACTTTTATCTCTTAACTGTTTCTGCTTATGTGTTAAGGCTATATTCATGTTCAATTATTTATATATGAATGCATGAATGCTTGAGTTATCATTTGGCACTTTTGTATGGTGATGGCTATTTATTTATGCCTAATATATGAGTAGCTTATTATGCAATATGTTTTTCACAACTGTCTCGTCTAACTTTTTATACGGAATGGTTTATCTTTGTTGAATTCTTTTCTTATAGTGGTTGAATGATCTTTATTATCAACTGTTATTTGAAATCATTGTAGATCACATAATAGAAAGATTACATCGTGGGTTAGTTTAGAATTAAATATTTCTATTTATTAGAATACAATTGCATGTTGTTAGATTAGATTTAGAATAAAATCATTTTACTTTGGAACTATTAGAAAGGAAATATCAATTCTCAACACACACACACATATATTGGGAAACTGGTCCCATATCCCCTGTCACACCCACTATAACAAACAGAAAAGGAGATGCTAACCAAGGTCCGAACCGGGTGGGTATCCCCCTTGTTGTAGACCCAATTTTCGAAGCTTTAATAGAAAGGTATGGGTAGAAGAACCCAAATAAGTTCTGTTTTCAAATATTGCTTTTAATTGAAACAAATAATAATGTTCCTAGAGGAACACTGGATTTGATGGGGAAGTTCGCTTGCATCCTAGCAGGTTCAAGGCAATCTTACGAAGCTTTGTCTTATCATTTGATAGATCCAAAACTTGTCGTTATAACAATTGCACTTGTTTTTCCTTCTTCTTGATAGCTTCCTTATGTCTCTGCTCTTCCCATTCTCTCTCCCACTCTTCCTTCAACCATTTCTCCCTGAGCGAATCCATCATCTTTTTATGTGCCTTGATCGAGATCATTCCATCTTGTAGAGAGAGCACCTGCTGCTTCCATTTTTGTAACTCTGGTATCAACAACATCCTTTCAGAACAACATCCTTCATCAGGATCTGGGGTTCTCCCACATGCACTAACAATTGAAGGTGTAACGTCCTCCCAAAGGTGAAACTGTTCCATTTCAGCTACTGGTTCTTGTGTAATAGCAACATGATCACTCGATTTTTGTGTAATAGTTTATTTTTCTTTCGGATCAGCTTCCGCTTCCACTGCTGGTTCTTGTGTAACAACAATGTCATCCACAAGTTCTTGTGTATTATTTTCCCCTTGGTGGGCTTCTTTTTCCACTTTTGGTTATCGTGTAACAATAGTGTCAACCACAGGTTCATGTATATCATCTTCTTCTTTTTCCCCTTGGTAAGCTTCTATTTCCATTGCTAGTTCTTGTTTAACAACAATGTCAACCAAGGGTTCCTATGGATTAGATACCAAATTAATTTATGTGGAATGATTTGTCTCATCTACTGGTTCTTGTTTAACAACAACGTCTTCAACGGGTTTTTGTGCATCATCTTCCCAAGACTCAATTTGTGTTTCCCTCAAAATGGTGCCCCCTCTATAGACTCTATACCCCGCTACCACTATCTCCTTGGCACAGGCCATGCACACAACACCCGTAAAATTTTCCTCCCCAACCCTATCTATAGCCTCAACCAAATTATCTAACCCCGGGGCCCTTACCTCTACCTTATCCTCTGCTAACTCCTTCCTTAGATTTTCATTTTCTCTTCGTAAACTTCCAATTTTAAGCAATAAGGATTGGGTCACGTTCTTACTTGATGAGGAAGGTTCCGCTAGACGAGCCTACTCTTCATCTTCCTGCCTTACTGCCTCCTTTTTATTCTTAGACATGGATGGAGACTCTGGGTGCCTGCTAACCCTTATTCTCTATTTTTGTTGCTTATCACCAATTGGTTTGTCAACTGGTCTCCTTCCAGTTCAAGGACTGGAGCTGCTTAGTCTCCGTCAGAGCTTCCTCAGACATCCGACTTTGCTTCTTGCGAGTAGTCCTAGCCTTCTTTTTAATGAATTAATCCTAGATCCCACCCTCATGACTTAAGTTTTCTAGCATAATTAGCTTGATTAGGTCATGGTTTGTGATGAAAGTCTCTAGATGAGCAGCTGTCTTCATGGTTGCGGTCATATGCCTGATATTTTCCAGCAAAAATTATGCGAGGTTTATCAACTATCGATGTCAGAGGTGGTTTAGCAATAGGAAGTGGTAACTGAAGTCAATTGTTTCCCTCCCCTCACAGGTAATATAATTGATTAGGTAAAGTGTGACATCGACCCATGGCTAGGGAAGTGACAACCTGTCAATCCCCCTTCCTTTCTTCACGAGTCATTCCTCCCTTGTAGAAAATCCTCCTTCAAGAAGGGGTCATTAATTTTTCTGTTAAACCACGTTTTACCCTCTGTAGGTAATGCAGTCACACAGGAAATTACCTCTTCTATAACATCCATATTTAATCCCCTGACCTCTATTTGATTCCTCTTTAAATTATTCATGAATTTCATAGAAATTGCCCCATCTGATCCTTCAAGCATTTGGAAAAACTCAAACCAGCCTACATCTTTAAAAAATTGGAATGCTTTCTTTGGGGTAGTTTTTCAATGCCTCTGATGATCCTGGTTCATGTTGAATTTTTGTCCCACCCATTGCTACATAAGTTAAATGTTTTTCTCCTCTCTTCTCCCCGTTGAGAAGTTCTGAAACGGTAAGCACAATATTCAGTTGTTCTAGACCTACAACTATTCTCCTCCACTTCTATCTGAGAGCTCTGAATGCAACGCTTCAGCAGTGGATAAATGATAGGGGGATGTGGGTAGTAATTTCAAATCAGGATTCATACTACGCACTAACGTTTCCTTATTAATTCTAAGTTATGGGAGGTCTAGTCTAAGGTACAATTCCATTTTCTGGCATGATCGCTCGTTAAATGATAATGCTGGAAATAATACTGAGAGGGGGGGGTGAATCAGTATTATCACATCAATAAAAAAATTTCATTTCCATATTCAAATTCATATATGCTACTTCCACAACTTCTTATGATTGAGTTAGTTGATCCTTAATGAGTGCATTAGAACATTATCAACCATATTAATAGTAAACAAGTGTAGTAAAATAGAACAGATCATCACACATAAGCCACACACATGAACACCATGATATAAGGTGGAAACCCAATGTGGGAGAAAACCACCTGCTGCAAGTCATCTCAATCTTCTTCTTAATAAGAAAATCCTTTTACAATATTTATGTACTGGTGCAGTCTTATACCAGTACGCAGGCTTCTACCTGCAGAGAGCTACAACCCTCTCTCGTTCTCCAGTCTTTCCTGGAAGGGAGCTACAACCCCCATAGTTCTTGCACTAGCCGATCCATTTACTAGTACGCAGGCTGCTACCTGCTACAATGCTCCAAATTTTTCAACTGCTACTGGAACGGAGCTGCCACCCCGTTAGCTCTTGTACTAGCTAAGATACTAGTATGTAGGCGCCGGCCTACAATCTTGTCTCCTCCAGGTACCACGTTTCATACATTTTCATACTGGATACTCCTGAAGCACAACACATAATCTAAAAGGCCACGTTTCATCCAATTTTCATACTGGACCCATTAATATCATTGAAGCACATAATCAATCAATCTTCTGAATCACCCAAACACTAGATCAATACATATACAAGGATAATATATGTGTTAGCACCCAGATCTAGTCCATCAGATCACATAAATATGAGCCATTATGATCCTGATCCAATATTAGTTCTCATCCATCAATACTGAAGCTAAACACAATCAACCAAACAGGATATGCAGAATACTGACACCTTTAAACTGTCATCAGAACCCATCAACAACCAGAACCACCTGTGACTTCAAATATCATAGCTCAAATTGTATACGCTACTACAATGAACCAAACCTACATACATACGCGCTTAGACCAAAGCTAACCCGCGTACAGATCTATAAATATTCAAACATGACTTGCAACAATTTCAAACTCAAGTTATACCCAGTTAAGATCATTACAAGCGTCAGTATACAGATCTAGAATAAGCATAATCAAATATATAGAGATAGTTCATTTCAAACCATTTGATCCCGATCTATTCCTTAGATCTTGTTCTCCATCAACCGGTGAGATCCATTTTTAGCTCAGATCTAGATCTGCACCATAACCCAATCATAGTATTCCAGATCTAGCAATTTATCAGATATTCAATAATTCAGATGATGCTTTGCCAAATGATCTTCTTCCTCTTTTATAGTCTTAGGCCTTTCACAATACCATGGTCCAAAACCATAATAACACAATACCACGGACCCAATACTTGGGATCAACACTTTTGGATGCAATACCACGGACCAAAACCATAGGATCAAAAACTGTCGGACTAATACCATGAACCAACCATGAAAGTGCATGAGATCAACACTTTTGGATGCAATACCACGGACCAAAACCATAGGATCAAAAACTGTCGGACTAATACCATGAACCAATCATGAAAGTGCGTGAACTTTTCTCTTGCATGAAGGGAACTTTTCTTTGCATGAAAGTGCGTAAACTTTTCTCTACATGAAATAAACTTTTCTCTGCATAAAAGTGCGTGAACATTTCTCTACATGAAATAAACTCTTCTCTGCATAAAAGTGTGTGAACTTTTCTCTACATGGAATAAACTTTTCTCTGCATAAAAGTGTGTGAACTTTTCTCTACATGGAATAAACTTTTCTCTGCATAAAAGTGCGTGAACTTTTCTCTACATGGAATAAACTTTTCTCTGCATAAAAGTGTGTGAACTTTTCTCTACATGGAATAAACTTTTCTTTGCATAAAAGTGCGTGAACTTTTCTCTACATGAAGGAAACTTTGTTGCACTATAATTTATCAAATAAATTTGTTGCACTATAATTTATCATTTGTGTGATTTGCCATCAAGGACAACACTTGTCTCATAATGCCAACAATCTCCCCCTTTGGACTTGTCATACTGAGAATTGTCATCTGATATCTCTTCCGTAGATTCATCTAGATATATATAAGAGAGTTGATCTTCTATGAGTTGTTTGCCATCAAGTACAACACATGCATCATAATGCCAACAGATAACGATTACAAGATCATCATGCTTTGGTTGTAGTTTTTAAATGCTCACAGGTCATGCAAAGGTCACATCATCATGTAATTTGCCACCCAAGCTTAAATGTGACCATTGATGTCAGCTGTCAGAAGTGATATCGCATTAAATTTCCATAATTACTAAATAAAAGAGGATAATGATATTACCATTTTATGATGTACCTCGTGTGACATGGAGAGAAGACATTGGTGACAAGGTGCGTGAATTTAATTCCGGCAGTCCAGACAATTGATCCTGAATCATGGTGATGTGTGCTATGTATCACAATAAATAATTTACTTGGATTATTTCTAGAAGTTGTCGGTTGTTACAGATGTAACAACCAAGACGAATGTTATGTATTATTGATTTCCACAAAAGATAAAAGAAAATTAAAAAACAGTCATGTAATAGCATTATTGTAGGATATGCTTGAAGTAACAAATGTTTTTATAGAGTGTGTAACAGCCACCACAGAATGGTTTTCAACTGTTATAGAAATTGTCTTTCTGCACTCAAAAAAGGTTTCATAGGCAGATTGTTTTATTTTCTTCTTCTTATTATTATTTTTAGCAGGTGTAGAAGCTGTTGATAGAGGTTGGTTTTAATCTGTTACGCTTGTTGAAATATTAGAATTTTGGTAGCACAGTGGGGTTTCCCCCTACTCCTGTAATCTATAGATCCAAATTTGTGACAATGTTAACAAACGAATCCCTTAAAGCAAGTTTATGATATAACTAAATATGATGCCCATTTGCAATCAATGGTGTCCTCGCACTATCAATGGTAACCAAATTCACAGTGCCATTGTCAAAGACTACATCTACCTCATAGGGACCTAGCCATCTGGTGTATAGCTTACACATGAAGTCCTTGAATCTTGAATCATATAAGAGAGCCTGATATCCTTTCTGATCTTCTTCTTGATGAACTTCTCATGATACTTAGCTCTCTGCTACTGGATAATCTTTGTTTGCTGGATAGCAACCAACTGTTTCTCCTCTAGTTCATTGAGCTGGTTCAACCCTTTCTTTTGTGGTGTAGACAAATCCAAATTCACCTGCAATGTTGTTCTTAATGTCATGATTTCGAACTCAAGGGATTTTTACCATACAAAAGTTCATATGGTGAGAATCCCATAGTATTCCTCCACATAGTTCTATATGCCCACAGCACTTCTGGCAGTTTATCAGGCCAATTCCTTTAGTGACTAGCCACAGTCTTGGTAAGAAGCCCCTTAATGAATTTGTTGGTAGTTTCCACTTGGCCATTAACTTGTGGATGATAAGGTGTTGTGATTCTATTAGTGTCAGTCTTTGCAGCCTTCCTCAGTGATCAAACATGCTCTTACAAAGTGATTTCAAGGTGTCAAAGTCAAATTTTGTCATTTCAGTGAGTCTCCAAACAAAATTTGGTCACTAGGCATTAGGTCTAGGGTTTAACTTTACCCTTGTCAAAGTTGTCCAAATGTCGGTCACGTCACCGTTCAGCTGAGTGTACCATCATTCAAAGAGTTTTCATTATCATTTCAAGTCCCACTGGGTCATTTTACCCCTTGTTCATGCTTCTGTTGTGCCTAGTTAAGGTCATTTCCCTCTCCTAGGGTTTTGAAGGAAATTTCCCTTGGACGGCCAAATCATCAGAAAAAATTGTATCCTGATGTTCATACACCTTCCCCTATCCTTAAAGTACCTTATCAAACACTTCCCATCACTGAGATCCCCCAAATTCCTCATTTTCGCAAAAACCCTAGTTTCTTGCTACGACCTGGCAATTTTCTAGGTTGGACCTGTGTTTTTCCTTTTTGGACCCCTTCCCCTCACTCAATCTCTGATATTTTACTTTCCCTTACTTCCTAGCATCCCTCCCTACTTCCCAAAATTTCCTGAAGAATTTAGAAGCTCACTATCCCCTTCATTTGGCTTCATTTCGACAAATCCCTTGTTCCACACATCGGGATAGGTTTCACTCAAATGAGGTTTCTGAGCAATAAAGGATGAATTTGGGAAAATTGAGAGAGGTTTTTCCCAAAACATGCCAAGGAAGAAACACCTCCTTCACTTTTTACACAGGTGTCATGGTTTTGGAGAAATCTCAAAAATATAATTGCCTCGGGAGAATTGATGCACCTCTGAAGTGACCTTGGGAAAATCAAATTTTCTCCTAGCTAATTTGGCCAAATGACTTGCTTGATGAGTCAAATGATAACTAGACACAAAGAGATTTCTAATGAGCTACCATGACCTCAATTTGGAGTTGAGGAAGGCATTCAAAAGTTTACTGTAACAGCACTCTGCCTTGAGGCAGCCTCATTTGGCACATTTTGAACATTCTTGGGAGATTTGACTTTTGATAGGGAAAATGAACTCCAAATTAAAAAATTATAGTTCAGTTGGAAATTAGACTTAAATAACTTTCCAACAAGCTATTCTGCGCCAAATTTGGACACCGGGAAGTCCTCCAAACGTCGCCTGCAAAAGGGCGCGATGCACAGAGGGAGCGCGGCGCACAGAGGGAGATTTTCCAGTGTAAATTTACACTAGCGCGGCGCACATGGGAGGCTCGGCGCCCAGGGCTAAAGGGCCTGAAGTTGACTGAAATATTCCTCTAGAACTACAAATTCTTCATTCCACAAGGTTTCTACAAGCAAACAAGGTCATTGTTCAAATCAAGGTCATAAAGAAACGTTGCAAAGTGATTAAGAGAGCAAAGGGTGCATCGTGTGTGTTTGAGTGAGTTGGAGGCAGTTCCAAGGATCGCGGAACATATACTCAGGGGTGCAGTGCACACAGAGGGTGCGGCGCACATAGAGCCTACCCACAGTTTAAACTTTCCACAGGCGTGGCGCATACCCAGGGCATGACGCACTGGGCTTTGCGCGCGATGCACACAAACCAAGGGCCGAAACAAGTGCCAAATCACTCCAAATTTTTGTGAATGCTATCAAATTGAAAGGTAGGCTTTATAACATCACTTGCTCATCAAATTTTATCAATGATATGATGTTTTATACCGATGTTTGAAATGCAACCAAATGCATAAAATCAACCATAAGAAATCACCAAAAAACATGAATGGCTAGGGTTGCTAAAGTGAGTTGTTAGTGCTAAGGTTCCATTCCACCCATCATTTTCCCCTCACCTACCATTTTTCCCATCCTCCCTTTATCATTTTTCCTAAAATCCCTGCCCTAAACTACTACTAAACCCTCTCCCCTATCCCTCCACTATTTGGTCAACATGACACCCCAAACCCTACCTTGTTAAAACCCCAAACCCTACCCTAGCAAAATACCCAAACTCCTCCCACATCACTAAACAAATTTCTCCCTATAACCCTTATTCCCATTACATTACTCTCTTCCTAATACTCCCTGTTTCATTGTTCCCCTTGGTGATAGGCATCACAAAGGCACCCAGCCTCACACCATCATCAAAGGACAGCCTATGTACAATATACATAGCATTCATGGCTTCACAACATTCATCGGAGTATGAGATGTAGACACTCAGTGATTGGTGAAAGAAAACAAGGACAGGAACATGCTCTGGAACATGAAAAACCACTATTGGGCACGAAACAAGGTTTGCAAGGCACGAATAAGGAATTTGAAGGCAAACCTAAAGAAGGCATCAAAAAGGAAAAAGAGGCAAAAAGAGCATGATTGACTCTGAATATTGGCCAAGGAAATCCTTGGCCCACCATAACACTTAATGAAGAAGCTCCAGACCAAATTTCAAGAAATTTGGAGCACATTTTGAAATTTTGAAATTTTTTGTGCAAAAAAGAGGGATTTTCTCCCTGTGCGCAGCGCCACTGGCGAGATGCTAAAATTCTAGAGCTCCAAATAAGGAATGGCTTGCAATTTTGGATTCAGCATGGAAAATTATGACTATTGGTGTCTGGGCAAGAACTTTGGGCAAGGTATGAGTCTCCAAAAGGTCAAAAAACACCCAAAAATGACCCCTCTGCCACTTTTTCGACACACAGGAAGCAGTCTTGGGAGAATGAATATTTGGAGGGGAAAATGAGCACCAAATTACAAAATTCTAGTGGAGTTAGAAAGTAGACAGGACATGCTTTCCAACAAGCCCACTTGGGTACAATTTGGACACCTGTAAGGTCCCCAAAACAGGCCCCAAAGTAGCGCGATGCACAGAGAAAATGGCGCGGCACATAGAGGAAAAATTGCCAATTTGCTTCCATTTCGCGAAATTTCGGTTCGCGACTTCTCCAAGTGAGCCCACTCATCTGCACTTCGGTTTTTTGGCACCAAAGGTGGCATTTAAAGTGTTTTTTCTCCAGATTGGCTTCTATACAAGTGGCGAAGGAAGGCAAACCGTCACCCCAAGCCAAAGGTCATGTTTGTAGCGCTGCCCCTGTAGCTGATGGTTGGCTCTTCATCTCCATTTTGCAATGATTCAAGTAACTCCCCAACCCTTGGGCATTCTATCTCTTCCTCACACATTCTATATATTGTATGCAAGTTATTTGCAAAGGGTTGTTTGGCTTGTAACTTCTGGGAGACTGTGGGAAAGAAACTTTGTTTCTGCACTGTGTATTTTTGACAGAGAATTACTGAAAGGCAGCGGCTCTGTTTCATGAGATTCTTATGGTTGTGAGTGTAGAAAATGTGTTCTTATGTTCCATATGTATCTTGTTATGTTTCATAATTCATTTCATGTTTCATTTCAGTGAAATTTTCTAAGTGAGATTAGGTAGAATTCAATTTATATTGCTTTGCCTGTGGGAAAATTTCATGTGCAGTGTTACTCTTATGTTGAAAAGGATTCATGCGACCATGCCCTTTTCACTCTCTTCAGCAATATTTCCATTCTGCATTACCTTAAGCCGAAATTGCCACGCTTTCCACCTACCTTGCCTCACGGAATAATCGGTGCCTTCATATTCGATTCTCTGTTCTTTGTTGAGCGCCAGTCCCATATACATCCCAAAAGCTCGGTCATTCATAAAATTGTTTTCAAAATCCCGTTTCACTTACTAGCCTAAGGTAAATATTGCATTGTAAGTCATCTCAAACCATTTTGCTTATCCATCCACTGAGCGTGACTCAGAGAGAGCCCTTTCCTGCTCTGGTAAGGCTAGCTACCAGACTGAGCGTGGTTTGTGGTTACCCTAATTTTTTCCTTCCTTCAGCCTAAGGCAGATTTAGGTGCTAACATAGTGGCGACCATACTGGGGAAGACAAAATGGTTTGCTGGTAGATTGTTTTTCCCCAGTACATTTATCAAGCTCAGATCTGATGGTTGATGGTGAACAACGATCAGACATAAGAAGACGGCTGAAATCATTCACTTGGCAACTCCATTCACTGAAGAATCCAGCAATCGGTGCTTCATGGTGACTCCACTGCAGAGAGATTAGTAGCTTTGACATTTTCAAGATGGATTGGATTGCAAGAAGATACGATCCCATGAGCCGAGATCACATCCCAGGTTTTCCAAATAAAATTCCCAAGGTAGATTGGTCAAAGAATTTGCCTGTGTTCAGAAATGTGGAAGGTAATGACGCTGCTCTTCATCTAGTGAAATTTCACATTCATGTGAATAGATTAAAGATCAATTTTCCTGAAGACTGTTTGATGAAAATGTTTATGGCTACCCTAGAAGCTGAAGCTCGATCTTGGTATGAAAGTTTGCCGCCTGCTTGTATTTACTGTTTAAAGGTTTTTCATGCCCTGTTCATTGAAAGATATCAAGAATCTTATCCATCATTAAGACTAGTTCATGACTCTTGCAAACATGCTTCTACTTTTATTGAAAGCCTTGAAAAATACTATGAGGATGATAATTTTATGGATGATGAGATCATGGAAGCCTTGTACAAGAATCCATATCAGCAACATAAAGAGAAACTAGAAGAGTCCCATCAAGATGCTCAGGAAATGTGGCAACAGAATCAAGATCTTTATACAGTGGAAAATGAAGGAATTTTGCATCTTGACAGTCAACGTGAATTACACGAAATAGATCAGCAGGTTGAAGAATTCCATATGGCTGAAAGTGATGAAAGAAAAAGTGTCGGTTCAGATCTGTCCATAGAAGAAGACAACATGCAAGGAAATCCAGTTCTAATTCCAGAATGTGATAATGTCAAGTCACCCATTTCAGATTTAGATTCAGATTGTGATGACCAAGAAAACCTTGTACTAAGTCCCATGAAAGAGAATTTCGCTGTTAAAATCATCTGGGATGAAGAAGGTAGGGCTATGGATCCAAATGTTCTCATGTCATCAGAACACAGTCTTCATGAAGAAATAATCCAGTCAGCTCAGATCTTTGCTCAAGTAAGTGAAAACATTCCTCTAGATGAATTTGTGGTAGATGATATAAAGGATTGTGTTGGGTTTCAAGAATCATCTGAAGTTTCTTTTCTCTTGAGTGATGAATGCAATGAGGAACATGATAATTTGGCTGTCATATCATATCAAGATGACCTACAGTATATTCAGACCACAGAAAATCAGATCATTCAGGATTCCCTTTCATATTCTTCTTCATATGTCTCATGTTTTGAAATGTTCTTTGAAATGGAGAGCTGCTCATCTGCTTGTTCCGAATTTTTTAAGGACCATGAACATACTCTTATTTGTGAAAAGAGATCAGCATTAAAAGAAATAGACACCTTGTTTCTTCAGTAGGAGGAGAATCTTCATGTTTTTAAGGATCCAATGGTAGATCTGCTGCAGTTAGCAGTGAAGGTGATTATTGCAGTATTCAGTGATGAAGGAGATCATGGTCAACTGTGTTTTTGGAGGCCCAGTTACCAGTATCTATTGTTGACCAGAAGATGTGATCCAGAGAATCAATCAAGGATGCATCTACTTGATTGGTTACATTGGAAGACACATTACACATGATTGTACATATTGCATTAGTACGCAGGTGGCTGTCATCATGATTTGAAACCCTCGAATCTTGATGGACTGCTGCCATTGAATAAGTTTTGTCAGTTCTTGTTTTAGTTAAGTCAGTCATGAGTCATTTCCTTTTGCATAGAGTCAAGTTTTTCAGTCATTTCAGTTCGCATTGAGTCAGTTTTAGTCAAGTTTTAGTCAATAAATTGAGTCATGTTGGTTTGTCAGAATAATGGACTCCATAGCCCAATGGACAAAGGCACTGTCTGCTCACCCAAAGATCTGCAGTTCTTGGCACCTCCAAGGAGCTGCCATCCCTATTGGAGCCAATGTTACTATCAGTCTTTGCATCCTTCCTCAGTGATCAAACATGCTCTTACAAAGTGATTTTAAGGTTTCAAAGTCAAATTTTGTCATTTCAGTGAGTCTCCAAACAAAATTTGGTCAGTAGGCATTAGGTCTAGGGTTTCACTTTACCCTTGTCAAAGTTGTCCAAATGTCGGTCCACGTCACCGTTCAACTGAGCGTACCGTCATCCAAAGAGTTTTCATTATCATGTCAAGTCCCACTGGGTCATTTTACCCCTTGTTCATGCTTCAGTTGTGCCTAGGTAAGGTCACTTCCCTCTCCTAGAGTTTTGAAGGAAATTTCTCTTGGACAGCCAAATCATCAGCAAAACTTGTATCCTAATGTTCATACACCTTCCCCTATCCTTAAAGTACCTTATCAAACACTTCCTATCACTGTGATCCCTCAAATTCCTCATTTTCGCACAAACCCTAGTTTCTTGCTACAACCTGGCAATTTTCTAGATTGGACCTGTATTTTGCCTTTTTGGACCCCTTCCCCTCACTCAATCTCTGAGATTTCACTTTCCCCTACTTCCTAACATCCCTCCCTACTTCCCAAAATTTCCTCAAGAATTTAGAAGCTCACTATCCCCTTCATTTCGCTTCATTTCGACAAATCCCTTGTTCCACACATCGGGATAGGTTTCACTCAAATGAGGTTTCTAAGTAATAAAGGATGATTTTTGGAAAACTGAGAGAGGTTTTTTTCCAAAACATGCCAATGAAGAAAATTTCCTTCACATTTTATACAGGTGTCATGGTTTTCGAGAAATATCAAAAATATAATTGCCTCGGGAGAATTGATGCACCTCTGAAGTGACCTTGGGAAAATCAAATTTTCTCCTAGTTCAGTTGGCAAAATGACTTGCTTGATGAGTCAAATGATAACTACACACAAATATATTCCAATGAGCTACCATGAGCTCAATTTTGAGTTGAGGAAGGCATTCAAAGGTTGACTGCAACAGGACTATGCCTTGAGGCAGCCTCATTTGGAACATTTTGACCATTCTTGGGAGATTTGACCTTTGATAGGGTAAATGAACTCCAAACTGAACAGTTATGGTTGGATTAGAAAGTAGACTCAAATACCTTTCCAATGAGCTACCCTGTGCCCAATTTGGACACCGGTAAGGCCTCCAAAAGTCACCTTCAAAAAGGCGCAACGGACAGAGGGAGCACGGCGCACAGAGGGATATTTTCCAGTGTAAATTTACACTGGCGCGGTGCACAGGGCTAAAGGGCTTGAAGTTGACTAAAATGTTCCTCCAGAACTACAAATTCTTCATTCCACAAGGTTTCCACAAGCAAACAAGGTCATTGTGCAAATCAAGGTCATAAAGAGACGTTGCAAAGTGATTAGGAGAGCAAAGGGTGCATCGTGCGTGTTTGAGTGAGTTGGAGGTAGTTCCAAGGAGCGCGGTGCATCTACTCAGGGGTGCAGCGCACATAGAGGGTGTGGCACACACAGAGCTTGCCTGCAATTCAAACTTTCCATAGGTGCGGCGCATACCCAGGGCGCGGTGCACTGGGCTTTGTGCACGGCGCACACATACCAAGGGCCGAAACAAGTGCCAAATCACTCCAAATTTTTGTGAATGCTATCAAATTGAAAGGTAGTCTTTATAACATCACTTTCTCATCAAATTTTATCAATGATATGATGTTTTATACTGATGTTTGAAATGCAATCAAATGCATAAAATCAACCATAAGAAATCACCAAAAAACATGAATGGCTAGGGTTGCTAAAGTGAGTTGTTAGTGCCAAGGTTCCATTCCACCCATCATTTTCCCCTCACCTACCACTTTTCCCATCCTCCCTTTATCATTTTTCCTAAAATACCTGCCCTAAACTACTACCAAATCCTCTCCCCTATCCCTCCACTGTTTGGTCAACATGACACCCCAAACCCTACCTTGTTAAAACCCCAAACCCTACCCTAGCAAAATACCCAAACTCCTCCCATATCCCTAAAAAAATTGCTCCCTATAACCCCTATTCCCATTACATTACTCCCTTCCTAATACTCCTTGTTTCATTGTTCCCCTTGGTGATAGACATCACAAAGGCACCCAGCCTCACACCATCATCAAAGAGCAGCCTAGGTATAGTATACATAGCAGTCATGGCTTCACAACATTCATCGGAGTATGAGATGGAGACACTCAGTGATTGGAAAAAGAAAACAAGGACAGGGACATGCTCAGGAACATGAAAAACCACTATTGGGCACGGAACAAGGTTTGCAAGGCACGAATAAGGAATTTGAAGGCAAACCTAAAGAAGGCATCAAAAAGGAAAAAGAGGCAAAAAGAGCATGATCGACTCCGGATATTGGCCAAGGAAATCCTTGGCCCACCATAACACTTAATGAAGAAGCTCCAAACCAAATTTCAAGAAATTTGGAGCACATTTTGAAATTTTGAAATTTTTTGTGCAAAAAACAGGGATTTTCTCCCTGTGCGTCGCGCCACTGGCGCGACGCTAAAATTCTAGAGCTCCAAATGAGGAATGGCTTGCAGTTTTGGATTCAGCATGGAAAATTATGACTACTGGTGTCCGGGCAAGAACTTTGGGCAAGGTATGAGTCTCCAAAAGGTCAAAAAACACCAAAAAATGGCCTCTCTGCCACGTTTTTGACACACAGGAAGCAGTCTTGGGAGAATGAATATTTGGAGGTGAAAATGAGCACCAAATTAAAAAATTCTAGTGGGGTTAGAAAAAAAATAGAACAGCCTTTCCAACAAGCCCACTTGGGCACATTTTTTACTCCTACAAGTGCCCCAAAATAAGCCCTAAAGTAGCGCTATGCACAAAGAAAATGGGGCGGCACACAGAGGAAAAATTGCCAATTTGCTTCCGTTTCACGAAATTTCGGTTCACGACTTCTCCAAGTGGGCCCGCTGATCTGCACTTCAGTTTTTTGGCACCAAAGGTGGCATTTAAAGTGTTTTTTCTCCATATTGGCTTCTATCCAAGTGGCGAAGGAAGGCAAATGGTCACCCCAAGCCAAATGTCATGTTTGTAGCACTGCACCTGTAGCTGATGGTTGGCTCTTCATCTCCATTTTGCAATGATTTGAGTAACTCCCCAACCCTTGGGCGTTCTATCTCTTCCTCACACATTCTATATATAGTATGCAAGTTATTTGCAAAGGGTTGGCTAGCTTGTAACTTCTGGGAGACTGTGGGAAAGAAACTATGTTTCTGCACTATGTATTTTTGACAGAGGATTAATGAAAGGCAGTGGCTCTGTTTCATGAGATTCTTGTGGATGTGAGTGTAGAAAATGTGTTCTTATGTTCCATATGTATCTTGTTATGTTTCATAATTCATTTCATGTTTCATTTCAGTGAAATTTTCTAAGTGAGATTAGGTACAATTCAATTTATATTGCTCTGCCTGTGGGAAAATTTCATGTGCAGTGTTAGTCTTCTATTGAAAAGGATTCATGCGACCATGCCCTTTTCACTCTCTTCAGAAATCTTTCCATTCTGCATTACCTTAAGCCAAAATTGCTGCGCTTTCCGCCTACCTTGCCTCACGGAATAATATGTGCCTTCATATTCGATTCTCTGTTCTTTGTTGAGCGCCAGTCCCATATACATCCCATAAGCTTGGTCATTCATAAAATTGTTTTCAAAATCCCTTTTCACTTACTAGCCTAAGGTAAATATTGCATTGTAAGTCATCTCAGACCATTTTGCTTATCCATCCACTGAGCGTGACTCGGAGAGAGCCCTCTCCTGCTCTGTTAGGGCTAGCTACCAGACTGAGCGTGGTTTGTGGTTACCCTAATTTTTGCCTTCCTTCAGCCTAAGGAAAATTTAGGTGCTAACAGATTCTATGATGGATTTTATATTTTTCAACCAACTTTTGGATCATATGGGATATAAATTGGGTCCCTCTATCTGTCACTATCTCCCTGGGTATACCAAAATGGATGAAGGTGTCTTCAAACAGGAAGTTTGAAACAGCCTGCTCCGTGGCTCTAGTTAGTTCTTTTGCATCAACCCATTTTATGACATAGTTGGTGCATACCAAAATGTAGGATTTATGACTGGATGAAGGATTAATTGGTCCCACAAAATCCAAGGCCCGTTTATTAAAAGGTTCGGAGACGATTTGAGGTTGTAACGTCATCTCATTTGATTGCAATGGTTGGCCCATTCTTTGGCAACTATCACATCGTTCCACGAACTGCTTGGCATCCTAAAGTATTGTTGGCCAATAATATCTTGTCGAAAGCACTTTGTATCATGTTCACTTGTATACGAAGTTCCCTCCACAAGGTTCCTCATGACAAGCCTTAAGGATGTCAAAGATCTCATCTTCCCTAACACGATGTCTAATCTAGAAATATGGGCGAGTGTGATAGAGATTCCCATCTATCCAGGTATAGGTAGCACTCTGTTATATGATCTTTCTCTTTTCCTTAGAGGACAAATATTGTGGAAACTTCCTTGCAGCAAGATAATTGGCTACATTTGCATACCATGGTGAGTAAGTAGAAATAGAAGAGAGATACTCATCAGGGAAATAATCCTCAGTAGGAATGCAAGTGTCATCAATAATTAACCTAGAAATGAAATGAGCTGCTACATTATGTTTTCTAGGTTTATCAATAATTGTGATATCAAATTCCTGTAACAGTAATAACCAACATGTAATTCTACCATCGGTAATTGGCTTATTCATTAAAAAATGAATTACAGAGTGGTCAGTGTGTACAAACACTTGATACCCAGTGATATAATGTCGAAATTTATTGATGGCGTGCACTACTGCTAAGAATTCCTTCTCGGTGACTGTGTAATTGAGCTCAGCCAGAGGCAAATTATTGCTTATGTAATAAATAGCATAAGGTTTCATATCCTCCAGTTGGCCCAAAACAACACCTACAACAATATCATATGCATCTATAGCTATGTGAAATGACAATTCCCAATTAGGTCCACGTGAAATTAGAGCTACTGATACACATCATTTTAGCTTCAAAAATGCCTGCTCACACTTTCCTATCCACAAAAATTCTGCATATTTCATGAGTAAGGAAAACAATGGCGATGCAATTTTTGAAAAATTGTCTATAAACCGTTGTAATACCTTGCATGTCCCAAGAAACCACATACCTCTTTTTGCATCTTGGGAGTTTGAATTTTCAGAATTACCTCTAATTTAGTAGGGTCTTCCTTGATCCCGTCAGAAGAAATGTAGTGTCCTAGAATGATCTCTTCAGTCATCATCATGTGACATTTTTTGATGCTCAAAGAACATTAGTCTGTACATAATGTTCCAGCACATTTTCTAAGTAAGCTAATGTTGTTTCAAAAGCATCACCATAAGGTGTAAAATCATTCATGAAGATTTCAAGGTAGTAATTCAACAAATCAGAAAAAAATCCCAGTATTGCCCTTTAAAAAAAATATTAGCGCATTGTACAGTCCAAAAGGGAGTACTCTGTATGCGAAATTTCTCCAAGGGAATGTAAAGGTAGTTTTATTTTGATCCTCTAGGGAAATATCTATTTGGTTGTAGCCACAACACGTCTAAAAATGAAAAAAATATTTTTCCCAGAAAGTGTGTTAAGGACCTTATCTATGAATGGTAAAGTCCTTTTGAGTGGCCTTATTGAGTTCTCTGTAGTCCACACAGACTCTCCACTTTCCATTCTTATTAGGGACAATGACAAGAAGAGACACCCATTGACTATCAGATATCGGATAAATAAAGTTAGCACTCATGAGTTTTTGTAATTCTTCCTTCACTACCTCCTTTAGCGTAGGGTTCATGCAGCGTTGCAATTGTCTAATTGGTTTGCAGCCATATTTCAAATAAATGTGGTGAGTGCACAAGTTGGGATGAATCGTTTTCATATCCGTATAGTCCCATGCAAATACCTTCTTATATTTTCGTAATAGATGTAACAGTAATTTTTTTTGCTCGGTTGTTGGGTGTTAAAAGGTGTCTTTTAAAAATCCTAATTTCCTCTCATTAATTATCAACCTAGGAAAGTCTTTTTGTTTCAAGAGTGTACACAATATGTGCAAGCTATAAATCCAGAGAGTAATTCTTTTTATGTTGAACTATAAAAATTGATACAAGAGTAAACAGATGCATTTAGAAAACTCAAACTGTAACTGTCAATGGAAATATTACATCTAAGCACCAAGACTTAATCCTCAACTGAAATTGTAATAAAATCTCAAACAATCAGTTTAATTGATAGTAGCATCAACCGAGAGCATAGTAGCAGTAACTGAGCTGTTTCAGCTGGATCTACATTAATCACACTATGTTCTACTTTAAGCAATGCGAATGGAAATAACATCAACCGAGAGTTTAGTAGCATTAAACAATCTCTTTCAGCTGATTATATACTAATCATGCTCTATCTCAATTAAGCAATTCGAATGGAAATGATGTCAACCGAGAGTTTAGTAGTATTAACCAATCTCTTTCAGTTGATTCTATACTAACCACACCCTTATTGTAATCAACCAAAAATCAATGTCTTAACTGATAATTGATTCAACCTGCAGTGAGCACAAATGAAATCAAATGGCAAATTCGCGAAGTACATGAGATCAGAATAAAGGAAAGTAAACTAACTGCAATGTAAACTCATAGGAAATCAGAAGATATCAAACAGGGTAAACTTAACGGAAAATGGAAAAACATCAAACCAATTAGACTCGCATGAATTAGAAAGATATAACATAGAGGATAGCAGTTTGATCCACCAGAGGTGAGGCCCTAGCCACCATTGAATACTGTTGAGCTACTTCAGAGAATACAAATGATCAACAACGTATATTATGTATTAACCATTGAATTCAATCCTCATTACAATACGGTCATCCTTTAGAATAGCATTCTGTATATTGAAATTACAATTGAGGTCCCAAGCGAAAAGTTAAATCTTTCCATTCTATCCTACTACCCTATCATTCCTATCTAATCTATCTCTAATAATCTATCCCTCTTTGATCTTTATTCTCATTTAAATACATAGAGAGTAGAGAGAAGTTACAACAAATATAATTACAAAATGATTCCCATAACAAAATTGGATTGCTAACAATAGATTGATCAGCAAGATCATATCTGAAATATCTCTCCATCAACATTCAACAGGAACAGATCGAATTTGGTATTTCAATTGAGATAATTTGGAAAATGGCCACAATAGTGAAGATGAGAATATCTTCTTCAGAGAACCTTCTGTTTCTCTTAATATGGACCGAATTTGGGAAAACTGCTCGCTATAAAACTAATTCGGTTTGTTCTAGACAAAACCCATGTTTCATATTTTCCAAATTCTTCTCCATTTGCTTGAAACATCCACTACAAAACTGTCACTTCTTATTCTAGTGAATTTCTAAGTTGGCATATTTAATGATGAGTTGGAGATCAAATTTGCAATCTGGAAAATATCTTGGGGGCTAAAAGGGTGAGTTATGTTACAACAAATTTATTAATAAACCATCATTGGTAAAATCGTGCATAATAATCATCAATTTATTAAAAATAAAGGAGAAGAAATAAGATTTATCCATAAGAGCATAAATAATTATAAAATGGAATTATATGATAAACCATGATAAATGACGTGATAAAGAATGGTATAAATGGATGAAATAGGTGTTAAAGAGTGATAATAATAATGAAAAACTAGCAGCCAAACATCAATAGTCAGGTTGGGGTTAACGTTCAAATACTTTCCTGGTTCTATTTCAACTGGACTGCTGTCAGTATGCGGAGTGGTTCTCATTTGTTCAAAGTTTATATCTTCTACCTCCTCTTCCTCCTTTGAATTTTCAATAGAAGCAGTAGAAAGTGAGTTACTAATAAATCCATTAATCATATCATATTCTATCTCATCCTTGAAATACTAGACTTTTCCTAGAGTGAGGAGTGGTAGGCCAAGATCCAATTCGGGTTCAGATTCATCCCACCAGGGATTGTTCAAATCCATATTTGGTTTTGGTGGGTAAAGGTTAAGGTTATTTGTAGTTTGGCCATCTGAGATCATCATAGATCCATATCTGCATCCTATAAATGCATCTACAGTGGCCAACCAAGGTCTCCCTAAGATCAAAGGATGTTCCCCCAGGTTGGATTTGGTTTGTAAGATAGGAAAGTCAGTCAGATACCTCCATGAATCTATTGTGATTACTACATCTTCTAAAACCTCCTTGCGGTTAGCACAAGACCTTCAAGTATAGTAGGCATATGTATAAGCCCATGTAGCCCTAGGGTGGTAAAGAGGTCCTCTATCATCACATTAATGGAAACCCAACGATAAATCAATGTATTAGTTATGGGATGATCATTAATATAGACAGTAATTGTAGGGTTTCCTGGATCATTATACTTGGTTAGAAGAGGCTGAGCAATCATTAATTCAGACAATTTCCCCATCATGTGTATGGTAGTAGGGTCCTTAGGCTTCCTTCCAGGTTTCTTAATGCATAAATATCATACTGTTTTGGCATAAATAGGTACTTCTTTAAGATCTTGCAGCAGAGGGATTCATATGTCCAAGTTATTCAATTCCCTAAGGAAATTGTATTTCGGTTGTGAGGTCATTCCTGTCTCAGTTGATCTCTAAAGATATTGATGATTTTGAGTCATAACAGTCGAATCGGTTGCTACAGGTGTATCAGCCTTACCCGAGTGGGATATTACAGGAGTAACAGTTCTTCTCGAGTTGGTAGTTATAGACATAATAGTTTGTTGTGTATCAACTATTACAGGTGTAACAGTCAGCTCAAGATCTACTACACCTCCTCTGGAAAGTTCACATTCCTTTGCGGTAATGATATGGGAGTGATTTGGTTTAATTACCTTACCTGACCGTAGTTGAATTTCATAAGTCCAATGGAAGTAATAAGGTAAGTCTAGAAGGTAGTCGGAACCTCTATGCTTTGGGCTACTTTATTATTCAGGTTCCAGTTAGGTTGCATAGGTAGTTGGGGTTGCACAGGTGATGTACGAACACGAGTTTGGAAAGGGGGAAATTGTAGTTGTTTTTTCATTAGCAATCCAGGTGGGGCTATAATTTGGGCATTCCCCCTCTAGTTTTCATTACAAGGGTATGGTTGAGATGAAGGATATTGAATAGAGGTAGAGGGGGACCACTAGTTCCAGGGAAAAGGAAACTGTGCTATAGAAGGAGAAAAGTATTGCCATGGATACTGTTGAGCGTTATATGCATTATTCCACGAATTAAAAGAAGAAAATTATTGGGACATACTTGGAGGTCGTGGTTGCCATGGTTTCCTAAGTGCGATGAAATAAGAGGACTGACCTTCTTCACTCGACTCTCTATATACTTCTTTGAGTCTTGGAAGCTCTGTACATTGACCTGTACAATGTTCCAACTCATAAATATTTCGCAAGCTGATGTTTTTCATTTCACACTCCCTCAAGGGGTGTTTCTTTTGGAAATTAGGAGAGAACACAATGAGAGGTGTATCAGCTTCTCTTTGTGTCTTATTGATCTATACTATCATTATCTGGGTAGCTAGATTAGTGAGGATGTTGGTTTTGAAATTTTCAAATAAATACCCGATCTCTGCTCTGGTTACTCCTCCACTTGCATATTTTTTTATTTCGGTAGAGGCATCTCAAATTGTGCTTCTTCCCTTCACTGATTGTCTACATCATCTTAGAAAGAGCTTTACAATTTTAGCGAATGGTTACTGAGAAATGTCACCTTCTCCTAGTAGATTCAGGGTATCAAGGCACTCGTCCCTCATTTCTCCTATAAATATCGTCTTCAAGATCTCGTGATCTAAATCATTGTGTTTAGACCTCTACAAATTATAGTGAAAATAGTCTTTGTAGTCCTCCACGCTCTCATCCTCCTTCTATGTCATCCTGAATACTTCCTCTCTTAAGTCCTTGGTTCTGCGATGGTCTTGATACTTTGATAAGAATGTCTCCTTCATAACGCTCCATGTTCGAATAGAAGCAGAGCCTAACCCCATGAGCCATCTATTATAGAAATTTTTGGGCACTGCAACCCCAATCATACATGTCCATAAACCACGGGCTCCTAAGTCCCTAAAAGTATTGCTTCACACCCTAAAGGAACAAGGTCAGCTGATTATATCATCTCCCTGAAGTTCTCCATAGAAAACTGCTCAGAACTGGTCAAAGCTAGACCATACAGACTGCCCAGTGCAAAGGGTTTCATGCATCTCACCTGCTCAGTGAAAAGGGTGTGATGCATACTGGAAATCCCTTCTGTAGGGTGCGATGGGCGAGAGTAGACAAATGGCAGAGATAGTTTGCAAGGTGGATCGTCATGGAATCTTCTAGAAATTTCTCCTGTGACACTTGCCTCTCTGAATTCACTCAGGGATGAGTAAGAGATCATCAATCTCCAAGTGGAATCAAGAACTATCAGAGAGGGGACACTAATCAAAATCCCAGAAGCTGACTCACCCCCCTGCAATCATCTATATATGGATCCCTCATCACAAAGATCCGGAGGCTGGAATTTTGTATCTTGTAAGGAAATGTTGTTGGTTTCTTGGTGGAATATCATAGTGTTGGGTGATCTAAGCTTTTCATGAGGTGAAGAAGGGCTTTCATGCTAGTATGATGACGCTGGGTCAGAAAAATTGGTTGTAATCCTATTTTCTATTCTTGATATTAATAAAGCTATTCAAGTTTTCCTCCACATTCTTGTATGTTTGATGATATATGCATTTGTGTGGTCAAAATATATCTGGTCCTATATTGTTTATGATTGTAGATCTCTGTTCTTCGATAGTACTATGCTGCTTTGATTCCACAGGTGCTCTTTGAAGCTGGGTAGACGAAGGAAAAGTGGCAAGGATCTATCAGAGGGGAGAGGAACCAAGTGTAATACTGAGGTTGGTGTCCTTTGTTCCCCTCTTATCTACCTCTCATAAAGGAAAGCAAAAGTAGTTTTAGTTTATTTGTTTCTAAGATAGCTACCAGTCTTAGTGGGACTAGCAGCTCCGACTGGACACTAGATTTCCTAATAACAAAATGGCGACTCCACTGGGGAGTGAATAGATTTTTTGCTTTTCTATTTGGTTGTTTTATAAACTTACAGATGGAGCCTGAAGCTAAGCCAACTAGCCTTCGAACTGCATTTTCTATGCAAGGGCAAAGTAGATCAATGCTGATTCAGTCTATCTTCGAGTTTTGTTTATAAACTGAACAATTTGCAAACCTTCTAATTGCACTAGTGGTGGCTCTAGTAACCTCATTAGATCAACCCCTGTGATTTATATTTACTGAACATCACTTGCTCGGCCTAAATCCCTAAACTGAGCTGCAAACTGTGACCAAAGACCAAGTAAAAGTCTCGCTCTGGTACCATGGCACCCTCTCTTCAAGGAACTCTGTATGCATCGCACCTCCCATGCGCAGTAGGTGGGATGCATACTAGTTTCCCTGTGTAACAGGTGCGATGGTCAGAAAAGGCTAATTTTGCCTTCAGACTTTGGTTTTTCTTCACTCCCTTCAACTCTATTCAGGAGTTTTGTTGTTTGTGATCAGTATACCACTGTGGAAACCCCACTTCCTTTCCATCATTCTGCCTCCATTTTGCAAAGAACCGTGAATGTTTTTACGTATTGTGCGCCATTTTCAGTTCTCTTTTACAAAGAAGTAGCATAATCAAACTATCGTCTTTTGATTTGGAAGTGTTGCAAGTGTCGTTTTCAGTCAAAGAAAAGAATTCTATTGTTCTTGATGGTCGATTATATAGTTACTCTTGTATTTGATTTGAATTAGTAGTTTTTCAAGTGTCGAAAGCAATTTTCAATTCAAAATAGCAAAGTGTCGTCATTATCTTCCTTTCATTTTTGAAGAGAAATTTGTTAGTACTGTCGCTTTGAAAAGATAATTCAGATTTGTACTTAGCATTCTTCTTGTCATTCACACATTAAGAAAGCTGAAAACAAATACATGAATGTGCATTTGCACTTAGACTGCTTGTTGGTTTGATTTAGAACAGTGCATCTAGTGTGTGCTCTCTGCTCTATGTTGAAAGAATATCATCTCTCTTTCTTTAGTAGCTAGGTTTTTCATTGAAAAAATAAGATTGAACGATTGTTTATCATCTTAGATTGCATTTTAGGAATTATATATCTACATCACACGGTGAACCTGAAAGGCAAATTTCTTAAGAAATATCAACTGTTAAATAAATTCAATGAACATAAAATTGTTTTGGAACCTAACGCACAAAATTTAGAAGTCTAGGCTAGAGACGTATTGCGGCGTCATAAAGCCTGGTAACTATTGCTTTCAGTGTTGGTTGGGTGATTCCTCCTCTTTGAGACGACAAGTGCCAGTACAGACTTGTGCTCCCATGTACCGTTGATTATATATTGGGAGACCACAATAGGCTATATCTTTTATCCATAGGAAGCTGTGTCTACCGCCCTATCGATCGCAATACACTGAACACAATATTCGGGAAGATTGATTGCTGTACCGCAAAAAGTATTCTGCAGTTTTGCGATTGGTTTGGTAATCCCTCTGTCTATATTTCCAGATTAGTCTCTTTCATTGCTTTTCAAACTCCTTAAAGGAAGAGGTCCATCTGAGTGCTTGTCACTTTAGGCTCATTAAAAATCGAAGGCAACTAGAGTCATATTTTGTTTTTTCTTGACTCTTAAAAATTGAAAAAACAAGTTGTGTCAAAGCGTCTAATATTCATTTAATTCAGAATCATTTTCCCCTTTATTTTTAGTTGATTGAGTAATCCACAATCAGGGAGGAAAGTCAATTGAAACCCCAACATTCACGGAGACTTGCGAGTCAACCGTCTTTGTCCCCAGAAACAAAACTATTTCGGACAAAGCAAACTCGTTTAACCGGTTCAAAGTCCCCTAGTCTGGTTGCAACAAGTGTTTTAACACCCTCGAAGACTTTAGTTACTCCAAACATTTCTAGTATCCCTGCCTTTATAGAAGAAGTTCTGCAGCCACCAGAGGGCAGTAGAACTAATCCTAGTGTGAAGGTAAACACTTCTATTCCTGAACTGGCTCCATCTGCAGCGAATTTGGAAGGTGTTATTCCCCAAACATCTGTTGCTGCAGAATCTATACCTTCTTCGGCACCGGAAATATTTCACAGACCTGACGGTCTACCTCTTCCACCTGCATTGATTGCTATAGAAGATATTGTAGAGGATCCCCCATCTAGTACTCCATCGCATTTTGGAGTTTGGATCACCCTATATCCTTCTTCGTCAGAAATTAGTCTACCATTATCGGAAGTTCCTGTAGAATCACTGGGAAATCTTTTGGATAGACTAGATATGTCTAAACAACCGTTGACATATAGGACTGTTTCATCTGACACAGCAACGACAGAACTTCCTGTTGTCACTCCAACAATGTTCACTAGCATACCATCTATCACAACTAGCTCTCAATCACTGGATGGAATCCATCCAGGGGCTGTTTCGATGGTATGGTCTGTTCCCGTTTGTTCGTCCAAAATAATATCTGGAATCTCTTATGTTGAGTCTCAACAAATTGATCCTTCCCAATGTCAATTTGGGCGGTCTGGTCCTCAAAAAAAAATAATTCCCTTAAGCACCAGATTACTGCCGTGTGGGGGACAATATGCCATTTCATTGTCTCCTTCAGGAGAAAAAACATACGGGAGTTCACAACATAATTTAGGTTATGCTGGAATTACATCCACTGGTTGGATGCCAATACTGCCTCAACAACCAAGAGTTGTATACTCAATGCAACAACATCTACCTATGTCAAATATCCCCACTACACCGGCTATTGTGACAGTGTCACAAGTACAAGCGTTACCTGTTGTATGCCAACCTCAAGTCTCTCAGGTTGCAATCCAATAGCACCTTGTCCCTGCGATGCCACCATAATCATAGATTAATGGCTCCTTAACTGGAGTGAACCAGGCTCAAACAGGTACCATTACCCCTCATCTTGGTCAAACATCCAATATTGGACAACAACACATGGTCTCACAACCATGGCTGGTGCAATATCAACAAGCACAATTCCAACAAGTTTACCAAGTATCTGAGCACCAAGTCTTTGCAAGTAACAGGCAGTCGTATATTCAAAACGGTCAACATCAACCATTTCATAATGGTTATGCCCATCAACCTTACCAAAGTTATCAACATCAAATGCACTATGCTGGTATGCAAAGACCCACTGCTCAGGCAATCCCATCTTATCCTGGGTATGCTTCGCCGAACCTGAATCAACAGTTGCCCTTCGTGGAAACTTTAGAGTTACTAGATCTAAATCGACTAACAAATGATCCAATAATTTATGCCCCTTGGTGACCAACGATTCCTCATAAACTTCCGTTAGATATTCCTAAATTTAATGAAAATCCGGGTGAAGACCCGTCGAATCATGTGATGACCTTTCATCTGTGGTGTCCATCTAACACTCTAAATGATGATTCGATTAGGCTTCGCCTTTTTTAGTGAACGTTAACTGGTTCGGCAGCAAAATGGTATATCGAATTGCCTAGAGCTTCATTTGATAACTTCAGTACCCTAGCAACAACCTTTTTCACCCATTTTCAATTACCCATAAGGTACGAAACGGGAACAGAGCTTCTTACCAATTTCAAGCAAACGACGGCCACTCACATATCCGAACATATTCATGAGTGGCAACGTCATCGTAGAATGGTAAAAACATATGTTCCTAATCATTTGTTGGCTAAGTGGTTTATTAAGTCATTGTTACCTTCTATTACAGAAGATGTGGCAAAGGGAGGAGTCATCATTGAAGAGCAAGTCATTGCTCATGCACAATATTTAGATTTGATCTATACTCAGTCTCGCACGATCTATGATAAAATCCCTGATGATACTAGACCGGAATTTTCCGTTCCTCCCTCTCCTAAATCAAACAAAGACTCTCATGTGGGGGATGGCGTGATAGGAATGACCAGCACGAAAACCGTAAAGGCTAAGTTGAAGAAGGCCTGTACGGTTTCAGGTCAAAATGCAAATGAAGAACTTCTCGCGTCAGAAGTAAATGCTGTATCGACTGACAAAGGCAAAGAAACCAAGCAACCAGGAGGAAAGAAGAAAAAGAAAGGGAAGAAGAAGAAACAGGAGGAGTCATCCCCTGAAAATTCTTCTGAAAACCCTTCTAGAGATAGGAAACCAAATCGTCCATGCCTTATATGTGATGAAGATCATTGGACAAGAGAGTGTCCATATAAAGTTGAGCTTAGAAAATTCTTCAAGAATTCAAAAACCTCGGCGGTATTAACTGATCCATTTCCAAATATAGGAACAAATCTGGTTGCTAATGACAATGCTTCCCCATCCCAAGTGCTAATGTTGTCGGTTTCAAAGTATCAAAATGATGCTTTGATATCAACAAGGAATAAAGATTACGGGAATCCACAACTGTCGGACAACAAGGCCGATGATCAACCTAGTAGTTCGACAACAAATTTGACCAAAGTTGTGCCACCCATCATTCCTGAACTAACGATAAAGCTACCAAAGGGAGTAGTACACAAATCGACATTTAATCCTCGTGCCAAAGTAGCATAGCATTATAATGTAGTGGAGGATCTGGCCCAATCGCCATCCGCTATTTCGACACTTGAGGTACTACAAAATTGCCCCTCCCAAAAGCAGGCTTTATTATTAGCGATAGGTGGGATTGACCCAATGGATTCCAATCTTGTGTCCTTTAATCACAAAGGATATGACCCTCAATTACCAGCTCAACTAGCTTTCTTGATTCAAGTGAAATCCCTCAACAAAACTATTCATCGAACAATTATTGATGAGGGGGAATCTACATGTATTATGTCGATGAGTTGCTGGAAAACTTTAGGATCTCCACCCTTGTCGCGATCTTCGACGACATTAAAAGAATTTGATAGACGAACATACACCCCATATGGGATTTTAAGTAACTTGCAAGTTGAACTAGGGGGCAAAACAATATAAATAGATGTTGAAGTAATTGATGGAAACCTCGATTAAAACATCCTACTGGGAAGGCTCTGTATATTTGCTATGGCAACCATTGTGTCGACCTATTTTAGGAAGATTGCATTTCCCTTTCAAGGAGGAATTACAATCGTCGACCAACAAACATTTCTCCCCAACAGTTCACAAGTTACGGGAAGCATTCCGATGATCCATGGAAGCCCTAATTCGCTTCAAAATATCGGAGTAGGCCTACTAAAAGACCCTATATTAATGGGGACTTTTTCCCTACCGCCTCCAATCAATCTAGCGGAATTGGAAATGGTGGGAACCTATAATATGATATCTTCTATTCAAAAGATCTCTGAAAATGATATTAACATGGATCATTTGCAGGTATTGCCTCCAAGCCCAATAGAAATCTTGTAGCAATCAATGTTTTCGGCATGGGAGGCAAACCCAAATCAATTCTCATCAAGCGTTTGGATACATAGGTCTAAGGAATATGGTACCCCTTCATATCCTTGGTCGCAAGTACATTCTACAGACGAAGGAATTGTTCAGTCAATGATAATTGATGGGGCACCATGGGAAGATTACCACCATCGTTACCATCTTCCGGATTACAAGGAAGATACTCATAGTGACCTTCATCATCCCTCAGTTTTTGATTTTCTATCAAATACTGTAAACAATGTGGATTCCGAGCGAAACTTGTCCAATATTGAAGAGACTATCGCCATAAATATCTCGAGCAAAACAAATGTTGTAGAGAATATTCATGTCGACAAATCTTGTTCTCCATCAGAACTGGAAATATATCACGCTATTTTTTGCGAGTTCAGAGATGTCTTTGCTTGGTTGTATGATGAAATGCCAGGCATTGACTCGAGCATAGTTGAACACGAAATTAAGATGTATCCATATGTCAAACTAGTACGACAACGGTTATGGCAGGTGCACCCCAAGAAAGCCGCTTCCATCAAGGCAGAAGATGAAAAACTTCTCCATGCTGGTTTTATTTACCTGGTTCCTCTAATCGATTGGGTATCGAATATTGTTCCTGTAATGAAAAAGAAAGGAACGATTAGAGTGTGCATCGATTATAGGGATGTAAATCAAGCTTGTCCGAAAGAAAACTACCCTACACCCTTCATTGACCAGATAATTGATGAATGCACCGGATGTGAAATATTTTCATTTATGGATGGATTTTTTGGGTATAATCAAATAAATATCCGCCCACAAGACTAGTCAAAGACTGCATTTATTTGTCTGTGGGGCACATTTTCATATCGCAAGCTACCCTTTGGTTTAAAGAACGCAGGGGAAACATTTCAGAGGGCAACGAATTATGCCTTCCACGACATCAAAAACATTGTTCAACCATATCTCAACGATCTTCCATCTCATTCATGAAAGCGGACCGATCATCCGTAGCATTTGAGAGCGATATTTCTACACTGCCGACACTACAAGATACGACTCAATCCACACAAATGTGTGTTTTGTGTCAGTTGTGGTTGTGGTTGTTTACTTGGCTTTGTGGTCTCAAAGGATGGGATTCATCTTGACCCATGTAAGGTTCAGGCAATCATTGATTTGCCTCCACCTTCAAATCTACTTCAGATTTAGAAACTCCAAGGGAAAGCAAACGTTTTGAGGAGGTTCATTCCAAATTACACCGAACATGCTAAAGGTTATATTCGTCTATTGAAAAAAGAGGTACCCTTAATTTGGGATCAGTTTGTGCAAGCTTCGTTTGATGCTTTAAAGGAATCCCTAATAAAAGCATCATTAATGTACGCTCCTGATTATCAAAAAGACTTTAACCTGTGTCTGGCTGCAGTGGATATGACCATCGCAATGGTTTTAGTTCAAGAAGACAATGGAATTGAACATCCTATATATTATTTGAGTAGAAACTTAAATGATACAAAATGCAAGTACTCCTACGTTGAAAAGCTAGCTCTCACAGCTATTCAAGCGATACAGAGATTTCGACATTACGTCCTCTTTCGAAAAACTACCATTTTGTCAGATTGCAACCCCATGACTTATATATTGTCGCGACAGTTGCTGGGGGGGCAAATATTAAAAATGGATAGCAATTCTACAAGAGTTTGATCTGGAATTTATAAAATCCAAATTGAAGAAATCCTTGGTTTTCACGAAGTTACTATGCGATCTCCCATCGTCGTCCAACGATGCAACATCAGAAGAAGCGATCGTGGACAAATCTTTGTTTCTAATATCTTCAAGCAATCCGTGGTATGGAGACATAATCATATATCTCCAAACCCAAACATATAGGTCTAATACCTCCCGCTCGAAACAACGCTGCATTCGATACCAAGCAAAAGACGACATGATCGTTGGTGATACACTTTACCGTTGTCGTGTCGATACAGTTCTGAGGAGGTGCCTCACCCATGAGGAGGCCAAAAAAGTCCTAAATGATTTCCATTTATGTGCGTGTGGGGGCATCAATCTGGTTATGCTACAGTGCATTTATGAGCAGGATACTTCTGGCCAACAATGTTCAAAGATTGCATAACTGCAGTCAGAATTTGCCATGCATGTCAAATCTTCGATCAAAAAACTAGAATACCACCCGCACCTCTGCAACCAATAGTTGTTGTTAGGCCATTTTCAAAATGGGGCATAGATTTCATGACATGTAACCCCACCTCGGCTGGGGGGCATGAGTATATCATAGTCGCAGTAGACTATTTTACCAAATGGGCTGAGGCGATGCCTACATTAAACAACAACGGCGAAATGACTGCCCTTTTTTTTTCAATCATGTAGTCTCCAGAATAAGCGTTCCATAGGCCATAGTCACAGATCGTGGATCACATTTCTGCAATCACATGATGGTTGAGTTGGCTTCCAAGTTAGGGCTGTCCCGTGACAGCTCTACTCCGTATTATCCGCAGGCCAACAGACAAGTTGAGGCAATAAAAAAGGTCCTGAAGTGAATGCTGCAAAGGATGATTGGAGTCCACAAAAGGAGTTGGCACCTGATCCTGTACTCAGCCTTGTGGGCATACCGGACATCGGTGAGGAATGCAACTGGGTTTACGCACTTTCAACTGGTGTATGGCCTGGAAGCAATCTTACCAGTTCAGTGTGAAATCTTGTCCCTCAAACTCACAGTCGACCTTCTCCCTGGAACTTCAGAAGAGGAGGCTCGTTTCTTGGAACTAATCCAATTGGATGAAACCCATCATGATGCCGCTTTGGCTAATGAAGCCCATAAGAAACGAGTCAAGGCGCAGTTCGACAAGAATGCGAAACCTCGTGTCTTCTCAGAAGGTGACCTAATCTTACTTTACACCCAGGAATCCGATAAATTGGGAGCAGGTAAGTTCAAGTCTTTATGGATGGGCCCCTATAATGTTAAGCGTGTACTAGGAAAAGGAGCCTACGAGTTAGCGGATTATGATGGGATACCATTGGCGCAACCCTACAATGGGTTGTACCTTAAGCGTTACTATGCTTGACTCAAGATAGTAACCCCTATGCTTTTGTTACATTTTTGTTTTCGCTAAGGGTAATTGTTTTGGTTAAGTGATCCACTTTCAAATTTTTCGCAGATGTCAGACCTATTGGAATCATTTGTTGGATATGCTGATGGGGCGAGTCGTAGTTCGCGGAACCTATCTTCTGCGGCCTAGGCTATCTTTGATCCAAGCAGCGAGTTAGTGAGTTTCGGAGAGGTATGTATTGGTCGATAAACGAATAATATTGCTAAATACAACACGTTGATAGAGCTCCTCTCTGATGCCATTACATGTGGCATACATCGACTCGTCGTCAGGCTAGACTCACAACTCGTCATCCTATAGCTCACTCGTATCTACTCTGTATGGAATCCAGCTATCTATCGCATGTTCCTAAGGGTTAGGATTTTGGAAAGGTAGTTTGATTCTATTCAATATCAGCATATTTCCAGAAACTTAAACACATTAATAGATTCATTGGCAAACTATATGTTAGATAGACATTTGCAACATTTATAAAAGAAGCATCTCATTAAAATTTGCATCAAGATCACATAACTTAACAAAAATAAAGCTCCGAAAATAAAAAATATATATAACTATTTATGGTTTATACATAATGTTCTGTAACCAAGACAAAATCAGTCAAATGACCCAAAACTCAAAATGCTATGGGGAACCCTAGTCTAATGATGTTGGTGATAACAAGTCACTGCCTGTGAAATCATGCGTAAAAGCCTAGTCCATCGACTCGGCACTCCAGTGGTATGTCGCTGCAACCTCAAAGGCAGCTCGTCGGTCCTCACGTCTGAAATACCAAGAGTGAGGCCCTTGACCTAATCCTGCAATTCTGAAAGAGTCTTGGCAACATCAAGGTCGTGAAGGATAGCCCTCCCCATAGCCTCTCCTACTGGAATGGCAACTGGTGCTCTCAGACGTACTGCTGGTCGAACTGGTCCAATATCTGCATGAACACATGAGTTTTGATTAGTCTTGATAGAAGAAAGCACAAGAACATTATAAAAAAAACACTAAACAGAGATATGGTCAGAGAATTTACCAATAGCACCCCACTGCTCACCAGCCGGCAGCACCAAATCTGGGTCACCCCGGAAATCCATACCAACATATGGACACTCGGAAAAAACCATATCCTAACGGTTGAACCACTCAAAGAAGGTACCAGAGAAGGAAACCTGGGACTGACCAGCATGTCGGGCCATGAGGTCGACCCATCTCTGCATCCTTGGCTCAGTCAGTGGAGGTAAACTAAGTGAAATGTACTGCAGCTGCATCAGTGGGATCTTTTCCAAGGCGAAAGCGGTCAAAATAGAACCATAGCTGAAGTTCTTGGATTTTCTGTTTTTTACCTTGGTTAGTTGTTCTTTCATCATAGGGAGTACTGCGTCACACCAGTTGAACACCTTTGGTTCAAGGCATTCCAAGGCGTACTGCATATAGGACTTGTTAACCACGTGAAGAGCCACACTACCAGCTAGTCTAGCAAAAGTGAAAAGAATGGTTCTCAAAGACCGGTCAGTGACATCTCTGATGTTGTCATCCCTACTCGGCTGAGATCCATCTCTACAATACCGGCGAATATAATCTCTCACAGATTCGCCCCCATGGGCGAAACCTAATAATGAAAGAGGGGCACCATGCCTCGATAAACCGGTCAAAAAATAGATGTCCATGACAGTGAAGGGGATATATTTGCCTCTGATCTGAAACACCTGGTTGGTAGGATCCCATGCATCGAGAAAATATTGCAACAAGTTGATTTGTTGGCTCATGCTAGAGATGCGGAAAAACTTGAACATGCTACAGTTCTGCAGTGCAGTTACCGTAACCGGATCATGTAAAGCAACCATGTCCTCTTCTTCATGCTCGCGTTCTCACCATGTAACAACCATTTTGCTCTGATGAATCTCTACAAAACAAGCAAGAGAAGAGTTAGGGTCCTGATTTGGCAAAAAAAGGCAAAAATTCCATGAGAAAATAGTGCAAAAGTTTCCCTTCTCGTGCCCATCGCACCCCAACAGTGTACTGGGTGAGATGCATACTAACTAGCCAATGGCCAAGCCAGTATGCATCACACCTTTCGATATAGGAAGGGTGAGACGGAGCCAGGGCAAATTTTTCAAACCCCAGGGGCTCAGAAAAATAGGGAAACATGCTCAGAATTCAAAAAGGAAGGAATGCAACTGAAGAGCTCAGGTTTAGTTCCTACCTGGTCCAGACGGTGCCAAGAATTGTCCACAAAATCTCCTGAAATCAGCTTGTGGAAATCAAGGGGGAAAAGCACCTCCAGAGATCCAACAAACCAAAGTTCAAATGAAATGGTAAAATGAGGGGTAAAAACCACTTTTAAATTGCTTTTCACGTAATTCGAGTAAAATATTAGTGTTTTAACTCATTTTTCAAACATATGTTGTTCATTTCTAATCGGTTTGATGAAGCAATTGAACAGGCAGTACAACCTTTGAAGGAACAAAGTGGTTAGCGGTGAAATCAAATAATCAATGACCATTATCACGAACAGTTTTTATGCGAAGTTTAAGCTTGTTAAAAATTAAACCTTAGCAATGAGCAAACATTCCCCCAGAGTTCAAGCTCATTAATAAATGAACCAATCCCCGGTAAATAACCATTGCGAATGCATTATCATCAGCTTTTGAGCCCTGGTCATGTTCTTACCATCACCTCCACTCTGTTTTAGCTGATCATTCACCTCCATTTGATTGCTTACCCCTTTTGAGGAACAACTGCGAAGAGTGATCCTGTTAGCCATCCTTGTGACACTACCGTGATTGGAAAATTCCAAACCTTACCTGGAATCAGCTGCTACCTAAAATTATCACTCGTTCCTCAAAAAACGAGTCTCCTTTAAGCTCTTTTCGTCTGACTCATAAAATATGAAAAGATTGTCGAGAATTTGGCCTCTCCGGCTCGTTAAAGCTACCAGGAGTGCCATCCCTCGTCTAGATTTTAATCTTTTTGGACCTAAGGGATTACTACACAAAAAGATCGAGTGCTTGTTTTGTTCGGCTCGTTAAAATTACAGAAAATTTATCCCTTTCATATTATTTTATACTTTTTTAGACTTAAGGGATTATATGACGAAAAAGGATTATTGGAGCTTCCTTTATGTCCCTTTTAGACTCTCTAAAATTGAAAAGTACCGAGTTATCTTTGTCGTTAAACTCGTTAAAACCAAATAGTGACAAACTTGTCCATATAGACAAGAACGATTTTCATTGTTGCTAGGCTCGTTAAAACATAACGACGGGTTTGCCCGAAGGGAAAATTATAGAACAAGCATATGTTATCCTCCTCAAGCTTGATAAAAATAAAGAGGTACTGGTCAGCAATGACTGGGGAAAAATTGGGAAGAAAACTTGAAGAAACTTTATTGGTAGCAAGTTGCTCTTGAACATGACACTTTCACTCCACATCCGAGTCGGGTTGGGTTATTCCGTTCACCGGTCATATCACCATTGGTCCATCGCACCATCCATATTTGGGGTTAACGCTACCAATCCATGTCAGTGTCGTCGGTATGTTCAAGAGAATTCACTTAGAGAATTCACCTGTGTCTCATCCGCTGCAATTCATTCACGCTCCATTCTTTCATGACCGCCACCCTGAACCCTGTATCATCAGATAGTTTTCATCTCCAAAATCATTTACTCTGTTCCATGTCATAGATGTAGGATTGATTAAGGCCCTCCTACGACGGGTCGCTTCTTGTCGACATCAGTTCATTATCCAAGAAGTCAACTTAGGAACAACCCTTTCAGTACTTTGAAGCTTGCATGCCTCAATGGCAAGTTTCTCACTTCCGGCAACAGGTTTACATCAATGGCCTTCGACCAAAATATTTTGCATGGTGTTCGACACCAAGTCCCTTTTCACACCACGTGAATTGTATTGTAGTACCTTGAGGGTCATCATCATTATCGGTGATTCCTCTCGCTTGTTAACAGCTTACATCATTCGCTAGCAATGAGCCAATTTCTTTCCATGTTCGACTCCAGAACATCTTTCAAATGGATTGACTTGTACTCTGAGTGAAGATTGGATGAGTTTGAAGACCTCGGATCTAGTTTCATCCATTCGGGCTACGATATATTCAGGAAAATAAAGACATCAAATGTACATCATTGCTGCACAGATGATCATCCGAATCAAAGTAAGATGACTCTATCAGAATCATCAGTCTACCACACAGACGGTTGTCTGTCTTATGTACATGAAAATGAATTTATAAAGCTGAGCATGGGAATGCTCGCCTTAGCTAGATCATGAAAAATATTATGAATATAATGTATTGTATTGTATCTTATTACAGGTCACCTTCCAGCTCGAAAAAACTTCGGATCCTCATGATAAAGCATTTCACCTGACATCAAAAGATTAACCACCTCATGCTTTAGGGGGAAACTGTTATAGACATTTTTGGGCACCGCAACCCCAATCAATCATGTGCATAAACAAAGGGCTCCTAAGTCCCTAAAAGTGTTGCTTCACACCCTAAAGGCACAAGGTCAGCTGATTATATCATCTCCGAGAAGTTCTCCATAGAAAACTGCTCAGAACTGGTCAAAGCTGGACCATAAAGACTGCCCAGTGCAGAGGGTGCGATGCATCTCACCTGCTCAGTGAAAAGGGTGCAATGCATACTGGAAAGCCCTTTTGTAGGGTGTGATGGGTGAGAGTAGACAAATTGCAGAGACAGTTTCCAAGGTGGATCATCATGGAACCTTCCAGAAACTTCTCCTGTGACACTTGCCTCTTTGAATTTGCCTAGGGATGAGTAAGAGATCATCAATCTCCAAGTGGAATCAAGAACTATCAGAGAGAGGACACTAATCAAAATCCTAGAAGCTAACTCACCCCCCTGCAATCATCTATATATGGATCCCTCATCATAGAGGTCCAGAGGCTGGAATTTTGTATCTTGTAAGGAATTGATGTTGGTTTCTTGGTGGAATATCATAGTGTTGGGTGTTCTAAGCTTTTCATGAGGTGAAGAAGGGCTTTCATGTTGGGAGGATGACGCTGGGTCAGAACAATTGGTTGTAATCCTCTTATCTATTCTTGATATTAATAAAGTTACTCAAGTTTTCCTCCACATTCTTGTATGTTTGATGATATAAGCATTTGTGTGGTCAATATATATCTGGTCCTATATTGTTTATGATTCTAGATCTCTGTTCTTTGATAGTATTACGCTGTTTTGATTCCACAGGTGCTCTTTGAACAAAGGTAGAGGAAGGAAAAGTAGCAAGGATCTATCAAAAGGGAGAGAAACGAAGCAAGGAACCAAGTGCAAGACTGAGGTTGGTGTCCTTTGTTCCCCTCTTATCTACCTCTCATAAAGGAAAACGAAAGTAGTTTTAGTTTGTTTGTTTCTAAGATAGCTACCAGTCTCAGTGGGACTAGCAGCTCCGAGTGGACACTAGATTTCCCGATAACACAATCTCAGGGATTCTGAAATATTTTAATTTCTGAGCATCTAAAACATAGTCATAACTCCTGCATAAGACATCAAATTCGAATAAGAAGGTGTCAAGGTCTTCTACAGTCATTCCTTGAAAGGATGGTAAGGATGATAAAGGAATATTTTTCATGAGAGCCTCGCCCTTGATATCCCCAATTGGGAACTCAAAGGTGGTGACAGTAGCATCTATTTTAGTGTTGTTTTTATTGCTAGCCCCCATTGCTAACCCTTCTAATCCTTGTTGTGACATATGTTCTTCAAACCGTTCTTGTGATTGTCTTACAGGTGAAATTGATGGCTCAGGTGACATCAAAGCTAGTTATTTCACTGTGCTTCCCAAATCTCGATATTGATAAACCAATAGGTGCTCTCTTGTTTTAGGTTTTTGATGTCCCCCTTCATTTTCCCCTTGTCCCTCAGTCCTCAGGTTTTGGTTACTAGCTTCCCCCTGTTGTTCCTGAATTGGATGCTTAATCTTGGGAGTATTTTCACTAGCTTTACAATGGTATGTCCTTGAGACAAAGAAATCAAAGGTTTTTGTCCTTGTTATGGGAGTAACAACTTTTTGCGGCCGTGTTTTCCTTGCATCCCTTTGATAACTTGACTGTTCTTTCTCTGCCTTTGAGATTAGTTCATGGAAAAATGTTTTCCTTCCCAAATCTACGCTCTTCCTTTCCTTTCTATGACCCATTTTTCCAGTGACTAATTAGAGTTGGTGGTATTTTTAGTATTTCTATAATTCCTACAGTTGCACACATGGACCCTATGTGTATTCATTCACACCCTAAGTGTCTTAGTCTTCGATAGTGGTGAGCCTGCGTAGGTATGTTAAAGCGATGTGCAGGTTCTCACCTCTCGTCTTACTGCCCAGCAATTGAAGAGCTGAAGACACGCTTTAATAAAAAACCAAATGACACACCCTAAGTTCCCTAGTGATCACAATGGTGAGCTCATTGAGGTATGTTAGAGCGATTTGCGGGTTCTTACCTCTTATCCTACCGCCCAATGATTGTGGACTAGGAACACTCTATCATCAAACAAACAACTTGGCTGACTATATCGTCAACTGCCATCCCCAGAAGCAATGCCAAAATGTAATGTTGTTTTAATCAATCCTAATTGGCCAATACTACAACCGTTTAATTGTCAACCTAGGGTAGGTCTTGCTGTTTCAATGGACTTTGCACTATCTATGTTGATACACTACAACCAAGAGTGAAATCAGAAAATAGTAAAATTGTCATTGGATCAATTGTAGAAATTAAATCGTTCATGTAGAAATTAAAAGACTCTACAATAATGAAATCACATCTCACAATTACCAGAGCAAGGGCCCTCCACACAATAAATTAATAACTACACCAGCTGGTCAACTACCATATTGATTAATCCAATTAATGCAACAACATAACATAATTATGGAATTGAAGTAGATATATTCTACAATTTATATAGCAACAACAAAAAACCATACAAACAATAAAAGAAACAATAATATACAACTACTTCTACTGTTGCAGTCCCTACTAAAGAAGAGGGCCCTTCCTCCCTAGCAGGGGTGCAGGAATGAACACACGATTATTTAAAGAATCAAATGAGAAATAGTAACAACATCCCCATAGTGTCTTCTATATTAAAAATAATTAAAAGTTCCAAGATCAAAATAACGGTTCTCTCTATGTCGTCACCATACATCAGAGATTAAGTTTCTCCTATAGTTATTACATACCCAAAATCAGGAATAGATCCATCATGAGAATCTCACGATTCTCATTCTAATCATAAAATAGAAATTGTTATAACCTGTTACTAAATACAAATGTTATTTGAATACACTGGTTAAGATCACAACTTCTTGGAACTATTACTTTATAAATAAATAATTCATAACTTTTGATAGCTATTGCATGGAATAGTACCCATGAATTTTCCATTTATGGTGAAACAACATTCTATGGTCAAATGATGGTTTGGGATGTAACAACAAGCCCTCGCTAACAATATCCTTGCAATGGCACCCGAGGTGTAACAACAACCACCTTTAACAACATATGGTGTAACAACAACCTGTAATAGCATGCAAAGTATAACAACAATCTTCTATATCCTTCTGTGAGACTGATCAATGCAGCTTTTTCACTCCATAACTTTGTTCTCGCAAGAAACACATGAGAAAGATGATAGGATCCAAAAGACTTCTCCAATGCTTACCCCAATTAGCCACAAAAATGAATATTGCATCGTTATATTCAACAAAAATGGAAAAATAACATGATGATGAAATAGGCTATTTATAATAGGGAAAAGTAGATTAACTTGTGATGTTTTGTTGGCCTGGAGGGAAAGATGATCAAAATTGGGGAAAGAAAGTGTAGGAAATAGCCATAAAAACTACACCCAATAGTGACGATGAGGATCATCAATAGGCATATCACAAGGGTCATAATGCCATCCTCTAGCTTGAGAATTATCTCTTTCTCACATTTATTTACAATTTTTGCTATATTATACTTATTTAAGAGGATAAAATATGTGTTGCTATGTCATGTGGCCTAACATGGTTTAAATGTAGGAATTGGGACACTTTTGAGATAATTTCAATGCAAGAGATATGAGTAGAAAATAGGGAGAGATTATAGGAGGTTGTCTACCCCATTAACTCCTTTAGTCAACCAAATATCACCACTTTGTCTCTCATTAACTCGGAGTCATTGGCAGCAAGAAGGATGAGTCATTGGCAGCCAAGCCAATGCAGTTCAAGAAAGACCTAGATCTACCTTTCTCACATTTTGGGAGACAAACACCTCTATTTTCTAGGGATATTTGCTAGCTACCCTTTTTCATAAATGAACATGCTAAGGAACTCATTAATATTCTAATTTTGGTTGCAACTAAGAAGATATTAAGCTCAAGCACTTGCGACGGCTACTTTTAACTTATTGTCTAATGTATTTGACATTTCTACAATGATAATAAGAATTTTCTTATTGATCCATCACTGAGTTAGTTCAAAGGGCTGAGGCTCTTGGGTTTGGGCCCAACATTGTTAGCTTAGGCCCTCTTGTGTATTGATATTCTAATTTGGCTTACAATGTTTATTAGTTGTTTCATTTTAGTAGAATATAATTCCTCAAAATGCGTGTGACTATGCCTCTATATTTTCTCTTGCATGGGAATATGACTAGAGGAATCCATACTTAGAGCCCTAAAAAATTATGTGATGATTTCTTGGAAAAATATCTACATTATTTATTTTGTTTCACATATGATTGTTGTATATTAGAACTAAATCCATTGCATAGATCAGAGTTTTTACCATGAGTTAGATAGTTTTCAAATTCAACTCATCTTTTCCACCATCGGTTATAATATTTTACAAATTAAAAGAAGAATAGATGCATGTGATGTTGTACCTATAGGAAAGTTACCTTTTCACCATCTACATCCATGGCCTCTCCACTCTCTTTTCATGACTTCCAACCATTGTCCTAATCTTTGTTATTTTTTTCACTATGAGCAACTGTCTTAGACCAAATTTAGCCTTCTTGAAGTGTTGAGCTTGACTAGGGGCATTTTTCACCTTCCATCCATCCCCCAAAACCTTCATCCATATTTCCATCACTTTATCCCATAATCCTTACCATCCAAACCCTCTTATCAAATTTCCTGTAGCATTTCAGGATTTCCTGTAGCAATATAGGAATCCTGTAGTAGCTTCTTCTAGCACGCATGTAGCAGCCTATTTCACCCTTGTTTTGACTTGTAATGTCAGTGTAGCTTATTTTAGGAGTACATTAACCTCCCAACTTGGACTCCATTATTAGAGGTACCACCTAGGACGTCCCATCCCTTCCTTTTCCTTCACTGTAAGAGAAAATAACATTAGTTTCTTCATCACAGATTTGGAAATTAGGACATTACTTAATCTGCAAGTGTCAATTAGATAAATGATTCATGAATTCTTGAGTTATGAGTTGGTAGAATAATATTTTTTTTCAAGTGACTTTGATATATAGATGATTGATTGAAACCAGTGTAGTTTCCTTTCTGTAGGTAGCTTTTACATGTTGGATTTGAGAAGCATTTACTTTTTCTAGACTAGGGCTAGCTTTTGAATTGCAATTTCAGTATTTAATTACCCCTAATTCAATAGAAGAATGGTCTTGGAACCCTAATGACCAAACGACCTAGTTGAGGGCTACATGAGTAGAATTCCGTCTACTATGTATACAACATTGTCACCTCAAAGTTTGTACAAACCTTGGGTTGATAAATCGATTTGAGGAGCCTCTCAGAGTTGCAACACTCTTGATACAATACTAGGGCTCACCAATTTGCACAATTATTAGAAGACTAAATGCAAAATTTTCAAGACATGTAGATCCATTTCACTCTTTGCATACTTTCCATGAGGTAAAATTCAGTTCCCTTAAAAATTGCATGATGATTAAAGGTTTGACAAAAGGTTGGTCTAGCTGTTCACAACCCAATAGGCACTATTAAATTTTGTTGGAAACAATTTTAATACTGAGAGGGGGGTTGATCAGTATTAAGGAAAATTCAAATCTTTCTACCAGTTTATATTTAACATTTGGATTTGGAAAACATCTATATAACCATCAACAAAATATCATGTGGAAGCAATATGAAATCAACAAATGAACACACAACATGAGCAACATACAGATTGGACACAAAGGTTTAATGTGGAAACCCTTATGGGAGAAAAACCAACAAATCTTGTTTGTTATTATGACGTAAATAAGAGAACCTACTCTATTACATCATATTTTGTTTGTGAGTCACCACTCACAGGAAGCATCAACTACCGTTGATTACTTTCTAGCACCCACTAGAAGGAAGCACCAACTCCCTTCTTTTGTAGACACATCATCAACTTACTAGAAGCACCATATGAAGCAACAAATTGCAGCTCCTTAGATTTATGCAAGCGCCATATTGCAAGAGGCACAAACCCCCAAGCCTTCCTCAGAAGCTCACTAGAGATGGAAGCACTAACTTCCTATATGAAGTCTATAACCCACACTCCGTAAGGAACTAATGTTCTCTATAGATGGAAACCACTCTACATGATTTATCTCTATTCTCCTATGCACTTGACTCTATATTCTTCTCAACAACAGTCACCCATCACAACCCTCACAACACTCTCTCTCCACTCTACACACTCTATAGCAACACACTATACTCAACCCTATTCTCTTAACAACATACACTCAACCCTTAGCCTTCTTCTTCTGCTTACGAACTTTCAACCTCTTTCCTTTGTATAGGCACTTTTAGCCTCTTCTTTGTAGCACATGCTCACTCAACCTATTTTTAGTAGCCCATACACAAAGCTTCCTACTCTTGGCTCTCTTCTTCAACGCACATGCACTTTTCCTCTCTTCAACAGTCCAGACATACACAAATCTCTCCTTATAACTCTATCAAAAATGTTGTAATCCCCCAATTTCTAAATTAAAATCCCGAGTTTTGTTCCACTATTACACACTAGTCAATGTTGTCTCTGTTGTCATCCACATTGCCTAAGTGCGTACTCCTGCATGGATTCCCATATTGCATAGGACAGGTCTTCCTGATTAATCTCATCCTGTTGGTGCATCGAAACTACTTAGCCATTCCAGCTACATTAAACATAAGAATGGGCTTCCTAACATTTCTCCCTTACTCAGACTTAAATCTCAGTCAAAACGTAGACTCAAGAAGTTTTTCCATTAAACTTTAGCTGCACACATGGCATGGCTCTCCATTCCACTTATGATTTCCATTTAATTCCTCCTTGAGTGAGGGACACTCAGGTATGGAAAATTTTCCTAGAGCTAGGGTCATTATGCAATCTTGCATGTCATGGTACTTACTGCCTTGACACAGTGCTTTCTTTAGTTTCCATTACTCTAGTCATAGACTCCTTTTCATGCACAAGCTACACTGCTATCAAAACAACTTATCGACCTTTTTATTTCATAAAATAAACTAATGTCACAAATTTTTCCTTAAACCCCCTTTCTTTTGGCACCTTTTATGCTTTCTACCATGGGACTAGGTCTTCATGACCACTCGATAAATGCTACAGGTGCTTAGCATGTTTAATCCCTTTACATTCCAAACTAATTTGTGAATGACTCCATGCCATTTATCTCATTTCTACGTGAAATGACCAAGAGTTGGCGCTTAGCCACTCCAAGAGCCTCTACGACTCTTTATAACCTCAACAACCTAAGTTCTTAGATATTGTATAAAACCTTTTTTGGGTCCTTTTCCTATATCCCCTTTATCCCAACGCTTTTCTTGTGTGCCACTTTATTCAACACCAGGGTCATGCCATTAGGTCGGTGTGTCTAGTGGGGACTATTTTGCCTCATCCTCATTCAATGTCATTCTACCACAAGGATTCCTAACATTCGTCTCTGTCCCAACACTGCATCTTCCAACACATTCCTTAGCCATTCCCTTTATAAATCATCGCCTTTATTCCTACGGGATGAGTTGTTTGATAGGGTCTACCCGCACTTTCACTGGCCAATAAAAGGCCCCGTCGAGATGAGCTATCTGACTAATGTGTCTTGACACTTACTTCCGAATGCATTCTACCTATGCCCCTTCATAAACTCTCACGGTCTTCCATATGACATTTGTTGTCCTGGTGGGGTCCTCCCAGTGCATTTTCTATTGCCTCGTGCTTTGGCACAACCACATCTTCCGAACACTTAGTCAGCTTGATGGTTCATATGCACATACTACTCAAATCTTTTGGGGTAACACTCTCAGGATGATCTCATGCTTATTTCAACAACCCCATGTGGTGGCTCTTGAATGGTGACACGTGTCACCCAAATATGACCCATTAGCCCACCAAAAAATGTTGAATCTTCCTGCTATGTGTCCCTCGTACATCCACATCATGTTGACATCATATGTCACCATTATCTCTTTAAAGCCAATCAAATTTTGCCATGTTCCCCATTTTTAAAGAGGAGAGAGAAGAGTCCCTGAGGCCTTTGGTTTTGCACCAGTTTCCTTTGTTAAACATAAAATCACCAGATTCAAGAACCTACTCTGGCACCACACTTAAGTGGATTGTGGTTTTTGGAGGAGTTCCCCTAGAATAGATCTTTGTCATTGATCTGCGTTATCAACAACTTGGGAAGCTACCCTTCAGGTACTCGAGGCATGATAAGGCTTCCATATCAAGGCCCGTCAGAATTCTTCTGCGTGGCCCTGGCACCTATCTCCTGACAGATAACTTTGTGAGCCCTTTGAAATCCTCTGGGAAAGCCTTTGTGGGATTTTTTTTCATTGTGGGGACCTCTCAGCACCTTTATCATTGGCTTCCACTTCCAACCTTACCACCACAATCATCCCACTCATTTCCTTGGTATGTGCTCTGCCTTTGTGTTTGAGTGCCCTATCCCCCAGTGCTTTCTCTTTGTAATCCTTAAGGCCTTTCGAAGGCTATACTGTTAGGCTACCTTCATTGGCCCAAGATGTAATGTGGGCTCCTCCTACAAGAAATAGAAATGCTTCCTGTCATTTCATTGTCCATGTCATGTCTGCTCATATCTCCTTTAGAAGCTCTACCAGAAGGCTCTTCCAACTCTGTCAGACTGCCAAACTTCATCACCACTTTGATCCAAGGTGAAATTAACTTTGCATCTAACTTTGGGGCACCTCAAATTTGACTAATACTTACACCATATCCATGATGCGATTTCCATACTTCCACATACCATTGGAAATCTCTTTCTGATCAGTATCTAATTGTGCCATCATCAAAAGTGTTGGAAATAATACTGAGGGTGGGGGGGGTGAATCAGTATTATCAAGTCAATTATTTTTCAATTCAACCACAGATTTGTATACACTACTTTAGTTAGAGAAACCACCGTATATACGCAACTTCAGTTAAGGAAAACAATGTATAACTCACATATTTGTAATTTAGTTATTCTTGAGATGTTAATCTTAAATCTGTGTGTCAGAACCATATAGACATCAACCAGGAATAGAAAAATAGTGCAGATAGTCACACATAAGAACACAAGATATAAGGTGGAAACCCAATGTGGGTGAAAACCACCTGCTATAATATGTCTCTACCTTCTTTCAATTAGGAACTTCTTTTTACAATGATTATGTATTGGTTCAGTCTTATACCAGTATGTAGGCTGCTACCTGCAAAAGACTACAACCTTCTCTCATTCTCTAGCTTCACCTGGAAGGGAGCTACAACCCCCTTAGCTCTTGTACTAGCTAAGGTAGTAGTATGCAGGCTGCTACCTGTAGAAGGCTACAACCTTCTCTTTTCTTCTAGGGACCACGTTTCATAAATTTTCAAACTGGATCCATGAATAACATCAATCATACATCAAGTATATTTGCAATAATCAATCTCCTTGCACAACCCAATATAGGATCAACCAGAACACTTCTCAAAATGTTGTAACCAGAAAACAGTAATAGTAACCAGACACCAAATCTGAACCCAGAACACTACAGCAATAAACAGAAGCAGCTAAAGCATATTTCATGAAATGTACGCTACTTCACTAAGCATAAACCTGTATACATACGCAGTTGTGTCAATGCCAACCAACGTATACGCTATCTTATTTCGCTGAGCCCGCATGTAAACACGCCTCTGATGTGCGGAACTTGTGTACAGATCTATAACAGACAATTTTCTCTTTTCAAGTATTGAGACATCAATTATACCCAATTTATTAGATTTATAGATCTACTCATGCGCCAAATACAATAGATCAAAAACCATACAGTGATACTACTATTCAAGCCTTAAGGTCTTGATCAATAGAACTTATCCATCTTTTAGCGCTCAAGTTCCTCCTTGGACCAGATTCAGTAATGCACCATAAACCAATCACCAGTGTTCCAGATCGTGCTCCTCTTAAGATATTCAATACTTTAATCGATACACTTGCCAAATGATCTCCTTCCCTTTTTATAGTCTTAAGCTTACACAAACCATGGTCCAGAACCATTGATAACCAATACTAGGGACTCAATACCTAGGTTCAACACTTTGGATGAAATTTCAAGGACCAAAACCATAGGTTCAAATATGTCAGACTAAATACCATGGACCAAACATAAATTTTTCCACATGTATGCACTTTTCTCTGCATGAAAGTGCGTGCATACATATACGCGCCTTCTGAACGGTATACCCACGTCTATATGTGATTTAGTTATGAGGAACCTGTGTATACCTCATTTCCTTTCATTTTTAGAGCCTAAACTGTGATCTACCCTTTGAGTGAATTGCCATCAAGGACAACACCTATGCCATAGTGCCAAACCAGTTCCATAATGCCAACAATCTCCCCCTTTGGACTTGATGGCAACCCCACGTCACTCAAAATAATTCTCCCCCTTTGACATCAAGGTCAAAGGGTTATGCTCCCCCTGAATACATGCTAAATCCTCTGCTCTGCTGTGCTGTCCAAGCTCCCCCTGACTGTAGGAAAGGTCTGCAAGAAGATGATCTACAAAAACATGACTTTATACATTATAACTGACTTTCCTATCACCAAAGACTCATACATACATCCATCTCCCAACCAAATGGGGATATACTAGAATTGACTCATCCACCCAACCAAGTGGGGATAAAACCAAAAGATTACACATGACAAATAAGTACATTACATCATTCATCCCAGGCATAGTGGGAAACCAACATAGGTCATTACATGACCTTGATAAAAGAAATATAAGACATAGAGACAAAATATCTACAACAAGACTCTAACAAATATCAGCAGCATTTGCCAAACATTGTTCAGACCAGCACCCATGTTCTTCTTCTGCACCTGTTCCACCTGAAATCAAACCAACTAAAATTGAACCAAGATAATGCCAACAATGCATTATTAGAAGAATATATTCTCCCCCTGAACCTGTGCGAGATGGTATTTGTCAAACCCAGATCAGCCTCTTTCCATCCTGAGCCTAGCCCCACTGCTTTTTCTTCAAACCAACATATACGCGACTGTATCTTAATAAACCAGCGCATGTACACGTATCCTCCTCATTCAACTCATGTACAACCATTTTTCCTTGAAACATACAGGATTCAACAGTAAGATGATGCATCAACTACCCCCAGCTTCTATATGAGGTATTCAAATGTCTCCCTAGGCAATGGTTTGGTGAGTATATCAGCAACTTGTTCCTTAGATGGAACATACTCCAACTTGACCTTTTGTTCAAGAACTTGTTCCCGGAGGAAATGATACTTGATAGGTATGTGCTTAGTCTTTGAATGCATGACAAGATTCTTTGAAATACTGATTTCACTTGTATTATCACAAAAAATGGAAATAAGTGGAGTACAAGTGATTTGAAGATCTTGCAAATTTTGCATCATCCAAAGGCTTTGTGTGCAGCAAGATGCAATAGCTACATACTCTGCTTCAGCTATAGATAATGCAATGGAACTTTGTTTCTTTCTGAACCATGATACTAATCTAGGACCCATGAAGAATGCACCACCACTAGTGTTTTTCCTGTCATCCATGCTACCTTCCCAATCTACATCTGTATATGCATGAAGTGTGAGATCTGTATCTCTAGGATACCATAAACCATATCTTTGAGTCCCTTGAAGATACTTGGAAATTCTCTTGACTGCCTGAAGATGAGTTTCCTTTGGATTTCCCTGAAACCTTCCAACAATCCCTACTGCATGCATAATGTCTGGTTGGGTACCTGTTAGATAGAGTAGACTACCAACCATGGATCTATAGGTTGGTTGATGTACAACTGTTGATTCATCATTTGCGCTGAGGTTGCATCCTGTTACCATAGGAGTACATACTGGTTTTGAATCCTCCATCCCATATTTCTTCAAGATTTGCTTGAGATACTTGGTTTGTGATAGAAAGGTACCATATTTGTTTTGTTGAACTTGTAAACCAAGAAAATATGTGAGCTCACCAAGCAGGGACATTTCAAATTCTTTCTGCATCACCAAAGCAAAGTTTTGACTCATGGCTTCTTCATTGCTGCCAAAGATGATATCATCAACATATACAAAAAGTATTAGCAATTTATCATTGTCTATTTTTATATATAGATTGTTGTCTATTGATCCTTTTGCAAAACCTTGTTGATGAAGGTACTCATCCAACCGAAAATACCAAGCCCTTGGAGCCTGTTTAAGGCCATAGAGAGCCTTTTTGAGTTTGCATACAAGATTTGATCATTTTCAAGGATAAACCCATCTGGTTGCTCAATGTACACTTCTTAATTCAAATCTCCATTCAGAAAGGCAGATTTTATGTCCATCTGAAATACTTTGAAGTTCTGAAAGCTAGAGAGAGCAAGGAACATTCTTATAGCCTCAAGTCTAGCAACTGGTGCAAAGGTTTCTTCAAATTCTATGCCTTCTTGTTGTGCATACCCTTTACAAACAAGTCTTGCCTTGTTTCTAACCACATATCCATTTTCATTCTTATTTTTGAAAATCCAATTTGTCCCTATGACATTCTTATCTTTTGGTCTAGGAACCAATTCCCAAGTGTTATTCCTTTCAATTTGTTCAAGTTCTTCCTCCATGGCCTTGACCCAGCATTCATATTTGCAAGCCTCTTTTACATTTTGAGGTTCGATGGAGGAGAGCAATGCTAGATAGCTTGAAGCTTCTAAAATGGTTATCCTTGTTTGTACACCTACCTCTTTCTGCCCCAAAATTTGAGATTCTGGTTGATTCTTCTGAACGTATCTGGATGGAGTCTTTTCTTCTATTCTTATTTGTTCTTCTGGTGCCTCATGGGTTTCTTCTTCATCATGAATCTGATTTGACGTTCAAGGATAGTCCTCATCATCTTCGAAAACTTCAGATCTTTCCTGCTTAGGGTTATTTCCTTCTTCATCAATCACTACATCAATACTTTCAATAATTTTTCCAAGTCGTTCATTGTAACACTTATATGTTTTGTTGTGGGGAGAGTATCCAAGGAGAATGCCTTCATCTACTCTAGGTTCAAACTTGCTAAGATTTTCATCAGTCCTTTTAATGTAGCATTTTCTTCCAAAAATTTTGAAGTATTTTATGGTGGGAGTCTTACCATACCAAAGTTCATGAGGAGTCTCAGTGTTGTTTACCCGGACATTTGTCTTCTCAAGAATAGTAGCTGCAGCAAATGCGGCTTCACCCCATAAGGTTGCGGGAGTTCCAGATTCATCAAGCATAGCACAAGCCATTTGTTGAACCATTATGTTCATCCTTTCCACTACTCCATCTTGTTGAGGACTCCTTGTAGCAGAAAATTTCCTTCTTATTCCATGTTCTTCACAAAAATCAAAAAAATCATCTGAGGTAAATTATCCTCCCCGATCAGACCTGAGGCATTTGATTCTGTGATATGATTCATTTTCAACCAAGGCTTTGAATGATTTAAAATTTTCGAAAGCTTCTTCTTTATACTTCATGAGTCCTATCCAACACATCCTTGAAAATTCGTCAATGAACAATATGAAGTACTCTTCACCTATAGGTGACCTCTTCCTATTTGGACCACATATATCAGTATGGACAAGTTCAAGTGGCCTGCTAGCTGATCCTTCCTGTTCAAGGAAATTAGTTCTAGTTTTTTTACCAAACTGACATGACTTGCATATTGTATTGTCTGGAATTCTAATGTCAGGAAGGTCACGAACTGCCTGATATTTTCATGCTTTCCTTATCTTAGAGAAGCTAAGATGCCCCAATCTTCTATGCCATAGCTAGTGTTCATCATTCTTGCTTAGATAGAATTGATGTTGTCCTTCTTTGTATATGTATAAATTATTTGGAGTTCTTATACCTTTGATCACTGTTTTTCCTATATCAAGATCACGAACACTACATCCATTTGATCGAAATATTACCTCAATTCCTTGATCGCACATCTGAGTGACAGTCAATAGATTATTCTTTAAGCCATCAACATACATAACATTTCCATCTTTGACCTTTTCTTTCAACTAAACAAAACCTTTACCTTTTATGAACGCGGGGGTGTCATTTCCAAATGAGACCTTCTTTTCCTTTTCTAAGGCACTATATGCTTGAATTTTTTCTTTATCACCTGTCATATGTTTCGAACATCCACTGTCGATGTACCATTGATTTTCCTATCCTTCTACATATAAGGCTATCCCACAACTTTCTGGTTGTGGTTCTTTCTTTCTCCATGTTTTGGGGTTCATTGAAGCTTGCACGTTCTGAGGTGTTTGCCGGAACCTACTTCTGCATTCAAACTCTACATGACCAAGGTTGTTCCAAATAGAACATTCTATTTCATTTTCAAGAGCAGTAAAGTTATTGTAGGTCCTTTTCATGTTCCCAGTCATACTCCTTTGTTTTTGAGCTTCCCTAGTCATGACGGTCTTGTAGACAACACATTGAGCGGCTTTATGACCAAAGTTATCACAAGAAAAACATTGGCCATTGAAGAAATTCCTGCGATTATCAAACCTACCAACCAATTGATTGTAGTTTCTATTGACATCCATTCTTGAGCCAAATTGAGAATGATTTACCTGTGGTTGAGTGAAGCTTCTATTCATCCTTGAAGTAGATTTCCCCCGACTTACTTGGTAATATTTGTTCGTTCGTGAAACCAATGGTCTCTGATTTACCTAGTAGTCTGCATTATGCTTTTGTTGTTGATTGTCAACCTGTTCACTTCTCCTTGCTGCATCAAGATAACTTTTGGAGGTGGATGGCTTCTATGCTTGAGCTGTTTCTTCAGAATATCTGAGACCTGTCTTGATTAGAGGAGAACACTGTACTTTGATAATCTCATCTAAAGTTTCAGATCCTTTAGCAAATCTAAGATTAAGAGCTTTTGTTTTCTCAATTTCTTTTCTATATCCCACAATTTGACATTCTAACTCTTCATTTTGTTTATCTCTTTCAGCAAGTTGGAATGTCAAAGTGTCTATAATCATGTTCTTTTCTTCTAAACAAATTTTGAGTTTAGAAATTTCTTCATAACGATCTTCTTCATTTATAGCATCCAAGAAGTCATCATCTTCAAAATCCATCAAAAGTCTATCATCATTACCTTGTTCATCTTCATCACTATTTGAAAGTCCATCACTGTCTTCATGTGTATAATAGCTCTTCTTACTTACATTCTGTTTTCTGTTCCATCTGATAGGTTCCTTACCTTTGTCTAGTCTATCTTTATGAGGGCACTTTGCAGCATAGTGACCGACTCTTCCACAAGAAAAGAATTTGAAAGGTAGCTTACCTCTGAATCTTCCAGTTCCCCGTTGAAGGTTCTTGACAAAATTTGATTCTTCTTCTTCTTCAGACATATATCTTGACTCGTTTTAAAGTCCTTTTCCTAAGGCTTTGAATGCGGCTTCTCTCCTGTCCGATGGTGCCCCTTTTCTCATTTCATAAGTAGTTAGAATTCCGTGCAGCTGGGACATGGTAAGACTCTGTAGATTCTATTTTTCTTCTATGGCAGAAAATTTTGAGTCAAACTTAGGAGACAAATATCTTAGTACCTTTTCAACCAAAACAACTTCTTTTATTTCTTCACCCAAGTTTTTCATACAATTTACGATCTCATCTATATGTAGGAAATAATTAGGCACGCTTTCATCATTGTGCATTCTGAGACTTTCATATTGAATTCTAAGAGTTTGTAGTTTTGCTTGTTTTACCTGTTCATCTCCTTCATAGCTTAGAACGATCTTGTCCCATATTTCTTTTTTGGTTTTAAGCTGCATAACCTTGACGAATTCTGATTGAGATAGACTCCCTAATAGAGTATTGACAGCCTTTGCATTTGTTTCATACTGCTTTTTACCAGCTAGACCTGTAGGAGTTGCTGATGGAAATGTATATCCTGTTTCTACAATATCCCAAACTTTTGTACCAAGAGATTGAAGATAGGTTGTGATTCTTACCTTCCAATAGACGAAGTTGCTCCCATCAAAAATTGGTGCCCTGATGGATGCCTCTCTCTCGTATTTGCTCATGATGATAGATCTTCCTTCAAGTGGTCAAGCTTCTTCTGAAGGACCTACTCTGATACCAATTGCTGGAAATAATACTGAGAGGGGGGTGAATCAGTATTATCAAGTCAATTATTTTTCAATTCAACCACAGATTTGTATATGCTACTTTAGTTAGAGAAACTAGCGTATATACGCAACGTCAGTTAAGGAAAACAACGTATAACTCACAAACTTGTAATTTAGTTATTCTTCAGATATTGATCTTAAATATGTGTGTCAGAACCATATAGACATCAACCAGGAACAGAAAAATAGTGTAGACAGTCACACATAAGAACACAAGATATAAGGTGGAAACCCAATGTGGGTGAAAACCACTTGCTGCAATATGTCTCTATCTTCTTTCAATTAGAAACTTATTTTTATAATGATTTTGTATTGGTGCAGTCTTATACCAGTATGCACACTGCTACTGGCAGAAGGCTACAACCTTCTCTCATTCTCCAGCTTAACCTGGAAGGGAGCTACAACCCCCTTAGCTCTTGTACTAGCTGAGGTACTAGTACGCAGGCTACTACCTGCAGAAGGCTACAACCTTCTCTGTTCTTCCAGGGACCACGTTTCATAAATTTTCAGATTGGATCCGTGAATAACATCAATCATACATCAAGTATATCTGCAATAATCAATGTCCTTTGTACATCCCAATATAGGATCAACCAGAACACTTCTCAAAATGTTGTAACCAAAAAATAGTAACAGCAACTAGACACCAAATCTGAACCCAGAACACTGCAGCAATAAACAGAAATAGCTAAAGCATATTTCATGAAATGTACGCTACTTCACTAAGCATAAACCTGCATACATACGCAGTTGTATCAATGCCAAGAAGTAGATACGCTGTCTTATTTCGCTGAACATGCGTGTAAACATGCCTCTGATGTGCGGAACCTGCGTACAGATCTATAACAGACAATTTTTTCTTTTCAAGTATTCAGACATCAATTATACCTAGTTTATCAGATTTATAGATCTACTCATGCGCCAAATACAACAGATCAAAAACCATATAGTGATACTACTATTCAAGCCTTAAGGTCTTGATCAATTGAACTTATCCATCTTTTAGCGCTCAAGTTCCTCCTTGGATTAGATTCAGCAATGCACCATAAACCAATCACCAGTGTTCCAAATCATGCTCCTCTTAAGATATTCAATACTTTAATTGATACACTTGCCAAATGATCTCCTTCCTTTTTTATAGTCTTAGGCTTACACAAACCATGGTCCAAAACCATTGATAACCAATACTAGGGACTCAATACATGGGTTCAACACTTTGGATGCAATACCAAGGACCAAAACCATAGGTTCAAATATGTTGGACTAAATACCATGGACCAAACATAAATATTTCCACATGTATGTGCTTTTCTCTACATGAAAGTGTGTGCATACGCGCCTTCTGAATGGTATACCTATGTGTATATGCGATTTAGTTACGAGGAACCTGCGTATACCTCATTTCCTTTCATTTTGAGAGCCTAAACTATGATCTGCCCTTTGAGTGAGTTGCCATTAAGGACATCACCTGTGCCATAGTGCCAAACCAGTGCCATAATGCCAACAAAAACTACTTGAGATGATCTCTTGAGGTAGAATATCCTCCAAATTTTGGGACTCCCAACCACCATCGTCATCATTTTATGGCTTCTCCAATAATCCTCCTACTATGGTGATTCTATATAAGAGAGTACTGCAGCAAACATGGGACTCCCAATGATATTGACACATAGAGAACATCAGTTCTAGCCTAGTTACCATCATAACTAGGCTACTAGACATGACATCTAACATCTCCTGCCACAAACATCCATTCTAGTCTGGTTTACATTAATGCCAACACTCTTGCCAAATCTCAAACAATGCCAACAACCTAATACATCTCCCAGCATGATTATTGCCACTATCTGTTATAACAAAATCTAACCCTGATAAGTTGTTGATCAAGTAGACTCTGAGTAACTCTTTCAAACCAATTTTTTAGTTGAGGCTTAGCCTCCTCAACTTGAGAGGGCTCTCTCAATAGGTTTAAGAATTTTGATTAATGATTAGATGGCTAACTTTAGGAACAAAAATGGACAAATGTATAACTGGTTGACTGGATGAATCAAAGATTAGCAAACATCTATTAGGCTATGGAGTCAAGATAGTCTTCAACAAAACAACATGATCAACAAAACATGGAATTCAAGGCACTTGGAGTTTAGGTTTATAGGTAAGATAGTAACACAGTGAATCGACACAGTTCACAAGAATGTGAAGAAAGCTAGAGCATTTTCCAATGAATTCTAAGTATCACAAGCTCATACCATACCACTGCAAATAAGTAATTGAAAAAGAAAAAGGCCATAAGAACATCAAAGACATAAACTCCTTGTGAATATTGAGTAGTCAAACTGATCTCTATCTTAAGTTTGAAAAACCACAATTTCTTACAATAACACAACTTTCTTTTGCTAATGAAATTCCCAACCCTAAGGAATTTGATTCTCAAGATTAATATAGTGTTTTGACAACCTTGGATGCTATGATCCACCTTCATGTCTTCAAAAATCATTGGCACAATTCCTACTATGTGAAAAGATGTTCTGATGTCAAACATAGCAAGAAATTGTTGACTTAGTGGCCATTAATAGATGCCACTAGTCAACACGAGAACTCTCACCATTGATGACAATGAGAGTCAAGATGCCCAAACACATCTTGCTAGGTATGAATAGTTTTGCTGATGTCGAGTCACCTAGAAGATCTGATGAACAAGGGACATTAATGTATTCCCATTGTTTGTTAGCATGAGAACTTGCCATTAAGGCAAGCATGCCTCAAAGTGTTTTTACAAGGAACTTAGACTCAAAGGACTATGGACTCAATAATTTGCATTGAAGCATGGCTTATTTGTGAAATGAAAATGACAAGAAAGGGAAGATGAAAATGGAAGATGGAAATGGAGAGTAGAAATGGCAATGGGCAATAAGCATGTGAATGAGCCTCTTGCTTTTATTTGTGGGTTATGAATGGAAAAAAAGAAATGGAAAGCGTATGTGAATGTAAATGGAAAATATGAAGGGAAATGATGTGAATGGTTTATTATGAAGTATGGATGTGATGGAGACAATAGTATCTGAAAGTTTTTCAAGTATTTGGAGCTGATTTTGTTAGCATATTTCCTCTTTGTTGCTGATCATCCTCTTATGAAACAAATTGGTCTCTTAAGAGAGACACCATTCACTTGTAATCATTTGTCTTTCCTCCTGCAACCTGCAAAAGAACTAATACTTCTTCTGCAATGAAATGTCAGATTATCAAATGAGAGAGATGGCCAATCTCTCTAGTTATGATATTTACACACAAAAATAAGAATTTGTATTAATGAAACAAGTTCTCAAACGAAAATCAAAATAATTTATATCTGCTTTGGAATTAGTACCTCAAGTTGAATGTTGCTTCTTTTCAGAAATTTATTTCATCATTCACTGTTTCAAACTCTAATGATGGATTTCTTAGTGTATATCTTGTCGAGATCTTTCGAATGATACTTGAATCATCAAAATCTGATTTCGCATGAGAAAGTTAGGCTAATTTGAACAATGAGGTTTTTCAGCTGCAAACTGATGTTTGGCTGTGGAATTGGACAACAGCTGTGGAATTGGACTTTAGCTGCGGAATGTGCATAGTTTCTGTAGCTAAAAATCTTGAATAAAAAGCTAGCCATTCATCTTTCATCATCAGTCCAAAATTAATCAATACCTTCAGAAAAGTAAGTAAATAAATTATACATTTCATTGATTCAAAATTGTTTTTTTTTTTTACATGTGGTGACTTAGTGTCGTGACTTGGCAATAACACACACGTTGAATTCCCTTTGATCGGGGTATTTTCATCGACTTGGATCAAATGGATAGGAAACCATCCATGTACTGACATTTTCCCAGCTACCCATGTGGCTCGTTTCATCTTTCGACACTTGTAACATACAAAATTATGAAAATGGTTGCGGAATTACCAGTTAGCTGTGGAATAGAGCTGCATTCCGCAGCTAAAAGGCAGCCAACCATCAATTTTAAATTTTTTTCTATGTACAGAGGATTATTCTGCAGACCAACTACTACAACACTCGAGGATTTGACAATTCTCAAGAAACCATTTCCCAAAATTTCATAGTTGTTGAATGAGATAACCATGGTCTTCTACATTTCCTTTAATAGAGTTTAGATGTTTTTGGTTCAGGCATTCATATACTTAGCCATAGATCATGTTTAAGACAACTCCCAGGAATATTAAGGTGACGATTCTGAAAACTAACAACACCAACTACCTGCATGGGAATCATTCCACTCCATGGCATACGTAAAGTAGCCAACTCCCATAAGATGACACCAAATCTAGAACTTTACAACATGGAAATAAAGAGAATAGTCGTGTGATTTTTGGATACATATAATCAGACGCAAATGAAGTACGAGTCAAGAGAGAAACCGTTAGTCATTAAAGTCAAGATTTAATGCCAAGAAGCTCCATGCCACGTCTATCAATCGGCTGTGAAGAGCCATATCCAACCAGTTCACATAATGGAGTTAATCACTAAATAGAGCCATATTCAATTGGGATTGATCTTAATAGGTGTTAATGAGTTACATATGGGTGGAATTAAAAGGTGGGAGACATGGTGGAGTAAACGCCAGCACATAGTCAAATTAGAATTCCCCTTTCCAAGCAGCCGAATTAAATCAATCAACCTATTCATGTTTCAATTTCTGTTTTTCCCTCTTGCAGCATGCAAAAATGGGCTTCAAAGAACTTCAAAATTCTCCCAAACCGCTTCAAATTTCTTAAAAGGATTTCTGGGTGTTTTATTTTTCCCTAATTCGTCTTCGTTTGGCCAGATTTTGCAGTTGAAGTTTGACATCTTTCTCTATTTTGCATTTTCCTGAATTGCTACATTCGGCTATGAAATTTCAAATCAGAGGTAAGACAATACATCTTTGTTTGAAAGTGGTAGTGTGCACATTGTTGATCCTTATTGGAAATCTATATGGGAGACAAGAAATTTCCAATCCAACCACAGGAAAGGCACACTAAAGAAGAACGCACTATTTGAAGAGTCGTGAAGCCATTTCATAAAGAAGTGCGGGCAATTGCTCAACAAAACCACAACCGAGAGACTACGCATGGAGTTTGTAATGTTGAATTGAAATCGTTGGATTGGGAAAAATTGACATGTTAAAGCCATGGAAATCACCTTCCAAGGTCAGCGATACATTGGTTCGACTTATTGGCAGTATGAGGGATCCATACATAGTGGATGTGAAACTATTATGGAGTGTATTACAGGGTGAAGATATCATCAATAAATACCACAGGAGTCATTCCATTGAGTTTCTTTTTCTTTTTTTCTCTTAAATTGTAAAATTTATAAAAATTATTAATGGTTTTCAATTTCAAGCAACAAAGACTTCAAGGTAAACATGCTAAAAATAGGACTTTAACTGAGTTCTTATGCTGGTTTTTTATCGATCTGAACTGGGTGACTAGGATAGGATCCATGTCGGGGTGATTCCGGAGATGCCCATGTGGTTGGTTTCTTCATTGGATTCCTGTAACCTGCTAAACCTTGAAATTAGGTACGGAATTCATATTTAGTTGCGGAATCAGGCTGCATTTTGCAGCTAGTTTGCAAAACCTTATTAAAACAGGACACAGTGTTTTGAGGGTCACTACAAACCATAGCCAGTCAATTTTGGACAGCTGAACCTATCAAAGCAGTTGGATTTTATTTTTTATTCTTTTTTTTTTTATTGAATCAAATGAAATGATGAAGTTTATTTTGTCCTTTTTTTTTAACATAAAAATTCTTTTTTCTAGTCCTCCAGATCACACAAAGTGCAGGAGGAGAGCATACTCAAGAAATTATTGAAAAAAAAAATTAGATGTAAGAAATAAGGTCTCCTAATTACACTTCCCTGGAAACGGCACCAAAATGTCTAGTCAATTTAGTGTCCTAAATTGCTCTACATAAATTATCAGTCCAGGTATCGTAAATTGATGAAGTGTGGTGCACCATATGTGCTTAGTTAACCCTTTTTCTTACTTTGTTGTTTTATAGTTTTTTTTGTTGTTTTTGGGGGTTTTGTTTCTTATGCTTAATCTAAGAAAGAAAAGCTATGCTTCTAGGTGAAATCTCTAAATGTTAATGGACAACTAAATCTAATGAATTCTAATGTTAGAACCTAATTTCTAAAGAAAGGAGAAAATGAAACAAATCAAACTTTAATCTAAGTCAGAAAAATGTCTATGAAATGAAAGCAAAAATGATAACAGCTAAATGAAATCCAAGAAAGCAAAAATAAAACTACTGTAATTAAAAAGTAAAAACTTGAAATTGCTTTCAATGGTTAGCCAATAATCTCATCCATAATCACAACATTTTGCCAATTAACTTCTAAATCGATGTGAAGCTAAAGTCTGCACAAATATCATCATATGGCATGAAAGAAATGACATCTAAATTATCTAATTTCACACTAATGAAAAGCAAAGCCAATTATCTCACCTATAATCACAATATTTCACCAATTAACTTCTAAAACAGTGTTAAGCTAAAGGCTCCGGAAACATCATCATATAGCATGAAAGAAATGACATCTAAACTATCTAACTGCACACTAATGAAAAGCAAAGCCAATCATCTCACCTATAATCACAATATTTCGCCAATTAACTTCTAAAATGGTGTTAAGCTAAAGGCTCCGGAAATATCATCATATAGCATGAAAGAAATGACATCTAAGCTATCTAATTGTATACTAATCAAAAGCAAAGCCAATCATCTCACCTATAATCACAATATTTCACCAATTAACTTCTAAAACAGTGTTAAGCTAAAGGCTCTGAAATTATCACCATATAGCATGAGAGACTAATCTAATAAGAAAATACAAGAAACATGTAAAGAAAACTAATCTACAATCAACCGGTTGAACACACTTACATGAATTAAAATTGCATGAATGGAAACTCTAATCTATCAAACTTGAAAGCAATCAAATGACATACTTGAATGAAATCAAAGCAAAACTACAAAACAAAATCTACTCTACCTTACATTCTAATATGCTCCATGACATCTACTTCACATCTCCTTCCATGTTGAGAACATCAAAGTTTTATTCAAATTCTTCAAAATTACAAAGTACAACAAAGCTCTCCAAAGCTTTCCAAAGCTATCAAGACTAAAAAGCTACAAGCTTAAGAACTAAAAAGCTAACAAATGAAGGAGAGAGATCTCCTATTTATACAAAAAGATGAGAAGCCATCTCATTAATGAGAGTCCATGAATCTCTCCCTCTACCTCTAGAGTCCTAATCTAAACAGGAACTGATAAGACACATGTATTCTTAGAGTTTCAATACAATTAGGAGATGTGACACATATCCTCATGATCCCATGATTCTCTCCATACAAATTCGAATTTGGCCTTAGAGTGCCACATAAAGGTCTTGTAGAAGCCTCCTTTTGACCTACACATGTCAACAATCTCAACCCACTTGTTAGGTATAAGCATGTGCACATTATTTTCTAATTTTAACCACAAATTCACTTAAAAAGGCTAAGAATTAATAAAGTTTGGAAAAACATAAATGTGGCCCAATGATGATGAAAGTGGGATGAATGTAGTGACATAGTAGTGAAATGGAGGTGAAATGGAGGTGATATAATGGACATAATAGTGAAAGTGTAATGGAAATGAATGACATTTTCAGGACCCAACAATCCATCTCTAGGGGAATTCGAATTCCTATCACTGACACCTATCTATTCATAAAACAAACTACTTAATTACAACTTGACAGCTAGTTGTCTTTAAGAGTCCTAATGCAAATAGGAGTTAAACTCCTAAAACATGCTTTCGACAACCCTATCTATGACTTAAATACATTCTTTAATCAGCTACCACTCCATCTCTTCGAGCTTTATGATGTCTCCATTATTGTTGCAAACCCTACTAAGTCATGACCTAACTGCTCTTGAAAACAAGGAGACAAGAGTTCCTCCCTTTAAATCCCTTGATCCTTTATGCTTATCTTCGAGCGGTTTTGCTGGTGTACATGTGGCATGTATTAGTGTTCCATTAAAACTGCATTTTCCACCTGTGCAAAAAGGGAAGCTTGAACATATGGAGGAAAGGATGAAACATGACTGTGCTACGAAAATAGTTTGTGTTCGTAGCACAGCTTTTATATCACTTATAGAATACTTCTTGGAACTTTTCTTTTTGTGCCACTGCCATCTAAAACTTCATATATGATCCCATGTCTACCAGCAACCTCAAAACTTGGAATTAATCAGACCTTGACTTCGATATGCATCTATAAAGTGCTAAATGGTCACCTTAAGTAGTTTCATAGTGCACTACGAAACTGCTGGGTGTGCTCTTTTTCCAACACGACCTTCAAAATCTACAGTTTGGGAATTTTCACTATTTCATAAAGACTGATATGATCACCAAAAACAAAACAACTTAACCTTATAAGATTGTTCTTCTTCAGAGATGACCTTCTTTTTAATAATAAACTGTTTTAAGATATATCCTTTATTGCCCTTTTTTTCATCACTCTGTTTCATTATTGTTGTAGCCTTTTTTAGCTTTTGTTAACTGTATTTCTAGGTCTTCAATTTGTCTTTTCAATCTCCTGTTATTATCTCTCAACTGAGCGTTCATCCTCCTTACAAATCTGGCTTCTTTGATTGCAGGAACAGTCCAAGTAAAGTACTGAGCTTCATTGTTGACTATTTCTAGTTTGGGAGCTTTTTCAACTTCCCAGAGGGCCTTTATCCTCTTGAAATTTGTCTTCTTAGCAGCATGCCTTCTTGCTCTCATCCTTAGTCTAGCAATTTCAATGTTAGCTGCTCTTAACCTTTCTTCCATTTCTTCATAGCCGGTTTTTTCTGCATTGTTTTCATATGAAAAATAGGTGTTGAGATAGAGCTTATATCTTTTGATCCCTGATAGCCATTACAAAAATAAAGGATGTTTTTGTATATAAGAATGTTTATAAGGAAACCCTCTATCATTTTTTTGAAAACCAGTTTCAGTTGTCCAGATTCTGCATTATAAAATCATGTATAAAACAGGAAAATTTAGAATTTTGAAAACAGGTCTCAAAGGAAACTTTGAATCTCCAAATTGGTAGCACCTGGGAGAAATTCGAAAGAGGTTTTTGTTTCTTTTTATGTTCTCACAAAAGACCTCCTTCATATTTTTGAAACTCATCTTCATTTTCTTGAAAATTCCTTTTGAAACCAATAGCTCAAAACAGTCCAAGAAACACACAAATCCCCTTGCAGCTCCTAGTAGAAATACATGTAACCTGTCCGGATGAAAGCTTGTGTGAAGCTGAGGTCATCCATGATAAGTTAAAGCTTTATAGACTACTATCCAAACACATATCCTTCTTTTTATTCTTTCATCTTCATGGCAATTTCCCTTTATAACCCAAACTGCCCTCTTAAAAATATGACAACTGTAAATAACTTTTTGGACAGCAAGCTGTTTGTCACAAAGTTAACTTTTCAAAGGTGACAGTTGAATGATACATGCAAGGGTTGAAAATTAAATGACAAAGAGGATCTTGGATAACTTGTTTAAGGCATGATATTCGAATGTGGAGAGAAAGGTGACAAAATGAGGGAGTGGAAAGCAACAACCACTTCATCAACCAATAAAAATAACTCTGCTTTTCCTGAAAAACAAGGTTGCACTCTTGAGCTCCTATCTCTTGATCCCTGATAGTTGTTACAAAAATGGAGCAGGTTTTTGTAGATAGGAATGTTTATAAATAAAACCTCTTTTATTTTTCAAAAATGAGTTTTCAATTGCTCAAGAACCCCCTTTGAAGTTGACTACTAAAAACACAAAAACAGGGTTTTTGCCTCATAGTGCACTACAAAATTAGCTTGTTTTCGTAGTGCAAATCACCTTAATTGAAATAGATACCCTACAAAACTACGGAGTCCTGTATGATTGCAAACATTTAACCCTAAAATTAATGGAGTGACTTCTAAATGGAGAATGTGACCTATTTGACCATGAAGTGAACCTAAAGGACTTTATTTGGAAATGAAAGATGACATTTTAAGACTTCAAATCCTATCACTTACCCTTTTATCAAGACTAAAATTACTTTTAGACATCCTTGAAATCATGAACAAAAGTAGAGTTGACAAAATGATGTTTTGAAAATTTTTGGTTGATAACAGTGGCTCCACTAGGGATAGTGTGCCCCAGTGGTACACTAAGAACCGGTAGCACCAGTGCTACTATCCATCCTTTAGAATAAAATTATGAAATTTTGCACAATCTACTCCCCAAGCTTTAATGATTTCTGCAAGAGGGACTCAAACTGCACTTACTAAAAAATGCTCAGTCAACCTACCTGTTGTGGGGAAAAATGCCTATGCAGGACGATCCTATCCACCTAAGGTGTGACAGTACCTTAGCAACAAACAAATACAGCTACTTCGGTTTCTTCCTTTATGAAATATGAAAGAGAGGAGATTGGTAGACTTACCGTTATCTTTCGGTTGTCCCTCGATCTAGATCCTCTCCTCTTTGTGTGTCCACAGCTACTTGCCTCTTTGCTTTTGCTCCCACGAGATCACAAGAGAACAGCTACCTGTGACAAGAGAACAGCTACATGCAGCAAGAGAAGGACACAATACAAAGGCAAATATACATATTCATAAATGATTCAGGATTAGAAGTAAATCAAATACACTAATGTAAATCATACAATAAACACCAGCATATAGGAAAGAACCAAGAAGCTTTATTGATTGATAAACAAGGTTCAGGAAGAGATACAACCCATGAGGTTCCAACCCAGCATCTCCTTCCCAGCAGAATGGAATTCCTTCTTCAGCCCCTTTCAAAGCATAAGCACCCAATGATCTAACCACAATCCAACAGCAATTCTTTGCAATTACAATATTCCAGCCTCCTTAGACCTCATGAGAGAGCTCTATATATAGGAGTTTTGGAGAAAGGATGAGTCAGCTTGAGGCTTGCATGGAGCTGACTAGTGTCCTCTCCCACTTCAGTTCTTGAGTCCACTTGGAGGTCCTTGCTTCCACTTGGAGATTTGGAACCTCTTACTCATCACCAGTCGAATTCCTTGATCTAAGTGTCATTTTGGAAGCTTCCTGGGCATTGACACCTTGAGAAATGAGTCTGCCACTTGTCCAGTTACGCTCAGCGCAGGTAGCCTTCTTTGCAGTTGACATTCAGCGCAGGTAGACAGTGGAGCAGTTGACATTCAGCGCAGATGCTCAGTGGAGCAGTTGACATGATCCAGAATTGCCTTGTTTTTGAGTGTTTTCAGGTGGAGAACTTTTGTAAACTGCTGTGGTTTGCTGGCCTTGTTCCTCTAGGGATAGGAACAACATGTTTAGGGACTTTGGATCCCTTAATTATTGACATTTCATGCTCAATGATGCAAGGCACAAAAATGTCTATAACACTACCCTAATCTTATTTGCACATTCCTACGTACCCTATCAACTGCAACCTCCATTTGTAGCTCAAGCAACATGAAACTTCCAATGAAGCGAGTCATTGATCTGATCTAACACTTGAATCTCTTGATTGTGCTTGTAGCAAAAATAAACATGATACTGAAATAACTGAGGCAACATGAGATGTAACTGATCTTCAAGATGAAAATATAACTAGAAATATAAACAGTAAATCTTTTCCATTGTTACCGGGAAAAGTGTCTATTTAGAACTGCTCTATCCCACTAAGGTGTGACAGCTGCCTTAGAAACAAACAGAGAAAACTACTTTTGTATTTCCCTTATGAACTATAGATAGAGAGGAATAGAAAGAACCGACCTGTGTCTTGCGCTAATCCTTTGATCCAATTCCTCTCTTCTTTGACAGCTTCCAGCTACCTGCTCCCTTACTTGCCCAGCTTCACCAAGTACCTGTAAGATCACAGAAGAGGAACACTATACAAAGACATGGATCTATATTCATAAATAACTTAGGATCAGACTTAAGTTAACCATACAAATGTAACAAGCATCAATGATACAAAAGCATGGAGGAAAAACTCAAATAGTTTTTATTGATAAACAAGAAGATCCAGGAGGAGTTACAACCAATGGTTCCTGACCCAGCATCAACCTCCCAGCAAAGAAGCCCCTCTTCACCTCTAACAAAGCATAAATCACCCAATACTTTGATGTTTGTCTCAAAACCAACAACAATTCCTTACAATGTGCAAAATTCCAGCCTTTGGATCTCTGGGATGAGGGATCCATATATAGATGTATGTAAGGAGGATGAGTCAGCTTGTGATTTGATTAGTGTCTTCTCTCTGTCAGTTCTTGCTTCCACTTGGAGACTGAAGGCCTCTTACTCATCCTTGGTTGAATTCAGTGAGGCAAGTGTCATAGGAGAAGATTCTGGAAGCTTCCATTGTCTCTCCACCTCGCGGAATGACACTACCATTTGTCATTTCTCGCCCAACGCACCCTCATAGTGCATTTACGTGCATTGCAACGCACCTAGCCAGTGTATTCAGGTGCTATGAAACGCACCTAGCCAGTGGAGCAGCTGAAATGATCCTGTTTTGACTTATTCTGAGCAGTTTCTGGTGGAGAACTTCTAGGAGAAGCTGTGATTTGTTGAGCTTGTTCCTTTAGGGGTTAGAACAAAACTTTTAGGGACTTAGGAGCCCTTGGTTTATGGACATTTCATGCTTGGAGTTGTAAGGCACAAAAATGTCTATAAAAGTTGCCCCCTAAAGTATGAGGCCGTTAATCGGGTGAAATGCTTTATTATGAGGATCTGAAGTTCTTTCAATGCTGGGAGGAGACCTGTAATAAGATACAATACAATACATTATCTTCATACTGTTTTTCATGAGCTAGCTGAGGCGAGCATTCCCATGCTCAGCTTTATAAATTCATTTTCATGTACATAGGACAGACAACCGTCTGATTGTAGACTGATGATTCTGGTAGAGCCATCATCCTTTTGGTAGGATGATTATCTGTGCTGCAATGCTGTACATTTTAATGTCTTTATTTCCTTGAATATATATCGCAGCCCGGATGGATGAAACTAGATCCGGGGTCTTCAATCTCGTCTGATCTTCACTCGAAGTACAAGTCGATCCATGTGAGAAATGTTCTGAAGTCGAACATGGAAAGACATCGCTTGATTACCAGTCAATGATGTAAACTGTTAACAAGTGCGAGAGGAATCACCGATAATGATAATGATCCTCAAGGTACTGCAGTACAATTCACTTGGTGTGAATAAAGGACTTGGCGTCGAACACCACGCAAAATCTTTCGGTCGAAGGTCATTGATGTAAACCTGTCGCCGGAAGTGAGAAACTTTCCATTGAGGCATGCAAGCTTCAAAGTACTGAATGGGGTGTTCCTAGACCAACTTCTTGGATGATGAGCTGATGTCGACAAGAAGTGATCCGTCACAGGAGAGCCTTAATGACTCCCACATCAATGACACGGAACAGAGAAAATGATTTTGATGGAGATGAAAACGATCTGATGATATACGGTTTAGGGTGGCGGTCATGAAAGAATGGAGTATAATGTATGGTAGTGGGTGGGACACAGGTGGCTTCTCTGGATGACTTCTCTTGAACATTTCGGCGACACTGATGTGATGGATTGGTAGCATTAACCCCAAATGTGGATGGTATGGTGTGACCATGGCGATGTGACCGGTGAATGAAATAACCCAACCCGACTCAGACACGGAGCGGAAGTGTCATGTTCAAGAGCGACTTGCTACCAATAAAGATTCTTTGAGTTTTCTTCCCAATTTTTCCCCGGTCATTGCTGACTAATACCTCTTTATTTTTGTCAAGCTTGAGGAGGATAACATATGCTTGTTCTAAAATTTGCCCTTCGAGCAAACCCATCGCTATGCTTTAACAAGCCTAGCGATAGTGAAACTCGTTCTCGTCTAAAGACAAGTTTGTCACTATTAATCTTTTTAACGAGTTTAACGACAAAGATAACTCGGTCCTTTTCATTTTTAGAGAGTCTGAAAAGGTACGTAAAGGTAACTCCAAAATTCATTTTTCGTCATCTAATCCCTTAAGTCCGAAAAAGTATAAAACAATACAGAAGGGATGAAGTTTCGATAGTTTTAACGAGCCGAACAAAACAAGCGCTCGATCTTTTTGTGCAATAATCCCTCAGGTCCAAAAAGATTAAAATCTAGAGGAGGAATAGCACTTCCTATCCCTTTAACGAGCTGGAGAGGCCAATGGCTCGGAAATCTTTTCATATTTTACGAGTCAGTTGAAAAGAGCTTAAAGAAGACTCGTCTTTTGGGGAACGAGTGATACCATGGGTAGCAGCTGATTCCAGGTAAGGTTTGGAATTTTCCAATCACGGCAGTGTCACAAGGATGGCTAGTCAAATCACTCTTCGCAGCTGTTCCTCAAAATGGGTAAACAATCAAATGGAGGTGAACGATCGGCCAATGAAAAAGTGGAGGTGATGGTGCAAACACGACCAAGGCTTTAATGGCTGAAGTACTTCATTCACGGTGGTTATTTACTGGGGAATAGTTCATTTTTTAACGAGCTTAAACGCGGGTCAAAACATTTGCTCGGTGCGGGTTTATTTTTTAACGAGATTGAACCTTGCGGTAACACTGCTCGATTAATCCAGTCGTATGATAAGAATGTCTCATATAAAAACGGCAACTTTTAGAGTTTTACCCCACATGCTTTCTTTATGCAAGTTAGGAAACGACCAATCCTACGGGTTTAAAGGGTTAGAGGTCCTAAAAATTTAAAAAAATAAATAGTTGCTCTTCGCTTCCATGCCAAAAGGCTTGCATGCCCCCAGGTATAAAACAAAGTTTCAAGGTTACCCCTACTTCCTTCCGCCAAAACATTTGTTTTACCGAGAGAGGCCTATCTCTTACAGGTTACCCAAAGATTGTTCTATTCACGGCGCAAACAAAACACTTCTTCGGCGATGTCTACCAAGATAAACAAAGGTGAGTGGCGGCTTTTGCCAACTCACATAACTTTGACAAGAGAATCTTGTTCTAGAATAAACCCCTCTTCTAATCACGGACGGGGGTACAGACTAGTCATATTCTCCCGCAGAAACCTACTCTATACTCGAAGTTTTTCTGCCGAAGCAGACCAGGGTGCATGCCCCCAGGGTTTCAGTCATATCCCTCCGAATTAATCGCACTCATCGGGAGGACGGACTGGAGATTGAGACATTTCTTGTGCGAAAAGACCATTTAGGGATGGTATATGACTATTTGCTATGCGTGATCCAGGAAATGAAAGCTGGTCCACGAGCTTGACCACTCTTTCTTCGTACGGAAAACACATCACTCTAAGGAGTGATGAGACAATGGCTCTCATGCAATAAATATAGTCTCGTCTAAGGAGTAGATTGTAATCTAGGGGTCCTTGAACTACCATTACGCTCATGCGAACGGTTTTCCCTCTCAATGTTATGGGCACATCGGGAAGGATCCCTAAAGGTCGACTGGTTCCTTTATCAAAGCCTGTCAGATTTCTCATCTCAGGCAAAAGCGATGGTGAACCAAGCGCTTTCCAAGTAGTTGAGGAAAGGATACTCACAGAAGCCCCCTCATCTATGATGGTACCAGCCATAACCATTCTATATATTTAAACGATAATTCAGAATGGTACGCTTGCTGGTAAACGGGGTCTGCCTAGTTGATTCCAGTCGAACGAGACAATTAGGTTGCTTGGAGGTGGGACCGAATAGACGGCCGGGTACGACTCTGACGAACTTCCTTCCTACGGTAAAGGAACAGGTAAATTGCCCCCATGTTCGTTGGAGTCTGTGCTTATGAAAAGAATTTGGACGGTGTCATTCTTGTTCTCTTCAGTGATTATATCATCTGAAGATGAAACCTCTGAAGGCAAGACCGGGTCAACTGCCGCCTCGACCTTTTGACTTTCGTCTGGTATGGATCCAGATGGTTTATCTTCAATGATAGGTGCTTCAGCCGACCACCTGAGCGGGCCAGCCGGATTTTCAACTAGTGACGGACTCGGCAAGAGTTTTTTATATCCATGTGGAAGTCGTAACGGTGAAACCGGGCGATCATCCAAAATTCTTTTAGCTTCGTCTAAGAAGGGACAATGGTGGACGGCATGATCGCCTTCGCACAATTTACAAGGAAATCTATATTTTCCTTTCTATCCTGGGGCTTCACTTTCACTAGTCGACGGTGTGCTTTCAACATGATCATCAGAGGTTGACAACACCGGGTTGTGCAATCGAGGAGACCAGTCCCTTAATATTTGAGGGATGCAAGGAAAATCTCTGTGAAAGTGGTCTCCTTTGCAAATGACACATGGCGATTTAGGCCTGGTCGGTGCAGTGTGTGGATTTTCGTTAGACGACACTCGTTTTCCCCCATTCGCCTTTGGCTCCTTCTTCTTCTTCTCTTTCTTCTTCTTTTCCTTCTTCTCCTTAGGAACTTGACTTTTGGCTTTACCAGCCCCATCAAGCGAAGAGGAAGGAGGAGAGGAAGAATTAGAGGAAGTAGAAGGTTGGTGGGCAACTCTGGACTCGTCTAATTGCTGATTCGATTGTTCAGGAATAGTGGTGTTCTGAACGACAGGGGTTGAGAAGAGCCATACAAGCAAACCAATTGTCAGCCCTGGAAGCGACAATGTGGCCATATGGGGCGCACCAACATCTCCCCAAGAGGAGAAGGGACTAGGATTCCCTCCAAGGGGAATTCCTTGGTTGGTAGACTCCATTTTCTCAACCCAAGATCAACGTAGGAAAGGGTAATGAATATTCTGTTTAAAATAAATTTTTATACGCTTTGACACAACTTGTTTTTTCAGTTTTTAAGAGTCGAGAAAAAACAAAAGATGACTCTAGTCTCCTTCGATTTTTAATGAGCTTGAAGTGACAAGTGCTCGGATGGACCTTTTACATTAAGGAGTCTGAAAAGGAACGAAAGGGACTGCTCTGGAGGTCTAGGTAGAGGGAGTACGAAACCAATCGCAAAACTGCAGAATACTTTTTACAGTACGGCAGTCAATCTTCCCGAATGCTGTGTTCAGTGCATTGCGATTGGTAGGGCGACAGACACAGCTTCCTATGGATAAAGGATTTAAGCCTATAGGGGTCTCCCAAAATATACTCGACGGTATGTGGGAGCACAAGTCCGTACTGGCACTTATCGTCTCAAAGTGGAGGAATCACCCAACCATCAGTGAGGACAACAGTTACCAGGCCTTACGACGCAGGAATACGTCTCTAGCCTAGACCTCTAAATGTTGTGCGTTAAGTTCCAAAGCGTTGTTAGATTCATTGAATTTATTTTAAGTTGATCTTTCTTATGAAGTTTTCCTTTTGGGTTCACCACGAGATGTAGATGTAATTCCTAAAATGCAATCTAAAGATGATAAACAAACTTTTATCTCTTCTGCGCAATGAAAATCCTAGCTACTAGAGGAAAGGAAAGACACAATCTTTTCACAAAGAGCAAAGAGCACACTGTAAATGCACTTTCCTAAATCAAGCCAAACAGACTTTCTATATGCAAATGCACATGCATGTATTTGTTTTCGACTTTCTTAGTATTGATGCTAAAAAGAAAGTTGATGTACAAATCTGAATTTGCTTTCAAGCGACAAACACAAACAAGCTTCTTTTCGAAATCAAAAGATAGAGATGATTACGACACCTTGCGATTTTGAAATGAATACTCGTTTTTGACACTAGAAAATCACAAATTCAGACCAAAGGCAATAGTAAAAGTATAATCGACCATCAACAGCAATCAAACTTTCTCCTATGATTGAAATCGACACTTGCGACAGATCTAAATCAAAGGACGACAGTACGACTATTCTACTTTTGCAATGGAAAACTGTAAACGACTCAACAAACACACAAAAACATTTACAGTTCTTTTGTACAAAGGAGGCGGAATAACAGCAAGGAAAAGGGGTTTTAAACAGACATATATTGATCACAGGCTACAAAATTCAGAGACAAAACTGGAAATGATCAGCGCACCTGTAACACAGAGAAACTGCATTGCAGCGCAGGTTGCCCTTTCGGGAAGTGCGTTGAAATGCAGGATCTCTTCACAGTACCTGCGCTGGGCCAGAAACGAGAATCTGTCTGGGTTCTGGGTTATGGTTCGCAGTTAGTCTTTGGTTTTTGGCCGAGTAAAAGCAATCAGTAATGCACAATCAGGGGTAGATCTAAGGAGGGTCTAAGAGCTATCACAAGCACAATCAGATAGTTTGTGAATCAGCTGTTCAAATCATAAACAAATCTAGTAAATGGATTGAAGCAACAGATGTCTACTTTGCATTTGTTATGGAAAATGCAGTTCGAATGCTACTTATAAGTTTATGAAACAAACAACAAAGAGATACACAAACAAACTAATTAGACAATCTTCCCTAGCGGAGTCGCCATTTTGTTACCGGGAAAAGTGTCTATTTAGAACTGCTCTATCCCACTAAGGTGTGACAGCTGCCTTAGAAACAAACAGAGAAAAGTACTTTTGTATTTCCTTTATGAACTATAGATAGAGAGGAATAGAAAGAACTGACCTGTGTCTTGCGCTAATCCTTTGATCCAATTCCTCTCTTCTTTGACAGCTTCCAGCTACCTGCTCCCTTACTTGCCCAGCTTCACCAAGTACCTGTAAGATCACAGAAGAAGAACACTATACAAAGACATGGATCTATATTCATAAATAACTTAGGATCAAATTTAAGTTAACCATACAAATGTAACAAGCATCAATGATACAAAAGCATGGAGGAAAAACTCAAATAGTTTTTATTGATAAACAAGAAGATCCAGGAGGAGTTACAACCGATGGTTCCTGACCCAGCATCAACCTCCCAGCAAAGAAGCCCCTCTTCACCTCCAACAAAGCATAAATCACCCAATACTCTGATGTTTGTCTCAAAACCAACAGCAATTCCTTACAATGTGCAAAATTCCAGCCTTTGGATCTCTGGGATGAGGGATCCATATATAGATGTATGTAAGGAGGATGAGTCAGGTTGTGATTTGATTAGTGTCTTCTCTCTGTCAGTTTTTACTTCCACTTGGAGACTGAAGGCCTCTTACTCATCCTTGGTCGAATTCAGTGAGGCAAGTGTCATAGGAGAAGATTCTGGAAGCTTCCATTGTCTCTACACCTCGCGGAATGACACTGCCATTTGTCATTTCTCGCCCAACGCACCCTCATAGTGCATTTACGTGCGTTGCAACACACCTAGCCAGTGTATTCAGGTGCTACGAAATGCACCTAGCCAGTGGAGCAGCTGAAATGATCCTGTTTTGACTTATTCTGAGCAGTTTCTGGTGGAGAACTTCTGGGAGAAGCTGTAATTTGTTGACCTTGTTCCTTTAGGGGTTAGAACAACACTTTTAGGGACTTAGGAGCCCTTGGTTTATGGACATTTCATGCTTGGAGTTGTAAGGCACAAAAATGTCTATAACATCCATGTAATTAGCTATAGGGTCAAAAAAGACATGATTAGTTTTATGATCATCATAACATTCTATATCTTCAAACAACTGATTCTCATCCATGCATTATTCCTTTGATATGCCATCCAACTGCTTTTCTGAATGATTCTCACAAAAAATGTAATTTTCCTCATTATTATGATCATTCTTTAATGTAAGCTGCTGTAAAGTATGACATAAAAAATCAACCTTTTCCTCTGCCTGAGAGTTATAAAAGCTATCTTCCAATATTTCTTCTTGGTGTTTGCAATGATTTTCATACACTTTGTGATCAAAATATTGGCAAGTTTGATGCATCTTTACATTAATCTCAGAGGATGTAACATGGTTTTCATAAGTAAAACCCTACTCATTTTCATGTTGCATTTCATGGGAAGTTATCCGTTCTTCTTGGTGTTGAAATGTATTGTTATGAAGACCCTCTAAAATTTCTTGATCCATGAATTCATCATCATCATAACAATCCTCCAAATAGAATAAAACTCACAGAATGTTTATAGCAATCTTTGACCAGCAATAAGGAGGGGTGACATTCTTTATACATCTCATAGAATACATGATGGAAATTAGCAAGCGGATATAATGAACCATTTTCCAAGCCTGTATACCAAGACCATGCTTTTCCTTCTAAAGTGGTCATAAACATCTTCATGAGACAATCTTCAGGGAAATGAACCTTAAGATAGTGTACATGCATATGGAACCTAACCAAATGAAGAGCAACATTGTCTTTCTTTTCATCTTTGAGTATTGGAAGATTATCTAACCAATCAACCTTTGGCATAGGATTTGGAAAACCAGGGATATGAGACTGATTCATAGGGGCATACCTGGCATTCATTCTTGCAATGGTACTCATCTTGAAGCTTCATCAAGCTACTGATCTTCTAGCAGTGGGGTCACCTTCCAATTTTGTATTTGATGTGTGGAATCATTAAGGTAGATGCAGCCTCAAACAACTTCTTGAGCTCCTGCTACCTTCAGAAGTTCAGCTGCTTGATTTTGGGAATGAGTAATCTTCAGGCTCCCGGCAGACACACCAAAATGTTATCAAAAAATCTAACCCTGATAGGATGCTAATCATGTAGACTCTGAGTAACTCTTTCAAGCCAATCTTTTGCTTGATTCGTAGCCTCCTCAACTTGAGAGGTCTCTCTCAATAGGTTTAAGATTTTTTATTAATGATTAGATGGCTAACTCTAGGAACAAAAATGGACAAATGTATAACTAGTTGACAGGTTGAATCAAAGATTAGCAAACTTCTATTGGGCTATGGAGTCAAGATAGTCTTCAACAAAACAACATGATCAGCAAAACATGGAAGTCAAGGCACTTGGAGTTTAGGTTTATAAGTAAAATAGTAACAGAGTGAATCAACACAGTTTACAAGCATGTGAAGGAAGTTGGAGCATTTTCTAATGAATTCTAAGTATCACAAGCTCATACCACTGCAAATAAGTAATTGAAAAAAAAGAGGCCATAAGAACATCAAACACATAAACTCCTTGTGAATCTTGAGTAGTCAAACTATTCTCTGTCTTAACTTTGAAAAACGACAATTTCTTACAATAACACAACTTTCTTTTGCTAATGAAATTCCCAACCCTGAGGAATTCAATTCTCAAGCTTAATATAGAGTTTTTACAACCTTGGATACTATGATCCATCTCTAGGGGAATTCAAATTCCTATCATTGACACCTATCCATTCATAAAACAAACTACTTAATTACAATTTGATAGCTAGCTGTCTTTAAGAGTCCTAATACAAATAGGAGTGAAACTCCTAAAACATGCTTTCAACGACGCTATCTATGACTTAAATACATTCTTTAATTAGCTACCAGTCCATGTCTTTGAGCTTTATGATGTCTCCATTATTGTTGCAAACCCTGGTGAGTCATGACCTAATTGTTCCTAAAAACAAGGAGATAGAGTTCCGCCGTTTAAAGCCCTTGATCCTTGATGCTCATCTTAGAGAAGTTTTTCTAGTGTACATGGCATGTATTAGTGATCCATTAAAACTTTATTTTCCACCTATGCAAAAAGGGAATCTTGAACATATGGATGAAAGGATGAAACATGACTCTGCTACGAAAATAGTTTGTTTTCATAGCACAGCTTTTATCACTTATAGAATACTTCTTGGAACTTTGATTTCTGCACCACTACCATTTGAAACTTCATATATGATCCCATGTCTACCAGAAATCTCAAAACTTGGAATTAATCAGACCTTACCTTCGAAATAGATCTATAAAGTGCTAAATGGCCACCTTCAGTAGTTTCGTAGCGCGCTCCGAAACTGTTGTGTATGATATGTTTCGAACACGACCTTCAAAATATAGAGTTTGGGAATTTTCAATATCTCATAAAGACTGATATGATCACCAAAAACAAAACAACTTAACCTTATAAGATTGTTCTTCTTCAGAGATGGCCTTCTTTTTAATACCAAAACTGTTTTAAGATATATCCTTTACTGCCCTTTTTTTCATCACTCTGTTTCATTATTATTGTAGCCTTTCTTTAGCTTTTGTTAACTATATTTCTAGGTCTTCAATTTGTCTTTTCAATCTCCTGTTAGTAGCTCTCAACTGAGCATTCATCCTCCTTACAAATCTGGTTTCTTTGATTGTAGGAACACTCCAAGTAAAGTACTGAGCTTCACTGCTGACTATTTCTGGTTTGGAAGCTTTTTCAACTTCCCAGAGAGCCTTTATCCTCTTGAAATATGTCTTCTCAGTAGCATGCCTTCTTTCTCTCATCCTTAGTCTAGCAATTTCATTATTAGTTGCTCTTAACCTTTCTTCCATTTCTTCATAGCTGGTTTTTTCTGCACTATTTTCATCTGAAAAATAGGTGTTGAGACAGAGCTTATATCTTTTGATCCCTAATAGATGTTACAAAAATGGAGGAGGTTTTTGTAGATAAGAATTTTTATAAGAAAAATCTCTCTCAGTTTTTTGAAAACCAGTTTCAGTTGGCCGGATTCTGCATTATAAAATCATGTATAAAATGGGAAAATTCATAATTTTGAAAATAGGTCTCAAACGAAACTTTGAATCTCCAAATTGGTAACACCTGGGAGAATTTTGAAACAGGTTTTTGTTCCTTCGGATGTTATTACAAAAAAAAACCTTCATATTTTTGAAACTCATCTTCATTTTCCTGAAAATTCCTTTTGAAACCAACAGCTCAAAACAATCCAAGAAACACACAAATCCCCTTGCATCTCCTAGTAGAAATACATGTAACCTGTCTGGATGAAAGCTTCTGTGAAGCTAAGGCCATCCATGATCAATTAAAGATTTATAGGCTCCTATCCAAACACATAGCCTTCTTTTTATGCTTTCATCTTCATGGAAATTTCCCTTTATAACCCAAACTGCCCTCTTATAAATATGACAATTGTAAATAACTTTTTGGACATCAAGTTGTTTGTCACAAGGTTAACTTTTCAAAGGTGATAGTTGACTGATACATGTAAAGGTTGAAAAGTAAATGATAGAGAGGAGCTTGGGTAACTTGTTTAAGGCATGATATTCGAATGTGGAGAGAAAGGTGACAAAATGAGGGAGTGGAAAGCAACAGCCACTTCATAAACCAATAAAAATAACTCCGCTTTTCCTAAAAAAGAAGGCTGCACTCCTGAGCTACTATCTCTTGATCCTTGATATGTGTTACAAAACGGGAGAAATTTTTTGTAGATAAGAATCTTTATAAGAAAAACCTCTTTCATTTTTCAAAAATGAGTTTTCAATTTCTCAGGAACCCCCTTGGAAATTAACTACTAAAAACAGAAAAACAAGGTTTTTGCCTCATAGTGAACTACGAAACTAGCTTGTTTTCATAGCACAAATCACCTTTTTTGAACTATCTATGCTATGAAACTGCGGATTCCTATATGATTGCAAAAATTTAACCCTAAACTTAATGTAATGACTTGTAAATGGAAAATCTAACCTATTTTACCATGAAGTGAACCTAAAGGACTTTGTTTGGAAATGAAAGATGACATTTTAAGACTTCAAACCCTATCACTTACGCTATTATCAAGACTAAAATGACTTTTACACCTCCTTGAAATCATGACCAAAAGCAAAGTTGACACAATGATGTTTTGAAATTTTTTTGGTGATAATAGTGGCTCCACTAGAGATAGTGTGCCCTAGTGGTACACTAAGAACCGGTAGCTCCAGTGCTACTATCCATCCTTTAGAATAAAATTCTGAAATTCTGCCCAATCTGCTCCCCAAGCTTTAATGATTTCTGCAAGAGGGAATCAAAATGCACCTACTAAAAAATGCTCAGTTAATCTACCCTGAGCTTATTTGGACATTACTACCTACCCTAACAACTGCAACCTCCATTTGTAGCTCAAGGAACATGAAAATTCCAATGAGGCTAGTCATTCATCTGATCTGACACTTGAATCTCTTGATTGTGCTTGAAGCAAAAATAAACATGATACTGAAATAACCGAGGCAGCATGAGATGTAACTAATCTTCAAGATGAAAATATAACTGGAAATCTGAACAGTAAATCTTTTCTAGGTAATCAGCTATAGGGTCAAAAAAGGCATGATTAGTTTGATGATCATCATAACATTCTATATCTTCAAACAACTAATTCTCAGCCACACAATATTCCTTTGATATGCTATCCAACTGCTTTTCTGAATGATTCGCACAGACAATGTAATTTTCCTCATTATTATGATCATTCTTTGATGTAAGCTGCTGCAAAGTATGACATAAAAAATCAACCTTTTCCTCTGCATGAGGGTTATAAAAGTTATCTTCCAGTATTTTTTCTTGGTGTTTGCAATGATTTTCATACTCTTTATGATCAAAAGACTGGAAAGTTTGCTACATCTTTAAATTAATCACAGAGGATGTAACATGGTTTTCATAAGTAAACCCCTACTGATTTTCATGTTGCATTTCATGGGAAGTTATCCTTTCTTCTTGGTGTTGAAATGTATTGTAATGAAGAGCCTCTAAGATTTCTTCATCCATGAATCCATCATCATCATAACAATCCTCAAAATATTGAATAAAGCTCACAAAATTTTTATAGCAATCTTTGACCAGCAATATGGAGGGATGACACTCTTTATACATCTCATAGAATACATGACAGAAATTAGCAAGCGGATATAATGAACCATTTTCCAAGCCTTTATACCAAGACCATGCTTTTCCTTCTAAAGTGGTCATAAACATCTTCATGAGACAATCTTCAAGGAACTGAACCTTAAGGCTGTGTACATGCATATGGAAGCTAACCAAATGAAGAGCATCATTGTATTTCTTTTCATCTTTGAATATTGGAAGATCATCTAACCATTCAACCTTCGGCATAGGATTTGGAAAACCAGGGATATGAGACTGATTCATAGGGGCATACCTGGAATTCATTCTTGCAATGGCACTCATCTTAAAACTTCATCAAGCTACTAATATTCTAGCAGTGGGGTCACCTTCGAATTTTTTATTTGATGTGTGGATTCACCAAGGTAGATGCAGCATCGAACAGCTTCCTGGGCTCCTACTACCTTCAGAAGTTCAGCTTCTTGATTTCAGGAATAAGTAATCTTCAGGCTCCCAGCAAATGCACCAAAATGTAATCACAACATCTAACTCTGATAGGCTGCTAATCATGTAGACTCTGAGTAACTCTTTCAATCCAATATTTTGGTTGAGGCTTAGCCTCCTCAACCTGAAAGGGCTATCTCAATAGGTTTAAGATTTTTTATTAATGATTAGATGGCTAACTCTAGGAACAAAAATGGACAAATGTATAACTGGTTGACTGGTTCAATCAAAGATTAGCAAACATCTATTGGGCTCTAGAGTCAAGATAGTCTTCAACAAAACAACATGATCAGCAAAACATGTAAGTCCAGGCACTTTGAGTTTAGGTTTATAAGTAAAATAATAACACAGTGAATCGACACAGTTTACAAGCATGTGAAGGAAGTTAGAGCATTTTCCAATGAATTCTAAGTATCACAAGCTCATATCGCTGCAAATAAGTAATCGAAAAAAAAAATGCCATAAGAAAATCAAACACATAAACTCCTTGTGAATCTTCAGTAGTCAAACTGATCTCTGCCTTAAGTTTGAAAAACCAGAGTTTCTTACAATAACACAACTTTATTTTGCTAATGAAATTCCCAACCCTAAGGAATTCAATTCTCAAGTTTAATATAGAGTTTTTAAAACCTTGGATAGTATGATCCATCTCTACGGGAATTCAAATTCCTATCATTCACACCTATCTATTCATAAAAGAAACTACATAATCACAACTTGACAGCTAGCTGTTTTTAAGAGTCCTAATACAAATAGGAGTGAAACTCCTAAAACATGCTTTCAACAACCCTATCTATGACATAAATACATTCTTTAATCAGCTTCCACTCCATGTCTTCGAGCTTTATGATGTCTCCATTATTGTTGCAAACCCTACTGAGTCATGACCTAATTGTTCCTAAAAACAAGGAGACAGAGTTCCTCCCGTTAAAGCCCTTTATCCTTGATGCTTATCTTCGAGTAGTTTTGCTGGTGTACATGTGGCATGTATTAGTGATCCATTAAAACTTCATTTTCCACCTGTGCAAAAAGGGAAGCTTGAACATATGGAGGAAAGGATGAAACATGAAAATATTCTGTTTTCGTAGCACAACTTTTATATCACTTGTAGAATACTTCTTGGAACCTTGTTTCTTGCACCACTACCTTCTGAAAATTCATATATGATCGCATCTCTACCAACAACCTAAAAACTTGGAATTAATCAGACCTTACATTCGAAATGCATCTATAAAGTGCTAAATGGTCACCTTCAGCAGTTTCGTAGCGCTCTACAAAAATGTTGTGTATGCTCTTTTTCCAACATGGCCTTCAAAATCTACAGTTTGGGAATTTTCAATATTTCATAAACACTGATATGATCACCAAAAACAAAACAACATAACCCTATAAGATTGTTCTTCTTCAGAGAAGACCTTTTTAATACCAAAACTGTTTTAAGATATATCCTTTACTGCCCTTTTTCTCATCACTCTGTTTCATTATTGCTATAACCTTTCTTCAACTTTTGTCAACTGTATTTATAGGTCTTCAATTTGTCTTTTCAATCTCCTATTAGTAGCTCTCAACTGAGCATTCATCCTCCTTAAAAATCTGGCTTCTTTGATTGCAGGAACAGTCCAAGTAAAGTACTGAGCTTCACTGCTGACTATTTCTGGTTTGGAAGCTTTTTCAACTTCCCAGAGAGCCTTTATCATCTTGAAATCTATCTTCTTAGCAGCATGCCTTCTTGCTCTCATCCTTAGTCTAGCAATTTCATTATTAGTTTCTCTTAACATTTCTTCCATTTCTTCATAGCTGGTTTTTTTGGCACTGTTTTCATATGAAGCATAGGTGTTGAGACAGAGCTTATATCTTTTGATCCCTGATAGCTCTTACAAAACTGGAGAATATTTTTGTATATAAGAATGTTTTTAAGAAAAACCTCTCTCAATTTTTTTAAAACCAGTTTCAGTTGTCCGGATTTTGCATTATAAAATCATGTATAAAACAGGAAAATTCTGTATTCTGAAAATATGTCTCAAAGGAAACTTGAAATCTCCAAATTTGTAGCACCTGGGAGAAATTTGAAAGAGGTTTTTGTTCCTTGTTATGTTCTTACAAAAAACCTCCTTCATATTTTTGAAAATCATCTTCATTTTCCTGAAAATTCCTTTTGAAACCAACATCTCAAAATAGTCCAAGAAACACACAAATCCCCTTGCAGCTCCTGGTAGAAATACATGTAACCTGTCTAGATGAGAGATTGTGTGAAGCTGAGATCATCCATGATTAGTTAAAGCTCTATAGGCTCCTATCCAAACATATAGCCTTCTTTTTATTCTTTCATCTTCATGGAAATTTCCATTTATAACCCAAACTTCCATCTTAAAAATATGACAGCTGCAAAGAACTTTTTGGACAGCAAGCTGTTTGTCACAAAGTTAACTTTTCAAAGGTGACAACTGACTGATACATGCAAAGGTTGAAAATTAAATGACAGAGAGGAGCTTCGATAACTTTTTTAAGGAATTATGTTCGAATGTGGAGATAAAGGTGACAAAATGAGGGAGTGGAAAGCAACAGCCACTTCATCAACCAATAAAAATAACTCTGCTTTTCCTAAAAAAGAAGGTTGCACTCCTGAGCTCCTATCTCTTGATTCCTGATAGCTATTACAAAAATGGAGGAGGTTTTTGTAGATAATAATGTTTATAAGAAAAACCTCTTTCATTTCTCAAAAATGAGTTTTCAATTGCTCAGGATCCCCCTTCGATGTTGTCTACTAAAAATAGAAAAACAGGGTTTTTGCCTCATAGAGTGCTACAAAATTAGCTTGTTTTCGTAGCACAAATCACCTTTCTTGAACTAGATGCACTGCGAAACTGGGGATTCCTGTATGATTGCAAAAATTTAACACTAAAATTAATGGAATGACTTCTAAATGGAGAATGTGACCTATTTTACCATGAAGTGAACCTAAAGGAATTTATTTGGAAATGAAAGATGACATTTTAAGACTTCAAACCCTATCACTTACCCTTTTATCAAGGCTAAAATGGCTTTTACACCTCCTTGAAATCATGACCAAAAGAAGAGTTGACATAATGATGTTTTGAAAAAATTTGGGTGATAACACTATCCATCCAGAAAATGGAAAGTGTCCAACAATTTCCACTTTGCTTCTCCTATTGGATCTACTATTGATCAATATCTAGCTTTCCCATAGTAGCAGCTAGTCAACATGCTAATATTACCTATGGGACTATTTTGAAGCTTGTGCATGACAGTACAAAGTTTCACTTCCATTCACATGACGTTCCATATGGATTTGGAACTGAAAAATTGTTTATAACGAGTTTTACTTATATTGATTATTCCAACTGGGAACTAGCCTATTTGGAAACCAACCTATAAGGAATTTTTGTGCAAATATTGAGAAAGTGGTGGGTAGTGTTGATCTTGCAAGTGTGGATTTTTTTATATTCTTGGTCCTTCCAAACAAAATAAGTGAGATAGCGGTAGAAATCATTCTTATTCTTATTGATTAAGAAGCTCCTGATCTCAACATGATTGTCTGGGGCAAACCTTTGCAGAGCCCTTATTGTATTGTCCTTTTAACAATTCATTGTAGGCCAATATAGGAATGAAACATTGGTGATTGGGTTACTCATTATTTAAAGCATATGTGTTACTTGAAGGCATATCCAACATTATTCATCTACTTGAATTGTTTGAGAAATAACCTTAATTGGTGAAGTGTTAGAGTTTTTGAGAACTCTAATATAATCTACTACTAATGAAACAATGAAAATCAACAAAGCCTCTCTTGATGAAGTTAGAATCTATCTACAAAATCCATAAGAAAAGATTGAATTTTTGCAGCTTCAGTCACAATTATAACAAGATGAGATAAAAGAACATAGTCATCATTCTAAATTAGTTTTTGTTAGAATATTCCTCTATTTGAGATTGAGACTAACTCCCATCAACAACAAGAAATTAAATTTGAGGATGATTTACATCAAATACCCACTTCAATAGAATATTTTCTTGAAGATGCAAAGGAGGTTCAACCTGATCTACCCAAATCAATCATCATACCTTGTGAAGATGTTGTTAAAAGCAAGCACATAACTTGTCTTAGATATGACAAGGATGTATGCTTTCATATTTCATACCATTCTAAGCCCATTCAATTTCAAAGTGTTAGGTTTATTCAAGGTAGTTCATCTTCACCTGTTCCACATTTTGCTCCTCTTCCCTGACCACAAAGAGACAAATTCCAACACTGTGATCTTCACCCATGTAAAAATTTTCATAAAAAAACTCATCATTCAAATATATTCTTCATAAACAATCCTCCTATAAGAACAAATATTCACCTTGGATGGACCGCTTCTTGGAAATGGGCTTCAACAACCAAGAAGATATTTCAGTCATACCACATAATTTTTTCTTTGAGTATTAACACATCTTGTAGTTGAAATTTCTTCATAATCTCACCTTGTATCTGAGAGGTGGGGAATTTATGGTCATCTACATGCTTCAAAGATACATCAAGTGAGCCTAAGTCATAGCCTGAGCCTGTTTCCTAAGCCTAGAGCTAGGTTTAACCATACCCAAATTCAATGTTAAGCCAGAGATAGATCAATCCCTCATGAGCATTGCTTTAGTTAGTGGCCTTACTTAGACCGCCATAGGTTGAGACCTCAATGGTATTGATTTTCAGAGCACTTCCTCTAGAAAAAGACTCCATCTTCTAGACAAATTTGGAACTATTCTAGGAACTACATCAAGAATTCCAAGTTGAGACCTAAATTATATCCCTCTTCACAACATTATGGATCACTTCCTCTAGCAGAATAATTCATCTTCTAACCATATTTCAAATCATTCCAGGAACTATATCAACTATTCCATGTTGAGACCTCAATGATCTCACGTTTCAAAACATTAGGTAACACTTCCTCTAGTAGAAGAATTCAACTTCTAACTAGATTTATAATTGTTCCAAGAACTACACTAAGCATTCTAGTGATGGTGCTTAGCCTTAAACAACCATCATTTGAGATCTCGATTTCTCCCACCTTATGCCATCATTTCAAAGAGAATTGTCAGCCAATTTATGTGACCACTTTATTTCATTCTTTGGTATTTAAACTCTCTTATTTTACTCATATACAACCCCTCAAATTGATGGGGGTAATGTTAGACACCTAATCCACTAAGGGTTATCATGTGGAATGTGAAGAATCATTGGATTCTAAGATACCACTTGGAATGTGAAAACCAAGGGTCATAAGACATTGCATAAATATGTATATTGTTGTGAATAATATGCATCTCAAGTTTATCTTTATATTTCCTATTCGTTTGTGAGTATCTATAAAAAAGACTAAATGAACTTCAAAAGGGTTAAGGTATACCCTAGTCATGACAGATGTGGAGCATTATCCAAAGGAAAGTGAGCAAATGAGTTCAAAATTCGATGGACGAGTTAGTCTATGGAAAGAGTAGAAACCCTAAAACATTAAACACTGTTGATTTCTCAAGAAAAAAATAATAGTCATTGATCATAGGGTTTATTCATAACCCTCCCATCTCACTGACAAGTCAATACATGGAGTTTCGTTAATTGCCAAGTTTTCCAAACAATCTCAAAGGTATTCATGTCAATATACCACACGTAAATTACATACAAATGGTTTGTAGCATATAATAATAACATGTGGATCATTGACATGTACAATGCTTGTTGTAAAGGCCTCATAAAGAGTAAACATAGGTTGTGATAATACCTAGCACCCAACGATAGTTAAATATTCATATAAACAAAAATGAATATCAATTAATAAATTTACAAGGTAGAGGAAATAGAACATTAATGTATACAGACACTTTGTGGAGGGAAAATGTACCAAAGCACTATGACGTGAAAACAATCTTAAAAGTGTTGTTAACATAATATGAAAAAATTGTGAGTTGAGTTCGAATCACACAAACACACACACACATAGAAATCTCTAAACCAACCTATATTCTTTGCAATATAAGTAAAAAGGATTTCAAGCATTTCATTAGAAACATTACAAGGTTAGATTAAAATATCTAACCATACTAATGAAATGTTATGAAATCATGAATTGTGATTAGAAACCTTGTTAGTATGAAAGTGAAACTTAGTGAGGAAAATTATTTGGTCTTGTGACACATATATTGGTATACCATTATAAAATTATTGTAACTAGAAGGGATTAAATCTAGATATAAACAGAATTCAATAATCAAAAGAAGAGTGTAGAGAATGTTAAAAGTAGTTATACAATCATTGTGAATGGTTGTAAATTTGAAAATTAATGAGATATAACAATAGTAAGACAGAACTTAGATAAGAAAGAAACTACACATACTTTAATTGATTGATATGTGTGTGTGTGTGTTTTCAGTGTACAATGAGGTTCACTACAACCTAATTATGTGAGTGTTCACATCTAATTCAATCATTAAGTATTTGATTGTTGCATGGTCAGTGCGCATGAATAATTGATAACTAGTGATGTAATGTGTACATTATTTTAAAGAATGTGCAACAATAAGAAACTATTTATTAGTTACTATATAGTAATTCAATGTTAAAAAAATTATTGCTAATGAAATTAATTGCATAGGGGAGTTTACCTTTGAATTTTCATAGAGTTGACCCAATCTCCCTTTCTCCTACATCGGTATGGATATGGAAGGGAAGACCCTGATTTGCACCTCCAAATACAAGTGTTTTCATTAGTTTTTCTTTGATACCCTTAAATTCCTCCTAACATAAATATGTCCAACAAAACTCGACATCTTTTGTTAGTAATCAAAACAAAGGGAAGACAATTATGCGAAAATATTTTAGGAATATTTGGTAATATCCAAGAAACCCTAGAAAACTTCTAACATCCTTTTTCTTTTGAGGAATATTAAAACTTTTTATGATAGTTATTTTGTTAGGGTCTAATTAGATTCCTTTTAATGTGAGGTATTCCCCCTGATAATTCCCTCATTCATCAGAAATAGGAATTTATCATGGCTTAAGGAGAGGTTTATCTCTTCACACCTTGGAAGACCCCACTCAAGTGTGAGAGATCCTCATGGAAATAATCCCCATAGGGTGTGTACTCATCCATGTACATTTCCACTTAATAATGCATAACATCAGGGAATATGCTCAACACAACTCTTTAGAAGATGTGAGGGACATTGCATAGGAAAAATGGGAGAATTTTGTCAGAAATATTCCCCCAAGGGCATGTGAAGGTAGTCTTATCATGATCCTTAGGATTGATCTGGATTTGGCTATACCCATTGAATCCATCCAAAAATGATAACGTTTTCCCTACACAGTCATCAAGCACTTGGTGAATAAAAGGCAAGGGAAAATGATCCTTCCTAGTGGATTTGTTGAGTTCTATATAATCAACATATATTTTCCACTTTCCATTATTCTTAGGGATAATGACCTAGGGAGACACCCATTCACTATCTAAGATTAGCTAGATGAATCCTGCATCCTAAAATTTATGCAATTCATCTTTCACAATATCTTTCATTGCAAGGTTCATTTACCTTTATGGTTGGTGAACAGGTTTGTAATCCTCCTTAATATATATATGTTGAGTGCACACGGAAGGATGTACTCCTTTCATCCCATTACAGTACCATGAAAATGCATCAGTATGTTGTTTTAAGATAGTGAGAAGTTGGTTTTATTGATTATCTGAGAGAAAGGGGTTTATTTCTATGGTTATTACATTATTTTTCTCAGAACCAACATCTAACAAATATACCATTGAACTATTTCGAGAGAAACTACCTTTCCCTGTAGATGATTCTTCTTTGAAGCCATCAATATTGATGGCATCAAGATATTGGTTCTCCTTAAATTTATAAATTAAATTATATTCATATATTTTCCTACTGCTAACGGTGGTTTCTAATGTACATAGAGGCCAAGATGATGAGAGGAAATAGTCCTCTTCTTTTTTATTCTTCCTATACTAAAGTAGAAAAGTATCCTCAAAAAGAGTTTGAGTTGGTGGGGATAATACAAGTTATTTTCTAAATTGTCCATTGTTTATGGTCATGTTACCAACCCTGTAGCTAATGTATCCATCAGAAGTGGCTAACCAAGGTCTGCCTAAGATGAGTGGATAGCCATTAAACTTAGTCTTGGGATGAAGGACAAGGAATTCAATAGGATACTCTCAAGAATCAATAGATATCATTACATCTTATATGAAACCTTTAGGTTCTACCATAGATCTATTAGCAAGTTGTAGCATAGTAGAAGTCTTACTTAGAGATCCTTGGAGGTTAATTTAAAGCATTGTCATGAAGTTGATTTCAACTCCATGATAAATGAGTGTTTGGAAATTCAATGTTGTAATTCTCCTCCAACCCCCTTGGATTACTTCCATATGGATGAGAGGCATTACTTTTAATTAACCCAACCTCCATCATCCCATCATGGAAATGGGGTTAAAAAATTGTTTCTCACCCAAAATATGTATAACTCACTTTCTAAAACATCATTGTGTTCGAGTCATTGAGAGCCTTTTGAAAATATACAACTTATGTCAATTCGACCTCTATATTGGAAGTTATGCCCATTTGAAGTTTGAAGCCTATAATCCTTTCCACATCAACAAGGATCAGCCACGTGGCACTGCCACCTTACACAAGGTCCAACATGGAATCTTCCACATCATAGCACCACTGCACCATTATGCGAATACCTTAACCCCTTACAAATGTACTGCCCAAAATACTACACCAAAATGGACTTACTCCTATCAACTAACAGAGACATTCCCATATAGCACCTTTGTTGGACCATGCCCCTAACTCTTGATGTCATCTATCTTGACTGTCACAAAACAACGTGAATATTTCCACCAAGTAACATAGATAATCTTTGTCACATTCCTTTCATCTATTTTACCTGCTCCATCAATTATATGGCATGTCATAAAAAGCCACCATTTATTTTCTCTACAATCCCACACTCCGCAATGTCATGGCCCCCATCAACATGTGTCATCATGTCAGTACTACATGGAAACTAAAATACATGTGGCATCACAAACCACTACCATGTGTCACATAGGTGCCATATCAATCTAAGCTCCCCTTCATGTCCTCGTACTACATCTTGCTAATGTCACACTTATGTTAGGTAATGTCATCCCACCATGTGGCATTCTCCAAAGGTTCCCCATGTCACCCAAAAATTTGCTACTTGGCCCACCGAAAGGCCATATTTTCGTGCCATATGTCATGTGCTCATTGTCCCACATCAACAACTTCATCACTTAACACAAACACATCATTCGTGTCTAGTGTAGCATCTTCTATTTTAGCTTAAGTCAAATTTTTGTTCATTCTGAAACCTCCATGTAAAGAAACGAATTATCGTTTATGAAGAGAGAGGGTTTATGTCGCACCATCCATAAATATAAGATGATGTTCCTAATCTTGGAAGGCCCCACTTTCATACCTTTGCAGTGTGACAACAATTTTGACGGTAGGTGATGGCCATTTTCTTCTATTGTGCCCCCTCTCAACCACACCATATTTCATAAACAACTTCTGGAACCACCGACATGGTGTGACATGAATATTCTATAGAAGATGATGATAAATTTCATATTCAGTGTTGTGCTAACTCAGGGCCTCATTAGCCTTGCAATTCTTCCCTGATAAGTTATTAAGGTTCATCCAACTTGACTGTAGGCATATTATGTGCAAGAATAGACTTGAAGTCCCAAGGACTTGGATATTAATAGTAGAGCTCATTATGTCTAAGATATTGGGACTCTATCTCCATTATAGCATAAAACTCATTGATTTCCACACTCCGCAATAGTTAGAAGCGATTATTTAAATAGTTATTCACAACATTGAGAAGAAGATTTCAGTAGCCTTCACACAACATCCATTCAAGATATTCACACACATCATATAATGGAATTCACACACAGCCACAATCAACTGGCCATGTCAATAATCAAACATCAAAATGAAAATACTTTACCATTCGGAAGCGTATTGGCATCACAAGGATTCACAAGTCCCTTACAACCATGATAATCATTCACAACCATGAAAATATAATTCATAGGAATACATATCCTTCTTTGATGGTGTTGATACACCCATTTTCGTACAATAGCATTAGTTATCATTCATATTACACCAACATGCAAAAGATACAAACAAGCAACTTATCTTATTAGCTAGATGACTTGCAACTAAGAGAGGGACTTCAACTCTCCTTCCAACCATATGTGAATTACACTATTATCTATTTTTAAAAGTAAGCACCCCCAAGCTAGATTTAGATACTTACGAGTGAAGTGCTCAAAGGAATTTCACACCATTCAATCACATTAGATGGGAATCTAGAGCACGCAATGCCTAGACCTACAATCTGACAAGAGTCTAGAGAGCATAGTATCTCCACATAAATAGTCAATTATGCTAATACAAAGCCCACAATGCCTCCACCTACAATCTGAAAGGAATCCAAAGCTCAAAGTGTCTCCACCCAACAATCGCTACAGGAATCCAAAGGCCACAATGTCCCCACCGAATTAGGCTATAGGAATCTAAAGCTAACAATCCCTCCACCTGCAACCTAGAAACAATACATAGCACATTTGCCTCCCCCATATTGATTTCACGAGAATATAGGGTCCACCTTCACGATATCCACCTATGGAAACCAAGAGATGTCCTAGAGTAACTAGTGTCTCCACTTACTATGTAGGAGTCTAGAGTCCGCTATCACTCTACCTTATCAATACCACAACTTCACCTTTTCATCAATGTCCCTTAGCTAGCTCCCAAGTAAGATCTTACAATGAGCCTATCCTAATGGTGCCACACACACCTAACATGCAATTATTCACTTTGCAATAAAATCTTGTTCTTGGTGGTGAGGACCAGTGTTGCAGCAATAATGCTACAACTCCTAGGCTACCTACTTTACTCTTATCAACCCGGTAGTTCATAACAAACTTGGAAGCATCGGTGCTATATGCAAAAGTACTAGTTCTTACCGCAGGTTGTCACTTGGTCAGTTGGCACAAGATTACTAGGAGCTCAAGCCAACTTCTATGGATTCCAGAAGAACCTCTATATGTGATGAAAGGAGAGAAATATTACTCTACAGATGCTACTCTAACTGCAGAAAGGAGAAAGATTGAAATGTAAAGCAAACCTAGTAAATCCTAATTAACCAACTAATTCTACTTTTGCAGAAAGCACTATGAAAACCACAAAATGAATTCTATACCTACTCAAGGAAGTAAACAACATCTAACTATGCTATTTCTGGAAGTAAATAAAAAAATATTTTTTGATTTTTATGTATTTTTATGTGAAATTGACATGCATGTAAATTTATTGTGTGTGAGTGTAGCACCGAATAGTTGGCGTTGGAGGGCGGTTTTTGTACTTGAGGGGATGTAGGATGGTGTGTATGGGTCCTAGGAGTTCTCAGGTGGCCTTTTGGAGGCTTTTCCCACACTCAACCTTCAAAAGAAAGCCTACAGGAAAATCTACAGGAGGACAGAGGAAATCTACAGGAGGAAAAACAACATTCTATAGGAGGCCTACAGGAGGAGACTAAGAGTAGTTTTCACTATTTTGAGGGTGTGAGAGGCAGTGAAAAAGGTGGATGAAGGTTGGAATGAGGTGTTAGGGTGCCTATGGTCTACCATGAACCTCCAGGAGAGAGAAACATGATTGGATTTGCTCAAGGAGAGAGGAAGACGTTCTATGGAAAATGCAGGAAAGTAAGGCAGAATGGAGGTGAGACTTGGGCTACCTGTAGGGAATGGATCAAATGGAAGATGTGATGGCTGATAGGCTAGCCTACTACTAGAAGATATATTCTGCAAAGGAACTGACAGTCAACCAATAGGATCAAACAAGCAATGAAATGAGTGCATCTAGAAAAACATAGTTTTGCATCAAACTAGTCTAAACTATGATCTATGAAAGGAAACGCTGAGAAATATTGTAGGAAAGAAAGCATGAAAGAAGACTATTGCAAATTAGGAAGTAAGCATGATGAAGAAGATCTAAAGCAAAGAAATACTAGACTATTAACCTTCTACAAAGCTGCAAACACTAGAAGTCATATGAAGGAGGAAAATCTATGTTTTTCGGGCAATAAGAGGGTCTTTGCCTCAAATCATGGTCCCAAAGGGAGGAAGAGAGACCAAAGCACTATTTATAGCCTTTTGAATCTTTCTTTATCACTATTTAACCTGCTATAGAAATCACAAATGGAAGAAAACTACTAAATCATCAAAAACAACCTAGTCTTAACCATAAAAGAAATACATCTAACAGCAACCTAATCTATAACTGAAATAGAACATACAAATACAAGTAAAGAGGAGCTTGTGTTACAGGGAAAAGTGTCTATATAGAACTGCTCTATCCCACTAAGGTGTGACAGCTGCCTTAGAAACAAACAGAGAAAAGATACTTATGTTTTTCCTTTATGAATTATAGATAGAGAGGAACAGAAAGACCAACCTCTGTCTTGCGCTAATCCCTTGATTCGATCCCTCTCTTTTTTGATAGTCCTCAGCTACCTTCTCCCTTGCACACCTAGCTTCAAAAATTACCTGTAAGATCACAGAAGCATAGCACTATATAAAGACATGGATCTATAATCGTAAACAATCTAGGATCAGATGTAAATTGACCATACAAATGTAACAAGCATCAATGATACAAAAGCATGGAGGAAAACTCAAATAGCTTTTATTGATAAACAAGAAAAGAACCAGGAGGAGTTACAACCAGTTGTTCCGACCCAGCATCAACCTCCCAGCAAAGAAGCCCCTCTTCACTTCAAACAAAGCTTAGATCACCCAACAATCTGATGTTTGTCTCTAGAAACCAACAACAATTCCTTACAACATGCAAAATTCCAGTCTCTGGATCTCTGGATTGAGGGATCCATATATAGATATCTGTAAGGGGGATGAGTCATCTTGTGATTTGATTAGTGTCTTCTCTCTAATAGTTCTTGCTTCCACTTGGAGACTGAGGGCCTCTTACTCATCCTTGGTCGAATTCAGTGAGGCAAGTGTCATAGGAGAAGATTCTGGAAGCTTCCATTGCCTCTCCACCTCGCGGAATGACATTGCCATTTGTCATTTCTCTCCCATCACACCCTGCAGAAGGGAATTTTGAAATGCAATGCACCCTCACAGTGTATTTAGGTGAGATGCAATGCACTTATCCAGTGGAGCAGCTGCAATGATCCTGTTTTGAACAATTCTGAGTAGTTTCTCATGGAGAACTTCTGGGAGAAGCTATAATCTGTTGACATTGTTCCTTTAGGGGTTAGAACAACACTTTTAGGGACTTAGGAGCCCTTGGTTTATGGACATTTCATGCTTGGGGTTGTAGGGCACAAAAATGTCTATAACAGTTTCCCGCTAAAGTATGAGGTCATTAACCTTTTGGTGTCGGGTGAAATGCTTTATTATGAGGATCTGAAGTTCTTTCAATGCTGGGAGGAGACTTGTAATAAGATACAATACAATATATTATCTTCATAATATTCTCATGATCTAGCTGAGGCGGGCATTCCCATGCTCAAATTTATAAACTCATTTTCGTGTACATAGGACAGACAATCATCTGAGTGTAGACTGATGATTCTGATAGAGCCATCATCCTTTTGAGTGGATGATTATCTGTGCGGCAATGATGTACATTTAATGTCTTTATTTCCCCTGAATATATATCGCAAACCGGATGGATGAAACTAGATCCAGGGTCTTCAATCTCGTTCGATCTTCACTCAAAGTACAAGTCGATCCATGTGATAAATGTTCTAAAGTCGAACATGGAAAGACATCGCCTGATTGCCAGTCAATGATGTAAACTGTTAACAAGCGCGAGAGGAATCACCGATAATGATAATGATCCTCAAGGTACTGCAGTAAAATTCACATGGTGTGAATAAAGGACTTGGCATCGAACACCATGCAAAATCTTTCGGTCGAAGGCCATTGATGTAAACCTGTCGCCGGAAGTGAGAAACTTGCCATTGAGGCATGCAAGCTTCAAAGTACTGAATGGGGTGTTCCTAGATCAACTTCTTGGATAATGAGTTGATGTCGATGAGAAGTGATCCGTCACAGGAGGGCCTTAATGAATCCCACATCAATGACACGGAACGGAGCAAATGATTTTAATGGAGGTGAAAACGATCTGGTGATATAAGGTTCAGGGTGGCGATCATGAAAGAATGGAGTATAATGTATGGTAGTGGTTGAGACACAGGTGAATTCTCTAAATGACTTCTCTTGAACATATTGGTGACACTGATGTGATGGATTGGTATCATTAACCCCAAATGTGGATGGTATGGCATGACCATGGTGATGTGACCGGTGAATGAAACAACCCAACCCGACTCGGACACGGAGCGGAAGTGTCATGTTCAAGAGCGACTTGCTACCAACAAAGTTTCTTTGAGTTTTCTTCCCAATTTTTCCCGAGTCATTGCTGACCAGTACCTATTTCTTTTTGTCAAGCTTGAGGAGGATAGCATATGCTTGTTCTATAATTTTCCCTTCGGGCAAACCTATCGCTATGTTTTAGCGAGCCTAGCGATAGTGAAACTCGTTCTCGTCTATAGACAAGTTTGTCGCTATTAATATTTTTAACGAGTTTAACGACAAAGATAACACGGTCCTTTTCAATTTTAGCGAGTCTGAAAAGGAACGTAAAGGTAACTCCAAAATTCCTTTTCGTCATCTAATCCCTTAAGTCCGAAAAAGTATAAAACAATACAGAAGGGATGGATTTTCGATACTTTTAACTAGCCGAACAAAATAAGCGCTCGATCTTTTTGTGTAATAATCCCTCAGGTCCAAAAAGATTAAAATCTAGAGGAGGGATAGCACTTCCTATCCCTTTAACGAGCTGGAGAGGCCAATGGCTCGGAAATGTTTTCATATTTTACGAGTCAGTTGAAAAGAGCTTAAAGGAGACTCGTCTTTTGAGGAACGAGTGATAAAATGGGTAGCAGCTGATTCCATGTAAGGTTTGGAATTTTCCAATCACCGCAGTGTCACAAGGATGGCTAGTGAAATCACTCTTCACAACTGTTCTTCAAAATGGGTAAACAATCAAATGGAGGTGAATGATCGGCCAATGGAAAAAGTGGAGGTGACGGTGCAAACACGACCAAGGCTTTAATGGTTGAAGTACTACATTCACGATGGTTATTTACTGGGGAATAGTTCATTTTTTAACGAGCTTAAACGCGGGTGGAAACATTTGCTCATGTCTTATGTTTATTTTTTAACGAGCTTGAACTATGTGCTAAAATTGCTCGATTGAATGGTCCCATTTCGATTTTACCATAAATAGCTTTGTTCTTTCAAAGATTGTACTGTGTTTTCAACTGCTTCATCAAACTAGTCAGAAATGAATAGTATATGCTTGAAAATGAGTTTAGAACACTAATATTTTACTTTGAACTACGTAAAAAGTAATTAAAAAGTGTTTTTACCTCTCATTTTACCAATTCATTTGAACTTTGGTTTGTTGGAGCTTTGGAGGTGCTTTCCCCCCTTGATTTTCATCAGCTGACTTTGGGCGATTCTGTGGACAATTCTCGGCGCCATCTAGACCAAGTAGGAGCTAAACCTGAGCTCTTTCATTTCATGGTTTCCATTTTGCATTTTGAGCTTGATTCCTAGCTTTTCTGAGCCCCTGGGGTTTGAAGAACTCGTTATGCCTTCAGCGCACCCTCTATGTATCGAAAGGTGCGTTGTTGACCTGTCTAAAGGCTATCTGACATTCAACGCACCTAGATCACTACTGCAGGTGCGTTGGGTGCAGAAAAGGAATTTAATGCACAATTTTTGATGGAAAATTTTGCCTATTTCTTACCAAAATCAGGATCTAACTCTTCTCTTGTTTGTTTTTCAGAGATCTTTGGAGTAAGATGACCATTACATGGTGAGAACATGAGCATGAAGAAGAGGACATGCTTGCCCTACATGATCCAGTTACAGTAAACACACTGCGGAACTGTGGCTTGCTGAAGTTCTTCCGCATTTCTAGCATGAGACAACAGATCAACTTACTGCAGTATTTGCTCGATGCTTGGGATCCTACCAATTAGGTTTTCCAGATCAGGGGCAAATCTATCCCCTTGACTGTAGTAGACATCTATTTCTTGACTGGCTTGTCGAGGCGGGGTGCCCCCATCTCTTTATCAGGTTCGGCCCGAGCAGGCGACTCTGTGAGAGATTATGTTCGCCGGTACTCTAGAGAAGGATTTCAGCCGAGTAAAGACGGTAAGATCATCATCCGTGATGTCATTGACAGGTCCCTCAGGACTATTCTATTTACTTTTCGTAGGATGGCCGGTGGTGCGGCTCTTCATGTAGCCAACCGATCTTACATGCAGTATGCCTTGGAATGCCTCCAACTGAAGGTGTTCAACTGGTGCGATGCAGTGCTTCTTGTGATGAAAGAACAGTTGACCAAGATAAAGAGTGGGAGGTTGAAGAACTTTGGGTACGGTTCTATTTTGACCGCCTTTGCCTTGGAGAAGTTACCACTGATGCAGCCGCAGTATATTGCACTCGATTTACCTTCTCCTACTGAACCACATATGCAGAGATGGGTTGACCATATGTCTAGGCATGCTAGCCAGTCTCAGATTTCATTTTCTGATACCTTCTTCAGGTGGTTTGATCTTCAGGAGATGGTTTATTCCGAGTATCCATACGCTGGCATGGACTTCCGGGGTGATCCAGATTTAGTACTACCAGATGGCGAGTAGTGGGGCGCCATTGGTAAAATCTTTGACCATATCCCTGTTTATCGTTTTTTGTTTATAATGTCCTTGTGCTATCAAGACTTTAATCAAACTCATGTGTACATGCAGATGTTGGTCCTATTCATCCAGTAGTTCGCCTAAGAGTACCAGCTGCTGCCCCAGCAGGAGAGGCCGTCGGAAGGGCTATCCTTCGCGACCTCGACGTGGCCGAGACTCTCACAGCATTATAGGAGCAGGTTGAGGGCCTCACTCTTGGTATTCTAGATGTGAGGACTGATGAGCTACCTTTGCGGTTATAGCGACATACTACTAGTGTGCCAAGACGATGTACTCGTCTCTTACGCATGATCGCATAGGCTGTGACTTGCTATCATGAGCATCATTAGACTAGGGTTCCCCCTAGCATTTTGCGTTTTTGGGTCATTTGACCGATTTTGTCTTGGTTACAGAACATTATGTGTAAACCATAAACAGTTATATATATTTTTGATTTTCGGAGTTTTACTTTGGTTAAGTTACATGATCCAAATGCAAACATTGATGGTATGTTTCTTTTTATAAATGTTGCAAATGTCTATATAACACATAATTTGCTAATGAGTCAGTTAATGTGTTTAAGTTTCTGGAAATATGTTGATATTGAATAAAATAAAATTGTCTTTCCAAAATCTTAACCTGTAGGAACATGCGATAAATAGCTGGGTTTCGGACGGAATATATACCATTGAGTTGTAGTATTACGAGCTGTGAGTCTAGCCTGACAATTAGTCGGCGTATACCATGTGTGATGGCATCAGAGAGAAGTTCTATCAACACGCTATATTCAACGATGTTATTTGTTGATCGACCAATACATACCCCTCTGAAACTTACTAACTCGCCGCTTGGATCAAAAATAGCCCAGGCTGTGGAAGATAGGTTCCGCGAACTATGACTCGCTCCATCGGCATATCCAACACATGACTCCAATAGGTTTGACATCTGCAATAAATGTAAAAAGTGGATTACTTGACCAAAATAAACACTTTAGCGAAAACAAAAACATAACAAAAGCATACAGGTTACCATTACGCATAGTAACGCTTGAGGTACAACCCATTACGAGGTTGCGCCAGTGGAATTCCGTCATAATCCATTAACTCGTAGGCTCCTTTTGCTAACACTCGTTTAACAATACAGGGGCCCATCCATAAATACTTAAATTTACCTGCTCCCAATTTATCGGATTCTTGGTCGTAAAGCAAGACCAAGTCACCTTCTAAGAAGACACGGGGTTTTACATTTTTGTCGAACTGTGCCTTGACTCATTTCTTATGGGCTTCGTTAGCCAAAGCGGCATCACGACGGGTTTCATACAATTGGATTAATTCCAAGAAACGAACTTCTTCTTCTGAAGTTCTGGAGAGGAGATCAATTGCGAGTTTGAGGGATGAGATTTCACACTGGATTGGTAAGACTGCTTCCAGACCATTTACCAGTTGGAAAGGTGTAAACCCAGTTGCATTCCTTACCGATGTTCGGTAAGCCCACAAAGCTGAGTACAGGATTAGATGCCATTTTCTCTTGTGAACTACAATCATCCTTTGCAGCATGTGCTTTAGGACCTTGTTGATTGCTTCAACTTATCCGTTGGCTTGCGGATAATATGGAGTAGAGTTGTCGTGAGACAACCCTAGTTTGGCAGTTAATTCGACCATCATGTGATTGTGAAAATGCGATCCATGATCTATGACTATAGCCTGTGGTACGCCGAATCTGGCGACTACATGATTGAAAAACAAGAGGGCATCTATTTCACCAGTATTATCTAATGTAGGCATCGCCTCAACCCATTTGGTAAAATAGTCAACTGCGACTACGATATACCCATGCCCCCCGGTCGAGGTGGGGTTACATGTCATGAAATCGATGCCCCATTTGGCGAATGGCCCAACAGCAACTATTGGCTACAGATGTGCGGGTGGTCTTCTGGTTTTGCTATCGAAAATTTGACAAGCGTGGCAACCTCTGACTGCGGTTATGCAATATTTGAACATTGTTGGTTAGAAGTATCCTGCTCGTAAGATTTTTTGCACTGTAGCATATCCAGACTGATGCCCCCCACACACGCCTGAATGACAATCATTCAGGACCTTTTCGGCCTCCTCATGGGTGAGGCACCTTCTCATAACTGTATCGATACCACGACGGTAAAGCGTGTCACTGACGATCATGTAGTCTTTTGCTTGGTATCGAATACGTTTTTGTTCGTAGTGTGAGGTGTTTGGCCTGTATTTTTTGGTTTGGAGATAAATTATTATATCCCCATACCACTAATTGCTTGAAGATATCAGAAACAAACTTTCGTCCACGATTGTTTCTTCGGACGTTTCATCATTGGACGACGATGGGAGATCGCACAATAATTCTGCGAAGACTAGAGCTTTCTTCGATTTGGATTTTACAAATTCTAGATCGAACTCTTGTAGGATTGCTATCCATTTTGAATATTTGCCCCCCAGCAATTGTCGCGACAATATATAAGTCATGGGGTTGCAATCTGACAGAATGGTAGTTTTCCGAAAGAGGACATAGTGTCGAAATCTCTGTATCGCTTGAATAGCTGCGATTGCTAGCTTTTCAACGTAAGAATATTTGCTTTCTATATCATTTAAGTTTTTACTTAAATAATATATGGGATGTTCTATTCCATCGACTTCTTGAACTAAAACCATTGCGATGGTCGTATCCGCTGTAGCCAGATACAGGTTAAAATCTTTTTGATAATCAGGAGCGTACATTAATGATGCTTTCATTAGTGATTCTTTTAAAGCATCAAAGGAAGCTTGCACAACCTGATCCTAAACAAAGGGCACTTCCTTTTTCAAAAGACATGTATAACCTTTAGCAAGTTCGGCGTAATTTGGAATGAACCTCCTCAGAAAGTTCGCTTTCCCTTGGAGCTTCTGAATCTGAATCAAATTCGAAGGTGGAGGCAAATTTATGATTGCTTGGACTTTACATGGGTTGAGACGAATCCCGTCCTTCGAGACTACAAAGCCAAGCAAATGACTAGAACTGATGGAAAATACACATTTGTGTGGATTGAGTCGTATCTTGTAGTGTCAGCAACGTAGAAATATCGCTCTTAAATGTTGCGGGTGATCAGTCTGCTTTCGCGAATGAGTCGGAAGGTCGTCGAGGTATGGTTGAACGATGTTTTTGATGTCATGGAAGGCATAATTCATTGCCCTCTGAAACATCGCCCCTGCGTTCTTTAAACCAAAGGGTAATTTTTGATATGTGAACGTGCCCCACGGACAAATAAATGCAGTCTTTGACTGGTCCTATGGGTGGATATTTATTTGATTATATCTGGAGAATCCATCCATGAACGAAAAGATTTCGTATCCGGCGCATTCATCAATTATCTGGTCAATGAAGGGTGTAGGGTAGTTGTCTTTTGGACAAGCCTGATTTACATCCCTATAATCGATGCACACTCTAATTGTTCCTTGTTTTTTCATAACAGGGACAATATTCGATACCCAATCGGTTAGAGGAACCGGGTAGATGAAACCAGCATGGAGAAGTTTTTCAACCTCTGCCTTAATGGCAGCGGCGTTCTTGGGGTGCACCTGCCTTAGCCGTTGTCGTATTGGTTTGACATCTGGATACATCTTAATTTCGTGTTCAACGATACTGATTCAATGTCTGGCATTTCACTGTATGACCAAGCAAAGACATCTCTGAATTCGCGAAAAAGAGCGTTATATATTTCCAGTTCTGAAGGAGAACAACATTTGACAACATAAATATTCTCTACAACATCTGTTTTGGTCGAGATATTTATGGCGATAGTCTCTTCAATGTTGGACAAGTTTCACTCGGAATCCATCGTGTTTACAGTATTTGATAGGAAATCAAAGACTGAAGGATGATAAAGGTCATCTTTATTATCTTCTCCACAATCCGGAAGAAGGGAACGATGGTGGGAATCATTCCATGGTGCTCCTTCAATTACCATTGATTGGACAATTCCTTCATCGGTGACATGCACTTGCGACCAAGGATCTGAAGGGGTACCATATTCTTTAGACCTATCTACCCAAACGCTTGATGAGTGTTGATTTGGGTTTGCCTCCCATGCTAGGAAAATTGATTGCTACAATACTTCCGTTCGGCTTGGGGGCAAAACCATTGCATGATCCATGTTTATATCATTTTTTGAGATCTTTTTAGAAGATATCATATTGCAGGTTCCTATCGACGCCACTTCCGCCAGGTTGATTGGAGGTGGAAAGGCAAAAGTTCCCATTAGTATAGGATCTTTTAGTAGGCCTACTCCGATATTTTGAAGCGAATGGGGGCTTCCATGGATCATGGGAATGCTTCCTGTAACTTGAGAACCGTTGGGGAGGAAGTTTTGTTGATCGACGATTGTAATCCCTCCTTGAAAGGGAAATGCAATCTTCCTAAAATAGGTCGACACAACAGCTGCCATAGCATATATCCATGGTCTTCCTAGTAGGATGTTGTAATCAAGATTCCCATCGATGACTTCAACATCTATTTCTACCGTTTTCCCTCCTAGTTCAACTTTCAAGTTACTTAGGATACCATATGGGGTATATGTCCTTCCGTCGAATGCTTTTAGTGTCGTCGAAGATCTTGACAAGGTTGGAGATCCTAAAGTTTTCCAGCAACTCATCGACATAATGCATGTAGATGCTCCCTCATCAATAATTGTTCGATGAACAATTTTGTTGAGGGCTTTCACTTGAACAAGGAATGCTAGTTGAGCTGGTAATTGAGGATCGTATCCTCTATGGTCGAAGGATACAAGATTGGAATCCTTTGGGTCTATCCCACCAATGGCTGATAACAAAGCCTTCCATTGGGATGGGCAATACTGTAGTACTTCAAGAGTTGACATAGCAGATGGCGATTGGGCCAAATCTTCCACTATATTATAATGCTGTGCCGCTCTAGCGCGGGGATTAAATGTCGACTTGTGTACTACTCCCTTTGGCGGTTTTATTGTCAATTCAGGGATGATGGGTGGTGCAACTTCTGTCGAAGTTGTTGTCGAACTACTAGGTTGATCTTTATCCTTGTTGTTCGATAGCTGTGGATTCCCATAATCTTTGTTCCTTGTCGATATCAAAGCATCATTTTGCTGTTTTGAAACCGACAACATTAGCACTTGGGACGGGGAAGCATTTTCACTTTCAACCAAATTTGTTCCTAGATAACAGATCAGTTAAAACTGCGGAGGTTTTCGAATTCTTGAAGAATTTTTTAACCTCAGCTCTGTGTGGACATTTTGCGGTGCAACGATCCTCATCGCATATGAGGCATGGATTTTTTGGTTTCCTATCTCCAGGAGGGTTTGAAGAAGATTTTTCAGGTGATGATTCCTCCTGTTTCTTCTTCTTCTCTTTGCCTTTCTTCTTGCTCCCTGGTTGTTTGGTTTCTTTGCCTTTATCTATTGATACGGCATTTACTTCCGAAGCAAGAATTTCATCTTTTGCATTTTGACTTGAAATCTTATGGGCCTTTTTGGATGTAGCCTTTGTCGATTTCGTGTCTGTTGTGCCAATCACGCCATCGCCGGCATGAGAGTCATTGTTCGATTTAGGAGGAGGAGGAATTGAGAATTCCTGTCTAGGGGCGTCAGGTATTTTATCATAGAGCATGCCGGACTGAGTCTAAATCAAGTCTAGATATTGCGCACGAGCAATAACTTGCTCTTCTGTTACGACTCCCCCCTTTGCCACATCTTCTGTGATGGAAGGTACTAATGACTTGATAAACCATTCAGCTAAGAGCTGATCAGGGACATACGTTTTTACCATTCTACGACGACGTCGCCACTCATGTATATGATCAGATATGTGAGTGGCCGTTGTCTGTTTGAAGTTGGTAAGAAGTTCCGTTCCCGTTTCGTACCTTATTGGTAACTGAAAATGGGTTAAAAAGGTTGTGGCTAAGGTACTGAAGTTGTCGAACGAAGCTCTAGGTAATTCGATGTACCATTTTGCCGCTGGACCCGTTAATGTCCTCTGAAAGAGGCGAAGTCTTATCGAATCATCATTTAGGGTGTTTGATGAACACCATAGATGAAAGGTCATCACGTGATTCGATGGATCTTCACCCGGATTTCCATTAAATTTAGGAATATCTGATGGAAGTTTATGTGGAATCGCTGGCCACCAAGGGACGTAAGTGATTGGATCGTTTTTTAACCGGTTTAAATCAGGTAACTCCAAAGTTGCCACAAAGGGTAACTGTTGAGTCAGGTTAGGTGAAGCATACCCAGGATAAGATGGGATTGCCTGAGTAGTTGGTCTTTGCATACTGGCATAATGCATTTGATGCTGGTATGTTTGGTAAGGTTGGTGGGCATGACCATTGTAAAATGGTTGATTTTGACCGTTTTGAATGTACGGTTGTCCACTATTAGCAAAGATTTGTTGCTCAGAACCTTGGTATACTTGTTGGAATTGCGGTTGTTGGTATTGCACCAGCCATGGTTGTGAAGCCATGTGTTGTTGCCCGATACTAACAGTTTGACCAAGATGAGGGGTAATTGTACCCGTCTGAACCTGTGTCGTTCCACCGGTCGACGATTGTGGTTGAGTCACAGGGTCAAGGAGCTGTTCCATTACGACCTGAGAAACCTGAGGTTGGCATACAACAGGCAGCGCTTGAACTTGCGACACCGTCACAATAGCTGGCGTAGTTGGGATATTTGACATAGGTAAGCATTGTTGCATCGAGTATACAACTCTTGGTTGTTGAGGTAGTATAGGTACCCAACCGCTTGAGGTAATTCTAGTATAACCTGAATGTTGTTGTGAACTCCCGTATGGATATCCTCCTGGAGGGGATAATGAAAGGGTATACTGCCCCCCATACGGTGGTAATCCAGAACTCAAGGGAATTGTTTGCCCTTGGGGACCAGACTGCCCAAATTGACCTCCAAATGGATCAATTTGTTGAGACTCAACGTAAGAGTTTCCGGATGTTATTCCGGATGAACAAACAGGAACCAACCATACTATCGAAATGCCCCCTGAGTGGGCTCTTTCTAGCGGTTGAGAGCTAGTCGGGACAGATGGTATACCGGCAAACATTGTTGGAGTGATAGCAGGGAATTCTGTCATCGCTGTGTCAGATGACACAGTCCTAGATGTTGACGGTTGTTTTGACATTTGTAGTCTATCCAAAATATTACCTAGCGATTCTACAAGAGCTTCCGCTGGTGGTAGACTAACTTCTAACGAAGAAGGATATAGAGTGATCCCGACTCCAAATTGCGATGGAGTACTTGTTGGAGGATCTTCTACAATTTCTTCTATGGCAATCAAAGCAGGTGGAAGGGGAAGACCGTCAGGTCCGTAGAATATTTCTGGTGCCGAAGAAGGTATGGAATCGACAGCGACAGATGTTTGAAGAGCAAGACTCTCCGAACCGGTCGAAAGTGGAACTGGTTCGGTAACCCAATGTTATCGGGAAAAGTGTCTATTTAGAACTGCTCTATCCCACTAAGGTATGACAGCTACCTTAGAAACAAATAGAGAAAACTACTTTTGTATCTCCTTTATGAACTATAAACAAAGAGAGATAGGAAGAACCAACCTGTGTCTTGCGCTAGTCCTTCGATCCAATCTCTCTCCTCTTTGACAGCTTCCAGCTACCTGCTCCCTTACTTGCCCAGCTTCACCAAGTACCTGTAAGATCACAGAAGAAGGAAACTATACAAAGACATGGATTTATATTCATAAATAACTTAGGATCAGATTTAAGTTAACCATACAAATGTAACAAGCATCAATGATACAAAAGCATGGAGAAGAAACTCAAATAGTTTTTTATTGATATACAAGAAGATCTAGGAGGAGTTACAACCGATGATTCCTGACCCAGCATCAACCTCCCAGCAAATAAGTCCCTTCTTCACCCCCAACAAAGCATAGATCACCCAATTCTCTGATATGTATCTCAAAACCAACAGCAATTCCTTACAATGTGCAAAATTCCAGCCTCTGGATCTCTGGGATGAGGGATCCATATATAGATGTATGCAAGGGGGATGAGTCAGCTTATGATTTGATTAGTGGCTTCTCTCTGTCAGTTCTTGCTTCCACTTGGAGACTAAAAGCCTCTTACTCATCCTTGGTCGAATTCAGTGAGGCAAGTGTCATTGGAGAAGATTCTGGAAGCTTCCATTGTCTCTCCACCTCGCGGAATGACACTGCCATTTGTCATTTCCCACTCAACGCACCCTGGTAGTGCATTTAGGTGCATTGCAACGCACCTAGCTAGTGGACTTAGGTGCTATGCAATGCACTTAGCTAGTGGAGCAGCTGAAATGATCCTGTTTTGACTTATTCTGAGCAGTTTCTGGTGGAGAACTCCTGGGAGAAGCTGTAATTTGTTGACCTTGTTCCTTTAGGGGTTGGAACAACACTTTTAGGGACTTAGGAGCCCTTGGTTTATGGACTTTTCATGCTTAGAGCTGTAAGGCACAAAAATGTCTATAACAGTTGCCCCCTAAAGTATGAGGCCGTTTATCGGGTGAAATGCTTTATTAGGAGGATCCGAAGTTCTTTCAATGCTGGGAGGAGACCTGTCATAAGATACAATATAATACATTATCTTCATACTATTTTCATGATCTAGCTGAGGTGGGCATTCCCATGCTCAGCTTTATAAATTCATTTTCATGTACATAGGACAGACAATCGTCTGATGGTAGACTGATGATTCTGATAGAGCCATCATCCTTTTGGTAGGATGATTATCTGTGCTGCAATGCTGTACATTTCAATGTCTTTATTTTCCTGAATATATATCGCAGCCCGGATGGATGAAACTAGATCCGGGGTCTTCAATCTCATCCAATCTTCACTCGAAGTACAAGTCAATCCATGTGAGAAATTTTTTGAAGTCGAACATGGAAAGACATCGCTTGATTACTAGTCAATGATGTAAACCGTTAACAAGCGTGAGAGGAATCACCGATAATGATAATGATCCTCAAGGTACTGCAGTACAATTCACGTGGTGTGAATAAAGGACTTGGCATCGAACACCACGCAAAATATTTCGGTCGAAGGTCATTGATGTAAACTTGTCGCCGGAAGTGAGAAACGTGCCATTGAGGCATGCAAGCTTCAAAGTACTGAATGGGGTGTTCCTAGACCAACTTCTTGGATAATGAGCTGATGTCGACAACAAGTGACCCGTCATAGGAGGGCCTTAACGAATCCCACATCAATGACACGGAACGGAGCAAATGATTTTGATGGAGGTGAAAACGATCTGATGATATATGGTTCAGGGTGGCGGTCATGAAAGAATGGAGTATAATGTATGGTAGTGGGCGGGACACAGGTGGCCTTTCTGGATGACTTCTCTTGAACATGTCGGCGACACTTATGTGATCGATTGGTAGCATTAACCCCAAATGTGGATGGTATGACGAGACCATGGCGATGTGACCGGTGAATGAAACAACCCAACCTGACTCGGGCACGGAGCGGAAGTTTCATGTTCAAGAGCGACTTGCTACCAATAAAGATTCTTTGAGTTTTCTTCCCAATTTTTCCCCAGTCATTGTTGACCAGTACCTCTTTATTTTTGTCAAGCTTGAGGAGGATAACATATGCTTGTTCTATAATTCGCCCTTCGGGAAAACCCATCGCTATGTTTTAATGAGCCTAGCAATAGTGAAACTCATTCTTGTCTAAAGACAAGTTTGTCGCTATTAATCTTTTTAACAAGTTTAATGACAAAGATGACTTGGTCCTTTTCATTTTTAGAGAGTCTGAAAAGGTACATAAAGGTAACTCCAAAATTCCTTTTTCATCATCTAATCCCTTAAGTCCGAAAAAGTATAAAACAATACAGAAGGGATGAATTTTTGATAGCTTTAACGAGCCGAACAAAACAAGCGCTCGATATTTTTGTGTAATAATCCCTCATGTCCAAAAAGATTAAAATCTAGAGGAGGGATAGCACTTCCTGTCGCTTTAACGAGCTGGAAGGCCAGAACTCGATAATCTTTTCATATTTTACGAGTCAGAAAAGAGCTTAAAGAAGACTCGTCTTTTGAGGAACGAGTGATAAAATGGGTAGCAGTTGATTCCAGGTAAGGTTTGGAATTTTCCAATCACGGCAGTGTCACAAGGATGGCTAGTGAAATCACTCTTCGCAGCTGTCCCTCAAAATGGGTAAACAATCAAATGGAGGTGAATGATCGGCCAATGAAAAAGTGGAGGTGACGGTGCAAACACGACCAAGGCTTTAATGGCTGAAGTACTACATTCACGGTGGTTATTTACCAGGGAATAGTTCATTTTTTAACGAGCTTAAACGCGGGCAGAAACATTTGCTCGGTCCGGGTTTATTTTTTAACGAGCTTGAACCTCGCGGTAAACATTGCTCGATTAATCCAGTCATATGATAAGAATGTCTCATATAAAAATGGCAACTTTTAGATTTTTGCCCCACATCCTTTCTTTATGCAAGTTAGGTGACGACTAATCCTATGAGTTTAAAGGGTTAGAGGTCCTACAAATTTAAAAAAAATAAATAGTCGCCCATCTCTTGCACTCCAAAAGGTTTGCATGCCCCCAGGTATAAAACAGGGTTTCAAGGTCACCCTCTATTTGAGCTGAAAAAACATTCGTTTTATCAGGAAGGGTACTACCTCTTACAGGTTACCCAAAGATTGTTCTATTTGCGGTGCAAACAAAACACTTCTTCCGCGATGTCTACTGAGATAAACAAAGGTGAGTGGCAGCGCTCGCCAACTCACATAACTTTGACAAGAGAATCCTGTACTAGAATAACCCCCTCTTCCAATCACGGACGAGGGTATAGACTAGGCATATTCTCCCGCGGAAACCTACTTTATACCCGATGTTTTCCTGTCGAAGCAGACCAGGACGCATGCCCCCTGGGTTTCAGTCATATCCTTCCGAATTACTCGCGCTCATCAGGAGGACGGACTGGGGATCGAGACATTTCTTCCGTGAAAAGACCATTTAGGGACGGTATATGACTATTTGTTATGCGTGATCTGGGAAATGAAAGCTGGTCCACGAGCTTGACCACTCTTCCTTCGTGCAGAAAACACATTATTCTAAAGAGTGAGGAGACAATCGCTCCCATGCAATAAATATAGTCTCATCCAAGGAGTAGGTTATAATCCAAGGGTCCTTGAACTACCATTACGTTCATGCGAACTGTCTTCCTTCTCAATGTTATGGGCACATCGGGAAGTTTCCCTAAAGGTCGATTGGTTCCTTTATCAAAGCCTGTCAGATTTCTCATCTCAGGCAAAAGCGATGGCGAACCAAGCGCTTTCCAAGTAGTTGAGGAAAGGATACTCACAGAAGCCCCCTCATCTATGATGGTACTAGCCATAACCATTCTATATATTTGAACGATAATTCGGAATGGTATGCCTGCTGGTAAACGGGGTCTGCCTAGTTGATTCCAATCGAAGGAGACAAGTAGGTTGCTTGGAGGTGGGATCGAATAGACGGTCGGGTATGGCTCTGACGAACTTCCTTCCTGCGGTAAAGGAACGGGTAAATTGCCCCCATGTTCGTCGGAGTCTGTGTTTATGAAGAGAATTTGGATGGTGTCATCCTTGTTCTCTTCAATGACTGTATCATCTGAAGATGAAACCTCTGAAGGCAAGACTGGGTCAACTGCCGCCTCGACCTTTTGACATTCATCTGGTATGTATTCAGTTGGTTTATCTTCAATGATAGGTGCTTCAGTCGACCACCTGAGCGGGCCAGCCGGATTCTCAACTAGTGACAGACTCGGCAAGAGTTTTTTATATCCAGGAGGAAGTCGTAAAGGTGAAACCGGACGATCATCCAAAACTCTTTTAGCCTCGTATAAGAAGGGACAACGGTGGACGACATGATTGCCTTCACACAGTTTACAAGGAAATCTAGCTTTCCCTTTTTGTCCTGGGGCTTCACTTTCACTAGTTGACGGTGTGCTTTCAACATGATCATCAGAGGTTGATGACACCGGGTTGTGCAAACAAGGAGACCAGTCCCTTAGTATCCGGGGGATGCAAGGAAAATCTCTGTGAAAGTGGTCTCCTTTTCAAATGACACATGGCGATTTAGGCCTGGTCGGTGCAGTGTGTGGATTTTCGTTAGACGACACTCGTTTTCCCCCATTCGCCTTTGGCTCCTTCTTCTTCTTCTCTTTCTTCTTATTTTCCTTCTTCTCCTTAGGAACTTGGCTTTTAGCTTTACCAGCTCCATCAAGCGAAGAGGAAGGAGGAGAGGAAGAATTAGAGGAAGTAGAAGGCTGGTGGGCAACTCTGGACTCGTCTAATTGCTGATTCGATTGTTCAAGAATGGTGGTGCTCTGAACGACATAGGTTGAGAAGAGCCATATAGGCAAACCAATTGTCAATCCTGGAAGTGACAATGTGGCCATATGGGGCGCACCAACATCTCCCCAAGAGGAGAAGGGACTAGGATTTCCACCAAGGGGAATTCCTTGATTGGTAGGCTCCATTTTCTCAACCCAAGATCAACGTAGGAAAGGGGTATGAATATTCCATTTAAAATAAATTTTAACACGCTTTGACACAACTTGTTTTTTCAGTTTTTAAGAGTCGAGAAAAAACAAAAGATGACTCTAGTCTCCTTCGATTTTTAATGAGCCTGAAGTGACAAGTGCTCAGATGGACCTTTTCCGTTAAGGAGTCTGAAAAGGAACGAAAGGGACTGCTCTGGAGGTCTAGGTAGAGGGAGTACCAAACCAATCGCAAAACTGCAGAATACTTTTTACGGTACGACAGTCAATCTTTCCGAATGCTATGTTCGGTGCATTGCAATCAGTAGGGCGGCCGACACGGCTTCCTATGGATAAACGATTTAAGCCTATGGGGGCTCCCAATATATACTCGACGGTACATGGGAGCACAAGTCCGTACTGGAACTTATCGTCTCAAAGTGGGGGAATCACCCAACCATCAGTGAGAACAACAGTTACCAGGCTTTACGACGCCAGAATACGTCTCTAGCCTAGACCTCTAAATGTTGTGCGTTAAGTTCCAAAGCGTTGTTAGGTTCATTGAATTTATTTTAAGTTGATCTTTCTTATGAAGTTTTCCTTTTGGGTTCACCACGAGATGTAGATGTAATTCCTAAAATGCAATCTAAAGATGATAAACAAACTTTTATCTCTTTTCAGCAATGAAAATCCTAGCTACTAGGGGAAAAGAAAGACACAATCTTTTCGCAAAGAGCAAAGAGCACACTGTAAATGCACTTTTCTAAATCAAGCCAAACAGACTGTCAATATGAAAATGCACATGCATGTATTTGTTTTTCACTTTCTTAATATTGATGCTAAAAAGAAAGTTGATGTACAAATCTGAATTTGCTTTCAAGCGACAAACATAAACAAGCTGTTTTTCGAAATCAAAAGGTAGAGATGATTATGACACTTTATGATTTTGAAATAAATACTCGTTTTGACACTAGAAAGTCACAAATTCAAACCAAAGGAAAAAGTAAAAGCATAATCGACTATCAACAATAAATAAACTTTATCCTATGATCAAAATCGACACTTGCGACATATCTAAATCAAAGGATGACAGTACGATTATTATACTTTTGCAATGGAAAACTGTAAATGACTCAACAAACACATAAAAACATCTACATTTCTTTTGTACAAATGAGGCGGAATATCAGTAAGGAAAAGGGGTTTGAAACAGTCATATACTGATCACAGGTTGCAAAAATCAGAGACAAAACTGAAAGAATGAAGCAAAGAACCTCAGCTGCACAGGGCTAGGCTGATCAGCGCACCTGTTACACAGAGAAGCTGCATTGCAGCGTAGGTTTCCCTCTCGGGAAGTGCGTTGAAATGCAGAACCTCTTCACAGTACCTGCGCTAGGGTAGAGACGAGAATTATATCCAGGTTCTGGGTCACAGTTTGCAGTTTAATCTTTGGTTTTTGGCCAAGTAAAAGCAATCAGTAATGCACAATCAGAGGTAGATCTAAGGGGGGTCTAAGAGCTATCACAAGGGCAATCAGTTAGTCTATGAATCAGCTATTCAAATCATAAACAGATCCAGCGAATGGATTGAAGTAGCAGATATCTACTTTGCATTTGTTAATGGAAAATGCAGTTCGATTGCTACTTATAAGTTTATGAAACAAACAACAAGAGAAACACAAACAAACTAATTAGACACGATCCCTAGTGGAGTCGCCATTTTTTTATCGGGAAAAGTGTCTATTTAGAACTGCTCTATCCCACTAAGGTGTGACAACTACCTTAGAAACAAACAGAGAAAACTACTTTTGTATCTCCTTTATGAACTATAAACAAAGAGAGATAGGAAGAACCAACCTGTGTCTTGCGCTAGTCCTTCGATCCAATCTCTCTCCTCTTTGACAGCTTCCAGCTACCTGCTCCCTTACTTGCCCAGCTTCACCAAGTACCTGTAAGATCACAGAAGAAGGAAACTATACAAAGACATGGATTTATATTCATAAATAACTTAGGATCAGATTTAAGTTAACCATACAAATGTAACAAGCATCAATGATACAAAAGCATGGAGAAGAAACTCAAATAGGTTTTTATTGATATACAAGAAGATCCAGGAGGAGTTACAACCGATGATTCCTAACCCAGCATCAACCTCCCAGCAAAGAAGTCCCTTCTTCACCCCCAACAAAGCATAGATCACCCAATTCTCTAATATGTATCTCAAAACCAACAGCAATTCCTTACAATGTGCGAAATTCCAGCCTCTGGATCTCTAGGATGAGGGATCCATATATAGATGTATGCAAGGAGGATGAGTCAGCTTATGATTTGATTAGTGGCTTCTCTCTGTCAGTTCTTGCTTCCAATTGGAGACTGAAAGCCTCTTACTCATCCTTGGTCGAATTCAGTGAGGCAAGTGTCATTGGAGAAGATTCTGGAAGCTTCCATTGTCTCTCCACCTCGCGGAATGACACTGCCATTTGTCATTTCCCGCTCAACGCACCCTGGTAGTGCATTTAGGTGCGTTGCAATGCACCTAGCTAGTGGACTTAGGTGCTATGCAACGCACTTAGCTAGTGGAGTAGCTGAAATGATCCTGTTTTGACTTATTCTGAGCAGTTTCTGGTGGAGAACTCCTGGGAGAAGCTGTAATTTGTTGACCTTGTTCCTTTAGGGGTTGGAACAACACTTTTAGGGACTTAGGAGCCCTTGGTTTATGGAATTTTCATGCTTAGAGCTGTAAGGTACAAAAATGTCTATAACACACAAGTGTTTACTCTTAGACTAGGATCAGTATCACTGTCCTTCTGTGGCTGCTAAACTTCTTCTGTAGAGGCAGCGATTCTAGAAACGTTTGGAGTAACCGGAGTCTCTGATGTCGTTGGAACACTTGTTCTAACTTTAATAGGAGATTTGGAACCAGTTAAACGAGTTTGCTTTGTCCGTACTGGCTTCGATTCCGGAGACAAAGACGGTTGACTCATAAGCCTCCGCGAACGACGGGGTTTCAATTGACTTTCTTCCACGATTACAGATTACTCGATCAACTAAAATAAAGGGGAAGTATGTTTTCAAATTAAATGAATTTTAGACGCTTTGACACAACTTGTTTTTTCAGTTTTTAGGAGTCGAGAAAAAACAAAAGATGACTCTAGTCTCCTTCGATTTTTAACGAGCCTGAAGTGACAAGTGCTCAGATGGACCTTTTTTGTTAAGGAGTCTGAAAAGGAACAAAAGAGACTGCTCTGGAAATCTAGGTAGAGGGAGTACCAAACCAATCGCAAAACTGCAGAATACTTTTTACATTACGGCAGTCAATCTTCCCGAATGCTGTGTTCAGTGCATTGTGATCGATAGGGCGGCAGACACGGCTTCCTATGGATAAAGGATTAAGCCTATTGGGGTCTCCCAAAATATACTCGACGGTACGTGGGAGCACAAGTCTGTACTGGCACTTATCATCTCAAAGTGGAGGAATCACCCAACCATCAGTGAGAACAACAGTTACCAGGCTTTACGACGCCGGAATACGTCTCTAGCCTAGACTTCTAAATGTTGTGCATTAAGTTCCAAAGCGTTGTTAGATTCATTGAATTTATTTTAAGTTGATATTGTTTATGAAGTTTTCCTTTCGGGTTCACCACGAGATGTAGATGTAATTCCTAAAATGCATTCTAAGATGATAAACAAACTTTTTATCTCTTTTATGCAATGAAAATCCTAGCTACTAGGGAAAAGAAAGATAGAATCTTTTCACAAAGAGCAAAGAGCACACTCTAAATGCACTTTTCCTAAATCAAGCCAATCAGACTATCTATATGAAAATGCACATGCATGTATTTGTTTTTGACTTTCTTAGTATATGGATGCTAAAAAGAAAGTTGATGCACAAATATGAATTTCTTTTCAAGTGACAAATATAAACAAGCTTCTTTTCGAAATAAAAAATGGAGACGATTACGACACCGTACGATTTTGAAATGAATACTTGTTTTTGACACTAGAAAATTACAAATTCAGACCAAAAGCAACAGCAATAGGATAATCGACCATCAACAGCAATCAAACTCTTTCCTAGGACTGAAATCGACACTTGCGACAGTTTCAAATCAAAGGACGACAGTACTATTACGCTACTTTTGCAAAGGAGAACTGTAAATGACTCAACAAACACACAAAAATATCTACAGTTCTTTTGTACAAAGGAGGCGGAATAATAGTAAGGAAAAGGGGTTTCAAACAGACATATACTGATCACAGGCAGCAAAATTCAAGAATAGAACTGGAAAGAATGATCCACAGAAACCACAACTGCACAGAGCTAGTTTGATCAGCGCACCTGTAATACAGAGAATCTGAAATGCAATGCAGGTTGTCCACTCGGGAAGTGCGCTGAAATTCAGAATCTCTGAACAGTACCTGCACTGGGCCAGAAACGAGACACTGTTCGGTCTCTGGGTCACAATTTGCAGTTCAGTTCTTGGGTTTTGGCCGAGCAAAAAAAACAATCAGTAATGCAACAATCAGGGGTAGATCTAAGGAGGATCTAAGAGCTATCAAAAGGGAAATCAGATAGTTTGTGAATCAATTGCTTAAATCATAAACAGATCCAGTAGATGGATTGAAGTAGCAGTTGTCTACTTTGCATTTGTTATGGGAAATGCAGTTCGAATGCTACTTGTAAGTTTATGAAATAGACAACAAAGAATGATAAACAAACAAACTAATTATCTCCCCAGTGGAGTCGCCATTTTGTTATAGGGAAAAGTGTCTATATAGAACTACTCTATCCCACTAAGGTGTGACAGCTGCCTTAGAAACAAACAGAGAAAAGCTACTTATGTTTTTCCTTTATGAATTATAGATAGAGAGGAACAGAAATACCAACCTCTGTCTTGCGCTAATCCCTTGATTCGATCACTCTCTTCTTTGATAGTCCTCAGCTACCTGCTCCCTTGCACGCCCAGCTTCACAAAGTACCTGTAAGATCACAGAAGCATAGCACTATACAAAGAGATGGATCTATCATCGTAAACAATCTAGGATCAGATGTAAATTGACCATACAAATGTAACAAGCATCAATGATACAAAAGCATGGAGGAAAACTCAAATAGCTTTTATTGATAAACAAGAAAAGAACTAGGAGGAGTTACAACCAGTTGTTCCGACCCAGCATCAACCTCCCAGCAAAGAAGCCCCTCTTCACCTCAAACAAAGCTTAGATCACCCAACAATCTGATGTTTGTCTCTAAAAACCAACAACAATTCCTTACAATATGCAAAATTCCAGCCTCTGGATCTCTGGATTGAGGGATCCATATATAGATATCTGTAAGGGGGATGAGTCAGCTTGTGATTTGATTAGTGTCTTCTCTCTGATAGTTCTTGCTTCCACTTGGAGACTGAGGGCCTCTTACTCATCCCTGGTCGAATTTAGTGAGGCAAGTGTCATAGGAGAAGATTTTGGAAGCTTCCATTGCCTCTCCACCTCGCGGAATGACACTGCCATTTGTCATTTCTCACCCATCGCACCCCACAGAAGGGACTTTTGAAATGCAACGCACCCTCACAGTGTATTTAGGTGAGATGCAACGCACTTAGCCAGTGGAGCAGCTGCAATGATCCTGTTTTAACCAATTCTGAGTAGTTTCTCATGGAGAACTTCTGTGAGAAGCTGTAATCTATTGACCTTGTTCCTTTAGGGGTTAGAACAACACTTTTAGGGACTTAGGAGCCCTTGGTTTACATACCTTTCATGCTTGGGGTTATAGGGCACAAAAATGTCTATAACAACTTGACTGCTTGGATTGGGCCCTAACCCAAGAGCTTCAACCCTCTGAGGTGACTTAGTGCTAACTCAAAAAGGATTCCATCTTTATTTCCAAAATAATAGTAAGATTACATGAAACTGTCACAAAATAATAAGCTCGAAGTTGAGCAGAGTTTACATAAGCAAAAATCCAACAAAAATCCAAACCTAGTGAGGCCCTAGGCCTCTCTACGTACAAAGATGAAGCTACCAACAGATTCCTTAAATTATGGAGGCTTGGCTCCCAAAACTCGAGATAATCATCAGCCATCCTCCACTTGCTCGGTTGCTACCTAGTGCATGATTCGGCTACTTGTACTCCGAGCTGAATGAAGGGGAATTCAATGTGAGGAGTAATAAATGAGGGGGATTTCCTCCTATAAGTCCTCTCCTCTATACATTTCAAGTTATTGCTGCCATTTGTCCACTAGATCCTTGACTTTGACTTTGAAAATCATCAATCATCTACATTAAATACACATTAGACCACATGGCACAATAACTAACTCAACTCACTCTATAAGCATCAATATAATCAGAAAATCATGTAATAAGCTAAGAGAGTGGTTGGTTTGACTAGGTTAGGAGGTAAAATGAGCCCATATAATTACCCATTTATGAGGCTCATCATCACCCCCTACTGAAAGTGTTGCTCATCCTTTGAGAAACTTAGTCCATCTCCTCATCTTTTATGGCTTTGGTGGCCTCCCTAGCATCCCAAGCCTCTAACTTGGTCTGCTCTTCCTTGTCATAGAATCCTACCTTCCTGTATATCTCTTCCCAATGCTCCTCCTCTTCTTCTTTTCTTCTACCTTCCAGCATGCCTAACAACAGTGGGGGACTCGATTTGAGGCCAATCTAGTTGACCTTCAGCCTCTGCATGGAGCGCTTGTACATTGGCACTCTTCTTAATGCCTCCTTCATCCTCATGGGGGAATGATATTCCCTAATCTACAGAATGCGTGGTAAGGGGTTCCATCTCCTCATGCATGCATGCACACAGTCATCCCCAAGTAGCCTTTGCCTATCCTCAAAGTGTGAAATGGCTTGTGACTAATCACTTATATATCTGCGGGAAATCTGACAATTATTGGCAAGCCAGTTGTGTGTGTTGATGAGTGCCATGGGATTTGATGGCTCATCTCTTATCATTAATGGCCCATTCTGCTCTTTTATCATCAATCTTCTTATTTCTACTACCCTCAACTCTTCATGGTTCATCCATGAGGCCATGGCCATTAGTTGCATGTCCCCTAGCCTGGAATTGGGGTCCCACACATTGATGTCTGTGAGGGCCATGTTATGTAGGTAGAATTATTCCATTTTTGCCTTATCCTCTAATGTGCCTTGGTCACAGAGATCCATAAACTGTCTGTTCTGGAAGGGCATGGTGCCTGTTTGTGCCAAAGTCTTTATCTGGAATTGTAACCATTGGTCCTTGAGATAAAAGCCATAGGATTTTGGTGGTGTTCTACATTTCAATGCCTCCATGGATAAGTTGGCCATGCATGCCAGCTGAGTCTCCTTCTCTTGCAGCTGCCTCCTTAACAATTCATTTTCAGTTTCAAGGTGGCTCCTTGTAATTGCTTCCCTGTTTCTGATATCACTCAACTCTCTGCCCATTTCTCTGAGTTTGTTTTCCATATGGCCAACATCCTCAACTCCCTTGGATTTGGCTATTTGCATCCATCTATGTGTTCTTATTCTCTCTTTCTCTAATTCAAAGAATAGTGGAATTGCAAACTTTTGTGGAATTATCCTTCCTCCCTCAAGCAGATTGTAATAGGAAGCCAGACTAGGCTGGGGATCAGGTTCTTGTATCTTTGGTTCTTCCTCCTTCCCTTGTGGCTGTTCTTCTATCCTTTTCTCAAGCTGTTGGGTCTCCTGTAGTTTTGACAGTGTCTCCTATAGAATTGTCTGAGCCTCCTGTAGGACTGTTTTTGGGTCCTATAGTACTATATTTTCCTTCCATGTGGAAGATCTAGGAGTCCCCCTTTCATATGTGATAGGTGCCTTGGAAGGGGATTCTTTCCCTTTGGCAAAGGGTGAATCTTCAATTGTAATTGGCACTTTTGAAGAGGGTTGAGGTTTGCCTATTTTGATTCTTGTTCTCTTCCTAGCCCTGAAATACATGGAGGCCTGCCTTTTCCTCTTTTTCTTTGGCTTGCTTGGTGTACTGAGGGCAGCAAGGGCAGCTACTGGCTCCCTTTCCAGAGTCTCAGGGGACCCTTCCCCTTGTTCTGCCTTTTTTGCCTCTTTTTCTCCTCGTTCTGTCTCTTTTTCCGTCTCTGTTTTCTCTGTTTCTTCCTGCTCTGTTTCTTCAGCTTTCTCCTCCTCTATCTTAGGTTCTCCCTCCTTCCTTTCTTGTTCTGCTAAGCCACCAATGGCTTCACCTTCTACCCCTTGCTTCTCTTCCTCCTCACTACCAGTAGGACTGACATCATAGGTTAGGCCTTTATGTCATCCTTAGATGTCATGTTTCGGAAGAATTCCCATGCTATAGGGAGTGTAAATGTATGGAGGGCTTCTTCCACTAAAATTTTGATTAACCCATGGTGAGCTAGCTTCTTTGAATTCCGTGCTTCAACCTTACTGCTGGAGTCAATGAGGGACTGCAGGAGGAAGTAGGGGATGCTGAGCTTCTGAGGTACTGTAGTGTCCATGCCATACCTTAATTCATGAAGGATTATAAAGTGATAACCATAGACAATGTTGTACCTCCCCTCTCAAAAAATGTATTTTATTATTTAGTAGCTAACCTCATCCCAAGGATATGGTATGCTAGCCCTTCTAATGCCATTTTTATCCTCTACAGGGGTTTCATTGTTTTGGAAGAAGTTTTCTTGGCAACCTGTTATGAAACCAGCTCAAGAAAAGATAGAAAAGATAGATCAACGCCTTAGAATTCAGCCTCTTCGAGGGGGCAACCTCCTTTACATTACATAAATGAACAATTCTTCGATGATACAAATGACAAAACCTCCTTTCCATATATAGGAGTCTATGGAGTCACAATATAATCCAGCCGACCTAACAATAATAATATAAAGCCACAAAAATAACAATAGAGGGATTCTATGGGGCACAAAAATAACAATATGGGGGTAATAGGGGCACAACAATATAAATAAGGGGTATAACTAAAATAGTAATGGGGTAATCACTAGTATTATATGGACCCAACATGCCCCTCTCCTTCAAAAAAGTGTTGTCCTCAACGCTTGAGTAGTTCTGGATACTTCTGCATAAAATTCTCATCCTCCCATGTGGAATCTTCAGCGGATAAGTTCTTCCACTTGATAAGATACTCTGAAATTGATCGATTTCGTAGCTATCGAGTTCTTGTTTCTATGACTGCTTCCGGTTCCAATATAATTTTTCCTTCCTCGTCAAGTTCTGGCAATATTGTTTGAATTGGGAGCTTGTCGCCTATATCCTTTTTTAAACATGAAACATGGAAAACTAGGTGCAATCGAGAAGCTGCAGGAAGCTCCAATTTGTATGCCATAGTACCTATCTTTTGCAACACCTTGTATGGACCATAATACTTTGGTGATAATTTATTATCCTTATTAGCTTGCTTTAGGGACATTTTCTTATATGGTTGTAGCTGTAGGAATACCCAATCACCTACATCAAAACTTCTTTCACTGCGATGTTGATCTGCCTGTTGTTTCATTCTATTCTGTGCCAACATGAGGTTATCCTTTAAGAGTTGGAAGACTTGTTGTTGATGTTCGATGTGATGTTCCACTACCTGAACCTTAGAATTTTCTCTTAAATATGATGTGATGGATGGTGGTTGATACACATAAAGTGCCATAAATGGGGTCATTTTTGTTACTGTATGGAAGGAAGTGTTATACCACCATTCAGCCAGAGGCAACCATTTGACCCATTGTGTCTGTTTATCAGATACAAAGCAACAAAGATATCCTTCCAAACATTTGTTTACTATCTTAGTTTGCCCATCAGATTGAGGATGATAAGATGAGCTATGAGCTAACTGAGTACCAAGACAAGAAAATAATTATGTCCAAAAATTTCCAGTGAAAATGGGATCTCTGTCACTTACAATAATCTTTGGGTTTCCATTTAGCTTTTGAACTATTTCCATAAATGCAATAGAAACTGTACTGGCTTTAAATGGATGTGATAATGCACAAAAGTGTGCGTAATTGGTAAGTATGTCGACTACCACCATGATGACACTCTTTCCCTCAGACTTGGATAAACCTGTGATAAAATCCATTGAAACCTCCTCCCAACGTTGGCTTGGAATGGATAAAGGTTGTAATAGACCCAGTGTCTTAATTGTTTCAACTTTGTTTTGTTGGCAAACCAAACATTCTGCCACAAACTTTTGAATATCTGATTTAATTCCATCCCAAAAAAATTCCTTCTTAACGTTGTGGTAAGTTTTTAAAAATCCTGAGTGCCCTCCTAAGGGAGAAGTGTGAAATTCCATAAGAATAATTTGTTTTAGCTGGGAATTCTTACAGAGGTATATGCGATATTTGTACCATAACAAATCATTTTGCCAGCTAAATGTATCAGAAGTACTGGAATCTTGTCGTAGCTTTCGAATAAGTGCCCACACTTCTTCGTCATTCTTCCATTCCTCCCTTGCTTCGTTTATCCAATCTGGTTGGATAATAGAAATGGCCCACAACAATGCTTCCACATCCTCATCCTTTCTTGAGAGTGCATCTGCCACCACATTTTGCTTCCATTTTTTGTAGATGATTTCAAAGTCATAACCCAACATCTTTGTGACCCACTTTTGTTGCTCTTCAAAGGATAATCTTTGTTCTAAAAAGTATTTAAGGCTATCATGATCCGTTTTTACCTTGAAGTGTCTTCCCATTAGGTAGGGTCGCCATTTCTTAAGTGCATGGAGTATTGCCAACATTTCCTTTTCATAAATAGCTTTGCTTAAAAACTTTCCCTTGATTGGACGACTTTCAAAAGAAATAGGTCTTTCATCTTGCATTAGAACAACACCAATTCCATTTCCTGAAGCATCACATTCCACAATAAAGGTTTTTGTGAAGTCCGATGTAGCTAAGACCGGTGCTTGGCACATTGTCTCTTTAAGATGTTCAAAGGCCTTTGTTGCTTCCAGAGTCCATGAAAATGAATCTTTCTTCAATAATGTTGTTAGAGGTGCTACTATTCTCCCATAATTCTTAACAAACTTGCGATAATACCCCGTCAACCCAAGAAATCCTCACAGATGCTTTATGGATGTGGGGATTTTCCATTCCTTAATGGCTTTAATTTTGCTAGGGTCTACCTTAACTCCTTCATGAGATACAATATGAACCAAATATTCCACCTCCTGGACTCCAAAGAAACATTTGGATCTTTTTGCATATAATTGTTTCTCCTCCAATAGTTGTATCACCCTGTCAACATGTTCAACATGATCCTTTCAAGACTTGTTGTAGATTAGTATATCATCGAAAAATACTAACACAAATTTTCTAAGGAATGGTTTGAAAATTGAATTCATCAAACCTTGAAAAGTTGAAGGTGCATTGGCAAGGCCAAAAGGCATGACCAAAAATTCATAATGACCCTCATGAGTTCTAAATGTCGTTTTCGGAATGTCTTCAATCTTCATTCTGATTTGATGATATCCCGAACAAAGATCCAACTTGGTGAAGTAAATTGATCCATGCAATTCATCCAGTAATTCATCAATGACAGGAATGGGGAACTTATCTTTAATAGTGAGCTTGTTGAGCTCCCTATAATCCGGACACATGCACCATGATCCATCCTTCTTGTGCACCAATACTACTGGAGCTGAGAAAGAACTTTGACTCGGTTGAATTATACCAGCCTCTAGCATTTCTACAACCATACGTTCAATTTCACTTTTTTGGGCATATGGATATCTGTACAGCCTGATGTTTGGAGGAACACTTCCTGGAATCAGATGAATAGTATGATCATGATCATGCATAGGTGGGAGACCTTTGGGAGTCTCAAATACCTTGGAATGATTGTCGAGGACTTTTTGGAGATTTGGAGAAATAGATGATTCCAATGTGGAAACATCTAGTGAACATAATTGTGCAATTACACCTCTTTGCTCCTTTTTAAGAAGCTTAGTCATGCCATTAGAGCTGATTATCTTTCCTGGTTTCCCTGCAATACCCCTTAATTCAACTTCCTTTCCTTCCGTAGAAAATTTGATGAAACGTTCTTGAAAATTAAACGCTATTGTACCCAAGGATTGTAGCCATTGGACTCCTAGTACAACATCAGCACCTCCCATTGGAATGGAAAGCATTGGGCTAGTCAATACATATTCTCCCATGGATAGCTTGATATTATGGCACTTTCAAGAGAAATTTATTGTTCCTCCATTTGCAATCATCACTTGACACTCTGGTGCTGGATATAGGAAGCAATTCAATTCTTTTGCTACCCTACAATGAATAAAATTGTGGGTGCTTCCTGAATCAATCAACACTATTACCTTTTTCTTCTTGATTTGTCCTTCTATCTTGATGGTTTGAGGAGTGGTAATTCCCGCCAATGCATTACAAGATATGGTTGAATTTATTTTCTCTTCATCTAGGCTTTGTTCCTGGAGTATATCCTCTTCTTTTGACCTTTCTTGCTCCTTTTCTTCTTCCTCTTCACAATCTATGTAGAATAATTTCTTCTCAGCACACTTATGACCTTTTGTGTATTTGCTATCACAACTGTAACAAAGCCCTTTTTCTCTTTTTTCTTCCAATTGTTGTGGTGTCAACCTTGAAGGTTGGGGAAGACTAGGGGCAACAACACTTCCGTCTTTATAGTTGTGAGTGGTATGCTTCCTAGTTGCCATAATTTTTCTTTCCATTTTTCTTGCTAACCTGAATGCCTTCTCTAATGAATCAGGTTCACAAAGGTATACATCATGTTGGATATTATCCTTTAAAGACCCTATGAACACATCAATCCTATGCTCCTATGGAATATCTTTTACCCTTATGTTCAATTTTTGGAACTCCTCAATGTGCTCCATTATTGAACCCTTTTGTTTGACACTCATCAATTGGCTAAAAAAAGTGTTGCTTTTTGTATCCTCATAATGTGCTATCAATTCTTCCGTAAAAATTGCCCAAGTGATAAATTGTTTACGAGAACAAAGCCATTGATACCATACAAACTGATTTGGTTCCAAATATACAGTTGCCATACGTACCTTTTGTGCATTTTGCACATTATTGAGATCGAAGAATTGCTCCATCTGTAATATCCATGTGGCGAGATCCTTGCCATCAAACTTCCTCATATCGATTTTTGGAATATGGTGATTCTTCAATCCAACATTAGCATCTATGGAATCATAATTAACATTTCTTTTGTTCTCATCATGAGTTTCCTTTAGTACCCTTTCACCCTTAGGGACCATTTCTTGTAGCAACTTATTCATATTTATCTTCAATTCGTCCATGTATGTCTTCAAATCTATCTTCAAATCATCCATCTTAGCTTCCACGTCAATCATCTTAGCTTCTACGCCTTTCTTTAAATAGTCCATCTTAGCTTCTACACCTTTCTTTAAACCATCCATCTTAGCTTCTACATCTTTCTTTAAACCATCCATCTTAGATTCTGTTCCTTTCTGTGCAAGGGACAGTTGTTGCACTTGGTCTTGTAATTTTGATATATCATGTTGCATTTCTTCCTCTTCTTCATGAGTCATGCTAGAGCTTTCAGGTTCCTTACTAGGTGTTTGCATTTTCTTTCCTCGGGGCATCAGTTACCGATAATAATGCTCTACTATGCCCTTTGAATTCCTTCAAAATAAATTTTCAAACCAAGCTTAAGCAAAAATTTAAGAAAATCTACACACCTTTTTTCACTTTGTAGGAGCTCGATATTGCCTCTGATTTATCTCTGTACTTTCCAATAATCTAGTTCTGAATTTGTGAACTTTAGTAGCCATTTGTGTCCTCTTTCCAATGCCACAAGTCTGACCCAAATTGGATTCTCCAAGGAAGAGTTATCTGAAATCTCCCACAGTGACTTGCTTTTAGACTAGTTCAGTAGAGTGAACTTGTACGACGTGCCACGAGTCACTGTTTCAACCTTTCGATTTGAAACACACATACAAGAAACTGAAGTCCATCCTCTTTCTATAGCATCTTACAAAATTTCAATCTGATCCCCAGAGAGAAAGGTATGACGATTTTTCCCAGGTCACCTGTTTTGAATGTAATTCAGGAGTCTGCAAAAAGACCAACTTCCTCAGATCATATCTCTTCCAATATCGCGCGAAACGCTCTGAAATTTGCACCCAAGGTTCAGCGTGGTTTCTTATGAAATGGGTTTTTTTCGCGACTTCTGAAACGTCACAGAAAAAAAAGTTATAGCGAAAATTCCACGATGACTTGTTTGGAGCAGCGAAACCCTAGAATCCAAACCTCTGATACCAAATGTTATGAAACCAGCTCAAGAAAAGATAGAAAAGATAGATCAACGCCTTAGAATTCAGCCTCTTCGAGGGGGCAACCTCCTTTACATTACATAAATGAACAATTCTTCGATGATACAAATGACAAAACCTCCTTTCTATATATAGGAGTCTATGGAGTCACAATATAATCCAGCCGACCTAACAATAATAATATAAAGCCACAAAAATAACAATAGAGGGATTCTATGGGGCACAGAAATAACAATATGGGGATAATAGGGGCACAACAATATAAATAAGGGGTATAACTACAATAGTAATGGGGTAATCACTAGTATTATAGGGACCCAACACAACCTGGCCAATTGGTTTCTCATCCTTACTCCAAGGCAGCCCAAGAGGAAGGGTAGTGACCCTATTGATAAAATCAAGGTTTATCTCCATGGAAGGACCTATAAAGGTGACAATGGCATGTGTTCTTGTGTGAGGTACCAAAGAGTGGGTAAATTCTTTGGAAATCTCCTCATCAAACCCTCGAAATTTCTCAAAAAAGTTCATCCAATTTTCTCTTGTGAATATATCCACTACTTGGGGATGTGCATGGAGCCTAGTGGAGTTAGTGGGCTCCTTTATCATGAACCCTCTTGTCATTTTGTTGATACTTGTTTTGGAAACCAAATATGGAGATGGAGACAACACTTTTTGAGAAAAACAGAGAAACAGAGGAGATTGTGTTATTTTTAAATAGGCAGAAAAAATTTCTTATGTATTTCCTAAAGACTTTATTTCCTCCTCAATTTGAAACCAATTCTTGCATCTATTGATATTCAATGGGGTCGTGCATAGAACCTACCTCCTCAGACTGAAAATCGTGCTAAAACCCATGTTTTCCCCCTTCAAAACAACTCGCTGCCCCTCCTGTAGAAGCATGTTATCCCTACTGTAGAAAATCTGTAGGTGCTCCTGTAGAACCTGTAAATGCCCCTGTAGAAAATGTCGAGAGCAGGAATATGGGAGAGATTGATGGAGTACGATGGTTATGAGGCTGTGGGGGCACAAGGGGACGTTGTAGCTAAGTTACGAGGAGAGAATGAAGGAAAAGGTTGTGAGAGTGCTCGGGGAGGAGTACGTATTACCTTTTACGAGGAGGGGTGAACTGGCAAAGTATTTGTTGGCCATATTCAGACTGTTGGTCCCCACCTGCCTTGTCATCATGGCCCCTCCTCATAATCATCCCTCATGATTGCATCGGAGTTCACACTTCCTCCACTACCTGTCCTTGACATATTTCTTGAGTTGATTGTGCGCACGTGTGGGTGACATCTCAGATGAGTGGAGTTAACTAGATGAAGGTGGCCAAGTTAACTGACCACCTTTCCCTCGTTCAACCTCAACCATATCATTGCTTTTGCATGACTTCTAATTACACAAATGCAAACAGAGGAGTGAGTTAGTTACTTACCTGTGATCCGAATGTATTTGTTGTGAGCTGTTGTTTCTCACTCTCGGTTGCATGCCTTTATTTCTTTTGATGCATGCTATCTGCTTGTTGATGTGTGGCTATGTCTTGTGTAGGTTCTCCTCTGGCTGGGTTTGAGCTTCAAGTGCCTTCTTCAACCTTCATGTGTGCATTCTTCTGTTGTTGGTGCTGGGTTTTGGTGGGATCAGTTGCTACAAGAATTCCTATAGGAGCTCCTGTAGCTATTTCTCCCATTGAAACTTCAGCTTCTTTATATGCTTGGAGCTTTGAGGATGATGCCATAAGTGTAGATATAGATGGAGAGGTAGTAGGTATGCTTCAGGTGAGGTGGATGGTGCTGCTACCTCTCTTATTTTTTTTTTCTTTTCTTGAAAGACTATTTTTTTCTCTGTTTTTCTTGGATAGGAAGAAGAATGATACTTGGGGTGTGATGCAGGCTTGGAAGTTATGGCAAGGAGGTCTGAATACCTTAGGAGGGTTTATAGGTTCTTTATGAAGCTTCCCTACCCCTCGAACTACCTTTTATATTCATTTCTAGCTCTCTGTAATTTCTACAGGAGCCTCCTGTAGAAAACACAATTTTTGAAAAAAAACACAGTGGGGTGAAAGAAATGGTAGAAATGATGGAGAAAAGTGTGGAGAAGATAGGATAGGTGCTGGTGTGGATGTCAGGGTTCCCTTGGCACCTTCTTCTGCTTCCTGTAGTCCTCCTGCAACCTGCAATGCAAATGAAAATTCACTTTCCTTAAAAAAAAAAAAACAACTAGGGCGCCTCATGGAGGTTTTCACCCTAATTGCCTACCCTGGGTGCCTCCAAGGGAGGTTTTCACCCAGGGATCTTATTTTTCTCTCTCTTTTTTTTTTTTGACATCACTAGGTTGCCTCAGAAGAGGTTTTTGACCCAATGATGAGACTCAAGTGCCTCATGGAGGTTTTCACTTGAGTCCTTATTTTTTATTTCTTTTTCCTTCTTCTTTAGTGAGTGGGTGAAGTGGAAGCTAAGACATGCTCCACTACCATCACTGTTTTATCCAGACCTTCAATAAACTCTCGCTTGGAGAGGGGTTTCTTGTATATTTTCAACCAATGTTCATTGACAAGCATGGGGATGGCTTCATAATCAATCATTCTGATCAAAACTCAACCATTGTCATTGCATTTCTCCACAGTGTAGGGTCTCAGCCATCTTGTCCTCATCTTGCCTTTGAAATCTTTGTATCTTGAATCATAGAAGAGTGCCTAATCTCCCTCTTAGAATTACTTCTCCTTGATATTTTTGTCATGCCATATCTTTCTCTGAAGCTGAACTACCTCTGTATGGAGAAGGGCCTGCAATCTGTGTTCATCCAATCCATTGAGCTGAAGTAATCTTTCTTTCTATGCATGGCTAAGGTCTAGGTCTAGCTGAGCTGCCATCCTTAGGGTATTGAATTCAAATTCTATTGATAGCAAAGCCTTCTTCCCATAGACTAGTTCATAGGGTGTGAACCCTGTGGTGGTCTTCCATGTTGTGTTGTAGGCCCAAGTGGCCTCAACTAATCTGTCAGCCCAGTATTTTCTGATGCTGCTCACTACCTTGGTCAGGATCCCTTCCAATGCTCTGTTAGTGACCTCCACCTGCCCACCAGCTTGTGGATGGTAAGGGGTTGAAGTCCTGTGCTTGATTCTATGATGTTTGAGCACGTCTTCAATCAAATTGGAAGTGAATTGACTGCCTTGATCTGTGACCAACTCTCTTGGATACCCGAACTTGTAGAATATGTTTTCTCTCAAAAAATAAGCTACTTTTTCCTCTGTCATTGCTTTGATTGCTTTTGTCTCTGCCCACTTTGTCAGGTAATCAGTGTACACAATGATGTATTGTTTTTGCTTTTAAGTAGGGTTGATAGGCCCCACAAAGTCCATGCCCCACTTCTCAAATGGCTCAAAGGTCACTTGCGGTTGCATGGGCATCTCATCCTTTGGAGTAGGTTTCCCCATCATTTGACACCAATCACACTGGTTGGTATATCTCCTCACATCTTGATGAAGAGTGGGCTAGTAGTAGCCTGCTTGAAATATATTGAAAGCATTTCTTTTTGCTCCAAAGTGACCTCCACAAGGCCCATCATGACAGGTCAGGAGTATGTCAAAGACTTCCTCCTCCCTAACACATCTTCTCAAGATTTGATCTGGGCCAAGTTTGAAGAGATTGCCCCCAATCTAGGTTAAAGGGGCACTCGTCCTTACTCTCTTGCTCTTCTCTTTTGAGGATAGATGTGGTGCGAACTGTGCTAAAACCAATTAGTTTTCTATATCAACAAACCATGGAGAGAGGACTGAGATAGAAAACAGATGTTCATCTGGCATTTGGTCATTCACCATTCCTTCTTCACCTGCAGGAAAATTTACTCTAGACAAAAGGTTAGCAAAAACATTTTCTTTACCAGGCTTATCAATAAAGGTCAAATCAAACTACTGCAGTAAAAGCAACCATATAATAATGCGAGCATTTACAGCTGGTTTGCTCATTAAATATCTAATTGTAGCATGATCAGTGTGCACAAAGGTTTGATAGCCTGTGATATAATGTCTAAATTTGTTTAAGTAATGCATGATAGCTAGGAGTTCCTTCTCGATCACTATATAGTTTAACTCTACCTTTGACAAGTTTTTGCTTATAAAGTATATGGCATAAGGTAACTTTTAATCAATTTGTCCTAAGGCTACTATTTGCTTTGTTCGAGGCATCTGTGTGAATGTGGAAAGGTAGGGCCCAGTTTGGGCCTCTGAGAATTGGGGCAGTCACTAGCTTGCTCTTCAAGGTATCTAAGGCTTCTTGACCGTTTTTCGACCATATGAAATCAACATCTTTGCCTAAGAGGACAAACAAAGGAGAGGCTAGCTTGCTGAAATCTTTAATGAATCTCCTCTAATATCTAGCTAAGCCTAGGAAACTTCTGACATCTCTCACCTTCTGAGAAGGTGGGACCATTTGGATGATGGAAATTTTGTTGGGGTCCACCTGCAGTCCTTGTTGAGATATTGCATGACCTAACAGGGTCCCTTCAGTCATCAAAAATTTACATTTTTCCAAAATGAGGGATAGTTTCATCTCAATACACTTGTCTAGAACTTTTCCTAGGTTAGATAAAGCTTCTTGAAATTCAGAGCCATAAGGAGTAAAATCATCCATGTATATTTCTACCGCATCATGAACGAGTTCAAAAAATATACTCAATACCACTCTTTGGAAAGTTTCTGGAGCATTGCACAAACCAAAAGGAAGGACCCAATATGGAAAGGTACCCAAAGGACAAGTGAAAGTGGTCTTATCTTGGTCTTCCGGGCTGATTTGAATCTGATTGTACCCGCTAAACCCATCTAGGAAAGAGAAAAAAAATTTCCCTACCAGACCATCTAATACTTGATCTATGAAAGGTAAAGGAAAATGGTCCTTTTTAGTGGCTTTGTTCAATTCTTGATAGTCGACATAGATTCTCCACTTACCATTTTTCTTTGGCACTAGCACCAAAGGAGAGACCCATTCACTATTGGAGATGGGATAGATGAATCTTGCATCAAGCAATTTCTATAGTTCTTCCCTAACAATATCTTTAAGTGCTAGATTCATCCTCCTTTGAGGCTACCTGGCTGGTTTGCAATCTTCCTTGATGTATATATGGTGAGTACATACTGAAGGGTGCACTCCCTTCATTTCCTTATAACTCTAGGCGAAGGCATCTAGATGTTTTCTCAGTAGGCTACATAGCTCCTTCTCCTGGGAAGTAGATAGGGATGGATTGATTTTCAATGTTCTTTCTGGGCTGAACTCTATATTTTTGACACAGGGAGGAGTAGGATTGGCCATGCAGAGATCAATTGAGGGGTTGTTTTTGGTTTCTCTTACTATGTCTTCTAAGGGTGATATACTAGGAGGTGGATTCTAAATCAAATTTTCGATCATATCATCCTCATCTTGCGGTTTTCCCCCCATGGTGGTTTCTAATGTACAAAGTGGTGTGGAATAAACTTCATCCTCATCTTCCTCCTCCAACCAGAGAGGTAGATCATGTTCTAGCAAGGGTTGGGCAGGAGGGTATAGGATTAATTGCTTGGACATGTGCCCATTCTTTATGGTCATGTTCCTAGCTCAACGGCTGATGTAGGTGTCGGCTGTAGCCAACCAAGGTATTCCCAGAATGAGAGGATACCTAGTGGGCTTTGCCTTTGGATGGAGAACTAAGAAATCAGTAGGGTACTCCTAGGAATCAATGGAGACCATCACATCTTCCACAATCCCCTCAGGGGTCATGGTGGAGTTGTCTGCTAGCTATAGCACGGTCGTGGTCTTCATCAAAGAGCCCTAGAGGTTAAGTTTGAGCATTGTGTCCTTTGTCATCACATTAATGGTAGCTCCCAGATCAATCAAGGTGTGTGGGATCATGGTGCCATTGATGTGGACATCAATTACTAGGCTTCCAAGTTCCAGATATTTTGGATAGATTACCTACCCTAACATCAGGTCAGACAGTTGTCCTATGACATTGGTGTTTGGGGCATCTCTCTTGTGCCTTCCTGGATGCCTAAAGCACTTCTCTTTGATCAACCTATTGTAGATAGGTACATCTTTTATGGCTTGGAGAAGTGGTACCTTTACACATAAATGCTTCAATTCTCCCAGGAGTTCAGTTTCTTCTGGGGTAAGCTGGACTGTCCTGGATAGTCTCTCAGGAAAGGGTGGATTTTCTTTAGGCTCACTTTCCTCTTTATCTTCCTCAACCTCTTTGGTTGGAGGCTAGCTATCCGGGAGAACTTTCCCAGATCGCAAGTTATTTTCCTGAATCTCCACAGCATAAGTTGGGCATGAAGGTTCCCCACTATACACTTGTTGAGCCTATCTATTGTTTGGGTTTGGATTTCGCTAGCCAAGAATTTTAGGTTGCTTTGGTGGAGCAGGAGGTAACGGTTGTGGTTGGGTAGGTGGTAGAGGCAAAAGAGTAGGAAGAGAGTTGTATTGGGGCCTCCACCAATGATGAGATGCATTCCACTAAGGCTATGGCTGAGTGTTGGCTTATATGGGCTTGACCTGGGTTCAGAAGAATTATTTAGCCAAACAAATCCTGCAGCTACTGGCCCTTTCGACAATAGTCCACAGAGCACGAACTGAGGTATCAGCCGAGGTAGAAGGGGAGGGTGCTAGAGCTAGGTTTCCGCACCCTTGGGATGTCTAGATGTGGTCTGGAGGTTTCACGCATCGTTCGATAACATCGTGTTTCCCTATTGCATGCAGATCCGAACCCAGAATAATCATTACTAGTTATTAGCGCGTTGTTTACAAATCTACTCTATTCGATAAAGTATTACTTAGAAGGGTATTTAAGCAACATTTATCAGATTTATCCAGTTCGCACACTTAGATTAAATGCATATTCACATGTATTCAAACTGTAAGCATATGTGCATAAATCAAATAGTGATATTAACCATACAAAAAGCTAGATCTACAATACTTAGATTTAACACAAAATTACCAAAGAAACTTATCTTTATTGACTTTCTTCACCAACACATCCAGATCCGCCCTGCGCACTCAGCTGTAGGGGTCTACACACACAACTACGGACTCTTCCAGGCCTTTGCACACCCAGCTACAGAGCCTCTATCCACTACCCAAACCCTCCACTCAGACTTACAAATGCTTACCGATTGTTATCCTAGAAAACCCATTACATTTCAGATCCAAGATCATACAAAAAAACTTAAACTCCCTTTCCCTCATAGAGCCATGCTCTATTTATACCTTCCTATTATTTTATATTATTTCTGAGGTGGAAAACCGTTTGACTCAACCATTTACATTTCACGCTTCGCATACTTCAGAGGCTCACAATATTTTTATCCTACTTTCTAGGCTATTAGACCTAAAACAGTTACATGGGACCTCTGGTACCCAACAGTCCCCTAACACAATCATCGTGACTCATCCTGAGTCACGAGTTGGTGCAGCGAGATGCACTATCGTGGCTTCATGGTTCACCTACCTCTGAGTGATGCTCGTCGTCCTACTGCATATTTTTTGTTTCCTACAATGCTTCATCCGGCTCCTACTTCGTTGTTTCTACCCATCCTTGCAACCGATAATGCTCATTTTGCTCTGCTCGGTTAACACAGAACACCCCTTCCTAGGATTTTAGCTCTAGGAGGGAAACCGCATATGGGACCTTCTTGTACCACCGTAGTCATTTCCGGCCTTCATATCTACTCTTCGCACTGTCTGTGGTAGCTTGTTTTGCAATTTTTCAAGACCTATGCTACTGTCTGCGAGATCCCAATTGTCAAGGTTCATCAGAGATGACTTATTAACATTGTTTCTACCTGTGGTCTTCATCTTGCCATCCATTCTCTGTATTGTTGTAGTTCATCGGCCTGCCCTTGGGCAGGGCGACGACATCCAGACCAATTCTACTTCGTGTATCCTCTTTTTCGGTACCTCCCCTACTGTTGCTACTACAATCTGCGAGATGCCCACAGCTATCAACACCGTGCTCCTTAGAGAGTCTTCCTACCTCAGCGGCCATAGCAACACCCTGGGGCTTATTCCTTTTGCAGAGATAATGAACAGCTCCATATTGATACCCAACATATGTTTTCCAGAAGTGTAGTTCGCCTGGTGGATGCCCCTTGGTGATTTATAGTCAATTCGAGTTTCAATTTCACTGATTCCCACTTGTTCTAGTGTCCCCATGTAAAATCTGTGGCAGCTCGTGCCATATCTATCTCATACTCCTTCTCTTAATTACCCGCCACCTTCTCCCTGTCACCATAATGTAGACATCTTGTCGTGAATAGTGACATGAACAGTCACCTTTGCTCGTAGCAATGCAGCAACGTACTTCAGATCGTGCAACCGCGATCTTGGTGATGGGCGAGTTCGACATGTATCTTGGCACTCACGCTGCTTTCCCCCAGACTGCTTTACCATCCCATGCTCTCTTTCAACTGGCTGGAGCGGTGAGACTGTCCTACGAACGGTTAGTTAGGTTGTCGGCCCACTTATAGAGCTTCAGGAAATTTCCATTCACTTGGCTTGGGAAGGGATCTCCATTGAGTTTGGCAAGCTGAACCGTGCCCCCATCAGTAACTTCTTTGACGATATAGGGTCCTAACCAATGCATTCGGAGTTTTCCAAGGAATTTCTCGAACTTACTTTCATATAGCAATACTAGATCATTCTCCTTGAAGGTATGCACCTTGATATGGCGATCATGCTAATGGCATCCGACCAAAAATTGTTCCTCCTCTAGTTCCTCTAGCTGTGCAAGCCTTTCCTCCAAAGCCCCGTGGTCTGCCATACCTGTGATTTCTGCGATCCGTAGACTAGGCACAATATATTCCATAGGCATAATGGCATGCTTGCCATAGACTAACTGAAAAGGTGTCTGGCCTATCAACTTCTTGCACGTGGTTCGGTATGCCCATATCACAGCAGGGATGCACAAGTCCTAGTCATTGCGTCGCACATTATAGACCTTGGTCAATGCTATTTCCAAGATTTTGTTGAATGCCTCAATGGTCCCATTCACTTGAAGGTGGTATGGCATACTTTGTTGATGATACATTTGGAATTCCTCAGTGAGTGCGCTAATTGTTTCATTTAGGAAGTACGTTCTCTGATCACTCATGAGAATTTTGGGACAGCCAAACCTTGTTAGTACATTCTTGAACAAAAACTTCACAGTTGTTGCAGCAGTGCAATCCTTAACCAACTGTGCTTCTACCCATGAGGTCAAATAATCTGTCGCAGTGATGATATAGCACACGCCTGTCTTCCCCTGCATTTCGATGGGTCCTGCGAAGTCGATCACCCACTTCTCGAATGGTTGTAGTGTCATCTATTGCTGGAGTGGCATTTCATCTCTCCACGATGGTTTCCTTGTCCGTTGGCATACGTCGCAGGCTCGACAGTATGCTTTTGAATCCTGATGCAAAGTGGGCCACCATAATCCTGCATGAAGAATATTTTGGGCTGTGGTGCAACTTGCATAATGTCTACCAGCAAAACCCCCATGTGCTTCAGCCAGGATCTATCCTCGCTCGAACTCTGGGACATACCTACGCAATATCTCACTATTGCCCATTTTGTAGAGGTGTCCTACAATCACGGTGAATTTTGTTGCGCGTATCACCAATTCCTTCTTCTACTTAATAGAATATCCCTGCGGTGCAGTTCTTGTAGTTATTAAATGGATTATATCCTCAAAGTGACCATCCGCTATGCGCACCGCATATAGTTGTGCATCTAGGAGTCCATCCTCTAGATTTATGGGTTCTTCGTCGGTCTCAATTTGGGACAGGTGATCAAGGCCTGCATTTAGACGTCCCAGCTTTACGATGACCTTAAAGTCATACTCCTGGAATAACAGTAACCATCTACAAATGCTCCCCCCCAACACAGTCTTCTTCACTAGGTATTTTAACACCGAGTGATCGTTATATATCTTAAAGTGGCCTCCAAGTAGATAGTGCTGGAATTTTTGAAGTGCGTATACCATCGCTAATCCCTCGCACTTGGTAGTGGAGTAATTCTTCTCAGCTTTTGACAACTGGCGACTTGCGAATGCAATCGTATCGTCAATTCCCTCCTCTCCTGGTTGAGTAGGTACCACCTCCAGCGCGATACACGATACGTCAACATGGACATGAAACTCAACGTCCCATTTCGGAAAGACCAATATGGGGGCTGATGCCATCTTTTCCTTGAGCGTCACCAAACTTTTGTTGCATTCCTCATTCCAACAATAAGTAGCATCCTTCTTCAACAATTGTTCTATTGGAGCTGTGATCTGGATATAGCTTTTGATGAACTTCCAATAGTATCCCGTGTGTCCTAGTGTACCACGTGTTGTTTGACACTTCTCGGTGCTTGTAGATTGAGTATGATAGCGATCTTTGACGAATCCACCATCAGGCCTTGCTTACAGACCACATGGCCCAACAGGTTCCTGAATGGGACAAGGAAAGTACACTTCTTTACGTTTAGCGCAATCTGGTGCAGGCGACAAGTACCCAGCATCAATCGTAAGCTCGCTACATGCTTTTTAACTAGTCCAAACATGGTCCAATCATCAAGATAGACCTCTAAGAACTTGTGTATAAATTCTTTGAATGCCGCTACCACTATTCGTGAAAATATCACCGGCGCATTCTTCAGTCCAAAGGGCATCACCATGTACTGAAAGTAACCCCATTCAGTGGCAAACTTTGTTTTACTCATGTCCTCTGGCACGATCTTGATCTGGTGGTAGGCTGAGAACCCATCCGTGAAGGAGTAGGCTTCCTACCCCCCCACATTTTCCAGTACCTCATCTATAAACGAAGTTGGAAATGGATCATTAATGCAGGCATCATTGAGCTTCCTGAGATCCACGTAGATACGAATCTCACCCTTCTGTTTCTTCCCCTGCACAACCATTGGGCTTACGCAGTCGGACTCCTCGACTAGTTCAATGATTCTTGCTGCCAAAATCTTGTCAAGTTCTTCACGGACCTTTGCTTTATATTTTGGGTTCAATCGGCAGGGTCACCTTTTAACTGGTTTCACATCTAACTTCAACGTTATCTTCATCATTCCCAGGTCTCCTAGGATCCCTTTTAGCTTCATGATTTTTGTTGGGAATAAATCTTGATATTCGCAAAGCAATTCGATGACCTTCTCCACTATGGTGTCATCCCACTAGTCCCCAAGCGTTGCATACTTCGGCTCGTCTTTTGTTCTGATATTGACTTCTCTTGTTTTCAACGGCGCCGTGATATTTGGATCTTCGATTTCGGGTCTGCGCACCTCACGACTCCCCTCTGATTCCAGAATATTGACGTTTCGCGGATCATCCTCATCATCTTCTACTTGGAAATTATAGCATTCGAGAGCCTGGCTCAGCTGTCGTAACTAGTTGGGTTGCGCAGTTTCTTTTGGTTCCAGTGGCGTCTTGAAAATGGCGGCCTTTACCAGCTGTAATGCGTCATCCACGGGATCCATCCATTGATATTCAAAGAGGAATGTCGACAAAAACCCTTTGCGTAAGATATCCCACTCACCTGTGTCGTGCTGGAGCTCTGCTTCAGTATACCAGTTTCTGGGAATGATGTCCAGGGTGTGATAAAATAAGTGCACCCATTCTGGCTGAGGTTCTTCTCCATAGGCTTTGATCCATCTGGTAAGGTGCATGTGTAAGTCATCACATCCATCGTATTTCTCCGTTAGGTATAATTCCAGCTTCCCAAATCTAATCTTCATAATACGTCTGCAGGCGCGCCAATCTTCAAAAGTCCCTTCATGTGTTTCCCACCATCGCGCAAGCGTCGTGCGCAACACCGACCTCATCACATCAAACTATCGGTGCTCTGGTACTACGACTTCAAATTTTGTCAGGAATTCCTCTATTATTGTTAGCTCATCATACATCGGCATTTCGTGATCCTAGGCCCCCACGTAGTACAAAGATTTAGTCACCATGTTGTAATGTAGCGTGGTCACTCCGTTCAACCTATTGCACCACCTCTTGTCTTTCTCATCTGACTCGGAAGTGCAGGATTCTCCATAGCTTCGTGATATTCTTCTATCCTTCATTGTCTCGACCCATTCTCACCTTTGTGCAGACATTCAATAGCTATATTCTACGTCATTGTCGCTTTCTCTATCGTACACAGGTTTAATCTAGCGTGGCCCTTCAGCTGGATCTAGCGGAATGACTACACGGAGCGACTTTATTTCAAATACCATTGTCCGCTTCTTTAAATTAATAACCTCGTTCATTTCAGTGGGCTAGTGTATTCCTAACAATGCAGGATAGGGCATCCTTTCATCCATGAGCTCAATAACTTCAAATTCCATCCAAGTACTTGTGCCATCAAGGTCTACCATAACTCCTTACAGCCTTCCCATGGGCAGCACCTTCTACTGATTTGCCATCCACAGTTGGATAGGGGACCATTGTAGCATAGGCTTACCCATGCGCTCCCAAGTCTGTTTAGGCAGTATGTTGGCATCTGAACCTAGATCCAAAATGACTTGATCCATTTCATACTCACCGATTTGCATTATTAATCGCATTTCTCCCCCGGTCTGGGACACATGTCTTCCCAACTTCCGAACTACACGAGGTTCGCTCCATCTTGTGCATCTATTTATAAATTCCTGTAAGCATTTAACTGTCCTGTTGTCATGAAGCAATGTTATACATGTCTCTAAGAAGGTAGTTATAACTAAGGGATCCCTGACCAGCTCAGGCTGATCCCTGCTACCTAGGGTAGAGACTTCTGTGAAGCTCCCCCGAGCTTCCAGATATGTCTTCTTACCCACCCCTACATCTTCCTTACTTAAGCTCCTTCTATCTACTCCTGTGGCCGTGCCACTTCTTAGTACCATGTTGACTTTGGGATCTTCCTCACGGGGTTTGGACCGCATCACATGCACATTCTGGGTTGTTGTTGGTTGTGCTGCCTTTTATCATGGATCAATGCTATCAACATAGGACAATCTATCAGCTCATGATTGAATTGCTCACAATAACTGCACGAAATTCTGGTTGGGTTGGTACAATCCCATGCGTAATGTCTTGGACCCCTGTAGTTGTAGCAGATTAGCTACCTGCGACCCCTACTTGGCCCTATTCCACCCCATCCTCGTCCTCGGCTATGAAACCCACCATGTGCGATTGCCGCAGCTGGATCCTGTCCTCGCACCTCAATCTGCATTCTATAAGCAGATGACTGGTCCATTAACAATTGGTAGCTACAACAGTCTCTTTCCTCGTGGCCCACTGACCTACAAAAGCTACAAAATAGCTACTGGGGGGTCTATTTGTAGTTTGGTAATAGATCATAGTTATCAGTGTTGTGCTTTCCTCCCACCTAACAGATTATGCACCAGGGCGGAGCTATGGTGCTTGGTCCTGCCTGTGCCTCTGGTCACAATAGTGTTGGTGCCCCTGTTGCCCCAAAATTCATTGAGGCCGGGCAGTGATCTTTATCATGTCCTTGGCTTCTACACTTTATACACCATACTGCCTCCCAGACTTCTTGTCGCGGTACCTATTCTTGTTTTAACTTCTTCATTTCCAAACACAAATTTTGGATCTGCGCTTGGATTTGCTGAACTCCCAACCCCAGGTCTTGTAACGGAGTTTTGTGTAACCTCATTGCTATCTCTAGTGCTTCAGCCTAGGTCGAGATCTTATGCTGTGATAAAGTCATCCTCATATGTGGTGTTAACGATACCATAAACCAAGAGCAGTTCTGTGCATCTATCAATGTCATGTTAGCTTCGCAAATAGTACTTTTCAGTCTTTGGTCCAAATCCCACAGGGTTTCACTAGGCATCATTGCGATCCCTTTGAACCCTATAATCGACTGTGTTTCTGACTTCAGCCGGCTAAACTCCTTCTTCAATTCAATCTGGATTTTTGCTATCCTTGTCGTTGGGTGATTGATTAAGCACTTTATGTACCATGTCAGTACTTAGTCCTGCAGCGCACTGACTAAGGTAGCCTTTCTGATATTATCATCTGCAATTCACTGTGTGTTCCATAATGATGTTAACACTAACCAAAATTGTTTTGGGTCTTCGCCTCCTACTCCTTTGAATACCGGTAATTGGATCGCGCTCATCCTTGTTACCCTTGAACTACTACTGTTTCTGGTCCCTTCGATCCTTCAATTTTCTTCTCTCTAGAGTCCCCACGTTTCACACCAGACATCCCCTAGGCAGATCTCGGTCCCAGAAACGGAACCATTTGTTGGCTTATATGGGCCTGACCGAGGTTCAGAAGAATTATTTAGCCAAACAAATCCCACAGATACCGGCCCTTTCGACAACAGTCCGCAGAGCGCGAATTGAGGTCTCACCTGAGGTAGCAGGGGAGGATGCTAGAACCAGGTTTCTGTACCCTTGGGATGTCTAGATGTGGTCTGGAGGTTTCACGCACCATTCCATAATGTCACGCTACCTTGTTGCATGTAGATCTGAACCCAGAATAATCTTTACTAGTTATTAGCACACTCTTTACAGATTTATTCTATTTGATGAAGTATTACTTAGAAGGGTATTTAAGTAAACATTTATCATATTTATCCAGTTCGCATGTTTAGATTAAACGCAGATTCACATGTATTAAAAATGTAAGCATATGCACATAGATCAAACAGTGATACTAACCATACAAAAAGCTAGATCCATGATACTTAGATTTAGCACAAAATTACCAAAGAAGCTTATCTTTATTGACTTTCTTCACCATTACATCCATATATGCCCTATGCACTCAGCTGCAGGGGTCTGTGCACACAAGAGTGGACTCTTCCAGGCCTCTGCGCACCCAGCTACAGAGCCTCTATCCATACCGAAACCCTCGACTCAGACTTACAGACGCTTACCAATTGTTCTCCTCAAAAACCCATTACATTTCAGATCCAAGATCATACAACAAAACTTGAACTCCCTTTCCCTCATAGAGCCACGGTCTATTTATACCTTCCTATGGTCTGCGAACTGACTTACTTCCTATTATTTTATATTATTTCTTGGGCAGACAACCCTTTGGCTTGATCATTTACATTTCACACTCCGCATACTTCGGAGGTTTACAATATTTTTATCCTACTTTCTATGCTATCAAACCCAAAACTGTTACGCGGGACCTCTGCTACCCAACACTGAGCATAAAATTGAAATGAATGGGTGGCTGGTTGGGCATGATATTGAGATGTGAAGGACCAAGGAGGTGGTGTGGACTAGGAAGGATGAGCAGGGGGACCCCAAGAAGGTATGGAGGGCACTTGGTTGGGGTTGTAGTATGCCTGAGATGTCCCTTGCATCCCCTGCTGGTATGGTCTAGGTCTAGGCAGTCTTCTTTGGTTTATGTAGTAGAGATCTTTAGTGACTCCCTTAGCCCCTTCATATACCACTTTAATTCTGGGAAAGGAAGGGAACTTATCTATAGAATGATTCTCTTCACAGACTGAACAAACCTCTATAGAGTTCAATGGGCATTCATTCCTAGGATGCCTCCTGGTGCATCTAGGGAAAAAAGTGACCAAAGCCCGCTCCGCTTCCTCTTGCTTTCTTTTGATATGTAAGGTGTCCATTTGCATGGCAAGAGTCTATAGCATCTCACTCTTGAAGTCTTCCAGCATGTTTCCAATTTCTCCTTTAATGGATGAGTTGGAGGAAGAGGTACTAGCTATGGGGTGACTCCCCCTAACTTTCTTTCTGGCTGCCCTAGAATTATTTCTAAAAACAACCTTTATGTCCTCATAGGGTAGTTGGTAGATGTCTCCCCCAGCTAGTAGATGGAGGGTGTCTAGAAGATCTTCTCGGATTCCCCTGAGCAGGACCAACTTCAGAGACTTAGGGTCAAGTGTACATCCAACCCTTTTGTAACTGAGCTAGAACCTCTCTTTATAGTTTTCCAGGGATTCATCACTTCCTATGGTCATTCAAAAGATTTCTTCTTTAGTATCTTTTAACCTAAAATACTCTCGATACTTGTTAAAGGCTTGGTGCATCTGAGGCCAAGTTGTGATGCTATTGCTAGGTAGTCACATGAACGAGCATAGTGCTACATCCTTGAGAGTTGAAGGGAACAGTTTCAACTTTTGCTCATCTTCTACATAGTCATAGGTTTGAAAAATAACATCAAACTCAAACAAAAGGGTGTCAAGATCTCCTATAGTTAGACCATGGAAATGTGGTAGGGAAAAAGGGCTTATATTCTTCATTTTGATATCCCCATTGGTCTCTTGAATGGGAAAGATACCCTTTATTCTCTCTCCATTCCCCCTAGCATTTCCATTTTCAGCCATTGGCTCCAAAGGAATGCTTTCTTATTCTTATTTCCCTATATGTTCTTCAAATATATGTACCTATTCACCTAAGGGTTCTTCTTGATCGCAGCTGCCGAAGAAGAGAGAGGGCTGGCTGTGTGAAGCAGTGGGGGTGTTGGGCAAAAATTTCCTGAGTTATCTCTATTCCTGCGAGGCATGAAAGGAAATTCTTTTGGTTCGTTTTTGTTTCTTTTTTTTCCACACTAATAGTACCTACAAAACTGAAATTGATTGAACAAAACAAATTGAAACTAACTGAAATGAACTTGTTGAAATAGAAATTTTCAAAATTGAAAAGGAAAGCAAGGAAATGCAGAACTTGAAACGAAAATAAATGACTAGTCTACTTTTGTTGAAATGAACTATTAGCAGAATGTTGCAATAGGAAATAGAAGAAAGCAGCAATCACAGAATACTTTGATGCTTCCCTGGAAATAGCACCAAAAATAGGTGAGCACCCATATGGCAGCAATAATGCTGCAACTCCTGGGCTGCCTACTTTACTCTTATCAACCCAGTAGTTCGTAAAAAACTTGGAAGCATCGGTGCTGTATGCACAAGTACTAGTTCTTACCGCAGGTTGTCACTTGGTTAGCCAATGCAAGATCACTAGGAGCTCAAGCCAACTTCTATGGATTCTAGAAGAAGCTCTATATGTGATGAAATGAGAGAAAGATTACTCTACAGATGCTACTATAACTGTAGAAAGGAGAAATACTGAAATGTAAAGCAAACCTAGTAAATCCTAATTAACCAACTAATTCTACTTTTGCAGAAAGCACTATGAAAACCATGAAAGGAATGCCATTACCTACCCAAGGAAGTAAACAACATCCAAGTATGCTATTTTTGGATGTAGATAAACAAAAAAACATATTTTTGTATTTTTATGTATTTTTATATGAAAATGACATGCATGTAAATTTATTGTGTGTGAGTGTGGCAGTGAATAGGTGGAATTAGAGGGAGGTTTTGGTACTTGAGGGGATGTAGGATGGTGTGGATGGGTCCTAGGAGGTCTTAGGTGGCCTTCTAGAGGCTTTTCCCACACTCAACCTTCAAAATAAAGCCTACATGAAAATCCACAGGAGGACACAGGAAATCTACAGGAAGAAAGACAACGTTCTACAGGAGGCCTACAGGAGGAGGCCGAGAGCAGTTTTCACTATTTTTAGGGTGTGAGAGGGGGTGAAAAATGTGGATGAAGGTTGGAATGAGGTGTTAGGGCACCTATGGTCTACAATGAACCACCGGGAGAGAGAAAGATGATTGGATTTGCTCAAGGAGAGAGGAAGAAGTTCTATGGAAAATGCAGGAAACTAAGGAAGAATGGAGGTTAGAATTGGGCAACCTTTAGGGCATGGATCAGATGGAGGATGTGATGGCTGATAGGTTGACCTACTGGTAGAATAGATCTACTACAAAAGAACTGACAGTCAACCAATAGGATCAAACAAGCAATGAAATGAGTGCATCTAGAAAAGCAGAATTTTGCATCAAACTAGTCTAAACTATGATCTATGAAAGGAAATGCTGAGAAATACTGTAGGAAAAGAAAGCATGAAAGAAGACTATTTTAAATCAAGAAGTAAGCATGATGAAGAATATCTAAAGAGAAGCAATATTGGACTGTTAACCTTCTAAAAAGCTACAAACACTAGAAGTCCTATGAAGGAGGAAAATCTTTGTTTTTGGGGCAGCAAGATGGTCTTTGTCTCAAATCATGGTCCCAAAGGGAGAAAGAGATGCCAAGGCACTATTGCTAGCCTTTTGAATCTTTTTTGATCACTTTTTAACCTACTGCAGAAAGCACAAATGGAAGCAAACTATTAAATCATCAAAAGCAACCTAGTCTTAACCATAAAAGAACTACATCTAACAACAACCTAATCTATAACTGAAATAAAAAATACAAATACAAGTAAAGAGAAGCTTGGCTACTTGGATTGGGCCCTAACCCAAGAGCTTCATCTCTCTAAGGTAACTCAGTGCTAACTCAAAAAGGATTCCATCTTTATTTCCAAAATAGTAGCAAGATTACATGAAACTGTCACAAAATAATAAGCTCGAAGTTGAGCAGAGTTTACATAAAAAAAAAAAATCTAACAAAAATCCAACCCTAGTGAGGCCCTAGGCCTCTCTACTTATACAAATGAAGCTACTAAAAACTTCCTTAAAAGCAGGGAGGCTTGGCTCCCAAAACTCGAGATAATCATTAGTCATCCTTCACTTGCTCGGTTGCCTCCTAGTGCATGATTCGGTTGCTTGTACTCTGAGTTGAATGAAGGGGAATTCAAAGTGAGGAGTAATAAATGAGGGGTATTCCATCCTATATGTCCTGTCCTCTATCCACTTCAAGTTATTGCTATCATTTGTCCTCTGGATCCTTGAATTTGACTTTGAAAATCATCAATTATCTACATTAAATACACATTAGACCACATGGGACAATAACTCAACTCGCACTATAAGCATCAATATAATAAGAAAATCATGTAATAAGCTAAGAGAATGGTTGATTCGACTAGGTTAGGAGGTAAAATGAGCCCATATAATTACCCATTTATGAGGCTCATCACTTGGGTCTTCTTTGTGCTTTGTCACTTGTTTGTGAGTTCTCATATTGTCTATCTGTTGTCCCCATTTGGTTTGCAAGAGTGTCTCCTCTCCTTTCAATGCATTCATTGTTTCTCCTCTTCTTATCCTCTTAGATGTGTGACTTTGCAAGAACTTATAACTACCAAATGAGCTACCTGTATCCTTTTTTTGATTGCATCAACTAATTTATTCTCATTTCCCTTGATGTACTTGATTTCAAAATCAAAGTCAATAATCAAGGCTATCCATGTTTCTTGTGTCACATTTAGCTTGGGCTCGTCAAATATATACCTCATACCTCCATGATCTGACATCGGGATAAAACTTCTTCCAAGGAGGCAATTCCTTCACATCTTTAGTGCATAGACTATTGTTGCTAACTCAATTTCTCTCACACTCATTCAACGTTTTTTATTCATAACATACAACCTATCATTCTTGTATCAGGATTTCACTGAGCCCGTCCTTGCAAGAATTTATGCACACCAAAAAATATTTCTCTGGGTCTGTTGTGATAAGTATTGTGCATGTGTGAGCAAATATTTCAATTGCTCAAAGCTATCTCCACATTCTAGTATCAATTCAAATTTAATTCCTATGCTTTGGAACATTGTTATTGGATTCCCAATTGATCTAAACTTAAATAGGAAGAAAAAAATTACATGCATAACCATAAATATAGAGATGCAGTATAAATAACACTTCATTTCATTAATATCAAATACTGAAATATGGTTACAAACATAATCGAAATAAGACTAGCTCGGGTGATGGTAGCATATCTCTTAGAAGAGTTGTGGCAGCTACATGCCTCTGAATTGTGTTACAATAAGGCTTGGAGGCCTATTTATTATTTAGAAATAATGGAAAACCCTAACATCCAAAAACCTAACCCTAGGAGATGAAGCACCAAAACTATGGGCCCCGTTTGGGTAAATTGGTACATCAACATCTTGAGGTCGCAACTTTGGAATACGATCTCCATTTAACACATAGAATACCTCGTTAGAAACATATCTCCAAGGAGTATAACTCTAGTTTATAAAAAATTGGTTGATGTCACAAGTTGGCCATTGGTTTCCCAAACAACATCGTTTAGGGCCTCAGAACGGCTTTAGAAGTTCAGGACCCAAAAAAATGCCAAAAAGAGTAAACTGTGCTACAATTAAGGAAACTAAAAGACTGAAGGAGACAGTGGTGGGGGTCCAAGTGGAATAGGTTGGTGGCCATGAATAGCCACCTAGATCAGTCTGACGAACTTATGAATAAATGATCCCTATTGCATTGAGTGCTTCAATGAGATGCAGAAACTTGTGCTGAACTTTGTCCCTGGTGAGCCACTTGCCTTTGTGCAGGAGTTGGCCAACTTTGAAAACCCGATATAGTTGGATCTTCTACTGGTGAGTGTTCTTAACATGTGTGCACATAATCTGATCAGTTGTGTTCCATTCCATGCATTTTTGGTTTAACTTCATTCGTGTGATCTATTTTGCAATGTCTGATGTGTCTAGTAATGATGGGAAGTATGGTCGAAGGCAGTCCACATTGAGCACTGGGTGCTGGCTAAGGATTGGGGGAATGATGAGCTTAAAATAGTTGTTTCCCACAGTCTTGCTAATGTTGTAAGGACCATATCAGAGTAGTATGAGCTTCTGATGGGCACTGGTAAGGCATTCTTTCCGCAAATGCAACCAAACTTTGCCGCCCACCTGAAACTTGTCTGGCAACTGAGGTTGATGATGTCACTGCTTGTACTTGGAATTTGACTTCTCCAAGATATCATGAACCTTCTAGGGGATGTGTTAGATGCATTCAATAAATCAGGTAGCTTTATCAGCCTCAAAAAATACATGGGTGGATTTTGTCTCGGTAGTCGCATGGTGCATGGCAACATCAATCGGACACAAAGTTTGAAATCCTACACCCACTTGAAAGGGACTATGACTAGTCAAGCTATGGAGAGATCTGTTATAATTATGCCACACATAGGGAAGACTCTCATCCAATGTTCGTGGATTCTTGGAGTTGTACATGTGGAGTATGTGCACTATCATCTTATTGACAACCTTCATCTGGCCATCAATCTGAGGATGGATGGTAGTCAAATTTGTGAGCTTGGTGTCCAATAGTGTCTAGAGGTTTGACCACAATGTGCTCAGGAACCTGCTATCCTAATATGATATAATGGTCTATGGGATCCTAAAATATACCCATACCCATTCAAAGAAGAGTTTTCCAGTTTCCTCTATTGTGATACTCTTCTTGCAGGCCGCCAATATAGCCATCTTAGAAAACCTTTCCACGACCACAAATACAGAGTCATTACTGATGAGCCTCATAAATGGGTAATTATATGGGCTCATTTTACCTCCTAACCTAGTTAAACCAACCATTATCTTAGCTTATTACATGATTTTCTGATTATATTTATGATTATGGAGTGAGTTGAGTTAGTTATTGTGTCATGTGGTCTAATGTGTATTTAATCCAGATTATTGATGATTTTCGAATTCAAAGTCAAGGATCCAGTGGACAAATGGTAGCAATAACTTGAAGTGAACAGAGGAGAGGACTTATAGGAGGGAACCCCCCTCATTTATTACTCCTCACTTCGAATTCCCCTTCATTCACCTCAGATTACAAGCTGTCGAATCATGCACTAGAAGGCAGCCTAGCAAGTGGAGGATAACTGATCATTATCTCGAGTTTTAGGCACCAAGCCTCCCTGATTTTAAGGAATTTGTTGGTATCTTCATGTGTATAAGTAGAGAGGCCTAGGGCCTTAATAGGGTCGGATTTTTGTTGGATTTTTGCTTCTGTAAACTCTGCTCAAACTTCGAGCTTATTTTTTGTGACAGTTTCATGTAATCTTGTTATTGTTTTGAAAATAAAGATGGAATCATTTTTGATCTAGTGCTAAGCTTCCTCAGAGGGCTAAAGCTCTTAGGTTAGGGCCCAATCCAAGCATCCAAGCTCCTATTTACTTGTATCTGTATGCTTTGTTTTAGTTGGTAGATCAGTTTGATGTTAGATGTATTTCTTTTATGGTTATGAATAGGTTGGTTTTGATGATTTAGTAGTTTGCTTCCATTTCTGCTTTCTGTAGTACGTTAAATAGTGATAAAAAAATATTCAAAAGGATATCAATAGTGCCTTGGCCTCTCTTCCTCCCTTTGGGACCATGATTTGAGGCAAAGACCCTCTTTCTGCCCCCAAAAACACAGATTTTCCTCCTTCATAGGACTTCTAGTGTTTGCAGCTTTTTAGAAGGTTAATAGTCCAGTTTTTCTTCGGTTTAGATCTTCTTCATCCTGCTTACTTCCTGATTTGCAATAGTCTTCTTTCATTCTTTTCTTTCCTACAATATTTCAGAACATTTCCTTTCATAGATCATAGTTTCGCCACTTTTTATGGAAAACTATGTTTTTCCTCAATGCATTCATTTCACTTCTTGCATGATTTCCTTGGTTGACTATCAATTTCTATGCAGAAGATCTATTCCAGCAGTAGGCCAGCTTACCAACAATCACACCCTCCATCTAATCCATGCCCTATTTGTCTCCCAAACCTCACTTCAATTCTGCCTTAGTTTCCAGCATTTTTCCTAGGACTTCTTCCTCTCTCCTTGAGCAAATCCAATCATCTTTCTCTCTCCTTGTGGTCCATGGTAGACCATAGGCACCCTAACACCCCATTCAAACCTTCATCCACCTTTCTCACCCACTCTCACACCGTCAAAATAGTGAAAGCTACTCTCGGCCTCCTCCTGTAGGCCTCTCGTAGAACGTTGTTTTTCCTCTAGTAGATTTCCTGTGTCCTCCTGTAGATTTTCTTGTAGGCTTTCTTTTGAAGGCTGAGTGTGGGAAAAGCCTCCAGAAGGTCACGTGAGACTTCCTAAGACCCATCCACACCATCCTACATCCTCTCATGCGCCAAAACTGCCCTCCAAAACCATCTATTCGTTGCCACACTCACACACAATAAATTACATCCATGTCAATTTCACATAAAAATACATAAAAAGCCAAAAATATGTTCTTTTGTTATTTAATTATAGAAATAACATAGTTAGATGTTGTTTACTTCTTTGAGTAGGTAATGGAATTCCTTTCATTATTTTCATAGTGCTTTCTGTAAAAGTATAATTGGTTGGTTGATTAGGGTTTACTAGGCTTCCTTTACATTTCAGTCTTTCTCCTTTCTACAGTTAGAATAGCATATGTAGAGTAATCTTTGTTTCCTTCCATAACATATAGAGCTTATTCTGGAATCCATATAAGTTGGCTTCAACTCCTAGTGATCTCGTGTCGGTTGACCAAGTGACAACCTGTAGTGAGAACTAGTACTTGGCCATACAGCACCGACACTTCCAAGTTTGTTACGAATTACCAGGTTGATAAGAGTAAAGTAGGTAGCCCAGGAGTTGTAGCATTATTGCTGAAATACTGATGCTCACCACTTTTTAGCACCATTGTCGGGAAGCATCAGAGTATTCTATGATTACTACTTTCTTCTATTTCCTATTGCAACATTCTGCTAATAGTTCATTTAAGCAAAAGTAGACTAGTCATTTCTTTTCCTTTCAAGTTCTGCATTTCCTTGCTTTCCTTTTCAATTATGAAAATTTCATTTCAGTGAGCTCATGTCAGTTAAATTTCTTTTGTTCAACCAATTTTATTTTTGTAGGTACTATGAGTGTGGGGAAAAAGAAACAAAAACCAACCAAAAGGATTCCCTTTCATGCCTCGTAGGAATAGAGATAACTCAGGAAAATTTTTGCCCAACACCCCCACTGCTTCACACAGCCAACCTTCTATCTTCTTCGGTGGCTACGATCAAGACAAACCCTTAGGTGAACAACCAACCATATTTGAAGAACCTATAGGGGAAGAAGAAGAAGAAAACATTCCTCTGGAGCCAATGGCTGAAAACAGAAACACTAAGGGGAATGCAGAGAGAATAGAGGGTACTTTTCCCATTCAGGAGATCATTGGGGACACAAAAATGAAGAATATAAGCCCTTCCACCTTGCCTCATTTCCATGGTCTGACTACAGAAGATCCTGACACCTTCTTGTTTGAGTTTTCTATCATCTGTTGAACTTATGACTATGCAGAATATGAGAAAAGGTTGAAACTGTTCCCTTCTACTCTCAAGGATAAAGCACTACACTATTTCATGGGACTACTTGGCAATAGCATCACAACATGGGCTCAGATGCAGCAGGCCTTAAACAATAAGTATCAAGACTATTGTAGGTCAAAAGATACTAAAGAAGAAATCTTCCGAATGAGCATAGGAAGTGATGAGTCCCTGGAAGACTATGAAGAGAGGTTCCATATCAGTTATAAAAGAGCCAGGTGAACACTTGACCCCGAGTCTTTGAAGTTGGTCTTGCTTAGGGGAATTTGGGAAGATCTTTTAGACACCCTGCATCTGTTGGCTGGGGGATACATCTACCAACTACCCTATGAGGACATAAAGACTATTTTTAGAAACCATTCTAGGGCAGCTAGAAAGAAAGGTAGGGGGAGTCAACCCATAGCCAGTACCTCTTCCTCCAACTCATCCATTAAAGGAGAAATTGGAAACATGCTGGAAGACTTCAAGAGTGAGATGTTGTAGACTCTTGCCATGCAAATGGACACCTTACATATCAAAAGAAAACAAGAGGAAGCAGAGAGGGCTTTGGCCATTTTTTGCCCTAGATGCACCAGGAGGCATCCTAGGAATGAATGCCCATTGAACTCTATAGAGGTTTGTTCAGTCTGTGAAGAAAATCATTCTACAGATAAGTGTTTGTCCTTGCCCGGACTTAAAGCTATATATCAAGGGGTTGAGGGAGTCACTGAATAGTTCTACTACATAAACAAAAGAAGGCCGCCTGGACCTTGACCATACCAGCATGGGATGCAAGGGACATCTCAGGCATATTACAACCCCTACCAAGTGCCCTCCATACCTACTTGGGGTCCCCCTACTCATCATTCCTGGTCCACACCACCTCCTTGGTCCTTCACTACTCAATATCATGCCCAACCAGCCACCCATTCATTTCAATCCTATGCTCAGTCACAGCCTCAGTGGAATGCATCTCATTAGGGGTGGAGGCCCCAATACAACTCTCTTGCCGCTCTTATGCCTCCACCACCTGCCCAACCACAGCCGTTACCTTCTACTCCACCAAGGAAACCCTAAATGCCTGCCCAGCCAAATCCGAACCTGAACAACGAACATGCTCAACAAGTATATAGTGGGGAACCATCATGCCCAACTTATGATGTGGAGATTCAAGAAATCAACTTGCGATTTGGGAAATTTCTCCCAGATAGCCAACCTCCATTGAGGGAGGTTGAGGAAGATAAAGAGGAAGGCGAACCTAAAGTAAATCCACCCTTTCCTGAGAGACTATCCGTGACAGTCCAGCCTACCCCAGAAGAGACTGAACTCTTGGGAGAATTGAAACATTTATGTGTAAAGATACCACTTCTCGAAGCCATAAAAGATGTACCTATCTACAATAGGTTGATCAAAGAGAAGTTCTTTAGGCATCCAGGAAGGTGCAAGAGAGATTCCCCAACCATCAATGTCATAAGATAATTGTCTGACCTGATGTTGGGGCAAGTAATCTGTCCAAAATATTTGGACCCTGGAAGCCCAGTAGTTGATGTCCACATCAATGGCACAATGATCCTGCATACCTTGATTGATCTAGGAGTTGTCATGAATGTGATGACCAAGGACACAATGCTCAAACTCAACCTCCAAGGCTCCTTGAGGAAGACCTCGACAGTGCTACAGCTAGCAAACCGCTCCACCGTGACCCATGAGGTGATTGTGGAAGATGTGATGGTCTCCATTGATTCTTGGGAGTACCCTACTAATTTCTTAGTTCTCCAACCAAAGGCAAAGCTCACTTGGTTTGCTCTTATTCTCAAAAGAGCCTAGTTGGCTACAACCAATGCCTACATCAGCTATCAAGCTAGGAACATGACCATAAAGAATGGGCACATGTCCAAGCAGTTAATCCTCTACCCTCCTGCCACACCCTTGCTAGAACATGATCTACCTCTCTAGTTGGAGGAGGAAGATGAGGATGAAGTTTATTCCACACCACTTTGTACATTAGAAACTGCCATGGGGGGAAAACCACAAGATGAGGATGATATGATCGAAAATTTGATTCAAAATCCACCTCTCAGTGTATCACCATTAGAAGACATAGTAAGAGAAACTCAAAACAACGCTTCAACTAATATCTGTGTGGCCGATCCTACTCCTCCCTCTGTCAAAAATATTGAGTTTGGCCTAGAAAGGACATTTAAAATCAATCCATCCCTATCTACCTTCTAGGAGAAGGAGCTATGCAGCCTGCTAAGAAAACATCTAGATGCCTTCGCCTAGAGTTATAAGGAAATGAAGGGAGTGAACCCTTCAATATGTACTCATCATATATACATCAAGGAAGATTGCAAACCAGTCAGGCAGCCTCACAGGAGGATGAATCTAGAACTTAAAGATATTGTTAAGGAAGAACTACAGAAATTTCTTGATGCAGGATTCATCTATCCCATCTCTGACAGTGAATGGGTCTCTCCTTTAGTGCTAGTGCCAAAGAAAAATGGTAAGTGGAGAATCTGTGTCGACTATCAAGAATTGAACAAAGCCACTAAAAAGGACTATTTTCCTTTACCTTTCATATATCAAGTGTTAGACGGTCTGGCAAGGAAAAAAGTTTTTCTCTTTCCTAGATGGGTTTAGCGGGTACAATCAGATCCAAATCAGCCCAGAAGACCAATATAAGACCACTTTCAATTGTCCTTAGGGTACCTTTGCATATCGGGTCCTTAATTTTGGTTTGTGCAACACTCCAGCCTCTTTCCAAAGACCAGTATTGAGTATATTTTCTAAACTAGTTCACGATGCAGTAGAAATATACATGTATGATTTTACTCCTTGTGGTTCTGACCTTTGGGAAGCTTTATCTAACCTAGGAAAAGTTCTAGATAAGTGTATTGAAATGAACCTATCCCTCAGTCCGGAAAAATGTGAGTTTTTGCTGACTTAATGGATTGTGTTAGGTCATGCAATATTTTAGCAAGGACTGTAGGTCAACCCCAACAAAATTGCCATCATCCAAAGGGTCCCACCTACTCAAAAGGTGAGAGATGTCAGAAGTTTCCTGGGCTTAGCTGGATATTACAGAAGATTCGTTAAAGATTTCAGCAAGCTAGCCTCACCTTTGTTTGGCCTCTTAGTCAAAGATGTCTAGTTCATATGGTTGGAAAATTGTCAAGAAGCCCTAGATACCTTGAAGAGCAAGCTCTTTACTGCCCCAATTCTAAGAGGCCCAAACTGGGCCCTACCTTTCCACATTCACACAAATGCCTCGAACAAAGCAATAGGAACAGACTTAGGACAAATTGATGAAAATTTACCTTATGCCATATACTTTATAAGCAAAAACTTGTCAAAGGCAGAGTTAAACTATACAGTGAGTGAGAAGGAAATCCTAGCTCTCATGCATTCCTTAAAAGAATTCAGACATTATATCACAGGCTATCAAACCTTTGTGCACATTGATCATGCTGTAATTAGATATTTAATGAACAAACTAGATGTAAATGCTCACATTATTAGATGGATGCTTTTACTGTAGCAGTTTGATTGGACCATTATTGATAAGCCTAGTAAAGAAAATGTTGTTGCTGACATTTTATGTAGAGTAAATTTTCTTGCAGGTGAAGAAGGAATGGTGGATGACAAAATGCCAGATGAGCACCTATTTGCTATCTCAGTACTCTCTCCATGCTTTGCTGATATAAAAAACTACTTGGTTTCAGCACGGTTCCCACCACATTTGTCCTCAAAAGAGAAGAGCAAGATAGTAAGGAAAAGCACCCCTTTCACCTGGACTGGGGGAAATATTTTCAAACTTGGCCCAGATCAGATCTTGAGAAGATATGTCAGGGAGTAGGAAGTCTTTGACATCCTCCTGACCTATCATGATGGGCCTTGTGGAGGTCATTTTGCAGCAAAAAGAACTGCCTTCAAGATACTACAAGTAGGCTACTACAGGCCCACTCTTCATCAGGATGTGAGGAGATATACAAGCCAGTGTGATCGGTGTCAGAGGATTGGGAAACCTACTCCAAAGGATGAGATGCCCATGAAACCTCAAGTGACCTTTGAGCCATTTGAGAAGTGGGGCATGGACTTCGTGGGTCCTATTAGCCCTCGTTCAAAGTAGAAACAATACATCATTGTGTGCACCGATTACCTGACAAAGTGGGCAGAGACAAAAGCAATCAAAGTAGCAACTTAGGAAAAAGTAGCTGATTTTTTGAGAGAAAACATATTCTACAAGTTCGGGTATCCAAGAGAGTTGGTCATAGATCAAGGCAGTCAGTTCACTTCTAATTTGATTGAAGGCCTGCTCACACATCATAGAATCAAGAACAAGACTTCCACCCCTTACCACCCACAAGCCAATGGGTAGGTGGAGGTCACTAACAGAGCATTGGCAGGGATCCTAACCAAGGTAGTGAGCAGTAGTAGAAAATACTGGGCAGATAGATTAGTTGAGGCCACTTGGGCCTACAACACAACATGGAAGACCACCATAGGGTTCACACCCTATGAACTAGTCTATGGGAAGAAGGCTTTGCTGTTAATAGAATTTGAATTCAATACCCTAAGAATGGCATCTCAGCTAGACCTAGACCTCTACCATGCACAGAAATAAAGATTACTTCAACTCAATGGATTGGATGAACACAGATTGCAGTCCCTTCTCCATACAGAGGTAGTTTAGCTTCACAGAAAGATATGGCATGACAGAAATATCAAGGAGAAGAAATTCCAAGAGGGATATTGGGCACTACTCTATGATTCAAGATACAAAGATTTCAAAGGCAAGCTGAGGACAATATGGCTAGGAGCCTACACTGTGGAGAAATGTAATGACAATTGTTCAATTCTAATCAGAACCATTAATTATGAATCCATCCCCATGCTTGTAAATGGACATCGATTACAGGTCTACAAGAAAACCCTCTCCAAGCGAGAGTTTATTGAAGGTATGAATAAAACAATGATGGTATTGAAGCATGGCTTAGCTTCCACTTCACCCACTCACTGAAGAAAAATAAAAAAATAATAAGGACTCAAGTGAAAACCTCCAAGAGGCACTTGAGTCCCATCATTGGGTTGAAAACCTCTTCTAAGGTGGCCCAGTGATGTCAAAATAAAAATAAAAATAAAAAAAATAAAAAAAAAATAAAAAACAAAAAACAAAAAAAAAGAGAGAAAAAGAATAAGATCCTTGGGTGAAAACCTCCATTGGAGGTGTGTTTCTAGGAAAATTAGTGTCTTTTCGATCAACTAGCCCTCTAGGATTGGCAGCTACCCTAGAAACAAATAGTTTAAAGCAATTTGCGATTTCCTCTATGTATGATAGATAAGAGAGAGGCAAAAGAACCAACCTGGATCTTCCTCTTAACTCCTTGCTTGATCTCTCTCCCCCTTGACAGAGTTTGCACCTCCTCTCCTACTTATCCCATTTAGAGAATACCTATAGAAACAAAGTAAAACATCACCGTCAAAGCATCTTGATCTATTATATCATAAGCATTGTAGAATCAGAAATAAAATGAACTGACAATGGCATTCACAAATACACAATTGTATGGAAGAAAACTCAATGAACTTTATTAAATCAAAGGGAGAATTACAACCCAGCTGTCTGATCCAGCATCATCCTCCCAACATCAAAGCCCTCTTCACCTCATGAAAAACAAGATCACCCAACAATACAATGCTCTTTCTCAAACACAAACTATCAACACTTACAAATTACAAAATTCCAACCTCCAGATCTCTCAGATGAGGGATCCATTTATAGATGTGTGCAAGGGTGTGAGTCATCTTTGGGTTTTTTATTAGTGTCATTCCACTTGTTTTTTATGTTTCCACCTGGAGATTTCTTAGATATCTTACTCATCCTTGGGCGAATTTAGAGAGGCAAGTGTCATAGGAGAAGTTTCTAGAAGATTCCGTGAGCATCCACTTAGCAAACTGTCTTGGAAATTTGTCCATCCTCATTCATCACACTCTACAAAATGCCTCTTCAGTATGCATCACACCTATCTAGTGTAGAAGTCAGTATGCATTGCACCCTGACAGAGGAGCAGTCAGTATGGTCCAGTTTTGGCCAGTTCTGGATGGTTTTTCAGGTGGAACTTTTGGGGAATGATGTAATCAGTTGACCATGATCCTTTAGGGTGTGAAAAAACACTTTTAGGGGTTAAAGAGCCCTAGTTTATTGACATATAATTTTGGGGTTGAGGTGCCCAAATATGTCTATAACAGTTGCCCACTAAAGCATGAAGTCGTAAATATTTGATGTTGGGTGAAATGCTTTATCATGAGGATCCGAGGTATTCAAACTAGAAGGTGACTTGTATAAGATAAAATACAATACATCATCATCATATAATTTTCATGGTCTAGCTGACGCGAGCATTTCCATGCTCAGCTTTATAAATTCATTTTCATGTACATAGAACAGATAATCGTCTGTAGTTGTAGACTGGTGATTCTGTAGGGTCATCATCCCTGGCTTGCATGACCATTTGTGTAGTTTCTATGTACATTTGATGTTTTTATATCCCTGAATATATCATAGCCTGGATGGATTAAACTAGATGTGAGGTCTTCAATCTTGTTCAATCTTCGCCCGATGTACAAGTCTATCCATGTGAAGAGATGTTCTAAAGTCTAACATGGAAAGACATCACCTGATTACTGGCCAATAATGTGGGTTGTTAATAGACGTGAGAGGAATCAACGATAATGATAATGACCCTCAAGGTATTATCGTACAACTCATGTGGTGTGAATATATAATCCGATGTCGAACACCACGCAAAATCTTTCGGTTGAAGGCCACTGATGTCAACTTGTCGTCGGAAGTGAGAAACTTGCCATTGAGGCATGCAAGCTTCAAAGTACTGAAAAGGGTCATTTCTAAGTCAACTTCTTGGATAATGAGCTGAAGTTGACAAGTAGTGACCCATCATAGGAGGGCCTTAATGTATCCCACATCTACAACACAAAACAAAGCAAATGATTTTCTGGAGGTGAAAACGATATGATGATACAAGGTTCAGGAATGGTGGTCATGAAAAATAGAGGGTGAAGGTATTGCAGTGGATGAGGCATTAACTGGATGGTGAATTCTCGACTGAATAACTTTTATTGAACATAGCGGTGACACTGAGATGGATTGGTAGCATTAACCCCAAAAATGGATGGTGTGGAAGACCAATGGTGAAATGACTGGTGAACGGAATAACCCAACCCGACTCAATCATGGTGATGGAGTGAAAGTGTCATGTTCAAGAGCAACCTGCTACCATAAAATTCTTCAAGTTTTCTTCCCTTTTTCCCCAGTCATTGCTGACCAGTACCTCTTTATTTTTGTCAAGCTTGAGGAGGATAACATATGCTTGTTCTATAATTTTCCCTTTGGGCAAACTTGTCGCTATGTTTTAGCGAGTCTAGCGATAGTGAAACTCGTTCTTGTTTGGGTGGAAAAGTTTATCACTATTGTTTTAACAAGTTTAACGACAAATTCAACTCGGTCCTTTTCATGTTTAGATAGTTTGAAAAGGGACAAAAAGGGAACTCTGTCTCGTCTCGGATGGACGAGTTTGTCGCTATTGTTTTAACGAGTTTAAAAACAAGGATAGCTCGGTCCTTTTCATGTTTAGAGAGTTTGAAAGGGATGAAAAGGAAACTCCAGCGGTTATTTTTCGTAGCATAACCCCTTAAGTCTAAAAAAGGATAAAATAATACAAAATGGATGACTTTTCGATCACTTTAGCGATCCGAAAAAGATAAGTGCTCAAACGTTTTCATGAGATAATCCCTTAGGTCCGAAAAAGATTTAAAATATACATGAGGGATGGCACTTCTGATTACTTTAATGAGCTGGAAAGGCCAATAGCTCGACAATCTTTTCACATTTAACGAGTCTGAAAGGAGTTTAAAGGAGACTCGTTTTTTAGGAACGAGTGGCGTTTAGGGTAGCAATTGGTTCTGGGTAAGCTTGGAACTTCTCAAAACATGGTAATGTGAAGAGGGTGGATAATAGGACCACTCATTGCAGCTGTTCCTTAAAAAGGTAAACAATCAAGTGGAAGCACATGATCAGCTAAACGAATGGAGGTGATGGCAGGAACACAACCAAGGCTCAAATAGTAGGGCAATCACAAAGGTGATTTACCAAAGGTGGGTTTATTTTTTAACGAGCTTGAACCATGGGGAACCATGCTCAGCGGTAGGTTTATTTTCTAACGAGCTTGAACCATGCGATAACATATGCTCGGTTTTAGTTTTTCTTTTTATGCAAGTTAGAAATGACAAGACTAAAAAATCAAAACTGAAAAGCTAGAAAAACTAAAAAGCTAAGGAACTACTAAGGTTAAATAGGAAGGTTTTTGTTAGCGGTTAGATAAAACACTTCCTTTGCCTCGTCCGTGGTGCAAACAAAGGTGAATGGTGTGTTGGACGAATCACCAACCTAAGGAATTAAAATAGCTAAAAAGCTAAAAAAATGACATTGAAAAAAGGTTTGCATGCCCCCAGCATGATGAAAAGGAGAGCCTCCAGTAACCATATGGAAATCACTATGGTTAAGCAGGATGGTTTTGTCAGTGGTTAGACCAAACACTTCCTTGGCTTTGTCCACAGAGTGGACAAAGGTGAATGGTGTGTTAGACCAATCACTTAACTTACAGGAAAATTCATATAGTAGGATGGTTTCATCCTCGGAACAGACAAAACACTTCCTTGGCTTCATCCACAAAGTGGACAAAGGTGAATGGTGTGGGATGGCACTTCCAATCACACAACCTATAGGGAAACCTATCTTTTTAGTTGGGTTCATCCGCCAAAGAAGACAAGGGTGCATCCCCCCTAAGCTTCGCTACATTCATCGAACTACTCATGGTAATTAGGTGGATGGAATGAAGGTTGAAGAGACACTCTTGATGCAAAAGTACCATTTAGGGATGATGATTGACTTGGAGCTACGCCTGAACCCGGAAATGAAAGTTGGTCAATGGTGACAATTTTTCCTTCATGTGGGAAACACATCGCTCAAAAGAGTGTTGAAACAATAGCCTCGATGTTATAAACATATTCATGTACAAGGAGTAGATTGTAATCTAATGGTCCTGTTATCACAAAATCACTACTGAGGGCTGCAACCAAGCGAGATTTCATGTAACTATTTCAACCTATCTTTAAACCAAAGATTAGCCTCTTTGATCAGAGAGGGCTCTCTCACAACTCTTGATAAAATCCTTCAAACACTAGATGGCTAACTCTTTATTCACTTATAAAAGCATAACTGGTTGGAAACACATCAAACTGGCTCTCATTGGGCTATGGAGTCTATAATATTAAGTAAACAAGGAAAACACAGTGATCTCATGGAAATCAAGGCTCTTAGCATTACATGTCAAACATACTCCACCAAAACATAGCTTGCTGAATACACAGGAAATCAGAGCATATAATTATGAATTCTGAGTGATTGCATTACAACAAGACTATAAAAGAACATAAAGTATAAAACACCATCACTACATTTGAACATGACAATCCTTCGAGAATCTTGAGAAGAGAATAACTCTGTTTTACTATTACTGTCAAAAAAGGTCTTACAATGGCCCAAAACAACACTGTTTTTCTATAAAGTATCCAACCTTTTTTACATAAAAGTTATTCCTATATATAGCCAATCAAAAAACCACTGCATGAGACTCCTCAACAAGCATGAAGGGAGCTCGGAATTTTGACATTAATGACCTTAACTATAACATAAACAAACTAATTAATTACAAGAGACATGGTGCTACGAAAATAGAGGACTCCATCACATTGGCACTTTAAGTCTTTCTCCTCGTATACTTTGCTGCATTCTTGGAGCTTGCCACCTGTAGCATTACAATAATAACCAAACCAAACTGAAAGCAGATTCAATGTATGAACGGCTTCGGATGCCTGATGCAAAGATGATTCATCAACCAACAAGAAAATGAAGCCTATATTCACGGTTGCTGCCTCCCATCGGTGTTCATGTATTAATGATCCAGTTTCAAGCCATTTAATCCTTGGATAATCCCGTGTGATTGAAGAAAACTCATGATCTGGCCATCCCATAACTAGACAAGTGTATCACTTAACACCTCAGCAGCTCTATCATAACCCTAAAAACTCGGACATAAAGTGAAACTTTCAACAAAAGACAAAACTTCACCTTTTCTTCGAATATTTACACCTGGCATCCTTTTTTAAATATCTGACTGACCTTCTATAACCTCCATGCTGGCATTAAGTCATCTCTTTAAATATTTGCTGACCTCAGCATTCAAACTCAAGTTTTCAACATAACCAGTCATCTACAGCAGTTTCGTAGCGCGCTACGAAACTGCTGTAGGTCATCAAAATTAAACACATGAACCTTACAGCAACAATAACTCAAGTCTGTGATTTCTTCAGTCATTCTATACAGGTGCAAGGACATCAAAAAGTCTCAAAAAGCTTTTAAAAAGATGATAACCAAAATATATCAAAATTTGGGAAGCACATTCCTCCTTGGATCATTTAGCTAGTTTGTCTAGCTTCCCTTTCAGGCTGATGACTTCTTCCTTCAACTTCTTGTTCTCTGCTCTTAGACTTGCATTCATTTGTTTCATAATCTTTGCCTGCTTCAGAGCTGGCACTGTCCATACATAGGCATCAGATACTGAGCTAGCTTGACTGATCAAACTTGTTTTACCTTTCATTACAGCTTTCTTATAGCTTGTATATCTTACTGCCTTTTCTTTAAAAACATTTTGAACCTGAGGTATTTCCTTACTTGCTCCAGCTTGTTTCTTAATGGCAATCACATTTCCACTTTGACTGATAACAACCTTATTATCCTTGTTCTTGCTTTTAGCTGCTTGGACTGTTTCAGAGAAGATTTCAAGTGCCTCTGTCCTAGGCATTTCCGAAGGTGCTTTCTCTTTCTGAGCTCTCTCCACTTCTTTAATTTGCCTTCTAGTCACTGGTCTGCGTGGTTTAAAGGCATATTCTTCACTTGGTTCTTCAAACTTTAACCTTTTAGAAGCCCTTGACCTTCTAGAACTTTCAGGTGAGGATTGTGTTAGATCAATATGCATTGGTGGTACCAATTGATCTTGCTCAAGTTCAAGTGGTTCAATTTGGATTGGATGATCTTGTTCCAATTCAATGGCTTCAAGTAAGTCATTTAAACTACCCTTTGAAATAGGACTTTCCTCCACAGGGACTGACTTTCCTTTTTCTTTGCTTAGTTGGCCTCTAGTTTTCACCCTTGAAACCCTTTCAACTTCACTGGATTTAGCTTCATCTTTTCTTTTGTGAGTCTTCTGTTTTGATGACTGAGGTGTTTCCTTAGGAGATGACTTAGGGGTTTCCTTTTCAGATACTCTAGATGATTTTGGAGTTTTATCTACTGATGCTTCAAGTATCTCTTTAACTGCTGGCTTAGGAGTTTTCTTCATTGATGCTTCAGGTGTTTCTTTAACTGTTACAGACCTCTCTGATTTCTTTGTTTTAGCTTTGGGCTTCTTATGGTCTGTTATTTCTCTCCTAATTTCAGCCAAAGTAGTTTCCTCACTCCTTTCTTCTCTTTCTCTTACAGGTAATGGAGTGAGGCCCGTTTTACTTGGGAAACCGGCCATAAACACAAATGAATCCCAGTCTTTACCAATTTTATGTAGGCTATCCAACACCAGCAATTTAACCAGACCATGATGAAAAAGAGATGTTTCATAAGCATCTTTCTTTAACTGAATCTTATCACACATCTTGCTAATACTCCTGAACAAGTAAAAAGGTATGTCTATTGAACTCTTACCAGTGAAGTGTAACAGCAGCTTGAAGTGGTATGAGTAGACTTTGTTGTACCTACCCTCACATGTCAGGTACTTCTGGATACATGTCAATAGCATAGCATAATTCTCCTTTAGATAGCTCCTTGGGATAGCTTTAGTGAGATCTTCATCTACATAAGGTGCCTTCAAGAACTCCTTACACGGACCCATGTCAAACTTGAAATTCTTGAACCACTCTTGGCCACCCCTCGGGATTTCTGTGACAGTAGAAATGACTTCAGGGGACACCGGAAACTCCAACATGGCCACCTTCAAATTTAGTCCAGTGAAGTTCAATGCAAATGCCTTGGTCACTTCTGCATGTCCACCCTTTAATTTTTCACAAAATCGCCAACAGCCAGCACTTCGAAATGCCTTTGCTACCTCTTCATCTCTGAGAGTTACATCTAACCCCTCCGGCTCTGTTCTCACACATTTACCCGAACGGTGTTCCTTTCTTTCCATGCTTCTTTAAGTATTTTTACACAAGGGAATGACGGTGGTTTGCAGCACGAAAACAATCTTTAGCTGTAGAGAGCAGGCTCGCTTGCAGTAGTCCGTTTAAAACAAAGCTCAGGCTTTTCATAGAGCAAAAACATTCATATGATATGAAGAACTCATTATGGAATGACCACCCCCTATAACGTCCTCCAAACTGACACACAACTATATGACTTCGGACCTTATGGCAAAATAATGGCTAATCATGACATAGAAAGGGTGTGAAAAGACAATCATGACCGGATTTGTGACTCACTACTCTCGGATTAGACATTCAGAGAAAAACGCTGCAAAAAACCCTGAAACTCCGATTTCGTAGCGCGGGCAGTTCAAATTTAAGAGGATGCGCTACGAAATCGCTGACAAATAGAGCGCTACGAAAACACGCAAACATTATTTCGCAGCAAAACTGACCAATCACACCCGCGCTGCGAAACTGCGCAAGTACCAAAGACATCATACCCGCGCTGCGAAACTACGCAAAGTACCAATGACATGACATGACATAACTAACAATGATGGAGGGTGTCTAATGATCTTGCCTTTACACGAATTCTCATCCACAACTCTTGAATTTCAAATTTGAAATTGACATCAAATAACAAACCTATTTACAAGACCTCAATACTTTATAAAAACTTATGGACAATCTTATATACATGAACTATAGTTCCTAGTGATAACAGGTCCTTTGACTACCATCACATTCAAGTGAACGGTTTTCCTTCCCAAAATTATCGGCAACTTAGGAAGGATCCCTAATGGTCGACTGGTTCCTTTGTTAAAGCCTGATAAATTCTAAGTAAGAGGCATAAGCAATGGAGAACCAAGTGCTTTCCAAGCAGTTGAGGAAAGGATACTCATTGATGCCCCCTCATCTATGATAGTGCCAAACCTGATCATTTTGTAAACTTGTACTATGATCTGGAATGGTACATTAGAAGGAAGGTGGGATCTTGATAGTCGATTCCAATCAAAAGAAGTGACTAGACTGAGGTTCTAAATAAATGAGAGAAATAACCCCTTGAGTCGCAGGAACTGGGGGATTCTCTTCTTGTTGTGAAGGAACGGGCGGATTGCCCCCAAGTTCATCGGACTCTGAAGTGACAAAAAGAATTTGAACAATATCGTTCTCACTCTCTTTGGGAAAGATATGATCTTCTAAAGGTAAAACTAGGTCGACTTCCATCTCAACCTGTTGACTTTGGTCCAGTATGGACTCAGCAGATTCACTTTCAATGGTAGGTGCTTCGACTGATGGTTGAGTTAAGTCAGTCAAATTTTCAACTAGTAAAGGACTTGAGGAGAGTTTCTTGTATCCAAATAGAAGTCACTGCGGTGAGGTAGGACGTTTATGTAAGACTCTTTTGGCCTCATCCAAAAAAGGACAACGGGGAAGGGTATGGTCCCCTTCACATAATGTACATGGAATATTGACCGTTCTTTTCTGTCCATGATTACTAGTTGATGGTGTGTTGTCAATATGATCACCAGAGGTTGATGACACCGGTTTGTGTGAACAAGGGGACCACTCTCTCAAGATCTGAGGAATGCACAGACATTCTCGATGAAAATGGTCTCCTTTGCAGATTATGCATGGAGATCTGGGTTTGGAAATTTTAGTGTATGGATTTTCACCAGATGTTGCATGGTTGCCCCCTTGTTGAATTAGCTTCTTCTTCTTCTTCTCCTTCCCTTTCTTCTTCTTCTCAGCCACTTGGTTACTAGCATCACTATTTTCACCAAGCGAAGAGGAAGAAGGGGAGGGAGAAACAAATGAAGAGGAAGGCGAAGGGTCAAATTCAATATCAACTGGATGCTGATTCGATTACGGAGGAATCACAGTATTTTGAATGACAGAGGTTGAGAATAGCCATAATGGCGGGCCAATTGTGATTCCTGGAAGAGACAATGTAGCTGTATATGGAGCACCAATATTTCCCCATGAAGAAAATGGACTAGGATTCCCTTTGAAAGGGATTCCTTGATTTGTGGACTCCATTATTTGAACCTAAGATCAACGAAGGAACAGGGATGTTATTCTGAATTTAATAAATTTTAATGACACTTTGACACAACTTTTCTTTTTCAATTTTTAAGAGTCGAGAGAAAGCTAAAGATGACTCTAGTGCCCTTCGCTTTTTAATGAGCCTGAAGTGATAAGTGCTCAGATGGACCTTTTCTTTTAAAGAGTCAAAAAGGAACGAAAGTGACTACTCTGGAAATCTAGATAGAGGGATTACCAAACCAATCACAAAACTGCAATATACACCTTGGTGATAAATTAAAGGCAAATTACTAAGGACTTATGTATGGCAGTCAATCTTCTTGAATGTTGTGTTCAGTGCATTTTGATCGATAGGGCGGCAGACATGGCTTCCTATGGATAAAGGATATAAGCCTATTTCGGTCTCCCAATATATACTTGACGGTATGGGGAGTAGAAGTCCATGCTAGCACTTGTCGTATCAAAGAGGAGGAATCACCCAGCCTTCGATGAAAATGATAGTTACTAGTTTTTACAACGCCAGAACACGTCTCTATCTTAGACCTCTAGATGTGTTGCGTTAGGTTCCAAAGCATTGTTAAGTTCATTGAAATTTATTTTAGAGTTGATCTTGTTTAAAATTTTGCCTTTCAATGGTTCACCACATGATATTGATTTGAAATTCCTAAAAATGCAATCTACAATGATAAAAAATCATTGTTTATTTTGAGTAATGAAAATCCAAGCAACTAAGGAAAGAAAATTATGATTCTTTCAAACAAAGAGAAAAGAGCACACACTAAATGCACTTTCCTAAATCATTTTTCGCACACAAGCTAAATGTAAATGCAAATGTCTATTTGTTTTTTGTTCCCCTTAATGTGAAAAAAAGCCAAAAAGGAAAACTGAGTATAGCAAAGATCTGAAATATTTCTTTCAAAGCGACACTTCGACAATTTCTTTCTAAAAATAGAAAGGAAGACTAAACGACACTTTTCAATTTTGAATAGAAAATGCTTTCAACACTCCAAATATCAACAAATCAAATCAAATACATGACAAAAAGTTCAATGACTATCCAAAGAAGGAAGACTTCACAACACTTCTCTTTTTGACACAAAACAATAGTTACGATACTTTTTGTACCAAAGCGACAGATCGATTTAAGAAACTTTTCGACAAAGGATCGTAAAAGATGGACAAATACATAAAAACATTTACTAATCCTAATCAATGGAGGCTAATCTATGTAATGTAAGTAGGCTTCAGTAATGAGTTACTGTTCATAAGCACCAAAAACAACTAAATAGCGCTGAAAAACAAGGACAAAAACCCCAAATTTCAGGAACGGAAATAGGCCCAGTCAGTCATCGCACCTGGGCTTCACAGAAACATGGATGGATCGCAATTTTCAGGCTCGGGAGGTGTGATGCATACTGGTTGACAGTGAAAGACAGTGTGATGGGCCAGGGAGTACAACTGAGGTGGGTTTTGGCTCAAATTTGCAGTTGATTTCAGTGAGTTAAGTTGAGCTATGATGGACAGTAAAGAGCAAACTACAGAGGAATGATCTTTAGAGGTTACTGAGCTACCAAAAGGGCATCTAGAATGCTTGTAAGTCAAATTTTCAATTCATAAACTAAACCGGAGATTGACTGAAGCAGCATTCATCTACTATGCAATTACAGAGCAAGAGGAGTTCGAAGGCTATCTGGCTAACTTCAGGCTCCGTATATAGTTTATAAGACAAACAACAACAAGCAAACATCTATTCGATCCCCAATGGAGTTGGAATTTTGTTTCTGGGAAAACTAGTGTCTTTTCGATCGACTAGCCCTCTAGGATTGGCAGCTACCCTAGAAACAAATAGTTTAAAGCAATTTGCGATTTCCTCTATGTATGATAGATAAGAGAGAGGAAAAGGAACCAACCTGGATCTTCCTCTTAACTCCTTGCTTGATCTCTCTCCCCCTCGATAGATCTTGCACCTCCTCTCCTGCTTATCCCATTTAGAGAATACCTATAGAAACAAAGTAAAAAAACACCATCAAATCATCTTGATCTATTATATCATAAGCATTATAGAATTAGAAATACAATGAACATACAATGAAATTCACAAATAACAACATTCACAAATACACAATTGTATGGAAGAAAACTCAAAGAAATTTATTAAATAAAAGGGAGAATTACAGCCTAGTTATCCGATCTAGGATCATCCTCCTAGCATCAAATCCCTCTTCACCTCATGAAAAACAAGATCACCCAACAATACAATGCTCTTTCTCAGACACAAACTATCAGAACTTCCTTACAAATTACAAAATTCCAGCCTCCAGATCTCTTAGATGAGGGATCCATTTATAGATGTGTGCAAGGGTGTGATTCATCTCTGGGTTTTTTATTAGTATCATTCCACTTGTTGTTTTTGGTTCCACTTGGAGATTTCTTGGATCTCTTACTCATCCCTGGGCGAATTCAGAGAGGCAAGTGTCATAGGAGAAGTTTCTAGAAGATTCCATGAGCATCCACTTAGAAAATTGTCTTGGACATTTGTCCATCCTCACTCATCGCACCCTACAGAAGGCCTCTTCAATATGCATCACACCTGGCTAGTGTAGAAGTCAGTATGCATTGCACCCTGACAGTGAAGTAGTCAGTATGGTCTAGTTTTGTCTAGTTCTGGATGGTTTTTCAGGTGGAACTTCTGGGGAATGATGTAATCAGTTGACCATGATTCTTTAGGGTGTGAAACAACACTTTTATGGGTTAAAGATCCCTAGCTTATCAACATATACGTTTGGGGTTGAAGTGCCCAAATATGTCTATAACAAGGTGCCCAGGGCAGGCAATTATGGTGAAAACCTCTTTGAGGCATGCTAGTTGTTTTTCAAAAAAAAAAAACACAAAAAGAGAAAAAATAAATGAATTTTTGTTGCATTGCAAGTTTACAGGAGGACTACAGGGAGCAAAAGAAGGTGCCAAGGGGACCCTTTCATTCATAATAGCACCCATCTCAACTTCTCCACTCTTTTCTTTATCATTTCTGACATTTCTTTCACCCCACTGTGCTTCTTTTTCACAAACTGTGTTTTCTAGAGGAGGCTATGTGTTTTCTACAAGAGCCTCCAGTAGGAATTACAGAGAGCCAGAAATGGATACAAAAGGAAGTTTGAGGGATAGGGAAGGTTCATGAAGAACCTATAAACCCTCCTATGATCTTCAAACCTCCTTGCCATCATTTCAAAGCCTGCATCACACCCCAAGCATCATTTTTTTTCCTGTCCAAGAAAAACACAGAAAAAATAGTTTTTCAGTAAAAATAAATAAAAAAATAAGAGAGTAAGCAGCACCATCCACCTCACCTGAAGCGTACCTACTACCTCTCTATCTTTATCTACACCTCTGGCATCATCCTCAAAGCTCCAAGCACAAAATGAATCTAAAGTTTCAAGGGGAGAAGCAGCCACAGGAGCTCCTATAGGAATTCCTATAGCAGCTGATCCCATTGAAATCCAGCACCAGCAGAAAGAGAGTGCACACATGAAGGTTGAGAAAAACCCTGAAGCTCAGACCCAGTGACAAAAGAACCTACACAAGACACAACCACACATCAACAAGTAGACAACATGCATCAAAATAGCATGCAGCAGAGAGAGAGAGCCACAACACCTCATAACAAATACATTCGGATCACAGGTAAGTAACTAACCCGCTCCTCTATTTGCATTTTTGTAATTAGAAGTCATTCAAAAGCAACGAGATGGTTGAGGTTGAATGAGGGGAAGGTGCCCATTTAACTTGGCCACCTTCATCTAGTTGACTCCACTCATCCAAGATGTCACCCACACGTGCACCCAGTCAACTCAAGGAAGATGTCAAGGACATATAGTGGAGGAAGTGTGAACTCCGATGTAATCATGAGGGATGATTATGAGGAGGGGCCATGATGACAAGGCAGGTGGGGACCAATGGTCTGAATATGGCCAACTTATACTTTTCCATCTCACCGTCGATCACCAGAAATATCCATAAAGGGTAATAAGTACTCCTCCTTGAGCATTTTCACCAGCTTTTCCTTCATTCTCTCCTCGTAACTTTGCTACATCAGTCTCCTTGTACCCCCACAACCTCGTAGCCATCATCTTCCATTTATCCCTCCCATATTCCCGCTCTCAGTGTTTTTTATAGGAGCACCTACAGGAATTCTACAGGACAGACAGCAGGCTTCTACAGGAGGGGCAGTGAGTTGTTTTGAAGGGAGAAAACTCGATTTTTTGCATGATTCTCAGTCTGAAGAGGTAGGGTTCATGCATGACCCCTATTGAATATCAATATATGCAAGAAGTGGTTTCAATTTGAGAAGGAAATAAGTCTTTAGGAGAGGAGAAAATACAGAAAAAATTTCTACCTATTTAAAAAAAAAAAAAACACAATCTCCTCTGTTTCTCTACTTTTCTCAAAATTTGTTGTCTCCATCTCCACATTTGGTTTCCCAAAAGAGTATAAAAAAAATGATAGGAGAATTTATGAGAAATGAGCCCACTAACTCCACTAGGCTCCATGCACATCCACAAGTGGTGGACATCTTCACAAGGGCAAATCAGATGAATTTTTGTGAGAAATTCTGAGGGTTTGATGAGGAGATTGCCCAAGAGTTTTCTCTCTCTATGGTACCCCACACAAGAACTCATGCCACTGTCACCTTTAGAGGTCTTTCCATGGAGATAAACCCTAAATTTATCAGCAGGGTCACTACCCTTCCTCCTGGGCTACCTTGGAGTAAGGATGAGAAACCAATTGGTCAGGCTGCCAAGAAAAAGTTTTTCCAAAACAATGAAACCCCTGTAGAGGATAAAAATGGCATTATAAGGGCTAGCATACCATACCCTTGGGATGAGGTTAGCTATCAAATAATCAAATACATTTCCTGTGAGGGGAGGTACAACATTGTCTATGGTTATCACTTTAGAATCCTCCATGCATTAAGGTATGGCATGGATACTCCAGTACCTCAGAAGCTCAGTAACCCCTACTTCCTCTTGTAGTCCCTCATTGACTCCAGCACTAAGGTTCAAGCAAGAAATTTAGAGCAGCTAGCTCACCATGGGTTAATCAAAATCCTAGTGGAGGAAGCCCTCCATACATTTACACTCCCTATAACATGGGAAGTCTTCCAAAACATGACAGCTGAGGATGACATAAAGGCCTTAACCTATGATGTCAGTCCTAGTTGTAGTGAGGAGGAAGAGTAGAAAGGGGGAGGAGGTGAAGCCACTAGTGACTTAGCAGAACAAGAAAGGAAGGAGGAATAAATTGAAATAGAGGAGGACAAATCTAAAGAAATAGAGCAGGACGAGACAGAGAAAGAGACAGAAGGACGAGAAAAAGAGGCAGAGAAGGTAGAACAAGGAGAAGAGTCCCATGGGACTCTAGAAATGGAGGCAGCAACTACCCTTACTTCCCTTAGTACACCAATCAGGCCAAACAAAAAGAGGAAAAGATAGACCTCCATGTATTTCAGGGCTAGGAAGAGCACAAGAATCAAAATAGGCAAACCTCAGCCCTCTTCAAAAGTGCCAATTACAAATGAAGATTCACCCTCTGCCAAGGGGAAAGAATCTCTTCCAAGACACCTATCACATATGAAAGGGGGACTCCTAGATCTTCCACATGGAAAGAAAGGGCAGTACTACAAGACCCAAAGACAGTCCTACAGGAGAATCAAATAGTTCTATAGGAGACATTGTCAAACTATAGGGGACCCAACAACTTGAGAAAATGATAGAAGAACAGCCACAGGTGAAGGAGGAAGAACTAGAGATATGAGAACCTGATCCCCATCCTAGTCTGGCTTCCTATTACAATTTGCTTGAGGGAGGAAGGATAATCCCTCAAAAATTTGCAATTCCACTATTCTTTGAATTAGAGAAAGTGAGAATAAGAACACATAGCTGGATGAAAATAGCTGAATCCAATGGAGTTAAATATGTTGGCCATATGGAAAACAAGCTAAGAGAAATGGGCAAAGAGTTGAGTGCTCTCAGAGACAGGGAAACAATTAGAAGAAGCCACCTTGAAACTGAAAATGAATTATTAAGGAGGCAACTGCAAGAGAAGGAGACTTAGCTAGCATGCATGGGCAGCTTATCCATGGAGGCATTGCAATGTAGAACACCAAAAAAATCCTATGGCTTCTATCTCAAGGACCAATGGCTACAATTCTAGATAAAGACTTTGGCACAAAGAGGCACAATGCCTTTCCATCATTACAGGAAGTTTATGGATCTATGTGACCAAAGCACATCAGAGGAAAAGGAAAAGATGGAAGAATTCTACCTACATAACATGGCCCTCACATACATGAATGTGTGGGACCCTAATGCCAGGCTAGGGGACATGCAACTAATGGCCATGGCCTCATGGATGAACAATGAAGAGTTGAGGGCAGCAGAAATAAAAATATTGATGACAAAAGAGCAGAATGAGCCATTAATGATAAGAGCTAAGCCATCAGATCCCATGGCACTCATCAACACAGACAACCTGCTTGCCAATAATCCTTAGATTGTCCCTAGATATCTCACCAATCAGGCACAAGCCATTGCACACTTTGAGGATATGCAAAGGCTACTTGGGGATGACTGTGTGCATGCGTGCATTAGTAGACGGAACGCCTTACCAGATAGTTTGTAGATGAGGGAATTTCATTCCCCCATGATGTTTAAGGAGGCATTGAGAAGAGTTCCAATGTACAAGCAAAACCTTTTAGACACTTTTTAGATCATAGTTTAGACACTTTTTATGCAAAAATTTGTTTTTCCTCAATGCATTCATTTCACTTCTTGCTTGATTTCCTTGGTTGATTGTCAGTTTCTATGTAGCATATCTCTTCTAGCAGTAGCCTAGCTTATCAACAATTACACCCTCCATCTAATCCTTGCGCAATTGGTCTCCCAAACCTCACCTCAATTCTGCCTTAGTTTCTTGCATTTTTCCTAGGACTTCTTCCTCTCTTCTTGAACAAATCCAATCATCTTTCTCTCTCCTCGTGGTTCAAGGTAGACCATAGGCACCCTAACACCTCATTCCAAGCTTCATCCACCTTTTTCACCCACTCTCACACCCTCAAAATAGTGAAAACTTCTCTCGGCCTTCTCCTGTAGGCCTCCTGTAGAACATTGTTTTTCCTCCTCTAGATTTCTTGTGTCCTCCTGTAGATTTTCCTGTAGGCTTTCTTTTGAAGGCTGAGTGTGGGAAAAGCCTCTAAAAGGTCACTTGAGACCTCCTAGGACCCATTCACACCATCCTACATCCTCTCAAGTACAAAAACTACCCTCCAACACCGCCTATTCGCTGCCACACTCACACACAATAAACTACATGCATGTCAATTTCACATAAAAATACATAAAAATCCAAAAATATGTTCTTCGGTTATTTACTTCTAGAAATAGCATAGTTAGATGTTCTTACCTCTTTGAGTATGTAATGGTATTCGTTTCATGGTTTTCACAGTGCTTTCTGAAAAAGTAGAATTAGTTGGTTGATTAGGGTTTACTAGGATTGCTTTACATTTCAGTCTTTCTCCTTTCTGCAATTAGAATAACATTTGTAGAGTAATATTTCTTTCCTTCCATCACATATAGAGCTTCTTCTAGAATCCATACAAGTTGGCTTGAGCTTCTAGTGATCTCATGCTAGCTGACCAAGTGACAACCTACAGTGAGAACTAGTACTTGTGCATACAGCACCGACGCTTCCAAGTTTGTTACGAACTACCGGGTTCATAAGAGTAAAGTAGGCAGCCTAGGAGTTGCAGCATTATTTCTGCAATACTGGTGCTCACCAATTACCATGCTTGGTATAAGGGAGGCCTGACATATAGTCCATGGAGATAGATTCCCACGGTTGGTTGAGAGTAGGCAGAAGAGTGTACATGCCTTGGTTCTTCATGGTTGGCTTGGTGATGGTGCAAGCATTGCAAGATCTAATATATTTCCAAACATCCAGTTGGTGTTTGGGGAAATAAAATTACTTTTGTAATACAACCACAATTTTCTCCACACCAAAGTGTCTCATGACTTGACTATAGTGCACCTCCCAAATCAACTTGGCACGCTCTCTTGAAGGAACACAAATGTGGCCTAGGTAGCATAATAATACATCCTGGAGGTGGAAACTAGGAAGTTACTTTCCATTTACTAGCATCTGGAATGTGGAGGCAAACTCTGGATCATTTTTGTATAGTTGTGGTAATCCATAGGTTTTGTGGCCACAAGTATTGAGAACAATAGACAGTGTTGTAACTGGGGGTCGGCCGAGGAAGTCTGAAACATTATTGGTGCTACCCTTTTTGTATTTGATGTTCAAGTGGAATTGTTGTAGATATGTAGACCACTTATGATGGTGATAGTTCTGCAACTTCCCTTGTGTCTATATAAACTAAAGAGGTTAGTGATCGGTTTGGATGATGATCTCCTTCCCCAGAATGTAATGCTTCCATTGCTGGCAAGCTTGCATGATGATTTACATCTCTTTATCATATGTTGGGTACTTCTGAATTGTATCAGAAAGTGTCTCACTATGATAGACCACCGAATGTCTGTGTTGAGTGAGGACTACACCAATAACATAGTCTCAGGCATCTGTCTCGATTTCAAATGAGTGTTGTAGGTTTGGCAGTGTATGTACTAGTGCAGAGTAGAGTTAGTGCTTCATCTAAATGAATGCCTTCTATTAGGACTTAGAACAATAAAAATTTTCTTTCGCATTGCCCTTAGTAATATGTCTCAAAGGCCAAGTGATATGGGAGAATCCCAACACGAACCTCTAATAAGAATTTTCAAGGCCCAAAAAGTTGCGAAGCTCAATTAGAGTAGTCAGGGCTATCGAATACTGAATGACCTAGATCTTAGTTCGATCCACATGTACACCTTACTTATTTATGATGTAACCGAAATATTGGACTTGGCTAATGCCAAATGTGCATTTTTCCAAGTTGGCACACAATTTATGTTGTTGAAGGTTTTGAAGGATTTGCTGAATGTGTTGCAAGTGTTCTTGTAAACTCTTGTTGAAGATGAGGATGTCATCCAGTTAAAAAACGATGAATGACTTGGAGAAGGGCTGCAAGATATCATCCATTAGCCTCATAAAAGTACCAAGGGCATAACCAACCATTTAAAAAATCCTTCCTTGGATTTGAAGGAGGTATTCCATCCATCTTTGGGCTCTATTGGAACCTGGTGATAGCCAGACTTTAGATCGATCTTCCTGAAATACATGCCCCCCTTGAGTTGGTCTACAAGGTCATCAATCTATGGGATTGTATACCTATTCCTGACGTTGATTTTGTTTAGAGCCTAATAATCAATGAAGAGCCTCTGGTTCCCACCCTTCTTCTGTACAAGTACAATTGGGCTCCCACAAGACGAGGAACTTGGTCAGATGTGCCCTTGTTGTAGCAACTCCTAGATTTTCTGCTTGATATCTTCATTTTCTAGAATGGAGTGATGATATATCAGCCCATTAGGTAGAGGTGTTCCGAGAATCAGATTGATTGAGTGCTTAACCTAACAGTGCAAGGTTACCCCTGTGGGTGAGGAGAATATGTCTTTGTATTCTTCCATGACTGTATCCACCTACTTCTATTGTGTGGAGGAACCCTTTCCAAGGGCCATGGATGTGGCTACAATTTTCCCCTTACTTTGAGAGAAAATAAGAAAGAAAACAAATTTCCCAATCCGGTAGATGATCTTACGGCGTTGCTTAGTATAGTTCAAAGAGATGGAAGTGGGGGGGCTACCTCTGGTATCCTGTATAACTTACTACTGAAAGAAATAATAGAAGAGTGAGGTCTAGACTCATATATAGCATGTCACTTCCACAAGTATGGTTTTCCTAATAATATGTCACGAACTTCAAGAGGAGAAAAATCACATAATACCTCATCTGTGAAGGGCTTGATACTATAGGGAAGGTGTTTGGTCAGTTGTAATAATTCCACAACCATTAATTATTAGCCGAGGTAAGTCTTTTTATTTCAAATGTGTATGCATTATCTATGTTGATACATGTAACAACCAGGGGAAACAAAAAAAAATGTCATTGAATACGGTTGTAGGGATTAAAATACTCTTGCAGAATGGAAATTCAACTTGCAAAAATAGAAAAGCACATTGCAGGAATGGAATATACTTGCCAAGGAAAGAATAAACAGTTAATTAAATCTTTAGAATAAACATTGATGCACCATACACTATCAAGAATTAAATAACATAGAATTAATTTACCTATATAACAACACATGGAGTAAATTTGAAAGTACAAATGTATTTATCCCACACTGAAAATCTACAACGATATAAATAAATCCACACTTAACTCATAAAAGAAATAAATATTCTACCAACACTGTGATCTCTACTAAAGAGGAAGACCCTTCCTCGCTAGCATGGTGTAGGAAGAAAATGGAAACTTAGTTAAAAACTCAACACAAGAATTTATGTAACATCACTAGATATACATTGTATTAAGAATGACTGAAGAGTATAAGAATTAGAACATTGATATCTATGTCTTATTGCCCATATATATCCTTACATGAGACTAGGCTCTCTTTATAAAGCCTTTTAAAAGGTCATGAAATTGGAAAAATAAATCAGTCATGAGAATCTACGATTCCCATGCTGATTATGCTAACGTAAGTAATTCAAAAAGATATAAATTGTTACAAGCTACTTAAATAAATATCATTGTGGTTACACCACTCCTATCTAGACACATAGTTATAACCACCCATATTTTCATTAATTTATATGGATTTTTGACAATTGTCTTTGAAAGTAACAACTACAGTCTTGACAATCTATGGTGTAAAAACAACTTCATGGTGTAACAACAAAATATGAAAATATGGGGTGTAACAACAACTTGAACTATGTAGCAGCAAGGAATAACGTCAGTAATTCATCCATCACCATCAGTAGCCATGGCAACACATGAAAGAAATTTACTTTGAAGAACTCTTCCAAAGACACCCTAGTTCGTCATCCCAAAGAAATCATCGTTGCATTCAATATTTGGCAAAATATAGCATAATAATATGTCAAAGAAAAGATTGATTCTTTATCAGAGGGAGTGACGTTATACTAGTGAGAGTGCAGATTCAAATCAAGAAAAATGGCCAAAAATGGGGAAAAGGATGCTTGAAATATCATTAATAATTGCACCCAACATATCCCCCCAACTAAAGCCACTGCATGACCTCATGCAGATTTTTCAGAATCTTCATTGTGCTCAGCTATTGTGACACTGGCATATTGTTGGTGAAGTCTTGTGAAATAATAAGCGCCAATAATGTCTTCCATCTTTCCTGTACCCATGAGTAGACATAAGATTGTGTGTCCATGAATGCTCATCATGTCTATTTAGTTAGAAGTGAGGCTGATAATTTTCAACTAGAAGCCAAATCAAAGGAAACTTGAATCTGATCCCCATCCAAAAATCTCCCATCATTTTAACAATTCACACATATTCGGGGACTCGAGTAACAATAATTATGAAATTAGGGCATCCAAAGGGATCCAATGTCTCACTGCAAGCTTCCCACCGCTTCAGACTCCCAACCAATGCTCGACTTTTCAATTGTTCATGGATATTAAAACAAAATCCAACAATCCCCCTCCTGTAGAGGGGAATTTGTTCTATCATGCTAGGGTTACTGAGAAATTTCTTAAATTCATGCCTCCTAGTAGTGGCCATGCCCAGTTCTAATCTTACCATCAAGGTTCCCTTCTTTTCATTAAAATCAGATGATCTTGTGGAAAGGTGCTAGTGAATTTGATTGTTCATAAAAGATATGAAGGTCTGAAGATGCAAATCTCCAACATAAGGAGCGATATTTACAACCAACTGTAAAATAGGATTCTCAACAAATATATTATGTGAAAATAGTTTGCATAGCAAACTCGACTCATCAAAATTACATGAACAAAATATCATTAGAAAGGTGCTAGTGGAATTACTCTTCTAGGATCTGTACTCATAAATAACTTTCAATTGGAAAAAATAATAAATTTCCCACAAGAAGATCCGATATGATGGAGATGGTGACCTGCAACCTAAAAGGTTCAGAGCTAACTCATACATTTGAAATTTCTCTTTAGTCATCCTCACAACGTCTTGTTGAAGCTGTTCTCTCTATTTTTATTTCTCCATTTCAGCCTTCCTTATTTCCCACTTTACCCATTCTTTCATCAGTAATTATTCATCCCATTTTTCTTTGAGGTTATGAATAACCTTATGGTGTTATTCTAAAGTGATCACTCAAGTTTTTAGGGAAATGGATATTTGTTTCCAACTCTGTAGTTCTGATATCAACAAAACAATTTCTGACCACCATCCTACGTCAGGGTCTTATGCAAGTTCATGTGCAATAGTAGTGGAGGGTGTAACAACATCCTATGTTTTGAGTCATTCTTCCTCAGTTCTTGGTTCTTGTGTAACAACAGCTTCATTGACAGGTTTATGTGGAGCAACTCTCAATTCTTCTTCCCTAAAAAGCTCTACCTCAACTGTTGGCCCTTGTGTAATGGTAGCATCGTGGTGAGCACCAGTATTGTAGCAATAATGCTGCAACTCCTGGGGCTTCCTACTTTACTTTTATCAACCCAGTAGTTGGTAACAAACTTGGAAGCAACGATGTTGTATGCATAATTACTAGCTCATACTACAGGCTGTCACTTGGTTAGCTGGCGTAAGATCACTAGGAGCTCAAGCCAACTTCTATGAATTTCCAGAAGAAGCTTTTAACCATGATGAAAGAAAGCTAACTCTACAGAGTCTATTCTATTTTCAGAAAGAGAAAGAAGACTGAAATGTAAGGCAAACCCTAGCAAACCCTAATTTATCCAACTAACCCTACTTTTGCAGAAAAAGAGATAGAAATTGATGAGATGAGTGCCATTGACTACTAAAAAAAGTAAGTTACATTTATTGAAGCTACTTTTAAAAAGAAATGAGAAGAAAACATCTTTTTGTGCTTTTGAGTGTTTTTATGTGAAATTATTATGCTTGCAATTTATCTGGTTGTGATTGTTCAGAGGTTTGGTGGTGAAAGAAGATGGACTTGGTTTTTGCAGAGGTGGAGGAAGGTGTGGAGAGGTCCTAAGAAGTCCCTAGTACCCTTCTGAAGACTTCCATTGCAATCAGATTTTCAAAATTGACTTACAGGGAATTATACAGGATGCTGTAGGGGATCTACAGGAGGATCTACAAGAGGAGGCCGAAAGCTATTTTTGGAGGTTTTGAAGGTGATAAAAATGATGGGAAAGGGTAACTGAAGGCTAGATGAAGGTGTTGAGGTGTTTGGAGCTTGTCAAGGAAGATCAAGAGGGAACATGATGGTTGAATTTGTTCAAATGGCAAGAGGGTAGCTTATGGAGAAACACAGAAATTAGGCCAGATTCACTAAATGTTGCGAATGACTTGGGAAATCTATGAGAAGTGAGCTGGTTCTAGTTGCTTTATGGATGTATGGTGAGCTGAGGTGCCCTACAAGAGATCTACACATCTACTTACAAAAACTGATCAAAGAAAGGACTAACTATACCATGAAAACATAAATTTCTCTAGCTTGACCTAATTTCTAACCTACAAATAGAAAATGCTGAATAGTAACCTTTGAACAAAAAGGCATGCAAAGAGATCTATTATAAAATAACAGGAAATGATCTAGGCAACTCAATCTGAAGCAATACATTAATCTTTCCAAATCAAGTCATCGAACGAGAAATTGCATGCGAGAGAAAAACTGTGTTTTTAGTGGCAGCAGGAGTGCCTTGACCTCGAATCATAGTCGCAGAAAGGGAGAAAGGAGATCAGGGCCTACTGTTGGCCTTTCTGAGTCTTAGTCTGTCACTGCATTAACCTACTTGAGCAACTGAAACAAAAGCATCTATGCAAACCATCAAAAGCAACCTAATCTAAACAAAGTAAAATGAATCTATCTAACATAAATTAACTCATCAACTAAAGCAAAAACATATAAGTACAAAACAAGAGGTGCTGGGAAGCTTGGGTTGGGCCCTAACCCAAGAGCTTCAGCCCTCTGAAAGAGATCAGTGCTGGCTCAAAAACTGTTTCATCTCCATTATCAAAAGTGAAAGTCACATTACATGAACTGTCCACAAAAAGAAACTCGAAAATGAGCTGAACAATTGCTTCACAAAAGTGAGAAATTTTGACTAATAACTGGCTAACCTACTGAGGCTCTAAGCCCCCTTATTTATACAAATTGAGTCCTCCAACAGTCCTCCTAAAATCAAGGAGCTCGGCTTCCGAGAACTAGAGATAGACAACAATCCTTCTTTACTTGCTCGGCTGCCCCTTGGATGCATCAATGTGGACCTTTATGCTCTGAGTTGTTGATGGAGGATTCAAGGAAGGCGGTCATAAATGAAGGATACACCCCCCTACAAATCCTCCGTATTTTCCTCGAGTATTTGCTGCCATTTTCTCATAAATCCCTTGACTTTGTCCAAAATTGACCAAAAGAATCTGCATAAAGCACACATTAGACTACATGGCAAAATGACTAACCCAATTCACTCTATTAGCATAAATATATTCAAAAACATGCAATAAACTAATGAGATTGGTAGATTAAGTTGAATTAAGAGGCAAAATGAGCCCATATAATTACCCATTTCTAGGGCTCATCATCACCCCCCTACTAAATGGATTGCTCATTCTCTTAGCAACTGGTCTAACTCTTCATCCTTGATGGCTCTGATAGATTCCATGACATCCCATGCTTTTGATGTGATATCTTCCTCTTTATCATGGAATCCTTCCTTTCTATCCACCTCTTCCCACTGTTTCTATTCTTCCTCCTCTTTTACTCCTTCTAGCATTCCTAGTAGCAGTGGAGGACTGAATTTGAGGCCAATCCAATTGGCCTTCAAACTTTGCATAGAGTGCTTATATAATGGCACTCTCCTCATGGCTTCCGTCATCCTGTTTGGGCAGTGATACTCCCTGATCCATAGGCTGTGTGGCAATGTCTCCCACCTTCTCATGTAGGCATGAATGCAGTCATCTCCAAACAATCTCTCCATGTCCTTGAAATTTGCAATAGCTTGGGCCTACTTATCCACATTGTCGAGGACACTTTGAGGATTAGCTGCAAGGTGTTGGTGGGCATAGATGAGAGCCATGGGGTCTGTTGGTTCTGCTCTAACCATCAGGGGTTCATTTAGCTCTTTTGCCATCATTGATTTCTTCTGCCCTTTTCTCTTCATGTCTCATCCAGGATGCCATGGCCATCAGCTACAAGTCTCCTAACACAACATTGGGATCCCATAGGTTCATATCAGTAAGTGCCATGTTGTGCAAGTAAAACTCTGGCAGCTTTGCTTTTTCCTCAGCTGCACTATGATCACATAGATTCATGAATTGGCCATAATCCTGAAAATGTATTGTGCCCCTCTGGGCCAGTGTCTTGATCTGAAATTAGAGCCACTGATCCTTGAGGTACACTGCATATGATTTGGCTGGCTGCTTGCACTATAATGCCTCCATAGCCTAGCTGGCCATGCAGGCTAATTTGGCTTGCCTTTCCTATAGATGCCTTCTTAAGATCAACACCTCATTTTCTACCTGGGATTCCCTTTCCTATTGTTGTCTTATTAATGTCTCACTGTCTTCCTAGGGTTCCTCTTCCTGATGATGTCTTTTCAAGATTGACAACTCATTTCCTCCCTTGGGTTCCCTTTCTTGCAGCTGCTTCTTTAACATTTCATTTTCTACCCCCAATTGAGCTCTTCTTATGCTTTCTGTATGCCTGACCATGCTCAATTCTTTGCCCATTTCCCTCAATTTGTTTTCCATGTGCCTAATGTCTTCCACCCCTCTTGATTTTGCAATTTACATCCATGTATGGGTCCTTACTCTTTCCAAATATGGAACATTGAGTTTTCTCGATGTAGGAAGGTCCATGCCATATCTTAGTTCATGTAACAGTCTGAAATGGTACCCATAAACTATGATGTATCTTACTTCACAGGAGATGTATTGCATGATCTGATAACTGACCTCATTCCACGGGTAAGGTATACTTGTTCTCCTGATGCTATTCTTATCCTCCACAGGATGTTCATTAGGCTAGAAAAAGGTCTTCTTGGCAACTTGACCCAGTGGTTTTTCTTCCTTGCTCCAGGGTAGTCCAAGTGGGAGACTTTTAATTCTACTGATGAACTTTGGGGTGATTTCTATAGTTAGACCCCTGAAACTGATAGTGGCATAGGTTTTTGAGTGACATTTTAAAGACAATAAAAATTCCTCTGTGACTTCATCATCATACCCATGCAAATTTTCAAGGAAAGGCACCTAATTTGCTCTAGTGAAGAGGGTTACCACTTCTGTATGTTCATGCAGCTTAGTTGAATTCAGAGGCTCCTTCCTCATAAAACCCCCTGTCATGATGTTCAGAGACTACTAGAATATCTCAGGTGAGGAGGAAGGCAGCAAGTTTCAAACCCGAAAACATAGGAACAACTGAGGTTTTCTTTCTGGAATTAGAGAGGGAGTTTTCGTGTTCTTCCTTTTTAACAAAAACAAATTGCAACTTTCCTTCCTTCCAAACTCTGTTCTTAAACTTACATTACTTCTCGGTCTATTTGAGGGAAACAATATCTTGAAAAATAGAGAGTATACAAGACAATGTTTTTTCCCTTTCACAAAATAAGTAGACTACCCAATGCAAGTTCACTTTTTTACAGGCTTAATTTTCTAGAGTTGCATCATCTCTTTATAGAGGAGAATACCACAGAGGAGAAAGAGACAGTATTTCAGTGCAAAGAGTAAATGGAGAAACTGTATATATTTTTTTTAAAAACACAGGCAGACTCTATTCTCACTTTCCTTCCCTTTTCAACTCAATACCTCGCTTGGAATCACACCACCTTTTGTATATATATGGAAATGCAGAGTGGGTTTTACTGAGCCTACCTTTTTCAGCTTGAAATTGTCCTGAAATCCTGAGTTTTCCTCTGTGGTGCTGCTCATTGGCCTTCCTATAGAAATGCTCTTGTAGGACTGTGTTTTTGCTCCTATAGAGCCCGATAAGCGGAGGGGTTCAAAAACTGACAGAGAGCGACTGTTTTAAGGCTCTGGAGGTGGTAGGTAGGTTGCTACAGTCGAGAGTTCGTTGACACAAATGAGAGCAAAGGTGGTGAAGGTGGTTGACTGTAGCATACGTAAGCTGATGAGAGTGTTTTGCGTTGACGAGGTGAGGTGGCAAGAAGGGTATGTTACCCTCATCAAGACCGTTGGTCCCTACTTCAGTGTCATGATGAAACTTTTATGCCGCATGCCGCAATTATTTCAATCATTCCCATTAGATGCTGCCACTACCTATTTTGAGATTTATTCGAGTTGACTGAACACACGTGCTGAATACGCCCACTGAGTATTGTTTGAACTGGACAAGGGTGGCCAGTTAGCTAGCCACCAATCTTGTTTAATCACAACCATCTGACTTGTCCATGTAGTTTTTAAATTATACTCATGTAACAGAGGAACGGGTTTAGTCACTTACCTGTCAGTTGAGAAATGCGTTCTACCGTGTTGTTGCATGATTAGACTTTGGCGTTCTGTCCATGGACTTCTGCTGCTGGCACCTGCTGCTTCTGAATTAGTGTCTCGACTACCTTGTACTGGTGATCTTCAATTAGGACCGGGCTCCTTGCACTTTTTATACATTTGTGGCTGCATTAACCCTACCTCTGGAGCTCAATTTTTAAGGGGATCAACTGCTACAAGAATCCTGCAGGATTTCCTGTAACTGCTTCTCCCTATAAAAATTTTGGCTAAGGCTTGAGCAGGGACTGGAGAGGTAGCTGAGGAAGGTTTTGTCAATCAAGGAAAAGCAACTGGTATGCACTAGGTAAGAGATAAGTTAAGTATGCTGCTAGTTTATTCTTCATTTTTTTTTTGAAAAACAAAAGAAACAAGATTTCTGTGTTTTCTATGCAGGGAAGAAAGAAGCGAGTGGAAATGCAGTGGTGCAGGTATGGAATGGAGAGTTAGGAGGATGAATGGTGGTAGGGGGGTCCACAGGTCTTCTAAACAAGTTTCTAGCCCTTTGATCCTTTTCTTGACTTGATTTCGAGGTCTCTCTGATTTCTACAGGAGTCTCCTGTAGAATGCACATAGCCTCCTCTATGCATAGTTTTCCAGAACAAGTGATACCAAGGACAGGGAAAAGACAATAGTGATGGAGAAATGGTCTATAAGATGTGTATTTGGCTCAGCCATGTCCCTTTTTCTTCTGTGGTCCTCTTGCAATCTGTAATACATTCAAAAGAAGTTAATTTTTCTGTCCTATTTTTTTCTTTTTTCTCTTTTTTTTTTTTTTTAAGAGACATTTGGGGTGCCTCCAGGAGGTTTTCACCCTCACTGCCTGCCCTGGGCACCTCCAAGGGGAGGTTTTCACCTAGGGATCTTTTATTCTCCTCATTTTTCTCTTCTGTTGTTATTTTTTTTTTTTTTTGGGTGTGGGTGGAGTGGAGGCAGAGACTTGTTCCACTACCAACACTATTTTACTCAGATTCTCAATGAATTATTGCTTGGAGAGGGGCTTCCTGTAGATTTTCAACCTATACCCATTGATAATCATGGGGATGGCTTCTTCATCGATGGTCCTAATCAGAACTGAACCATTGTCATTACACCTTTCTACTGTATACGGTCCGAGCCATCTTGTCCTCAGCTTGCCCTTGAAATATTTATACCTTGAATCATACAGTAGCACCCAATCTCCTTCCTGGAATTATTTGTCTTTGAGGTGTCTATCATGCCATATTTTCCTTTGAAGCTGGACTACCTCTGAGTGGAGAAGGGCCTGCAATCTTTGTTCTTCCAAATCATTTAGCTGGAGTAACCTTTCATTTTGTGCATTACTGAGATCTAGGTCTAGCTGAGCTACCATCCTTAGTGTGTTATATTCAAATTCTATTGACAGCAAAGCCTTCTTCCCATAGACCAGTTCATAGGGTGTGAACCCTGTGGTGGACTTCTAAGTAGTGTTATAGGCCCAGGTGGCCTCAACCAATCAATTTGCCCAATATTACCTGCTGTTGTTCACTACATTGGTCAAAATCCCTTCCAAAGCTTTATTAGTGACTTCCACCTATCCATTGCCTACGGATGGTAAGGGGTGGAAGTTCTATGATTAATTTTTTGATGTGTGAGTAGGTCTTCGATCAAATTGAAGGTAAACTGACTCCCTTGATCTGTGACTAATTCTCTTAGATATCCAAACTTGTAGAATATATTCTCTCTCAAAAACTCAACTACTTTTTCTTCTGTTGCTACCTTGATCGCCTTTGTTTCTGCCCATTTTGTCAGATAATAAGTGCACACGATGATGTAATATTTCTGCTTTGAAGGAATGTTGACAGGACCCACAAAGTCCATGCCCCACTTCTCAAATGGCTCGAAAGTCACTTGATGTTTCATGGGCATCTCATCCCTTGGAGTATGTTTTCCCATCCTTTGACACCGGTCACATTGGCTGATATATTGCCTTACATCTTGATGAAGAGTGGGCCAATAGTAACCTACTTGTAGGATTTTGAAGGCAGTCCTCTTTGCTGTAAAATGGCCCCCACAGGGCCCATCATGACAGGTTAGGAGAATGTCAAAAACTTCCTCCTCCCTGACACATCTCCTCAAAACCTGATATGGGCCAAGTTTGAAGAGATTTCCCCCAATCCAGGTGAAAGGGGCACTTTTCCTCACGATCTTGCTCTTCTATTTTGAGGACAGGTGTGGTGGGACTTGTGCGGAAACTAAGTAATTTTCTATATCAGCAAACCATGGAGAGAGTACTGGGATAGAAAATAGGTGTTCATCTAGCATTTGATCATCCACCATTTCTTCTTCACCTGCAGGAAGATCTATTCTAGACAAAAAAATAGCAACAACATTTTCCTTACCTGGCTTATCAACAATGGTTAAATAAAATTGCTAGAATAAAAGTAACCATCTGATAATGCGAGCATTTACATCTGGTTTGTTCATTAGATACCTAATTACAACATGATCAGTGTGTACAAATGTTTGATAGCTGGTGATGTAGTGTATGAACTTATTTAGGGAATGGACTACAGCTAGGAGCTCATTTTCGGTTACAGTGTAGTTTAATTATGCCTTCGACAAGTTTTTACTTACAAAATATATGGCATAAGGCAACGTCCCATCAACTTGCCCTAAGGCTGCTCCTATCGCTTTGTTTGAGGCATCTGTAGTAGGGCCCAGTTTGGACCTCTCAAAATTGGGGCAGTCACCAGTTTACTTTTCAAGGTATCCAGAGCTTCTTGACAGTTGTCAGTCCATATGAACTTAGCATCTTTTCCCAAAAGACCAAACAATGGAGAGGCTAGCTTACTGAAATCCTTAATGAATCTTCTATAATACGCTACTAAACCTAGGAAACTTTGAACATCTCTTACCCTTCGAGGAGGTGGGACCCTTTGGATGATGGCAATTTTGTTGGGGTCCACCTGTAATCCTTGCTAAGAGATTGCATGACCTAGCACGGTCCCTTTAGTCATCGGGAATTCACATTATTCAGTACTGAGGGACAGGTTCATTTTAATACACTTGTCCAAAACATTTCCCAGGTTAGACAAAGCTTCCTGGAAGTTAGAACCATATGGGGTAAAGTCATCCATATAGATTTCCACTGCATCATGAACCAGTTTAGCAAATATACTTAATACTTCTCTTTGGAAAGTGGTGAGACCATTGAACAATCCAAAAGGAAGGACCTGATATGCAAAGGTACCCCAAGGACAAGTGAAAGTGGTCTTCACTTGGTCTTTCGGGCTAATTTGGATCTGGTTGTACCCACTAAACCCATCTAGGAAGGAGAAAAGCTTCTTCCCTACCAGGCCATCTAACACTTGATCTATGAAAGGAAAAGGAAAATGGTCCTTCTTGGTGGCCTTGTTTAGTTCCTGATAATTGACACAAATTCTCTACTTCCCATTTTTTTAGCACTAACACCAAAGGAGAGACCCATTCGCTGTTAGAGATAGGATATATGAATCCTGCATCCAGTAACTTTTGCAGTTCTTCTTTGAAAATGTCCTTAAGGGTTGGATTCATCCTCCTTTGAGGCTGCCTGATTGGTTTTCAATCTTCCTTAATGTAAATTTGATGAGTACAGACTGAAGGGTGCACTCCCTTCATCTCCTTATAGCTCCAAGCAAAAGCATCCAAGTGGGGCGTGGATTCTAAATCAAGTTTTCAATAAGATCATCCTTGGTTTGTTGGCCCCCCCTCATGGTAGCTTCCACTGCACACAGTGGTGCAAAATAGATTTCATCCTCATTTTCCTCCTCCAACCAGAGAGGTAAATCATGTTCTAACAAAGGTTGGGCAAGAGGATATAGGACTAGCTGCTTGGACATATGCCCATTCTTGATTGTCATGTTCCCAGATCGACAACTAATGTAGGCATCTGTAGTAGCCAACCAGGGTCTTCCTAGGATGAGAGGATACCCAATGAGCTTTACCTTTGGTTGGAGAACCAGGAAATCAACAAGGTACTCCCAAGAATCTATGGAGACCATTACATCTTCCATAATCCGTTTAGGGGTCACGGTGGAGCAGTTTGCTAATTGTAGTACTGTTGTGGTCTTTCTCAGGGAGCCCTAAATGTTGAGCTTGAGCATAGTGTCCTTGGTCATAACATTAATGGAAACCCCTAGATCAATCAGAGTATGGGGGATTATGGTGCCATTGATGTGGACATTGACTATAGGGTCTAGATATTTCGGACAGATTACCTGCACCAACATTAGGTCAGACAGTTGTCCTATGACATTGATAGTTGGAGCATCTCTCTTGTGCCTACCTGGATGCCTGAAGCACTTCTCCTTGATCATCTTGTTGTGTACAACCACATCCTTTATGGCTTGGAGAAGTGGTATCTTTACACATAATTGTTTCAATTCTCCTAGAAGTTCAGTTTCTTCTGGGGTAGGTTGTGTTGTTCCAAATAATCTCTCAGGAAAGGGTGGAGTGGCTTTTGGTTCACTTTCCTCTTTTTCTTCCTCATCCTCCTTAGGGGGAGGCTGGTTATCTGGGAGAACATTCCCAGATCGTAGGTTAATCTCCTAAATCTCCACAGAATAGGTCGGGCATGATGGTTCCCCACTATATACCTGCTGGACCTGTCTATTCTTTGGGTTTGGGTTCAGTTGAGCTGGTATTTGGGGTTGCCTTAGTGGAGCAGGAGGCAATGGTTGTGGTTGAGAAGGTGGTGGAGGCAAAAGAGCAGGAGGAAAGTTGTACTGGGGCCTCCACCCCTGATGAGGTGCATTCCACTGAGGCTGTGGTTGAGCATAAGAGTAAAATGAATGAGTAGTTGGTTGAGCATGGTATTGACATGGATATGACCAAGGAGGGGGTGTGGACCAGGAAGGATGAGCAGGGGGACCCCAAGAAGGCATGGAAGTGGCTTGATTGGGGTTGTAATATGTTTGGGATGTCCCTTGCATTCCCTGCTGGTAAGGTTTGGGCCCATGTGGCCTCCTCTGGTTCATGAAATAGAGTGATTCAATGGCTCCTTCATTGTTGTGGGGAAAAATGCCTATGCAGGACGATCCTATCCACCTAAGGTGTGACAGTCCCTTAGCAACAAACAGAGACAGCTATTCTAGTATTCTTCCTTTATGAATTAGAATGAAGAGAGATGGATGGACTAACCGGTGTCTTCCGTTTGTCCCTCGATCCAGATTCTCTTCTCTTTGAGAGTTCTTAGCTGCTTGTCTTCCCGCTCGCCCAGCTTCAACAGGTCTCTGCAAGATCACAAGAAGAGAACACTACACAAGACATGGATTCATATTCATAACTAGTTCAGGATTAGAAATAAACTAAACATACTAATGCAATCATACATCAAAGATACATCAGTATATAGGAGAAACCAAGATAGCTTTATTGATGAATAACAAGGTTCAGGAAGAGATACAACCAAGAAGGCTCCAATCCAGCATCTCCTTCCTAGCAAAATGGAATTCCTATCTTCACCTCCCTTCAAAGCATTAAGCACCCAATAATTCCATTCTTAAACCAACAACAATTCTTTGCAATAACAAAATTCCAGCCTCTAGATCTCATGGAGGAGAGATCCATATATAGATGTTTGGAGAGAGGATGAGTCAGCTTGAGATCTGACTAGTGTCCTCTCCCTCTGTCAGTTCTTGATTCCACTTGGAGGTTCTTGCTTCCACTTGGAGATTTGGAACCTCTTACTCATCACCAGTCGAATTCCCTGAGGCAAGTGTCATTGAGGAAGATTTTGGAAGCTTCCTGGGTTTTGACACCTTGTGAAATGAACTTGCCATATGTCAACTCTCGCTCAGCGCAGGTAGCCAGTGTTGGCTTTGACATTCAGCGCAGGTAGCTAGTGTTGGCTTTGTCATTCAGCGCAGACAGCTAGTGGAGCCACTGAATTGATCCTGAATTGACTTGTTTTTGAGCAGTTTCTGGTGGAGAACTTCTGTGAATTGCTATGGTTTGTTAGCCTTGTTCCTCTAGGGGTAGGAAAAACATGTTTAGGGACTTTGGATCCCTTAGATTATGGACATTTCATGCTCAATGCTGTAAGGCACAAAAATGTCTATAACAGTTGCCCCCTAAAGTATGAGGCCGTTTATCGGGTGAAATGCTTTATCCAGGAAGGTCCGAAGTTCATCCAATGCTGGGAGGAGACCTGTAATAAGATACAATACAATACATTATTTTTTGTACTACTTTCATGATCTAGCTGAGGCGGGCATTCCCATGCTCAGCTTTATAAATTCATTTTTCTGTACATAGAACAGACAATCGTCTGATGGTAGACTGATAATTTTGATGAAATTATCATCCTTTGAGTAGGATGATTATCTGCTGCAATGATGTACATGTCAATGTCTTTATTTTTCCTGAATATATATCGCAGCCCGGATGGATGAAACTAGATCCGGGGTCTTCAAACTCGTTCGATCTTCACTCTAAGTACAAGTCGATCCATGTGAGAAATGTTCTGAAGTCGAACATGGAAAGACATCGCTTGATTACCGGTCAATGAGGTAAACCGTTAACAAGCGCGAGAGGAATCACCGATAATGATAATGACCCTCAAGGTACTGCAGTACAATTCACGTGGTGTGAATAAAGGACTTGGCGTCGAACACCATGCAAAATATTTCGGTCGAAGGTCATTGATGTATACCTGTCGCCGAAAGTGAGAAACTTGCCATTGAGGCATGCAAGCTTCAAAGTACTGAAGGGGGTGTTCCTAGATCAACTTCTTAGATAATGAGCTGATGTCGACAAGAAGCGATCCGTCAAAGGAGGGCCTTAATGAATCCCACATCGATGACACGGAACGAAGCTAATGATTTTGATGGAGGTGAAAACGATCTGTGACATATGATTCAGGGTGGCGGTCATGAAAGGATGAAGGATAATGTATGGCAGTGGATGGGACACGGTTGACTTTTCTGAACGACTTCTCTTTAACATATGGCGACACTGATGCGATGGATTGGTAGCATTACCCCAAATATGGATGGTATGGCGAGACCACGGTGATGTGACCGGTGAATGAAACAACCCAACCCGATTGTGGTACGGAGGAAAAGTGTCATGTTCAAGAGCGACTTGCTACCATCAAAGCTTTCTTTAGTTTCTCCCAATTTTTCCCCAGTCATTGCTGACCAGTACCTCTTTATTTTTGTCAAGCTTGAGGAGGATAGCATATGCTTGTTCTATAACCTGCCCTTCAGGCAAGCCCATCGCTATGTTTTAACGAGCCTAGCGATAGTGAAACTCGTTCTCGTCTAAAGACGAGTTTGTCGCTATTTAATGATTTTAACGAGTCTAACGACAAAGACAACTCGGTCCCTTTTCATTTTTAGAGAGTCTAAAAAGGTACGTAAAGATAACTCCAAAGTTCCTTTTTCACCATCTAATCCCTTAAGTCCAAAAAAGTATAAAACAATACAGAAGGGATGAGTTTTCGATAGTTTTAACGAGCCGAACAAAAAAAGCGCTCGATCTTTTTGTGCAATAATCCCTCGGGTCCAAAAAGATTAAAATCTAGAGGAGGGATAGCACTTCCTGTCGCTTTAACGAGCTGGAAGGCCAAAACTCGGCAATCTTTTCATATTTTACGAGTCAGTTGAAAAGAGCTTAAAGAAGACTCGTCTTTTGAGGAACGAGTGATAAACAGGGTTAGCAGCTGATTCCAGGTACAGGTTGGAATTTTCCAATCACGGCAGTGTCACAAGGATGGCTAGGTGAAATCACTCTTCGCAGCTATTCCTCAAAATGGGTAAACAATCATATGGAGGTGAACGATCAGCCAAATGAAAAGTGGAGGTGACGGTGCAAACACGACCAAGGCTTTAATGGCTAATAAGGTTACATTCACAGTGGTTATTTACCGGGTAGTGGTTCATTTTTTATTTTAAAATGAGCTTAAACGCTGGTGGAAACACTTGCTCATTGCTTATGTTTATTTTTTAACGAGCATGAAGTCCGCGTTAAAACTGCTCAGATCTTGCGTTTATTTTTTAACGATCATGAATTGTGTGCTAAAACTGCTCGATTAACCCAGTCATATGATAAGAGTGTCTCATCAAGATTCTATTTTTTATGGAGCTTCATCTTACTAAGCTTTGCTCCGCATCCTTTCTTTATGCAAGTTAGGAAACGACTAACCCAAAAAACAGATAAATAACCGCTCTTTGCTTGCACTCCAAAAGGTTTGTATGCCCCCAAGTATAAAGTACGGTTTGAAGGTTACCTCTACTTCTTTTCCGTCAAAACATTTGTTTTAACGAGAGAGGCTTACCTCTTTCAGGTTACCCAAAGATTGTCTCGTTAATCTTTCAAACAAAACACTTCCTCGGCAATGTCTACCGAAATAGACAAAGGTGAGCGACGTAGCCCGCCAACTCGCATAACTTTGACAAAAGAATCTTATTCTAGAATAACCCCTCTTCCTAGACGGACGGGGTACAGACTAGTCATATTCTCCCGTGGAAACCTACTCTATACCCAAAGTTTCCCTGTCGAAGCAAACCAGGACGCATGCCCCCTGGGTTCCAGTCATATCCTCCCGGATTACTCGCGCTCATCAGGAGGACAGACTGTGGGTTGAGACACTTCTTGCATGAAGAGACCATTTAGGGATGGTACATGACTATTTGTGATGCGTGATCCGGGGAATGAAAGTTGGTCCACAAGCTTGACCACTCTTCCTTCATGCGGAAAACACATTACTCTAAAGAGTGAGGAGACGATGGCTCCCATGCAATATATATAGTCTCGTCCAAGGAGTAGGTTATAATCCAAGGGTCCTTGAACGACCATCACGTTCATTTGAACGGTCTTCCCTTTCAATGTGATAGGCACATTGGGGAGGATCCCTAAAGGTCGACTGGTTCCTTTATCAAAGCTTGATAGATTTCTCATTTCAGGTAAAAGCGCTGGCGAACCAAGCGCTTTCCAAGTAATAGAGGAAAGGATACTCACAGATGCCCCCTCATCAATGATGGTGCCAGCCATTACCATTCTGTATATTTGAACGATAATTCTGAATGGTATACTGGCTGGTAACCGGGGTCTGCCTAGTTGGTTCCAGTCGAACGAGACAACTAGGTTGCGTGGTGGTGGGACCGAATAGACAGCCAGATATGACTCTGACGAACTTCCTTCCTGCGATAAAGGAATGGGTGCATTGCCCCCGTGTTCGTCGGAGTCTATGTTGATGAAGAGAATTTGGACGGTGTCGTCTTTATTCTCCTCTGTGATGGTATCATTCGAAGATAGAGCCTCTGAAGGCAGAACTGGGTCAACTGCCGCCTCAACCTTTTGACTTTCGTCAGGTATGGATTCAGACGGTTCATCTTCAATGATAGGTGCTTCGGCTGACCACCTGAGCGGGCCAGCCGGGTTCTCAACTAGTGAAGGACTTGGCAGGAGTTTTTGATATCCAGGAGGAAGTTGCGCTCGTAAAATCTGGCGTTCTTCCAAAACTCTTTTAGCCTCGTCTAAGAAGGGACAATGGTGGATGGCATGGTCGCCTTCACACAGTTTGCAGGGAAATCTGGCTTTCCCTCTCTGTCCTGGAGCTTCACTTTCACTAGTTGATAGTGTGTTGTCAACATGGCTATCAGAGGTTGATGCTACCGAATTGTGCAAACGGGGAGACCAGTCCCTTAGTATCCGAGGTATGCAGGGACAATCTCTATGGAAGTGGTCTCCCTTGCATATGACGCATGGCGATTTAGGCCTTGCTAGTGCTGTGTGTGGATTTTTGTCAGACGACACTTGTTTTCCCCCAGTCGCCTTTGGCTCCTTCTTCTTCTTCTCTTTCTTCTTCTTTTCCTTCTTCTCCTTAGGAACTCGGTTTTTTGTTTTACCAGTTCCGTCAAGCGAAGAGGAAGGAGGAGAGGAAGAATTATATGAAGTAGAAGGCTGGTGAGCAACTCTAGTCTGGTCTAACTATTAACTCGACTGTTCAGGAGTGGTGGTGTTCTGAACGACATTGGTTGAAAAGAGCCAGACCGGCAGGCCAATTGTCAGTCCTGGAAGCGACAATGTGGCCATATGGGGCGCACCAACATCTCCCCAAGAGGAGAAGGGACTAGGATTTCCACCAAGGGGAATTCCTTGGTTGGTGGGCTCCATTTTTTCAACTTAAAGATCAACGCAGGAATACAGGGTGATTGTTCCGTTTAAAATAAATTTTTAACGACGCTTTAGACACAACTTGCTTTTTCAATTTTAAAGAGTCGAGAAAAAGCTAAAGATGACTCTAGTCTCCTTCGATGTTTTAACGAGCCCGAAGTGACAAATGCTCGGATGGACTTTTTCCGTTGTAGAGTCTGAAAAAGGCCAAAAGGAACTGCTCTGGAGTTCTAGGCAGAGGGTGTGCCAAACTTTTTGCAAAACCGCAGAATACTTTTTAGGGTACGGGCGGTCGATCTTCCTAAATGCTGTGTTCAATGCATTGCGATCAGTAGGGTGGCCGACACGGCTTCCTAAGGATAAAGGTTTTATGCCTATAGGGGTCTCCCAATATATACGCGATGGTACGTGGGAGCACAATCCGTACTGGCGCTATCGTCCCTCAGGAGGAATCACCCACCTTCAACGAGATCGACAGTCACCAGGCTTTACGACGTCGGAACACGTCTCTAGCCTAGACCTCTATGTTGTGCGTTATGTTGCAAAGCGTTGTTAAGTTCATTCAATTTATTTTAGGTTGATATTTTTAGAAGTTTGCCTTTCTGGATCACCACGAGATGTATGATACAATTCCTAAATGCAGTCTAAAGATGATAAGCAAGCTTTATATCTTTTCAACTTTGAAAATCCTAGCTACAAAGGGAAAAGAAAGACACCATCTTTTATCAAAGAGCAATCAGTACACTCTAATGGACTTTTCCTAAATCAAGCATGCAAACTATCAAGATGCAAATGCACAATGCAGGTGTTTGTTTTCCGCTTTCTTAGTATTGATGCCTACAAAGAAAGCTTTTTGTACAACTTTGAATTTGCTTTTAAGTGACAAATACAAACAAGTTTACTTTTTCGAAATCAGAAAGGGTAGAAGAGAATACAACACTTTACGACTTTCGAAATGAACACTTGTTTCGACACTTAAAAGAGACAAACTCAAACCAAAAGCAAAAGTAAATGTATAATCAACTGTAAACAGCCAATGAACTCTCTCCTAAGATCACAATCAACAGATCTGAATCAAGGGCTACAGGATGACTATTTCACTCATGCAAAGGAAAACTGTAAATGATGCCACAAACACATAAAAACACTCACAGTCTTTCTGTACAAAAGGAGGCGGAATTTAAGTAGAGAAAAGGAGTTATCAGACTCGTACCTATGCTAGTTACAGGCTGCAAAAATCAGAGATCAAAACAAGGCAAAACAGAGCAGAGAACCCCAGCTGCACAAGGCCTAACTGGATCAGCGCAACCTCAACACAGGGGTTTTGACATTCAGCGCAGGTAGCCTTCACGGGACCTGCGTTGAAATGCAGAAACTCTTACAGGGTTCACGCTGAAGGAGAAACAAGAGTTTCTCACTGGGTTCTGGGTCACAGTTTGCTGATTAATCTACGGTTTCAGGCCAAATAAAAGCAACAAGCAAGGTACAATCAAAGGGATGCTTTGAGGAGGTACTAAGATCTATCACAAAGGATCATCAAATCATTTGTGAGTCCATTGTTCAGATCATAGACAAATCCAGTGATTGGATCAAAGCAGCAACTGTCTACTTTGCATCTGAGAAGAGCAAATGCAGTTCGATTGTTGCTGTTGAGTCTATGAAACAAATAATGATAGAGACATAAATAAAATGACTAAACAGATCTCCCCAGCAGAGTCGCCAATTTGTTGTGGGGAAAAATTCCTATGCAGGACGATCCTATCCACCTAAGGTGTGACAGTGCCTTAGCAACAAACAGAGACAGCTATTCTAGTATTCTTCCTTTATGAATTAGAATGAGGAGAGATGGATGGACTAACCGGTGTCTTCCATTTGTCCCTCAATCCAGTTTCTCTTCTCTTTGAGAGTTCTCAGCTGCTTGTCTTCTCGCTTGCCCAGCTTCAACAGGTCTCTGCAAGATCACAAGAAGAGAACACTACACAAGACATGGATTCATATTCATAACTAGTTCAGGATTAGAAATAAACTAAACATACTAATGCAATCATACATCAAAGATACATCAGTATATAGGAGAAACCAAGATAGCTTTATTGATGAATAACAAGGTTCAGGAAGAGATACAACCAAGAAGGCTCCAATCCAGCATCTCCTTCCCAGCAAAATGGAATTCCTATCTTCACCTCCCTTCAAAGCATTTAGCACCCAATAATTCCAATCTCAAACCAACAGCAATTCTTTGCAATAACAAAATTCCAGCCTCTAGATCTCATGGAGGAGAGATCCATATATAGATGTTTGGAGAGAGGATGAGTCAGCTTGAGATCTGACTAGTGTCCTCTCCCTCTGTCAGTTCTTGATTCCACTTGGAGATTTGGAACCTCTTACTCATCACCAGTCGAATTCCCTGAGGCAAGTGTCATTGAGGAAGATTTTGGAAGCTTCCTGGGTTTTGACACCTTGTGAAATGAACTTGCCACATGTCAACTCTCGCTCAGCGCAGGTAGCCAGTGTTGGCTTTGACATTCAGCGCAGGTAGCCAGTGTTGGCTTTGACATTCAGCGCAGACAGCTAGTGGAGCCACTGAATTGATCCTGAATTGACTTGTTTTTGAGCAGTTTCTGGTGGAGAACTTCTGTGAATTGCTGTGGTTTGTTAGCCTTGTTCCTCTAGGGGTAGGAACAACATGTTTAGGGACTTTGGATCCCTTAGATTATGGACATTTCATGCTCAATGCTGTAAGGCACAAAAAAGTCTATAACATTCATCCCCCTGGTATGCAGCTTTAAGTCCGGGCAAGGAAGGGCATTGATTCATAGAATGGTCTTCTTCACAGACTGAACACACTTCTATAGAGTTCAATGGACATTCGTTCCTATGATGCCTTCTGGTGCACCTAGAACAAAAAATGGCCAAGGCCCTTTCTACTTCTTCTTGTTTCCTTTTGATATGCAAGGTATCCATTTGCATGGCAAGAGTCTACATCATCTCGCTCTTGAAGTCTTCCAGCAGATTTCGAAATTCACCTCTAAGGGATGAACTGGATGAGGATCTACTGGCTAGGGGTTGACTTCCCCTACCTCTCTTTCTGGGTACCCTAGAATGGTTTCTAAACACGATCTTTATGTCTTCATAAGGTAGTTGCTAGATGTGCCCCCTAGCCAGCAAATGGAGGGTATCTAAAAGGTCTTCCGGGACTCCTCTGAGCAGGACCAACTTCAGAGATTCAAGGTCAAGTGTGCACCTAGCCTTTTTATAACTGAGCTAAAACCTCTCTTCATAATCTTCCAAGGATTCATTGCTTCCCATGGTTATTCAAAAGATTTCTTCCTTGGTATCCTTTGACCTACAGTAGTCCCGGTATTTGTTATTAAAGGTTTGCTGCATCTGAGCCCAAGTTGTAATGCTGTTGCCAGGTAACCCCATGAACCAACGCAATGCTGCATCCTTGAGGGTATAAGGAAACAGTTTCAACTTCTGCTCATGTTTTGCATAGTCATAGGTTCGATAGATAACAGCAAATTCAAACAAAAAGGTATCAGGATCTTCGGTAGTCAACCCATGGAAGTGAGGTAAGGCTGAAGGACTTATGTTCTTCATTTTAGTGTCCCCATTGGTCTCTTAGATGGGAAAGGTACCCTCTACTCTTTCCCCATTCCCTCTAACATTTTTTTTTTCAGCCATGGTCTCAGGAGGGATGGTTTCTTCCTCTTCTTCTGCTATAGGATCTTCATATATCTCTGGTGGTTCACCTATAGGTTCTTCTGGATCACTGCCATCGAAGAAGAGAGAAGGGTGACTTTTTGATGTGGTGGGGGTGTTGGGTAGAATTTTCCTGAATTATCTCTGTTCCTATGAGGCATGAAAGGAAATCTCTTTTTTGGTGATTTTTTCTTCTTTTCTGCTTGTACCTGCAAAACTAAAATTGATTGAACAAATTGCAACTAACTAAAATGAACTTGCTGAAATGAAATTGCAGAATTGAAATGAAAGCAAGGAAATGACTAATCTACTTCTTCTGAAATGGAAATTGTAGAATTGAAATGAAAGTGACGAAATGACTAATCTACTTTTTCTGGAATGGAAATTGCAGAATTGAAAGAACTATTCTACTTTTTCTGAAATGGAAATTGCAAAATTGAAAGGACTAATCTACTTTTGCTGAAATGGAAATTGCAGAATTGAAATGAAAGCAAGGAAAGGCAGAAATCGAAGGAAGAACTACTCTACTTTTGTTGAAATAAACTACTTAGCAGAACGTTGCAGTAGAAAATAGAAGAAAGCAGTAATCACAAAATAATTTGATGCTTCCCCAGCAACAGCACCAAAAAGTGGTGAGCACTAGTATTGCAGCAATAACACTGCAACTCTTGGGGCTTCCTACTTTACTTTTATCAATCCGGTAGTTCGTAACAAACTTGCAAGCGACAGTGCTATATGAACAAGTACTAGCTCTTACTGCACGCTGTCACTTGGTTAGCTGGCACAAGATCACTAGGAGCTTAAGCCAGCTTCTATGAATTTCCAGAACAAGCTTTTTACCATGATGAAAGAAAGCTAACTCTATAGAGGCTATTCTATTTGCATAAAGAGAAAGAAGACTGAGATGTAAGGCAAACGTTAGCAAACCCTTATTTATCCAAATAACCCTACTTTTGTAGAAAAAGAGATAGAAACTAATGCGATGAGTGCCATTGACTACTGAAAAAGGTAAGTTACATTTATTAAAGCTACTTCTGAAATGAAATGAGAAGAAAACATCTTTTTGTGCTTTTGATTGTTTTTATGAGAAATTATTATGCTTGTAATTTATCTGGTTATGATTGTGCAGAGGTTTGGTGGCGAAGGAAGATGGACTTGGTTTTTTTAGAGGTGGAGGAAGGTGTGGAGAGGTCCTAAGAAGCCCCTAGTACCCTTCTGAAGACTTCCATTGCAATCGGATTTCGAAAAACCACTTACAGGGAATTCAACAGGAGGCTGCAGGCGATCTACAAGAGGATCTAGAGGAGGCTGAGAGCTATTTTTGGAGGTTTTTAAGGTGGAAAGAATGATGGGAAAGGGTAACTGAAGGCTAGATGAAGGTGTTGAGGTGTCTGGAGCTTGTCAAGGAAGATCAAGAGGGAACATGATGGTTGGATTTGTTCAAATGGCAAGAGGGTAGCTTATGGAGAAACACAGAAATTAGGGCAGATTGGCAAAATGTTGCAAATGACTTGGGAAATCTATGAGAAGTGAGCTGGTGCTAGATGCTTTATGGATGTATGGTGAGCTGAGGTGTCCTGCAAGAGATCTACACATCTACTTACAAAAACTGATCAAAGAAAGGACTAACTATACCATGAAAACATAAATTTCTCTAGCTTGACCTAATTTCTGACCTACAAACAGAAAATGCTGAATAGTAACCTTTGAATAGAAAAGCATGCAGAGAGATCTATTGTAAAAGAATAGGAAATGATCTAGGCAACTGAATCTGAAGCAATACATTAATCTTTCCAAATCAAGTCATCACACTAGAAATTGCATGGGAGAGAAAAACTGTGTTTTTGGTGGCAACAGTAGTGCCTTGACCTCAAATCATAGTCCCAGAAAGGGAGAAAGGAGATTAGGGCCTGCTGTTGGCCTTTTTGAATCTTAGTCTATCACTGCATTAACCTACTTGAGCAACTGAAACAAAAATGGTGATGCAAACCATCAAAGCAACCTAATCTAAACAAAGTAAAATGAATCTATCTAACAGAAATTAACTCATGAACTAAAACAAAAACATATAAGTATAAAGCAAGAGGTGTTGGGCAGCTTGGGTTGGGCTCTAACCCAAGAGATTCAGCCCTCTGAAAGAGATCAGTGCTAGCTCAAAAACTATTTCATCTCCATTGTCAAAAGTAAAAGTCACATTACATGAACTGTCCACAAAAAAAACTCGAAAATGAGCTGAACAAGTGTTTCACAAAAGTGTGAAAATTTGACTAATAACTGGCTAACCTACTGAGGCTCTAAGCCCCCTAATTTATACAAATGGATTCCTCCAACAATTCTCCTAAAATCAGGGAGCTCGACTTCCTAGAACTGGAGATAAACAACAGTCCTTCTTTATTTGCTCAACCGCCCCTTGGATGCATCAATGTGGACCTTTGTGCTCTAAGTTGTTGATGGAGGATTCGAGGAAAGGGGTCATAAATGAAGGAGACACCCCCCTACAAATCCTCTTCCCTATTTTCCTGGAGTATTTGCTGCCGTTTGCTCATAAATCACTTGACTTTGTCCAAAAGTGACCAAAAAAATCTGCATAAAGCACACATTAGACTACATGGAAAAATGACTAACCCAATTCACTCTATTGGCATAAATATATTCAAAAACATGCAATAAACTAATGATAATGGTGGATTATGTCAAATTAAGAGGCAAAATGAGCCCATATAATTACCCATTTCTAGGGCTCATCACATAGTTGACAAGTTCTTGTGTGTCATTTTCTTGGTTTAAAGTCATGGGGTGCTCTGTTTCAACTGCTGGTTCTTGTGTAACATCAACATTGTCAATGGGTTTCTGTGTATTTGCCTCCCATGGTTCAGTTTGGGTTCCTTCAGAAATAATTTCTACAATGTAGAGCTTATACCTTGTTGTTTCCAAACCTTCTGCACATGCTATACGTATAAGTCCCTAGGTGGTTTCTGATCCTAACTTATCAACTTCTTCAGCTAATGTCTCAAGACCTAAAACCTTCATTTTCAATTTCTCCTCACTAATTTTTTCTTTCATTTCTTATTTTGTTCTTATAATTTCTCAATTTTAAGCAGTAGGGTTTGGGTTTCATCATTACGAAGTGAAGAAGTGTCTTCTTGTTTATCCTACCTCCTCTTATTCTATTTCTCCTTTTTCTCTTCCTACTCACCTTGCCTCTTCCTAGATGAAGGTGAGCGTTCTCGCTTCTCCCTTGATGGTGAGGGTTCTAATTTATTCTTTGGTGGTGAGCATTCTGATTTATTTTTTGGTGGCAAGGGCGCTGGTTTCCTCTTTGGTGGTGAGGGTGTTGGTTTCTTTTTTGGTGGCAAGGGTGTTGGTTGAGTGAAAATATTAACCCTTCTCTTTGGTGTTTTTCCACCAACGGGTCTCTCAAGTGACCTTTTCTTGATTCTAACTCTTAAAGACTGTCCTTGCTCCTTAGCTATGTTAGCTTTCCCTAGAGTATCTGTTGGAGTTTGAGCTTCTAATTGTCATGGGGCTTCTGTCCTTTCACTAACAAAAAATTTCACAACTTCTTCCTTGGCACTCTAGAGCATCCATCATGATCAGCTTTATAATTCCATGGTTGGTAATCCAACTCTCTGGATGAGAGGCTACCTTTACTGCTACAACCATATGTCTCAAATTTTCCAACAGGAAATAGGGGAGATTTACCAATTTCCCATGTCGAAGATGGCTCAGTAATGAAAAATGATAGCTGAAGACTATTGTCGAGCACCCCTCTCATATAATGTACTTAATGATAAATAGGGAAACATCACTCCATGGCTGAGGAAGGGAAAGGCAGTCGATTCCTCTTCCTTTCTTAACCAATTGTTCTTCCCCCTACAAAAATTCAGCTTTAAGACCAGGTTCATTAGCTTTCCCATTAGACCACCTCCTCCCCTTGGATCAAAGTGTTGTTACTCTGGAAATTACTTATTATGTGACCTCGAGTCTCAGGCCTTTAACCTTTGTTTGATTTCGGTTTAAATTTCTAGCAAATTCCAGGGTAATGTTTTCATCTAACCCCATGAGTTGCTCGAAAAATTCAATCCATCATGGTTCCGTAAATATTTTATGTTATTTTGTGCATTTCTCCAAAGCTTCATTGGGATCTGGTTCATGTCTTGCTGTTGTTGCCCCCATCCTTCACTGTTGCCAACCTCACACTAATTTCCACAACCAGTCCCCTCTGAATTTTTGCTATATTACCATCACAATTTCCGAAGAATGTGCAGTGAGGGTGCAAATCCTATGTTGGGGCCGATAAGAAGGCGAAGCGGGGTATCAATTCATCATTAATTCGAAGGGTATGGAAATCTGACTTAGATATGATTTGAACTCATGTGGTGATCAATCATGCAGAGTGGTAATGACTAATGGATAATGTCACTTTAAATCGAGTTATGTTAGGGATCACGAAATGATTTGTCACCCTACCCAACTTAAATGTAAAGGATGTCCTCGGCCACCAAAAACAAAGTGACTTATTAACTTATGATTGCCAAACAAAGGAAAAAATATTCCTTTTTCGAATGACCTTCCCAAGGGCTATTTGAGTGATGCTGATGGAAGAGTGCTGGTGATGGTAATTGTTGGTGCAGACAGCTACACTGTTTTTGTGCAATAATTATCTTCTTTAGACCAACTGTTACAGATGTAACAACAAAAGAATTCCTCCATTCTGGTTGAAAAATGTTTGCAATAGTACTTTATTACAATAACATATTTTTTTATGGTATTGCAATTTTGTGCCTACCAAAGAATTGTCAATACAATGGAATGAAAAAAACGAGCTTGTAACAAGCATGTTGTTACATTTGTATCATAAATATCATGTTATTACAAAGATTATAAAAGGAAAAATGTGTGTGGGTCAGCATAAAGTGGTTTTCAACTAGCACAATTATCTACCTATGCCCCATAAGAGGTTTTCACACATAGATTTATTCATTTATTATTATTATTATTTTCTCTATTATTTTCTTTTTTTTCTATATATTTATTTTTTATTATATATTTCTGGTGTATCAGTTCCCAACAAAATTTGGTATTCAGCTACTACAGTTATTGGATTTAAATAATTTGATAGCACATGATAATTTTCCCCTCCTAATATAACTTTGAGATCAAATCATGTGACAATGTTGACAAACGAATCCTTCGAGGTAGGTTTATGATATAACCAAAGACGATGCCCACTGGAAAACAATGACACCTTGGCATTGTCTATGGTAACTAATCTCACAGTCCTATTGTCAAAGACTGTATCTACCTTGTAAGGACCTAGCCACATATTACAGAGTTTCCCTTTGAAGTCTTTGAATCGTGAATCATATAGTAGAGCCCAATCGCCTTTCTGAAACATCTTTTTTTTTTATAAATGTTTCATGCCACTTAGCCCTGTTTTGCTGGATGATGTATGTTTGCTGAATGGCTACTAGTTTCTTCTCAGCAAGTTTATTTAGCTAATTTAACTAATGTTTCTGAGTTGTATTCATATCTAGGTTCACTTGCAATGTTGTTCTGAGTGCTTTTACTTCAAACTTAATGGGCAATAATGGGTTTTTACCATACACCAATTTGTATGGTGAAAATCTAGTAGTATTTCTCCATGTAGTTCTATATACCCATAGTTCTTCTTGAAGTTTATCAACCAAGTTACTCCAGTGGCTGGCTACAATCTTAGTGTGAATTCCTTCTATAACCTTATTGATGAGCCTAGGTATTGTAGCAAGAATGCTGCAACTGCCAGGGATACTAGCTTTACTTATCAACCCAAGGTTCATACAAACTAGAAGGTGACTGTGCTATATACACAAGTAGAAGTGAAGGTACTGCCAATTGTCACTGCTCATCTGGCAAGAGACGCCATAGGTTCCAACCTAGACTTCTATAGGGTCAAAAGAAGCTTGATTTTGATGGAAGGAGAGAAAACCTATTCTAGGGGAGAGCTATTCTACTATAGAAATGAAGAAAAAATCATGCAAACCTAAATCACCATGACCTAATTAATCATGAAAATAAATAGACTAAGAAAAACTGCTAAGCAACGCTAATCTAATGCTAACTATCTAAGTTGCAGGAGTAAAGTAGCAAAACTAGACTAAAGGGTCAGAAATGGAACTAGGCTAAGTTTGTGTATAAGCGGAAGAAGCGGTCAGAGGTCAAAATGGTGAAAAGAGGACGTAATGAGCAACAACACATAAAGACCATTGGATTATGCATGTGAAGGGTAAATGAACGGTTGAGATTGGATAGTAGAAGGGTACATAGGAAAATGGGTAGACATGGTGGACTAATGAGATGGATGGCTGGGATTATATCGTGGAAGCGATTGCTAGATGAACGACGGAGATCAGCCAAACCAGTTGGTGATCGGGTGAAGCGAAAACCATCGCATCAAGGGAAAGACCAATGATGGGGAGTTTAAGGTGATAAAGAGATTGGGTGATGCGACAACAGTCAGATCTGGCAAGGCAGATCGACAGTGGAGATTGGAGCATGAAATGAAACGTGCAAAAATGACAAGCAAGTTTGGAGGGCAGTAAGTTGTATCTCGCATGCCCTCAAAGTCGTAAATGATTTTGTAGAATTTTCCGTGATTAGCCTCCTTGGCAGACACATAGCATGGGGAAACCACCCATGTCATGTGCCCTCAACTTGGTAACAGTTAGACGAAAATCCACGCATTATCACATGATGGCCGTTGGATATCACACGATGACCGTCGGATCTACGATGGGGATGTGACCAAGAAAGTTGGTGAGCGGGTCTGTGACAACCATCAAATCTAACAAGGCAGATTGAAAATGTGGATTTGAAGGGAAAAAATTCAAATGCGAAAAGTGGATTTGAGCGGTGATTAGCTGATTTGGCTTGTGAAAGGCGTTTTACTGGTAAAACCATTTTAAACATGAAGTATCAGCTCTTGTGGAAGCATTTCAGGCTGAAGGATAATGAAAGTATGAGTGAGATCTTTGGCAAAGGGTGAAGGGACAAATGACCAGGAAATGAGTGAATGATCATGAAATGAACCAAGCAATGATATGATGAACCACATGATTGCATTAAATGACAAACCCTATGAAAATCAAAACCTTGTGTTTTTGGGGTTGCTGCAGGGTTTCTTCCTCACATCATGGTCCCAGAGGGAGGAGGTGAGGCTGAGACACCTGTGAGCATCCTCATGGATCTTTTCTTTGCCAACCTGCTGATTAAATGAAAGAATAAATTAAATGAATTGAACCACAACTACTATGTTCTACCTTGCTATAATGGATTGCAACTATTCAAGCAAATGAATAGGAAACATGAAACTACTTAAGTCAATGAGCAGGAAACCAAAAATCTGTGTTCAAACACTGTAATGAAAATTCATCTATTTAACCAAATCAATAATCAAACCATGCATCTATGCTACTGCTGTAATGGAAATGCATTGCTTAAGTTAATGAACAGAAAGCACGATTTTATGCTAGAATACAATACAAGAAAGAGGAGCTTTGGCTACTGGGATTGGGCCCTAACCTAAGAGCTTCAACCCTCTTAGTTAAATCAGTGTTGGCTAAAATCAAAACTCATCTTCATTATCAAATAACTATATTACATCAAAATTGTTACAAAGTAGAAGTTCGAATCCTTGCTAATTGGCTCACTGACTCTTTAGCTCACTGGTAACTAGCTAAAAATACTGAGGTCCTAAGCCTCTCTATTTATACATCTGAAGTCTCAATGACTTCCCTCAAAATCAAGGATGTACAACTCCCAACTTAATGGTAACTTCTCCTTTCACTTTCACTAGCTTGACTACCTTCTTGTAGGGAGGCTACTTGTACTTCCACTTGCTTGGCTATCTTTTAGCACTCCTAATTTGGTTGTGTGTACTTTTAGCTGATGGAGTGATATTTGAATGGATGGGCAGTAAATGAGGAGTATTTACCTCCTGTAATTCTGCTTCATTGTCTCATCTAGATTTTTACCAAGGTCTTTTACCATAGCTCCTTGCTTTTACCCTTTATCCCTACATTTCCCTTGCTTTTATCCTTTATTCTTGCATTACATGCACATTAGACCACAAATCAAAATATCCAACTCTAACTAATCTCATAAGAAAAATATAATCAAAAGTATGCAATAAGTTGTGAGAATAGTTGGTTTGACTAAACTAGGAGGTGAATTAAGGCCAATTAATTCCCATATAATTACTCAATGATGAGACTCATCATCACCCTCCTACTGAAAGTGTTCCTCATCCTTTGAGCAACTTAGTGGCTCTGGTAGCCTCTCTGACATCTCATTCTTTTGATGTGGTCTTTTCTTTTTGTTTATAGCAGGTTGCTTTCATTTCTTCTTCTTCCCATTGATATTTTTTGATCTTCAAGCCATGTGGCAATGTTTCATCTCTTTTAGCAGGCATGTATATAATCATTTCCTATCAACCTAAACATATCCTCAAAATGTGTACTTCCATGCCCTTGGGCAGAAAGATATCTAAGTGTCAACTGAGGATTATTTGCAATTAAATTATGGGTGTTGATTAAGGCCATGGGATTTTGATTGTTCAGTTACTTCTCTGTCCCTAAAGCTGCTTAGCTATTTTGTTTCTTGCTACTTGTTCTTCTTTATTTCAATGCCTTCTTCCTCTTCTGTTTCAACATCATTTTCCTTCGTATTAGTGTCTTCTTTATCCATCTCATTCCCATCTAGATCTACATCTGTTGTTTCTTGTTTTATCCCCTCCTTACTGACAGAAGGACTAACACCATAGATGAAGGTTTTGATGTCATCCTCTGATGGCAAGTCATTGAAGACTGTCCATGTTAGAGGGATCCTGAGGTTTTGGACGGCATAGCCTTTTTAGAGGAAACTGGCCACCTATTTACTTACAAACCAACTAACTCTTAACCTTTACAACTTTTGATCAAATGATGCAGATGAATGAGTGAGTAGGATAGTTACCTGTGGCCTTAATGCCACACTGCAAGTGTCAAATATTAGAGGTGCTACTGACGGTCATTCTTCTTCCTCCTCTGCTATCTACTGATGGTGTATATGACTACAGAATAGATGTTGTTGCTACTATTGTATGGTCATCTTTATGCCTCTTCTGCTGTCTGTTGTACAGAGGGAGTAGGAGCATGTGTGAAGGCGAGGGTGATGGTAATGGATGAGGTGATGGTGTGGAAAACACAATATTCACCTAAATTGAAGCAATGAAGTGAAAAATAATGGAACTAATGGAGGGGTGCATGGTAAGGAGTGGAGGTGATGAGTACATGTGAGGCAGGGTTCCCTTTTGATCTTCTCTTTTCTCCCTGATTCATCTACCTACAAAACATTTACTTTTTTCCTTTTTTTTCCCCTTTACTATTATATTTTTTCAAAAACACCTAGGTTTCCTCAGAGAGGTTTTCACCCTAGGTATCTGCCCTGGGCCCCTCAAGGAAGGTTTTCACTAAAGGATCTTCATTTTATTTCGATTTTTCTCATCCTTGGGCTGCCTCATGGAGTTTTTCAACCCAAAGTAATGAGCCCCATAAATGGGTAATTATATGGGCTCATTTTTCCTCCTAACTTAGCTTAACCACCATTCTCATTAGTTTATTGCATGTTTTTGATTATATTTATGCTAATAGAGTGAGTTGGGTTGGTTATTATGCCTTAAAGTCTAATGTGTGCTCAAAGCAAATTTTTGGTCAATTTTGGAGACAAACTCAAAGATTTAATAAACATTTGGAAGCAAATATTCGAAGAAGGCAAGGGGGAGGATTTATACGAGGGTGTCCCCCTCATTTATGAATCCCTACTTCGAATTCTCCTTCAGAAAGCTTGCGGCACAAGCAGCCACATCAATGGACCAAGGAGGCAACCAAGCAAGTGGAGGATAACTACTGTCTATCTCAGGTTTTTGGAGCCAACCCTCCCTAATTTTAATGGAGATGTTGGGAGCTCTAGTTTTATAAGTAGAGAAGCCTAGGGCCTCATTAGGTTGTTGAATATTAGTCAAAATGTCAAACTTTTGTTGTAGTTTTGCTCTGCTCAACTTTGAGCTTACTTTTGTGGATAGTTTCATGTAATCTTACTATTATTTTGATAATGAAGATGAGATTGTTTTTGAGCCAGCACCAAGTCACCTCAGAGGGCTGAAGCTCTTGGGTTAGGGCCCAATACAAGAAGCCAAGCACCTCTTGTCTTCTACTTTTATGTTTCATTCTGGTTTATGAATTAGTTGTTGTTAGATAAATTTCTTTCTTAATTAAGAATAGGTTGCTCTTGGTGATTTAAAAGGTTGTTTCCATTTCAGTTTTCTGTAGCAGGTTGAACAGTGATAGGAAAAAGACACAAAAAGGCCATCAACAGAGCCTTGGCCTCCTTTCCTCCCTCTGGGACCATGAACTGAGGACACGACCCTCTTGCTGCCACAAAAACACAGATCTGCCTTTTCCATAGGATTTCTAGTGTTGCAGTTTGTTAGAAGGTTAATGCTTTGCTGTAGATCCATTTCACCATGCTCATTTATGTCGTTACAATAAATTTCCTTCCATTTTTTCTTTCCATATAGCATTGTTCAACATTTACATTCTTAGATCAGAATTTACACTAGCTTGATGAACAATTCTTTTTTACTGTAGCTAGTTTCTTTGCTTGCTTAGTCTTAGTGTTTGATTTTCAGTTCTCTTGTAGTACATCTCTGTTGACAATAAGTCAGCCAATCAGCCATCACTATCTCTCCTTGATCTATGTTCCATAGGTCATCCAACGTCCCTGACAAAGATGCCATAATTTTCTGCACTTTTCTCATAAATGTTCCTCTCTTTCTTCGAACAAGTCAAACAATATTTCTCTTCCCTAATTCTTCTTGATGAACCCTAGAAACCTTAACACATCCTCCTAGCCATCAGATACCCTTTCCACCCATTTTCCTACCTTCAAAACCCTCTAAAACAGCTCTCGGCATCCTCCTGTAGACCTCCTATAGATTTTCTTGTAGGTGACTTTTCGAAGTTCGATTGTAGGGAAAGCTTTCAGAAGGCCACCAGAGGCCTCCTAGGACCCCTCCACACCTTCCTACACATCTGAAAACTCTGAAGTCACCCTCCATCGCTACCTAATCGCTGCCACATTCACAAAAAAATCAATTACATGCATGACAATTTCACCTAAAAGTACATAAAAATCCAAAAAGATGTTTTTTGCTTATTTACTTCTAGAAATAGCTTGAGTAGATGTTGTTTACTTCCTTAGTAGGTAATGACATTCATTTCATGGTTTTTCATCTCTCTTTCTGCAAAAGTAGGATTAGTTGGTTAAGTAGGGTTTTCTAAGTTTCCTTTACATTTCAGTCTTCTTTTCCTTTTTGCAAGTAGAGTAGCCTCTGTAGAGTAAGTTTTCCTTTCTTTCATCACATATAGAACTTCTTCTAGAATCCATAGAAGTTGGCTTGAGCTCCTAGTGATCTTGCGCTAGCTGACCAAGTGACAGCCTGCAGTAAGAACTAGTACTTGTGCATACAACATCGTTGCTTCCAAGTTTGTTACGAACTACCGAGTTGATAAAAGTAAAGTAGGAAGCCCAGGAGTTGCCGCATTATTGCTGCAATACTAGTGCTCACCACTTTTTTTTGGCGCCATTGCTGGGGAAGCATCAAAGTGTTTTGTGATTACTGCTTTTCTTCTATTTCCTTCTGTAACATTCTGCTAAGTAGTTTATTTCAGCGAAAGTAGAGTGGTTGTTTCTTTCAATTTCTGCATTTCCTTACTTTCATTTCAATTCTGTAATTTCCATTTCAGTAAAAGTAGATTAGTCATTCCCTTGCTTCCATTTCAATTCTACAATTTCCATTTCAATAAAAGTAGATTAGTCATTTCCTTGCTTTCATTTCAATTCTGCGATTTCCATTCCAACAATAGTAGATTAGTCATTTCCTTGCTTTCATTTCAATTCTGCAATTTCCATTTCAGTAAGTTCATTTCAGTTAGTTGCAATTTGTTTGTTCAACCAAATTCAGTTTTGTAGGTACAAGCAGAAAAAATGTAAAAACCACCCAAAAAGAGATTTCCTTTCATGCCTCATAGGAACAAAGATAATTTAAGAAAATTCTTGCCCAACATCACATAGCTACCCTTCTCTCTTCTTCGATGGCAGTGATCAAGAAGAACCTTTAGGTGAAAAACCAAATATATTTGAAGAACCTATAGGAGAAGAAGAAGAAGAAAACATCCCTCGTGTGACAATGGCTGAAAATAGAAATGCTAGGGGGAATGGAGAAAGAGTAGAGGGTACCATTCCCATCCGAGATACCAATGGGGACATTAAAATTAAGAACATAAGCCCTTTAGCCCTACCTCACTTTCATGGATTGACTACAGAAGATCGTGACACCTTTTTGTTTGAGTTTTCTATTATTTGTGGAACCTATGACTATGCAGATTATGAACAAAAGTTGAAACTATTTCCTTCTACCCTCAAGGATGTAGCATTGCACTGGCTCATGGGGTTACCTGGCAATAGCATCAAAACTTGGGCCCAGATGCAGCGTGCCTTTAATAACAAATATTGAGACTATTGTAGGTCAAAAGACACCAAGGAAGGAATCTTCCGAATGACCATGGGAAGTGATGAATCATTGGAAGATTATGAAGAGAGGTTACAATTGAGTTATAAAGGGGCCAGGTTCACACTTGACCCTGAATCTCTGAAGTTGGTCCTGCTCAGGGTAATTCCGGAAGACCTTCTAGACACCCTCCATCTACTGGCTGGAGGAGACATCTACCAACTACCTTATGAAGACATAAAGATTGTTTTTAGAAACCATTCTAGGGCAGCCAAAAAGAGAGGTAGGGGGAGTCAACCCATGGCCAGTACCTCCTCAACCAGTTCATCCCTCAAAGGTGAACTTGGAAACGTGATGGAAGACTTCAAGATTGAGATGTTGTAGACTCTTTCCATGCAAATGGATACCTTACATATCAAAAGGAAACAAGAGGAAGCAGAGAGGGCTTTGGCCATCTTTTGTCCTAGGTGCACTAGAAGGCATCCTAGGAACGAATTTCCATTGAACTCTATAGAGGTTTGTTCAATCTGTGAAGGAGATCATTCTACAGATAAGTTCCCTTCCTTGCCCAGACTTAAAGTTGTATACCAAGCGCCCAAAGGAGCCACTGAACCACTCTATTTCATGAACCAAAGGAGACCGCATGGACCTAGACCATACCAACAGGGGATGCAAGGGACATCTCAGGCATATTACAACCCCAACCAAGCCACTTCCATACCTTCTTAGGGCCCTCCTACTCATCCTTCCTAGTCCACACCTCCTCCTTAGTCCTATCCATCTCAATATCATGCTCAACCAACTGCTCATGCATTTCAATCCTATGCTCAGCCACAACCTTAGTTGAATGCATCTCATCAGGGGTGGAGGCCCCAGTATAACTCTCCTCCCACAGTTTTGCCTCCACCACCTACTCAACCATAACCATTGCCTCCTGCTCCACCAAGGCAACCCCAAATGCCTGCTCAACCGAACCCAAACCTGAACAACAGACAGAATCAACAAGTATATAGTGGGGAACCATCGTGCCCAACTTATGCTATGGAGATTTAGGAGATTAACCTCCGATCTAGGAAGGTTCTCCCAGATAGCCAGCCTTCCCCTCAGGAGGTTGAGGAAGATAAATGGGAAAGTGAACCAAAAGCAATTCCAACTTTTCCTGAGAGATTATTCGGGGCAACACAGCCCATCCCAAAAGAAACTGAACTTCCAGGAGAATTGAAATAGTTATGTGTAAAGATACCACTCCTCCAAGCCATAAAGGATGTGCCTATATACAATAATATGATCAAAGAGAAGTGCTTCAGGCATCCAAGCAGGCACAAGAGAGATGCCCCAAACATCAATGTCATAGGAAAATTGTCCAACCTAATATTGGGGCAGGTAACCTGTCCGAAATATCTAGACCCTGGAAGCCCAGTAGTTGATGTCCACATCAATGGCACCATGATCCCACATACCTTGATTGATCTGGGAGTTGTCATTAATGTGATTACAAAGGACACCATGCTCAAACTAATCCTATACCCTCCTGCCCAACCCTTGCTAGAACATGATCTATCTCTCTGGTTGGAAGAGGAGGGTGAGGATGAAGCCTATTCTACACCACTGTGTGCAATAGAAACTATCATGGGGGGGGGGGAAGCGCAAAATGAGGATGATATCATTGAAAATTTAATTCAGAATCCACCCCCCCAGAATTTTTCCATTAGAAGATCTAAAGAAAGAAACCCAAGACAATCCCTTAACTGATCTCTATGTGGCTGACCCGACGTCTCTCTATGTTAATAATATAGAGTTTGGCCCAGAAAGAACCTTGAAAATAAACTCATCCCTATCCACTTCCCAGGAGAAGGAACTGTGCAGCTTATTGAGAAAACATTTAGATGCCTTCGCTTGGAGTTATAAGGAGATGAAGGGAGTGCACCCCTTAGTTTGTACTCATCCCATATACATTAAGGAAGATTGCGAATTGGTCAGGCAGCCTCAAAGGAGGATGAATCCAGCCCTTAAAGACATTGTTAAGGAAGAATTTCAAAAATTACTTGATGTAGGATTCATCTACCCCATCTCTGACAATGAATGGGTCTCTCCTTTGGTGCTAGTGCCAAAGAAAAATGGTAAGTGGAGAATCTGTGTCGATTATCGGGAACTAAACGAGGCCACTAAAAAGGACCATTTTCCTTTGCCTTTCATAGATCAGGTGTTAGATGGTCTTGCATGGAAGAAGTATTTTTCCTTCCTATATGGGTTTAGCGGGTACAATCAGATTCAAATCAGCCCGGAATACCAAGATAAGACCACTTTCACTTCTCCTTGGGGTACCATTGCATACCGGGTCCTTCCTTTTGGTTTGCGCAGTGCTCCAGCCACTTTCTAGAGAGCAGTATTGAGTATATTTTTTTAATTGGTTCATGATGCAGTGAAAATATATATGGATGATTTTACTCCTTATGGTTCTAATTTTCAGGAAGCTTTATCTAACCTAGGAAAAGTTTTGGACAAGTGTATTGAAATGAACCTATCCCTCAGTTTGGAAAAATGTGATTTTTTTATGATTGAAGGGACTGTGCTAGGTAATGCAATCTCTCAACAAGGATTGCAGGTGAACCCCAACAAAATTGCCATCATCCAAAGGGTCCCACCTCCTCAAAAGGTGAGAGATGTCCGAATTTTCCTAGGTTTAGCAGGATATTATAGAAGATTCACTAAAGATTTCAGTAAGTTAGCCTCTCCATTGCTTGGTCTTTTGGGAAAATATGTCGAGTTCATATGGACTGAAAACTGTCAAGAAGCCCTAGATACCTTGAAAGGAAAACTTATGACTGCCCTAATTTTGAGAGGCCCAAATTGGGCCCTACCTTTCCACATTCACACTGATTCCTCGAACAAAGCAATAAGAGTATCCTTGGGACAAATTGATGAAAAGTTACCTTATGCCATATACTTTATAAGTAAAAATTTGTCTAAGGTAGAGTTAAACTATACAGTAACTGAGAAGGAGCTCCTAGCTATAGTGCATTCCTTAAATAAATTCAGACATTACATCACATGCTATCAAACCTTTGTACACACTGATCATGCTACAATTAGGTATTTAATGAATAAACCAAATGTAAATGCTTGCATTATTATATGGCTACTTTTACTGCAGTGGTTTGATTTAACCATTGTTGATAAGCCTGGTAAAGAAAATGTCATTACTGAATTTTTGTCTAGAGTCAATTTTCCTACAGGTGAAGAATGAATGGTGGATGATCAAATGTTGGATGAACACCTATTTTCTTTCTCAGTACTCTCTTGCTGATATAGAAAATTACTTGGTTTCAGCACAATTCCCACCACACCTATCCTCAAAAGAGAAGAGCAAGATCATGAGGAAAAGCACCCCTTTCACTTGGATTGGGGGCAATCTCTTCAAACTTGGCCCTAATCAGATCTTGAGAAGATGTGTTAGGGAGGAGGAAGTTTTTGACATTCTCCTAACCTGCCATGACAGGCCTTAAGAAGGCCATTTTGTAGCAAAGAGGACTACCTTCAAAATCTTGCAAGCAGGCTAAGTTTGGCCCACTCTTCGTCAAGATGTGAAGATATATACCAGCCAATGTGATCGGTGTCAAAGGATGGGGAAACCTACTCCAAAGGATGAGATGCCCATGCAACCTCAAGTGACCTTTGAGCCATTTGAGAAGTGGGGCATGGACTTTGTGGGTCCTATCAACCCTCCTTCAAAATAGAGGCAATACATCATTATGTGCACTGATTATCTAACAAAATGGGTAGATACCAAAGAAATCAAGGCAGAAACAGAGGAAAAAGTAGCTGAGTTTTTAAGAGAAAACATATTTTATAAGTTCGGATATCCAAGAGAACTGGTCACAGATCGAGGTAGTCAGTTCACTTCCAATTTGATTGAAGACCTGCTCACACATCATAAAATCAAGCATAGGACTTCCACCCCTTACCATCCACAAGCCAATGGATAGGTGGAAGTCACTAACAGAGCTTTGGAAGGAATTCCAACCAAGGTATTGAGCAGCAACAAAAAAGATTTGGCGGATAGACTAGTTGAGGCCACCTGGGCCTACAACACAACATGGAAGACAACCACAGGGTTCACACACTATGAACTAGTCTATGGGAAGAAGGATTTGCTGTAAATAGAATTTGAATACAATACATTAACGATGGTAGCTTAGGTGGACCTAGACCTTAGCCATGCACAGAGGGAAAGGCTACTCCAGCTCAATGGATTGGATGAACAAAGATTGCAGGCCCTTCTCCACACAGAGGTAGTCCAACTTCAAAGGAAAATATGGCATGATAAAAATATGAAGGAGAAGAAATTCCAAGAGGGAGATTAGGCACTGCTCTATGACTTAAGATATAAAGACTTCAAAGGCATGTTGAGGACAAGATGGCTGGGACCCTACACTGTGGAAAAATGCAATGACAATGGTTCAGTTCTGATCAAAACCATTGATGAGGAAGCCATCCCCATGCTTGTCAATGGACATTAGTTGAAAATTTATAGGAAGCCCCTCTCCAAGCAATAGTTCATTGAAGATCTGAATAAGACAGTGTTGGTAGTGGAGTAAGTCTTAGCCTCCACTCCGCCCACTCACTGAAGAAGCAGGAAAAAGAAAAAATAATACGAACTTAAGTGAAAACCTCCATGAGGCGCTTGAGTCCCATCAGTGGGTTGAAAACCTCTTTTGAGGTGGCCCAGTGACGAAAAAAACAAAAAAAGAGAGAGAATAAGATCCCTGGGTGAAAACCTCCCTTGGAGGCACCCAAGGCAAGAAATTAGGGTGAAAACCTCCTTGAGGTGCCCTAGTTGTCTTTCAAAGAAAAAAAAAATGAGAAAATAAGGAAGAGGAAATTGACTTTTAAAATGAATTTTAGGTTACATGGGGACCACAGGAAGCAAGAGAAGATGTCAAAAATCCTATTTCACCTCCTCCACACTCTTCTCCATCATTACTGACCTTTCTTCCACCTCACTATGTGTTTTTTCCGAACACTGTGTATCCTACAGGAGGCCCTGTGTGTTCTACAAGAGGCTCCTATAGAAATCACAAAGAGCTCGAAATGGGTTTTAAAAAATAGTTTGAGGAGCTAGGACGTTTCATGAAGAGCATGTAGGCCCTCCTATATCTATCCATCATCCTAGCCATCCATTCCACACCTACACCACCTCACCATCATTGATTTCTTTCCTTCCTGCTAAAAAAAAAAAACACAGAAACCAGTTTTTAGAAGGAAAAAAATAAAAGGAACAGCACCTCCGAATCTCACCTGCAGCTTACCAAATACCTCTCCACCACCATTAGCATCTCTGGTAGCATCCTCATAGCTCCCAACACAAGAACCAGCTAAAAATTTCAAAGGGAGAAGCAGCTACACGAGCTCCTATAGGATTTCCTGTAGTAGTTGATCCCCTTAAAATCAAGCCACAACAGCAAAATAGGTGCAACCATAAGATTGAAGGGGACACCTGAAGCTAGATCCAACCAGAGGATACCTGCACGAAGCAAACAATCCCACATCATGTAGCAGAAAGCATACATCAGAGGAGATATAGGCATGCAACAACTGAAATACGAGCATGTAGCAGCAAAGGAACCAAGATGCACCGCAGCACGAACATCCGACTTGCAGGTAAGTGTCTAACCCTCTCCTCTGTTACATCTGTGTAATTCAAAAATATGCATAAGAAAATGAGATGGTTAGGTTTGAATGAGAAAATGTGGCTTGTTAACTGGCCACCCTCATCCAGTTAGCTGCACTCATTTGGAGATGCCACCACACGTGTGCCTAGTCAACTCACAGAAAATCCAAAGGACAGGTAGTGGAGGTTATACAAACTCCGATGAACCCCAATGCAATGATGGGAAGTGATTTTGGGAAAGAGTCATGAAGAGCCATGATGACAGAGTAGTGGGGGCCAACGGCCCGAATCTGGCAACGTACCTTTTTGCCAGCTCACCCCATCACCAGAAATATCTCAAAAAAGACATAAGTATTCCTCCTCGAAACTCCTTCGCCACCTTTTCTTCCATTTCGTCCTCGTCCACTTAGCTGCAGAAAGCTTTGTACCACCTCCATAACCTTGAAACCATCATTATCTATCATTTACAACCATCCATCTGCTATCGGTATTCTACAGGAGTAGTAATAGGTTCTACAGGAGCACCTACAGCCAGTTCTCCAAGAGGGGCAGTAAGCAGTTTTTGAGAAGGAAACATGGGGTTTTTGCTCAAATTCTGGCTTGAAGAGGTAGGTTCTGTACATACCCACCTCGAATATTAATATGTCCAAGAAATGATACAATCTTAAGGAGATATTAAGCTTGTATAAGGAGAGGAATTCCATAACAACAATTCTGCCTGTTTTCTTAAAAAAAAATTATAGTTTTTCTCTATTTCCTATTTCTTCAAAAATATTTGTCTCCATCTCCACCTGGGGTGTTCTGAAAGGGTATAAACAAAATGACAGGGGGATTCATGAGGAAGGAACCTAAAAATTCAGTCAGGCTCCATGAACATCCTGAGGTGGTAGCCGTTTTCACCAGAGCAAATTGGATGCCATTTTTCGAAAAATTTCGAGGGTTTGATGAAGAAATGGCTTAGGAGTTTTCCCTTGCTTTAGTACCTCGCTCAAAGACCCATGCCACTATTACTTTCAGAGGTCTCACCGTGGAAATCACTGAAGAATTTATCAGTAGAGTTACTAGCCTTGCCCTTGGATTACCTTGGAGCAAAGATGTAAAGCCAATGGGACAAGTTGCCTAGAAAACCTTCTTCCAACCAAATGAACATCCTATAGAAGACAAATATGGCATTAGAAGAATGAGCATACCTTACCCTTGGGATGAGGTCAGTTACCAAATCATCAAGTACATTTCCTGTGAAGGGATGTATAGCATAGTTGATGGCTACCATTTTAGACTTCTCCATGAGCTGAGATATGGCATGGACACTCCCACACCACAAAAACTCAGCATCCCCTATTTTCTCCTGCAGCCCCTCGTAGACTCCAACAATAAGTTGAAGGCAGGAGGTCTAGATCAGTTGGCTCACCATGGGTTAATTAAACTATTAGTGGAAGAAGCCCTCCACATCTTCACAATTCCCATAGCATGGGAAATCTTCAGAAACATGACAGCAGGAGATGATATAAAGGCCCTCACATACGATCACAGTACTTCTGAGAGTGAGGGGGAAGAGAAACAAAGAGAAGAAGGGGAGGAAACTAAGGAACAAACAGAGGAGGAAGACACCAAAAAAGATAAGGAGGAAACTAAACCAGAGGAGGAAAAAACCAAAACAAAGCAAGAGGAAACAAAAATAGCAGAAACTGAAACAAAGACAAAAGCAGAGGAAAAAGGGGCAGAAAAGACAGAAGTGTCTCCTGAGACCCTAGAAAGGAAGGAAGCAACTATTCTTGCTGCCCTCAACACCCCAATTAAACCCAAACAAAAGAGGAAGAGGCGAACATCAATGTACTTCAGGGCCAGGAGACCCTAACTAAGCTACAGGAGACCAAAAAACTTGAGAAAAGGATAGAAGAATAGCCAAAGGGGAAGGAGGAAATAGCAGAGACCCAAGAACCTGACCCCCAACCTAGTTTGGGCTCTTACTACAATCTTCTTGAGGGCAGAAAAATCATTTCATAGAAATTTGCAGTCCCACTTTTCTTTGAGCTGGAGAAAGAAAGAATAAGGAGCCATAGATGGATGCAAATCACCAAATCCAAGGGGGTAGAGGATATTGGCCACATGGAGAACCAGCTAAGAGAGATGGGCAGGGAATTAAGTGCTGTGAGACATGGGGAGGCAATCAGAAGGACTCACTTGGAAACAGAAAATGAACTGCTAAGAAGACAACTGCAAGAAAAGGAAAGACAATTGGCATGCATGGTTAGCTAGTCTATGGAGGCACTATAGTGTAGAACACCAGCAAAATCATATGGAGTATAGCTCAAAGACCAGTGGCTATAGTTTTAGATCAAGACCTTGGCACAGAGAGACACAATGCCTTTTTAGGATTACAGACAGTTCATAGACCTATTTGACCAAAGTTCAACAGAAGACAAGGAAAAGACAGTAGAGTTTTATTTGCATAACATGGCCCTCACTGATATGAACCTATGGGATCCCAATGCTAGGCTAGGGGACCTACAGCTAATGGCCATGGCCTCATGGATAAATCATGAGGAGAAAAGGGCAACAGAAATCAAAAAGTTGATGGAAAAAGAGAAAAATGAACTCCTAATGATCAGAGCTGAGCCATCAAACCCCATGGCTCTCATCAGTCCACATCAGCTGCTTGCAAATAATCCTCAAAGTGCCCTTAAGTATATCAATGATCAAGCTCAGGCCATTGCACATTTTGAGGACATGGAAAGATTGCTTGGAGATGACTGTATTCATGCTTGTATGAGGAGGTGTAATACACTGCCACACAACTTGAAAATAAGAGAGTATCACTCCCCAACAAGGATGAAAGAAGCATTAAGGAGAGTGCCACTATACAAGAACTCTATGTAGAGTTTGAAGGTCAATTGGATTGGCCTCAAACTAAGTCCCCCACTGCTGCTAGGACTGCTAGAGGGCAGAAAACAGGGAGAAGAACAATAGTAGTGGGAAGAAGTGGATAGAAAGGAAGGATTCCATGACAAAGAAGAGGACTTCACATCAGAAGCATGGGATGTCAGGGAGGCCATTAGGGCCATCAAAGATGAGGAGATGGACTAGTTTCTCAAAGGATGAGTAACACATTCAATAGGGGGGTGATGATGCGCCCCATAAATGGGTAATTATATGGGATCATTTTTCCCCCTAACTTAGCTTAATCCACCATTATCATTAGTTTATTGCATTTTTTGATTATATTTATGCTAATAGAGTGAGTTGGGTTGGTCATTATGCCTTGAAGTCTAATGTGTGCTTAATGCAGATTTTTGGTCAATTTTGGAGACAAAGTCAAAGATTTAATGAACATTTGGCAGAAAATATTCCAAGAAGACAAGGGAGAGGATTTATAGGAGGTTTTCTCCCTCATTTATGACTCCCTACCTCGAATTCTCCTTCAGAAATCTCGGAGGACAAGTAGTGACTTCAATGCACCAAGGAGGCAATCGAGCAAGTGGAGGATAACTGTTGTCTATCTCAAGTTTTGGGAGCCAAGCCTCCCTAATTTTAAGGGAGATGTTGGGAACTCTAGTTGTATAAGTAGAGATGCCGACGGCCTCATTAGGTTGTTGAATATTAGTCAAATTTTCTAACTTTTGTTGCAATTTTTCTCTGCTCAACTTCGTGCTTAATTTTGTGGACACTTTCATGTAATCTTAATATTATTTTGATAATGAAGACGAGATTGTTTTTGAGCCAGCACTAAGTCACCTTAGAGGGCTGAAGCTCTTGGGTTAGGGCCCAATCCAAGTAGCCAAGCACCTCTTGTCTTGTACTTTTATGTTTCATGCCAGTTTATGAATTAGTTGTTTTTAGATAAATTCCTTTCTTGATTAAGAATAGGATGCATTTGGTGATTTAAAAGGTTGTTTCCATTTTAGTTTGTTGTAGCAGGTTGAAAAATGATAGGAAAAAGATACAAAAAGGCCATCAATAGAGCCTTGGCCTCCTTTCCTCCCTCTAGGACCATGAACTGAGGCCAAGACCCTCTTGCTGCCACAAAAACACAAATCTGCCTTTTCCATGGAATTTCTAGTGTTGGAGTTTGTTAGAAGGTTAAACCTTTGCTATAGATCCATTTCACCATGCTCATTTCTATCTTTACAATAAATTTCCTTCCATGTTTTCTTTCCATATAGCATTGTTTAGCATTTACATTCCTAGATCAGAATTTAGACTAGCTTGATGAACAGTTCTTTTTTAGTGTAGCTAGTTTCTTTGCTTGCTTAGTCTCAATGTTTGATTTTCAGTTCTCTTGCAGTACATCTCTGCTCACAATAAGTTAGCTGATCAGCCATCACCCTCTCTCTTTGATCTATGTTCCATAGGTCATCCAAGGTCCCTAACAAAGATGCCATAATTTTCTACACTTTTCTCATAAACTTTCCTCTCTTTCTTTGAACAAGTCCAACCATCTTTCTCTTCTCTAATTCTTCTTGATCAACCCTAGACACCTTAACACATCCTCCTAGACATCATCTACCCTTTCCACCTGTTTTCCCACCTTCAAAACCCTCTAAAATAGCTCTCGACATCCTCCTATAGACCTCCTGTAGACTTCCTGTAGATCCCCTGCAACCTCCTGTAGATTTTCCTGTAGGTAACCTTTTGAAGTACGATTGCAAGGAAAGCCTCTAGAAGGCCACCAGAGGCCTCCTAGGACCCCTCCACACCTTCCTACACCTCTGAAAACTCCAAAGTCACCCTCCATCGCCACCTAATCACTGCCACATTCACAAACAAATCAACTACATGCATGACGATTTCACCTAAAAATACATCAAAATCCAAAAAGATGTTTTTTTCTCATTTACTTCTAGAAATAGCTTGAATAAATGTTGTTTAATTCTTGAGTAGGTAATAGCATTCATTTCATGGTTTTTCATCTCTCTTTTTGCAAAAGTAGGATTAGTTGGTTAAGTAGGGTTTGTTAGGTTTCCTTTACATTTTAGTCTTCTTTTGCTTTCTGCAAGTAGAGTGGCCTCTGTAGAGTAAGCTTTCCTTTATTTCATCACATATAGTGCTTCTTCTAGAATCCATAGAAGTTGGCTTGAGCTCCTAGTGATCTTGCGCCAGTTGGCCAAGTGACAGCCTATAGTAAGAACTAGTACTTGTGCATACAACACTGTCACTTCCAAGTTTGTTATGAAATACCGGGTTGATAAAAGTAAAGTAGGAAGCCTAGGATTTGCCGCATTATTGCTACAATAGTGGTGCTCACCACAAATATGGGACTCAGGTGCCTCATGGAGTTTTTCACCTGAATCCTTATTTTGTTTTTTCTTTCTTTTTTCAATGACCTGATGACAGAGGAGCTGAAACTTGCTCCACCATCATCACTGTCTTATTGATGCTATCAACGAACTCTTGTTTAGATGAAGGCCTCTTGTATAATTTCAATCTGTGTCCATTAATTAGCAATGGAATGGCTTCTTCATCTATAGTCCTGATTTGCACTGAACCATTGTCATGGAATCTTTCCACCACATATGGTCTGAGCCATCATGTTCTTAGCTTGCCCTTGAAGTCCTTGTACTTTGAATCTTATAATAGTGCCCAATCTCCTTCTCGAAATAGCTACTCCTTGATATACTTGTCATGGAAGATCTTTCTATGGAGTTGAATTATCTCCGTATGGAGGAGGGCATGCATTCTGAATTCATCTAGGCCAATCAAATGGAACAACCTTTCCTTTTGTGCATGATTGAGATCTAAATCTAGTTGGGCTACCATCCTTAATGTGTTATATTCAAATTCAATGGACAACAAAGCCTTTTCTCCATAGACCAGCTCATAGGGTGTGAATCCAGTGGTGGTCCTCCATGTTGTATTATAGGCCCAGGTGGCCTCAACTAGTCTCTCGGCCCAGTCCTTTTTGTTGCTATTCACTACCTTGGTTAAGATGTTCTCCAGTGCTCTGTTGGTCAGCTCCACTTTCCCATTAGCTTGTGGATAATAAGTAGTGGAGGTCACATGTTTGATCTTTTGATGCTTGAGCAGTTCTTCGATCATGTTAGAGGTGTGCTTAGTGCCTTGATCTGTGACCAGTTCTCTAGGGTACCCAAATTTGTATAATATATTTTCCCTTAGGAACTAAGCCACCTTTTCTCCCATAGCTACCTGGATTGCTTTGGTTTCTGCCCACTTATTCAAATAATGAGCGCACACAATGATGTGTTGTTTTTGGTTGGAAGGAGGGTTGATAGGCCTAATTGTTGGGTGTGGAGCCTGATTATCTTATGTATTCAAAGGTCTCAGCCAGATGTATACCCCAAGAAGATTGTACACCCCTCCACGCTGGGGGCGCTGGGGGGACTTGTCCCTCCCATGAGGATTCGGGGGGCCCATTCCCCCCGGCTGGGGGGTTCAGGGGCCAGCGGTCCCCCAGCGGGGGTTTTGGGGGCAGCACCCCTGAAGCTAAAAATGGATGTAAAATTTCCTTGTAAAATGTTGTAATTTTGTAGTCAATCTGGGTTGTTCATTAGGCAGAGATCTGACGGTATAAGTTATGTTTAATTTAGGGTTTTTTTCCCTAGAAGGAAACCCCTCACTATATATGAGGGAATTGTATTGCGTCTATATAAGATCTGTATTCTGAGTGAGGAAAAGATAGGAGATTGAGAGTCAAGAGGGAGTTATAGTAGATTTGTTGTAGGTTGTATCTCTTCAGTTTGTTGGATAATATAATAAAAGAAGGACTGGCTATTTCTCCGTGGACATAGCCCAAATTGGGTGAACCACGTATATCTGTGTCTCTTGTTTTATGCATTTTCTTTGTTTATAAATCTGCAATATATTATGTCTTCCATTTCTCTGTAATATTTAATTTTCTAGCAACCAGTATCAGAGCTGAAGGTTTATTTGGCTGATAAACTTGTAGGAGAGAAGAGTTCTTGGTTCGAGTGGGAGCAATGGTGGAAGATGGTAGGTTTACGGTCGAAAAATTCAACGACCAAAACTACCAACTGTGGAAGATGCAGATGGAAGATTATTTGTATCAGAGAGATCTGTACCTACCATTGAGAGGAAAGACAAAGAAGCCGATGAGTATGATAGAAACAGAATGGGATATTCTCGATAGAAAGGCACTTGGAACAATATCGCTGCGCCTAGTGGCGTCGGTAGCATTTAATATTTCAAAGGAAACGACAACCGAGGGTTTAATGTCGGCATTGGCTAACCTATATGAAAAACCCTCAGCCTCAAATAAGGTATTTCTTATGAAGCGTTTATTTAGTATGAAGATGTCAGAAGGTGGATCTATTGCAAACCATTTAAATGATTTTAATACAGTTACAATTCAGTTATGTTCTGTAGGGATAAATTTTGATGATGAAGTTAGGGCTCTGTTATTTCTATGATCATTGCCAAAAAGTTGGAATGGTTTAGTTATGGCCACTAGTAACTCTGTCTCAGGAGCTAGTACTTTAAAGTTTGATGATGTTTTTGGTGCAATCCTTAGTGAGGAAATGCGATGGAAAAGCTCCAGTGCGACATCAGGTAATGCTTTGACTGCAGAGACTAGGGGAAGAAAAATGGAAAGAGGAAAGAGCCCTGGATATCATAGTAAGTCAAGAAAATGCAGATCCAAGTGTAGATCTAGGATAGTGTGCTAGAAATGTGGGAAGAAAGGACACCTGAAGAAAGACTGCAAGTCTCAGAAGGGAAACGAAGGAGACGCCCATCAAGAAATTAATCATGAAGTGAATGTAACAGGTGATGTGTTGCAAGATGCTTTGATTCTTTCATTAGAAAATATTATTGATGCCTGGGTGGTAGATTCAGGGGCCACATTCCATCCCACGCTTGATAAGAAACATTTTCATGATTATGTTCAAGAAGATTTTGGACAGGTTCGATTGGGTGATGATAAACCCTGTAAAATCGTTGGAATGGGTACAATTTTCATAAAACAACAAAATGGAAATCAATGACTATTAAAGGAGGTAAGTCATGTTCCAAATCTGAAGAAAAATATGATTTGAACAGGGCAATTGGGAGGAGAAGGTTGAGTAACTATTTTCACAGATAAAACCTGGAAGGTCACTAAAGGATCTCTGGTAATAGCGAAAGGAGGAAAGGTTGGTACATTGTATTTATGCAATGGTATTTCTAATTCGGTTAATGCTTTAACCTCTACAAGAGAAGATACGACATTGTGGCATCATAGGCTCGGGCACATGAGTGAGAAGGGGATGTAGATTATTTACTCAAGAAATTTGTCACTAGGTTTGAAGCACGTCGATTTAAAATTCTGTGAGAATTGTGTTTATGGAAAATAGAAGAGAGTTAGATTCCTTAGAGTTGGGAAAGAAAAGAAGATCGAAAAATTAGAGCTTATGCATACGAATGTATGGGGACCTGCCCAGGTATCATTGGTGGCTCTCATTATTATGTTACTTTTATTGATGATGCAACCAGAAAAACCTGGATTTATTGTATTCGAAATAAATCTAATGTATTTGATACTTTCAAGAAAGGGAAAGCTTTGGTTGAAAATGAGACAGGAAAAAGGTTGAAGTGTCTCAGATCAGACAATGGAGTTGAACATTACAGCAAAGAGTTTGATAGGTATTGTTCTGAGAATGGAATTCACAGAGAGAAGACAATTCTAGGAACACCACAAGAAAATGGTGTGTTAGAAAGGATGAACAGGGAAATCATGGAGCGTGCAAGGTGCATGAGATTGCATGCAGGATTTCATTTACAATTTTGGGCAGATGTTGTAGATACTGTTGTTTATCTAATAAACAGAGGGAATTCAACTTCCCTGGATGGTGGTATTCCAGAGGAGGCATGGACAGGTAAAAAGGTAAACTACTCTTTTTAAGGAATTTTGGTTGTGAAGCCTTTGTCCACATTAATAAAGAAAATAGAACAAATCTTGAGGCAAAATCAAAGAAATGTACCTTTATTGGATATGGTGTTAATGATTTTGGTTATTACTTTTATGATTATGAAAAACAAAAAATCAATAGGAGCAGAGATGTTATATTCAATGAAAAGGTTTTGTATAAGGATCAGCTACAGGAAAAGAAACAGGAAAAATAAAATAGAGAATACATAGTCTTGACGATATCACAGGAAAAGTGATGGTGCCTCAAAATCATAATGATCAATAGCCAGAACAATAACCACAATAGCAACAAGCACTTCAAACACTTGAAAGTGGTGTTAGAAGATCTACCATGATAAGTATACCCCCTGAACGATACTCTCCTTCATTATATTATGTATTGTTGACTGATTCTGGTGAACTAGAATGTTATGAAGAAGCAGTGCAGGTAGAAACCAGGAAGAAGTGGGAGCGAACCATGAAAGAAGAGATGGACTCCTTAGCACATAACCAAATTTGGGACTTAGTCAGGTTGCCTGTAGGTAAAATAGCATTACAGAATAAATGGGTTTACAAGTTGAAGGAAGAAGATGGAGGAAAAGAGAGGTACAATGCTAGACTTGTGGTGAAGGGGTTTGCACAGAAGAAAGGTATTGATTTTGATGAAATATTTTCTCCTGTTGTTAAAATGACTTCAATCAGAACTATTTTAAGTCTAGTAGCAGTGGAAGATTTTCATCTTGAGCAGTTAGATGTAAAGACAACCTTTCTCCATGGGGATTTGGAGGAAGAGATATATATGAAGCAACCACAAGGATATGAGGTAAAAGGGAAGGAGAAACTAGTGTGCAGGTTGAAGAAGAGTTTGTATGGCTTAAAACAGGCTCCAAGGCAGTGGTATCTAAAATTTGATATGTTTATGTCTAAACAAGGTTATACTAGATGTCACTCTGATCATTGTGTTTATCTCAAAGGTCAAAGTGATGGGAGCTATATTATATTGTTATTGTATGTAGATGACATGCTTGCTCTAGTGTTGTGGGGAAAAGTATCCGATGCGGATGACCCTATCCCTACTCTAAAGGTGACAGTCTTTAGCAACAACTGAAAGTAAAGTTTTGATGATTTCCTTTATGAAAGTACAGAGAGAATGAAGAAAGATTAACCAACCTGGTGTCTTTCGCTTAGTCGATCCTTGTCCTCTCTCTTTGTCTCTTGTTCCCAGCTCCTTGCTCTCTTTGCCGATCCAGCTACACACAGATCCTGCACAAACAAGAGAGCAAACTACAAGATACATGTACTCATAACTGAAGCATGGATTAGGATGAATCAAATATACATGTAAATACAATACATCAATGCAATACAAGTATATAGGAGAACATGCAAAACTTTATTGATAGAAGTAACAGGGTTCTGAGAAGGTTACAACCAATGATGGCTCCAATCCAGCAGCACCTCCCCAGCAGCAAGAACTCTCCTCTTCACCTCTAATAAAACAATCACCCAATAGCTCTAACTGTAAACCAACAGCACCTCCTTGCTTTACACAAAATTCCAGCCTCCTTAGACCTCATAGAAGAGCTCTATATATAGGAGAGAAGAAGAGAGGATGAGTCAGCTTGAGGCTGGCATAGAGCTGACTAGTGTCCTCTCCCTCTTCAGTTAATCTTCAGTTCTTGAGTCCACTTGGAGATCCTTGCTTACACATGGTGATCAAGTACCTCTTACTCATCACAGGGCGAATCTCATGAACCAAGTGTCAGTTTGGAAGCTTCCTGGGCAGTTGACACCTTGCAGAATGACTGTGCCACTTGGCCAATCTCGCCCAGCGCAGGTAGCCTTCATTAGATTTGACTTCTAGCGCAGGTACAAGGAGGAGCAGTTGCATTCCAGCGCAGATGCTCAGTGGAGCAGCTGACATGATCCAAAATTAGCCTGTTTTGAAGTGTTTTCAGGTGGAGAACTGATTGGAAGTGCTGTTGTTCGATGACCTTGTTCTTTTAGGGGTAAGAACAACATGTTTAGGGACTGAGGATCCCTGTAATTATTGACATTTCATGCTCCATGTTGCGAGGCACAAAAATGTCTATAACATCTAGGTTCTAACATGCAGGAAATAAATGTGCTTAAAAGGAAATTGGCAAACTCATTTGCAATGAAGGATTTGGGTGCTGCAAAACAAATCCTTGGTATGAGAATAACTAGAGACAAGAAGAATCGCAAATTAACATTGTCTCAAAGTGAGTACATAGAAAATGTGTTGAAAAGGTTTAATATGTAGAATGCAAAACCAATTAGTATACCTTTGGCTAGCCATTTCAAATTAAGTAAGGAGAAGTGTCCCAAGACTCAGGAAGAAATCGCTCATATGTCCAAAGTTCCATATGCATTAGTAGTTGGAAGATTAATGTATGCAATGGTCGGCACAAGGCCTGATATTGCACATGCAGTGGGAATTTTAAGCAAGTACATCAACAATCCAGGAAAAGAACATTGGATGGCAGTGAAGTGGATTCTCAGGTATTTGAGAGGTATCACAAATCGAGCATTATGCTTTGGTTTCAAACATTACTCTACAGGGATATTTTGATGGAGATATGGCAGGTGATAGAGATAACAGGAGGAGCACAACAGGGTATGTGTTTACTGTAGGTGGAACAACTGTTAGTTGGGTCTCAAAACTGCAAAGTCTTGTTGCACTCTCAATAACAGAAGCAGAGTATGTTGTTGCTACAAAGGCTAGTAAAGAAATGATTTGGTTACAAAGGTTTCTGGATGAATTGGGTAAGAAGAAGGAGTTGGGCAGGTTATATAGTGACAGCTAGAGTCCCATACATCTTGCAAAGAACTCGGCATTTCATTGCAAGACTAAGCATATACAGCTCAAGTATCATTTCATACAGTCAGCATTGGAAGATGAACAGTTGAAGCTGGAAAATATACACACTAGCCAGAATCCTGCAAATATGTTAACAAAAGTTGTAACCAGGGAGAAACTGAAAATCTGCTCAGTTTCAATTGGTATTCAAGTATGATGAAGAAGATGAGAAACAACCAGGTCCAAATTGGAGCTATTGTCTAGTAAATGAAGCAAAAGTGGAGTTTCTATAATCAATCTCCAAGTGGGAGATTGTTGGGTGCGGAGCCTCATTATCTTATGTATTCAAAGGTCTCAGCCAGATATATACCCCAACAAGATTGTACACCCCTCCATGTGGGGCGGTGCGGGGAGGGACTTGTCCCTCCCGCAGGGGTTCGGGGGGGCCCATCTCCCCCAGCTAGGGGGTCTGGGAGCCAGCGGTCTCCCAACGGGGGTTTCAGGGGGGCCCATCCCACCCTTGTAAAATTTTGTAATTTCATAGTCAATCTGAGCCATTCATTAGGCGGAGATCTAACGATAGAAGTTATGTTTAATTTAGGGGTTTTTTCCCTAGAAGGAAACCCCTCACTATATATGAGGGAATTGTATTGCATCTATAAGATCTGTGTTCTGAGTGAGGAAAAGATAGGAGATTGAGAGCGAAGAGGGAGTTACAACGGATCTGCTATAAGTTGTATCTCTTCAGTTTGCTGGATAATATAATAAGAGAAGGACTGGTTGTTTCTCCATGGACATAGCCCAAACTGGGTGAACCACGTATATCTGTGTCTCTCTTGTTTTATGTGTTTTATTTGTTTATATATCTGCAATATATTATGTGTTCCATTGCTCTGTAATATTTAATTTTATAACACCAATGAAGTCCATGCCCCACTTGTCAAATGGCTCAAAAGTCACCTGAGGTTGCAAGAGCATTTCATCCCTTGAAGTCAACTTTCCCATCCTTTGGCACCGATCACACTGACTGGCATATTTCTTCACATCCTGATGAAGAGTAGGCCAATAATAGCCTGCTTGCAACACCTTGAATGTTGTCCTTTTTTCTGCAAAGCGACCTCCACAAGGTCCATCATGACAGGTCAGAAGGATGTCAAATACCTCCTCTTCCCTTACACACCTTCTCAAGATTTGATCTGGACCAAGTTTGAATAGATTGCCCCCAATCTAGTTGAAGGGGGCATGCTTCCTGATTATCTTTCTCTTCTCCTTGGAGGGCAAGTTTGGTGGGAACTGTGTTGAAACCAGATAGTTTTCTATATCAAAAAACCATGGGGAGAGCACTGAAATAGCAAACAAATTCTCGTCTGGGAACTGATCATCCACCATACCTTCTTCACCTACAGGCAAATTCATTTTAGACAGAAAAGCAACAACAACATTTTCTTTACCAGGCCTATCAACAATAGTTAAATCAAATCGCTGCAATAAGAGTAACCATCTTATGATTCTAGCATTTACATCTGATTTGTTCATTAAATGTTTAATTGTAGCATGATTAGTATGCACAAATGTCTGATAGCCTGTAATATAATGCCTAAACTTGTTTAATGAATGCACAACATCCATGAGTTCTTTTTCTGTCACAGTATAGTTTAGCTCGACCTTTGACAGGTTTTTATTGATAAAATAGATGGCATAAGGCAATTTCTCGTCTACTTATCCTAAGGCTTCTCCTATGGCTTTATGTGAGGCATCAGCATGAATGTGAAAAGGGAGGGCCCAGTTTGGGCCTCTAAGGATTGGTGTAGTGGTTACCTTACCCTTTAAAATGTCTAGGGCCTCATGACAGCTCTTTAACCATATCAATTCAGAGTCTTTGGCCAATAATCCAAACATAGGAGAGGCTAACTTGCTAAAGTCTTTTATGAATCTTCTGTAATACCCAGCCAGCCCTAAGAAACTCCTAACATCTCTCTGCTTTTGTGGAGGTGGGACTCTTTTAATGATTGCTACTTTGTTTTGGTCCACCTGCAGTCCTTGGTGAGATATGGAATGACCTAACACAGTCCCTTTAGTCATTAATAATTCACAATTTTTCTAGACTGAGGGACAGGTTCATCTCAATGCATTTGCATAATAGTTTTCCTATGTTAGTCAGTGCCTCTTAGAAATCATAGCCATAAGGTGTAAAATCATCCATGTAGATCTCCACAATGTCATGAACTAATTCAGAAAAAATACTTAGGACTGCTGTCTGGAAAGTGGTAGGAGCATTGCATAGGCCGAAAGGAAGGACTCTATAGGAAAATGTGCCCCATAGACAAGTGAAAGTGGTCTTATCTTGGTCTTCTGGGCAGCTTTGGATTTGGTTGTACCCATTGAATCCATCTAGGAAAGAGAATAACTTCTTCCCTGCCAGGACATATAGCACTTGGTCAATGAAGGGTAAGGGAAAGTGATCCTTCTTCATGGCCTTCTTTAATTCCCCATAATCAACACAAATCCTCCACTTCCCATTTTTCTTATTCACTAACACTAAAGGAGAGACCCATTCACTGTTAGAGATAGCGTAAATGAACCCTGCATCTAATAGTTTCTGAAGTTCTTCTTTGACTATGTCTTTGAGGGCTAGATTCAATCTCCTTTGTGGTTGCCTGGCTTACTTGCAACCTTCCTTGATGTATTTTTGGTGAGTACACACCGAGGGGTGTACTCCCTTCATTTCCTTGTAGTTCCAAGCAAAGGCTTCTAGGTTCTCCCTCAACAAGTTGCATAGATGTTCCTCCTCTGAAGTAGAGAGAGATGGATTAATCTTCAAGGTTTTCTCTAGCCCAAAGTCTATGGTCTTGACTTCGAGTGGGTTGGAATCAGCCAAGCATAAGTGAACTTGATGATTATTCAATGTTTATTTTACTTCTTCTTCTAGGGGTAATGAACTCAGAGTTGGACTCTAGAGCAGGTGTTCAATTAAATCGTCCTCATCTTGCTGTCCTCCTTCTCTGATTGCTTCCAAAGTATACAGTTCTACAGAATAAAGCTCATTTTCTTCCTCCTCCTCCAACCATAAAGGTAAGTCCTATTCTAGGGATGGTTGAGAAGGAGGGTAGAGGAATAATTGTTTGGACATATGCCCATTCTTAATGGTCATATTCTTAGCTCTGCAGCTAATGTAGGCATCAAATTTGGCCAACCATGGTCTCCCAAGGATGAGAGGGTAACCGGTAAGCTTAGCCTTGGCCTGGAGAACTAGGAAATCTAGAGGGTGCTCCCAGGAATCAATGGAGACCAACACATCCTCCACAATTCCCTCAGGGTGACTATGGAATGGTCTACAAGTTGCAACACTGTTGTGGTTGTCCTTAATGACCCTTGGGGGTTAAGCTTGAGCATGGTGTCCTTGGTCATCACATTAATGGTAGCCCCAAGATCAGTCAGAGTGTGTGGGAGAATCGTGCCATTGATGTGGACATCAACTTCTCGGCTTCCAGGGTCTAACTGTTTTGGACATATTGCTTGCCCCAACATTAAGTCAAATAACTACCTAATGACATTAATGGTAGGGGCATCCTTTTTTCTTCTTCCTAGATGGTTAAAGCACTTCTCCTTAATCAATCTATTGTAAATAGGCACATCTTTGATTGCCTAGAGAAGGGGGATCTTTACACATAAATTCTTCAATTCTCCTAGAAGTTCAGTTTTTTCTAGCATAGGCTGGTGTGGTTGGGCTAATCTTTTAAGAAAGGGTGTGTTTTCTTTAAAGTTGCTTTCCTCTCTTTTTTTCTCAACCTCCTTATGTGGAGAGGGAGGTTGGTTATTTGGGAGAATTATCCCAGATCTTAGGTTTATCTCCTATATTTCAACAACATAAGCTGGGTATGATGTCCCTTCACTGTATGTTTGTTGGTAGTACCTATTGTTTGGTTTTGGATTTGGATGGCTAGGCATATGGGGTTGCCTAGGTGGAGCAGAGTGCAGGAGTTGCAGTTGGGTAGGTGATGGAAGCAATAGAGTTCAAACATTCTTGAATTGAGGCCTCCACCCTTGGGGTGGGGTATTCCACTGATGTTGTGGTTGATTGTACGATTGAAATGACTGGATGGCTGATTGGGATTGGTACTGAGATGCATAGGCCCAAGGAGGGGGTGTAGACCAGGAAGGATTGGCAGGGGGTCCCTAAGAAGGTATAGTTGTGTTTTGGTTGGGTCTATAATATGCATCGGATGATCCGTGCATACCCTGCTGGTATGGTCTAAGCTAAGGAGGTCTCCTTTGGTTAATGTAGCAAAGCTACTTAGTGACCCCTTCAGCTCCTTGGTATACAACTTTGAGTCTAGGTAAGGAAGGGCACTTGTCTGTGGAGTGTTTTTCTTCACAGACTGAGAAAACCTCAATATAGTTTAATGAGAATTCATTCCCAGGATGCCTTCTAGTGCACCTAGGACAGAAGATGGCCAAGCCTCTCTCTGAATACTCTTGCTTTCTTCTGATATTCATGGTATCCAATTGTAAGGCAAGGGTTTGCAACATCTCACTTTTGAATTCCTCCACCATATTTCCAATTTCACCCTTGACGGAGGAGTTGGAGGATGATGTATTGGCCATAGGTTGACTACTTCTACCATTGTTTATGGCCGCCCTAGAATGGTTTCTAAACACAGTGTTGATGTCCTCATAGGGTAGTTGGTAGATATATCCTCCTGATAACATATGTAAGGTGTCTAGGATATCCTCCCTCACTCCTCTAAGCAAGACCAACTTCAGTGACTCAGGGTCAAGTGTGCACCTGGCCTTTTTGTAACTGAGCTAGAATCTCTCTTCATAGCCTTCTAGGGATTCACCATGGCCTATGGTCATCCTGAAAAGTTCATCTTTATTGTCCTTTGACCTATAGCAATCCCTATATTTGTTGTTAAAGGCCTGCAACATCTGAGCCCAAGTTGTTATTCTATCTTCAGGTAAACCCATGAACCAATGCAGTGATGCCTCCTTGAGGGTAGATGGAAAAAATTTCAACTTCTACTCATCATCTATGTAGTCATAGGTTCATAAAACAGCAACAAACTCAAATAGGAAACTGTCAGGGTCCTTTGTGGTCAATCCATGGAAATGAGGTAGAGCAGAGGGGCTTATGTTCTTAATTTTAGTGTCCCCATTGGTTTCCCTAATGGGGAAGGCAGTCCCAATTGTCCCTTTACCTCATCTGTCATTTAAGTGCTCAGCCAATGGTTCAGTAGGAATGGGTTCTTCTTCTTCTTCTTCCTCCCCTATAGGTTCCTCAAATATGTTAGGTTTCTCACCCAAAGAGGCTTCCAATTCACCGTCAGTGAAGAAGAAAGAAGGTTGACTGTTGGATGAGGTGGGGGTGTTTGTTAAGAATTTTCCTGAAGTATCCCTAATCCTACAAGGCATGAAAGGAATTTTTTTTGAGTTTTTGTGAGATTTTCTTTAAATATTAAAAGTACTATGCAGAAAGGGAATTGTTGATTAATTGAAAGACAACTAGCAGAATGAAATTTTTGAATTGAATGAAAATCACTAGCAAAAGGAAACTACTTGCTCAATTGAAATTGCTGAATGAAAGAATACTGACAGAAAGAGAACTACTTACTGAATTGAAATTATATTTACAGGAGAGGAAACTAGATTAACTTCTAGAATGGAAAGGAAAGCAGATAAATGACAAAATAAAAGAAAGAAGCTAGATTACTTTTGCAGAAATAAACTAATGGAAAAAAGCTGTAAACTAGAAACTAGAAGAAAAGAGAATTAATCACTACTACTCTGACAACACCCCGGCAATGGTGCTAAAATGTGAGGAGCCTAGGTATTGAAGCAAGAATGCTGCAATTCCCAGGGCTACCAAGTTTACTTATCAACCCGAGGTTCATACAAACTTGGAGGTGACAGCGCCATATACACAAGTAGAAGTGAAGGTACTGCCTTTTGTCACTACTCATCTGGCAAGAGACCCCAGGGGTTCCAAGCCAGACTTATATAGAGTCAAAAGAAGATTGATTTTGTTGGAAGGAGAGAAAACCTATTCTAGGGAAGAGCTATTCTGCTGTAGAAATGAAGAAAACAACATGAAAACATAAATCACAATAACCTAATTAATCATGAAAACAACTAGACTAAGAAGAATTTATAAGCAACGCTAATCTAATTCTAACTATCTAAGTTGTGGGAGTAAAGCAACAAAACTAGACTAAGGGGTCAGAAATGGAACTAGGCTAAGTCTGTGTATAAGCAGAAGAAGTGGTCAGAGGTCAAAATGGCGAAAAGAGGACGTAATGAGCAACAACACATGAGTACCATTGGATTAGGCGGGTGAAGGGTAAATGAATGGTTGAGATCGGATAGTAGGAGGGTACATAGGAAAATGGGCAGACATGGTGGACTAACAAGATGGATGGCTGGGATTACATCATGGAGGAAATTGGCAGATGAACGACGGAGATCGACCATGCCAGTTGGCGATCGGGTGAAGCGATAGCAGTTCAATCAAGAGACAGATCGACGGTGGAGAGTTCAAGGCGATAAAGTGATCTAGTGATGCGACAGTCGTTAGATCTAGCAGGGCAAATTGATGGTGGAGATTGGAGCACAAAAATAAGTGTGCAAAAATGATGAGTGGGTTTGGAGAGTGTTAAGTTGTATCACTTGCGCCCTCAAAGATATGAATGGTTTTGTAGAATTTTACACAATTAGCCTCCCCGGCCAACATGTAGCATAGGGAAACCGCCCATATCACATGCCCTTAGCCTGGTAACAACTGGATGGAAATCCACACAATATCATGCAATGGCCACCAGATCTAGTCAAGGAAGATCTATAGTGGGGGTGCGACTGAGCAAGTTGGTGAGCAGGTGCGCGATAGCTGTCAGATCTGGCAAGGCAGATTGATGATGGGGATTTAAAGGGAAAAAAAGTCAAATGCAAAAAGTGGATTTGAACGACGATTGGACGACTTTGCTTGTGAAAGGCATTTTATCGGTAAAACCATTTTAAACATGAATTATCAGCTCCTGTGCAAGTGTTTCGGGCTTAAGGAGAATGATAGCATGAGTGAGGTCTTAGGCAGAGGGTGAAGAGACAGATGAACAAGAAATGAGTGAATGATAATGAAACAAACCAAGCAATGATATGATGAACCACGTGAATGCATTAAATGACAAACCTTATGAAAACCAAAACCCTGTGTTTTTGGGCTTGCTGCACGGTTTCTTCCTCACATCATGGTCCCAAAGGGAGGAGGTGAGGCCAAGACACCTGTGAGAATCCTCATGGATATTTTCTTTGCCAACCTACTGATTAAATGAAAACATAAATAGAATGAATTGAAACACAACTAATCTGTTCTACTCTACTGTAATGGACTGCAACTATTCAAGCAAATGAACAGGAGACTACTTAAGTCAATGAACAGGAAACTAGAAATCTGTGTTGAACCATTATAATAAAAATGCATCTATTTAACCAAATGAAAAATCAAACCATGCATCTATGCTACTACTGTAATGGAAATGAACTACTTATGTTAATGAATAGAAAGCATGATTCTATCCTAGAACACAATACAAGAAAGAGGAGCTTTGGCTACTAGGGTTAGGCCCTAACCCAAGAGCTTTAGCCCTCTGAGTTAACACAGTGCTGGCTCAAATCAAAAATCATTCTCATTATCAAAGAACTATATTACATCAAAACTATTACAAAGTAGAAGCTCGAATCCATGCTAACTAGCTCACTAACTATCTAGCTCATTGGTAACTAGCTAAAAAAATTGAGGTCCTAAGCCTCTCTATTTATACATCTGAAGTCTCAACGACTTCCCTCAAAATGAGGGAGGTACAACTCCCAACTTAATGGTAACTTGTCTTCTCACTTTCACTAGCTCGGGTGCCTTTTAGTAGGGAGGCTGCTTGTACTTCCACTTGCTTGTCTATCTTTTAGTACTCCTGATTTGGCTGTGTGTACTTTTAGCTGATGGAGGGATATTCGAATAGATGGGCAGTAAATGAGGAGGATCTACCTCCTGTAATTCCTCTTCATTGTCTCATCCCTATTTTTACCAAGGTCTTTTACCATAGTTCCTTGGTTTTACCTTTTATCCCTGAATTTACGTTGCTTTTATCCTTTATTCCCGCATTACATACACATTATACCACAAAGAAAAATATCCAACTCTAACTCATCTCATAAGCAAAATATAATCAAAATTATGCAATAAGTTGTGAGAATAGTTGGTTTGACTAAGACAGGAGTTGAATTAAGGCCCATATAATTACTCAATGATGAGACTCATCACTTATTAGCGCTCTCTACTTGACCATTTTCATGAGGGTGATATGTTGATGTAATTTTGTGGCAGATCTTGAGTTTCTCAATGAACTTTTGGATCAAATGATATGTGAACTATGGTCCTCCATCTATCACTATTTCTCAAGCTACCCCAAAGCGAACAAAAATGTCTTGAAAAAAAAAATTTAAATAACTTGTTAAGTTGCCCTGGTTAGTGCCTTTGTTTCAACCTATTTTGTGACATAGTATGTATAGACTAGAATGTAGGATTTCTGTTGAGATAAAGGATTAATTGGTCGCACAAAGTATAAAGTCCACTTCTCAAATGGTTCCAAAACTACTTGAGGATGTAACATCATTTCATCTAACCAAAGTGGTTGACCCATTCTCTGACAACTGTCACATCCCTTTACAAATTTCTTTGCATCTTGGATTATGGTAGGCTAATAATATGCAGTCGAAAGAAATTGATACCCTATCCTTTTGTCAGCAAAGTGTACTCCACAAGGTTCCTCATGGAAATCTTTGAAGATATCAAAAATACCATCCTCTCTCACACAACGCTTGATTTGATGATCTGGCCCTATGTAATAAAGGTATCCCTCTACCCAAGATTATCTTACACTCTTATGAACAATCCTCTTCCTTTCTCTTGAGGACAAATGTTGTGGAAATATCCTTGCAACAAGATAGCTAGTTATGTCTGCATACCAAGGTGAGTGAGTTGAAATAACAAAAATATAGTTATCTAGAAAGGAATCTTCAATGGGCATGCAATCACTATTAACATTTAACAACCAAGATGTAACCCTACCATTAGTGATAGGTTTATTCATTAAGAAACCAATGGAAGAGTGGTTTGTGTGCACAAATATTTGATAACATGTGATGTAGTGCCTAAATTAATTACTGGCATGTACTACTGCAAGAACTCTTTTTCTATAACTGTGCAATTTTATTCTGTTGGAGTGAGATTCTTGCTAATATAGTAGATGGTATATCGCTTCTTATCTTCAAATTGACCTAGCACAACTCCTATAGTAGTATCAAATGCATTAGTTGCTATACGGAATGTAATATACATGTTTATGATGAGAATCAGTATTGTAACAATAATGTTGCAACTCCCAAGGCTACCAACTTTAATTATCAACCCAGGGTTCGTACAAACTTAAGAGGTATCGACACTACGCGTGTAGCATACAATGTGTCCTTCGTTTGTTGTCATGATGTAATTGAGTTCATGTGCTGAAGTCAAATCCTAAATAATTGCATAAAATGAAATGCTTGAAATGGAACCTTAACCTATTGCAAGAAAGAAAGTACAAGGAAAGAGAATGAAATCAAATGCTAAAACACACCATTTTCTAATTATCTCCTAAAAGGCTTTGCTTCAAAAGAATGCTAAGTTAACATGTATGCAGTCCTACTATCCTAAGCATGCAAATTCAAACCATCAAACCTTCTACTACTGTGCATGTGAATGAATAAAATAAATTTGTTTTTATTTTTGTCTTGACGAAAATGAGGTGGCAGTTTGTAATTAGACTATGTGTTAACTTTGTAACCAATCAGCTGTGCACAAACAAATTCCATAGGTGGACTTTTACCGTGAGGATCCTGCTTATCTAACCAATCACTATCAGTCCCTCATTGACTTCTCCTTTTATCAAGCGCTTCAATCCGTGTCCTTGATCTCACTTCTCTAGATCCAATGGATATCACGTCGTCCACTCACCAACTAACTTGGATGATTTCCACCGTCAATGTAACTCGTCCAATCGAATGGTTGTCGCGCAATCTCGTGTGAAATCTTGCACAACCAATATCAGGTCAAGAGCGCATGAGAAAAATGGTTTTCTGGTGCTACGTGTCACCTACTAAGGTTAATCACGTGAATTTTAGGAATACCATTTACAGCCTTTAGGGCGCGTGAGATACCACTTCACACTTATCAATACCACCCACATGGTTAATTCATAATTTTAATAAAGACACTTAAGGAAAGGTTTAGCACTTAAAATCAATATTAATGCTTAACACTAATTGAATTTGATTTATAAATAAAATGTATGAATAAAGAAAAATACTCGATTAGGGTCCAGAATGCTGATACACAGTCATAAGAGAATTTCTGCACCAGAGCAGTGTGTCCACACAACACTTCAGTCAATTATTCAACAAAATGGAAATTATAGGGTCATGACCCTCCACTCAATTACAACAGTTTTTCTGACCTCTATTTCATTTCAAATCCTATCTTTGTCACATCTCTCACTTACTCACTCTATTCTCGATAATCTCTCTATGATTACATTCTTTCCTCTTCTATGAATAAAATCTTATCCTAACTGCATTGACAACTGAATCTCTATTTTTATCACTCAACCATTAAATCCCTATTTTCAAGCTTTGATACACATTTATACTAACACTCATCTCTTATTCTAAAAATAATACAGTGATCTAATTATTACAATAATTAAAGAAAAGATAAATTCGAGAGATCCAACAATCTAGATTTGCGAATAAGAAGACTAATCCAAGAAACTCAATGATTACTATGAACTTTCAAATCTTTTCCAAGGATGAAATAATGCTTGTGATCCTGCAAAAGAACTTACATCAACCATTTAACTCAATCCTACAACAAGAAATTGTTAATTCTAAATGCAGAAATAGAAAGAAAAACAAGAGATGCATGTGAATAAGCAATGAAAAGAAGGAAAGAAAATGATAAAAAAGGGCTCTGAGGCTCCTGGGATGGCCAAGCCCAAGGAAAATCAGAGACCTATAGAGGAGAAAAAGGTTTAGAAGCTAAACATGACAACAATATTCATTATTTTCATCAATAGAATTACATCCCTGCAAGTAAACACAATGGAGCTCAAAAATTCAAGCTCTCTCCACACTAACACTAATCAAAATCTCCTAGAGGGAAATTCCACTTGGTACTTATACAAAATGATTAGGAATCATTCCCCATGAATGGAGGAAGCTTTCCCCACCAAAATCCCTTGATTAGTGGATCTAATCCCCTTGATTGGTGGAACACATTCCTAGATTTTCTCAATCATTGGAGTTCCACAATTTGTGCCATAATTCCATAATATCTTCTTGACTTATTATTTATTATTGATCTTCCAGTAGTAGGAAACAAGTCCCTAAATTATCTCATCCTCCAACTCTTCATAATCTGTCCAATATTAACATAATATTCCACAAAAAATAAATAATATTAGACACAAATATTCAATTATTCATAAACCTTCCTAATGAATATATTAAAGTTAAAAATAAATTATCTAATGCAAAAAGAGAGGTCTAATGTGCTGAAAGATGGTCATAGGCCTTAAGTTATTGTTTAATTTTGAGGCATGGGCCTTAATTTATTTCTAATTTAGAGGCCCATCATACCCCCTCTTGAAAGTGTTGCTCATCCTCTGAGCAACTTAGTGTCCTCATTGTGCCTCATCCATGGCCTCGGTGGCGTCTCTCTTGTGCATTAAGAATATTGGTTGCAATTTCTGTAAGGACAAGCCCAAAAACATATTTGTTCAAAAAAAATTCATTTTTTCTTGAGACCATTAGCTTGCCTTCTTCCCCTCATTCTAGATTGGTTCTTGAATATTTTTCAATTTGGCAAGGTCTTCCACACCCTTATCAATATTTTGCTACCTTGTTCCACCATTTGAACACCTCTAACACCCTCAAAATGCATTTAGATGAGAACTAGGACATCCTATAGGAATTCATATCAAAACTACAAGAAACCGGTTTTGAGCATAAATGATAAACTAGGGTTAAGGTAGGTCCTCAACTTGACTCTTATGCATTTCTCCCACTTTTAGGCCTTGGACAAAAGCTAGAAAGAAACTGGCAACCTTTTGGAGCACCTCTTTTCATCACTATAATTTGATTTACATTTTGATGGTGAATGCCTTATTTCTTTTTGTTGCCTTGTTCTTCTCCCTTGTGGCCTAGATGATTGCCTAATGGCCTTGGAGTTCTCTATTTTGATTAGGTTTGTCTTAGGCACTATCATTTTGGGTTTTAGCACAATTTTTATTTTCTTCCTTCTTGTAGTAGCATTCTACCTTCCTGAAGTAGTCATTCCTTCTTCCTTCAAAGTCTTCTAACTGTATGGGAGTGATGATAAATGATGCAGAGAGATTGGATGATGATGCTAGGGCTCAAAGGGAGTAGTGTAGGTTTGTGAAAATGGAGAGGATGCTCTTGTTTTATTTATTTTTTCAAGAATGAAATGGGATGGACAAATGTTGAATAGATAGTGAATATGAAGTGGATGGAGGGCTTGGAGTGCTGTGGTAACTTGGCCTTTGCAAAAATTTCTTCTTTTAACTATTGTCCTCATTGCTTGAAGTCACCACCCTTCATAATTTGACTTTCCAACATTGCATGAATGAAGGAGTGAGTTGCAATTAGCAAGCTGAGGGCATATGAGACTGATGACCAATCATTATCTTATAAACCCTTATATCTCATGCATTGACAACAAATTTCTAACTATAATATGTTGAAGAGAAGAGGTCAAGAATATTGCATACTTGTACCTATCTGATCATTGTTGGAGAGACATGCATGCTGCTGCTGAGTTGATGTTGATATGTAGGTGTTAGATGGTGATGTTGATGATCCTAATGTTGTTGCTAAGCCTTGGAGGAGCTTCTTTGACCTCTTGATCTTATTTAAAACTGCTCACTGCCAAGCCTGTAGGTGTTGTTCTGTATCCTGTAGGTTTATAGGATAGTGGATTTTTTTCCATATCTCCGAAACGGTAGACTGGATTGAGCTGAAACTTTTTGGTCATGTTTCTATCATCATTAGGCACCTCCCCATAGAGAAATTTTGGTTAATGGATGCACGGATATTGAGAAAATGCAAAAATGGCTGAAGGTGATGGAGGCCAATTTCTTGGAAACCATGCACTGGAATTTGCTGAAACTACTTGAGCATGTTACCATCATCCATATGAATCTCCCCCTAAAATAGCTGGGCAAATGGATGCATGGTTTTCAAGTTATGGAGAAAACAAATTTTTGCTTTATGTATTTTTGTATCTTGTAGTAAAATAGAGCATCCCATAGATTTTTAGGATAGCAAGAAAATTGAATGGTAGAAGCTTGAGAATGATTGGTGGATGGTGGAAATAGATGAGGGCAATGGATTTGCATGGCCTTGGCCTTTCTGGAGCATTTGAGCAAAGGAGAAGAAAGTCAAAATTTGACTTATTTTTACTAGGATTGACCAATTTTCCCTTTTGTACCAAATTGTTCTTGTTGCTTGCAAATGTTGGAGAGTACATGCATTCATTAGAGATATACATGGAGCAAATATTTTTTTTTTTCTCTTTTTTTTTCTAGTCCTACTAGCTGCCTCGAGGAGGTTCTCAACTAGTAGGTCTGCCTAGGTGCATCAAAGGAGGTTTTCACCTAGCATCTTTTCTTTTCTTTTTTCTCTTTTTCATTTTTATTTTTTCTCAACCCATTGACTGCCTCATGGAGGTTTTAAATCAATGAGCCAATATGAGGTACCTTCAAGGAGGTTTTCACCTGAGATTCATTTTTATTTTTTATTTTTTATTTTTTTCTACTCTGCCCTACTTGAAAAACAAAATCACTTTGAAATATACGAATACTTCCATTGGAGCCTTATGCACATCAAGATGACAAAGAAAATGATGTGGAGGCTTGAAATGTATGCATTGACATGTACCTAGATTTTAGAGACCAAATGATTTGACTGTGAAAGGAACAAGCATAGTGGAGGAAGAGAGTGATGCTGCAACTTAGTGACTTTCTGGAACCATATTTCAATATAGTTGTGATGTCCTTGGTCCTTTTGCTAACTGGATCATTCTTCATGTCTTCTTCTACCATGACCTTCAAATATTCCTCTTTTTGCTGATTGTTCTCTTGAATATATGCATGATTTGATGGTAACCATGAGGGAGTTCTCTCGATCTATGATTTTGATTTCTTCTCTTCATCAAGTGTAGCCCATGATTCTATGTTCTTCTCATTTGAATCTTATTCCTCTGGATGTGGTCTTTCAATGATATCAATATAATCTATTTTTTGCAATACTCTTCTTGAGCTATGATGAATACCATTGATATCAAGAGGAGATGTTTGTAAGTGTTGTACCTCAACATTGTAAGTGGGATGAGCTACATCAATGTGTGGAAGTGGTGGTATAGGTAGTTGAGTGGGAGTGTATATTTGAGATGGATGCGGATGGGGTTGTGGTTGTGGTGGAGGTTAATGGTAAGGATAACATGGAGTTGGGTACGGAGGATATTGAGGAAAATACTGAGCATATTGTGGATGGCTCCCATAAGTTCCTTTCCAACCTTGTTTCCAAGATTTCTTTTGGGGTTGAGATGGCCAATGTTGCTAAGAAAAGAGTGTGTTCCAATTACTTTGAGGTGGACGTGCATAAGCTTGAAATTGTGAATTAGTCTCTTGCATCATATGAGGTTGAATAGGTTTCCATGGTCCTCTTGGAGCTACAAAACATCGTTGCATTGACAATTGACTTGCTACATTGTCCTTTTTTTGAACTTTCTTCAACCTTGGTAATGATGGACAATGTTTAACATCATGTGATTTTGGAAAAAAAATATCAGCATTTTCTTTTCCTTAATCTCGCATCCTTAACATTTCTACTTGTTTTGTTAGATTGCTAAACATTTATGTTTTGAAATCGTCAAACAAATTTCCATGTTTAGCTTGACTTACCGATCTTGATGTTGATTTACCTACTCTTGTCTTTCCTCTTGATATGTGTTTGCATGTTTCACGAATTTCCTCAAATGATAATCGATATACATCACCTCTACTTATGAGATTAAGGAGATCAATCCACTCATCCCTAATTGTTCTAAGTAAGAGGGTTTTAGTGCGTCAGATCCTAAATGATGTAGTTTTTCCCTCTTAACATTGTACATGAACCTCTCTATTAGATCCTTAAGGCTCTCATATTCTCTTTGATTAATTCTAAATATTTCTTTCTTAAGATCACGATCTTTATATTTTTATAGAAATATTGTTTGCATGTCATTCCACGATCTTATTGAATTAGTCCCTAAACTCATGAACCATTTAAGAGCTCTATCCTTGAGTGTTGCTGGAAACAATCTCAATTTTTGAGTTTTTAATAAGTAACCATAAGATCTACAAAAAATCTCAAATTCAAAGAGAAAGGTTTCTAGATCCACTGACCTTAGACCATGAAATTTTGGAAGAAACAATGGAGGGATGTTCTTCATGTGCACACTTCCTTTAGTATCTTGAATGGGAAATACAATAGGATCTTCCTTGTTGTCATCATCGCCATCAATTTCTTCTACATTCTTTGCCATCTTCTTCTTCTACTTGCAAAAGTGAATGGTGATATGGCTCTTACTGCACCATCTGATCAAATGGGGGGATGGGTTGGTGTTGGAGAATTTTGTTTTTCTTTTTATGATTGAATGAAAAATATAATGCAATGCAATTTTCTACTTTTTAAATTAAATATGCCTAATGAAAATAATTTTTTTTGTTTTTGCAAAAATTAAAAAGAAATGAATCAACTAGGGAAGAAAACCATGCATACTTTGACACCTCCACGGCAACGGTGACAAAAAGTGATGAGCCTCGATATTGCAATAAGAATGATACAACTCCCAAGGCTACCAACTTTGATTATCAACCTAGGGTTTGTACAAAATTAAGAGGTATCGGCACTATGTGTGTAGCCTACAATGCGTCCTTCCTTTGCTGTCATGATGTAATGGAGTGCATGTTCTGAAGTCAAATCATAAAATAATTGCATAAAATGAAATGCTCAAAATGGAACCTTAACCATTGCAAGGAAGAAAGTACAAGGAAAGAGAATGAAATCAAATGCTAAAACACACAATTTTCTAATTATCTCCTAAGAGGATTTGCTTCAAAAGAATGCTAAGTTAACATGTATGTAGTCCTACTATCCTAAGCATGCAGATTCAAACCATCAAACATGTGCATGTGAATGAATAAAATAGATTTGTTTTTCTTTTTGTCTTTTTGTCTTGATGAAAATGAGGTGGCAGTCTGTAATTTGACTACGGGTTAACTTTGTAACCAATCAGCTGCATACAAACAGATTCTACACGTGGATTTTTACTCTGAGGGTACTTATTATTTGACAAATCAATCTCAGTCTCTCATTGACTTCTCCTTTTATCAAGTGCTTCAATCTGCGTCGTTGATCTCACTTCTCCAGATCCAACGGATATCGCATTGTCCGCTCACCAACTAACCGAGACGATTTCCATCATCGATGTGACCCGTCCAATCAAACAGTTGTCGCACAATCTCACGTGAAATCTTGCATGACAAATATCAGGTCAAGGGCATGCGAGAAAAGTGGTTTTCCCATGCTACCTGTCACCCGCTAAGGTTAATGGTGTGAATTTCGGGAATACCGTTTACAGCCTTTAGGGTGCACAAGATACTGCTTCACACTTATCAATACCACCCACGTGCTTAATTCATACTTTTAATAAATGCGCTTAAGGAAAGGTTTAGTGCTTAAACTCAATATTAACGCTTAACACTAATTGACTGTGATTTATAAATAAAATGTATGAATAGAGAAAAATACCCGATTAGGGTCCAGAACACCGATACACAGTCATAAGAGAATTTCTACACTAGAACAGTGTGTCCACACCACACTTCAATCAATTAATCAAAAAAAATGGAAATTACAGAGTTTTGCCCCTCTCGGCTCGATTACAACAGTCTGTTTGACCTGTGTTTCAATCTCAAATCCTATCTCTGTCACATCTATCGCTTACTCCCTCTATTCTCGGTAATCTCTCTGTCATTACATTCTTTCCTCTTTTATGAATCAAATCCTATCCTAACGGCATTGACAACTCAATATCTATTTTTATCACTCAATGATTAAATACCTATTCTCAAGCTCTGATACACATCTATACTAACACTCAACTCTTAGTCTAAAAGCAATACAATGATCTAATTATTACAATAATTAAGGCAAAGATAAATTCGAGAGATCCAAAAATCTAGATTTGGGAATAAGAAGACTAATCCAAGCAACTCAATGATTATCATGAACTTCCAAGTCTTTTCCAAGGCTGAAATAATGCTTGTGATCCCGCAAAAAAGCTTACATCAACCATTTAACTCAATCCTACAACAAGAAATCATTAATTCTAAATGCAGAAATAGAAAGAAAAAACAAGAGATGCATGTGAATAAGCAATGGAAAGAAGGAAAGAAAATGATACAAAAGGGCTCTAAGGCTCCTAGGATGGCCAATCCCAAGGAAAATCAGAGACCTATAGAGGAGAACAAGATTTAGAAGCTGAACATGACACCAATCTTCATTATTTTCATCAATAGAATTACATCCTTGTAAGAAAATACAATGGAGCTACAAAAATACAAGCTCTCTCCACACTAAAACTAATCAAAATCTCCAGAAGGAAAATTCAACTTGGTAATTATAAAATATGATTAGGAATCATTCCCCATGAATGGAGGAAGCTTCCCCACCAAAATCCCTTGATTAGTTGATCTAGTCCCCTTGATTGGTGGAATACATTCCTAGATTTCCTCAATCGTTGGAGTTCCACAATTTTTGCCATAATTCCATAATATCTTATTGACTTATTACTTATTATTGATCCTTCGGTAGTATGGAACAAGTCCCTAAATTATCTCCTCCTCCAACTCTTCATAATCTGCGTAATATTCTGATAATATTAGACTAAAAATAAATAATATTATGCACAAATATTCAATTATTCATAAACCTTCTTAATGAATATATTAAAGTTAAAAATAAATTATCTAATGCAAAAAGAGAGGTTTAATGTGCTGAAAGATGGTCATAGACCTTAATTTATTGTTTAATTTAGAGGGACGGGCCTAGATTTATGTTTAATTTAGAGGCCTATCAGTTTGGTCCTCACAAAATAGGAGTTTCTCATACACACTGCTTTAATTCTACAAATGCTTGTTCACATTTCCCTACCGAGACAAATTCCACATCTTTAGTAAGCAGAGAAAATAATGGGGATACAATCTTTGAATAAAATTCTATAAATCTTCTATAATACCCTGCATGTCCCAAAAAACTACGTACCTATTTTTGTGTTTTGGGAGGTGGATTTTTCACAATTATTTCTATCTTAGAAAGGTCTACCTTTATTCCTTCAGTAGAGATATAATGCCCAAGCACAATTCCTTTATTCATCATCATGTGACATTTTTCAGTGCTTAAAGAAAAATTAGCTTTCTCACATCGTTGTAATATTCTTTCGAGATTAGATAATGTTGGTTCCAAATCATCACCATAAGGTGTAAAGTCATCCATTAATAGTTCGAAAAAATAATTTAGAAAATCTACAAATATTCCAAATAGTTCCCTCTGGAAGCTGACTGGTGCATTACAGAGTCCAAAATGGAGAACTATGTATGAAAAAGTCACCCAAGGGAATGTAAAGGTGGTTTTATCTTGATCCTATGGAGAAATTTGTATCTGAATATAACCACTAAAACCATCTAGAAATGAAAATAATTTATTTCGGGATAAGGTGTTAAGGACTTGATCTCTGAATGGAAAAGGGAAATTGTCCTTTTGAGTGGGTTTCTTGAGCTCTCTGTAATCCACACAAATTCTCCATTTGCCATTATTCATAGGAACAATGACAAGTTGAGAAACCCATTGGTTGTTAGAGATGGGATAAATGAAATTGGCATTTAAAACTTTTTGCAATTCTTCTTTTGTTACTTCTTTAAGTGTTGGGTTCATACATCATTGTGGGTGCCTAACTGGAGTGAAATTTCTCCTTAAGTAGATGTGTTTGTTTCATAGTTTAGGGTGACTGCCTTTCATATCTCTATAATCCCATGCAAATGCCTTTGTATGTTTCTATAACAACTGTAACAACATCATGTTCTGTTCGGGAGTCAGATTCGGATTAATATTTAAACTTTTTCCTAGCTCTATTTCAAGTAGGCTACTTTTTAGATTAGGGCTAGTTTTCATATGCTCTAGACTCAAGTCTTCCATGCTACCTTCTACCCCTAAATCGTCGATAGAATAAACAGTAGGGCAATTACTGATAAATCCATTAATAATATAATCCTTTGTTTCATTCTTAAAATATTAGGCTTTTCCAAGAGTGAGGAGTGGCTAAGAATAATATGATTCAGGTTCAAATTCATCTCATAAGGGATTTTCCAAATCCTTTATTTGTTTTTCAAAGGGGTAAAGGTTGAGGTTTTTTGTGGTTTGTCCATCTAAAATTGTCATGTAGCCTGACCTACAACCTATGAATGCATCTGCAATGGCCAACCAAGGCCTTATCAAAATGGGCTTTTCATTAAGATAAAGAGTGACTATATGATTCCCTGGATCATTATATTTAGTCAAAAGAGGCTGACCAGACATCCATTCTGACAATTTTCCCATCACATGGATGGTAACAAGGTCTTTAGGCTTCCTTCTAGGTTTCTTAACACATATGTCTCTTATTGTTTTCGCATAGATGGGTACGTATTTAATGTCCTGAAGAAAGGGAATCCTTATGTGCAAATTATTTAACTCCTTGAGAAAATCAGATACGGTTGTGGAATTATCCCAGTTTTAGCTAGTCTTTGTGGATATGGGGGATCATTGGTTACCATAACAATAGGATTGACTATCATAGGTGTATAAAAAATTTTCGAATAAGCTATTACAGGTGTAACAGTCACATCAAGATCCCCAATATCTTACCTTTGTGATTCACATTCCTCTTCAATAATAATAGAGGAGGTCTTTGGATTTACTACTTTTCCTAATCAAAGGTGTATCTCATTACATCCAACAACAATGATGTAGTAAGTGTTGAAAGAAATGGGGGCTTCTATATTCTGGGCTACCTTATTATTTGGGTTAGGGTTACATTGTACAGGCAGTTGGGGTTGTATGGGAGGAATAGTAGGAGATCACATGAGAGGTGGTAGTTGCAATTGTTGTTGTACTAGTAATGCCATAGGGACTAGACCTAAAGAGTTTCCCCTCGAATTTCAAGGCCAAGAATACGACTAAGATCGAGGATATTAAAAATGTGGAGAAGCAGACCATTGGCTCCACAATGAAGAAAATTGAGGTGGAGAAGGAGTGGAATACTTCCATGGAAATTGCTGAGCATTATATACATTATTGTACGGAGTAAAAGAAAAGCCTTAAGACATACCTGGCAGTCGTGGTTGCCAAGGATTTATGGAAAAAATAAAGTAAGAAGACTGAACCTCCTTGCTTTATTTTTTGAGTGTTTCTTTCATTCTAGGAAGCTCTAAATAGTAGCTTGTATAATTCTCTAGGTCACAAATATTACACAAGTTGATGTTGTTGACTCTACATTCCTTCAAGGAATATTTCCCTTTACATTTTGGGAAGAACATACCCAAAGATTTGTCAACTCCATCATGTGCCTTTTTCACTTGTGCTATCATCAATTGAGTAGATAAGGTACTGAGAAGATCATTGTTGAGATTTTCAAATAGATTTCTAATCTCATCTTTGGTCACACATCTATTTACATGTTTATGTATTCTAACTTAAGCATCTCATGCCATTCTTCTCCCCCGTGATGATCCTCGCGAACAACTTAAACATATTTTTTCTATCTCATCAAATGGCTCCTGGGATATATCTCCTTTTCCCATCAGGCTCAACATGTCGAGGCAGTCATCCTTGATTCCTCACATAAATATTATCTTCAAAATTTTGAATCTATATCACTATGTTTGGATCTCTATAGATTATAATGGAATCATTCCACATAATATTCCAATTTTTCTTATTCCTTCTATGTCATTCTGAATATATCCTCTCTTAAATCTCTGGTCCGACAATAGTCCTGATATTTTTCTAGAAAAGTAGTCTTCATATCTCCCCATGTCTAGATAGTGGTAGAACCTAGTCCCAAAAACCATCTTAATGTTTCTCCTTTCAGAATGGAAGGGAATAGTTTTATCTTCTGAGAATTTGAAGTATAATCATAACTCCTACACAGAACATTGAACTCAAACAATAAATTATCAAGACCTTCTACAATCAGTCCTAGGAAAGATGGAAGGGATGATAGAGGTGTTGAAATTATTATGCATGTGTTGTACTTGATGGAAACCTACTTGTAGTAGAACAACTCACTTGTATATGGTAACTAGATGAATCTATAGGAGAGATATCATATGTGACAGAATGTATGGTAGTTGTGTTTACAAATGTGACAAAATGTAGGGTAGTTCAAAGGAATCATATTTACAGGGAACAAAGTAATGGTACAAAAGAATAGGATGAAGGAACAAAGGACTAGAGATAAAAATCAATAAATTGAAGAAAGAGAATGGTTTAAGAACTATAAGCTGATTCACCTTGTCCAAGTAGCATATACACACGGGCTCATGGAACAAAAGAAGAATATACATATGCATGCATTCTCATAGAAGGAAAAGCACATATGGGATGGAAAATCACGGTTTTGGTCTAAGGTATTAGTCTGAGGTTTTTGGTCTGAGGTTTTGGTTTGAGGTATTGGTATGATATTTTTGGTCTGAGGATTTTGTTTGAGGTATTGGTTTGAGGATTTTGGTTTGAGGCTTTGGTTCGAGGTTTTGGTCTGAGGTTTTAGTCTGAGGTTTTTGTTCTGAGGTATTGGTCTGAGGTTTTGGTCTGATATATTAACAAAGTATCCAAGTATATAAGGAGGAGAAGATCAAAGGGCTAAGGGCACAAGTAATGAATATCTTATGAAGTGCTAGATCAAAAGAAAATATGCATGTTATGGATTTCTAATGGTTTGCTTGATCTAAACAAAGTATGCACCTAAGTGTTTGATGATGAATGAGATCTAATGATGGATCAGGGTCATAATGACTTATTAGTATGTGATCTAATAATGGATGCACTGGATATGATTGCTAACACACGTTTTATCCTTTATATGTGATGATCTGGGTATGTTTGAAGTCGGGAATTGCGATGAAGTTATAAGTAATTATTTTTAGATCTATACACTAGTTCGCTTTGGTGAATGTGCATATACACGTTGGTTTAGATCTTCCAAGTAGAATATTAAAAATAAAGGCTTGATGTTTAGGGATAACTAATCTATCAGATCAGTGATGTTGTTTTGTTGTTGCTTTAGTGTTTTTTGTCAATAATGTATTCTTATATCTAAAAGTAGAACTAAATGTATAAGGAAATTGAGTCTGATTGATTGATCGATTGAGAAAAAGGGTGATCCTTGTTGTTATCTATTTAAAACTCTGTAATATGACAGTAGATATTCAGAATGTCACTGCTTGGTACAATTTGTGGTTCAGAGGTTTCATGATTCTGTATCTTTAGAGGTATACGGAAGTTGGGCTAAAGGAAGTAGCATATACACACAGGTTGGCTTCATTAAAGGGGCATATACATTCTGACACATGACCCTTGAGGTTACAATTGGTTCTAGTTGTTGATATCGTGTTCTAGATTCAGATTTATGTACTGGTTACACTGATCTATCTGTTCCAGTTGATTGGTTGAATTTGATTAAGTTTGAATGAATAGTTGATTCAGTTGTGTTATAGGTTCAATGATTGTTTGATTCAGTGATTGAATGATTCAGTTATGGTTGATTCAAAGATTGATGATCGGATTTTAGTTATGTCAAATATTGGTGATTGGGTTTCAATTATGTCACAGGTTGATGATTAAGTTTTAGTGATTGGTTCATGCAGATGTATTTGATGGATGTATTGTTGTGGTGATTGATTTTGAGATTTAATGTTATTGATGGGTCCAGTGTGAAAATTTGTTGAAACTTGGCCTACATATTGTGTTGTTGTGCACCAGGAGTATCCAGTATGAAAATTTATGAAATGTGGTCTTTGGAGGATACTGAGGGTTGGAGCCTTCAGTGAGGAAGTCGAAGCTTTCTGCCAATAGTGGCTAGTGATTTGATAAGGGGGTTGGAGCTCCCTGCCAGTAGTAGCTAGAGAATAAGTGAAGGTTGTAGCCTTATGTAGGACGACGCCTACGTACTAGTAAACATATCGACTAGTACAATAGCTAGGAGGTTGTAGCTCCCTTCGATTAGAAGCTGGCGAATGAGAAAATGGTTGTAGCCTTCTGCAGGTGGGTGCCTGCATATTGGTATGAGTCTGGACCAGTACAAGTTTGTAAACATATTATTCTTTATATTAAAAGAAGACACATACAAAAACAATAGGTGGTTTTTCTCCCGCATTGGGTTTCCAGCATAAATATTGGTGTTCATGTGTGTTGCTTATGTGTGATGGTTTACTCTATTATTAATGCACATGGTTATTGTTTAATGTTTAATAAAGAACTGATGCATTGATTAAAGATCAACATATGATGAATTAACTGAATCATAAGTTCACTGGATATACACTGGTTTCCATAAGAACATTGCTTGCACATGCAAGTTCCCTTCAATAAAGTAGCGTATATAAATTTGATTAGAGAAATGAAAAATTTATTGATTTATAAATATTGATTCACCCCCCCATCAGTATTATTCTGATTAGGTTCAACATGTCAAGGCAGTCATCCCTGATTCTTCTATAAATATTATCTTCAAAATTTTTGAGTCTAGATCACTACGTTTGGATCTCTATAGATTATAATGGAATTGTTCCACATAATCTTCTAGTTTTTCTTCTTCCTTCTATGTCATTCTGAATATCTCCTGTCTTCAATCTCTAGTCTGATAATAGTCATGTTATTTTTCTATAAATATAGTCTTCATATCTCGCCATGTCTGGATAGTGGCAAAACCTAGGCCCATAAACCATCTTAATGTTGTTCCTTTCATAATGGCAGGGAATAGTTTTAGCTTTTCATAATCTGAAGTATAACCATAACTCCTGCACAGAAAATCGAACACAAACAAGCAATTATCAAGACCTTCTATCTTTAGTCCTAGGAAAGATGGAAGGGATGATAGAGGGATATTTTTTATGGGAACCTCTCCCCTTATATCACTTATTGGAAATTCAAAAGTGGTGATAGTGGCATCTGTCCTATTATTGTTATTGTTTTTGTTGTTGTCTCCCATTGAAAATGATCCTTATTCTTGTTCTCGTGAGTACACTTCTAAAGATTGCTCAGATGAATGCTCTGTGGATAAGGGTTCATGTGATAATTGTTCATATTATTTTGGACCTGGTTGTTTTACTCCACTCTCTGAGCCTGGGTATTGGAAAGTGAAATAATGTTCTTCCGATTCTGGTTCTTGACGTTTCCCACTAGTTTCCCCATGTCCTTCTAATCCAAAATCCTAGCCATTAGTTTCTCCTTGTTGTTCTTGAGTTGGGTCTATAGATTTGGCAGTTTGTAGGTTAGTTTGAGGAAAATGGAGACATAAAACAGAGGAACCAAATACTCATGATTTTGATGTAGAAGTAACAACTTTCTATGGGACTATTTTTCTTACGTCCTTATGTGGAGTTGACTATTCTCTCTCTACTTTTGAGATCAAGTATTGGATAAATGTTTTTCTTTTTCTTGTTCAAGTACTTATTAGAGTTCCTATGTTTCGTTTCTTCTTCATTGATACATTATACACATGGACCCTATGTGTAATTAGTTTTACACCCTAAGTTCCTCAATTACCATAGTGGTGAGCCCACTCAATTGTGTTAGAGTGACGCATAGGTTCTTACCTCTCGTCTTACCACCCAGTGCCTATAAAACTAAGGACACTCTATCAAAAGGATATCCAAAGAAAAATTTACACACCCTAAGTGTTCTAACTATTACAGTGGTGAGCCCACTTAGGTGTGTTAGAGAAATGCACAAGTTCTTACCTCTCGTCTTACTGCCTAGCACCTGTAAAATTAGAAACACTCTAGCAAAAGAATTCAAAAGAAAGTGTTGGCTGACCGTATTAATTGAGAGCCTTCCCTAGTAATGGCACCAAAATGTTTGCTCAGTTTTACTACTTCACAACCATTAATTGTCAACCAGGGTAAGTCTTTTTATTTCTAAGGAGTCTTAACTATTTGTGTTGGTACATGTAATAGCCAGGCAAAATAGAAAAGAAAATATGTCGTTGAACATGATTATAGGGATTAAAATACTCTTGCAGAATGGAAATTCAACTTGTAGAAATCAAAATGAAAACTATAGGAATGAAATACACTTGCAAAGGAAAGAATTAACACTTCATAAAAGCTTGAGAATAAATATTTACGTGCCATACATTATCAAGAATTAAATAACATCGAATTAATTTACCTGTGTAACAGCACATATAGTAAATCTAAAACTAGAAGCGTATCTATCCCAGAGTGAAAATTTACAATGATAATAAGAAATTCACACTTAACACATAAAATAAATAATTATTCTACCAACACTATGATCCCTACAAAAGAGGAGGGTCCTTCCTCCCTAGCAGGGTGCATGATGAAAATGGAAGCTTAGTTAAAAACTCAACATAATAATTTCTATAACATCACTAGATATACCTTTTTATTGAGAATGGCTAAAGAGTACAAAAAGCAGAATATCGGTATCTCTATCTTGTTGTCTCTCTATGTCCTTACATAAGACTAAGATCTCTCTATAAAGGTTGTTACATAGTCCTGAAATTGGAAAAACAAATCAATCGTGATAATTTGAGATTCTTATGTTGATTACACTAACAGAAGTAATTTAAAAATATCTAAATTGTTACAAGTTATTTAAATAAATATCATTGTGATTACACCACTCCTGTCTAGACACACAGTTATAACTGCCCAGATTTTCATTACTTTATACAGGCTTTTGACAACTATCTTTGAAAGTAACAATTACGGTCTTGACAATCCACAGTGTAACAACAACTTCATGGTGTAACAACAAATATGACAATCTGGGGTGTAACAACAACTTGAACCTTGTAGCAGCAAGGAATAGAATTAGTCATTCATCCATGGCCAACATTAGCTATGGAAACACATGAAAGAAAAACATTTTGTAGAACTCTTCTAAAGACACCCTAGTTAGTCATGCCAAATAAAGCATTGTTTCATTCAATATTTGGTAGAAAAAGACATAATAATACGTCAAAGAAATGATTGCTTCTTTATTAGACAAAGTGACATTAGACTAGGGAGATTTCAAGTTCAAATCAGGAAAAATGACCAAAAATGGGGAAAAGGATGCCTGAAATATCCCTAAATATTGCACCTAACATCAGGTGACACTACTGGCTAACGTGGAGATCTTGTCCTTTATGAAGCCAACTAATGGTGTATGATGGAAGATGTTTTGTAGTTAGTAGGCAAAACCACTACATGACCTCTACTGAAATGAGGTTCTTTCAGCTCCCGTTGTCGAAAATGAATTGCAGCGAAGAATTGTTCACCCACATCTATGAGTGGAATAGGAATTCCCCCTCCTCTGTATCTTCAGGCTCAATCTTTTGGATATTGGTGGTGGCCATAGTGGCACTAGGCTCCGCGTTAATGATCTACTTCACCTTTTCATTCCCCTTGTTGGGTTTTGACTCAGAGTCAGAACATGCATCTAACTCTAAAGCCTTCAACGTGACCACCAATGACGGCTTGGCCCGACACTCACTTATGCTGTGAATGCAGCTCTTATGGAACTCACACCATTTTCTCATGTCTTTCTTTGTCTTCGTGGTGTTCTTATTTACTTACGACTTTGACGTGTTGTCCTCGGTCACCCCGCCATGACTTTACCCTTTACTCTGCGGTTTGGGAGCGCCTTTTCCTTGCTTCAGGTTTGTAGATCCAAATTCTCAAATTTTTTGTTTAAACTTCTACTCAATCTTGACAGCGTATCAGTATGACATGATGAGCAAGGAGATGCTCAGCAATTCCATCTCATCTGGATGCACCTGTGTAGGCAGCAACAATACTTGAGTACCAAATTTTTCTTAGGATCCTTGATACCAAACTTCATGTGAAGGTTATGAAAAACATTGGTAAACTCCAACACATCTTGGTCCATTCCCTATCATAGCGTGGTCCACTTTATGTATTTATCGTCATAGCTTCTCACAGGGTAGTACATCTCCTTGATGGCATCCAGGAATGAATTCCAAGTGGGTGCAGATAAAAATAGTGACAATGTACTTTCATCCTTCTTCTCACATTAGGTTTCCCACCAATCCTTGATGTGCGGGGTGGCTTTGAGAAGTGAAAAATTAATATTTTTCCAGTAGGAAAAATCATGGATAGAAAAATATCCTTCTAATATATTTAACCATTTATATATGGTGTCTGCATCTATCTGACCGTCAAATATGGGGATGTCAAATTTAACTTGTACCTTAAAGGGCAGGGTGCTTCCAAAGTAGCTTCTGAAAGGAGATGCATTGCCCTTGTGTAGCCACTGAAGGATTTGGGCAAAGTTGTCCATGATCACGTTCCTCTATCGATCGAGGGCTCCTTCGAGAAATATTTTGAAAGGATATCTTGGCCCCTATTCTTTCTTCTCTTTCGCCATGGGAGATCGTCGAGATTTGTGAGGATGATCTTGCAAAGGTTAAACAAGTTCAAGCCCTAAATCCTTATATCTCAACCTCGTTGGGGACATGCAAAGAAAAATAGGGAAAGAGCATGCCGCTCTGATACCACTGATCTAAACTTAAAAAAGAATGCAAAAAATATAGATATAACTATAAATATAGAGATGCAGAAAAAATAACACTTCATTTCATTAATATCAAATACTGAAATATGCTTACAAATAGAATGGAAATAAGAGTAGCTCAAGTGATCATAGCTTATCTCTGAGAAACGATGTGGTGGCTACATGCCTCTGAACTATGTTAGAATGAAGCTCAGAGGCCTATTTATTATTGAGAAATAATGGAAAACCCTAAACATCCAAAAACCTAACCCTAGGAGATGAAACAACAAAACTATGGGCCCCATTTGGGTAAATTGGTACATTAACTTCCTGGGGTCATAACTTTGGCATACAATCTATGTTTGATATGCGAAATACGTTGTTAGAAATATCTATCCAAAGAATACAACTTCGGAGGGGCAAACATGAGTTGATGCCCCATGTTAGCCTCAGTTTTCCCCAAAAGTGTCATTTAGGGCCTCAAAACCCGAAAGTTCAGGACCTGAAAAACTGCCAACAATAATAAACAGAGCTACAATAAGGAAACTGTAAAACTAAAAGAGATAGTGGAGGGGGTCCAAGTGGAATAGGTGGGTGGACACCAACATCCACCTGGATCACCAATCCTTGAGAGATTCAAATGAACCAGTGATAATAACTAACCAATCCTATGAAGGATCTTACTTCTTCCACATTCTAAGGAATATTCCACTCCATGATGACTTTAACATTTTCTAGGTCTACAACTACTCCTTCTTTGGAAACAACATTTTCCACATACAGAAATTGGGACTGGAAGAATTCATACTTGCTGAATTTGGTGTAGAGCTTGTGCTCTCTCAGGAATTACAATACTATTGCTAAAAAAAAAATCATTATCCTCCTTGGTCCTTCAACAAGTGAAGATGTCATCGAGAAAAGCTTTTACAAATTTTTCCAAATATGAACTAATAACATTATTCATTAAACAAACAAACATTGTTAGGGTGTTTATGAGTCCAAATGACATGACCAAAAATTAATAATACCCATACCTAGTTCTAAATGTATTTTATGAATGCATCCATTTTTTATGCATACCTGATGGTACCCAAAACTCAAATTAATTTTTGAGAACATTGTAACTCCTCTTAGTTGACCAAACAGGTCATCAATCCTCAGTATAGGATATGTGTTCTTGATTATGGCCTTGTTGAGCTTCCTATAGTAAATACACAACCCCAATGTACCATATTTCATCTTTCCAAATAATATAGGAGCTCCCTAGGGTGATATGTTGGGTCTTATATATCCTTTGTCCAACATTTCTTTTAGTTGTAATTTTAGCTCTACCACCTCTAATGTACACATTCGGTATGGGGCTTCGAATAATAGTGCTGATCACATTAGTAATTCAATTAATAAGTCCATTTCTCTTCCCAATGACAATCTTGGGTTATCTTTGGGAAATACATCACTAGATTATTTTATGATTGGGTGTTCTTCATTTCTTCTTCCTCCTACCTCTAATTCTTTGGTTACTTCAAAAACATATAGATTGCACCCCTTTATGTTGCACCCCTTCACTTATAGTTTTATCTTCTCCTACAATATCATATCTTCCATTTCCTCTTTAAGATGCTCGATCAAATTTTTATAGAAGTCAACCTTGGTGTTGTGGGCCACTAGATAATCCATCCTGATGAGCATGTCATACAATCCCAACAATAGTAGGTTATATTTGTACTCATGGGCATGTCGCCCATCACAATTGGGCATAATTTCACAACATTTTCAACTCATTTTCCACAACCTTTCATGGGTTGTACTCTGCAATACACACATCTCTAAGGTATTCAGACTAACATAACTGAAATGAGAACCTAGGTCTATCAAAATTGAAATTGACTAGTTATGGACCATACCTTCCATCTCGATCGTAGATGCCTTATGATCAGTCTGTCCATTATCCAACATAGCATAAAGTTTTGGCACACCCTAATCCGCATCCATCACATTCTCCACTTCTTGTACATTGTATATTATTGGATTATTCCATTATCGTCAGGAATAGTCACTCTACTGATGGTTTTCTCCAAACATCAAACACTGCATAGGTCCTCTAAGGAACCTATTGGTTTCAGCTCTAGTGGGCTTAGTGAATTGGTCCTTATAAGTAGTATATATCTTCAACTAAGACTTTCCCTTACTGAAAGTGGCAAAGTTCAGATTTCCTCTTATATAATTTTGTCCTTTTCCTTTAGAATTGGGTTTTCCCTTCATTTTCCAATCAGTCCTAAACTCAAGTTTGTGCTTTGATTTCTCTTGGAAATACTTCATTTTCCTTATGGAATCCTCTAATGTTTTAGGCTAATTGAATTATATTGTTTCCTTGAATGCCTTAGGCAATCCACTAACATATATTTGAATCTTTGTCTTCTCATCCTTAATATAAGATACATATCTCAGAAGCTCCAAAAATCTAGTTGTATATTCATTGAATGGTAGATGAAAAAGTTTGTGCTCATAAAATTCCTTAGCCTTGTTATCATAGAACCTTTCAAATAGGTACTTTCCCTAGAATTACTTCTTGAATCTCCTCCAGGACAACTCTTTCTTTCTTATATCCTTTACATTCCTCAAATATTCGCACCAAACATCAACCTTTCCCTTTTGGATGAAGATGGCTACTCTTGTCTTCATGTTCTCAGAATAATCATGTATTTTGACATACGTCTTCATCCCTAGAAGCCAAGCTTATACTTCCTCAACTTTATTCACTTATCCATCAAAGTTAGGATGTTTTGCCTTCTTAAATTCTTTCATCGTAAATTCTTTTCCTTTCCTTCTCCGATAATAGTATATTTTAGTCGAAACGCTAGACAACTTCTCATGACTTCCTAACCTCCTCTGAGGAGTGCTTAGTGGAGTTTCACCTTTCATTTTATCCTCACTTTCCTACCTATGTATTTTCTTGGATCTGTTTCCTTCCACACCATTAATCTTCGATTATTTTTTCCCATGTCCTAATGGACTTTTTTTTTCATTTATCCTTTCCTAGATGGTTGGCACCTATATCATGTTGCCTCTTCATTTTCAAATATAACAAGATTTTCAATATGACGTAATTTAATTCTAATTGCTTCTCTTAAGCCATGACAACCCTCTTGTTTTAAGCCTTATAACTTCTCAAATCAACTCTTATCCTTTTTATAGTGTTCATCCATTCATGGGAGTCTTCCTCTATCCTCTTTCCAACTAATTCTTCTTCCTAACATTGGTGGCATTTTTCTGGGTTGTGCCACACCATTTTTTTTCATTCATAGTCTCTTCTTATGTGCTATCATACACACATAACTATTAGCGAGTCCACAATACAAATGAAACATTCTCACTATCACATTAGAAATCTACCATCAACATATGGTTGTGCCGCAATGAAAAACAACATATTTCAAGTTAATATGAAATTCACAATCAAAATGATACAATAAAAACACATTTCACATTGAAAAAACCATTGGAAATTATTACACCCTCTAACAGAGCTCTATAGTTTATCTTCCTAGGCCCGTTTAGTCTGAGTGCTAGTCTTGAGTGTTCTAATGCCACACTGTAACAAAGTTCCAAATCTATTGATTTCTAATCCCATCTAGTCCCAATGTTAAACCATTGTTTAATATAATCTATAACATTTCCTCCCACCCCCTTTGATTAATCCCAACTGAATGGGAGGTGTTACCTTCAATTAACCCAACCTCTATCATCTAATCTGGGAGATGGGGTTGTAAAATTCCTTCTCACAAAAATTTTGTAGAGATCATTTTGGATAGCATCATTGCATTTTATTCATCTAGATATTTCTGGCGATATAAAATTTATCTCAATTCGACCTATGGATTGAAAGTTATGCCCATTTGAAGGTTGGGCTGCATCACCCTTGCCACATCAACAAGGATGGACCACCTGGAGCTACTATCTTACATAAGTTCCAACATGTTTCCTGCCATTTCATATCACCACCATGTCAATTCCTTAATCCCTTATGAACATTCTACTCCAAACAACACACCATGATGGACTTACTGTCATATGCTTGTAGACAGATTCTTATATAGCACCTTCATCAGACCATGCCCCTAACTCTCAATGTCTCTTGTATTGAGCTCCATAGAACAACGTGAATATATATGTGAGTTAATGGAGATAATATTCATCCCATGCCTTCCATATATTCCATGTGTTTTTTCAATTATTTCGCCAATCATAAAAGGGCACCAAAGGTTTCCTCCATAATCCTGCACTACACTATAATTTGGCCCCCATCCATGTGTGTCACCATGTTAGCACCACACAAAAACTCAATCCATGTGGCATTAAGGACAACTAGAATGTGTCACCTAGGCACACATCAATCTAACCTCCAGATGACCTCCTCCTACTACATCATGACTCCATCTTTGCTAACACTAGGGAGTTGTCGTCCCTTGAAGGTGTCATGTGTCACCCAAAAACTGGCCACTTCGCACACCAAAAGGACACATTTGCATACCATGTGTCACGCCCTCAATGTGCCACATAAAGAACTTCGCCACTTCTTGCATACACATCATCCATGTCCCATGTGGCATTTTCTACCTTAGCTTGAGTCAAGGTCCCACCAGGTCCAAAACCTCCATTTAAAGTAGTGAATTCTTGTTTATGGAGGGAGAGGGTTTCTATCACACGCTATATCAATAACGCTCATGTGCGCAATATTGGAAGGATACGTTATCACACCTCCATGGCATGATAACAATTTCAGTGATAAGTGGCAAGCATTTTCCCATCTTGCACCCTTTGTCAACCATGCCATATTTCATAAACAACTCCTAGATCCCCCAGCATGACATGGCATGATTTTCTATAGAATATGATGAGAAATTTCTCCTAGAGCGCTCTGATAAATTAGTGCCTCCATAGCCTTGCAGTTCTTCCTTCATAAGTTCTAAAGGTTTGTTTGACATGAGTACAAGCCTACTCTATCTGAGCAGAGACTTGAAGTCCCAAGGACTTGCATCAATAAGTGAATTGTCATTTTCACCATTGTATGTCTCAACTAGTAGTTGTCTGAAAACCTTCATACCAAAATTTATGACCACAAATAAGCGACTACATTTAGAAAGAGGGAGTGCTAGAAGTAAATTACTTATCTCCTGTGAAACTATATGTCTATCAACAATGGTTTCACATAGTAAAATTTTGTATGCATGTGCTGCTAGTTTATTTGGATTATGAATAGAAGAGAGACACATCAACATATCATGAAATGTTTCTAATGCTTTCGTATATTTTGCTACATATTTCTCTATATAATTGATGTCAAAACACTTCAAAATGATAGGTTTCGAATCTATATTAGCCCTCCACATCATAAACATTTCACAATTGTCTTTATTCAATCTATCATAATTTCGTCTTGGTTCATACTTCTTTTCTCCATTTTCATCAATGTAAAGTTTTAACTGATCATATAGATCCCATGGTGTCTTATATCAACATAACAATCTTGCTGCCTTCTTTCGAAGGGAAGATCTATCATGGGAGGTGATGTGACACTTAACACAATTAAGTTCGTCCTAATCAATCACATGACCAAACTGAAATATATATTGAGTGTCCTTTAAGAAAGGATGATCACTCTAACTTGATTATCTCTTAGATCTTGATCACGTGGGTCCATTGCATGTACACATCCATCAAAATATTCTCTTGCAATTCTAACATGCGTAGGATCTTCCAGTTTAATGTGTCCATGTTAGGAGCATTTTTTAACCATAGAAATCCATGTGCATGCGAAGATGCATGATGTTACCACTCAGAGAGATATCAATAATCTATAGCTTGATGAAAACGTTCAAAAAACTCATCTCAAAACATTGTATGTATTAAGTGCATGTAATGTGTTACAATATGAGGATTATCAATGACATTTTAATGTCTGCATTTCCTTCCTTCCATAGGATCCCTTAGACATGTTCCTGACATTAAGCTATGTAAATTCAACCATTGCATATCTATCGTAATTAATGAAAAAAATATTGTAGCAATCCAAATCTTTTGAATCAAGTAAGATAACTCAACACGACACTTTCTCCAATATCTAGACATGCCTCCTAACAAAGTTCCAAATCACATTAATCTTTCTACAAGTCGTGGTTCTAGAAGATTTTGCAAATGTTCTTGTAACTCGTCCATTGTTGTTGTTAGATTTATGACATTCTACTATAGAAAACCTCCATATAAAGATTGAGCATGATACCTCATGATATTAATTGAAAAATATCGAATGTGTGGGTGTCTTCCAAACCTGTTTTCATGATATCAAAGAAGATGTTTTTCATACTCATGTAGATGGGCATTTCTCTTTCATGCATGCAACCAATTTCATTCATAATTCGGGAACAATGCTGGAAATTTTATATCGAATAAGCCCATAGTGTTATAGTCATTGATTGGAGATGAGCCAATGAAATGACAACTAAGAACTTCCTCTACATTTCAGTTATGCTCCTCTACATTAGGGTTATTTTCCCAATCTTAAATAATATTAATCTCTCATTGTGCATTTGGAGGCTTTAATGCGAAACAAGTTTTTTGAAAGCTATCTAAAGTATCATCAATCATTCAAACCCTTTCCAACATTCCAAATTCAATGTCATTGTCTATCTCTCGTAATGCAATAGATTTAATAAAATTTGATACATTTGTTGCAATTTTAGGTAATTCTTTAAGTTCATTTTCAGCAACTTGAAATCCATAATAATATGGATCATTATTAATCTTATAATTCAATCCGCCCAATACTTTATATTTTTTGATACTAAAATCATCACTTGATCCTTTTCCACCTTTTTTCCGCACAACTATCATCAAATCCAAGTCTTGAATATGTCAAGGCAACCTCATGGAAATAATTTTAACCTCATGTGGAAAACTAATGAGGTGTCCTCTATATTTGTATTGTCCACCTATTAAATTCATAACCAACAAAATTGAACTCGCACATGTTATCAATGTCTCTTCAACTTGTGTGAGATCTTAAAGAACTTTAGGTTGTTTTTGTGGATTCATATGATTATTAAATGAAAAGATGTCATGAATTACTTCTCTTTTTCATTTCATGCATATTGGGCATGTATTTGTTTTGAATATATGAATGGGGACATATAACTCCTCAGGCACATAACACATTTCAACTTGAGCTAATCAATCAATTCTATCATGAAATTTTTGATGTGCAACATCCATATTAATGAGAATTTATAGTTCAAGTTGGAATAGGTATTTTCTAAAATCCTTTTTTATAGGATTTCCTTTTACATCCTTTGAACACCTTTTTTCATAGGGTTTTCTACTACATCTTTTAAAAACCTTTTCTTTGTAGGATTTTCTTCTACCATTTTTTGCATTAGTTTCTATTCACAATCTTTATATGTCATTGTTTGTGCCATCATATGTCAATATGCTCTTTGATATCCTCTTAGATATGGTCTTTTTCGTTCAATTTGTTCTTTCAACTATGGTTGTTGTTGTTCTGTTGTGATTTATTGTGATTTTCTTTCTCAATATTCTCTTTCAATTTCTCTTTGAGGTGCTCTTTGCTATTCATTTTTTTTCTTTTATCTCTTCTTGTTGTCATTTTGTTGTGATTTGTTGCACTTTTCTTTCATGATATGCTCTTTTAATTTCTAGTTAATGTACTTTTTGTTGCTCAATTTGTTCTTTTGTCTCTTGCTGTTGTTGTTCTATTGTCATTTGCTACATTTTTCTTTTTAATATGTTCTTTTAATTTCTCTTTGATCTGCTCTTTATTGTTCAATTTGCTATTTCATCTCTTCTTCGTGTTGTTCTATTGTGGTTTGTTGCACCTTTCTTTGTCGATATGGTATTTGATATTCTCTTTGATATGCTCTTTGCCATTCAATTTCTTCTTGCATCTTTTCTTGATGTTGTTATGTTGTCATTTGTGGTGACTATCTTTGTTGATGTGTTCTATGTGTTCCCCTTTGTTATTGATACTCCTTGTCATTTCTCCAACCCTTTTTTTTGTGGACTTTGTGATTCTTATTCATTCCTATTCATTTTATGTTGTGCACCCTCCCCAAATTCCACATCACATATCTTGCTATTATTGAGACACAAAAATCTTTTCACATCACCATAAGTTACCATCTACACTAAAATGAACTAGTGTAATGCAAAAACAGAAACTTTAACTAATATTACTTAGAAGTTTTCCATAACCCCTCTAGATCAAGAAATCTTTATTAATATTAATAGTAATTAATTAAACTACATGTTATAATATATGCCTTAATTTGTAAAATTTGATTAAACTACATAGAATTAACTACTATACTATTTGAGAGAGTTCAAATTTATATCTTATATAATTGGTGTAAATTTATTTTAGCCACATATATAAGGTAAAATAATAAATAAATTCCAATCACTTATCACATGCATTCCAATTACTTATCACAAATACACAAGGTTAATATTCATCACCAATCTTTACAAAAGGTAAAGATGTCAATTTTAGAGTTTATGAAAAATTATGTTGTTGTTTTTCAATCATTTACACAAATAACTACCCTTTAAAATAAATTAAGAATCTCACTTTCTCTGAGAATAATATGATAATCTCACATTCTTAAAAGTCATTATGAAACAAATTGTTGTTGAATGGACGAAATTTACAGAAATCCTTTACTAGCACTATACCATTAGAATATACTATTTTTTTTCTTTACTATAAATAACTGGATTGGAGTTGTTCTTTGATATTATGTATGACTCAATAAATGGTTGGTATGTAGATCATGAAATATTCATTTTAACTATGGAAATTATTAAGAAACTTGGAAAGAGATTAAAAACAGCCCACTGGGCTGGTGAACGCATTTTGCTATTTTTCTTGGGTGGCTATAAAAACAATTAAAGTGGAGTTAATATGGGACTTTTAGGTATACCTATTCCAAAATTTGGAGTGAGAATTGAACCTGGTTTAGTTATGACAAACTCCACCGATTTACTGCTCAACCGACAACATATGCCATATTCTTAAATTTTCTATGCATTAACACAACAGTGTAAGGTTTGAATCAATGTGAAGCCAATACATTTGAACACTTGTCTTTCGTATTTGGAGAGATTCTACCCTCACATTTTAACGAAATATGTTGGAAGAAGTTAATTTTTGTCAGGATTGTTTTCTACTCATACAAATCCTAGAAGCTCGGATAAGTGAAACAATTTAAAATATAATGACCGTTGAACTCCAATCACTCAGAGATGGAAAAAAGATTGACTTACATTCAACCGTTGTACAAAAATAATATTCTTCAACCTGCTATTTTTAACAAAGCTAATACATTATATCTGTGGGGCCGAAAGAATGTCTACGATTCTAATCTCTAAAAGGCTCTTGGCATCAGCCAAAGCAATCCATCTAGACAATACAGAATGTTTCCATTTTTAACTGCAACCGAATTTAGCCTTCTGCAGAAGAGCAAATGTAATCATTTACTCTTTTCATCATCCATTTTAGTCGTGTTCGTGCTTTGGACTGTTTAAGGTAATTCTTTCAATTATAGCAATATTGCTATCATCGGACTTCTTATCTAATATTTTGAATTTTTATGTTCATTTTAATGTATTTGATTACTCCATCGTACTGAATAATTTTATCTTTTCAACACCCTAGCACGAACAAAAAATAGCCTATGGCAGGTTGCAATAAGTATTTGAAGTGAAAGTCAGAGCCATTGATATTAACTCCAAATATCAACACTCCAATCGAATTTGAATTTAATCCTTTGAGATCCAGCGGAAGCCCATACCCGAATAAAGACCATTCGCAGAAAGAGAATTAGTTATTGGAAAATAAAGAAATACACAATAGTTTTATGCCAGGAATGTAAAATGATTTCAAGAAAATACTATTGACATAAAATCACACGATGTATCACCCATGATTTTGTTCTACTAAAATAATTCTATGAATCTATTAATGCCACAGGAAATTGACAATCGGACAAAGTGGCTTTGTGAATCTTGGCAAATTGACATTAATATAAGTGTCTGTGCAAAGTGTTTATATATAGGCCTTGCACAAAACCATTCAAATCTGAAATTTAGTTTCGTAAATTGATGTGGGATTATTTTTACATGTTGAAAATTTATTGAATTTTTATGTTTTTAAATATCTTATATTAAAGACAAATATTATGGAAAAAAAATATAGGTTATCAAAACTTAGAGTCAAAATACCAATTTTTTTTTTAATTAATAAATTTTAAAAATATTATTTTATTTTTAATTTTATGTAATTTAACTTATTCAAATTGTTTAGCCAGAAATTTGGTCACTCTAGATATTTGGTAGATTCAAAATTAACATAGATTTAAGCTTGTTTAATTATTAGCTATAATTAATTATAAATATAAATATAAATATATATATATATATATATATATATATATATATATATATATATATTTTTATTTTAGTTAGGTAAGGTTACAATATTTTATTAATAATTATAATTATTAAATATTTAATTTTATTTGTATGTAATTTAACTAAGTTAAAATATTTAACAATGTAGGATAGGTCATTACAACATCTTTTTTATTACAGTCATATGTATTTTGTTGTTAATTATATATATCATATAAAATAAAAATAAAAATATTATAATAAATGTGTGAGATATTCAAAATGACCAAAAATAAAATTATATAAAATTAATTTTAATAATAATAAATTTATAAAATGTTCAAAATTATACATAATAAAATGGTATGAAAATCATTCTTAGTGAATAAATGTGAATTTATTTAATTATGATTTAAATGTTTATTTTAAATTATTTTATATAATTTTTATATATTTTTAAAGTTTTATGTTTACTTTTCGTTGGATGATTGGGAAATATTATAAAATTTAATATCGAAATTTTTAATGTATAAATAAACTTAGTTTATTTGAAAAATAGTTGGACTAATGAAATTCAATTTATATGAAAAATAACTTTAACTATTATTAGAATTTAATGATAAAATATTGTTTAGTATTATAATTAGTTTAAATTAAATTAAATTTTTAATTTAAAATTAAATTTATTTAACTTAAAATTAGAGTATCTATATAGCTGAAATAGTTGGTAAATTTCTATAGGCATTCATCGATGATAAGCATCAAAACACACACTTATTATAGTAAATAATAACATCATTTTAAATTATTACGAGCCTAGATTCATATTAATTGTGGATTTACTAATTCATAGGGATCAAATCTCTTTGAAATCTCTTGAGATGCAAAGAGCTTTGATCCTTATTATAAGTAAATAATAACATTATTTTAAATTATTGCGAGCCTAGATCCATATTAATTGTGGATATAGCAAGCCATAGGGATCAAATCTCTTTGAAATCCCTTGAGATTCAAAGAGATTTGATCCCTCTTGATGCTTGGTAGACATTGAGTTAATAATAGGTTATATTATACATGAATATAGTGGGTCAATACCATGGATTCTCATGTCAAGTTTACCTTAATTACCCAACAAAAATTAATAAAAATGAAAATAAGGTAGAATTTTTATTTTAACATAAAGTTATTTCTATTTTTATTTTATTTTATTTTGAGCGAGTTAAATGTTTAGATGAAATTACATGGAATTACATTACATTACAACATCACTACCATACTAGGTTGGGGAGTGCCTCTTCACACAATTATTACCATGATAGATCCATCTTAACCTCATATCTATCAAGGGTTGAGAGGTATCAAATCCCTTGATGTGAAAACCCTTTTTTGAATGTGAAACTTGAGGAAAACTTGGTATATCTCTTTCCATCTCTCCTTCTTTCTCTCTTTATCTCATCCCTTGAAACTTACATACTCTCTCTCTCCATATATATCTATCTCTATATCTCTTTCCATCTCTCCTTCTTTCTCTCTTTAGCTCATCCCTTGAAACTTACATACTCTCTCTCTCCATATATATCTATCTCTCCTTCCCTCCCCCTCTCTCTCTCTCTCTCTTTGTCGCCCCTCCATCTATTTCTTTATCTCTCTTCATCTCTCCTTCTTTGTCTCTATCTAACCCCCAAAATAGACACACTCTCTCTCTCTCTTCATATCTATCCATCTCTCACTCTCTCTCCATATCTATCTATCTCTATCTATCTCTCTCTCCCTCTCTCTTCCTCTCTCTATTTTTCTCTCTTTCCATTCTCTCTCTCTCTTCCTTGTCTCTCCCTCTCTCTCCATTTCTCCCTTTTCACCCATTCTCTCTCTCTACACCTTTCTCTTTTATGTATTTCTTCTTCCCCCTCTCTCTCTCTCCACTGCAACTCTATTACCATCTCCCTCCCTCTCTCATTTTCTCTTTCTCCCTCCATCTCTATTTCTCCCTATTTCTCTTCTCCTTCCCCTTATCTTCCCTCACTTTCACTCCAACTCTCCCTTGACACTCCCTTTTCTCTCTTTCTCTCACTCTACATCCATATGGTCCAGAATTGTCAATGTATGTAATCAATGATATAAGTAAGGTATAATATATTTTACATTTTAATTTTTTATTGCGAAATGAGTTATGGTTTTCAGTAATGTAGTGTTGATAAGCCATGATATTGTAAGGAAACCTATTTACAAGTTAATAATATCAATGGTAAACTGGGGGTGAATATCCATGGTTACAAATATTGTTATGTTGTAATTTTATTTTAAGTATTGAGTTTTTATGTGTTTATTATTAAATTTAAATATGGTTATGGAAGCATTATTAGTCCATGCCAAGGCAAGACTCTAACAATAGATTGTCTATTGATCATTATTAGTTTAGCATTGACCAATGATAATTATATTGTTTAAACTTGAAAAATAAATATTTATTTTTCAATATTATTAAGAAAATTAATTTTCAGATATTTGATTGTAACCTAACTTGAAGATCTTATTGTGGCCTTTACAAGATATGGTACAAGGTGAATAACTTCCTTATATATTTTATGGATATGGTTGCAATATTCATGCATGATTTTTGGATATTTATGTAGTGATTTTTTTTACAAAATATAGAGCAAGGTGAATAAGTGCCTTGTATATTTTATGGATATGGTTGCAATATTCATGCATGGCTTTTAGATAATTGTGTAGTGATTTTTTTCCTTATGATTTGGGGAAAACCATCCAAAAATAAAATCCTTGAAAATAACTTATACTCAATAGGAATGAGATGTAAATAATATTCTTAGAGAGGAGTTACTTCCCACCATTATTTATGTTATTTCTGTTTTCCTTGGCACTTATGTAGAATTAAAACTATAAATATGTAGACTTACTAGTGGTTACTACCCACCAAAATTTAGGTAAGTTCTTTTTGGTAAGAAAGAAATTTACTTATCCACTCCACATCTCAATTTACTAGTTCCTAGTAAAGCAAGACTATAGGATGATCTTTTGTGTCCGCTACTATTAATTTAGCATTCACAAATGTAATGTAAGTTATAATTATTTATGCAATTTTTCAACATAATTTCTAACTTGTTAATTTTTTTTGTTAGATGTTAAAATTTACAAACATTTATTATTTATGCAATTTTTCAACATAATTTCTAACTTGTTAATTTTTTTTGTTATATGTTAAAATTTACAAACATTTACACCTACACATCTCCCCCTGTAAGGAGAGTTGTTCTATTATTATTATTAACCCATCTTAACTACAAATTGACTAAGTGCCCAAAGGGATCAAATATCTTTCCAATCAAAAGAGGATTTCATAGATTTGATCCTTCTTAGTGCTGAGTAGATCCAAATAGGATGGCTTAATTTTCCCCTTTAAATAATCTCAAGAGATTTGATCCTTCTTATTGCTGAGTAGATCCAAATAGGATGGCTTAATTTCCCCTTTAAATAAGCTATATTCCAGATGAATAGGCGTGGGTCATTTTTATATTTATTATTATTTTATTTTTTAGTGTTATTTCTATTTTGTTGCACCAAGAAGCACTCTACAACCCTATATGGGGAAGATTTGTAAGTATCAGGTATAATGTAAGAAAAATTGTGTGTCAACATTTTTTAATACTACTTTTAACTAACTTAAAAAATAACACAATTTAATTTGAGCATGGACATAAAAAATAAATGTATAAATAAATATAAACCATAAATCAATCTAGATATTACTCAATCCTTGAATTTTTCTATAGATATGAATAAGTGGGAACATGAAGAGGTGAAAAGAAATTGCAAGACATCAATACTATGCAAAGGAAAATAAATTGAAAAAGTGCAAACCTTTGAAAACCTTCCATGATTTATTTTTAGGCTCTTTATCAATTTATTCTTTCTATAGCTTTAAATCAATTTAAGGTTAGATATGAAATTTTTTCAATAAAAAAAATTATTTTTTTTAGCTTTAAATCAATTTAAGATTAGATATGAAATTTTGTTAATAAGCAATGTAAACACTCAAACATTCAAAACATTAAATTCCGTCTAACAGCTCCACTAAATTCAATAGATCCATTTTGAAGTTTGCAAACTTGTTTAGAGTAGGATAGATTAAAGAAAGGCTCATAGATCATATTGTAATTTTAAATCTAATGTACTTTGAAAGCCTATGTTATTATATCATTAAGATAAAAATATGATTATATATACATTTATAATTTTTGCTACCTAGTAACAGTGTCTTTGATTGATAGAAAAGTGCCACAAGTTTGTTATTTAGTGTTGTTCATAAACTAAGTAATATTTTTCATGATATCATCATTTAGAAAAAAAATATTACAGGTTTATTATCTATATCATAAGAGCTTTTATATCACTTTTTTCCCAACCCTAGAGTTACAGAGTAGAAATCAATCAATTTTGGTCTGGAAAGTGAACATTGCGGAATCTTAGATTGAGCCAATGTAGTATTTTTAGATAATATTATTTTTTAACTAAATGGATAAGATCTTGGTTTTGAGCCTGATAACTAAGTAAATTATAATAAATGTTTATATTTATAATATGGTTTACGAAACCGCTTTGCAATTCAAACAGTTTCATTGTCCTACATTTAAAACAACTTCAATATCAAAATTATACCAGAGGTTCTTCGTGGCGCTTTTTTTTTTATTACGAAAAAGACTTAATTTATATTTATATCACTAATTGGATATACATGTGCCATACAATATTCATAACATGAGCTTCATCGGCAAATCAAAAATGTAGATCCCCTTGTGTTTTGAAAAGTCAACCAGAGAAGGGGAACAAACCAGTCCATAATCCTTATACATCAAGAAAACCAAGTAGCAAAATAATTTTATACAAGATAGATGGATGGATGCCTGTAGATGCATATTCCCATCATCAAGTCAGTCCTATAGTGTAGAAATGCAGCAATATTGAAAGGAGGTGATGGAAAGCAGAGGTTAATTCCACATAGTCCTTCGAGACTGCCAGCCAAAATCCACATCAACATATTTGTTGTTGTGCAGCCCCATCGAAAGATGCCGTCGGGTATATATGTTGTACCTCCGTCTTCTTGTGTTGTTGGACTTTATTACATATGTTTTTAGTGGCATATAAAATGTAACATGTGATTATGTTGTTCAAAACTAAGTTGAAATTTCTAATGAAGTCTTGTTTCTCCATTTCTAGACTTGCCAAAAAAGGATAGGAGGAATGTTTATTACATATGTTTTTAGTGGCATATAAAATGTAACATGTAATTATGTTGTCCAAAACTAAGTTGAAATTCCTAAAAGTCTTGAAAAATGTAGTTGTTTCTCTATTTCTAGACTTGCCAAAAAAGGATAGGAGGAATGATTTTCGAGTGAGCTTTTTGAGTTCTCCACTATAATAGGCAGTCCTTTATGCAGGCATGTTGGTGAAATGGGAAACCTAAGAGAGAAGAGAGTCCATTCCAGATCTGAGTAGTGACCGCACAAGTGAGGAAAATACGGTTGTTGTTTTCAGATTCTGGCCTTACAAATGGGGCAGATGCTAGGTCCATGACATTTCCTCTTCTGTAAGTTCTCCCTTATTAGATGCTAGGTCCATGACATTTCCTCTTCTGTAAGTTCTCCCTTATTAGATTTTTGTTATGAAAAACCAGTGAGGTGAAAAGTGTAGAATATGAAATGACTTCTTTAAGCTAGATCATAAGCCAACATAACTATGAAGAAAAATACATATATATAAAAAAAAAAATTAACAAATAAAACACAACTAATGTGTGAGCTCAAAGCTGTTGTAAATATCATATATTAACTAAACCATTAACTACATTTTTATATAGTAAAATTATTATTAAAATGATTATCAATCAACTCTGAAATCAAATCAATATATTTAGTGGAAGCAATCAAATAGAATTAGAAAAAATCTACTGTGAAATTAATGCATATAATTAGAAATCAACTAATGCATATAGTTCAAGAAATCAAATAGAATTAGAAATCACCATCTACCATGAATTCAGTTCATTTAGTGCAAGAAATATTCTTCCCTCACTGACCCCTCCATATATATCTATATATACCTACATTTCTCCTTCTTTGTCTCTCTATCTCACCCCCAAACATACACGCTCTCTCTCCATCTCTTCCTTTTCACTCCCCCTATGTCTCTATTGCTCCACTTTTCTCTCTATATGTATTTTTTCTTCCCTCCCTCTCTCCCCTTCCAAATCCATCTCTTTGTCCTCCCTCTCTCCTCCTCTCTCTCAAGTCCTCTTTATCCCTTTCTCTCCCAACTCTCTCTATCCCTCTCTCTCTCTCTCCTCCAACCCTGTCACTATATCCCACCCTCTCTCCTTCTCTCTCTCCCCCTCTCTCTCCCATCCATATTTGTATTTCCCTCTCTCTCTCTCTCTTACCTTTCTCTCCCTCTCTCACTCCTCTCCTTCTCTCTCTCCGTTCCTCCTCTCCGAATTCCTTTATTTTATCTCCTTCAATGAAAAAAATCAAATGGGATTAGAAATCATGATCTACACTCAAATCAATGCATATAGTGCAAGAATATTCTTCCCTCTCTCCCCTTTCCATATATATTTATATCTCCCTCCATCTCTCCTTCTATTTCTCTCTATCTCACCATCCCCCTCCCCAAACACAAATGATTTCCCCCCCATATATATCTATCTCTCTCTTCTTCCCTCTCTTCACCTTCCACCTATATATCTATCTCTCTATGTCTCTATTTTGTATCTCTATATGACCTCAAAAACATACACACTCTTTATCCTTATTTATCTACCTCTACCTCCTTCTTTGTCTCCCTCTCTCTCTTTCATTCCCTTCTCTGTCTCTCTCCCCCCTTCTATCTCTCTTCCCTCTTTCTCTCCTCTCTCCCTCTCTCTCCATCTCCATTATCACTCACTCTCTCTCACTCCACCTTTCTCTCTCTATGCCTTTCTCCCTCTTTTTATCCCTTCTTCTCTCCTTCTTTCTCTCACATCCAAGCTCACTTCCTTCCTCTCTCCCCCTTTCTCTCCTACCGCCCTCTGCCTCTCCTCGTTATCTCTTTGTATTTGATTCTCTCTCTCTCTCTCTCTCTGACCTCCGACTCTCTTACTATCTCTCCTTCTCTCCCCCTCTTCTCTCTACCTTTCTCTCCCTTCGTGCCACTCCCTCTATCTCTCCACTTCTATCACTCTCTCTTTGCTCTTCCTTCCCATATATATGTAGAGTTAATATATGTCATGATATATTAATATATATTACAATATTAAAAATTTAATCTTATATTAAATTTAATATTCTATTAATCCTAAGTTATTAAATTTATAATATTATTATTATAATATATGAATATGAATATTATAATATATTAATATTAATATTAGATTTAATGATATTTTTTACCTGGCATGGTAACAAAATTTTCAAATATTACAACTTTTAGATCCAAATATTTATATATTTATGTCGAGATTTTAATATATCCATAGGATATGGTTTTAATTTTAAAGATTCATTTTAGAAATATTTTAGTAAAAGAAATATTAAAAGATTATGGCACAATATTTTGGATTTTTTGTGTTGAAATAACATTTCTACTTCATTTTACTAATGGTATTGACTTTAGTAAAGTGTAAGGATGTTTAAAATTTTACATTTGGAATTTTAATGTGGTAAAATTTGTTGTTGATGGTAAATTTATGATCCATTCAAATTCAAAGTATATGATAAAATAACTATTAAACACATAAGGTATTGTATAATACAATTGACACACTTACAAAAATAACTATTAAACACATAAGAAAATTGTATAATACAAATGAGAAACTTACACAACATACTCAGTTGTAGAATGCACTTTCATGGAAACTAGTAAAAGGAGAAGTGTTTTATTTTTAGATTTTTCATGATATGCATTTATTTTTCATGATTTTTCAATTTTTATATTCTATGATAATATAGAAATAGAGAATATATTAGTATTATATTATACTATCTTAGATCTTTCTTAAGTCTCAATTTTTAAAAAGTTGGGATTAAATCTCTTCACATAGAAATCGGAGAAATAATTAGATTTCAATACATTACAACATCTATACCATACTAGGCTTATTTTTATTTGATTTTGATCAAGTTAAAATGTTTACATTACATTACAACATCTCTAGCATATTAGACTAGAATTTATGCAATTATAAAATAATAATAATATATGAGTTAAATATAGATACACATTAAAAAACATGCAACAATATTTTTAACCCCAAAAATTCACCCTTAGTTTACCAAAAAATTTCTAAACTTGTAAATTGTTATTCTTACAATATCATAGATTAGAAATACTACATGTTCAATATAAGATATGTTATTTAATTAGTTAATTGGATATGAATTAATTAAAAAAACACAATTAATTTTAAAATAACTATTAACCCTTAATCTATACTATTATAAATATTTGAACATATTCTATGCAATTTAAATTTCTAAAATGCTCTTCATAGTTATTCATATCCTATTCTAAAAACATAATTATTCAATTCCTATTCTAAAAAGGCAGGTCTATAGCATTAAAAACAGTTAGGTACACTAATTACACAAGGCAAAATTGTAATTCCAAGATATTTCCAGACAAATTATTGGAACATATTTTATGCAATTTAAATTTGTACAATGCATGTAATAGTTATTCATAAGTTTCTACAATGCACCAAATAGTTATTCATAACCTATTCTAGAGATGCACACCTATAGTACTAAAAATGAATACGGAGTTCACAATTTTGCTAAGAAAATAATGGAAATTCAGATACTATTAAACATAATTTTACATAAAATCAAATTACAATTGTCAAACTTTAATAGTCTAGATAAATTTTAGTTACCTTGAATTATTGATTACACTGAATCCATTTCTATCTTAAAAAAATTAATTAACACTCCTAAAATTAAAATTTCTTTTTAAAATACTTTGAAAAATAAATTAAAACACTCCTAAAATTAGATTTTTTTTTTTTTTTTTAAATGCCACTAAGACCGTCCACACAATCGGTGACTCTTGTCAGCATGCAATTGGAATTATTAAAGCGAAGCCGAATAACACATTTGATTATTTTTTTATGACTCCAATACAGTTCATCTTCAAAATAATATTTTGAAACTGCCCGAGAGAGCTGCACTAGAATAAATGGAGAAATAAATATACTTTGACCGACAAGAGTACTTTCAGTTCAAGTTGCTGTACTTGTCAGTCATTATTGCATAATAAAGATCATTCAATTCCGTCCAAAATCCATAGGCTGCCATGTTGTTGTTGCCTTCGTTATTGAAGCTATTCACCCAGGTTGATTCATCGCTTCGCCCCTCAGGCGAGTTATATTGATTATGAGCTGTGGAATGCGATATTTGTGAGGCGCGGCTAGTGGAGTTGGACACCTGCATAGGGGATTCAGTGATTCTTGAGCCACAGTTTTTCTCGATCAACTGAGAGGTTATTCCAGGACTGAACTTAGAGTAAAAGCCATTAATACCCATATTACTATGGTGATCGACCCCTCCATCCTGTTGCTCTGGCCCATAGATGTTTGGGACTGTATTGTCATCTGATGTAGCAGACTGTTGCATGCTTTTGCTTTCTTGTTTTGCTTCAGTGACAGGACTGGTTTGATGATCCTTGCTTTTCTCCAGCAGTTTCTTCTTCAGCTTTGTGTTCCAGTAGTTCTTGATATCATTATCTGTTCTCCCTGGCAACTGTGCTGCAATTATAGACCACCTGCACAATGCTAGAACTCATAGGTCAGGTCCTATATTCCAATAAAAAACTATAGCTATCATTTTTGTGGGTGAATGAATGGCAATTTATCTTTTATCGTTGAAACTCTTAGGTCACTGTTTTTTACTACCTGCTACCAATGCTGACATAGAGGCTGCAAATGATGTTATCTTCTTTTTCTGAGAAACCTCCGTGCTTTAGATTAGGCCTTAAGTAGTTCAACCATCTAAGTCTGCAGCTCTTTCCACACCTTTTCAAACCTATATTTGCGGAGGACAAGGATCAGCTCAAGAAATCTGCAAAATACTGGTATTTTAACAGTGAAATGACAAAAATGCTTCCGAGAGAACTGTTCTTGACCTGGTATTTGAATCAACAAATAAAGGCATGTATTCTAATAACCTAAGGCTGTATTGTATCTACTAAAAGATACGATTGGACAATGAAAAATATCTATACCAGGAGAATCCAAAATGCGGCTGCTAAAGAGTCCATTATTCCTATTAACAAATCATTAAAATGCAGATGCTAAAAGTCCATTATTCCTATTAACAAATCATTAAGCATTAACACATGGATTTTATACACTATCTAAAAACCTAAACCCTGTAACATTCTTCCTGTGCATATAACGGAAACGTAATGAAATCATTGCAAAACCTAGAAACCTGATCAGAGTGAAAATGCTTCTATACCTATCTAATACATATGTTTATAACCTTGTCTATGTTTCTAAAAACAATTTGTAACATCATTATCAATACAAACGGCGGTTTTTACACAATCTAACTCACAACATAGGTATAATAATAAGATAGATTTGCAAAATTCTGGCAATTTGATCAGACAATGGCTGATTAGAAGCCATTGGCTGATCAGAGTGAAAACGCTTCAATAGATATTTAATACGGATGTTTAAAACCTTGTCTATATATTTAAAAACAATTTGTAACATCATCACAATGGCATAGCAGATGAATATTCCAAAAATCTCTTCGACAGAAGCAAAGTCACAACATTAGTATGATAACAAAATAGATATACAAAACTTCTTACAATTTGACCGGTTACGTATCATAAGGCAAGCTAATTTAAACAATCACTAACCAATTATATAAAAATAATCACGCAAATAATAACACCAAGAAATACTCTGGAAAACCTCGATTTCTCCTAAAAACCCAGCTTATTAGATTTCTTTTAGTCTTTGACCAAGCCACCAAGAAAGCCCTCTTCAACCCTTGGCCCTTAAAAGGGCTGGAAACCTTACTCAACCCTTGGCCCTTTGCACTAGTTGGGAGCCTTGCTCAACCTTTGGCACCTTACTATGAAAACAAATAAACTTATTGATAAGTTTCTTTGCAATCAAATACAATTGGAATAATAACTTCAACCAAACCATTAAGCCACTAATTACAGACCATCTTTCCTGAACCAAAATTAATCCTAATATAATTAGACAATGGCCTAAGAATGTTTATATAACCTTTGAATATTAAATACTACTGTTTGGAAAACTGATCAAAAGTAGAACATAGAGCCGAGCTATCTGATTCCTGAATGAATTCGTTGATATATAAAGGACAACATACCAACTTTCTGGGGTAGAGCGAGCCAATTGCCACCCGTCCCATACTTATGCATATATTGCTTGAGTTTGGAGTCCTCATCAGGCGACCATGGTCCTTTCTTCACATTAGCATTGTCACAGCATGGCGCTCTCCCCATTTCTTGAGAATGTTTCCACTAACTAATTGGCCTTGAGCGAACTGTCAGGATAAGTTCAGAGAAGCGGATAAGATGGTTTTGGGCAGCAGATCCAGCTACTAACCCCTCGTACCAGAAGAACTCTGATACATTGTAGGTGACCACCTGCAAGGGCCTTTCCTCAGAGCCAGAACGTTGAGAGGATATGGCCTGACTGTCAACTGTTCTGTCAGGGCGCTTTTCGTTTATATTAGCATCGACTCACTTTGTTACGCATTAGTGTAGACTAATTACGCCACAATTTTACCAGTAAAACAATGGAAATTAGGGTAGGTTGACATACAAAATTTTAGAAATCTAGATTACAGCTGTCAAGTTTAAAAATTTTAGGTGCTCAGATTTTTTCCATAAAAATGACTCTATTTTTCCTTTAAAAACTATTCAAACACTCACCAAATTAAATTTCTTTGAAAAAACTTTTACAAAATTCTGCCTAAATTTTGGTAGTCCACGCGAAAATGTAACCTCGGTAGAGGTCAAGGTACACAAACGACAATAGCACCTCGTCTCCTAATGGTCTACTGAATTTCAAACGATTAGGCCTTACAGGGCTCAAATTCCTTGAACAAAACAAGAGTTGAGCATGACGAATAGACAGGGAAATTCTGCAATACAAAGAACTTCTCTTCTTCTTGATTTCTACGTTGGTTTTTACGATGAGACAAATGTACAAAAAGATAATATGAATCCCAAGAAATCAGAGATCCATAAAAACAAATATACAGCGCGAAAATATACAGCGTTTCGTGATGAAGGTGGTCGGGTAGGAGACCGGCACTGTGAATGAATTAAGCTCTCTAGTTGTGTGCAAACTGCATTTGATTGTGAATAACATGGGAGCAGGTATCCTCACTTTTAACGGTCACATTAAAATATGAAGGTAAGGGATAAGAAATTATAAAATAATAAGTAGCTGCATAAAAGCAATATATACTTTCAAGTTACAGTGAAAACATTACCAACTCCTCCACCAACATCTTTAATTTTCTCCCTGAATCTGCTCCTCTTTTTATTGTGTATGATAAAGACAAATGCCCAAACGACGAGGGTGCCTAAAGTATTGAGATTATACTATATGATAAGACAAACTGTCAGACAATGAAGGTAACAAGCATCGGGAATGAATAAAAGATCGATAAAAACAACAGAATAAAGCGAGTCGTGGGTAAGGAGGTAGGGTAGGGCTTTGGGTGGGAATGTATAAAGCTTTCAAATCTGTGTGTTTTGCGCTTGTCTTTCTCTTCCTTTGGAATCCATTTCATTATTGTGTTGGCAACCACTTTGTTTGAAGAAAGTGGAGACTAACGATACTACTCACTCCAATTGATCTCCATTTTCTAGTAAAACACACAAGGGTTTCTTTCTCTTCCTTTGGAATCCATTTCCTTACTCTGTTGGAAACCACTTTGTTTGAAGAAAGTGGAGACTAACAATACTACTCACTCCAATTGATCTCGCATTTTCTAGTAAAACACACGAGGGTTTCTTTGTATTTTTGGTTAGGAGAGGAACTTATTAATTTTTCAAACATCTATCTCTATTATAAGATAAGAGATCTCAATATATTAGTTTTTGGGATTTATTATTGTCATAATTTTGTTAATTTATTTTATTCAAAATGGGATGTTTATAATTAAAAAAAGGTAAAAATAAAAATAGTGATTTTCATTATTTAATCTAATTTAATTGTAAATAATTATTAGATAAATGGTTAAGATTTAGTTTCCAAAATTAATAGTAATTATGAAGATTTTTTTTTAATTATATATATTTATATTTATTTATATATATATATATATATATAGATATATTTTCTTTTAATTTAATTAAAAAATTTGAGATTCACAATATTGAACTCTTTCTCTCTCTATATATAGATGTTGTAGAGACTACAACCACCCACCAAAATTTTTCCTTAGCCTTGTTTTGGAGCCTCCTTAGCGATCATCCTCACGAGCATGTCTTGTACTTTCAAGCACATGAGCTTCAAGTGTTTCATAGCATCTTGTCACCGTATGCATGCAAGTTTGTTCCACCTCCTTGAGAGGCTCATATCACAACTTAGTGTGAGTTGCTAGTTGAGGAGCTTCCTTTGGAAATTGCGCAACTCTCGAGGGAAACGAGCCTTCCCTTGAGAAATTGTGCAAACCCAATTGGGCTCCATAATTGCACAATTCTTCCTAACAGTCTTCCTCTAAAAAATTGCGCAATTCATCCCGAGACAGCTCCTGAGCCTAAAAATTTTGCAATTCTTGGTTGCAGTCACTTGCTACTCTCACAAATTGTGCAATCCCTTTGGGACAGCCACCGCAACAACTAGCAAAAATTATGCAAGTCAGTGAGGCAACCTGCTCGCTCAGAAATTGCACAATGCAGTGAGAGAGGCTTCCTTGAGAAAATTGAGCAGTCCAACCGAGGATCGCTGCTCAGCCCAGAAATTGCACAATCATAGGAGATAGTCACCTGTTCCTCCCAAAAATTGTGCAATCCCTCTGGGACAACCATCTCTCCTCAGCATAGAAGCTGCACAAATCCCTCTCCAAGGCTCATAGATCGATGCATGTTCCTTCACGTTGACCGGTTCCCTCTCGGAGGAAGCAAAACTAATTTGCATTCATGGCCTACTTTTCCCAAGGCAGCATGCAAAGGCATCCATAGATCTAGGGATTTACTTTTAGCAGCTGAGGTTACATGCAAGGATCATGTCAGAAACCTCTCGTCAAGTGTCGCTTTTCCTAGTTTTGTGACATGCACGTCATAAACTTGATTTTATAAAGACTTATGAACCAGATGTTGTAGAGCTAATTCCTCGCATCGATCTTGTAGCTCTAACATCCCACATCACATCTAGGAGTCATCAACACATTCAGCTCAATTTTTTCAGCGTAAGCCCACTCCGCATATTTTGTGTTACATTTCTGTAGCTTTTTGTGTTTCAGCTTGTGTGAATGTTGTCTGCTTGATTTCTGTGAATGGTTGTTGTCTTTCCATGCATGTTAGCTTGTACAAGCATTGTTTTAGTTTTCATTTGTATATCACTATTGTCACGTGCATGACATTGTTTTTGCACCAACGGTCACTGACTCGGCGACCTGATTCACTTGCATTCATGTTGTCTCATTTTCTGAATCCTACACTTATTCTTTGCATGCATAATCATTCACTCTTGTTTGCACTCATCTCATCATGCATTCAGACTTCTCATATTTTGAGTCCAACGTCAGTCGGTCTGGGCTACCCTAGCATGGACCATTCCTTGCCGTGCTAGCAATACGCATTTCCGGAAGTGAAGTCTCTTCCTCTCTTGTAGAAATTGTGCAAGTCTTTCCCAACACTGACCTCCAGGCTTGCATTGCACAATTCTTAGAGGTAGTGTCCTCCTCGCCCCAAAAACTACGCAATGCAGTTTGCTGGTTGCATGTCACTGCTGATTGAAATTGTACATTGCGCAGTTTTAGTCCTCAATAGGCCAGGATGGATTGTCCATTGAGTAGTTCCACCAGTGAGTTAGCCTCATGACGACCCGGACTGTGCCTTGCGCATTTTTGGCAGTGAGTCTCCCGACCTCCCCATGGAAATTGGGCAACCTCCATGATCAATCACATAGGTATATTACAAGTTAGTCCTCAAGTTTTTTTTGGTTTTTGACTGATAGATTGCTTGCCATGAATGTTTCTATGTCTCCAGGCATCACAGGTGTTCGTCTGTCTCTCAGCAGCACAAGTATAATGGCCTTCAAGAGAATCAAGTCAAAGGACACCATTGAGAGCACAACGGGGGTTGCAGCCAAGAAAGTGTCTTTGAGTTTTCTTACCTATGAATACATCACGTTGTTCATATACAAGGACATTAAGATAATATGGCATCAACAGGAGAGTGAGCAACACCAGAATGCAGCACACCCACACACGACGAATGAAACAGGAAGTGTTATAAACATATTTGGGCACATAAACCCCAAACTTATATGTCGATGTATTAGGGCTCATCAACCCCTAAAAGAGCTGTTTCATACCCTAAAATAACATAGTCATTTGAATACATCATTCCCCAAAAGTTCCATCTCAGAAACCATCCAGAAATTGCTAAATTGAACCATATTGATTGCTCCATTGGCAAAGTGCGATGCATACTGAGTCGTACACTGCCACGGTGTGATGCATACTATTTAGGCCTTCTATAGGGTACAATGGGCAAGGATGGACAAATTTCCGAGACAGTTTGCTAGGTGGTTGCTCATGGAATCTTCTAGAAACTTCAGCTATGCCACTTGCCTCTCTGAAATCGCCCAAGGATGAATAAGGGATCTAAGAAATCTCCAATCCCTTCCCTTGTGGAACCCATTGCAACAAGTGGAATGACACTAATCAAACCCCATGGATGAATCGCACCCTTGCAAACATCTATAAATGGATCCCTCATCCAAGAGATCTAGGGGCTGGAAGATTGTGAATTGCAAGGAAGTGTTGATAGTTTGTAATTGAGGAAAGAGCATCGTATTGTTGGTGTGATCTTGCTATTTCATGAGGTGAAGAAGGATTGAAGCTCGTAGGACGATGTTGGATCAGACAATTGGGTTGTAATTCTCCCTTCTATTAATAAAGTTCTTCCAGTTTTCTTGCATATGATTGTGTAATTGTGAATGTTATCATTTGTGAATGATATCATTTGTTCATTCTATATCTGATTTTGCAATGTTTATGTTGTAACAGATCACAATGCTTTGACGATTCTTTGTTGTTGTACTTGTGCAAGTACTTTCCAAGCATGTTAAGTACAGAGAGGAGTTGCGGTATCTGTCAAAGGGGAGAGAGATCAAGCAAAGGATCAAATGGAAGTTCCAGGTTGGTTCCATTATCTTTCTCTTATCTGTTACACATAGAAGAAATCATTGAATTGCTTTAAACTCTTGTTTCTAGGGTAGCTCCCAAACCTAGAGGGCTAACATTCTTTAGGAATACTAGTTTTCCCAGAAACAAATTGGCGACTCCGCTGGGGAATGAACAAATGTTTGTTTGTTGTTATTGTTTGTTTTATAAACTATAGATAGAGCCTGAAGTCAGCGAGGTAGCCTTTGAACCGCTCTTGCTCTGCAATTGCATAGTAGATGAATGCCGCTTCAATCAATCTTTGGTTTAGTTTATAAATTAAAAATTTGACTTACAGGCACATCTAGATGCCCTTTTGGTAGCTCAGTAACCTCTCAAGACATTCCATCATACTTTTCTCTTTATTGTTCATGAAAATACAACTTAACTCATTGAAAACAACTGCACATTTGAGCCAAAACCCATTTCAGTTTTGCTCCCTATACCATCGCACTATCTTCCACTATAACTCAGTATGCGTCACACCTCCCGAGTGTAGTAACTGCGATGCATATCTATTTCTGTGAAGCATAGGTGCGATGATTGACTAATCTCTGTTTCCATCTAGAAATTGAGGGGTTTTGACCTTGTTTTCAGTTTTGTTTGGTTGTTTTGCTGAAAGTGAACAGTGCCTCTTTACTGAAACTTACTTGCATCACTTAGATCAGCATCAATTACATTAGGATTAGTGAATTCTTTTGTGCATTTTTTCATCATTTACAATCCTTTGTCGAAAATTTGTTTAAATTGATTTGTCGCTTTGGTACAAAAAGTGTCGTAATTGTCATTTTTTTATCAAAAAGAGAAGTGTTGTGAATTCTTCCTTCCCTTGATAATCGATTGAATTTTTCTTCATGTATTTGGTTTGATTTGTTTATTCGAGGTGTCGAAATTTTTTTTATTCAAAATTGAAAAGTGTCGTTTTGAGTCTTCCTTTCTCTTTTGAAGAAGAAACTGTTGAAAATGTCATTTTGAGTGAAATATTTCAGATCTTTGCTACATTTAGTTTTCCTTTTTGGCATTTTTCACATTAAGGAAAGCGAAAACAAATACATGCATTTGCATTTAGCATTTTTTTATTTTTGTGCGAAAAGATGATTTAGGGAAATGCACTAGTGTGTGCTCTTTGCTCTTTGCTTAAAAGCACTGTTTTCTTGTTTCCCTAGTAACTAGGATTTTCATTGCTCAATAAACAAAGATTGTTTATCACTGTAGGTAGCATCTTAGGAATTTCAGATCATCATCACGCGGTGAACCATTGAAAGGAAACTCTAATTAAGATCAACTTTAAAATAAATTTCAATGAACCTAACAATGCTTTGGAACTTAACGCAACATATCTAGAGGTCTAGGTTAGTGACGTGTTCCAACATCATTAAAACTAGTGGCTATCGTTTTCATTGAAGGTTGGGTGATTCCTCCTCCTCGATACGATAAGTTCTAGCATGGACTTGTGCTCCCTGTACCGTCGTGTATATATTGGGAGACCACAATAGGTTTAAATCCTTTATCCATAAGAAACTTAGTATGTCGCCTTACTGATCACAATGCAATGAACACAACATTCGGGAAGATTGACTGTCGTACATAAGTCCTTGGTAATTTCTCTTTAATTTATCACCAAGGTGTATATTGCAGTTTTGTGATTGGTTTGGTAATCCCTCTGTCTGGATTTTCTAGAGTAGTCACTTTCATTCCTTTTCGACTCTTTAAAAGAAAAGGTCCATCTGAGCACTTGTCCTTTTAGGCTCATAAAAAATCAAAGGAGACTAGAGTCATCTTTAGCTTTTTCTCGACTCTTAAAAACTAAAAAAGCAAAGTTGTGTCCAAGTGTCATTAAAAATAATTGAATTTGGAATAACATCATTTTCCCCTTAATTTTGAGTTGATCAAATAATCTGCAATCGTGGAAGAAAGTCAATCAAAATCCCGTCGTTCGTGGAGACTAGCGAGTCAACCATATTTGACTCTGGAAGCGAAGCTAATCCAGACAAAGCGGTCTCATTTAACTCAGTCCAATTCATCTGGTTTATTTGAAACATTTGTTTCAACATCGTCGGAGACTACAGTTACTCTGATTATTTCTGGTACATCTGCCTTAAGAGAAGAAGTTCTGCAATTATAAGAGGACATTAGAACTAATCCTACTGTAATGGTAGACACTTCTGTACCTGAAACAACTCCATCTAGAGTTGATCTGGAACCCCTCTTAGTTCAAACCAAGGCTACATTTGAACCAGTAGTTGTTCAAGAACCTCCCTTTGAGACTAAAGTTCATTTACGTAAACATCTCGAAGTTGAGTTTCAGTTTTCAGAAGGTGTCACCCCTCCAGTATCTATCACTGCAGAAGTTATACCTTCTTCGGCTCCAGAAATATTTTATGGGCCTAATGGTCTACCTCTTCCACATAGGCTGATTGCTATAGAGGAGATAGTAGAGGATCCCCCATCTAGTACCTTGTTTCATTTTGGAATTGGGATTCATTTGTATCCCTCTACTACTGAATTTGGTTCTTTTAATCCTCCTTCATCGCAAGTTCCTGTCGAATCGCTAGGAGATCTTTTGGATAGACTAAACATGTCTGAGCAACCATCAACATCTAGGAATGTGTCATCTGATGCAGTTGCGGCAGAACCTCCTGCTCTTGTTCCTACAATGTTTTCTGGTACACCATAAGTTCCAGCTGGTTATCAATCACTAGCTAGAGTCCACTCAAGGGCTACTTCGGTGACATGGTTTGCTCCTATTTATTCATCTGAAGTCCCATCTGGTCCTTCTTATGTTGAAGCTCAGCAGTTTGATCTTGCATGCCAGTATTAATTTTGACAAACCAATTTTCAAAGACAGATATATCCTTTAAACACTGGAATGTTGCCATATGGAGAGCAGTATACCTTTTCACTGTTTCCTCATAGGGAACAACCATATGAGAGTTTCCAACAATATTCAGGTCAAATTGGAATTACATCTAGTGGTTGGATACCAATACTGCGAGAACAACCAAGGGTTGTATATCCAACGCAACTGATCCGACCTGTGTTAAATATTCCCACTACACCTGCTATTATGACTATGTCACAAACACAAGCACAACCTGTTGTGTCTCAACCTCAACCTGCTCCTTCTTCCTTGCAACCTCAAGTTTTGATGTAGAAGACTGAAGTCTCAGGTTAGTTCTTCTTTATATGGAATGACTCAAGCACCAGCGGGTATTATCAATCCACAACTTGGTCAATCTTACAGTATTGGGCAACAGCAAATGGTCCAACAACTGTGGCTGGCACAATACCAACAACTGCAATTCTAGCAAACCCAACCTCAATTTGGGCTCAATTTACAAGCCTAGACTGGATTTGGTCAATAGCAAGCCTACTGAGGACCTGGGAAACAAGGCTCTGTAGGTTATGGACAACCACATTTTCAAACCAATGATCAACAACCACACTATACTGGTTATGTCCAACAACCTTATCAAAGTTACTAGCAACAGATGCATTATGCTAGTATGCAAAGACCTACTGCTCAGGCGATTTCATCTTATCTTGGGTATGCTCCACCCAACCTAAATCACCAATTACCTTTTGTAGCAACTCTAGAATTACCAAATTTGAACCGGGTGACGAATGATCCAATTGCATATGCCCCTTAGTGGCCAACGATTCCTCGTAAACTCCCCTATGATATTCCTAAGTTCAATGGAAATCCAGGTGAAGATCCATCGAATCACGTAATGAATTTTCATTTGTGGTGCTCATCTAACACTCTGAATGATGATTCGATTAGACTTTGCCTTTTTTAGAGAATTCTAATTGGTCTAGCAGTGAAATGGTATATTGGATTTCTTAGAGCTTCATTTGGTAACTTCACCATCCTTGCCACAACTTTTCTAACCCACTTTCAGTTACCCATCAGGTATGAAACTAGAACAGAACTCCTTACCAATTTTAAACAGACCACGTCTACTCACATATCTGACCATATTCATGAGTGGTGGTGTCGTCATCGAATGGTAAAGACGTATGTTCCTGATCAGTTGTTAGCTGAGTGGTTTATTAAGTCCTTATTTCCATCCATCACTGAGGACGTGGCGAAAGGAGGAGTTGTCACTGAAGAGCAAGTCATTGCTCATGCCCAATATTTAGATTTGATCTATTATCAGTCTAGCACACTCTACAACAAAATTCGTAATGCTACTAGACCAACTTTTTCCATTCCACCACCTCCTAAATCGAATAGGGACTCTTATGCCAATGACGGTGTGATCAGTGCCTCAAGCACGCAAACTGCAAGAGGTCCATCTGATCAAGCTCTTGTTGTTTCTAGTCAAAATGCAAATGACAATTCTCTTGCCTCAAAGATTAATTCCATGTCATCTGACAAAGGAAAAAATCCAAAGCAGCCAAGGGGCAAGAAGAAAGGGAAAAATAATAAGAAGAAATAAGAGAATTCCACTCGTAAAAAATAATTTGAGAACCCTATTGAGGCAAAGAAACATGCTCGTTATCCATGTTTGATATGTAATGATGAGAATTTTACGAGAGATTGTCCACATCGAGCTGAGGTTTCAAAATTTTTGAAGGCTTTGAATACCTCAGCTGTGTTGACTGATCCATTTTTAAACCCAGAAACTAATCTGGTTGCTATTGATAATGCTTCCACATCCCAAGTGTTTATGTTATCCATCGCAAACAAGAAAAATGATGTTTTGATATCGACAAGGAATAAAGATTATGGGAATCCATCATCATCGAACAACCAAGATATTGATCAACCTAGTGGTTCGACAATGACTTTGCCAGAAGTAGTTACACCCATTATTCCTTAATTAACTATAAAGCCGCCAAAGGGAGTCATACATAAATCGACATTTAATCCTCATGCTTGAGCTGCTCAGAATTATAATATAGTGGAGGATTTGGCTCAATCGCCATCCGCTATGTCGACACTTGAGGTATTGCAAAATTGTCCCTCCCAAAAGCAGGCTTTGCTATCAGCAACAAGTGGGATCGATCCAATAGATTCAAATTTGTGGCCTTTAATCATAAAGGATACACACCTCAGTTACCAGCCCAACTTGCTTTCCTTATACAGGTAAAAGCCCTCAATAAAAATGTTCATCGAACCATCATTGATGAGGGGGCATCTACTTGTATTATGTCGATGAGTTGCTGGAAAAGTCTTGGTTCACCACCCTTGTCGCGATCACCAACAATGTTAAAAGCATTCGATGGAAGAATGTACACTCTGTATGGGATTTTAAGTAGCTTGCAAGTTGAACTTGGGGGCAAGACAATAGACATTGAAGTCGAGGTCATTGATGGACTCCTTGACTACAATATTTTACTGGGAAGGCCTTGGGTTTATGCTATGGTTGTCGTTGCATCTACATATTTTAGAAAGATTGCATTCCCCTTCCAAGGTGGAATCACAATCGTTGACAAACTAGCCTTTTTCGCTAACAGTTCACAAACTACTGGAAGCATTCCATTGATCCATGGAAGTTCACAATTGCTTCAAAATGTTGGAGTAGGTCTCCTAAAGACCCTTCCTTAATGGGTATTTTTACCCTCCCGTCTCCATCTAGTTTCACGAAAGTGGCCATAGTGGAAACCTGTCATATGATCTCTTCTATATCATCTAAGTTTAAGAAGAGTTCCGACTATTTTGATAGTGAGGATCATCACTAGGAGTTTCCACCAAGCCCCATGGAATATTTGTAGCAATCAATTTTCTCAGCTTGGGCGGCAAACCCAAATCAGCACTCGATGAGTGTGTGGGTAGATAGGTCTTTAGAATATGGTACCTCTTCTGATCCTTGGTTTTGCATACATTATACAAATGAAGGAATCATCCAATCAATGATGATAGGAGAGACGTCGTGGGAAGATTATCATCATCGTTCCCACCTTTAAGATGACAATGAAGATTATTCAAACAACCTCAATCACCCCTCAATTGTTGATTTTTTATTAAATTCTATAAATACAGTAGATTTTGAGTGAAATTTGTCCAACATTGAAGAAACTATTACTATTAATATTTTGACCAAACCTAATATTCTAGAGAATATTCACGTCGGTAAATCTTGTTCTCCATCAAAACTACATAACCACTGTGCTCTTTTTTGCAAATTCAGAGATGGATTTGCATGGTCATATGAAGAAATGTCGGGCATTGACTCAAGAATTATTGATCATTAAATGAAGATGTATCTAGATGTCAAACTAGTACGACAACGGCTTCGACCTGTTCATCTAAAGAAAGCTACTACCATTAAAGCAGAGGTTGAAAACTTTTACATGTTGGCTTCATTTACCCTGTACCTCTCACTGATTGGGTATCGAATATCATTCCTGTGATGAAAAAACAAGGAACGATAAGAGTGTGCATTGACTATAGGGATGTAAATCAAGGATGTCTGGAAGACAAATATCCTACACCCTTTATCAACTAGATTATTGATGAATGTGCGAGATGCGAAATCTTTTCATTCATGGATGCATTTTCCGGATACAATCAAATCAAGATTCGCCCACAAGACCAGTCAAAAACTGAATTTATATGTCTGTGGGGCACATTCACATATCATAAATTACCTTTCGGTTTGAAGAACGTAGGGGAAAATTTTCAAAGGCTAATGAATTACGCCTTCCATGACATCAAACACATCGTTCAATCGTATCTCGATGATTTGCCTACTCATTCGCGAAAACGGACTGATCATCCGCAGCATTTGAGAGCCATATTTTTACATTGCTGACACTACAAGATACGACTCAATACGCAAAAATGTGTGTTTTGTGTTGGTTCTGGTCGACTACTTGGTTTTGTAGTTTCTAAGGATGGAATTCGACTCGACCCATTTAAGGTTCACGCAATTCTTGGCATGTCTCCACCTTAAAATTTGATTCAGATTCAGATACCCTAAGGGAAAGCTAACTTTCTGAGGAGGTTCATTCCAAATTATGCTTAGCTCGTTATAATTTATACACGTCTTTTTAAAAAAGGGGTACCCTTCCACTAGGATCAGGTTGCACAAGCTTCCTTTGATGCTTTAAAAGATTCTGTGATAAAAGTATCATTAATGTATGCTCCTGACTATCAAAAAGACTTCAACCTGTATCTCGCCGCTGCAGATACAACCATCGCTATGTTTTTAGTGCAACAAGATGACGAAATTGAACATCCTATATATTATTTAAGTTGTAATCTTAATGATACAAAAAGCAAGTACTCTTATGTTGAAAAGTTGGCTTTAGAAGCCGTTCAAGCAGTACATAGATTTTGACATTATGTACTCTTTCGCAAAACTACCATTGTGTCAGATTGCAACCCTATGACATACATTTTGTCACGTCAATTGCTGGGGGGAAAATATTCCAAATGCATAGCCATTTTGCAGGAGTTTGATTTGAAATACACCAAATCCAAATCAAAGAAGTCTCTCGTCTTTGTAGAGTTACTTTGCAACCTTCCCTCATCCTACAAGGATTTAACATCAAAAGCATCAATCGTGGATGAGACTATGTTTCTGATATCCTCAAGTGATCCGTGGTATAGGGATATACTGGTCTATCTCTAGACCCAAACTTTTAGGCCTAACACCACTCCCTTTGAACAGTGACATACTTGATACCAAGCCGAAGACTATCTGATCGTTGGTGATACACTTTACCGTCGTGGTGTCGATACATTTTTACGAAGGTGCCTCATGCATGAGGAGGCTGAAAAAGTTTTGAATGATTGTCATTCAGGTGCTTGTGGGGGTCTAGTTACGCTACTGCACAAAATATCTTACAAAATGGTTACTTCTAGCCCACCATATTCAAAGATTTCATAATGGCAGTCAAAAGTTGCCATGCTTGTCAGATTTTTATTACAAAACCAGATTACCGCCTGCACCACTGCATCCAGTCATTGTTGTTGGCCCATTCACTAAATGGGGCATTGATTTCATGACATGTAATCCCACCTCGGTCGAGGGGGATGGGTATATTATAGTCGCTATCGACTATTTTACAAAATGGGCCGAGACAATGCCTACATTGTACAACGGAGGTGAAATGGATACTCTTTTATTTTTCAATCATCTAGTTTCTAGATTTGGTGTACCACAGGTTATAGTCACAGATCATGGGTCGCATTTTTGCAATCACATGATGATCAAATTAACTGCCAAATTAGGACTGTCCCATGATAGTTCTACTCCATATTATCTGCAGGCTAACGGACAAGTTGAGGCAATCAACAAAGTGCTTAAGCGCATGCTGTAGAGAACGATTGGAGTCCATAAATGGAATTGACATTTAATCCTGTACTCAGCTCTATGGGCATATAGGACTTCAGTGAGAAATGCGACTGGATTTACGCCCTTTCAGTTGGTGTATGGTTTAGAAGCAGTATTACCAATTCAGTGCAAAATCTCATCCCTCAAGCTTGCAATTGATCTCCTTCCCGAAACTTCTGAAGAAGAGATTTGTTTCTTGGAATTAATCCATTTGGATGAAACCCATCGTGATGCCACATTGGCTGACGAATCACATAAGAAGCACATCAAGGCACAATATGACAAAAATGTTAAGCCTCTTGTCTTCTCAGAAGGTGACCTGGTCTTGCTTTACGATCATGATTCTGACAAATTAGGAGCAAGTAAATTTGAACCATTATGGATGGACCCTTACATTGTTAAACGTGTATTGACAAAAGGATCCTACGAGCTAGCCGATTATGATGGGATTCCACTGTCGGAGCCCCGAAATGGGTTGTATTGTAAACGTTACTATGCTTGATTAAGTGTAGTAAGCTCATTATACATATGCTTTTATTACATTTTTGAGTTATTTCTCTTAGAGTTGTCATTTTGGTTAGGTAATCCACTTCACATTTGTTGCAAATGTCAGACTTTTTGGAACCATTTGTTGGGTATGCCGACAGAGCCAGTCATAGTATATGTATTGGTCGATTGATGAAAAACATCGTTGAGTGTAGCGTGTTGATTGAACTTCTCTCTGATTCCATTTCACATGGCATATGCCGACTCATTGTCAGGCTAGATTCACAACTCGTCATTCTACAACTCACTGACGTTTATTCTGTTCAGAATCCAGCTATTTATCGCATGTTCCTGAGAGTTAGGATTTTGGAAAGACATTTTGATTCCATTCAATATCAACACATTTCTAGACACTTAAACACATTGACTAATTCATTAGAAAACTATGTGTTAAATAGACATTTGCAGCATTTGTAAAGAAAGCATTTGCATTAGGATTTCATCGCTCAGCCAAAATAAAACTCCAAAAATCCAAAGTAGATAGCTGTTTATAGTTTTTACAAAATGTTTTGTGTCCAGGACAAAATCGGTCATCTGACCAAGAAACTCGAAATGAATGTAGAAAAGCATCCTAGACTAATGATGCCAGTGATAACATGTCACCGCCTGTGCTATCATGCGCAGGAGCCTAGTCCAATGACTTGGTACACTAGTATTATGGCGTTATAACCTCAAAGGTAACTCATCGGTCCTGACATCCTGAATGTCGAGAGTGAGACCCTCAATCTTATCTTGCAGCACTGCCAGGGTCTTTGATATGTCCAGATCCCGAAGGACAGCCCTCCCTACAGCCTCTCCTACTGGAGCATCGTCTGCCTCCTATGGGCGTGCCGCTAGTCGCACTGGTCCAATATCTGCATGCACATATGAGTTTGTTTAGTCTTAGTAACTTCAAAAACACAAAAACAATATAAAACTCAAAAAACAAAGATGTGGTTGAAGCATTTACCTATAGCACTCCACTATTCACCAGCTGGTAATGCCAAATCTAGATCACCTCAGAAATCCATCCCGACATATGGACACTCTGCAAACACCATCTAATGGTGGTTCAACCACTCCAAAAAGGCATGTGAGAAGGAGATATGTGACTAGCAGGCATGTCTAGTCGTAAGGTCCACCCATCTCTGCATCTGTGGTTCCCTTGGTGTAGGTAACCACTTTTTATGTTTACTATTCACGTACTTCAAAGTGAAATGTTAGTTTTAGTTCATTTCTTTTCCATATATATGTATTTATAATCAATTTGATGAAGTCTTCAGTAGTTTCAATGACTGATGAAAGAATCTGATGTGGTAAATAGTGAATTGAACATATTCGACCACCAAGCATAGTTCCCTATGGTTCAAGCTTGTCTAAAAATGAACCCATTTTCAATTTTTAAGCCCTTGTGATTTCCATTCTATTAGCCTTTTGAGCCTTGGTTGTTTTCATCTCATCACCACCATCTCTTCGACCGACCATACGCTTTCACATGGTTGTTTTACCCTTTTTGAGGAACAGTTGCAATGAGTGGTCTTATTAGCTAGTTTCTTCACATAAATAAACAGGTTTTGAGAAGTTTCAAAATCATCAGAACTAGTTGCTACCCTAGATACCACTCGTTCCTCAAAATAGAGTCCTCTTTAAACCGTTTTGAGACTTGTTAAATATTTAAAGATTGTCGAGCGCTTGTCTTTTCCCGCTCATTAAAGTATTGGAAATGTCATCCCTCCTATATTACTTTATCCTTTTTCGGACCAGAGGGATTACTTTACTAAAAATAACTTATGGATTTTTCTTTTCGTCCCTTTTCAAACTCTCTAAACATGAAAAGGATTGAGTTATCCTTGTCATTAAACTCGTTAAAACAATATCGACAAACTTGTCCATCTAGACGAGACCGAGTTTCACTGTCGCTAGACTCGTTAAAACATCAAAAAGCGACAGGTTTGCCCGAAGGGAAAATTATAGAACATGCATATGTTATCCTCCTCAAGCTTGACAAAAATAAAGAGGTACTAGTCAGAAATGACTGGGAAAAAAGGGAAAAAACTTAAAGAATTTATGGTAGCAAGTCACTCTTGAACATGACACTTTCACTTCATCTCCATTATTGAGTTGGGTTGGGTTATTCCGTTCACCGATCATCTCACCATTGGTCTTTCATACCATCCATATTTTGGGGTTAATGCTACCAATTCATCTTAGTGTCACTGACATGTTTAAGAGAAGTCATTCAGTTGAGAAATCACCATTCAGTTAATGTCTCATCCACTGCAGTACCACCAACCTTCATTTTTTCATGACCGCCATTCCTGAACCTTGTGTCATTAGTTCATTTTCACCTCCATAAATCATTTGTTTCGTTTCGTGTCATAGATGTGGGATACATCAAGGCCCTCCTACAAAAATTCGCTTCTTATTGACATCAGCTCATTATCCAAGAAGTTGACTTAGAAACAACACTTTCAGTACTTTGAAGCTTGCATACATCAATGGAAAGTTTCTCACTTCCGGCGACAGGTTGACACCAATGGCCTTCGAATGAAAGATTTTGTGTGGCGTTCGACATCAGATCATATATTCACACCATGTGAATTGTACTGTAGTACCTTGCGATCATTATCATTATCGATGATCCCTCTCGTGTCTGTTAACAACTCACATCATTGGTTGGTAATCAGGCGATGTCTTTCCATGTTTGACTTCAGAACATCTCTTCACATGGATTGACTTGTACATCGAGCGAAGATTGAACAAGTTTGAAGACCCCGGATCTAGTTTCATCCATCCAGGCTGCGATATATTTAGGGATATAAAAACATCAAATGTACAAAGGCTCTACATAGATGGTCATCCTAACCATGGATGATGACTCTATATTTGAAGAATCACCAGTCTGTATCTGCAGACGACTATCTGATCTATGTACATGAAATGAAATTTATAAAGCTAAGCATGGGAATGCCTCCCTCAGCTAGATCATGAAAATTATATTATGATGATGTATTGTATTGTAACTTATGCAGGTCACCTTCCAGTTCGAAACTTCGGATCCTCATGATAAAGCATTTCACCCGACATGAATATTTACGACTTCATGCTTTAGCGAGTGTTATAGACATTTTTGTGCCTTACAGCTTTAAGCATGAAATGTCCATAATCCAAGAGATCCAAAGTCCCTAAAAGTGTTGTTCCTACCCCTAGAGGAACAAGTTCAACCAATCACAGCTTCTCCCAGAAGTTCTCCACCAGAAACTGCTCAAAACTAGTCAAATCAGGATCAATTCAGATGCTCCACTAGCTGGCTGCGTTGCAAAGCACCCAAATACACTGGCTAGGTGCGTTGCAACGCACTTGAATGCACTACCCAGGTGCGTTGAGCGGGAAATGACAAGTGGCAGAGTCATTCAACAAGGTGGAGAGACAATGGAAGCTTCCAGAATCTTCCTCAATGACATTTGCCTCACTGAGTTCGACCAAGGATGAGTAAGAGGCTCTCAGCCTCCAAGTGGAAGCAAGAACTGACAGAGAGAAGCCATAAGTCAAAACATAAGCTGACTCATCCTCTCTGCTTACATCTATATATGGATCCCTCATCCCAGAGATCCGGAGGCTGGAATTTTGTACTTTGCAGAGAATTGTTGTTGGTTTTGAGATTGAGATTAGTGCATTGGGTGATTTATGCTTTGTTGGAGGTGAGGAAGGGATTCCTTTGCTGGGAGGTAGATGCTAGATCGAGACTCACTTGGTTGTATCTCCTCCTGGATATTCTTATTATATCAATAAAACTATTTGAGTTTCTCCTACATGCTTGTGTATCAGTGATGTTTTGTTATATTTGCATGTTTAGCTTAAATCTGATCCTAAGCTATTTATGAATGTAAATCTATGTCTTTGTGTAGTTTCTCTCTTCTGTGATCTTGCAAGAACTTGGTGAAGCTGGGCCAGTAAGGGAGCAGGTAGCTGGAAGCTGTCGAAGAGGAGAGCGATTGGATCAACAAACTAGCGCAAGACACGGGTTAGTTCATCCTTCCTCTTCGTTTACATTTCATAAAGAAGAATACACAACTAGTTTTCCTTTTTTGTTGCTAAGGCATTGTCACACCTTAGAGTGGGATAGGGGCATTCTGAATAGATACTTTTCCCAACAACAAAATGGTGCCTCCGCTGGGGATCGTGTCTAGTTAGTTTATTTGTGTTTCTCTTGTTGTTCGCTTCATAAACACGGAAGTAGCAACCGAACTGCATTTGCCATTATCAAATGCAAAGTAGCTGCTACTTCAATCCACCCATTGGATTTGTTTATGATTTGAACAACTGATCCACAAATGCTCTAATTACCCTTTGTGATAGGTCTTAGTCCTCCTTTAAATCATCCCTCTAATTGTACCTTACTGATTGCTTTTACTCGGCCAAAATCCATAGATTAAACTGCAAACAGTGACCCAGAACCCAGATAGAAGTCTCGTTTCTGCCCCAGCGCAGGCTCTGTGAAGAGGTTATGCATTTCAATGCAGGTCTCGAGAGGGGTACCTGCGCTGCAATTCAGTTTCTCTGTACAACAGGTGCGCTGATCAGCCCTTGCCTTGTGCAGCTGAGGTTCTTTGCTTCATTTTGTCCAGTTTTATCTCTGATTTTTGTAGCTTGTTATCAGTGTGTGTACCTATCTGAAAGCCCCTTTTCTTTGCCTTAATTCCGCCTCCTTTGTACAAAAATACTGTAGGTGTTCTTTGTGTGTTTGTTACATCATTTACAGTTTTCCATTGAAAAGTAAAATAGTCATACTGTCGTCCTTAGATTTAGATCTGTCGTAAGTGTCGATTTTCATCTTAGGAGAAAGTTTCTTTGCTGTTGACAGTTGATTATACTTTTTACTTTTGCTTTGGTTTGAATTTGTCTCTTTCTAGTGTCGAAACGAGTGTTTATTTCAAAATCATAAAGTGTCTTCTCTACCTTTTTGATTTCGAAAAAGAAGCTTGTTTGTGTTCTTCACTTGAAAGCAAATTCAGATTTGTACATCAACTTTCTTTTTAGGCATCAATATTAAGAAAGTGAAAACAAATACATGCATTTGTGCATTTGCATATTGATAGTTTGTATGGTTTGATTTAGGAAAAGTGCATTTACAGTGTGCTCTTTGCTCTTTGAGAAAAGATTGTGTCTTTCTTTTCCCCTTGTAGCTAGGATTTTCATTGTTGAAAAGAGATAAAAGCTTGCTTATCATCTTTAGATTGCATTTAGGAATTATATCTACATCTCGTGGTGATCCAAAAAGGAAAACTTCTAAGAAAGATCAAATTAAAATAAATTGAATGAATCTAACAACACTTTGGAACTTAACGCACAACATAGAGGTCTAGGCTAGAGACGTATTTCGGCGTCGTAAAGCCTGGTAACTGTTGTCCTCACTGATGGTTGGGTGATTCCTCTGATGAGCCCCAATTTTTGGTACAATTTGGGCTCATATTGGCCTACTTACCTTGGTCAACCATTCACATTTTACCACTTATGCATTCATTTCTTAGTATATTCGTGTTGTTTGTAGGAAGAAGGGCAGGCATTATATCTATGTGACTAATACATGATGATTTCAGGTTCTTGGCATTAAAGAGAGAAAAAGACCACGCAAAAGGAGACAAGGAGACAACAAAGGTGACATTGCCGGTTCATAGGGAGGTTGTCCACAGTCTTGATGACCCTCCTCGTGATTATCACCTTCACTCCGAGCCCTAACAGCTCTCCCCACCGAGCTTAAAGGCAGCCAACATGTTCTACAGGATCAACAGTTTTACAGCAATTTGACTTTCAGTTGGACAGCCAAGCTCCACGAATGAAGGCAGCCAGCTTGATCCTCATTTTGTATAAATATGGAGGCCGTAGCCTTTGTTAGAAGCTTTTTGACTTTTGGGATTACTATTGTAATCTCTGAGAACGAGTTACAGCTCGGTTTTTTGTTATTTTGTAAGCCAGTTTTGGCATGACATTAGACTTTTGATTATGAATAAAGGCAAGCAGATTTGGATCTAATTCTGAGTTTTTAAGGGAGCTATAGCTCTCAGGTTAGGGCCCAACCTGAGAGCAATAGACCTCCTCTATTTTGTAGTGTTATTTGCCTTTCGTTCCAGCACTTTGTTTCTTTACTTTGACATGCAATTCGAATTTACAGTCTGCTGATTTAGTTTTTATGTGATTGAGTAGGATTAGCTTATGGTTACTTTGCTTTCAGTTGCTTAGATTCGATAGGAGGTTTGTAATACATAGGAGCTCCAAGAAAAGGTTGTTAGAGATCACTTCCATCTCTGTTTAGGGATTGGGGTGCAGTCCATATCAACCACCAAAAAGAAAAGCAGTCTTTTACTTCCATGCAAGCTGCAACATAGTCATTGAAGATCCATCCATACACTTTTGATATCGAACCATACTTCTACATTTTTCATTCCATGCACGGCTTCTTTTCTCGGTTTTACATTGCTGTTCATAGGTTTAATGGCACAGGTATCATAGGTTAATGAATTCTCATTTTTTGGTGCAAGACATAAGTCATTTGTTTCATTTACATTGCTCCATATCATTCCACTTCCTTCTTCTTCTTCTTGACCTCTCCTCAACCCACCTACTTGGCCTCTGTCCAGCTCGTTTACCCTCCAACTCATCCATTACCACGTAGCTTCATCCTTTTGACCTTTTGTTGATCCCATCCTTCTATCCACCAACCACTTCGTGCACTCATTCTCTGTCCTATTTCTCTGCCCCTGAGTCATCACAAGTTCCATCTCCACCTTACCTATCCACCCAAACCATTCCATCCCTTCACCATCACCCAAAACTTCCACTCACAGCACATCCTGTATAAGTTAGCAGACTTCCTATAGAATTCCCTGAGTTTCGTGTAGGATCCCCTGCAGACATCCTGTAGGAGCCTGCAAACTTGGTTGCCGAGCATCCAAACGTTGTAGACTTCTGTAGACTGATGCTAAGGATCCCCTAGGACCTCTCCTAGCCCCCCTGACCTTTCCCAAGCTTTCCTCCCTTTCGCACCACCTCTGCACAACCAAACCCTAATAAGAAACAAAATCATCATCACTCCAACCAATTAAGCAAAAATCCAAAAACATGTTCTTTTCAATCAAAGTAGTTTAAGTTCATGCATTTCACATCATTAGAAGTAATGGCATCATTTCCAGACACTTGCACTCCACCCATTGCATCCTAGAGGTTAAGCTAGTCAGATTAGGGTTTACTAGGGTTTCATGTTTTGGTTGGATTTCAGTTCATTTTTACAAAGTAGATCAATTTCCTTTGAGATAGCCTTCGTCCATCATTTAGAAAGCTTCTTCTGAGAGCATATAGAAGTTGGCTTGAGCCCTAGCGGACTTGTGCCAGCTGACCAAGTGACAGCTGCGACAAGAGCTAGTACTTGTGCATACAGCACCGTCGCTTCTAAGTTTGTACGAACTACCGGGTTGATAAAATTAGAGATAGGAAGCTCCAGGAGTTGTAGCATTATTGCTACAATACTTGGGCCCACCATCTTTTTGGCGCTGTTGCCGGGGAAGCGTCAGAGTATTAGTAATTGTTGCTTTTCTTCTATTTTCTTACTCTTGCCTTCTGCTAAGTAGTTTATTTCATTTCCATTCTGCAAAAGTAGCATAGACATTTCTTGCTTTCATAGATTAGCATTTCCTACTTTCATAGATTAGCATTTCCTACTTTCATAGATTAGCATTTCCTGCTTTCATAGATTAGCCTTTCATTTCTGCAAGCGTAGACTAGTGTTTCATTTCTGCAATTTCATTTGAGCAGAGTAGATTAGTTCTTTCCTGCTTTCAGTTTAATTCTGCATCTTTTATAGTTAGCTGTAGATCAATCTGTTTCAGTTTTGCAGGTACAAAAGAAAAAGCAAAAACAATCAAAAAGGAAGTCTTTTCCCTTTCATGCCTCGTAGGAACCGAGATAAATCAGGCAAATTCCTACCCAACACCCCCACCACATCACTGAGTCACCCTTCTCTCTTCTTTGGTGACAGTGACCCAGAAGAACCTATAGGTGAACATCCAGAGATATACAAAGATCCTATAGTAGAAGAAGAGTTAGAGACCACTCCATCTGAAGCTATGGCTGACAATAGAAGAGAAGATGAGAGAATAGAAGGTGCCTTCCCCATCCGAGAGACCAATGGAGAAATGAAAATGAAGAACATTAGCCCCTCCGCCTTACCTCACTTCCATGGACTGACTACTGAAGATCCTGATACCTTCCTGTTTGAGTTTGCTGTCCTTTGTAGAACCTATCACTATACTGAAGATGAGCAAAAGCTGAAACTCTTCCCTTCAACTCTTAAGTATGCAGCATTACGCTGGTTCATGGGCTTACCTGGGAATAGTATCACCACTTGGGCTCAGATGCAGCAAGCTTTCAATACCAAGTACAGGGATTATTGTAGGTCTAAGGAAACCAAGGGAGAAATCTTTCGGATGACCATGAGAAATGATGAGTCCTTAGAGGATTATGAGGAGAGGTTCCAACTATGCTATAAGCGGGCCAGGTGCACACTTGACCCTGAATCCCTCAAGTTGGTCCTGCTCCGAGGAGTCCCTGAAGACCTCTTAGATACCCTTCACATGTTAGCTGGGGGGGACATTTACCAACTGCCTTATGAGGACATCAAGACTTTGTTTAGAAACCACTCCAGGGCAGCTAGGAAACGAGGTAGGGGAAACCTCCTCTCAACTAGTGTCCCTTTCTCCAAACATGAGCTTGCAAATCAATTAGAAGATCTCAAGAGTGAGGTGAGACAGACCATTGCCATGCAGCTGGACACATTCAGAATCCAGCAGAAGAAAGAAGAAGTTGAGAGAGCCTTGGCTGTCTTCTGCCCTAGGTGCACAAGGAGACACCCTAAGAACAAATGCCCATTGCATTCGGTTGAAGTATGTTTCGTTTGTGAGGAGGACCATCCCACAAATCAGTGTCCAACCTTACCTGGGTTTAAAGCCATGTACCAAGGGACAGAAGCTCCCACTGAACCTCTCTATTACCTCAACCAAAGGAGGCCACAAGGATCTAGACCATATCAGCAGGGAATGCAAGGGGCACCTCAAGCTTATTACAGCCCCAACCAATTGACTCCTATGCCTTCCTGGGGTCCCCCTCCTCATCCTTCATGGTCCATGCCTCCTCCATGGTCTTATCCACCTCAATACCCCACTCAACCTACTTCTCATTCATATCATTCACATGCCCAGCCACAGCCTCAATGGAATGCACCTCAGTCGGGGTGGAGGCCCCAATACAACACTCTTCCTCCCATCTTGCCTCCACCACCAGTTCAACCTCAGCCATTACCTCCTGCTCCTCCAAGGCAACCTCAAATTCCTGCTTAACCGAACCCGAACCCCAACAATAGACAGGCCCAGCACGTATACACTGGGGAAACCTCATGCCCTATCTATGCTGTGGAGATCCAGGAGATCAATCTTCGATCTGGAAAGACTCTACCAGATCGCCAACCTCCTCCCCCAGAGGATGAGGAAGATAAACAGGAAAGTGAACCAAAGGCTATTCCACCCTTTCCTGAGAGACTAACAGCCACCACACAACCCAACCCAGAGGAGGATGAGCTTCTGGGTGAGCTCAAGCAGTTGTGTGTAAAAATACCACTTCTCCAAGCCATCAAGGATGTGCCAATATACAACAAACTGGTTAAGGAAAAGTGCTTCAAACACCCAGGCAGGCGGGAGAAAGATGCTTCAACCATTAATGTCATAGGACAACTGTCTAACCTGATGCTAGGACAAGTCATCTGCCCAAAGTACCTAGATCCTGGAAGTCCTGTAGTAGATGTCCACATCAATGGCACCATCATACCTCACACCTTGATTGATATGGGGGCTGCCATTAATGTGATGACCAGGGATACCATGCTCAAACTCACTCTTCAGGGTTCCTTGAGGAAGACCTCGACAGTACTGCAATTAGCAGATCGCTCCACCGTGACTCCCGAAGGGATTGTGGAGGATGTCTTGGTCTCTATTGACTCTTGGGAATACCCTGCAGACTTCCTGGTTCTGCAACCAAAGGCAAAGCTTACTGGATATCCTCTCATTTTGGGAAGGCCTTGGTTAGCTACTGCAGATGCTTACATAAGTTGTCGTGCAGGAAACATGACCATCAAAAATGGTCCCATGTCCAAGCAGCTAGTCCTATACCCTCCTTCCCAACCCTCCTTAGAGCATGACTTACCACTCTGGTTGGAAGAAGGAGAGGAAGACGAGGTGTACTTAGCACCTCTGTGCACCTTAGATACCACTAGAAGAGACCCCCCAACCGAGGATGACTTGATCAAGACCTCGATCCAGAATCCACCTTCCAATGCACTACCCTTAGAGAAATTGGTGGAGGATGCCCAAGCTAGCACCTTAGTGGATCTTTGTACAACCAACCCTGTTACTTCCAGAATCAAGAATGTGGAGTTCGGCCCTGAGAAAGCATTGAAGATCAGCTCCTCCCTATCTCCTTCCCAGGAAAAGGCGCTGTGTAGTCTGTTGGCCAACCACCTAGATGATTTTGCTTGGAGCTATAAGGAAATGAAAGGAGTCCATCCTTCGGTCTGTACCCATCATATATACATCAAAGAGGATTGTAAACCGGTTAGGCAACCCCAGAGGAGAATGAATCCAGCTCTTAAGGACATTGTCAAGGAAGAATTGCAAAAACTGTTGGATGCAGGATTCATCTACCCCATCTCAGATAGTGAATGGGTGTCCCCTCTGGTGTTGGTTCCCAAGAAAAATGGGAAATGGAGAATCTGTGTGGACTACCAAGAACTGAACAAAGCTACCAAGAAAGACCATTTCCCTCTACCTTTCATAGATCAAGTGTTGGATGGACTGGCAGGAAAGAAATTCTTCTCTTTCCTGGATGGGTTTAGCGGGTACAACCAAATCCAAATCAGCCCGGAAGACCAAGATAAGACCACCTTCACTTGTCCTTGGGGTACCTTTGCCTACCGAGTTCTTCCCTTTGGGCTATGCAATGCTCCTGCTACCTTCCAGAGAGCTGTCTTGAGCATCTTCTCAGAGCTGGTCCATGATGCAGTGGAAATCTATATGGATGACTTTACTCCTTATGGGGTCAACTTCCAGGAAGCATTGTCCAATCTGGGAAAAGTCCTAACGAAATGCATCGAGATGAACTTGTCCCTTAGTCCTGAAAAATGTGAATTCTTAATGACTGAAGGGATCGTGCTAGGCCATACCATTTCTTGCCAAGGGTTACAAGTGGATCCTAACAAAATTGCTCTCATCAAGAAGGTTCCACCCCCTCAAAAGGTAAGGGATGTCCAGAGTTTCTTGGGATTAGCAGGATATTACCGGAGATTCATTAAAGATTTCAGCAAGCTAGCCTCACCATTGTTTGGCCTGTTGGCAAAAGATGTGGAGTTTAATTGGACTGACGATTGTCAGAGGGCTTTAAATGAATTGAAGGACAAGTTGGTGTCAGCCCCAATCTTGAGAGGTCCAAACTGGGCCCTACCTTTCCACATCCACACTGATGCCTCGAACAAAGCCATAGGTGCAGCTTTAGGATAGGTTGAGCAAAAACTTCCATATGCCATTTACTTTGTTAGCAAAAACTTGTCCAAAGCGGAGCTGAATTACACTGTAACCGAGAAAGAATTCTTGGCTGTGGTCCATGCACTGAACAAGTTCTGACATTATATTACTGGTTACCAGACCTTTGTACATACAGACCATGCTGCAATTAGATATTTAATGAATAAACCAGATGTGAATGCTCGTATTATTAGATGGTTACTTTTATTGCAGCAGTTTGATTTGACCATTGTTGACAAACTAGGTAGAGAAAATGTTGTTGCTGACTTTTTATCTAGATTGGATTTGTCTGCAGATGAGGATGGAACAGTGGATGACCAGATGCCCGATGAACATCTGTTTTCTATTTCAGTACTCTCTCCATGGTTTTCTGATATAGCAAACTACCTTGTTTCAGCACAGTTCCCTCCGCACCTATCTTCCAGAGAGAAGAGCAGAATCATCAGAAAAAGGGCCTCATTTACTTGGATCGGGGGCAATCTGTTCAAGCTTGGCCCCGATCAGATCTTAAGGCGTTGTGTAAGGGAGGAGGAAGTCTTTGATATCCTCCTCACTTGTCATGATGGGCCTTGTGGAGGACATTTTGCAGCAAAGAGAACTGCCTTCAAAATCCTGCAGGCAGGCTACTATTGGCCCACACTTCATCAAGATGTCAGAAGATATGTCAGTTAGTGTGACCAATGCCAAAGAATGGGGAAACCGACCCAAAGGGATGAGATGCCTCTCCAACCTCAAGTGACTCTTGAGCCATTTGAGAAGTGGGGCATGGACTTTGTGGGCCCAATCAACCCTCCTTCGAGGCAAAGGTCTTACATCATTGTGTGTACTGACTATTTGACAAAGTGGGCAGAGACTAAAGCAGTCAAAGCAGCAACAGAAGAAAAGGTGGCCGATCTCCTAAGAGAAAACATCTTCTATAAGTTTGGCTATCCAAGAGAGCTGGTCACCGATCACGGGAGCCAGTTCACATCCAACCTGGTTGAAGATCTACTAGCTCATCACAAGATCAAGCATAGGACTTCCACCCCCTATCACCCTCAAGCAAATGGGCAGGTGGAAGTCACCAATAGAGCATTAGAAGGGATCTTGACTAAGGTGGTGAGCAACAGCAGAAAGGACTGGGCAGAGCGCCTGGTTGAAGCCACATGGGCTTACAACACCACTTGGAAGACCACCATCGGCTTCACACCTTATGAGCTGGTCTATGGGAAGAAAGCTTTGTTGTCCATTGAGTTTGAATACAACACTTTGAGGATGGCAGCTCAGCTGGACCTAGATCTCAGCCATGCACAACAAGAAAGGCTATTGCAGCTGAATGGCCTAGATGAGCACCGAATGCAGGCCCTCCTTCACTCAGAAGTGGTTCAACTTCAGAGAAAGGTGTGGCATGACCAACATCTCCATGACAAGCAATTTCAGCCGAGAGATTGGGCTTTGTTGTATGACTCTAGATACAAAGATTTCAAAGGGAAGCTGAGAACCAGATGGCTAGGGCCATATTCAGTGGAAAAGTGTCATGACAATGGATCTGTGCTTATTAGGACCATTGATGAGGAAGCCATCCCCATGCTTGTCAATGGGCATCGATTGAAGATCTACAGGAAGCCTCCCTCAAGACAAGAGTTCATCAAAACTATGGAGAAGGTAGTGTTGGTCATAGAGAAGGGTTCTGCCTCTGCTTTGGGCATACCCTGAAGAATCTAAAAAAAAAAATAAATAAAAAAATAATAATAATAATAATAAAGATCATTGGGTGAAAACCTTTCTGAGGCGCCCAAGGCAGGTAATAGGGGTGAAAACCTCCTTGAGGCGCCCCTATTGTCTTTTCAATAAAAAAAAAAAAAAAAAAAAGGAGATTGGAAAAAGATCCTTGAGTGAAAACCTCTTTGAGGCGCTCAAGGCAGATGGCAAGGGTGAAAACCTCAATGAGGCGCCCTTGTTAGCTTTCAAAAAAAAAGAGAAAAAAAGAAAAAAAAACAAAAGAAAAACAAAGTCAGCAGATTCATTATGTAAAATTGCATGCAGGTGTTCTATGGAGGAGAGGAAGCCTCTCAACTCAAAGCCAAGGGTCCTCATCATGCAGCAAGGACACCTTACCAGCACCTCCTCCAAGAATCCTCATTTTCTCCAAGGTATGTGCAATTTTATTCCATCTTGAGTCTTCTACAGGAAGACGCAGATTTTCTACAGGAAAATGCAGAGTTTCTACAGGAAGATGCATATCTTCTACAGGAAGGTGCAGACTCTCTACAGGAACGCATCCTTTCTACAGGGAACACTGTATTTCTACAGGAAGCTTCCTGTAGAAGCTCAGAACGGGCCAGAATTCATTTCATGAGGCGATCTAACGGCTAAGGATCGATTTGGACGCATGCATGCCACGGTTGTCAACCATGCACATTGCTGTTATCTTGCTCCACCGTCCTTGTCGACATGCAACCAAGTACTTGCACCAGCAAAGAAGATCGATGAGTCTCAAGAAAAAAACAACTTGTAAATGGAAAAAGCGCTAGAGATCTCACACCATATTCATCACAGTCAGCCCGAGGCTCCGAGAGCATGATTGTGAGGCCATCCATAGTCGTGCAGCATGCACCCAAGGAGGAAGAACTGTTCCAAGACATCTCGCGGGAGTCCTGTAACAGTTAAACCTGCTAGAGTGGATACCATTCACCGCGCAGGCCATCTGAAGGGAAACGTGGGCGCATGCAACTGAAGCATCCCATCCATCGACGAAAGCTCGTGAACATAGACCTCTGGGCCTGTGTAAGTTCGCCAGCAGCAGGTAAATCAACTCATCAGCATCCAAAGAGCCGAAACAACATGTACAGCCACGCAGGTAAGTGTCTCGACCCTTCCTTCCATCAGACTACATGAATGTTACTTTGATTGATTGCTAAGTGTAAAGGTGAATTGGTTGAGTGACTGTGTGGCCATTTGGCCGGCCACGTCGGCCAGTTAATGGTCTAGTTGGATGTGTGGGTGGCGGCCGTGACAAAGAGAATGGGCAGCATGCACGTGAGAACGATCCCGTCGAGGAAACGAGTTCAACAGGAGAGGCGGCGGCAGATCCGCGGGAATTGATGCGGCAGCAAGTGAACGCACAGTTGAATGATGGGGTGACGTCACCCAACGGTCCGGCGGGGACAGCTCACCCCCTGCACCACGGATTCCGCCGAATTTGAAATCTAATCGGCTCGATCGCATTCATGCATTTATCACCCACCGGCTTGAACTCGAGCGGCTATCCTGATCCTTCTGCAGTGTGATACGCCGAGCTTTTGGCTATCAGAGCGATTGAGAAGCACACTCAAGGCGCAGACCGACTGCAATCTCTCCCGAAATCCGCGCGCTACATTCTACAGGATCGCTGTCATTCTATAGGAACGCTGCATTCTACAGGAACGTTGTCATCCTACAGGAACGCAGTTTTCTACAGGAAAGCGGGTGCCTCACGTAAAAAGGTGGCCAATTAAAGAGGTAACCCTGAACTCTTCATGCAACTGGTTATTAAAGGTGGCAAGATTGTCATCCATAGTCCGGTCATAGAAAAACGGTGAAATTGTCATCTGCTGTGCCTATACTATCATTCTACAGGATGTCGAGTAATTAAATTGTGTTAAAGTTCCTCAGGGATAAGTTTGTGGGTTATGTGCATGATATCCTACGCTCTGTCTCAGTAAACCAAAACCTCTTCCACAATAACCACCTCTGGTTAAGAAACTTGTTTTATCATGCCGGGTGGTTTTATAAGACGAGAACCCACTGATTCAGCCAAATTAAGGGAAAACCAGGGGGTGGTAGAGCTCTTCACACGAGCACAATGGATATCTTTTTGTGATAAGCTGCAGGGTTACGATGATGAAGTGGCCGAAGAATTCTTGCAGGCTCTGAGGCCGAAATCCAAGACACTGGCCACAGTGAACTTCAGAGGTCTAAGCCTCAAGCTCACCCTGCAATATATCAGTCGGATCACTGAACTTCCGATGGGTTTGCCATGGGATAAGGAAGAAAGAAAGTTGAGCCAGCAAGCCAAGAAGGAATTCTTTCCACCTGAGGAGGAATTCGCAGAGGACCAAAATGGGGTGCGAAGAACCAGCTTGCTGCCACCATGGAATGAAGTCAGCTTGCAAATCATGAAGTATATCACTTGTGAAGGCCATTTTAGCATCGTGTATGCATATCACTTTCGGTTGCTCACTGAATTGAGGCACTGGATTGATCTTCCTGTAGAACAAAAACTGAGCATCCCTTATTTCCTGTTGCAGTCTCTAATGGAGTGTGCCACAAAGCTAAAAGAGGGCATACCGGATCAGATAGCCCACCATGGGCTGATCAAGCTTCTTGTGGAGGATGCGCTGCATTCATATAAGGTTCCCCTCTCATGGGAATCCTTCCGGAATTTGATAAGAGATGGAGACATTAAAATGTTGATTGAAGAAACGGGGTCCTCCAGCAGTGAGGAACAAGAAGCAGTGGCTGAGGGAAAGAGAGAAAAAGGCCAGAAGACCCCGACCACAGTGCAGAAGAAAGAGCAAAAGAAGAAGCATGAGGAAAATGATGACAAAGAAAAAGGTGGCACACCCATCTTGTCAGCAAGAGAAAAGAGGTTGAAGAGCAGAATGGACAAAGCTGAGGTGGTCCATGTCAGCCCAAGTACCTCATCAGCACCTGCAACCAAAGCAAAAAGCAAAACCCATGCGGCTAAGCAAGAAAAGGTGGTGACACCCGTGTCTACGAGAAAGCAGAAACAGACCTCTACAGGAAGCCCGAAGATAGAGAAAGGGTCTTCTACAGGAAGCCCCGAAAAGGTGAAACCCAAAGAGAAGAAGGTGGATATTCTGGCACGGGAGGCAGCAACTGTATTAGCTGGCCTCAGCACGCCACCTAAGCCAAAAGAAAAGAGGAAGAGGGAGACCCCTCTATACTTTAAAGCTCGAAGAAGTGTTAGGATAAAGACGGGCAAGCCACAGCCTCCGTCCAACAGCCCGATTGTCATCAAAGATACACCTGCTTCTCCCAAGGAAAAGTCACCCTCCAGGATCACAGTCACCTACGAGAAGGGGAGTCCAAAGAAAAATACGTGGCAAGAAAGGTTATACCTGTTGACTGAAAAAACTCGGCTACAGGAAGCTGAATATGTTCTACAGGACACTCTGGCCCAGCTACAGGAAACAGAGAAGAGGGAAGGAGAAGGACCCTCATCACCACCAAAGGAGGGTGAGGTAGAACCACCTGAAGAGATAGAAAGAGAACATATACCAGAACCTAGCCCTTCGCCTAATCTGAGTTCATACTACACCTTTTTAGAGGCGGGCAAAATCATACCGCAGAAATTTACTGTACCCTTATTTTTTGCATTAGAGGAAGAAAGAGTCCGTTCCCACACATGGATGCAGATCGCCAAATCAAAGGGTGTGGCGGACATAGGCCCTTTACAAGAGCAACTCAAGGAGGTCAGGAGTGAATTCACCATGGCTAAACATGTGGCTAATTGCCAACGTGTGCTTCTACAGGAAGAAAATCAGAAGCTGAGATTGCAGCTACAGGAACTAAGGGCAGGGGCAGGAACATCCTCCAAAGACATCACAAAAGAACAACAAGGCAAAAAGGAGCTGACCACCGGTCTTGAAGAGCCAATGACACTTCTACAGGAAGCAGAACAGCAAACAAAAATTGAAGTGCAAGCTCTAAAAAAACAGCTGCAGCAAAAGGAAGCACAATTGGCCTGCATGGCCAGTTGGGCCATGGAGGCAATATAGTGCAGACAACCTGCAAAATCCTATGGATTGTACTTAAAAGATCAATGGCTGCAGTTCCAAATAAACACCTTGGCACAAAGAGGTATTTCACATATCCAAAACCCACAACAATTTTCTGAATTGTGCAGTACCAGTTCGTCAGAAGACCAAGCCAAATTAGCAGAATTTTACCTCCACAACTTGGCTTTGCCTAATGAAGTCTCCTGGGATCCCAATATTGCCTTGGGTGATATGCAATTGATGGCGTTCGCTTCATGGTTAAACCATGAGGATCAAAGAGCAGCTGAAGCAAAATCGGTCATGAACCGAGAAGTGAGCGAGCCACTATTCATTCGAGCAGAACCAGAGGATCCGGTGGCACTCATCTCAGCCCACCAACAGTTGGCTACTGATCCCACAGCTTCCTTGAGATTTCTGGACCAACAGGCCCAAGCCATAGCTCACTTCGAAGACATGGAAAGGTTGTTAGGAGAAAGTGCTGCCCAAGCATGCACACGCAGATGGAATACCTTGGCACACAGCTTGAAAATCCGAGAGTACCATACCCCCATTCGGATGAGGGAAGCTTTGGCAAGGGTTGACCTTTACAAGAAATCCATGCAAAGCCTCCAGGCCAGCCGGATTGGCCTTAAACTCAGCCCACCACTACTGCTAGGGTTGACTGAAGGCAATACAGAGGAGGATGGCAGTCAACAATGGGAAGAGGTGAACATGAAAGTAGGGTTTCATATCCACAAAGAGGACACTACCACAGAGCCTTGGGATGCAAGGGAAGCAGTGAAAGCAATGAAGGATGAAGATTTGGACTAAGTTGCTCAAGGATGAGCAAATAGTTTAGCTGGGGGGTGATGATGAGCCCCAATTTAAGGTACAATTTGGGCTCATATTGGCCTACTTACCTTGGTCAACCATTCACATTTTACCACTTATGCATTCATTTCTTAGTATATTCGTGTTGTTTGTAGGAAGAAGGGCAGGCATTATATCTATGTGACTAATACATGATGATTTCAGGTTCTTGGCATTAAAGAGAGCAAAAGACCACGCAAAAGGAGACAGAAAAGGTGACATTGCGGGTTCATAGGGAGGTTGTCCACAGTCTTGATGACCCTCCTCGTGATTATCACCTTCACTCTGAGCCCTAACAGCTCTCCCCACCGAGCTTAAAGGCAACCAACACGTTCTACAGGATCAGCAGTTTGACAGCAGTTTGACTTTCAGTTGGACAACCAAGCTCCACGAATGAAGGCAGCCAGCTTGATCCTCATTTTGTATAAATATGGAGGCCGTATCCTTTGTTAGAAGATTTTTGACTTTTGGGATTACTATTGTAATCTCTGAGCACGAGTTACAGCTCGGTTTTTTGTTATTTTGTAAGCCAGTTTTGGCATGACATTAGACTTTTGATTATGAATAAAGGCAAGCAGATTTGGATCTAATTCTGAGTTTTTAAGGGAGCTATAGCTCTCAGGTTAGGGCCCAACCTGAGAGCAGTAGACCTCCTCTGTTTTGTAGTGTTATTTGCCTTTCGTTCCAGCACTTTGTTTCTTTACTTTGACATGCAATTCGAATTTACAGTCTGCTGATTTAGTTTTTATGTGATTGAGTAGGATTAGCTTATGGTTACTTTGCTTTCAGTTGCTTAGATTCGATAGGAGGTTTGTAATACACAGGAGCTCCAAGAAAAGGTTGTTAGAGATCACTGCCATCTTTGTTTAGGGATTGGGGTGCAGTCCATATCAACCACCAAAAAGAAACACAGTCTTTTACTTCCATGCAAGCTGCAACATAGTCATTGAAGATCCATCCATGCACTTTTGATATCGAACCATACTTCTACATTTTTCATTCCATGCACGGCTTCTTTTCTCGGTTTTACATTGATGTTCATAGGTTTAATGGCACATGTATCATAGGTTAATGAATTCTCGTTTTTTGGTGCAAGACATAAGTCATTTGTTTCATTTACACTGCTCCATATCATTCCACTTCCTTCTTCTTCTTCTTGACCTCTCCTCAACCCACCTACTCGGCCTCTGTCCAGCTCGTTTACCCTCCAACTCATCCATTACCACGTAGCTTCATCCTTTTGACCTTTTGTTGATCCTATCCTTCTATCCACAAACCACTTCGTGCACTCATTCTCTGTCCTATTTCTCTGCCCCTGAGTCATCACAAGTTCCATCTCCACCTTACCTATCCACCCAAACCATTCCATCCCTTCACCATCACCCAAAACTTCCACTCACAACACATCCTGTAGAAGTTAGCAGACTTCCTGTAGAATTCCCTGAGTTTCCTATAGGATCCCCTGCAGACATCCTGTAGGAGCCTGCAAACTTGGTTGCCAAGCATCCAAACGTTGTAGACTTCTGTAGACTGATGCTAAGGATCCCCTGGGATCTCTCCTATCCCCCCTGACCTTTCCCAAGCTTTCCTCCCTTTCGCACCACCTCTGCACAACCAAACCCTAATAAGAAACAAAATCATCATCACTCCAACCAATTAAGCAAAAATCCAAAAACATGTTCTTTTCAATCAAAGTAGTTTAAGTTCATGCATTTCACATCATTAGAAATAATGGCATCATTTCCAGACACTTGCACTCCACCCATTGCATCCTAGAGGTTAAGCTAGTCAGATTAGGGTTTACTAGGGTTTCATGTTTTGGTTGGCTTTCAGTTCATTTTTGCAAAGTAGATCAATTTCCTTTGAGATAGCCTTCGTCCATCATTTAGAAAGCTTCTTCTGAGAGCATATAGAAGTTGGCTTGAGCCCTAGCGGACTTGTGCTAGCTGACCAAGTGACAGCTGCGACAAGAGCTAGTACTTGTGCATACAGCACCGTCGCTTCCAAGTTTGTACGAACTACCGGGTTGATAAAATTAGAGATTGGAAGCTCCAGGAGTTGTAGCATTATTGCTACAATAATTGGGCCCACCATCCTCCACTGTGAGACAATAAGTGCCAGTACAGATTGTGCTCCCACGTACCATCAAGTATATATTGGGAGACCCCTATAGGCTTAAAACCTTTTATCCATAGGAAGCCATGTCGGCCGCCCTACTGATTGCAATGCACCGAACACAGCATTCGGGAAGATTGACTATCGTACCGTAAAATGTATTCTGTAGTTTTGTGATTGGTTTGGCACACCCTCTACCTAGATCTCCAGAGCAGTCCCTTTCGTTCCTTTTCAGAGTCCTTAACAGAAAAGGTCCATCTGAGCACTTGTCACTTCAGGCTCATTAAAAATCGAAGGAGACTAGAGTCATAGAGTTTAGGCTTCTGTGATCCATATCAAGTTAGAGAAAGATTTCGACGCATATCACATAGAATTTCATTTGTCGACGCGTTTCGAACCAACGATGAACCACACTAGTTGGTTTGAAACGCGTCGAAAAATGAAATTCTATGTGATATGTGCCGAAATCTTTCTCAGACTAGAGTCATCTTTTGTTTTTTCTCGACTCTTTAAAATTGAAAAAGCAAGCTGTGTCTAAAGTGTCTAAAATTCATTTAATTCGGAAACATATTTCTGCTTTTGTATTTTAGTTGATCGAGTAATCCGCAATCGTGGAAGAAAGTCAATTGAAACCCCGTCGTTCGCGGAGGCTTACGAGTCAACCGTCTTTGTATCCAGAATCGAAACCAGTACGGACAAAGCGAACTCATTTAACAGGTTCCAAATCTCCTATTAAAGTTAGAACAAGTGTTCCAACAACATCTGAGATTCCAGTTACTCCAAACATTTCTGGAAACCCTGCCTCTACAGAAGAAGTTCAACAGCCACAGAGGGACAGTGATACTGATCCTAGTCTGAGAGTAAACACTTGTGTTACTGAACCAGTTACATCTACAACCGGTTCAGAGAGTCTTGCTCTTCAAACATCTGTCGCTGTCGATTCCACCCCTTCTTCGGCACCAGAAATATTTTACAGACCTAACAATCTTCCCCTTCCACCTGGTTTGATTGCGATTGAAGAAATTGTAGAAGACCCTCAAACAAGTACTCCAACGCACTTTGGAGTCGGGGTTACTCTATATCCTTCTTCATCAGAAGTTAGTCTACCACCAGTGGAAGTTCCTGTAGAATCGCTAGGTAATCTTTTGGATAGACTCCAAATGTCTGAACAACCGTCAACATCTAGGACTGTGTCGACTAACACAGCGACAGCAGAACTCCTTGCCGTCACTCCGACAATGTTCGCCGGCATACCATCTGTCCCAACTAGCTCTCAACCACTAGAAGGAGCCCACTCAGGGGCTATTTCGACAGTCTGGTTTGTTCCTGTTTGTTCAACCGGAATAATATCTGGTAACTCTTATGTTGAGTCTCAACAAATTGATCCATCTGGAGGTCGATTTGGGAAATCCAGTCCCCAAGGGCAGACAATCCCTTTGAGTTCCGGATTTCCACCGTATGGGGGGCAGTATGCCCTTTCATTACCCCCTCCGGGAGGGTATCCATACGGGAGTTCACAACAATATTCAGGTTACACTGGAATCACCTCAAGTGGTTGGGTACCTATCCTACCTCAACAACCAAGAGTTGTGTATTCAATGCAACAATGTGTACCTATGTCGAACATCCCGACTACACTAGCTATTGTGACGGTGTCACAAGTTCAAACGCTGCCTGTTGTGTGCCAACCTCAGATTTCTCAGGTTGTAATGCAATAGCCCCTTGACCCTATGACTCAACCACAATCGCCAACTAGTGGGGCAACACAGGCCCGGACAGGTACAATTACCCCACACCTTGGTCCAATGGTTAGTATAGCGCAACAGCACATGGCTTCACAACCGTGGCTGGTGCAATACCAACAACCATAATTCCAACAAGTATACGAAGGTTCTGAGTAGCAGATCTTTGTGAACAGTGGACAGCCGTACATTCAAAATGGTCAAAATCAACCATTTTACAATGGTCATGTCCACCAACCGTATTAGTCATACCAGCATCAACTGCATTATGCTGGTATGCAAAGGCCAACTGCTCAGGCGATCCCATCATATCCTGGGTATGCTTCACCTAACCTGAATCAACAGATACCATTCGTGGCAACCTTAGAGTTACCTGATTTACACCGGTTAACAAACGATCCGATTGCTTACGCCCCATGGTGGCCAGCGATTCCGCACAAACTTCCATCAGATATTCCTAAATTTAATGGAAATCCGGGTGATGATCCATCGAATCACGTGATGACATTTCATCTATGGTGTTCATCAAACACCCTCAACGATGATTTGATAAGGCTTTGCCTCTTCCAGATGACGTTAACGGGTCCAGCGGCAAAATGGTATATTGTATTGCCTAGAGCTTCGTTCGACAACTTTAGTACCTTAGCCACAACCTTTTTAACCCATTTTCAATTACCAATAAGGTATGAAACGGGAACAGAACTCCTTACCAACATCAAACAGACGATGGCTACTCACATATCTGATCATATACATGAGTGGCGATGTCGTCGCAGGATGGTAAAAACATACGTTCCCGATCAGCTATTCGCTGAATGGTTTATCAAGTATTTATTACCTTCCATTACAGAAGATGTCGCAAACGGGGGAGTCGTAACGGAAGAGCAAGTTATAGCTCGTGCGCAATATCTGGACTTGATCTATACTCAGTCCGGCACGCTCTACGACAAAATACCTGACGCCCCTAGACCGGAATTCTCAATTCCTCGTCCTCCTAAATCGAACAATGACTCTCACGCCGGCGATGACGTGATTGGAAAAACAGACACGAAATCGACAAAGGCTACATCCAAGAAGGCTCGTAAGATTTCATATCAAAATGCAAAAGACGAACTTCTTGCTTCGGAAGTAAATGTCGTATCGATAGATAAGGGCAAAGAAACCAAACAACCAGGAAGCAAGAAGAAACAAGGCAAAGCGAAGAAGAAGAAACAGGATGAGTCATCTCCTGAAAAACCTTCTTCAAACCCTCCTGGAAATAGGAAACTGAAATATCCATGTCAAATATGTGATGAGGATCATCGGACAATAGAATGTCCATACAAAGCTGAGCTTAAGAGATTCTTTAAGAGTTCGAAAACCTCAGCTGTGTTAACTGATCTGTTTCCAAATCCAGGAACAAATCTGGTTGATAGTGGAAATGCTTCCCCGTCTCAAGTGCTAATGTTATCGGTTTCGAAACAGCAAAATGATGCTTTGATTTCGACAAGGAACAAAGATTACGGGAATCCGTAGCTGTCGAACGACAAGGATAAAGATCAACCAAGTAGTTCGACAACAACTTCGAATTAACAATAAAACCACCAAAGGGAGTAGTACACAAGTCGACGTTTAATCCCCGTGCTAGAGTGGTGTAGCATTATAACATAGTGGAAGATTTGGCCCAATTGCCATCCACTATGTCGACTCTTGAGGTGCTACAAAATTGCCCATCCCAAAGGCAGGCTTTGTTATCAACCATTGGTGGGGTTGACCCAAACGATTCCACTCTTGTATCCTTCGACCACAAAGGATACGATCCTCAGTTACCAGCCCAACTAGCTTTCCTTATTCAAGTGAAAGCCCTCAACAAAACTGTTCATCGAACAATTATTGATGAGGGGGCATCTGCATGTATTATGTCGATGAGTTGCTGGAAAACTTTAGGATCTCCAACCTTGTCGCGATCCTCGACGACATTAAAAGCATTCGACGGAAGGACATATACCCCATATGGTATCCTAAATAACTTGAAAGTTGAACTAGGGGGAAAAACGGTAGAAATAGATGTTGAAGTCATCGATGGGAATCTTGATTACAACAACCTACTAGGAAGACCATGGATATATGCCATGGCAGCTGTTGTGTCGACCTATTTTAGAAAGATTGCATTCCCCTTCCAAGGAGGGATTACAATCGTCGATCAACAAAACTTCCTACCTAATGGTTCTCAAGTTACAGGAAGCATTCCAATGATCCATGGAAGCCCCCATTCGCTTCAAAATATCAGAGTAGGCCTACTAAAAGATCCTATACTAATGGGAACTTTCGCTCTTCCACCTCCAATTAATCTGGCGGAAGTAGCGTCGATAGGAACCTGCAATATGATATCTTCTGCAAAGATCTCAGAAAACGATATCAACATGGGTCATGCAATGGTTTTGCCCCCAAGCCCAATAGAAGTATTATAGCAATCAATGTTTCTAGCATGGGAGGCAAACCCGAATCAACGCTCATGAAGCGTTTGGGTAGACAAGTCTAGAGAATATGGTACCCCTTCAGATCCTTGGTCGCGAGTGCATGGAACCCACGAAGGAATTGTACAATCAATGTTGACCGAAGAGGCACCATTGAATGATTGCCACCATCGTTCCCTTCTTCCGGATTATGAAGAAGATACTCAAGATGACCTTTATCATCCTTCAGTTTTTGAATTCCTTTCAAATACTGTAAATACGGTGGATTCTGAGTGAAACTTATCCAACATTGAAGAGACTATAGCCATAAATATCTCGACTAAAACAGATGTTGTAGAGAATATTTATGTTGGCAAATGGTGTTCTCCTTCAGAACTGGAAATATATAACGCTCTTTTCGCGAATTCAGAGATGTCTTTGCTTGGTCATACAGTGAAATGCCAGGCATCGACTCGAGTATCGTTGAACACGAAATTAAGATTTATCAAGATGTCAAACCGGTACGACAACGGCTCATGCAGGTGCACCCCAAGAAAGCCGTTTCCATTAAGGCAGAAGTCGAAAAACTTCTCCATGCTGGTTTCATCTACCCGGTTCCTCTAACCGATTTGGTATCGAATATTGTCCCTGTTATGAAGATACAAGGGACAGTTAGAGTGTGTGTCGATTATAGGGATGTAAATCAAGCTTGTCAAAAAGACAACTACCCTACACCTTTCATCGACCAGATAATTGATGAATGCGCCGGATGCGAAATCTTTTCATTCATCGATGGATTTTCCGAGTATAATCAAATAAATATCTGCCCACAGGACCAATCAAAGACTGCATTCATTTGTCCAGGGGCACACTCGCATATCGAAAATTACCCTTTGTTTTAAAGAATGCAGGGGCGACGTTTCAGAGGGCAATGAATTATGCCTTCCACGACATCAAAAACATCGTTCAACCATACCTCGACGACCTTCCGGCTCATTCGTGAAAGCAGACTGATCATCCGCAGCATTTAAGAGCGATATTTCTACGTTGCCGACACTACAAGATACGACTCAATCCACACAAATGTGTATTTTGCGTCAGTTCTGGTCGTTTACTTAGCTTTGTAGTCTCCAAGGATGGGATTCGTCTCGACCCGTGCAAGGTCCAAGCAATCATAAATTTGCCTTCACCTTCAAATTTGCTTCAGATTCAGAAACTCCAAGGGAAAGCAAACTTTCTGAGGAGGTTCATTCCAAATTACGCCGAACTTGCTAAAGGTTATACACGTCTTTTGAAAAAGGAGGTACCCTTCGTCTGGGATCAGGTTGCGCAAGCTTCCTTTGATTATTTAAAAGATTCCTTAGTGAAAGCATCATTAATGTACGCCCTCGATTATCAAAGAGATTTTAACCTGTATCTGGCTGTAGCAGATACAACCATTGCAATGGTTTTAGTTCAAGAAGTCGATGGAATTGAACACCCTATATATTATTTAAGTAAAAACTTAAATGATACAGAAAGCAAATATTCTTATGTTGAAAAACTAGCGCTTGCAGCTATTCAAGCGATACAAAGATTTCGACACTATGTCCTCTTCCGGAAAACTACCATTCTGTCAGATTGCAACCCCATGACTTATATATTGTCGCGACAGTTGCTGGGGGGAAAATATTCAAAATGGATAGTGATCCTTCAAGAGTTTGATCTGGAATTTGTAAAATCCAAATCAAAGAAAGCTCTACTTTTTGCAGAATTATTATGCGATCTCCCATCGTCGTCCAACGATGAAACATCCGAAGAATCAATCGTGGATGAGAATTTATTTCTGATATCTACAAGCAATGAGTGGTATGGAGATATAATAATTTATCTCCAAACCCAAAAGTTTAGGCCTAACACCTCACACTCTGAACAAAAACGTAATCGATACCAAGCAAAAGACTACATGATCGTCGGTGATACACTATACCGTCGTGGTATCGATACAGTTCTGAGAAGGTGCCTCACCCATGAGGAGGCTGAGAAAGCCCTGAATCAGTGTCATTCATGAGCTTGTGGGGGGCATCAATCTGGATATGCTACAACACAAAAAATCTTACAAGCAGGATACTTCTGGCCAACAATGTTCAAGGATTGCATAACCGCAGTCAGAAGTTGCCATGCTTGTCAAATTTTTGATAGCAAAACCAGAAGACCACCCGCACCTCTACAGCCAATAGTTGCTGTTGGGCCATTCGCCAAATGGGGCATCGATTTCATGACATGTAACCCCACCTCGACCGGGGGGCATGGGTATATCATAGTCGCAGTTGACTATTTTACCAAATGGGCCGAGGCGATGCCTACATTAGATAATACTGGTGAAACAACTGCCCTTTTCTTTTTCAATCATGTAGTCGCTAGATTCGGCGTACCACAAGCTATAGTCACAGATCATGGATCGCATTTTCGCAATCACATGATGCTTGAATTAGCTGCCAAACTAGGATTGTCTCATGATAGCTCTACTCCGTATTATCCGCAAGCCAACGGACAAGTTGAAGCGATCAACAAGGTCCTGAAGCGCATGTTGCAAAGGATGATTGGAGTTCACAAAAGAAGGTGACACCTAATCCTGTACTCAGCCTTGTGGGCTTACCGAACATCGGTAAGGAATGCGACCGGGTTCACACCCTTCCAACTGGTATATGGCCTGGAAGCAGTCTTACCAGTCCAGTGCGAAATCTCGTCTCTTAAACTCGCAATCGATCTCCTCCCCGGAACTTCAGAAGAAGAGGCCCGTTTCTTGGAATTAAACCAATTGGATGAAACCTGTTGTGATGCTGCTTTGGCTAACGAATCCCATAAGAAACGAGTCAAGACGCAGTTCGACAAAAATGTCAAACCCCGTGTCTTCTCAGAAGGTGACTTGGTCTTGCTTTACGACCAAGAATCTGATAAATTGGGAGCAGGTAAATTTAAGTCTTTGTGGATGGGCCCTTATATTGTCAAACGGGTGTTAGCAAAAGGAGCCTACGAGTTAATGGATTATGACGGAATTCCACTGGCACAACCTCGTAATGTGTTGTACCTCAAGCGTTACTATGCTTAAATAGTAACCAATATGCTTTTGTTGTATTTTGTTTTCACTGAAGTGTTCGTTTTAGTCGAGTAATCCACCTTTTTACATTTATTGCAGATGTCAAACCTTTTGGAGACATGTGTTGGATATACCGACGGAGCAATTCGTAGTTTGCGGAATCTGTCCTCCGCAGCCTGGGCCATTTTTGATCCAAGCGGCAAGTTAGTAAGTTTCGGAGGTGTATGTATTAGTCAATCAATGAATAACATCGCTGAGTATAGCGCGTTGATAGAACTTCTCTCTGATGCCATCACCCATGGTATACGCCGACTAATCGTCAGGCTAGACTCACAACTCGTAATACTACAACTCAATGGTATATATTCCGTCCGAAACCCAGCTATTTATCGCATGTTCCTAAGGGTTAAGATTTTGGAAAGACAATTTGATTTTATTCAATACCAGCATATTTCCAGAAACTTAAACACATTAACCGACTCATTAGCAAACTATGTCTTAGATAGACATTTGCAACACTTATAAAAAGAAACACATCATCAATGTTTCACATGTGGATCATATATCTCAACCAGAATAAAACCCTGAAAATCAAAATATATATATAACTGTTTATGGTTTACATGTAATGTTCTGTAACCAAGACAAAATTGGTCACATGACCCAAAAACTCAAAATGCTAGGGGGCACCCTAGTCTAATGATGCTCGTGATAGCAAGTCACAGCCTGTGCGATCATGCGTAAGAGACGAGTCCATCGTCTAGGCACACCAGTAGTATACCGCTGTAACTGCAAAGGTAGCTCGTCGATCCTCACATCTGGGATACCGAGAGTAAGGCTCTCAACCTGCTCCTGCACATCTGTGAGAGTCTCGGCCACGTCAAGGTCACAAAGAATAACCCTCCAGCCAGGCTCTCCTGCTGGGGCAGCGGCTGGCACTCTCAGGCGAACTACTGGGCGAACAGGACCAACATCTGCATGTACACATGAGTTTGATTAAAGTCTTGATAGAATAAAGCACAAGGACATTATAAATAAAAATAGTAAATAGTGATATGGTCAAAGATTTTACCAATAGCGCCCCACTGCTCGCCATCCGGCAGTACTAAATCCGGATCACCCCGGAAATCCATGCCAGCATATGGATACTCGGCATAAGTCATTTCCTGACGATCAAACCACCTGAAGAAGGTATCAGAAAATGAAATCTAAGACTGACTAGCATGCCTAGACATATGGTCAACCCATCTCTGCATACGTGGTTCAGTAGGAGAAGGTAAGTCGTGTGCAATGTACTGCAGCTGCATCAGTGGTATCTTCTCCAAGGCAAAGGCGGTCAAAATAGAACCGAACCCAAAGTTCTTCAACCTCCCGTCCTTTATCTTGGTCAACTGACTTTTCATCACAAGAAGTACTGCATCACACCAGTTGAATATTTTCGGTTGGAGGCATTCCAAGGCATGCTGCATATAGGATATGTTGGCTACATGAATAGACGCACTACTGGCCATCCTACCAAAATTAAACAGGATAGACCTAAGGGACCTGTCAGTGACATCTTGGATAATGATCTTGCCATCTTTACTCGGCTGAGATCCTTCCCTGCAATACTGGCAGACATAATCTCTCACAGAGTCACTCCCTCGGGCTGAACCTGACAAAGAAATGGGGGCACCCCGCCTCGACAAGCCAGTCAAGAAGTAAATGTCTACTGCAGTCAAGGGGATAGATTTGCCCCTAATCTAGAAAACTTGATTGATAGGATCCCAAGCATCGAGCAAATACTGCAGTAGGTTGATCTGCTGTCTCATGCTAGAGATGCGGAAAAACTTCAGCAAGCCATAGTTCCGCAGCGCGTTCACTGTAACTGGATCATGTAGGGCAATCATGTCCTCTTCTTCATGTTCTCGTTCTCGCCATGTAAGGGTCATTTTGCTCCGAGATCTCTAAAAAACAAACAAGAGAGGAGTTAGATCCTGATTTTGATGAGAAACAGGCAAAAATTTTCATCAAAAACTGTGCAACAAATTCCTTTTCTATGCCCAACGCACCTGCAGGAGTGTTCCACCTGCGTTGAATGTCAAAATGCCTTCACACTGGTCAATATTCAGTGCAGGTTTCGATATGCCCAGGGTGCGTTGATGGCAGAACGAACCCATCAAACCCCAGGGGCCCAGAAAAGTAGAGAATGAAGCACAGAATGCAGAAAGGAAACCATGAAATGAAAGAGCTCAGGTTTAGCTCCTACCTGGTCTAGACGGCGCCGAGAATCGTCCACGGAATCTCCCAAAATCAGCTGATGAAAATCAAGGGGGAAGAGGCAGCTCCAAAGCTCCAACAAACCAAATTCAAATGAAATGGTGAAATGAGAGGTAAAAACACTTTTTAAATGCTTATTACGTAGTTCAAAGTAATATATTAGCGTTTTCATCTCATTTCCAAGCAAATTTTGTTCATTTCTAACAAGTTTGATGAATCAATTGAAAGTACAGTACTATCTTCGAAAAGACAAAGCTATTTATGGTAAAAAATCAAAACTAGACCATATTATCGAGTAGTTTTAGCACATAGTTCATGCTCGTTAAAAAATAAACATAAGACCGAGCAAGTGTTTCAATCTACGTTTAAGCTCGTTAAAAAATGAACTATCCTCCGGTAAATAACCACCGTGAATGTAACATTATCAGCCATTAAAGCCTTGGTCGTGTTTGCACCGTCACCTCCACTTTTCCATTGGCCGATCATTCACCTCCATTTGATTGTTTACCCATTTTGAGGAACAGCTGCGAAGAGTGATTTCACTAGCCATCCTTGTGACACTGCCGTGATTGGAAAATTCCAACCCTTACCTGGAATCAGCTGCTACCCATTTTATCACTCGTTCCTCAAAAGACGAGTCTTCTTGAAGCTCTTTTCATCTGACTCATAAAACATGAAAAGATTACCGAGTTTTGGCCTTCCAGCTCGTTAAAGCAACCGGAAGTGCTATCCCTCCTCTAGATTTTAATCTTTTTGGACCAGAGGGATTATTGCACAAAAAGATCGAGCGCTTGTTTTGTTCGGCTCGTTAAAACTATCGAAAATTCATCCCTTCTGTATTGTTTTATACTTTTTCGGACTTAAGGGATTAGATGACGAAAAAGGAATTTTGGCGTTACCTTTACGTACCTTTTTAGACTCTCTAAAAATGAAAAGGGACCGAGTTATCTTTGTCGTTAAACTCGTTAAAAAGATTAATAGTGACAAACTTGTCTTTAGACAAGAACGAGTTTCACTATCGCTAGGCTCCTTAAAACATAGTGATGGGTTTGCCCGAAGGGAAAATTATAGAACAAGCATATGTTATCCTCCTCAAGCTTGACAAAAATAAAGAGGCACTGGTCAGCAATGACTGGGGAAAAATTGGGAAGAAACTCAAAGAATCTTTATTGGTAGCAAGTCGTTCTTGAACATGACACTTCCACTCCATGCCTGAGTCGGGTTGGGTTGTTTCATTCACCGGTCACATCACCATGGTATCGACATACCATCCACATTTGGGGTAAATGCTACTGATCCATGACATAAGTGTCGCCGACATGTTCAAGAGAAGTCATCCAGAGAAGTCACCCGTGTCCCATCCACTGCCATACATTATACTTCATTCTTTCATGACCGCCACCCTAAACCATGTATCATCAGATCGTTTTCACCTCCATCAAAATCATTTGCTCCGTTCCGTGTCATTGATGTGGGATTCATCAAGGCCCTCCTTTGACGGATCGCTTCTTGTCGACATCAGCTCATTATCCAAGAAGTTGATCTAGGAACACCCCATTCAGTACTTTGAAGCTTGCATGCCTCAATGGCAAGTTTCTCACTTCCGGCGACAGGTATACATCAATGACCTTCAACCAAAAGATTTTGCGTGGTGTTCGACGCCAAGTCCTTTATTCACACCACGTGAATTGTACTGTAGTACCTTGAGGGTCATCATCCTTATCGGTGATTCCTCTCGCACTTGTTAACAGTTTACATCATCGACTGGTAATCAAGCGATGTCTTTCCATGTTCGACTTCAAAACATTTCTCACATGGATCGACTTGTACTTCGAGTGAAGATCGGAAGAAATTGAAGACCCCGGATCTAGTTTCATCCATCCGGGCTGCGATATATATTCACGAAAAATAAAGACATTGACATGTACAGCATTGCAGCACAGATAATCATCCTACCAAAAGGATGATGACTTCATCAAAATCATCAGTCTACCATCAGACGATTGTCTGTCCCGTGTACATAAAAATGAATTTATAAAGCTGAGCATGGGAATGCCCGCCTCAGCTAGATCATGAAAAAGTATGAAAATAATGTATTGTATTGTATCTTATTATAGGTCTCCTCCCAGCATTGAAAGAACTTCGGATCTTCCTAATAAAGCATTTCACCCGATAAACGACCTCATACTTTAGGGGGCAACTGTTATAGACATTTTTGTGCCTTACAGCTTTAAGCATGAAATGTCCATAATCCAAGGGATCCAAAGTCCCTAAAAGTGTTGTTCCTACCCCTAGAGGAACAAGGTCAACCAATGACAGCTTCTCCCAGAAGTTCTCCGCCAGAAACTGCTCAAAACTAGTCAAATCAGGATCAATTCAGATGCTCCACTAGCTGGCTGCGTTGCAAAGCACCCAAAAACAATGGCTAGGTGCGTTGCAACGCACTTGAATGCACTACCCAGGTGCATTTAGCCCGAAATGACAAGTGGCAGAGTCATTCAACGAGGTGGAGAGACAATGGAAGCTTCCAGAATCTTCCTCAATGACACTTGCCTCACTGAGTTCGACCAAGGATGAGTAAGAGGCTCCCAGCCTCCAAGTGGAAGAAAGAACTGACAGAGAGAAGCCACAAGTCAAAACATAAGCTGACTCATCCTCTCTGCTTACATCTATATATGGATCCCTCATCCCAGAGATCCGGAGGCTGGAATTTTGTACTTTGCAGAGAATTGTTGTTGGTTTTGAGATTGAGATTAGTGCATTGGGTGATTTATGGTTTGTTGGAGGTGAGGAAGGGATTCCTTTGCTGGGAGGTAGATGCTGGATCGGGACTCACTTGGTTGTATCTCCTCCTGGATCTTCTTATTATATCAATAAAACTATTTGAGTTTCTCCTACATGCTTGTGTATCAGTGATGTTTTGTTATATTTGCATGTTTAGCTTAAATCTGATCCTAAGCTATTTATGAATGTAAATCTATGTCTTTGTGTAGTTTCTCTCTTCTGTGATCTTGCACGAACTTGGTGAAGTTGGGCCAGTAAAGGAGCAGGTAGCTCGAAGCTGTCGAAGAGGACAGCGATTGGATCAACAAACTAGCGCAAAACACAGGTTAGTTCATCCTTCCTCTTCGCTTACATTTCATAAAGAAGAATACACAAGTAGTTTTCCTTGTTTGTTGCCAAGGCACTGTCACACCTTAGAGTGGGATAGGGGCGTTCTGAATAGATACTTTTCCCAACAACAGCGAGCAACTGTTATAGATATATTTGGGCACATCAACCCCAAACTTATATGTCGATTTATTAGGGCTCAGCAACCCCTAAAAGAGTTGTTTCATACCCTAAAAGAACATATTCATCTGAATACATCATTCCCCAAAAGTTCCATCTGAGAAACCATCCAGAAATTTCTTAAATTGAACCATACTGACTGCTCCACTGGAAAAGTGTGATGCATGTTGAGTGGTACACCACCAGGGTGCAATGCATAGTGTTTAGGCCTTCTATAGTGGGTAAGGATGGACAAATGTCCAAGATAGTTTGCTAGGTTGTTGCTCACGGAATCTTCTAGAAACTTCTCCTATGCCACTTGCCTCTCTGAATTCGCCCAAGGATGAATAAGGGATCTAAGAAATCTCCAATCCTTTCTCTTGTGGAACCCATTGTAACAAGTGGAATGGCACTAATCAAACCCCATGGATTACTCACACCCTTGCAAACATCTATAAATGGATTCCTCATCCAAGAGATCTAGGGGCTGGAATATTGTGAATTGCAAGGAAGTGTTGATAGTTTGTAATTGAGGAAAGAGCATTGTATTGTTGGTGTGATCTTGCTATTTCATGAGGTGAAGAAGGATTGAAGCTGGGAGGATGATGCTGGATCAGACAACTGGGTTGTAATTCTCCCTTCTATTAATAAAGTTCTTCTAGTTTTCTTCCAGATGATTGTGCAATTGTGAATGTTATCATTTTTGAATGCTATCATTTGTTCATTATATATCTGATTCTGTAATGTTTATGTTGTAATAGATCATGATGCTTTGATGGTTCTTTGTTGTTTTACTTGTGCAGGTACTCTCCAAGCATGTTAAGTACGGAGAGGAGTTGCGAGATCTATCAAAGGGGAGAGAGATCAAGCAAAGGATAAAGCGGAAGTTCCAGGTTGGTTCCATTATCTTTCTCTTATCTGTTACACATAGAAGAAATCATTGAATTGCTTTAAACTGTTGTTTCTAGGGTAGCTACCAAACCTATAGGGCTAGCATTCTTTAGGAATACTAGTTTTCGCAGAAATAGGAAGGTTGTTGACAACATATAGGCGGAGCAAAGCTGTGAGTTTAAAGAAAATCCACTCGTGGCAAAGGTCTCTTTGGAAATTGAAGCTATGAGGTGATGCCGCAACATGAATATCGTGCTAAGGAAGAGAGAGAAACAGAGAAGGAGTTGCATGTGCTAAAGAGGCAGATCAAGTAAGAATAGGAGCTGCACATATGAGAGAATGAGTTGTAGTAGGAAGAGGTATAGCAGGGGGCGCAACATGCACAGATAGATGAAACTGCGCTTGTACGAGTTATACACCCATACCAGGAGCTTGCATGAAGCAGACATGGTGAGCAGTGTTGTAGATCACATGGAAAGGAATTCAGTAGCATGCATGTAATGCATTGTCTGCACGCATGCGATCCCACCCATTTGCCACACTGAGCGATTTGAAGACAAGAAGCAAGTCCGACTGGAACTGAACATGTATTTTGACAAGTTGATAGCACGACCACCAACACATGCTTGGAGATCAGCGTAGACACTATGCATCAACATGTTGCTAGTCTGGTTGCACCCAGGACAAGCATGCGCATGCTATCAGATGAGTTGGAGAGAGGAGCCATATCAATGTACCAGGACGTAACGAAGGCAAGAGTTCGCTTTCAATAAGATGTCACTATTCAACGCACGGACACCATAATGGACCACCAAGCTTGGCATCAATTCGCCATGGTCAACCACCATGAGGATGTCGAAGAGTTGGTCATCCCACATATGTCCGAGTCTTAGTGATGTCTTGCATGGCTTGCTCAAGCCTATGCCATCCCACATGGGTACATGTGCATTGTAATGTAACATCATGTAAAGTGAAATTCCAAGTGTCGATAGTTGGACGTAATAGTCATGTAGTAGGTGAAGATTCATGAGGGTAGGTGAAGAGTTATGAGGGTAGGTGAAGAGTCACAAAGGGGAATGTCAAGGGTCACCCCACCCTGTGCTACAAATATAACCTAATAACTCATTTTAGAAGCTTTTGATCAACCAAGCTTCCAATAGGAGTATCGCAGAGAAAGCTTGGATAATATTGTAATGAGCCTTGGCTTCTCCAACATGTAGAGCTAGTATATCTCTTTGGAGGAGAAGGCATCACTGACTGTAATGTTCCATTGTCAAAACCAGTGGTTGGTCATGGTTGTATTGTATGATTGGAAATTTCACTTCTTAACATAACAGAGCCATCACGTTTCATGCATATGTTTTTATTGTATTTCATCTAACTTTTCTACTCTAATAATATATGTATATGTTTTCTTACACATGCACGTGTGGCTTTCCTATATAAGTATGTATGAATCTTACTGAAATGTGTTGTTTATTTAACCATCTTTTTGAATTGCTAGCTCACTTTCTTTCCAGTTTGTGATGCATCTTTTCTCATGTGTTCCCTTCTTCATTTCGTGCTTTAATAGGCTTCCAAGTTGCACACTCACATCACCTACCGCGTGTTAGAACTGCTCATGCACCTTCCTTGACTTAATGCATATGTCTCACCCTTGCTACCAATAGGGACATCTTACTTGACTCTGCACACCATCGTGGTCAAGGTGATACTGTACGACTCACTGTTAGGACTCCTACACCAAATGGTATGAGGTCTAGTTGGGACTTCTTACTGAGGAAATCCCTTGACATGTTGGCGAGTCCAGCACCATCAAAATTTTGGCACTAGAAGGAGGTCCAGATGAAACGCCAAGTCCTCGCATCTATTTTGAATCTCTACATATCTATCATGACTAACTATAGAGCTTCTCTTGCAGAGTGTATGTCTTATGGAAATGACTTCATTATCTTGGAAAACCTCTCAGATAAATTGTCACATAAAGCATTCGATGGTGGAGGCTACGTAGCCGTGGTTAGGCACGTGGTCAACATTGTAGGCTCATGCAAAAGACATGGAATATTTGAAGATTACATGACCTGCACGTTGTTTGTCTACACACTTCAAGGGCATCTAATGCACTGGTGTGACACGCTTCCTAAAAAATCTATTCATTCTCTTTCTCATCTGGTTGCAGAAATAGACCATGATTTCAATCAACTCAACCTGAAAGCACTCAATAAAGAAACTGTGGAATTACGAATATCATCGGATGAATCCATTGAATAGTTTCACACACACTTTTGAAATCTTTAATACCAATTTTCTGAAGATGAAAGTGATTGGGAATTTCTCGATGGAATATTTGAGTATCTTCTTCACATTTCTGAAAATACGCAATTCTTGAAATCATTCGAACCCTACTCAGAACACTTCGGTGATGGAGCTACGCAATCACAGGTAGGCACAGTTGTTGTCAGAAGTGACTGCCTTCCTTGACCTCATCAAATAGCTCCACCACTACAGAGTGATGTGTGAGATTATACACACTATCACATCCTCCCACCCCACCTGCTCCTGATATCTGCACATATTTGGCTTGCAAGCCTGTTGGCTGTCACTTGGATTCATTCCCTCAACCTCCTTCCCTGCGTTTTGTTAATCCTCTGGATTGTACTATCTTGTGGTCTTCCACTCTGGACTCCTCACCTACTGTGAACAAGGATCAAGTTGTCGACGAAGTTGGTGTTATGAAGCCAAACTGTGCCATCATTCATGATGAGTGTGTACAGGAATCTAATCAAGAACCTATAGTGAAGGATGAATCCCTTCCATCAGGAGCTCACCAGCTCTATCCCAACATCCCTTGTCATTCTACCACTGTTTATTTCCCTTGTGAAAACTCATTTTCAGATGTTTCTACTTCCAATCATTCACAGGACATGTTGGATGTTAGTTTGTCATTATATTGCAGAGAGGACACATCTTCCTCTGAAAATCCTTCCAATATGTCATCTTTCATTTTTGAAAACACGGAGGGTGAACATTCTTTCCTCTCATCTACCCCTCTACAAGATTCATCAAATCATGAGAATGCCGAAAAACAACCTGAATTTCCTAATCTTGGTTGTTGTGATCCCTCTACTTCTTCATCTGATCAAGATGTTGATTCAATCGTTGTTAATCTGTTTAAGATACTAGTCTACGATGATCTATCTGTCGATGAAGTCGAAACCCCCCAGACTATTGAGGCACTTCAGATGGAACCGTTGGTTATGTCAGGTCCTCGCTTTCTTGAGGTTGGTTTCACTTCCGATCAGGAAATTGTTGAAACATGCGACACTACTCATCACTCTCTTCTTTGCATTGAAGAGAAACGAAACACCCAGATTTCGCTTCCTCCACTTGAAATGCATGATCCCATCACTCATGTCATGGAGGAATCTTACACAGCAAGCACACTTGTGCAACATAAGTGGTCTACCTTTATCACAGTTGCTAGCATGTCATGGTCAAGGGAATGCATACACTCAACATCCGCACGTAGTGTAGCACAACACCATGGCAAGTCCACAAAGTGCATGTCATGTGCTTTCACTCATTTTTGTTCTATGGATGCTTGTAAGCTCGGAGTGTGTTCGACTTGATCATTATACATTTAATGCTTGCTCATTTACGCAACTGTGATCACCATAAACCATGCCTTCAGAAACATGGGTCGACTAATGTGTTGGTGACTGCATTGGAAGTATCAGTTCATGTGAAACAATTAATGCACTGTTAGCATATGAGTAGGAGTAGTGTTTGCTTTTGAGCTGTTTTCTTGCATGCATGTGCTCTTATTTCTTTATGTGTTTTCTTGCTTTCTTGTTTGTTTGCTTACTCTCTTTTCATACACATTTTCTTTTTCTTATTGCTTTGATTTTTTGTTTTTTTGGTTGTTTATGTCCGTAAGTTAGATTCGCATGGACCGTGTGCGACTCTTGAAACAAGCTGGGTGAGGTACAAAAGGACTTGTACAACTATTAAAATTTGTTTATGTGTTGTTCACTATCTCATGAAGAACTTGTTACTTTCAGTCCATGACACATCAATGGAAAATACGTATTGTTCGAAGTGAACCTTGGCGAAAACACAACTCTTGTGCGTGAACTAGTATCACCTACACTAGTCAGTTGTTTATGTGTTAATCCTTGTCACCTCAGTCAGGTAGAGTAAGGTGAGGGGGAAAAACTTAAAAAGCACGTCAGAGGTATATATAAACTACTTCTCTGAAGAACAAACTCTTTTTATCTCAATAAGTTGGGATCCCTCTTCTGCCTCTAAAATGGATAAGCATTATGCACAATTATGAAAAAATGAAAAAAATGAAAATGAACAAGGCCCAAGAAGAGAAAGGCTTACTACGTAGAGAGGTGGTGCAAGCATCTCAGCCAGAATACTAACCAGGCTCGCTGACAGTGGAGTGATTCTTGTGTTCCTGCATGACTCCACCAGGGTACTGTCAAGGCATGCTCACAGTGGAGCAACACCAAATATGAAACTAAAACTCTGACAATCATATGACTTGTGCACCAATATACCCCTCATCCCCAGTCAAAACAACTGTCTGGACTTAACTTGGAATGTGTGTCGATTGACCAAGAGCTGGGCAGATGCCACATCTTACAATCAAGCAAGTATAGAAACCAAGATGAACAGAGAACTGAACAATACTTCCGGAGGTGTTAGACTTTCTTTTTAGGAACAAGTTCCTTCCAAAGAGCTGGAGTTCTACAAGCATGTCGCCAAGCATTGTAGCGGCTAAAACCACCCTCCAAAATTTTTCCTTACCTTCGTTTTCGAGCCTCCCAATCAACCATCCTCAAGAGTATGTCTTACACTGCCAAGCACATCAACTTCAGCGATTTCATAGTGTCTTATTAGCCTGTGCATGCAAGTTTGTGCCACATCCTTCACAGGTTGATTTACAGACTTAGCATCAGTTGCTGGTTGAGCAACTCCCTCTAGGAATTGCACAACTCTAGAGGGGAGCTAGCCTTCCCTCTAGAAGTTTCGCAAACCCAGCTCGGCTCCGGAATTGCACAATTCTTCCTAACAATCTTCCTCTATAAAAATTGCGCAATTTATCCTAAGTCAACTCCTCAGCCTAGAAATTGTGTAATTATGGGAAGCAATCACCTGCTACTCCCAAAAATTGGCAATCACTCTGGGATAGCTAGCGCAACAGCTAGAAGAAATTACACAAATCAGTCAGGCAACCTACTGGGCTCAGAATTGTGCAATGCAGCCAAAGAGGCTTCCTTCAGAAAATTGCATAGTAGTCTGACCTAGGATAGTTGCTCAGTCGATAAATTGTGCAATCCTAGGAGATAGTCACCTGTTCATCCTAGAAATTGTGCAGTCCCTCCAAGACAACCATCTCTGCTCAACCCATAAACTGTGCAAATCCCTCTCCCAGGCTCGCAGACCGATGCATGTGCCTTCAAGTTCACAAGTTCCCTTCGGGACTGAGCAAAACTAATTTGCATGCATGGACTGCTTTTCCAAAGGCAACATACAAAGGCATCCCTAGATTTAGGAATCTACTTTTAGCAGCTGGAGGTTACATGAAAGGATCATGTCAAAAACCTCCTGTCAAGTCTTGTTTTTCCTATATTTGTGGCATGCGCATCATAACCTCGATTTTATCAAGACTTATGAACTGGAGGTTGTAGAGATAATTCTTCACATCGATCTTTCCACTCTGACATCCCACATCGCATCTAGGAGTCATCAGCACATTCAGCTCAGTTATTTCGGGGTAAGCCTGCCTCGCATATCTTGCACTATGCTTTTGTCGCTTTTTGTGTTTCGTCTTGTGTGAATGTTGTTTGCTTGATTTCTATGAACAATTGTTGTCATTTGCAGGCATGTTAGCTTGTACAAGCATTGTTTCAGTTTATGTTTGCTCGATCTTTCCACTCTAACATCCCACATCGCATCTAGGAGTCATTAGCACATTCAGCTCAGTTATTTCGGGGTAAGCCCGCCTCGCATATCTTGCGTTATGCTTCTGTCGCTTTTTCTGTTTCGTCTTGTGCGAATGTTGTTTTCTTGATTTCCATAAACGGTTGTTGTCATTTGCAGGCATGTTAGCTTGTACAAGCATTGTTTCAGTTTATGTTTGCATCTCACTATTGTCGAATGCATGACACGTTTTTTGCACCAATGGTCGCCGTTGCGAGGACCTGATTCACTCGCATGCATGCTATCCCATTTTATGAATCTTGCATTTATTATTTGCATGCATAATCATTCACTCTTGTTTGCACTCATCTCATCATGCATTCAGACTTCTCATGTTTTCAGTCACCCGTCGGCCAGTCTGCCCTGCCTTGGCTTGACCTGTGTTTTGCCCAGCTAGCACTGCACATTTCCTGAAGCGAAGGCTCTACCTTCGCTCTAGAAATTGTGCAAGTCTAGCCCAGCACCCACCTGCAAGCTTGCATTGCACAATTCTTGGAGGCAGTGTCTTGCTGGCCCCATAAACTACGTAATGCAATTTGCTGGTTGCATGTCACTGGTGATTGAAATTGTGCATTGCACAGTTTCAGTCCTTAGCAGGCTAGGCTGGAATATCCATTGCACAGTTCCAGAAGTCAGTCAGCCTCTAGATAGACCAGACTGTGCCTTGCTTAGTTTTGGCAGTCAATCTCCCAACTCGTCGCGCAACCTTCACGATTAATCACACATGTATATTGCAAGTCAGTACTCAAGTTTTTTTTGGTTTTCTACCAATAGATTGCTTTCCATGAGTGTTTCTATGTCTCTAGGCATCACAGGTGTTCTTATGTCTCTGAAAAACACAAGTACAATGGCCTTCATAAGAGTAGACTCAAAGGACACTGTTGAGAGCACAACGGGGGTTGCAACCAAGCAAGTGTCTATGAGCTTTCTTACCTATGAAGACATCAAGTTGTTCATAGACAAGGACATCAAGACAATATGAAAGAAACATGACAGCGAGCAGCAATATCAAGAGCAGTAGAAGGTAGCACACCCACATGTGACGAATTCAAGGGGAAGGTTGTTGACAACACAGAGGTAGAGCAACGTTGCGAGTTCAAAGAAAATCCAGTCGTGACGAAAGTTGCTTTGGAAATTGAAGCTATGAGGTGACAACATGACATGAATATCATGCAAAGGTAGAGAGAGAAATAGATAAGGAGTTGGATGTGCTAAAGCAGCAACTCAAGGAAGAATAGGAGCTGCACATATGAGAGAATGAATTGTAACAGGAACATGTACAACAGGGGGTGCAACACGCACAAACAAATGAAACTATGCTCATACAAGTTATAGACCCATCCGAGTAGCTAGCATGGAGAAGAAAAGGTGAGTAGTGTTGTTGATCTCATGCCAGGGAACTCAGCAGCATGCATGTCATTGTGTGCATGCATGAGATCCCACCCATTTGGGACACTCACGTAGGCAAATACACGAAGCAAGTCCGATTGGAGGTGAACATGTATTCCAACAAGTTGATGTGCATGGCCACCAACACATGCTTAGAGATCAACGTAGACAATATGCATCAACATGCTTCCAGTCCGGTCACAACCCGGATGACCATGCGCATGCTATCAGACGAGTTGGACAGAGGAGCCATATCAGTGTACCAGGATGCAACGAAGGCAAAAGTTCGATTTCAGTAAGATGTCACCATTCATCACGTGAACACCACAATGGAACACCAAGCTTGGCATAAGTTCGCACCATTGACCACCATTAGGATGTCTAAGAGTTGGTCATCCCACATATGTCTGAGTCTTAATGATGTCTTGCATGGCTTGCTTAGGCCTATGTCGTCCGACATTGGTACATGTGCATTGTAATGTAACATCATGTAAAGTGAAAGTCCAAGTGTTGATAGTTGGACGTAACATTCATGTACTAGGTGAATAGTCGTGAGGGTAGGTGAAGAGTCACGAAGGGGAATGTCAAGGGTCACCCCACCCTTTACTATAAATAGAATGTCATAACTCATTCTAGAGGCTTTCGGTCAGCCAAGCTTCCAATAGGAGTATCTTAGAGAAAGCTTGGACAGTATTGTAGCGAGCCTTGGCTTCTCCACTGTGTAGAGCTAGTATATCTCTTTCGAGGAGAAGGCGACAATGACTATAACATTCCTCTATCAGAACTAGTGGTTGGTCATGGTTGTATTGTATGACTGGAACTTTCACTTCTTAATATAAGAGATCCAACACGTTTCATGCATATGTTGTTATTGTATTTTAGCAAACTTATCTACTCTAATAATATATGTATCTGTTTGTTTATGCATGCATGTATGGCTTTCCTCTATAAGTATGTATGAATCTTATTGAAATGTGTTGTTGGTTTAACCATCACTTTGGATTGCTAGCTCAATTTCTTTCCAATCTGTGATGCATCTTTGCGCGTGTGTTTGCTTCTTAACTATATGCCTTCACAGGTTTCTCAGGGGTGCACTCACCTCACCACCCATGTGTTAGAACCAGTCATGCACATTCCTTGACTTACTGCATATGCCACACCCTTGCTACCAACAGGGACATCATACTTGCCTCTATGTACCATCGTAGTCAAGGCGATATCGTACACCCCACTCCTGGGACTCCTACACCGAACAGTATGAGATCTAGTTGAGACTTCTTACTAGGGAGATCCCCTGACATGTTGGCATGTCCAGCACCTTCAACAATAAATTATTATTATAATTAATTATAATAATAATAATAATTTAAATAAGATATAATTTAATTATTTTTTATTATATTTATTGGATATTATTAAATTATATATAACTAGAATTAGCTTATTTTTCATAATTTCAAATGTAAATAATTATACATTTAAACTCTAACCCAACAAACTAGTAAACTATAACCCAAGAATAAGGATATTAACACAATGTCGATTAAAAAGTCACCCCAACACAATAACTAATAACTTAATTTTTTTTAGTGTTTTTCGTTATTTAATAACTTAATTATTTAAGGTTTTTTTACATATTTTATAGAATATAAAATTTAAAATATTTGGATATTTTGGGAAGGATACGTTTTAAAAGGACTTAATTATTTTAGCGTTTTTAGTTATTTAATAAATTATTTTATTTTATTTTTAATATTTCATAGAATATAAAATGGAAAAACTTTTGATTTTTTTTAGAAGTATAAATTTTAAAACGTTATTAAGAATAGGATTAGCTTTTTTATTATAAAAGAAAGAATTTTTTTTGATATTTCTTTATAATTTAAATTTTAGAATATATTTAGTATAAGATATTTAGATTAGAGGGTGACAGAGTGTTCTGTTAAGGCTTTTCTTGGTGTAAAGTTTATTGGCTCAAAATTGCATGGGCAAAAAATCCAATCATGGAAAGGACTGGTGTGGCCTGGTGTGATCCCCAATGATTTTGATTGCTTAGATGCCCCTCAGTCGTGGCTACTCATCCCACATGTTAGACTTACCATTATATTAAATATGAATGGAATGTAAATTATTATTAATAATAAATGAAACTAATAAAAAAGTGGTGATAAAAAACATGGGACTAAGATACCCACGTCAATGCACTAATGTTCATGAGATTCTACCCTCCACCTTTCCTAAAACATCATGCAGGTTGATGTTCATGAGATTCTAGCCTCGCCCATTCCTAAAACATCATGGAGGTTGTCAAATCAATACCAAGTATACATTCATAAGGAGTGATGCATGTGTGTTCCTAAGAAGGCACACACTTTCTTACAAGCACATACACACTACCTCCCTTGTTATGTTAAATTCAAAAGTAAAATTTTAATGATAGAGAATTCCACACATTTGAGAGTTATTGAGAAAATTACAAAGTGGAAGTTGAGGAAATATTTATAAAACATTTCGGCACTCTATATATATGGTTATCAATTTATTTTGGTTTAAATTGATTTTTATTTTCTTTCATAATTATTTATTTTATAGAAATTAAATAAAAATATATTTTTTCTTTAGTAAATGGTAGCAAACTTAATTAGCATGGAGCCTAAAGAGACACCAAACCTAACATCACCACATGAAGAGGCATCAAATCTGAGCCCAAAATTAGGAAGCATAAACATTGAAATTTATACAAGGTTGAAGACTCTAGGAACTCTTATAAAAGGCATAAGAAATAATAGAGAAATACCAAAAAGCCCTCATGAATATAACTAGTGACATCCCTAGACACCTTCGTTACCTCTATTGCAAATGTCCAAGGCATATTTCTAATGAAATTGCCATGATGTTTAAATATCTTTTGATTGGTGTAAATAAGAACTTAGTTAGAGACATCAACATTTCACAACAAGATTTGATGGAATTGTTGATTTACTTGAAAACAATATTATAACCACAAGCTAGAAAGAAATATATTTGTATATATTATTGCATTTACCAACTATTTTTAGAAAATTGGATGGATAGGTGGTTTATGGTATTTGACAAACCTCCTTGCAATAATATGGAGGTGCCTCCACATTTCCTTAGGAATTGGCATTAAGGTTTTTTATCTCACCATGTCAATTACTATAACATTGGTGAATTCTATGGTTTAGGTCATGGGTCTGTGCATGATAGGAAAAATGTCGGGGTTGACCCATTTCCCGGTCCTCCTCCTCATATGTAGAGGCGTAACACCCCTACCCAATATCCTCCCTTAGTGGAAAATTTTTACCAAACCTAGACATCTGTATCCACCCTCACCTCTAGCCCAATGGCATTCATCACATTCATAGATTTATCTCACTAAGAGGGACATTCTGGTGATGGTGGATGAGAGGTTGGGTCTTCATTCCCTATAGAAAATTCTAGCTAAAAGAGGCCATATAGAGAAATCAAGAGTTCATATCCTACTTCATGTGACCTTTACAAAAGGCTAAGCTAAAACAAAACTTGTTATTGGACAATGGAGGTAACTAAACATGATCTTTTTATGGATAAGGTTAGTCTCTTAGTCATCTCTCTATTATTCATTGATTATATGTATATGTGTGTGTGTGTGTGTGCAGGCATGCACATGCACATGTATGTGTGCATTTTATTTGTGACAGTTTTTATATATAGAATTATATGATGTCTTTGGTTGTTATGCTTGGATAGGAGACCCTTGATACTTGAAATTCGATGAATGTCAATTTCCACCATTGATGCAATAGTGGCACTACTACACCATCTTTCTTATTTGGTGTACTACACAGATAGGTGTGGTGGAAATAGTGCTTCATGAAATAAAATAAGAAAAAGAAAAAAAAATATTATATGTTCTCAATTGATGTTCTAAATGCTTTTAGTTTAAACAAACCAGTATTACACAATGAATGCTAACCTTTTATTACATAACCATGAATGCACTTTTACTTTTTTCCAATAGTTATGTTGTGGGGTATACCTATGGCCTTCATCTAGAATTTTGTTGAAGCTGACATTATACACATAAATCAATAAGGGAGGAATAACCCAGACCGATGCTCTTTAATATCCCAAGCTATTTGGTGTAGCTACCCTTGACGGGTTTATATTATCTATTAGCCTTGGCTCCTTTCTACTTACAAATGAGTATACCTAGGGAAAAAAATTCCTAATATAAAATACAATTTTCATATACTAATGTAAACTAATTATATACTAAATTATGGTTAAAATAAACTACAATTAAATTATCAAGTTAGCTATGCAAATGAAATGATGGAAATCAAAGAACCTAAGTCTAATACAACTATGAAAGAAATAGGCTGAATGTTTTCTTTTTAACGAACTAGGATATACTAAATAATTCTAATTTATATATTTCATTTAGAAATTAGAATTAAGAAATATAATACAATAAATACTGCTACAAAATCAAGATATGATAAAAAATGAACATAATTATGTTACAATGAATAAAGTAGGCCAAAACATAATGTAACTAGCTCAAAAGAAGGATGCACTATCGATAAATTTTGCAAACTGTGTTTATGAAACAAAATCAAATTATGTTCCTAAATGCAACTATGAATTAAATAAAAACTAATTCTCAATGTAAATAATAACAGAACAAGTAACTGTAAATTTACAGGTTCCTTATCCTAGAAGAAAAACACAGATCAACTATGCTTACTTTCATATTTTACATTAAGAATAAATGCAAAGGCTAAATAATATATAATTCTAATTATTGCTTGGCCAAAACAATTAAAAGGGTAAAATGTAGATGATATCTTTTAAATTTGTATACTTTAATCATTAGGTTTATGAAAACAATCAATAAAATCACTAGTTAATGTAATAGTATGAATGAGACAATCATTTACAGCTACAACATTACTATCAATGTGTAAACAAGAAAACTTATATCAACTTAAATATCCCGTAAACACTCACAGAAATTCAAATTGAACTAATTTCTTGATCAATACTACTTAGGACATAGGTCACTGAAGAAGAATATTAATCAAACAAAACAATTACAAATTGAAATAATTTTTTATCAATAGAGAAATACGATAAGGACAATTGTTTACTTTATTAATAAAATCATCAAGAAAATAACATCATATTCTAGATCTCGAAAATAAATTACAATAGAATAAACAAGATATTCTCATGACCATGGAATTGTAGGAATTTACAGGGTAAGTTCCTTAGACAGAATGCCAAAGGACACTGTTCACAAACAGATCACAAATCAATACACCAATATTCTTGACGTGGTTAAAATCCTCAAAGAGGGAAGCAATCCATGACCTGAGCCAATCTGGCCACTTCAGGAAATTTATTAATAAAAGAAATTAAATTTACATAAGTTTCTCTCATGAGAGGTCACCCTACAAATGACCCTCCATGCTCTTTAAATAGAAATCATAGACCGATCGAGTGTTAAACCATGGATCAAGTGTCATTAATACTGAGGAGAGAATGAAATGTTGGATAAATTCATGTCTAGAACATATCATGACCATCGGATTGTAAGTTACAAATGTACATACTAAAGAATCACACTTTACCTAACTCTACAATAGACCAAGTTATACTTAACTATTTCCTATGTGTTGGAATATCCTAACAGCCCCCTTAAGAACAACTTGGGAGAAGATTGAAGGATGTAAAAATATGACACAATAGCAAAAGGATGGAGGCATTAGAGCCTACCCCCTTAGTGACAGCTTCCTGAACTCCAACCATAAATCAAAGTTTAGTAAACTTCACCTCTGTGACAGCCTTTGTAAAGATGTCTACAACTTGATCATCTCTTGAAAAATATTGTACCTCAAGAACATGGTCATGAATGAGCTTTCCGATGAGGTGCATGTGTAGTTCAATGTGTTTTCTATGCTGATGTTGGATTGGATGTTTGGATAGTTGAATGGAACTTTTATTATCACACCAATGTGTAGTCGGATGTTGCTCCTAAAAGCCAAACTCTGATAGGATCTGACGAAGCCATAGGGCTTCCTTACTAGATTCTACGACACCACGATACTCTGCTTCTACTGGAGAAAGAGAAATGGCACTTTGTTTCTTGCAAGCCCATGTAATATGTCTAGAACCAAGAGTGAACACATAACCTGCAGTAGACTTCTGATCATCAGGGTCACCAACCCAATCAAAATCAGTGAAACCAACCAATAGAGGAGATGCTTCTACGCTGTAATGAATCCCAAACTGAACTTTACCTCGAACATAAAAATGTATTCTTCTAACTGCTTTCCAATGAATTTCATGTGCGTTTTCCATAAATCGGGCAATAAGGCCAACAACAAAGGATCAACTTCAAGGGAAGTATAAGTAACTAAAGGTTTGGTTCCAAAATGAAAGGGATAAGGGGTTGGCTTACAATATTCCATGTGAAAGTGGCGTAGAAGATCACAGGCATACTTGGACTGGAAAATGGAAATACCTTCCTTGGATTGCAAGACTTGAACATCAAGAAAATAATGCAAGTGTCCTAAGTCTCTGATCTCAAAATTATTTTTAAGGCTAGACTTCAGATGGTTTATAAGGTTGGGATCACTACTAGTAAGAATAAGATCATCAACATAAAGAACAAGATCAATAAGAGACTTACCCACTTTCTTGGTGTAGACAGTATTGTCATAATGACACCTAGAAAAGCCAGTATCTAAAAGAAAGCTATCCATTTTGGCATACCACGCCCGAGGGGCTTGCTTGAAACCATAAAGGGATTTGTTAAGATGACATACAAGGTTGGAGTCTATTTTTATATAGCCAGGATGTTGTTCGATATAGATCTCCTCATCCAAGTCCCCATGCAAGAAAGCAGATTTAACATCCATCTGATGGAATTCCCATTTGAAAGAGGTAGCAAGGGAAAGAACAAGGTGGATAGAGTTCATTTTGGAAATAGGGGAGAAGGTTTTAGTATAGTCAATGCCTTCAACTTGTGAAAACCCCTTAGCAACAAGACGAGTTTTATGCTTATCAACTTTTCCATCTGGTCCAAACTTGGTTTTGTAAACCCATTTGCATATAACAAGTTTTCGTCCCTTTGGAAGAGGAAGAAGATCTCATGTATCATTTGCCAATAATTAATGATATTTTTCATTCATATCTGCATCCCAATCTGGATGGCCTGAAGCTTCTCCAAAGGTGTCAGGATCATAATTCGCTGAAGCTTGAGCCATTTAAGAAGAGGCTCTATCGAACCGAGAACATGTCTGTCATTGATCTATGGGATCACCTACAAGAGCACCTGCTACACCCCAAGTGTCATGAACCCATTTTTGCAGCTGAGGAATTGAAGGAGGATCCCGAGAAGGTGGGAGAGGATTGTCATCCTTGTTGTCATCATCTGAAGAAGAAATATTTTAAGAAGAAGAAGGGATAGAGAGAGGTGGCACATCCGCCAAACTAAGCTCGTAGGCCGATATATTTTTAGAAAAATTTACATCTCTTCTAATGATAAAATTTTTGGACTTAAGTGGAATAAGTCTATATCGTTTGACATCTTCAGAATATCCAAAGAAAAAAACATTTTTCACTCTTATTTTTTAAAGCTTTATGTTTCTCATCTGGAATATGGGCCCATGCTTTACTTCCAAAAACACAAAAGTGACTTACATCTGGTTAATTTGAGCTTCGTCATTCTTTTGGAGTGATATTCTTTAAAACCTTAGTAGGAGTGCGATTTACTATTTAATTGCCACAATTAATTGCTTCTGCCCAAAAATTAAGACTAAGTCCTTTAGATTGAAGCATACAATTAGCCTTTCCTTTAAGGTGTGGTTCTTCCTTTTAGATACACCATTTTGTTGTGGAGTATATGGAACAATATATTGCAATTGATTCCATGCTCAGTGCAAAAGTTGATGAATTTGTTGTTAACATATTCTCCTCCATTATCAGATCTTAGCTTAAGAATTTGATGTGTAGATTGTTTGTCAACAAAGGTCTTAAAGGCCAAGAACATGTTAAAGACTTCACTCTTGATTTTTAAGAAGTATACCCAAGTACATCTAGAGAAACCATCAATGAATGTTAAGAAATACTTGTGGCCAGAGAATGAAACAACTAGAAGTGGACCACATAAATCACTATGAACAAGATGTAAAGGAGCTGAGGCATGCCAAGAGGCACATTTTCCAAAACTATCCTGATGATGTTTTCTGAGTACACATCTAGAACAAACACCATCTCTACAAGATACCATAGGGAGACCTGTCACCATATTTTCTCTACATAGATTTTGAAGGGAGCGATAGTTTAAGTGACCAAATTGCTCATGCCAAAGATTGCTCACTTCATCATTATGAGCAACAAATACTGAGGGAAGATTTGATGACCCAAAGTTGTTAAATTTATACAACCTTGTAGAATCATCAGCAATGCCAGCAGCTAAAATCTGTCTAGGAGCTCGTAGGTCCTTAATTACAACATCGTGAGGTGAAAATTCAATGATTTTACCTTCACCTAAATGAGTTATCTGATATACAGATAGAAGGTTGTAGGATAAGATTGGAACACATAATACATAATTAAATTGACCATTGTCTAGATGAATAGTTCCATTCCCTACAACACTAAGAGATCTATCATCACCAACATATATATTTTTGGTGTTACAATCATTTAAAGAATAAAACATGGATTTTTTTTTGGCCATGTGATAAGAAGCTCCAGAATCAATGAGCCACTCATAAGAATGAGAAGAAGAGGATACATTTAATGCATAACCAGACCGAGATTCTTGGAAAACACATGCATAATTTGCAATTCCTAAAGATGAAGTTGAAGTTGAAGAGTGCTGCAAATGGAAGTTATGCTTCATTTTTTCTTCGAAGGCTTCCATCTTCTTAAATAATTTAGATTCTAAGTGGCCAACTTGATTACAAAACATGCAATTTTTATCAGTCTTCTTCCCTTTGTTTTTTTTTCCTTATCGTTTTGTTGAAATGATTTTTCATTTTGAGACTGAAATTTCTTAGGACCCTTGTTTGGTTTAGTTCCATTCTTTTTAGGATACTGCTTCTTAGGATTCTTTGAATTTGGTTGTTGTTGGGAGGCTAAGGCTTTCTTAGAAGAGTTTCCAAGATTAATAAGACCAAGATGTAAAAGTTTTTCTTGTTCTCTTATTAAAGAATGACAAAAGGCATCAACAGAAGAAGACTTGTAGTCTTGTCCTTGAGAAATAAAGGCTTCCCTTATAGAATGGAAGGTGGAAACAAACACAGAGTAGGCCAGTCCCAACATAGTAAGAATGCAATAGATAAGGCTGCCATCTTCTTTCTTAAACTTAACACTTTCGAAGAGATGTCTAAGGGTCTTGAACTTGGACAAAAAATATTCAATGGAAGAAAAATAATTGGGGTCCAACGTAAGCAGCTCATTTTCGAGCTGATGGGCTCTAATTTGATTTTTAATTCCAAGAACTTTAGTGAGTTGTTTCATTGCTTCATTAGGGGTATCGTGTTCTATGCTATGGAATCTAAGGTCTAGAGAAATAGACATTCATATCAACCCACGTGCTTGATCTTGCCTATTTTCCTATTTGGCTTCCTTATCTTCATCTTTAGGTTTAGTTTCTTGGCCTGAGGGTATTCTGTAAAGACATTTATTTCTAAGTAAATACACAATGTAGGACAACCATTGGAAGTAGTTGGTGTTGTCAATAATAACTTGGGATGGACTTTCCATTTTAACAAAAACTAAAGCTGTAGATTCTGAAACTAAGTGTTCCAATGGAAATATCTTGAAAAATTAGGCCGATTAAAAGAAACGGCTTTGAAAACGGCTTTCGATGAAGAAGTTATGGCTTTTTGAAGAAAAGTTGTTGAAGATGCCGACGAAGTGCATGAATGTGCGGAAGTGAATGATAATGTTATACTTAAACCACACCGCTCCCCCCCCCCTTCCAAACTTCATCTAATTAGCTCACCTTGAAAAAAATATTTTATGTGACTCACTTTTATAAATAAGTGAAAGTCACTTTTTCAATGGTAATTTATTAGCTACCCACTAAATTGTAACTTAAATAAAAGATAAAGAGACTTTAGAATTATAAGTGACTCACTTTTTATAATGGGTGAGAACACTTTTACATAAACTAACTTTAAAACAAAAGTTATTTGTGCTTTTTGAAAATGTAACTCAACAAAACGAAAGACTTGAACCCAAGACCTCTATTCTCATAAAGTAACTTTGAACCAAGTGAGCTAGTTTAAAAGGTTAGTAATTTTTGGAAAAGAGGAAGGGTTTTTTTTCACTAAAGCTTTGGGGTGTGTGCTTACTTGAAAAGGTTCTTTTTACCTCGAGATCTTAAAAATGATATATCTAGGGCTACCAGAAACCTTTTCGCGTGAAACAAAAGGGGTTCCTCACTAGAACAGATGCTCCTAACATAATAGAGTAGTGCTCTCAGCCCGAAAGCATTAAAAAACAGTAGATCTAGGAAATGATAGTCGGATGCAGTTGTATCGACTTCCGATTTGGATCACCAATGGATGTGGCCCTCAAATTGCTCTAATACCATATACGAATTTACAAGGTAAGTTCCTCATATATAACACTAAAGGACACCACTCACAAATAGATCACGGATCAATACACCAATATTTGTTAAGTAAACTTGACTCGGGATAGAGTCGAAGGAGGTTAAACAGTGATGGTTTTGGGGCACATGGTATTGTGCACCCATGGTATTATGCCTGTAGTATTATATGTAATGGAGCCTATAAAAGGCTGGAAGGACTTCATTGTAATGCAAGGGCTTGGAGGTGATCGGTGAAGGCTCATTCGGCCGGTCCGGGTTTTGGCCAGGATAATGAAATTTCATTATGATTGGGTTTTTTCCCGGATTTGGGGTTTTCCCACATAAACATGTGTGTTTATGTGTTTATGGTTGCTGCGGGTTAATGTTTATATTTGTTTCTCTCAGTAATTCTCAGTAATTAATTTGTGTTCTTGGGTAAATTTCTTAACAATTGGTATCGGAGCCAAAGTTGTGTATTGGCTTCAGAAAAATGTTTTTGTTGCCAACGGCGATTTAGCCTCGTAGACATAGAAAGAATTGATGCATTAATTTGTGTTCTTGGGTAAATTTCTTAACAATATTCTCGACGTGGTTAAAACCATCAAAGAGGGAAACAATCCATGACCTGAGCCAACACGACCACTTTAGGAAATTTATTAATAAAGGAAATTAAATTTACATAAGCTTCTCTCATGACCGATCACCCTACAAATGACCCTCCATTCTGTTTAAATAGAGATCATGGACCAATCGGGTGCTAAGCCATTGATCAAATGTTGGTAATACCGAGGAGATAATGAACTGTCAGATCACTTCATCTCTAGAACATATCGTGATCGTCGGATTGTAAGTTACAAATGTACATAGTAAAGAAGCAAACTTTACCTAACTCTACACTAGACCAAGCTATACTTAACTATTTCCTACGTGTCGGAATATCCTAACAGGAATATAATGACGAAAGAACCAAATTGAGGGCAATGAAAGTAATGAACTTATATTTAAATTATTGCACATTCTAAATTTAATCAACATTTCCTTGTCCAAAAATTTCCCTTTCTAATCTTGCTTTCCGTAAAAATGAGGGGTATATATATATACATATGCTATCAATATTTTGAGATCAAATAAAACTAAAAATTGTCTTTTTAAATACTCCGTTATATAAATAAAATAAAATTTGTCTACTTTTAGGCCTTTCAACCGAATCACGAAATTGAAATGAAATAGGTGGTAGATGGAGTTCCTATATGGAGCTAAGACAAGATAGATGGAAATCAACAATATCTCGAGTCATCGAATTCAAGACGATTGTCTTACTTACGCAGAAGACCTACCACAAAATAAATCTAAAAGTAAACTTTAATAATGCTAAAATTAAGCTGTTATACAATCTTTGATTCTATAGTGGCCTTTTATTCAAAAATGGAAACAAAAATTGAAACAAAGCAGGTCTAAAACACTTTCACATCTATAGATTAAAAAAAAATTACTTTTTATTTGCATCATATCCATCTAATTCTAAGGAAATAGTGACTTTGAGATTCAAAGATTTAATCACGATGTGGGTGTCCTTTAACTAGGGGTTTTTGTCAACACTGGATGAATTTTGTTCCTTTGATTTATCCTTTGCTCGAAATGAGGCCCTAAGTTAATTATTTTCATAAATCAATTGACTGTTATGATATTACAAATGAGGAACAATAACCGTATACTTTTGTTTCCAATAAATATTGGCAATAATTTCATTTGAGTGAGAAGTATCCGAGGGAGAATCATCACAATGCGTCATTTCACAGTGGTAACAAGGAGGTCCCTAAGATTGGTGCTCATTCATTTTCGATGATGGCTCAAGATTTATTTTCATATCAACCAAGGGAAAACCCATAGGGAAATTTTATGCCTAACCCTTCTGGCTCGATAAATTCTCCTTTGAAGTTGCCTTACCTTAGCCATGTCCTATTTACTTTCATCTATTTTACCATTTTCCTACTTTTGTGCAAATTGAATAGACTATGTTTCGAGCTAAGGAGACTTTGTGAATGGTTTCAAATTTTGATATTTTGTGGCACTTTTGGTAACATGAAGGGAGGTTAAAATTTTCAAAACTTCAACCTAACGACCATTTGAAAAGGTGACCTTGGTGCTTGAACAAAGGCATCAAGCTCGTCCTGCTAGAATTCATTGGAAATAGATGCAGTTGAAACAATGGGAGGGGGTCACGAGCAATTTTGGTAGAAGACTGAGCAAGGGTAAATGCTAGAACTTATCAAAACTATTATAGGAAAGAAAGGAATCCAAATTGAGCCAAATGATGTTTGACTGACATGCAGATTAAATTGTTGTGGAATAGGGACCTTTCAATCTTCTTGTGGTCAGCTTGATAGGCCCCAGACATTTCCGTTAAACTATTCACCAAACAAAAAGGAATGTTAATCTTTTGGGCTAGGAAAACCATTAGAAGTTAAACACGATACATAAAAACTATAGTTTACCGCCCTTCACAAGTTATATACCTATGAATTAAGTGCAATAACTCACACCAATTTGGGTTCAAATATAATACAAACATATATTTGGCATGATAGTGGTAGTCCTTATTAGAAAGCAAATTCCTCCATCAAACATTTCAAACTACGACATTCTTGGACCAGAATCCACCTTTGAGATGAAAGTGCATGGCTCCTGCTATGAATTCCAAGTTCATTTTAATTTCTTGGCTTCCCACATAGCCTCTCCTCCCACTAAATGAGGTAGAAAAGGCTTTAACAACTTCATTGGTCTGTCCCTAAAACAACTGTAAAAATTCCTACCATCAACTTGGTGGAACAAAGCTAAACATTCCTCATTTTCCTCAACAAGTTTTACCCCAGCTAGATCAATTCGTACTATGGGTGGCATTTCATGGGGAAAACACTAAAAATAGAGTGAAACAATGTTCGAGGAAATGTAAATACCATACGTAAAACCTGAAGTTGCAGATCCCTCAGGACCAAAATGAGAATGAATGAAATGAGGTTGTTTTGGAGAACCCTCTCAAAAAATCGAGTAATGAATTCAACAATTGTCAAGTACTACTTTTAGTTAGGGCAATAATGACCTTTGGATATGAGCAACGAGTGGTGGTTGTCAAACAAGTCGTATGATAGTTGGTGTCACTTTAGGTTGACACTTAAGACTTAGGTTTCCAGATTAATCAATAAATAGGTGCAATAGCATAACACATCCCCTGAAACCAATATTTTCCATATGTATGAATTCATGAAACAAATCATCGAAAATCCTATATTTAATTTGAGATCAATAGATGATTAATCGGTGGATGTGACATGATTAAATTGTTTACATGATGTAAATGAAATATTAAAAAAAACATATAACACCACCAATACAAGGTATATACTTTAGGTTATCACCATTGATTTGAACATTAAAACATTAAAAACACACACATCATATAGAGATAAATGGATTAACATAAGAGTTTATATGATAGTTTCTGGAGGTGACTCAGGTTATCCTATTAACATTACAAAGCCAATTATAAATACCATAGAATATTTGATGTTGTAGCGACCCCTAAACATAAACATTTTCTTGTTGTTAGGAGCAATGACAAATTCACTAACCATAACAATCAAAGGAAATAACCCTTACATCATCGATGAGCGAAATAACAGGCCATATAATGTAACACACATCATGAAAAAAAGTGGAATTTGGCGTAGAGATCAAAATGATAATTAGAGGAAAATATGTAGAAATCAATCCAATAGCAATCCAATCAAATCAAAGCAAAAAAAATAAAAAAATCTAGGAGGGTCCCTTTATTTTGTCTAAAATAAAAGGGAGTAGGTTATCATGGCAACAATTAGTGACTTTCTAGGGCAAACCAGTGTTATCTTCCCAAAATCACAAAATGAAATATATACAATTCAAATGTAATATAGAAATGTACAACATGCTGAAAAATAGTATCTTTCAGTTTAAAATGAAAAATAATATATCTGTCCATCAATACCTTCATTAGACAAAATCAACAAGATACAAAAATTAGAGTAAGACCACTAAATTTTTAAGAAAAATATTTTGAAGGAGAAGGATTGGAAAAGATAAACAACTAATTGTGAAAGTTGGAAAAATGGTAACTTTAATACCACATGTATAGCCACTACTGCCAGGAGGCATCCATAGCATTGACAAGGGTACCTTTTAACATGAAGATATGCATGTATCGCACCCATTATATATAGATTCAAAATTATTAAAATTATTCTCATTACTTAGGATATTTCTTAGCTGAAAGTCATTGGCCTGGCTTGCTAATCAAATAGTGACAGTGCCATTCACAAGAACTAACAAAAGTGAACAAATTGGCACGTGATGAGACCTATTATCTTACAGTTATTCATTTTATATTTTAAAATACACTCTCATTAAAATTAATCCTTAACGGATCACTTAATAGATTGGTAGGAAAATATACTCCTTAAGAGCAAGGGATGGCGTGAAAAGTTTACCTTTCCAACTTTGTATGAATAATGTTGCTAAAAGTAATTTGTTTTATAAAACATAAATTCTTCTCCAGTAAAAGTGGGCTAAGATAATTTATATAATTGAGACCAAATTTGAAGATATCCTTGAACAAAGGAATTGTTCATTGAGATCAAATTGAAATAATCAATTCAATAATTGGCACATGAATGAATAAAACATTTGATAAAGTTTCTCTTTCAAAGTCATTTTGAAGCATATTTTTCAGTGGAATAAAATGGAAAAAGGAGTATCAAAAGGAATCCAAAACAATGAAGAAGCATAATCATGAAAAGAAAAATAGCAAACTCAAACATATAATATAAAATAAAAGCATAATAGTAACATGTACAAAAGTATCCCAAAGAATATCATGCAAAGTATCTTGTTAGAAGTAGCATGTTCACTGGGAGTGACTGAGTTTGACCTTCCAAATTTTATAGTTGAAATGTGTTAGGTATAATATTTTCTATAACAATGAAGGGTCCTAGCCATAACTTTTGAAACTAGTGTTTTCCCCTTTGTCCTCGCGGGACTTATCCCATTTTATAACCAAGTCACCCACTTCAAAATCCCTATTCAAATAAGACTAGTTATTAAACCATCATTTTACTAGTTGTTGATGTTGATGTAACTTGGTTTTAGCTTTATATCTCTCTTCTTCTAATTTTAATAAAGCATTGATTCTATTTTCCATAGATGATGACTTAATTTCATGGACACTCTAGGACAGCTACAAATAAGGGAGAAATATGTGAGGAGGTAAGATAGATCCTCTAACATAAATGAGGAAAAAGGTTGAGTTTCCAATAAAAACTTTTGGTGTGACCCTATCAACCCATAATGAATTAAATAAAGTAGTGTGCGATTTTTTACCATGTTCCTAAAATTTCTCTTTTAATGATTTTCAGTAGGTTCTTGTTTGAAGATTCAACAAGGCCATTTCCTTGTGGATAATAGTTTGTTGAATATCTAACCTTTATCCCTTTTTCTAAGCAATATGCGTCTAACTCATCAGATGATAAATAAGATGCATTATCAAATACCAATGACTCAGGAACATCAAAACGAGTGATAATCTGAGGTTCAAGAAAATTAATGACTTTATTAGAATTTACCACACGCAACGGTGCTACATCAACCCATTTGGTAAAGTAATCTGTAGTTTTTATAACGAATTCATGCTGCTAGTGATCCAAATTTTTAACTTCAAGGATGCATTTAGAATTGTATGTGACATAGCATATTAACCATGAAACTTAAATGACATGAAAAGAAGCATAAACAAATAATCAAACATGAGATCAAGAAACAATTATTTGATTATGAAGTTCACCCAACATGGGCTATGTCTCCAGGCTCTATTCAATAGTGGGGAGGCTTTCCTTTATTAAGTGGCATTAAAGAAATTAGTTACAAGAAAACTCATAAAAATGACCCTTATACCTCCAATTCAGATGATGGCCTAAAAATGGAGAGTTCAGTTACAAAAACAAACATCACTAGTGAATTCATGGCGTGAAACATGCAAATTTGGCTATAAACTTCTCAAATTATGACAAATTCACCTCAGGACCCTCTAGGGAATCTTCAAAGCTTCTTTTTGATACCTCACTCTGCTTCCAACCTTTGGCCTACTTCCTTGTTCTACCTGCTCTAATCCACCTCTATTGCTCCCTGGTCGAATGAAATATAACGCTAAAAGGAAGTCGGGTTGGCAGATCTTACAAAGGGGCCCGTTGGACTTAATGATAGGTCAGCGGAATGTTTGGGGAGTGGGCCGAGTTCAAAACCCAACCACCCCGTATGGGTATGTTGTTATATTATTTTGGATGGTGACTTGTATTGCTTTAACCCATATGTTATATGTAGAGGCGGGCCAACTAGACTGGACAGGTGGGTTCAAGCCCAACCACCTCTGTTTTGTGACAAGTATCGACCATATAGAGGTGGGGTTGGGTCCAGCGGCGTGGGGCCCACTCAATACCATAAAATAAATTATATTTAGTGTTGTTTAGATAGGGTGGAGACCCACCGACCCTATCTAGGTTTTTTCATTATATTTTTAATATGAGCCTCCAGCAAGGGTGCCAGGGGTGGAAGGGGTGGTAGCTCGACACCCCTATTTTTTAAGACTTTTTGTTTTTATAACCAAAATTGTTTTCTATTTGTTTGTTGAAAAAAGGGTTATTGGACTTTTTAACCATTCAAGAAATTCACCCATTCCGATGGCCAGATTCCATGCATTGGGTCTCGGTCAATTTGTTGCCTCCTTAAGCCTACCACTTGTCAAACTTTAATTAAAACTTTGTTCCAGCCATAACTTGACCATACGAAGCCAGGTTTGAGTGTTGTTCACACCTTGGAATCAGGGCGATGATCACTATGATCTGGTCCCTATTTCACTTCCATCTAACAACTTTGATTTTTGTGCTATTGTCAAGGCCACTTGTACTTTTGGATCTCCCTGGATCATTTGTCCCCACTTAGAAGATTTTGGTCCTCCAAAACCATGACCACATACTCTACACTTCCTGCGTCCTAGTCAAACCACACTTTCAACATCTACATTGCATGGAAATCTCAAACATCTTTTGCAATCACATACAAAACCACATATGACTCAAACAACCCCATACTTTCTAAGAGTTTATAACATACTCTTTTGTCAAGTTTTACATAGTAAAAGCCAATACCCTAGCTACTCACAAAAGGCCAAAACATCATCGTTGCTTTAGTAAGAAATGGAAAACACATCATCACTTTTATAATTATTCGCAACACATGATTTACAAATTGTGGCCATGAAAAGCTACTATATCTAGCAAACCCATCTGTTACCCAGAAAAGAAGACCAACATGAATGTAGTGGATTTGTTTGTGGAACATATTCACTGGTTGGTTTCTTCATGAGTGTTTTCTGGGCTTGGAGTGTCTAACAGACGACTTTCTGGTGTCCTTCCTCGTTGTAGTAGCTAAAATGATTCTTTGTCCTCCAATTTTTTTTGATCATATTGGAACACTTTCTCCTAGTGCACCTTTGATAAGTGCTCATTGAACCCTCACTACCACTGGAATGTGATGAATTTATGTCATCATTTTTCATTGGTTGGTTAGTGGTTGTCTTGGAGAATTCCACAACTTATTTTCTCACATATCCACGGCCTCCTTAATGATGCAATTACTTGACCTTGATGGGGTTCACAATGCCTTGGCCATTAATGCTAAGGCCCTTCCCTTGATACCCCATTTTCTTCAACAATTTTGATCAAATTCTTGTAGTGTGTCTCTCAAAAGCAACGAAATCATCATCATAAAATGTACATGGAATTGAAGAATCACTTTTTATTTGAGTCTTGTTATGTTGTAACATTTCAAAGGCCTCCTCCTTGACTTGTAATTGATGTCGTAACCTTTGTTTCTCCTTCTCTGCTTCTTGTTGGAGTCTCCTTAGTTCAACGTTCTCTGCCTGAATGCTTTGGTTGGTTTCTGCAGGTTCTTAGAGTCATGCCGCATTTCGTTCCCTTTTCATTTTTCATACAACATCCACTGGAATATTTGTCTCATTGCTTGAATCAGAAAAAAAGTCGATGGGTCCATTTGTTGCAGCCCCAAGAGCTACATCCTTCATTTCATCACCTATGTCTAATCCCAGGTCAATTGGTCCACCGCCTACAAATCCTACAGTCGTGATCTTCTCATCATCCTCGGATTCATATTCTTGGTCTTGTTACATGGTTGCAACTTTATTTTTCTTCCCTTTTCTATCATTCCTCTTAGGTCTCAATCTTGGATGCAGTTTCCACCAATTCTCCTCATCATGCCCTTCTTTCTCTCAATCAGTCCACGAGGGCTTTTCTCGTTCTCTCTCAGTATTTGTTTTCCTCTTTGGGAAGTCGTATTGTTCATGATTCTCGTTATTTTCAAGATGTACAACCTTCACACTAGCTTCATCAAGAGACTTAGGTTCAAATAATAACAATGAATGACGCAAATAACTATGCAAAGAGATAATACATTTCATCAATGTCTCAGAAGTGTCTAGTTGAAAATTCAATGCTAATGCTTGTTTTCTAAACTCCTCTACAAAATTCTAAACAGTTTGACCTTTTCTTTGCTTCAAATATTTCCATTCCACATGGTCTTCTGTTTATAACCCAATGGATAAAATTCTCCTCTTAAAGTAGAAATGAACTCAGACCAAGGTGAAAGAAGTTCATGACTCTTCTTACCACCTTGCTACAGCTAGCCTTCCCACCAGATGAGAGTGGTGCCACTCAATCGAAGGGATGCTAGTTGGATCTTGACTTCATCCTCTTTGATTTGCTATATATGGAAATATACTTCAATCTTTCTTATTGAGTTATGTATATTTTCACTATATTCTCCACTAAAAATAGGTAAATCAAATTTGACATCTAGCTTAAAAAAAATCTTTTTATATGCACTCCTCTGATGCTTGTTAGAGTGATGAGAAGAATAAGAAGAAGAATTATTACTAGAAGATGGAGAGGGAGGAGGCTCTTCTTCACCGCCTCCATGATTTATTGATGCATGGTCATCTTGCTCTTTCTTCTCAAGCTTGATTTTCTTCTCATACTATGCAAATAACTTGTCAACTTTATCTGCCATGTTGTAGATACCTTGCAATAGTTTCACTCTTCTTTGATTTGAGCTTCCTCATATGCCATGTTGTGTTTTCATAGTGTATGCGTCATTTCGAGATCAAAGGAATTAATTTTTCCATCACCTCTTTCGAGCTTGTTCCTAGTTAGCATTCACTCAAGCAACTTGCATCAAGAAGACCTACTCTGATACCAAACTTGATATAGATATTTAACATCAAGGATGCATTTAGAATTGCATATAACAGGGCATATTAACCATGAAACTTATATGACATGAAAAGAAGCAGAAAAGCATCACAAAACATGAGATCAAGGAACAATGATTTTATTATGGAGTTTACGAAATGCGGGCTACATCTCCGGGCCCTACTTAATAGTGGGGCGGCCTTCTTTTATTAAGTGGCATCAAAGAAATAAATTACAAGCAACTTCATAAAAATGACCCTTATACCTCTAATCCAGATGATGGCTTGAAAATGGAGAGATTAGTAGGAGAAATGGATATCACTACTCAATTCCTGGTGTAAAAACGTGCCAAATCAACTATAAAGTTGTCAAATTATGGCAAAGTCACCTTAGGCCTCTCTAAGGAATCTACAATACAATACTTTATATTTGTTGTGGTTTGGCGGGTGTGGTGACCCACCGACCCTGTTTGGGTTTTTCCATTATATTTGTAATATGAACCTCCGGCGGGGGTGGCAGGGGTGGTAGCCTGCAACCCCTATGTTTTAACAGCTTTTGTTTTTATAACCAAAATTGTTTTTTTTTAATCTTGTCAAAAATAAGGGTTATTGAATTCTTTAACCATTCAACAAATTCGCCCATTTCAATGTTCAATTCCATGCACCATGTCTTGATGAATTTGTTGTCTCCTTAAGCCTGTCACTTGTCCAACTTTGACAAAAAATTTGACCACCCATAACTTGACCATACAAACTCATATTTGAGTTTTGTTCATATGGTTGAAATCAGGGAGACGAGCGATATGATCTGGTCCCAATTTCGCTTCCATATGATACTTGTATTTTTGAGCTATTTCCAAGGCCACTTATACTTTTGGATCCTCCTGGATCAGCTCAGGTGAGGGATGGTTAAATGGTCCAATTATGTCCAAGCTCCATTGTTGAAATGAAGCTTCAACAGTAACATGATGTAGGGGAAAGGTAGGTTTTTTAAGTCTACCAGTGGCCTTTTGGCAGGTTTCTCATTTTCCAACAAGGACATGGGCATCATTGAACATAGTGGGCTAATAATAAACAACCCTTAAAACCTTGTGTGTGGTGGTATCTCCACCAAAATGTCTTCCACTGGGCCGAAAGTGGAGTTCAAGGAGTATTTTCAAAGCATCTTCCTGCTCTAGAAAATGGAGTAACACCCCATTGTAATTTTTTTGGAAAATAACATTATTGATAAGTTGATAAGATTTTGATTTTAGCCTTAATTCTCTTCTCTGAATTGTATTAAGATGAGATGGAGTTGTATCTTGTTTCAAATAAAATATAATGTTTTAATACCATGAACTAGGATTCTGATCTTGACAGAAGACTTGATTTTTGATTAAAAATACTTGATTGTTTAGATAGGAATCATCTGGAAAAGTGGAATGGTAGCTAGGAGAATAAACATATTAACCAACAAATTTACAAAGACCCTAACCTTTGATGACTTATTCAGGTTTAATTTCTTGTTAGATTCTTGTAGGGTTGTCATTGAGTGAGCCATTTTCTTCCCAAGTTCTTTTTGAATTAAAAGGTTTCTAATTGTTGGGTGTGGGACTATGACTTTGGTTTTAGACTTAATAATATAGAAATGGAAATGCTTAACTACTTTTCACACAATAAAATCTTGTTTGTCGACTTGTGCATAATTAAGATTTTCTCGCTTAAAAGGGAGATAATTAAATCAATAGGTATTTTAGTATTAGAATAATCCTTTTGTATTAGCACAACAACATAGGGAGAGTCTGAGCCCAATGTATATAAAAAAATACTTTGGAAAAGTTAGGACGAATTAATGTAGGAGCCTCCATGATAACTTGTTTCATAGTGTTGAAGTCTTGATTTTGTGATTCTCCCCATTTAAAAACAACATTATTGTTTACGAAGTCTTGAAGAGGGTTTACAATTTCAGAAAATCTATAAACAAAATATCTAGAGAAATTTTTCTTTCCCATGAAGGATTGCATGACCTTTTTGGAGTTTGGTGGGGTTAAAGAATTAATTTCCCGTGTCCTTTCGGGATCAATTCTAATTCCATATTTAGATACAATACATCCTACTAATTTCCCCTTGGTATCTGTAAAGATATATTTCTTAGGATTAAGAGAGAATCCAAGTTTTCTACACCTATCAAATGGTTTTTTAAGTGCAACAAATGGTCAGACCTCTATTTTGAGAAAATAGTAATATCGTCAAAATATATAATTAGAGATTCATTAATCAGGCCTAAAAGTGATATCCATCACTGGCTACAAAGTTTCATGTGCATTTTTTAATCCAAAGGGCATCTTCGTGTAGGAAAAGGTACCCCAAGGAGTTCAAAACATGGCCTTTAATTAATCAACATGTGATATCATAATTTTATTTTAGCCCGAGAAACCATCCAAAAAGGATAGCATCTGAGAGCCTGAGAAATGGTAGAGAATTTTCTCCATGGGTGGTACTAGGTAATGCTATTTTTAAGAGGATTTGTTTAGATTCATATAGCTGACACAAAGACAAATTTCATTATTTTTCTTTCTAACATGTACTAAATTTGCAACCCACTATGTGTGTCGTGTTGGAAGAATGATTTTAGCTGCGAGGAGTTTACTTAATTCTTTACTTGCAGATTCAAGACATGGGTACATTTTCGTAAGTTTCGGTTTGATTTGGGGTTTCATAGGATTACCGCATTGGATGGTATTTGGATAAAAGGTTTTGAGATCATCATAAGTCCAAGAAAATACATATTTGTATTCCTTGAACAGATTAATTGAGATTTTTCCTTAGGAGAAAAATATACCCCTAGATTAATGCATTGTGGATTATCTTTTGGCCCCAAATTTATGACTTCAATTTACATAATAGAGTTGTTAGTTTTCTAAATTTAAGACCTTTTAAATATACAATGTAAATTATATAAATGTTCCAAGCTAACAAAAAATTTAGGGATCTGTTTTACCATCTCGAGGAGCTCATCTGATGATTGATGTCAACATTAGTATTGATTCTTCTTTTGTCGTAGGAATGGGTTAAATGATTGAAGTAAGTTATTTTGCAGGTTATTCATAGAGTCAAAATTATGATGCATCCTTACAATAGCTTTAAAAATCCATCTTCATCATTGATCTACTTGGATTGGGTTACTCGTTCATGAATCTAGAAGTTATGGAAGTCCCTTGTAGAAAATAGTAGTAATGTTATGTTATTTTTTAGAACATGTTAACTAGATTCATTTTATTTTATTCCACTTACATTAGATTGAAAAAATATTCAAGCTAATTAAAAAATTTACCCCATACCATTTGAACTTGATTAGGTTAGGCATTTGGTAGGTTAACTAGCTCACTAGTTCTTGAATTTCCATTTTTTAGAGTAGTAACTTTATGCTATTTTTTAGCATGCATTAATAGGGGTATTTTGGAGTGATTCCACTTGGAATTGAGACCTAAGAAATCCTAATTAATAAAAAAAAAATTCCGTCCCATTTTCATTCAATTTACTTGGTCATTCAGTGAATTATCTCCTCATGTAGCAATTGTTTTTCCTCATGTAGAAAAGCTATCCTTTCTTGTAGAGAATATGTATCACCACTTTCCTTCACCAATTTTGATCCCCACTACAACTATGACTTAGTCTAGTTCCTAAGCCACTACAACCCTTCCTTTTATTAACTGCAAAAAAAGAGTAGACTTAGTTTCTTTATCATAAGTATGATGCAAGTAGGTCACTGATTTACAAGAAAGTGAGAACTAAGTAGATGGTACATGAAATTCTGATTGGTAGTTTGATGAATTATGAAAGATAAAATATATTTCTTTATGCAAGTAGATTAACCTTTGTCCTTTCATGAATTGATTAGTTAGAAATTACAAGTTGAGCAAGTAGCATTTCCATCTTTTGCAAATAGAGTAACAATTCCATTTTTGCAATTAGTTTAGACTTCGATTTCATGACATTGACTCTATTACATCAGATCAAAAAAACAAGGACACATTGTATGTTGCACATAGAGTGCTGATACCTCTTAAATTTGTACAAACCCTAGGTTGATAATTAAATTTTCTAGCCTTGGGAGGTGTAGCATTATTTTTGCAATATTGGGGCTCATCAATCATATCACTCTAATTTCTAGGAAACGTTGACTTTGAAATTCAGATATTTAATCACGATGTGAGTTTCCTTTGATTGGGTTTTAACCTCAAAACTGGATGAATTAAGTTCCTTAGATTTATCCTTTGCTCAGAATGAGGTTTTTAGTTCATTGTTTTCAGAAATCAATTGATTAGACCGATATTCTAAATGAGGAACAATAGTCATATATTACTACTACCAATATATATTGGCAATAATTTTGTCCGAGTGAGAAATACTCAGGGAAGAATCATCACAATAGGTCATTTCATTGTGACAACAAGGAGCTCTATGAGATTATGGATTGTTATTTTTTTGCAATGGCTCAAGTTTGGGTTTCGTATGAACTAAGTGAAAATCCATAGGGAGAATTTTATGCCTAAGCCTTTTGGCTCGAGCAATTCTCCTTTGAAGTTGCTTTAACTTAGCCATGTCTAGATTACTTTAGTTTATTTGCACTAAAAGATTTTTGAGCTCTAAAATGGCCCTCCTAAGAAAAATGTACAACCAAAATAAACTTTATAAGAACCAATAGGATTCAAGATGATGATGTCAACCATGGGGGATGATTCGCCATTTTTGGAGTAAAAAAGTAAAAATATTAAAAAATAATAAAATAATAAAACTACTTTTTCAACTCATTTCAGATTATTTCCATAAGGTTTTACTCAAATTTTGAGTGGGAGTACTCATTGGATGCAAAATTTAATTCTGCATCCAAGGAGTACCCCTCTTTCATACTTTTGATAGACCCTGCTACATGGAAAAAGAGAAATACATGAAAAAACATGATCACAATCACAATTTTCATGTATTTCTCATCTTTCATGTAGCAACGTTGATAGAAAGTATGGAACTTAGGTACTCCTTGGATGAGAAATCAAATTCTGCATCCAACGAGTGTTTCTACTCGAAATTTGAGTAACCCATAGGGAGATAAGTTGAAAATACAAGTTGAAAAATATTTTTTCCTTTCTCCCCTCTAAAATTTGATGATGTTATATAATATTATTTTATTATTTCCAATATTATTTTAGAATTTCCTTAGGAGGCCCATTTTAGACCTGAAAACTCCCTTAATGACTAATTTTTTGCTTTTGTATAAATTGAATAAACTAAGTTTCGAACCAAGGAGATTTTGTGTGTTGGGTTGTGTTATATTATTTCCATGACTAGCAACCCTAGTTAACTAGGGGTTAGAGGGGGGGTGAAGGCCCCCTTTTGTTGTGGCGATTCTGTAGCGGGGGGTAGCCCCCTTCGATGGGGTCTAGGGCAACACCCTATGGAATGTTTTTTATGGACCCTATGTTAGGTGGGCACACCTACCTATGGTTTTGTGCATGGTTTTCACACATGGTTTTGGGTGCGATGGTTTTCAGTCCATGGTATTGATGCTTTGAAATGTATAAATATGTATTGTAACATTGAAAGAAACATAATGAAAAATCAATATAGTAGTCTCGATTTTGGGATCCAGGGGAAAATCTCTGTGTATATGTGTTTTATGTCTTATACTCTCGCATTGTTTATTTTCTATTTTTTAGAATTCGTATGCAAGTAATTTCTCTACAGGGTTAAAACCTACATTTGGTATCAAAATTGTTTAGGCTTCAAGCGGATTCCTTTATTGCTAAGGGGTTTCACTCGGGCCTATGGTAGACCCTGTTCAGTGGGAGATCTGTCGGATCGATTCTAGTGGTGAAAGAAAAGGGCGAGCGGTGGAAAGATAGAGATCGATAAATTTAATGGTCAAAGTTTTGAGTTGTGGAAACTCAAGATGGAGGATCTGTTGGTGGATAAAGATCAATGGATTGTGGTAGATCTGATTACTAAACCAACAAGAGTGTCCAATGAAGAATGGAAGAAGCTGGATCGGAAGGAAAAGAGCATAATACGATTGTGTTTCTTAGATTCAATATTGTTGAATGTATTAGGGGAAGCTACGACAAAGCCATTGTGGGAAAAGTTAGAGACTGTTACACTAAAAAATGTCACCATGGCTATTTACAGTTAGTATGGCTCTATCAACAGTCATGCTATCCTCCTAGGCAAGTCTTATGCCTCTGCTCTCCATGTCAAACTCCAAAAAGAGAGAAAGTCTTTATAAATGTATTTATCTCTGGGTACGCAGGTTCTCTCAACCTTACCTGCGGGTACGCACCCAATGTTCACAAAAGCTGCGTACTTGTACGCTCTGTATGTAAAGGGGCAGGTGCGTCCCCCTGTAAAGGTCAAAATGCGCAAGTTTCATCTTTAAAAAGTTACTTGTGGTCATTTCTAGAGCATTCTAGAAGGTTGTTCGACGTGTATTGAGCGCCTCCAGATGGTTCATGTACCCCTACCAAAGAGGAACTTATCCCATCAATGAGGGAGCTATCCCATCCAAAGAGGGGATTATCCCATTGATGGTGGACCTGAATAACTTCCTCTAGACCACTATAAATACAGGCATTGGGCCAGAAGGAGGGGAGGTTGGAAGCTAAACATTTCTAAGGGTAGATGCTGCTGGAATTAGGACTCCCATTTAGAAGCTTGTGAGGAGAGATTGCCATCTTTGCTTGTTCTATTTGGAAGTGGGTGAGCTTTGTCAAAGTAAAGGAGAACTCTTGATGGACCCTGGGAGGGACTTGCACAACACCAAGGCTCAGGTTGTAATTGTTCCTTTTGTTTCCTATTAATGCAAATGAGTCCATTCTTCTCAATAACTTGTTATTTATGAGTTGTTTCATGTACTCCTTGGTCTATGTGTTAAATATGTTTTATTCTATGAGATTATCAAGTGCTATTTAATCGTTTGATTGTTAGTGGATGCAGGTTTCAAAGTGAAGGAGGAGCTCATCTGGATCAGTGAGGCTGGACTGCTACAACAGCGTTGGATTACAGGTAGGATCTAAACACTTGATTTCTTATATAGTAAATGCATGTTTAGAGAAGGATTGCTCTTGTTTGTCTTGTTTGTCACTAGAGAAGTCTTAGGCTCCTAGGGAGGTTGGTTGTGTCCGCACTATCGACTCTTTCCGCCTGACAAATTGGCGACTCCAATGGGCAATCCATTGATGAGAAATTTTTTTCCTTTGTATGCAACTTTGATCTGAGAAAAGTCATTTATTTTCTGGTTTTTGGCTCTGTGACTTTGTATTTGGGTGGGTTAGCTTACGGTTAGATTGAATTTATTTTTCTTGGTTTTTTTCAGTAGTACGCACCCTCTGAGTATTGCACAGTGCGTACCTGTACGCACTGTTGCTGTGTGCACAGTACGGGCCCGCACCTGTCTTAACAGGTTGCCTGCGTACCCTGCTAAAAATTAAGAAATTTCCATTTTTTACATTTTTCCTCTTAGATTTTGCTTTTTCTTAGTTTTTACTGCCCAGATCCATTAGTCTCCTGTCAAAGATCTTCACCTAAGCTTGTTTCATTGGCATTCCTGCTTTAAGCTTTCATCAATTGGGTGTTTTGAGTCTCTTTTTTGAGAAATTCTTGATTTGATTTCCTTTGGTCATTACTTGGAGGTTTGTCTCAGTCTTTTCACAATTTTGCATCTTTTTGCTTTTGTTTTTACAAAAAAAAATTCCCCCTCATTCGCCGGGGGGGGGGGCTAAATTGTGTATGAGTGTTAATCGCCTTTGAGTGTTTTTATTTTTGATCTTTGGAACTCTCACCCAATTTTCTCGACTTGCACTTGATTGGTTCTTATATCACATTAGAATCGTCTTGTGTTTGAGAATTCTCTTGCATAGATCACATTTGCATAATTAGAGTTCTCATTTTCAGAATATGAATGAAAAATGTGCATAGATTACATTTGCATACTTTTCAAGTGAATTGTGCATAGATTACAATTACATAGTTTACATTCTGAAAAATCAATCGTAGATTTTGATCAGTTTTCTTTGATTTGAATTTACATAAAAACAAAAATAAAAAAAACTGTTTGGGAATTGATTTGCATTAGTTTTTTTTGATGAAATTAGTGCATTAGAGAATTTGTTATATTTTCTCTTCGTGATCAATTTCTTGCATTGTTGGAAGTAAATGGAAACTCTCTCCTTACTTTAGGTAGGATTCATCGAATTGAAAAGATTACATTATCATATTCGATTGCATTCAGTTGAGTCAGGTCATAACACCATTGGTTTCATATCCATTTACCCATTTGAGTAATAACAGCCTAAATAACACAGCGCTTAATTAAAATTCATCTAGTAATTTTTACATTTCTAGGGCTCTGATACACCAATATAGATTAGGCTAGTGTCTTGGACTAGGAGAGTAATTAACTCTCCAAGACAGCAAAACCAAACAAGTAGCTCATCTTGTGGTAGGATAAATCCAACTGTTTCATTTGTACTCTGGGAAAGCTCCTCTTAAAGGAGAAGCACGAGCTCGTGTCTGAACCAGTGAGGGGATCAATCCTCCCTCGTTGGGAACGACGCCAGACACGCACGTATTACAAACGGTAAACCTCGGATTAACCATTGTCGAGGAGCCAGGGGTCACTTGTCGGTAAACCTTGGATTATTGTCAAGGAGCCGGCAAGGGGATTGAGCTTGATACTCTGCCCTTGCGTCCTGTCGAAGTGTAGACTGTTCCCCCAGGTGCATTTGTTGTTGTTGGTGACCTTAGTGACCATTATCTTTAGGGTTCTACCCAAGGTGACGGTGGAGGGAAGATCCCACTGTACCTGGAGCAGACGTCGGCTAGACTCACTTGGATTTTCTGGGGGGTTCACTTCACTCGAGACGGTTAAAGTGGAGGAACTTGGTCCAGTCTATTCATTAAGCAGGTTGCCGGGGTAACTGTTCCACCCACCACTTCTGTACTGAATTCAACGATGTTGGGCTTCATCACCAACTAGTGTTTTCGGTCCAGAAGGCTACTGTTTGTGTGTGCTTTGACTCCTATATTTGATAGCGCGTGTTAATTTGTTTGTTTTTACTTTTAGAGACCATAGGTGTGAATTGTGAATTTTAATTGTTAGGTGTGAATTGTGAATTGTTAATTTTAGTTTTAAAAATTGTTAATAAAATTCACTGAAGTTGAATATAATGGCAAATGTTCTGGAATTTACCAACCTAGGAACCCCTCCTAATGAGAATCCTAGTACTTTTCCTTACTTTGGAAATGTTGGCCCTCCTTATATGGCTACTTTGTCATTACCTGGATTTACAATAGGATTACCGATATGGTTATTTTCATCTTCGTTGGCCCAAAGTACTCCAATTGTTCCATCTCAACCGGATGCTTCACCTCAATAGAGTTTACCATCTCACATCACCAACATTCTGTTGACCCTTTACCTTCTTCGCCTAATTTTTCTTCCTCCATTTCTTCCTCTTCGCCTAGTAAAAGCCTTGATGCTAGTAACCAGGAGGCTAAGAAGAAGAAAGGGAAGAAGAAGAAGAAGAAGAAGAAGAAGCAAGATAAGAAAGAAGTCAACCAACCAACCATGACTGTAAGTGTTAGTTGTGTTGAGGAAAATTCCGACATGCACCGTAAACCCAAATACCCTTGCAGGCTTTGTAAGGGTGACCACTTCCTTATCAATTGTCCTGGTATTCCAAAGGTCTTGGAAGTATGGTCAGAAAAATCTCATCAACTTTCCATTGATCCATCAACCAGTGATAGTCAGGTTCCTGGGAAAAAGGGTAAAGTTAGGTTTCCTTGTAAGTTATGCAAAGGGAGTCATCAAACTCACATTTGCCCTCACATGGATGAAGCCTCAACATTGTTGGAAAACCTTACTATTCCACAGCAAGAATTTCCAACTGGTTACCGTAAAATTTCTCCCAACCTACCGTCAACTGACGGAGTGATTGATTTAAATTCAAGTACAGTCGATCACACTCTTCCATTGGAGAGTGAAACTCATGTCACTCAGGTTGATGATCCATTAGTTGATCAAGTGGTCGATTCAATTTCACATTCGGTCGATCCCACTTTCCCTTTAGAGAGTGAACTTCATACCGCTGAGGTTCTTTTTGTTACATCAGATTCTTCTACGCCGGGGGGCATTTCACCTGTTTCTACAGAACCCCCTCCAAGTATTGAGGTCTTTTCCTTTGATTGGAATAGACTGATAGAACCTCGTCTTCCTTCCTCCATCCCTTTCCAAATTATTGTCAACGCTGGTGGTAGGGACATACATCGTACTCAGGTAGACGAAGGTGCTTCTGTTAGTATTTTATCCTCAACTGTTTGGAAAGCTTTGGGTTCCCCTCAGCTTGCGCCTATTACGCAGAATCTGAAAGCTTTTAACAGAACCATTAGTGAACCTTTAGGGATCCTTCCTAAATTTTCTATTACCTTGGAAGGTAAAACTGTCTGTATTGATCTTATGGTAGTTCGAGGTCCCTTGGATTTCAATTTACTCCTTGGGCGAGACTATGTTTATGCAATGAAAGTTGTCGTATCGACACTCTTTCGCGTGATGTCTTTCCCTCACAATGGCAGTATTGTGACTGTAGACCAGCTTTCGTTTCCTAGTCTTGTCTCAACTACCAATAATATGACAGCCCTAAATGTTCCTGATTCTAAAGTGGTATCTACCCTACCACGGGTCAATTATGTGGCAACTGGTCCCATGTTTTCAGTTACCGAGGTAAGTGAGCCTCTTACTGTTTGCTCTTCTTCCTTTGATTTAGATCTGGTAATTGACATGGAAAACTCTATGGGATTACTTGAACACGATGTTCTTATCCCTTTTGAGTCCCTTGACATGTGTTCCTTCCAGAGGACTATTCTTCCTTCTGATGAAGACCTCTTAGAAGCCATGATCAGGGTGTGTCCATTGACATGTCTTTCTTCCAGTTGGAAGACATGATCAGTGTTTCCGAGGATAGTTCCTTTTCCTGTGTCAACCTCGTTAAAAAATGGAACAGGTGTCTGTGAGGATAGTTTCTTCTAGTCTCAACCTCATTAAAAAATGAAACTGGAAGTCATGAGCATAGTTCCTTGTCTTGTGTCAAGCTCATTAAAAAATGAAACAAGGAGTTGTGAGGAAAGTTCCTTTTACTATGTCAACCTCATTAAAAAATGAATCAGTGTGTGTGAGGAAAGTTCCTTTTACTGAGTCAACCTCGTTAAAAAATGAATCAGTGTGTACGAGGAAAGTTCCTTTTACTGTGTCAACCTCGTTAAAAAATGAATCAGTTGGTCAGAGGATAGTTCTTTTTACTGAGTCAACCTCATTAAAAAATGAATCAGGGATGAGGATAGTTTTTTCCTGTATCAGCCTCGTTAAAAAATGAAACAGGCTAGCATGAGGATAGTTCTTTTACTGAGTCAACCTCATTAAAAAATGAATCAGCTAGATTTTAGGATATGTAAGTAGATTGTAGAAAGAAGGGTTTTGAGGATAGTTCCTGTTACTGAGTCAACCTCGTTAAAAAATGAATCAGGTATGAGGATAGTTCCTGTTACTGAGTCAACCTCGTTAAAAAATGAATCAGGTATGAGGATAGTTCCTGTTACTGAGTCAACCTCGTTAAAAAATGAATCAGGTATGAGGATAGTTCTTTTCTTGTGTCAACCTCCTTAAAAATGAAACAACTCCCTTTTCAAGTTAAATATTGAAAGTAAACCTTCATTCCATCCACCTCATTGAATGCAATGAAGCCTGGGGGGCATGTACCTCGCTTTGCATCGTTATGCTGGGGGCATGCGAACTTTTTGAGCATAGTTCCTTGTCTTGTGTCAAGCTCGTTAAAAAATGAAGCAAAGAGTCTTGAGCATAGTTCCTTGTCTTGTGTCAAGCTCTTTAAAAAATGAAACAAGGGTAGGTTAAGTAGGTAGATGGTAGAGAGTAGTCATGAGCATAGTTCCTTGTCTTGTGTCAAGCTCATTAAAAAATGAATCAAGGATTTTAGAGCACAGTTCCTTGTCTTGTGTCAAGCTCGTTAAAAAAAGAAACAAGGAGTCATGAGCATAGTTCCTTGTCTTGTGTCAAGCTCGTTAAAAAATGAATCAAGGTTTTAGAGTAGAGTTTTTGTTAGGTAGATTGTAGAGAGTAGTTATGAGCATAGTTCCTTATCTTGTGTCAAGCTCGTTTAAAAAATGAAACAAGGGTTTTGAGGATAGTTATTTTCCTGTGTCAACCTCACTAAAAAATGAAACATCTCCCACAAGTCTTTCCAAGATCTTGAAAGTAAAGCTTCATTCCATCCACCTCATTGAATGCAATGAAGCTTGGGGGGCATGTACCTCGTTTTGCGTCATTATGCTGGGGGCATGTGAACTTTTAAGAAGCATAGTTTTTCGTTTCAAGCTTGCGTAAACATGAAACCGAATCCGAGCATAGTTCTTTTCCTGTGTCAAGCTCGTTAAAAAATGAAACAAATCCTCCTCTACTTGAATCGAGAATTTGACTAGATCTCGTAAATGTTAAGTTGTATATTTAGGTTAGTTATTTCAGTGTTTTGCATAATTTTCTTCCAGTTTTAGGTCGAGTCTTTCAAACGATCTCGTACATGAACCTTCATTCCATCCAGCTTGTACTTAGTTGAATGAAATGAAGCTGGGGGGCATGCGCTCTAGCAGTTACGCTTAGGGGGCATCAAGCACAGTTTTCTCTCTGTTTCAAGCTTGTGTAAAAATGAAAGTACTTTGAAGCATAGTTTTTCTCTGTTTCAAGCTTTTGTAAAAATGAAACCTATCTCGAGTCAGTTTCAGTTATTTTCAAGACTCGTTAAACTCATGAAAATCCCGAGATTATTTTGCTATTTCTCATTCTCGTAAAACAAATGAAAATGCTGAGTTCTTTCCGTCTTTTCCTGCTCGTAAATTAAATTGAAAGTCGGCCATATGAGTACATTTTTATCATTTTTTCGAACTCATTAAAACTTACGAAAAAATGAAAATCATGAGTACATTTTTATCATTTTTTCGAACTCGTTAAAACTTACGAAAAAGTGAAACCTCAGAGTCATCTTTTAAGCCTTTTTCTGACTCCTAAAACATGAAAAGATTGTCAAGCGTTTCTTTTACACTCGTTAAAACGGAATTAAAAGACGGTCCCCTTATAGCCTTTTTCTGACCGTAAAAACAGGAAAAGATTGCCGGGTTTTTGTCGTTTCAAACTCGAGACTGGAAATAAAACGACGTGTCCTTGATCGCTTTTTACTTTTCAGGTCAATGGCACTAATCATGAAAGTACTCCTTGGTCGCAAGATCAAGAGGTTCTCCCAGGTATTATTTTATACTTTTTCGGGCTTGGGGGACACAAATTTATGAAAAAGTTCAACCTGGAGTCTTCTTAAGTTTTTCAGACTCTCTAAAATTGAAAAACGCCGAGTTTCTCCTATACTGGGCTTGTTAAACATTTCACAGTAAAGGACCTGTTCAATTACAAATAGGAACGAACCACTCCTTCCTAGGATTCGAATCAAAACTAGGTTGGACTCATCCGAAGGATGAGCTTATAATCAAGCATATGTTATCCTCCTCAAGCTTGTTAAAAATAAAGAGGTACTTGCCAGAAATGGTGGGGGAAAAGAGAGAAGAATGAGCCTATTTGTTATCTTTTGTCTCAGAAGAAACTTTATTACCACTCTTGAACACGACACTTTTCATTCACCTGGGTTGGGAAATCCTTTACCTCAGAGTTGATCAAACCACTTTGAAATTCTTCAGCCGGGTTCCGGGGATTAACTTTGAGTAGTTCATCACCAAGCCATCTGTTGTGTCGTTATGTGTTCAAGAGGTCTACAAGCAAAATTTTCATCTGCAAAATACTTGTCATCCATTTGACCATCCCTGAGTCAGTCCTTACAGCAACATTTCTTCAACTTGAACAAATGATTTCGTTTTGTGGGCTTGCCTGCAACAGGTCACTTTCTATCGACATCAGCACATTATCTAGAGAGATGACTTAGAAATCGTCAGTACCTTGAAGTCTGCATGCATCAATGGCAGGTTTCTCACCTTTGACGTCAGTTTACATCATTGACTCTCGATCGAAGGATTCCGTGAAATGTTCGACATCAACTCATTCATTCACATCTCATGGATTGTACTGGGTACTTTGAGAACCATTGACATTACTGGTGGTCTCTCTCACACTTGTTAACAGTTTACATCATCGACTGGTAATCAAGTGGTTTCTACCATGTTCGACATCAACTCATTTATTCGCATGGCTAGAATCCTACCAATTCGGGAAGTAGAAATGAAGACCCTAGATCTAGTTTCCACCATCCAGGCTGCGAGGAGTTTTGTATTCATTATCTAAGTAGACTAATCATAAACAGATGGCTGCGCCCATACTGTGTCTACAAAAGTCTATGATTATGATGTACTGCAAGATCATTCCTGTATCAGAGTAGTTAGTCTGTTAGTTAAAGTTTTGATCTGAGTATGGGAATGCCTACCTCAGTAATGATATAATCTTATACATGTATTTTGTGTTGAAAATTGCAGGTTCTGACCAGGCTCTCCACGAGATAATCCTTGAAATGATAAAGCGCTTCACCCTTCCTAGATAATACAAAACCCTAATCTATTACAGGCTTCGCACTTTAGGGGGCAATCTGTTACACTAAAAAATGTCACCATGGCTATTTACAGTTAGTATGGCTCTATCAATAGTCATGCTATCCTCCTAGGCAAGTCTTATGCCTCTGCTCTCCATGTCAAACTCCAAAAAGAGAGAAAGTCTTTATAAATGTATTTATCTCTGGGTACGCAGGTTCTCTCAACCTTACCTGCGGGTACGCACCCAATGTTCACAAAAGCTGCGTACTTGTACGCTCTGTATGTAAAGGGGCAGGTGCGTCCCCCTGTAAAGGTCAAAATGCGCAAGTTTCATCTTTAAAAAGTTACTTGTGGTCATTTCTAGAGCATTCTAGAAGGTTGTTCGACGTGTATTGAGCGCCTCCAGATGGTTCATGTACCCCTACCAAAGAGGAACTTATCCCATCAATGAGGGAGCTATCCCATCCAAAGAGGGGATTATCCCATTGATGGTGGACCTGAATAACTTCCTCTAGACCACTATAAATACAGGCATTGGGCCAGAAGGAGGGGAGGTTGGAAGCTAAACATTTCTAAGGGTAGATGTTGCTGGAATTAGGACTCCCATTTAGAAGCTTGTGAGGAGAGATTGCCATCTTTGCTTGTTCTATTTGGAAGTGGGTGAGCTTTGTCAAAGTAAAGGAGAACTCTTGATGGACCCTGGGAGGGACTTGCACAACACCAAGACTCAGGTTGTAATTGTTCCTTTTGTTTCCTATTAATGCAAATGAGTCCATTCTTCTCAATAACTTGTTATTTATGAGTTGTTTCATGTACTCCTTGGTCTATGTGTTAAATATGTTTTATTCTATGAGATTATCAAGTGCTATTTAATCGTTTGATTGTTAGTGGATGCAGGTTTCAAAGTGAAGGAGGAGCTCATCCGGATCAGTGAGGCTGGACTGCTACAACAGCGTTGGATTACAGGTAGGATCTAAACACTTGATTTCTTATATAGTAAATGCATGTTTAGAGAAGGATTGCTCTTGTTTGTCTTGTTTGTCACTAGAGAAGTCTTAGGCTCCTAGGGAGGTTGGTTGTGTCCGCACTATCGACTCTTTCCGCCTCCTCTGGTGAATAAATTGTTCCTACAGAAAAAGTTGTATAACATGAGGATGAAAGATGGAGACTTGGTGACAGATCATCTAAACACATTTAATACTATGGTAATTCAGTTATTATTTGTTAATAGTAAAATTTCAAATGAAGATAAGTGCATCATTTTTTTAGGTTCTCTACTAGATTCGTGGGATATGTTGGCTGTTGCCATAAGTAGCAATGAAAGTACCTTGCAGTTTGACGAAATAGTCTCATCCTTGCTGACAGAGGAGATGAGTCAGAAAAATATGGAGAGCCAAAATGGTGATTCATTGTCTGTATGAGGATGGCCCTAGAACATAATAAAAAATAAGTCATCGATTAGGAGATCTAAATCTAGACGAAGATCTAAATCTCCAGGAAAACCTGTAAAGGTGGTTTGCTGGAAATGTGGAAAGGAAGGGCACTACAAAAAGGACTGCAAATCTAAGGCTCCTCACAAAGGAAAGGGATCTGATGATGCTCCTTCTGCAAAGGCGAAAACCGCCTCAGATGAAGTTGGGGATGTGTACTTGGCTTCTTCAAGTACACATGTAGATCATGAGGCATGCTTGATTGACTCAAGTGCATCCTTTAACTTCACTCCCCATAGAGAGTGGTTCTGTGAGTATGAGAAATATGATGGTGGTGATATCTTCTTAGGGGATGATAGGAAGGCTAGAATTCTCGATCGCAGAAAAGTAAAGTTGAAGTTGGAAGGTGGAATGGTTAGAACACTTCCAAGTGTTCTGCATATTCTTGCATTGGCCAGAAATATGATTTCTTTAGGCAAGCTATATGATGTAGGTGTAAAAACAGTGTTTGAGAAAGATACATTCAAGATGGTTCAGGGAGCACTAGTATTGATGCGGGAAGTTCAGATTGGAACTTTGTACAAGTTGCAAGGTAGCACTGTTATTGATGGGTGCAATAGTTCTGTGGTTCTTAAAAGTGGAGCAAAAAATCTAGTGGTCTCTAGAGAAAATACCATGCTATGGCATCAAAGGCTTGGAGACATTGAAGAGAAGGGCCTTCAAATACTTCATGGTAAAGGTATGGTAGAAGGTATGACTAATAGCTCTCTCGATTTGGATTTCTATGAAAATTGTGTATATGGGAAGCAAAATCGGGTGAGTTTTCCCTCTTGTGGTAAGAGGGCAAAATAGATATTAGAGCTTGTGCACACTGATGTGTTTGGACTTGTGAAGGTTCCATCACTGGGTAAGTCTGTGTACTATGTATCATTTATAGATGACTTCTCAATGAATACATGGATATATTTCCTCAACAAGAAATCTGAAGTCTTTGACAAGTTTAAAGAATTGAAGGCTCTCATGGAAAACCAAATAGAGAAAAAGATAAAGGTGTTGAGGACAGATAATGGTGGAGAGTTTTGCAGCAAGGAATTTGAAGAATTCTGTAAGAAGTGTGGTATAGAAAGACAAAAGACTATTCCATACACACCTGAGAAACATGGGGTTGTAGAAAAAATGAACAAGATGTTGATGGAAAGGGCAAGAAGCATGCTCAGTGTTGCTCGGTTAGGATAGGAATTTTGGGGAGAGGTGGCAGAGACAACATGTTACCTGGTCAACATATCACCTTCATCAACATTGGAGGATAAGACTCCAAAAGAGTTATGGACTGGTAAAAATCCTTCTCTTTCACATCTGGGGGTATTTGGATGTGATGCATATGTACATGTTCCAAAGGAGAAAACAACCAAGTTCGATAGTAAATCTAAAAAGTGCATCTTTAATGGGTATAAGGATGGTTTAAATGGTTATAAGCTTTGGAACCCAATAACAAGGAAGGTTGTGTACAGCCAAGATGTGGTGGTCAGAGAGGTGAAAAATGTTATTAAACATGAAGTCCCATCAATGAAACTGGAGAAGATAGAGTTTGAGCTAAAGGAGGAAGAATCAGACTCTACAACAGAAGAGGAATCAGAAGATGAAGAGCCACAAATTCTGTTTGTGAGAGGATCAGTTTGAGAAAGAAGGTTGCGAGTAATGTATAGTCCATTTGCTTTCTGTTCAAATTTTTCTTTATCTATTACTGATGATGATCCCAGAACTATGAAGGAAGCAGTAGCTTCAGAGGATGGACAACTCTGCAAAGAGGCCATGGTTTATGAAATGGCATCTTTGCACAAAAATGAGGCTTGGGATCTGGTGGAGTTTCTGGCTGGAAGGAAACCCATTGGCAGCGAATGGGTGTTTAAGAAGAAGACAATTGCAAAAGGAAAGGTGGAGAAATACAAAGCTCGTTTGGTAGCAAAAGGTTATTCCTAGGTGTCGGGAATTGATTTTGGTGATATTTTTTCTCTTGTTGCTAACATATCTTCTATTAGATTACTATTATCTTTCGTTGTTGTTGCTTTTGATTTTGACGCAGAACAAATGGATGTGACGAAAACTTTTCTTCACAGGGATCTCGAAGAGGAGATCTACATGAAGCAACCCGAAGGCTTTGCGGTGAAGGGTAAGAAAGAACTGGTATGCATGTTAAAGAAGTCTATGTATGGGTTCGAAAAAACGCCAAGGATGTGGTTTCAGAAATTTGATACATTTATACGGGGACTTGGCTTCACCAGAAGCAAGGTAGATCACTATGTGTATTTTAAACTAATTTGTGACCGTGTTATTTATTTGGTCTTGTATGTGGATGATATGTTGCTAGTTCGAAATGACAAATAAATTATCCAGGATATGAAGACCCTATTGTCCTCCAAATTCGACATGAAATATCTTGGTGTTGCAAACTATATTTGGGGCATGGAAATTAAAAGAGAATGGGCAAAGAGGAAGCTTTGGTTAAACCAAAGGAAGTATGTTGAGACAATATTGCAGAGGTTTAATATGAACAACAGTAAACCAATGAAGGTTCCTATTCCTGTAGGTGTAAAATTATCTGTTGAACAGTGTCCCAAGACATAAGAAGAGGAAGAGGATATGTCTTGTGTTCCATATGCAAGTGCAGTTGGTAGCCTGGTGTATGTGATGGTCTGTACTAGACTGGACATTGCACATGTAGCGGGGGTATTGAGCAGGTTTATGTTTAAACTAGGAAAGGACCATTGGATAGCAATGAAGCGGGTTTTCAGGTATTTGCGTGGCACTAGTGATTATGGTTTGTGCTACCAAGGAAGACGAGGATTAGATAGAGTTTTGGATATACGTGGCTTTGTTGATGTAGACAGGGCTGGAGGTCTAGATTAGAGAAGATCTACAAGTGGGTATGTGTTTAACCTATTTGGAGTGCAGTCAGTTGGATGAGTAAGAAACAATCTATAGTGGCAATATCAAATAGAGAGGCAGAATACATGGTAGCCACTCATGCAAGCAAGGAAGTAGTTTGGTTGCAAAGATTGTGTTCAAGTATGGGGTTAGTGCAGGGAGCTATAAAGATAGACTGTGACAGCCAAAGTGCAATTTTCTTGGAAAAGAACCCTGCGTAGCATTGAAAGACAAAGAACATTGATGTTCAGTATCACTTTTTGAGGGATATGATAGAAGAAAAAAAGGTGTTGCTGGTAAATTTGGACACTTTGAAGAATACTACAGATGCATTGATAAAATCTATGAGCTCTTAGAAGTTCTATTGGTGTAGAGAAACAATGGGCATTGTAGGGATAAATAAATGACTAAGCTCTCTTGTGGCCCCCTGTAGAAAGAAAAAAACAAGTGGGAGAATGATAGGGTGTGATATATTCTTCCCATGACTAGCTACCGTAGTTAACCGGGTGGTTAGAGGGGGGGCGGGTAGGCCCCCTCTATGGGGTCCGGGGCAACGCCCCGCAGTTTTTTTTTTTTTGACCTTTTATTAGGTGGGTGGATCTACCTATGGTTTTGTGCATGGCTTTTGCACATGGTTTTGGGTGCGATGGTTTTCGCTCCATGGTATTGATGCTTTGGCATGTATAAATATGTATTGTAACATCGAAAGGAACATAATGAGAAATCAATCTTGTAGTCCCGGTTTGGGATCCAAGGGAAAATATCTGTGTATATGTGTTTCATGTGTTATGCTCTCACATTGTTTATTTTCTGTGTTTTAGAATTCATATGCAGGTAATTTCTGTACGGGGTTAAAACCTACATTGTGGAGGGTTTAAAATTGTGAGTTTTTCAACACTTCTGGTAAAATGGAGGGATGTTATAATTTTTGAAACTTCAACCTAACTGTCATCTGAAAATAGTGACCCCGGTGCTTGAATAGAGGCCTCAAACTTATCTTGTCGCAATTCATTAGCAAGAGATAGAGTTGAACCAAAAAGAGATGGGTTATGAGCCATTATAGTAGAAGAATAAGCAGGGGTAAATACCAAAGGCTTATCATAACCATTATGGGCAACAAAGGAATCCTAGTTATCACCCAATTGATCCAAATGATGTTCAACTAACTTGTAGATTAAACTATGGTGGAACATAAAGATTTCAAGGTTCTTGTGGTTTTTTTGATGGGCCCTAGACATTTTCATTAAAATCTTCAACAAATAATAGGGAAAGTTAAAGTTTCGACCTAGCAAAACCATTACAAGTTAGATATGATACATAAAAACTGCACTATACTGCCCTTCATAGGTTATATACCTATGAATTAAATGCAATAAATCACACCATTTTGGCTTCAACTATGATACAAGAATACCTTTTAAATGAAATTGATAATTCTTTCTTGCAAGTAAATTCGTCCATGGAACATTTCATACTATGAAATTCTTGGACCAACATTTTCCTTCAAGAGGAAGGTGTGTGGTTGTTGCTACAAATTCCAGGTCAATTTTAATTTTCAGGCAGCCCACATAAGCTTTCCTCCTATTAAAAGAGGCAACAAATGATTTAACAACTTCAATTTTGTGTCCTTGAAACAACTGTAAAAATTCCCATTAGTTGACTTGGCTGAACAGAGCCAAACATTCTTCATTTGCCTCAACAAGTTCTGCCCCAACAAGCTAGGTTTTCACTATGGGCGACATGTGGAAACAAAAAGACTAAAAACAAAGTGAAACAAGGTTGAGGAAATGCAAAGACTAGACATCAAACCCTAAGTTGTAGATCCCTTAGGAACAAAACGTGAAGGGATGAAATGAGGTTTTTTTTTGGAGAACCCTCTCGAAAAATCAAATAATGAATCCATTAGTTGTGAAGTACTAGTTTGATTCAGGGTGATAATGACCTTGGGGTATGAGAAATGAGTGGTGCTCATAGGATAGCAAGCCATATGATAGTTTGTGTCACTTCAAGTTGACACTCGAGACATAGTATTCCATATCAGTCGCTAAATAGGCCTCGTACCATAACACATCACTCAAAACCAATATTTTCCATAAATGTGAATCCATGAAACAAATAACCAAAAATCCTATATTTAATTCAATATCAGTGGACGATTAATTGGTGGATGTGACATGATTGAACAATTTAAATGATGTAAATGAAATATTTAAAAAAAACATACAACACCACTGATACAGGGCATATACTTTAGGTTATCACCATTGATTCAAACATTAAAATATTAAAAAGCACACATCATACAAAGATGAAAGGATTGACATAAGAGTCGATATGATAATTTATGGAAGTTATCCTATTAGCATTCTAAAATCAATTAGGGCTTCTACAAAATATTTAATTTTTTAGCGACCCTTAAATATTTTCTTACTATTATGAGCAATGAGAAATTCACTAACCCTAACAATCAAAACAAATAACCCGTACGCCATTGAGGACTCGAAGAATGAGCCATATAGTGTAACACAAATCATGAACAAAAGTGGAGTTCAACATAGATATCAAAATGATAATTAGAGGAAAACATGCATAAATCAATCCAATCAATTCAAAGCAACAAAATTAATAAAATTTCTACGAGGGGTGCTCTATTTTGTCATAAATAAAAGAGAGTACGCTGGCTCCCCAACACATTTATATTCTCCTTTTCCCCTTAAAATATTTTGTTGCAAAACTGAGAATCATATCACATTGATAATTTAACTTCCATTAAGTACCTCATTTCTTTGACAAAGTTTACCAACTATAACTCTTTCTTAGTCACACAATATTGATAACTAGTACTGAACATTTTTTTTTAAATATTGTTTCTTATTTAAAATAACACTATAAGACCAAAAATCGATTGGTGAAATACCTCTACCTCTCTAAGATAATGTAAATTTATATCTTTTGTTATGAGGCTAGTGATCTAGAGTTATATTGTGGACTCACATGCCTGTGTCCCTATCTTATGTATTTTGGGGCTAGCATGCATGCCTATATATTTTCCTTTAAGGGTTTTGAGGCTAAAGAGTTAAATTTGTAATTGTGATGTAATTAAACATTTATTATTAATAATAAAATAGGCTAGTTGTTGAGCACTCCATGGAAAAGAATAATATAGGTAGTGCAAATCCATGTTGACAAGCAATGGAGGGTTGGGAAACAAATGTTGGTGAAAAATGACATAGGGGCCCACATGGCTTCATAAGCGCCACATGGCACAAAAAGGGCATGTAATGTGCAAGTATATATAGACCTTCCTATACAGGAGATGGATTAATACTATTATTATGGCTATTATGGCTATTATGATTTTGATGATTTCTTTGAGGAGGATTATGGCATGGTATGGGGATGAACTAGTGAGTTCGGTGAGGGTTTCTAGAACAAACTGGGGAATTGTAGCTCGTGAGGAATCATAGAGGAACTGGCACGTCCTAAAAAAGGGTGTGCCACTTTGGTTCTAGAACCTGCTAGACTTCTAGCGACTAGTTGGTGAGCCGTGAAGCTTAGGCATCACCAGGGGATTGGTCATCTCAGAGAAGGGTATACCACTTGGGTTCTGCACTCACCGACTGGCCAAACTGGTTATGGCCTAGAGGGTGCCTAGAACCCTAGAGCATCATGACCATTGGGTTGGCACCTTGGTTGTTAACGTAGAGGGTGCCTAAAGCCCTCGAGAAACATGACTTTTGGGTTGGAGCCTTAGCCATGGAGGACATGTTATTTCTCGTTTACCGTTGTGTTTGGAGTTTCATCTCACACTCAAGGTGAGCCATGGTTTAAATTTACGAACCATGAGGTAAATGGTTGGGTAGAACGTAGAGAGCGTGCAACTAGTCAATCTTTTATAAAGATAAGTGTTCTAGTCAATGAAGTGTGTATTTATGGAATTATATCTGAAACCCTATTTTCACGGTTCTATGATTAGAAGTGGTTATAATTCCCTTTTTATTCTAATGTGTGTATTTTTTGGATGTACATATAATTGTAGTTACTCGTTATGTGATGATAAGTGGCTTCATGTATTATATTTATGGTTAATTAATTGTGGTATAAGTTGTGCAATATATTTATGAGCCATGATTTACAATTATGGGTAGCTATACTTTGGTTTGATAATTGTGTGTATAAATTTCTTTGTTGTTCATGAGTTTATTATACAACATATAAACCCTAATTGCTCCATAGATGATTATGGATGTGAGGTGGCACTAATTGTCCATTAATTATACATGGGTTATTGAATTCGAGTTATAGATGCTAGGCATTGAGTCTCCATTTAACAAATAAAACCCATAAATTATATGCTTTTGAAAAAATATTGGTGAAAATTGTTGGTGAATTCATTTTATGGTTACAAAGTGGTATGAGAGCCTAGCTTACTTACAAAGTGGTACAGAGCCTAGTTTACTTACAAAGTGGTACAGAGCCTAGTTTACAACACTTGGCTAGATTAGGGATAGAATGAGACACATAGTTATAGATTCTCCACCAACTATAAAATCACAATAATAAGAATGACCAAAATTCAACCAAAAAACCATTATAGGTACCCAAAAAGATGCTAAGAAGAAATTAAATTAGGTCAATGCTGAATCGAAGAAAGATGAAATTATGAAGAGGAGCAAGATTCTGAGAGTGATACCAATTGCTAGACAAAATGTCAAAAAGGAATTAATTAAGTCGACCTAGTTTATCTTAACTCATTTGCTTACTTTTGATATTTATTTCAGTTGAAAAATAAAAATGCTGTTCTATTAATTTGGGAGTATTTCGCAGTGGTTCCAGATGGCCAAAAGGGTTGAATGTTATCCACGTATATAATTATAAATGTTTGGCGCACTGCTATTATGATGTTCTCCCCATGTGGCCTAACGCCACTGTAAGTTAACTACATTCACGTTATCTGGTAAAACTCTAGAAAAGGGCTCGACTAGAAGGAGAGTATCGGGAAAGAACGGTCCAAAGATGACCATGCAGTGATATTTTCTTCCAACAAACATGGATGCGCAAAAGCTGAAAGGTAAAAAAATAGTATACCACTTCTACGCGGCCTCTAACAAATGTAAGAGGATCGCACCGTATATGTCGCCATTGCATAGTGAATTAGGGTTCTTTGGTTGTTTCCTACGGAGAGAAGGTATCTACATATCTTTCATAGAATCAATCTACCTCAGGAACAACCATAAATCATTCATGATGATTTACGGGAGCAACCGTTCTCACTTTCATGACTCAAAGAATTAGTTGAATTATTCATATAACTAGAATGTTGAGTGTCTTTGAGGCATAGTTAACAGATTCGAATTTGATTATATAAAAAAAAATAAAAAAATTGACTACTAAAAATTTAATAAGGAAACATTTCAGAAGTATAGATTTTCTAAAATTAAATTATTTAAAAAAAATTCTATATTTACAAACGAATGATCACAAAACAAAATAAAACATGATAAAAAATATATTTGAAAAAAAAAATCACTTTTTCAAATAGTAAATGAAAAATAACAACATTATTAATTAATAACATTAACTAACACAACCTAAATTTCTCTTTGTAGATTTAACCTTTCTAGTGGATCCTAATGAAAGCAATTTTCGAAGAGTTGTTTAAAGTGTAGATTTTGTTAGTCCAATTGAAGGTGTACATTCTACTCAATTAGAAACAAACAGGGGGGAGAAGCGCACTCAAACTTTAGTTCACATTTCGATTTAGTTACTAGTGAGAAAAAGGAGAAGAGCTTTGGACTCTTCCCAACATACTTACCAAATTTGAAAAAAAATATCACTATATGAAATTCAAATAGAAAAGATTAGAGATTATATATCTTATAAATACTTATAAATATGAATTTATAATTTTTAAGAAGTATAAACAAACTATTTTCTACTATATTTTAATATAAAATTTATTGTTTTATAAGTGTATTTACTAATTTTTTTAATATGCAATTTAGTTTTGACTATATTTATTTAATATAGAAATTTCTATTTTTAAATATGAAATTTTTTATTAACAAAAATCTTTACCGAATTAAATTGTAATTATTATTTTTTAATATAAAAAAATTATATTTTTTATGTTTTAAATAATATAGAAATTTTTATTTTTAAATATTTAATTTTATATTAATAATTTTTTTTTACCAAAAATCCATTATAATTGTAATTTTTTAACATACTATTTAGAGTTTATTATAATTTTTTCTAATATTATAATTTATATATATATATATATATATATATATATATATATATATATATATATATAATTCCATCATAATTGTAATAATTTTTTACCTATAATTTAAAAAAAAAATGATTCTTTAATTTTCTATACAACCTTTTTGAGTTATATAGAATATTTCAAGGATTTGCAATTAACATGTTTTAGTAAGATACTTCGCAAAAAATCTCCAACTTAAGCGAATTGCAGATTTTCCAAAATATTCTAGATAGACTCCATCAATATATACACTAAATGCGGAATAGAGTTTGATCATGGCAAAGAAGTCCATGATTCAGAATTGGACTCCTTTGCATTGACCAAATCAATTTCCAGGAGGCAGAATGCGGGGGTGTAGACTCGAGTTGTCAAGAAGGGGTAAAGAGATCGGCCATGAAGGCGGATGGAGGGATGTCGACTACGTCTAGTCTTCTGACCTCCCAGGTGTTAGACTAAACAAAGCACAACTGAAATAAATATAAACATACACAGCACATACAAAAAACCTCATAAAAACATAACGCAGAGATTTAACGTGGTTCACCCAACCAATCTGGGCTACGTCCACCAGAACAGAGGCATCGACAATCTTATTATTCAAAGGAGATTACAACAATTCTAATTCTTCACACATACTCTCAGCTCTCCCTATTTTCTCTACTTTCTCTACACACACACTCACTCAATCCTCTACGGGATTACATTTCTATATAGCTGGAGCATAAAACTGAGTCATAAATTCCCTCACAACAAAGATAGGATGCATTAACTCCTCCTCAAAAAATATTGGAGCTAATATAGCAACTAATCCTATTGTTGTCACATACATGAGATTTTTCCCAAATTTAATAAAACAGAAAATCTCAACAATCTCCACCTTGACAAAAATTAGCCTAATGCCCTATTCATTTATTATTTTTATCCTTTTTGCAAGCCAAGAGAAGCCAGACACCAACGTAGCTTCTCTAACAAAACTGGTTTCATGAACATGTCTGCACAGTTTTCCTTCGTATGCACCTTTTCAAGAGAAATGCCCCTTTCAGTGATAACCTGTCTTATAAAATGGTACTTGATAGGTATATGCTTTGATTTACTATGATAGGCCGGATTCTTAGCCAAATGAATTGTACTTTGACTATCACAAAATAACTTGATGTTGTCCTGTAATCTACCAAACTCACCAATCAAACCTTTCAACCAAACCGCTTCTTTGCAAGCATGCGAAGTAGCTATGTATTCTGCTTCAGTAGTGGATAAAGCAACAATATTTTGTAGCTTTGACATCCAGCTAATAGCTCCACCTGCAAGAGTAAAGACATATCCCAAAGTTGACCTTCTCTTATCCAAATCACCTGCAAAATAGGAATCAACATAACCGCAAACAAATTCACTACTTCTGTTATAAGTGATACAATAATCACTTGTGCCTCTCAAATACTAAAGCATCCATTTCACTGCTGACCAGTGTTCTTTTACTGGATTTGTCATATACCTGCTGACAACCCCAACCGCATGTGAAATATTTGGTCAAATACAAACCATTGCATACATTAAACAACCTACTACATTGGAATATGGAATTCGAGACATATATTCCTTTTCTTCATTTGTACTAGGACATAAACTTGAAGAAAGCTTAAAATGGGAAGCTAAAGGGACTGAAACGGGCTTCACATTGTTCATACCAAACCTCAAGAGTATTTTCTCAATATACTTCTATTGTGATAGCCACAGCTTACCATTGCTCCTGTCTCTGAAAATATCCATGCCCAAAATTTGTCTTGCTGCTCCTAGATCTTTCATATCAAATGTCCTAGCCATCTAAGCCTTTAACCTATTGATCTCTGTTATGATTTTTCTTGCTAAAAGCATATCGTCAACATACAAAACTAAGATAATGAACATGCCATTACTTAATTTCTTAAAGTAAACACAATGATCATATTCACTTCTCATATAATTGTGACTCAACATGAAAGAATCAAACTTCTTGTACCATTGTCGAGGCGATTTCTTCAGACCATACAATGATTTCTTGAGCCTGCAGACAAATTTCTTGTTGTGATCTTGAACAAACCCTTCCGGTTGTTCCATGTAAATTTCCTCATCTAAATCTCCATGTAAAAATGAATTTTTAACATATAGTTTCTGTAATTCTAAATCAAGCAAAGCAACTAATGCTAATACAATTCGAATTGAAACAATTTTTACAACTGGTGAAAATATCTCATGAAAATCAATGCCTGCTTTCTGAGAAAAACCTTTCGCGACTAGCCTTGCTTTGTACCTGTCCTTCGAACCATCAACACCCCTTTTCAATTTGTACACCCCTTTACATCCTACAGTTTTTCTGTCCTTAGGAAGTTCTACCAGATCCCATGTGTCATTCTTGTGTAATGCCATCATTTCGTCCTTCATAGCTTCTGTCCACTTCTCACTTTTCGAACCTTCTACAGCTTCCTGATAGCACAAAGGTTCATCATCGTTAGAGGTTAAAGCAACTGAAGTAACATAATCATCATACCTTCTAGGAGGATGTTTAATTCTTTTGGACCTCCTTAAAGATGTTTCTGGTACTTCCACAATTTGTTGATTATTATCTGTAGGAACTTCTTCATGATTAGCATCTGAATCATGTTCATCTTGATCATAATCAATATTTGGATTGGTTTCAAACTGAATGTGTTGAAGTTTAGATACATTATCCTGTTTCACTTTATCATTTACATATGAACTTTCAAGTGAGGATTCATTAAATTTAACATCTTTGTTAATGATGATCTTGTGAGTATTAGGATCCCACAATCTATATCCCTTAGTCCCATCACCATATCCAACAAAGATATATCGTTTTGATTTAGGATCTAATTTAGAACACTAATATTTCGGAACTAGAGCATATGCATCACAACCAAAAACTTTCAGTTTAGAATAATCACAAGGATGACCTTTCCATACCTCTTGAGGAATTTTGCATCCTATTGCAGTTGATGGTGATCGATTTACCATATAGCAAGCTGTAGCAACTGCTTCTGTCCACAATTCCTTCTGCAAATTGGCATTACTCAGCATACTTCTGGCTCTCTCTAAAAGAGTCCTGTTCATGCGTTCATCAACTCCATTTTGCTGAGGAGTATACACAGTGGTTTTATGTCTCTCAATCCCAGCTTCCTTGCAATAATTATCAAATTCCTTTGAAGTAAACTCACCACCATTGTCAGTTCTTAAACATTTAATAGTTCTTCCAGTGATGTTTTCAACTAATGCTCTAAATTGTTTGAAAACTGTAAACACATCAGAATTCTTCTTTAACATGTAGACCCACACTTTTCTAGAGAAATCATAGATAAAAGATACAAAATATGATGAACCTCCATATGAGGTTGTAGGAGACGGACCCCAAACATCAAAATGGATATAATCAAGGATTCCCTTACTAGTATGTTTTACAGTTTGAAACTTCTGTTTGATTTGTTTCCCAAACAGACAATGTTTGCAGAAATCTAACTTAACAGACTTTAGACTAGGAAGTAACTTGCGATCAGATAAAATCTTTAAACCACTTTCGCTCATATGGACCAACCTTTGATGCCATAAATGAATAGAATTACTGTCATTTTCAGACACTATAGAAACATAATCTGACTCTGTTCTTCCTTCTAACTGAAAAAGATTTCCAACCTTCTTTTCTTTCATTACTAGTAAAATTCCTTTATAAATTTTCATTACTCCACCTTGAATAAATGTTTTATATCCATTTGTGTCCAGTACTCCTAATCAAATGAGATTTTTCTGTAGTTCAGGTACATGTCTTACATCAGTTAAAATTTTATTTGTCCCATCAAACATTTTAAGCTGAACAGTTCCAATTCCCACAATGTTGCATGTGACATCATTTCCCATGTAAGCTACTCCATCATTGATTGGTTTATAAGTTTTAAACCATTCCCTATGAATACACATGTGATTTGATGCACCAGAATCTAACAGCCAATGTTGATCATGACTAGACAAATCAACTCATAACACTTCATCACTCATACCTGTCTTGGATGTCGAACCTGTATTTGTCGTGTTTGCTTCTTGCTTTGCTGATGAAGATTCTTCTTTGGATGCTTGCTGTATCTTCCAACAGTCCTTCTTCAAATTTCCCGATTTGCCACAAAACCAAAACTTTACCTTACTCTTCTCCCCTTTCTATTTTGAACGTGAGTTGTTGTGCTTACCAGAGCATCTTTCTCTCGAATGACCTCTAGCCATAACTGCTTCTGATGTAGACGTGTCGGCATTTGACCTCTTCCTTGTCTCTTCAGACAACAAAGCTCCAACAATATCATCAAATTCAAGGATTTCTGATATACTTAGACTTGAAGAAGTAACAAAATGATCCCATGACTCAGGCAACGAGCATAATAAAGTTATAGCTTTATCTTCTGATTCAAAATTTACTTCTATACTTTCTAATTGCACCATGAGAGTATTAAAGACATTCAAATGATCAGTAATAGTTGTACCTTCCTTCATGCGCAAACTGTACAATTGTCGCTTCAGAAGAATCTTGTTGGTCAAGGATTTTGTCATGTATAGCTTCTCAAGCTTTGTCCACAAACCAGGAGCAGTTTTCTCTGACACGATGTTAAACAAAACATCATCCGCAAAACACAGTCAAACACCGCTCAGAGCTCTTCCATCCAATTCATTCCATTCATCATCTGTCATGGGGTAAGGCTGTTTGGATTTTCCCAATAGCGCCTTCACCATGCCTTGTTGCACAAGCAGATCATGCATCTTCACTTTCCAAATCTCGAAGTTATTTTTGCCATTGAACTTCTCGATCTCAAAACGAGCACTTTGAGTTTTTGCAATATTGAATCAAAAAATCTCCAATTCCAAATAAAAATGCTTCTATCATACCGTGTAAATGCAATTTGAAAAGAAAAATAAAAAATTGCTGCTTTACCAGAAAAAAAAACTGTCGGGCGCTCCTTGACAGCGGAAAACCCATGCCTAAAACACAATCCACTGTCTGGAACTCCTTTGAGAACAGATGCTCTGCGCCAGAGCAAAATCTGTTTAAGTGACGAAAAATTGGCGCGCTTAATCCCGTCGATTCCACGCCAATCGAGATATTGGAGCTGTGGCGCGAGTATTAGACTCAGTTCCATGCCAATTGGCACTTCTGTTCCAAAATTAACCGCGCCAACCCATTCACTGTTAGAAATTGGTGCGACTGCCTCTACCGAAACAGCGCCAACCGCCAAAACTCCACCTCAGCAGCTCTGTCACATGCACCAGCTCCACAACCAGAGACTTGTAGGTTATGGGCCCTCCACGCTCCGCTGCGCCGCTCTGATACCACTTGTTAGACTAAACAAAGCATAGCTAAAATAAATATAAACATACACAACACATACAAAAAACCTCACAAAACCATAACACAGAGATTTAACATGGTTCACCCAACCAATCTGGGCTACGTCCACCAAAACAGAGGCATCAGCAATCGTATTATTCAAAGGAGATTACAACAATTCTAATTCTTCACACATACTCTAAGCTCTCCCTATTTTATCTACTTTCTCTACACACACTCTCACTCAATCCTCTACGGGATTACATTTCTATATACCTGGAGCATAAAAATGAATCATAAATTCCCTCACAACAAATATAGGATGCATTAACTCCTCCTCAAAAAATACTGGACCTAATATAGCAACTAATCCTATTGTTGTCACATACATGAGATTTTTCCCAAATTTAATAAAACAGAAAATCTCAACACAGGGATACTACATATCGGGGAATTTTCAAAAATGTCTCGTAGCCCTTCATAGGGTGTTTTATAATATTATTTAAATTTTTAAAAAACTGGTAGAAACCTGAATTAAACGAGGCTAGTAAAACTAGTTCACTAATAATGAGGAACTGGGAAGGAGGTCGAAGCTAAATGAGGAGTACAAATTCCACAGAAAGTGGTAGGAGTCCATTTGCTAAAATTGCAATTAGTTTCCCACTGAGAAAGAAATTATAAGCTCAGTGGTGAGGAACCAAAAGTTAAAATTTTAGACAGAAATTGAGAAAAATAAGTTGGATTTCATAGTTCCATAATTGTTAGATCAAAAGTCAAAATTAAACGTGTAACCCATGGAAAGAAAGATAATTTTGAGTAGATTACAACCATTGACCCAAATTTTCATATTGAGATGAAAAAATTTTGGAGAAATTTTAAAAAAAAGGTACAAATATTTTCAATGTGAGAAAATTTCCTATACTCTATGGAATTCTGTGAATAGTATAGGGAATAAATTTCAGCCAAGAGGTTGAAATCACACAAATAGACAATCAATAAAGAGCTATTGACTAGGATATAATTTTAGAAAGCTGTGAAATTTGTGAGGTAAACTCTGGTAGGAATCTACATGGGTTGGAATGTAAGCAACTCCAATTAAAACTTTTGGACGGCATAATTATTAGCCCAGGTAAGAATTTGGTAAGTGAGCAGTCAATGGAAAGCCATTGATTAGAAGAATAGATGTGTAAATCCAGAATTTGGATTTGGGTAGGAAGTTTGAGGAAATTTTCCCATAAAGCTACAGGATTATAGCTAGGCGATGATGTGTGTTATGATCCGATCATGACACACTGAATAGATTTTATGGCAAGCCATAACATGTGAGGAAGAAAGTTCTGACAAAATTACAACAGGGATATGATGAGCTTTGACAATATTTCAATCACTTAAACCTTGGGATTAAATAGAATACAATGAATATGATCTTGGGATTAAATAGAATACAATGAATATCTCGGAACACGCAATGTCTCAGAGCTAGTTATGAATAATGGGAAGGATCATACAACAAAACAACTATGTTGGTTGAGTTCACTAATATGCAAGAAAATGGAAAGGAAAATTTACTAAAACTTCCCTTGCTAATGAATTATGAATTATTAAACGTGATATATAAATGTATGCCTTGTATATGCACATCGAGATGTAATGTATAAGCATGTGTGTGATGGTTGCATGTTGTTTAAAAACAAGATGTTGTGGTATCTATGAAAAAGCTGATATAGGAAGCTAATATTGGTTATTTTGTTGTTGACAATGTAGTTGTTTAGGACAATAACCATAAAAAATGACAAACCTTCGAAGTCTTCCCTCTTCTTTTGCATGAAGGCCTTGGAGGATGGATCACATGAGGGACTGCTAATGAGTGAAGGGTATGCCTAAGCTAGGAAGGGTGAGTATAAAAGTAAAGGGATAATTTAATCTCTTATGGGTTGGAGAGAATGTGGATTCCACAAGGCCCTTAAGGGTACCTAGAGACCCCAATGAGGTAAGCAACTTCTGGAGCCACAGAATTGGGAACATGCCTGCCTAGCAATAAGTAGCCCTATATGTGGTGGCACATAATTCAATGGATTACTCGAGGTAGTGAAGGGGTGCACTACTTCGGCACAGGATTACGGGGATGTGAGTCTATAGGTTGGAGGTTTCTAAGATTTGGTATCTTGGATAGATGAAGAGAATGTGCCATACGCTCATATCGATAAGTGTCGATTGAGTTTGCATACATTATTATTTTTTGTTTTAAGTATATCAATTTTGAATGTAGTTCTTAGGAATAGAATTTTTTTAGGCAAACTACTGGTTATATGGGCATGTTTAAAGAAATTATAATCAACCATCATAAATTTTGGCTCAAACATCTTAAAGAATTTCTAGAACATAAAGTCCAAATTTGGTAAATATAGTGTTGAGAATATTTCTTAGTGCTATGAGCTAAAAGGTCAAGACTAGGGAATGTTTTATGTAGTCGTGTAATAAAACTAGATAGACATTGGAAAATGTAGTATATTTGACTACAAAATAGGTTCATATATTGGATGGTACAAGGTTATGACAAGTTATGATAGTTGTAACAAAAATGATATAAAAGAACAACAAATAGTGAGGCTCCAATGGATTGAATACGAAAAGTTTATACAAAGATTATATAAATTGTTTGTTGTAGGAATATAGGTGGTACAACTAGGTACAGTCGATGAGATGGTAACCAATTAACAACTACTAGAGGTGGCTAGGAAATGGCACTAGCTATTATAGAAGGACGATGAAAGGAACCTCGAACATTAGTACATGTGTAACCATCCCTCCTGCATTTAACCAATTTTACAAGCCCTTCACGTAAATGTGAAGCAGAATGCTACTAGGACATGATTGAACCTCCTAGATGTAGTTAAGGAAGTGGGGTTGTTGGGAATAGGTCCTCTAAGGGTCAATTTTGGGGTTAAGTGTTGTGGGGAAAAATGCCTATGCAGGACGATCCTATCCACCTAAGGTGTGACAGTGCCTTAGCAACAAACAGAAACATCTATTCTAGTATTCTTCCTTTATGAATTAAGAATGAAGAGAGATAGATGGACTAACCGGTGTCTTCCATTTGTCCCTCGATCCAGTTTCTATTCTCTTTGAGAGTTCCCAGCTGCTTGCCTTCTCGCTTGCCCAGCTTCAATAGGTTTCTGCAAGATCACAAGAAGAGAACACTACACAAAGACATAGATTCATATTCATAACTAGTTCAGGATTAGAAATAAACTAAACATACTAATGCAATCATACATCAAAGATACATCAGTATATAGGAGAAACCAAGATAGATTTATTGATGAATAACAAGGTTCAGGAAGAGATACAACCCAGAGGGCTCCAATCCAACATCTCCTTCCCAGCAAATGAAATTCCTATCTTCACCTTCCTTCAAAGCATTAAGCACCCAATGATTCCAATCTCAAACCAACAACAATTCTTTGCAATAACAAAATTCCAGCCCCCAGATCTCATGAAGGAGAGATCCATATATAGATGTTTGGAGAGAGGATGAGTCAGCTTGAGATCTGACTAGTGTCCTCTCCCTCTGTCAGTTCTTGCTTCCGCTTGGAGACTAAGAGCCTCTTACTCATCACTAGTCGAATTCCTTGAGGCAAGTGTCATTGGAGAAGATTATGGAAGCTTCCAGGGTCTTTCCACCTCGTTGAATGAACTTACCATTTGTCACTTCCCGCTCAGCGCACCCTGGTAGTGCTTCTACCTGCGTTGCATTGCACCTAGCCAGTGTAATCTCTGCATTTCAGCGCAGACAGCTAGTGGAGCCTCTGAATTGATCCTAAATTGACTTGTTTTTGAGCAGTTTCTGGTGGAGAACTTCTGTGAATTACTGTGGTTTGTTAGCCTTGTTCCTCTAAGGGTAGGAACAACATGTTTAGGGACTTTGGATCCCTTGGATTATGGACATTTCATGCTCGATGCTGTAAGGCACAAAAATGTCTATAACATTAAGAAACCAAGTTTTGGGGAAGAAGGCCTGAAATTTTGTATAAAGAATGTAAAGCCTCCGGATTTTGTGGTCGTGGAGCACGAAGATATCTAAAGTGAAAGAGGGTTTTCCGCCCTTAGTCTAGATAGGTTGTGTCAGTTTTGGAGATCAGCCCTTGGTCTGTGGACCATGGGATTGTATAAAAAGGAGAGTCTTAGAGAGTCTAAGGTAATTCAGTAGTCATGAGTCATTGATGTTATAGGTTTGGGAGAGATAAGAGCGAGAGTCTTAGCAGAGGAAGAGGCTCTACAGCTGAGTGCGGAGAGGCATAGGGTAGAAGTCTATGGCTAAGTGCGCGAACCCCTATAGCTGTGTGCGTAGGGCGGTTAGAGTTTGTATTGGAAATTTGAATTATCAATAAAGAGAAGCGTTCTAAACTTAATGTGTACTTTCCATCTATGTAAGCGTTAATTTACTTTTTTTATAAATATTACGATTATGCTATGTTGAATGTTGGGTTTAAGATATAATGTTAAGTAAATGTGCGAAAATATATGTTTCTATCTATTACATGAACGCAAGTCATAATATATGTTTACGTGAGGATAATCCTAATTGCATGGTAAAGTTGGCTAATGCTTAAGAGAATTTGGGGAACAAGATAGTAACCTAGTTATAGAGGCACGTAACTACCTGAATCGTCATCTAGGGTTGCACGAAGGACAGTCGGATACCTTCACGGAGGTTCTCAAAGACGGAAGAAGAAGTACATTGATAAGCCCTAAAGGCTTATCGATCTGTGTGAAGACAAGGGTTAGGGTGTAAGATTGACATCATGACTATCTTAGGGTACAGAAAATTGGTTCCTGCAGTCCCCCATACTACTTCAGTTGGGACTTCAGTCCACGCTCCACGGATTGATACTGAAAGGGCCAGTAGTGTAGGGATTTGCTTGGTTTCCTAATGTTTCACCTGGGTCAAGGCCTCAAGCTAAGAAATGGTTCTGTTGCCGAGACCAGGATCTGCATAACAAGATGTGTGATGTCGTATCATTGGAATCCAATTAAGAAAGAGATCGAAACTGTTTGGATAGAAAGATCCACGAATTCACGGTGCAAGAAAACAAGAATCTGTGATTGACGAAAGAACAGTGGTTGGACATATATATGTACATAGAACTACATGAAATCTTCTTCTGTTCCTTCCTGGTTGAGTTATATGAGTGGATCGCGAAGTTTGCAGATGGCCAAGGAAGGAGGAGGCTTGATAATCCAATGATTTGGACATCAGAGTTAGCAAGGAGACTGGAAACCTTTGAAGATAAGATTGTATGTTCTATCGGCCATTGGATTGACCGCATCATAGGTGGATTTGTGATAGAGTTCGTGGTTGATACCTTTTTCAGTTACAACGAAGCAAAGTGCTGCTTCTTTAAAGGATTGTGAGGTAAGTAATTGAAGTCTCTAAATACTTGGTGCAGCCTTATCCACTGAGCATTATTCAGCTGATAAGACAACGGTTCCTGCGAATACGTATACCACCTCCACCCTCGTCCCATCCATCCACACCACCTCCATCCTCAACCCCATCTCTCACCCCATCGTCCACACCACCCCTGCCTCCACCACTATTCAACATGGAGAACTCCATAAAGCTACATTTATTCAAGGGCGTACGAAATGAAGAACCAAACTAGTTTTGGTTCGTCACGAAGGATGTATGGGAAGCTCAGGGTATCATGGATGACGAGATGAAGAAATCCACGTTTGTTAGTGGTCTGCAAGACTGCACACTAATGTGGCAAATTAAGTACAGTACTAATAACCCAATGTCCGCGTTGGAAGATATCTAGGCTGCGCTAAATAGAGAATTCAATAGAACTATGTCTCAAGCACAGTTGATTATGGGATTCAAAGAGATCTTGATGAAGCCTGGTGAGACGCCCTGGGATTTGGATCAAAGATTGAAGTGTATGATTCGTGAATCCAACATGAACCTAACTGATGGGCAACACCACGAATGGTTTGTGGCCTCTATCCTACCCCACCTAAGGGTTGCACTATTACAATAGTAGATTGGGAACTAGGAAGAAGCTCTGGAAATTGCGATGAGACTACATGAGACAAAAATTTAGGATGCTAATCTGGTGGCTCATTAGATTCATGCGGAGTTACAAAACCTTTGTCTTGAAATACAAAGTCTGAAGAAGGAAAGAACAGCTCAGCCAGAGGCGCGCGAAGAACTTTGGTGCCTAAAATGCAAAGGTCAAGGGCATGACAAGGATCACTGCCCAACCTTCGCAAACTATGTTGCAGCAGGGGGACCAATGCCTCTATGGCTAGAGGCTATGATAGGGCCAAGTGTAGGGCTCGTGCTATGGTGCGCTATATGCCAGGTGGTTGGGAAGCATGTGACCAACAATTGCCATTTTCTAAAGAAATTTGTATATAAACCATAATAGCTCTTTTGTAATTTTTGTCAATCAGTAGGTCATGACGAGTGCAATTTTCATAGTTACGAATTAATGATGGACATGAAACCTACATATAGGGTGCAGGTAGAAACACGATCTCTGGACCAAGACATTGGGGGAACGCAAGATGAGTATATGGGGCACAACTGAGGCCGAGGTGGAGGAGGGCCTGTAGGGGCCTAGGATAGCTAATATGTTACAATTGTGGAGGCCCATGACACTACGTGAGGGACTATCCAAATCTAACGCGATTGTCATGCCACTATTATACTCAGTTTGACCATGCGATTAACGATTGCCCAATATTGTTGGCTAAGATTCACAAAAAGGGGACGCAGCCGAAGCAGAACCTCTAGATGATTAGGGTTGAGCCTCACGAGGAAGACCCTAAGGTAAACATTACGCTATGAAGTGGAACTACAATTGGGGAGGATAAGGGCAAGTAGCCTACAGAAGGCGAGTTGGTCTGCAAAGCACCAGAAAAGGAGACTGGCTTTGATTTGGAGCGTGCAAAAGAAACATTTATGGAAGCAAAGAAAAGCTTCGTTTAGGCCTCTACCTTAGGAAGTCAAGAGAAACTAGTTAACGAAACGGACCTATCGATGATTACCACATTCTTGGAGACCTTCATGAAAATTCTTCACGAAAGTAAGGCTATGAAGGGCCTGCAGGAACTGATAAATCGGTGCACTAGCAAGGATGGCACTACTAGCGAAGCACACATAGTTAGAAATATGGGCAAGCATAAGGCAAGGACTGGGCGTGAGATGAGACTCACTGCCTAGATAGGGGAATATGAAATGAACCAAGTTATCCTGGATCTGGGGTCTGACACGAATGAATGGGGAGACATGTGGTCCAGTGGTCTTCGATCCAGTTAAGGATGGTGAATCAACAGAAAATTATCCCAATGGGGAGGTTGCAAGAGGTAATAGTTGACATCGAAGGCGTGAGGGTACCGATAGATTTTGAGGTAATAGAGATTGTAGATGATAGTAATCCCTGCCCTGGGCTCCTTGTAATCAATTAGGAAAATATGATATTTGAAAAGAAGTCGCTCCACGTAGTGGTGTCGTAGGATCCTGTAGAAGGACCGTGCTATATAGAATCAATCTGTGATTATGGAAGTGATGACAATTTGGACCAAATTTAGAAGATAACGACGCGAGACCAGGATAAGTTGAATATGATAGCAAATGGGTGTATCACATGGGACTTTGAGAGCTCCTGCACATTAGATTCAGACGAAGAATTAGAGCTCTAGTAGAACCGACTGCATGAAGTATTTACGCTATGTTGTAATATGATGATGACGTCATTGCGCTGCGTGTCATCAGAAGTAAGGGATTTTCCTCACTATGATGAGCTAATTGATGTTGATCTCTTTTTGGATGTATTCAAGAGAGAAGTGTCAGAGAAACATTGCCTCCAGGCCTTGGACTGGGTACTACGCGCTATGCCTGCAAGATGGTGGGGTACGCACAAGGATAATTTCGGTGATTGGCACAACTATAGGAGAATGATGAGAATACATTTTGGATAGCCAAAAGTGCAGATGATAGACAAGTATGATGGAATGGATGATGTGTGTGATAACCTGATCAAATGGGCTAAGGCTTATGGAGCAAAGCCCCAGCTTGAATGGGTGAATCTCTTTTGTCATACCCTGGATGTCATACCAATGAATTGGTACTTGGAAATAGAGCTCCACCATGGAACTGAATAATGGGATGTTGGGCATGGAATCCGCCCAAGGCATGTTTGGGGCTTAAAGCCCAAGCTTTGACCGAATCATTTTGGAAAAACTCTGCAAATTGCGGGTGCAGGGCACGAAAGTATAATAGAGTCACACGATTGTCAACCCTAGTTTTGTAATGTAATGTCTGCTGGAGAGACCTACCCATGGTCTGCAGACCATGGGATTGTATAAATGGAGTGAGGCTCTAAGTGTAGAAAATAACTAATAGAATGGAAGCATGAGAAGTTTAAGTGATTGAGTCGAAGTGTAAAGTGTGTCTGTGGGTCGTAGAGTAGGAGAAGGCTCTGCAGCTGAGTGCGCAGAGGCCTAGTAGTCCGCAGCTGAGTGCGCGGACCCCTGCAGCTGAGTGCGCAGGGCAGGTCGAGTCTGTAACCATTGGAAGAATAAATAAAGAGAAGTGTTGCTATAATTTTGTCTATCTTTTCCTAGTTTAATGCATGATTGGATATAATTTTCAAGTAAATTGTTCATTTACTGTGCAAACCTGTATTAATGTTTTGTATTTCTAATTATAACTTAAGACACTCTAGTAGGCAAAGGCAATTAATTAGTACTGGAAGATAAGTAAGATCTCTGGTAATATCTCAGAGCATGGCACTATCCCTAGTAAGGGCTGCGCGAAGGTAGTGTATCAGGCCACGAGAAACGGAAAGTGTGCGAGGCGACCTACGTGCAGGAACAAATCGAGGACCAGTCGTACCTCTCAGACATCTCAAGGGTGTAGAAACCTTGTTATAGCAACCTCCCATAGTACTTCTGGTGAGACCTCAGTCCGCACTCCGTGGACTATTGCTGAAAGGGCCAGTAGTATAGGGATCTGTTTGGCTAATTAACTCCGAAGCTGTGTCTAGCCCCAACAAGCTAACAAATGGTTCCATTGTCAGGACTAGGATCTGCATAGAGATGTCTGATGTCATATGATTGGAATCCGACAAAAGAAGGAATTGAAGATTGGTTGGATAGAAATATTCACGAGTTTGTAGTGGAAGAAAACAGGAATCCGATATGGAGATCCACGAAAATTTCTTTGCATCCTTCCCCATTGAGTTGTACGAGTGGATCCTGAAGCTAAAAAATAGCCAAAGAAGGTGTAAACTCGACAAACCTATTGTGTGGACTCCAGAATTGGTGCACAGACTGGAAGCATTAGAAGATAAGATCATTCGTGCTATCGATCACTAGCTCGATCAAATCATAGGAGGATTCATCACCGAATTCATGCTAGGTACTTTAGTTAGCTATAGTGAGGCAGAACGATGCTTCCTCAAGGGACCGCGAGATAAGTATGTTAAATCTTTGAACACTTGGAATAAATTTCTATTGTGTGAAAAGCGGGTTATGCGAATAAATTGATGTTTGGGGGTATGTGTAGTGGGAGAATATATAGAAATGAAGGTAGCACAGAACTAGAAGCTAGCCCCTTGATTTCACCTCCATGAGGGGGAAAATAAGAGCTAGCAAATTTCTTGGCAAGAAGCACGATCAATCTGATAAGACAGAGAATTCTGCACATACCACCCCCACCCACACCACCACCAGTTTCACCATCTTCACCTCTGTATTTTCCCATACCACCTTCGCCACCACCGCGAAGCAGTATGGCAAGCGTGATAAAGCTACCAGTGTTCAAGGGAGTAGTAAATGGACATCTAGACCGATTTTGGTTCATAATAAAAGATGTATGGGAAGCATAGGGTGTCACAGACAACAATATAAAGAAGGCAACATTGGTCAGCACTCTGCAGGATTGCACGCTGACCTGGTACATTAAGCATTTCAATGACAATCCGAATGTGGGGATTGTAGATATCCAAGCTGCGCTAAACAAAGAATTTAGTAGACCAAAGTTAGAGGCATAGTCGATCATTGGATTCAAGGAAATTACAATGCTACCAAGCGAAACCCCGTGGGAGTTGGATCAAAGACTGAAGTGCACAATTCATGAAGCGAACATGACATTAACAGATTGGCAACACCGTGAATGGTACATAGCATCATTCATGTTGCATCTATGAAACACGCTGTCGCAATAAAGGCTAACCACTCAGGCTAAGGCTTTGGAGGTCACGATGAGATTGCACAAGACTCTGATATAAGATCCTAACCTGGGAGTTCAACAGATTCACACACAGTTGAAAAACTTGTGCTTGGAGATGCAAAGTTTGAAACAAGAGAGGAAAACCCACCCAAAGGTACGTGATGAGGTATGGTGCATAAAATGCAAGGGCCATGGGCACGACAAGGATCACTGCCCGTTGTTTGCAGATTATCTTGCAGGAGGAGAGCGAATGCCACTAAAACCAGAGGCACAAGCAGGAGCAAGCATGATGCCTACACTATGGTGCGTGATTTGTTAGATAGGATGAAAGCATGCTACAGATAACTACCATCTATTATAGAAGTATACATAAAATTCACAGCAGTTGTTACGTAATTTCTGTAGGTCAGTAGGACATGATGAGCGCACCTGTAGAAGTTATGAGTTGATGATGGATCGAACTACTACCTATAGAGTTTAGGCTGAAACATAGCCCCTTGGTCAAAATGTAGGAATGGCGCGTACCGGATTTCAGGGGCATGGACAAGGCCGAGGTGGAGGGGGGCCAGGAAGAGTTCACGGACAACTGGGATGTTACAATTGCGAAGGGCTAGGGCATTATGCCCATGATTGTATGAATCCAACGGGACCATCATGTCTATTTTGTACGTTGTTTGATCATGAGACGAAGGATTGTCCCACACTGATAGCGAGGTTGCGCGATAAAGGAGCACTCCAACCTCCCCCAACTCAGAACTTGTAAATGATGAGGCCTGAGATGCACGAGGAAGACACTAATGTAAATATCGTGCTCTGAAGTGGTATTACGACAGGGGATGACAAAGGCAAGAAACCTGAAGAAAGTACCTAGTTCCGTAAGGCTCCAATGATGGAACCATAATTTAATTTGGAGTGTGCTAAGGAGACCTTCATGGAAGCTAAGAGGAGCTTCGCTGATGCCTCCAGTTTAGGAAGTAAAGATAGAATGGAGCCAGAAATGGACCCATCAATGCTCACTACGTTCTTAGAGACATGCATGAAGCTGTTGTGTGATAGCAAGGCTATAAAGGGGCTGCAAGAACTCATAACTAGATGTGCTTGGACCGCACCAGGAGAACCGTGCATAGTCCATAAGCTCGAGAAGCACACAACGTGAATAGGAAGGGAGATGAGATTGACCGCATAGATTGGGGAATATGAGATTGACCGCATAGATTGGGGAATATGAGATGGACCAAGTTATTCTGGATCTAGGATCGGACGCGAACATCCTACCAAAGCAAACATGGGAGCGCATGGGCAGGACTACGTTGCAATGGTCTCCTATCCAACTACGAATGGAAAACCAGTAGAAGGTCCTACCCATGGGGAGATTGCAGGGAATCACAGTAGATATCAAAGGAGCAAGCGCGCTAGCAGATTTCATAGTGATAGAGATTGTTGATGATAGTAATCCCTACCCTGCACTATTGAGAATAGATTGGGCCACTGACATGAATGGAGTGATAAATCTAAAGAAGCGCAAGATGATCTTTGAGAAAAATTCTATGCATGTATTGATACCTTTAAACCCTATAGAGGGATCACACTACACAGAGCCAGTGCGTGACTACAATAACGATGATGACTTGGACTGCATCTACAAGATAACTGCGTGGGAGCAGGACTGGGTAAATTTAACCATGGATGGCTGAATATCATGGGAGTACGAAAGTTCCTGCACATACAATTCTAATGAGGAGATAGAATGATGGCAGAACTCGTTACGCGAGGTAACCACGCTCAACTGTAACATGATGACAAGGTCACTGCACTGCGTAGCAACAGAGGAAATAGATCTGCCTACATATGATGCGTTAAGCGAGGTGGATGACTTCCTGAAAAAAAAAATTGAAAGAGAAATATTGGAGCAGCATCGTTTCGACGCTTTAAAATGGGTACTGTAAGTTATGCCCACAAGGTGGTGGGGTATGCACCAAAGAAGTGAGGATTGGCGCGAATGTAGAAGGATGATGCACATGCGATTTGGGAACGCTCATATGCAATTGAAAGACAAGTATGATGGATGAACTGGCCTGCACGCCCACCTATCCAGGTGGATATAGGCATATGGTGTGAAACCTACATGAATGCACACCGTTCTCGCGGTAGGATACATGATCAGTAAGCAAGTGCGGGTAAGGCAATGGCATGAATGACCCCTCCAGTTGGGACCACGAAGTATGGAAAGATCAATTGTGTAGAAGAATATCCACGCAGAATCTTTTAATAAAGTACGCAAAGTGTTGAACAAGGTTCACAATGTGAAGCAGACTGATTGGGACCGGCATGTACCAGCTGTTCTCTGGGCTTATAAGACCACGTACAAAAACCTGACCGCGCAAGCACCGCCAAGGCTGGAGTATGAAGCAACTGCAGTAAGCCCTATAGTACTTGGAGAACTTAGACCGCGCATGATAACACCGGTAGATATGATGGTTCGAAAAACATTCGAAGTAGAAATCCAATAGGGAAATTTTATACTCCAAGAACTTGAAGAAGAAAGGGTACGATTAACAAAGAAAAGCGCTCTAGTGCACGCGAAAGTCAAGAAGCTGGAGGATGAAATAAAGGAAGATTTTCTCGGCAAAAAGATCAGGGTGATAAGGTAGGATGTGTACGATCACGATGACAGGTTTAAGGCCTATCGTCGTGAATTGATCAGTCTGATGCCTTGGCTTGGACCGCACATTGCTAAGCATATTGACCAGGGTAGCACGTTGCAGATGGTAAAGTGCGCGATGCTGACTGTAACAATAAAAGGTGGGTATTCTCCAGGAAACATGATGGATGACAGGATGAAACTTCACATGGGTAATGTGACCACCTGACTAGCCAAAGGAGCTACAATCTTAGTGGTCCAAGCAATTGAGAGGAAGTGCGGGATTATAAACTATTCTGCCCGGGAGCTACGCAATGTTGGAGTTGTGTGCAGAAGCAAAGAGTCACAAGGTCCGCAACCGTAAGAGAGGGACTGTGCTGCTACACAAGTTCGTTAGAAAGTGACTGTTGAAGTCACTATTCATGATGGGATGCTTGACTTGAGACCAAATGGAGTGGGCGACAGGCATTTAAGATGCGATTTATGGGCAAGATTTGGGAAAATTTGTAGCCAAGGGAGAATTAATGAACCAAATTTGGGGGCAGCAATCGAATTCAAATTCAAAAAAAACTATAAATTACAAACGACTACCCAGCAAAGAACATTTGGTGATTTGTGAATTGAGCTATTGAGTAGATCCCGAATTGTTGTGTGTCGAAAATTGATTGAGCCCCTAAGTTCGCGAGTGCTATATTTCTGGACAGACATGATGGCAATAGCTAAAGACGTTGTGGAGATAACAGAATTGACCATCAAATAAGCCATGTCGGCCCTGACTTAGGGGGATGCTTCGTAAGGTGCCAGGATTGTGGCAGAAATATCGAATTCACTGCGCACGCCAAGACCCAAGAAGGACAAACAAGCAATGGTTCCCATACATGTGTCCCTGCCAAACCCGCTGCACACCAAGCTATCAATGGCGGAGAAGGGGAAAGTCATCACCATAGAGACAGATGAAGAAGAGGAATACCTGGAGGACCTGATCATCGTAGAATATGAGGACGAAGACATGGAGGAAACTGAGCCTGCACACCCCTCGACAAAGCTACCCGCCTATGTCCCCCGACAGAAAGAAAAGGATAGAGTGCCCAAGGACCTTACAATACCAAGAGCTCACTCCACACCCCACTCCTCCCAGACAACATTATTTTTGAGGGTACACACCTAAGATGGGTGCCGAGCCTAAAATTCAAAGATTGGGACCTCGCAGACCACGAGAAGTTCCCTCACCTTGAGACCTCGCACCTCATGAAGCCCAAATAGAACACTACGATGGGGCTGACATAATTAGAGCCATGAAAGTGGTTGTGTGGAGTGGAAAAGGCTGGGCTACTGAACCTTCTCTGAGTGCCACATTTCCACCGTGCCCCAATAAGCATTTTTGTCATCAGGAAGTTGCTCTGCCTGGTGCATGATGGGTGTTTGTGGCTACAGGAGCCCATCCCCATCATTGCAGACTTGATTCACCACATTTCCTGACTTCCATGCAAAGGAGATGACCCCGCAGACATCTTGGAGGGAAAGAGGAGTGACTTTGCCATTGCAGAGGCCATGAAGAAAAAATACAAGCTATCGAAGAAGAAAAGGGGTTATGCCATATCCAACATCAGTGACAAAGCAGTGAAAGTGGCAACCCAAATACTAGCCAGTAAGGTTATGCACAAGTGCTGTGGAAATGAGGTACCCGCACTGGTTGTAGCACTGGCTGAGTAGTGAAAGGATGAGGTCCAGTTTAACTGGTCCGAGTTCCTCTGCAAGGAGTTTTTAATGAATTGTCGCGAAGCCCAGGAATAGGACAAAACATTCCACTACGCATGGCTTCTACTATCCATAGTGCTCGTGGCAAGGGAATTACCGGAGGATAGTCAATTCCCCACAATTGACAAAGATCTGTCGGAGGCCGCAAAGTACACTTCGTTCTAGGCCACAAAGGATGCCACTAGGATCTGCGACAACAAAATATTCTGGGTGTTCATGGAGATGAACCTCAGAATGGGGATCAATCGCAAGTTGTGGTTGTCGCCCACTATCTACAACCGCCTTCTGAGTTTTGTGGAATTTAAAGTGGACATCCATAGTATTTACATTAGAGCACGCAAGGACCCAACCAAACAATGGAGGAAGCTTTTGTAGCCACAGACGATGTCATCTTTAACATCCTAGAGACATGGCCACTAGAGTGCCACGATGCAGACATTGTAAAGATAGAGAATTTGGCAACACAAAGGATGAAAGATGAGGTCAGGCTACATATTGCATAGTTAGCAGAAAAGAGAAGGAAGGAGGCAGCGGCAACAGAAGTGCGGGCAGTGTGGGATGCTACACAGACAAAAACTGAGTAGGAAAAGGCTGGAGCAGTAGCAGCAACAACACAGGAGGCAACCACGAAGGCGTGTGAGGGCCAAAGGTCACCTTCACATGGGCAAGAAGTAGAGGAAGAAGAGGGAGGCACAGACCCGCAAACCTTGTCAACACAATTGAAGCGCCAGCACTCAACTAAGCAGACATGGTCGCGAAAGAAGGTCAAGGCATCAAATTTTTCTATTGACCCAATCACCCTAACCGAGGGTGATCTACACAACATTGGCAATACAGTGCGCGATGTCACATCTAAGGCCCTCCAAAATTTCATGCAAGAGAACCATATTGTGTTGGGGGCCCTCATAGCATAGTTGCAGGAATTACAGGTGCGCCCTCCTCAGGCTGGTACCCTTTTGACCAACCTCGCAGTCGGAACAATCACAACAGAACAAATGTTTCACGTGGAGATGGCGAATACCATAGTGCTACCGGAAGGGGCACTAGTGACAACAAATGGGGCTGACAGGCCTACGATTAGCACGCTGAAGGGTCTCAGTATCAATATGGTTGCACTCTCATGAGAGACCTTATATGTTTTACAGGATAGGATAAATTTAGAGTTGCGAGCTAGGGAGAGCCATGCACTGCAAGTCCTCACCGAGTAGAAAATCAATATGGAACAATTGAGCTTGCAGTGCGGCAAAGTGGTGTCATGGAATCAACAATTGGTATAGGTAATAGAAGAAACTTTCCAAAGCATCTCGGTGCTGGCCATCCTAGCAGATGTCCCAGTAGAGGTGCGCATCCACAAGTTAGTAGCAAGAGCACGTGAGGTGCAGGAGGAAATGACAAAGGTTGTGCTGGAGCTGAACCTTCAGATCACCAAGCTGCGGTTAAAGGCGCAGTTGTCCACCCCTCCGGAAGTTAGAGAACATCACGTTACCACTATCACAACAGGACTTGATGAAATTGGCAGTGCAGTGTGAGAATACACCAGCGTGTTGGAATAATCTTTAAAGGTCCTCACAAATCTACCGGAGGACCCCAACATCTAGCGCTTAGAGAAAGAAGCACGAGAACTCCAACAACATTATGATAGTGTCAAAGGAACTGTGCAAATGGTGGCCCTCACTCAAAGGCTCGCATGGATGTAACAGGCTAAAGTGCTAAAAGAGCAGGTGGATGCGGCACGACACAAGGAAGCAGTCCTAAACGCGCGCGTTCAGCCTTGGATCGACGAGACCTTCACCATCACAGTATAAATTCAAGGCAAGCTCGCACACATGCAGGGGATGCATGCACTGATGGAGAGAAGCACTTATGACATAGAGGTCTCGGAACAACGTATCCACAAGATCCAGCAAGTAGCAACTCAATGTGATACTGACCTTTCCGCAGTTCGAGAACTGTTGCAGGGACTCCACACAAAGATCTTTTCACTGATAGAGTGACTTGAGGGTGAGTCACAATGTCTGTGTTGGGGGCCTGCTGGCCATGGAATTCCCCCCAAGGCATGTTTTCGAGCTTAAAGCACAAGTTTTGACTGAATATTTTTGTAAAAGCTCTGCAAATTGCGAGCACGGGGCACGAAAGTATAATAGAGTCACAAGGTTGTCCACCCTAGTTATTGTAAGGTAATGTCAGCTGGATAGACCTACCCAAGGTTCGCGGACCACGGGATTTTATAAATAGAGTGAGGCTCTAAGTGTAGAAAATAACTAATAGAATGGAAGCATGAGAAGTTTAAGTGATTGAGTCAAAGTGTAAAGTGTGTATGTGGGTTGTAGAGTAGGAGAAGGCTCTACAGCGGAGTGTACAGAGGCCTAGTAGTCCGCAGCTGAGTGCGCGGACCCCTGCAACTAAGTGCACAGGGTAGGTCGAGTCTGTAACCATCGGGAGAATCAATAAAGAGAAGTGTTGCTATAATTTTGTGTATATTTTCCTAGTTTAATGCATGATTGGATATAATTTGCAAGTATACTATTTATTTACTGCGCGAACCTATATCAATGTTTCGTATTGCTAATTATAACTCAATGCATTAAAGTAGATGAAGGTAATTAATTAGTACTGGAAGATAAGTAAGATCTCGGGTAATAGCATAGAGCATGGCACAGCCTCTGGTTAGGACTGCGTGAAGGTACTGTATTAGGCCGTGAGGAACGGAAAGTGCGTGAAGTGACCTACGCACAAGAACAAATCGAGGACCAGTCATACCTCTCAGACATATCAAGGGTATGAAAACCTGGTTCTAGCACCCTCCCATACTACTTCGGGTGAGACCTCAGTATGTGCTCTGTGAACTATTGCTGAAAGGACCAATAGTATAGGGATTTGTTTAGCTACTTAACTCTGAACCTAGGTCAGGCCCCAAGAAGCCAACATGGGACATCTTGCGCCAGGGGTTTATAATGATGTTCAACTTTGAGGATGGGTTCAACTTTATTGACACAGTGCTACACGAGGTTAAAGCAGTGATCTTTAGGATACTGCACTATCCTTTGGACTTGATTCAACCTGATTGTAATACCTAGCTGAACCATGCACTGGAGTGCTATAACGTGACCGCTGAAGAAGAAGACGAGCATCCCAGAAAGATTAATATTCTAGAAACTGAGGGTCACCGCAAGCTTGGAGTTTCGTAGATAGAGGATCCAAACATAACTGCACTGTTGAAAACTATGTAGGTCAACACTGGCACAGAGGTTGAGCTGAAATTTGTAAAAATTGGGGACTATTGGGACAATGCGACAGTAGACAAGGTCATTGAGCTCCTCCATGAATATCAGGATTTGTTCCACACGAAGTTTTTTGATCTGAAGGGAATCAAATGACACCTGGGTGTCATGAAGATCACCCTCAAACCAGAAGTGAAACCTGTAAAACAAATACCTTACTACCTTAATCCGATGTATAAGGAAAGGGTCTGGGGTGAGTTAGATAAGATGCTTATGACAGGAATTATTGAACCAGTATAACAATATGATTGGTTAAGTCTGATAGTGGTTAAGGAAAAGAAACAAAAAGAAGAAATAAAGATATTTGTGGATCTCCGGAATTTGAATGACACCTGCGTGCATGATCCTTTCCCAACCCTATTCACTAGAGGTCCTAGATAATGTAGGAATATAAGAAGCATACTCTCTCACTGATGGGTTCTCTTGGTACCGTCATATTAAAATCGCACCTGAGGATAGAAGCAAGATGATCTTCGTGATTGAGTGGGGATGCTTTCAGTATACCATAATTCCTTTTGGGCTGAACAATGCACCAGAAATCTTTTCGCACGTAGTCATTGGGGCATTCAAAGGCTTCATTCATAAATTTTTGGAGGTATACCTTAATGATTGGATAGTGTTTGGGTTGGTCAAGCGCCATGTGGCAAGTTTGCGCTTGATGCTGGATACCTGTCGGAGATACCAAATCACGCTCAATCTGAAGAAGTGTATGTTTTGTCTTCCTTTTGGGATCCTGCTCGGTCCTGTGGTAAGAAGACAAGGATTAATGCTAGAACCCATGAAGATCGCGGTGATAATCAACTTAGAGGCATCAAGGAACATGAAACAACTATGTGCAACTCTCGAGTATACTGGATACTATAGAATGTTCATCAAGAGCTATGCCCAGATCACCGGGCCTATGGAGAAATTGTTGAAAAAGGATGCTACATTATGTTGGAATGATAAATGCCAGAAGCGCCTGGACATGCTGAAAGAGAAAATGGTCACCATGCCAATCCTAGTATTCCCAGACCAGAATAAGGAGTTTCATGTGCACGTCGACGCACCATGTATTGTGCTGGGGGTCGTGCTGACACAGGCTGGCGAGGGAGAATTGAACCATCCTATAGCATTCGTGGGCAGGAATCTGTCCAAGACTGATAATAACTATTCCACCACAGAGCACGAAGACTAGCCATGGTGTACGTGCTCCAAAAGTTTAGGCACTATTTACTGGGTGGACATTTTAAGATGCATACGAATCATTCTGCAACGAAATACCTAGTCAATAAGCCTTTGTTGGGGGGGAAAGATTTGTAGATTGTTGTTTTTGTTCCAGGAGTACAACTTTAAAGTTATTGTGAAGCCAGGATGACTGAACATAGGACTTGATCATCTGTCGCGCATTGAAACGAGAGAGGAACCTACTAATTTGGAGGAGGGGCTACCTGACGCACAACTCTTTGAAGTGCACATCGCGGACAGTCACTTTGAAGATATCATAAATTTCCTGATGACGTGAACTGCTCCACAACGGTATACAAGCCAGTAAAGGAAGGAGTTAGTGCTACGCGTGGTAGACTTCTTCATCATTGGGCACTTGTACAAAATGGGATCAGATGAAATATTGCAACGTCATGTACCTGACTTTGAACGAAGCAGCGTTCTCGTGGAGCCTCATGGAGGAGATGCAGGATGACATTATATAGGGAAAGCAGCAATGTAGAAGGTTCTACGTGTTGGGTTATGGTGGTCAACCCTGCATAAGGATTCAAAATCATATTGTAGGGCATGTGACGGATGTCAAAGGACCGGCAGGCCATCCCAGAGGGATGAAATTCCTTTGATGTCGTAGGTGACATTACAACCATTCGAGAAATGGGTGATTGACTTTGTGGGTCCAGTTCAACCTCAAGGAAATAAGATAGGTGCATGGTACATCATCACCATGACTGACTACTTAACCAGGTGGGCGGAGGCACAACTTGTGAAGGATTGTATAGGCACGACAATAGCAAATGTTATTTTTGAATATGTATTGATAAGATTTGGTTGTCCAAAGATCTTGATGAGTGAGCATCGTACGCACTTTCTTAATGAAACAATCTGTGCGTTGACAGAAGAATTTCAGGTGTATCATCATAAAAGTACACCTTATCATCCACACGCTAATGGGATGGTGGAAGCATTCAATAAGATACTGGAGAGTGCAATAACAAAGGTTTGCAATGCTCAGCAAAATGACTAGGATATGCATATACCTATGGTGCTATGGGCCTATAGAACGACTTGTAAGAAGTTGACTGGGAAAACACCTTTTAGGCTCATGTATGACATAGAAGTTGTGATGCTAATGGAATACATTGTACCTACTCTATGTATAGCGGCACTCATAGGAATGGTAGACCATGGAGCCCTAGAAGAGCCCCGTGCAGCTAGCAGAGCTTGAGGAGGAATGATTTGTAGTTGGATTTCATCAACAAGTTCAAAAGGATCGCGAAAAGGCATGGCACAATCGGCACATCAAACTACGCACCTTCAATGTAAATGATCTGGTCTTGTTATATGATAGTAAATTTGATACATTTCTAGGGAAATTTTGGATTCACTAGCTAGGGCCATATGTCATCAAGGATATTACTAATGGTGGAGCAGTTCATCTGGTTAAATTGAATGGAGAACCCTTCCCAAGGAAAGTGAATGACAACCAATTGAAGCCATACACTGGTGATCTAGCTGGGTGACTATATGAGGGAAGCATAGTCTTAGCACTCTAGGCAGTTGAAAGGAGACGCTGGACTATAAACTACACTGCTTGTGTTAGAGAGCTGCATGAGGAGAGAACTATGTGGAATGATGAAATGTCACATAGTCCACAATAGTGCGCAGAGAGCTGCGCTACCAAGGGAGCAACCACGCAGAGAGCTATGCTACCAAGGGAGAAACTGCACAGAGAAGCTGGAAAGTGACCGTTAAAATCATTGTTCATGGTTTGACGATGAAAAAACAACCAAATGGAGCGGGGGGGGCAGAATTTAAGTAGGAATTTATCGGCAAGAGATTTGAAAATGTATTGTCAATCTAGCATTAATGAACCATTTTTGGGGGGAACGGTAAAAATTGAATTCAAAATGGCCTATAAATTACATATGGCTGCCCAGTAGAAAACACTATGCATATTGAGAAATTGTGAGTTGTGTTGTGTGTCATGCATGAACTGCGCATTTTTCAAAGAACTACTTTATTGCCCAATGTTCGATCAATTTCTGGAAACTGTCCATGAACAACGCACTTTACATGCGATCAGCGAGCAAAAGGTCAACAACGATCAGATCGTTGTGTAGAGAGACTCTGTTTTTCATCTTGTGACAGACCTAATAGAAAAAAATCAACACATAATCCAGGTTGTGGATGAGGCATGCAGAACAGTCTTGGAGTTGGCCATTCTTGAGGCTGACGCAGTAGATGTATGGCTTTGAAAACTCGTTGTGGGAGTGTGCGACACATGCACAAAGTTAGCAAAGTTTCAGCTGGAGCTAAACCTCAAAATTACAGAATTGCAGTTGAAGGCCCAACCTTCGACTATGCCGAAAGTCAAGGAGAAGCGCATGATTTTCCTCACAGATGCATTAGTAGCAGTATCAAGTGCAGTGACAGATTGCATGACACTTTTTGAGTAGTCACTTAAGGTACTCACTAGCCTAAAAGAAGACCGAAATGTGTAGAGGCTAGAGACAGAAGAGCGCGAACTATAGCAGCGCTACAACGAGGTTAAAGTGATAGCACATAATGTTGCCATCATGCAGAGACTCGTGAAGTTGTAGGATGCCAATGCATTAAAAGAACAGGTAGACACAACTCATCACAAGGAAGGCATGTTGAAGGCTCACTTGAAGCCTTGGTTGGACGAGGCCTACGTAATCACGACCAACATTGAAGGCAAGTTGGCTAGTCTCTAGGAGACTCAGTAGAAGCTACAGGCTCATAGCAAAGGGCCATCGATAGAGCAGTTGGTTGAAGAGATGAAGAAGTCGGTAACATAGTGCACTTCCAAGGTAGAATTTGTCCAAGTCAAGCTGTGAGGTCTTTGCAGCAAGATCTCCACGATAGTCGAGTGACTCGAGGGCAAGTCACCATGTTTGTGTTGGGGGCCTATTGCGAACAGGTCCCATGGGGGTCAACTTTGGGGTTAAGAACCCAATTTTTGGGGCAGAGGGACTGAAATTTTGTATAAATAATGTAAAGCCTCGACATTTTGTGGTCATGGAGTGTGAAGATATCTAAATTTAAAGAGGGTTTTCCACCCTTAGTCTAGATAGGTTGTGTCGGTTTTGCAGATCCGCCCTTGGTTTGCGAACCATGGGTTTGTATAAAAAGGAGTGACTTAGAGAGTCTAACGCAGCTCAGTAGTCATGAATCATTGATGTAATAGGTTTGGGAGAGCTAAGAGCAAGAGACTTAGTGGAGGAAGAGGCTCCGTAGCTGAGTGCATAGATGCCTATGGTAGAAGTCCGTAGATGAGTGCGCGAACCCCTGCAGCTGTGTGCGCAGGGCGACTAGAGTCTGTATTGGAAATCTGAATCATCCATAAAGAGAAGTGTTCTGAACTTACTATGTACTTTGCATCTGTGTAAGCGTTAATTTACTTTTGTTATAAATATTTTGATTATGTTATGTTGAATGTTGGGTTTAATATATACTGTTAAGTAAATGCACGAAAATATATGTTTTGATCTGTTACATTAAAACAAGTCATAATATATGTCTACGCGGATAATCTTAATTGCGTGGTAATGTTGGCTAATAACACACATTTCATTAAATTTGGAATTAAATAGTGAATCTAGAATTTTAAAATTACCAAAAATCTCAATTCTAGTGATGTCTTTGTAATAAAAAAATTCCAATTTTAATGAAATATGTGTTTAATGCTTAAGATAATTTGGGGAACAAGATAGTAACCTAGTTATAGAGGCACGTAAGTTCCTCAATCATTGTCTATGGTTGCACAAAGGACAGTAAAAAACCATCGCGAAGGTTCTGAAAGACGAAAGAAGAAGTACAATGATAAGCCCTAAATGCTTAATAATCAGTCTGCATGAAGGTAGGGGTTAGGGTGTAAGATAGACATCACAACTATCTCAGGGTGTGGAAACTTGGTTCCTGCATCCCCCCATACTGCTTCAGGGGAGACTTCAGTCCGTGCTCCATAGATTGATGTTGAAAGGGCCCGTAGTGTAGGGATTTTCTTGGCTGCCTAATGTTGAACCTGGGTCAAGGCCCATCAAGCCAAAAAGGGCCTACTAACTAATGACTTACTGACCTTCCTCAAGAACCACAGATCACTCAAATGTTGAAAAACCACCCTAGGTGACCAATCCCTGAGAAGGAACCAGTTTTCCCCAACATTATAGTTGAATTACATCCTTGACACTACATGCGTGCAATTGTGAGTGTCCAAATTCTTGCATAAACCTTGCTACATGAGATTATGACTCAATATCCTCACTTTTGTGCCTACGGCTACGAGATCTAAGCCACTTTTTCCAGATAGTATCTAGACCACTCCTAGAACTACTTGTAACTTTACAGAATCATGACAATGTTGATAACAATACTAACTGTCCAAAACCTGTTTGAAATCTTAACCAGTACAAGCCTATTGCTCAACATAAATTTCATCAAACACATGGTAAACATATGAGTTACAGGTCATGAATGCATATCTAATCATAAACTATTATTCCTCATTTGAGATCACCAAGAAGGTCATGTTCCCTCTCTAACTAGTAGGAATAAAACTTGTTAGCCCATGTATTCATCAAACATTCAAATACTTAACAACTCATGAAGAAATGCCATAGCTAGAACTCATCACAGAACCATGCTTATAACCAACATATACATAGAATAGAAACCATGAAAAATATGCCATAAGATCACTAAATAACTAGCACACATGATCATAAATCATAATAGGTAAAATAGCTTGTATTAACATATGCAAAATCCAACCATGTATGGGACTTCTACATACCACCCTACCATAGATTGGGTTGAACCAAATATTCCTATCATCCAATCACCCCCATGGCATATTCCAAGCATGAATGTGGGACATTATGGGATAAAACAAGGCATAAACAATCAGAGAATCCAGATGTTAAACAAACCGAACCATTAACCTACCGTGATCTCACCTAAACCAGTCCCAAGATCACAAAATCAAAACAATCTTGGATGCCTCAGAGTTTCTTCACCATTACCTTGAGGAATATGCTTATCTCCACCCATCTGTTGAGTGATTCCTGGAGAAAACCATATCCATACCCAGCCCTTGGGAATTTTCTCGAGACCATCTCACTCAGTTCCAAAACCTTTAAGCAATCCAAAACTCAACCAATAATAAATCCCATCACACTATGACTATCCAAGAAATGGCAAGGCAAGGATGAAACCAATGTCAAACCTAAAAAATCCTATACCAATGAAAATAAATAAACTAAATGCATGTACCATACATTCTCACCTCAAATAGGAAATCACACATGGAACCTATTATCTGCAAAATCCTCCAACTAAATCTGTTGGTCCAACCTTCCTCTTGCTTTCCTTCACTTTCCTTTGCTTGTCCTTTTACTTCCTTTTTCCTTCCTTTGCTTGCTTGTGTAATTTCTTATTCTCTCTCCTTTGCTACACCTACTCAAAAGCTAGGAAAAAAATTGTCAATTGTTTCTCAAGTGCCTTTTTATCATTGATGTCTCATTTTTCTTCATTTTTATTCTAATTTCCATTCCATGAAAATTTGTGTCTCTTCACCTTCCTTTTCTCCTATTTTCCTTTATTTCTCATAATTAAATTCCATTTATTTCCTCTTTTCCTTTTTCAATGCCTTTTCGAATTTCCATAACCATAAGTAAACCAAAACTAGTTTCCACTAGAGTGTTCACCCACCATTCAACTTGGAATATGTGTCCCATAACCTTGGTCTCATTTTTCCTTTATTATCCTCCTTTACATGAAATTCAACCTAGGGTTTTTTGCAAACTCCTCCCCTTTTGTGGAACACCATCCTCAGTCTTCTATGACATCTATGACCTGCAAACTACTGAAAACAAAACATACTTCCTATGGAGCTTTATCACATAGCTTGATGCAGTATTTACAATGGAAACACATATATACTCATGCACATTTTCTTTAACCAACAAATAAACATACTATCTATGGAGCATTATGAACACAACTTGATACAATACTTACGATAATATACCGATATATACATATGCACATTTTCTTTAATCAAAAAATAAAAGGATGCGATGTTCACAACAACAACAAGCGAATACATAGGCTTACGCCTCCACCGTCAAAAGTAGTACCAAGATTCACATACTTCCGAGGAATTCTAGAATCCACTGTGAAAATGAAAGTCTGCATCCAATGTCCATCACTACAATCCTTGCACTACTTGTTTTCTTAGTGAAATTACCAACTCATTTTTCTAAGGAACACTCTAAATGTGTTTATGATTCCATCTTGCAATGCTAATGACTAAAACAAATTTATTCCCAGACCTTCACTTTTGTGTTACATAGTCCCTTGCGAAATTTGGTCACCCGCTTTTGTGCAGTCACTCACCTTCCAAGTTTCCCAACATCCCCTTCTCTGCTACATAGTCCCTAAAGTGATCCATACCTTGCCAATGTTTCCTTGTATTGAAAGGTGAAAAAAACAAGGAAGATCCCTACCTTAAAACCATCATACCAGTCATAGCATGCTCATCGCAATCAATGGGCATTGTTGGGTAGCAGTGTCCCATAATGGCTCTGCCCCGGAATGCTTTACCAACATATTGTTTCCTATTCCAATTCCTTTTGTTCTTAGTTCTAATTCTTGTAGTTAGTTTCAACCACCAAAACCTGGCATTTCCCTTCTTTCCTATACCAAGAACATAATTTCCATTAGACTAAAAATTAATTAACATGAATTTAAATCATACCTCATTGGTCGATAGGCAATAGGGTACTACTGCAATTTTGGTTACATCCTCTCATAGCAAGTCAAATTAGCTATTTTATCAAATCATTATGTATAAACATAATCACATTTAGCTAGCTCAAAACACAAACATCATAAATCAAAATGATAAACTATTGCATAATTAAAAATTGAAATAAGATACTGATACATATCTTTTAAATGGTTAGTTACTTTTGGCTTTATTCTCCCTCCTTTATTTTCACACACCAAATCATTTTCCAAACCTGGAAAGCACCCAGTGCCATCTCTTCTCTTCAATCATATACACACACTAGATCAGTTACCAAAAATGGCAAGCACCCAGTGCCCTTTCTTCTCTTCAAAGACAAAGGGGAATCTAGAGACTCTACTACGTCCTCTCTCAATATCAGCAACAAGGAAATCCAAAGACTAAATCACCTCTACCCTCAATATCAACAATAAGCGCATCTAGATACCAAACAACCTCTACCCTTATTATTTCCAACAAGGGAAACCATAGACTAAGAAGCCTCTACCCTCAATATCAACTACTCAAGATTGGTCTCATCCCAAGTTGTTCAGGGCTCTTGGAACTAGTAGCTCAACCCACAACTAACTCAGGTCTCTAGAGAGTTTGTTCCAAATTCTACTCCAGGGACTAGTAGCTCAACCCACAAGGCTCTAGAGCATTTGTCCCAACCTGCAGCTCCGGGAACTAGTAACTGAACTGAGTTTTTCAAGGGATTCCAGAGCATTTGTTCCAACCCACAAACATAGGGAAGTCAATAACCAACCCCTTCACAACACATACACATATACGATGTACAACACAACACATACGCCTACACCTGGTGTACAACACCACACATACACCTACACTCAGTGTAAAACACCACACATATATGTGCACATAGTATAATACAATGAATACACTTGTCGCTATACAACGACTACACAATGCTCACGACACAATACCACATGTACACAACACAACATGTAAAACATATACACAATAGTAGTACTACACATCTAGAGACCACAATGTCCCTAATAGACAACCTTTCTTATAGTATCATTCCTATGCCTTACTGCATGAATCCACAACCCAAGTCCTAGGTCTTTGGCTATTCCACTATCCATGCTTACCCTAGCATGCAACAAATCACACTGCTTTCATTTTGCTAATGTGTCCTTTAGCATTACCTAGCATAGCATAAACATATGCATAGTTATAAACACATAATATCAAATAATATCCATGTGATACTAACCTCATATAGTTTTCAGGGATACTCTACCCACTTGATTCCTCATAAACTAGGAACATCTTCATGCCATTCATCTGCATAGAGAAATCATTCTTCCACAAGAATGATCCTTAAAAACCCTATCAGATAATGGAATTCATACATGCATATATATATATATCTATCTATCTATCTCTCTCTCTCTCTCTCTCTCTATATATATATATATATATATAGATATATTATCATAATCATGATTACAAAATAATTTTTCAGTGGTCATAAGGTCAAGGTTAAGAAATCTCCCTTTATCCATGCAACACATGGAGAACACTAACAACAATAGTTCCCATCATATATAAGGCATATGATAGCTCATATGCATTTACTTTACCTTTCTTGTTACCTTTCTCATGAATGTCCTGCCACTGTCCATTTACCCCAATGGACCCAACCAACCCAACTGGTTGTCATATTCTTTCCTTCAACTTCCCTTTACTTATGCATTGGGCTTCATCTAGGTCATACATTACTTGGTGCATTTCATTTAGTTCTCCTTGAGCTCCATTAGCCTTCCTCTTTCCCTAGCCAATTCGCAAGACCCTCAAAACATAAAAGAAAAGAATAAGAAGAAAACAGGGAGAAAACATAAAAATCCAAGCAACCACAAACACAGTGGCATGGCCATGCACTAGACACAATCAAAACTACAAATCAAGTGTAAACAAATAAACAATTACTGAAAGCACAAAACTAGCAACAAACACCATGAATCAACCCCGTGTTTCCCAGTGCTTCTAAGGGAAAGCTCAACTTGAGCCTTCTTCAAGATTTCATGGAAGTCTCTTTGCCATGAAATTACCTTCATCATGCTACAATAAACAAAAAATTGTGAGTGCATAAATAAATATAACAATATATTAGTTACCTTGCCTTGTTGTTTTAAGCACATTTCCCTACAACTAAACACATGTGCATACCATATCTCAAGGGATTCTAATTCCCCTGATGAATCCATCTATGACTGATAACCCACTATTATGCTTGCATTTTATCAACCATCTACCATGTAGCTTCCTAATCCCAAAGTTCTTCCATGCACTTTACCTTTTCTACCACAGTCCTGGAGCATGGGCTCCTTTTGTTGCAAGATGCAGTGAAACTATGCATGGAACTCTCCCTTTAGTTCCACCTTTATCTCAATGATGGATACCTGGTGACCTTCCTACCTATTATCCATTGTTGCATAGATTTGAGGAATTCTCTGAGCTACATCCCGAACTGTCCACACCTCCTACACATTGTAGATGTGAGTCCTGCCATATATCCCTTGTGCACTATGTTACAAAGGGTAATCCTTCCTATGATTATCATCATCACAGGTTCAACACTACACTACTTCTACATCATCTGACATCAACTCATCCCAAATCATCTCCTCATATCCAATGCCTCTGACACACTTAACACCTTCCCACCAGTTGTATGCTTTTCCCTTGAGGCCTAAGGTAGTTATCTTTACTTTCATGTACTCTGCTAGAAAATTTTCCTTCTTACTCCTCCTACAAGGATGCTGGGACAAATGGTGATAATGTCTCTAATAACTAGAGCTAGAATGAAATCCATATGCAATACCCCTCCTGTCAGGTGTATCCAAATATTTTCCGCCTGTGACTACATCATCTTTGTCCAACATATGTCATCTAACGTACTTGCTACCATAAGCCCATTAATCTACTCTTCCTATCCATAATTCATCCTGATTTGTCCCTATCTATGCAAATCTCTAATGGATGACTACATTAACCTCGACTTTCTTTTCCTAAGTTCTAGAGAGTCTTTCCCATGACTCAATCAACTTGTCATCGTCTTCCTTGCGACTTATGGTCTTTGATATTTGACCTCAGACTCCTAAGTATATCAACCATATCAAGAGAATAATATCCCCCTTGCTGCTCAACTCACCTTTCCCATTCCATAGATTTCATGCCAAGCCTGTAAGGAGGGCATGTCAATCATACTCCACTACTCTACTCTTCATCCTTGATCTTCTATTTCCTACAAACATACCATGTTAGATAAACAAAATTGTTGAAAAAATCAAACTCATACCTCAACGCATCTCAGGGAAGGTTATTGATTCATACATGAATATCATAACCATAACCATGTTCGCTGGAAAATCTAGATTATCACGTTATATATATTATCAAGATCTTAACCATAATAACCATAATCATCATGCATATGACCACAATGCATATACCAACAAGTTAACTATCATGCATGATTAACCGACCAATGTGCATATGACCACACCAATTAAGTAGCCTCTATCTTCCATGTAACCACAACAATAATAGAATTATAGACATGCATATAACCACAATGCACATAACAACCACTTACTATCATACTTGTATGCCAAACATACAAACCTGTATGACGATATACTTCTACCCCAATGTACAGTATTGCAACCTCACTCTTATACCACATTGTAACCACCCCTCCCATATTTACCCACTTTTACAATCCCTCCTAGTAAATGAAAAGTGGAGTGATACTAGGACATGACTATACCTCCCAGTTCCAATTAAGTAAGTGGGGCCTACTAGCTATTGGGCAATGGAGGCCCCGCGTAAGGGTTTTGTGGCTAAAAGCCCATAAGTTAGGGTAATAATATTGTAAAAAGTTCCATGAAGTGCGGAGAGCACGAAATGTAATAGGTCGAGTCAAACGGTTGTCCGCCCGAAAATAATGTAAAATAATAGAAGTAATTCGGCCTACCCATGGTCCATGAACCATGGGAATGTATAAATAGAGGGAGGCTCTATGGGTAGAAGGCAGTTCTTAGAAGATCTGATGTATTATGGGTTTTTGAAAGCATTCATCACTCTGAGGTCTGTAAGTTTGAGTCGTGGGAGTTAGAGGTTAGACAGAGGCTCTGCAGCTATGTGCGTGGAGGCCTGGTAGAGTTCGTAGTTATGTGCGCAGACCCCTGCAGCTGAGTGTGTAGGGTATATCGGGTTTTACTGAACTATTTTATGCATCAGTTATATGAGTTTATTTCTTCAAGAATTATGATGGGGCACACTCGTTATCTTTGTTGAATGTTTGCTTAAAGACCTTGCAAGTTAATTCTAATATATAATAAATCCATATAAATAAAAAGGTTCGGTAAGTAACTGGCGCTAATCTACGTGAAGGATAGGTAACTGTGCAGCGTATCGTAGGTGAATAGAATGGTTCGTGACCCTCCATACCACCTCAATACATCCCCAGGGTGCAGAAACCTAGTTCGAGCACCCTCCCATACTACCTCGGGTGAGACTTCAGTCCGTGCACTGCTGATTGTTGCTGAAAAGGCCGATAGTGTAGGATTTGTTCAGCTAAACCACTTTTAAACCTGGGTTAGGCCCCAACAAGCCAACAAATGGTTCCATTATCGGGACTAGGATCTCCATAAGGGATGTCTGATGCCGGAATTTGGGAACCCTATGAAGAGAGAGATTGAAGTTTGATTGGATTGGAAGCAGTACGAGTTCATAGTTGGCCTTAGCACACCCACGCACAAACCAAAAGTTTTACATGGTGAGCACGATTAAGTTGCCAGTATTCAAAGGAGTAGGAAGCAAAGATCCAGAACAATTTTGATTCATAGTAAGGGCAATGTGGGAAGTGCATGGAGTTATGGATGATAACATCAAAAGGGCTACTTTAGTAACCGTGCTGCAGGATCGCCCATTTTCGTGGTATATAAAGTACTCTAGCGATCACCTGAATGCGAGAATAGTGGTGATGCAGGATGCATTGAACAAAGAATTTAGCCGGCCAAAATCAGAGACACAGTCGATCATTAGGTTCAAAGAAATCGTAATGCTGCCAGGTGAAACCCCGTGGGATCTAAATAAGAGACTGAAAAGTATGATCCAACATGATAACATGATGCTAATGGATGGGCAGCACCATGTGTGGTTTTTGGCGTCATTGGAACCACATTTGTGGATGACATTATCACAGCAGAAGATCTCGACCCAGGCTAAAGCATTAGAGATAGCGATGAGGTTGCATGGGACTCCAATACAGGATCCTGGGTTGGGAGTTCAACAGATCCATGCGCAACTGCAAAACCTATACCTAGAAATGCAGAGTTTGAGACAAGAGAAGGCACCCTGGCTAGAAGCGCGAGAGGATTTGTGGTTCATAAAATGTAGAAGCCAGGGCCACGATAAGGATCACTGTCTAGTATTTGCAAACTATTTGGTAGCAGGGGGACCAATGCGATTGTGACTAGAGGCACAGGTGGGGCCAAGCACGACACCGTCGCTCTGGTGCACAATTTGTCAGGTGGGAGGAAAGCACAACACAGACAACTATGACCTACTGCAAAATTTTACCCAGACCCCCCAACAGCTGTTTTGCAATTTTTGCAGATCAGTGGCCCACGATGAATGAGATTGCCATAGTTATGAACTGTTGATGGATTGAACACCTTCCTATAGGATGTAGACTGAGGCGTGAGGTCAAGATCCAACCACAGTGATAGTGCGTGGTGGGTTCCAAGGGCGAGGACGAGGACGGGGAGGAATGGGGCCAGGAAGGGGCCGCAGGCAGCTAAACTGTTATAATTGTGGAGGTCCAGGGCACTACGCGCTTGATTGTACCAATCCGACTAGAATATCGTGCCCCTACTGCAATCAGTTCGATCATGAAATGATAGATTTCCCCACACTGATAGCACAGATACGTGAGAAAAGGACAACACAACCTACGATGACACAAAACGTCCAAATGACAAGGTTCAAACTGTGCGAGGAACACCCCAATGTGAACATGATGCTCAGAAGTGGCAAGGCTACAAGCGAAGATAAAGGGAAATTAGCTGAGGAGGCCCCAGGGGTTCGCAAGACCCTTATAAAGTAGCCTGAGTTTGAATCAGAATGCGCGAAGAAGACATTTATGGAAGCTAAGAAAAGCTTCGCGGAGGTCTCTACCTCAGGTAGTAAGGATCAAACTAGGCTCTAAAGGGATCCCTCGATGCTAACTACCTTTTTAGAGACATGTATGAAGTTGCTACATGAAAATAAGGTAGTTAAAGGATTACAAAAGATGATAACTAGATGTGCAGGGCCAAGTGAACCTCACATGGTCTGGAAATTGGGAAAACATGCTTTACGCACTAGATGGGAAATGCGATTAACGGTGCAGATCGACGACTATGAGATGGATTAGATCATTCTGGACTTAAGCTCGGATGGAAACGTGTTACCTAAGTAAACATGGGAACACATGGGCAGGCCCACATTAATGTGGTCACCTATTCAATTGCGGATGGTGAACCAAAAAAAGATCTTTCCCATGGGGAGATTGCAAGGAGTCACAGTGGATATAGAAGGCGCGAGCACACAAATAGACTTTGAGGTAGTAGAAATTGTGGATGATAGTAACCCTTACCCTGAATTACTAGGGATATACTAGGCCATGGATATGAACGGAGTCATTAATTTAAAGAACTGGAAGATGATATTTGAGGAGAAGTCCCTATGCATAGTCATTCCGCTAGAGCCGGCTGAAGGAGCGCGCTACACCAAGCCCGTCCACGAAGATGAAATTGATGAGGACTTGGATCATGTCTACAAGACAACTACATGGGATTAGGATTGGGTACATCTGACTGCAGAAGGAAGCATATCATGGGAATGCGCAGACGCCTACAATTCAAATTCAGATGAAGAAGACGAATGATGGCATAATCGGTTGAATGGAGTAACAATGTTAAACTGCAACATGATGACTAGGTCGTTGTATTGCGTAAAAGCTCAGGATCGAGAGCTGCCGATGTATGATGGGCTGACAGAGGTGGATGAATTCCTGAGCATGTTTGAAATCGTGGTACCAGAGCACCAGTGGCTCAACTCATTAAAATGGGTGTTGTGTCCGATGCCTCTGCTTTGGTGGGGAACACATGAAGGAACCTTTGAATACTGGCACGGCTGCAGGTGGATGATGCAGATAAGGTTTGGGAAGCCGAGACTATGAATAACTAAGAAATACGATGGACGTGATTACCCGCACATGCACCTCACCAAATGCACCCAGGACTATGGAGAAGGGCCCCAGCCGGAGTGTGTACACTTATTTTATCATACCCTAGATGTCATCCCAAGGAACTAGTATACTGAAACAGAGCTCCAACATGTTACAGGAGAATGGGATATCTTGCACGAAGGGTTTTCATTATCATTCTTATTTGAGGACCAATGGATGGACATTGTTGACGATGCATTGCAAGTTGTGAAGGCCGCCATTTTCAAAATACCATTGGAACTGGAAGAAATAGTGTAGCCAAACTAGTCGCACCAGTTGAGCTGGGCCCTAGAATGTTACAACTTATAGGTAGAAGATGATGAGGATGACCTCAGAAACATCAATATTCTAGAAACACAGGGGAGTTGTGAGGTTCATGGACCAGCGATCGAGGACCCCGACATCACCCCGCCACTGAAAACGAAACATGTGAACATTGATATGGAGGAGGAGCCGAAGTATGCAATTCTTGGGGACTATTGGTATGATGCCACGGTGGAGAATTTCATCGAGTTAATTCAAGAATATCAAGATTTATTCCTGACCAAAATGACGGAGTTAAAAGGGATCCTCGATGACCTAGGAATGATGAAGATAACCCTGAAGCTGGACTCGAAGCTAGTCAAGCAGTGGCCTTATTGGTTTAATCGAAAATACAAAGCAAAGGTACGTGAAGAGTTAGACAAAATGCTTGCAGCATGAATAATTGAGCCAATGGAGGAATCCGACTGGGTAAGTCCTATGGTTGTACAGGAGAAAAAACAGAAAGGTGAAATTTGCATCTGTGTGGGTCTAAGGAATCTCAACGATGCATGTGTTAACGATCCATTCCCAATTCCATTCATAGACGAGGTACTAGAAAATGTGGATGGACAGGAAGCCTACTCCTTCACGGACGGTTTCTCAAGGTACCACCAGATCAAGATTGCGCCAGAGGATAGGAGTAAAACAATGTTCGCCACTGAATGGGGTTGTTTTCAATACACTATGATGCCTTTTGGAGTGAAGAACGCGTAAACGATATTCTCGAATGTCATTGTAGCTACATTCAAGGAATTTATATACAAGTTTTTGGAGGTGATACGGGTGATACGCACAACAGACTTTATTGTTATTGCAGGACACCTCTACAAGATGGGCAATGATGAAATATTACGCAGATATGTACTTGAATTTGAGCGAGGAAAGATCCCTGCCGAAGCACATGGGTGGGTTGCAGGAGGACATTATGTGGGATACACCATAGCATAGAAGATTCTTCACGCTAGATTATAGTGGCCAACTCTACATCAAGACTCAAAAGTGTACTGTCAGCCCTGCGACATATGTCACTAGATTGGGAAACCATCATGGAGGGATGCAATGCCACTCAAGCCACAAATGATGTTGCAATCGTTCGAAAAATGGGTAATCGATTTTGTGGGGCCTATCACACCTTAAGTAAAGACAGGTGCATGGTATATCATTAGCACAATAAAATACTTGACTTGATGGGTGGAAGCATAGCCAGTTAAGGACTGCATGGCCACTACAGTTGTGAAATTTCTTCTCGAGAATGTGTTGACATGGTTTAGATGTCCAGAAATTCTAATGAGCGACCGTGGCATGCACTTCCTGAATGAGACTAGCAACGCGCTCACTAAAGAATTGTATATATATCATCAATAGAGTACGCCATACCATCCGCAAGCAAATGGGACCGTCGAAGCATTCCACAAGATTTTGGAGACCGCGTTGACCAAGTTATATAATGTGCAGCGAAACAATTGGGACTTTCACATACCTGCTGTGCTATGGGCATACCGAACCATGTGTAAGAATTTGATGGACCAAACACCATTCCAGTTAGTCTATGGCATGGAAATTGTAATGACAAGGGAATACATTGTACCTAGTTTATGAATAGCAGCAATGACTGGCATGGCAGACCGCACGACTTTGGAAGAGAGGCTCGCGCAACTGGAAGAACTTGAGGATGAATGGTTTTCGGCTGGATTCCATCAGCAGGTATGGAAGCAGTGAGAAAAATGTTAGCATGATGGCCATATCAAGTTGTGCACATTCAAAGAAAATGATCTAGTATTACTATATGATAGCAAGTTCAAGAAATTCCCTGGAAATCTTCGAATGCATTGGTTGGGTCCCTATGTAGTCAAATAAGTCACAAATGGAGGCACGGTCTAGCTTGGAAAGCTTAGTGGAGAACCTTTCCAAGAAAAGTAAATGGCAGTCACCTGAAGCTCTACACGGGTGGGCCGACCGCCTGACTAACCGACTGAAGGATAGCCTCACCTCTCCAGGCAGTTGAAAGAGAGTGCAAGACAATAAAGCAGTTTTTGGGGGAGCTGCGCGACATCAAGGTTGCACGTAGAATTGGTATGTCATAAGGGTCATCGTTGCGCAGTGGGGCTACACTTCTGCATGGACAAGTAGAGAGGTGACTGGTGTTATCACTATTCATGACAAGATGTCTGAGTTATGGCGAAAAGGAGCAGGCGGCGGGCAATTAAGCGACGACGTACGAGCCAGATCCAGAATGATCTACCACAGGCTTAATGTTATGGTGCCAAAAAAGGAGGGAACGATTGAATTTAAATTCAAACCGCTTATAAATCACAGGGGGACATCCACCAACTGATCTGTGGTATCAAGAGAAGTAATCTATTGTGCCTTTCCACCAGTATGGAACGGTTCATCATTGCCGCTAAAGGAGTAAGCTCGAGGATTGTAATATGGCCAAAGGAGATGTAGGATTTTCTGGATAGTGTGGTGTCACCGGCCGCTGGCGCCACGCAGAGTTCAACACAGACGGTAGGGGACTTACAAGAAATTCTTAGACATGAAGCAGAACTGGTTCGGATGCCGCTGCCTAACCCATGGGCTAGCCAGCGACCCATAAAATAGAAGGGAAAGATCATGAATAATGAGACAAATGATGGAATTGCAGTTAACAGTTGGTGTCTAATACAACTTGCAGATTGGGATTGTTAGCTACCTATACCAATAGGTTTCATATTTCATGATTGACATGGGAAAATCCAAATACGCTCAGCTTTGATTATCCAAAGATCCCATATTTCCTAGAGAAGACAAGGTGTGTAAAGAGCTTCTCCTTGTTTCAATTTTGATGGCCTTGTTTCAATTTTGATGGATGATCCAACAGTTTAATCTGGATCATGCCATGCTTTAAATTGCAGTTATAGATTAGAGAAAGAAGTCTGTCCAAATTGTTTAATCTTGGCAGACAAGTAGTTCAGGTAGAGAAGAAAAGGCTCCCAACTGCTTAATCTGGGACCTTGGAAGCAATAAGGGTAGAAGCAGGTAGAAAAGCAAAAGAAAAATCCAAAGAAAAGAAAAGGCAAGTAAGGGTCTGCAAGTCCAAGTGCACCCTCCAAGAAGAAATAAAAAATGCTAGGCAAGTAGCTGGGTAGGTAGTTGGGGTTGCAGAAAGGTTATCTTTACCATTGCAGATGTATAAACTGTGTTTACCAAAGCAAAGTCAATCAATTGACAAGGTGTTCTTCTGCATCAAGTTGCAGCAAGCAAAGGAGCATGTCTAACTTCCCTTCTCCCTTTTCATGTCATTTACTAACATCCCCTCACCAGTTGGGATTCTTGGAAGAATTCATGGTTTCATGGTGGTTCTTATGGTTGTGAAAGCCACATTTCCTATGTAAACTTCTTTTCATTTTGATCTACTCTCTAAACTAAGTGAGTTTCAAACAAACTTAGTGATATCCCCTTCATTATGAACAAGAAGGAAGGATGGGAATCTGCAGACTTGATCCTCAAGGACAAATATAAGTTGTCCTATAGTTTTCGATGGGTCCCTTATGACCCTCAAGGTTTCATCACTGCTAGGAGAAACAAGTACAGACTCCTAGGTATTAAGCACTGCCACTACCCACACATAGAAAAGTATGCCAACTTGCAAGAATGGCAGCTGGACACTCTAGTGGAGAGTTTAACTGAAGAAGAAAGAATGCTTAAAAACATGAAAGAGCTTGAGAAGACTATTGACCTGGACTATGTGCAGCAGGTACCTTTCAGGCCGCCTCACTCAGTGGGAGAAGGGACCTCAGTGACAAGGACAGCACCACAGGCACCCTCTACATCGGCAGCAGCAGTGGATAAAGGCAAAGGGATAATGGATGCAGAACATGAAACACTGAAAGAGAAGGCAGCCCCTTCAACTGAACAGCAAACTAAGCAGCAAAATGAGCTGCAGAGGGAGGAACAAACAGAGCAGCTGAAAGATCAAACTCCTCCTCCACAAACTGAGACTCCTACGGCACCTATTTTGCAAACCCCAGCCCATGAGGAGAGGGGTTCTAAAAGAGAAAGAGAAGAGTCCACTCCTATTAGTGGACCTTCCCATCAGCCAGAGGCCAAAAGACAAAGGGCAGATTCCCCTGAGGTGGAAGACATTACTGAAGATGTCTTAAACAGCACAGGAAAAGACAGGGAGGGAAGCCAACATACAGGGACAAGCTCCTTTCAGCAGGAGCAGACTTTACAGCTTGGTTTGGAGGTGTCATCCTCATCTCAGCAAAGCCAGAAGCCTAAAAGCACTAAGGCTTCTTTTAAACAGATCAAGGCAGCAAATGAGTTATTAAGGGCTGAGGTTTACAAACAGTTCATAGATGCTACACCAGCCCAGCAGGAAAGATTGATGTCGGTCTATGACTTCAAGGAAGAAAAAATGATATTCAGCCATTTCAAACCCAAGGGGCCACAGCCAATGACAACTGCAGATTTCATCAAAACAAGGGTGGAGGTCCTAGCTAAAGACATACATCCTATGGACCAGATTGAACTCCACAAGCAGACTGGGGAGATGGTCTATGCCACATTGGTAGAGAAGGCCACACTGACCCATGAGCTGAAAGATTCCTTGAAGAACACAAACACTCAGCTAGATTTTGAGAGGATGTCCTCTAAGGCCAAGGACAATAGAATAAAGTCTTTGGAGGAGATTATTATTGATCTAGGGCATGATCCTAGTGATCCAACAGGTGTAAAGGCCCTCATAAAGAAGAAAGATGATGATCTGAATGCAATGAAGAAGAGGTTGGGGCTGTTACCTACAGAACACCCTCAGACAGCAGAACTACAAAAAGAAAAACAGCTTAATGAACAACTTGACCTCCTTCTACAGCAAGATCAGAGGATCAAAGAATTGGAGAAAGAGCTGGAAGGAACGCTACAAGACAAACAGGGAGAATCTACACTCCAGGCTCCTCCAACAGCTTCAACAACAGCAACAACTTCAGGGGCAACAGTGGCCCCTACAACAGAAGCAGCAGGCACAACAGCAGCTCCAGATGCCCACCCAAGTGTAGAAGAATTGACCAAGGCTGTCAAGGCAATGGAGCTCCAGGCAGATGAGATAAAGAAAGCAAAGGACAAATTGGCAGAGATAGATGCCAAGTATGACAAATCAAAGGTAACTATAGCAGAACAGGGCAGAGAAATTAAGGCCCTAAAGGATAAAATAAAGGCCCTGGAAAAGGAGCTCAATCTGGAAAGTACCATGGCCGACATAAAAAGAATTTTGTGGGGTAAGATTACCCAAGCTATCACCAAACAATGGAAATCCATCAAAACAATCCATGAGTACATGGATTTAATTGGCCAAGCACAGACAGAAATCCAGAGGGCCAAAACAGTGCTGGGAAACAGACCTGAGCAGGCAAACCAACTGATAGATTTTTTGAACAGGCAAGACAAAGAGGAGCTGGCAGCCATTGGCATCGTCAATAGAACAGAGGCCATCCTCACAACTAAAAAGGTGCTAACTCTCAGAAGTTATGTACAGACTGTAGAAAGAAAATGCTATGAAATACAGGCTGAGGTGGAGGAGTATAAACTCAAAATGGGAATGCTGCAAGCAAGGGGATTGCCTGGCCTGCTGAACAGCACAGGGAAATTGATTACCAGAGATCAATTCACCAACAGGATGGCTACTTACATTGAAAATCAAATCACTGCATATGGCAGTACTCCTGAGGAAACAGGGCCTCCAACAGGACAGAGCTTGTACACTAAACTTGAAGGCCTATTCTTCATTGAAAGTGAGGCAAATCATTTGTTTGAAACTCCTCCTAAATTTTGGCGGTATACAGAGGCCGATGAGACTCTAATAAAAATTCGGAGACATCAAATGCCTAAGGAGGACTGGTAGCAGGCCATGCTCCAAATTTTGCCACGATAGCTTCAAGTCATTCGGCCACTGACAGCTCCAGGTCACCAGAAGACAGACAGCAAAAAGGTTAGCGTTTAAAGAGCGGCCAAAAAGTGACTCATCACATAGACAATGACGGCTAGCCAAGTTTTGAACAGCGCGTCGCCAACCGACTCCAATTGCCACCAAGTCAATAGTCTCTGACCATTTTTGACAACTAAGGGACTAAAAGTTATTACAACATTTACTCTTTCAGCTGCTGCACTCCAGCAGTTGGTAGGACATTTATGGAGCATTTACTCTTCATTCAGATATTTTCTAATGTAAATTTGTATATATACCCCCCTTAGTAACACATAAGGGGTTGGTAAATTTTACTCTGAGGCATGTATACTCTGTAATTTCAGAAAAGTTTAATACAAAGAGTGATTCCAGCTCAGTGATTTCCTGGAACTCTGGTGTCTTGTTGATAATCTAAGTGCTGTTGCAGAACCCCTGTGTTGTCTGGTGGAATGATATGTTTTCTTTAAACTCTGCTCTATTTCCCTGTATTATTTCATTTTCAAGTTTTCATCATATCTAGCGATAAAGAAAAAGAATAGTTCAGGACATGTTTCTTCACACCATGTGCTCAATCTTATATTGCTGCAAATGTTTTCTTCAGGATTAAAACAGACATGAATTCTTAAATGCTCATGTTATATTTAATTCCATATTGTGAAAGTTACCTAGAAATTCTTCAATGCTTCCAGGTAACAATTGCTTTCTTTCATATCAGATTACAGAAAGATTCTTAATTACCTTTCTTATCCTGACCATATCACACCCAAACTCAATTCCAAAGCATTGTTTCCCAGACAATTATCCTGCTCTACAGTTTTCATTACTATATCAACACAGCACACCAAACCAAAGGACCACTGACTCCATTGCCCAATGTTATATAAGATTTGGTAAGAGCATACAAGTTTAGACTGAACCTTTTCCAACCAAACAATTAAACCAAAGTTGAATTTCACAGCTAGCCTAAAAACCAATAGAACAGAAACAATCATTAAGAGAGAGCCCTCTCTGATCACAGCTTGGCTAGAAGCTGTAATCCAAAGATTGGTTAGTGGTTACCCCGGCCGTATTCCCTTGGGAGTCATAGGGAACAACCTCGGTGTTAACAGGGATCTCGTGGACAACAACATTTTTCTTGTAAAATTGCAACACAAGCTGCAGCAGACGTTGCGTATAGTAGACCAGAAATTGGAGAATTGTTGTGTTGGCACGAAGAGTTCTCGTATGTGGCACCCCAGCTTGAGCTAAAATCCTATAAGGGGGTGTTCTGTGTTAACGGAGTAGAGCAGAATGAGCATCATCGGTTGTGCGAATTATTAGGGGCAATGGAGCACGAGCTTGAAGAAGAGTTGCAGGAGTCAAGAGGGAGCAGCAGAACACAGTACGTCACTCACAGGCATGGTGGACCGCAAAGCCTTAGCAGTGCGTATCGCCACACTGACGAGTGACTTGGGACGACTCATGATGATTGTGTTAGGGGCTCGTTTGGTATCTGAGGCCCAGTGTAAGTGTTTTGGGGCTAAAAACCCATAATTTAGCGTAATAATATTGTAAAAAGTTATGTGAAGTGTGTGGAGCATGAAATATAATAGGTTGAATCAAAGGGTTGTCTGCCCAAAAATAATATAAAATAATAGAAATCAGTTGGCCTACCCATGGTCTGCGAACCATGGGAATGTATAAATAGAGCGAGGCTCTAAGGGTAGAAGTTAGTTTTTAGAAGATCTAATGTATTCTGGGTTTGTGAAAACATTCGTCATCCTGAGGTCTATAAGTCTGAGTTGTGGGAGTTAGAGGTTAGATAGAGGCTCCGCAGCTGTGTACGCGGAGGTCTGGTAGAGTTCGTAGCTGTGTGCGTGGACCCCTGTAGCTAAGTGCGCAGGGCAGATCTAGTTGTACTGAACAGAAGATATTAATAAAGATAAGTCGTTTCTAGAATATCGCAACTCTATTGTATTCTCATGCATCGGTTATATGAGTTTATGTCTTCAAGAATTATGATGGGGCGCACTGGTTATATTTGTTTAATGTTTGCTTAAAGACCTTGTGATTTAGTTCTGATCTTAGTAAATCCATATAAATAATAAGATTCGGGAAGTAACTGGCGTGAATCTACGCGAAGGATAGGTAATTGTGCAGAGTAGCACAGTTGTGTAGAATGGTTTGCAACCCTCCAGACCACCTCAAGACATCCCCAGGGTGCAGAAACCTGGTTCCGACACCCTCCCATACTACCTCGGGTGATACTTTAGTCCGCAGTCCGTGGATTGTTTCCGAAAGGGCTGGTAGTGCAGGATTTGTTCGGCTAAACCACTTCTAAACCTGGGTTAGGCCCTAACAAGCCAACACTAGCTAATGACTTACCAACCTTTCTTAGTAACCGCATATCACTCAGAGGTTGAACAACCACCTCAAGTTACCAATCCCTTAGGTGGAACCATTTTCCCCAAACCTTACATCCCAATCGCACCATTGGCATTACATGCATGCAGTTGTGAGCCTCCAACCACATGCACAAGCCTTGCTCCATGTGGTTGTGACTCCATATCAATAGTTTTGTTCCTATAGTTGTGATATCTAAGCCACTTTTTCAATATAGTCTCCAGAACACTACCTAGAACTTCCAGTAACTTTCCAGAATCAGGACAATGTTCATAACAAGACTAACTACCCAAAACATTGTTCAAAATATTAACAAGTACAAGCCTAGTTCTCAACATACATCTCATCAAACACATGGTAAACATATGAGTTACATGTCATGAATGCATTTTTTGTCATCAATTATTACTCCTCATTTAAGAATCACTAAGAAGTCCATGTTCCCTCTCTATCTAGTTGAAATAACACCTGTTAGCCCATGCATTCATCAACCATTCAAATACTTATCAATTCATGAACAAAATCAATAGCTAGAACACATCATAGAACCATGCTTATAACCATCATATAACTAGAATAGAAACCATGAGAAATCTTCCATAAGATCACTGAATAACTAGCACATGTGCTCATAAATCATAATAAGGAAAATATCATGTACTAACATATGCAAGAGACAACCAAGTTTGGGACTTCCACATACAAACCAACCATAGAATCGGTTGAACGAAATATATCTTTCATCCAATCACCTTTGTGCCATATTCCAAGCATGAATGTGGGATGTCACTATAAACTGAGACATAATCAACCATGGAATCCAAAGGTTAGATCACCCCCACCATTAACCTATTGTGATCTCACCTAAACTGGTCCTGAGATTAGAAAAAAAAACCCAAGCTTGGATGCCTCATATTTTCTTCACCATTACCTTAAGAAATTTTCTTGTCTCCACCCACCTATCGAGGGATTTCCGAAGAAAACAATATCCATCCCCAACCCTTGCGAATTTTTTTGAGACCACCTCACTCAGTTCCAAAACCTTTCAGAAATCTAAGTCTCAACCGATAATGAATCCCATCACAAAAGGGCTATCTAGGAAATGGAAAGGAAAGGCTGAAACCACAATCAAACCTGACAAAACCCATGCCAACGACAACAAATAAACCAATTTATGTACCATACATTCACACCTCAGCTAGGAAGTCATACATGCAATGTGTTGCCTGCAAAATCCTCCTATTGAAGTTGTTGATCCAAACTTCTTCTTGATTTGCTTCGCCTTCCTTTACATGTACTTTTCATTCCTTTTGATTTCCTTTGCTTGCTTGTCCAAATGATTGTTCTCTCTCATTTGCCACAACTGCTCAAAGTTGGGAAAAAATATATTAGTTTTATCTCAGGTGCCTTTTTATCATTGATGTCTCCCTTTCCTTCATTTTTCTTCTAATTTATCTTGCATGCAAATTTGTATCTCTTCACCTTCCCTTTCCCATACTTTACTTTATTTCTCATAATTAAATGCCATTTATTACCTCTTTCCCTTTTCCAACACATTTTCCAATTTCCATAACCATATATAAACCAAAAATGATGCCCATTATAGTGTTCACCCACCATTCATCTTGGAATATGTGTCCCATGACCTTGGTCTCATTTTTCCTTTATCATCCATTATTGCACTAAATTTAACTCGAGGTTGTTACAACATGGGTTGATAACAATTTATGGCAGGGTTATAATCACATGATTATAATATATTAATGATAGATATATGATAGGTTACCATAGTTGGGTTGTCACTGGTGGATGACTAGATTGCAATGGGTTATAATAGGCTATATCTAGTCTGCCACAGTTTGTCACAAGATCGTGACAAGTTACAGTTCAACATTTTAATAGGTTTATAGCAAGTATATAGGTTGGAAATATGTTGTACCAAATTTAGTCATAATTAAGAAACATGCGTATTGCAGTTTATATGATGTATTTTCACAGGTAAGGGTTATGACATATATAGCTAGTTATTATGGGAAAATTGATCATAGGTAGGTGGAAAGTATATTATAGGTTGCATAATAAGTTGTTGCATGTAGGCAAAAAATATATTACATATTGTAATAGAATGTGATAGGTATATGGATCAGCAACATGTTGTCTTATAGGTTTATGAAATACTTGTCACAGGTGTGTGACAAGTTTCTTGAATATTTTATAATAAGTTTAGTCGCAGGTTTTTCATAGGCTAGTGATGGATTAATAATAATTTATTTCATATTTTGTTGCTGACAAATTCATAATAGGTTAAAAAACGTTTATTATAGCCCTTGTGACTAATTTATTATAGGAATATAGTAGGTAGTAACATGTCTACAATGGGTCTTTTGATAGGTCTTGAAATGTCACAAGAGCATACTAAGTATTATGGTGGAACTACTGAAATTTTATGATAGAGTTTTATCATAGGTCAAAATAGTTATGAATTTCATATATAATAGGTGCTATAAAAACAATAGAAATTGGTAACATGTTTGATGCAACTTTGATAATGTCGACTATTATTTAAATTTAACTTGAGTGACAAGAATGAAGGAAATTACAAAGGTAGAAATAGTAGTTAAGGATATATATTTCCATGCAAAAATTCTATGTGAGGGCCACAATTATAAATTGAGTCATTTTAGGAGTCAACTATAACTATGATATATTACATTACATAAAAATTTCATTCTTTATGCATTGTTTTTATTAGTGATTGTATGCGCTTGATTGTTGGTCGCTCTTCCTAAAAGAAAGAAGGTGAATATATGTATATGTGCTCATATATGTGAGTAGAAACTTTGTAATAGTTGAGTTAGGTTATGGACATATAACGCACTAATGAGAGTGCATAAAATAAGGGGAGGAGGAATGTGACACCCCTACCCATCTAAGATAATGTATATTTATGTAGTTTGGTATGAGGCTAGTGAGCTAGAGTTATATTGTGGGCCTACATGAATTCATGTCTATGTTATGTATTTTGGGGAAAGCATGCCCACATATATACATATATATATATATATATATATATATATATATATATATATATATATATATATATATAGATATAGATATATATATATATATATATATATATATATCTATATATATATATATATATATATATATATATATATATTTTATATATATATATATATATATATATATATATATATATATATATATATATATGTATGTGCCTTTAAGGTTTGTGAGGTAAAATAGAGGAATTTGAAATTATGATGTAATTAAACATTTATTATTAATAATAAAATAGGCTAGTTCTGGAGCACTCCATGGAAAAGAGTAAGAGTGGCGGTGCAACTCCATGATAACAAGCAATGGAGTGTTGGGTGATAAATTTTGGTGAAAAATGGAACCTGGGGCTCGTGTAGATTCAGAAGTGCCACATGGAAGAGAAAGACCATGTAGTGTGAAAGTATATGTGGACCTTCCTAAGAGGATATAGATTATTATTATTATTGTTTTCGTTGTTGTTGTTGTTGTTGTTGTTGTTGTTGTTGTTGTTGTTATTATTATTATTATTATTATTATTATTATTATTATTATTATTATTATTATTATTGTCGTTGTGTTTTTGTTGTTATGGATATAATGATTATCATTATTTATTTGAGGAGGATTATCGCATGGTATAAGGATGAACCAATCATTGAACACAGTGAAGGATTCTAGAACTAACTAGGGAATCATAGTATGGGAGCCTTAGAAGGTGGGCGTCACTAAAGGATTAGCCATATTGGAGAAGGGTGTGCTACTTGGGTTCTAGACTTACTATTGAGCCAAACTAGTTATGGCATGGAAGTTTCATAGAGCCCTAGATCAACATGATTATTGGGTTGGCACGTTGGATGTTAGCCTGGAGGGTTCCTAGAGTCCTGGAGCAACAGGTTGGCACCTTGGTAATGGAGGACATGATATTTCTAGTTTACCAGTTCTTATGGAGTTGCAGCCATATCTCAGGGGTGACCTATGGTTGAAATTAATGAACCATGAGGTCTATGGTTTATTGGAACGTGGAGAGCCTCCAAATAGTTGGTATTTTATAAAGATAAATATTATGGTCAATGTTATGTGAATTTATGGAATTGTATCAAAAACCCTAATTTTCAATTTTTTTGATTGTTAATGATTATAAGTCCATTTTTATTATGTTGTGGATATTTACTGGATGTACATATAATTATAATTATTGATTAGGTGATGTTAAGTGGTTTCTGATATTATATGTATGGTTAATTAATGGTTGTGTCAATTATGAAATATATTTATGAGCCATGATTTATGGTTATGGGTAGTTTTACTTTGATTTGGTAATTATGTATATAAATTACCTTGTCATGCATGAGTTTATTTTACAACATATAAACCATAGTTATTGCATAGAAGATTATGGATGTGACATGGCACTAATTTCATATTAATTATACATCAATTAATTAATTCGAGCATGGAACAAGACCTAGAATTATTGTATGGTATGTACAGAAATGTATAGGCTTAGGAAAAGAGCCAAAATTTAATAAATAAAATCTAAAGATTATATGTTTCTATAAAAATATTGGTCAAAATTTTTGATGAATTTATTATAGTTTACATAACATTGTCTAGCCAAAGGTTGGGGACGTTACAGTTAGATCTATAATACCAAATTGTAGTGTTTGAGAACAAAAAATATAACATTTCTCATAACTAAGGAAATAAATAAAATAGAAAAAAAATACTACGAAGAAAAGGAAAGGAAATTTGAGGACATTTGGACACCCAACATTTCTTGCACCTATAAATTTTAGTAATGCAAGGAGATTTCTACAATAGATAGCATAAATTAGTTTTTTGTATATAAAACTTGAAAATAGAGATGCATATGAGAGTAGAGAAACCTCTATCTATGTGACGTTATCATGACTATATCAAATGTAGGTGTCCCCATTAGTTGTGCAGGTAATGGAGAAATAGTCATGACTATGGTTGCAACTGTGTAATGAATAAGTGCGCACATGAGAATGCTTATTTGGACAATGGTCATGGTGGGTACTGCGACTGTACTTGACACAGGTGTCATGGTAATTACACGGGTAAAGGGGAACAAAGTGCAAAAGCCATGGTTTCATTCATTATTGTTAGTTGAAAAATCATGCAACCATTACGACTATTTGACAAATAGTTGCAATGATGCACCAAAAAGAAAATTCAAATATTCTTTTGAGGGATTTTTTTTTTGTTCAATTGTATTTTCCTTCCATATAGGATGGTTGTACAGTAGTGTTAGAGGGAATTCCCTTCACTACAGAATGTAATGGAAGAGAGTCCGCTAACTGGGGTAAACATGTATAGGTGGGGGTTTCTAAAGTATCTTTAGAACCTTTGATATCATCACAATTTGAGCTCATGTAGATTTTGGTGAGCAGAGTATGACCTTATAGGGAGGTCTTTGACATCTGGGGTATTGATCTGTCGATATTGGTTGAGACTTATATCCATTTTCTTATTGGATTGGTGCCTTAAGGGGAGCTACTACAAGTCGATCCTCTACAATATGACATATGGTTGGAGGAGTGGGCCCAACAGTGGTGTGGGCTTGATGCGCAGGACAAGGGATTTATATGGATCTCCATTATCTAGGACCTTAGTGTATGAGCAGTAATGGCGATAAATTTCCACATTTTAAGTAGTGCTACTCTACAACAAATTGTGATCTAGATGATTTGAATGTTGGATCATGTCTAAGAGGGAATGTTTTGTGACTAGGTATGATTAGTGCACCGCTGCATGACAAAGCAACTGACTTGGGTGGAAGAGGGTCAAGTATATGACTTTACTTATGAGATTTTCTTAGGCAACTTCTAATATGAGCTTGTGACACTCATATGCCCAATTATTCGAGTTGATCTAGCACCCCCACATGATCCACAGATCAGGTTGTGGGCACCCCTAATGCCTCAAGAGTGGGGAGGGGAGATCAGTTGATATTGGGCTAATCAGGTCCAAAACGTGTGGGTGTATAACCATAGGTGATTCTAGAGTTTCCAATGCTAGCTTGGATATTAGGGGATATTCAGATGTGGGACTTCCCCCTAGTGATGCACGTGGTCTTGAAAGTATGAGACTTTGCTATATTTTACCTACATTGATGTATTTATAATGTTTTTTATGTTAGAGTTATTATAATGATGTTGACTCTTTGTGTACTATCTACATATGGAACCTCTATGTCACAATATGCAGTTGTTGCAAGGAAAACCAGTAGCAATATGGAAGATAGTTGGAGCCACACAGGGGGAATGATGGTGTTCTCAAGAGACAGGGCCAGAGGGGTTCTCACTATAGAGGTGGAAACTATAGGTTGTTGTTGCACCTTCTACTGGGGGATGTGATGATGATAATGTTGGAAATAATACTGAGAGGGGGGGTGAATCAGTATTATCAGATCAATAAAACTTTTCAATTTCATGCTCAGAAACATATACGCTACTTCAGTTAAGTGAACCCGCGTGTACACGCTACTGTGTCTAAAGAAACTAGCGTATATCCAGAAATCTTATGATTCAGTTAGCTTAGTCTTCAGTAAATACATCAGATCATTATTAAGCATATTAACAGTAAAGAGGTGCAGAATAACAGAACAGAACATCACACAAGAGCCACACACATGAACACAAAGATATAAGGTGGAAACCCAATGTGGGTGAAAACCACCTGCTGCAAGTCATCTCAATCTTTTTCTTAATAAGAAAATCCTTTTACAATATTTGTACTGGTGCAGTCTTATACCAGTACGGGAGCTACAACCCCCTTTGCTCTTGTACTAGCCGGTCCATTTACTAGTACGCAGGCTGCTACCTGCTACAATGCTCCAAATATCTCCTTTAGCTTTTGTACTAGCTTAGATACTAGTACGTAGGTGCTTGCCTACAATATTCTCACCTCCAGGTACCATGTTTCATCAATTTTCAGACTGGATACACTGAAGCACAACACATAATCTGAAAGGCCACTTTTCATCCAATTTTCATACTGGACCCATAACTATCATTGAAGCTCAAAACAATCATCAAACCCTGAATCACTGAAACCCTGTTAACAACAGAACTCTGTAATAACCATCAGATCCATCTGCAACTTCAAATATCAAGCTTTACAATGTATACGCTACTTAGATGAATCAAACCCGCGTGTATACGCGCTTTTTCCAAAGACAACCCGCGTACAGATCTAAAAATAATTTCTCTTAACTTGCAGCTGTACCAGACATCAATCATACTCATAATACTTATAGAACAATACATGCGTCAGTATGTAGATCTAGAATAAGCATCATAAAGATAGTTCATTTCAAACCATTTGATCCCGATCTCTCCTTAGATCTTGCTCTCCATCAACCGATGAGATCTCTCCTTAGCTCAGATCAAGCAATGCATCATCAACCCATAACCTGTATACTGGATCTAATGCTTCATCAGATATTCAAGACATTTCAGATACAGTTGCCTAATGATTTCCTTCTCCTTATATAGCCTTAGGCCTTGTTCAATACCAAGAGCCAAAACCATAGAAATCCAATACCATCAACTTCAAAACTAGGGATCGACACGCCCGTCGAGACACAATGGTCCGAAACCATAGGCACAACTTCCAAGGACTAACCGCCATGGACCAAAGGTACTTTTCCACATACACGCGCTTTTGCTGAAGCCAACCTGCGTGGACACGCGACTTGGGCTTAACGAACCTGAAAGGCCACTTTTCATCCAATTTTCATACTGGACCCATAACTATCATTGAAGCTCAAAACAATCATCAAACCCTGAATCACTGAAACCCTGTTAACAACAGAACTCTGTAATAACCATCAGATCCATCTGCAACTTCAAATATCAAGCTTTACAATGTATACGCTACTTAGATGAATCAAACCCGCGTGTATACGCGCTTTTTCCAAAGACAACCCGCGTACAGATCTAAAAATAATTTCTCTTAACTTGCAGCTGTACCAGACATCAATCATACTCATAATACTTATAGAACAATACATGCATCAGTATGTAGATCTAGAATAAGCATCATAAAGATAGTTTATTTCAAACCATTTGATCCCGATCTCTCCTTAGATCTTGCTCTCCATCAACCGATGAGATCTCTCCTTAGCTCAGATCAAGCAATGCATCATCAACCCATAACCTGTATACTGGATCTAATGCTTCATCAGATATTCAAGACATTTCAGATACACTTGCCTAATGATTTCCTTCTCCTTATATAGCCTTAGGCCTTGTTCAATACCAAGAGCCAAAACCATAGAAATCCAATACCATCAACTTCAAAACTAGGGATCGACACGCCCGTCGAGACACAATGGTCCGAAACCATAGGCACAACTTCCAAGGACTAACCGCCATGGACCAAAGGTACTTTTCCACATACACGTGCTTTTGCTGAAGCCAACCTGCGTGTACACGCGACTTGGGCTTAACGAACCTGCGTGTATGAACTTTCTCTTCTTCTTATAGTCTGATCATCAATTCCTTGCTGCTGACCTTCTGTACTATGATTTGTCATCAGTGAGGTTTGCCATCAAGGACGACACTTATCTCATAATGCCAACAATCTCCCCCTTTGGACTTGATGGCAAAGCTAACTTGTCACACTTAGAATTAGCATCTGATTCCTTTGAGCTGTCCTCCATCAGTCACATCTGATATCTCTTCTGAAGATTCATCATCTGATTCCTTTGATCTATCCTCCATCAGTCACATCTGATATCTCGTCTGAAGATTCATCCAGTTATACATAAGTGAGATATGAGAGGGTTGCCATCAAGTACAACACATGCATCATAATGCCAACAATCTCCCCCTTTGGACTTGATGGCAACAACACCAAATCACTCTCCCCCTTTGACATCAAGGGCAAAGGGTGGATTCTCTTCCTTTGCTGAATCATTCCACTGTCCATACTCCCCCTGAGTACCTGCTAAAATCTCTGAATAATCTCCCCCTTTGTATATGCCAAGGTGTACCAATCTGTCAATGCTCCCCCTGAGTACATGCCAAGTCTCTGTACTGCTGAAGTGTGCTGTTCATGCTCTTCCTGACTGTAGGCAAGATCTGCAAAAGATGTTCTTCAAGAAGAACATGACTCTATACATCATAAAAGACCTTCCTATCACCAAGGACTCATACATACATCCATCACCCAACCAAGTGGGGATCATCCACCCAACCAAGTGGGGATACATCAAAAATTTACATATGACAACCAAGTTCATTACATATTCATCCCAGGCATAGTGGGGAAACCAAAATAGGCCGTTACATGACCTTGACACCATAAAAGAGATATCACAAGAGGGATACATGACATAGAGAAGAAATATCTAGAACAAGACTTATGAAGGTCACCAATAACTAATAGCAGCAGCATCTGTCAATCACCATTCAGATCAGCAACCAAGATTTCCTTCTGTTCTTCCTCTGCCTCTTGTTCCACTTGAAACCAGCTAGAACCAAAAGCTTCTAAGATAATGCCAAAAATGCACCATTGGATGTTTATCTGCTCCCCCTGAACCTGTGCCAGATGGTCTCTGTCAGACCTATATCAGACTTTCTGCAACCAACATCTGTCCCTACTGATTTCCTTCAAAACTCCATATATGCGTCTGCATCCACATAAACTGGCGTATATACGCGGATAGGCCTTATGAAACCCGCGTACAACCATTTTCATATCATCAACCTGTAACTGTCCTGCAACAAGGTATGTCTGAACATAGATGTAAACTCCTCCTTTTAAACATCCTCATGAAATCATTCACATTATATGTGAAACCACCATAGCCATTATATCACTGTCAAGATCTACATGATCCAAGTATCATTACTTGGGAACATCTGCATCAATCAACATATGTAAGTATCATCCTATCATATAGATAAGAATTCATCACCATGTCTCCAACAAAGCAACTTTGAGTAGTCATCCATGTATCAGCACTATATATCTTGAGCTCAAGCTCACTTGACAGAAACTTATTGATATCATCAACAACACCAATCCTTATCCACATGAGTGCCTGCATCATAACTGTATGATCTTTATGGATATGTCAACAACAGTATATGAGTGACTCATCATCAAGTGAGGAAGATGTGTATTCAAGCTTTGTACTTCTCCTTGTCCTTATGAAGATCACCATGTAAGCACCATATATGCATCATCAAAGAATCAACCATAAATCTGATCTGAACATCTTCTATGTAACTTCAAGAATCATATGAGAGTTTATCATAGACAACTCACAACCACATCATAGCAAGATATATCATTTAGCCATATAAGAATCATCACCAAGGATTATTAACCATAATGCCAACAATGAATTACTAAAGGAATATGCTCCCCCTCAACCTGTGCCATCTGTTAGATCTAATCATGCATATATCAGCAATAAGCATCAAAACATCATCATCCTCAAGTTAGGATCAAAACACTTCCAGACATCATACAAGTAACAAAACATTTCCACACATCCTCAGCAGACTGTAACCAATAGAGAAAATAATAGACTGAATCATATCAGATCCTTTTTCTGATCCTGTCCCCACTGCTTTTCCTCAGACTGACATATACGCGACTTTGCAGTGTTTAGCTTGCGTATATACGCGACTTCCCTTTAAGGAACTTGCGTATGAGATTCAGGACACTGAAGTTTTACACTTTCAGCTCCCTCTGAGTCTGATATGTCTGTGTTGTGCTGTGTCTCAGTACATTGTGCTGACTGTACTTCCTTCTTCCTCCATATCTTCAAGTGTGATGAGGTTTTCTCCTTTTGGTGTGATGTCCATCCTTTGTTCCTGCATTCCTTTGCTATATGTCCAAGTGTGTTACATGCATAACATCTTACATATTTCATATTCCTCCTGTAGCAATCAGCAGCTTTGTGACCAAACATATTGCAAGCAAAGCAATATCCATTAAAGTACCTTGAATGTGATGATCTTTCTACATGATGGTCTTGAACCCTTCTTCTTCCACATCTAGCTGCAACATGTCCAAGATTATGACATACATAACATTCAACATTATTCATAGGAGGAGTAAAAGATTTTCTTTGAAGACTTTCTTTCCTTGGTTGACCTTTCATCTCCTTGTTGATCATTTTGGATTTCTCTTTAGAGTTCCTTGCCTCACCTTGTGAACTAGATTCACCTTCAACAGATTCATGAAAACCAAGACCAGTCTTGATAGCAGGAGACCTTTGACTACTAAGAATATCATCCAAGACTTTAGAACTATCTTGAAATCGTAAAAGCTTATCCTTTTCTTCTATTTTACCTTTCAAGATATTTACCTCAACTTGAAGTTGTTCCTCCTTTTCTAGACATTGCTTCTTCATGTCTTCTCCATCTTTCCTTCCTTCTTCCAACTGATGCCTTAGTTTGAGAATCTCCTTTTCTTGTTCTTCATTCAGATCCTGCTGCATTTGACGAACTCGGAAGGCACATTCTAGTTGAGATTTTAAGTTGGTGACTTCGTTTTCTTGTTTTGCAATAGCTTGGAGTAGATTTGTATTCTGCTTCTTTGATTCTTCAAGATCTCCTTTTAGTGAGGGGATTGTAGCTTCAAGATTTTCATAGTAGCTGGATCTATCTTTGAGTTTCTTGATGGTTGTGCTTCTTTCGTTGATTTCTTTTCTTAATGATGTCACTTCATGCTGCAATTTTTGACATTGGTCTTCCTTGTCCTTGAGTAGCTTTCTTACCTTGTTTCCTTCTTCTATTTGGGCCTTTAGTTTGGTAACTTCTTCTTTGAAAGCACATTCCCTTTTGTTCAATAGATCTTGTTGATCTTTAACTTTGTCTGCAAGCCTTCTAAACACTGCCTCTATTTGACACTTTTCTTGCTCACCCATAAAAGCATGTTCAATAGTTTCACTATCACTTCCATCACTTTCACAAGGAAATATAGCAGGAACATCAGAGGATAACACATTCATACCTGATAATGATTCTGAATCTGATTCAGAATCTGAAGAGCTTCTTATACCTAATCCCCAATCGACTCTCCCACTGTCATAGTCCTTCTGAGATGTCTTCTTCTTCTTATGAGCTTTCTTCTTAAGCTTCTTTCCCATTGTTCCACGGATCTCCTTCAAGCGATCAAGCTTCTATCAAAGGACCTGCTCTGATACCAATTGTTGGAAATAATACTGAGAGGGGGGGTGAATCAGTATTATCAGATCAATAAAACTTTTCAATTTCATGCTCAGAAACATATATGCTACTTCAGTTAAGTGAACCCGCATGTACACGCTACTGTGTCTAAAGAAACTAGCGTATATCCAGAAATCTTATGATTCAGTTAGCTTAGTCTTCAGTAAATACATCAGATCATTATTAAGCATATTAACAGTAAACAGGTGCAGAATAACAGAACAGAACATCACACAAGAGCCACACACATGAACACAAAGATATAAGGTGGAAACCCAATGTGGGTGAAAACCACCTGCTGCAAGTCATCTCAATCTTTTTCTTAATAAGAAAATCCTTTTACAATATTTGTACTGGTGTAGTATTATACCAGTACGGGAGCTACAACCCCCTTTGCTCTTGTACTAGCCGATCCATTTACTAGTACGCAGGCTGCTACCTACTACAATGCTCCAAAGATCTCCTTTAGCTTTTGTACTAGCTTAGATACTAGTACGTAGGTGCTTGCCTACAATCTTCTCACCTCCAGGTACCACGTTTCATCAATTTTCAGACTGGATACATTGAAGCACAACACATAATCTGAAAGGCCACTTTTCATCCAATTTTCATACTGGACCCATAACTATCATTGAAGCTCAAAACAATCATCAAACCCTGAAACACTGAAACCCTGTTAACAACAGAACTCTGTAATAACCATCAGATCCATCTGCAACTTCAAATATCAAGCTTTACAATGTATACGCTACTTAGATGAATCAAACCCGCGTGTATACGCGCTTTTTCCAAAGACAACCCGCGTACAGATCTAAAAATAATTTCTCTTAACTTGCAGCTGTACCAGACATCAATCATACTCATAATACTTATAGAACAATACATGCGTCAGTATGTAGATCTAGAATAAGCATCATAAAGATAGTTCATTTCAAACCATTTGATCCCGATCTCTCCTTAGATCTTGCTCTCCATCAACCGATGAGATCTCTCCTTAGCTCAGATCAAGCAATGCATCATCAACCCATAACCTGTATACTGGATCTAATGCTTCATCAGATATTCAAGACATTTCAGATACACTTGCCTAATGATTTCCTTCTCCTTATATAGCCTTAGGCCTTGTTCAATACCAAGAGCCAAAACCATAGAAATCCAATACCATCAACTTCAAAACTAGGGATCGACACGCCCGTCGAGACACAATGGTCCGAAACCATAGGCACAACTTCCAAGGACTAACCGCCATGGACCAAAGGTACTTTTCCACATACACGCGCTTTTGCTGAAGCCAACCTGCGTGTACACGCGACTTGGGCTTAACGAACCTGCGTGTATGAACTTTCTCTTCTTCTTATAGTCTGATCATCAATTCCTTGCTGCTGACTTTCTGTACTATGATTTGTCATCAGTGAGGTTTGCCATCAAGGACGACACTTATCTCATAATGCCAACAATCTCCCCCTTTGGACTTGATGGCAAAGCTAACTTGTCACACTTAGAATTAGCATCTGATTCCTTTGAGCTGTCCTCCATCAGTCACATCTGATATCTCTTCTGAAGATTCATCATCTGATTCCTTTGAGCTATCCTCCATCAGTCACATCTGATATCTCGTCTGAAGATTCATCTAGTTATACATAAGTGAGATATGAGAGGGTTGCCATCAAGTACAACACATGCATCATAATGCCAACAGATAATGATCTCTAGGAGGAGGTTAAGAGACTTTGAGCTTAGATGATATCTATAGAGGAGAGGGAATATGTTTCCTCAGGCGAGTGAACTAGCTGTCCTAGATCGATTAAACCACAGTTTTCAAAGATGCCTGAGGTTGAATGAGAAGGCTTGAGTGAGGATATCGTGGACTTGGTGACCACACCCCATAGAGAGTGGATGTTGGTATTGTAGACGGTGGCAGTTACAATGGAACAACTTAGTTAATTTTGATCCTATAGTAGGAGAATGTGAAAGGGTACCCTACAAGCATTGTAGGCAGTAGTGTGTCTAGTCCTTCATGACCATGCCTTTAGAGGATGATATGTACCATGGGAAGCACCCATTATGTGGATTCTTGCTTCCCTTTTAATCGATAACCTATTTTTTGACGGAAATATATCTATGATGTACTCGAACTACATTACATATGTGTGTGTGTGTGATGAGTTTCGATGGTTCACATGGCATGCTATATGTTGATGTGATGCACCTTATGATAAGCATGTTTATTTTATGTTGATGGACCATTTATGATTTCTCTTTATGTATCTCAATGATGATTTTTATGCAATACATTCTACTATAGGATGTGATTGGTGATGCGGTTGATGACATGATTTTGATGACTAGAAATATGTGTGAATGTCATATGATCAAAACCATGTACTAAAAACTAAGGATGCAGGTATTTCCTAAAGTGGCGAGGATCACAAATTTGAAATGTTCAATTTAGGTACATGATGAAAACTTAGGAATCAAAGGAACATGTGAAAATGATGAACAACTAACTGGGATGCAACTACCAAGAGCCCTATCATGAAATCATATTTTTCTTGATTATTGGTCGTTGGCCCAATTCGCACACCATTCTAGTGGAGAAGGGTTTGATTAGGGGAATAAAAAGGCCAAACTACCAAGGTGAAATTTTGTGACCATCAGGAAGTGCCATCAGCAAACACATGATAGTACACTAGTGGTTGGTCCATTTGTGACACATGATATGACCTTAGTTTAAGTTTTGTCAGAGTGAGGAAATAGTTAAAAAACAAATCTAGGTACAATTAAACATCATAAGGTGACCAAGGTTTCCATGAATAGGGATGAAACTTCTTGAAGTAGAACTTGTTGACAATGTATTCGAGACACATTCCATCATATTCTGCTAGAATTTTTGTGCCTTTGAGGAGGAAATGTTTCATAATGTATGGTACCTTCCATAAAGTTTTGAACTTCCTCACTCCTAAGGATTCATTAGCAACATCGTAACTATTTCTGAAAAAATCCTTCCTACGGACAATAATGATATCCCGAGATATGGTACCCAGATCTAGAACAAATATATCATTATGTAGTTCTACCACAATCAAATTATAAATGAAAATAAGAGTAATATGAGCTCACACAATTTTATTGATGTTTTTCATTGCTAGTTGCTTGAATCCCTATAGCTTCAAGCATTGTCCTTAGCATTCACAAGGAAGACATGAGAAGATAAAAATAAAAAATAAAACATAAAAACACATCTAATTGAAAAATAGTTTGATAAGACTTTTATATATGATTAAAGGAGATATAAACCAAAAATCATCAAACACATAGACAATGATTTTGGGAAAGTAACATATAATTATATTATCCCGAAGGAAGCAATTACAACCTAATGTATTAATGTTGTAGAGTCCCCTTACATCTATTCCTCATTTCAACACCTTTCCTTCAAAAGCCTTGAGATCATAAGTTGGATGCTTTAGCAGATATTTTAGTGAATATCTTAGAACAAAATCCTTCCTGAAGAGCAGATGGTTCTTTTTGTAATATTTTGTGGAGGATAAGGAAAAGAGGTTATGATCTAGACAAATCAAGGATCCAATTTCGACCCAAATTGATTGGAGTAGATTCAGTAAACAAGGCTTATATTAAAAAATATTCTCATTCTTTTCATTTTTCCCTTCATTAAAACATTGTTGCACCTTGTCGTGAAGCGACTTGCGATATTGTCACATCTTGACAATTATGAAGCCTATGACAATGAGCTATGTCATAGGATGTCAATGTTCAAGCTAGCCATCCTCTTGAATTAGGGTTTTGTTGTAGTGGCTACGTTCAACCTCCAAAATTTTTCCTTAACTTCATTTTACAGCTTCCCTACTAAACTTCTGCAGCAGCATGTCTTGCCTTGTCAGGTACACAAGCTTTAGTGATTTTCTAGCAAATTGTTAGCTTGTGCATCATGGCTTGTTGCACCCCCCTCACAGGCTATTTCTCCGAACTTGGTCCAGCTGTAGGCTGAGTAGCTCCCTCAATAAATTGTGCAATTCTGGAGGGGAACGAACCTTCCCTCCAAAAAGTTTGCAATCTTGTCTGGTAGCATGCTAGGCTTCAGAATTGCGCAAATCTACCTGTCACCTTTCACTCAAAAAATTACGCAATTCCTCCCAGCAGGACTGCTCAGCCCAGAAATTGCAAAATTCTAGGAAATAGTCAGTTGCTCAGCCCAAAAGTTGAGCAATCCTTCTGGGCAGCCAACCCAGCTCTCTCCCAGAAATGTGCAAATTTTCCCCTCAGTTGAGCAGTCTTTTGCATGTGCCATTGAGCTAACTGGTTCCACCCAGGACCGAGGAAAGTCAACTTGCTTGCATGGGCTGCTTTTTCCTGGAATAGAAAAAAGGAAGATGAAAAAGGAATCCCTAGATTTTAGGGAGCTATTTTTACCAGCTAGATGTTACATGCAAAGATCATTCTAGAAAATTTCCTCCAAGTGTCACATTTTCCTAGATTTGTAGCATGTGTATCGTGAGCCTCAAACTTAATTATTGAATGCTTCAGAGCTCACTTATTCACATCAGTGTTGGAGCTTTGACATCCCATAGCACATCCAGGAGTCTCTGACACATCCAACTCAGCTATTCATGGGTAAATCCTCTTAACTTGTATTTTGCAGCATTTATGTCTCTTTTTGTGTTTTCCTTGTGTGAGTGTTGTTTGCTTGATTTCTATGAATGCTTGCTGTCATTTTCATGCATAATAGCTTGTACTATCACCATTTCAATTTTCGTTAGCATCTCATTGTTGTTGCATGCATGAAACTATTTTGCACGAACAGTGGTCGATTCGGTGACTCGCTTCACGCACGTGCATGTTGTTTCATTTTTTGAATCTTTCATTCACTATTTGCATGCACGATCATTCACTCTTTCTTTCACTCAGAATCACCATGAATTCACATTCACATTTTCTTTGAGTTGCCTGTCAGCACGTCTAGGTAGCATTGGCCTGGACTCTACCTCACCAAGACATCATTGCGTAATCCTTAGAGGCAAGGCTTTGTCTTCCTCTCAGGAAATGTATATTTCTACCCAGTGACTATCCTCCAGTATTGCATTGCACAATTACGAGGGGCAGTGACTACTAGCTCAAAAAATTGCACAATACAGTTACTTGGCCTGCAACCATTGCCAAGTGAGATTGGGCATTGTGTAGTTTCAACAGCTAGCAGGCTAGCCTAGATTCTGCATCGTGCAATTCCAGTGGCCATCCAACCACCCAGATAGCCCAGACTTCCTTTTGGGTAGTTCTGGCAGCCAGTCTCCCAGTCTTACAGGAAAAATTATGCAATCCTTTCCAATCAATCCCCGGGTGTGTTGCATGTCATTCCTCAAGTTTTCTTTGTTTTAGCTGATAGATTTATTGCCATGCATGTCACTTTGTCTCCAGATCTAGCACGTGTTTGTCTGCCTCTTAGTAGTCTAAGTTCAATGGCCTCCAAGAGAGCAGGATCAAAGGAAACTGATGGAAGTGCAACTAGAGTAGTAGTTGAGTGAGTGTCTACAAGTTTATTGATCTATCAAGACACCAAACGGATTTTAGACACAGACATCAAGCTGAAATGGAAAGATGTCAATGATGCATTTGCAAGAACATTTTGGGAATACCTCGAAGATCACCAAGTCTATTTGAAGATTCAAAAGTCTGGCTTGTACCCAATTGCATGTAGGTATCCCATGCTCCCATGTAGGGACATGATACATTGGATTGTCTCGTACATGGATCCTGAGACGATGAAATTGAGCAGTGTTAGCGGGACAAAGATTTCTACCTTTAGGGCATAGGATTATGATGACATGTATCAAATGTCGAAGCCCTTGATCAGCATGGAGACACCCTTCAGCATACCCAACAACAATGCCAACTCCAGAGATATCTTGAAGAACTGGGTAAAGGAGCAGGCTAAATTCAGGATGACACCCAACCAGGTCTACAAGATGAAGATACTGTGGAAGGTGTATCAATACTTGGTCATGTTTTCATGTCATCTGTATGGCTAAGAAAGCAAGAAATCCTTCCCACATATTTGGGTGATCGCATTGGACCAAATGGCCAAAGAAGGCAAAGCATGCAACTGGTCTAACATGTTGGCTCACCGGCTAAAGCAACAGGTAGCAAGGGCTTGACAACCACATACAGGTATGCAAGGAGAAATGTACATGTCCACTTACATCTTTGATGCAATCTATGCCTATTAGGAGTTCCCGGGATTCAAGTGGGCATGGACATTGGCAGAGACCTTTGTGAAAACTTATTGTAAGACATTGTCGAAATGCAGCTTCAGAGGAGTTATCACACAACTGTCTGATCATTTTGTCACCCCGGTTTACAAGATGATATTTGAACAGGATCCACCCTGCATGTCAAAGGCAACAATGGAGGCACTGATCGACATAGCTGATTGGTATGCCTCATCGTCCAGCACGTTCATACAGATGTACAATGCGAAGAATCCTCCCCATGTTCTACCGAAGTTTTCCTTGGGCAAACTCGTCATGTAGGAAGTAGCATATCACATCTCGACAGGGTTATAAGCTAGGCTACATCAGAGGAAGAAGGCACCTTGGCCCACTCTTCTATTGCATATCTAGTTTTATGAGATATGGACTTTCGAGATACGAGATGAAGAAATATCCATTCGATGCCGAAAGTTACAATCTCTATGAACCGCATTATCTTGTGAAAGCCCACTGCATGAGAGTCTAGTTTAACTAGATCCATGGGGCATGTCATTGGGTGGAGGAAGACCCATGGAGGTATTTTTACAACTTCGCCAGACCCAATGAATCGGTCAACCTTACTGTGGAATGGGTAGTGAAGCAGCATGAAGTAGCATCCTGGAGAGCACCAGAAGTAGCAGCAGCAGAGGAAAACATACCAATGTGTTACAGGGTCAAGAGGAAGATAGTCGATAGCATGGAGGAAGAGCAAAGCTACAAGTTCTGAGTAGACCCACTTGTGCAGAAAGAAGCTTTGGAAATAGAGGAAAAGATGAAAAAATGCGACAAGAGTAACACGTAAAGGCAGAGAGAGAAATGGAGAATGGAGGAAATAGAGAAGGAATTGCATGATTTGAAGGAGTAACTTCAAAATGAACATGAGTTGCATAGAAAGGAGAAGGAAGCACATCAGGAATAGGTACAACAAGGGGGGAAACTTATATAGACAGATGAACTGCACCCGTATATGTAGTAGATTCATCATAATAGTTGGCATTAGGTAGACAGTGTGACAATCACAGGAGTAGGACTTTGCTCAAGGGATAGAGAAAGAATTTGAACAAATGGATACAGATGTGGAGCAACAAGAGTTAGAGCAAGATATCCACCTCATGCCTCACCACTAAGAGGTTGACCCACCAACTTCACCACATCTAGAAGTGGAGGAAGTACCAAGTGACCAAGGAGACACTGAGATCCTTGGAGACTAGCCAGAAGGAGAGATGCACAACATCTCATTTAACGATTCTTAGCATAGAGTTTTGAAATATTGCAAAGTGTTGACTTCAGAGGATCATACATATCCTGTGTAGTTTGAGGAACGAGTGATCATGTATGACATCCACAAACATCCAACAACATTGGTTGATGCTACCAGAGTGTTATAGACATTTTTGTGCCTTACAGCTCTAAGCATGAAATGTCCATAAACCAAGGGATCCTAAGTCCCTAAAAGTGTTGTTCTGACCCCTAAAGGAACAAGGTCAACAAATTACAGCTTCTCCTAGAAGTTCTCCACCAGAAAATACTCAGAATCAGTCAAATCAAGATCATTTCAGCTGCTCCACTGGCTAGCTGCGTTGCATAGCACCCAAATACACTAGCTAGGTGCGTTGCAATGCACATAAATGTACTACCAGGGTGCGTTGAGCGGGAAATGACAAATGGCAGTGCCATTCTGCGAGGTGGAAAGACAATGGAAGCTTCCAGAATCTTCTCCAATGACACTCTCCTCACTGAATTCGACCAAGGATGAGTAAGAGGCTCTCAGTCTCCAAGTGGAAGCAAGAACTGACAGAGAGAAGCCACTAGTCAAATCATAAGCTGACTCATCCTCCTTGCATACATCTATATATGGATCCCTCATCCCAGAGATCCAGAGGCTGGAATTTTGTACATTGCAAAGAATTGTTGTTGGTTTTGAGATAGATATCAGAGTATTGGGTGATTTATGCTTTGTTGGAGGTCAAGAAGGCTTTCTTTGCTAGGAGGTTGATGCTGGATCAGGAATCATCGGTTGTAACTCCTCCTGGATCTTCTTGTTATATCAATAGAACTATTTGAATTTCTCCTACATGCTTGTGTATCATTGATGTTTGTTACATTTGTATGTTTAGCTTAAATCTGATCCTAAGCTATTTATGAATATAAATCCATGTCTTTGTGTAGTTTTCTTCTTCTGTGATCTTACAGGAACTTGGTGAAGTTGGGAAAGTAAGGAAGCAGGGAGCTGGAAGCTGTCAAAGAAGAGAGAGATTGGATCACGAGACTAGCGCAAGACACAGGTTGGTTCATCCTATTCCTCTTTGTTTATAGTTCATAAAGAAGAATACAAAAGTAGTTTTCTCTGTTTGTTTCTAAGGTACTGTCACACCTTAGTGGGATAGGGTCGTTCTGAATAGACACTTTTCCCGTTAACAAAATGGCGACTCCACTCGAGATGATTGTCTAATTAGTTTGTTTGTGTTTCTCTTGTTGTTTGTTTCATAAACTTAGAAGTAGCGAATCGAACTGCATTTGCCATTAACAAATGCAAAGTAGACATCTGCTACTTCAATCCATTCACTGGATCTGTTTATGATTTGAACAGCTGACTCACAAATGATCTGATTGCCCTTTGTGATAGCTCTTAGACCTCTTTTAAATCTACCCTCTGATTGTGCATTACTGATTTCTTTTACTCGGCCAAAAACCATAGATTAAACTACAAACCGTGACCCAGAACCTGGATAGAATTCTCGTTTCTGCCCCAGCGCGGGCACTGTGAAGAGTTCCTGCATTTCAGTGCAGTTCCCGAGAGGGCAACCTACGCTGCAATCCAGTTTCTCTGTGTAACAGGTGCGCTGATCAGCCTAGCCTTGTGCAGCTGAGGTTCTTTGCTTCATTTTTTTTCAGTTTTGTCTCTGATTTTTGCAGCCTGTGATCAGTGTATGTGTCTATTTAAAAACCCCTTTTCCTTGCCGTAATTCTGCCTCCTTTGTACAAAAGAGCTGTAGATGTTTTTGTGTGTTTGTTACGTCATTTACAGTTTTCCATTGCAAAAGTAGAACAGTCATACTGTCGTCCTTCGATTCAGATCTATCGCAAGTGTCGATTTTGGTCATAGGAGAAAGTTTATTTGCTGTTGACAGTCGATTATGCTTTTACTTTTGACTTTTGTTTGAATTTGTGACTTTCTAGTGTCGAAACGAGTATTTATTTCAAAATCATAAAGTGTCGTAATCATCTCTACCTTTTTGATTTCGAAAAGAAGCTTGTTTATGTTGGTCACTTGAAAGCAAGTTCAGATTTGTACATCAACTTTATTTTTAGGCATCAATATTAAGAAAGTGAAAAAAAAATACATGCACATGTGCATTTGCATATTGACAGTTTGTTTGGCTTGATTTAGGAAAGTGCATTTACAGTGTGCTCTTTGCTCTTTGCGAAAAGATTGTGTCTTTCTTTTCCCCTTGTAGCTAGGATTTTCATTGCTGAAAAGAGATAAAAAGTTTGCTTATCATCTTTAGATTGAATTTTAGGAATTACATCTAGATCTCGTGGTGAACCCAAAAGGAAAACTTCATAAGAAAGATCAACTTAAAATAAATTCAATGAACTTAACAACGCTTTGGAGCTTAACGCACAACATTTAGAGGTATAGGCTAGAGACGTATTCTGGCGTCGTAAAGCCTGGTAACTGTTGTCCTCACTGATGGTTGGGTGATTCCTCCACTTTGAGACGATAAGTGCCAGTACGGACTTGTGCTTCCATGTACCGTCGAGTATATATTGGGAGACCCCTATAGGCTTAAAACCTTTTATCCATAGGAAGCCGTGTCGGCCACCCTACTGATCGCAATGCACCGAACACAGCATTCGGGAAGATTGACTGCCATACCGTAAAAAGTATTCTATTTTTTTGCGATTGGTTTGGTACTCCCTCTGCCTAGATCTCCAGAGTAGTCCCTTTCGTTCCTTTTCAGACTCCTTAATGGAAAAGGTCCATCTGAGCACTTGTCACTTCAGGCTCATTAAAAATTCAAGGAGACTAGAGTCATCTTTTGTTTTTTCTCGAGTCTTAAAAACTGAAAAAACAAGTTGTGTCAAAAGCGTCTAAAATTCATTTAATTCGGAAACATACTTCCCCTTTTTATTTTACTTTATCGAGTAATCCGCAATCGTGGAAGAAAGTCAATTGAAACCCCGTCGTTCGCGGAGGCTTACGAGTCAACCGTCTTTGTCTCCGGAATCGAAACCAGTACGGACAAAGTGAACTCGTTTAACCGGTTCCAAATCTCCTATTAAAGTTAGAACAAGTGTTCCAATGACATCAGAGACTCCGGCTACTCCAAACATTTCTGGAATCCCTGCCTCAACAGAAGAAGTTCAACAGCCACAGAAGGATAGTGGTGTTGATCCTAGTTTGAGAATAAACACTTGTGTTACTGAACCAGTTCCATCTATAACCGATTCAGAGAGTCTTACTCTTCAAACATCTGTCGCTGCTTCTTCGGCACCAGAAATATTTTATGGACCTGACGGTCTTCCCCTTCCACCTGGTCTGATTGAGATAGAAGAAATTGTAGAAGATCCTCAAACAGGTAATCCAATGCACTTTGGAGTCGGGATCACTCTATATCCTTCGACATTAGAAGTTAGTCTACCACCAGGGGAAGTTCCTGTAGAATCGCTAGGTAATCTTTTGGATAGACTACAAATGTCTGAACAACCGTCAACATCTAGGACTGTGTCTTCTGACACAGCGACGACAAAACTCCCTGCTGTCGCTCCGACAATGTTCGTCGGCATACCATCTGTCCCGACTAGCTCACAACCGCCAGAAGGAGCCCACCCAGGGGCTATTTCGGCAGTCTATTCCGTTCCTGTTTGTTCATCCGGAATAATATCCGGAAACTCTTATGTTGAGTCTCAACAAATTGGTCCGTTTGGAGGTCAATTTGGGTAGTCCGGTCCCCAAGGGCAAACAATTCCCTTGAGTTCCGGATTACCACCGTATGGGGGGCAGTATGCCCTCTCATTATCCCCTCTGGGAGGATGTCCATACGGGAGTTCACAACAGCAGTCAGGTTATACTGGAATGACATCGAGTGGTTGGGTACCTATACTACCTCAACAACCAAGAGTTGTGTATTCGATGCAACAATGCGTACCTATGTCAAACATCCCGACTACGCCAGCTATTGTGATGGTGTCGCAAGTTCAAGCGCTGCCTGTTGTATGCCAACCTCAGGTTCCTCAGGTTGTAATGCAACAGCCCCTTGACCCTGCGACTCTACCACAATCGCCGACTAGTGGGGCGACACAGGTCCAGACGGGTACAATTACCCCTCACCTTGGTCAAACGGTTAGTATCGGGCAACAGCACATGGCTTCACAACTGTGGCTTGTGCAATACCAACAACCACAATTCCAACAAGTATACCAAGGTTCTGAGTAGCAAATCTTTGCGAACAGTGGACAGCCGTACATCCAAAACGGTCAAAACCAACCATTCTATAATGGTCATGTCCACCAACCTTACCAAACATACCAGCATCAAATGCATTATGCCGGTATGCAAAGACCAACTGCTCAGGCGATTCCATCGTATCCTGGGTATGCTTCACCTAACCTGAATCAACAGTTACCCTTTGTGGCAACCTTAGAGTTACCTGATTTAAATCAGTTAACAAAAAATCCAATTGCTTACGCCCCTAGGTGGCCAGCGATTCCGCATAAAATTCCATCAGATATTCCTAAATTTAATGGAAATACGGGTGAAGATCCATCGAATCACGTGATGACATTTCATCTATGGTGTTCATCAAACACCATAAATGATGATTCGATAAGACTTCACCTCTTTCAGAGGATGTTAACAGGTCCAGCGGCAAAATGGTACATTGAATTGCCTAGAGCTTCGTTCGACAACTTCAGTACCTTAGCCAAAACCTTTTTAACCCATTTTCAATTACCAATAAGGTATGAAACGGGAACAGAACTTCTTACCAACTTCAAACAGACAACGACCACTCACATATCTGATCACATACATGAGTGGTGATGTCGTCATAGGATGGTAAAAACATACGTCCCTGATCAGCTATTAGCTGAATGGTTTATCAAGTCATTAATGCCTTCCATCACGGAAGATGTGGCAAAGGGGGGAGTCGTAACGGAAGAGCAAGTGATTGCTCGTGCACAATATCTGGACTTGATCTACACTCAGTCCGGCACGCTCTACGACAAAATACCTGACGCCCCTAGACCGGAATTCTCAATTCCTCCTCCTCCTAAATTGAACAATGACTCTCATGCCAACGATGGTGTGATTGGCACGATAGACATGAGATCGACAAAGGCTACATCCAAAAAGGGCCGTAAGATTTCAGGTCAAAATGCAAAAGACGAACTTCTTGCTTCGGAAGTAAATGCCGTATCGACAGATAAGGGCAAAGAAACCAAACAACCAGGAAGCAAGAAGAAAGGCAAAGGGAAGAAGAAGAAACAAGATGAGTCATCTCCTGAAAAACCTTCTACAAACCCTTCTGGGCAAAGGAAACCCCCTGCAGGGTGTCATATATGCGATGAGGATCATTAGACGAAAGAATGTCCATACAAAGCTGAGCTTAAGAAATTCTTTAAAAGTTTGAAAACTTTAGCAGTGTTAACTGATCCATTTCCAAACCCAGGAACGAATTTGGTTGAAAGTGGAAATGCTTCCCCGTCTCAAGTGCTAATGTTGTTGATTTCAAAACAGCAGAATGATGCTTTGATTTCGACAAGGAACAAAGATTACGGGAGTCCGCAGCTGTCGAAAAACAAGGATAAAGATCAACCAAGTAGTTCGACAACAACTTCGACAGAAGTTATACCACCCACCATCCCTGAATTGACGATAAAACCGCCGAAGGGAGTAGTACACAAGTCGACATTTAATCCCCACGCTAGAGCGGCACATCATTATAACATAGTGGAAGATTTGGCCCAATTGCCATCCGCTATGTTGACTCTTGAAGTACTACAAAATTTCCCATCCCAAAGGAAGGCTTTATTATCGGCCATTGGTGGGATCGATCCAAAGGATTCCAATCTTGTATCCTTCGACCACAAAGGATACGATCCACAGTTACTGGCTCAACTAGCTTTCCTTGTACAAGTGAAAGCCCTCAACAAAACTGTTCATCGAACAATTATTGATGAGGGGGCATCTACATGTATAATTTTGATGAGTTGCTAGAAAACTTTAGGATCTCCAACCTTGTCGCGGTCTGCGACGACATTAAAAGCATTCGACGGAAGGACATATACCCCATCTGGTATCCTAAATAACTTTAAAGTTGAACTAGGGGGGAAAACAGTAGAAATAGATGTTGAAGTCATCAATGGGAATCTTGATTACAACATCCTACTAGGACGACCATGGATATATGCCATGGCAGCTGTTGTGTCGACCTATTTTAGAAAGATTGCATTTCCCTTTCAGGGAGGGATTACAATCGTCAATCAACAAAACTTCCTCCCCAATGGTTCTCAAGTTACAAGAAGCATTCCCATGATCCATGGAAGCCCCCATTCGCTTCAGAATATCGGAGTAGGCTTACTAAAAGATCCTATACTAATGGGAACTTTCGCTCTTCCACCTCCAATCAATCTGGCGGAAGTAGCGTCGATAGGAACCTGCAACATGATATCTTCTACAAAGATCTCAGAAAATGATATCAACATGGATCATGCAATGGTTTTGCCCCCAATCCCAATGGAAATATTATAGCAATCAATGTTTCTAGCATGGGAGGCAAACCCAAATCAACGCTCATCAAGTGTTTGGATAGATAGGTCTAGAGAATATGGTACTCCTTCAGATCCTTGGTCGCAAGTTCATGTCACCGACGAAAGAATTATCCAAGCTATGGTAATTGAAGGAGCATCATGAAATGAAAGAGCTTAGGTTTATCTCCTACCTGGTCCAGACAGTGCTGAGAATCGTCCACAGGATCTCCCGAAATCAACTGATGAAAATCGAGGGGGAAAAGCACCTCCAAAGCTCCAACAAACCAAGTTCAAATGAAATGGTAAAATGAGAGGTAAAAACACTTTTTGATTACTTTTACGTAGTTCAAAGTAAAATATTAGTGTTTTAATCTCGTTTTCAAGCAAATATTGTTCATCTCTGACTAGTTTGATGAAGCAGTTGAAAATACGGTACGATCTTTGGAAGGACAAAGCTATTTATGGTAAAAAAATAAAAACAAGACCATCTGATCGAGCAGTTTTAGCACATAGTTCAAGCTCGTTAAAAAATAAACATAAGACCGAGCAAATGTTTCCACCCACGTTTAAGCTCGTTAAAAAATGAACTATTCCCCGGTAAATAACCACCGTGAATGTAACATTTCAGCCGTGAAAGCCTTGGTCGTGTTTTCACCGTCACCTCCACTTTTCCATTGGCCGATCATTCACCTTCATTTGATTTTTTACCCATTTTGAGGAACAGCTGCGAAGAGTGATTTCACTAGCCATCCTTGTGACATTGCCGTGATTGGAAAATTCCAACCCTTACCTGGAATCAGCTGCTACCCATTTTATCACTCGTTCCTCAAAAGACGAGTCTTCTTTAAGCTCTTTTCAACTGACTCGTAAAATATGAAAAGATTGCCGAGTTTTGGCCTTCCAGCTCGTTAAAGCGACGGGAATTGCTATCCCTCCTCTAGATTTTAATCCTTTTCGACCTGAGGGATTATTGCACAAAAAGATCAAGCGCTTGTTTTGTTCGGCTTGTTAAAACTATCGAAAATTCATCCCTTCTGTATTATTTTATACTTTTTCGAACTTAAGGGATTAGATGACGAAAAAGGAATTTTGGAGTTACCTTTAAGTACCTTTTCAGACTCTCTAAAAATGAAAAGGACCGAGTTATTTTTGTCGTTAGACTCGTTAAAAAGATTAATAGTGACAAACTTGTCTTTAGTTGAGAACGAGTTTCACTATCGCTAGGCTCGTTAAAACATAGCGATGGGTTTGCCCGAAGGGAAAATTATAGAACAAGCATATGTTATCCTCCTCAAGCTTGACAAAAATAAAGAGGTACTGGTCAGCAATGACTGGGGAAAAATTGGGAAGAAAACTCAAAGAATCTTTATTGGTAGCAAGTCGCTCTTGAACATGACACTTCCACTCCGTGTCCAAATTGGGTTGGGTTGTTTCATTCACCGGTCACATCACCATGGTCACGCCATACCATCCACATTTGGGGTAAATGCTACCAATCCATCACATAAGTGTCGCCGACATGTTCAAGAGAAGTCATCCAGAGAAGTCACCTGTGTCCCATCCACTACCATACATTATACTTCGTTCTTTCATGACCGCCATCCCGAACCATATATCATCATATTGTTTTCACCTCCATCAAAATCATTTGCTCCGTTCCGTGTCATTGATGTGGGATTCATTAAGGCCCTCCTTTGACGAATCGCTTCTTGTTGACATCAGCTCATTATCCAAGAAGTTGATCTAGGAACACCCTATTCGGTACTTTGAAGCTTACATTCCTCAATGGCAAGTTTCTCACTTTCGGCGACAGGTATACATCAATGACCTTCGACCGAAAGATTTTGCATGGTGTTCGACGCCAAGTCCTTTATTCACACCACGTGAATTGTACTGCAGTACCTTGAGGGTCATCATCATTATCGGTGATTCCTCTCGTGCTTGTTAACAGTTTACATCATTGACTGGTAATCAAGCGATGCCTTTCCATGTTCGACTTCAAAACATTTCTCACATGGATCGACTTGTACTTCGAGTGAAGATCGGACGAGATTAAAGACCTCGGATCTAGTTTCATCCATCCGGGCTGCGATATATATTCAAGAAAATAAAGACATTGAAATGTACAGCATTGCAGCACAGATAATCATCCTACCAAAAGGATGATGACTCTATCAGAATCATCAGTCTACCATCAGACGATTGTCTGTCCTATGTACATGAAAATGAATTTATAAAGTTGAGCATGGGAATGCCCACCTTAGCTAGATCATGAAAACAGTATGAAGATAATGTATTGTATTGTATCTTATTACAGGTCTCCTCCCAGCATTGAAAGAACTTCAGATCCTCCTAATAAAGCATTTCACCCAATAAATAGCCTCATACTTTAGGGGGCAACTGTTATAGAAATTTTTGTGCCTTACAGCTCTAAGCATGAAATGTCCATAAACCAAGGGATCCTAAGTCCCTAAAAGTGTTGTTCCGACCCCTAAAGGAACAAGGTCAACAAATTACAGCTTCTCCCAGAAGTTCTCCACCAGAAAATACTCAGAATCAGTCAAATCAAGATCATTTCAGCTGCTCCACTGGCTAGCTGCTTTGCATAGCACCCAAATACACTAGCTAGGTGCATTGCAACGCACCTAAATGCACTACCAGGGTTCGTTGAGCAGGAAATGACAAATGGCAGTGCCATTCCGCGAGGTGGAAAGACAATGGAAGCTTCCAGAATCTTCTCCAATGACACTTGCCTCACTGAATTCGACCAAGGATGAGTAAGAGGCTCTCAGTCTCCAAGTGGAAGCAAGAACTGACAGAGAGAAGCCACTAGTCAAATCATAAGCTGACTCATCCTCCTTGCATACATCTATATATGGATCCCTCATCCCAGAGATCCAGAGGCTGGAATTTTGTACATTGCAAAGAATTGATGTTGGTTTTGAGATAGATATCAGAGTATTGGGTGATTTATGCTTTGCTGGAGGTAAAGAGGGGCTTCTTTGCTGGGAGGTTGATGCTGGATCAGGAATAATCGGTTGTAACTCCTACTGGATCTTCTTGTTATATCAATAGAACTATTTGAGTTTCTCCTACATGCTTGTGTATCATTGATGTTTGTTACATTTGTATGTTTAGCTTAAATCTGATCCTAAGCTATTTATGAATATAAATCCATGTCTTTGTGTATTTTTCTTCTTCTGTGATCTTACAGAAACTTGGTGAAGCTGGGCAAGTAAGGAAGCAGGTAGCTGGAAGCTGTCAAAGAAGAGAGAGATTGGATCAAAGGGCTAGCGCAAGACATAGGTTGGTTCATCCTATTCCTCTTTGTTTATAGTTCATAAAGAAGAATACAAAAGTAGTTTTCTCTGTTTGTTTCTAAGGTACTGTCACACCTTAGTGGGATAGGGTCGTTCTGAATAGAAACTTTTCCCGTTAACACAGAGCATATTCCGAAGCCACTAGCTCGAGTGTTCACTTCCTGATAGCTAAGAACGAGCGAATGGTTAAGGAGCTACAAATGGCCAAGAAGGGAGGAGAATCGGTTATAGCATCTACCTGAGGAAAGTTGAAGAAGGCAATACTAGATGAAGTATTTTAACTTGACACAGTCATGCAGAAATTGTATTCCAATTTTGGTATCATGGATAAGTCAATTGCCCATCTCAAAGGTTGGCAGCAGTGATATGCTAGGAGAGCACGTATCTTGTCGAACGTGCATGCTGTTGTTGATTACTTGCAAACATGGACAATGAGATACAAAGGGAGCCCTGCTACACTTGCCTAAGATGATGAAGCCCGGAGCGGTCGAGGTGAAGGCACACATCCAGAGTCCGATCTAGAACTATGAAGATCTCTCGTAGCTCATCACTAGTCTACATGCTTCCCATGCATGAGTATTCAGGATTATGGAAGTTGTTGTTCACTCACATGTGATCCCATCAATTAGGACACTCAACCAGGCGAAGAAAAATGCATAGGTTTGACTGGAGCTTGACTCATACTTTGATGAGTTGATGTGCATAGCCACCAGCCTGGACTTGGTGATTAGTGCAAACACCATGCACAATTATGCTGCTCATTCGGCCACACTAAAGAAAATGATTCGCATGCTATCAAGTGAGTTGGACAGAGGAGCCAGAGAAGTGTACCGAGATGCTGTGGAGGCAAGAGTTCTTTTGCAGAAATATGTTACCTTAGAGTACATGGACACCATCACGGACTACCAATCTTGACATTAGTTCACTAATGTCAACCACCATGAGGATTTCGAGGAGCTTGTCTTCTAACAATTGTCCGAGTCATAGTGATGTCCTACATGGCTTGCTTAAGCCTATTTTGTCTCACATGAGTACATGTGCAGATTGTATGTAATGTCTTGTCAAGTGTAAGTTCAAGTGTTTATAGTTGGATGTAAGAGTCATAGAGTAGATGAAGAGTCATGAGGGTACTTGAATTGTCACAAAGGGGAATTTCAAGGGCCATCCCACCCTTTGCTATATATAGTCCCTCATAACTCATTGTATAGGCTTTCGGTCAGCCAAGCTTCTGATAGGATTATCTTAGAGAGATCTTGGACAGTATCATAACAAGCCTTGTCTTCTGAACTGCGCAGAGCTAATATATATCTTTGAAGAAGAAGGTAGCAGTGACTATAAAGTTCCGCTATTGGAAGTAGTGGTTGGACATGGATGTATTGTATGTTTGGAACTTACACTTCTTAATATAACGGAGCCAACACGTTTCATGCATATGTCATATTGTATTTCAGCTATCTTGTTTATTCTAAATGATATATGTATTTGTTATCTTATGCATGCATGTGTAGCTATTTTCTGTATATGTATGTATTAATCTTTTTGAGATGTGTTGTTGGTTTAACCATCACTTTTGATTTCTAGCTTACTTGCCTTCCATGTTGTGATGCATCTTAGCTCGTGCATTCCCTTCTTAACTGCATTCCTTCACACATTTCCAAGGGGTGCACTCACCTCACCCTTCATGTGTTAGAACCTCTCATGCACCTTCCTTGACTTACTTCATATGTCACACCCTCGCTACCAAGAGGGAAATCTTACTTGCCTCTATGCGAAACCGCAGTCAAGGTGATGCCATACGACCCATTGTTGGGACTCCTACACTAAATAGTCTGAGGTCTAATTGGTACTTCTTACCAGGGAGATCCCCTAACATGTTGGTGGGTCCAGCACCTTCAACATGTTTTTAGAAAGACTTTAACAAGTTTTTCATATTTTAGGGACATGATTTTCTTTAATTTTCTTTAGGGATTAATGAAAATAAAAACTTATATGGAAAATGATAGGGGCATGACACTAATTTCCATGAAAGTGAAAAAATAATGTGTAACAAAATGACCCAAAAGTTTGAAGTTAGAAAAGGAGTGATAGTTGAAATACTTTATCCTGCAAAGGAGTTGAAACAAGGAATGTGCCAATCATAATCCTACCAACAATATTCAAGGAGTTATAATATAATGATATAACATCTTAGGTAGTAATTCCCATACTCATAGTATAAGTGACTCAAAGCATAGCTATGGACATGAAAAGGTCCATGTCAGATGAGAAAGGTAGTGGCCAAAAAACATACATCATGGATCTATGCAACAATCACAAATACTCAAAAGACTCCATCATAAACTAAATGTAATAGAAAAGATCCAAGGTCTTCATATATATCTTTCCATAGTATGAATTTATCCATGTGAATAAATGTGTTTAGGTTGAACATGGTTGAAACCATCTGATTAGAGGTCAATGATGAAAACCATTAAAAAATGTGAAAGAAGCCACCAATAATAGCAATGGCCCTTAAGGTATGAAGTACATTCTATTAGGTGTGAATATATGGTATAAAGTTGAACATCACATAATCATCTGATCAAACGTCAATGATGTAAATCTATCATTGAAGGTAAGGAAACTTCCCACTAGGGCATGCAATCTCCAAGGTACTAAATGTTTCTAAATCAACATCCAAGATAATGTCCTAAACTCGATGGAAAGTGATTAGTCACAAAAGGGCCTTAATTTATCCCCGGTCAAAAACATGAAATGAGTATAAATATGTAAAGTAGAATAGAGTATACAATTATTTGGGAGTGACTCAGGGATGGTCAACACAATAAAGGGCTTTAAAGACTTTCAAAATTGGCTAACTCAAGTCAAAATTCTCTTGAACATATTGACAACATGACAGCTATCTTGGCAACACTAACTCAAACAGTGGATCACTTACCAAAGGTAAGATGTTTCAAAGGAGTATGGTCAACAAGAGAGAAGAAAATTTCCCAAACTTAATGCATGGAGTGAGAGGCTATCATCTTTATGAGTGACTTGTTTCCATAAAATGTGTGCATATTTTATTTATTGCATTCAAAAATTCCCCCTGCCATTTTAGGTGAGTACCTCTTTATTTTTAAGCAAGATTGAAGAGGATTACATATGTTAAGAATATACGCTCATCCTTTGGATGAGTCCTTCAGAGTATTTTTAATGAATCCTAGGAAGGACTAGTTCGATGCCAATTTGCAGATGGTTCTTTCATTGTTTAAGTTTTGCAAGTCCATGAAGGCATAGTTAGTGAGTTTAAGAAAAGGGTATACGGTAACCCATTAGATTCTTTCAATGTAAAATTTTAACAAGAATGGAGAAATTAAAGCTCAATGAATTTTCATATTTAGAGAGTTTGAAAAATAAAAAGAAAAACTTTAGTGAGGATATTTTTCATAATTTTGTTGAGTCTAAAAGAGGATAAAAGTATTTCCATGTCCTTCTCATAGTTTAAAGATCTTGATAATGCAAAAGAGATTTCTTTCTGACTTTCAATTTGATTAATGATCAAGAAAATATAGAAATAACTCGGTGTTTTCATATATGTTTTACGAGTTGTTGTAGTGGCTACAACCTCCCTCCAAAATGTTTCCTTAGCTCGTTTTGGAGCATCCCTACCAACCTTTCACAACACTTTGTCTTTCTTTGTCAAGTACACAAGCTTCAATGTTTTTCATGCATAAAGGCAGCCTGTCGATCATAGCTTGATGCATTTCCATCACAGGTTGTTCACCCGGACTTGGTCCAGTTGTAGGCTCAGCAACTTCCCTAATAAAATTGTCCATTTCTGTAGGGCAACCAACCTTCACTCCAGAAATTGCACAATTTTGTCTGGCAACCTCCTAGGCTGTAGAATTGTGCAATTCTGCCAACCAACATTCCCAACAGTAATTGCACAAATTTTTCGAGTAGGGCTGCTCAACCCAAAATTTGTGAAAATCTAGGCAGTAGTCAACTGCTCTGCCCAAAAATTTCACAAACCACCTGGGAAGTCAGCCTAGCTCCCGGCCAAAAATGCGCATTTTTTCAAGAAGTTGAGCAACTACATGCATGAGCAGTGTGGTTGACAAGTTCCACCCGGCACCAAGGAAACCCGACTTGCATGCATGGATGACTTTCTCTTCCTAGAATAGAAAAAGGAAACATGTGAAATACGTCCCATGATTTAGGGAGAAATTTTTAGCAGTCGAGGGTTACATGCGAAGTTGTTATAGAAACTTTCCTCCAAGTGTTTCTTTTTCCTAGATTTGTGGCATGCACGTCATGAGTGTAAAATTATTTATTCGACCCATTAGAGCTGACTCTTCACATTGATCTTGGAGCTCTAACATCGCACAACACATCCAAGACTCTTTGACACATCTGGCTCAGCTATTCACAGGCAAGTGGCCTCAACTTGTCTTTTTCAGCATTTCTGTCACTTTTTGTGTATTCGCTTGTGTGAGTGTTGTTTTCTTGATTTATTTTGTGCTTTCTGTCATTTACATGTATACTAGCTTTTCCTAGCTCTGTTATAGTTTTCGTTTCTATCTCACTATTTTTGCATGGATGAAATTGTTTTGCACGAACGTTTGCTGAACCAATGAACCACTTCTCCCACATGCATGTTGGTCTCTTCGTTGAATCTTTCATTCTTGTTTTACATGGACTAATAAACACTTATACTATCACTTAGTTCTACCATGCATTCACTATCTTATTTGCTTTTAGTTTCCCTTCGGCGAGTCGGGCCAACCTCGGCCTAGACTCTCCCTTCATTGAGACTACATTGTGCAATCTAGGGAAGGAAGGCTCTGCCTTCTTCTCCAAAATTGTGCATTTTTCCCATCACTTCCCTCCACGACTGTATTACGCATTTCTGAGGCGCATTGACTACTGGCCCAAAATATTCTGCAATGCAGTCCGTGAGCCTGCAGTCACTCCCAGCTGGAATTGCGCATTGTGCAATCCCAGGAGCTAGCAGCCAATCCTACCTCCCAGAGAACCCAAACTGCCTTTTGCCAATTCTGGCAGCCAGTAACCCAACCTCCTAGAAGAAATTGCATAATCTTGCCCATATGTTTCCCAGGTATGTGTTGTGTCATTCCCCGAAGTTGCTTTGTTTTAACTGATAGATTTCTTGCCATGCATTTTCTTGTCTCCATATCTTTCATGTGTTCATCTGTCTCAATGGCTTCTAAGAGAAAAGGATCTTAGGACAATGATGTGAATGTAGTTGGAGCAACAGTTCAGCAAGTGTCCTCTAGTCTTCCAATCTATGAAGATACAAACTTGTATCTAGACAAGGACATCAAACTGAAGTGGCAAGAGGTCAATGAACCATTTGCAGGAACATTTGGGGAACACCTCAAAGGCCGTTAGGTTTATGTGAACATTCACAAGTCCAGCTTGTATTGGATTGCATGCAAATATCCTGTGTTCCCATGCGTGGACATGATACACTTGATCCTTTCTCACATTGATCCCAAGATGATGACCTTCAGCAGTGTTAGTGGGATGAAGCTTGCGACCTTCTCAAAATGAGATTATGATGAGTTGTATTAGATGTCAGAGCCTGTGACTATCATGGAGACTACATTCAGCTTACCCAACAGTAGTGCTAACTCCAGAGACATTATGAAGAATTGGGTAAAGTAGCCAACTCGATTTGGGTTGACACCCAACCAAATCTACAAGACAAAGATGTTGAGGAAGGCATACCAATACTTGATCGTATTTTGGTGTCAATTGTATAGCCAAGCAAGCATAGAAACCTTCGCACAAAGTTGGGTAGTAGCACTAGACCAATTGGCTAGAGAAGAAAAACCATGTAATTGTTCAGACATATTGTCTCGTCAACTAAAGGAGCAAGCAACGAAGGCTCGACAGTCATCCAGAGGTATGCATGTAGAGATTTACATGTCCACCTACATCTTAGATGCAGTCTGTGCCCGACATGAGTTCTTGGGCTTGGAGTGGGCATGGTCACCGACAGAGACTGCTGTGAACACATATTTCAAGTTGTTGTCTGAATGTAGCTTCAAAGGAGTAACCACACGACTATTCGATCATTTTGTCACCCCTATGTACAAGCTTATATTCCAACAAGATCCACCTTGCATGTCAAAGGAAGAAATGGAGGCATTGATAGACATTGCAGATTGGTATACCTAACCGTTTGACACTTTCATCTGAATGTTCAGTGCAGAGAAGGCTCCGCATGTTTTTCCAAAGTTTGCATTGGACGTACTTGTCATTCAAGGAGTAGCATATCACATCTCGATAGGATTGACACGTACGCTGTGTCATAGGAATAAGGCACCATGGCCCACTCTTTCATTTCATATTGGGTTATATGACATCCAGAGTATCAAACAAGTGGATGTTGAAGCAGAAATGATGAAGAAGTACCCATTTGACCTCTGAAGCTACAATCTGTATGACCCACATTGCATTGTGAAGGATCACTACATGAGAGTTTAGTTCATCTAGATCAACAAGGAATTTCATTGGGCCAAGGAGGACCAATGAAGATATTGCTATCGTTTCTCAAGACCTAATGAACCAGTCAGCTTTGCTATGGAGTGGTTAGCAAAGCAGTGTGAAGAAGCATCATAGAGAGCACCAACAGTAGCAGCAATGGTAGCAGAGACAAGCATACCAGTGTGCACCAAAGGGAAGAGGAATATTGTCGATTACATGGAGGAGGAGAAACATGCAAGTTTTGAGTAGATCCACTTGTAGAGAAAGTAGTTATGGATGTAGAGGCAAAGAGGTAGCAGCGCGATAAGCGAATCGCGTGATGGTAGAAGGACTAGAAGAGAATGGAAGAAGTAGAGAAGGAGTTGCATGAGCTGAGGGAGCAAATCCAAAAGGAACAACAGCTGCGCAAACAAGAGAGGGAAGCTCAACAGCAATAGATATAGTAGGGGGTGCAACATGTGCAAACAGACAAAGCAATGCCCATAGAAGCAGTTGATTCAGCTGAACAACTGGCATCAAGTGAACAGGGTGAACAATCGCAAGGGTAAGACTTTGCTCATGAGATAGAATAGGAACTTCGACAGTTGTATGCAGACATGGAGCAACAGGAGTTGGAATAGGACACTGACCTCATGCCTCACCACAAAGAGGTCAACCCACCTGCTTCAATACATCCAGATAATGAGCAAGTATCAGATGACCAAGGAAGCACTAAGATCCTTGGTGATCAGTTGGAAGAAGAGATGCCCAAAATCACGTTTGATGAATCCCAACATAAAGTTGTACAGTCTCGCAGAGTGTCAACTCTTGAGTATGAAAAATCTCCTACGCAAGTTGAAGAATGAGTGATCGTCACTCATGTGGGAAAACATCCAGCTTCCTTGGCTGATGCAACCAGAGCATATGCTGAAGCCACTCTCTCAAGTGTTCACTTCCTAATACCTAAGAATGAGCAAATGAAAAAGGAGATACAAATGGCCAAGAAAGGAGGAGACTTGGTGACGATTTCCACCCGAGCTAAACTGAAGAAGGCAATACTAGATGGAGTATTGTCCCTTGACACAGTTATGCAGGCATTTTACTTGAAGTTTGGTACCATGCACAAGGCAGTCATCCATCTCAATGGATGGCAACAACAATGTTCTAGAAGAGCACACATCTTGATGAACATGCATGCTGCTGTTGATGACATGCAAACATGGATGATGAAGTACAAGGGAGCCCCACTTCACTTGCATAAGATGATGAGGGTCAGTGTGATGTAGTTGAAGGCACATATCTGAAGTAAGGTCCAAAATTATGAAGAGATCCCGCAGTTCATCACTAGCATACATGCCTCCCATGCATGAGTATTCAAGAGTATGGATGTTGTGGTGCACACACATGTGGTCCCATCAATAAGGACTCCCACCTACGTAAATACAAAGAAGCAATTTTGACTATAGCTTGACTCGTACTTTGACGAGTTGATGCGCATCGCCACCAGCCCAAAATTTCCTATCAGTGCAGACATCATGCACAAGTATGTTGTTGGTCTGGCCACATTGAAGACAACGATGCACATGCTTTTTGACGAGTTTCATAGAGGATCCCGAGCAGTGTACCCAAATGTTATGGAGGAAAAGGTCAAGTTTCAGATGGATGTCGTCGTGGAAGACATAGACACTATCAGGGACTATAGATCTTGGCATCAATATGTTACTATTGATCAGCATGAGGATGTTGAGTAGTTGGACTTCTATAGCTGTCTAAGTCAAAGTGATGTCTAGTTTGTCTTTCCCAAGCCAATGTGTTCACATGGGTACATGTGCATTGTAATGTTGAGTCATGTCAAGTGTAAGTGAAGTTTCAATAGTGGATGTAATAGTCATAGAGTAGGTAAAGAGTCATGAGGGTAGTTGAATAGTCACAAAGGGGAATGTCAAGGGCCACCCCACATTTCTTTATAAATAGTCCCTCATAACTCATTGTACAGGCTTTTGGTTGGCCAAGCTTCTGATAAGACTATCTTGGAAAGATCTTGGACAGTATTGTAACATGCATTGGCTTCTCCACTGCATGGATCTAGTTCATCTCTTTGAAGGAGTAGGCGGATGAGGTTGTAATGTTCCACTGTTTGGGCTAGCAGGTTTACATGGATGTATTGTATGATTGGAACTTACACTTCTTTATATAATAAGAGCCAACATGTTTTCATGAATATCTTGTTATTGTAATTGGATTGTTCCAATTGTTGTAGCAATGTATGTTGTTTAACTTACATAGTTGTGTATGGACACTTTTGTATGAAATTATATGAATCTTTTCGCAGATGTGTTGTTGGTTTAACCATCACTTTGGATTGCTGGAATGACCTGCTTTCCAACTTGTGATGCATCTTTGCTCGTGTGTTCCCTTCCCAGCTGAGTACACTTATAGGTTGCCAAGGGGCACACTCATCTGAACCCACCTATGTTAGAAACCTCACATACACCTTCCTTGACTCATTACAGCGGTCACACCCTTGCTACCAACAAAGTTATCTTACTTGCCTCTGTGCGACATCACGGTCAAGTAATTGCTTTACAATCCACTGTTCAGACTCCTACACCAAATGATCTGAGGTCTAATTGGGACTTCTTACCGGGGAGATCCCCTTGATATGTTGGTGGGTCCAGTACGGTCAACACGAGCATGAAAATATAATAGCAAAATAAGCTCAAGATTTTCCTTAGAGTAACGAGTCATGAAAAGAATACCAAAATGGACTCAATATTTTCATGAGTTTAACCGATCCCAAATTTTATCTAGATATCAATTGGTATAGTTCCAAATATATTCCCTAAATTCCTTGCAGATGAAACATCATGGATGAAGATGGGAGTTTGAGGATTATTGATTATCTTAGGTAAACTAAAAGTCTTGATGTGACTCTCAACAGTCCCAACCTTAGGGAGAAAAGAATAACGATGATGAATATCATCCCATGACATTTCTCCTAAATACATAATCTCCATGATACTTTCATCGACAGGAAAAATTTCATCAAAAAGATCAGGAGATGTAGTGAAAACGATCTAAGAGGATTGAGACTATTGATCTAAAACCATGTTCATTTGGTCACTGGAATTAAAGGTAGCCACAGAGGTAGAATATATTACTTCATAAGCTAATTTAATTGAACTAAGTTCCATTTGGTTTCTATAGTTTCAATGTTGTGACAGACTAGGCACTACCCAAGGGTTATATGATTTGGGGGGTCCAGTAGTTCTAACAGAAAGCATGTTGATTTGAGCAACATAAGGAGTAGAATTGGGTGGAGGAATTGAAAAATTACCCAGTAATAATGAATCTTTAAAAAGAACCATGCCAACATTCTCATAGGGAAGTGGGGTTTTAACTACAAAAGGTACACTACTAGTTATGTGTAAAATAGAAGAAAAGTAAGTGAGTTGGTATACTCTGACTATTTTCCCCTAATGAGGGAATAAAATTAAATGAAAAAGAGTAAAAACTATAGAAGACATAATGTCCAACAATGACCAAGTGAAATTTTATAATAGAGAGGCCCATCAACACCTTGTACTTTGATTCTTATTCTTTTACCTTCTGATTTGATAGGAAATAAATTAATAATTTGTTGATGGTGTTGGATGTCACCAACATTGTAATGGGATCTCCCGGATGTGAAGTACCAATTAGACCTCACATTGTTTGGTGTAGGAGTCACATCCAATGATACGGTCCGGCCACCATTGGAATGATTTAAATATATGCCTTGGATAACAACCAACACAAGAGAACACACACTGCTTTAGGGGTCGAAGAATATGAGTTGTATGAGACATCCAATGTAATGTGTTAGCACTCCATAAACTTCTCCAGGTTGAGGAGAGAAATCCCAGAGGTAACCACAAAATAATTTTAGGCTAAGGTCCATTACCCCCAGCCTTGGAGAGGGGTCTCTCGCTATGTTCTTCTATCAAGCAATTGAATGAATGAAGGGATTTGGGTTTTAGGCTAGTTATGATAATTAGAGTGAATTTTTTTCTAAATTGTGGCTACAAGGTGAAAGAGAGATTCCATTGGGCATGGAGTCAAAATAATATTTCAGTAACCAATCACAATCAAGAAAGCAGTTTAAACTAGGGCAGGGTAGGAAGACTTATGGTTTTGAAAAATTTGTTGTAGCATGGAAAAGATGAAATGAGAGTGAGGATCCATTAAATATAAAGCATGTATACATGAATGCTATATCTAACTTCAGAAGAAAACACTGAAATTGTTTGACAAGCATAAGCTAGTTACAGTAAAATCTACAACATAATTTTCTTTCAAACAATTAAGAAGAAAAGGTACATGTGAAAAATAGAAGGTAATACAAATCACAAAGAGAGAATGACAATGTGATGTAAAGAGGTGATTGATAAGGCTTTCACAAGAGTAAATGACTTTGGCTTTTGATTCCCTAAAAACTATTTTTACATGCCATATATTTGCAAAGGAATCAGGCCAATTAACAAGAGTTTTGACATATGGGCTATGCATAGACACACATTCGACTTCGTACAAACTAACACATAAACCATGCATATTTCAAAACATATTAAGCATAGACTAATCAATACGCAAGGTTTGCGCAATTATTATGCAACAAACACACATAAAATTTCCCAATCACTGTCTAACTGATTTTTAAAGGGAAAAATATGGCTGGAAGGGTATGTTTCATACCTCGGACAACAAGAAAACTTGATTAGAAGGGGTCGGAGACCTCTGCAAGGAGTTTGAACTAGTTGCGCAGAAGTTGCACAGTGACTGTGTAGCTCAAAAATTTCTACAGTTGTTGCACAACAACCTTCTCAGAGTTGCAAAAACCTACTTTTGAACCACTACTAAGTGGATTTCAGTCTTGTGTTGTGAAGACTCTCGAATTTGCTCAGTGAAGAGCACAAAGTATAGATTTGAGAGAGAATGAGGGCAATATGAATAGAAATTTTAAAATGTGTGCTTCATATGTTTTTTCTAGTCATGGGTTAAACTTTGGGTAAAGGGTTATTATGACCAAGAAATATGAATGATGGTATGAGTTTTGGAGGGATGTAGTAGCAATGATGATGAGAGGTGAGGTGGGGGGGGTGCATATGATGCTAAATGTAAATGAGGGGGGTCTATGAAGATGATTTATTAATGAAATGGCTATAAAAAAGGAATTATGAATATTAAATGGTGAAATGTGAATGATGAATCATGAATGGTGGAATGGGGACATGATGGACACAATTAACAACAGACCCAATTTTTTTTTATAAAAGAAACCTGACTTGTTCTATTCATGGTTGTAACTTTTCTAACTGGTGATAAATACCACTTGAACCCTAAATGAATGTACATGAAAATGTGACCTTATGACCCTCTCATAGGCTTAAACTCCCTCAAATTGAATTTTGTGTTTAAGGACCCTCTATGATATGAAAAACTTGTAGTGACCTTAGACAATGATGCTTTAGACTATGAGAATAGTGGTTCATAGGCTAAACTGACACACAAAATATCAAAATGAATAAAAATAGGAAAAGACATTTTGTCTCTAGACCTTAGGATCCTAACATAGGGTATACAAGGGGCACTTCCATGGCGAGTGAGGGGAACTAAGCCACTAGTTAGAAAAGTAATATTACTACCCTAAAGGGGGACCCAGGAATAAAGAGAAAGGATTATTGAGTACCTAGAAATTAGTCCACATAGTAAACAACAATCATTAAAGCATAAAAACATCGATTCAATAATAGTCATAACTAAGCAACAAATTACTTCATTAACTTAGTATGTGAACAAAGAAACATATACCATAAACATAACCAAAATAGTCCAACTAGATCTATGATACATGTATGAAGGAATTCTATCTCATTGATATTCTAATTAAAAGAGTAAGATCTTGTTGACACCTAATCATGGGGATTGGGTGAACACTTATAAATAATGTAAATAGTAAATAATGGAAAATGAAGAGTCATCTGGAGGTGAAATCCAAGAGTCACTCCCTCATGTATATAACAAGGAGTAATAAAATGAATAAACATAGTTGATTTGAGGAGTTACCTCTTGGTCTGACATGGTATAAAAGCCAACTCTATTTTTGGATTCCTGCTCTTGTAACTCCTTCACGCCTCTGTTCTGTATTTTTGTAAATTGACATATCCCTGCCATATTTTGTGCATTATATTCTAACTTTTAAAGAATTGATTTGCTGCATTGAAGTATTTATTTGCCTCCTTTGAAGACTGGAGCAAGTTGCTACATCGAATGGTGCGCTGCCTAGAAGTGTTGTGGACAGAGGTGTGCTACGTGGAGGTGTTGTGGTGTGGTTTTTGCTTGGAAGTGATGTGGTATTAATCCATTGAATGTTGTACATATGTTTAATGTTTCCCATTGAACTACATTGAATGTTCTGGTATTTTAATACGTTGAATTATATTTTGTTGTAATATATGCTTGAAATTCAATGTGAAGGCCTCCCTTACCACTGTCTACTGGCCATACCACTGTCCGTTGATCGCTTTTAATATACGTTACTCATGTCTGATGGTCGCCCTTAATATATGTTACCTCTTATCTAAATGCTTGTGCTTAAATGCCCCTCCACTCTGCTTCCATACGCCGCTCCCATATGCTTGTGATTCACAGAAGGTTCAAATCATTGTTTGGTGATATGCTACCATACCATCATACTCCACACTACATTTTTATAATTGTGGTATAATATTACAAATGTTGCAGTTATCAACACTACCATACCATGCCCATACCACCCACACCAATCCCATTCCGACTTTTTTACAATGTGTTGAATAATATAAATCTGTTGCCTCCTAGTCCGAGTATCATACCTCCCTCTCATATGTTATCATATGTGTTTAATTCTGGATTCTTTCAACGGTGTCATATGCATTCAATTGTTATTGTGCACATACCATATAACACATGTCCTTACAGTTTTAAATTTAATGCATATTATAGTTTTAATATATAATGTGTATGCGTTGTATTACTATTTTTTTCCTAAGAATCATAACCGTGGGGCCTGAACTTGCCTCCCTCATATAAGCCCTCCCTCATATTATTCCTCCCCTCATATTATCTCTCCCCTCATAAGCACTCTCCCATATAACCCTCCCCCATATAAACCTCTCTCATATAATACCTTTATATATATATATATATATATATATATATATATATATATATATATATATATATATATATATATATATATATATATATATATATATCAGAATTGTAATTTCTTACAAAATTACCACCAAAAGTGCATTTATTGCTAGCATAAGTATTTTTACAGTACACAGATTTTAAAATGCATTCATTGATATCTATTGTGGGAGTGGTTCTCATTGGAAAATAGAACTATCTAGAATGGTTGTGGAAGATCAAACACACTCTCACTTTTAATAAGTTGTGGAAAGGAGTTTGTGTTGGAGAAGGAGACAATGAACCAACAAAGCCTACCTCAGACAAGGAATTCGCCATTTGGGAAAAGAAGAACAACAAGGCCTATGCCTTGAATGCAGCATCTGTAAATGAAGAGGTGAGTCACCATATTTCACCATTTTTGAAATCTTTGGAAGCCTTACAAAAATTGAAGGAACTCTATGAATCACACTCCACGCTTAAAGTTTTCCAACTGATGATTAAATTATTTAGCCTTGAATTACAAAATGACTATCCTCTTGCTCTTGCATCAGAAGTAAAATATATTATGCATGATATCAAAGTCACTAATGTTGAACTAGACATTCCTTTGATAAATTTTTTCAAGGAAATTTATCCCACTTATTCAAATTATCTTGAGTCATTGCAAGAAAATGGAAACCTCAAAGAAATTACCTTTGAGTACCTTGTGAATAAATTTGCTAGGAGAGAGAAAGATTTTGGGAAAAATACACCTCCTCAGTCTTCTGAAGAATTTATATTTCTTTCACATAGAGAGAATAATCATGCTCAAGATTCTTCTAGAGGAAGAGGTTGTCGAAGAGGAAGAGGAAGAAGAAATTTCAGAGGCAGGGGGAGCAGACTCTCTCAAGGAGAAAAGTTTGATTTTCATTGCATATGTTGCAATAGAGATGGATCACATGATGCATCCACATGCAAGTTGCCTTGGGACAGAATTGAGCAAGAAAGGAATCAACCCAAAGGTAAAACCAATGAAAAAGAGAAAGGTAAAGCACCTAAATCTGCTCACTATGTTGTGGCACATTGCAATATTGGAGTAAATGAAGACTTGTTTAACTCTTCACTTACTTCTTGGAAAAATTGTTGGTTTCTTGATTCAGGAGAAACTTTCCACATGAATTTTAGAAAATATTTTTTTGAAGAAGAAGTATACAATGCTGATGGAGCAGTATACTTTGCAGACAAATAAATACTCAAGCCTTCAGAGCTTGGCACAATCAGGCTCAAACTATCTGGTCTTCTAGATTTTCTTCTGCATTATGTTTTATATCTCCCACGAATGAGGAGAAACTTGTTGTTCTTAGTCAAAATCCACCAACAAGGACACTCCATTCATATGTTTGATGGCAAGGTTAAGGTGAGAAAATCATCAGATGACTCAGTTGTCATGACGGGGATAGAAGAAGAAAGGCTTGTCAAGTTGCATGGTACCTCTAATCGTGCACAAAATTTCTCATATAGTTCTCATTATGATGAAGGTACATTTCCATCAAGTATTTTGTGGCATGTTATATTTGGACACTTGAACTACGAAAACATTCGCTTTTTGAAGAAAAATGGTGCTACTGGTTTTCGAACAATTCCTAGGAAACTTAAGCAATGTCACGCTTGCATTCTAGGAAAGCATAGGAAACAATCTTTTCATGATTCACATTCCAAAGCACATAGAAAACTTGAACTCATTCATTCAAATTTATGTGGTCCAATTCCTGTTCCTTCTGTAAGTGGAAATAAATATATGATGACATTTATTGATGACTACACGAGAATGTGTTGGGTTTATTTATTGAAGAAAAAATCTGATGCATTTCAAACATTCAAGAACTTTCATACATGGATTGAAGATGATGCACAATCTCGTATTGGCTCTATTTGCACTGATAATTGAAAAGAATACACTTCAAATGAATTTGAAAACTATCTTCACCAACATGGGATCAAACATCAAACAACTGTGCCTTATAATCCCCAACAGAATGAAGTAGCTGAAAGAATGAATAGGACAATCTTAAATATGGTATGTTCCATGATGTTTTTCAAGAATGTAAAATTGATTCTTTGGCTTGATGAAGTTCTATGTGTTGTATATGTAAAGAATAGATTTCCATCTAATTCTATTAAAAACAAAGCTCCTTATCAAATGTGGTAAGGCCACATTCCTTCGGTAAAGAATCTTAGGGTATTTGGTTCCACCCATTATGCCTTGATACCAAAAGTACATAGAAATAAACTTGGTGCAAGGAGTGGTAATTTTATCTTCTTGGGGTATTCAAATACCTCCAAAGCATATCGTCTCTATGATGAAGTTAATAAAAAGTTTGTTGTATCTAGAGATGTAATCTTTCTTGAATATTCCAAAGATGACAATGTTGTTGAGCAGAAACTTGATCCCTTGGATACATTCGAAAATGCAAAATAATTTCAAGAATTTGATAATTAGATTCCACATATTGAAGAAGGGATTCCTATATTGGATCAATTTGAGAATCTTCTTCTAAAGCACTCTCCCCCCACATGAAACTCCAACCACTGATGATACTTTGAGTGATGTGATTGATAAAATTGGGAGACTCAATATTGATTCAGTCCCAACTCAATCAACTGATAAACCTGGAGCATATTAGAAAGGTCCCCCAAAGTGGCTGACAAAGACACTTGAAAGTGTTCATCTTGATGAGGTTGGAAAGACAGGAAAAAGAAATTCAAGTAGGCAAAATGGAGGTGATGTAGATGATTTTGATTCACTTGTTGATATGGATGTTTCTTATGATTGTGAACTGAATTTTTCTATAGATTTTGAACCAAATTCCTTCAGAAAATCCACTTCTCATGATGAATGGAAAGAAGTGATGCAAAAAGAGTATGATGCCTTGATAAATAATGGCATTTGGAAGTTGGTTGATCCTCTATTTGGAACCAAATGAATTGGATGCAAGTGGGTCTACAAGAACAAGTATAAAGCTGATGGCTCACTTGACAAGCACAAAGGCAGGGTTGTGGAAAAAAAAATTGCACAGAAGGAAGGGGTCAATTATGAGGAGACTTTGCCCCACATACCAAAATGGGCTACCATCTGGACTCTCTTTGCCCTAGTAGCTTAGAAAGATTGGAAAGTCCATCAAATGGATGTAAAAATTGATTTCTTGAATGGAGATCTGAAAGAGAATGTTTTTATGTCCTAGCCTGAAGGATATGGACATGAACATAAAGTATGAAACCTTGTATGGGCTCAAGCAATCACCACGAGCCTAGTATGAAAATTTAACTAAGCATCTTCTTAAACTCAACTTCAAACATTATGATCTTGATGATGAAACTTTGTTTGTGAATCAAGTTGGCAACAAGGTTGTATATCTTGTGGTATATCTAGATGATATTTTGACAATAGGGACAACAAGAGCTACATTGCATCCATAAATAAGGAATTGAGGAAAGGTTTTGAAATGACTAACTTGAGCTATGTTTACTACTGTCTTGGTATTGAAGTAACTCAACATCCGAAGTCTATATTCCTCTCCCAAAATAAGTACATTAGAGACTTTTTGAAAATGTTTGGGATGGATGAGTGCGATGCTCTGACTACTCCAATGGAACAAAACTTATAGCTCACATCGAATGAAGGAAAATAATTTGAGGATGCAACAATGTATAGATATATTGTAGGACATCTCAACTACCTGACTACTACCAAACCAAACATTTCATTTGTTCTTGGAATGCTCTCCAGGATTATGAAAAAGCCTTGTGAGGGACATTGGTCTGTTGCAAAAATAGTTCTAAAGTACTTGAAGGGAACTCAAGACTTTGGACTCAAGTATACACAGGTGGGTGACCTCAGCTTCATTGGATACTCTGATTCAGACTTCAATGGAGACAAATAAAATGGGGTATCTACTTCCCATTATGCTATGAGCCTTAGATCAGGATTGGCCTGTAGGAGATCACAAAAACAATCAGTTCCAACGGATTCCACAACAAAGGCAGAATATGTGGCGGCAACTGAGGCAACAAAAGAAATTGTGTGGCTCAGGAAAATTTTGGAATATTTGCAGGTAAAGCAAGTAAATTCAACTCCACTCATGATTGACAACACCTCTGCAATACATTTGGCCAAGAACCCAAAGTTTCGTGATCGAATGAAGCACATCAATACAAAATAACATTTGATTCGACATCATGTTGAGGCCAAGATAATCCATCTACACCATTTTTCCACTAATGAGAAGATTGCAAACATCTTCATGAAAGCTATCGGAGTAGAAAAGATTGAAAGATTAAGAACGATGCTCGGAATGACCAACATCCCTTCAGATTAAAGGGGGGAATGTTGACACCTGATCATGGGGATTGGGTGAAAACTTGTAAATAATGTAAATAGTAAATAATGGAAAATTAATATTCATCGGGAGGTGAAACCCAAGAGTCACTCCCTCATGTATATAACAAGGAGTAATATTAATGAATAAACATTGTTGATTTGTGGAGTTACCTCTTGGCCTGACAAATCCCAAGCACATTGTTACATAGGTGAAACACTATATCCAATAGTGGAACAAAAATCCACAACTTGCTTCTCCAAAGAATGATCTATCTCTTATGTCATACAAGAGAATTTAAGGCAAGACCTCTAGAATCTAAAGCCTTCCAAAAGCTATGGCCCAAAAAACCCTTTGCTTGAGTTTTGAGGAGCTATTTATAACAATTACAATGAACTTTGAGCTTCCTCATGACTCTTCAACTCCTATGGCTATCCATATTCACCACATGACTCTTTACATTCCAATGTGTGGCTTTTCATATTCTAGATGTGTCCGTTGGACTTAATTTCATAATATTTATTACATAAGACAATTTAAAAATGAGATGGTGGCTTAGTAAGACAAAAATGACAATGGGACAAAACTCATCAAATAGATAAATCATTTCTTCTTCATGGAATTCACTTGTAATATAAGTGTACCATGCTCTTAAATACTTTGCAATGTTCTCCACCTAGATTGGAAAGTCCCCTCTACATCCCATCTTCACCTCCAGTGCCTCAGTGATTATGTTCTTGGATCTTAACTATGCATTTTTCCATAGGGATGAAAGCTTCATGTGTTTTTTGACTGGTGAAAAGGTGTACTACTGAATAATTACTTTAGTTACAACCACACCTTCCTTCTCTTTCGCTTTCTTGATTTTTTCAATATATTCTCTGATCTCCTGGAATATTACCTCCCTTCCTCTGATTGCTTCAAGAATTCTGATGGCGTCCATCCTAGGATTCTGTGTTAGAGACTAAAACCCATTATGCAGCCAGCTATATGTAGCCATGGTACTAACTATATTTTCTCCTAGATGCAAGTAATTCTATTCGCGGAGTCTCAAATTGACTTTTTCCATTTCTGTAGAGACCTTTTCCTTCCTTTCCAAATGTTGTAGGGCATCCAAATATTTGGCATCCCACTCTTGCATCTATTCGAATACTCTATTTTCTATCTTCAGGAGTTTAACCACTTCTTATCTGTTCTTTCAGATGTCAATGAGAGGATCCATGAATTTTTGAATAAGTATCATTTCATCATATAGTCACACCATGGCATCATCCATTGGTCCCTACTCTTCTTGCATGGTTGACTACCATTCTGCGGTACTAAAGTTCTTTGTTGACAAACATTTTTTCTTCGCTACAAGGTACTTTAATTATTTATTTGTCATAACAAGTTCTCTTCTCAACCTAGCATTCTCATTCAAAAAGTATTCTAATTTATCCTGTGCCACTGTAACAAAAGCAACATTTACTGCCATAACCGCCCTTGGATTTCTTGTAGTGTTGGAAGTGATCACTCTCTATGTACACACCAAGACTAGATTCTGAGGATCCTTTGAGGATATCTATACCTCTATTGCATGATCCTCTTCTTCAGTTGATCAAACATTATGCTACACACGTTTCTGACTCTATCTGCTAGTAGGGGTGTGATCCCCATATCTACAAATGGAAGATGACTGCTTGTGAGAGGATGTTCTCCTAGAGTATCTAGTTCTTCCTCTATTTGTTGCATGGTATCTTCCTCATCTAACTTCTCCTCTTCCATCTCACGATTCAACTTTTCTTCTTCAATCCATGTGTTGCTTCCTCCTCCTCGAACTGCATTTTTTGATATTCTTCTAGCCTCCTCCTCTCTTCTTCTTCCACTTGTTGTTCTTCAATAAACTCATCTTGCTTACTCTCCCTCTCCTCTTCTTCTATTCCTCCTTTACTATCTCCTAAATTTAAGGGAACAAAATTCCATTTCTTCCTTCTCTCACTTATTGAGGAATATTTGGTCCTTTTTTTGGGAGTTATTTTCATTACTTGAGGTGTTATCTCCTCCTCCTCTTTCTCTTACAAATATTGAGTTGGTGGGTCATAGAGTGAAATGGCCTCCATCGGTTGATTTGTCTTCATGTTAAAATTGTACCAGTTCTTTATTTTCTCATCCTCTACTATGGACATAGATGAGTACCCCATATTTTCACTAATCCTTTGACAATGTTGCCTCAAATTTTTCTTGGGATAATCTCCAGAGAAATATCTAGTAGCGAAGTGTAGGTGGTCCTGTTGTCTAGGTAACTCCTTTCACCGGATAGAGAGGATCCCTCTAGCCTAATGAGTGGGTCTAGAAACCTAAGTGACAATTTACCACACACTTTCCTAAATTGTGATTGAAAACAGAGATGAAGAAGATGACCTACCTCGTTCTAATGTTATCTCGATCTCCTTTGTTGAATACCTTGAATCACTTGCATCACGAGCTTGTTACTGCTGCTCTCAATGTTTATGCACCTGCACAAGAGATCAAGACACAAAAAGGCATGCAAATACAAATAGCATATTCAAAAGCAACCTACTTAATCAATCAAGGAATGTTAAGATAAATGACACATGAGCATACACATCAATGGAAAATGAACCAGCTATTGTATATTAATAGAAAATAAGGGGAAGCATACAACCAGGCCTTGATGTTGATAGGCTCTCCTTGAATGAATATCCGATTCCAAGCTAAGCTCTCCAAGAACTCCTTCTTCAAGAGAAATGAGTAGGATATGGGCACAATCTAAGCATAAGCGTGAAAATAAACATAGACCAACCATTTTGCAATCATAGAGGATGAATATATAGGCTAGGAAAGGGATTTAGGACCTCTCCAAAGATAGGAGTAGGCCCTTATCTCAAGGAGGTAGCTCATAGGGATAACACCAAGAGTCCATGTTGGTATAATTCGACTTCATATATGCCGAATAACCTCCAGCTTGCCTCTCTAGAAGATTCTAGATCACGAAGCTTCTCATCCTCTTTAGGAAAATTACCTTTTTGGGATCATTGTGGGTATACAAGTGCATAGAGTGATGCCATCACAGGTCAAGTATAGTGCAACAGATGATCATCACTATTATCAGTCTCATAAGGGTGATGATTGTCAAATTAGGGTTTCAGACCTATTTCCTTCATGGGAAGCCCAAGGTATTTTACAATCAATGTCTTAGGAAGGATCTACACTACATATATGAATGACTACACTCCATGATGGTAATGTTTCAGGCACTTCGGAGTATGTCCCAAGGAAGTGCAGGAGGTGTGAAAAAATACTCTGTGATAGTCCAATTTCCATATCTTTTCTTTTGTAGCATTTTGACTCTTTAATTCATATTATCCAATCCCCAATAGAAAAATAGGCCAAGGGGCTTTCTTCCTCATGTCAATAATTCTTGATAATCCCTTGTCCACCTAATTTGAAACTTCTTACATGAACACTTTGTTAGTTACATATTGCACCATAAAGTGAGGGCATATCTGACAACCGAAGAACCTAATATATGTACCCTCCAAAGCTACAAACCATTCCATGATATCTCCAAGATCGATCTCAAAAATAATGTGAAATTTGAATGCAAAGAAGTGTTCAGATAACTTCTCATATATGACTCTAAGGCTCATCTCTGATAACACTCTGTAATGGAAGTAGATCAAGAAATCCTATGGAGTCTAGTTCCAATTCATTCCTAGGAACAAATATTGTGCACAAATTGCGTCTAAGATAAATGAAGACTTGTACAGTTATAGTGCCTAGTGCATTTGTAATTATGCTTTTTCCTGCCCCACCTAGCACTACAACTCAAATGATAGGATATCCATCCAATTGAAAACTCTCCCATGGGTAAATCTTATATTGAGAATGTATATCCATTTCTCTTCTAACACCTCAACGTTTTTAAGCCAATACAAATCACAATACATAGCTATCAAGTACTGATAGACATCTTTGGGAATATTTGTTAGATAAACTGTAGATCGACGATGGTGAATATTTACAGGATATCGACACCATGTTTTGATAACCTTAGTAATTTCCAAGGTTTCCCATATTGTGTAGAAGTTGTCATTTTCATATTCATTGGGCTTGAGCATCTTATAATATGTTTGCATGTCTTCACCAGAATAAGTGGTGAGTTGACCACCACTTTCACTGCATAGCACAATGTGAGAATCATCCATGTGTGTAATGATCCATTCAATTACTTACACATATGACATGATCAAGAATCTTTATATGATCATGTGCATCCTGGACTTCTCGATATTGATGTATGCATGCAAATCTTCTAAGTCCACAGGAAACCTCTCCTACATGAATGTGTTATATATCTTGCTCCAAGTGACGTGTGTACTTTATCAATGAAGCACTGAGTATCTATGTATATGGGAACATTGGGCCTTGTAACTTCCACAGGTTCATCAACACTTGCTTCTGAAAGTTCTTTGGAGGTCACTTTGTGAGGCGGCATGTCTCCAACATATGATGACAAAGAGGTTGTTATGCTATTGACTTGCGAGAAGATTCCAGAATATCAAAAATGTGCAGAAATACAACCAAGAACACATAAAAAAATGAGAAAAAAAACAAGTATTTTATTGTTCAGAGATGAAAGCAATGTTCACTTTCCTCTTCAAGGGGGCAATGTCCAGTAGAGTAGAGCTTGATTACAAAGTAAGACACGATGCTCCTCAATGGGGAGTCCCTATCCTTTATATAGGGTTCATAAATATAATACCATGGGTCAGTACCATGGTTCTCTCAATATCATCTATCTAATACCATGGCCCGTTTACAACTAACTGTGGTCCCTTTCTTAAATGAGGGTCAACTACTTATAATTATTAATACGAGCCTTATTGACTCTTTAACTAATTATAGTTATGACTCGACCATATTACATAAATAAAGGGGTTAGGGTTGGACCCTAACATGCCCTCCCCCATAAAAAGAAGTCTTTTCCTCAAGGATGAAGCTACAGAAACTACTGAAGAATAGTGGTTGGTTCCAAGGTCGCATCTTCTGGAGAGGTGCCTTTCCACTTGACGAGGAAATCCTTGATCATGCAGCCACATAGATGTCATTCTTATGTATCAAGGACCTATTCAGGTTGGAGCCAGAGTGAACCTTCTTCATCCAATTCAGGTATACTGGTTTGAATTCTGTAATTATTCCCCACCACTTTCTTGAGGCATGATACATGGAAGACTAGATGGATTTTTGAAGTTGGTGGCAAGGCTAGCTTGTAGGCTACTGCTCCAATGCATTGAAGTATTTGATAAGGTTCGTAGAATTTTGGACCTAATTTTTTGACAACCTTTGTCTTTGAGTGATATTCTCTTATATGGTTGCAGCCTTAGGAATACCTGATCCCCTTCTTGAAATGTGCACTCTGAACGATGTTGGTCTGCCTATTACTTCATGTGATTATGAGCCTGATGGATATTATCTTTGAGATGAGCTAGCATGGTTGGACAGTTCTATAGGAGTTGATCCACTACTTGCACCTTAAAGAATCTAGGCAAATAAGAAGTAGGTGAAGGTGGGAGTTGACCATACACTTCTTCATATGGAGTCATCTTGGTGGCTCCATGATAGTTAGTATTATACCACCATTCAGCTAGAGGTAGCCACTATATCCATTTATGTTTCTTTTCTAAAGTGAAGCACCTCAAGTATGTTTCCAAACATTTGTTGACTACTTCAGTTTGACCATTAGTTTGGGTATGATAGGAGGTACTTAGTTGGAGTTGTGTGCCTTGTAGCTTGAAAATTTCTTGCCAAAAGTTACAGGTGAAAGTCAGGTCACGATCAGACACAATGGAAGTGGGCATGCCATACAATTTGAAGATCTGGTCCATGAAAGATTGAGCCACTAAAGTGGGGGTAAATGGGTGGGGTAGAGAGAAAAAAATAAGAATATTTAGAAAGTATGTCCACAACCACCATGATTACTGACTTGTTGCCTAACTTTGGAAGAGTAGTAATGAAATCCATAAAAAGATCCGTCCAAATTGAGGAAGGTATGGGCAATGCTTGTAAGGTGCCTTGTGACTTGACTGTTTCTCCTTTCTGGCATTGACACACATCACATTCAGCTACAAAGGTCAGAATGTCAGTTTTCATGCCCGTCCAAAGGAAAGAAAAAGGAGTGCGAGCATAAATCTTCTGAAATCTTGCATGGCCTACAGTGGGAGATGAGTGCAACTCTGCTAAAATGTGCATTTTGAGGGCGGATGTCGGCAATATAACTAATCTATCCTTGTAGCAAAGAATATCATCCTTCCAAGAGTAGCCAAGTGAGGAATTATGATCTTCTCTCAAGTTATTAATGAGTTTGGAGAGAGAGGGATGTGAAAACCATTCCTTGCAGGCTTCTTCAATCCAATCTGGTATGGAAGACAGATTGCTAACAGGGTGCTTTTATCCCCAAATTGGAATGATAAAGCATCTTCTACTACATTGTCACGCCCTTTTTGGTAAACTATCTAGTAATCGTATCCCAGCATTCTAGCTAGCCATTTATTTTGTTTCGGCGAGGATAGATGTTGCTCCAAAAAATATTTGAGGCTTTGATGGTATGTGCAGATTTGGAAATGCCGCCCCAATAAGTATGGTCGCCAGGTATCTACTGCATGTGGGATGGCCATCGTGTCCTTCTCATAGGTATATTCTCACAGATGTTTCCCACTCAATTGTTGGCTGGTGAAAGCCAAGGGTCGACCTTCCTGCATTAAGACAACACCAATACCAGTACCTGAATCATCACATTCAATCACAAAATATTTGTTGAACTCTGGTAGTGCCAATACGAAAGTGGAACACATGGCCCGTTTGAGAGCCATAAATGCCTGTTGTGCTGCATCAGTCTAGAGGAATGAATTTTTCTTGAGAAGGTTAGTAAGGGCTCTAGAAATGCAACAATAATTGAGGAAAAATTTGTGATAGTAGCCAATGAGACCCAAGAATCCCCTCAAAATCTTCAAGGTTTTTGGTTGGGGCCAATCTTACATTGCCTGTATCTTTTTGGGATCCACCTGGACACCTTCACGACCCACAATGTAGCCCAAATACTCGACTTCGTCCATGCCAAAAGAGCACTTGGACAATTTGACAAATAATTTATGATTCTGGAGCAGTTGCAAGAGAAAGTCTACATTCTGAAGATGTTTTTCCCAAGTGAGGTTGTAGATGAGAATGTCATCAAAGAAAACAAGGAAAAATTTTCAAAAATAAGGTTTTAGCAGTTGACTCATGAGGCTTTGAAAAGTGGATGGGGCATTAGAGAGACCAAATGGCATGCCCAAGAATTTAAAATGGCCTTCATGAGTTCGGAAAGCAGTCTTGGGAATTTCTACTTCTTTCATACATATTTGGTGATAGCCAGAGCAAAGATCTAGCTTAGTAAAGAATTGAGCACCATGTAGTTCATCCAGCAAATCATCAACAACCGGGATAGGGAATTTGTCTTTGACCATGAGCTTGTTGAGGGCATTGAAGTCTAGACACATGTGCCATTCCCCATCTTCCTTAAGCACCATGACCACTGGTGATGAATGAGGACTGATGCTAGGATGAATGACACTAGCTTTAAGGAGTTCCTTGATTATTTTTTCAATTTCACTCTTTTGGGTGAAAGGATATCGATATGGTTGCACATTCAGGGGTTGTGCCCCTGGGACCAAAGTGATGCTATGACCATGTTCCCCTATAGAGGGTGGAAGCTCTTTAGGATTGTAAAATGCATGTTGGTGTCAATTGAAGACCTGTTGCATGTCAGGATGAATATGAAGAGTAGTGGGCTCGATGGCCTCGATGGCATTAAACTGGGCAATAACTCCATGATGGCCCTTTTTCAACAAATTTTCCATGTGATGTGAGCTAATGATAGAAGGAGCACCTGCCTAGAGTCCACGAAGGGTATGGATATGGTAATTCTACTTAAAGCTCATATATAACTCTTGGAAATCCATGGTGATTGGGCCCAGTGTGCAAAGCCATTCAGCCCTGAAGACAATGTCACAACCACCCATGTTAATTGAAAACATGTGGGTCTTGAGGTGGTAGTCTCCCATCTCATGTTTCATATTTTCACAGCGGCCTTCACATTTCATTGTCCACCCACCAGCAATCTGGACCTGGAAATTAGAGACTACCCTAACAAAACAATGAACATATTCAGTGACTCACTGATGGATAAAATTATGAGTGCTGCAACTATCAATCAATACTACTATAGGGTGATGTTTAATAAAGCCTCTGATTTTGAGATTTTGAGGTACAGAAATGTTCGCCAAAGCATGTATCGAGATAACTGGTTCCTTTAGCATAGCTGGGAGTTCATTGTCCTGTTGGGTTTCCTCAAATTTTTCCTTCGGTGCCTCAAGGGGTGGGGCTTCCTCAGATGAGCTGTGATCAGTAACATCGATTTGAAATAATTTGGGTTCCTTGAATTTATGCCCTGGGGAGTATTTTTCATTGCAGTAGTAGCACAATCCTTGTTTTCTTCTTTTAGCCATTTCTGTTGGAGACACCTTTCGAACCATAAGTGTTTAGTAGGGTCCTAACCCTGGGTGGGGCATCCCATGGCTAAGAAATTTGGATGAGGAGACTGGGCAGCTAAATCACATTACACTTCGATAGCCTTGTTGCAAGCATCTATCCATGTATGTGGGTGGTGCATATGGACATGTGCTTGGATGGCTTCTTTGAGACCACTTATAAAACATTCCAAGTAAAATTCATCTCACAGAATTTTTGTGCCGATGGCCAATGTCTCAAAGGCTGCAATGTATTCTTTTGCTATGCCTGTCTATCAGAGCTTAGTAAGACGACCCAAAAAATTATAGTCTCTATCAAAGTGGTCACAAAGAGATTTTGAGAACACCTGCCAAGTTAGTTTCTTGGGATAGCATTTTTGATGCCACTGCCACCATTTCCATCTCTTTTGGTCCAAGTAAAGGGATGCCACATGTAGTTTAGTTGGATCATCTTGGATATCATTCAAAAGGAAATATTGGTCCATTTTTGCTACCCATAATGTTGGATTAGAACCATCAAATTATAAGGACTCTTGACACCACATATCTCCACAATGGTATGATATTGTCCACTTTGGGCCTAAGCCCTCATGGATTTGTTTTTGGGCTTTACCCCAAAAGACCTCATACCAATGGAGATATTTGTCCATCCTTATATACCCATGATTCTTCCTACTTCTAGTCAATGTGGGACTTTGTTCATATACCCAACAATCCTCCACTCAAACAAAGGACCATCGAGCCTCCCCTCAAACAATTATCCATCTGCAGGATTCTCCCCTCTCTATGAACTAGGATTCTTCGCTCCAATGCGCACACGCCTTACATGGTAGCACCACCTGTCTCGAGAGCTTGCTCTATCCCAGGTCAACTCCTCTTCACCCTGTTGAGATCAGGACATGTCCATGAAGAATCCGGAGCACACCGCCTGTTTAACCGAGTTCATCCATAAGCTTATCGGGGCTCACCATCTTTGTTCGACATTCCGAGGATTCATCCACTTGGGTAACTTCGAATTTGGCTCTGATACCACTTGTAAGGACTCTGGACACCACATATCTCCACAATGGTATGATATTGTCCACTTTGGGCCTAAGCCCTCATGGATTTGTTTTTGGGCTTTAACCCAAAAGGCCTCATACCAATGGAGATATTTGTCCATCCTTATATACCCATGATTCTTCCCACTTCTAGTCAATGTGGGACTTTGTTCGTATACCCAACACAAATTTATACATGTCGAGCTTGGGTGGGTGAGGGTGGGAATGTTGGTGATTTCCATGGAAGTGAATATGATGGCTATATTCTCCTTCAAGGTTTTCATTAAAACCATGTGCCTCCATATGCAACCCCGACGTGCTTACTCTGAAAGTGTGCATGAATTTCTGCATCTGGTCTGCTATGTTCTTCAAAGAATCCAACTATTTTTCAAGTTTCTCGATCTTCTTGTTGGCCATGGTTTGAACCCTGGCTTCTACCATACACAGATCTTGGTCACTTGTCATCACTTTGAAAAAATTTGGGACCGCCCGAAAATTGAAGTTGACAAGTGAATGATACCACAATGATCAGCTCATCGTCCTAATTCTTATGGGCTAAGTCTCTTATAAGCGTCCCAGGAAGGCCTCAGATTTTTTTTATACTTTGAATGGAGTTTTACTCTCTGCTTAACAATATTACAGTGGCCAATTTCCAGAAAACTTAATCTTGCCCAATGGGCTACAAGAATCGCCCCAGGGTATAGGAGCTGCAAGCCTCACTGCACAAGTGGTCAGATCTGCCTATGAAACCCCCAAATACTGAATGTGAGTTGGACTGCGGCGGCGACAGAACCCAAACTGCTAGATCTGAATGGTACTGTGGTGGTACAACCTCAACTGGTAGATCTGATTGTTGCGGCGGAGACAGAACCCCAACTACTAGATCTGATCTGGGCAATAGGATAATGAGCGATCTTTAGAGTGTCAAAGGAACTATTGCCTCAAGAAGTGTTAGGTGCTACAGATCACAGTATACATAAGTGTCCAATGATAGTACTTGACCCAATATTTTAGGGCACTAACTAAGGAGGATCAACCATACCCTTAGTCATACTACTTGACTACCCTATCATACATGTGAGTAATCTCCTTGAGTTCTATTCTTGGTGTACTTTAGCAACAAGATGACCAACGGTTTATCTAAGGCGAGGTTTCAGGTGAGCCTATGGGGCTTCCGATATACCCAGAGGGTATGTGGAATACAATCCATGCATGGTTCTGTCTAATGCGCTACGACTCAAAGGGGTACCCACAGAGGTTGCAATGGAGTCCAACAAGCATGACCACTTCTTGTATTTCCTGCATGCATGCCTCCCGAAATCACAGGTTTATGCGCTCAATGGTAGATACCATGGTTTAAAGATGCCCGAACACGTCTCTAGCCTAAAACAATTTCTGCGGAAAATGGAGATACTACTCACCCTGGAAAGCACTCTGATACCACTTGTTATGCTCTTTACCTATGAGAAGATTCCACAATACCAAATATGTATAGAAATACAACCCAAAACATATGACAAAAAGGAGAAAAAAACAAGTATTTTATTATTCAGAGATGAAAGAAATGTTCATTTCCCTCTTGGAGGGGGCAATCTCTAGCAGAGTGGTGGGCTCAAGTATTGTAGCAATAATGCTACAACTCCTAGAGCTTCCTTCTCTAATTTTATCAACCTGGTAGTTCGTAACAAACTTGGAAGCGACGGTGCTGTATGCACAAGTACTAGCTCTTGTCGCAGCTGTCACTTGGTCAGCTGGCACAAGTCCTCTAGGGCTCAAGCCAACTTCTATGAGTTCTCAGAAGAAGCTTTTTAACCGATGAACGAAAGCTATCTCAAAGGAAATTAACCTACTGTAGGAAGGAACTGAAAGCCAACAAGAATCACAAACCCTAGCAAACCCTAATTCTACCAGCTAGTCCTACTGATGCAAAAGGTGGGAATGCAAACTATTGAAATAGATGCCATTACTTCTAGGAAGGTGAGATGCATGTGTCTAGACTACTTTGATCTAAAGAGAACATATTTTTGTATTTTTGTTCAAGTTGTTGGAATTATTATGTGTGTGCTTCTAACTGGGTCTTGACTGTGCAGGGATAGATCAAGGAGGGAAATGCTTGGAAAATGTCAGGAAGGCTCAGAGAGGGTCTAAGGAATCCCTAACATCCTTTTAGAGAAGTTCACCAAGTCTGGATGTCAAGCAACCATGTTTATGAGCTTCTACAGGAAGTCTGCAAGGGTTCTACAAGATGTTCAGGATTTCTACAGGAAGTTCAGTAATTCCTACAGGATGTTCTGCAATCAGATTTTTGGGTGATGGATGAGTGGAAGAGGCTGTATGGATGGATAGGGAGGTAGGAGGGGAGCTTGTGATGGCCTATGGACAGAGAGATGAGATGAAGAGGGGGTGTGCAAAGCTGGTTGGTCTAGAGGAGGGTAGAGGGAATGGAAGGCCGAAAAGGTAGAATAACGTGGGTAATAGAAGAGTTAGGAGGCAAGTGGTCTAACTGGGAGATGAATAGATGGCCTAGGCATGGCTGAGAAGGATAAGGGAGTGAGGGAGTAGTACTGCACAGTGTAAATGAAACAAATCATCCATGTCTTGCACATAACCGAAATTTCATCAACCTATTCTAACTGTTTTTATAAAACCAAAGAACAGCAACGTGATTTTTAAGGAAGATCATGCATGGTACTGAAGCAAAGAATCATTCCACAAGATCTGAACGCATGGACATTGCTACAAACAAGAGCATTTCATCAAAGCTTGCATGAGCATGTAAAACAGTGTTTTTGGTGGGTGGCACGGTCTGCAATTCCAGTCCCTAAACAGAGGTGAAAGTGAGTGTGCAGTCAACCCTTTTTGGAACTCTGATTAACTCCAATCTCCTTACTCTAATCTAAACTACTGAAGCAACTCTGTTCATAAAACTAACCTACTTAACCACACCAAGAAATTCAACTCAGAAAATTGTGTTTCCAAATGCATGTAAAGGAAAAGAAATACAATGCTGAAAGAAAGGTAACAATACAAAGGAAGGAAGCCTTAGGCTCTCAGGTTGGGCCCAACCCCGAGAGCTATGGCTCCTTTAAGAACTCAGAACTGAACTCAAATCTGCCTGCTTTTCATGAAAAGATAATAGTCATAAGTCAAATAACATGCCACAAATGGCTTCCAAAAGAGCAAAATAGAGCTATCAGCTCGTAGTTCAGAATATGCAACAAGGTTTCAAAAGTCCCCATCGAAGGCTACAACCTCATCATTTATACATTATGAGGGCCAAGCTGGCCTCCTAAATTAGTGGGGTTTAGCTGACCAAACTAAGAGTAATCTGTTGCTTCCTCAAAATCCGTTTGGCTGCCTTCTAGCTCGGTGGTGGTGGCTGTTGGAGCTCGGAGTTGGGGTGAAGATCACGAGGAAGGCCATTCAATGTTGTGGACAACCTTCCTACAAAATCTCAATCCCATCTTGGTTGTCTCCTAGCCCTCATCTGCGTGGTTTTGCTCCATTAAATGTCAAAAAACCTGAAATAAACATGTGTTAGCCACCTAGGAATAGTGACTGCCCTCATTCGTACAAATGATATAAATATACTAAAAAATGATGCATAAGTTATGAAAAATGAAGGGTTGAGCAAGGGTAGTTAGGCCAAATGAGCCCAAAATGTTACCAAATTTGCGGCTCATCATCACCCCCCAGCTAAAATGATTGCTCATCCTTGAGCAACTAATCCAGCTCATCATCCTTCATTGCCTTTACTGCCACCCTCACATCCCAAGCTTCTGCAGTAGTGTCCTCCTTACTGACATGGAACCCAGCCTTTCTTTCCACCTCTTCCCACTGTTCATGCTCATCTTTCTCTGTGCTGCCTTCCATCAATCCTAACAACAGAGGTGGGCTTAGCTTGAGGCCAATCCAGCTGGCCTGGAGGTTTTGCATGGATTTCTTATAAAGGGGCACCCGTACTAGAGCTTCCCTCATTCAAGTTGGAGTATGATATTCTCTGATTTTTAGACAGTGGGCCAATGTACTCCATCGACGGGTGCAAGCTTGAACACAGTTGTCCCCTAGCAGTCTCTCCATAGCCTCGAAATGCGCTATGGCCTGGGCCTGCTGATCCATATATTTCAATAAAGCTTGAGGGTTGGTGGATAAGTGTTGGTGTGTCGATATTAATGCAGTTGGATCCCCTGGTTCTGCTCTAATTAGTAATGGCTCATTTAGCTCTCGGTTCATGACCGCTTTGGCTTCTTCTGCTCTTTTGTCTTCATGGTTCAACCATGAGGCAAATGCCATTAATTGCATATCCCCTAAGACCGTGTTGGGATCCCATGAAGTCACATTAGGAAGGGCCAAATTATGGAGGTAGAACTCCGATAGTTTGGCCTTATCCTCTGATGAACTGGTATTGCATAATTCAGTGAACTGCTGCGGGTCTTGGAGCTGAGAGATATCCCTTTGCGCCAAGGTATTGATTTGAAATTGTAGCCATTGGTCTCTCAGGTATAGGCCATAGGATTTGGCCGGCTGTCTGCATTGTATAGCATCCATGGCCCAACTGGCCATGCAGGCCAATTGTGCCTCTTTCTACTGCAGCTGCTGTTTGAGAGCTTGTACCTCAATTTGTGCTTGCAGCTCCCCTTCCTGTAGATGCGTGGTTGGCTTCCCAAGACCGACTTGCAGTTCCTCTCTGCCTTGCTGCTCTGCTGTGATGTCCCCTGAGGATGTGCCTGTTCCTCTCCTCAGCTCCTGTAGCTACAGTCTAAGTTTTTCGTTTTCTTCCTGTAGGAACACCCGCTGGAAATTTGCCACGTGTTTAGCCATAGCTAATTCCTTTCTTGCCTCCTTGAGTTGCTCCTCCAAGGGGCCTATGTCTGCCACACCTTTTGATTTGGCTATTTTCATCCACGTGTGGGTTCGTACTCTCTCTTCCTCCAATGCAAAGAACAGTGGCATAGTGAATTTCTGTGGTATAATTTTGCCAGCTTCTAAGAAGTTATAATATGAGCTCAGACATGGCTGAGGGCTAGGCTCCGGAATATGCTCTTTCTCTTCCTCTCTTGGTGGCTCTACTTCATCCTCCCTCGGTGGTGATGAGGGTGCTTCTCCTTCCATCCTCTCTGTTTCCTTAAGCCGGGCTAAGGTTTCCTGTAGAGCAGCCTCAGCATCCTGTAGCCGGGCTTTTGAGGCCAACTGTTCCAACCTCTCTTTCCAAGTAGTTGTTTTCAGGCTCCCCCTCTCATAGGTGACTGATATCTTTGAGGGGGACCTCTCCCTGGGCGAAGTAGGGGCATCTTCTATAGTGATTGGGCTGCTCGATGGAGGCTGTGGCTTGCCCGTTTTTATTCTCACACTTCTCCTAGCTTTAAAATATAGAGGGGCCTCCCTCTTTCTCTTTTCCTTTGGCTTAGGAGGTGTACTGAGGGCGGCCAGCACGGCTGCTGCCTCCCTTGCAAGAATGTCGGCTTTCTTTTCCTTGGGTTTTCCTTTCTCAGGGCTTCCTGTAGAAGGACCTTTTTTAGCTGCTTTCTGGCTTCCTGTAGAAGCCGGTTTTGGTTTTCCTGTAGAAATAGGTGGCATCACTTTAGATTGCTTTGCTGAGGGTGTTTTGCGTTTTGACTTGGTCGAGGCTTCTGTCGAGGTGCCTTTGCTGACGTGGACCTGCTCAGTCTTGTCCACCCTACTTTGTAATCTTTTCTCTCTGGTCGTCAACATGGGTGTGTCATCCTTCTCTTTGGCACCCTTTTTCTCTTGTTTCTCCTTTTGCTCTTTCTTCGATGCTTTGGCTGTGGGTCTCTGGCCTTTTTCCTTCCTTTCTATGGGTGCTGACTCCTTCTCCTCGCTATTGGAGGAACCAAGCTCTTCAGTCAACATTTTTATATCGCCACCCTTAGTCAAATTCCGGAAGGCTTCCCACGAGAGAGGGACTTTGTATGTGTGGAGTGCATCCTCCATGAGGAGCTTAATGAGCCCGTGATGAGCTACCTGGTCTGGTGTGCCTTCTCTCAACTTGGTGGCACATTCAGTCATAGACTGCAGTAGAAAGTAGGGAATACTTAGTTTGTTCTCTGCAGGTAGGTCCATCTGATGCCTTAATTCTGTGAGTAGCCGAAAATGGTACCCATACACAATGCTAAACCGTCCTTCGCAGGTGATGTATTTCATAATTTGGAGGCTGACTTCGCTCCAAAGTGGCAGTAAGCTAGTTCTATGAACCCCGTTCTTATCTTCTGACAATTGCTCCTCTGGTGGAAAGAATTCCTTCTTAGCCTTCTGGCCTAATTGCCTCTCTTCTTTGTCCCATGGTACCCCCATTGGGAGCTCAGTAACTCGGCTGATGAATTGTGGGGTGAGTCTGAGACTCAAACCCCTAAAATTTATGGAGGCCAATGTTTTTTATTTTGGCTTCAGAGCCCGCAAGAACTCCTCTGCCACCTCATCATCATATCCATGTAATTTGTCATAGAACGACATCCATTGCACGCGAATGAACAGCTCTACCACCTCAGGGTTCTCTCTTAATTTCTTTGAGTTGGTCGGTTCCTTTCTGATGAACCCACCTGGCATGGTGAAGACCTGCTACGTTAGCTGGAGGTGGCGGATGCGTATTCAAAGATTAGCCTTTTGGGACAGAGCGTAGAATTACGCCTCTGCCACGCACACAATTCACGAAGACTATCTACAAATGAGCCTTAAAAATCACCTCCTATAGAAAACTTGACATACACTTCGACGACAATTCATGCAAATGGAGGACAACACTTGTAATTTTTATGATCAGACTGTAGAACGTCGACTCCGCCACCCTCGAAACCAATTGCATGGGGGCACAGGTTCAGGCTTACCTTTTTAATTCGCCACCTTTGACGTGAAGAGACCAATTTTCCTCGTGGCAGTGAGCTTCCTGTAGCGGAGCTTTCCTGTAGAAGCAACGCACTAGTTCTGGAGAGCACTATAGTGGTTCTGCACCTTCTGTGCTACTATCAGACGTTTGAACAGGCCAAAGACTTGGAGTGTCAAGCTTCAGAGGAATTCAGATGCTCACTCGACTTCTAAACGGCTGATGATAAATGCGTGGGGTGGCAATCTAGCCGATAGATTTCAATCCGGTGGAATCTGTGGCGCAAGGGTGAGCTGTCCCTGCCGGACCATTGGACGACGTCATCTACTCATTCCACTGCAAGTTCCCTGACTGTTGCATCATTCTCCGTAGATCCGCCACCGCCATTTCTGTTAAAATGCGCTTCTCCTCGACTGGACGGTTCTCACGTGTCCACTACCTGTTCTTTTTGCCACGATCACCATTCTACACATCCGACTAGACCATCCTACTGGTTGACGTGGCCAGTTGAATGGCCATACAACTGCTCAACCCGTTCATTTCATACTTGCAAACATTTCAAAGTAGTATTCATGTAATTTGACGAAAGAAAGGGCGAGGCACTTACCTGTGCGACCGCGACATGATTTTCCAGGCTTCAGGACGACGATGACTAGATTTGCTTGCTGCTGCTATTTGCGCAGGCCCGGAGGTCCTTCCTTTTCACAGGCTGCTGATGATGAAGCTTGTGACTCGGCTGCATGTGCCCGCTTTATTATTGCATGTTGCAGGCGATTGAATGGTGTACACTCTAGTTGGCTGAACTGCTACGGGATTCCTGTAGGATGTCCTGTAGCAGTTTTTCCTCCTCGGGTGCATGCTGAACGGTGAAGACAGTGGCATCACGATCACGCTCGCAGGGCCCTTGGATAGCTGTGATGAGTATTGCATGGCATCTCGGCATCTTTTTTCATTTAAGAATCGCTTCCTCTTGATAATTCAATGATCTGTTTTGATTGTGCAGGTACTTTTATTGCATGTCAACTGGGGTGGTAGAAGGAGGTGACAGCAGTGTGCGATGGAGAAAATAGTAGCTTGCATGCCTCCATGCCAAACCTTGGTCATTGGATCTCCCCACACAATTAGTTCTGGGCTGTCCAAAACTTCTACAGGAAGTTTCCTGTAGAAATACAGAACTTCCTGTAGAAAGTCTGTAGCTTCCTGTAGAAGACTAAGTTGTGATGAAATCGTGCCCATACCTTGGAGAAGATGAGTGTTTTCAGAGGAGGTGCTGGTGAGGTCACTTGGCAGCATAATAAGGACCCTTGTCTTTGAGTTGAGGGACCTCTTCTTCCTTCATAAAATACCTGCAACCTGCATGCATTGCCACATTGTGAACTTGCTGTCCCTGTTTTTTGTTTTTTTTTTTGAAAGACAGCAGGGGTGCCTCAATGAGGTTTTCACCCTTGCCATCTGCCTTAAGCGCCTCAAAGAGGTTTTCACTCAAGGGTATTTTTCAATCCATTTTTCTCTTTTTTTTTTGAAAGACAGCAGGGGCGCCTCAATGAGGTTTTCACCCCTACCATCTGCCTTGGGAGCCTCAGAGAGGTTTTCACCCAAGGATCTTTATTTCTTTATTTATTTTTATTTTTTTTTCAGATCTTCAGGGTATGCCCAAAACAGAGGCAGAACCCTTATCTATGACCAGCACTAATTTCTCCACAGTTTTGATGAATTCTTGTCTTGAGAGAGGTTTCCTGTAGATCTTCAGTCGATGCCCATTGACAAGCATGGGGATGGCCTCCTCATCAATGGTCCGAATAAGAACAGATCCATTGTCATGACATTTTTCCACTGCATATGGTCCCAGCCATCTGGTTCTCAGCTTCCCCTTGAAATCCTTATGCCTGGAATCATACAACAACGCCCAATCTCCTGGCTGAAATTGCTTCTCATTGAGGTGTTGGTCATGCCACACCTTTCTCTGAAGTTGAACCACTTCTGAGTGAAGAAGGGCCTGCATTCGGTGCTCGTCCAATCCATTCAGCTGCAATAACCTTTCTTGTTGGGCATGGCTGAGATCTAGGTCCAGCTAAGCTGCCATCCTCAGAGTGTTGTATTCAAATTCAATTGACAGCAAAGCTCTCTTCCCATAGACCAGCTGATAAGGTGTGAAGCCGGTTGTGGTCTTCCAAGTGGTGTTGTAAGCCCATGTGACCTCAACCAGGTGATTTGCCCAATCTTTCCTACTGCTGCTCACTACCTTAGTCAAGATCCCTTCTAGTGCTCTATTGGTGACTTCCACTTGCCCATTTGCTTGAGGATGATAGGGGGTGGAAGTCCTATGCTTGATTTTGTGATGAGCTAGTAGGTCTTCAATTAAATTGGAGGTGAACTGGCTTCCTTGATCAGTGATTAGCTCTCTTGGGTAGACAAATTTGTAGTAGATGTTTTCTCTTAAGAACTCAACCACCTTTTCTTCTGTTGCTGCTTTGATTTCCTTGGTTTCTGCCCACTTTGTCAGGTAGTCTGTGCACAGAATGATGTAAGATCTTTGCCTCGAAGGAGGGTTTATTGGACCCACAAAATCCATACCCCACTTCTCAAATGGCTCAAGAGTCACTTGAGGTTGGAGAGGCATTTCATCCCTTTGAGTTGGTTTCCCCATCCTTTGGCATCGGTCACATTGGCTGATATACCTTCTGACATCTTGATGAAGTGTGGGCCAATAGTAACCTGCCTGCAGGATTTTGAAGGTAGTCCTCTTTGTTGCAAAATGTCCTCCAAAAGGCCCATCATGACAGGTGAGGAGGATATCAAAGACTTCCTCCTCCCTTACACAACGCCTTAAGATCTTATTAGGGCCAAGCTTGAACAGGTTGCCCCTGATCCAAGTGAATGAGGCACTTTTTCTGATGATTCTGCTCTTCTCTCTTGAGGATAGGTGTGGAGGGAACTGTGTTGAAACAAGGTAGTTTGCTATATCAGCAAACCATGGAGAGAGTACTAAAATAGAAAACAGATGTTCATCGGGCATCTGGTCATCCACCGTTCCATCCTCATCTGCAGATAAATCCAATCTAGATAAAAAGTCAGCAACAACATTTTCTTTACCTGGTTTGTCAACGATAGTCAAATCAAACTGCTACAAAAAAAGTAACGATCTAATAATACAAGCATTCACATCTGGTTTATTCATTAAATATCTAATTGCAGCATGATCAGTATGTACAAAGGTTTGATAGCCAATGATATAATGTCAGAACGTGTTCAGTGCATGGACCACGGCCAAGAATTCTTTCTCAGTTACAGTGTAGTTCAGTTCTGCTTTGGATAAGTTTTTGCTAACAAAGTAAATGGCATATGGAAGTTTTTGTTCAACTTGTCCTAAGGCTGCCCCTATGGCTTTGTTCGAGGCATCAGTGTGGATGTGGAAAGGTAGGGCCCAGTTTGGACCTCTCAAGATTGGGGTAGACACCAACTTGTCCTTTAATTCATTAAGAGCCCTCTGAAAATCGTCAGTCCATTTAAACTCCACATCTTTTGCCAAGAGGCCAAACAATGGCGAGGCTAGCTTGATGAAGTCTTTAATGAATCTCTTGTAATACCCTGCTAATCCTAAGAAACTCCGAACATCCCTTACCTTTTGAGGAGGTGGAACCTTCTTGAAGAGAGCAATTTTGTTAGGATCCACCTGTAACCCTTGGCAAGAAATGGTATGGCCTAGCACGGTCCCTTCAGTCATCAAGAATTCACATTTTTCAAGACTAAGGGACAGGTTCATCTCAATGCATTTGGTTAGGAATTTTACTAGATTGGACAATGCTTCCCGGAAGTTGGACCCATGAGGAGTGAAGTCATCCATATAGATTTCCACCGCATCATGGACCAGCTCAGAAAAGATGCTCAAGACGGATCTTTGGAAGGTAGAAGGAGCATTGCATAGTCCAAAGGGAAGAACTCGGTAGGCAAAGGTACCCCAAGGACAAGTGAAGGTGGTCTTATCTTGGTCTTCCGGGTTGATTTGGATTTGGTTGTACCCGCTAAACCCATCTAGGAAAGAGAAAAACTTCTTTCCTGCCAGTCCATCCAACACTTGATCTGTGAAAGGTAGAGGAAAATGGTCTTTCTTGGTAGCTTTGTTTAGTTCTTGGTAGTCTACACAGATTCTCCACTTCCCATTTTTCTTGGGAACCAACACCAGAGGGGACACCCATTCGCTATCCGAGATGGGGTAAATGAATCCGGCATCCAATAGTTTTTGCAATTCTTCCTTGACGATGTCCTTAAGGGCTAGATTCATTCTCCTCTGGGGTTGCCTAACCGGTTTACAATCCTATTTGATGTAGATGTGATGGGTACAGACCGAAGGATGGACTCCTTTCATCTCCTTATAGCTCAAAGCAAAAGCATCTAGATGACTGGCCAACAGACTACACAGCTCCTTTTCCTGGGAAGGAGATAGGGAGGATATGATCTTTAACGTTCTCTCAGGGCCGAACTCCACATTTTTGACTCTAGGAGTGACAGGGTTGGTCGCACAAAGGTCCACTAAGGTGCTAGCTTGGGCATCCTCCACCAATTCCTCTAAGGACAGTGCACTGGGAGGTGGATTCCAGATCAAGGTCTCAATCAAATCATCCTCGGTTGGGGGATCTCCCCTAGTGGTGTCTAGGGTGCACAAAGGTGTTGAGTACACCTCATCCTCTTCTCCTTCCTCCAACCAAAGTGGTAAGTCCTGCTCTAATGAGGGTTGGGCAGGAGGGTATAAGACTAGCTGCTTGGACATAGGACCATTTTTGATGGTCATGTTTCCTGCACGGCAGCTTATGTAAGCATCTGCAGTGGCTAACCAAGGCCTTCCCAAAATAAGAGGATATCCAGTAAGCTTTTCCTTTGGTTGAAGAACCAAGAAATCTGCAGGGTATTCCCAAGAGTCAACAAAGACCAAGACATCCTCCACAATCCCTTCGGGTGTCACGGTGGAGCGATCTGCTAGTTGTAGGACTGTCGAGGTCTTCCTCAAAGAACCCTGAACGTTGAGTTTGAGCATGGTATCTCTGGTCATCACATTAATGGCATCCCCCAGATCAATTAAGGTGTGAGGTATGATGGTGCCATTGATGTGGACATCTACTACAGGACTCCCAGGATCTAGATACTTTGGGCAGATGACTTGTCCCAACATAAGATCAGACAGTTGTCCTATGACATTGATGGTTGAAGCATCTCTCTTTCGCCTGCCTGGGTGTCTGAAACACTTTTCCTTAACCAGTTTGTTGTATATCAGTACATCTTTGATGGCTTGGAGAAGTGGTATTTTCACACACAACTGTTTGATCTCTCCCAGAAGCTCATCCTCCTCTGGGTTAGGTTGTGTGGTGGCTGTTAGTCTCTCAGGAAAGGGTGGAATAGACTTTGGTTCACTTTCCTGTTTATCTTCCTTGTCCTCTGGGGGAGGAGGTTGGCGATCCGGAAGAGTCTTTCCAGATCACAGATTGATCTCCTGGATCTCCACAGCATAGGTAGGGCATGATGTTTCCCCAGTATATACCTGCTGGGCCTGTCTGTTGTTGGGGTTCGGGTTCGGTTGAGCATGCATTTGAGGTTGCCTTGGAGGAGCAAGAGGTAATGGTTGTGGTTGAACTGATGGTGGAGGCAAAATGGCGGGAGGAGTGTTGTATTGGGGCCTCCACCCTGATTGAGGTGCATTCCACTGAGGCTGTGGCTGGGCATGTGAGTGATACGAATGAGTAGTGGGTTGAGTATGGTACTGAGGTGGGTAAGACCATGGAGGAGGCATAGACCAGGAAGGATGAGCAGGGGGACCCGAGGAAGGCATAGGAGTAGATTGGTTGGGGCTGTAATAAGCTTGGGGTGTCCCTTGCATCCCCTGCTTGTAAGGTCTAGGTCCTTGTGGCCTCCTTTGGTTGAGGAAATAGAGAGGTTCAGTGGGGGCTTATGTCCCTTGATACATGGATTTAAGCCCAGGAAAGGTTGGACATTGGTTTGTGGGGTGGTCCTCCTCACAAACAAAACATACTTCAACCGAATGTAATGGGCATTCGTTCTTGGGATGTTTCCTCGTACACCTAGGGCAGAAGATAGCCAAGGCCCTCTCAGCTTCTTCTTTCTTCTGCTGGATTCGGAATGTATCAAGTTGCATGGCAATGGTCTGTCTCACCTCACTCTTGAGATCTTCTAATTGATTTGCAAACTCATGTTTGGAGAAAGGAATACCAGTTGAGAAGTGGTTTCCTCTACCTCTTTTCCGGGCTGCCCTAGAGTGGTTTCTAAACACAGTCTTTATGTCCTCATAATACAGTTGGTAAATATCTCCTCCAGCTAACATGTGAAGGGTATCTAAGAGGTCTTCAGGGACTCCTCGGAGCAGAACCAACTTGAGGGATTCAGGGTCAAGTGTGCATCTGGCCCGTTTATAGCTAAGTTGGAACCTTTCCTCATAATCCTCTAAGGACTCATCATTTCCCATGGTCATCCGAAAGATTTCTCCATTGGTTTCCTTGGACCTACAGTAGTCCCGGTATTTGGTATTGAAAGCTTGCTGCATCTGAGCCCAAGTGGTGATACTGTTCCCAGGTAAGCCCATGAACCAGCGTAATGCTGCATCCTTAAGGGTTGAGGGGAAGAGTTTCAGCTTCTGCTCATCTTCAGTATAGTCATAGGTTCAACAAAGGACAACAAACTCAAACAGGAAGGTATCAGGATCTTTGGTAGTACGTCCATGGAAGTGAGGTAAAGCATAAGGGCTTATGTTCTTCATTTTCATGTCTCCATTGGTCTCTCGGATGGGGAAGGCACCTTCTATCCTCTCATCTTCTCCCCTATTGTCAGCCATAGCTTCAGATGGAATGGTCTCTAACTCTTCTTCTGCTATAGGATCTTCGTATATCTTAGGAGGTTCACCTATAGGTTCTTCTGGATCACTGTCACCAAAGAAGAGAGAAGGGTGACTCAGTGATGTGGTGGGGGTGTTGGGTAAGAATTTGCCTGTTTTATCTCGATTCCTACGAGGCATGAAATGGAAAGACTTTTGATTTCTTTTGTTTTTTTCTCTGGTACCTGCAAAAACTGAAACAGATTGATCTACAACTAACTATCTTGATGAAATGAAAATGCAGAATTGAAATGAAAGCAGGAAAGAACTAATCTACTTTGCTCAAATGAAATTGCAGGAATGGAAATGCTAGTCTATGCTTGCAGAATTGAAATGCTAATCTATGCTTGCAAAAATGAAATTGCGGAATTGAAATGTTAATCTATGAAAGCAGGAAATGTCTATGCTACTTTTGCAGAATGGAAATGAAATAAACGACTTAGCAGAAGGAGAGAGTAGGAAAATAGAAGAAAAGCAACAATTACCAATACTCTGACGCTTCCCCGGAAAGGGCACCAAAAAGATGGTGGGCTCCAGTATTGTAGCAAGAATGCTACAACTCCTGGAGCTTCCTTCTCTAATTTTATCAACCCGGTAGTTCGTAACAAACTTGGAAGCGACGGTGCTGTATGCACAAGTACTAGCTCTTGTCGCAGCTGTCACTTGGTCAGCTGGCACAAGTCCACTAGGGCTCAAGCCAACTTCTATGAGTTCTCAGAAGAAGCTTTTTAACCGATGAACAAAAGCTATCTCAAAAGAAATTAACCTACTGTAGGAAGGAACTGAAAGCCAACAAGAATCACAAACCCTAGCAAACCCTAATTCTACTAGCTAGTCCTACTGATGCAAAAGGTGGGAATGAAAACTACTGAAAGAGATGCCATTACTTCTAGGAAGGTGAGATGCATGTGTCTAGACTACTTTGATCTAAAGAAAACATATTTTTATATTTTTGTTAATGTTGTTGGAATTATTATGTGTGTGCTTCTAACTGGGTCTTGACTGTGCAGGGATAGATCAAGGAGGGAAATGCTTGGAAAAGGTCAGGAAGGCTCAGAGAGGGTCTAAGGAATCCCTAACATCCTTTCAAAGAAGTTCACCAAGTTTGGATGTCAAGAAACCGTGTTTATGAGCTTCTACAGGAAGTCTGCAGGGGTTCTACAGGATGTTCAGGATTTCTACAGGAAGTTCAGTAATTCCTACAGGATGTTCTGCAATCGGATTTTTGGGTGATGGATGAGTGGAAGAGGCTGTATGGATGGATAGGGAGGTAGGAGGGGAGCTTGTGATGGCCTATGGATAGATAGATGAGATGAAGAGGGGGTGTGCAAAGCTGGTTGGTCTAGAGGAGGGTAGAGGGAATGGAAGGCCGAAAAGGTAGAATAACGTGGGTAATAGAAGAGTTAGGAGGCAACTGGTCTAACTGGGAGATGAATAGATGGCCTAGGCATGGCTAAGAAGGATAAGGGAGTGAGGGAGTAGTACTGCATAGTGTAAATGAAACAAATTATCCATGTCTTGCACATAACCGAAATTTCATCAACCTATTCTAACTGTTTTTATAAAACCAAAGAACAACAACATGATTTTTAAGGAAGATCATGTATGGTACTGAAGCAAAGAATCATTCCACAAGATCTGAATGCATGGACATTGCTACAAACGAGAGCATTGCATCAAAGCTTGCATGAGCATGTAAAACAGTGTTTTTGGTGGGTGGCACGGTCTGCAATTCCAGTCCCTAAACAGAGGTGAAAGTGAGTGTGCAGTCAACCCTTTTTGGAACTCTGATTAACTCCAATCTCCTTACTCTAATCTAAACTACTGAAGCAACTCTGTTCATAAAACTAACCTACTTAACCACACCAAGAAATTCAACTCAGCAAACTGTGTTTCCAAATGCATGTAAAGGAAAAGAAATACAATGCTGAAAGAAAGGTAACAATACAAAGGAAGGAAGCCTTAGGCTCTCAGGTTGGGCCCAACCCCGAGAGTTATGGCTCCTTTAAGAACTCAGAACTGAACTCAAATCTGCCTGCTTTTCATTAAAAGATAATAGTCATAAGTCAAATAACATGCCACAAATGGCTTCCAAAAGAGAAAAACAGAGCTATCAGCTCATAGTTCAGAATATGCAACAAGGTTTCAAAAGTCCCCATCGAAGGCTACAGCCTCATCATTTATACATTACGAGGGCCAAGCTGGCCTCCTAAATTAGTGGGGTTTGGCTGACCAAAATAAGAGTAATCTGCTGCTTCCTCAAAATCCGTTTGGCTGCCTTCTAGCTCGGTGGTGGTGGCTGTTGGAGCTCGGAGTTGGGGGTGAAGATCACAAGGGAGGCCATTCAATGCTGTGGACAACCTTCCTACAAAATCTCAATCCCATCTTGGCTGTCTCCTAGCCCTCATCTGCGTGGTTTTGCTCCATTAAATGTCAAAAAACCTAAAATAAACATGTGTTAGCCACCTAGGAATAGTGACTGCCCTCATTCGTACAAACGACATAAATATACTAAAAAATGATGCATAAGTTATGAGAAATGAAGGGTTGAGCAAGGGTAGTTAGGCCAAATGAGCCCAAAATGTTACCAAATTTGGGGCTCATCACAGAGCATAGCTCGATTACAAAGTAAGACACGATGCTCCTCAATGGGGAGTCTCTATCCTTTATATAGGGTTCATAGATACAATACCATGGGTCAGTACCATGGTTCTCTCAATACCATCTATCTAATACCATGGCCTGTTTGCAACTAACTATGGTCCCTTTCTTAAATGTGGGTCAACCGCTTACAATTATTAATACGGGCTTTATTGACTCTTTAACTAACTATAACTATGACTCAATCCTATTACAAAAATACAGGGGTTAGGGTTGGACCCTAACGGAGGTGACACTTGTAGCATGAACACTTATTTGGGGAAACACACTCATAGTATAGTATTATCTTAAAACAACCTAACTATGTAGAAACACTTGTCAATCATGTTCAAAGAGACATCATAGATCATAGATCATGAGAAATTATGAAGAACAACATAAAATAACTATCATTCAAGAGAAAATACACATGCAAACTAGGACAACGCACTTTTGAAGCACGAAGGGGACATTCATGGTCATTCAGGGATATGTAGTGTGCTCATGCACTCAATAAAGGAGCTAAAATAAACAAGGGTGAACTATCACACCCTGAACGGTCGAAGGGACAGGAAAATGAGCCTTCATGTATTCCTTATGCACACATGCACTCAAGGAGATAAGAGGGTGCACTATCACACTCCAAAGGGATGAAGGTTGAGGTAAACAAGGCTTTGGTCCTTCATAATATGCCCATACCCTCAAGGAAAAGGATGGAGCACTATCACATGTCGAAGGCCTAAATAAAAATCATTCATGCCTTCGTGATGTCCTCATATTCTTAGGAAGAAAACATTGTCAAATAGGTTGTAGTTTTCGAGGTTGATGGGGATTTTAGCTCAAGAAGTGCATTATGTCTACTGGAAGCTAAGAAACAAGTTCAATCAACAATATTTGACGATAAGATGAGGAAGATAAATATTTAAAGGGCTTTGTAGTTGTTGTCGCATGCATGATGGAAGATAGAAGGTTAAACGAATGTGAAGAGTTTCTTTTATGCAACAGTGGATTCACACTTGCAACATGAATATTCAATGTAAACACCAACAAAAAAACCAAATAACAAGAGATCGATAGCAACAAAAGAAAAATTTGGCAGTGAAATGATGAAATACAATAGAATGATTTTACATGTGAACTTACTTGCAACATTGGTTGATGAAGAGATTCTTGATTCCCCAGTTTTGCACTTAACTCAAATGAAATGATTATCCAAATAATGATGAATTGAGTTTATCAAAAGAAGTTAACATGTAAAATTGATCCATGCATGACTGCCACTTGTCGTCACATGAAAGGGTTAGTTAAGAGGAGTTAAGAAGGTTCCTATTTTCTAGGAGTGTGACCTCATGCAACAAGTTGGCTCATAAATGCAACTGCACATGGTGGATGTCTTTGACACAAAGGAGTGTGCCCAAGTAGGGTGCACTTGCTCATCATGAAGGAGTGCACTCAAGTAGGGTTCACTCCTTCAACTTGAATGAGTGCACTCAACTCAAGTGCATGTACTCATGATCTTAAAGTGTGCTTTTGATTCTTATGAGAGGTTTTCTTGTTTTTGTTGGCTTTTTCATGCTTTTTGAGTGTTTTTTTAGTGTGTGCATGGATATAAGGCAAGTTTCTAAGTCAAGAAAGATGATGAGTTCAACTAACCATGGCTAATTAACTCAAAGTTCCTCTAATGGTTAAGTGATGAGCCTTAAGAAACATTGACATGTGAGGATACAATACTAGGAGGAAACACATAAATAACAGAACAAATAACATGACAACTCAAGAGTACATGAAGTAACAATTATTGTTAGCTCCAAAATTGACATAGGAAAAATATTTGGAGGGTTTTTGTCGCAATGACAATATAATTACATAGTGTTTAAATCCTCTACCATCAAATGATTTTGAATTTGTTGGTGATTGATTGATCGAAGGATAACCAATGGATTTCCAACACGTTAAGGACATTATTCAAGTGAAGGATCATTCGTCAATGGCAGTAAGAAAAACATTTTTTCATGCAAAACAAATTTAATCTAGATTCAAGTTTGTGGGGAGCCTTTGTGTATAATTATCCAAGTCAGAAAATATCAAACACAAATCATATGGATAAACTCCACCAATAATCGTCTATAGCGACTTTCATTGTGTAGGGAAACTTTGAACGACTTTGAGGGTTGGGAGCTCGAGCTAAATCTTCTATAATATTTTTATTTTGAGTAGATTGAGCATGTGTAATGAAGGCTGACCTACAAATAAAACCCTTTGGATGGGGTCAAATCACTATGTATGAATTTTGTCGCTCGATTTGGTGAGGACTAGAAGTAGGCGAAGTAGATGTGGAAGGTTGATAAAGAACACTTCCACTTGGAGGATTATAGTCTTTGGCTCATGTTGCCATCTTTTATTATGAGAAAATGGTAGACACATTTGTACGTAGTAGAAGATACTCAAAGTCAATGATCAACATGTACAAAGGCTACACTTTCAGCTAGAAACATCATGAAAGGAAAAAATCAAAATACTTTCCTAAGATTGGCTTAAAAAATAAACCCTCACAAGTGATCCAAAGACAAAAATTCAGTACATCATGACCTTTCCTTCAGTAGATGTGAGGCTCACTAGAAGCCCAGTCAACACCTCAAGACACGAACTTGCTTGAAAAATAATTCATTTCTTGACGTGATGGGATGACCATTCGAGCCCTGAGCCCCAAGAAGCCTTAATGGAAAGAGAATTGTATCTCATCTCATTATGAGGCAAACAAACTCATCATGAGCCAAAGAAGGAAAGGTGTTAAAAATTTCTATAAATGAAAGAGCATAGATAGACAAAAATAAGAAGTTGTGGATTGTTATGCTACCAAAATTGCTCCACACAAATCTAGCATAACATTGTGAGGAGAATTCCACTATTGTATAAAGTTTTCTATGCTTCTTTGAGAGAGAAATATCTTGAAAAAGCGATCGGGAAGGGGAAATCCTTGTTGAGATATATTGAGAACCATTTCTCAAGAACATCCCTTCAAGTGTCTTTGATATTTATTTTTCACTGTTTCACTACCAACAATCAGTAAAGAGGATTCTTTTCCTAATCCATTGTTTATTCTTTTTTATTCACGAGATTTTTTTATGATATTTATTTTAATTTAAGTTTTTTTTTTGTTTATGGAGTGTTCCCATTCCATTCAATGGTTTTTGAGTCCATGTTTGATCACTAACACCACTCATTTGTTTGTATATTTTCTTGTAGGAAGAAACCTACTGCAAGGAAGGTATCTTTGAGACTCATAGGGAACAACATACACCATACACCATCGAAATTGTCTCTTGACACATGAGTATGTAGGAAAAGCTTTGAGGGACAAGGGGGTGATTTTATGTAACCATTTTATATTTCTTAGGAAAAGGGTCTTTCAAAACAATAAGTGTGGTTGAAGTGCCTTCCACAAAATGATTGACATCTGCACAATGTAGACAATCTTTAGTATAATGGTCCTCATCAAAAATAAGTAAAGGATAATGAGGTTTACACTTTTGTTCTTCCTTAATTGGTTGAGTTTTGGATTTTCTTATTGTGGTGCATTTTGTTTAGTTTTACCTTTTCTATTTTTTTTAACTTCATGTTGTTGAGATTTTCTAGTCAATGTGGATTGGACTACATTAATATCGAAAGTTTGAATAGGAGTAGCTATAGGAGGGGTAGAGTTTTGAATTAAAACAATCGAAGTAGGTTTGGAATTCGAATGGCTATATTTTTTACTCTCAAACTATTGACTAATATAATCAATCACACCATCAATAATGTGAGGTTTCGTAGGAGGAAAAGTATTGGTATTATTCCATAGGCAAGGAGAATGAGGAATAATAGCATACAATGTTCCATATTGTGAATATATAAGATCTAGATATTGGCACGTGCAATAACTTGGTCTTTGGTAATACCATCACCCTTTCCAATATCACGAGTTATAGGAGAAGCTAATTACTTTCTAAATCAATCTGGAATTAACTTGTTTGAGATAAAGGATTTAATTAATAAATGTCATCATCTCCATTCATGAATAGGATTGGAAATATGTGTAGATGTATATGATCATAATGAGTTTAAAATCTAAGTAACAATTTCATAATGAATTGGCAGTTCCAAGTGTGTCAAAAAACGTATTAAAATCACCAAAATATTTGCACAATAGCTCAATGTACCATTAGCTACAATACGAGTAAGAGTGCCTTAGAAAATACATAAATGGATGGAATCATAATTTAAAGATTTCAAGGAACACTACAAATGATAATTCATAACATGGTTTGATGGGTCTTTTCTAGGCTTCCGATAAAATATGGGAATATTTATTGGTAATTTGGTAAGAACTACTGACCATAATGGATAATGAAGAATAAGGTCATTCATAAGTTGTGACAGGTCTAGTAAGTGTAAAGTTGCAAGTAATGGTAACTTCCTATTAAATCAAGTTGTTGACAAGTGAGATATTGGTAACCAACCATAGTACCATAAGGTCCATCCACTGGTGGAGGATATTTTCGATAACACTCTGTCGTGGGAATTTTAATTCCATCAGCGTACGTTGGAGGAGGAAATCCATGAAAAGGTTGGCCTATAGGAACTTCAGTTCTAACATCATAAGCTTGAAGAGAAAATCATTGATAAGTTTAGCCTACAAGAATTTGAGCTCCACCAACTTAATCTTGAGGAAATCATTGAAAACGTTTGTCTACAGGTATTTTGGCTTCACTAGCATAAGCTAAATTCCATGTGGTATCTACATTTCAATAAATGGAACACCACTAATAATTTCAATACTAGTATATAGTTGTGTAAAACCTATTTGAGATGTTCCAACAGTAGAAGAAATATATCCAATGGGATGTTGTTTTCCAGTAGGATGAAAATTTCCTATGGGAGGTTTTTTTCTAATTAGAGGAAAAATTCCTATGGGAGGTTGTTTCCCAATAAGAGGAGATCCTATGAGAGGCTGTTGACCAGTAGGAGGAAAACATCCTAAGGGAGGTTGACCCTAGTAAATGGAAGAGATCCTAAAGGAGGTTTCCCTTTAGTAAATGGAAGATATCCTATAAGAGGTTTCCCCTCCGTAAATAGAAGAGATCCTACAGGAGTTTTTTGTGAAACATTATCCCACTATACAGCAAACTAGGTTGTTGACTAGATTTTGTTTCAACACCAAACATAGAATTTGAGAAATAACCATAATTTGGTGAGTTTGTACCATACTTGGAATAGATGAATCAAAAGAAGTTCCATTATACCAAGGAGGATAATGTAAAAAAGAGTGGCTATCATCTCCATAAGAGGTTTTGCTAAGTGAGTGATACCTAGGTAGTACAGAAGGTCCACCATAAATATAAGGTTGACTAGGTCCACTAAGATAAGAAAAATACTAGGTAAAGAATATCTTGTAAACATGGAAGATATACTAGGTTGAGAAGATCCACCTACAATAAAAGGTAACATTTTCATTAAATTACTTATAGGTGTAGATTATGTGGACATTGAATGGTGCATGTTTGAACTGGTAGGAAAAGATAAAGGAGTACATAAAAATGGACTTCTCCTAGATGTAAAGTGTGTGTTTCTAAAATGGATAGAAACAATATATTAATACCAAGTACTATATCTCCAAGAGGATGAAATAGGTAATTCAATAAGAATTAGGGATATCATATCACTTATCGAAGGATAAACTAGAGAGTGGTATTCTTGAGAAACTTCTTCTATGTATGGTAGACTAGGTGGAAGACAAGTTACAACGCCATATCTTGAAGGGACATATTATTAAGGACTAACCAATAAAGGAGTAGACACAAATTGTTGGGGGAATATTAATTTCAAAAGTCACAAGTTCAATACTTTTTCATTCTAAAGTTTTAGACGGGATAACCTCCAATTCAAAAGTTTTAGGTTCCATGATATGTCATTCTAATGTTTTGGTTTGAACAATTTAAGGTATGGCCACTTCATCTTGTGATGTCTCAAGTTTTGTAATCTATGGTTGTATAACTTCAGGTTCTTATGTAATTTTTGGTTTCTCAACTTTGGGTAGTTGAAGGGGTAAACCCTACATCCTATTTGATCAACGAGGTTGATATTATGCCACAATGAATTTATATAATCAATTAAAAACACACCTATGTTCCACTAAAAAGGAAAGCAAATAGCACACACTAACAAATATAAAATTCCAAGCATACATTCCACATAGAAGAGAGAGCATGTGGAAATAGCTATGTTGGAAACCTACCTAATATCCAAGTCAAGTGCAAGTACCCTCACATGTAGTGGATCACACACCAAGAAGAACTAAGTCAGTTTGACCAATGCTTGTCCCAGGTACAAAAAATATTTTTCCCTTTGTTTTCACATTGTGTATGATCCCTAGGTTTATAGCCACTCTTGTTACTACCTACAACAACTCAGCCTAGGGTGGCAGTCGATAGTGAGATATACATGCAATGCCAGGCTAATTAAACCCAAAATCCCCCTGAGTGATTCCTCAAAACAAGGTGTACTCCTCTCTGGTGATCCCCAAGTGTTATAGAAAACTATATGTAATAAGGGCATATCAATGCCAATAAGACCAATGAATTGGGGTTAATAACAATAAATCGCCCCAATGTGACCTCGTGCTTAACCCTTGTATAAAAAGGGATGTTGAAACAATGTGATGTTGCAAACGGATTTTCACTACCTAGCTCAAGATTCTAATTTTCTTTGTAGTCTTGGAGAGTTTAAACTCACCACATATTCCAAGGTGATAATCTTAAGCTGATGTAGTTGTGCCACCAGAGAAAAGAAAAAATCTAGAATCAATTTTATTATGCATTAATTTTAGTGCATGTCGTTTACACAAATAGGAACATCGAGTAGAGTAGATGGCATTCTTACACAAATCTAAATATTAATGCAATGAAATGAAATGAAAGGTTTCATTTCAATGAATTCTATACTATGAGGAGAAAAAACTTTAATTTTCCCAAATAAAAAATGTATGAAAGTAAATTAAATTCACTTAAAACAAAGATGTTTTTTCCACTAATTCACTACTTAAAAATGCCTCATTTTAAAACCAAAAGTATGCGCTCCTACAAATGCAAGAATTTAACCAAAAAAAAATATTCAAAGAAGAAATTAAAGAACTCAAAGAATGAAGAAAATTCACTCTAAGAAACAACAAACAATTCAAGCAATATATATATTTTTCTATTTTGATAAACAAATTATTGAAAAAGAAGAAATTTTATTTTTTTTCACAAAATAAGCTAAACAACAAACATTGAAATAATTGATTAACTGGAGCAACGAAGTACACTTTGAGATATGAATAGAAAATCCAATCCTAAGAGATTATAAGTGTTTCAAAAGAAAATGAAGACCAACTAGGTCAAAGAGTTGAATAATGGGAGTTTCGCACAAAACCAAAAAATGCAAAATGGCACCGAAGAGGAGACCCAATTTGTAAAGTATGACTATAAAAACAAGAAAACACTCAAACCCCAATAAAAAACATAGGTGTATGATCCATTTGGAAGAAAAACCTAAGGGAATCTAATTTTTCAGGAAGCATCACAGGCTTTAGTGAAGCACAGTGCCACAAGTAGGTTAGGTGATGGTCTTTAAACTACCCAAGTGCAACACTATCACTCTAGTTTCTAAAGCAAGGTGTGACAGGCATAAAAAAGCAAGAAAAATTAAAAAATTATTTAAAATTATAAGTAGATCCAGGGTTTAAGATTCATATCTAGATCATTAGTGACACAAAATGTAGAAATCCAAATAAAAACAAACATTTAATAAATTAATATTGGAGAATAGATCCTAAAGATAATTTCTTAGTGGACTCACCAATCACATCCTTCTTGTGGACAAGAATGATCTCGCAAGATCTACTACCCAGCTCTAGAACAAAATAAATAGGAACACATAATTTTCCCTAAGTCTATTGCAATCAAATAATAGATGAAAACAAGAGTAAAATGGGCTCATACCTTTTTATCGATGTTAGTCCTCCCTAGTTTCTTTATCACTATAGATCCTAGCTTTGTCCTCATTGCTCATGAAGAATACATCTACAGACGATAAAAACCAACAAAACATAAAAGCACATCTAATCAAAAAATAATTTGATAAGATATATATATCATCAAGGAGATATATACTAAAAATCATCAAACACAAAGACAATTATTGTGGGAAAGTAACATATAATTGTATTATCACAAAGGAAGCAGTTACAACTCGATGCCTTAATATCGTAGAGTGCCATTTAAGCTATTCCTCATTTCAATGCATTTCCTTCAAAATCCTTGACATCATAAGTTGTATGGTTTAGCAAACATTTTAATCAAGATCTTAGAGCCAAATCCTTTCTGAAATAAACCAAGATTCCTCTCTCAATGGAAGATGGATCTATTTGTAAGATTTTGGGGAGAATAAGGAAAGGATATTGTGATCTACAAAAATGAAGGATGTGATTAAGATCCAAATTGATAAGAGTAGATTCCATCTATAAGGCTTATCTTCTAGAAGTTTCTTTTTATTTTTATTTTTCCCTTTGTTAAAATAGTTTCACACCTTATAGTAAAGAAACCTACAATAGTGTCACATCTTGATAGTTATGCAGCCTACAAAAATCAACTATGTCATATGTTTTCAATGTGAAACCTATGACATCCTCTTCAATTAGGTTTTTTGGAAGGGTTTGAAAAAGGTTTTCATATTTTAGAGAGAGGACTTTCTTCCATATTCTTTAGGGATTAATGGAAATATTGCTTCAAATGGTGAGGGATAGGGGTATGACATAAATTTCCATGAATCAATAAGACAATGTGTAACAATAGTAGAGGACTAAGTGTTAGAAAATTATATATTATAGAGTAATGAAACACATAAAATATTGCATAAATATAAACACAAAAAACATATGAAACATGAGAGACATAAATATATGTGGTTGGCCAAATTTGAGATATGTTCACAAAGAAACAATGCAATCCTTCCTTTTATATTATCCAACAAAATGAAGAGATAAAACCTATAATAGATATGTTGTAATTCCCACTTCACTATTGTAATTCCCACTTCACTCTCACATAATATCCTCTTCTTTCCCCATTCAGAATAAAATTCTAAGGCTCAAGTAGTAGAACATCACATTGAGCATCAACAACAAGTTATTTAGCTCTCAAACAATAAACCCACTCTAGCACAAAATTGAATGAAACAACAAGCAGATCAACATCATAGTGAAAGTTGTTTTGATGTGAGTGATTAGGTATTTTTACAACTGCAACCATATAAATAAATGTCCCTCAAGAAATACAAGAAGGATAATAAATTATCACCCAACTACTATGGCCCTTACAAGGTGTTGCAAAATATTGGTACTATTGCATACAAATTGGAGTTGCCTCCATCTCGACGAGTACACCTAGTTTTCCATGGTTCATGCTTAATGAAGTTTATAGTTGGAAAGCTCTCTGTTCAAACTATATTTACATAAATTGACAAGGAAGGAAAAATCATATTCGACCCTAAATAAATCACATAAAAAGGAATCTAACAACTACAAAAGAAATCAATTTTAGAGTATCTCATTAAGTGCAAGAAATTACTTCTGAAGACTCTACATGGGAGGATGAGTATTTTATTCAAAACAATATAGAACTAATCAAGCATTCAGGAAAACACTTTTTTGAAGGGGAGGCGCATGTTAAGTCCCCATAATACTAGTGTGTCCACCATATTTTTCATTTTTTTCCCTTACATTATTACTGTTATATAGGCCCTAATTATATTTTGACCCCTTACACTCCTATATATACCATGGACGTCTTATCATTTGAATCATCCAGGAATTTTTCGTTTATGTGATGTAAATAGAGATTCCCCTGTCGAAGTGGATTATTATCTAGTCGTTTACTTATATTTCTTATGTTTCTATTCTATTTTTGATTTAGATACATAACATAGGGGATAATGAGGTAGCATCATATCAGACATAAAAATTCCACCCCATATCACCCCCAAGGAAATGGGAAAAGGGAGGTGGCTAGTAGATCACTGGAAATAATTTTGACTAAAGTCGTTAAAAGAATGAAAAAAGATTGGGCAAAAAGGATTGTTGAGGCTAGTTGGGCCTACAACATTACTTGGAAGAACACCACTAGGTTCACCCCCTTTGAGTTGGTCTATGGTAAGAAATCTTTACGTGTTGGAAGAATATTATTTTATTGATGTCAAAGGATGACTTGATGAAGATAAGGATGCCATAGATTCAAAAATCATATTAATCCATTCCCAAGGAGCTATATCATGCCTCCACACTCCTCTTCAATGAGAAGAAATGGATTTTTTAAGTGAAGAAAATAATTTTTTGTCCCGCTCTCCAAGTCGTCCTACATGAACATAAGTCGGCCCTCTCCAAAAGACATGTTTGTTCAAGAATTGTAAAATGAGTATAAACAGACCATACAACTCCATTTTCTCATCTAACTCGGGCAGGGAGATAAGAAGTAGCTTGGAACTAAGGAAGAAATACAAGTTCATAATGCATGAACTTAGAGGTAAAGAAAAGGAAGAATATGTAACTTATATCTTTGATTTTGGATCAAAATATATTGGAGGGTTTCTAGTTTTGGATCAATATTTTGAAGCTACATTTTGGATAATTTTTCAAACCCCTATACCTTCACCTTGGAGAAAAACTATTTCAGTCCTCTTGGAACAAAATCCTTAACTCTAAGGTAGATCCTGGCCCTGAAACAAAAAAAATTCAGGTTTGTGTTAAAACTCCTCCTTGAGACAAATTTTTTGTAGAATCTAAGTTTTTTCCTTGTGATCTTTGGAGCAACACTCTTAGCCCACTTAAGACTATACTCTCAGTCTCTTAAAGAAGCAAGGCACTCGACCTTCCTACACATATACTTTCGACTTTGTAGTAGAGTTATAATAGACACAAACCTGTAAAGAACTTTTCCTAGTGATAAAACAATAGTAGACATAGATATACAAAGAATTTGGACTTGTGACAAACCTACAATAGAATTGGACTTTTCTAGGATTTCGACCTTGTAGGCTATAGACATATACTATTTTGGAGTAGCCTCTCTTATATTCTTTGGAGCATATTTTAAACTATTTTGGAAATATTTCTATCCAGAAATGAAACCATTTTTGGTGCAGCCGCTCTTGTATTCGTTGGAGTATATTTAAAGATATTTTGAAGATATCTTTGTGTAAACTTGAAGCCATTATTGGAGTAGCCATTAGAAGATTTTTTTTCATACAAGAAGCAATTGTTGGAGTAATAGACTTAAAGCCTTGTTGAAGCAGCCTTTGTGAGCCTTGTTGCAGAAAATTTAAAACATTATTACAGTAGACTTGAGAAGATCTTGTAGACCTCTTTGAAGTATATTTGGAGACATTTTATAGAATTTGAATTTGATGTTTATTTTTATAGGTTTGATCCTAGGAGGATTGGAGTCCTCATTTTGACCAAGTTAGAGATTGGATTTTTTGAGAGTATTGGAGTCCTCATTTTGAGAATGTTGGTGCTTGGATTTGTTCACGGTTGGAGCCTCAAAAAAGTCAAAAATTTTGTTATACAAGTTGGATCTTGAATTTTCAGGATTGGATTCCTCACTATCTTGATCAATAAAATTATTTTTTGATTCAATTCTTTTGTTTTGGTTTTACTTGTGATAAAAATATTAATTGGCATTACATAAAAATTGAAAGAAATATCAATCACCCTACCTCTTAGTATTTCCAACAATTGGTATCATGGCCAACTTATTCAAAATTAGGCTAAGAGGTGGAAGAAGGATTTTTGAATCACAATGGTTAGTAAATATGGCAAGTTAGCATGCTTTGATGGAACAAATTTCACCTTCTCAAAGGTCAGAATGGAGTACCACGTAATGTCTCTTAGAGTTGAAGTTTGGAAATTTGTCATGGATGGATAGAATATCCCATCTCCTCTTCCAATAGATCTAGATGGGAGGAAAGCATATATGGCAAATGCAAAGGCCTTTAATTCTATACCAAGTGATATGTCATATTAATAATTAACGAATGTTATGGGTATTAAAATAACTAGAGAGATGTGGGACAACATCATCCATATTTATGAAAGAGATGAAAAAGTTAAAAATGAAAAACTTCAGACCTATAGAAGGTAGTTTGAAAGTCTCAAGATGAATGATGAAGAAGATATTGCTACTTATTTTATCTAAGTAGATGAGGCAGTCAATTTTCTCCAAGGCTTAAGTGAAGATGTCAAAGATAAGATAATTGGCCAAAATATGTTGAGATCTCTTCCAAATATTTTGATGCCAAATTTTGTGATCCATAAAGATTTAGGGGATTAAAATATGATAAAAAATCAAAGTTCTCATAATATCATGAAACCAATTCCAAACCATATATCTCATCATTGTGATTCCAATGACAGTTGAATCACATCAATTTGACAGCATATGCGAAATTTATCACGTTCTGAAGTTTTTGACAAAACGCTAAAAGGTAAACTTACAAGATTAATTGGGTTGTTGATAGGTCAGTCCGTACATCAATATCAAGTTGACATCATCAATTGACTAGGCAGGTATAGTAGACAATATGGGCCAATCTTGTGATGCCAAGTGGTAGCGTCATATAGGTCCATGTGTTGAATTGTGATTGGTTGTTTGGTTTGATGTGGGCCAAAGAGGAGACACCATGTGGACAAATGGGAGGGTGCCACATGACCCTCATAGATCATGTCAAATATGGTTGGGGGTCCCACTGACCTGGCGGGGGTCGATCCCGTGACCTCTATTGAACAAACCAACGAGCATACCATTACACCTTCATGTTTCTTGACATGTATGGTCTGCGCATTTTACTTAAATTACAGTGCTTCTATGATTCAAGGGAGGGGGTAGGCTTACAGGCCTACCTGACTGGTCCTAGCCCTAGTCACATTACATACCGATATGCCCCCAAGAGTATTGAAATTGGAGGTTATAGTGGAGGGCGAGGGCACTAAGCCCCAACCCTAGTTCTTTGTTACCATATGACCATACCAGTAGGGTTTACAAATGGGTGTTGTATTTCAAATTTGAATTTGGGTAGAAGGCCTAATCCTCCATGCCTAGTCACCATAACTACCCATAATCGTCAGCCTAGTGGAGTGAAGGACCAGCGAAGGAGGGGCTGTTGCGTGGCCTAGCCCTGGCTACATAGCTACCCATATGACCAAGAACGGGGATGGAAAATCAACATTAAGGGTTTATTGGCACATTTCAGTAGGTGCCAATTTACACATTTTGCAGTGTAATCAATGTCAGTCCTAGGTGAATTTGTCACTTAGCGTTATGCCAAAAGAAAAAATTCATTGCTTAGTTAGCTAGTTTTGCCATTTTGAAGGATAGATAGCAAAGAATTGTTCCAGAAGGCCTAAATTGGTCATTTTATAACATTTTTGAGCCTAAGAAGCACCTACATAGGGTTTTTTGGTGTTTAGAACATAATGATAGCACCCGTTTTGTGATTTGAGTACTGTATGTTGGACTTTTTGCAGAACCAAGTCCTTTTGTGTTGTCGACAAAGACTGTGTTTTTCTTTTTGAGGCCATACAGAAACCTTTGTTAGCATGGAAAGAGCCTAGATAAGGGTTTTCTAGCCTTCCAGAAACATCTGCAGCAATTGTTTCTTCATTTGAGTAGTTATTTTTATTCTATTCTCAATATGATTGTGGGAAAAGACCATTTCAACACTTCATTATGAAGTAGTTTAATTCTGTGCTTTTGATCTCATAACAAGTACAAAGACATGTTTCCACATTCAATGTGAGATTCCTTTTTCTTTCATTTCAATCATTTATTTACTAAAGAGGGTCAACTTGTGAGTGAGATTTCTCTAAAGGAGAATGTTTATTTGTAGGAGAAACAAGTGCCGCTCCAGATGGATGTTTATGCTATGAGTCAAAGATTTGTAATGCACTATTTTAGTTGTTGAGATTAATTAAGTGACCTAGCGTTGGAGCAGGCCTTGGAGATGTAGCCCAAGAGGGTTGAAATTCATTATCATGCAGTTGTTATCTTCTTCATTTTCATCATATTATGTTTCAGATGATTTTTTTTTAGCTTTAAGCTCATTGAAAAAATATCTATTCACAGTTGGAAAAGTTGCAAAATAAGTTAATGTTTAAAGACCCAAATTGATCATACTTGCAAGGTGTCAGAGGATGGTCGATTGTTTAATTTTCAGATTAGGTGGTACCAGAGAAGGTTCTGACCATATTGCAAGCATGCACAAAATTTTTCAGCATGCAAGGATCTTAGAACTAGAAGAGATGAATTATTTTCTCCGAGTGGAGAACATGGAACTATGAATATTTCTTGAAGTATTAGAGGATGAAATGAAGAAGTTGTGCATAATTTTGTAGAATGTCATTAAAGAGAAAAGTAGGGAATGTCTAGCTATTGAAGCTTCCCCTAAGATTCAACATGTTTGAGTCGATGGGATGACTGATGCTTGTAACCTTTGCCAATTTATGAACATTGTTTATATGTTAAATAACAAGAGTAGTTTTCTTTAATATTCATCTACCACATCGTCTAAAAAAGAGAAGAAGGAGGAGATGGCTAAGCTTCAGGAATAGGACCAAGAGTCATAAGAAGAAAATGAGGTAAAATATACTTCATTTTCAATTCATTCCCTTAACAATGATAATGTGTCTTTTACATCATTTGAGAAACATACCAAGGATATTGGTGTGAAATTGTTGACCAAAATGGGGTACAATGGTAAGGGTCTTGGAAGGTTCTGACCATATTGTAAGCATGCACATAATTTTTTAGCATGCAAGGATCCTGCAACTAGAAGAGATGAATTATTCTCTCCAGGTGGAGAGCATGGAACTAAGAATAATGCTTGAAGTAGAAGAGGATAAAAAGAAGAAGATGTGCCTAATTTTTTAGAATGTCATTAAAGAGAAAACTAGTGAATGTCTAACTAGTAAAGCTTCCCCTAGGATTCAACAAAATTGTGTTCATGGGATGACTAATGCTTGTAACCTTTGCCAAATCAAGAACATTGTTTATATGTCAAATAAAAAGAGTGGTTTTCTTGAGTCTTCATCTACCATGTCGTCTAAAAAAGAGAAGAAGGAGGAGATGGCTAAGCTTGAGAAAGAGGACCAAGAATCTGTTGTGTCTATTTCTAGCACTTGTAGCATGAGTGCTTCACGGGACATAGAAAACCTCCTATAGATAGCCTCTGGGTTGATTGTAGACTAGTGCCTAGGATATCTTAAAGGGAGGAGTGCATAGAATATTATGAGTGGGATTTTTGTTGCACTCCAATTGTCCCGTAAGTAAAATTTAATAAGAGGGGCTTGGTTTAATAGGACTTCATTAAGGTAGACTCATCCAACGCATGGATCCAAATGTAGGGGGTATATTGGAGCAATAGAAATGTCTTCTTCTAGTGGCTGACACATAATAATGAGACAACTTAATACTGAAGTTGTAGAGATGGTGGAGAGGAGGAGAGGAAGGAGAGAAATAGATGCGTAGGGCTATAGAAAAATAGAACCCTCAACAATGATGTTCCAATAGAAATATGGAGGAGAGAGGATGTAGTAGAGTGGAATACTTATTGAGGTTCCATATCAGATATAGCATGGGTACCACTAGGAATAAATAGAAAAAGTAAATCTGCGCTCACACAGGCACTAAAAGTTAATCAAATAACAAAACTAAATATGTCTTGCAAAGAGGTACTGTAGGTTATAGACTAACACAAGTAAATGTGTCTTATGCATAGGTATTGTTCACTTATTTAGTAGCCTAAATAAATCCATGAATCAGAGGACAACCGATGGATTCATCACACTATTTTTAGAGAAGGAAAACATATATGAAATGATATTACAGAAGGGAAGACATACCATGCATTGATCTACCTGGAATCATTAGGGAGTTTTTTTCATCCAATATGAGTCCAACATACCAGTCAATTTACATTTTGCCAAGATATCACTCAAGTCCCTCATGGACAGGCAAGTAGAAACAAGGTGGAATCGCAAAAATGTTGACACGTAGGTGCATAATTCCAGAACCTTATATAAGTGTTTCTTCCCCTATTTATGAGAGGAGGAGGAGCTTGCATTATAGTTTACAAAATATCTTCACCTAAGCTCCAGTTTTCCCATAAACTAGTTGTCTAGGTGTGCCAGGCTATGCTGCCCAAAATGATTACAATCGGGGTTTGATCCATTCTTGAAAATAAATAGAAATTGCAGAACTAAAAGGAAAACTGGACGATGATGGAGGAAGAGGTTTTTCTATCATTCTTGTGAAAAACATTGGTTAGGCCATGTCTCTGTCATCGTACGTCCCTCTAGCAGCTCAGCTGGTTCCTCTAACTTCCACCTTAGATACCCGACTTCCCCACTCTCTAAAGATGATAGTGATCAACTATAGTTTCCCTTTACAGAGTAGTGGTGGAGGTTTTCCTAGAAGTCCTTTGCTTTGTATCTAAGTGGAGCCCCATGTTGAGCCATTAATATTCCTGAGTCCCCATACTTTTACTTACTCTCGGAAGATGTACAAAAAAACAATCTAATTCATTTCTGAGGGTATTTCTATCCTGGGTTTCTTGTTGCAGGGGTTTCTATAGGACAGAACCATATTAGTCATCCATTGCCGCATATTTATGTTTAAAGTCTAAGCTACCAAACCATATGCCTTCAATGTCATGTATCGTGTTATTGGGGCATTTCTACAATCGAGGCTTTTCCTCTTAAATTAATGTTTACAGGGCGAGACCTTCTGATAAGCTTTAGCCCCTTTACTTCAACCCCGTTCTGTAATTTCCTTCATATGATCAAGGGATTGAACTAGGCACTTAGAGTTTTGGTGCTAAGGCCTTTAGATGCCTGTATAGGGAGCTTTTTTCTTTGTTAATTATAATCCTACACACTGGTGCTGTATAGCGCTTGCCTTTGATAACACCCCCTGACACCTGTGATCAGTAATATGTAGGACTGGGCCCAACTGGGGTATTGCGATCGCAACACGGGAGAGGGAGAGACCAATCTACTTCTTTTCATAGCGCAGGCCGAATGTCCGAATGCAAGATCCTCATAAACTATAATACATAACATATCACATCCAGGAGGATCCCCCACATATCACAATCACAATCAGAAACCTGGAGGGATTACCATTGAGGAGGGCCTTGAATTGTGCAATCGTCGATTGTGGGATTGATGATATCATTAGTACCACGTGTCACCCTATTAGTGGTGACATGCATAACCCAGTGATGCCCCCCTTAGGACCCTGAAAATGACGAATCTGCATGACATGAGTCCTTCATACTGCCATGTTAGCTTTGTACTACCACATCATGACGATGTCAACTGCCATGTTACTTATAAGGACCAATGGTAGTCTGCTACATGGCCCCTTGGAGGAGAGAGAAAAAGGCCCGCCTGACTTTGGTTTTTCTTTAAATTCCTTTGTTAAATTATTCCTGCCTCCCATAGTGATTTAACACTGTATCGACGATTTAACAGTTAGCAACCTTTTAACCCTAGTCCTGTCCTGAATCACCGATTGTCGATGTTGTCGGGAGTGTGATATGCATGACCTTTAATATCCTGGCATGTGGCCCCCTGGAGGAGAGAGAAAGGGGGTCCTCCTGCCCTTATTTTTTTAGTGATTTTCTTTGTAAAATGAAATCAGCCCATATTTCCGCTTTAACACTTAGGGCCCGAAGCATTAGTGATTTGCACTATCGGCGTGTTTCCCCTTGTAAGTCCTCAAGGATGGCCCATCGGGTCTGCCGATCGCCGACATGCTTGACTTCTAGGAAGTTCAATATGTGGTACTATAAGGATACACGACTATGGCACTGCGGGATTGTGGGACTGTGGGACTATGAGATTGTAGGATTGTAGCACTAGGATATCGCAGGGTTGTGGGGTTGCGATATCGCGGGGTTGCAGGATTGTGATATTTTGGGGTTGTGGGATTGCGATATGGCCGATATATGGGATGCAGGACTACGAGATTTTCCCACTGCTAATATGTTGGCTTTCCTGTGCCTGGGGTCGTCCAATTGCCGATATACGATTTTTGATAAGCCTGACCCTTAATTATTTTCTCTTTGCTTTCTAGGTTTTCAAAGGGTATCTTCAATCTACTTCAACTTCTGATCTACGAGTCCATTTTTGGACTTTCATATATGATTGGAAACCTTATCACGAGCACTATGCAATGGAGAGGGATTGATTAAAATCTGATAGCTTCTATGGTTTGGGATATGGCTTCAACTTTCATGACTTTTCTGCACTCTAGGCACCTAATAACTTTATAAAGCAGTGAGCGACAACATTGGCTCCCACTGGGGACAGTTCCTTGTTGGCAAGGTACTGAGAACCTATAGACTAGTATCCTTCACCATTGGGGATGGAGTCATAAATATATGAACTTACATAAAATCTCCATGAACCTTTGTTTGTAGGGAGTCACTTCCTTCTCAAACTGAAATTCACAAATAAAAATTCTAACAACTAGAAATTAAATGCTTAGCTTGTGAGCTTATTTATATACATTTCTACTTACACACTGGGCTCAATTCACCTAAGTGAGCTCAAAGCTCCAATGGATCCAGGCTAGCATTTGGGTGCAGGACCTAATGCGCTGATGTTGCTGAAATTTAGAAATTATAATAAGAATACACCACACAAATTCTTGAAATTTGAAACAAAGAACTTGATACATGCTCTTGAAATAACCTCTATTGCCAGCTTAAGAAGTCGTCATGCATTCAGCTACAGGGTCGTAGAACTAACAAGGAAAGTTTGTAGCTGCATCTTTTTCACAAACAACCTAATGACCAATGTCTTCTTGGTAAGGGTAGCCACAAACACTATTGAGCTCCTCCGCCTTAGAATTTTCAAGAAAAACTTGTTGTTGATATTTTACTACACATCGTTTGGAGGGCCAACTCTCTTAGAAATATTCAATAGACTCTTCATTATTTGAACTATAAGAGCTTTAGATCAGAGAATCTACTAAGAATTCCTGGCAGGAATCCTTCTGGAACAGGCAGTAGTATATTTTGCGTGGTCTTTCAACTTTGGGCTCTTCTTGAAAAACTTGTTGTTGGGAGCTTTCTCCCCACTTGCTGGTAAACAATTCCTTCTGAACCTTTGTGATCATCTCATCCTCCTCTGAATAATATGAATCGTAAATTGGAGGAGGATCTTGATCTTATTCTCCAGCCGAAAGATGTGCATCGTGGACTCGACCCCCCTTACTGACTTCCTGGTGGGCCTCCTCTGCTTTTGCAGCTTCCCATAACTGGGATTGTGGTGGCTCTACATCACTTGACTCTCCATCAGAGCCATATATATCATAAGAAGGTGTAACATCAAACTTGACTAAATAATATCTATGAGATTTTATTAACAGCCCCATGATGTCTCCTTCTTCTCTTTCTTTCTCATTAGGTGATGCTTCTTGATGCGAGTAGATGTTTTCTTGGACTGGAGCTCCACAAACATCTTCGGAAGGGTCATCAACCTAGGGAATGTCTTCATCATCAAAATATGCACAACAATCTTCAAATAGAGCATTCGGTGGATATAGTCTTTTGTAATAGTGAAAAATCTTGTATGAAAACATCTTAAGGAAGATATGTTGCCACGAGGTTTTGTTTTGTACCAGACTCTAGCATCCTCCTCTAAAGCATACGTGAACAACCTCATTTGTACATCTTCCAGAAAAATACCCTGTTGTTAAATGCACTCATGAAATTCTTTGAGGTGCTGGTTAGGCCTTCTATCTATGCTCCGACTGAATCTAGGGAAATAGGTATAACCAACAATAGAAGAAAAATCTAGTGGGGCAAATTTGTTGGCCAAGAATGCAACAAGGGCCATCTCAAAAACCTTCCTAGATGACTGATCCCAAGTACAAAGATATGGAAATTTTTCGGGTGCTATAGCAACATAGCGAGTATGGAGCTACTTGAAAGCCAAGATGATTAGACATAGATATGTACAATGGAGTCACCAGGATGTTTACCATAAAATTGAAACAGCAGAGTCGCCAAGGTGAGAGATCTTCAACCCACACTTCCCTTGCTCACCTAACAGAGGAAATGTAAAACTTTGTCGTACCCAGGGAAAAATATTCTAATCCCTTCCCCGTCAACAACACCATAGAGAATAGAGATGTTGTGGCTATTTCCAGCACCTGTAGCACAAGTGCTTAAGCGGATATAGAAATCCTCCTAGAGATAGCCTTTGGGTTTATTGTAGACCAGTGTCTAGGACATCTTAAATAGAGGAGTACATAGAATATTATGAGTCATGTTTCTGTTGCACTCCAATTGTCACGTTAGTAAAAGATAATGAGAGGGGCTTGGATCAATAGGCATTCATGAAGGTAGACTCAAGCCAAAACATGGATCCAAATGTGGGGGTATATTGGGGCTATCTCATAGAGAAATGTCTTCTTCTGTTGACCGATACACAATAATGAGACAGCTTAATACTTAAGTTGTAGAGATGGTGGAGAGGAGGAGAGGAAGGAGGGAAATAGATGTGTAGGTCTGTAGACAAAAATAATCCTCATCAATGATGTTCTAACATAAATATGGAGGAGAGAGGATGTAGAAGAGTGGAATACTTACTGAGGTTCCATATCAAATATAACATGGGTACCATTAGCACTAAACAACAAATGTAAATCTAGGCTCACATAGATACTGTAGGTTAATCAAATATCACAACTAAATGTTTCTTGTACAAAGGTACTGTAAGATATAGGTTAACACAGGTAAATATGTCTTATGCACACGTATTGTTTCCTTGTTTAGTAGACTACATAAATCAATGAATTAGTGTGAAACTAATAGATTCATCACACTATTTTTAGAGAAGGAAAACATATATGAAATGAGATTACAGAGGGGAAATTATACTGCGGATTGATCTGCTTCAAATCACCAGGGAGTTTCATTAATAAAATATGAGTCCAACATACTAGTCAATTTACATCTAGCCAAAATATCACTCAAGTCCCTCAAGGATAGGAAAGTAGAACCAAACTGGAATCGCAAAAATCCTGAATCATAGGTGCAAAATTCTGGAACCTTGTCTAAGTGTTTCTTCCTCCTATTTATAAAAATAGGGGGAGCTTGGATTACACTTTACAAAATATATTTTCCTGAGCTCCAGTTGCCTCATAGACTAGCTGTCTAGGCATGCGAGGATATGCTACCTAGAGTGATTACAATCAGGATTTGATTCCTTCTTGGAAATAAATAGAAATTGAATAAATAAAATGAAAACTAAGGATGATGGCAGAAGAGGTCCTTTTGCCTTTCCTCTAAACAACTCTAGTGAGGCCACGTCTCTTTTATCGTGCATCCCTCTAACAACTCAGCTAGTTCCTGTCACTTCGGCCTTGATTACCCAACTTCCCCACTCTCTGAATCTATTAGTGATCAGCTATAATTTCCCTTAACAGAGTAGTAGTGGAGGTTTTCCTAGCAGTCCTTTGTTGTGTATATGAGTGGAGCCCCATGTTGAGCCATTAATCTTCCTGAGTCCCCATACTTTCACTTATTCTGAGAAGACATACAACAAAACAATATAATTCATTTTTGAGGGTATTTTTGTCTTCGGTTTCTTGTTGGGGGCCTTCTACAGGACTAGCCCATATTACTCAGTGAGTGCCCCATACCTTTGTTTAAAGTATCAACTACTGACCCATAGGCCTTCAATGTCCTACATTGTGATATCGAGGCCTTGCTGTAATCGGGGCTTTTACTCCTAAATCAGTGTTTACATGGCAGTACCTTTCGATATGCTTTAGCCCCTTTACTTCGGCCCCCTTCTATAATTTTCTTCATATGACTAGGGGCTTGAACTAGGCACTTAGCCTTTAGGCGCTAACGCTTTTAGACGTCTGTGGATATTTTTCCTTTTTTTAATTATAATCTCGTACACCAGGACTTTATAGAGCTTGCCTTTGATAACACCCCTGACTCCTATGACCATTGATCTATGGGATTGGGCTCACCTAGGATATCACAATCGCAACATGGGAGAGGGAGAGACGCATCTACTTATTTTCATAGTGTAGGTTGACTGTCCAAACATGGGATCCTCATAAACTACAAGACATAAAATATTGTATCTGGGAGGATCCCCCACATATTGAAATCGCAAACCTGGAGGGATTACAATGGAGGAGGGCCTTGACTTATGTGATCATCGATTATGGGATGTTGGGTTGTTTTATATTCTTTCCACGACTAGCCCACATAGTTAACCCGAGAGTTAGAGGGGGGCCAGAGCCTTGCCTTCCTTGTGTTGATTGCGTAGCGAGGGGGGGTCACAGGGGGTTTGAGGGGTGTAGGTAACCCCACTCTATGGGGTCCAGGGCAGTGCCCTAGAAAATTTTGTTTTTTGGAACCTATATTATGTTGGGTGGACCTACCTATGGTTTTGTGCATGATTTTCGCACATGGTTTTGGACGCGATGGTTTTCAGTCCATGGTTTTGGACGCGATGGTTTTCGGTCCATGGTATTGGATGCTTCGAAATGTATAAATATGTATTGTAACATTGAAAGAAATATAATGAAAAATCAAGCTGGTAGTCCCGGTTTTGCGATCCAGGGGAAATTCTCTGTGTATATGTGTTTTATGTGTTATGTTCTCGCATTGTTTATTTTACGTGTTTTAGAATTTGTATGCAGGTAATTTCTGTACAGGGTTAAAACCTACATTTGGTATCAAAGCTATTTTGGCTTCACAGGGACGCCTTTGTTGCTGAGCGGTTTCGTTCAGGCCTATGGTAGACCCTGTTCAATGGGAGAACTGCGAGATTGATTCTAGTGGTGAAAGAAGATGGTGAGCAGTGTAAATATAGAGATCCAAAAATTTAATTGTTAGAGTTTTGAGTTGTGGAAACTCAAGATGGAGGATCTATTGGTGGATAAAGATTAGTGGATCATTGTAGATCCATGTACTAAACCAACAGGAGTGTCCGATGAAGAATGGAATAAGTTGGATCAGAAGGAAAAGAGGACAATACGATTGTGTGTCTCAAATTCAGTATTGTTGAATGTATCAGGGGAAGCTACGACGAAGTATTTGTGGGACATGTTAGGGACTTTGTACCAATCTAAGTCTCTGGTGAATAAACTGTTCCTATGGAAAAAGTTGTATAACCTGAGGATGAAAGATGGAGACTCGATGACAGAGCATCTGAACGCATTTAATACTATGGTAATTTAGTTATTATCTATTGATATTAACATTTCAGATGAAGATAAGTGCATCAGTTTGTTGTGTTCTCTACCAGATTCATGGGATAGCCTGGTTATTGCAATAGGTAGCAATACAACTACTTAGCAGTTTGATGAAATAGTCTCATCCTTGCTGGTGGAGGAGATAAGATGGAAAAATATCGAGAGCCAGAATGGTGATGCCTTGTCTGTACGAGGACGGTCCTAGAAAAGAAACAAAAATAAGTCATCGAGTGGGAGATCTAAATCTCCAGGAAAACCTGTAAATGTGGTGTGCTAGAAATGTGGAAAGGAAGGGAACTACAAAAGGGACTGTAAATCAAAAGCTCCTGATAAAGGAAAGGGATCTGATGATGCTTCTTCTGCAGAGGTGAAAACCACCTCAGATGAAGGTTGGGATGTGTACTTGGCTTCTTCAAGTACACATGTAGATCATGAGACATAGTTGATTGACTCAGGTGCATCCTTTCACTTCACGCCCCATAGAGATTGGTTCTGCGAGTACAAGAAATATGATGGTGGTGATGTCTTCTTGGCGGATGATAGGAAGTCTAGAATCGTTGGTCGTAGAAAAGTAAAGTTGATGTTGCAAGGTGGAAGGGTTAGAACACTTTCGGGTGTTCTGCATATTCTTACGTTAGCCAAAAATGATATTTATGTAAGAAAACTGGATGATGTAGGTGTAAAAATAGTTTTCGAGAAGGATACCTGCAAGAAGGTTCGGGGGGGGCACTAGTATTGATGCGGGGAGTTTGAATTGGAACTACATACAAACTACAAGGTAGCACTGTTGTTGATGGGTGCAATTGTTCTGTGGTTCCTGAAAGAGGAGTGAAAAATCTAGTGGTCTTTGGAGAGAAGACCATGCTGTGGCATCAATGGCTTGGACATATTAGAGAGAAGGGCCCTCGAATACTTCATGGTAAAGGTATGGTAGAAGGTATGAGTAATAGCTCTCTGGATTTCTATTTCTGTGAAAATTATGTATATGGGAAGCAAAATCGCGTGAGTTTCCCCTCTGGTGGTAAGAGGGTGAAACATATATTAGAACTTGTGCACAATGATATGTTTGGACCTGTGAATGTTCCATCATTGGGTAAGTCTATGTAATATGTATCATTTATAAATGACTTCTCAAAGGAATACATGGTTATATTTCCTTAAGAGGAAATATGAAGTATTTGATAGGTTTAAAGAATTTAAGGCTCTGGTGGAAAACTAGATAGAGAAGAAGATAAAGGTGGTAAGGATAGATAACGGTGGAGAGTTTTGCAGCAAGGAATTTCAAGAATTCTATAAGAAGTGTGGTATAGCACGACAGAAGACTAGTCCATACAAACCTGAGAAAAATGGAGTTGCAAAAATAATGAACAAGACATTGATGGAAAGGGCAAGAAGCATACTCATTGGTTCCAAGATAGGACAGGAATTCTCAGCAGAGGCGGTGGAGATAGCATGTTACTTGGTCAACAGATCATCTTCATCAGCGTTGGAGGATAAGACTCCATAAGAGGTATGGACTGGTAAGAAGCCCGCTCTTTCACATTTGAAGGTTTTTGGATGTGATGCATATGCACATGTTCCAAAGGAGAAAAGAGCCAAGTTGGATAGTAAATCTAAAAAGTGCATCTTTATTGGGTAAAAGGGTCGTTTAAAGGGTTATAAGCTTTGGAACCCAGTAACAAGGAAGGTTTTGTACAGTCTAGATGTGGTGTTTGGAGAGGCAAAATATATTATTAAACATTAAGTCCAACCAAAGGAACCTGAGAAGATAGAGTTTGAGCTTAAGGAGGAAGAATCAGACTCTACAATAGAGGAGGAATCAAAAGATGAAGAGCCACAAACTCCGGGTGTGAGAAGATCAATTCGAGAAAGAAGGTAGCTAGAAAGGTATAGTCCATCTACTTTCTATTTAAATTTTTCTTTATCTATTATTGACGATGATCCTAGAACTGTGAAGTTAGAAGTAGATTAAGAGTATGGAAAACTCTGGAAAGAGGCCATGGTTGATGAAATGGCATCTTTGCACAAAAATGAGGCTTGGGATCTGGTGGAGTTGTGGGCTAGAAGGAAACCCATTGACAGCAAATGGGTGTTCAAGAAGAAGACAAATGCAAAAGGAAAGGTCGAGAAATAGAAAGCTCGGTTGGTAGCAAAAGACTATTCCCAGTGGCCGAGAATTGATTTTGGTGATATTTTTTCTCCTGTTTCCAAGGTAAGTTCTATTATATTACTTTTATCTGTTGCTGCTACTTTTGGTTTTGAGGTAGAACAGATGGATGTGAAGGTAACATTTCTTCATGGGGATCTGGAAGAGGAAATCAACATGAAGCAACCTAAAGGATTTGCGGTGAAGGGTAAGAAAGAACTATTATGCAAGTTAAAGAAGTCTCTGTATGGATTAAAACAATCACCAAGGATGTGGTATCATAAATTTGATACATTTAAACAGGGACTTGGCTTCACTAGAAGCAAAGCATATTACTGTGTGTATTTTAAATTAATTGGTAACTGTGTTATTTATCTAGTATTATATGCGAATTGTATGTCACTAGTTGGAAATGATAATGAAATTATCCAGGATTTGAAGACCTAATTATCCTCCAAATTCAACATGAAAGATCTTGGTCCTACAAACTATATTTTGGGTATGGAAATTAAAAGAGATCGGGCAAAGAGGACGCTCTGATTAAACCAGAGGAAATATGTCGAGACAATACTGTAGAGGTTTAATGTGCAGGATAGTAAACCAAGGAAGGTTCTTATTCCTGTAGGTGTGAAGTTATCTGTTGAAGAGTGTCCCAAGAGGCAAGAAGAGGAAGAGGACATGTTCTGTGTCCCATATTCAAGTGCAGTCGATAGCTTGATATATGGAATGGTTTGTACTAGACCATACATTGCACATGTAGTGGGAGTATTAAGCAGGTTTATGTCAAAATCAGGGAAGGAGTACTGGACAATAGTGAAGTGAATTTTCAAGTATTTGTGTGGCACTAGTGATTATGGTTTGTGTTACCAAGGAAGACCAGGATTGGAAAAAGTGTTGGATATTCGTGACTTTGTTGATGCAGACTGGGCTGGAGATCTGGATCAGAGAAGATCTACAAGTGGGTATGTGTTTAACCTATTTGGAGGTGCAGCTAGTTGGATGAGTAAGAAACAATCTGTAGTGTCACTATCAACTACAGAGGCAGAATACATGATAGCCACTCATGCAAGCAAGGAAGCAATTTGGTTGAAGAGATTGTGTTCAAGTATGGGGTTAGTATAGGGAGCTATAAGGATAGACTGTGACAGCCAAAGTGCAATTTTCTTGGCAAAGAACCTTGCATATCATTCAAAGACAAAGTACATTGATGTTAAGTATCACTTTGTGAGGGATATGATAGAAGACAAAAAGGTGTTTCTGGTAAAGGTGGAGGCTTTGAAGAATACTGGAGATGCATTAACAAAACCTGTGGGCTCTGAGAAGTTGTCTTGTTGTAGAGAAAGAATGGGTGTTGCAAGGCTGGATAAATGAATAAGCTCTCTTTTGGACCCCTATGGAAAGAAAACAACAAGGGGGAGAATGTTGGGTTGTGTTATAGTCTTTCCACGACTAGCCCCAATAGTTAACTAGGGGGTTAGACGAGGAGCGGAGCCCCCCCTTCATTGCATTGATTGTGTAACAAGGGGGGGCAGGGGGGTCACAGGGGATTTGAGCAGTGTAGGTAACCCTCCTCTATGGGGTCCGAGGCAACGCCCCAGGAAATTTTGTTTTTTGGACCCTATATTAGGTTGGGCGGACCTACCTATGGTTTTGTGCATGATTTTCATACATGGTTTTGGATGCGATGGTTTTCGGTCCATGGTTTTGGATGCATTGGTTTTCGGTCCATGGTATTGGATGCTTCGGCATGTATAAATATGTATTGTAACATTGAAAGGAATATAATGAAAAGTCAAGCTAGTAGTCTCAGTTTTGGTATCTAGGGGAAAATCTTTGTGTATATGTGTACATGTCACCTTGAAATGCCCCTATTAGGACCCTGCAAATGACGAATCCATGTGACACGTGTCCTCTGTACCACGATGACATTTTTATACCACAACATTAGGTTCGTACTACCATGTCATGATGACCTCAACTTCCATGTCATTTATAAGAACCAATGGTAGTCTGCCACATGGCCCGCCGAAGGAGAGAGAAAAGGGCCCGTCCAACCTTGGTTTTTCTTTATATTCCTTTGTTAAATGATTTGGGCCTCCCCCAGTGATTTAACACTATATCTACAATTTAATGCTTCGTAACCTTTTAACCCTACTCCTATCTTGAATCGCCGATTATTGATGTTGCGGGGAGTGTGATATGCGGGACCTTTAATATCCTGCCATGTGGCCCCCTGAAGGAGAGAGAAAGGGGGTCTGCCTATCCTTAGTTTCTTAGTGATTTTATTTGTTAAATGAAATCGGCCCCTCCCGGGACTTTAACGCTGAGGACGTGAATCATCAACAATTTGCACTATTGGCATGTTCCCCCCCACAATTAATTAAGGATGGCCCATCGAGTCCGTTGATTGCTGATATGTTTGACTGTCGAGAAGTCCAATATGTGGTATTGTGGAATGGAGGGACTGCAGATCGTGGGACTATGAGACTGCCGGACTGTAGGATTGGGGGAATACCGGTCTATGGGATCATGGGACTATGGGACTGTAGGACTGTGGGATTGCGAGACTGCGGAATCACAAGACTGCGGGGCTGTAGGACTATGATATCGGGGGGTTGCAAAATTACGATATCACGAGGTTGCGGGAATGAAATATCATGAGGTTGCGGGAATGCAATATCATGAGGTTGCGGGATTGTGATATAGCCAATATGGGGGATATGAGACTGCGGGATTTTTCCACCACTGATATGCAGGATTTGCTATGCCCGGGGTCTTCCAATCTCCGATATGCCATTTACGATGAGCCACACCCTTAGTATTTTCTCCTTTCTTTCTAGGTTTTCAAAGGGTATCTTTAATATTCTTTAACTTCTAATACAAGAGTACATTTTTGGACTTCCATATAGCTCGGGAAAGCTTATCACGAGCACTGTGCAATGGAGAGGGGCCGATTAAACTCTAAGAGATTTTATTTCTTGGGAAATGGCTTTGAGCTTCACTACTTTTCTACACTCTAGGCAACTGATAACTTTATAAAGCAGTCAGTGACAACAGAGTCACAAGAAGAAAACGAGGTAAAATATACTTTGTTTTCAATTCATTCCTTTAACAATGATAATGTGTCTTTTACATCATTTGAGAAACAAACCAAGGATATTCGTATGGAATTGTCGACCAAAATGGGGTAAATGGTAAGGGCCCTGGAATCCATAGTCATGGAATTATTAATCGTATTGAGGTGAGACAAACAATTTGGCATGAAGGTTTGGCTATGTTCAGGAAGAAGTGCAAAATGCTCCAACATTGCAAAGTAAAGGAATTTTTCAAGTGTGAAATTCGTGAAAAAAATAACTCTTGCAAGTTGAAGAAGAATCATGCAATGATGATGATGTTAATGGAAAAATATCTCCAAAGAAAGATGAACAATTCAAATGAAGAAGTATGTCAACTTCTCCTCATCAATCAACTTCTCCTCACTAGGCTCTGTTGAGGGCCCCAAAATCGGGTCAACAACAAGGGGGATACCCACCCGGTCGGGAACCTGGTTGGAGGCTCCGTGCCCATTTGGTGTAGCGGGTCCGACTGGGGGTAATGGGACTAGTTTCCCAATGTGAGGGGTATGTGTGTGTGTAGAGTTTGATGGTATTGATCTAGGTGTATTTTAAGCTAATTTAATTCTAACTTCTAAACTAACTCTATGCTATTGTAATCTAATGAAAAACAATACATCCAATCTACGCTAACCCGGGGTATTTTTCTTCTATTATGCGATCTAAAAAGATTTCGAACAATAGCTGGTAATAAAGATCATTCAGCTATCATAAGAATAGAAATCCATTAAGATAAACCATTCTGCATAAAAAGTTAGGCAAAACAGTTGTGAATAGCATATCGCATAATTAGTTATTCATATGTCAAGCACAAATAAATGACTCCACCATACAGAAGTGCCAAATGGTAATACACACATTCATACATTAACATATAAAGAACTCAGCTGCATATCACTTTAGGAATATAAGCAGAAATTAGTCAAGAGATAAAAGTACCATTTATGACTGATTTCACTAATAAACTTCAAGCAATAACGATTTATTTCTACTTGTTCTAATATCTGCTAAGAGTACAGAAGTGCAACATCAGTAACAGACATTAAAATGCAAACATAAATAAATCTCGATCCATCCATTCATCAAAAACCCCCTCCGAGGGTGCAAAAGTGCATGTTCTGAGGACAAGTTTTTTGACAGATTTCCGGACACTTCTCCAAATGCCATGAGAAGGGTTAAATACTACTAACTAATTAATCTTAATTACATAAATCTAGGGAATGGCTTCAAATGACCGCCCTTTTACTAAAAGCAAATTTATTTCTAAAAATCAAATCTAATTTCTAACCATTTTTGTATCTGCTCCTTAGTGTTGTAAGTAATGGGCTGTTCGCCGTGAAAGAGTCGGCTGGTTGTCCTTTCCTTTTGTTCGAGCTTGAAAATTAGAAACAACAAGAGCTGGCACCTCTTTCTGATAGACTAGAAGACATTTTCGAAAACCTTTCTCTAGCTGGGTGTATTTGTTGTGCGTATACTTAGTACAACCCAGGTTCCTTTCGAACTGATTTTGTTGTTGCTATTTCGGTTTCCGATCGTGCGAATGACTCAATGAGTTAGGAGTCGCGTTGTATGGACAATCCCATGTATCGAGAATTACTTCCGTTCTTTGTTCCAGGCTTTTCTGGAGCGTCCTCCTTCTTTTGCGTTTCTCTTTTTGCTTTACCCAGTCTGAGCTTCAAGATCTTTTGCAAACACACTGCTTTTGTGCGCCTTTGACTCTGAGTCTTAGATAGTCTATTTTCATCAGCGCCTGTTGGGTGATACTCTGGAATCCGCGGTCCTGCTGCATGCGGCATCCATTTGCGGAGGCATCTTCTCTCTGTTACCCCATTGGCGCTTTCCTCTTTTCCTGAGATGTTTCCTGGATATAGATTTATATCAGTTACATGTCTTGCAGTTTACGCAAAGAAGAAGAGAAATGACGAAAATATTGACATGAAAGCATTAAGTTCTAGTGAATGTGTAATTCTGACACTCATCATGATTTGACTCTTCGAAAAACGCGATACAATCATTCTTGGATACTGAAGCATGTGATCATTAATTTCCCTTAAGGTGCGTGCTCAATTTTGGGTTTACCGTTTATGTCAGAGAATTCTTGCGATGAGTCCTTTCTGCGATTGGAATCACAGTATCGAGGACTGCGACGTCATTGAGTGTTATCGCAAATTGCCAATATCGCAGATCACAGTTTTGTATGATCGCAGATCGCAGATCGCAAGATCGCAAGATCGTAAGGTTTTCGCTTTATCACTCTGTGCTGCTTATGCGACATTGCGACGTGCGACGTCGCATATCGGCCGTCGGCGATTCCTTAGGTTTTCCCTTTTTGAGCGCTTTTAATGCACACGACGTGATGGGTTCTCGCGTCACTCTTTTTCAGTGTATTTATGCGCTTTGGGAAAACGCTTCTCTCTACCTTTGCGACGCGATATAGCTCTTAGGGAGTTAATACAAAAGATTTTTTAAACAAAATATTTTTTGGATTCTTGGTTAAGGGTCCCCTTTTGCTTGATGTTATTACTAATATAAAACAAAGAGGGGGGTTGTTGGTGACCACAATAGGCTCATAATCAAAAGGACCGTCATAAAAGGTATAAATGTCATGATTATTCAAAGTCTTTCTATAACTATAAACAACGTGATGAATTGAATAAAATGTTTTGGAATGTGTTTCCTTTCACCTTTTGTTGTACACCCACCCATTGTATAGCTAAGTTCCAAAAAAGGAAAGAATTAGTCAAGAAAATGAACATGTCAATTGGAAGTGAGACCAAAAAGGAAAACCTTCTCCCAAGTTCAAAGAAATTTTTGCCAGTAATTGGTCACAAAATATTTTGTACTCACTATAATATAAGTGGCCATTAGATTGAGAAGTGCTGGAAGATTCATCCACATATTCATCGAAAGAAGGAAAAACAGGTCATGAAATCACCTAAGAAACAGAAGGAAGAAGAATATGTGAGACACATAATAACCATTCTTGATGCAGCTCCAGAGGAAAGAAAAATGCAGAAACAAAATTCCCTACCATGGTTAGGTAAGAAACGGTTGGATTGTTTGTCTAGTTCAATAATGCATTTCGTTCGTATTACACGTGTTGCATATCCCCATAGCTGGGTATTTTTTAAAATTGATGTTGTGAATAAATCACTTATATGCAACATTGTTTTCTTTGGCATTTGATGTTATTCTAACTCATTGATGAGTAAATATGGTATGGGAATTTGAGAGTCGGATTTATTACACATTGTAGAAGGATGCATATCTTTTCTGGATATTGTGGTAAGCATCCTAAACTTTGGGATGAGCATTTTCATTACATCCAACATTCCACAATCATGTCAAATAGTCATCTATGCAAGTATTTCCATTTGAAGCTTGTTTGTGTTATTTGACAAATCTCCATATTCTTTTCATTTTTGCTAAAGATTTTTTAGCATATGGACATAATGATGTGGATAAATCCAAGAATTTCATTTAACAATGGTAGCTAATGTATCAAGGAGTACAAGAGAAGCTTGAGAAAGGTAAAGCCAAGTACAAAGAGAGGCATGTCACACATCGAATTGATGATGATTTCTAAGTGGAAGATCAAGTTTGGCTATATAGTGGGGAATACAGGCCAATCCCGTGATGCCAAGTGGTAGTGCTATACAATTGCATGTGTTTAATTGTGATTCGTTGTTTTTGTTATGTGGGCCAATGAGGAGGCACCATATGGCCCAATGTGAGGGCATCATGTGGCCCTCGTAAATCATGAAAACTATGGTTATGGGTCCAAACGACTTGGCGGGGCTTGAACTCACAACCTTTGATGAAAAAACCAACGACCATTTCCTTACACCACACCATGTATCTTGGCATGTATGGTCTGCATGTTTTATTTAAATTATAGTTGTTCTATGGTTGGGTGGGGGGGTGGGGCAAAGTTAGTAGCCCCTCCCAACTGGCCATGGTCCCAACCACACTACATAATGAAATTCCCATAATAGGTGTGAAAGTGGAGGCTATAGTAGAGTGGGCGAGGAGTAAGCCCCAGTCCCTAGTTCTTTGTTACCATATGACCATACTGGTGGGATTTACAAATGAGCACAATATTTCAAATTTGAATTTTCGTGGAAGGACTAAAACTCTTCCCCCACTCACCATAAATTCTCATAGTTGTCAACCTAGTGGAGCGAAGGGCCATGACACGAGGGGTTTCCATGTGTCCCAGCCCTAGCCACATGGCTACCCATGTGCCCAAGAGCAGGGCCGTAAAATACGTGCTAAGGTGTTATTGCCACATTTAAGTAGGCAACAATTTGCACCATTTGCAGCTGAATTAGCATCAGTCCCAAGGGAATATGTCACTTAGGGGTCTGCCAAAATTTAGAATTCATTGCTTAATTAGCTAGTTTTCAGTTTTTCCCATTTTGCAGGACATATGGTAGAGAATTGTTCCAAGAGGCCTAACATGGTCATTTTTAGTTTTTTGAGCCTAAGAAGAGCCTATATAGGGATTTTTGGGTGCTCTAAACACAATGGAAGCATCAGTTTTGTGAATTGAGTAGTGTATGTTGGGCATTTTACATAGCCAAGTCCTTTTTATATTCTAGATAGAGACTGTGTTTTTATTTTTGAGGCCATATGGAGACCCTTTGTAGCATGAAACATGCCTAGACAAGGGTTTTCAAACCTTCTAGACATATATGCAATCATTGTTTCTTCATTAGAGAAGTCATTTTCGGTCTATTCTCCACATGTTTGTGAGAAAAGACCTTTTCAACACTTCATTATGAAGAAATTGAATCTTTTTCTTTTGATCTTAGAATGAGTACATAAACCTATTGTAACGTTCAGTGTGAGAGTCCTTTTTCTTTTGTTGCTATCATTTCTTTGCTAAAGGGGGTCAACTTGTGAGTGAGAGTTCTTTGGAGGATAATATGTCTTTATGGGAGAAACAAGTTCCACTCTAGATGGATGTTTACTCAATCAGTCAAATATTTGTAATGTACCCTTTTTGTTGTTGAGGTCAATTAGGTGGCATAACCATTAGAGGAGGGCCTGGAGACGTAGCCTAGAAGGGGTGAACTCTATTATGACATGATTTTTCTCTTCTTCATTTTCACCATGTTATGTTTCACACAATTTTGTTTCATATTTAATTTCATTGAAAACTTAACTATACATAGTTGAAAATGTTTCAAACTAAGTTAATGCTTAAAGACCCAAATTTATCACATTTGCAAAGTTTCAAAGGATGATCATTTTTTTCATGTTGACATCAAGTGGTATTAGAGCAAGTTCTCACCAGATTGCAAGCGTGGGTGAAATTTTGCAACATTGAAGGCTCCTAGAACTAGAGAGATGAGTTGTTCTCTCCAGGTGGAGAAAATGGAATTAAGAATATTGCTTGAAGTAGCAGAGGATGAAACAAAGAAGTTGTGGCTGATGTTGCAAAATGTCATTAGGGAGAAAACTCCACAATTTTCAGTTGTCGACGCTTCCCCTAATATTAAAAAAGTTTTTTGTCATGGGATCATTGATGCTTGTACCCTTTTTCAATTGAATAACACTACTTATATGTTAAATCACAAGAGTTGTTTTCTTTAATTTCCACCTACCAATTCGTCTAAAAGAGGGAAGAAGGAGGAGATGGTTAAGCTCCGGGAAGAGGACCAAGAGTTGCAAGGAGAAAACGAGGTAAAATATAATTCTTTTTTAATTCATTCCCTTAACAATAATAATCATTCTTTTTCATCATTTGACAAACACACCAAGGGTATTGGTATGGAATTGTTGACCAAAATGGGTTACAATGGTAAGGGTATTGGAATCCATAGTCATGGAATTGTAAATCCTATTGAGGTGAGACCACAACCTTGACATGATGGTTTGGGATATGTTCAATAAGAAGTTGGAGAATTCTCCAAAATTTCAAATTCGAGGAATTCTTCAAGTGTGAAATTCGTGAAGAAAGAACTCTTGCAAGATGAAGGAGAATCATTTCATGATGATGATGTTGATGGGAAAATATCTCAAAAGAGATATGAACACTTCAAAGGAAGAACTAAGTCAAGTTCTTCTCATCAATAAATTTCTCCTTACCTGATTCAGAATCAAAAGGATCATCATAAAAGGTATAAATGTATTGATTATTCAACGACTTTCTATTACAATAAATAAGAAGATTATTTTAATAAAATGTTGTGGAATATTTTTCCTTTAAATTTTTGTCATGGCTTAATCATTATGTAGCTAATTTCCAACAAAGGAAATAACTAGTCAAGAAAAATAATATGTCGATTGGAAGTGAGACCGGAAAGGAAAATATTCTCTTAAGTTTGAAGACATTTTTTCCAAGAATTGCTCACAAAAACTTTTGTACTCATTGTAATATGAGTGGCCATTCGATTGAGAAGCGTTGGAAGCTGAATCCACATCTACATCCAAAGAAGGAAAAATAGGTCATGAAATCACCTGAGAAAGAGAATGGAAAAGAACATGTGAGGAACACGATAACCATTCTTGAAGTAGCTCCAGAAGAAAGGAAAATGAAGAAATAAAACTCCCTAGCCTAGTTGGGTAAGAAATAGTTAGACTATTTGTCTAGTTAAATACTGCATTTATTTTTTATTACACATGTTGCATATCCCCATATCTAGGTATTTCCTAAAAGTTATTTTTGTGAATAAATCACATAGAGGAAACAATTTTTTCTTTTGCATTTGATGTTATTATGGCTTGTTGATGAGTTAATTTTTATGGGAATCTGAAAGTTGAATTTCTTACATATTGTAAAAGGATGCATCTCTTTCGTGGATATTGTGGTAAGTATCTTAAACTTTGGTATGAGAAGTTGCATTACGTCCAACATGCCACAATAATTTCAAGTACTCACCTATGCAAGTATTTCCATTTGAAGCTTGTTTGTGTCATTTTCCAAAGTCTCTTGTGGTTTACATCTTTGGTAAACATTTTGCAGTAGATGGACATAGTGATGTGGAAAAAGCCATGCCTTTCGTTCAACAAATGTAGTTAGTGCATCAAGTACAAGAGTAGCTTGAGAAAAGCAAAGCCAAGCACAAAGAGAGGCATGTCAAGCATTGGATTGATCATGATTTCCAAGTGGAAGATCAAGTTTGGTAGTATATCAGCAAGGAAAGACTTCAAGGTGAAGATTTTATTAGCCACTAAGGAAGGATGATGATGAAGAGAATGTTGATATTCCATCTATTGAAGATTCTTCTTCTAAATGTTTAGAAGAGTTGCAGGAAGACTCAATTCTTGATAGGAGAATCGTAACTTTACGTAGAGGTAATGTGGAGTATCTTCTAGTGGGGCTCAAAGGTACCAATCCGAGTAAGGAAAGATGGATTGAGATTGGGAAAGTGAGGAATTTGTACTCTTACTTACTTGTTGAGTAGAAATAGGATTTTAGTGGTATAAAATCTTCCCAGTGGGGAGGAATGATACCATAAGGATCCATGGAATCAAAATATTCTCAAAAATAAAATTCTCTAAATCTATTGAAATCAATGCCATATGTTATATCTAATCATTATTATTCCAATGACACTTGAATCACATGAATCTGATGCCGTATGCGAAAGTTACGACGTTATGAAGTTTTTGAAAAGAACTAAAAAGTCAAGTTGAAGGGTTGGCTAGGCTACTGAGTGGGAAGCCCATATGATGATGTCATCTTAACATCATGCGCTAGCTGGGCAAGTATAGTAGGAGGTATGGGCCAATCCCATAATGTTAAGTGGAAGTGTTGTACATGACCATGTGTTGAGTTGTGATTGGCTGTTTGGTTTGATGTGGACCAATGAGAAGGCACCACATGGCCCAATAGAAGGGTGCCATGTGGACATCGTAAATCATGCAAAATATGGTTAGGGGCTCAACCAACCTGGCCGAGTTCGACCCCATAACCTCTGGTGAACAAACCAATGGGCATATTGTTACATCGCACCATGTATCTTGGCATGTATGATCTATATATTTTATTTAGATTATAGTGGTTCTATGGTTGGGACCAGGGGTCGAGTTGAAGGGCTCGCCCAATCAGTCCTGGCCCCGATCACATTACATATCCATATTCCCACAGTAGGAACAAAGGCAGAGGTTGTAGCAGAGGGGGTAGGGAGTAAGCCTTGACCCCCAGTTCTTCATTACCATATGACCATACCAGTGGGGCTTACAAATGCGCATGGAATTTCAAATTTGAATTTTCGCCCTAATCGCCACAACAACCCATAATTGCCATCCTAGTGGAGTGGAGGGTCGTGACAGGAGGGGCTGGTGCATGGCCCTACCCTAGCCACATGGCCACCCACTTGTGCCAGAGCAGGGCTGGAAAATCAATAATAAGGGGTTATTAACGCATTTAAGTAGATGACAATTTTTATTTTTGGCAACTGAATTAGCATTGGTCCCAGGTCATTTTTTCGCTCGACAGTCTACCAAAAAGCGAATATTGTTGTCGAGTTAGCCAATTTTTCCATTTTGCAGGATATACAGTAGAGATTTATTCCAGGAGGCCTAACTTGATCATTTGTCAGTCTTTTTGAACCCAAGAAGAGCCTACATAGGGGTTTTTGGGCATTCTGAACATAATGCAACATAATTTTTTCTTGATTTGAGCACTGTATGTTGGATTTTTTACAGATCCAAGTCCTTTTGTGTTGCTGACGTAGAATGTGTTTGGATTTTTTAGGCCATATGGAGACCTTTTTTAGCATGGAAAGAGCCTAGACATGGGTTTTCTAGCTGTTACAGGGAAAAGTGTCTATTTAGAACTGCTCTATCCCACTAAGCTGTGACAGTTGCCTTAGAAACAAACAGAGAAAAACTACTTTTGTATTTCCTTTATGAACTATAGATAGAGAGGAATAGAAAGAACCAACCTGTGTCTTTCGTTAATCCTTTGATCCAATCCCTCTCTTCTTTGACAGTCTCCAGCTACCTGCTCCCTTACTTGCCCAGCTTCACAAAGTACCTGTAAGATCACAGAAGAAGAACACTATACAAAGACATGGATCTACATTCATAAACAACTTAGGATCTGATTTAAGTTAACCATACAAATGTAACAAGCATCAATGATACAAAAGCATGGAGGAAAAACTGAAATAGTTTTTATTGATAAACAAGAAAAGATCCAGGAGGAGTTACAACCAGTGGTTCCTGACCCAGCATCAACCTCCCAGCAAATAAGCCCCTCTTCACCTCAAACAAAGCATAGATCACCCAATACTCTGATGTTTGTCTCAAAAAACCAACATCAATTCCTTACAATATGCAAAATTCCATCCTCTGGATCTCTGAGATGAGGCATCCATATATAGATATGTGCAAGGAGGATGAGTCAGCTTGTGATTTGATTAGTGTCTTCTCTCTGTTAGTTCTTGCTTCCACTTCGAGACTGAAGGCCTCTTACTCATCCTTGGTCGAATTCAGTGAGGCAAGTGTCATAGGAGAAGATTCTGGAAGCTTCCATTGTCTCTCCACCTCGCGGAATGACACTGCCATTTGTCATTTCTTGCCCATCGCACCCCACATAAGGGACTTTTGAAATGCAACGCACCCTCATAGTGTATTTAGGTGCAATGAAACGCACCTAGCCAATGGAGCAGCTGAAATGATCCCGTTTTGACTTATTCTGAGCAGTTTCTGGTGGAGAACTTCTGGGAGAAGCTGTAATCTGTTGACCTTGTTCCTTTATGGGTTAGAACAACACTTTTAGGGACTTAGGAGCCCTTGCTTTATGGACATTTCATGCTTGGAGTTGTAGGGAACAAAAATGTCTATAACAGTTGCCCCCTAAAGTATGAGGCCGTTAACCTTTTGGTGTCGGGTGAAATGCTTTACTATGAGGATCTGAAGTTCTTTCAATGCTGGGAGGAGACCTGTAATAAGATACAATACACTACATTATCTTCATACTGTTTTCATGATCTAGCTGAGGCGGGCATTCCCATGCTCAGCTTTATAAATTCATATTCATGTACATAGGACAGACAATCGTCTGAGGGTAGACTGATGATTCTGATAGAGCCATCATCCTTTTGGTAGGATGATTATCTGTGCCGCAATGTTGTACATTTGATGTCTTTATTTCCCTGAATATATATCGCAGCCCGGATGGATGAAACTAGATCCAGGGTCTTCAATCTCGTCCGATCTTTACTCGAAGTACAAGTCGATCCATGTGAGAAATGTTTTGAAGTCGAACATGGAAAGACATCGCTTGACTACCAGTCAATGATGTAAACTGTTAACAAGCGCGAGAGGAATCAACGATAATGATAATTATCCTCAAGCTACTACAGTACAATCCAAGTGGTGTGAATAAAGGACTTGGTGTCGAACACCACGCAAATTCTTTCGGTCAAAGGTCATTGATGTAAACCTGTCGCCGGAAGTGAGAAACTTGCCATTGAGGCATGCAAGCTTCAAAGTACTGAATGGGGTGTTCTTAGATCAACTTCTTGGATAATGAGCTGATGTCGACAAGAAGTGATCCATCACAGGAGGGCCTTAATGAATCCCACATCAATGACATGGAACGGAGCAAATGATTTTGATGGAGGTGAAAACGATTTGATGATATAATGTTCAAGGTGGCGGTCATGAAAGAATGGAGTATAATGTATGGTAGTGGGTGGGACACAGGTGACTTCTCTGGATGAATTCTCTTGAACATATCGGCGACACTGATGTGATGGATCGGTAGCATTAACCCCAAATGTGGATGGTATGGCGTGACCATGGCGATGTGACCGGTGAATGAAACAACCCAACCCGACTCGGACACGGAGTGGAAGTGTCATGTTCAGGAGCGACTTGCTACCAATAAATATTCTTTGAGTTTTCTTCCCAATTTTCCCCAGTCATTGCTGACCAGTACCTCTTTATTTTTGTCAAGCTTGAGGAGGATAACAAATGCTTGTTCTATAATTTGCCCTTCGGGCAAACCCATCACTATGTTTTAACGAGCCTAGCGATAGTGAAACTCATTCTCGTCTAAAGACAAGTTTGTCACTATTAATATTTTTAACAAGTTTAAGGACAAAGATAACTCGGTCCTTTTAAATTTTAGAGAGTCTAAAAAGGAACGTAAAGGTAACTCCAAAATTCATTTTTTTTCATCTGATCCCTTAAGTCTGAAAAAGTATAAAACAATACAGAAGGGATGAATTTTCGATAGTTTTAACGAGCCGAAAAAAACAAGCGCTCGGTCTTTTTGTGTAATAATCCCTCAGGTCCAAAAAGATTAAAATCTAGATGATGGATAACACTTCCTGTCCCTTTAACGAGCTGGATGGCCAAGGACTCGGCAACCTTTTCATATTTTACGAGTCAGTTGAAAAGAGCTTAAAGGAGACTCGTCTTTTGAGGAACGAGTGATAAAACGGGTAGCAGCTGATTCCAGGTAAGGTTTGGAATTTTCCAATCATGGCAGTGTCACAAGGATGGCTAGTGAAATCACTCTTCGCAGCTGTTCCTCAAAATGGGTAAACAATCAAATGGAGGTGAATGATCGGCCAATGAAAAAGTGGAGGTGACGGTGCAAACACGACCAAGGCTTTATGGCTGAAGTACTACATTCACGATGGTTATTTACCGGGGAATAGTTCATTTTTTAACGAGCTTAAACGTGGGTGGAAACATTTGCTCATGTCTTATGTTTATTTTTTAACGAGCTTGAACTATGTGGTAAAACTGCTCGATTAGATGGTCTTGTTTTGATTTTACCATAAATAGCTTTGTCCTTTCAAAGATCGTACTGTATTTTCAACTCCTTCATCAAACTAGTAAGAAATGGACAATATTTGCTTGAAAACGAGTTAGAACACTAATATTTTACTTTGAACTACGTAAAAGTAATGAAAAAGTGTTTTTTACCTCTCATTTTACCATTTCATTTGAACTTGGTTTGTTGGAGCTTTGGAGGTGCTTTTCCCCCTCGATTTCCATCAGCTGATTTTAGGAGATTCTGTGGACGATTCTCGGTGCCGTCTGGACCAGGTAGGAGCTAAACCTGAGCTCGTTCATTTCATGGTTTCCATTTTGCATTTTGAGCTTGATTCCTAGCTTTTTTGAGTTCCTGTGGTTTGAAGAACTCATTTTTCCATCAGCGCACCCTCAGTGTATCGAAAACTGCATTGAATGTTGGCCTGTCTAAAGGCAATTTGACATTCAACGCACCTAGAACACTGCTGCAGGTGCGTTGGGCGCAAAAAGGGAATTTGATGCACAATTTTTGATGGAATTTTTTGCCTATTTCTCACCAAAATTAGGACCTAACTCCTCTCTTGTTTGTTTTTCAGAGATCTTTGGAGTAAGATGACCATTATGTGGCGAGAACGTGAGCATGAAGAAGAGGACATGCTTGCCCTACATGATCCAGTTACAGCAAACGCGCTGCGGAACTGTGGCTTGCTGAAGTTCTTCCGCATTTCTAGCATGAGACAGTAGATCAACTTATTGCAGTATTTGCTCGATGCTTGGGATCCTACCAATCAGGTTTTCCAGATCAGGGGCAAATCTATCCCCTTGACTGTAGTAGACATATATTTCTTGACTGGCTTGTCGAGGCGGGGTGCCCCCATCTCTTTGTCAGGTTCGGCTCAAGGAGGCGATTCTGTGAGAGATTATGTCCGCCAGTACTGCGGAGAAGGATCTCAGCCGAGTAAAGATGGCAAAATCATCATCCATGATGTCACTGACAGGTCCCTCAGGACTATTCTGTTTACTTTTGGTAGGATGGCCGGTGGTGCGGCTCTTCATGTAGCCAACCGATCTTACATGCAGCATGCCTTGGAATGCCTCCAACCGAAGGTGTTCAACTGGTGCGACGCAGTACTTCTCGTGATGAAAGAACAATTTCCCAAGATAAAGAGCGGAAGGTTGAAGAACTTTGGGTATGGTTCTATTTTGACCGCCTTTGCCTTGGAGAAGATACCACTGATGCAGCCGTAGTACATTGCACTCGATTTACCTTCTCCTACTGAACCACATATGCAAAGATGGGTTGACCATATGTCTAGGCATGCTGGCCAGTCTCAGATTTCATTTTCTGATACCTTCTTCAGGTGGTTTGATCGTCAGGAGATGGTTTATTCTGAGTATCCATACGCTGGCATGGACTTCCGGGGTGATCTATATTTGGTACTGCCGGATGGCGAACAGTGGGGCGCCATTGGTAAAATGTCTGACCATATTCTTGTTTATCATTTTTTCTTATAATGTCCTTGTGCTTTACTCTATCAGGACTTTAATCAAACTCATGTGTACATGCAGATGTTGGTCCCGTTCGTCCAGTAGTTCGCCTGAGAGTACCAGCTGCTGCCCCAGCAGGAGAGGCCGTCGGAAGGGTTATTCTTCATGACCTCGATGTGGCCAAGACTCTCACAGCATTGCAGGAGTAGGTTGAGGGCCTCACTCTCTGTATTCCAGATTTGAGGACCGACAAGCTACCTTTGCAGTTATAACGGCATACTACTGGTGTGCCCAGACGATGGACTCGTCTCTTACACATGATTGCATAGGCTGTGACTTGCTATCACGAGCATCATTAGACTAGGGTGCCCCCTAGCATTTTGATTTTTTAGGTCGTTTGACCGATTTTGTCTTGGTTACAGAACATTATGTGTAAACCATAAATAGTTATATATATTTTTGATTTTCGGAGTTTTATTTTGGTTGAGCTACATGATGCACATGCAAAACATTGATGATGTGTTTCTTTTTATAAATGTTGCAAATGTCTATCTAACACATAGTTTGCTAATGAGTCAGTTAATGTGTTTAAGTTTCTGGAAATATGTTGATATTGAATAAGATCAAATTGTCTTTCCAAAATCTTAACCCTTAGGAACATGCGATAAATAGTTGGGTTTCGGACGGAATATATACCATTGAGTTGTAGTATTACGAGTTGTGAGTCTAGCCTGAAAATTAGTCGGCGTATACCATGAGTGATGGCATCAGAGAGAATTTCTATCAACGCGCTATACTCAGCGATGTTATTCGTTGATTGACCAATACATACACCTCTGCAACTTACTAACTCGCCGCTTGGATCAAAAATGGCCCAGGCTGCGGAGGACAGGTTCTGCGAACTACGACTCGCTCCGTCGGCATATCCAACACATGACTCCAATAGGTTTGACATCTGCAATAAATCTAAAAAGTGGATTACTTGACCAAAACAAAAACTTTAGCGAAATCAAAAACATAACAAAAGCATACTGGTTACCATTACGCATAGTAACGCTTGAGGTACAACCCATTACGAGGTTGCGCCAGTGGAACTCCATCATAATCCATTAACTCGTAGGCTCCTTTTGCTAACACTCGTTTAACAAAATAGGGACCCATCCATAAAGACTTAAATTTACCTGCTCCCAATTTGTCAGATTCTTGGTCGTAAAGCAAGACCAAGTTGCCTTCTGAGAAGACACGGGGTTTGACATTTTTATCGAACTACGCCTTGAATCATTTCTTATGGGCTTCGTTAGCCAACGCGGTGTCATGATGGGTTTCATCCAATTGGATTAATTCCATGAAACGGGCCTCTTCTTCTGAAGTTCCAGGGAGGAGATCAATTGCGAGTTTGAGAGACGAGATTTCACACTGGATTGGTAAGACTGCTTCCAGGCCATATACCAGTTGGGAGGGTATGAACCCGGTTGCATTCCTTACCGATGTTCGGTAAGCCCACAAGGCTGAGTACAGGATTAGGTTCCATCTTCTTTTGTGAACTCCGATCATCCTTTGTAGCATGCGTTTCAGGACCTTGTTGATTGCTTCAACTTGTCCGTTGGCTTGCGGATAATATGGAGTAGAGCTGTCGTGAGACAACCCTAGTTTGGCAGCTAATTCGACCATCATGTGATTGCAAAAATGTGCTCCATGATCTATGACTATAGCCTGTGGTACGTCGAATCTGGCGACTACATGATTGAAAAAGAAGAGGGCAGCTGTTTCACCAGTATTATCTAATGTAGGCATCGCCTCGGCCCATTTGGTAAAATAGTCAACTGCGACTATGATATACCCATGCCCCCTGGTCGAGGTGGGGTTACATGTCATGAAATTGATGCCCCATTTGGCGAATGGCCCAACAGCAACTATTGGCTGCAGAGGTACGGGTGGTCTTCTGGTTTTGCTATCAAAAATTTGACAAGCATGGCAACTTCTGACTGCGATTATGCAATCTTTGAACATTGTTGGCCATAAGTATCCTGCTCATAATTTTTTTTGTGTTGTAGCATATCCAGATTGATGCCCCCCACACGCGCCTGAATGACAATCATTCAGGATTTTTTCAGCCTCCTCATGGGTGAGGCACCTTCTTAGAATTGTATCGATACCACGACGGTAAAGTGTATCACCGACGATCATGTAGTCTTTTGCTTGGTATCGAATACGTTTTTGTTCAGAGTGGGAGGTGTTTGGCCTATATTTTTGGGTTTGGAGATAAATGATTATATCCCCATACCACTCATTGCTTGTAGATATCAGAAACAAATTTTCGTCCACGATTGTTTCCTCGGATGTGTCATCGTTGGACGATGATGGGAGATCACACAATAATTTTGCGAAAACTAGAGCTTTGTTTGATTTGCATTTTACAAATTCGAGATCAAATTCTTGTAGGATTGCTATCCATTTCGAGTATTTTTCCCCCAGCAACTGTCGCGACAATATATAAGTCATGGGGTTGCAATCTGACAGAATGGTAGTTTTCCGAAAGAGGACATAGTGTCGAAATCTCTGTATCGCTTGAACAGCTGCAAGCGCTAGCTTTTCAACGTAAGAATATTTTCTTTCTGTATCATTTAAGTTTTTACTTAAATAATATATAGGATTCTCAATTCCATCGACTTCTTGAACTAAAACCATTGCGATGGTTGTATCTGCTGCAGCCAGATACAGGTTAATGTCTTTTTGATAATCAGGAGCATACATTAATGATGCTTTCATTAGGGATTCTTTTAAAGCATCAAAGGAAGCTTGCGCAACCTGATCCCAGACAAAGGGTACTTCCTTTTTCAAAAGACGTGTGTAACATTTAGCAAGTTCAGCGTAATTTGGAATGAACCTCCTCAGAAAGTTTGCTTTGCCTTGGAGTTTCTGAATCTGAAGCAAATTCGAAGGTGGAGGCAAATTTATGATTGCCTGGACCTTACATGGGTCGAGACAAATCCCGTCTTTGGAGACTACAAAGCCAAGTAAACGACCAAAACTGACGCAAAATACACATTTGTGCGGATTGAATCGTATCTTGTAGTGTCGGCAACGCAGAAATATCGCTCTTAAATGCTGCGGATGATCAGTCCGCTTTCGCGAATGAGCCGGAAGGTCATCGAGGTATGGTTGAACGATGTTTTTGATGTCATGGAAGGCCTAATTCATTGCCTTCTGAAACTTTGCCCCTGCGTTCTTTAAACCAAAGGACAATTTTCGATATGCGAATGTGCCCCACGGACAAATAAATGCAATCTTTGACTGGTCCTGTGGGCAGATATTTATTTGATTATACCCGGAGAATCCATCCATGAATGAAAAGATTTCGCATCCGGTGCATTCATCAATTATCTGGTCAATGAAGGATGTAGGGTATTTGTCTTTTGGACAATCTTGATTTACATCCCTATAATTGAAGCATACTCTAATTGTCCCTTGTTTTTTCATAACAGGGACAATATTCGATACCCAATCGGTTAGAGGAACCGGGTAGATGAAACTAGCATGGAGAAGTTTTTCAACTTCTGCCTTAATGGCAGTGACTTTCTTGGGGTGCACCTGTCTTAGCCGTTGTCATACTGGTTTGACATCTAGATACATCTTAATTTCGTGTTCAACGATACTCGAGTCAATGCCTGGCATTTCACTGTATGGCCAAGCAAAGAAATCTCTGAATTCGCGAAAAAGAGAGTTATATATTTCCAGTTCTGAAGGAGAACAACATTTGCCAACATAAATATTCTCTACAACATCTGTTTTGGTCGAGATATTTATGGCTATAGTCTCTTCAATGTTGGACAAGTTTCGCTCGGAATCCACCGTATTTACAGTATTTGACAGAAAATCAAAGACTGAAGGATGATAAAGGTCATTTTGAGTATCTTCTCCACAATCCGGAAGAAGAGAACGATTGTGGTAATCATTCCATGGTGCTCCTTCAACTACCATAGATTGGACAATTCCTTCGTCGGTGACATGCACTCGCGACCAAGGATCTGAAGGAGTACCATTTTGTCTAGACCTATCTATCCAAATGCTTGATGAGCGTTGATTTGGGTTTGCCTCCCATGGTAGGAACATTGATTGCTATAATATTTCCATTGGGCTTGGGGGAAAAACCACTACATGATCCATGTCGATATCGTTTTATGAGATCTTTTTAGAAGATATCATGTTGCAGGTTCCTATCGACGCTACTTCCGCTAGATTGATTGGAGGTGGAAGAGTGAAAGTTCCCATTAGTATAGGATCTTTTAGTAGGCCTAATCCGATATTCTGAAGCAAATGGGGGCTTCCATGGATCATGGGAATGCTTCCAGTAATTTGAGAACCATTTGGGAGGAAGTTTTGTTGATCGACAATTGTAATCCCTCCCTGAAAGGGAAATGCAATCTTTCTAAAATAGGTCGAAACAACAGCTGCCATGGCATATATCCATGGTCTTCCTAGTAGGATGTTGTAATCAAGATTCCCATCGATGACTTCAACATCTATTTCTACCGTTTTCCCTCCTAGTTCAACTTTCAAGTTACATAGGATACCATATGGGGTATATGTCCTTCCGTCGAATGCTTTTAATGTCATCGAAGATCGCAACAAGGTTGGAGATCCTAAAGTTTTCCAGCAACTCATCGACATAATGCATGTAGATGCCCCCTCATCAATAATCATTCGATGAACAGTTTTGTTGAGGGCTTTCACTTGAACGAGGAAAGCTAGTTGAGATGGTAATTGAGGATCGTATCCTTTACGATCGAAGGATACAAGATTGGAATCCTTTGGGTCAATCCCACCAATGGCCGATAATAAAGCCTGCCTTTGGGATGGGCAATTTTGTAGTACTTCAAGAGTCGACATAGCGGATGGCGATTGGGCCAAATCTTCCACTATGTTATAATGTTGTGCCGCTCTAGCGCAGGGATTAAATGTCGACTTGTGTACTACTCCATTTGGCGGTTTTATCGTCAATTCAGGAATGGTGGGTGGCACAAATTCTGTCGAAGTCGTTGTCGAACTACTTGGTTGATCTTTATCATTGTTGTTCGACAACTGTGGATTCCCATAATCCTTGTTCCTTGTCGATATCAAAGCATCATTTTGCTGTTTTGAAACCGACAACATTAGCACTTGAGACGGGGAAGCATTTCCACTCTCAACCAAATTTGTTCCTGGATTTGGAAACGGATCAGTTAACACTGCGGAGGTTTTCGAATTCTTGAAGAATTTCTTAAGCTCAGCCCTGTGTCGACAAACTATGGTCCAATGATCCTCATCGCATATAAAGGATGGATTTTTTGGTTTCTTATTTCCAGGAGGGTTTGAAGAAGATTTTTCAGGTGATGATTCCTCCTGTTTCTTCTTCTTCCCTTTGCCTTTTTTCTTGCTCCCTGGTTGTTTGGATTCTTTGCCTTTGTCTGTCGATACAACATTTACTTCCGAAGCAAGAAGTTTTTCTTTCGCATTTTGACCTGAAATCTTACGGGCCTTTTTGGATGTAGCCTTTGTCGATTTCATGTCTGTCGTGCCAATCACGCCATCGCCGGCATGAGATTCATTGTTTGATTTAGGAGGAGGAGGAATTGAGAATTCCGATCTAGGGGCGTCAGGTATTTTGTCGTAGAGCGTTCCAGACTGAGTGTAAATCAAGTCCAGATATTACGCACGAGCGATAACTTGCTCTTCTGTTACAACTCCCCCCTTTGCCACATCTTCCGCGATGGAAGGCAGTAATGACTTGATAAACCATTCAGTTAAGAGCTGATCGGGGATGTACATTTTTAACATCCTACGACGACGTCGCCACTCATGTATATGATCAGATATGTGAGTGGCCGTTGTCTGTTTGAAGTTGGTAAGAAGTTCTGTTCCCATTTCGTACCTTATTGGTAACTGAAAATGGGTTAAAAAGGTTGTGGCTAAGGTACTGAAGTTGTCGAACGAAGCTCTAGGCAACTCAATGTACCATTTTGCCGTCGGACCCGTTAACGTCCTCTGAAAGAGGCGAAGTCTTATCGAATCATCATTTAAGGTGTTTGATGAACACCATAGATGATAGGTCATCACGTGATTTGATGGATATTCACCCGGATTTCCATTAAATTTAGGAATATCTGATGGAAGTTTATGCAGAATCGCTGGCCACCAAGGGGCGTAAACAATTGGATCGTTTGTTAATCGATTTAAATCAGGTAACTCTAAAGTTGCCACAAAGGGTAAATGTTGGTTCAGGTTAGGTGAAGCATACCCAGGGTAAGATGGAATTGCTTGAGCAGTTGGTCTTTGCATACCGGCATAATGCATATGCTGCTGGTATGTTTGGTAAGGTTGGTGGACATGACCATTGTAAAATGGTTGATTTTGACCGTTTTGAATGTACGGCTGTCCACTATTAGCAAAGATTTACTGCTCAGAGCCTTGGTATACTTGTTGGAATTGCGGTTGTTTGTATTGCACCAACCATGGTTGTGAAGCCATGTGTTGTTGCCCGATACTAACAGTTTGACCAAGATGAGGGGTAATTGTACCCATCTGAACCTGTGTCGCTCCACCAGTTGGAGATTGTGGTTGAGTCGCAGGGTCAAGGGGCTGTTGCGTTACAACTTGAGAAACCTGAGGTTGGCATACAACAGGCAGCGCTTGAACTTGCGACACCATCACAATAGCCTGTGTAGTCGGGATATTCGACATAGGTACGCATTGTCGCATTGAGTACACAACTCTTGGTTGTTGAGGTAGTAAGGTACCCAACCACTTGAGGTAATTCCAGTATAACCTGAATGTTGTTGTGAACTCCCGTATGGATATCCTCCTGGAGGGGATAATGAAAGGGTATACTGCCCCCCATACAGTGGTAATCCGGAACTCAAGGGAATTGTTTGCCCTTGGGGACCGGACTACCCAAATTGACCTCCAAATGGATCAATTTGTTGAGACTCAACATAAGAGTTTCCGGATATTATTCCGGATGAACAAACAGGAACGGACCATACTGTTGAGATAGCCCCTGAGTGGGCTCCTTCTAATGGCTGAGAGCTAGTCGGGACAGATGGTATACCACCGAACATTGTCGGAGTGATAGCAGGGAGTTCTGCTGTCGCTGTGTCAGACGACATAGTCCTAGATGTTGACGGTTGTTCAGACATTTGTAGTCTATCCAAAAGATTACCTAGCGATTCTACAGGAGCTTCCGCTGGTGGTAGACTAACTTCTGATGAAGAAGGATATAGAGTGATCCTGACTCCAAAGTGCGTTGGAGTACTTGTTTGAGGATCTTCTACAATTTCTTCTATTGCAATCAGACCAGGTGGAAGGGGAAGACTGTCAGGTCCGTAAAATATTTCAGGTTCCAAAGAAGGTGTGAAATCGGCAGCGACAGATGTTTAAAGAGTAAGACTCTCTGAACCAGTTGTAGATGGAACTGGTTCAGTAACACAAGTGTTTATTCTCAAACTAGGATCAGTATCACTGTCCTTCTGTGGCTGTTGAACTTCTTCTGTAGAGGCAGGGATTCCAGAAATGTTTGGAATAACCGGAGTCTCTGATGTCGTTAGAACACTTGTTCTAACTTTGATAGGAGATTTGGAACCAGTTAAACGAGTTCGCTTTGTCCGTACTGGTTTCGATTCCGGAGACAAAGATGGTTGACTCGTAAGCCTCCGCGAACGACGGGGTTTCAATTGACTTTCTTCCACGATTGCGGACTACTCGATCAACTAAAATAAAGGGAAGGTATGTTTCCGAATTAAATGAATTTTAGACGCTTTGACACAACTTGTTTTTTTAGTTTTTAAGAGACGAGAAAAAACAAAAGATGACTCTAGTCTCCTTCGATTTTTAATGAGCCTGAAGTGACAAGTGCTCAGATGGACCTTTTTCGTTAAGGAGTCTGAAAAGGAATGAAAGGGACTACTCTGGAGATCTAGGTAGAGGGAGTACCAAACCAATCACAAAACTTTAGAATATGTTTTACGGTACGACAGTCAATCTTCACGAATGCTGTGTTCAGTGCATTGCGATCCATAGGGCGGCAGACATGGCTTCCTAAGGATAAAGGATTTAAGTCTATAGGGGTCTCCCAAAATATACTCGACGGTACGTGGGAGCAGAAGTCCGTACTGGCACTTATCGTCTCAAAGTGGAGGAATCACCCAACCATCAGTGAGGACAACAGTTACCAGGTTTTACGACGCCGGAATACATCTCTAGCCTAGACCTCTAAATGTTGTGCGTTAAGTTCCAAAGTGTTGTTAGATTCATTGAATTTATTTTAAGTTGATCTTGCTTATGAATTTTGCCTTTTGGGTTCACCACGAGATGTAGATTTAATTCCTAAAATGCAATCTAAAGATGATAAACAAACTTTTATCTCTTTCGTGCAATGAAAATCCTTGCTACTAGAGGAAGAGAAAGACACAATCTTTTCACAAAGAGCAAAGAGTACACTGTAAATGCACTTTCCTAAATCAAGCCAAACAGACTGTCTATATGCAAATGCACATGCATGTATTTGTTTTCGACTTTCTTAGTATTGATGCTAAAAAGAAAGTTGATGTACAAATATGAATTTCTTTTCAAGCGACAAATATAAACAAGCTCTTTTTCGAAATAAAAAACAGAGATGATTATGACACGTTGCGATTTTGAAATGAATACTTGTTCTTGACACTAGAAAATAAAAAATTCAGACCAAAGGCAATAGCAATAGTATAATCGACCATCAACAGCAATCAAACTTTCTCCTATGATCTAAATCGACACTTGCGACAGATTCAAATCAAAGGACGACATTACGACTATTCTACTTTTGCAATGGAAAACTGTAAACGACTCAACAAACACACAAAAACATCTACAGTTCTTTTGTACAAAGGAGGTGGAATAACAGCAAGGAAAAGGGGTTTTAAACAGACATATACTGATCACAGGCAGCAAAATTCAGAGATAGAACTGGAAAGAATGAAGCACAAGAACCACAGCTGCACAGGGCTAGTCTGATCAACGCACCTGTAACACAGAGAATCTGAAATGCAGCGCAGGTTGCCCTTTCGGGAAGTGCGCTGAAATTCAGGATCTCTTAACAGTACCTGCGCTGGGCCAGAAATGAGAATCTGTCTGAGTTCCGGGTCACAGTTTGCAGTTCAGTCTTTGGTTTTTGGCCGAGTAAAAGCAATCAGTAATGCACAATCAGGGGTAGATCTACGGAGGGTCTAAGAGCTATCACAAGCACAATCAGATAGTTCATGAATCAGTTGTTCAAATCATAAACAGATCCAGTGAATGGATTGAAGCAGCAGATGTCTACTTTGCATTTGTTATGGCAAATGCAATTCGAATGCTACCTATAAGTTTATGAAACAAACAACAAAGAATGATACACAAAAAAACTAATTAGACATTCCCCAGTGGAGTCACCATTTTGTTATAGGGAAAAGTGTCTATTTAGAACTGCTCTATCCCACTAAGGTGTGATAGCTTCCTTAGAAACAAACAGAGAAAAACTACTTTTGTATTTCCTTTATGAACTATAGATAGAGAGGAATAGAAAGAACCAACATGTGTCTTGCGTTAATCCTTTGATCCAATCCCTCTCTTGTTTGACAGTATCCAACTACCTGCTCCCTTATTTGCCCAGCTTCACAAAGTACCTGTAAGATCACAAAAGAAGAACACTATACAAAGACATGGATCTATATTCATAAACAACTTAGGATCAGATTTAAGTTAACCATACAAATGTAACAATCATCAATGATACAAAAGCATGGAGGAAAAACTCAAATAGTTTTTATTGATAAACAAGAAAAGATCCAGGAGGAGTTACAACCAGTGGTTCCTGACCCAGCATCAACCTCCCAGCAAAGAAGCCCCTCTTCACCTCAAACAAAGCATAGATCACCCAATACTCTGATGTTTGTCTCAAAAAACCAACAGCAATTCCTTACGATATGCAAAATTCCAGCCTCTGGATCTCTGAGATGAGGGATCCATATATAGATATGTGCAAGGAGGATGAGTCAGCTTATGATTTGATTAGTGTCTTCTCTCTGTCAGTTCTTGCTTCCACAAGGAGACTAAAGGCCTCTTACTCATCCTTGGTCGAATTCAGTGAGGCAAGTGTCATAGGAGAAGATTTTGGAAGCTTCCATTGTCTCTCCACCTCGCGGAATGACACTGCCATTTGTCATTTCTCGCCCATCGCACCCCACAGAAGGGACTTTTGAAATGCAACGCACCCTCACAGTGTATTTAGGTGCAATGCAACACACCTAGCCAGTGGAGCAGCTGAAATGATCCTGTTTTGACTTATTCTGAGCAGTTTCTGGTGGAGAACTTCTGGGAGAAGCTGTAATCTGTTGACCTTGTTCCTTTAGGGGTAAGAACAACACTTTTAGGGACTTAGGAGCCCTTGGTTTATGGACATTTCATGCTTGGAGTTGTAGGGCACAAAAATGTCTATAACACTAGCCTTCGAGACACATTTTCGACAATTGTTTCTTCATTAGAGTAGCTATTTTTAGTCTATTCATAATATTTTGTGGGAAAAGACCATTTCAACACTTCATTATGAAGAAGTTAAATTTTGTGCTTTTGATCCCATAATGAGTATAAGGATGTGTTGTCCCATTTAGAGTGAGATTCTTTTTTCATTTGTTGCTATCATTTCTTTCCTAAAGGGAGTCAACTTGTGAGTGAGTGTTCTATAAAGGAAAATGTTCTTTGTAGGAAAAACAAGTGTTGCTCTAGAAGGAGGTATACTTTATGACTCAAATATTTGTAATGTCCTCTTTTTATTGTTGAGATAAATTAAGTAGCCTAGCCATTAGAGTATGGCCCAGAGACATAACCTAGGATGGGTGAACTCCATTACCACATGATTTTTGTCTTCTTCATTTTCATCATGTTATGTTTCACATGATTTTGTTTCATGCTTAAGTTAATTGAAAACTTAACTATTCTCAATTGGAAAAGTTACAAACTAAGTTAATGTTTAAAGACCCAAATTTATCATACTTGCAAAGTGTGAGAGGATGAACAATTGTTTCATTTTCAAATCAATTTGTGCCATAGAAGAACTAAAATATTTCGACTCCACAATGGATCAAATTCATGGAATTCTCACAACATACGAGATGAGGTTGGGAAATCTACTCATGAGGAAGAAACTTCCAAGGCATCCAAGATAGCAAGTAAGGGAGATAATTGTGATTGCAGCAACAATAATTGTGATACAAAAATGGCACAATTTGTCAATAAGCTGAAGAAAGGATCCAAACTTAAGGGTAAGTTACCTCTCATTTTCTTTATATGTGATAAAATAGGATATTGGGTAGCAAAATTCCCTTTTAAATATGAGAGTTATGATGAATATAAACCTAAGAGGAGAAATTTCAAGAAGAAAGGACCAAAGAAAAATAATTTATTCTCTAAAGTAGACAATGATGACTCTAATGAAGAAGAAGAATATAGTAGAAGTAGTGAAGTATTATTCATGGCCTTCAAAAATGAAGTAGATAGCTCAAAAGAAGAAGAAAGTCCATAAGAAGCAGAAGGAAATACATAAGAACTATTAGTTAGTTACATAAAATAAAATGAGAGACTTAGAAAGAAGAATTAAAAGTTATATCAAGAGTTAAAATCTCTCAAATCTAAGAAGGAAGAGGCTAAAAAAATAGAAAAAGTGTTGAGAACCAAGTTGGAGGAAAAGGAAGAAATATGTGAAAATTTAGAAGCATAAGTTGTATCTCTAAAAGAAGAGTTGGACAAAGACAACAAGGGTTTGAAAAATTATCATACCTTAGATGTCATTCTCATCTCTCAAAGGCAATTACTTGATAAATCTAGACTTGGATATACAAGTGAATCTTCCAATTCAAAGGAAGAAACTAATGATCATCATGAAGAAAAGCCTAGAAGTTTTGTTGATGTCCTTAAAGGATATTATCATTCTAACCTTACAAGAAACAAATTTCAACCAAGGAATGAGAAGCATCCCCATCTTGAAAGGAATATCTCATCAAGAAAATTTTATCCTAATAGGTATCAAACTATTTTCCTTAGTTATTGTTTCTTTTATAAAAGAAATTTGTCATTAGCAAAAAAATTGCAAGGCTTATAAGGCTAATGATCCAAAGTGGCAAGGCCAAATCAGGACTGATAATTGTTTTTCTCCTCTTTCAAAGTATACTCTATAATGTTAAAAATGCAATAGTCCAATCCATATAGCATGGAAATGTCCTCTAGATCAAACAGAGAACGTTTGGAGAAAGAAATTTGGAGAATCTACCTTTGAAAATTATAGTCTAGCTTTATGTGCTCAGAAAAAGGAAAATCGATGGTTTGTAGAAATTGGATGTTGTAGGAACATCATAGGTGACTAGAGAATTTTTATCTCTATAAGCATATAAATTTATGGAAATGTGATTTTTGGAAACAATGGATCTGCTAAAATTGTTGGGAATGGGACAACAAGTCTCATCAATGACAAGGGAAAAGCACAAAATGCACTATATGTTGAAGGCCTCAAGCATAATATTCTAAGTGTTAGCAAATATGTGATCAAGGACATTATCTCATATTTTTCTTCAAGGATAGTGGGATAAGAAAATCATCTTCAAGAAAATTGGTAGAAAGAGGAGTAATAAAAATAGATAATGTATACATTCTTAGTAAAATTCAAGAAGAGTGATGTTACATGAGTCAAGAAAATGAAAGCTAGATATGGCACAAGCATTGGGACACATAAGATTTTATAACTTGGAGAAAATTATTAAAAATCAAGCAGTAAGAAATATCCCTAAAATTTCAAAGCTAGAAAATGCTATTTCTACATCATCCCAACATGAAAAGCAAATCGAGACCAACATCAAATCAAAGGAATGTTCGACACCAAGAGCCTTTAGAAATCATTCATGCATATATGTGCAGTCCAACCATAACTCCATCTCTACAAGGAGAAAGGTACTTTAGTTTATTTATAGATGATTATACTATAATGATGTGGGTATTTTTCATCAGATATAAGTCAGAAGCACTAAATTGTTTAAAGACTTCCAAAGCAACAATTGAAATTTAAAGTTAGTTGAAGATAAAATTCTTAAGAATAGATTGAGGTGAGGAATTTCACTCAAGGGAAATCAATTAATTATGTGAAAAGATGCAATCAAAAGGGAAGTTTATATCACTAGGACTATACAACAAAATGGAGTAGTGGAATGAAAGAACCTACTAGTAGACTGCAATAACAATGTTGTTAGAAGTTGATTTAAAGGAAACACTTTGGAAGGAGGTAGTTGGGGATGTAGTCTATATCATAAACCTAGCTTAGCACCAGCTAAACAGTGATAAAAATCGATATCAACTATGGAAAGGAAGGATTACCTCTATGAAACACTTTAGAATATTTGGAAGAAAATTTTATATGAATATTAATGACCAGTCACTAGGGAAATTTGACTCACATGTTAACAAAGGAATTTTCCTTGGATACTCATCAAGAAGGAAGGCTTACAAATGCTATAAAAAATTATTGTGAAACTTAGTTGAAAGCATCGATGCAAAGATAAATGAAATTCTTCTAGAAAAATAAGTAGTTAAAACCAATGAAGAATACCCTATCTTTCTAAATTTAGAGAAAGGTGGTACAAAGGAAGAGAAGGAGCCAAAAAATGTCATGAAACCAGCTCACAGGATAGAATAGAAGATAGATCAACGACTTAAAATTTATCCTCTTTAAGGGGGAAACCTCATTTACATTACATAAATGAACAATACTTTGATGATACAAGCGAAAATACCTCCTTTGTATATCTACGAGTCTAAAGGATCACAATATAATCAGAGCCTACATAACAATAATAATGTAAAGGTGCAACAATTACAATAGTGGGCTTTTATGGGGCACAACAATAACAATAAGGGGGGGTATAATAGTATTATATGGATATAACATGCCCCTCTCCTTTAAAAAAGTTTTGTCCTCAATGGTTGAGTAGTTCTGAATGTTTCTGTATAAAATTCTCATCCTCCCATGTGGAATCTTCAGAAAGTAAGTTCTTCCACTTAACGCGATATTCTAAAATTGATCGATTTCTTAGTTTTCAGATTCTCGTTTCCATGACTTCTTCAGGCTCAAATATTATTTTATTTCTTCACCAAGTCCTGGAAACACTGTTTGAAATGGAATCTTGTCATTGATAACCTTCTTTAAGCATCAAACATGGAAAACTAGGTGTAATCGGGAAGATGTGGGCAACTCCAATTTGTATTCCATAGTACCAATATTTTGCAACATCTTGTAAGGACCATAGTACTTGGGTGATAATTTAATGTCCTTCTTAGCTTTCTTGAGGGGCATTTGTTGGTATGGTTGTAGCCGTACAAATACCCAGTTGCCTACCTCAAAAATTCTTTCATTGTGATGTTGATATGCCTATTTTTCTTTTGATGTTGCGCCAGAGTGAGGTTATCCTTTAAGTATTGGAGAAATTTTTGTTGATGCTCGATGTGTGTCAGCTCAATTTATTGTGTAAATTAAGGCATGTATTTTACTGTCAATCTAGGTTGGTAATCTTAGAAGAAAACCACAATTTATGGATTTTTGGATAGGAATTAATATAGAAAGTAGTTATGAGAACAGAAGTGTATATTACAAATATAAATAATACTACATAACTAAGCAAAAACATTTAAGTCTATTTCATAAAATCATACATGATTGGTCAATGAAATTAAAATATTCTATAAAAACAAGGAAGATGTTCTTTTCAAAGGGACCTGGTTGTCCTTCCTCAATATCTCTATAATTAATTTTTCAATATCTATGTAAGCATAAGAAAATGTAATGAAAGCATAAGAATTTAATCTAAGGAAGGATTGAAGGAAGTGAATCTTGTTCAATCTTAGCTCTAGCTCATAGAGAAGAGGCTCTTTTCTAAGAGACCTAGTTGTCCTTCGACATTCAAGCTAATTACTAAAAGGAAGCAATCTTCACTTAACACATGGCCATAAAATGAAATAACATTAAATACATTTACAAATATTTACAACAAATGAATATAATAAACATGAAAAATTAAACTAACATATGCACAAATATGAACATCATACAACAAAGTGTACTTAGCTTGGTATGAGGGCCCTCCAACCTTGCTGGTACACTGTTAAAATACTTAGCTACAAAAACTCATTCACTCCAGCAAACACAAAGAAATCATGAAACAAAAGCCCTATCTACAATTATCTCAAAGTAATAATCTTCAAGTTTTCCTACATGTTCTATCTATGAATGTCTCTCTTTAAATAGGCAAAATAATAACCATATAAGATAAAAATTTGAAACAAAAATCATAAATTTTATCCCACTTCCTCAAGTCGAAGCCATCCATTAGTTACAAGAAATATCAAAGAATTCCAAAAAATCCTAAAACTACCCTTTTTAATAGGGATTTCTTGGTGACAGGTCAAGTTTGACCAGCATTGGTCGGGCTTGTATTTGCTTAGTTTGACTAAACCAATAGATGTTCATCCTTTCATTGTTCCTAATATTTCCAAATATGTATTCATCTTGCACCCAGGTGTCCTGGACATATCACTTTAATGGAGCTACTACAGGAATTTTTAACTATGTTATCACCCTGTAATTTGAAGGTTGTAGGACAAATCACAATAATGTAACATCAAACCAACTTCAAGATGGGAATCTAGCCCTTCCAATCCCAGAGAAGGTTCTCTCTATAGAATTTAGCTTTGTTGCTTGAAAATCTTACATTAGTTATGATTGTACTTGGGTTTTGGGTTTTGGAAGACTAATTGTATTCAATTTAGTTAGCATCTATTGGGCAATGGAGTCAAAAGTTAAACTGGATAGTTGCATCAATTTTTCACAGAGTAAAGTCAGAGAAAGTTAGGAATATTTACTAGATATTTAAGAATAATAAGTGGATGATGGTAGAACAATGAAAACCTTCAGCAGAACTAAAGAGTACTTAAGAATTCTTTAGTGTGGCATTCAGTCAATCAAGCATAACTAAAAAGAAGTCAAGAATTCTTTGGTGTGGCCTTCAGTAGAAAACATACAGATTGCAAAAGTAGCCTAAATAAGGTACTCTAAAGTAAATCATGTTCATCACATTTCTATTTTGCAATTGGAATTTAGATGATTACAGTGAAGAGACTAGAGTGAAACACTTTAACCTAAGAAAAACATCACCAATATTTAAGCGACAAGAATCCTATGAATGGTCTGCTTAGTATTGATGCTCCAATGCTTAAGAAAAAACTAATAATGCTCCAATAGATCATTAATATTTCTGATCTCAAACAATCGACCCATAATACTTCAAGAGCAGAAGTATTTATACAAAATTTACAAAGTTTTTACAATAAATGTTGTCTCTAATAAATAGGACATCTTTAGACTATAGATGAACTAAAAAGGTCTAAATGTTACTGATTAATAATTCTGGTGGTAGGGAAAATTTTAGGGGATAATATTCGTAGGTGGGCTAATTTTCCATCCTTTAAGAAAAAAGGGATTCACTAATTTCCATTTTTTCTAAAAATTATTCGCCCAAATTTTATAGTGTAAAATTATTTGACCTTAAAAATCACCAAAAAATTATATTGAGACTATATAAAATTATTAGAAATTTGAATATTTTTACAAAAATATTTTCAAAATTTTTATAGATTGCATATGATGGACTATGAGATTCGCCAAGCTTTCTAAACTTGGAGAAAAATTTCCATCCTTAAAATTTTCCGTCTGGTGGAATGTGATGTGGAGATGTTGTTGCTGTGGAAGTGGGAGCATGTAGGATGTGCACCGAAATCTGTGGCTGTGCTGGCAGATGAACTAGCAGATGCAGATGCATCTCTCTTTTTCTTAGTAATTCACTCAACTGCTTGTTGATACTATGACTTGATAATCTAAGAATTCCCTCACTGATGGCTAATCCTGTGACTACCCTGTCGTTTTATCATCCATTAGTATCACAAAATATTTTGGAAAATATATAATATATATATATTTGAATAATATTTCCAAAGTATTTTAAATGAAATTTATAATTAAATTTCTACAAAAGCATGTGTTGTTTCCAATCCATGGCTTTGTTTTCTCTTTCCATGAATTCACAAAATCATGTGTAGTTTTGTTCCTATTACTCCTTCCTCTGAATTCATTTTATCTGTATGTAAATTCCTTTTACCCTTGTAGAATACCTGGACGGTTTTGCAAAACCATGTGTTGATTTGTATGGTTGGAAGAGTATTCTCACTTTACTCTTTTACTTTCACAAGCAACACGATTTTACCCCTATAAATTGATTTCACCATACCTGTAAATTGATTTTACCTTAATTTTCTATCGTGAAATGCATTTACATGAATGCTATCATTTCTCTCCTGTACATTAATTTCATGTGAAATTTTCTCTTTTATTTTCTCTGATAAATTCATGGTATCCATGAATTTTATTTAATGTGTCGTTGTAAAACAATTTTACCTTTGAATCTCATTCCACAACCTTAGTTTCATATTTCCTGTAGCTATATAATTTTATCTCAAGTATCGTTTCACCCCGTTGCTCTGAAATATTATCGCATTCTAATATATTTGTATTCCACTTCAAATTAATCCACCCTATATTCCCGTAACATTTATAAGATTCAAAGCCAAAACAGTTAATGATTTATCACACCGCTTTAAAGTGGTAGGTGGTATTATTTTAGAGGATACGATATAACATGGGGCTTCCGCGTAGCAAAAAGATGAGTGGAGAAAACAACTAATCTCGCGTGCTTTTGGGATGTTAAGTGTTGGATGAGCTGAGTGTGAGATATGGAATTTTAACTATTCATTTATTTTTACGAATCTTGAGGCAAATAAAAATGAAGGGGGTTTAATTCTTAGTGCGCGGTGAGCCATTAGTTGAAATTGCAGGGGTAAGAGGTAGTATAGGCTTGCGGCCAGAAATTAATATAAAGTCTAAAAGTTTATATTAATAGGGTTTTGTGAAGTAAGGGGTAAAAATAGGGATATATATATATATATATATATATATATATATATATATATATAATTTATGGGATTTATCCCACATTCACAAGGGAACATTCTTCGCCCATAGTTACATTGTGTTTTGACAAAATAAGCCCAAGGCTACCCACTTGTGCTTGGTGTTAGGTGTGCTAGGCTTAGGTATTGTGAATGTAGGTCGCATAGAGATGGAGTGGGAGCTAAGCTTTCGGGCTTATTTTTTATAAAAATTTCAATAAAATCCAAGGCTTTAAAACCAGAAGCTCTGCAATATATAACCTTTTTGTCACACAAACCTATTCTTAATGATTTGAAAGCAGGTATTCAACTTATGCTGGGGTAATATTCAGATGAATTAACAAGGAAAGTGGCTGATAAGGCAGGAAGCTGAGTAAATGATGGAGAGGAAGCTAGGTGAGTTAGCAAGCCAAAATATTCATCATGAGAGCAACAAATAGTATCTGAATCATCAGATTTTATATAATCATAGGACCCTAACACAGTGTAAAATTAATTTTAAAACCCAATTTTTACAAAAAATTCTAAAAATTGAAAAACATAATCTAATTACCTGAAAATGAAAAATAAGGGTAAAATGAATCATATGTGAGTGGAATAGGGTGGAATATTATGGTAAGTAAGTGGGTTTATGATAAACAAAAATGACCAAAATTGAGGGACAACATCTCCCCCTTGCTGATGTTGAAGCATGTCCTCATGCTTGCTTTCTTCAGTTGGACCTTCTGGGTGTTGATGCCCTTGTTGTACTTGTACCTGTGCCTGTAGCCTCCTCTTCTGCAACTTGAAGTAAAATATCCATTCCCTCATGTTCCCCTACTTTGTAGATGGCAACGTTTACCTTTTGTTTTTCATATTTGTATTTTTATAGTTTCTTCTCGTTTAGCCATCTACAAGCTTTTTTTGAAATGAGCATGTTTTGAGTTTCAAGCTTTCTTAATTGCTCTTCCAAATTCTTGTTCGCATTGGCCATGTTGTTGTTGTTTTCCTTGTACATCTTGTTTTCCTTCTTCAAGTGTCTTTTGATGATTTTTCTATCCTTTATCTCATCAATCAACTATGTTATTTTCTTTAGATCTTCCTCATTGTGCAAATTTTCCTTTGCCTCCTTAGCATATGAATGTGATGAAGTTGCCTCTATCCAAGGTGTTATGAAACCAACACACAAAAAGATAGAAAAGAGAGATAAACACCTTATAATTCAACCTCTTCGAGGGGGCAACCTCCTTTACATTACACAAATGAACAATTCTTGGATGATTCAAATGACAAAACCTCGTTTCTATATATAGGAGTCTAAGGGGTCACAATATAACCAAGCCTACCTAACAATAATAATAAAAAGGCACAAAAGTAACAATAGAGGGATTCTATGAGGCACAGTAATAACAATATGGGGACAACAGGGGAACAACACTATTAATAAGGGATACAACTACAATAGGAATGGGGGAATCACTAGTATTATAGGGACCTAACATGCCCCTCTCATTAAAAAAAGTGTTGTCATCAACGCTTGAGTAGCTCTAGATGCTTCTATATAAAATTCTCATCCTCCCATGTGGAATCTTTAGTGGATAAGTTCTTCAACTTGATGAGATACTCCAAAATGGATTGATTTCATAGCTGTCGAGTTCTTATTTCTGTGACTGCTTCTGGTTCCAATATAATTCTTCCTTGTCAAGTTCTAGAAATATTGTTTGAACTGGGAGCTTGTCAACTATAACCTTTTCTAAACATGAAACATGGAAAACTGGGTGCACTCGAGAAGCTGCAGGAAGCTCTAATTTGTATGCCATAGCACCAATCTTTTGCAACGCTTGTACGAACCATAATACTTTGGTGATAATTTATTATCCTTCGTAGCTTCCTTGAGGGACATTTGTTTATGTGGTTGTAGCCATAGGAATACCCAGTCACCTACATCAAAACTTCTTTCATTGCGATGTTGATCTGCCTATTGTTTCATTCTATTCTGTGCCAACATGAGGTTATCCTTTAAGAGTTGGAGAACTTGTTGTTGATGCTCGATGTGATGTTCCACTGCTTGAACCTTGCAATTTTCTCTTAAATATGATGTGATGGATGGTGGCTGTATCCATAAAGTGCCATAAATGGGGTCATTTTTGTTGCAGTAGGGAAGGAAGTGCTATACCACCATTCAGCCAGAGGCTACCATTTGACCTATTGTGTCTATTTATTAGATAAAAAGCAACGAAGATATCCATCCAAACATTTGTTTACTATATTAGTTTTCCTATCAGATTGAGGATAATAGATGAGCTATGAGCTAACTGAGTAGCAAGACAAGAAAATAATCCTGTCCAAAAATTTCCAGTAAAAATGGGATCTCTGTCACTTACAATAATCTTTGGGTTTCCATGTAGCTTTTGAATTGTTTCCATAAATGCAGTAGAAACTATACTGGCTTTAGATGAATGTGATAATGCACAAAAGTGTGCATACTTAGTAATTTTGTCAACTACCACCATGATGACACTCTTTCCCTCTGACTTGGGTAAACCAGTGATAAAATCCATAGAAACCTCCTCGTAACATTGGCTTGGAATGGATAAAGGTTGTAATAGACCTGGGGTCTTAATTGTTTCAGCTTTATTTTGTTGGCAAACCAAACATTCCGCCACAAACTTTTGAATATCCAATTTAAGGCCATCCCAAAAAAATTCTTTCTTAACCCTATGGTAAGTTTTTAAAAATCTTAAGTGCCCTCCTAAGCAAGAAGCATGCAATTCCAAAAGAATCTTTTATTTGAGTTGGGAATTCTTACAAAGGTATAAGCAATCTTTGTACCATAAAGAATCATTTTTCCATCTAAATGTATCAAATGTGTTGGAATCTTGTTGTAACTTTTGAATAAGTTCCCACACTTCTTCATAATTCTTCCATTCCTCCATTGCTTCGTTTATCCAATCTAGGTAGATAACAGAAATGGTGCACAACAATGCTTCCACATCCTCATCCTTCCTTGAGAGTGCATCTGCCACAACATTTTGCTTCCCTTTTCTGTAAATGATTTCAACGTCATAACCCAACATCTTTGTGACCCATTTTTGTTTCTCTTCAGAGGATAATCTTTGTTCTAAAATTTATTTAAGGCTATCATGATCCGTTTTTACCTTGAAGTGTCTTCCCATTAGGTAGTGTCACCATTTCTTAAGTGCGTGTAGTATTGCCAACATTTCCTTCTCATAAATAGTTTTTTGTAAATACTTTCCCTTGATTGGACGACTTTCGAAAGAAATGGGTCTTTCAACTTGCATTAAAACAACACCAATTCCATTTCCTAAAGCATCACATTCCATAATAAAGGTTTTTGTGAAGTCTGATGTAGCTAAGATGAGTGCTTGGCACATTGCCTCTTTAAGATGTTGAAAGGCCTTTGTTGCTTTTGGAGTCCATGAAAATGCATCTTTCTTCAATAATGTTGTTAGAGGTGCTACCATTTTCCCATAATTCTTAACAAACTTGCGATAATACCCTATCAACCTGAGAAATCCTCACACATGCTTTATGGATGTGGGTATTTTCCATTCCTTAATGGAATTAATTTTGCTAGGGTCTACCTTAACTCCTTCATGAGATACAATATGACCCAGATATTCCACATCTTGTACTCCAAAGAAACATTTGGATCTTTTTTCATATAATCGTTTCTCCTCCAATAGTTGTAGCACCCTGTCAACATGTTCAACATGATCCTTCCAAGATTTGCTGTAGATTAGTATATCATCAAAAAATACTAACACAAATTTTATAAGGAAGGGTTTGAAAATGGAATTCATCAAACTTTGAAATGTCGAAGGTGCATTGGTAAGGCCAAAAGACATGACCAAAAATTCATAGTTGTTACAGGGAAAAGTGTCTATATAGAACTGCTATATCCCACTAAGGTGTGACAGCTGCCTTAGAAACAAATAGAGAAAAGCTACTTTCATTTTTCCTTTATGAATTATAGATAGAGAGGAACAGAAAGACCAACCTCTGTCTTGCGTTAATCTCCTGATTTGATTCCTCTCTTCCTTGATAGTCGTTCGCTACTTGTTCCCTTGCACGCCCAGCTTCACAAAGTACCTGTAAGATCACAGTAGCATAGCACTATACAAAGACATGGATCTACAATCATAAACAATCTAGGATCAGATGTAAATTGACCATACAAATGCAGCAAATGTCAATGACACAAGAGCATGGAGGAAAACTTGAATAGCTTTTATTGATAAACAAGAAAGAGCCAAGAGGAGTTACAACCAATTGTTCTGACCCAACATCAACCTCTCAGCAAGGAAGCCCCTCTTCACCTCATAAAAAGCTTAGATCACCCAAAAATCTGATGTTTGTCTCAAGAAACCAACAACAATTCCTTACAATATGCAAAATTCCAGCCCCTGGATCTCTGGGATGAGGGATCCATATATAGATATCTGTAATGGAGATGAGTCAGCTTATGATTTGATTAGTGTCTTCCCTCTGATAGTTCTTGCTTCCACTTAGAGATTGATGATCTCTTACTCATCCTTGGTCGAATTCAGAGAGGCAAGTGTCACAGGAGAAGATTCTGGAAGCTTCCATTGCCTCTCCACCTCACGGAATGACACTGCCATTTGTCATTTCTCGCCCATCGCACCCCATAGAAGGGATTTTTGAAATGCAACGCACCCACACAGTGTATTTAGGTGAGATGCAATGCACTTGGCCAGTGGAGCAGCTGAAATGATCCTGTTTTGACCAATTATGAGCAATTTTTCATGGAGAACTTCTGGGAGAAGCTGTAATCTGCTGACCTTATTCCTTTAGGGGTTAGAACAACACTTTTAGGGACTTAGGAGCCCTTGGTTTATGGACATTTCATGCTTGGGGTTGTAGTGCCTAAAAATGTCTATAACAGTTTCCCCCTAAAGCATGAGGTCGTTAATCTTTTGATGTCGGGTGAAATGCTTTATTATGAGGATCCGAAGTTCTTTCAAGCTAGGAGGAGACCTGTAATAAGATACAATACAATACATTATCTTCATAATATTTTCATGATCTAGCTGAGGCGGGCATTCCCATGCTCAGCTTTCTAAATTCATTTTCATGTACATAGGACAGACAATCGTCTGAGTGAAGACTGATGATTCTGATAGAGCCATCATCCCTTTGATTGGATGATTATCTGTGCAGCCATGATGTACATTTGATGTTTTTATTTTCCTGAATGTATATCGCAGCCCAGATGGATGAAACTAGATCCAGGGTCTTCAATCTCATTTGATCTTCACTCGAAGTACAAGCCGATCCATGTGAAGGATGTTCTGGAGTCGAACATGGAAAGACATCGCCTCATTACCAGCCAATGATGTAAGCTGTTAACAGATGCGAGAGGAATCACCGATAATGATAATGACCCTCAAGGTACTGTAGTACAACTCACGTGGTGTGAATAAAGGACTTGGCGTCGAACACCACGCAAAATCTTTCGGTCGAAGGCCATTGATGTAAACCTGTCGCCGGAAGTGAGAAACTTGCCATTGAGGCATGCAAGCTTCAAAGTACTGAATGGGGTGTTCCTAGATCAACTTCTTGGATAATGAGCTAATGTCGACAAGAAGCGATCCGTCACAGGAGGGCCTTAATGAATCCCACATCAATGACACGGAATGGAGCAAATGATTTTAATGGAGGTGAAAACGATCTGGTGATATAAGGTTCAGGGTGGCGGTCATGAAAGAATGGAGTATAAATGTATGGTAGTGGGTGAGACATAGGTGAATTCTCTGAATGACTTCTCTTGAACATATCGGCGACACTAATGTGATGGATTGGTAGCATTAACCCCAAATGTGGATGGTATGATGGGACCATAGTGATGTGATCGGTGAATGAAACAACCCAACCCGACTCGGACGCGGAGTGGAAGTGTCATGTTCAAGAGCGACTTGCTACCAACAAAGTTTCTTCAAGTTTTCTTCCCAATTTTCCCCAGTCATTGCTGACCAGTACCTCTTTATTTTTGTCAAGCTTGAGGAGGATAACATATGCTTGTTCTATAATTTTCCCTTCGGGCAAACCCATCACTATGTTTTAACGAGCCTAGCGATAGTGAAACTTGTTCTCGTCTATAGACAAGTTTGTCGCTATTAAACTTTTAACAAGTTTAACGACAAAGATAACTCGGTCCTTTTCAATATTAGAGAGTCTGAAAAGGAACGTAAAGGTAACTCCAAAATTCCTTTTTCGTCATCTAATCCCTTAAGTCTGAAAAAGTATAAAACGATATAGAAGGGATGAATTTGTGATACTTTTAACGAGCCGAAAGAAACAAGCGCTCGATCGTTTTGTGTAATAATCTCTCAGGTCCAAAAAGATTAAAATTTAGAGGAGAGATAGCACTTTTGGTCCCTTTAACGAGCTGGAGAGGCCAATGGCTCGGCAATCTTTTCATATTTTACGAGTCAGTTGAAAAGAGCTTAAAGGAGACTCGTCTTTTGAGGAACGAGTGATAAAATGGGTAGCAACTGATTCCAGGTAAGGTTTGGAATTTTCCAATCACGACATTGTTACAAGGATGGCTAGTGAGGTCACTCTTCGCAGCTGTTCCTCAAAATGGGTAAACAATCAAATGGAGGTGAATGATCGGCCAATGCAAAAGTGGAGGTGATGGTGCAAACACGACCAAGGCTTTAATGGCTGAAGTACTACATTCACGATGGTTATTTACCAGGGAATAGTTCATTTTTTAATGATCCTAAATGCGAGGGGAAACATTTTCTCATGTCTTATGTTTATTTTTTAATGAGCTTGAACTATGTGCTAAAACTGCTCGATTAATCTAGTCGTGTGATAAGAATGTCTCATATATAAAAACGCCAATTTTTAGAGTTTTGCCCCACATCCTTTCTTTATGCAAGTTAGGAAACGACCAATCCTACGAGTTTAAAGGGTTAGAGGACCTACAAATTTAAAAAATAAATAGTCACTCTTCGCTTGCACGCCAAAAGGTTTGCATGCCCCCAGGTATAAAACAGAATTTCAAGGTTACCCCTTCTTCTTTCCGTTAAAACATCTGTTTTACCGAGAGAGGCCTACCTCTTACAGGTTACCCAAAGATTGTTCTATTCATAGCGCAAACAAAACACTTCTTCAGCGATGTTTACCGAAGTAGACAAAGGTGAGTGAAGGAGGCTACTCCACTCACGTAAGTTTGACAAGAGAATCTTGTTCTAGAATAACCCCCTCTTCCAATCACGGACGGGAGTACAGACTAGTCATATTCTCTCGTGGAAACCTACCCTATACCCAAAGTTTTCCTGTCAAAGCAGACTAGGGTGCATGACCCTTGGGTTTCAGTCATGTCCCCCGAATCACTCACGCTCATCAGGCGGGCGGACTGGAGATTGAGAAATTTCTTGTGTGAAAAGACCATTCAGGGATGGTATATGACTATTTGCTCTGTATGATACAGGAAATGAAAGCTGGTCTACGAGCTTGACCACTCTTCCTTCGTGTGGAAAACACATTACTCTAAAGAGTGAGGAGACAATTGCTCCCATGCAATAAATAGAGTCTCGTCCAAGGAGTAGATTATAATCTAGGGGTCCTTGAACTACCATTACGTTCATGTGAACGGCTTTCCCCCTCAATGTTATGGGCGTATTGGGAAGGATCCCTAACGGTCGACTGGTTCCTTTATCAAAGCCTGTTAGATTTATCATCTCAGGAAAAAGCGATGGTGAACCAAGCGCTTTCCAAGCAGTCAAGGAAAGGATACTCACAGAAGCCCCCTCATCTATGATGGTACTAGCCATAACCATTCTATATATTTGAACAATGATTCGGAATGGTACACTAGCTGGTAAACGGGGTCTGCCTAGTTGATTCCAGTTGAAGGAGACAACTAGGTTTCTTGGAGGTGGGACCAAATAGACGGCTGGGTATGACTCTGACGAACTCCCTTCCTGCGGTAAAGGAACGGGTAAATTGCCCCCATGTTCATTGGAGTCTGTGCTTATGAAAAGAATTTGGACGGTGTTATCCTTGTTCTCTTCGGTGACTGTATCATCTGAAGATGGAACCTCTTAAGGCAAGACCAGGTCAACTGCCGCCTCGACCTTTTGACTTTCATCTGGTATGGGTTCAGATGGTTTGTCTTCAATGATAGATGCTTCAGCCAACCACCTGAGTGGGCCGGCTGGATTTTCAACTAGTGACGGACCGGGAAAGATTTTTTTATATCTAGGAGGAAGTCATAGCGGTGAAACTGGACGATCGTCCAAAACTCTTTTAGCCTTTTCTAAGAAGGGACAACGGTGGACGGCATGATCACCTTCGCACAGTTTACAAGGAAATCTATATTTTCTTTTTTGTCCTGGGGCTTCACTTTCACTAGTCGACAGTGTGTTTTCAACATGATCATCAGAGGTTGATGACACTGGGTTGTGAAAATGAGGAGATCAGTCCCTTAAGATCCTAGGGATGCAAGGACAATCTCTATGATAGTGGTCTCCTTTTCAAATGACACATGGCGATTTAGGCCTGGTCGGTGCAGTGTGTGGATTTTCGCTAGACAATGGTCGTTTGCCCCCATTCGCTTTTGGATCCTTCTTCTTCTTCTCTTTCTTCTTCTTTTCCTTCTTCTTCTTGGGTACTTGACTTTTGGCTTTACCAGCCCCATCAAGCAAAGAGGAAGGAGGAGAGGAAGAATTAGAGGGAGTAGAAGGTTGGTGGGTAACTCTAGACTCTTCTAGTTGCTGATTCAATTGTTCAGGAATTGCGGTGTTCTGAATGACAGAGGTTGAGAAGAGCCATACACGCAAGCCGATTTTCAATCCTGGAAGTGACAATGTGGCCATATGGGGTGCACCAACATCTCCCCAAGAGGAGAAGGGACTAGGATTTCCTCCAAGGGGAATTCCTTGGTTGGTGGATTCCATTTTCTTAACCCAAGATCAACGTAGGAAAGGGTAATGAGTATTCCGTTTAAAATAAATTTTAGACGCTTTGACACAACTCGTTTTTTCAATTTTTAAGAGTCGAGAAAAAACAAAATATGACTCTAGTCTCCTTCGATTTTTAATGAGCCTAAAGTGACAAGTGCTCAGATGGACCTTTTCTGTTAAGGAGTCTGAAAAGGAACGAAAGGGACTGCTCTGGAAATCTAGGTAGAGGGATTACCAAACAAATTGCAAAATTGCAGAATACTTTTTATGGTACGGTAGTCAACTTTCCCGAATGTTGTGTTCAGTGCATTGCGATCGATAGGGCGGCAGGCACGACTTCCTATGGATAAAGGATTATGCCTATTGGGGTCTCCCAAAATATACTCGACGGTACGTGGGAGCACAAGTCCGTACTGGCACTTATCGCCTCAAAGTGGAGGAATCACCCAACCATCAGTGAAAACAACAGTTACCAAGCTTTACGATGCCGGAATACGTCTCTAGCCTAGACTTCTAAATGTTGTGCATTAAGTTCCAAAGCGTTGTTAGATTCATTGAATTTATTTTATAGTTGATCTTGTTTATGAAGTTTGCCTTTCAGGTTCACCACGAGATGTAGATGTAATTCCTAAAATGTTATCTAAGATGATAAACAAACTTTTTATCTTCTTTGTGCAATGAAAATCCTAGCTACTAAGGAAAGAAAGACAAAATCTTTTCACAAAGAGCAAAGAGCACACTCTAAATGCACTTTCCTAAATCAAGTCAATCAGACTGTCTATATGCAAATGCACATGCATGTGTTTGTTTTCAACTTTCTTAGTATATGAATGCTAAAAATAAAGTTGATGCACAAATCTAAATTTCTTTTCAAGCGACAAATATCAACAAGTTTCCTTTCGAAATAAAAAATGGAGACGATCACCACACCTTATGATTTTGAAATGAATCCTTGTTCTTGACACTAGAAAATTTCAAATTCAGACCAAAAACAATAGTAACAGGATAATCGACCATCAACAGCAATCAAACTCTTTCCTATGATCAAAATCGAAACTTGCGACAGTTTCAAATCAAAGGACGACATACGCTACTTTTGCAAACGAGAACTGAAAATGACTCAAAAAACACACAAAAACATCTACAGTTCTTTTGTACAAAGGAGGCAAAATAACAACAAGGAAAAGGGTTTTCAAATAGACATATACTGATCACAGGCAGCAAAATTCAGGAATATAACTGGAAAGAATGAATCACAGAAACCAAAACTGCACAGAGCCTAGTCTGATCAGCGCACCTGTAACACAGAGAATTTGAAATGCAGTGCACCTTCTCCACTCAGGAAGTGCGCTGAAGTTCAAATTCTCTAAATAGTACCTACGTTGTGCCAGAAACGAGATTCTGTTTGGGTTCTGGGTCACAGTTTGCAGTTCAGTTCTTGGGTTTTGGCCGAGCAAAGAGCAATCAGTAATGCAACAATCAGGGGTAAATCTAAGGAGGATCTAAGAGCTATCACAAGGGCAATCAGATAGTTTGTGAATCAGTTGTTTAAATCATAAACAGATGCAATAGATGGATTGAAGTAGCATTTATCCACTTTGCATTTGCTATGGCAAATGCAGTTCGAATGTTACTTGTAAGTTTATGAAACAGACAACAAAGAATGATAAACAAACAAACTAGCACTTCCCAAGCGAAGTCGCCATTTTGTTACAGGGAAAAGCGTCTATATAGAACTGCTCTATCCCACTAAGGTGTGACAGCTGCCTTAGAAACAAATAGAGAAAAGCTACTTTCATTTTTCCTTTATGAATTATAGATAGAGAGGAACAGAAAGACCAACCTCTGTCTTGCACTAATCTCCTGATTTGATAGCTCTCTTCCTTGATAGTCTTTCGCTACTTGTTCCCTTGCACGCCCAGCTTCACAAAGTACCTGTAAGATCACAGTAGCATAGTACTATACAAATACATGGATCTATAATCATAAACAATCTAGGATCAGATGTAAATTGACCATACAAATGCAGCAAACATCAATGACACAAGAGCATGGAGGGAAACGTGAATAACTTTTATTGATGAACAAGAAAGAGCCAAGAGGAGTTACAACCAGTTGCTCTGACCCAGCATCAACCTCTCAGCAAGGAAGCCCCTCTTCACCTCATACAAAGCTTAGATCACCCAACAATCTGATGTTTATCTCAAGAAACCAACAACAATTCCTTACAATATGCAAAATTCCAGCCCCCGGATCTCTGGGATGAGGGATCCATATATAGATATCTGTAATGGAGATGAGTCAGCTTATCATTTGATTAGTGTCTTCCCTCTGATAGTTCTTGCTTCCACTTGGAGATTGATGATCTCTTACTCATCCTTGGTCGAATTCAGAGAGGCGAGTGGCACAGGAGAAGATTCTGGAAGCTTCCATTGCCTCTCCACCTCGCGGAATGACACTGCCATTTGTCATTTCTCGCCCATCGCACCCAATAGAAGGGATTTTTGAAATGCAACGCACCCACACAGTGTATTTAGGTGAGATGCAACGCACTTGGCCAGTGGAGCAGCTGAAATGATCCGGTTTTGACCAATTATGAGCAGTTTTTCATGGAGAACTTCTGGGCGAAGCTGTAATCTGCTGACCTTGTTCCTTTAGGGGTTAGAACAACATTTTTAGGGACTTAGGAACCCTTGGTTTATGGACATTTCATGCTGGGGTTGTAGTGCCCAAAAATGTCTATAACAATAGTGACCCTCGTGATTTCTAAATGTTGTTTTCGGAATGTCTTCAGTCTTCATTCTGATTTGATGATATCTTGGATGAAGATCCAACTTGGTGAAGTAAATTGATCCATGCAATTCATCCAATAATTCATCAATTACAGGAATGGGAAACTTATCTTTAATAGTGAGCTTGTTGCGCTCCGTATAATTTGGACATATGTGCCATGATCCATCCTTCTTGTGCACCAATACTATTGGAGTAGAGAAAGAACTTTGGCTAGGTTGAATTATACCAGCCTCTAGCATTTTTGCAACCATACGTTCAATTTCACTCTTTTGGGCATAGGGATATCTGTACAGCCTAATGTTTGGAGGAGCACTTGCTGGAACAAAATGAATAGCATGATCATGATCACGAATAGGTGGGAGACCTTTGGGAGTCTCAAATACCTTGTAATGATTGTCCAAGACTTTTTGGAGATCATGAGAAATATATGATTTCGATGTGGAAACATCTAGCGAATCTAATTGTGAAATTACACCTCATTGTTCCTTTTTTAGAAGCTTTGTCATACTGTTAGAGCTAATTATCTTTCCCAGTTTCCTTGCAATACCCCTTAATTCAACTTCCTTTCCTTCTGCAGAAAATTTCATGAAAAGTTCTTGAAAGTTAAAAGCTATTGTACCCAACGATTGTAGCCATTGGACTCCTAGTACAACATCAGCACCTCCCATTGGAATGGAAAGCATTGGGCTATTCAATACATATTCTCCCATGGATAGCTTGATATTATGGCACTTTCTAGAGAAATTTATGGTTCCTCCACCTACAACCATCACTTGACACTTTGGTGCTAGATATAAGAAGCAATTCAATTCTTTCGCTATATTACAATGAACAAAATTGTGGGTACTTCCTGAATCAATCAACACTATTACCTTTTCCTTCTTGATATATCCTTCTATCTTGATGGTTTGAGGAGTGGTAATCCTAGCCAATGCATTACAAGATATGGTTGGATTCATTTCTTCTTTATCTAGGCTATGTTCTTGGAGTATATCCTCTTCCTTTTACCTTTCTTGTTCATTTTCTTCCTCCTCTTCACAATCTATGTAGAATACTTTCTTCTCGGCCCATTTATGACCTTTAATATATTTGCTATCACAACTGTAACAAATCCCTTTTGCTCTTTTTTCCTCCAATTGTTGTGGTGTCAGCCTTATAGGTTGTGGAAGGCTAGGGGCAACAACATTTCCATATTTATAGTTATGAGTGGTTAGCTTCGTGGTTGCCATAATTTTTCTTTCCATTATTCTTGCTAACATGAATGCCTTCTGCAATGAATCAGGTTCCCAAATGTGAACCTCATGTTGGATATTATCCTTTAAAGTCCCTATGAACACATCAATCCTATGCTCCTCTAAAATATATTTTACCCTTATGTTCAATTTTTGGAACTCCTCAATGTGCTCCATCATTGAACCCTTTTGTTTGAGACTTATCAATTGGCTAAAAAGAGTGTTGCTTTTCGTATCCTCATAATGTGCTGTCATTTTTTATGTAAAAATTGTGCAAGTGAAAAATTGTTTATGACAGCAAAGCCATTGATACATCAGATTACAGAGTTATGCACAATCTCCCAAGATGACCTGATTATAGACCTTTCCAGAAGAGCAAACTTGTATGAAGTGCCACATGTCACTGTTTTGACCTTCGGATCTAAAAAATATACATATGAAACTAAAGTCTGTCCTCTTTCTATAACTTCTTACAAAATTTTATTTTGATGCTCAAAACAAAAGTTATGACGATTTTCCCCAGGTCACCTGTTTGGAATGAAATTTTGGAGTCAGCAAAAATGCCAACTTCCTTAGATCATATCTCCGCAAATATAGCGCGAAAAGCTTTGAAATTCAGACCCAATGTTTATCACAATTTCAGCCCAAATGGGTTTGTTTTTTAGCATTTGAAACGTTTCATAAAAAAAGTTATAGCGCAAATGCCATGATTACCTATTTGGAGCAGAGAAACCCTAGAATCCAAAGCTTTGATACCAAATGTTCCGAAACGAGCTCACAAAAAGATAGAAAAAAGAAATAAATGCCTTAGAATTCAGCCTCTTCAAGGGGAAAACCTCCTTTACATTACACAAATTAACAATTCTTGTATGATTCAAATGACAAAACCTCCTTCCTATATATAGGAGTCTAAGGGGTCACAATATAACCATGCCGACCTAACAATAATAATATAAAGGCACAAAAATAACAATAAAGGGATTCTATGGGGCATGGTAATAACAATATGGGGACAATAGGGGCACAACAATATTAATAAGGGATAAAACTACAATAGTAATGGGGGCATCACTAGTATTATAGGGACCTAACACAAGGATCCTCAAAATAGGAGCCTTTCTATATAGGCTCTTCCCGAGCTTCCTCCTCCAATCATTGTATGATTCCATTGATATCATTGATTTCATTGATATTGAACAAGTATTTTAATGGTTTTTCATTTTGCTGGATAATAGAAAGGAAGGACTGGCTGTTCAGGGTGGACGTAGCCCAAACTGGGTGAACCACGTATATCTGTGTCTCTCTTGTTTTCTGCATTTTCTGTGTTTATATTTCTGCAATATTCTATGTGTTCCATTGCTCCGTAATATATAATTTCCTAACAATTGGTATCAGAGACGAAGGTATATTTGGCTGATAAACTCACAGGAAAGAAGGGTTCCTGGTTCGAGTGGGAGCAATGGCGGAAGATGGTAAGTTTAAGGTCGAGAAATTTAACGGCCAAAACTTCTCGCTGTGGAAGATGCAGATGGAAGATTATCCGTATCAAAAATATCTATACCTACCATTGGGCGGAAAAACAAAGATGCCAACGGGTATGAAAGAGGAAGAATGGAACCTTCTTGATAGAAAGGCACTCGGAACAATACGATTGTGCCTTGCTGCGTCAGTCGCCTTCAACATTTCGAAGGAAACCATGACAGAGGGTTTGATGCAGGAGTTGTCGAAACTATATGAAAAACCCTCGACCTCAAACAAGGTATTTCTTATGAAATGGTTATTTAATATGAATATTTCGGAAGGTGGATCTGTTGCAAACCATTTAAATGATTTTAATACAGTTACAAGTCAGTTAAGTTCTGTAGGGGTAAACTTTGATGATGAAGTTAGAGCTCTGTTATTCTTGTGCTCATTACCAAAAAGTTGGAATGGTTTGGTAATGGCCATTAGTAACTCCGTTTCTGGATCTAGTACTTTAAAGTTTGATGATGTTGTTGGTGCTATCCTTAGCGAGGAAATGCAATGGAAAAGCTCCGGTGAGACATTGGGAAATGCTTTGAGTGCAGTCTAGAGGAAGAAAAATGGAAAGAGGAAAGAGCTCAGGATATCGCAGTAAATCAAGGAAAGGCAGATCCAAGTCCAGATCGGGAATAGTGTGCTGGAAATGTGGAAAGAAAGGACACCTAAAGAAAGACTGTAGATCTCGGAAGGGAAAAGAAGGAGATGCACAGCAAGAAAACAATCATGAAACAAATGTGACAGGTGAGGTGTTACAAGATGCTTTGATTCTTTCTTTCGAAAATATTATGTTGGCATTATGATGCATGTGTTGTATTTGATGGCAACCCTCTCATAGAAGATCATCTCACTTATATACATTCAGATGAATCTATAGAAGAGATATCAGATGTGACATAATACATAGATGCGGGACAGCTCAAAGGAATCAAATGGCAAGTTCTTAGTAAGCTTTGCCATCAAGTCCAAAGGGGGAGATTGTTGGCATTATGGCTAAAGTGTTGTCCTTGATGGCAACCCATTCAGGTGATAGATCACAGCAGCAGAGATTGATGATCAGCTATCAAATATTGAAGAAAATAAGGGGTACGCAGGTACACCTTACAGAAGGTGCGTACACGCAGGCCAATGTTACATAAAGTGTGTACATACCCGCAGTTATCCCGTTCAGGAGGTGCGTACCCCCAGTGCACTTACTTCAAGGCAGAGAAAAGCACACGTGGGGTTTCTTATGTTTAACCCTTGGTATTTAGCCGACGGTATTTGTGTTATTATGGTTTTGGCTCGTGGTATTGATCCATGATTTGAGGAAGAGCTTGCCTATATAAAGCAAAGGAGATCATTTGGCTTATGCATGTTTTTGGGTTGAACATCTTATGAGAGCTAGATCTGAAATATTATGATCTCTTGGGAGTAATGTCTAGATCTAAATAAGGCGAATCTACTGATGGATTGAGATCTCTTCGGCGCATGATCAGATCTGTAGATCTGACTGTCTGGGTTATTCTTGAAGTCTTCAAATTATCTATGCCCGAAGGTACGCAGGTACAACGAAAGAAAAGTGCGTATATATGCTGGCATGAAGCATTTCAAGTGCGCCGATACGCAGGAACAGAAGGGTTGTGGGTGCGGAGGTCCGCAGACAGTTCAATGGACACAGAGCGTAGGTAAGCAGGTGAGCAGTTGAGTACAGTGCGTACGTAAGCAGGTGAGCAGTTGACTACAGTGCGTACGTAAGCAGGCGAGCAGTTGAGCAGAGTGCGTACTGTAAGCAGGCAGTACATGGGTGAAGATGCTTACTTCTCTTAAAATCTTTGTTTATCATTTTTATGATCTGGGTTGTTGAAGTGATGTTTGGTTCTGGTATTATGTTCAGATAACAGCAGTGATTGAGTGAATGATTATGATTAACTTCAGTTTTGTTGGATGAATGGATCGGTTTAAAATGACTTATCTTCATGTGATCTGATGTACTAGATCTGGTTGATAATTCTCATAATATCATTGTATATGGATGGATCTGGGGATTGGGTGATTCAGAAGGTTATTTGATTATGAGCTTCATGTTGTTGTTGGGTCCAGTATGAAAATTGGATGAAATGTGGCCTTTCAGATTATGTGTTGTGCTTCAGTGTATCCAGTCTGAAAAATTGATGAAACGTGGTACGTGGAGGAGAGAAGATTGTAGGTCAGCACCTACGTACTAGTATCTAAGCTAGTACAAGAGCTAAAGGAAATCTTTGGAGCATTGTAGCAGGTAGCAGCCTGCGTACTAGTAAATGGATCGGCTAGTACAAGAGCAAAGGGGGTTGTAGCTCCCGTGCTGGTATAAGACTGCACCAGTACAAAATATTGTAAAAGGATTTTCTTATTAAAGAAGATTGAGATGACTTGCAGCAGGTGGTTTTCTCCCGCATTGGGTTTCCACCTTATATCATGGTGTTCATGTGTGTGCCTTATGTGTGATGATCTATTCTCTATTACTGCATCTGTTATCTGATAATATGGTTGATAATGTTCTAATGCACTCATTGAAGATCAATTAACTTAATCATAAGAAGTTGTGGAAGTAGCATATATGAATCTGATTATGGAAATGAAAAAGTTTTATTAATGTGATAATACTGATTCACCCCCCCCCCCCCTCTCAGTATTATTTCCAACAATTGGTATCAGAGCAGGTCCTTTGATAGAAGCTTGATTGCTTGAAGTAGATCCGTGGAACAATGGGAAAGAAGCTTAAGAAGAAAGCACCTAAGAAAAAGAAGTCATCTCAGAAGAACTATGACAGTGGGATAATCGATTGGGGATTAGGTATAAGAAGCTCTTTAGATTCAGAATCACTATCAGGTATGAATATATTATCCTCTGATGTTCCAACTATCTTTCCTTTTGGAAGAGATGAAAGTGATAGCGAAACTACTGAATTTGCTCTTATGGGTGAACAAGAAAGATATCAAATAGAGGCAGAATTTAAAAGGCTGACAAACAAAATTAGAGATCAACAAGATCTATTGAACAAAAGGGAATGTGATTTCAAAGAAGAAGCTACCAAACTAAAGGCCCAACTAGAAGAAGGAAACAAGGTAAGAAAGCTACTCAAGAACAAGGAAGACTAATGTCAAAAATTGTAGCATGAAGTGACATCATTAAGAAAAGAAGTCAACGAAAGAAGCACAACCATCAAGAAACTCAAAGATAGATCCAGCTACTATGAAAATCTTGAAGCTACAATCCTCTCACTAAAAGGAGATCTTGAAGAATCAAAGAAGCAGAATACAGATCTACTCCAAGCTATTGCAAAACAAGAAAACGAAGTCACCAGCTTAAAATCTCAACTAGAATGTGCCTTCCGAGTTCGTCAAATGCAGCAGGATCTGAATGAAGAACAAGAAAAGGAGATTCTCAAACTAAGGGAACAAATGGAAGAAGGAAGGAAAGCTGAAGAAGATTTGAAAAAGCAATCTCTTGAAAAGGAAGAACAGCTTCAGGTTGAGGTAAATATCTTGAAAGGTAAACTAGAAGAAAAGGATAAGCTTTTACGATTTCAAGATAGTTCTAAAGTCTTGGATGATATTCTTAGTAGTCAAAGGTCTCCTGCTATAAAGACTGGTCTTGGTTTCCATGAATCTGTTGAAGGTGAATCTAGTTCACAAGGTGAGGCAAGAAACTCTAAAAAGAAATCTAAAGCTATCAACGAAGAAATGAAAGATCAATCTCGTCATCAACCAAGGAAAGAGATTCCTCAAAGAAAATCCTTTACTCCTCCTATGAATAATGTTGAATGTTATGTATGTCATAATCTTGGACATGTTGCAGCTAGATGTAGAAGAAGAAGGGTTCAAGACCATTATGCAGAAAGATCATCACATTCAAGGTACTTTAATGGATATTGCTTTGCTTGCAATATGTATGGTCACAAAGCTGTTGATTGTTACAGGAGGAATATGAAACATGTAAGATGTTATGCATGTAACAAGCTTGGACATATAGCTAAGGAATGCAGGAACAAAGTGTGGGCACCATATCAAAAGGAGAAAATGTCATCATCACGCTTGAAGATATGGAGGAAAAAGGAAGTACAGTCAGAAAAAGGTGGCACAACATAATGTACAGACATGCCAGAATCAGAGGGAGCTGAAAGTACAAAACTTCAGTGTCCTGAATCTCATATGCAAACTCCATAAAGGGAAGTCGCATATATACGCGAGTTGGATACTGCACAATCGCGTATATGCTTGTTTGAAGGCAGTAGGCAAGTGAAGTTGGAAATGAATCTATCAGATCAGGGAATCTGACTGTCAGTGGCACAGAGGAGGACTGTTAATTTGGCCCTAATCAGAAGTACGCAGATCATTAACTGTGAAAGTGCGGGCGTACGCAGCAGAGCGTAAGACTGGGTGCGGATGTACGCAAGTGAAGGCACAGTCCCTGTGCGGAGGTACGCGGCTTATCAGAAGAGCACATGCGGACGGGCGCGGCGAGACAGAAGAAAAGGTGCGTATCATGATCGGTGGTACGCGGCGCGATAGAAGGATAACCTGCGTAGGTACATAAAAGTACGCGGCGCGATGGAAGCAAAGGCTGCGTGGGGTATGCGGCGCATCTGATGGAACAGCTGCGTGGGTACGCGCTGTAGTAGAAGACTGTCTGCGTACATGCACAGTGCAGCAGAAGGATCTCTGCGGGTGTACGCAGGGGAGCAGAAGGTGAAGTGTGTGGCTACGCAGGGCAGATAAAGAAAAACTGCGTACCTATCTTAAGGCATTTATTAGCTGACTCTTCTTATTGATCATATCTGGCAGATGGCACCAGTTTAGGGGGAGAATATGTTCTTAATGCATTGTTGGCATTATGGTCCTTGGTGATGATGCTTATGATTCATCTTGCTATGGTTATGAGTTGGTCACATGGTTCTTGGATCAGATTTGTGGTTGATTGTCTAATGGTGCTTGCATGGAGTCTTTATTGTTCTTGGTACATATATGGATGAAGATTGTTGGCTAGATACATGGATGATTATTCAAAGTTGCATTTTTGGAGACATGATGATGATGAGATCTTACCTATATGATAATAGGTTTCATTCATATGTTGATTGATGCAGATACTCCCATTTCATGACTCTTAGTTCATGCAGATCTGGATGGCTATGGTGTTTCTCATACCTTGGAGATTCATGCACTAATGCAAGTTGATGTTGACAGATACTATGAAGCAAATCATACAGTGTTGATTGCTGATATTTATCTTAGGTGATTGGTCTTTATGTAATCGTGTGTCTCTTTTGTAGTTATCTCTTCAGGTCATGTAACGACCTTTGTTTCCCCACTATGCCTGGGATGAATGAGATCATATGTAAACTTTTGATGTATCACCATTGTGATAAATGTATGTATTGAGTCTTTTGGTGATAGGAAGGTCATTTATGGTAAATAGAGTCATGTTCTTCTTGTAGAACATCTTTCTGCAGTTAGGGGGAGCTTGAGCATGAATAGCACTATATAGCAGAGCAGACACCTCAGCTTGCTCTCAGAAAGAGTATTATCAGATTGGAGCACCATGGCATATACAAAGGGGGAGTTCATTCAGAGACTTCAGCAGATCTGGTTTATAGAGCATGTTCTTAGGGGGAGCATACCCCTTTGCCCTTAATGTCAAAGGGGGAGACTGATTTGGTGTTGTTGCCATCAAGTCCAAAGGGGGAGATTGTTGGCATTATGATGCATGTGTTGTACTTGATGGCAACCCTCTCATAGAAGATCATCTCACTTATATACATTCAGATGAATCTACAAAAGAGATATCAGATGTGACATAATACATAGATGCAGGACAACTCAAAGGAATCAAATGGCAAGTTCTTAGTAAGCTTTTCCATCAAGTCCAAAGGGGGAGATTGTTGGCATTATGGCTAAAGTGTTGTCCTTGATGGCAACCCATTCAGGTGATAGATCACAGCAACAGAGATTGATGATCAGCTATCAAATTTTGAAGAAAATAAGGGGTACGAAGGTACAGCTTACAGAAGGTGCGTACACGCAGGCCAATGTTACATAAAGTGCGTACATACCCACAGTTATCCCGTTCAGGAGGTGCGTACCCCCAATGCACTTACTTCAAGGCAGAGAAAAGCACACGTGGGGTTTCTTCTGTTTAACCCTTGGTATTTTGCCGACGGTATTTGTGTTATTATGGTTTTGGCTCGTGGTATTGATCCATGATTTGAGGAAGAGCTTGCCTATATAAAGCAAAGGAGATCATTTGGCTTATGCATGTTTTTGGGTTGAACATCTTATGAGAGCTAGATATGAAATATTATGATCTCTTGGGAGTAATGTCTAGATCTAAATAAGGCGAATCTACTGATGGATTGAGATCTCTTTGGCGCATGATCAGATCTATAGATTTGACTGTCTTGGCTATTCTTGAAGCCTTGAAATTATCTATGCCCGAAGGTACACAGGTACAGCGAAAGAAAAGTGCGTATATACGCTGGCACGAAGCATTTCAGGTGCGCTGGTACACAGGAACAGAAGGGTTGCGGGTGCGGAGGTCCGCAGACAGTTCAATGGACACAGAGCGTAGGTAAGCAGGTGAGCAGTTGAGTACAGTGCATACGTAAGTAGGTGAGTAGTTGACTACAGGGTGTACGTAAGCAGGCGAGCAGTTGAGCAGAGTGCGTACTATAAGCAGGCAGTACATGGGTGAAGCTGCTTACTTCTCTTCAAATCTCTGTTTATCATTTTTATGATCTGGGTTGTTGAAGTGATGTTTGGTTCTGGTATTATGTTCAGATAACAGCAGTGATTGAGTGAATGATTATGATTAACTTCAGTTTTGTTGGATGAATGGATCGGTTTAAAATGACTTATCTTCATGTGATCTGATGTACTAGATCTGGTCGATAATTCTCATAATATCATTGTATATGGATGGATCTGGGGATTGGGTGATTCAGAAGGTTGTTTGATTATGAGCTTCATGTTGTTGTTGGGTCCAGTATGAAAATTGGATGAAATGTGGCCTTTCAGATTATGTGTTGTGCTTCAGTGTATCCAGTCTGAAAATTGATGAAACGTGGTACCTGGAGGAGAGAAGATTGTATGTCAACACCTACGTACTAGTATCTAAGCTAGTACAAGAGCTAAAGGAAATCTTTGGAACATTGTCGCAGGTAGCAGCCTGCGTATTAGTAAATGGATCGGCTAGTACAAGAGCAAAGGGGGTTGTAGCTCCCGTGCTGGTATAAGACTGCACCAGTACAAAATATTGTAAAAGGATTTTCTTATTAAAGAAGATTGAGATGACTTGCAGCAGGTGGTTTTCTCCCGCATTGGGTTTCCACCTTATATCATGGTGTTCATGTGTGTGCCTTATGTGTGATGATCTATTCTCTATTACTGCATCTGTTATCTGATAATATGGTTGATAATGTTCTAATGCACTCATTGAAGATCAATTAACTTAATCATAAGAAGTTGTGGAAGTAGCATATATGAATCTGATTATGGAAATGAAAAAGTTTTATTAATGTGATAATACTGATTCACCCCCCCCCCTCTCAGTATTATTTCCAACATATTACTGATTCCTGGGTGGTAGATTCAGGGGCTTCATTCCATGCCACACCTGATAAGAAATACTTTCATGACTATGTTCAAGGAGATTTTGGACAAGTTCGTCTGGGTGATGATAAACCCTGTAAAATCGTTGGAATGGGTAAGGTTCTTGTAAAACAGCAGAATGGAAACCAATGGCTATTAAAGGAGGTAAGGCATCTTCCAGATCTAAAGAAAAATATGGTTTCAACAGGGCAGTTAGGCGATGAAGGTTGTGTGACAACTTTCACAGATAAAGCTTGGAAGGTCACCAAAGGAGCCCTGGTAATAGCAAAAGGCGAAAAGGTTGGTACATTGTATTTATGCAATGGTATTTCTAACTCTGTTAATGCTTTAACTTCCAAAGGAGCAGGTGCAGCATTATGGCATCATAGGCTCGAAAACATCAGTGAGAAGGGGATGAAGATTCTTCACTCAAGGAATTTGTTGTCGGGTTTGAAGAATGTTGATTTGGACTTCTGTGAGAACTGCATTTATGGAAAACAGACGAGAGTCAGATTTCTCAGAGTTGGGAAAGAAAAGAAGAATGAAAAATTAGAGCTTGTGCATACAGACGTATCGGGACCTGCTCAGGTATCATCTCTTGGTGGCTCTCGTTATTATTTTACCTTTATTGATGATGCAACTAGAAAAACTTGGATTTATTGTATTAAGAATAAATCTGATGTATTTGATACTTTCAAGAAATGGAAAGCTTTGGTTGAGATTGAGACAGGAAAGAAATTGAAGTGTCTTAGATTAGACAATGGAGGTGAATATTGCAGCAAAGAGTTTGATAGGTACTGTTCAGAGCATGGAATTTGCAGAGAGAAGACAGTTCCAAGAACACCACAAGAAAATGGTGTGTCAGAAAGGATGAACAGAACAATCATGGAGCGTGCAAGGTGCATGAGATTGCATGCGGGATTGCCTTTACAGTTTTGGCAGATGTTGTAGATACTGTTGTTTATCTAATAAACAGAGGGCCTTCAAGTTCCTTAAATGGTGGTGTTCCAGAGGAAGCATGGATAGGTAAAAAGGTAAACTACTCCTTTTTAAAGCCTTTTGGTTGTGAGGCCTTTGTCCATATTGATAAAGAAAATAGAACAAAGCTTGAGGCAAAGTCAAAGAAATGTACCTTTATTGGATATGGTGTTAATGATTTTGGCTATCGCTTATATGATTATGAAAATCACAAAATCATTAGGAGCAGATATGTAATATTCAATGAAAAGGTCTTGTATAAGAATCAGTTGCAGGAAAAGAAGAAAGAAAATGAAAACAAGGAATACGCAGTTCTTGATGACATCACTGAAAAGGTAAAGGTGCCTGAAAATAATAATAATCAACAACAGCAACCACCACAACAACAACAGGCACCCCAAACACCTGAAAGTGGTGTTAGAAGATCTACCAGGATAAGTAGACCCCCTGAACGATACTCTCCTTCATTATATTATTTATTGTTGACTGATTCTGGTGAACCCGAATGTTATGAAGAAGCAGTGCAGGTAGAAACCAGGAAGAAGTGGGAGCAAGCCATGAAAGAAGAGATGGACTCCTTAGCACATAACCAGACTTGGGACTTAGTCAGGTTTCTTGCAGGTAAAACAACATTGCAGAATAAATGGGTTTACAGGCAGAAGGAAGAAGATGGAGGAAAACAGAGGTATAAAGCTAGACTTGTGGTGAAAGGGTTTGCATAGAAGAAAGGTATTGATTTTGATGAAATATTTTCTCCTGTTGTTAAAATGACTTCAATCAGAACTATTTTAAGTCTTGTAGCAGCTGAAGATTTGCATCTTGAGCAGTTAGATGTAAAGACAGCCTTTCTCCATGGGGATTTGGAGGAAGAGATATATATGCAGCAGCCACAACGATAAGAGGTGAAAGGGAAGGAGAAACTAGTGTGCAGGTTGAAGAAGAGCTTGTATGGCTTAAAACAGACCCCAAGGCAGTGGTATCTAAAATTTGACAAGTTTATGTCTGAACAAGGTTATACTAGATGTCACTCTGATCATTGTGTTTATTTCAAAAAGAAAAATGATGGCAGCTATAATATATTGTTATTGTATGTAGATGACATGCTTGTTGCAGGATCTAACATGCAGGAAACAAATGTGCTCAAAAGAAAATTGGCAAATTCATTTGCAATGAAAGATTTGGGAGCTACAAAACAAATCCTTGGTATGAGAATAACTAGAGACAAGAAAAATCGTAAATTAACATTGTCTCAGAATGAGTACATACAAAAGGTGTTGAAAAGATTTAACATGCACAATGCAAAACCAGTTAGTACACCTTTTGCTAGCCATTTCAAACTTAGCAAGGAAATGTGCCCAAAGACCCAAGAAGACATGGTTTATATGTCTAAAGTTCCATATGCATCAGCAGTTGGAAGCTTAATGTATGCAATGGTCTGCACAAGGCCCGATATTGCACATGCAGTGGGAGTTGTAAGCAGGTACATGAACAATCCGGGAAAGGAACATTGGATGGCAGTGAAATGGATTCTGAGATATTTGAAAGGTACCACAAATCAAGCATTATGCTTTGGTGGTTCAAACATCTCCCTACAAGGATATGTTGATGCAGATATGGCAGGTGACAGAGATAACAGGAGGAGCACTACAGGATATGAATTTACTGTGGGAGGAACAACTGTCAGTTGGGTTTCAAAAATCCAAAGTGTTGTTGCACTTTCAACAACAGAAGCAGAGTATGTTGCTGCTACAGAGGCTAGTAAAGAAATGATTTGGTTATAAAGGTTTATGGGTGAGTTGGGTAAGAAGCATGATATGGGCATGTTATACAGTGATAGCCAAAGTGCCATTCATCTTGCAAAGAACTTAGCATTTCATTCCAGGACTAAACACATACAGCTCAAGTATCATTTCATACGATCAGTGTTGGAAGATGGAGAGTTGAAGCTGGAAAAGATACACACTAGCCAGAATCCTGCAGATATGCTAACAGAAGTTGTAACCAGGGAGAAACTAAGAACATGCTCAGTTTCAATTGGTCTTCAAGGATGACGATGAAGATGAGAAACAACCAGGTCCAAAGAGGAGCCATTGTACAGCAAATGAAGCAACTTTGGAGTTGCTACAATCATTCTCCAAGTGGGAGATTGTTGTGTGTGGAGCATGATTGTACAGAGGTCTTTGTTTCAGCCGGATGTATACCCCAGGAATTTTTGTACATCCCTCCACGCGGGGGGGTGCGGGGGGGACTTGTTTGATCCAGGTGGATATTGGTGGCCACCTGCCAGGTCCACCTGGACCCCCACCATTGTCTTTCTCAGCATTTTCAGTTTCCTTAATTGTAGCACAGTTTAATATTTTTAGCAGTTTTTCGGGTCCTGAACTTCCGGAGCCGTTTTGAGGCCCTAAACGACGTTTTTTTGGAATTCTGGGGCGACCGATAGATCTTTCTAACGAGCTATCGTACGCGTCAAACGGAGATCGTATGCCAAAGTTACGACCCCGGGAAATTGATGTACCAATTTACCCAAACGGGGCCCACAATTTGGCGTTTCATCTTCTAGGGTTAGGTTTCGGTATGTGAAGGGTTTTCCATTGTTTCTCAACAATAAATAGGCCTTCGAGCCTCATTGTAATACAGTTTAGAACAGTTCAGAGGCATGTAGCCATCACATCTCTTCTCAGAGATAAGCTACCATCGCCCTAGCTAGTTTATTGCCATTTCTGTTTGTAAGCATATGTCAGTATTTTCCATTAATGAAATGAAGTATTATTTCCGCTGCATCTTTGTGTATATGGTTATCTCTGTAATTTGTTGCGTTCCTGCTTAAATCTGGATCAGTGGTATCAGAGCGGTCTGCTTTTTCTCTGTTTTTCTTTGCATGTCCCCAACAAGGTCGGGATATAAGGAGTTAGGGCTTGAACTGGTTGAACCTTTGCAAGACCAGCCTCGCAAATCCCGACGGCCTCCCATGGCGGACGAGAAGAAAGACGAGGGGGCAGGAGATCCCATCAAAATCTTGCTCGAAGAAGCGCTCGAGCGACAACGGAACGCGATGATGGACATCTTTGCGCAGATCCTTCAGCGGCTACCCAGAAGCGGCGCATCGACTTCTGGCAGCTCCTCTGGAAACGCCACACCCTTTAAGGTACAAGTTAATTTTGAAATCCCCATATTCGAGGGTCAGATAGACGCCAATGCCGTAGATAAATGGTTAAATCTGCTAGAGGGTTATTTTTCTGTTCATGAATTTTCGAGTCGGGAAAAGATTGTTTTTGCTCTTCTCAAAGCAGCCCCCCACGTCAAGGACTGGTGGGAAACCTACTGCGAGCAGAAGGATGAAAGTACTGGCTCACTATTTTCAGCCGCACCCACCTGGGATTCGTTCCGGGATGCCATCAAGGAGCAGTACTACCCTGTCGGAAGCTATGAGGACGAATACATAAAGTGGACCACGCTGCGGCAGGGAAGGGACCAAGATGTGCCGGAGTTCACCAATCTTTTCCATACCCTTCGCACAAAGTTGGGTATCAAGGATTCGGAGCAACATTTGATACTCAAATACCGTGGCTGCCTGCACAAGTACATCCAGGAAGAAATACAGTTCCTAAACATCCCCTCGCTCGGCGCAGCATACTGGTATGCCGTCAAAGTCGAGCAGAAGTTTAAACAAAAGAAGCGAGACTTTGGATCTGCGAATCCAAAGCAGGGGAAAGGTGCCCCTAAACCACAGAACAAAGGACAAAGCCAAGGCGGGACAGCCCAAGACAACCAGCTGAAGCTGCAAGCAAAGAGCAATGCCGCGAAGCCGAGAAAGGACACTGGAAAATGGTGCGAGTTCCATAAGAGCTCCACTCACAACACAAGTGAGTGTCGGGCCAAACAGTCACTGGTGGTTGAGCTAAAGGTTTCAGAATCAGATGCATGTTCCGACTCTGAGTCAGAACCCGATAAGGGGTATGAAAAAGGGAAGCAGATCATTGATGCGGATCCCAGCGCCACTGTTGCTACCGTAAAGATCCAGAAAAATGAACCCGAAGATCCAGAGGAGGAGGAGCGTCTCTTCCACTCCCAGATGTGGGTCAAGGGCTCCCCGATACAGTTCATTGTTGATAGCGGGAGTCAAAAGAACCTCATTTCGGCAGAGGTCGTGAAGCGGTTGGGCTTACCGACCACAGCACATCCACAACCATACACCATTGGGTGGCTTTACCAAGGGCGAGATCTTCGCGTGAGCCAGCAGTGTCGCCTTCCATACAACATCAAGCCCTTCACAGATGAGGTATTGTGTGACATTGCTCCCCTTGAAGTTTGTGATGTATTACTAGGACAACCATACTTGTGGAAGCGACATGCTGTGTATGAATCAAGGCCCCGTGCTGTTATTATTACATTGGGAAATAAGTTGTTCAGGATACCAGAGGTACCACCACCTGCCGCCATCTTTTTGATTACTGCAAAACAATGCAGTAAGATCATTTCCAAAACCAGGAAATTTGTTTTCCTGATGATACGCCCTCAAGGGAAGAAGAAGACAGTGGCTGCGGCCTCCAAACGAGGTCCCTCTGCATGGCAGCTACAAATGGACAAGATTGTGGAGGAGTACAAAGACATCTTCACCTCCCCGACAGGGGTTCCTCTACACTGTCAAGTCAAGCACTCCATTGATCTGACCCCAGGTGCGCCGCTACCCAATGGACCAATTTATCGGCGCTCCGTTCTGGAGAACAATGAAATCAAGAGGCAGATTCAGGAGCTCCTACAAAAAGGTCACATCCGTCCGAGTTCTTCGCCCTGTGGGAGCCCGATAGTGTTGGTACAGAAGAAGGATGGGACGTGGAGACTCTGTATTGACTATCGGGCGCTGAACAAGATCACTGTCCGTAATAGGTACCCGATCCCGCGGATTGATGACCTCCTAGACCAACTAAAGGGGGCGAAATATTTCAGCAAGATCGATCTGAAGTCAGGATATCACCAGGTACCAATTGAACCCTCAGATGTGTGGAAGACTGCCTTCAAATCCAAGGAGGGCCTCTTCGAATGGTTGGTCATGCCTTTCGGATTGACGAATGCTCCTGCAACCTTTATGAGGCTAATGGATGACATCTTGCGGCCATTCACCAACTCCTTTGTAGTAGTATACTTGGATGACATTCTGATCTTCAGCCAGAGTTGGGAAGAGCACCTCCACCACATCCGACAGGTTCTCCAAACACTGCGGCAACACAAGCTATGTGCCAATTTGGAGAAATGCACTTTTGGCATGACCGAGGTCCAGTATCTGGGATACATCATTGATGAACAGGGGGTGCATGTCGATCCAGCCAAGGTCCAAGTCATTCGGGATTGGCCCTCTCCAACCACTCTAACAGAGCTCCGCAGCTTTCTAGGTCTTGCCAACTTCTACCGCAGGTTTGTGTTGGGATTTTCTCATATTTCTTGGCCCTTGAGTCAAGTCACCAAGGGCGGGGCGAAAGCAGAATTCTTTTGGTCTGAATCTCAACAGAAGGCATTCAGGGAGTTGAAGGATCGCCTCTGCACGGCACCAGTGCTCGCGTTACCAGATTTACAACAACCATTTGAGGTCGAGACAGATGCCTTTGACTATGCTATTGGGGCAGTCCTTACTCAACATGGACATCCAGTGGCATATCACAGTGAAACACTTTCAGACACAGTCCGGAAGTACCCCACTTATGATAAAGAGATGTATTCCATTGTACAGGCCTGCCGACAATGGAAGCATTACATTTTGGGGAAGGAAACAGTCATCCACACAGACCACCGACCTCTGCAATTCATACAGACCCAAGGGAAATTGCAGAATGATCGCCATCAGAAGTGGTCTACATACCTGCAACAGTTTCACTTGAATATCAAGTATAAAAAGGGCAGCACCAATAATGTTGCAGATTGCCTCAGTCGACCACCGATCATGGCGCTAACCACCGTGCTCAACTCTTGCGGGCATGAGACTTCTGATTGGCCACTTCTCTACAAAAGCGACCCAGAATTCGGCCACACATACCAGACACTCTTGGAGGGTCGGCAGGTTGCAGATTTTCACCTCCAGGATGCCCTATTATGCCACCTCGGTCACCTTTGTGTTCCTTCAAGCGAGCGTGCCAAGATGATTTGGGAAGCACACTACAGTCGGGCTGCTGGGCATTTCGGGGTCGAGAAAACAGTGGCAGTACTGCAAAACTATTTCTATTGGCCGAATCTTCGACAGGATGTTGGGAAGTACATCCGATCATGTACTGCCTGTGCCATTGCCAAACCGACCATTAAGAAGCAAGGCCTCTATACCCCGTTGCCTACCCCTAGTTGACCTTGGGAATCCATCTCCATGGATTACATGTCAGGCCTTCCTTCCACTAAGCATGGAAATGACTGTGTTTTTGTGGTCGTCGACAGGTTCTCAAAGATGGCCATTATGATGGCCTGCAAGAAGAATATCACAGCAGAAGCCACTGCTAAACTCTTCTTTGAACGAGTGTGGGTGCACTTTGGGATCCCACAGTCTATCATCTCAGATCGGGACAGTCGGTTTCTCAGCACATTTTGGTCCAGTCTCTGGTCAATGCTGGACACCAAACTCACGAAGTCCACAGCCTTCCATCCTCAAACTGATGGCCAGACAGAGGTTGTCAACAGGATGATTGTGCACATTCTGCGCATGTATAACTCAAAGCATCCACGCACATGGGACGAGAGCCTCCCCTATGTTCAGCACAGCTACAATCGAGCTCTTCACAGCTCCACTGGCCATAGCCCTTTTCAGGTGGGTTTAGGATTCCAGCCACTATGCCCCATTGATGTGGCCATGCCACTTGCAGCTACTCACATGAATTCAGCTCATGTCCAGTCCGAAACAGATAAGGCCACTAGCTTCATTGAGCGCATCCAACATATTCGCCAGCAGGTCCATGACATTCTTGAGAAATCAAATGCCAAGTACAAGCAGCGACATGATCAACACCGGGTGCCACACAAGTTTCAGGTGGGCGACAAAGTCTGGTTGCATTTAAAAAGGAACGCCTTACTGGAGCCTATCGGAAATTGAGACCACTTCGATATGGTCCTTACACCATTACTAAGGCTATGGGAGATAATGCATTTGAGCTCAGCATTCCCCCATTCCTTGGCCTGCACCCAGTGTTCAATGTGGACCGCCTTCGGCCATACTTTCCACCATTGCTAGACACATCCGACATTGCAGAACAGCTCAAACCCACAGAATTAAATCCAGATTGCATGGAACAAGCTGCAACTGATCGGATCATGGACACACAGATCAAGAACACTCGCCAACAGCATATCCAACTGTATCGAGTTGTCAAAGCAGGCCAACTCCTTCAGTAGGGCAAGTGGCTCACCAGGGAACAAGTTCAGCAGAGGTTTCCTCATCTCATGGAGGAGCTCAACGCAATGGGGACCATTGCTTCCTAAGGGGGGAGGAATGATCCAGGTGGATATTGGTGGCCACCTGCCAGGTCCACCTGGACCCCCACCATTGTCTTTCTCAGCATTTTCAGTTTCCTTAATTGTAGCACAGTTTACTATTTTTAGCAGTTTTTCGGGTCCTGAACTTCTGGAGCCGTTTTGAGGCCCTAAACGACGTTTTTTTGGAATTCTGGGGCGACTGAGCCCTATGTTGCCTCCAAAAGTGGTAGTACTCGGATAGATCTTTCTAACGAGCTATCGTACGCGTCAAACGGAGATCGTATGCCAAAGTTCCGACCCCGGGAAATTGATGTACCAATTTACCCAAACGGGGCCCACAATTTGGCGTTTCATCTTCTAGGGTTAGGTTTCGGTATGTGAAGGGTTTTCCATTGTTTCTCAACAATAAATAGGCCTTCGAGCCTCATTGTAATACAGTTCAGAACAGTTCAGAGGCATGTAGCCATCACATCTCTTCTCAGAGATAAGCTACCATCGCCCTAGCTAGTTTATTGCCATTTCTGTTTGTAAGCATATGTCAGTATTTTCCATTAATGAAATGAAGTATTATTTCCGCTGCATCTTTGTGTATATGGTTATCTCTGTAATTTGTTGCGTTCCTGCTTAAATCTGGATCATTGTTCCCCCTGTGAGGGTTCGGGGGGTACGGGGGCCAACAGTCCCTCGGCGAGGGCTCGGGGGCAGCGCCCCCGAAGCCAAAAATAAATGTAAAATTGCCTTGTAAAAGTATAGTAATTTCTAGTCAATCTGGTCCATTCATTAGGCGGATCATCTGACGGTAGAACTTATGTTTGTTTAGGGTTTTTTTGCCCTAGAGGGCAACCCCTCTCTTTGTATGAGGGTATTGTATTTGAGGATGTGTGATAGATGTGTATTCTGTGAGTGAGAAACAGAGACGTGAGACTGTGAGGGAAAACAAAGGATATTACAACGCATTTGTTGTAGGTTGTGTCTCTTCATTTTGCTGGATAATAGAAAGGAAGGACTGGCTGTTCGGGGTGGACGTAGCCCAAACTGGGTGAACCACGTATATCTGTGTCTCTCTTGTTTTGTGCGTTTTCTGGGTTTATATTTCTGCAATATTTTATGTGTTCCATTGCTCCGTAATATAAAATTTCCTAACATGGGGGCATCACTAGTATTATAGGGACCTAACACAAGGATCCTCAAAATAGGAGCCTTTCTATATAGGCTCTTCCCGAGACTCCTCCTCCAATCTTTGTATGATTTCATTGATTTGCTTCAATTTTTGTAGATGTTATTTGTCAACGATATCAAGTTATGAGTCTTTCTCTTGGTTACTTGGTCCTTCTTGTGATCTCCTTCTTGGTTTCCTTAGAATGGACAAAAATGATTTTTCTTTCTCCACCATAACACTATCTTGTTTATTTTTAGATTATGTCCTAGGATATGAAGGGGAATTCATAATGTTTTTTGTAATATGAAGCTACTCAAGCATTTCTTCGTTTCCTATTTCCTGTTCTTCAAAGTTATTTTTGGCCAAGAATTCCCTCCAAGGTGTGCCTGTATTTCTCACTTGATATTGAACAAGTATTTTAATAAACCCACAACGGTACTGAGCTTCTATTTTGTTTTTGGCTCGTTCTATCATTTCAGCCAAGCCCTTTGAAAAGAAGGGATGTTGATTTCGCAATCTCCTTTAATATGTTGTAGTAGTTTTATATGATAGAGGTAGAATATGATGTACCTATTTTCATGAGTGAAATATTTTTCGATGATTAGAACTAATTCTGACCAAGGCTCCATGAACTAGTCCCTTTGAATTCCTTTTGATCTACCAAAGATGCCTTTCCTCTATTTTTCTAGGAAAAATGTCCATCTTTTTTCCTTAAAATGCAACCCCTTGTGATATTATTCCCCTTCTAAAGGGAATTATAAAGCTTGAGATATAAATGTTGGGTTTATTGATATGGGAAGTTCACCCACCTTGGTTTTTCCATTTTCAAAGTTTTTGATGAATTCCTATGTAATCTTGTCATTATGGCCATTAAATTTCCTAAGGAATTCAAGTAATCCTGCTTGAAACATTTTTTCAACTTCATCATTACTCCAATTTTCTAGTTTGAAATCTTTTGGTTCCATTTTTGTTGCCATGTGATCTATATACCAATTAATATATCCTTGCTGAGTAAATAACCACATAAAAATATATATATGACAACAAATTATGCAACAAGAATTTTGGTAAATTTACTTACCAATTCTCCTTAGCTTTAAAACAAATGAAACTAATCTTCTTTTTTTCAATTTTTGTGTCTTTTGAATGAATAAGAGGAGAGAAAAAAAATTGGTTGTGTAAAGACCCAAAACACACAAAAAAATCTTCACTGTAAATATCTTCTCTTTTCTACAATTAGAATTTTAGATCTCTTCATTTTGCAAAGTTTTCTTATACAAAATATGAGAAAGAAAATGAACTTCTCTGTTCTAAAATATTCGTGCTGTAAACATTCACTGTGCAAAACGTTTAACGAATTTTAGATGAGGAAAACGTTGTTTGATACCTAAACTGGAACAAGAACTTGTTGAAAACTTCGTGTTAATGATTTCTCTTCCTGTTAGTAATATAGTTTAATTAAAACTACTTTCCTAACATCTCAAGAAATTTTTGATTCTATAGGTGGCAGGGGATTTTGAAGAAAACCATAGCAAAACAATTCTGTTATTGAAGTCTCATGTGACACATTTCAACGAAATCTGAAGTTCGATTTTCGAAATTGTTTTTCTTAACTGTTGTGGGGACCAATGCTTACCTTCAATGGGAGTTTACTGCATAATTCAAGGGATTCTCTGGATAATTCATTGCTTAGGTTAGAGCTCGGTGAAAAATATTCAAAACACTGTTAAATTCCTATTTAATGTTGCTCGGTTCTTCCCTTATTTCTTCATGCTTCTCTTGTTTTCGACACAGCATAGGGTTTTACACTGCTCTCTTCACAATTTCCATGGATCAATAATTCCTTTCATCAAAGCTTATGCAAAAAAAAATTACATCTTATTGTCTACAACTCAAAGTATTCCTTTACAGCTCAGAGTATTTCTCTATGGCTTAGAGTATTCCTCTATGGATCAGAACTGCGTGAATTCACTATGTTTCTAAGCTAAAAGAGCTATGATGGCCATAGAGCTTACCTTTGAAAATTTGACCATTTTCGAATTGTCCCTTTGATGTCGACTTCCGTTGTTGCCACAACATGATTTATGATTATGTACTCCTTCGATATTTGTTTAATTAGGACCTTAGTTTATGATTTGCGTTTTCTGAACTATACTCATACCTTCAACGCATGCCTTCAATGCATTTTGTATACTCATACCTTACCATTATCCATTATGCGCACTTTTGATTGTCGTGTTTTTATCATTGTCTTTTGTCCTTTGTTTATCATATGTGCTCATATAATTTATTGTTAAATCACCATAGTTGAGGTCATTTTAAATCAAATATATTTACAATGATAGTAACTTTTTGATTTCGATTTTGTAGATTCATAACCTAATATTTCTTGGTGGTATATACAAATCAAAAGGAAGGAGATGTGGTCAATAAGATTAGTCAAAATTTGTAAATGATATGGTTGAGATGTGAATGTATGGTGGAATAATGAATGAATAAATGTATAGGGTAATGATATAATGTATATGGCTAGGAATTTTCATATTCAAGTTTTTAGACTAAATTATCAGTATTAGGAAAAAAAAAATTAAAATCAAAAGCTTTAAAAAAAATTAAACTTATAGTACCTTCCTTTTATTTGATAACTCATTACTCTTTTGTCATCACTTGACTTTTCAAAAAGAATTCTCGTCAATATTGGACTATAGATAGATGTTTGTAGTTGCTTCAGGTCCCTTTGATGTTAATTTTGTTCAGGTCCCTTACTGATAAATGTTGATGCGGGTCCCTTTTGTATATAATATTAATTTTGTTCAGGTCCCTTACTGATACTTGTTGATGACGATGTTTTAGGTCCCTCTGCAGAACAACTACTTGATATCAAACAATTGCATGGTTTTTTGGTTTATTATGAATATTGCCCCCATTGTTGATCCTGTAAAAATAAAAATGGAAAGAAAAACATGAAAGAGAATTCATATTGGCCAAACATGTTGGTTTTTTGATATGAATTTGAGTTTGTATTTTGACAGTATCTTGGATTTTCACAACCAAACTCTTTTATTATTTTTTAAATTTTTATTTTTATTTTTATTTTTATGGAACGAAGGAAGGCATATTGCTATGATTTTCCAATACTTCTATATCATTTTCTTCTAAAACTATTTTCAAAAAGTCTTCTCTGTTTATAGGCTTACGATAAACTTTTAGAGTATGACCATTAACCAGAAAATAATTTGTTGTTTCATCAATTGTCTTTATCTTTACTGCTCCATTGTCAAAGATTTCTTCTATTTCATATGGCCCAATCCAATGAGTAGTAAAATTTTCTTTGAAAGCTTTGAAGCTAGAGTCGAAAGGTAGTGCCCAGTCGCCTTTATGAAATATTTTATTTTTAATGAATTTGTCATGAAATTTTATTCTCTATTGTTGAACTAGAGATGTATGTTCTATAGCTTGTTTGCTGGTCTCGTATAGTTCATTGAGTTGCATTATTCTATGTTATCGTGCTTCTGTCAGGTCCAATCCTAATTCAGATGCAATTTTATACTTAGGGATCTCAAATTCAATCGATAACAAGACTTATTTTCCATAAACAAGCTGATAGGGGCTAAATCCAGTAATATTTTTCCATGTTATCCTATAAGCCCATAGTGCTTCATTTAGCTTCTCTGACCAATCTTTTCTATGCATGTTCACTATATTTGTCACAATTTTCTCAAGTACTTGTTTTGTTCATTCAACTTGTCAATTCTCCTGTGGGTGGTATGGAGTTGATTCCCTATGCTTGATCTTGTATTTCTTTGTTAGGTCTCAAACAAGATTGGAGGTAAAGTGTGTCCCTTGATTTCTGACAATTTGTGTCGGAACTCCATATATTACAAATATTTCTTGATAAAGAAAATGAACTATTGTAGTTTCTGTTGCTTTGCTCATTGTTTTAGCCTCCGCCCATTTTGTTACGTAGTATGTACATACTAGGATGTACTTCTTACCATTTGATGGTGGGTTGATAGGACCCACAAAGTCAAGAGTCGATTTTTCAATTGGCTCTTTGAGTACTTGCAGTTTCAATGGAATTTCATATAAAAATATAGGTCTACCTATTCTTTGGAAGCTATCACATCTTTTAGCATAAGTCTTTGAATCTCTGAATAGTGATGGCCAATAGTAGCCTTGGTTTAAGATCTTGTATGTTGTCCTCTTCCTTGCAAAATGACTACCACATGGTTCGTCATGACATTCTTTTAGAAAATCAATACTTTCATCTTCTCTTATACATTTCCTAATTAAAAGACAGGTCCAATATAAAAAATATCTCCATTAATCCAAGTGTATCTTGCACTCTCTCTAATTATTTTCCCTTTCTGATTATCTGACATAGGTATAAGATTGTCAAAAGAATGAAGTCTTGATAGAAAATCTGCTACTTGGTTATCTATTCCTAGTCAGCCTAAAACATTGATATTAGATTCTTACATTAATAACAATAATGTAGTAATTCTGCCATCCATTGATAATTATTTTGCTCATTAAATATTTAATCTTTGAATGATCTGTATGGACAAATACTTGATAACCTGTTATATAATGCCTAAATTTATTGACAGCATGGACAAGAGCTAGCATTTCTTTTTCAGTTCCTATCTAGTTTAATTCTGTCGGAGTTAAATTTTTGCTTCTGAAATAAATGGCATAATTAAATTGATTTTCTTTTTGTCCTAAAGATGCTCCTATAGTTGTATTTGATGCATCAATATATATATGGAATGGTAATGACCAATTTGATCCTCTAAGAATGGGTTCTAAAGACAAATTTTCTTTTAATATTTCAAATGCATTTTGACAATTTGTAGTCCATTGAAACTCAATGTCTTTTGCAAGTAGTTTGAAGGAGGGTAAAGTTATCTTACTAAAGTTTTCAATGAATCTTCTGTAGTATTCTTCATATCCCAAGAAACTTCTTTCTTCTTGTTAACGGGAAAAGTGTCTACTCAGAACGCCCCTATCCCACTAAGGTGTGACAGTACCTTAGAAGCAAACAAGGAAAACTACTTTCGTATTCTTCTTTATGAACTATAAACGAAGAGGAATAGGATGAACCAACCTGTGTCTTGCGCTAGTCCTTTGATCCAATCTCTCTCCTCTTTGACAGCTTTCAGCTACCTACTCCCTTACTTGCATAGCTTCACCAAGTTCCTGCAAGATCACAGAAGAGGAAAACTACACAAAGACATAGATTTATATTCATAAATAGCTTAGGATCAGATTTAAGCTAAACATGCAAATATAACAAAACATCACTGATACACAAGCATGTAGGAGAAACTCAAATAGTTTTATTGATATAACAAGAAGGTCCAGGAGGAGTTACAACCGATGATTCCTTATCCAGCATCAACCCCCCAGCAAAGGAATCCCCTCTTTACCTCCAACAAAGCATAAATCACCCAATACATTGATCTCTATCTCAAAACCAACAACAATTCTTTGCAATGTACAAAATTCCAGCCTCTGGATCTCTGGGATGAGGGATCCATATATAGATGTATGTAAAGAGGATGAGTCAGCTTATGATTTGACTAGTGGCCTCTCTCTGTCAGTTCTTGCTTCCACTTGGAGACTGAGAGCCTCTTACTCATCCTTGGTCGAACTCAGTGAGGCAAGTGTCATTGGGGAAGATTCTGGAAGCTTCCATTGTCTGTCCACCTCGCAGAATGACACTACCATTTGTCATTTCCCGCTCAGCGCACCCTGGTAGTGCATTTAGGTGCTTTGCAAAGAACCTAGCTAGTGTACTGGGGTGCTATGCAACGCAGCTAGCTAGTGGAGCAGCTGAAATGATCCTGATTTGACTGATTCTGAGCAGTTTCTGGTGGAGAACTTCTGGGAGAAGCTGTAATTGGTTGACCTTGTTCCTCTAGGGGTAGGAACAAAACTTTTAAGGACTTAGTATCCCTTGGTTTATGGACATTTCATGCTTAGAGCTGTAAGGCACAAAAATGTCTATAACACTTCTTTCTTTGTTTTTGGTGGCATTAAGTTTACAATGACTTGTATATTTTTTTGGTCTACCTTAATCCCAAAAGAAGAAATGTGGTTTCCCAATACTATCCCTTCAAGTAGCATCATAAAATACTTTTCATTGCTGAGGGATAAGTTTGTGTTGGCCGGATAAGTCATTCCTGTAGACAAGACCGACCTCCCTAGCATCTAATGATATCTAGCGACAAACAAACCAATCAACTTCTATCTTTCTCTAAATATGAAATTTATAAATAAAGGAAAACAAGTGTTTTAGGCCTACCTTGGGTCCAATGCAAGTTTGTGGAAGCCTCACTCCATTCATCCAAATGAGCTCCCTTGTAGAGAATCTGCAAACACAAACAAGCACACAAATTAAATGGCACCTGAAAAGCCAATATAATAAAGCATACTTATCATGATGATCAAGGAATTCATGAAACAAATCACATAAGACAATTTGTTGAGAAAAATGAATCTGATTGTATTAACTTAAATCATAGAAGAACTTTACAACCTGTGCCTTGATGTTGTACAAGCTCCTCCCAGGGTCCAGCAAGAAGTCTCCTCTACTTTGACAAGTTTCACTCTCTTCCCAATGAAGCCAAAAGGTATGTGATCTCTCCTCTCAAGCTTAACTAGCAAGTCTCAATTCCAACAGCGTTTACCCTAAAAAATGTTCAGCTTCTAAACTCTCTAGCAACCAGCCCAATGCCTTAATTTATAGTGCAATGGAGGGAAGTTACTAGGTCTGCCTTCAAAGGGATAAGCTCCTCTCATCAAGGGATTAGATCCTTCAGTTTTGGGATGCATGAACCACCTAGGAGCGAACCATCCATGTCAAGATTCCTTCTAGAATCATCTAGAATTAACCACAAGTGAGTTTTTAATAATAAACTTGTGCCTTTTTGACTTTCACAGGGGTCCGCACCCACTCCTTTAGAGACAGAGCGGGCAGGTCTGCAGGTAACATGAACAAAGGGTGCGGGACCACAGGAAACAGTGAGAGGAAGTGCGGAACCAGAGCTTTATTGATTTTCAAAGTCTTTCTCTCATTTTCAAAGCTTGACATGAAGAGCTGAGGTTTGAGACTTGCTTAGGAGGACAGTATGAATGATGAAAAACCCATACTGACTGCAAATAGTCATGGTGACAATATTTTGTGTAACAGATTGCCCCCTAAAGTGCGAAGTCTGTAGTAGATGAGGATTTCATTTATCATCTAAGAAGAGTGAAGTACTTTATCATTTCGAGGATCATCTTGTGGAGAACTCGGTTGGAACCCGTAAAAACATTCAATGCAAAATATATATATGCAATCATATCATCGCTGAGGTAGGCATTCCCATACTCAGATCAAAACTTACTAGAAAACTAACTACTGCTCTGATACAGGAATGATGTTGTACTACATCACAAGTATAGACACATGTAGACATAGTATGGATGCAACCATCTGTTTATGAATAGTCCACTGTATAATGAATACAAAATTCCTCGCAGCCTGGATGGTGGAAACTAGATCCAGGGTCTTGATTTCTACTTCCCAAAATAGTACGATTCTAACCAATTGAATGAATGTTTCGAAGTCGAACATGGTAGAAACCACTTGATTACCAGTCAATGATGTAAATTGTTAACAAGTGTGAGAGAAACCACCAGTAATGTCAATGGCTCTCAAAGTACTCAGTGCAATCCATGAGATGTGAATAGATGTATTGATGTCAAACATGTCATGGAATCCTTTGATTGAAGGTCAATGATGCAACCTATCGTCGAAGCTGAGAAACCTGCCATCGAGGCATGCAGATCCCAAGGTACTAAAGATTTCTAGATCATCTTTCTAGATAATGATCTGAATTCGATAGAAAGTGATCCGTCGTAGGCAAGCTCACAGCACGAAATCATAGATCAAGTTTGAAGAAATTTAGTTGCAAGGACTGACTCAGGGATGGTCAAGATGGATGATACATATTTTGCAGATGAATGGTTTATTTGCACTGACCTCTTGAACACATAACGACACAACAGATGGTTTGGTGACAATTGACCCAAAGTTAATACCCAGAAAGCAGCTGAAGACTTTCAATATGGTTTGACCAACTATTAGGCAAAGGATTTCCCAACCTAGGTGAATAAAAGTGTCGTGTTCAAGAGTGGTTACAAAATATGAAAAACAGGCTCATCTTTCTCTCTTTTCCCCCACCATTTCTGGCAAGTACATCTTTATTTTTGACAAGCTTGAGGAGGATAACATTTGCTTGATTATAAGCTCATCCTTTGGATGAGTCCAATTTAGTTTAAATTCGAACCCTAAGAAGGAGTGGTCCGTTCCTATTTCTAATTGAAGAAGTCCTTTACTATTAGATTTTAATGAGTCCAGTATAGGAGAAACTCAGCGTTTTTCAATTTTAGAGAGTCCGAAAAGCATAAGAAGACTCCATGGTTGTCTTTTTTCGTAAATTTGTGTCTCTCAAGCCTGAAAAAGTATAAAATAATACTTGAGAGAACCACTTGATCATTACGACAAAGGAGTACTTTTCATAATTAGTGCCTCTGATCTGGAAAAGTAAAAAAGTGATCAACGACACATCATTTTATAACCAATATCGAATTTGAAACAACAAAAATCCGGTAACCTTTTCATGTTTTTACGATCACAAAAGGGCTGTAAGTGGACTGTCTTTTTAGTTCCGTTTTAACGAGCTTGAAAAGAAAAACTCGGCAATCTTTTCATGTTTTAGGAGTCAGAAAAGAGCTTAAAGGTGACTCTAATGTTTCACTTTTTCGTAAGTTTTAATGAGTTCGAAAAAATGATAAAAATGTACTCATATGGCTGACTTTCAATTTAATTTACGAGCAGGAAAAGAAGGAAAGAACTCAGCATTTTCATTTGTTTTATGAGAATGAAAGATAGCAAAATAATCTCGGGATTTTCATGAGTTTAACAAGTCTTGAAAATAACTAAAATTGACTCCAGATAGGTTTCATTTTTACAAAAGCTTGAAATAGAGAAAAACTATGCTTCAAATTAGTTTCATTTTTACATGAGCTTGAAATAGAGAGAAAACAGTGCTTCATGCCCCCTAAGTGTAACTGCTAGAGCGCATGCCCCCCAGCTTCATTTCATTCAACTAAGTACGTTGCTGGTAATTAATAGCTGGATGGAATGAAGGTTCAGTTACGAGATCATTTGAATGACTCGACCTAAAACTGTAAGAAAATTATGCAAAAGACTGAAATAACTAACCTAAATATACAACTTAACATTTATGAGATCTAGTCAAACTCTCGACTCAATTAGAGGAGGATTTGTTTCATTTTTAACGAGCTTGACACATGAAAAGAACTATGCTTAGATCTAGTTTCATGTTTACGCAAGCTTGAAACGAAAAACTATGCTTGTTATAAGTTCGCATGCCCCCATCATAATGATGCAAATCAAGGTACATGGCCCGCAAGCTTCATTGCATTCAACCAGGTGGATGAAATGAAGGTTTACTTTCGAAATCTTGGAAAGACTCGTGGGAGTTGTTTCATTTTTTAGTGAGGTTGACACAGGAAAAGAACTATCCTCAAAACCCTTATTTCATTTTTTAAACGAGCTTGACACAAGATAAGGAACTATGCTCATAACTACTCTCTACAATCTACCTAACAAGGAACTATAATCTAAAAAACCTTGATTCATTTTTTAACGAGCTTGACACAAGACAAGGAACTATGCTCTAAAATCCTTGATTCATTTTTTAACGAGCTTGACACAAGACAAGGAACTATGCTCAAGTCTACTCTCTACAATCTACCTATATAACCTATGACTCCTTGTTTCATTTTTTAACGAACTTGACACAAGACAAGGAACTATGCTCATGATTCCTTGTTTCATTTTTTAACGAGCTTGAAATAAGACAAGGAACTAAGCTCGCAACATCTAGTTTCATTTTTTTAATGAGGTTGAGACAGGAACAAACTATCCTCACTCACCGATTCATTTTTTAATGAGGTTGACATAGGAAAATAACTATCCTCAAACTAACTGATTCATTTTTTAATGAGGTTGACACAGGAAAAGAACTGTCCTCATGACAGCCTATTTCATTTTTTAACGAGGTTGATACAGGAAAAAACTATCCTCGTGCTCACTGATCATGGCTTCCAACTGGAAGAAAGACATGTCAATGGACACACCTTGATCATGACTTCCAAGAGGTCTTCATCAGAAGGAAGAATAGTTCTCTGGAAGGAACACATGTCAAGGGACTCAAAAGGGATAAGAACATCACATTCAAATAATCCCATAGAGTTTTCCATGTCAATTACCGGATCTAAATCAAAGGACGGTGAGCAAAAAATGAGAGGCTCACTTACATCGGTAACTGAAAATATGGGACCAGTTGCCACATGATTAACCCGTGGCGGGGCAGGTACGACTTTAGAATCAGGAACATTTAGGGGTGTCATATTATTTGTAGTTGAAACAAGACTAGGGAACGAAAGCCAATCTACAGTCACAATATTGCCATTGTGAGGGAAAGACATCATGTGATAGAGTGTCGATACGACAGCTTTCATTGCATACACATAGTCTCTCCGAAGGAGTAAATTGAAATCCAAGGGACCTCGAACTAGCATAAGATAAATATAGACAGTTTTACCTTCCAAGGTAATAGAAAAATTAGGAAGGATCCCTAAAGGTTCACAAATGGTTCTGTTAAAATCTTTCAGATTCTGCGTAATAGGTGCAAGCTAAGGGGAACCCAAATCTTTCCAGGTAGTTGAGGATAAAATACTAACAGAAGCACCTACATCTACCTGTGTGTGGTGCATGTCCCTACCACCAACCTTGACAATGATTTGGAAAGGGATGGAGGAAGGAAGACGAGGTTCTGCCAGTCTATTCCAATCAAAGGAAAAGACCTCAGTACTTGGAGGGGGTTCTGTAGAAACAGGTGAAATTCCCCTCGGCATAGAAGAATCTGATGTAACAAGAAGAACTTGAGTGGTATGAAGTTCACTCTCTAAAGGGAGAGTGGGATCGACCGAATGTGAAATTGAATCGACCACTTGATCAATTAATGGATCATCAACTTGAGTGATATTAGTTTCACTCTCCAATGGAAGAGTGGGATCGACTGTACTTGAAATTAGATCAATCACTCCGTCAATTGATGGTAGGTTGGGAGAAAGTTTACGGTAACCAGTTGGAAACTCTTGCTCTAGAATAGTAAGGTTTTCCAAAAATTTTGAGGCTTCGTCCATGTGAGGGAAAATGTGAGTTTGATGACTCCCTTTGCATAACTTACAAGGAAACCTAACTTTATCCTTTTTCCCAAGCACCTGACTATCACTAGTTGATGGATCAATCGAAAGTTGATGAGATTTTTCTGACCATACTTCAAACACCTTTGGAATACCAGGAAAATTGATAAGGATGTGGTCACCCTTACAAAGCCTGCAAGGGTATTTGGGTTTACGATGCATGTTGGAGGTTTCCTCAACACAACTAACACTTACAGCCATGGTTGGTTAGTTGACTTCTTTCTTATTTTGCTTCTTCTTCTTCTTCTTCCCTTTCTTCTTCTTCTTAGCCACCTGGTTACTAGCCTCAAGGCTTTTACCAAGCGAAGAGGAAGAAATGGAAGAAGAAAATTAGGTGAAGAAGGTAAAGGGTCAATAGAAGCTTGGTGATGTTGAGATGGTGAACTCTGTTGAGGTGAAGCATTCAGTTGAGGTGGAATAATTGGAGTATTTGGGGCCAACGAAGTTGAAAATAACCATATCGGTAAACCTATTATAAATCCAGGTAATGACAAAGTAGCCATATAAGGAGGACCAACATTTCCAAAGTAAGGAAAAGTACTAGGATTCTCGTTAAGAGGGATTCCTTGGTTGGTAAATTCCAGAATAGTTGCCATTATATTCAACTTCACTTAATTTTATTAACAATTTTAAACTAAAATTAACAATTCACAATTCACACCTATGGTCTCTAAAAGTAAAAAACAAACAAATTAACACGCGTTATCAAATCTAGGAGTCAAACCACACACAAACAGTAACTTTCCGTACCGAAAACACTAGTTGGTGATGAAATCCAACATCGCAGAATTCAATATAGAAATGGCAGTTGGAACAGTTACCCTGACAACCTGCTTAATGAATAGACTAACACAAGTTTCTCCACTAAACCGTCTCGAGTGAAGAGAACCCCCCAGAAAATCCAAGTGATTCTAGTCGACATCTGCTCCAGGTACAGTGGGATCTTCCCTCCACCGTCACCTTAGGAAAGAATCCTATAGATTATGGTCACTATGGTTACCAACAGAAACAAATATACCTGGGGGAACAGTCTGTGATCCGATACACACGCAAGGGCAGAGTAGCAAGCTCAATCCCCTTGAAGGCTCCTTGACATAATCCAAGGTTTACCAACAAGTGACCCTAGGCTCCTCGAAAATGGTTAATCTGAGGTTTATTGTTTTTAATACGTGTACATCTTCTATCATTCCCAATGAGGAAGGATTGATTACCCCACTGGTTCGGATACGATCTTGTGCTTGACTCCTTTAAGAGGAGCTTCCCAGAGCATATATGCAACAGTTGGAATTTATTTCCTACAGCAAGATTGACTACTTGTTTGTTTTATTGTCTTGGAGAGTTAACTAAAACCTATTCCAAGACACTAGCCTAAGCTAGATTGGTGGAAAGAGCCCTAAAAATGTAAAAATTACTAGATGAATTTTAATTAAGCACTGTGTTATTTAGGTTGTTATTACTCAGAAAGGTAAATGGATATGAAACCAATGGTGTTATGACCCGACCCAAAACTGAATACAATCGAATATTATAATGTAATCTTTTCAATTCGATGAATCCTAACTAAATTAAGGAGAGAGTTTCCATTCACTTCCAACAATGCAAAAAATTGATCACTAAGATAAAATATAACAAATTCTCCAATGCACTAATTTCATAAAGAAAAACTAATGAAAATAAAATCCAAAATAGTTTTTATTTTTATTTTTGTGTGTTAAAAACAGGAATAAAAATATGTAAATTCAAATCAAAGAAAGCTGATCTAAATCTATGATTGATTTTTCAGAATGTAAACTATGCAATTGTAATCTATGCACAATTCATTTGAAGAGTATGCAAATGTAAGCTATGCACATTTTTCATTCATATTCTGAAAATGAGAATTCTAATTATGCAAACGTGATCTATGCAAGAGAATTCTCAAACACAAGATGATTCTAATGTAATCTAAGAACCAATCAAGTGCAAGTCAAGAAAATTGGGTGAGAGTTCCAAAGATCAAAAAATAAAAACACTCAAAGGGAAATTTTTTTGCAAAAACAAAAGCAAAAAGATGCAAAATTGTGAAAACACTGAGACAAACCTCCAAGTAATGACCAAAGGAAAACAAATTAATAATTTCTCAAAAAATAGACTCAAAACACCCAATTAACTTAATGGAGATTGATGAGATGAGCAATTCGCTGAAAGAAACTCATGAACAAGGTTTTTTGACAGAACACATGCAGATCTAGGTAGAGGCTAAAACACAAACAAATCCTAAGCTGACTGAATCAGAAAATTTCAAGTTTTTCAAAATTTTGACAGGGTCCGCAGGCTCCCAAATTACCTAGGTGCGGGACTGCTCTGTGTGTAAAGCAAAAGTGCGGGTATGTCCGCACTATGTTACAAGCAGAGGGTGTGGTCCTCTCCCAAAAGTACGAAAAACAAAAAATAATTCAAGATCTACTAAACCTTCCCAATCCCACATACATCAAGCCAAAACATAAACAAAAACACAGTTTCTCAAGTTAAAGTAAAAACAAAGGAAAAATAAAAAATTCAAGTTCCCAGCGAGGTTGCCATTTTGTCGGCCGGATGAGTCGTTCTTGCGGAAAAGACTGACCTCCCTAGTATCTAATGATATCTAGCGACAAACAAACCAATCAACTTCTATCTTTCTCTAATATGCAATTTATAAATAAAGGCAAACAAGTGTTTTAGGCCTACCTTGGGTCCAATGCAAGTTTGTGGAAGCCTCGCTCCGTTCATCCAAATGAGCTCCCTTGTAGAGAATCTTCAAACACAAATAATCACACAAATTAAATAGCACCTGAAAAGCCAATATAATAAAGCATACTTATCATGATGATCAAGGAATTCATGAAACAAATCACATAAGACAATTTGTTGAGAAAAATGAATCTGATTGTATTAACTTAAATCAAAGAAAAACTTTACAACCTGTGCCTTGATGTTGTACAAGCTCCTCCCAGGGTCCAGTAAAAAGTCTCCTCTACTTTGACAAGTTTCACTCTCTTCCCAATGAAGCCAAAAGGTATGTGATCTCTCCTCTCAAGCTTAACTAGGAAGTCTCAATTCCAATAGCATTTACCCTCAAAAATGTTCAGCTTCTAACCTCTCTAGCAACCAACCCAATGCCTTAATTTATAGTGCAATGGAGGGAAGTTACTAGATCCACCTTCAAAGGGATAAAGCCCTCCTTCAAAGAGATAAGCTCCTCTCATCAAGGGATTAGCTACTTAATTTTTGGGATGCATGAACCACCTAGGAGCGAACCATCCACGTCAAGATTCCTTATAGAATCATCTAGAATTAACTACAAGTGATTTTTTAAGAATAAACTTCTGCCTTTTTGACTTTCACAGGGGTCCGCACCCACTCCTTTAGAGACAAAGCGGGCAGGTCCACAGGTAACGTGAACAAAGGGTGCGGGACCGCAGACAACAGTGAGAGAAGTTGCGAAACCAGAGCTTTTTTTATTTTCAAAGTCTTTCTCTCATTTTCAAAGCTTGACATGAAGAGCTGAGGTTTGAGACTTGCTTAGGAGGACAGTATGAATGATGATAGACCCATACTGACTGTAAATAGTCATGGTGACAATATTTTGTGTAACAGTTTGTCTCTATACATACTTTTAGAACTTTTTTAGGATTATTTAAACAATCATCAAATTCATTTCCATAAACATTAAAATCATCCATGTAAACTTCAACACATTCATGTATACGATCTACAAAGATAGCTAAGATTGCTCTTTGAAATGTAGCAGGTGCATTACACAGTTCAAAAGGAAAAACATTGTAAGAATATGTATCCCATGGAGAGATAAATGTGGTTTTATCCTAATCTTCTAATGCTATCTTGATTTGATTATATCCACTAATTCATCAAGAAAGGAAAATAACTTTTTCCCTGCTAATGAGTCCAGTACTTGATCAATGAATGGTAGTGGGAAATGATCTTTCAATGTTGCTTTGTTCAGTTCCCTTTAGTTTAAACATATTCTCCATTTTCCAATTTTCTTTGGTATCACAACTAAAGGAGAAACCCATTGACTATCATACATAGGGTAAATAAATCCTAACTGTAATAGTTTCTACAATTCTTCTTTCAATGTCTCTTTGATCATTGGATTCATTCTTCTTTATGGTTGTATTACTGGCTTGATTGTTTCATCTATTTAAATGTGAAGGAAACATGTTTTTGTATGGATTCCTTGCATGTCTGTATAGTCCTAGGCAAAAGGTTTTCAATATCTCCGTAATAATGCAATTACCTATTGTCCCTGTGATGATTGTAGATTATTACCAATATTTAGATTCTTTACCGGATTTATTTCAATAGTTTTTCTTTGAGAATTGGTAATTGAGTTTATAGGAAAATTGCTTTCAAATGAATTCTGCAATGATTGGATAGTACAACTTTTCTGAAAACATTGATTTAAAAGATTATTTGCAGCTTCATATTGTGTTATTCGTAATTTTTCAAAAATATTAGCTTCTGAGATAAAAAGGTCTATTAAATCCTCATTTTTTTCCTCTTCTCTAAAATTAAAGGCTTGATTAATGCTTAAAATAGGTTGAGTATTTCCTTGTTCATCATCAAGACATGATAGTAAATAAGGAGATTGAGTGGTAGGATAGAGTGTAATATGTTTCCTTCCATCTCCATGTTCTATGATCATGCTTCCTGATCTGCATCAAATGAAGGCATCTGATGTGGCTAACCATGGTCTACCAAGAATTAAAGGATGGCCTCCTAGATTTGTTTTTGGTTGCAAGATCAAACAGTCTACAAGGTATTTCCATGAATCCAAAGAAATAATGATTTCCTCAAGTATTCCTTCCGGTACGACTTTAGATGTATATTCTAGTTCTAAAATTGTAGTAGTAGGTTGGATATTTGGAAATTTTAAATATTTCATAGTTTCTGTTGTCATGACATTTCTAGCAACTCCTAGATCAATTAATGTTTTAGGAACTAAAAAATTATTGATTGAAATGGTAACCATAAGTATCCCAGGATCAATATATTTTTCAATTGTTGTTTTTGTAGACATGAGACTAGCTAACTTTCCAATGACATGGATTGTGGGTGGATATATTTTCTTTCTTCCAGTTTGCTTAATGCATAATTCCTTTATTATTTTTGTATAAATTGGAATTTCTTTAATGACTTGCAACAAAGGAATTTTTACATAAACATTCTTTAATTCATCTATAATATTAAATTCAAGAAGAGAAATTGAAGGTTTATGATCCACTAACCTTTCTGAGAAAGGTGGTGTTTGAGTCATAATAATTTTACTTTTCTAAATTTGATTCCTTAGATAGATTTTTTAGATTGTTCTCCTTATTCAATTTTGCTTCTACGATTGGTGGAGAATCTTTTTGTAGTACTTTTCCAGACCTCAAGTGGATATCTTGAATAGTAAGAATAGAATATGTAGGAAATATTGTTTTTTCTTCCATATTATATGTGGGCCTTTCTATTATATGACTCAGATTTGGTACTGGCTGAGCTGGTAATTGAGTTGGTCTAGGTGGTGGTTAATTAGAAGGTAACTGAAGCTGATGAGATTTAGTTAGTACAGGCATTGGTTTTTGTGTAAATGGATTTGATTGAGTGGATTGTTGGAATTGCTAATATGGGAAAGATTGTTGAGGATATGGTTGTTGATATGATTAAGAATATTTATATTGTTGAGGGTAAAATATTTGAGGAGGTTGGGGTTCATAAGAATATCCTTGCCAAATTTGTGAAGGTTGATTTTGGTTTTGCTGAGGAGACCAAACCTACCATGGCATAGGTGTATTCCATGAATTCTGATATTGAAAATTTTGGGGAATTTGTTGAGGAAATTGTTGATATGTACCTGCAAAACATAGTTTACAAGATCTTCTTGGTGCCATATAATAAAATTGTTCAGTTTATTCTAATTGACCTTATTGCAACTCTTTTAATGTTGGACAATCGTCTGTAACATGATTTTATATACATAGTCCACAAACATGTATACTATCCAAAGGAAATTCTTGTAAAAGATGCTTCTTCCTACACTTAGGACAAAAGATTGACATTGTTTGTTCTTATTCTTGTTGTTTCTTCTTTGATTTTAATACATAAACTTGTGTTCCTAAGGTACTCAAAAAATCTATTTTAAATTTTTCTAACAAACTCCCTATTTCTGCTCTTGTCACTCGTCTTGATGCTTATTTAGAAGCTCTAAAAGTTATATCTCTTTTTCCTTTTTTGCTTCTACCTCTGGAGTACTTTGGACATAATTCAGTAATCTCATCAAATGGTAAGCATGAAATGTCTCCTTTACCCATCACATTTAGAACATCAAGATATTAATCTCGTATTAGTTTGAGAAAAATTGTTCTAATGGCATCAGGATTTACAGACCGTTCTTTTGATTTTTGTAGGTTGTAAAGAAATCGTTCTAATGTTCTTCCAAACTCTCATATTCTTGTTGAGACATTCTAAAAATATCTTCTTTCGAATCTCTAGACCTGCCATAGGCTTGATATTTCTTAAGAAAATGTTTCTTCATTTCTTCCCAAGAAGTAATATAGTGTTCTCGTAATCCCATGAACCATTTTAATGCAGTTGCTTTAAGAGTAGCAGGAAAAAGATGAAGCTTATGTGTATCATCAGTGTAACCATAAGTTCTACATAAGATATCAAATTAAGACATGAATGAATCAATATGTTTAGAAGACATTCCATAGAAATTTGGTATAACTGAAGGTGGAATATTCTTCATTTTTACTTTTTCTCCTAGGATTTCTCTAGTATCTACAATCGGAAATCCAAAAGTAGCTTCCTCATATTTTCTTCGCTTATTATCATATTCTCTTTTGACATCTTCTTCTCTTTTCCTTTCTTCTTCTCTTTTTGCCTCTTATTCTCTTCTTGGTTTCCATTCTTTTTGTTGTTTTTCATATTGTAACCTTTGTTTTGGAGTGAGGATGGTAGATCATTTCCCTTCTTCTGCCATAATTTTTCGGTAGTTTCAAATGTTTCAATATCAATTTGAGATTCAGCTTGTTTTATTTGTGCAAAGATAGGTTGATCTATTTGTTTAAGAGTAGACTGATCAATTTTTTTTTTTGTTTCTCTTTGTTTTCCTATGGAAAGTATTTCTGTTTGTTTTTGTCTTCTTTTTACTTCATAAGCTAACAAAGTTTTCCTTCAACAAGAGTTAACATTTCTCCTGAAAGTTGTTTTTCCTCTAATTATTCCAAAGTTGGTTTTCCAGCAACTAGTGTAGTTAATTCCAATGGAGGTAGACCTAATTCTACCAATGGTTTAGTAGTTGGGGGGTCTTGTTTTATGTATCTTCCCATTTCATCTCTATATCTAGGCATAAATGACCATAATGAAAAATACTATTTATTTTTTATGTGTGTGTGTGTGTGTGTATATATATATATATATATATATATATATATATATATATTGGATATAACTGAATAGGAAGATCATATATAGATATATGATCTTCCTAATCAGTTATATCCAAAATATGCTTCCCCAGAAACGACGCCAAAAATGCTAGCTCCATTTATTGTGTAAATTAAGGTATGTATTTTGCTCTGAATCCAGGTTGGTAATCTTAGAAGCAAACCACAATTTATGTATTTTTGGATAAGAACTAATATAAAAAGTAGTTATGATAACAGAAGTGCATATTACAATTATAAATCATTCTACGTAACTAAGAAAAAACATTTAAGTCTATTTCATGAAAGCATACATGATTGGTCAATAAAATTAAACTATTTTAGAAAAAAAAGGAAGAGACCCTTTTCAAAGAGAGCTAGTTGTCCTTCCTCAATATTTCTATAATGACATTGCGAATATCTAAGTAAGCATAAGTAAATGTAATGAAAGCATAAGAATTTAATCTAAGAAAGTTTTGAAAGAAGTGAATCTTGTTTAATTTTATTCCTAGGTCACAGAGAAGAGGTTCTTTTCTAAGAGACCCGGTTGTCCTTCCACATTCAAGATAAATACTAAAAAGAAGAAATATTCACATAAAACATGGCCATAAAATGAATTTGTATTAAATAGATTTAAAAATATTTATAGCAAATGAAAATAATAAACATGGGGAATTAAACTAAGATATGCACAAATATGAACATCATACAACAAAGTGTAGTTAGCTTGCTATGGGGGCCCTCCAACCTTGTTGGTACACTATTAAAATACTCAGCTACAGAAACTCATTCACTCAAGAAAACACAAAGTAATCATAAAACAAAAGCTTTGTCCTCAATTATCTCAAAACAATAATCTTGAAGTTTTTCTACACGTTCTAAGTATGAATGTCTCTCTTTAAATAGGCAAAATAATAACCATATAAGCTAAAAATTTGAAACAACCATCATTACTTTTATCCCACTTCATCAGGTCTAAGGCATCCACTAGTTACAAGAAATATGGAAGAATTCAAAAAAATCCTAAAACTACCCCTTTCAATAGGGATTTCTCGGTGATAGGTTAAGTTTTACCATCATTGACCGGGCCTGTATTTTCTCAGTTTGATTGAACCAAGAGATGTTGATCCATCTGTGGTTCCCAAGATTTCAAAATATGTATTCAGCTCGTGCCCAGGTGTCCTACACATATCACTTTAATGGAGATATTACGAGAATTTTTACTGCAGTCTAAAATTAATTTTAAAACCCAATTTTTACAAAAAAAAAATTAAAAATTAAAAAACCTAATCTTATTACTTGAATATGAAAAATAAGGGTAAAATGAAGCATATTTGAGTGAAATAGGGTGGAATATGATGGTAAGTAAGTGGGCTTATGATAAACGAAATGACCAAAATTGAGGGCTAAGAATGTGATCCTCCACTCCTTGAACCTTAGAATTTTCTCATAAAGATGATGTGATGTATGGTGGATGATATCCATAAAGTGCCATGAGTGAGGTCATTTTTGCTATAGTATGGACAAATTATACATCCATTTAGCTAGAGGTAACCACCTGACCCATTATGTTTGTTTATCAGATACAAAGTAACAAAGGTATCCTTCCAAACATTTTTCACTATATCAATTTTCCCATCAGATTGAGGATGATAAGATGAGTTATGAGCTAATTGAATACCAAGACAAAAAAATAATTTTGTCCAAAAATTTCCACTAAAAATGGGATCTCTGTCACTTACAATAATATTTGGGTTTCCATGAAGCTTTTGATTTGTCTCCATAAATGCAGTAGAAACTATATTGGCTTTAAAAGGATGAGATAATGCACAAAATTGTGCATACTTGGTAATTATATCAACTACCACCATGATGATACTCTTTACATCAGACTTGGGTAATCCTATGATAAAGTCCATTGATACCTCCTCGCAACACTGACTTGGAATGCCTAAAAGTTGTAATAGACCCAAGCTCTTAATTATCTCAACTTTATTTTGTTGGCAAACCAAACATTCTGCCACAAAACTTTGAATATCAGATTTAAGGCCATCCCAAAAAAAATCTTTCTTGACCCTGTGGAAAGTTTTTAAGAAGTTTGAGTACCCTTCTAAGGGAGAGGTGTGTAATTCCAAAATAATCTTTTGTTTGAATTGGGAGTTCTTACAAAGATATAAGCAATCTTTGTACCATAATAAATCATTTTTCCAGCTGAATGTATCAGATGTATTGGGATCTTGCTGCAAATTTTGAAAGAGTTTCCACACTTCTTCGTCATTCTTCCATTCATCTATTACTTTTGTTATCCACTCAAGTTGGGTAAAAGAAATGGTACAAATCAATTCTTTGACATCCTCATTCTTTCTTGAGAGTGCATATGCAACAACATTTTTCTTCCCTTTTTTGTAAATGATTTCAAAGTCATAACCCAACATATTTGTGACCCATTTTTTCTACTCTTCTGAAGATAATCTTTTTTCCAAAAAGCATTTAAGACTATAATGATCTATTTTTACATTTAAGTGTATTTCCATTAGGTAAGATCGTGTTTTCTTTAGTGCATGTAGTATTGTCGACATTTCCTTCTCATAAATAGGTTTTTATAAATACTTTACTTTGATTCGACGAATTTCCTGAGGCATCACATTCCACAATAAAGGCTTTTGTGAAGTCTAGTGTAGCTAAGACCGATGCTTAGAGAATTGCACCTTTAAGATGTTCAATGGCTTTAGTTACTTTTGGAGTCCAAGAAAATGTGTATTTCTTTAGTAATGATGTTGGAGGTGTCATTGTTCTCCCATAATTCTTAACAAACTTGTGATAATACCTTGCCAACCCAATAAATCCTCGAAGATGCTTTATGGTTGTGGCAATTTTCTATTCCTTAATGCCTTTAATTTTTTTAGGGTCTACCTTAACACCCTCATGAGATAAAATATGACCCAAATATTCCACCTCCTGTACTCCAAAAAAACACATAGAGGTTTTCGCATATAATTGTTTCTCCTCCAATAGTTTGAGCACCGTATCAACATGTTGAACATTTTCCTTACAAGACTTGTTGTAGATTCATCAATATTAAGACTTTCTGTAAAAATACTAACACATATTTTCTAAGGAAGGGTTTGAAAATCAAACTCATCAAACCTTGAAACGTGGAACGTGCATTAATAAGGCCAAAAGCATGACCAAAAATTCATAATGACCCTCATGAGTTCTGAATGTTGTTTTCAGAATGTCTTCATTCTTATTTGATGATATCCTTAATGAAGATCCAACTTGGTGAAGTAAATTGCTCCATGTAATTCATCCAACAATTCATCAACGACAGGAATGGGAGATTTATCTTTAATAGCTATCTTGTTGGGTTCCCTATAATCTAGAAACATGCACCATGATCTAGCTTGTGCACCAATACTATTGGAGCAGAGAAAGAACTTTGATTAAGTTGAATTATACCGACCTATGGCATTTCTGCAACCATACGTTCAGTTTCACTCTTTTGGGCATAGGGACATCTGTAAGGCTTGATGTTTGGAGTAACAATTCCTGGAATCAAATGAATAGTGTGATCATGATAAAAAATAGGTAGGAGGCCTTTGGGAGTATCAAATACCTTGGAATGATTGTCCAAGACTTTCTTTAGATCTAGAGAAATAGATGATTTCAATGTTTGAACCTCTAGTGAGCATAATTGTGAAAGTACACACCATTATGATTTCTTTAGAAACTTTTCCATGCCATTAAAGCTAATTATATTTCATGGTTTTCCTATGATACCCCTTAGTTAAACTTCCTATCCTTCCCAAAAACTCAACGAATGTGCTTGAAAGCTAAAAGCTACCATCCCCAATGATTGTAACCATTAAACTTCCAATACAACATCAGAACCACCCATTGGAATGGAAGCATAGGACTATTCAATACATATTCCCCCATGGATAGCTTATTACTATGGAACTTTCAAGAGAAATGTATAGTTCCTCCATTTGCAACCATCACTTGACACTCTGGTGTTGGATATAGGAAGAAATTCAATTCCTTGTCTATCTTACAAAATTATGGGTACTACCTGAATCAATCAACACGATTACCTTTTTATTCTTGATATGTACTTCTATCTTGAGAGTTTGAGGAGTGGTAATTCCTAACAATGCAGTACAATACATGGTTAAATTGATTTCTTCTTTCTCTGGGGTTGGTTCCTATTGTATATCCTCTTCTTTTAACACTTCTTGTTCCTATTCCTCCTCTTCAAAATCTATGTAAAATAATTTCTTCTCAGCACACTTATGACCTTTAGTGTATTTGTTACTATAATTGTAACAAAGCCCTTTTTCACTTTTTTCCTCTAATGGTTGTGTCATCAACCTTGCAGGTTGTGGAAGGATAAGAGTAACAACATTTTCATAGTTATAGTTGTGAGTGGTAGACTTCTTTATTGCCATAATTTTTCTTTCCACCTTAATGCCTTCTCTAATGAATTAGGTTCCGAAAGGTGAACCTCATGTTGGATGTTATCATTTAAATTACCGGTAAGGACGTCAATCCTATACTCCTCCGGAATATCATTTACCCTAATATTTGATTTTTGGAAGTCCTCAATGTGCTTTGGAATTGAACTCTTTTGTTTTCAATTTATCGAATGGCTAAAGAAGTTGTTTCTCTTTGTATCCTCATAATGTGCTATCATTTCCTCTGTAAAAATTGACCAAGTGGAAATTTGTTTACAATAGAAAATCCATATACCATACAAATTGATTAGGTTCTAAATATAAATATGCATTGTGTGCCTTTTGTGTGTGTTTCACATTATGCAGATCAAAATATTGCTCCATTTGTAGTATCCATGTTACCCAATCCTTGCCATCAAAATTCCTCATATCGAACTTTGGAATATGGTGGTTCTTTAATCCAAAGTTAGAGCCCATGAAACCATTATTAACAATTTTTTTCTCATCACGAGTTTCATCTAATATCGTTTCACCATTAGGAAGCATTTCTTGTAGCAACTTTGTCAAACCTTCCTTCAAACATTCCATTTCTGCTTTTAAACCATCCTTCAAACCTTCCATTTTTTATTCTAAAGCATCTATTTTCGCTTTCAAACCATCCATCTTAACATTCATCATCACTTCCAATTCATTTATGGTAACTCTTTGTGAGAGTGAAATTTGTTGCACTTGGTCTCATAATTTTGATATATCATCTTGCATTTCTTCCTCTTCTTCATGCGTTATAGAAGAGATTTCTGTTTTCTTACTGTGTGTCCATTTTTTTGTTTTGACGCATTTTGGAATCAAACAATTATATCTATGCTTCTCTATGCCCTTTGAATCACTTCAAACTAATTTTTTCAATCAAAAGTTACAAAAATTTTAAAAAATTGCACACATTTATTTTTTAGGAGCTCGATCTTCAAACAATTGTAAATCTGTAATTTTGGATTTCCAAGGTCTAAGATTTTGTCCTATGGTAGCCCTCTAAATAATATTTCCAATGGCACAAGTCAGACCAATATTGGATTATCCAATTAAGGGTGATGCCAAATCTTCTCAATGACTTAACTATGGACTAGGTCATTAGAGCGATGTTGTATTGGATTCCACATGTCACTATTTCAACCTTCAACCCTGATAATAATACAAAAAATACTACAATCCATGCACATTTAGAAAAAATTTACCAAAATTCCAATCTGATGCTCAAATAGCAAGTTATGATGATTTTCCCCCAGTCACCTATTTAAGACTAAACTTTGGAGCCTGCAAAAGCCATAACTTCGTCAGATCATATTTCCAAAAATATAGTGAACCAAGATATTAAATTCTTACACAATTTTCATCAATATTTCCTCTCCATGTGATTAATATTTTAGTTTCTGAAGCCTCATAGAAAAAAAATTATTGTGAAAATTCCAAGATGTCCTGTTTGAAGAAGCAAAAACCTAGAATTCCAAAGCTTTAATACCAAATGTTATGCAACCAGCTCACAAAATAGAAGAAAAGATATATCAACGACCTAAAAATTATCCTCTTCGAGGGGCAAACCTCATTTACATTACATAAATGAACAATTCTTGGATGATACAAATGACAATACCTTGTTTGTATATATAGGAGTCTAACGGGTCACAATATAATCAAATCCTACATAACAATAATAATGTAAGGGCGCAACAATAAAAATAGTGGGAATATGCGGGGCACAAAAATAATAATATGGGGGATACATGGGCACAACAATAACAATAAGGGGGCTACACTAGTATTATAGGGATGTAACAAAAAATCAAAAGGAGGAACTATCTTAAACATCCTTTAAGGTAACTTTTGTACAAAAAAATCATCAAGAAGACCAAATCAATGGAAATTTGGATGGAGGAATAAAAAATCAAATAAATATGACAAACACATGAAAATGGAATGATATTTCCATGCTTTCCATAACATAACCAAACAATTTCACTCAAGTTAGGATCCTCATTAGATAAAACAAATGGAAGAATAGATTAACCAAGTTGAAAGGAATGGAACATGGGAGCTAGTACCACATCCAGAGGATAAGAATGTCATATGAACCAAGTGGAAGTATAAGAACAAAATGAATGAAGATGGAGAAATCATCAGAAGTAAGGCAAGATTGGTACGCAAGGGATACACTCAAATTGAAGGAATTGACTTGTAAGATACTTTTACTCTTGTTGCCATACTACAGGCTGTAAGGATGTTTTTAGCATTTTCTTGTTCAAAAGGCTTAAAAGTCCATCAAATGAATTTTAAGTCATCCATTCTAAATGGATATCTAGAAGAATAATTATTCATGGAACAAAAAGAAGGGTTTGACTTGTCTAAAAATAAGGACTTCGTATCAGAACTCATTGTATGGATTAAGGAAAGTTATAAGAGCTTGGTATGCTAAAGTTGATCACTATATTAAAAAAAAACGATTCAAGAAGGTTTTCAAGAAGTAAATTTGCATGAATATGGACAAAGAAAAAATTATAATCACACTACTATATGTGGATGCTCTAATATTTGGAAGAAACAATGATGAAATGCGTCACAAATTTCCCAAGATATGTCAAAATAATTTGAAATGTCGATGATTGGTGAGTTGTCTTACTTTCTTAGACATCAATTAATTCAAACTGAACCAAGAATGTTCATATCACAATAAACAAATGATCTCATAGATATGCTTAAGTGATTTGCGATGGAAGAATGTGTTATTGTGAGCACACCTATGACTGCAGGTTGTAAGTTATGTAAATATGATGAATACCCTATGCTAGATTCTACTCTTTACAGTTCAATGACTGGAGGTCTTTTATATTTGACATATTCATGACCAAATATCATGTATGAAATAGGAATGGTGGAAATATTCCAATCAATCCCTAAGTAATCTTAGATGCTAGTTATAAATAGAATACTCAAATACCTAAAAGGAACTCTTGATTTTGGGATATGGTACCATAATATCACAAATATTACTTTGAAAACATATACTGATACAGATTGGAATGAAGCATTGGTGATTGAAAAAGTACTAGTGGGAATGAATTCTTCTTGGCAGACATTCTTGTGTCTTGGCTTAGCAATAAACAATCATCTATATCTCTCTCTCTATAATTGAAGCTAAGTACATAGTAGTAGTAGATTGTTGTACACAAATCCTATGGATTAATGAAACCATGAAGGATATCAACATAGAAAAACATTATCCTATCACCATCTACTATGACAATACTAGTGCAATCATCCTCTCAAAGAATCCATTCATTCATTTAAAGAGAAACGTACCACATTGTTCCAGAATAGGTTGGAGAGAAAAACATCAAAATGGAGTATGTCAAAACTAAGGAACAAATTCTAGATATCTTCACAAAACACCTACCTTGAGAAGCATTTGAATATCTTCATCAAAATATGGGGGTCATGTTTCTTCCATCCCATTATAACATCATTTTTCTATTGATGTCAAAGGGAGGAAATATGACAGTGGGAGTAGAAGAATGATACGAGGAGTAGCATATGAAGAGATTATTTGCATCAATACCAAATGAGGAGATTTTTGGGAAATTAATTTTTTATTGATTTCAAAGGATTATTTGATGAAACTAACGATGCTATGGATTTTTTCCCTCGGGGAAAAATCACAATTTTTCATTAATATAGAAAAATTACATGTAGTAGATTCCTGTATGGAATATGCAACATGTTTGGCCATGGCCATAAAAAATATAAATCTGTGGAGTAGATGCATGTATGGCATGTGAAGTAAGTTTGGTCGAGGCCATAAAAAATATAAGTTTGTACACAATTTACGACGTAGGGTATACTAAAACTATTCATAGAAGGGATATATACAATGTATAAAAACAAGTATTGAAAGTAATCACTGCTACATACAACAAAAATTATGGCCTGTTAGCCCTCTGATAGAACCGGTCTATGTAGGGATGATGATAATATTGGTAATTTTCTTCTCCCTACTACTTCTGAATTATCCACAGTCCTCTGGGATACACCGTGGTCACCTTGGAAAGCTGGTTGGCAAGCCATATTATGCTCCCTGTAAATATGTTGACAAGAAATGCAAGTAAATTGAGATTTTAGGAGCATGACTTCATCCAAAATGTTTCTGGGAGAGTGCATATGACATGCAGATATGTTGTTGAACTAGTTTATGATGATTTTACAATCTCGAAATATCTGAATATGATTGCATGCATTTGCAAGGGAAAAATGGAGGAGGTGTCTAATATAGATTAGTTCAACATAATTGCTTGTCCCCATCCCCAATCCCATCTAAATTTTGAAGTAGTGATTTCAGATTTATGCAATATTATAAACTCTCCCCCCGCCACCAACATCCCTTTTCTTGTGCTGCCCCATCAAAATATGTCCAACATAGGTTGTGATCAATGACTTCAGGTGTCACAACTTGGCCAACATGTGTGATATTTTCTTCCGTATTCCATGGTAGGTAGATACAAGTTGGGCAATAAATGATGGCGAACAAGCCACCCTATCTCTGAAAATGATCATGTTTCTATTGAGCCAAATGGCCTAGTAGGTTATCAGTGGAAGACATTCAAATTTTAGGTTTGAGGACCCATCCCTCCATTGGTTCTAGGATTCTAAAACATTGTGTTTGTGACATCCATTAGGCAAGAATAGAGTAGCTATAACATGATCCCATAAGTGATTCACTAAAGGGTATAGAAGAAAAAGATGATCATTTCATTCCTCTGCTTGTTGATGGAGCACACACCAAGGGGGTCTAGAGAAGGATCGTTTCATAAGATTAACCCCAGTTAGTATCTTGTCCCTTAACATATTCCACATGAAAAGTTTAGTTCAAGGGGGTGCTTTTAATTTCCAGAGACTGCGCCACAATTCCATTAGCTCAGGTAGCATGTGGGCAACATGAATGATGGGATAGCCAGCTTTGAGAGTGTATGCATCATGCAGAGTAGACAATGCTATAGATTTCAATATCACATTAAGACCTTTCCAATGAGTTATAACATGCCTTCGCCCTATTCCAAATATTGATATGATAAATTTTGATGGCAAGGATACGGTAACATGGATACTACAAATGGAGTAATATGTTTATCTTCATAATGTGCAACATACACAAAATGTATGCATTGCAAATTTATATTTAGAACCCAATTAGTTTGTTTGGTATCGATGGCTTTACTCTCGTAAACCACTCGTCACTTTTTCAATTTTTACAAAGGAAATGATAGAACATTATGAGGATACAAAGAGAAACACCTTCTTTACCCAATTGATAAATCTCAAACAAAAGGGTTCAATGGTAGAGCACATTGAGAACTTCCAAAATTGAATATAAGGGTAAATGATATTCCAGATGAGAATAGTGTTGATGACTTCATAGCGACTTTAAGGGATAACAACAAACATGAGGTTCTCCTTTGGGAACCTAATTCATTGGGGAAGGCATTATGGTTAGCAAGAAAAATTGAAAGAAAAATAATGGCAATAAGGAAGCCTACCACTCACAAGGATAAAGTTGGAAGTGTTTTTGCTCCTAGCCTTCCACAACCTACAAGGTTGACACCACAACAAATAGGAGAAAAAAGAGAAAAAGTGCTTTGTTATAGTTGTGATAGAAAATACACTAAATGTCATAAGTGTGATGAGAATAAATTAATCTACATAGATTGGGAAGAGGAGGGAGAAAACGAAAAAGAAACATCAAAATAATACGATATACACCATGAACCGACCCCATACAAAGAAGAAATGAATCTGACCATATCTTGTAATGCATTGACAGGAATTACCACTCCTCAAACTCTCAAGATAGGACATATAAAGAAGAAAAAGGTAATAGTGTTGATTGATTCGGGTAATAACCAAAATTTTATTCATTTTAAGATAGCCAAGGAATTGAATTGCTTCCTATATCTAGCACCAGAGTGTCAAGTGATGGTTACAAATGAAGGAACCATAAATTGCGCTAGAAATTTCCACAATATCAAGCTATCCATGGGAGAATATGTATTAAATAATCCAATGCTTTCCATTCCAAGTGGTGGTATTGATGTTGTATTAGGAGTCCAATGGTTACAATCTTTGCGTATGATAGCTTTTAATTTTCAAGACAATTTCTTGAAATTTTTTTGGGAAGGAAAGAAAGTTGAATTAAGGGGTATCACCCAGGAAAGATAATAAACTCTAATGGCATGAAAATTCTTATAAAGAAAGAACAATAGGGCGTAATTTCACAATTATGTTCACTAGAGGTTCAAACATCGAAATCATCTATTTCTCCAAATCTCCAACAAGTCTTGGAAAATCATTCTAAGGTTAAAGTAGTAGAAGATCACATCAAGCATCAATAACAAGTTCTCCAAATCTTAAAGGATCACCTCACTTTGGTGTAGAATAGAATGAAAAAACAAGCATATCAACATCACAATGAAAGAAGTTTTGATGTAGGTGACTCACTATTTTTATGGCTACAACCATACAAACAAATGTCCCTCAAGCAAGCTAAGAAGGATAATATAGTATCACCAAAGTATTATTGTCCTTACTGTTGTCCTTTGAGATAACCTAAGGTCAATTGTTTATGCCAAAGCATATATAACGTTTTTTTGTTTTAAATGGTTGGATGACCAGTGAAATGTTTATAAACATGTGCATTAAACTTAGATAGATTTTCAATAAAATAAAAGGTTGTTCTTTACATGCACATGGTTATTTTTATTTTAGTGGGATGGATAAGTAGAATATGAAGAAATATAATTGGTTTAATATTCAAACTGAGTATTTAACCTTTTATAATAAGAAATCAAGAAAAAAATGTTTCCTTGATCAGCATAATATAATTAAACTGTTACAGAAATTTAGTGTAATTTACGTTCAAAGGGGAATTTACAATAACAAATAGTTCTGCAAATTAATCTCTTATTTAAATTACAACTTCACAGAGGATTCAAAATGAAACTTATATTCAATTAAATTTTAAATTGGATATCTATAAAATAATTAATTTAGATGAAGAAGAAATAATGAATAAATAAGATGAAAACAACTCCCTGAGAGATAAACCATATGAGGAAAACCCAAAATCTTTTATTATCTAAAAAATGCTCTAGCTAGTACAAAGCTTCTTAATAACTGGTTCAAGGGTTCAACCCTGAATACTTCGATAGAATGAAGTATTTAAGAAGAATTACAAAAATATTACAATTAATGCATGAGTGACATGACATTCTATTACTAACTTAGAACTAATAGAAAAGAAGTAATACGATCAAAAGGAATGGATATGCACATCTCTCCCTGCTTTGAAGGAGAACTGTTATTGAATGGCCACTATTCAAGTGCTGCACTAGTGAAGTTAACATGTCCTTTAATCCTAAAATTCACACAACTTATCCCACCGTTCTAAATCTGGAATAGAAATATTGGTTACCTTGCAGTAGATTTCATCTACCTCAGTATACCGAGAAGAAGCAGCTTTTACTGTAAAAATGTGTTTTATCTCATGTTGGATAAAACTTATGTTGCTGATAACTTCATAAAAATCTCTACCTATCATAGAACCTTTGATGTTGGAAGACTTAGTTGTATCCTTGGAAATTTCCTGAAGCTTCTTCATGTAGTCTTACCTGGTCTTTAATTTGTCATTGATTAAAAAACATTAGAGGTAGAACTTTCTTGTTCAATGCATCAATCCTAGTGAACAACATGTTAACTGCTACCTCTAGAGTGTGACACTTCATTGTCAGTTGTACAACTAAGTTCTTCTTTATTAGAACTTTATTTACCTCAAGAATAGTCTCTATTCTGTCATCCACTCCTAGATCATCCAGCTCATATCTTTTTTTGGAATTGAGGAACTTTATGATGTTGTTGGTTGTAGCAGGCATTTCTCCCATTTGAGCATTGATAGTGGCAATGGTCTGCTTTGGCTTTTCCATGAGTTCCTTCCGTTCGAATATAATCTGGATACATGGCCAGATTTCATCTATTTCTTCAATGATATTATTCTAGATGATTTCTTTAACATGACCAAGGGTTTGGCCAATAGAAGATTCAACTGCTAACTTCTTCCATGTCTCTATTTGATTTTGAGCTCTCTGAAGCTGTGTTGCATGAAAAATATCAGTTTTCTTTTAATGATCCTTTAGAAGTTTCACTTGATCATGTAGCTTTTTGATCTCTTTAGTTTGGAGAGACATGTTTTGTACTGCATTTGCCAACTGATTTGCAACATCCCCTGTAGTTTTTGTAGAAGATACGGTTGTAGGAATGGTTATAATAGGGAGTTCTTGCAAAGGGACAATAGCCATTTTGGGAGGTTTCTCCTTCATCATATCTGTCTTTTGTGTCTCTTTTTATTCAATATCCTCGGCTAGAGGATCTTCTGTAGATGTCAACTTTAACTTCTTCGTTAATGTTGCTATGTATAAATTATTTTTCTTTATTATCTCTTCTGTAACATCGATGTTCAAAGGCTCATAACCCATTTTGATTACGAAATCCTCCAGAGTTTTAGTCTTGGTGTCTTTGGCAAGTGCAAAGAACTTCTCCATCTTCAGTTGTGATTGGGAATTTTCTAAGGTAACCTATAGTTTTGACAAACTCATGGCAATATTAGTGATAGTTGAAAATATCATTTCCCCAGTCTTCTTATGCATATCAATTTGTTCAATGGGATGTATATCTTTTACATCAAATTCAAAAGTTGTCTTCTTGTAGTTTGATGTTGCCTTGGGCTGGGGAACCTGTGCCTGGAGGAATGCCATTTTCATCTTCCATTTTTATAAATCAAAGGTTGACAACAGCCTGCTTTGAGCACTAGAAGTCTGCTTCTAGAACTGATTGTAGGTGTTACTTTTCAAGGCCTCATTCCTCACTTTTATCTCCTTAATTATGTCCATTATACTTTTCTCTGTCTCCCCTAAAGTAGATGTGATGGTCTACATAATATGTTGTTCCTCCTGTGAAGTCAATGATGTGGTGGGAGACTGTGTTTTCTTCTCTGCCACTAATGTGGAAACAAGTGGCTCATTAGTGGTGATAATGGTCTCCTGCTCTGAATCTTTATTGAGGCTTAGTTTGGAACTAAGATTGGCCTTATTTTTGTACATGATATTGAATCCTTCACTGACAATGTCAGTCCCTAAAAGGGACTCTTCCTCTCTTCTTCTATTAGTTGTTTTCTGCTGCATGGTAGGAGTATCTACTGTAGATGATGATACAACTGTTCTTCTGCCTCTTGCAAGGTATACTCAACCCACTCTAACTTATTTTTGTACTTCTCTATCTTTGGCCTAGCTATGTGAAAATAAGGAGTAGATTCAGTTTCTACTCATAATTTAGAAATGATCCCTAATGGATTATATGACTAAATAAAGCTTATGCTGAACTGCATTTCCTTTAGTAGCTTGTCTTCTTCTTCCCCTGCTTCTTTTGTGTTGCAAATTAAAGGCCCAATCTGTATTTTGATTTTAAAATAGGACTTATTCTTATCAAAAACAAAGTGGATTTCATCCATATTTAGCATCTGCCTTATGTACTCTAGGGAAATAATCCTGATTGGGAGGAATTTAGGTAGCTTGTAAGGTGCAAGCTCACATCCAAATATTATCAATTCTATATAGTTTTGGTAAAGGTACCAATCCCTTGTCTGAACTTGGTCTGGTAGTTGCAACACCTTTTCAATTTGCTCACTGATCCTTGGTTCTATCCTGTTACTCAGAAGATTGATTGTTGGATGAACAAACATTTATGTAAACTATTTATATGTATATTCCTTTTGTTCCTTCATCACCAAAGTAGTCCAAAACATGACTAACTGTTGGTTCTCTTCTGCATCCAACTTTGGTAAGGAATGATTGATGTTGTCTCACTGAAAGTATAAGAACATATTAACTAATACAAAAGAATACTTCAATACCCCCTTAGTTGGGAATTTGATAAGCTACTGATGAATTCATTCTCCAAGATATTGGCTAAAGTTAAACACAATGCAGGGTTTAGAATCAGTAGAGAAAATGGACATAAATCCTATTATGGCCTCATCTACCCACTGATCTAAGGAGTAGCCAAGGAGATAGGAGACAAATATGATGATTTGTTTGGCTCTCTCAGGAAAAATACAAGAAATATAGGGGGGAATTTTCTTTGGCAATTGGGCATATTGTGTCAAAAACAACTCAAGAGTTTCATCCCTTTTGGCAAAGTCTAATTTATGGTATTACTCAACAGGTGCTTCATAGGAAAAGGGGGTGGCATTCTCTACTATGGGGGCTTGCATCATATGTTCTATATCCTGAGGAGTAATAGTAAAGAGAATTTCTAAATTGGGGGTAGTGATGGCCCTTTGGCTTGGTAAATAAGATGGATGGCACTTCCTAACAAAATCTGGGGTGCTATGGGTACGAGGAAAAATATAGTGGGGTAAATTGGACTCCCACAGCTGAATGTCATCAAATTTGTCAACGTATTTGTCCTCAAGACAACAATACATCTCAAAGAGGTCCTATTCATAGAGAGTGTCATGGATTTTAAAGTCTCTATCAGCCAAAGGTATGTGATGAAAATCTATGGGAGGATAGATAAGAAGATTAACAGGTTTCTCTTGTCCTTTGTCCTTTGGAGGAATTTTTGAATAAAGCTAAGGATAATAGTGAAAATTGGATGGAGTTTTCAAAACATGGAGAGGATTTAGGTTTTGTAGGGGAAACAGAGACAATAGGATGAAAAGAATGAGTAGAGAGTATCGTTGGCAGGTAGAAACAGTTGAAGTTTTAGTCCAGCAAACCTGTAACAAATCAATAATAGTGATAATGCATGAATTCAGTAACATGTTCACAAGCGAAAGGGAGGTTTATATAATTATTTTTTTTTTCCATTGGAGGTGGTGCAGATCCGTTGGGTTAACAGCTAAATAATTAATTTCTTAATAGGTTAATTCTGGAGGGAGTGGAAGTGATTGGTGGATTTAACGGGCAAATGTCCTAGTGGAAAGTGAGTGGCGGGAGTGCAACAGTTAGGATAATGGTATCGAAAGTAAAGGAAACAACTTTTTAGAGGGTGGGGAGAGTGATTAGTGGTTTCACCTGAGGGGGGTCCAAAAAGCCATGGTGCCGACATGTAGGTGCGGCCGCAGTTTTGTATACTGCCTATTTCGAACCCCGCCCCCCCCCCCCCCCCGACGTAAAGTTTGTATGGTGAGGGGGGGGACTAAATACAGAATGGGTCGTTAGATTTTGAGAGATGAGTGCAGATGGAGTGAGAGGTGGCAGATAATTATCGTGATATGGTAGGACAACCGATGGTGCCAACCGGAATTATTTAATGCATAGAGGGATATTTGTAATGTATGAGAGAGGTGTTAAAAATTTAGGTTTAAGTGAGTGGAGGATAATATGAGTGAAGTGATGATTTGGGGGTTTCAAACATAGGAATAAGGATTAATACCAAAATTAATTGATACATAAAACCTTGGAGTGAAACCTTTACTCGCCTTTTTGCTTCTGCACATGAAAATCACATTTGATATTTGACTTGTGGTGCATTTTGACTAGTAGCCTGTGCATTTATAAGATATGAAATGAAGCCATTCTTTTCTTTTTGCTTCCCTAACATTTTATTTCTCTTTTGCCTTCTTTATTGAGAGCAGCTAACACCTAACATTTTATTGACATGTATGCCTATAAAACATTAAATTGGCCTTACATTTTAACTTTTCTTACTTTTGCATCCAAATCCTAACATAACATTCTAAAATTATTTTTGGCTAATATACTAATTTATCAAAACTGAATGATGTTACAACATCGGATCCATTTGGGGACTGCTTCGCCCTGTGGGATGCAAAGAACAAGCAGATCCAAATGCCTTCTACTCGGGCTATGCAGTCTTTGCTGAAATAGATACTCACATGAAATTTTTTCAAAAATCAAATAAACTCTCTAGATATTTACAGATGACGAATGAATGAAATATCAATAATGAATGTAATTTTTCAAGTATGTCCCATTGACTGGCAATGAGGAATACTCTCCTTCCAGATTCTATAGGATGAATGTATTATTCCATTTGAATTCTGCAATGCTAAATGAACCAAACGAGAGGTTTTCAAATTTTTCATGTTTTCCTTTAGCTTCTCTCCTTGTATCGCATCTAAGCACTAGGTTGCCTTTCTTGAAATTTCTTTCCCTAGCCTTTCTGTCAAACAGTTCTTTCATCTTGTTTTGGTATTTCCTTAGATTGTATTGAATTTCATCCCTATCTTCATTCAACTCAATAATTTGATTAATTCTTCTTGAGAAATCATATTTTTCTTCATAGGATTCTTGAAGGAATCTCATAACAGGTAAAGCTAAATGAGTAGGAAAAATTGCTTCCTTGCCATAAACTAATTGGAAAGGAGACTTTCATGTTGATCTCTTACGAGAGACTTTGTTTTCCAAAATTGCATGGATTAGATGGTTGTCCCAACTATTTTTATGGTATTCATGAGTCTTCTTCATGGCCTTAACTAAGCTCTTGTTGGAAGACTCTGCTAGGCCATTACCCCATGGATAGTATGGTGTAGAATGATGTAATACGATTGAACGCTTTTGACAGAACTCAATCATTTTAACACTACTAAAATCTGTTGCATTATCTGTAACAATCTATTAAGGACATCCAAATATTGATAAGATGTTTTCTTCAATAAATTTAATGAAAACAGTATTAGTCTCATTTTTAACAAGTATAGCTTCTACCCACTTGGTAAAATAGTCTGTAGGAGTTAAAATCCATATGTGTTGATTACTTGATCGTGGAAGAATTTCCCCTATAAAGTCAAATGCCCATTGTAGAAAAAGAGCATGAACCAATACTGGAATGAAAGGAAGTGCCGACAGTTTCTGTTTTCCTAAAAATAATTGGCATGGTATGCAACTTCTTACTCTTGCTCCAACTTCTTTAAAGACTGTGGGCCAATAGAAACCTCCTTTTAAAATTGTGTAGGCTATTGCTCTCTAGGCATAGTTTTCACCACAAAACCCTGCATGGAACTGATCTATAATTCCCTCTGTTTCATTTTCATTTAAACAAAGAAGAAGGATATTAAGAGTGTCTTTCAAATATACATTACCACTAATAATGCAATATTTTACTACTTTAAGCTTCATGGATTTGCAATGCCTTAAGTTAAAATCAACTCGACATTGAAAATCCCTAAGAAACTGCACAATATCAGAGTGTTAATTAGAGAGTAGACTTTTTTGATCTATGTGAACAAGAATGGATTAATCTAAAGAAATACGTTGTTGTGGATTATCCCCTTCTATAAGAGGAGGAGGTTCTTATGGATTCTCCTCATATATTAAGGAAGGTTCTTGTGAATTCTCCCCAAATGTTAAGGAAGGTTCTTCTGGATTCTCCACTGATGAAATTTCAAAAGCCAGATTTATTCCCAATACTTTCCAGTTGGATTCAACCAACAATTTGACCAAGCATTGGCCTTTTAATAGCTTTGTGGTCTTAATTTCAAGGTCAAATTCAAGGATTTTAGCAATCCACTTCCCTCTTCTTCCATCATTATCAGGCTGGGTCAAAACAATTTTAACAACATGATATGGGACATAAGTTGTAATGTGTGAATGCAGGGCAAAGCTTCTAAAGACTTTGAGGGATTGAATTAAGGCATAAGCTTGTTTTTCAATAATATTGTACCTAATTTCAACATCCCTCATAACTTTGGAAAAGGAGGCTATAGGCTGGTCATCACCATTTGTGTTCTTTTGTAAAAGTACAATAGCTAAGGTTATCTCGGATGCAAAATAATATATGCTAAAAGGTGAATAATAATCAGGGTTAACTAATGTAGAGGCCTTGGATATATCATTTTTGATCTGATAAAAAGAATATCTAGCAGGAACTATCCATTTCACTTCATTGTTTTTCTTTAGCATATCTATTATATCTTTAACTATCTCAGCACAATTTAGGATGAACCTTATGAGAAAATTGATCTTTCCAAGGAAGGTTTGAATCTCTTTCTTATTCCTTAGTAGAGATAGGATCTGAATATATGAAACTCTCTTTGGGTCAATTATAAATCCCTCCTTAGAGATTATATGCCCTATTAATTTCCCATCCTTTACAACAAATAAAGATTTCTTTGGATTGATGGATATGCCAAATTTCCTGCACCTGTCAAAAAACTTGCTCAAGTGTTTTAACTAATTTTCATCAGAATCAGAGAAAGAAGTTAAATCATCTAAAAAAATGTCAGTAAATTCAAATGTTTTACCTACAAATGATAAATCCATGTCTCTCTGGAAATTGGCTCCAGTGTTGGTTAACCCAAATGGCATTCTAGCATACATAAATGTACCCCAAGGTGTGGTGAAAGGAGTTTTGTCCTAAAGCTTGACATACCATGATCTGGTTGTAACCAGAAAATCCATCTAGCATAGAAATCCTATTTGCAGTTGAAACTTTTGGAAGTAGATGTTCCATTTTGGGAAATGGATAATTATCCTTTAAATATTATTTGTTTATATTTCTAAAGTCTACACATAGCCTAATCTCAACATTTTTATTTCTGCCAGGAATTGGGTTGACTACCTAATTAGAATACATTAAAGGTAATATGATATGAGAATCAAGCAGCTTTTTAAGTTCTTTTTGAGTGGTTGGAAGTAGTATGGGATTGATTCTTCTTAGTTTTTGCTAAAAGGGTTTTTCTTCTGGTTTCAAGGGAATATTATGCTCAATCAAAGATGTATAATAATTTTTTAACTCATTATAAGACCACGAAAAAACATATTTGTAATTTTTAAGAAGAGTTATGTATTTTATTTTTACATTCGAAGGTAAGAATGATGACGATTTAATATTTATCACACCATTCAAAGTACCAATATTACATTCTTCAATTTCTTCTTCAGGTGAGTTAAACAAGGTATTTCTATAGACATCATTATTATCAAATAGTTTTTCCAATGGAACTAATCCTTTAGGAATACAATTATTAGATAATTGGATGATATCATGATCAAGAATTTTAGGACTGAATGGAGTTTTTGGACGTAGGTGATTTGATTCTTGAACATCATTTTGATGTTCTTCAATTTGCATATTTGAGAATTCATCAATGACTTGAAGAAAATATTTTAATTGTTCATCATCTTCAAAAATGTTCTAGTGTTTAAGGTTATCAAGAATTGATGGTCTATACTTTACTTGAATTTGGTATTCTAACAATACTGGCTTAGGGATTTTGAAAGAGCTTGTTGATACAACTAGTGAGTCAGCATGCATATTTTCATCTCTGAGAATAGCAATTATGTTAAATCCTTGAAATAAATTTTCAATTGTGTCCCAAGCTGCATTTCTATAGGACCTAAGCCTTGGGTGTTTTGTTTGACAGAGATTTCTAACTTGGTTCACTATAAGCTCAGAATGAGAAAATACAGTCACATTTTTAACCTTTAAACTCCTAGCTAGCTCAAGAACAAGAATAAAAGCCTCATACTTAGCCACATTATTGGTGACCTCAAATTCAAGTTTTAATGACTGAGTTATGTTTTCCTTATTTGGTAAAATTAAAACTATTCCTGCTCCTGCTCTTTCTTTTGAGCAAGATCCATCCAAATAAAGTTCCCAAATATATGATTCTACAACTTTAGGTTTGGAAACTATATTTTCAATGGAAAGTTGAGTTTTTGATGCATTTTTGTGAAGATAACTGAAAGCAACCAAAATCTTGATCTATTGCATAGATAGGGTGTTTTTTTTCTTGATGAGATCTACAAACAATATGAAGGAATCTGAATTCCCTATATAACCTTAAATATTCACCTTTGTAGACTGGAATAATAGCAAAAGACATGTCCATCCAAAGTGATCGTCCAAGTTTAGCACAACATACTCTAGATATAAGCATGCGAAAATTGGTAAGAATATTAATGACAACTATGTCTTAAACTATACTCTTGACAGGTATTTGAGCTAAGGTTACAACTAGGTCTTTGATCAATTCTAGGCATGGTACTTTCTTTGAATCAAAGGTGTAAATATCATGATAAGAACAGGTAACTTGTAACTGAAGCTAGTCCATAATTACCTTTGGCATAAGGTTATGCAAACATCCAGAATCCAACATGCATTTATACGAAAGAAAATCATGAGCCTTTAAAGTTACATACAATGGTGTAACAATTTCATCGATCATATCAAAACTAGGGCCAAACACTACTGAGGGCTTTTCATCTTGCAAACTAATAACATCTCTCTATGCATCTACACTAGAAGACTGTATCCATTTACACACTTTCTTTTTATAACCATGGTTTTTAGAAAGTTCAACTAAAGGTATAGGAATTTTGACCCTTTCCAATTCCTTTTCAATATTAAAAGTTGTCAAAATAGTCTTGTCAGATGAAGAGGTTTCAGTGGTTGACTCTATAGTCTGAGGTGTTGGAGTTTGTGTTTGAATGGATTTTATTATAGGTTCAATTATAGTGGTAGATTTTGAAGGTCTATTATGACCTGATCTAGGTCTTAGACCATACCTCTTATTCAATTCTGCAATAAAAAATTCAGAGAATGCTAGGTACTTTGAAAGCTAAGCATTTGCATGTTCTTGTTCAAAAGACTGAGGTGAAGATGAAGGAAATGTTTGCATTTGTACTGTTGAAGAATCAATATTATTGATATCTTTAGTGATTAAAGTGCATGTATCATGTGGTTGTTGATCATAAATCAACAAAGGTGCTTGAACATTTTGATCAGAAACTGGTCTCTGAAGAATCTACATTTGAGGAGTTCTTCAAAATTAGAGTTTGAGCTTCAGGTTTGACAATAGTTTGCTAAATAGTTCAAGGCTTTGTTTCAATTTTATAAATCCTATTAGAAAGGTTTGTGAGTAAAGATGTAATTTCATCAATTTTCTGATCTTCAAGTTTAGATTTGGAAGAAGATGAGTCATCAACCCTAGCTTTTATTTTTCCTTCTTATTTTTCTACTTTAGCTTTGAGTTTTCTAGAAGTTGACTCTTGGCTTGTATGGGCCTGACCCAGGTTTAGAGGTGATTTAGCCAAGAAAATCCCAATATTACTAGCCCTTTCGGCAATAGTCCATAGAGCGTGGACTGAGATCTCACCCGAAGTAGTATGGGAGGTTGCTAGAACCAAGTTTCTGCACCCTGGGGATGTCTGATGAGCTTCTGGAGGTCCACGATCTGACCCGTCGCTACGCGCACTTGCTATCCCTTTGCAACCTGTGATGTTGCTTCCACGCAGCCCTACTCAGGGCACAACCCATATAATACCCAAGTCCCTTGCTATTTAATCTGTTATTATCCGATTACTTAACTTGTTTAGGTAAGACTAATGATTATTATAGAATATTCAACAATCATATTAGTAGGCGTGATAAATAAAACCGTATAAACATAAAGAAGGCAATGCATAGCAGATACACAAAAATAGGAATCAACTTCTCTTTATTAATCTTCAATCTATATTACAGACTCGACACCGCCCTATGCACTTAACTACAGGGGTCCACACACTCAGCTGTGGACTCTACTAGGCCTCTGTGCACTCAGCTGCAGAGTCTCTTCCTACTACTATGACCCAATACACTTAGACTCCTACTCTAAGCTCGAACCATTAGTATTATTCTCTCTTATTCCTTAGATATATTTACAACTTAGAGCCTAACTCTTATTTATACAATCCCATGGTCTGCAGACCATGGGTAGGCTGACATGACTTTACATTACATTACAATACTTTAGGGTGGACAACCCTATAACTTAACCTATACTCTGCGTCTGTGCTTTTCGGACTCTTACCAAACTGTCATGCGGAAAGAGTCGACAGTGCGGACACAACCGACCTCCCTAGAAGCCTAAGACTTTCTAGTGACAAAAAAGACAAATAAGAGCAATCCTTCTCTAAATATGCTTTTACAATATGAGAAATCAAGTGTTTAGATCCTACCTGTAACCCAACGATGTTGTAGTAGTCCAGCTTCGTTGTTTCAGACGAGCTCCTCCTTCCCTTCGAAACCTGCATTCACTAACAATCAAACGATTAAATAGCACCTGAATATCACATAAAATAAAACATATTTAACATATAGACCAAGGAGTATATGAAACAACTCATAAATAGCAAATTGTTGAGAAGAATGGACTAATTTGTATTAAAAGGTAACAAAAGGAACCATTACAACCTTAGCCTTGGTGTTGCGCAAGTCCCTCCCAGGGTCCACAAGAGTTCTCCTTTACTCTGATCAGCTCACCCAATTCCAAATAGAACAAGCAAAGATGGTAATCTCTCCTCACAAGCTTCTACAAGGAAGTCCTAATTCCAGCAGCATCTACCCTTAGGAATATTCAGCTTTCAACCTCTCCTCCCTTTGGCCCAATGCCTGTATTTATAGTGCTCTAGAGGAAGTTATTCAGGTCCACCATCAATGGGATAAGCCCCTCTTTGGATGGGATAGCTCCCCTCTTGATGGGATAAGTTCCTCTTTGGTAGGGATACATGAACCATCTGGAGGCGCTTCATACACGTCAAACAAGCTTCTAGAAGACTCTAGAAATGACCACAAGTAACTTTTTTGGAGTGAAACTTGCGCCTTTTGACCTTTACAGGAGTAAGCACCCATTGCTTTACATACAGAGTGTATAAGTACGCAGGTATTGTGAACTTGGGTTGCGTACACGCAGGTAAGGCTAAGAGAAACTGCGTACCAGAGATAATTGACTTTAAATGACTTTTCTCTCTTTCTTGAAGTTTGACATGAGGAGCAGAGGCATGAGACTTGCCAAGGAGGATAGTATGACAGTGGATGGAGTCATACTAACTGCAAATAGTCATGGTGGCATTTTTTAGGGTAACAGATTGCCCCCTAAAGTGCGAAGCCTGTAGTAGATTAGGGTTTTATATGATCTAGGAAGGGTGAAGTACTTTATCATTTCAAGGAGTATCTTGCGGAGAGCCCAGTCAGAACCTGCAAGTATTCAACACAAAATACATATATAAGATCATATCATCGCTGAGGTAGGCATTCCCATACTCAGATCAAAAACTTTAACTAAGAAACTAACTACTGCTCTGATACAGGAATGATTCTGCAGTACATCATAATCATAGACTTTTGTAGACACAGTATGGATGCATCCATCTGTTTATGATTAGTCTACTGTACAATGAATACAAAACTCCTTGCAGCCTGGATGGTGGAAACTAGATCCAGGGTCTTCATTTCTACTTCCCGAACAGGTACGATTCTATCCATGCGAATAAATGAGTTGATGTCGAACATGGTAGAAACCACTTGATTACCAGTCAATGATGTAAACTGTTAACAAGCGTGAGAGAGACCACCAGTGATGTCAATGGTTCTCAAAGTACCCAGTACAATCCATGAGATGTGAATGAATGATTTGATGTCGAACATTTCACGGAATCCTTCGATCGAAAGTCAATGATGTAAACTATCGTCAAAGGCGAGAAACCTGCCATTGATGCATGCAGACTTCAAGGTACTGACGATTCCTAGGTCATCTTTCTAGATAATGTGCTGATGTCGATAGAAAGTGACCTGTTGCAGGCAAGCCCACAACATGAAATCATAGATCAAGTTGAAGAAATGTAGCTGTAAGGACTGACTCAGGGATGGTCAAAATGGATGACGAGTATTTTGTAGATGAATGTTTATTGAAGAGACCTCTTGAACACATAACGACACGACAGATGGCTCGGTGACATTTGACCCAAAGTTAATACCCGGCTAAAGACTTTCAATGTGTTTGATCAACTGTGAGGCAAAGGATTTCCCAACCCAGGTGAATGAAAAGTGTCGTGTTCAAGAGTGGTAATAAGGCTTCTTCTGAGACAAAGGATAACAAATGGTCTCATTTTTCTCTCTTTTCCCCCACCATTTCTAGCAAGTACCTCTTTATTTTTTACAAGCTTGAGGAGGATAACATATGCTTGATTATAAGCTCATCCTTTGGATGAGTCCAACTTAGTTTTGATTCGAACCCTAAGAAGGAGTGGTCTGTTCCTGTTTGTAATCGAACAGGTCCTTTACTGTGAAATTTTAACGAGTCCAGTATAGGAGAAACTCAGCATTTTTCATTTTTAGAGAGTCTGAAAAACCTTAAGAAGGCTCCAGGTTGAACTTTTTCATAAGGTTGTGTCTCCCAAGCCCGAAAAAGTATAAAATAATACCTGAGAGAACCGCTTAGTCTTGCGACCAAGGAGTACTTCCATGATTAGTGCCTTTGACCTGAAAAGTAAAAAGCGATCAAGGACACGTCGTTTTATTTCCAGTATCGAATTTGAAACGACAAAAATCCGGCAATCTTTTCCTGTTTTTACGGTCAGAAAAGGGCTATAAGGGGACCGTCTTTTAATTTCGTTTTAACGAGTGTAAAAGAAACGCTCAACAATCTTTTCATATTTTAGGAGTCAGAAAAGGGCTTAAAAGAGAACTCCAAGGTCTCACTTTTTCGTAAGTTTTAACGAGTTCGAAAAAATGATAAAAATCTACTCATAGTTTTCACTTTTTCATAAGTTTTAATGAGTTCGAAAAAGGGATAAAAATGTACTCGTATGGCCGACTTTCAATTTTAATTTACGAGCAGGAAAAGATGGAAAGAACTCGGCATTTTCATTTGTTTTACGACAATGAAAGATAGCAAAATAATCTCGGGATTTTCATGAGTTTAACGAGTCTTATGGTATATCTTTCATTCTCATAAAACAAATGAAAATGTCGAGTTCTTTCCGTCTTTTCCTGCTCGTAAATTAAAATTGAAAGTCGGCCATACGAGTACATTTTTATCCCTTTTTCGAACTCATTAAAACTTATGAAAAAGTGAAAACTATGAGTACATTTTTATCATTTTTTCGAACTCTTTAAAACTTACGAAAAAGTGAGACCTTGGAGTTCTCTTTTAAGCCCTTTTCTGACTCCTAAAATATGAAAAGATTGCCAAGCGTTTCTTTTACACTCGTTAAAACAGAATTAAAAGACGGTCCCCTTATAGCCCTTTTCTGACCATAAAAATAGGAAAAGATTACCGGATTTTTGTCGTTTCAAATTCGATACTGGAAATAAAAGGACGTGTCCTTGATCGCTTTTTACTTTTCAGGTCAAAGGCACTAATCATGAAAGTACTCCTTAGTCGCAAGACTATCCTCAAAACCCTTGTTTCATTTTTTAAACGAGCTTGACACAAGATAAGGAACTATGCTCATAACTACTCTCTACAATCTATTTACTTAACCTATCCTTATTTCATTTTTTAACGAGGTTGACACAAGACAAGGAACTATCCTCGTAGAAGTTCGCATGCCCCCAGCATAATGATGCAAAGCGAGGTACATGCCCCCCAGGCTTCATTGCATTCAACCAGATGGATGGAATGAAGGTTTACTTTCAATATTTAACTTGAAAATAACTGAAATCGACTCGAGATAGGTTTCACTTTTACAAAAGCTTGAAATAGAGAAAAACTATGCTTCATAGTAGTTTCATTTTTACACAAGCTTGAAACAGAGATAAAACTGTGCTTGATGCCCCCTAAGCATAACTGCTAGAGCGCATGCCCCCCCAGCTTCATTTCATTCAACTAATTATTAGCTGGATGGAATGGAGGTTCAGTTACGAGATCATTTGCAAGACTCAACCTAAAACTGTAAGAAAATTATGCAAAACACTGAAATAACTAACCTAAATATACAACTTAACATTTATGAGATCTAGTCAAACTCTCGACTCAAGTAGAGGAGGATTTGTTTCATTTTTTAACGAGCTTGACACAGGAAAAGAACTATGCTCGGATTCGGTTTCATGTTTACGCAAGCTTGAAATGAAAAACTATGCTTGTTATAAGTTCACATGCCCCCAGCATAATGACGCAAAACGAGGTACATGCCCCCCAAGCTTCATTTCATTCAATGAGGTGGATGGAATGAAGCTTTACTTTCAAGATCTTTGGAAAGACTTGTGGGAGCTGTTTCAATTTTTAGTGAGGTTGACACAGGAAAAGAACTATCCTCAAACCCTTGTTTCATTTTTTAAACGAGCTTGACACAAGATAAGGAACTATGCTCATAACTACTCTCTACAATCTACCTACTTAACCTATCCTTGTTTCATTTTTTAACGAGGTTGACACAAGACAAGGAACTATCCTCGCAGAAGTTCGCATGCCGCAGCATAATGATGCAAAGTGAGGTACATGCCCCCCAGGCTTCATTGCATTCAACCAGATGGATGGAATGAAGGTTTACTTTCAATATTTAACTTGAAAAGGGAGTTGTTTCATTTTTAAGGAGGTTGACACAAGAAAAGAACTATCCTCATACCTGATTCATTTTTTAATGAGGTTGACTCAGTAACAGGAACTATCCTCATACCTGATTCATTTTTTAACGAGATTGACTCAGTAACAGGAACTATCCTCAAAAACCCTACTTTCTACAATCTACCTACATATCCTAAAATCTACCTGATTCATTTTTTAATGAGGTTGACTCAGTAAAAGAAACTTTCCTCGTACACACTGATTCATTTTTTAATGAGGTTGACACAGTAAAAGGAACTTTCCTCACGACCAACTGATTCATTTTTTAACGAGGTTGACACAGTAAAAAGAACTTTCCTCGTGACAGCCTATTTCATTTTTTAACGAGGTTGATACAGGAAAAAACTATCCTCGCACTCACTGATTCATTTTTTAACGAGGTCGACACAGTAAAAGGAACTTTCCTCATGGACACCTGTTTCATTTTTTAACGAGGTTGGCACAGGAAAAGGAACTATCCTCGCTTCATCCAGTTTCATTTTTTAACGAGGTTGAGACGGGAACAAACTATCCTCACAAAATTGATCATGGCTTCCAACAGGAGGAAAGACATGTCAATGGACACACCTTGATCATGGCTTCCAAGAGGTCTTCATCAGAAGGAAGAATACTTCTCTGGAAGGAACACATGTCAAGGGACTCAAAAGGGATAAGAACATCGTGTTCAAGTAATCCCATAGAGTTTTCCATGTCAATTACTGGATCTAAATCAAAGGAAGATGAGCAAACAATGGGAGGCTCACTTACATCAGTAACTGAAAACATGGGACCAGTTGCCACATAATTAACCCGTGGCAGGGTAGATACCACTTTAGAATTAGGAACATTTAGGGGTGTCATATTATTGGTAGTTGAAACAAGACTAGGGAATGAAAGCTGGTCTACAGTCACAATACTGCCATTGTGAGGGAAAGACATCACGCGAAAGAGTGTCGATACGACAGCTTTCATTGCATAAACATAGTCTCGTCCAAGGAGTAAATTGAAATCCAAGGGACCTCGAACTACCATAAGATCAATACAGACAGTTTTACCTTCCAAGGTAATGGAGAAATTAGGAAGGATCCCTAAAGGTTCACTAATGGTTCTGTTAAAAGCTTTCAGATTCTGCGTAATAGGCTCAAGCTGAGGGGAACCCTAAGCTTTCCAAACAGTTGAGGATAAAATACTAACAGAAGCACCTTCATCTACCTGATTACGATGTATGTCCCTACCACCAGCCTTGACAATGATTTGGAAAGGGATGGAGGAAGGAAGAGGAGGTTCTGTCAGTCTATTCCAGTCAAAGGAAAAGACCTCAGTGCTTGGAGGGGGTTCTGTAGAAACAGGTGAAATGCCCCCTAGCATAGAAGAATCTAATGTAACAAGAAGAACCTGAGCGGTATGAAGTTCACTCTCTAAAGGGAAAGTGGGATCGACCGAATGTGAAATTGAATCGACCACTTGATCAACTAATTGATCATCAACTTGAGTGACATGAGTTTCACTCTCCAATGGAAGAGTGTGATCGACTGTACTTGCATTTAGATCAATCACTCCGTCAGTTGACGGTAGGTTGGGAGAAAGTTTACAGTAACCAGTTGGAAATTCTTGCTGTGGAACAGTAAGGTTTTCCAACAATGTTGAGGCTTCATCCATGTGAGGGCAAATGTGAGTTTGATGACTCCCTTTGCATAACTTACAAGGAAACCTAACTTTACCCTTTTTCCCAGGAACCTGACTATCACTAGTTGATGGATCAATGGAAAGTTGATGAGATTTTTCTGACCATACTTCCAGGACCTTTGGAATACCAGGACAATTGACAAGGAAGTGGTCACCCTTACAAAGCCTGCAAGGGTATTTGGGTTTACGATGCATGTCGGAGTTTTCCTCAACACAACTAACACTTACAGTCGTGGTTGGTTGGTTGACTTCTTTCTTATCTTGCTTCTTCTTCTTCTTCTTCTTCTTCCCTTTCTTCTTCTTCTTAGCCTCCTGGTTACTAGCATCAAGGCTTTTACCAGGCGAAGAGGAAGAAATGGAGGAAGAAAAAATAGGCGAAGAAGGTAAAGGGTCAACAGAAGGTTGGTGATGTTGAGATGGTGAACTCTGTTGAGGTGAAGCATCCGGTTGAGATGGAACAATTGGTGTATTTTGGGCCAACGAAGTTGAAAATAACCATATCGGTAAACCTATTGTAAATCCAGGTAATGACAAAGTAGCCATATAAGGAGGACCAACATTTCCAAAGTAAGGAAAAGTACTAGGATTCTCGTTAGGAGGGGTTCCTAGGTTGGTAAATTCCGGAACATTTGCCATTATATTCAACTTCAGTGAATTTTATTAACAATTTAAAACTAAAATTAACAATTCACAATTCACACTTAACAATTAAAATTCACAATTCACACCTATGGTCTCTAAAAGTAAAAACAAACAAATTAACACACGCTATCAAATCTAGGAGTCAAACCACACACAAACAGTAACCTTCCGGACCGAAAACACTAGTTGGTGATGAAATCCAACATCGCAGAATTCAGTACAGAAGTGGCGGGTGGAACAGTTACCCCGGCAACCTGCTTAATGAATAGACTGTACCAAGTCCCTCCACTTTAACCGTCTCGAGTGAAGTGAACCCCCCAGAAAATCCAAGTGAGTCTAGCCGACGTCTGCTCCAGGTACAGTGGGATCTTCCCTCCACTGTCACCTTGGGTAGAACCCTAAAGATAATGGTTACTAAGGTTACCAACAACAACAAATGCACCTGGGGGAACAGTCTACACTCCGACAGCATGCAAGGGCAGAGTATCAAGCTCAATCCCCTTGCCGGCTCCTTGACAATAATCCAAGGTTTACCGACAAGTGACCCCTGGCTCCTCGACAATGGTTAATCCGAGCTTTACCATTTGTAATACGTGCGTGTCTGGCGTCGTTCCCAATGAGGGAGGATTGATCCCCTCACTGGTTCGGACACGAGCTCGTGCTTCTCCTTTAAGAGGAGCTTTCCCAGAGTACAAATGAAACAGTTGGATTTATCCTACCACAAGATGAGCTACTTGTTTGGTTTTACTGTCTTGGAGAGTTAATTACTCTCCTACTCCAAGACACTAGCCTGATCTATATTGGTGTTTCAGAGCCCTAGAAATGTAAAAATTACTAGATGAATTTTAATTAAGCGCTGTGTTATTAAGGCTGTTATTACTCAAATGGGTAAAATGGATACGAAACCAATGGTGTTATGACCCGACTCAACTGAATGCAATCGAATATGATAATGTAATCTTTTCAATTCAATGAATCCTAACTAAAGTAAGGAGAGAGTTTCCATTCACTTCCAACAATGCAAGAATTGATCACTAAGAGAAAAAATAACAAATTCTCTAATGCACTAATTTCATCAAGAAAAACTAATGCAAATCAACTCCAAAATAGTTTTTTTTATTTTTGTGTAAATTCAAATCAACAAAACTGATCTAAATCTACGATTGATTTTTCAGAATGTAAACTATGCAATTGTAATCTATGCACAATTCACTTGAAAAGTATGCAAATGTAATCTATGCACATTTTCCATTCATATTCTGAAAATGAGAATTCTAATTATGCAAATGTGATCTATGCAAGAGAATTCTCAAACACAAGATGATTCTAATGTAATCTAAGAACCAATCAAGTGCAAGTCGAGAAAATTGGGTGAGAGTTCCAAAGATCAAAAAATAAAAACACTCAAAGGCGATTAACACTCAAACACAATTTAGCCCCCCCCCCCGGCGAATGAGGGGGAAATTTTTTTGCAAAAACAAAAGCAAAAAGATGCAAAATTGTGAAAAGACTGAGAGAAACCTCCAAGTAATGACCAAAGGAAAACAAATCAAGAATTTCTCAAGAAAGAGACTCAAAACACCCAATTGATGAAAGCTTAGAGTAGGAATGCCTATGAAACAAGCCTAGATGAAAACTTCTGACAGGTAACCAGTGGATCTGGGCAGCAACAAATTAAAAACAAAATCTAAGAGGCAAAATGAAAAATTTGGAATTTTCTCAAATTTGACAGGGGTACGCAGGCGACCTATTTGCACAAGTGCGGGTACGCTCTGTGTACAAAGCTGCAGTGCGTACAGGTACGCACTGTGCCTAACTCAGAGGCTGCGTACTGCTGGAAAAACTAAGAAAAATAAAAATCTAACTTAACCCTAAGCTATTCCACCCAAATACACAGTCAGACAACCAAAAATCAGAAAGCAATCGACTTTTCTCAGATCAAAATACCAAATCAAAAAGAACTCAAACACATTCATGGATTCCCCAGCGGAGTCGCCATTTTGTCATACGGAAAGAGTTGACAGTGCGGACACAACCGACCTCCCTAGAAGCCTAAGACTTTCTAGTGACAAACAAGACAAATAAGAGCAATCGTTCTCTAAATATGCTTTTACAATATGAGAAATCAAGTGTTTAGATCCTACCTGTAACCCAACGCTGTTGTAGTAGTGTAGCTTCGTTGATCCGGACGAGCTCCTCCTTCCCTTCGAAACCTACATTCACTAACAATCAAACAATTAAATAGCACCTGAATATCACATAAAATAAAACATATTTAACATATAGACCAAGGAGTATATGAAACAACTCATAAATAACAAATTGTTGAGAAGAATGGACTAATTTTTATTAAAAGGTAACAAAAGGAACCATTACAACCTGAGCCTTGGTGTTGCGCAAGTCCCTCCAAGGGTCCACAAGAGTTCTCCTTTACTCTGATCAGCTCACCCACTTCCAAATAGAACAAGCAAAGATGGTAATCTCTCCTCACAAGCTTCTACAAGGAAGTCCTAATTCTAGCAGCATCTACCCTTAGGAATATTCAGCTTTCAACCTCTCCTCCCTTTGGCCCAATGCCTGTATTTATAGTGCTCTAGAGGAAGTTATTCAGGTCCACCATCAATGGGATAAGCCCCTCTTTGGATGGGATAGCTCCCCTCTTGATGGGATAAGTTCCTCTTTGGTAGGGATACATGAACCATCTGGAGACGCTTCATACACATCAAACAAGCTTCTAGAAGACTCTAGAAATGACCACAAGTAACGTTTTTGGAGTGAAACTTCCGCCTTTTGACCTTTACAGTTGTACACACCCATTGCTTTACATACAGAGCGTATAAGTACGCAGGTATTGTGAACTTGGGTTGCGTACACGCAGGTAAGGCTAAGCGAAACTGCGTACCAGAGATAATTGACTTTAAATAACTTTTCTCTCTTTCTTGAAGTTTGACATGAGGAGCAGAGGCATGAGACTTGCCAAGGAGGATAGTATGACAGTGGATGGAGCCATACTAACTGCAAATAGTCATGGTGACATTTTTTAGTGTAACACAAACCTTTGACCAAAACTTGGGTCTTAAGCCCCAAAACATGATGTGGGGGGATTCCATGCCCAACAGGCCCCTAACACAATCATCATGACTTGTCTCGAGTCACTCTGCTGGTGCAGTGACCTTGGTTTGGAGCCCCTCCAACTTGTCCCATACTGCTCGGAGGTCTGCGATGCACTATTCTATACTTTGTTGGACCCGCTGCATGCACTCTTTTGATGCTTCTTTGTGAGGATCTGCTACCTGTCTTAGTGCATAGATTCCATGCATTTGTGCGAGCTTCCTCTTAATATTAGTCGTAATGGTGAAGGCCTCATCAATCCATGGCTGGACGCATGCCTTGAGAAGTGCCTCTTTTTGTCTGGCAACATCCACCTACTCTTTTAGTGCCATTGCTTGCTACATATTGGCCAGTTGTTGGGTGAGGATGACTATTTGTGCAGTTCCCCTCATATTATCATAGTGTTCCTACAGTTTGTGTGCCTCTGTTTCTAGGCACTGTATGTTGTGGTCCTCTTGCAAGGATGTGAGGGCGTCAAAAGCTTGGTCCAACATAGTAGTACAGTCCTGCACTGCCCATCCAATTTCTTCTAGTCCTATTTGAATCATGCTAACGCACTGCTCTCTAACTTTTGGAGGAGTGGAAGGCTGCGCCTTCAGCTGTAGCTTGACAATCTGGAGGTTCATCTCCAGCTGCACTCGCATTGTTTACTTGTGTTTGCTTCGGACTCCACTTGCCAAATAGTGGATCCGCATCTCTTTTGGTAAGTCTATGGTAATGGACAACTCGGGGACTTGCCGACATGCTTCATTAACTGTTTTCACGATCTACTGGTTTTGTGACACCAGTTCGTCCCGCTGTAGGCTGAGTTGTTTGATGTTGATCTTCTGCTCAATCATTACTTGGATCGTGTGGCCCTCCCTGGCACATAGCTCTACTCTAATGCCATCCTATAGTTGATAAAATGTTTCTCCCTGAAGGGCAGCCAAATTAAGGCCCTTTCCCTTGATCCTGCTTACTGCAACTCTGTCATCCTCTTTCTCTGTTGTTAGTGCTCCTTTTTTTTGGTAGCACTATGGTGTTGGCCATCTTTGCGCGTAACAGCTACTCTATTGTTGATGTGCCTGCTGCACCATAGGTGGCTATGGTTCCTTCTTGTGGTGGCCGCACCTGTAGTTCCTACAGCTACACCCTTATGGCCCCCAACACAATCTGCTGCTCAGACATGGCTTCCTAGAGCGCTTCCTTGGTGACTTCGCGAACTGTGTTACCGATGTCGTAGAGGTCACCTTCTGTTAATGTGATTGGCTCGATGGCCAATTTGGATGCCTTAGAACTTTTTCTGTGGACCTGATCTCTCTGTGATGCTCGGTCATTTCAGCTGGGTGGAAGTTGTGCCCGGATCTGTGCTTTCTTCTCTGTCCTTTGCTCCCTATCCTGTAGAAAATTCCTGACCTTCTTCTTGCTGTGTTGTGGTGGTCCTTGTTGCATGCACTGTTGTTGCTTCTTCAATTGCCTTTTCCTACTTCGAGGCTACCTTTGTTGTCTCGCAAACAACCCTTACCTGCTCGGTCGCTTGCTCATTATGCCTCTGCTGGGCCAACATCGTGACACTCAACTTGGTTGCATCCTTCTACTTTTGTGCTACTGTTCTATGCATATGCCAGATTCGGGGTGTGCCACTCGAGAGGCCATGATTCTAGCACTGGAAAGATCACATCATCAATAATGATGAAGGGGGGCTTGGTACATTGCTGCACTAGATCCTTACCTGCCTTGATGTACACATTATGCATGTCTACCTTGAAGTCTACAAAGCTCTGCAAACTATTGTACACCGTGGGGGACAGGCATGGCTATTTGTTGATCCACATTGAGATTCTCACCTCGATGAGCACCCAGAAGATCTTGGTCTCATGAATTCGCTTGGTGTCCTTGGTGGCCCAAAGCGACGAGTACCTTGCAGCCTCTGGTAAGTCCTGTCAATGCTGGGCAACTGACTATCCTCATGTAGTTCCCCTGTCACCAGTAAAATGGACAAGAGAAATCATGCATAGTGGAAGGTCTTACCCTGCTCCTGGGCTTCCTTGCAGTTAGTTAGGAACTCCTCATAGAGGAACTCGACCCAATTGAATTGGACCCATTCTGTGCATTGCTCTGCCAATGCAACTACCAGCGCTGGTACCTCATCTCCATGGAATTTTCTCATTACCTTCCCGGCCAGGAGTTGGGTGTCTACGCACACCCTTTTATCTTTAATCTTGTTGATTATGTAACCCTTGTTTTTCTTCTCCAATCTGTATTTTTTCTTCATGGCCTCTGCGAGCGCAAAATCTTCGCTTTTTCCTGCTATCATCGCAGGGTCCTTTCCCTTATAGGGGAGCCGAGAAATCCTATGGATGAGATCCGCTGTGATGGGAATAGGCACCTCTAGCCATAAGTACCAGTCGTGCACCAGGCAAAGTAGCTGCCTGTTGACGAAAATAGTGATAGGCACATGATGAAAGTGTGGAATCCATAACAGATGAAGTAATCTAACCTTCTCCATACCGCGCAGCAACTTCCATAGAGCTAGTGTCGTGACTGACCCCTTTTTGCTTTGCTTCATGAGGCTCTCCATCTACAATTGTGGGAAATTATCACTATCCACGAGGTCCCAATCTCCAAACATCATTGTGGGTACACGACCCAGGTGCGAGCCCTCAAACACAATTCCATCAGGGAGGAGCGGGGTCTGGAGTGTGCTCTTAGTGGCATCCAAGCCGTTGGGTATCTTAGCTTTCCCTTTTCACAGAGGGACGTACTTGCGCAATTTCGCTGTAGCGCGCACTGGATGGGTGTCCTATTGCATGTCTGCTACTACCTCTATCTCATTGATGAGAGCCTGTAGGTCCTCCTCCTCATCATCTGTCTCAATAGTGATAGCCTTTCCATTTTCTTCCATTGAAAGTTTACCGAACAACATATTCCTTGGGGACATGCGAACTGGTCCTGCTGCCTGGTTATCTTTCTTGGGCCTCGGCATTGGGGCGATTTCAGGATTTTTGGCGCGCCCCAAGTGTCTCTAGGAACATCATTTACTGTGGGGTTCTGTGGCCTCATCAGTCGTTCCTTCTGCCAAGCCCAAACTTCTCCTGCTAGCCGTCATCCTATTTGAGTTGTTTGTGGTCATTTACAAACTTCAGGGCTCAAATCTTGCTCGGCGCTCAACACTCTATGCTCTAATAAACTGCTCAAATCTCAAATGAACAAGTGTTGTCTCGTGGTCAGCCCCTAGAGTTTTATAGCACCTTTTGAATTCAAATTTGACCGTTCCCCCCTATTCTGAGCCATCAATGCTTTCTTGGTGAAAAATTGCCCCAAATATAGCCCTTAATTTGTGTCTTAAATGACCACCGCCTACTGCCTTTTGCCTTAAATTGGACATCTCATCATAAACAGTGACACCAATGGTTACTTCCCAGCCTACCCGTGTGGCAGCACAGTCCCCCGTGCATAGGTGCGAACTTTGTGTCATGCTGATTCTACACACACCTCCCTCATCGCGCAGCTCCCAAACAAACTCTTTCATAGTCCCGTGCTCTCTTTCAACTACCTGGGGTGCTGAGACTGTGCTCCCTATGGCTAGTTAGGTGGTCACACAACCTCTGCAAGACTTCAACTTGCCTTCTAGTATAGTCCGTGGAAACTCCTCAATTTCTTGCATGACCATCGGCACCGTACATTCTACTGTATGCAGTGCACTCCCCTGGTTACCGGATTTGGTGAGGTGCAGTTGTAGCCATGGCAGTAGAGTCATAACTTCTCAGCGAAAATCTTCTAATGTAGTGGTATGATTATCTGTATCGTGTCTTGTCATTCTTGCCTTATCGACGAGACATGCTTGCATGATCTTGTTTTCCAGCCTCTTGATCGCAGCGTCCATTAAAATGCTTTTCTTCCTCAATCCAACTTGGTTCTTTTCGAGCTCATGAAGTCTAAGGTTCCCTTGCCAAATGTTTTCATGAATCCTTATATGTTCCACCTCATGTAGATGTGTGATTTCTTCCTCCGAGTCATCATGCACTATCACCATTGCGGGGGCCAATACGTGCAGATTCCTTTCTAGATTTCCCTTAATAATTATAGTTTTCACTCTGTTTCGTACCTTTGGAATCGTCTCCATGTTCAGGGTTTTTCACATGGTCCTATATGCCCATCGAACTATTGGTACATGCAAGTCCCAATCAGTTCGTCTCGCTTAGTGAACCTTGTTCAATACTCTGCACACTCTATCAAATTCTTCGTCGTGGAGAATTGGTAGCGCACGTCGCCTTTCTTGCTACTGTGGTTTGTTTTGATTCTCTATTCTGGGGGTGGTGTGCACTTGTGTGGACTGTATAACATATATTTATACCCATGGGGATAGGTGGGCATGCAAGTTGCCCGCCCCTACTAATTGGCTTTCATTCGAAGCTGAGGTTTTCCAAACCATAGGTGCATCATCCTTCTGCATCCATGCCAGTCCTCAAAATTTCCTTGTTTTCTACCCCACCATCGTGTAGGTGTTGTGTGCAATGCCCACATCAGAGCATCAAATCACTCTTGTTCTGGTACTACGCTTTCAAATTTACTTAGAAATTCATCCACCGTTGTTAATCCATCATATGTCAGCAACTCCCTTTCCTCTATTGTCAAACAACGCAATGATCTAATCATCATGTTGCAATTAAGCTTTATTACTTCGTGCAGCCAATTCTGCCATCTCTCTATCTCTTCGCCTGAATCCGAAGTGTAGGAGCTTTCATGCTCCCACGAAAGCCTTCCATCTACAGTCAGATTCACCCAATCCTCCTCTCACACAGTTATCTTGTAGATACAATTGAGATCGTCATCACTATCATCGTCGCAGACCAGTTTAGTGTATCACACTCCTTCGGCTAGATCTGATAGTACTATTACACGTAGTTACTTTTTCTCAAAGATCATTTTGTGCTTCTTCATATTTATGACTCCATTCATATCGGGAGCCCAGTTTATTTCTAGTAGCGTGAGATAGGTATTGTTGTCATCGACAATCTCCATTACTTCAAAATCTGCCTGTACGCTCGCACCTTCAATATCGATTGTCACCCCTTGCAATATTCCCATGGGAAAAATATTTTACTGCTTCACCATTCATAACTGAATAGGAGACCACTTTAGTGTAGGTCTGCCTATGCATTCCCATGTTAATCCATGATTACCTAATCCATTTCATACTTGTCGATTTGCGCAGTCAACCTCATTTTTGTTCCTATGCGCAATGCATGCTCTCCAAGTTTTTGGACCACACATAGTTCTTCTGACCTCGCGCACCTAGTGATAAGTTCTTGTAGTCTTTTGACTACCTTGCTATCGCGCATCAGTTTCATGCATGTCCCCAGAAAGGTAGTGAGCATTGAAGGATCCATCCCTGGTTCTAGTTGATCCTTACTACCTGAAGTGGAGTCCTCCTTGAAGCTCTTCTTAACTTGCATGAATGTCTCCTTCACGCGTTCTAAATCAAATTCAGGTTCCTCTGTAGGAGCCTTGCGAACCCATGCACATTCTTCTGGCTACTTCCCTTTATCATCTCCCATAGTCATATTGCTCTTAAGCATCATATTTACATTTGGGTCTTCTTCGCACGGCTCGGACGTCATCATCTATAAGTTCTGAGTCCAAGGGTGCTGGAGTACCCTCTTTTCACGCAACCTTGCTATCAGTGAAGAACAATCTTCTACCTCATGGTCAAACTGAGTATACTATCTACATGATATTCTTGTCGGGTTTGTACAATCACGGGCATAGTGCCCTAGCCCTCTGCAATTGTAACAAATTAGTTGTTCGTGACCCCTTCCTATCCCCATTTCGCCTCAACCTCATCCGCACCACTAAAACCCAGCGTGCGCCATCACTACATTTGAGTCAAGGGATCGCGTTTTAGTTTGTACCCTATAGGTAGGAATCCGATCCATCATTAGTTCATAGCTTTGGCAGGTGCGTTCGTCATGGCCTACCGACCTGCAAAAATTACGAAACAATTGCTGGGACATCTGCATATACTTCTGCAACAGATGACAATTATCCGTGGTGTGTTTTCCTCCTATCTAGCAGATCGCGCACCGTAATTCAGACGCTACACTTGGCCCTGCCTATGCCTCAGGTCTTAACGGCATTGACCCTCCTCCTGCCATGTAGTTCATGAACACTGGACATTGGTCCTTGTCATGCCCCGAGCCTTTGCATTTACAGATTCTGTAGTTGTGCATGGATTTTTTGGACTCCCAACCCCGGGTCTTGTATAGGGGTCTCGTGTAATCTCATTACCATCTCCAATGCTTCAGCCTAGGTGGAAATTTTTTGTTGTGATATCACCATCCTTAAGTGTGGCGTAAGTGAGGCCACAAACCATGTGTGATTTTGTGCATTTGTTAACATCATATGGGCTTCACAGATCGTACTCTTCAGCCTTTGGTCTAGATCCGAGGTGGTATGGCCTGAGAGCATCACAATCTCCTTAAAACCGATGATTGATTGTGTTTTCTACTAAATTCCATGTTCAATGCAGCCTGGATCTCTGTGATTCCTATGTTCAGGTGGTCATTATAATGCTTGATATGCCACGTTAATGTGTGATCCTGTAGCACACTCACTAGTGTAGCCTTTTTAATACTATCATCCATGACGCATTGTTCTTCCCATACTGCTCTTACCGCAAACCATAATTGGTCTGGATCTTCACTTCCCACCCCTCTCAATACTGGTAGTTTGATCGCACTTGCCATACTGAACTATGGTGGTGGCCAAGGTGGGGTGGGTGGAGATGGAGGTGAGGAGGGTGAGACGAGTGGCGGTGTGGGTGGAGGTGGTAAATGCAGAATACACTGCCTTGTCACACTAACCGCACTTCTTGGAGAAACTTTAGTGAGCTCTTCCTCACTTTCCCATGAGGGTGAAATTAAGGGATTGTTTTCCAATTCTTCACTACTTATGCTTCTGTAAATCTTCCCACTTCGCGTAGTCCCAAACATTAATTTATTCGTAGAAATCACTTTTCACATAATAGCATCTTAATCTAAGTGTTCAAAGATTTAATATACTTAGCTCGTGGTCCCTTGAGAAAACGTCGCTCCGCCTCACTGTAGCTGACAATCGTGTCGACCGTGAACTCAGTGATAAATCCTCCTTTTATTTGATCGAGCTAATGGTCCACAGCTCACACTATCTTATCTCCTGATGCTTCTAGTTTGCACATTAATTTCGGAGTCCACACTATTGTTTTGTCAAGCCTACACCTTCCCTGGTTGTCTGCTAACTTCGCGATCCACTCATACAACTCAGTAGCAAAGGATGCAAAGAAATTTTGTGGATTTCCGTATACAGGTAGCACTCCAACCATTGTTCCTTAGATACTCGTGGATTCCTATTCTCATGCGTCGCAAACTCGTGAACCTTCTTGTCTAACCACTCTTCAACTTCTTTCTTTGTTGGATTCCAGAGGCACGACATTAGACATCCTTTATGCATATCCCGGTCCCAGCAATGAAACCATTTGTTGGCTTGTATGGGCCTGACCCAGATTTGGAGGTGATTTAGCAAAGAAAATCGCGATACTACTAGCCCTTTCAGCAATAGTCGTGGAGCGCGGACTCAGGTCTCACCTGAAGTAGTATGTGAGGGTGTTAGAACCAGGTTTCTGCACCCTTGAGATGTATGATGAGCTTCTGGAGGTCCGCGGTCTGACCCATCGCTATCTGCACTTGCTATCCCATCACAACCTGCGATGTTGCTTTCACGCAGTGCTACTCGGGCCGCAACTTGTATAATACCCAAGTCCCTTACTACTTAATATGTTATTATCTAATTACTTAACTTTTTTAGGCAAGACTAATGATTATTATATCATATTCAACAATCATATCAGTGCGCAAAATAAATAAAACAATATAAACGTAAAGAAGGAAATGCACAACAGATACACAGGAATAGGAATCAACTTCTCTTTATTAATCCTCAATCCAAATTACAGACTCGACACCATGATGTGCACTCAGCTGCAGGGGTTCGCGCACTTAGCTACAGACTCTACTAGGCCTCTGCGCACTCAACTACAAATCCTCTTCCTACTACTATGGCCCAACACACTTAGGCTGCTACTCTAAGCTTGAACCATTAGTATTCTTCTCTCATATGCCTTAGCTATCTTTACAACTTAGAGTCTCACTCTTATTTATACAATCCCATGGTCCACGAGCCATTACAACACTTTAGGGTGGACAACCCTATAACTTAACCTATACATCGCGCTCCGCGCGCGTGATTCATGGAGTCTTACCAAACCTTTGACCAAAACTTGGGCTTTAAGAGCCAAAACATGTTGTGGAGGGATTCCATGCCCAAAATTGACCTATTCGCTTCTACCTCTATAACATTTGTTTGCATACCTTCTAATACATTAGAAACCCTTTCCCTTAGCATGACTACAAATTCGTCATCAAATGCTTTGGAAAATCTAACCTTTGGAGCCGCTACTGGTGGTTTACAATCAACAGACATTTTATGATAGAGTTTGTTAAAACTTTTGATGAATTCAACAACTAGCTCACCAGGGTTTCTCTTCAATTCTTCAAATTTAGTGAGAAAGTAAACATTATATTTCTTTACCCCACATTGGTTTTTAAAGATAGTTATGAGCTCATTCCATGTTGTAATATATTCAGCTCTAAGTTACTTAAACCAGATCCTAACATTTCCTTCTAAAGAGTGTACAAATAATCTCATATAAATATTTTCCTCTTATATGTTCATATTGTCAGCAAAATCAAGGAAATATGATACGTGATCCTCTACTGAGGGACCTATTTCTCCATCAAATCTTGGTAGATGTTTTAGGTATCCCTCAGGAAAATTTCCTAAGTTTGCAGGGATAACTAGAGCAGCATAGCTTTCTTCCATAATGGGTTGAAAGGCCATAGTAGGAGGAGGAGTATGGGCTGGTTGAGTGGATGATGATGAGGAAGAGGAGGATGATGAAGATCAAGACGAATCTGTAGGGGTATTAGTATGTGGAGGAGAGAAAGAGGGAGGAGACCTTTTTGAGGATTTCAAAGGGTTTTTAATAAGAAACTTTTGAACTCCTGGTGGAAAGTATTCCTTATTATCAAACAAAGGATTCAAATAGAGAGAAAATGTCTCTTCAAGATTAGTAGAGGTTGATGGAATAGAATAAGGAGTTGTAGTAATGAAATCTTAAGGCTTGAATTCAGGTAAATGTAAACCCAATTCTTCCTCAGATGAAGGTGACTTGATAGGAATGGATGGGACTCGATATGACTCAAGTGATTGTATTAAAAAGGTTGATTGAAGGTCTACTCCTCTAGAATGGAGTTCAGAAATCCTAGGAGGTAGTTCAGCCTAATTACGATGAGATGGTATAGATGAAAAATGATCTCTATGTAAGATGTCTTCAACGTGTAAATATGAAGAAGAAGGGGTTCTATGTCTTCTCCTTGAAGAGGCTCCCCTAATAAGTCTTTCTGGGTTTGGTAGAGGTTTAACAATCTCAGAATCAGAATGTGATCTAGTGTGCTTAAAAGGATCTAGCTTGGACGAGTGGAATCGCCAAGTGAAATATTTTGACCTATATCCTTATCCTTTATTCACCTTAAAGGAAAGGGAGAATCGTTGCCCCAAGGAAAATATAGCTTTCAATTATTCGCTCCCCAACAATGGCGCCAATCTGACGTTGCCCTTTGAGATAACCTAAGGTCAATTGGTTATGCCAAAGCATCTATAATGTTTTGTTTTTTTAAAAGGTTGGATGACCAGTGAATTGTTTATAAACAGGTTCTTTAAACTTAGATAGATTTCAATAAAATAAAAGGTTTTTCTTTACATGCACATGGTTATTTTGATTTTAGTGGGATAGATAAGTAGAATATGAAGAAATATAATTGGTTTAATATTCAAACTCAGTACATAACCTTTTATAAGTAGAAACCAAGAAAACAATTTTTCCTTTATCAATAGAATATAATTAAACTATTACAAAAATCTAGTGTAATTTATGTTCAAAGAGGAATTTAAAATAACAAATAATTATGCAAATTAATCTCTTATTTAAATTACAACTTCACAGAGGATTCAAAATGAAATTGATATTCAATTAAATTTTAAATTAGATGGCTTTAAAAGAATTAATTTATATGAAGAAGACATAATGAATAACTAAGATGAAAACAGCTCACTAAGAGACAGACCATATGAGGCAAACTCAAAATGTTTTATTGTCTTAAAAATGCTCCATCTAGTAATAGATGACATCTTTTAAGTACCAAGTTATGATATGGATGGCTTATTTGTTTCTCAAGGTAACTCTATTTTAGGTGTTCATGTATACCTTTATTCAGATGATGTCCATGAGGTGAAATTCCCTCAAAGAAGCTCCTTGGACAAATCAAGCGCTTTGTCATGCAATATCTGATGCATATGGGAAATTTTCTTTTAGTTTTATTCCATGTGGAAAATGAAGGTTATTGCAATTCTACAAGGGTGAGAATACAATATTTGATGTTTCACTTCCATCTATAGAGGTTCTTGTTGAGCACAGACATGTTAATATATATCAACCATTTCAGGTCATAGGTTTCTGAGTTGGAGGACATGTGGTGACTTCTGAATGATTTTGTTTTGAAGGTGTTAACATATTAGTTGTGTTAGTGTCGGTATCTTCATCCCTCCATCAGTGATCAAATTCTCTTATTGCATCACATATTAGGCGTCTCATCTGATCAGCTGCATTCCATTAGGATCATGGATCATCTGATGGTAGGGGAATATTATACATTTTCCCTCATGTTCTTTACCTACTGCCCCATTTTCATTCATCTAGATCATCTGCGGTCATTTTTTGTCTTTAAATTTGCAAAAGTCATTTTTAGGGTTTTAGGTTTCATTAGGTCTAGGGTTTCATCAATAGGGTCTTGTAAATGTTCAATAAAGGTCAGCAGGTGCATGAGGCAATAAAATAAATTTTCAGCAACAATAATTTCCATAATCACATGCTCAGTGATTGATTTTTCCTCAAAACACTGTTTTGAGGAAAAACAGAGTTTTTTATGTTTTCATGTACAAATTTGTTGTAATTTCATTTGTTCCATATGTAATAACTCCAGAGGCAGCCCTGGTCACCTTGCCAAGCCTCTACAACTCCATCACCTGCAAAGCAAACAAAAGGTCAAAGCATTCAGTCCACCAAAGGCAAAAATAAAGAAAACTGCCCAAAAACAGAGTTTTAAAAGAAATTCAAAGTCAAACATTAGAAGAATGGGTTTTGTAAATGAAAAATCAAAACTATATGTATATAAACCATTTTTAATGTTTAAAGAGTTCATTTGTATCAAAGGAGAAAGAGTGAGCAATTGAAAAGTTGTGTTGAAAGCAAAGGAGGCAAAAATCGTAGCAACTTTGGTATTCTCAGTGGCGCGACGCATTGAAGGAGCATGGTGCATTAGGCAGCGCTCTACAGTGTAAATCTTGAATGGGCGCGACGCATTGAGAGGGCGTGGTGCACTCGATTTGTGGCGCGGCGCATAGGACCACAAGGCCGATTTTACTCACAACCTCCTCTAAAATTGCAAAATTGCTAAATCCTTACATTTTCCAAGTAAGTTAACATTCTTCCATGACCAATGAATGAGTTTATATTGGTGCTTATGGTGATTTAATGGGAAAAAATTAAAACCCTACCTCCTTGCATTTCTTGTCAAAAACAATTGCATCAGGTTTATAAATTGCATTTCTTGCTGCTAATTCCACTCCTAGCCATTTCTCACTCCTTCATTCCCTCACTTCATTTTCTCCCTCTCTTTATCCACTCCCTAATCCCAATATCCCTAAAATTACTAATCCTAAATCTCTAATCCCACTATCCCAAACCTTAGTTAAATATCCCCAAACCCTAATTGTTGTCCCAAATCCTAAATATTATTCCCTAAACTCTTCTATTCCCCAAAAACCTGACAAAAATATTCCCAAAAACCCTCATACACATTCCCTCCACATTACCTCATACATTCTTATATTTGGCAGCAAAAACCTAAAGACACCATAAAATCTCTTCATACTCATCCAAGAAAACTCAAACATTGGCAAACATGGAGTCGAATTTTTCCGATGACAGAGATGAGGAGATAGTCAGTGATTCTTCTAGAGAAATGTGTGCACCAAGGAGACCTCACAAGGGTGGTAAACATAATCGAGAGGAGCCTACTTCACTTGCCGAGTTGTTGGCCTGTCCTCTAGCTGTCACATGCTTTCAACACCAATCTTGTTATCAGTTCTGTGAGAGGGTAGAGAGAGTTAAGTACCACCATGAGCTGGCCATATTATTCGTGCTCCATCTTCATAATGTCCAAGTCACTTTGGAAAGTGTGACATTCACCTTGACACCTGCGACTATTTCTCAAGCAACTGACATTCCAAATCTCGGTGAGCAGTGGAATAAAAGGCAGCTGATTGAAAGAGAGCATTATGAGTCTTACATCAAGGTTGGTTTTCAGAGACATGTCAGTGGATTTTTCCCCTTCAGGTATCTGAAGGACACATATGCTCCCTTAATGAAACTCATAATTAAATATTTCAGCTGTGAGGGCCGATTTTCTCGCCTGTATGCCTATCACATCAGATTGTTGATGCACTTCACTAGGGTGAGAATGATGAATCTCCCCTATTTTATTTGTTGGAACATTGAGAAGATGACCACCTTAGTGCACAAGAAACCTCCTCAGCAGTAGTATAACAACACATATCATTTTTCACTAATCAAAATTGTGGTCTTGCATCAGCTTGGTTTACTGAACATCTCATGGGAGGATTTCATTTCACATGAGGTCTTTACCGGTCCTCAAGTACCCCCAGTAGTTTTTCATGAGATAGGATGGTCTTCACATCAGCAGCAGATTCATGAGACACAAACCACTAGTGTGCCAGTGTTTGTCACCTACCAAAGGGGCACTAGAAGGTTGTTTGCAGCAACAAATCAAGTACTATCTCCACCCGCGGTGGAATGGGTCTTATTTCCTCCATCAGTAGAGCAGGTATAGGACAAGGGTAAGCAGCCATTACATGATGAGGGGCCTTCAGGAGGAAAAGAGACAGATTTCATTCTTATTCAGGATGATGACACCGATTTGGGCTCAGAAAGCTCAAAGTTTAAAGAGATCATTCGGGAGCAGCAAGAGGAGATTCATGATTTCTCTCTCGACCTGGAAAGAGCGAAATGGATAATAAAATATCTGGAGCAAAGAAACAAAAAACTAGAGGATCAACAAACCGTTATGGAGCTACAAAACATACGAGAAAACTGGCAAGCTGCCAAGAGGAGGAAAATCACGATGACACCACTTGAACAAGAAATTGATGCTGATCATGAATATTGGCTTGAGAGAGAAAATATGCATTTGGAAAAGATGATATAAAAGGCCAACAGAAAGAAAAATATGTTGAGGCACATGGCCTACCACTACCTGGCGAGAAACAAGGTATGTAAAGCAAGAATTAGGATTTTGAAGGCCAAGTTGAAGAAAGCATCGAGGAAGCAAAAAGAACAATATAGACTCTAGATCTTGGCTAATACTTCCTTGGCCCAACATATCACTTAATGAAGGACACTCAGCCCAAATTTCAAGAAGTTTGGGACACTTTTTGCAATTTTGAAATTTTTGGCCTAAAAAACAGGTTTTTCTGCCTGATGCGCCGCGCCACTTGTCGTGCGCTTTTGCTAGAAACCTCCTTTTGAGGGAAACTCAGCATTTTTGGATTTTTCATGAAAAAAAAATGAATTCCCTCACATGGGCAAGATATTTTGACAGGTTTTGAGCTTCCAAAAAAGTCAAAAACACCTCAAAAATGACCTTTCTGCCTCTTTTTGGACACACAGGAAGCAATGTTGGGAGAACTCATTTTTGGAGGGTCAAATGGAGGCCAAATTCCAAAATTACACTTGTTATAGAAAGTAGACGGGTAGGCCTTTCCAGAAAGCCTACTTGGAGCAAATTTGGTGCACGGGAATGCCTCCAAAATCAGCATGGAGCATAGGATTAAATTTTCTCATTTTGGCCAAAAAACTCTGTTTTTCGCCTAGTTTCTTCACAGTTTGACTTTTCTCTTTCTAATAGTCAAACTCATGATGTAATTTAATTTCACTTGATGAATTTTGATGTAATTATGCAAAAGTTTCACTCATAGATGTAGATTCATCCATGAAAAGGTATTTTCCAACTGAATGAATCAGTTCCCTAGTTTTTAAAGGCAAGCTATTCCACTGCCTAGTTTCTAGTTCTCAATGTAGACTTTGTTGGAACAGCTCATAAACTTATGAGCTCGACCCCTAGAGGCTAGGATGAGTTTTTGGTTGCCCATATCTTGTAATTTTTCAGTCATTGGCAAGGGTTGGACTTTTGGGAAATCTTGGAGCTTCATTGTATACTCATTTCAACAGTTTTGCAAAGGAATAGACCAGGGTTTGAAGCACTTCATGGGATTCTTGTGGAAATTTTATTTGGTATTGTGTTTCGTTTTATAATTGCAATTTTACATGTGTTTTATGTATGCCATTATCTCTCTATGTTCATATTAACTAAGTGAAACAAGGATAAAGGTAGAATTCATTGTTTTGCAATGCTCTACCTAAAGTTTTGTTTAGTTTTTTATGTTTTCAGTTGTTTGAAGAGGATTCTTGAGACTTTCATGCCCTCTTCAACTCCCCACCAGTCTAAAATATCTCCACCTCACTCAATTTGGAGTACCAAACCATTTGCCTACCTCGCCCCATAGAGATCTCTGCAAAACTTAGCCTCATTCCCCAGACCCGAAATCTGCCTTTCACATTTGAGCCAACAAAACATCATCAAATTCAATCAAACTCTTCTGAACACATACCTAGCCCAAGATCAGTATTCACTTCAGTCATATCAAGCCTCATTGACCATATTTTGTTGACATTGACAAGGAGAGAATCCTCTCCTGACCTGGTAGGGCTAGATACTAGGTTAAGTGTGGTTTGATGTTATCCTAGATCATACCTTTCTTAGCCTGATGTATATTTGGGCCCTAACAAGTTGATGGAGAAGAAAGAGCTACAACAGATGTCCAGTGATATTACAAACTTGATCATGATACATCAAAATTCTACACAACAAAGGATAAGAAGGATCACTTTGAGTTTAGTAGTTTCGAGAATTTCATGGTTGTGCCAAACATGGCTTCAATCCCAAAGATAGAAGCAACACATTAGAGTATTTTTGGTTCCTTAAAATTAGTGACAAATTACTATTATGGAAATCATCAAGTTGGCTTGACACATGGGCCAGACAATGTTAATCCTCAACTAAAGAGGATTGATGATATGGGAAACTTCTGCTTTTTGGTTCAACCATGTTAATAGCAAATATCCCCACTGACCACAATAGGAGAACGTGATTTTGGTCTTCAATTCTCGGAATCACATATTGATGTGACAGTAACTAGACCAATGTTTGGCATTGAATTTATAAAGGCACTTGTTGATATCCATGGATCGGTGATATTCAAGGAAGGATGTGACTCCTCAGTTTCTATATCACTTACTTCTACGGATGTTGAACTCTAGGTTCAGAGAATCTTAACTCTTTAAGTTTAATAAATGAGAGTGGTGACTTAATATTTGAGAAAGTCTTACCTGGTGCATTGTGTCTTGAGGTAAAGCATGGACCTTCATCTGATTTGTTAGATTGGGATGATGACTGGTGTTGGGAGATAAAGTTTATTGATGTCAATGTTGGTGTTTCTGATCATTAAGAGATAGTCTTTATTCAAAAAGGATATTGGTTCCATATTATGTCTACTCATCTTGTGGCTCCTTACATCGTACAACCAAACAAAGAACCAATCAATTTGTTGATTGAGAGAGGATGGTAGAAAATCTGCTTAAAAGCTTCTCGTGTGCACATGCTTAATTTCTTGAACTTGTGCATTTTCTTTGGAATGTCTTCATTAGAATTCAATGTATTGAACCATAAGCCTATATATTTGAGTGGTCAAAAATATCTACTGAGTGGTGAAATACATGTTGATTCAAGTTCTTATCCCAAATAAAAAGAGTTGTCTCTAAGCATTATTATAGACATATGGAAAAAGGAGGGTGCATTTATAGATATGATCAATAATGTCAAATGTTTTTCATGTGCTAATGGACCAAGCAACATTGTTGTATATCAGTACGCTGAATGGGCCAATCTTGGAGATTCAATGGTCTTTGTTATGAGAGATAAAAGGAATGCTAGTGAGAAAAATAGTTTTGAAAAGGTCTTGTTTTATCCAAGAAGTTGGCATGTTGTTGTTAAAACTAATGGGTGCCAACCTATTGTTCCTTCTTTTGTAGGGTACCTAGGAAAGTACATTCAGGGCTAGTTCTGCCATCAATCCTAGGTGTTGACATTAAAATAATTGCTCAAAATGACAGTAGCAATGGTCTTCTAAAAAAGGGCATGACTTGGTTCTTCACACTTCGACAGGATCAGATGGTCTATTTTTGGGTGGTCCTTTGTATGATGATATTGATTACCGTGTTGAAGCTTCCAAGGGATATCATTTAAAAGCACATGCATAGGACCCCTTTTGAAGCTTACCTGTATGCTCATCCAATTTGATTGGGCACCCCACTCAACTAGCCAAACCATAAAGAATATTTGATCGTCAGTGTTCAACCTTCTATGCACTCCCTGCGTTTGTGGTCCTCGGTAGAGGAATCACTGAATTTGCATCAAAAAATCGCTAGATATGGAAAAAACCTCTTCAATCGCATTACTTCAAACTACAACCATGTAAATATAGATTTCACTATTACTTTTAATGCTTTACAATGAAACTAGTGTAAATGCAAGTTGTATGTGGATAAAATATAAACCATTGTAAATGCATGTTGTCTTGTATGTGTATGCAGGGGTATACATGATAAAATATTTGAGAGTGAATGGGATACTATTTCAAGAGATTCCATGGTCTATCTTGAGACTCAATATGCAACATGGAAGTAATTTGACCGTATTAGAAATGGACTCATATGCCGATAATGTATACAATTTCATTGTGGACATATTGATTGAGGTGATGGGGAGATTTAAATCATTAAAGGAGTTAGTCATATGCGTTGTGCCTTTTATTAAATAAATGTGTGTCTTCTTAATTTGTTGTTCGAGAGGCTTCCTAATCTCTAATGTTTGTTAATGGGTGAAAACATTATCTTGGTAAAAATAGAATTTCTGCTTTTGTTTTACATGTGCAACGAACAACGTGTTTCAATGTTTAGGAATTTTTTCATTTGCTACTTAGTTGTTAGGTATAGCATAAAAAAACAGTATACAAAGAATATATTGATGTAGCTTAGGTTGACTATTATGCTTTGGTTCATTATTATGTCATGTTTGCAAATTTAGTATATCCCATAGATATAAAACAAAAATAAGTAACAAATTTATTTCATATCTATTCCTTAATGAAAATAAACACTACCTAAACTAAAAAAGTTAACCTACTATAGGAAGTGAAAATACCATAAAATTCTTCCCTAGTTTTCTTCCATGATGTTCATAATGAATATTTATGTCTTTTACCTCATAAATGATTGTAGAGTTGGCTTATTATAGTTTTGAAATGTAATGCAAGAAATTTCAAAATATCCCATACCTCGACGTCTCAAATCCCCACTCTCTCATCTCTATATATACAGGTTTTTGTAGACATAACTGAATTTCATGATAGGGAAATCAGTGTATTAGGTTGCTTTCTTTAGAGCACCCCTACTCTAGAGATGAATGAACTTCATTTAATTGATGACTTGAATTATGACGATCCATGATATGTAAAGTTTTTGGAGGAAGTGATGTATTTGAATGGAGGTTCAAAGCAAGCAAGGATATTGGTATGAGAATCTTCTTTTTAAATACACGCTTCAAAATCTTTAAACTATTGACTAGTAAAAAGGCTTTCGGGCTTCATTTTCTTTTATTTTTTTATTTACAGAAGGGTATGACCAATACAAGTTGTATGTTTATACGAGGATGAATTCTACTGTGGATACGAGGATGTGGACACTAGTTGAATGACCTGCTTAGTATTGGGCAACATCGAGTATGGAAGTGGATGGAAGTCTCATGGAGTGGGTATGCAACATTTTGCCCCACTTGCATTTTCTTTATCATTTGTTGTTTGCACTGGTTCTAATAATCAATTTTAATTATTTATATTTTTATCATTTATATCATTAACATTCCATTTTTCCCAGGCAAGGTAACATCTTCGGTTGCTTTAGATGGGAAACCTATAGGTTTAGGATATTCCCAATCAATTTTGAACATTTGTCCAATATGTCTTGTGAATTTCGGATTGTCATTGCGGGTTATCACTTTAATTGTTATCTGGTTTGACATTTGATTGACAACGAAATTCCATGCTCTGATAAATTATTTGTATGTTAATTTTTAAAATTATTTAAGAAAATTGTCTTTAGTAGCCACACTTCAAACAATGGATTTCACACTACTAGGTTTAAATTTTGGGTTATGTATTTGGTTAAAATTTCTGAAAGTTTATATCATATCTCAAGTGTCAGGTTTGGGTTACTTATTTGGTCAAAATTTCCCAAGATTTATATCATATCTCAGCGTTTTGAAATTCATGCATTCATGCCATTCGAATGTAACACATCATGACAAGGATGAGCCCTATTAAGCTCACCAACTCTGTTACTATGCTTCATGAATCATAATTCAAATGGACTCTGAATATGGTTCTTTTCCTTGATTAAACAATATTAAGAAAAATCCTCTCATTCAAACTCAACCCCTAGTCATAATCAAAATTTTGACATGTGAATAAAATTGGCTCGGTAGCAAGTTTGACACCCAAGTCCTTGCAAATTAGACAAGACTGTCCATTTAAAAAAAAATGATCACATCCTTAAATTGTTAGCCCTTGGACTCCTTCATTAAAGAAAATATAATTCTATGATCTTGATAATTGGTCTATCAAAATGTGGATGGGGTGAAATATGAGTTAAGGAGTAGAGAAATAAATTTTCCTTGACATTTCCTAGAATATTATCAAGTTTTGGGGGCACATCACATGACACTACCATCATGAAACCAACATTTTTTGGTAAAGTTCCACTGCAAGAGACATCCACTGATTCACATTCCTCAACCCATGACCATAAAGATGATTATTCCTAAACATTTTTCCTAGATGATGATAATGATATCTAGTCCTTATCATCATAAATTATGAATTCTCTTTCTTCACCCATGCTCCACCTTCCCCCTCGTAATTGTATATAAGCATCAGTTTCTCTTGCATGCTTCCCTCCAATTGGAAGGTTATACCCATACCTGAAATCCTTGTCTTGAGCTTGTTTCTTATGCTTCTCTTCTTCTAAGCTAAGAAATCGGAAAGGCATCACCTCCCTACCACCACAAATAGATAAACCATATTTCCTACACTATATTTCAAGCTCCACACGAGGAATACTAATCAATTCTCAAGTTGTTGCTCCCTCTCCAATCACCATAGCAACATCTTGATTTGGACCAGATCCATATTTTATGCCTGTAAGATTGGATTCAGAACTATCAAGTTCCTTCAATGGTGGGGAATCTTCACATATCGAATGGAAGGGAGGGACCCCTGAATTTCCAAATCGGAGAAAGGTAGCTCTCTATCCATTCACATAAGAATATGAAAGGAGAAACCAATCTGACCAAACCTGTAGAACTTTCATCACTCTCTCCTTCAAGGATGTCATAATATAAATGTATGAAAATTCAAAAAAAGATCCACAAATTCATCACACTAATTATGATACTTTTTTTTTACGAGTAAAACTTACCAGTCACCTTGCTAATTGATGACCAATAAGGGGCTTGATCTTAATACATGATCTATTTTCATCATTACTATCCTCAACATGTTTTATTATTTAGAGTGAGATTTCGTAAATTGGTAGATGTGTTTTTCCACATTTCTATTTTTATATCCCACACAATTGGAATCCTGCTACATTTGGCCTCGTCTACTTCGTTAGGCTACATGTGTTAAAGAGGTTACAAAACACTAATGATATGTTCTTTTTCTATAAGTTCTTCTCATTTTTTGGATGAATTCTGTGGAAATTTTATTCATGCCAATTATGTGGCAGGAAATAATGTTCCGTTGTTCATTTTTATCATCTCTTGGTTATGAGTTAGCATGCTTTTATTGTACTAGTTCATTACGACTATGTAATGTAACCATCAAGTCGAGTGGGTTTTACATTTAATTTCCATTGTAGTCAACAAATGAATATATAAGTTCTCTATTAGGTTGAATGATGGGACAACACACTTTGATTTCCACTAGTGCTCTATTTTTCATATACTATCACAAGTGCACAAATACAAACCCACTTTTCTTTTTACCTGGATAAGAAAATGATGACAACTTTGTATTTTGTAGTGACGAGGATAACTATGTAATGGAGCTAGACCTTGAGCCCTTCAATTCATCCTTTCCTTACCCAACACGACCATCTCCTATTCATAACAAAGTTCAATTTTTTAACCTACCTTTGCCTTCAATACTATTTCATGATAAAGAAAGAACACAACCATTGTTGGATTTCCCCTGAGAACACAAATACCAAAGCCATGCCATTTTTCTTTCCTTGTTTAATATATTACATCATTGTGTTTGATAGTTAATTCATTATTATTCTATGCCAATAAATCTCCATCAAATAGTAGAGAAGGATGACCTGACTATTTTAGAGATATATAATATTAATCAATTAAAAATTCACAGGGTTATTTCAATTCTCATATTTCTATTTCACTTCTTTAGAGAAAACTATATACTCAAATAAAAACTCAACTCAAACCAAACTAAAATAGATAATCCTAGTTATGAAGATGTTTCTCTCTCCATGCCTTATAATGACATTATTTTTTTGAATTATAGTTGAAGTTCACTGATAATAACCTGGATTTATACACTTCTTTTAGCACCAAATTGAAATCATGGTAAAAATACAAATATCCCATTAAGTATGACCTAAAGATGATTCAAAGAATATCACCTTTAATGTGAGCACATGGTAGAGTAGTTTTTGAGGTGTGAAGTTTTATTAGAGGCATTCTTTGTTTATTTGTTTTGGTTAGAAAATGGTTTTCTCTTGCTTTTATGTGACTTTCAATTTATCATATCTAGAATGTTTAGAAATGGGAAAGAATAATGTGTGACATTTATCTTGTAGAAATTGATGTTGAATGAAAGGATAAGGAGTCTAACCAAAGTACAATCGGATTTGGTAAAGGTAGAGGGACATCCTTAAAAGTTACCTAAGAATACACCATATATATAGTTTGAACATAAGTAACATATGGATTTTTCATCTGTAGATATGTTCCTTTTTCTATCCAAGATATCATAGCAAGACAAATATTGATATTGTAGAAATTGTTAGAGGACCTCATTGCGGTCAATTTTTCTAATGTTCTACTTGATTGATACATTCTCATGATAGAGAGGCTTTAAATATAAATTAATATGTTACCAAAACAAATTATATTCAAAGTTTATACATATAAAAGATAAAAACAAATGTCAATTCCTTCATTTGATTATTACATGACTCTGGTGTGGGCAGGTTACATGAAATGTGACTGGAAAAAGGATGGGGAGACAATATGGAGATCATGTCTTGGATATGATTAATTTGTTGTTGGAGATCCTTCAGGCACTTCAACCATCAACTTTGGAAATGTTTCTAGTAAGTATTCCTATGGTTTTTAATGTTTTGATTCTTTCGCCTCATGGTTATTTTGGGCAAGAAAATGTTTTAGGAATGCATGAAAAGATATCGATGGACAGGTAAACAGTTTTTTTATAATTGCAATGTCCATTCGATGATATCCTCTCTTTATTGTTTGATTGTATTTTCAATGTTTATTTCAATTTTTCTTTGTATTTTAAAATTGAAAGTACTTGGTATTATGTCTATTTAAATAACAACCAAAGTTTGAAGATGAAATTAATATTACACAATCTTGATTAAAATCCTTTTAACTATTTTGAATTGAAAGATTTTCCTAATTATTATAGAAGTTTACTTTCATGTTGTTATTTGAGAACATGTTGTTTATATACTTGACTAAGTTCATGCATTAAGCAACAAATTGTTGTTGTGAATAAAATGGTAAAGATTAGACATCACACGTCAGAGTATTTGTTTTAACAAGTTATTTATAGCTTGAGCTTTTTAGCATGTAACTTAGTTGGTATGATTCTTCCTAAGCTTTCCTTGAAGGTTGAATACTAAGTTACTAAGGTGTTCTTTTCTATGGTGACTTTAACTTGTTTATACAGGTCATCTAGCCACATAGTGGCCACTATCGCTCAATTGAAGAAAACTTGTTCGAGTTTGTTGCTCTTATGGGGAAGAATGGATTTAACATTGTTGATGTTGAGGTATATGTAATATAAATCCTTTATAGTCTACTTTCATTTATATTCTATTGTTCATCATCTTTCATGTCTTACACTTTGCATTCTAGGTTCTTTTGTTTTTAGAAAAGGAACTCAGCATTGATGGTAAGCAGCGAGATTTGAAGAAAGAGGGGAACATTAACACTAGAGTGACAAATGCAAAAATAGAGAGAAGAGAACCAGTCTAGTGGTACCCTTAAATCCAATATCCCATATAAGACACACACATAGACATTGATGTTAATGTCTTCATAGTTGGTGAATTCACCTGCAATAACTTGACAACACAATGATAATGTTTTATAGTGATGAAACAACATTTCATGTGTAAATTGTAGTCCAGCCAATGTTATGTTGGAAACTCATATTGTAATACTCGACATTTCATATAATATAATTTCTGTGGCTGAAATTATTTATAGTTGCACTTTATATTGTTTAGTATTTTAACTAACTTATGTAATTTTGAATTTTCATATTAGATGAACCAATTCACATTGTATGATGTTTTTTTAATTTAGTTGCAAAATCATACTAATTAATCTATGTTGATTAATAATGAACACATAAAATCAATCTAAAACTACTAAATTAGTAGTTTATATTGATTAATGATGAACACAAATAAAATGAATATATGACTAAATTAGTCATTTCTAATGATTATTAATCAAAATAAATGAAATGAATATAAAATACTAAATTAGTCCTTTATATAATGAATTTGAAACTACCAAAAAAATATAAATGACTACTGCAAATGATTAATTTTTCAATACAAATGACAACTAAATTTTGCATATATATGACTATTAGTAGCCAATTTACAATATGTTATAATGCGACAAAAATTTAGGAATATTTCTTTGGTCATTAATTGGTTTCAAACGACAAATAAAATTTGCATATATATGACTATTAGTAGCTAATTTACAGTATTTTATAACACGGCCAACATTTTGGTCATATTTCTTTAGTCATTAATTGGTTTTCTTGGATGATCATATAGTAATATATTTTGTTGTATATTTGGTCATTAATTGTGGCAATTAATGACTAAATCAATAACTAAATTAATGACCAAATTTATGACTAAATATACTGCTAGATGATAAAATTGAGACAATTAATTAATGACTAAGCTAAAAATGACTAAAAGTTGGTCGCATTATAAGATACTGTAAATTAGCTACTACTAGTCACCGACTGAAAAATAGTCATTTATATGCAAATTTTAGTCGTTGTTTTAGTAACTAATTAGCCATTTTGTACTAGTGTGCATAGTTACTGTTAAAACCATTTTAAAATGTTTCATAAAAATTAAATCTATGATTTACTTAATACTTATAAGTAATGAAATTGAAATTATAAAACTTCTACCCAAAATAAAAATACGTATAATTATATCTATAAAATATAAGTATATATATTAAATATGTGTGCATTTAAAAATTCTAATTATATATAAAGTTTAAAAATCTCAAATATCTTCAAGGTAATACATTATAAATATTGAATAATTAAAAATTAAAACAAATCCCAAACACCAAATATATATAAGAAGCAATACTCTCAAAAACTAAGACATCATGGTGATATCAAATTTCCTACATTGTTTCAATTCTATAAGACTCTAGTAACCAATTCCACCTTGAAGAGAGTTACTACAAGTGGTTCGTAACAACAACGACAACAACATGTCTTAACATGTTGATTTTTTCGTATACATTTCAAAATCATTGCAAAAACAATTTAAGAGAACAATGATTCATAAAAATAGTCATCTTGGACAGGACCAATTATAAAATCAATCGAACATTATGAAGGTAGAAAGGCCTCTCCATCGCTTCTTGGGATTTATAATTAAATTTTTCCATGTATATATGTATGTTTACAACCAACCCAACATAGACCAAGAGATTGCCAATTTCTGGGATATTAATGAAGTGGCATTATTTTCCAACACATCTTTGTTTTCTTCATGATTATTATTTATTCAAAAGCACAGATTCAAATACCCATTATGTTTCACTAAAAATATTTAGGGTTTTGCCAAAGTCACTCCCAAAAGCCTTACTCCTTTTTACGTCATGGTTACCAATTCTTATGTCGTTGAGCATTCAACAGGTTTGACAAAAGGATGCAGATGCTCAATATTAAGCCTTCCATCGCCAGGACTAAGTGACTTTTTTAGGTTGAGACACAAGTCCATAGGTTGCGATGCATCACAATTAATGTCATAAATCCTTATTCAGATCATTTGATTAATGGGCAGCCCTAAGAAATAAAAATAAATTGTGTCATTAATGGGGTTTCATATCACATAGCAATGTAGGATACCTTCTCAAATTCTCAAATACGTCCGAGTCTCTGCTATATCTTGGCACAAAACTCATTTCACTACCCATTCTCTCTAGCTCTTGAAGGTTCATTTCCATTGATCTGGGTGAACCCCAATCCTTCAACATAACTACATCCTGCTTCGACTACCATCTGCTCTGTGAGATCCCCATGGCCAAAGAGTCTGATGCTTCTATCGTAGCTCTCTAGATGTCATCATCATGCCTGCCTTCTATGGATCAATGACCCTTCATTGCTTCGTTCGTTGTATGCTCTTCAGCTTTATCGCTACCAAACTGATCTTGGAGGGCGAGATCATGATATTGCATCCTCTACAACTTCATTGACAAAACAAAACTAAATAGGGAAATAATATGCAAAAGAGCAAGATTGCCTTTTTGAAAATATTTGAAATGAAGGAGGGAGATACAACTGGGCGTTTTGAAAATATTTGAAATTTGAAAATGACTATGGGGATAGGTTGTAGCATCATTAAAGTGTACAGATAGATGAAGCATTAAAGTGTACAAACATTGGAGGTATTTTCTGTTGACAGAGCTGTGAAGGAATCCAAATCCGGTTTCTCAAATATCAATGTTATGGTATGTATGATCATCCATGCCAATGTCACATCTATCTTCTAAAAGTTTCAATATAGACAACTCCTTTGTTGGGTACCCATAATACTAGTGATTACCCCATTACTATTGTAGTTATACCCCTTATTTATATTGTTGTGCCCCTATTACCCCCATGTTGTTATTTATGTGCCCCATAGAATCCCTCTATTGTTATTTTTGTGGCTTTATATTATTATTGTTAGGTCGGTTGGATTATATTGTGACTCCTTAGACTCCTATATATAGAAAGGAGGTTTTGTCATTTGTATCATCCAAGAATTGTTCATTTATGTAATCTAAAGGAGGTTTCCCCCTCGAAGAGGCTGAATTCTAAGGCGTTGATCTATCTTTTCTATCTTTTCTTGAGCTGGTTTCATAACATTTGGTATCATAGATTTGGATTCTAGGGTTTCCCTGCTCCAAACAGGTCATCGTGGCATTTTCGCTATAACTTTTTTCTGTGACATTTCAGAAATCGCAAAAAAAACACATTTGAGAAGAAATCGTGTTGAACCTTGGGTCCGAATTTCAGAGCTTTTCGCGTGATATTTGCGGAGATATGATCTGAGGAAGTTGGTCTTTTTGCAGACTCCTGAATTACATTCAAAACAGGTGACCTGGGGAAAATCGTCATAACTCTCTCTCTGGGGATTGGATTGAAATTTCGTAAGAAGGTACAGTAAGAGGACAGACTGTAGTTTCTTGTATGCATGTTTCAGATCCAAAGGTTGAAACAGTGACTCGTGGCACATCGTACAAGTTCGATCTACTGAACTAGTCTAAAAGCAAGTCACTGTGGGAGATTCACATAACTCTTCCTTGGAGAATCCAATTTGGGTCAGACTTGTGGCATTGGAAAGAGGACGTAGAAGGCTACTACAGGTCAGAACTTCAGAATTGGATGATCCAAAATTACAGAGATACATCAGATTCAATATCAGGCTTCTATAAACTGAAAAACGGTGTGTAGTTTTTTAAATTTTTTTATGTAAGCTTGGTTTAATGGAATTCAAAGGGCATAGTAAAGCATTATTATCAGTAACTGATGCCCCCAAGAAAGAAAATGCAAACACCTAGTAAGGAACCTGAAAGCTCTAGCATGACTCATGAAGAAGAGGAAGAAATGCTACATGATATATCAAAATTACAAGAACAAGTGCAACAAATGTCACGCTCACAAAAGCTAACAGAAGCTAAGATAAACGGCGTGGAATCTATGATAAGTGGCACGGAATCTAAGATAAATGGCGTAGAATCTAATATAAAGGGCATGGAAGCTAAGATGGATTATTCGAAGACAGATTTGAAGAGAGACATGGCAGATTTGAAGACAGCTTTGAAGACAGACATGGCAGATTTGAAGACAGATTTGACAAATTTTCTACAAGAAATACTTACTAATGGTGAAAAGGTTGTAAAGGAAACTCATGATGTGAACAAAAGAAATGTTAATCATGATTCCATAGACTCTAATGTTGGATCAAAGACCCACCATATTCCAAAAATCGATATGAGGAAGTTTGATGGCAAGGATCCCGCCACATGGATATTACAGATGGAGCAGTTCTTCGATCTCAATAATGTGAAAAACACAAAAAAGGTACGTATGGAAACTGTATATTTGGAACCAAATCAGTTTGTATGGTATCAATGGCTTTTCTCTCGTAAAAAATTTATCACTTGGGCAATTTTTATGAAAGAATTGATAGCACATTATGAAGATACAAAAAGCAACACTTTTTTTAGCCAATTGATAAGTCTCAAACAAAAGGGTTCAGTAATGGAGCACATTGAGGAGTTCCAAAAATTGAACATAAGGGTAAAAGATATTTCAGAGGAGCATAGGATTGATGTGTTCATAGGGTCTTTAAAGGATAATATCCAACATGATGTTCGCCTTTGGGAACCTGATTCATTAGAGAAGGCATTCAGGTTAGCAAGAAAAATGGAAAGCAAAATTATGGCAACCAGGAAGCATACCACTCACAACTATAAAGACGGAAGTGTTGTTGCCCCTAGTCTTCCACAACCTATAAGGTTGACACCACAACAATTGGAAGAAAAAAGAGAAAAAGGGCTTTGTTACAGTTGTGATAGAAAATACACTAAAGGTCATAAGTGTGCTGAGAAGAAATTATTCTACATAGATTGTGAAGAGGAAGAAGAAAAGGAGCAAGAAAGGTCAAAAGAAGAAGATATACTCCAGGAACAAAGCCTAGATGAAGAAAAAATAAATCCGACCATATCTTGTAATGCATTGGCGGGAATTACCACTCCTCAAACCATCAAGATAGAAGGACAAATCAAGAAGAAAAAGGTAATAGTGTTGATTGATTCAGGAAGCACCCACAATTTTATTCATTGTAGGGTAGCAAAAGAATTGAATTGCTTCCTATATCCAGCACCAGAGTGTCAAGTGATGATTGCAAATGGAGGAACAATAAATTTCTCTGGAAGGTGCCATAATATCAAGCTATCCATGGGAGAATATGTATTGACTAGCCCAATGCTTTCCATTCCAATGGGAGGTGCTGATGTTGTACTAGGAGTCCAATGGCTACAATCCCTGGGTACAATAGCTTTTAATTTTCAAGAACTTTTCATCAATTTTCTACGGAAGGAAAGGAAGTTGAATTAAGGGGTATTGCAGGGAAACCAGGAAAGATAATCAGCTCTAATGGTATGACAAAGCTTCTAAAAAAGGAGCAAAGAGGTGTAATTGCACAATTATGTTCGCTAGATGTTTCCACATCAGAATCATCTATTTCTCCAGATCTCCAAAAAGTCCTGGACAATCATTCCAAGGTATTTGAGACTCCCAAAGGTCTCCCACCTATGCGTGATCATGATCATGCTATTCATCTGATTCCAGGAAGTGTTCCTCCAAACATCAGGCCGTACAGATATCCCTATGTCCAAAAAAGTGAAATTGAACGTATGGTTGCAGAAATGCTAGAGGCTGGTATAATTCAACCAAGTCAAAGTTCTTTCTTTGCTCCAGTAGTATTGGTGCACAAGAAGGATGGATCATGGCGCATGTGTTCGGATTATAGGGAGCTCAACAAGCTCACTATTAAAGATAAGTTCCCCATTCCTGTCATTGATGAATTACTGGATGAATTGCATGGATCAATTTACTTCACCAAGTTGGATCTTCGTTCGGGATATCATCAAATCAGAATGAAGATTGAAGACATTCTGAAAACGGCATTTAGAACTCATGAGGGTCATTATGAATTTTTGGTCATGCCTTTTGGCCTTACCAATGCACCTTCAACATTTCAAGGTTTGATGAATTCAATTTTCAAACCATTCCTTAGAAAATTTGTGTTAGTATTTTTTGATGATATACTAATCTACAGCAAGTCTTGGAAGGATCATGTTGAACATGTTGACAGGGTGCTACAACTATTGGGGAGAAACAATTATATGCAAAAAGATCCAAATGTTTCTTTGGAGTCCAGGAGGTGGAATATTTGGGTCATATTGTATCTCATGAAGGAGTTAAGGTAGACCCTAGCAAAATTAAAGCCATTAAGGAATGGAAAATCCCCACATCCATAAAGCATTGCGAGGATTTCTTGGGTTGACAGGGTATTATCGCAAGTTTGTTAAGAATTATGGGAGAATAGCAGCACCTCTAACAACATTATTGAAGAAAGATGCATTTTCATGGACTCTGAAAGCAACAAAGGCCTTTGAACATCTTAAAGAGGCAATGTGCCAAGCACCAGTCTTAGCTACACCGGACTTCACAAAAACCTTTATTGTGGAATGTGATGCTTCAGGAAATGGAATTGGTGCTGTTCTAATGCAAGATGAAAGACCCATTGCTTTTGAAAGTCGTCCAATCAAGGGAAAGTTTTTAAGCAAAGCTATTTATGAGAAGGAAATGTTGAAATACTTCATGCACTTCAGAAATGGTGACCCGACCAAATGGGAAGACACTTCAAGGTAAAAACGGATCATGATAGCCTTAAATACTTTTTAGAAAAAAGATTATCCTCTGAAGAGCAAAAAAAGTGGGTCACAAAGATGTTGGGTTATGACTTTGAAATCATCTACAAAAAAGGGAAGAAAAATGTGGTGGTAGATTCACTTTCAAGAAAGGATGAGGATGTGGAAGCATTGTTGTGCGCCATTTCTATTATCCAACCAGATTGGATAAACGAAGCAAGGGAGGAATGGAAGAATGATGAAGAAGTGTGGGCACTTATTCGAAAGCTACAACAACATTCCAGTAAGTTTGATACATTTAGCTGGAAAAATGATTCATTATGGTACAAAGATCACTTATACCTCTATAAGAATTCCCAGCTAAAACAAAAGATTCTTGTGGAATTGCACACTTCTCCCTTAGGAGGGCACTCAGGATTTTTAAAAACTTACCACAGGGTTAAGAAGGAATTTTTTGGGATGGCCTTAAATCAGATATTCAAAAGTTTGTGGCGGAATGTTTGGTTTGCCAACAAAATAAAGTTGAAACAATTAAAACACCGGGTCTATTATAACCTTTATCCATTCCAAGCCAACGTTGGGAGGAGGCTTCAATGGATTTTATCACAGGTTTACCCAAGTCTGAGGGAAAGAGTGTCATCATGGTGGTAGTTGACAGACTTACCAAGTATGCACACTTTTGTGCATTATCACATCCATTTAAAGTCAGTATAGTTTCTACTGCATTTATGGAAACAATTCAAAAGCTACATGGAAACCCAAAGATTATTGTAAGTGACAGAGATCCCATTTTCACTGGAAATTTTTGGACAGAATTATTTTATTGTCTTGGTACTCAGTTAGCTCATAGCTCATCTTATCATCTTCAATCTGATGGGCAAACTGAGATAGTAAACAAATTTTTGGAAGGATATCTTCATTGCTTTGTATCTGATAAACAGACACAATGGGTCAAATGGTTGCCTCTGGCTGAATGGTGGTATAACACTTCCTTCCATATAGCAACAAAAATGACCCCATTTATGGCACTTTATGGGTATCAACCACCATCCATCACATCATATTTAAGAGAAAATTCTAAGGTTCAGGCAGTGGAACATCACATCGAACATCAACAACAAGTCCTCCAACTCTTAAAGGATAACCTCGTGTTGGCACAAAATAGAATGAAACAACAAGTAGATCAACATCGCAGTGAAAGAAGTTTTGATATGGGTGATTGGGTATTCCTACGGCTACAACCATATAAGCAAATGTCCCTAAAGCAAGCTAAGAAGGATAATAAATTATCACCAAAGTATTATGGTCCGTACAAGGTGTTGCAAAAGATTGGTACTATGGCATACAAATTGGAGCTTCCTGCAGCTTCTCGATTGCACCCAGTTTTCCATGTTTCATGTTTAAAGAAGGTTATAGGCGAAAAGCTCCCAGTTCCAACATATTTCCAGAACTTGATGAGGAAGGAAAAATTATATTGGAACCGGAAGCAGTCACAGAAACAAGAACTCGACAGCTACGAAATCGATCAATTTCAGAGTATCTTATCAAGTGGAAGAACTTATCCGCTGAAGATTCCACATGGGAGGATGAGAATTTTATGCAGAAGTATCCAGAACTACTCAAGCGTTGAGGAAAACACTTTTTTGAAGGAGAGGGGCATGTTGGGTCCCTATAATACTAGTGATTACCCCATTACTATTGTAGTTATACCCCTTATTTATATTGTTGTGCCCCTATTACCCACATGTTGTTATTTTTGTGCCCCATAGAATCCCTCTATTGTTATTTTTGTGGCTTTATATTATTATTGTTAGGTCGGTTGGATTATATTGTGACTCCTTAGACTCCTATATATAGAAAGGAGGTTTTGTCATTTGTATCATCCAAGAATTGTTCATTTATGTAATGTAAAGGAGGTTGCCCCCTCGAAGAGGCTGAATTCTAAGGCGTTGATCTATCTTTTCTTGAGCTAGTTTCACAACAAGTTAAGTACGTAAGTTTAACTAAAAATTAATATTTTATTTAATTTATGTTTATTGATTTTTAATTAATTGTATTTTATTTAATATGTTTTTTATATTTAATTTTGTTGTAATTATTTTAATAATAATGAGAATTATAATGAGAATTAGAACTTATAGTTAGATTATCTCTTCTGAAAAAATAAATTTAAGATTAGAATTTATTACTTTCATTTAATGTAATAATTTCTATAAGTTATAATGATTACTATAATGACCAACTTAGTGCAGGGAAAATAAGAAAATTCTATCATGAGAAAATGAGAGGAAGTCATAAGGAGAAACTAACATAAGGAGTCAAGATCTGATTGGTGGCAAATTGGTGACAACATTTGGCTCCAACTGGGGGTGATGCTCCCCTGCAGAGGATCAAGAACATAGATCAGAAGCCTTCGTATTGGGCATGTAGTAAAAAAAACGAAATTGAAGGGACAAAAAGTAATAAAAGGAAAATATTTTTCATCTTAAAGGCTCAATCAATCGATAACAAGAATGAAAAAAGAATAAATGTGAGGCCCCAGTACATATAGAATAATAAGTTCAATGATTATTCACATACATAAGACGTTTGTTTTAATACTAAGTTTATTGGGGTATGATAATCATTAAGGGAAAATAATCATAAATAACAAAAGTCTCACTTCATAAGAGAATCCAACACTACAACAAGTCATACTTTCTTACATTGAATGGTCAACAAAATACATAAATCATAGAACTAATTAAGATTCATAAGAGTGACTTCCATTTTTAAGTAAAATTTTATTAAAAATAAGGAGACTAGTCATTAGGGATTTGGCTACATGACATAATTTTCTAGAATTGGATGTCGCTCCAATGCTAGCGAGCATCTGTAGCCCCAATAAAGTCATCCACTATCTTAAGATAAGGAAGTTTAATTATTCTTGTTTTCTCTTCATGTTAGATGTCCTTCCTTCAATTTGTTTAGCCAACATAGAATTCAGATCATGGGAGGATTACACACTGGACTTAGTCCTATACAACTGACCTTGCTCCACTTCCATTGAGCCTTCATAACCCCATGAAGATGTCAGAATGACCCATCTAAAGTTACCTCAAGAGAAGGAGTGGGAGGATTACACATTAGATTTTAATATTATGCCACTGGCCTTGCTCTACCGCCATTGAGCATTTATAGTCTCGACGGAGATACCAGCATGCCCCACCCAAGAAAACTTCAATTCATATCCCTAGGTAGTATGTTGATAAGGGAAGTTCTCATGCATGGTTGTGATGTGACTAACTAGTTCTACTAAAGTTTCAATTATATATATATATAAATATATATATATATATATATATATATATATATATATATATATATATATATATAATATATATATATATATATATATATATATATATATATATATATATATATATATATATATATATATATATATATATAGATATATATAGACCAATTCTTTAAGTATGCATTACAAAATCTCATTAATATGGTTCATACTAAGGACTCATCTATGTGTATTTAATTATACTATGATCGCATAAAGACTCTTCAAGATGCAAAAAACTTCATCTTTATTCATTCTAAACCTAGGAAGCATAAAATGTTTCTTTCTATACATGGTTTATATACCTATGTGTTTCAATGACAATATTTATCAAACAAATTGAAAACCAAGTGTAACCAAACAAACAATTTATGAATGGGAAATTTCCTAAGAATGGGATCCATTGATGGGACCAGCCCAACACTTTTATAAAATGTTGTAATGGGAATGATTTTGTAATTTTTATTTGGTTGATTAAATGATATGGTGGTGATTACACATGGATGAAATGCACATCAGATATTTTGGGTTTTGATTTATGTGGCATTCAATTAAGAAATAATGAAAGGTACTTGCCTTGGAGTTTGTATTTCCTGCTCAACCCTATGCTTGTTCCCTTTGTTCGTTGGTCTTTTCGGTCATTTTTTATTGCCCGTCGAGGGTTTACTCCAAAGTGCTCTACAATATTTTGGTGGGTAGCTATGCTGCAAGTCCTAGGCACACCTCTGGTTGCTCCTTACTATGAATGTGTTGGTCTTTAATCCTTGGTTCGTTGACAGTTGTGGTTTGTCCTGTGGTTGCCTAGGTAAGTGACCTCTGTTGCCTTTTTATTTCCTTCTTCCATGGGTTCTACAAGCCATTGTATGTCAACTCATGCACTGATATTGCTCATTCTGGTTGGAAACTCAATGTTTGTTTGTTTCCAGGCTCGGCTCAATGGCTTTCATCCTTCTCCAACATAACACACAGGTAATGTCTCTTTCTCTGTTTCAACTTATGGTTTTTTTCACACAATTCCTGACCTAGGTTGCTCCTTTTTCTTCATAGTCAGTCAGAGTTGTTGGTGGAATGTCGGTCTTTGGTCTCACTGTAAATTCCCAGGTAAGATGAATGTAACCTTCATTGTTTTGTTTCCTTTTCCAGTTCTGTATTTCACTTCTACTACAATGTGTCTGCTAACACTTGTGTATCATGGTTGTGCAGGTGTCAAGGGTTTGTAGTTGGAGGGTTTGGTCAAATACATCTCGGTCTTGTCTGGTAGGCTCTGCCTCTTCGAATCTCTTTTAGTCTTCATTCTGGTCTTTAACTCCTCCTTCGGGTTGTATGGGTTTGTCATCCATGTTGCTTGTTGAATGGTTCACTGTGAGCGATGCTCTACGGCTCTGGAATTATGGGCTTCCACTGTGTCTTGACTGCAATATTCTGATTGTAACTGCAATTTCTTTCTAATCCCTCACCTATGGTGTTGTCGTTCTAGGGTCTATGTGTCTATGTTGTGTATGAATATGTGGCTGAACCCTCACCTAGGGTTTATCGTTCATGGTTTGAATGCTCACAACTTTGTCTTTACAGTTATGTTATGTAATTGTAATACGATGGACTTTGCAATTTTTTTTTGAAAGGAAAATTCTTCAGGGAGATGTAATAATATTAGGTTTGATTTACCTAAATAATGTTCGATGTTTGTTTGCTCTGAATTCCTAGTCGGAACTACCATTATGCTTGTTTAGTTTGCTTGATATATAACATATAAATATACACAAACCCTATAGTTATACTGGCAATTTTATATAGCTGCCAATTTAAATGTATTGTGGAAAGTTCCGCCCGGCCTATGGGTGTTTGGCCAGTACTAAATCCTGGTTGTATTACTCGTGGTTTATTTTCATTGTTTGCTTCGAATAAATTACAAACCCTTGTACTATATCTGCTCCTCGGTCTCACTACAAGAACTGGTTATTTCTCTCAAGAAACAAAAAGAATTTATTTTCAAGAATCTTTATATGGTTAGTTGCATGCTCAGATAGCCATCAATCAAAAAACATAATAAATTACAGTAGACATACAGATGGAGAGAACTTTGATTTCTCTGTTGTTGTTTTTATTTGAGTGCGAGAGGTATTGAACTGAACCCCTACATGATTTTGTCTTGTTACATTTATAGCTTCCCTGTTCCAGTTAATGAAACTGTACAGTTGCTTTTCAGTTACAAACTTTTACAGTTATTTGGTTACTAGTCATTCGTTCTATCTCATGACAAGATTTTCCCTTAAAATACATTTGTCTTTTTCTTTTTAAAATAATAGGACAATCATTAATCCCTGACTTGTTAACAACAGACAAACAAATGACCCTAACTGATCAACTACCCTTAGCTAAGTTGGAAATTAAAATAAGAATAAAAGTCCTACCTACTATTCTGTCAACCAACATAAAGACTAATAAAAGTAAATTCAACTTTTCTTTTTGACCTGGCAGAGACCGACACCCGGTCATGGTGCCTAAGTTGGATGCTCCTGCATCATCCATTCTTAACCAAATATTTAGTATAAGAAGAAATGAGTAAGTTTTTTTCAACTAAAATGCATCCTAGAAGAGAGTAGATGTATGAGCAACATGACATAGATGTTATTTTAAAAACTTGATTCATCCATTCCTCCACAAAGTCATGATATCCCATTTGAAAACTTAAATGATTAAAATTCTCAAGCATGAAATTTTTAAGAATTATTAAATAGAATGGATTCTTGTTGCTTTCGAAAACCATAATAGAGTTAGTCCCACAACATTCTTCAAATTCATGATTTAAAATAGATAAAGAGTATTCTTTGAAAAAGTCAACATGTTCCAAATCAAAGCTTGTAGTATTATGATCCAATTCCTTAGCATGTTGTGAAAGAGATTGTAAATAAAAAGAATTATGTCATCATAAGATGCAGTGACACAAAATTTTTGATTGAAAGTCTCATCATTAGAAACAAGAGAAATTACATTTTCATCATTATAAGACTTATGTTTAGAAAAATGTGAATTTAAATCATGATTATCTTGTAGGTTATTTTATCAATTATAGTTACAATAAATAGGAGGAGATGAAAGGAGAGAATTTATATTTTTAATTTCAATTTACTTTATAAATTCATTCTCCTCATAGTTATCATAAACATGACATTAAAATGTTGATTCAATTAAGTTATAATAGCCCTTATTCTGGTAAATATTAAAAATATATAAAGTATGTTCAAAGCAATAACTAAACTCGTGATCCTATTGTAAGCCCACTTCATTATTCGATTCATCATCATATTGATCATAAACATGGGGTTGGCAAAAGTCAACATGAACACCAGGTGAAGTTGAGTCAAAATAGTCAAAGATAAGTTCATGTAATAGTTTTCCTGTTGGATCACAAAAAGGTTTAAAAATAGGATCAATTGGGGAAGAATATCTTTGTTGATAAATTGTTGTTGAAGACTTTCAAGAATATGTAATATAATGTCTGGTTGGTTAGGTGTAGAATCAAATATTTCAGACATAACCTCTCCTTTATTACTATCATTATTATCATCTTCTAAACATGATATCAAAGATGGATTAGATCCACTAGGAGTTATAGAATCTGAATATTGCTTTAAGCATAAATTTGTTGTATGATATTCTATTAAAGAAAGAGAAGTGTCTTGTTCATGATCTTCAATCAACATATCTGGTTCATTAGCACATATGATAGAAGATGATTCTTCAAGCTTTTCAACGTTAGATTCATTAATGTGGTTCTCTATTTCATATTCATAATGCATTTGAGATTCTTCATTTTTTTCATCATATTCATTTTCAAGGTTATTATCATTATTATGTTCACAAAAGTCAAAGTCAAGTAATCCTATATGATACATACATCTATGATAGTAACGAAAACTTGTATGAAAATATTTGAGAGAGGAAATTGTACCAAGAGGGAGACTTTTGTACCACTTCCAAGTATCGCCTTCCAAGGACATCATGAATAACTTCATTAGAATGCCTTCGTGGTGTACTTCCATCTTCACAATGTTTTCATCGAAGTATCTGAGATGTTGTGCTAGATTATCCCCTTCATCATTTCAAAAATGGGGTAGGTAAGAATCCCATATATCTATATCAAGTAAATCATGTGGAGAACCTACAATATAAAAAACATTCAAAGGAGAAAAATGTGAAGAAATCCACGAAAGCATCATCGAAACAAAATCAACAATAAAATTAAAATAAGGAGTCACCAAGTGAACAAATAAACAAGAAAGATTTGCTTTGATAGCCTATAAGGTGCATACAATTGTAACCTCGTCAACCAACATGTCACAATCTTAACTAATTACCTTAGTTACCAAGAAGCCTAAACTTTAACAGTTTGTTCCCCGACCATGGCACCAAAATAATGTTGTAACTCAAATTGTTCCAAGGGGTAGAATGATCTGAGGATGCATTCACTGATGACTGATAAGCCCTCCCGCTATAGGAGTTTTAGGTAACATCCTTCAATATGCCGAAAAAAACTATTTGGAACAATATTTTACATCTTCTTTTAAATGTCTAGAATTTTGTTTCATTTTTAGTTCTTGTAACTTCCCAAATGAAATTATATTAATGATAATTATTCTAACTAAATGTAATACATATTCCGTTCTTTAAATAAATCCCCGCTCAAATCCTCCACGCTAAAAGTCCTTTAAATAATGTTTCCTGCATTAAAAGAAAAGATATAAATCAATTCTCAAATATAAAACATTATAATAAATGAAATTAAAATATAAATCAGCCTTCAAAATGTTCTCCTCATTATCTCACATACATTATTGTTGGGATGCGGTCCCATGTGTTAGTTTTGGGGTAAAAGCCCAAGTTTTGATGTAAAAAGATGTAAAGTCTCTGCAAATTGTGGTCGCAAAGTGCGTAGCTAGTTAATAGTCAAAAAGGGCTTTACCCTTATTTTATGTAACTTGAATCAGATTTTGAAGATCTACCCATGGTCCATGGACCATGGGATTGTATAAATAGGTGTGTCTTACAGACTCTAAATTAAGTAAGAAGAAGTCTATGGGTACGAGCGACGAAGTCTAGCGTAGAGATAGAAGTCTTAGAGGAGGGAAAGGATCTGAAGCTAAGTGCACAAAGGCCTAGAGAAGTGTCTGCAACTAAGTGCATGGACCCTCGGAGCTGAGCATGTGGACCCCTGCAGCTGAGTGCGAAATAAATTCTTCAGTCTGTAAGCTTAGCTGAGTATCAATAAAGAAGATTGTTGCACAAATACAATTGTTTTATCTATTAACTTCTTGTTCATGGTGCTGGGCCTGCCAACATGTAAGGGGATATCCCCAGTTAGAAGTCCCAATTAGACCTCAAACCATTTGGTGTAGGAGTCCCAACAGTGGGTCGTATGGTAATGACTTGAACACGATTTCGCACATAGGCAAGTAAGATGATTATGTTGGTACCAAGGGTGTGACAATTGTAGTGAGTCAAGGAAGCTGCGCGAGAGGTTCTAACACATAGGGGGTTGAGATGAGTGCACACCTTGGAAACCTATAATAGTACTCGGATGAGAAGGGAACACATGAGCAAAGACGCATCACAAGCTAGAAAGCAAGTTAGCTGGCAATCCAATGTGATGGTTAAACCAATAACACATTTCAGAAAGATTCATACATACTCATACGGAATACTCCATACATATTCCATTTAGAGTAAACAAGATAGCTTGAATACAATACAACATATACATGAAACATGTTGGCTCTTATTATATAAAGAAGTGTAAGTTCCAGTCATACAATACATCCATGTCCAATCACTAGCTCCAATAGTGGAATGTTATAGCCACATCCTCCTGATCCTGCAAAGAGATGTACTAGCTACGTGTAGTGGAGAAGCCAAAGTGTGTTACAATACTATCCAAGCTCTCTCCAAGATAGTCATATCAGAAGCTTGGATCACCAAAATCCTTTACAGTGAGTTATGAGGGACTATATATAGCAAAGGGTGGGGTGACCCTTGATATTACCCATTGTGACAGTTCATCTATCCTCATGAGTCTTCACCTACTCTATGACTGTTACATCCAACTATCGACCCTTGACTTACACTTGATAATACATCTAATTACAATGCACATGTACTCATGTGAGACAACATGGCTTGAGCAAGCCATGCAAGACATCACTGAAACTTGGTCCGTTGTGATGAGACCAACTATTTGACATGCTTGGGATGGCTAAGGTGGTGAGTTGATGCCAATCTTGGTTGTTGTGATGGTGTGCATGCACCCCATGGTGACATCTTGCTGAAGTGAACTCTTGCCTCCATTGCATTTGGTGCATTGGTATGGCTCCTTCATCCAACTAGTCCACTAACATGTGCATGGCCTTCTTGGGTGTAGTTGAACCGGCAACACACTAATGCATAGTGTCCATGTTGATATTAAAGTGTGTGTTCATGGTCATGTGCATCAACTTGCCAAGGTACATGTTTAGATCTAGTTGGACTTGCTTCTTGTCTTCTCCTTGGTGAGTGTGTTGAATGGGTTGGATCACATGTGTGCACATAATGAGATGCATGTTGTTGAATCCCTTATATGCGATCAGCAACACTGCTCACCATGTCTACCCCATCCCAGCTGGCGGGATAGATCTTTAACATGTACGGGCACAGTTTCATCCGTGAGTGCATGTTGCGCCCACTGCAATTCTTGTTCCTACTACAACTCATTCGTCTGTCTATGCAGCTTCATCTTGTTCCTTGAGTTTCTACTTCGGCACATGCAACTCCTTCTTTTCTCCATTCTCTATCTTCGTGCGATCTTCATGTCGTACCGTCACCTCATAGCCTGAGTCTAGAAAGTTTCTTTCATCATCAATGGATCTTCTTGAGCTCACAACTTTGCTCTACCTTTGTGTTTTCAACAACCTTCCTCTTACATTCGTTCCATTCGGTATGCTGCCTTCATCTGTTGTTCATGATGTTGCTCGATGTGATGCTACTAATGTGATATCTTGGTGTCCTTGTCTATGACCAACTTGATGTCTTGGTGGGTAGGCAAGTCCATAGACACTTGATCGACTGCAGTGTGCTATGAACAGTGTCTTCGACTCTCCTCTCTTAGAAACCATTGTACCTGTACTGCTGAGAGGCAGATAAACACCTATGATACCTGGAGATATGGAAACACTCATGGCAAGAAATCTGCCAGTTAAAAACCAAAATGAACTTGAGAACTCACTTGCAACATACCTATGTGACTGATCATGAAAGTTACACAAAATTGGCCAGGAGGTCGAGAGATTGACTGCCAAGACTGTCCAAGGCATAGTCTGAGCTGCTGGGAGGCTGAGTGAATGCTATAACTGTGCAATGCATAGTCCAATATGGCCACTAACTACTAGAATTGCGCAATGTCCAATCTCAATCGGTAGTGACTGCAAGTTCAGGGATTGCATTGCGCAATTTTTTGGGCTAGTAGTCACTATCCCTAAGAAATGCACAAAACAGTCCTAGAGGATAGTGGCTAGGAAGAAATGCACATTTTTAGAGAGGAAGACAAAGCCTTCCTTCCCCAGATTGCGCAATGTTTTCTTAGTGAAGGCAGAGTCTGGGTCGAGGTTTCCTAGATTCGGAGATGGGCAACTGTATGTGAATGTCAGTGCATATGTTTGGTGATACTGAGTCTAAGCATAAGTGAATGACCATGCATGCAAGCAGTGAATGACAGATTGAGAAAATGGAAAAACATGCACGTGGGTGAGGCGAGTTGTTGAATCGACATCCATTCGTCAAAAATATTTCATGTATGCGACATCAATGAGATATTGACAAAAACTAAAATGGTGCTAGTACAAGATAGAATGTATCAAAACTACAACAAGAGATCATTGAAATCAAGAAGACAACGTTCATACAAAGTGAAATACAAAAATCACTAGAAATGCAACAGAAGTCATTGAAAGCGGGCTTACCCCAAAATGGTTGAGCTGAGTGTGCTGACGACTCCTAGATGTGTTGTGAGATGTTAGAGCTGCAAGGTTGAAGTGAGGAATGAGCTCTACAATGTCTAGTTGATGAGTTTTGATAACATCGAGGTTGTGACGCATATGCCACAAATCTAGGGAAAGCGACACTTGGCGGGAGGCTTTTGAAATGATCCTTGCATGTAACCTCCAACCTCTAAAAATAGATCCTTAAAACAAGGGATGCCTTTGCATGTTGCCTTTGGAGAAGTAGTCCATGCATTCAAGTTGGTTTTTCTCTGTCCTAGAGGGAACCAATCATATCAGCTGCACATGAAAGAGACTGCTTGACTGCTGGGATAAAATGCACATTTTTGGTTGGGATTTGGGCTACCTACCTGGGGCATTTGCACAATTTCTAGGCAGAGAAGCTGACTACTACCTATATTTGCGTGAATTCTGGGCTAAGTAGCCTTGGTGGGGAAAATTGCACAATTTTCCTCGTGAGTGTTAACTGCCAGAACTGCGCAATTCTGAAGCCCAGCAGGCTGTGAGTCAAGATTGTACAATTTTTGGAGGGAATGTTGGTTCCCCTCCAAAAATGCACAATTTCTTAGGGGATCTTGTTACCGGGAAAACTAGTGTCTATGTAGAGCTGCTAGTCCCACTAAGGCTGGTAGCTACATTAGAAACAAACAAACTAAAACTACTTTTGTTTTCCTTTATGAGAAATAGATAAGAGGGGAATAAGGAGGCCAACCCCTATCTTGTGCTTGGTTCCTTGCTCGATTCCTCTCCCTTCTGATAGATCTTTGCTACTCACTTCCTTGTCTATCTAGCTTCAAAGAGCACATGTAGAACCAAATCGGCATAACACTATCCAAGAACATAGATCTATTATCATAAACAATATAGGACCAGATACATATTGACCACATAAATGCACATAACATCAATCATACAAGAATGTGGAGGAAAACTTGAATAGCTTTACTGATAATCAAGAAAGAGCAAAGAGGATTACAACCAATTGTTCTGACCCAGCATCATCCTCTCAGCAAGAAATCCCTTCTTCACCTCATGAAAAGCTTAGATCAGCCAACACTATGATATTGCACCAAGAAACCAGTAGCACTTCCTTACAAGATACAAAATTCCAGCCTCTGGATCTCTGGGATGAGGGATCCATATATAGATATTTGCAAGGGGGGTGAGTCAGATTTTGAGAGTTGATTAGTGTCCTCTCTCTGATAGTTCTTGATTCCACTTGGAGATTGATGATCTCTTACTCATCCCTGGGCGAATGCAGAGAGGCAAGTGTCACAGGTGAAGTTTCTAGAAGATTCCATGATCCTCCACCTTGCAGATTGATCCTGCCATTTGTCCACTCTCACCCATCACACCTGATAGAAGGGATTTTCAAGATGCATCACACCTACTCTGTGTGTTTAGGTGGGATGCAGCGCACTTTGACCATGGAGCAGGTGAGATGGTCTAGTTTTGACCAGTTCTGAGCAGTTTTTCATGGAGAACTTATGGGAGAAGATGTAATCAGTTGACCTTGTTCTTTTAGAGGTTGGAAAAACACTTTTAGGGAATTAAGAGCCCTTAGTTTATGGACATTTATGATTGGGGTTGCAGTGCCCAAAAATGTCTTTAACAGTTACCCACTAAAGCATGATGTCGTTAATCTGTTGATGTCGGGTGAAATGCTTTATCATGAGGATCTGAAGTTTTTTCAAGTTGGAAGGTGACCTATAATAAGATACAATACAATACATTATCTTCATAATATTTTCATGATCTAGCTGAGGCGGGCATTCCCATGCTCAAATTTATAAATTCATTTTCATGTACATAAGACAGGCAATCATCTGAGTGTAGACTGATGATTCTGGTAGAGCCATCATCCCTTAGGTTGGATGATTATCTATGCAGTAATTTTGTACATTTGATGTCTTTATTTTCATGAATATATATTGCAGCCCGGATGGATGAAACTAGATCTGGGGTCTTCAATCTCGTTCGATCTTCACTCAAAGTACAAGTCGATCCATGTGAGATATTTTCTAGAGTTGAACATGGAAAGACATCGCCTGATTACCAGGCAATGATGTAAGTTGTTAATAGGCGCGAGAGGAATCATCAATAATGATGATGACCCTCAAGGTACTACAGTACAATTCACGTGATGTGAATAAGGGACTTGGCGTCGAACACCACGCAAAATCATTCGGTCGAAGGCCATTGATGTAAACCTGTCGCCGGAAGTGAGAAACTTGCCATTGAGGCATGCAAGCTTCAAAGTACTGAGAGGGTTGTTCCTAGATCGACTTCTTGGATAATGAGCTGATGTCGACAAGAAGCGATCCATCATAGGAGGGTCGTAATGAATCCCACATCAATGACACAGAACGGAGCAAATGATGTTAATGGAGGTGAAAGAGATCTGGTGATATAAGGTTTAGGGTGGCAGTCATGAAAGAATGGAGCGTGAATGTATTGCAGTGGGTGAGACACAGGTGAATTCTCTGATCGACTTCTCTTGAACATATTGGTGACACTGACATGATGGATCGGTAGCATTAACCCCAAATATGGATGGTGTGATGGAACCACGGTGATGTGACCAGTGAATGGAACAACCCAACCCGACTCGGATGTGGAGTGAAAGTGTCATGTTCAAGAGCGACTTGCTACCAATAAAGTTTTTTTCAAGTTTTCTTCCCCATTTTTCCTTAGTCATTGCTGACCACTAACTCTTTGTTTTGTCAAGTTTGAGGAGGATAGCATATGCTTGTTCTATAATTTTCCCTTCGGGCAAACCCATCGCTATGTTTTAACGAGCCTAGCGATAGTGAAACTCATTCTTGTCTATTATGGACAAGTTTGTCGCTATTCGGTTTTAACGAGTTTAACAACAAGGATAACTCGGTCCTTTTCAATTTTAGAGAGTCTGAGAAAGGGACGTAAAGAAAACTCCAATGATCCTTTTTCGTCATATAATCCCTTGAGTCCAAAAAAGTATAAAACAATACAAAAGGGATGAATCTTCGATACTTTTAACGAGCCAAACAAAAGAAGCACTCGATCTTTTTGTGTAATAATCCCTCAAGTCCAAAAATATTAAAATCTAAAGGAGGGATAGCACTTCCAGTCCCTTTAATGAGCTAGAGAGGCCAATCGCTCAGCAATATTTTCATATTTTACGAGTCAGTTTAAAAGAGCTTAAAGGAGACTCGTTTTTTGAGGAACGAGTGATAAATTCGGGTAGCAGCTGATTCCAGGTAAGGTTTGGAATTTTCCAATCACGGCAGTGTCACAAGGATGGCTAACAGGATCACTCTTCACAGCGGTTCCTCAAAAAGGTAAACAATTAGATGGAGGTGAATGATCGGCCAAAACAAAGTGGAGGTGATGATGAGAACACAACCAAGGCTTCAAAGGATGATGGTAATACATTCACAATGGTTATTTACCTGGGAATGGTTCATTTTTTAATGAGCTTAAACTATGGGGGAACATTTGCTCATTGCTTATATTTATTTTTTAACGAGCTTGAAGTCTACATTAAAACTTCTCGATATAATAGTCATTGATTGTCTTGATTTTACCATTAACAACTTTGTTCTTTCAAAGGTTGTACCGCGTGTTCAATTCCTTCATCAAACTAGTTAGAAACGAACAATATACGTTTAAAAACGAGTTAAAACACTAATATTTTACTTGAATTACGTGAAAATTAATTTAAAAGTGCTTTTTACCTGTCATTTTTCCATTTCATTTGAACATTGGTTTGTTGGAGCTTTGGAGGTGCTTTCCCCTTGATTTTCACTAGCTGATTCTGGGAGATTCTGTGGATGATTCTCGATGCCGTCTGGACCACGTAGGAGATAGATCTGAGATCTTTAATTTCATCCTTTCCATTTTGCATTCTGGGCATGTTTTCTGGTTTTTCTGAGCCTTTGGGTTTTTAAAAACTCACCCTAGCTCCATCACACCTCTTCTACATCGAAAGGTGCGATGCATGCTATCTTGGCCATTGGCTAGTCATCATTCATCCCACCTAGAACACTGTTGGGGGTGCAATGGGCGCAAAGAGGGCCATTTATGCACAGTTTTCATGGAATTTTTTTCCTATTTCTCACCAAATCAGGACCTTGACTCTTCTCTTGTTTGTTTCAGAGATTCATTGGAGCAAAATGCCTATTACATGGTGAGAACGTGAACATGAAGAAGAAGACATTCTTGCTGTACATGATCCGGTTACGGTAAACGCACTGCAGAACTGTGGCCTGATCAAGTTTTTCCACATCTCTTGAATGAGGCAACAAATAAACTTGTTGCAGTATTTCCTTGATGCATGGGATCCTACCACCCACGTGTTCTAGATTAGGGGCAAGTCCATCCCCTTGACTATCGTGGACATCTATTTTTTGACCGGCTTATCGAGGCGGGGTGCCCCTATCTCATTATCAAGTTTGGCCGGTGGGGGTGAATATGTGAGAGACTACATTCGTAGGTATTTTAGAGAGGGATCTCAGCCGAGTAAGGATGACAAGATCATTATCCAAGATGTCACTGACAGGTCCCTAAGGACCATTCTATTCACTTTTGCTAGACTAGCCGGTAGTGTGGCACTTCACGTGGCCAAAAGGTCTTATATGCAGTACGCCTTGGAATGCCTTGAACCAAAGGTTTTCAACTGGTGTGATGCAGTACTCTCTATGATGAAAGAACAACTGACCAAGGTGAAAAATGGAAGATTGAAGAACTTTGGATATGGTTCTATCTTGACAGCTTTCGCCTTGGAAAAGATCCCGCTGATGCAGCCGCAGTATGTTTCACTTGGTTTACCTCCACCGACTGAGCCATGGATGCAGAGATGGGTCAACCTTATGGCTATACATGCTGGTCAATCCCAGATTTCTTTCTTTGATACCTTTTTCGAGTGGTTTAACCGTGAAGAGATGGTTTTTTCCGAGTATCCATATGCTGGTATGGACTTCCGGGGTGATCCGGATTTGGTACTGCCTGCTGGCGAGTAGTGGGGTGTCATCGGTAAATTCTTTGACCATATCTTTGTTTATCATTTCTCTTTATAATTTTCTTGTGCTTTCTTCTATTAGGACTAATCAAAACTCATGTGCTCATGCAGATGTTGGACCAGTTCGACCAATAGTATGCCTGAGAGTGCCAGCCACTGCTCCAGCAGGAGAGGGTGTGGGAAGGGTTATCCTTCGTTACCTTGATGTGGACAAGACTCTTTCAGCATTGTAGGATCAGGTCGAGGGCCTTACTCTTGGTATTCTAGATGTGAGGACCGATGACCTACCCCTGAGGTTTGCAGCGACATACCACTGGTGTGCCGAGTCAATGGACTAGGCTTTTACACATGATTGCATAGGCGGTGACTTGTTATCACCAGCATCATTAGACTAGGGTGCCCCCTAGCATTTTGAGTTTTGGGTAATTTGACCAATTTTGGCTTGGTTACAGAACATTATGTGTAAACCATAAACAATTATATATATATTTTTGATTTTCGGAGTTTTATTTTGGTTAAGTTACATGATCCTGATGCAAATAATAATGAAATGCTTCTTTTCACAAATGTCGTAAATGTCTATCTAACACATAATTTGCCAATGAGTTTGTTAATGTGTTTAAGTTTCTTGAAATATGCTGATATTGAATGAAATCAAATTGTCTTTCCAAAATCTTGACCCTCAGGAACATACGATAGATAGCTGGATTTCGGATGGAGTAGATACCAGTGAGTTGTAGTATGATGAGCTGTGAGTCTAGCCCAATGACAAGTCAGCTTATACCATGTGTGATGGCCTCAGAGAGAAGTTCTATCAACGCACTATATTCAGCAATGTTATTCGTTGACCGACCAATACATACTCCTTTGAAACTTACTAACTCACTGCTTGGATCAGAAATGGCCCAGGCCGCAGAAGATAGGTTCCGCGAACTACGACTCGCTCCGTCAGCATATCCAACAAAAGATTCCAATGGGTCTGACATCTGTGACAAATGTAAAAACTGGATTACTTGACCAAAACAATTACTCTTAGCGAAAACAAAAATGTAACAAAAGCACATAGGTTACCACATTGAATCATGCGTAGTAACGCTTAAGGTACAACCCATTACGGGGTTGCGCCAGTGGAATCTTATCATAATCCATTAACTCGTAGGCTCCTTTTGCTAACACTCACTTAACAATATAGGGGCCCATCCATAAAGACTTGAACTTACCTGCTCCCAATTTATTGGATTCCTGGTCATAAAGTAAGACCAAGTCACCTTCTGAGAAGACACGGGGTTTGACATTCTTGTCGAACTGCACCTTGGCTCGTTTCTTATGGGCTTCATTAGCCAAAGCGTCATCATGACATGTTTCATCCAATTGGATTAGTTCCAAGAAACGAGCCTCCTCTTCTGAAGTTCCGGGGAGAAGGTCCACTGCGAGTTTGAGGGACGAGATTTCACACTGAACTGGTAAGATTGCTTCTAGGCAATACACTAGTTGAAAAGGTGTAAACCCGGTTGCATTTCTTACCGATGTTCGGTATGCCCACAAGTCTGAGTATGAGATTAGGTGCCAACTCCTTTTGTGGACTCCAATCATCCTTTGTAGCATCCGCTTCAGAACTTTGTTGATTGCTTCAACTTGTCCATTGGCCTATGGGTAACATGGAGTAGAGCTATCGTGGGACAACCCTAATTTGGTAGCCAATTCAACCATCATGTGATTGCGAAAATGCAATCCGTGATCTGTGACTATAGCCGGTGGAACGTCGAATCTGGTGACTACATGATTAGAAAAGAAAAGGGCAGTTGATTTGCCAGTGTTATCTAATGTAAGCATCACCTCGGCCCATTTGGTAAAATAGTCTACGGCGACTACGATATACCCATGCCCCCTGGTCGAGGTGGGGTTACATGTCATGAAATCAACGCCCCATTTGGCAAATGGCCCAACAGCAACTATCGGTTTCATAGGAGCGGGTGGTTTTCTGGTTTTTCTATCGAAAATTTGACATGCATGGCAACTTCTGACTGCGGTTATGCAATCTTTGAACATTGTTGGCCAGAAGTATCCTGCTCGTAAAACTTTTTGCACTGTAGCGTAACCAGATTGATGCCCCTCACACGCGCCTAAATGGCAATCATTCAGGGATTTTTCGGCCTCCTCGCGGGTGAGGCACCTCCTCAGAACTGTATCAACACCACGATGGTAGAGTGTATCACCGACGATCATGTAGTCTTTTGATTGGTATCGAATACGTTTTTGTTCCAAGCGGTAGGTATTAGAACTATATTTTTGGGTTTGGAGATATATGATTATATCTCCATACCATGGATTGCTTGAAGATATCAGAAATAATGATTCATCCACGATTGTTTCTTCGGATGTTTCATCGTTGGACAACGATGGGAGACTGCATAGTAATTCCATGAAAACCAGGGATTTCTTTGATTTGTATTTTACGAATTCTAGATCAAACTCTTGGAGAATCGCTATCCATTTCAAATATTTTCCCCCCAGCAACTGTCGCGACAATATGTAGGTCATGGGGTTGCAATCTGACAAAATGGTAGTTTTTCGAAAGAGGACATAGTGTCGAAATCTCTGTATCGCTTGAGCAGCTGCGAGAGCCAACTTTTCAATATAAGAATACTTGCTTTCTGTATCATTTAAGTTTCTACTCAAATAATATATAGGATTTTCAATTCCGTTGTCTTCTTGAACTAAAACCATTGCGATGGTTGTATCCGCTGCAGCCAAATACAGGTTAAAGTCTTTCTAATAATCAGGAGTGTACATTAATGATGCTTTCATTAGGGATTCTTTTAAAGCATCAAAGGAAGCTTGCGCGACCTTATCCGAGACGAAGGGTACCTCCTTCTTCAATAGACGTGTATAACCTTTAATAAGTTCGGCATAATTTGGAATGAACCTCCTCAGAAAGTTTGCTTTCCCTTGGAGTTTCTGAATGTGAAGAAAATTTGAAGGTGGAGGCAAAATTATGATTGCCTGAACCTTACATGGGTCGAGACGAATCCCGTCTTTTGAGACTACAAAGCCAAGCAAATGACCAGAACTGACACAGAACACACATTTGTTTGGATTAAGTCGTATATTGCAGTGTCAGCAACGTAGAAATATCGCTCTGAAATGCTGTGAATGACGGTCCGCTTTCGCGAATGAGCCGGAAGGTCGTCGAGATATGGTTGAACGATGTTTTTGATGTCATGAAAGGCATAATTCGTTGCCCTCTAAAATGTTTCCCCTGCGTTCTTTAAACTAAAGGGTAATTTTCGATATGCAAATGTGCCCCACAGACAAATAAATGCAGTCTTTGACTGGTCATGTGGGTGGATATTTATTTGATTATACCCGGAGAATCCATCCATAAATGAAAATATTTCACATCCGATGCATTCATCAATTATCTGGTCAATAAAGGGTATAGGGTAGTTGTCTTTTGGACAAGCTTGATTTACATCCCTATAATCGATGCACACTCTAATCGTTCCTTGTTTTTCCATCACAGGAAAAAAGTTCGATACCCAATCGGTTAGAGGAACCGGGTAAATAAAACCAGCATGGAGAAGTTTCTCAACTTCTGCCTTTATGGCAGCAGCTTTCTTGGGGTGCACCTGCCGTAGCCATTGTCATACCAGTTTGACATCTGGATACATCTTGATTTCATGTTCAATTATACTCGAGTCAATGCCTGGCATTTCATCATATGACCAAGCAAAGACATCTCTAGATTTGCGAAAAAGAGCGTTATATATTTCCAGTTCTGAAGGAGAACAACATTTGACAACATAAATATTCTCTACAACATCCGTTTTGGTCGAGATATTTATGGCTATAGTCTCTTCAATATTGGACAAGTTTCGATCGAAATCCACCGTGTTTACAGTATTTGATAGGAAATCAAAAATTGAAGGATGATGCAGGTCATTAGGAGTATCTTCTTGACAATCCGGAAGATGGGAACGATGGTGGTAATCTTCCCATGGCGCCCTTTCAATTTTCATTGACTGAGCAATTCCTTCGTCAGTGTAATGAACTTGCGACCAAGGGTCTGAAGGGGTGCCATATTCCTTAGACCTATCTGTCTAGACGCTCGATGAGTGTTGATTTGGGTTTGCCTCCCATGCCAAAAACATTGATTGCTACAATATTTCTATTGGGCTTGGAGGCAATACCTGCGGATGATCCATGTTAATATCGTTTTTTGAGATCTTTTGAGTCGAAGATATCATATTGCAAGTTCCTACCATCGCCACTTCCGCTAGATTGATTGGAGGTGGGAGTGAAAAAGTCCCCATTAATATAGGGTCTTTTAGTAGGCCTACTCCGATATTTTGAAGCGAATGGGGGATTCCATGGATCATCAGAATGCTTCCCGTAACTTGAGAACTATTGGGGAGAAAATTTTGTTGGTCGACGATTGTAATTCCTCCTTGAAAAGGAAATGCAATCTTTCCAAAGTAGGTCGATACAACCGCAACCATAGCATATATCCATGGTCTTCCCAGTAGGATGTTGTAATCGAGGTTTCCATCGATTACTTTGACATCTATTTCTACTATTTTCCCCCCTAGTTCGACTTGCAAGTTACTTAGAATACCATACGGGGTATATGTTCGTCCGTCAAATGCTTTTAATGTCATCAAAGATTGTGACAAGGTCGGAGATCCTAAAGTTTTCCAACAACTCATCGACATAATACATGTAGATGCCCCCTCATCAATAATTGTTCGATGAATAGTTTTGTTGGGGGCTTTCACCTGAATGAGGAAAGCTAGTTGAGCTGGTAACTGAGGATCATATCCTTTGTGATTAAAGGACACAGGATTAGAATCCTTTGGGTCTATTCCACCTATAGCTGATAATAAAGCCTGCCTTTGGGATGGGCAATTTTGTAGTACTTCAAGTGTCGACATAGCAGATGGCGATTGGCCTAGATCTTCCACTATGTTATAATGTTGTGCTGCTCTGGCACAAGGATTAAATGTCGACTTGTGTACTACTCCCTTTGGTCGTTTTATTGTTAGCTCCGGAATGATGGGCGGAACAACTTCTGTCAAAGTCCTTGTCGAACTACTAGGTTGATCCTTATCCTTGTTGTTTGACAGCTGTGGATTCCCGTAATCTTTATTCCTTGTCGATATCAAAGCATCATTTTGCTGTTTCGAAACCGACAACATCAGCACTTGGGATGGGGAAGCATTTTCACTAGCAACCAGATTTGTCCCTGGATTTGGAAACGGATCAGTCAATACCGCCGAAGTTTTTGAATTCTTGAAGAATATTTTAAGCTCAGCTTTATGTGGACATTCTCTTGTCCAATGATCCTCATCACATATTAAGCATGGAATTTTTGGTTTCCTATCTCCAGGAGGGTTTGCAGAAGAATTTTCAGGTGATGATTCCTCCTATTTATTCTTCTTCACTTTGTTTTTCTTCTTGCCTACTGGTTGCTTGGTTTCTTTGCCTTTGTCAGTCGAGACGGCATTTACTTCCGAGGTGATAAGTTCTTCATTTTCATTTCGACTGGAAATCTTACGGGCCTTTTTAGACGTAGCCTTTGTCGATTTCATGTCTGTCGTGCCAATCACACCATCACCGGCATGAGAGTCATTATTTGATTTAGGAGGAGGAGGGACAGAAAATTCCGGTCTAGGAGAGTCAGGGATTTTATCGTAGAGCATGCCAGACTGGGTATAAATAAAGTGTAAATATTACGCACGAGAAATTACTTGCTCTTCAGTGACGACTCCTCCTTTTGCCACATCTTCTGTAATGGAAGGTAATAATGACTTAATAAACCATTCAGCTAAAAGCTGATCAGGAACATATGTTTTTACCATTCTACGACGACGTCGCCACTGATGAATATGATCGGATATGTGAGTGTCCATTGTTTGCTTGAAATTGGTAAGAAGTTCTATTCCCATTTCGTACCTTATCGGTAACTGAAAATGGGTTAAAAAGGTTGTGGCAAGGGCACTGAAGTTGTCAAATGAAGCTCTAGGTAACTCGATATACCACTTTGCTGCCAGACTAGTTAACGTCCTTTGAAAAAGGTGAAGCCTAATCAAATCATCGTTTAGGGTGTTTGATGAACACCAAAGATGAAATTTCATCACATGATTCAATAGGTCTTTACCCGGATTTCCATTAAATTTAGGAATATCTGACGGAAGTTTATGCGGAATCGCTGGCCACCAAGGGGCGTAAGCAATTGGATCATTTCTTAGCCGATTTAGATCTGGTAACTCTAAAGTTGCCACGAAGGGTAACTGTTGATTCAGGTTTGGCGAAGCATACCCAAGATATGACGGAATTTCCTGAGTAGTTGGTATTTGCATACTAGCATAATGCATTTGATGCTCGTAACTTTGGTAAGGTTGATGGGCATAACCATTATAGAATGGTTGATTTTGACTGTTTTGAATATATGGCTACCCACAATTTGCAAAGATTTGTTGCTCAGATCCTTAGTATACTTGTTGGAATTGCGATTGTTGGTATTGCAACAGCCATGGTTGCGAAGCCATGTGCTGTTGTCCAATACTGACCGTTTGACCAAGATGAGGGGTAATTGTACCCGTTTGGGCCTGTGTCATTCCACTAGTTGGCGATTGTGGTTGAGTCGCATAGACAAGAGGTTGTTGCATTACAACTTGAGAAACCTGAGGTTGGCATACAACAGACAACACTTGTACTTGCGACACCATTACGATAGCTGGCGTAGTTGGTATATTTGACATAGGTAAACATTGTTGCATCGAATATACAACTCTTGGTTGTTGAGGCAGTATTGGCACCAAACCGCTAGATGTAATTCCAGCGCAACCTAAATTTTGTTGTGAACTCACGTATGGTTGTCCTCTAGGAGGTGACAATGAAAGGGTATACTGCCTCCCATACGGCGGTAATTTGATACTCAAAGGAATTATTTGTCCTTCAGAACTAGACTGCCGAAATTGACACCCTGGAGGATCAATTTGCTAAGACTCAACATAAGATTTCCCGGATACTATTCTAGATGAACAAACAGGAACAGACCATCCTGTCAAAATAGCCCCTAAGTGGGCCCCTTCTAGCGATTGAGAGCTAGTTGGGACAGATGGTATGTCGGCGAACATTGTTGTAGTGATAGTAGGAAGTTCTGCCGTCACTGTGTCAGATGACATAGTCCTAGATGTCGACAGTTGTTCAGACATTTCTAGTCTATCCAAAAGATTTCCTAGTGATTCTATAGGAGTTTCCAATAACGGAAGACTAATTTCTGATGAAAAAGGATATAGGGTGATCCCGACTCCAAACTGCGATGGAGTACTAGATGGAGGATCTTCCATAATCTCTTCTATAGCAATCAGACCAGGTGGAAGAGGTAGACCGTTAGGTCCGTAGAATATTTCTGGTGCCGAAGAAGGTATAGAATCTGCAGCGATAGATGTTTGGGGAATAACACCTTCTGAATCAGCTGTAGATGGAGCTGGTTTAGTAATACAAGTGTTTACCTTCACACTAGGATCAGTTCTACTGTCCTTTGGTGGCTGCTAAACTTCTTCTATAAAGGCAGGGATACCAGAAATGTTTGGAGTAACTGGAATCTCCGATGGTGTTGGAACACTTGTTCTAACTTTACCAGGGGATTTGGAACTGGTTAAATGAGTTCGCTTTGTCTGTAACAGTTTCGATTCTGGAGACAAAGACGGTTGACTCGTAAGCCTTCGTGAATGACGGGGTTTCAATTGAATTTCTTCCACGATTGCGGATTACTCGATCAACTAAAAATCAAGGGGATGCATGTTTCCGAATTAGATGAATTTTAGATGCCTTTACACAACTTGTTTTTTCAATTTTAGGAGTCGAGAAAAAAAAAAAGATGACTCTAGTCTCCTTCGATTTTTAATGAGCCTGAAGTGACAAGTGCTCAGATGGACCTTTTCCTTTAAGAAGTCTGAAAAGGAACGAAAGGGACTTCTCTGGAAATCTAGACAGAGTGATTACCAAACCAATCACAAAACTGCAGAATACTTGTTATGGTACAGAAGTCAATCTTCCCGAATGCTATGTTCAGTGTATTGCGATCAATAGGGCGGCAGACACAGCTTCCTATGGATAAAGGATAAAGCCTATTGTGGTATCCCAATATATACTCGACGGTACGTGGGAGCACAAGTCCGTACTGGCACTTGTCGTCTCAAGGTGGAGGAATCACCCAACCAACAATGAGAGCAACAGTTACCAGGCTTTACGACGCCGGAATACGTCTCTAGCCTAGACTTCTAGATGTTGTGTGTTAGCTTCCAAAGCGTTTTTAGATTCATTAAATTTATTTTACAGTTGATCTTTCTTAAGAAATTTTCCTTTCAGGTTCACCGCGTGATGTAGATGTACAATTCCTAAAATGCAATCTAAGATGATAAACAGTCGTTTAATATTCTTTTTGCAATGAAAATCCTAGCTACTAAGGAAAGAGAGATGGCATTCTTTCAACATAGAGCAGAGAGCACACACTATATGCATTGTCCTAAATCAAACCAACAAACAGTCTAAATGCAAATGCATGTGCATGTATTTGTTTTCAACCTTCTCAATGTGTGAATGATAAAAAGAAGGCTAAGCACAAATCTGAATTATTTTTCAAAGCGACGTTACTAACAAGTTTCTTTTCAAGACAAAATGAGGACAATGACGACACTTTGCGATTTGGAAATGAAAAATTGCTTTCGACACTTGAAAAACTACTAATTCAAATCAAATACAAGAGTAACAGTGTAATCAACTATCAAGAACAATCAGATTCTCTTCTATGAATGAAAACGACACTTGCGACACCTTCAAATCAAGAAACGGCAGTACGATTACGCTACTTCTTTGTAAAAGAGAACTGAAAATGGATCAAAATACATAAAAACATTTACATTCCTTTGCACAATAGAGGTGGAATGATGGCAAGGAAGGGGGTTTCAACATAGGTGTACTGACTACAGGCAGCAAAACTCTTGAATAGAGCTGAAAAAAGTGAACATAGAAACCAAATCTAGGAGTAGGAAAGGCCTTGTCTGATCAGCGCACCTGTAACATAGTGAACTAGAGATGCAGCGTACCTACTACACTAGGGAAGTGCGATGCATCTGGAATTCACAGAAGAGATAGTGCGTTGGACCAGGGACGAGACTTTAACTGGGTTCCGGGTCACAGTTTGCATCTCAGTTCAGGGATTTAGGCCGAGCAAGTGGTAATGAGTAAATCAAGCATAGGGGTATATCTAAAGAGGTTACTAGAGCCACCACAAGGGCAATTAGAGAGTTTATAAATCAATTGTTCAGTTCATAAACAAAACCCGGAGATAGACTGAAGTAGCATTGATCTAATTTGCTCTTGCATAGCAAATGCAGTTCGAAGACTAGCTGGCTTAACTTCAGGCTCCGTCTGTAAGTTTATAAAATGAACAAATGTATATAAACAAACCATCGCACCACACAAAAGGGCTTTTCAAGATGAATCACACCTACTGTGTGTATTTAGGTGGGATTCAGTGCACTTTGACCATGGAGCAGGTGAGATGGTCCAGTTTTGACCAGTTCTGAGCAGTTTATCATGGAGAACTTCTGGGAGAAGATGTAATCAGTTGACCTTGTTCTTTTAGAGGTTGGAACAACACTTTTAGGGACTTAAAAGCCCTTGGTTTATGGACATTTATGATTGGGGTTGCTGTGCCCAAAAATGTCGATAATAGAGCTGCTCAGCATGCAGCTGGACGATTTCCATGTGATCAACTTGTGAGAGGAATACATCGAGCTGTGATCGATAGGCTGCATTTGTGCAAGAAAAACATTGAATCTTGTGTACTTGATGAAGAAAGACATGATGTTGTGAAGGTTGGAAGGGAGGGTCCAAAATGAAGCATAGGAAAAATTTTAGAGGGTGGTTGTAGCCGCTAGAACACTTGGTGACACACTGGTATAACTCCATCTCTCTGAATGGGCCTTGTTCATGAAAATTATGTTTAACACCTCTGAAAGTATTGTTCAGTTCTCAGCTCCTCTTGGTTTCCACACTAGCTTGATTGTAAGATGTAGCACCTACCAAGCTCTTGGTCGATTGACACACATTCCAAGCCAAGGAAACATAGCTTTTTTTATTGGGGTTGAGGGGTATAATGCTGCACAAGCAGTATAGTCGTCAGAGTCTTAGTTTTGTTTATGTTGTTGCTCCACTGCGAGCAAGCCTAGACAGTACCCCGACAGAGTCATATAGGAACACAAGCATGGCTCTGCTACCAGCGAGCCTAGTCAATACCCTGGCAGAGTTACTTGCATCACCTCTCTGTGCATGAAGCCTTTCTCTTCTTTCACCTTCTTCATTTTCATTTTTTCAAACTTTTTTCACCTTTTCATTTTTTCATTTTTCATCTTCGTAGCTATGCATAGCAATTATTCATTCTAGAGGCAGAAGAGGGGGGTTTTGAATTTGTTTAAAAAGAGAACATCATAGACCAATGTCTTGGATAGATTAACAATGATTGAATCAACATCATGATCAGATTAGGAAGTGAATAGATCATGACAACCAAGATCAAAAAATTTGAGATGTTCGTCTACATCCTCATGATTTAGTGAATTGGGCAGAGGGGTAGATGGGAAGAAAATATGTTCACCCTTTGTGTTTTCAAGAAAGATAGATGACAGATTGGATGGATTTTCGATGGGAGATGTGTCTTCTCCACACTGTGATGATAGACTGACATCTGACGTGTTCTATAAATGATTGGAAGTAAAAGCATCCAAAAATGAGTTTTTACAGGAGCAATCATCAACGAAAGAATCACAAGGGATGTTAGCATGAAGCAGATGAGGCATGGCTAGAAGGGAGTCATCCTACACCACAGGTTCTTCTCTAGATTCCCACACACACTCATCATTAATGATGGCGCAGGTTGGCTGCATAAAACCAACTCCGTCAACAACTTGATCCTCATTCACAATACGTGAGGAGTCCGGAATGGAAGAACACAAGAGAGTACAATCTGGAGGATAAATAGAACACGACGATGGAGGTCAAGGGAACAAATCCAAGTGAAACCCAATAGCTTTGCAATCCAAATCTATGTAGATCTCAATAGTAGGTGGCGTGGGAGGATGTGACAATTCAAAATATCTATGCACATGTTCTCCCACATCACTTAGTGGTGGTGGAGTTTTTTGATGAGGTGAAGGTGCACAGTCACTTGTGATAGTGACTCCGCCTACTCATGATTGCATAGTTCCATCATTGGAGTACCATGTCTTTCACATGAGCTTACAACACCGACTACATGCCTAAACCAGGATACATAGCGTCCACCATCAAATTCCTTATGAGAAAAGTTATCTGAGATCATCTCTGAGATGAAGAAATCGTTCCCATAATACATACATTCCGGAAGAGCAACTCGGTAGTTAGTGATGGTAGATGTGTAGAGATTCAAAATAGATGTGAGGACTTAGCTTGTCATCTGGCCCTCCTTCAGGCACCAAAATGTTGATGGTGTTGGACCCACCAACATGTAAGGGGATCTCCCTGCTAAGAAGTCCCAATTAGACCTCAGACCGTTTGGGTAGGAGTCCCAGTAGTGGGTCGTATGGTAATGCCTTGACTGTGATTTCGCATAGAGGCAAGTAGGATGACTCTGTTGGTAGCAAGGGTATGACAGCTACAGTGACTCAAGGAAGGTGCATGAGAGGTTCTAACACATGTTGGTTGAGATGAGTGCACCCCTTGGCAGTCTGTAATAGTAATCGGATGGGAATGGAACACAGGAGTGAAGATGCATCACAAGCTGGAAAGCAAGTTAGCCAGCAATCCAAGGTGATGGTTAAACTAGCAACACATTTTAGAAAGATTCATGCATACTCACACAGAATAGTCCATAAATGCATGCGTAAGAAAGAAAATGCATATGCCATTTACAGTAAACAATATAGTTCGAATACAATACAACATATGGATGAAATGTGTTGGCTCTTATTATATAAAGAGGTGTAATTTCCAGCCATACAATACATCCATGTCCAACCACTATCTTGAATAGTGGAACATTACAGCCACATTCACCTGCTCCTCCAAAGAGATGTACTAGCTCCAGGTAGTGGAGAAGCCAAGGCACATTAGAATACTGTCCAAGCGCTCTCCAAGATAGTCTTATCGAAAGCTTGTATAACCAAAAGTCTTTACAATGTGTTATGAGGGACTATTTATAGCAAAGGGTGGGGTGACCCTTGACATTCCCCTTTGTGACAGTTCATCTACCCTCATGACTCTTCACATACTATATGACTGTTACATCCAACTATTAACACTTGAATTACACTTGACAAGACATCTGATTACAATGCACATGTACTCATGTGAGACAACATGGCTTGACCAAGCCATGTAAGACATCACTGACAATCGGTTGATTGTGATGAGACCAACTCTTTGACATGCTTGTGATGGCGAAGGTGGTGAGATGATTCCAAGCTTGGTCATCCATGATGGTATGCATTCACCCCATGGTGACATCTCACTGAAGTGAACTCTTTCCTTGGTTGCATCTGGTGCATTGGTATGGTTCCTTCATCCAACTCATCCGCTAACATTTCCATGGTCTTCTTGGGTGTGGTTGAACTGGAAACACATTGATGCATAGTGTCCGTGCTGATCTTCAAGTTTGTGCTCATTCGTCTGGGTGGATATTGGAAGCCACCACCAATTCCACTTGGACCCCCACCATTGTTTCTTTCTTTCTTTCAGTATCCTTAATTGTAGCACAATTTACTATTTTTAGCAGTTTTTTTGGTGCTAAAATTTTAGAGCCATTTTGAGGCCCTAAACGACATATTTTTGGTAATATATGCCAGCGGTTTTTTCATAAAATCATTTTTTCTATCATATTCCTCGAAGAGATCTTTCTAATGGGGTATCATGCATCTCAAACAGAGATAATATGACCAAGTCGTGACCCTGGGAAGTTGGTTGTCGAACTAACCCCAACGGGACTCATAAACTCTTGGCATTACATCTCCTTGGGTTATGGTTTTGGTTGTTTAGGGTTTTATCTTATTGTTAAATAATAAAAAGGTCGTTGAGCCTCATTGTAACATAGTTTAGAGGCATTTAGCTGTCACATCTCTTCTCAGACATAATCTACCATCGCCCGAGCTAGTCTTATTTCCATTCTGTTTCTAAGCATATTTTAGTATTTGATATTAATGAAATGAAGTGTTGTTTCTACTGCATCTTTGTATTTATGGTTATATCTGTGATTTTTTCCATTCATGTTTGAATCTAGATTAGTGGTATCAGAGCGATTTCTCTTTCTCTGTTATTCTTTGCATGTCCCCAATAAGGTCAGGATATAAGGAGTTAGTGCTCAAACTAGTCGAACCTTTGGAATACCAACCTCACAAATCCCAAAGGCCTCCCATGGCAGATGAAAAGAAATAATAGGGGCAGGAGATCCTATCAAAATCTTGCTCAAAGAAGCCCTTGAGCGACAAAGGAACGTGATGATGGACAACTTTTCCCAAACCCTTCAGAGGCTACCGAAGGGCAACACATCTACCTCCAGCAACTACTCTGGAAGCACCACACCCTTTAAGGTACAAGTTAACTTTGACATTCCCATATTTTAGGGTCAAATAGATGCAGACACTGTAGATAAATGGTTAAATCTGCTAGAAGGATATTTTTCCATTCATTATTTTTCTAGCCGGGAAAATATCACTTTTGCACTTCCCAAAGCAACCCCCCATGTCAAGGGCTAGTGAGAAACCTACTGTGAGCAGAAGGATGAAAGTATGAACTCACTACTTTTAGCCGCACCCACTTGGAACTCATTTTGGGATGCCATCAAGGAGCAGTACTACCCTGTTGGTAGCTATGAGGATAAATACATAAACTAGACAATGCTGCAATAGGGAAGGACCAAGATGTGCCAGATTTTACCAATGTTTTTCATACCCTTCACACGAAGTTGGGTATCAAGGATTCTGAGAAGAATTTGATTCTCGTGTATCTGGCTACCTGCACAGGTACATCCAGGATGAAATGGAATTCTTGGACATCTCCTCACTCGGCACGACATACCGTTATGCCATCAAGATCGAGAAAAATTTTAAATAGGAGAAGTGAGACTTTGGATCTACGAATCTAAAGCAAGGGAAAGGTGCCCCCAAACTATAGAAAAAAAGGAAAAATCCAAGGTGTGGTGGCCCAGGACAACCCACCAAAGCTAAAAGCAAACAACAACACCGTGAAGCCAAGTAAGGACATGGGAAATTGGTGTGAGTTCCATAAGAGCTCCACTCACAACACAAGTGACTGTCAAACCAAGAAATCACTAGTGGCCGAGCTAAAGGCTTCATAATCAGATGCATGTTCTAACTCTGAGCTAGAACCTGACAAGGGGAATGAAAAAGAAAAGTAGGTTATCGATGCGGAGCCCAATGCCACTATTTCCACAATGAAGATCCAGAAGGAGGAACCCAAAGATCCATAGGAGGAGGAGCCCCTCTTCCGCTCCCAAATGTGGGTAAAGGGTTCCCCGCTATAGTTCATTGTTGACAAAGGGAACCAGAAGAACCTCATTTTGGTAGAGATCGTGAGGTGGTTGGGCTTACCAACGATATCACATCCACAACTGTACACCATCGGGTGGCTTCACCAAGGATGGGATCTTCACATGAGCCAGCAGTATCGCCTTCCATACAATATCAATCCGTTCACAAATGAGGTATTATGTGACGTTGCTCCCCCTGATGTTTATGATGTATTGTTAGGCTATCCATACTTATGGAAGTGACATGTTGTGTATGAGTCAAGGCCTCATGCTGTTATTGTTATTTTGGGAAATAAGTTGTACAGGATATCGGAGGTAGAATCGCTTACCACCATCTCTTTGGTTACTACAAACCAATGCAGTAAGCTCATTTCCAAAACTAGGAAAATTATTTTCCTGATGATACGCCCTCACGAAAAGAAGAAGATGGTGGCCACCACCTTCAGACAGGGTCCCTCGGCATGACAACAACAAATGGACAAGGTCATGGAGGAGTACGAATACATCTTCACCTCCCCTGTAGGGGTGCCTCTACATTGTTAGGTCAAGCACTCCATCGATCTGAGCCTAGGTTCGTCACTACTCAATGGACCAATCTATCGGTGCTATGTTCTGGAAAACAATGAAATCAAGACGTAGATTCAGGATTTGTTGCAGAAAGGTCACATACATGTGAGTTCATGGACCTGTGGAAGCCCAATCGTGTTGGTACAGAAGAAGGATGGGACTTGGAGGCTCTGTATTGACTATCGAGCATTGAACATGATCACTGTCTAGATTAGGTACTCGATCCCACAGATTGATGACCTTCTGGACCAACTGAAGGGGGGGAATATTTTAGCAAGATCGACTTGAAATCAGGATACCACCAAGTACCAATCAAACCCTCCGATGTGTGCAAGACTGCCTTTAAAGCCAAGGAGGGCCTTTTCGACTGGTTGGTTATGCATTTCGGTTTGATGAATGCTCCTACAACCTTCATCAAGCTAATGGATGACATCTTACAACCATTCACCAACTCATTTTGTAGTGGTGTACTCTCATGACATCCTGATCTTCAGCCAGAGTTGGGAAGAGCACCCCCACCACATCCAACAGGTTCTCCAAATACTACGGTAGCACAATCTATGTGCCAATTTGGAGAAATGCACTTTTGGCATGACCCAAGTTCAGTATCTGGGATACACTATTGATGAACGGGGGGTGTATGTGGATCTAGCCAAGATCCAAGTCATTCAGGATTGGCCAGCTCCAACCACTCTGATAGAGCTCTGCAGCTTTCTAAGTCTTGCCTATTTCTACCATGGGTTCATGCTCGGATTCTCTCATATCACTTTGCCCTTGAGTCAACTCACCAAGGTAGGAGCGAAAGAAAAATTATTTTTGTCTGAATCTCAACGAAAGGAATTAACAGAGTTGAAACATCGCCTCTGCTCTGCACCATTGTTCACATTACCAGACTTACAACAACCATTTGAGATCAAGATAGGTGCCTTTGACTATGCTCTTGGGGCAGTCCTTATTCAATAGGGGCATGCAGTGGCATATCACAGTGAGACACTTTCAGACACTATCCTGAAGTATCCCACTTATGACAAAGAGATGTATTCCATTATGTAGTCCTATCGACAATGGAAGCATTACATTTTGGGGAAGGAAATGGTCATCCACATAAACCATTAGCCCCTGCAGTTCATACAGATGCAAGGGAAGTTGCAAAATGATTGCCATCAGAAGTGGTCCAAATACCTACAACAGTTCCATTTGAATATAAAGTATAAGAAGGGAAATGCCAATAATGTTGTAGATTTCCTCAGCTAACCAATGATCATGGCATTAACCACCATGCTCAACTCTTGTGGGCACGAGATTTCTAACTGGCCACTTCTTTACAAAAGTGACCCAGAATTTAGCCACACATACCAGACACTCTTGTAGGGTCAGCAAGTTCCAGATTTTCACCACCAGGATTCCTTATTATGCCACCTGGGACACCTTTTTGTTCCTTCAAGCGAGTGTGCCAAGATGATTTTGGAAGCACACTATTGTCAGACCGTTGGGCACTTCAGGGTCAAGAAAATGGTGGCAGTACTGTAGAAGTATTTCTATTGGCCAAATCTTCGACGGGATGTCGGGAAGTACATAAGATCCTGCATTGCCTGTGCCATTTCCAAATTGACAGGATGTCGGGAAGTACATCAGATCCTGCATTGCCTGTGCCATTTCCAAATTGAACCTGTTCCTCCCATGCAATTGGTTTAAAGGGTGGTGAAGTCGACGTCTTCAAAAATGTAAAACTACAGTCTGAGCATAAAATTGCAAGCGCCGTCTTCCGTTTGTATGAATTGTTGTTGAAGTATATGTGGGGTTTTCTACAAGATTTGATTTATAATTGAGCCCCTGTCAAGGCTCATCTGTAGATAATCTTCACGAATTGTGTGCATGACAGAGGCATAATTCTACGCTCTGTCCCAAAGAAATCTGAAAGGCCATCTTTTGATATGCACCCGCCACCTCCGGTTAACATAGCAGGTTGTCACCATGCTGGGTGGATTCATCAGAAAGGAACCGACAGACTCAAAGAATCTAAGGGAGAACCCTGAGGTGGTGGAACTGTTCACTCGTGCGCGATGGATGTCGTTCTGCGACAAACTTCAAGGTTATGATGATGAGGTGGCAGAGGATTTCTTGCGAGCTCTGAAGCCAAAATCAAAAATGCTGGCCACTGTCAATTTCATGGGTTTGAGTCTCAGACTCACCCCACAGTTCATCAGCAGAGTCACTGAGCTCCCAATGGGGGTACTGTGGGACAAGGAGGAGAGGAAATTGGGCCAAAAGGCTAAAAAGGAGTTCTTCCCACCAGAGGAGCAATTCTCAGAGGATAAGAACGGGGTTCGTAGAGCTAGCTTACAGCCACTTTGGAGCGAGGTCAGCCTCCAAATTATGAAATACATCACATGCGAAGGACGGTCCTTCGCATGTGATGTATTTCATAATTTGGAGGCTACTCACAGAATTAAGGCATCATATGGACCTACCTGCAGAAAGCAAACTAAGTATTCCCTACTTCCTCCTGCAGTCTATGACTGAATGTGCCACCAAATTACGAGAGGGCATGCCAGACCAGGTAGCTCATCATGGGCTCATTAAGCTCCTCGTGGAGAATGCACTCCACACATACAAAGTCCCTCTCTCGTGGGAAGCCTTCCGGAATCTGACTAAGGATGGCGATATCAAAATGTTGACCGAGGAACTCACCTCCTCCAGTAGCAAGGAAAAGGGGTCTGTACGCACAGAGAAGAAAGGGAAAGGCCAAGAACCCATGGCAAAAGCACCGAAGAAAGAGCAAAAAGGGAAACAAGAGAAAAAGGTTGCCGAAGAGAAGGATGACAAATCCACATTGACACCCAGGGAGAAAAGGTTACAAAGTAGGGTGGACAGGACTGAGTAAGTCCACGTCAGTAAAGGCACCTCGACAGCAGCCTCAACCAAGTCAAAAAGAAAAGCACCTGCAGTCAAACAAGCTAAAACGGTGCCACCTGTTTCTACAGGAAAACCAAAAACGACGTCTACACGAAGCCAGAAATCAGCTGATATAGGGCCTTCTACAGGAAGCCCTGAGAAAGGAAAACCAAAGGAAAAGAGAGCCGAAATTCTTGCAAGGGAGGCAGCAGCCGTGCTGGCCGCCCTTAGTACACCTCCTAAGACGAAGGAAAAGTGAAAGAGGGAGATCCCTCTGTATTTTAAAGCCCGGAGAAGTGTGAGAATCAAAACAGGTAGGCCACAGCCTCCATCCAGCAGCCCAATTACTATAGAGGATGCCCCTACTTCGCCTAGGGAGAGGTCCCCCTCAAAAATATCAGTCACTTATGAGCGGGGGAGCCCAAAGACAACCACTTGGAAAGAGAGAATGGATAGGTTGGCTTCACAAGGCCGGCTACAGGATGCTGAGGCCGCTCTATAGGAAACCTTAGCCCGGCTTAAGGAGACAGAGAGGATGGAGGGAGAGGCACCCTCATCACCACCGAGGGAAGACGAAGTGGAGCCACCAAGAGAAGAAGAGAAAGAGCATATTCCGGAGCCTAGTCCCCAGCCAAGTCTGAGCTCATATTATAACTTCTTAGAAGCTAGAAAAATTATACCACAGAAATTCACTGTGCCACTTTTCTTCGTGTTGGAGGAAGAAAGAGTGAGAAATCACACGTGGATGAAATTAGCTAAATCAAAAGGAGTGGCTGATATAGGCCCCTTGGAGGAACAACTCAAGGAGGCACGAAAAGAATTAGCTATGGCCAAACACATGGCAAACTGCCAGCGGGTGTTCCTACAGGAAGAGAACGAGAAACTTAGACTGTAGCTACAGGAGCTAAAGAAGGAAAAGGGCACATCCTCAGGGGACACTACAGCAGAACATCAAGGCAGAGAAGGACTGCAAGTCGGTCTTGGGGAGCCAACCTCGCATCTACAGGAAGGGGAACTGCAAGCACAAATCGAGATACAAGCTCTCAAATAGCAGTTGCAGCAAAATGAGGCACAACTGGCTTGCATGGCCAGTTGGGCCATGGATGCTATACAATGCAGACAGCCGGCCAAATCCGATGGCCTGTACCTACGAGACCAGTGGCTGCAATTTCAAATCAACGCATTAGCACAGAGGGGTATCTCCCAACTCCAAGACCCGCAGTAGTTCACAGCATTATGTAATAGCAGCTCATCAGAGGATAAGGCCAAACTCTCGAAGTTCTATCTCCATAATTTGGCCCTTCCTAACGTGACTACATGGGATCCCAACACAGTTGTAGGGGATATGCAATTGATGGCATTTGCCTCATGGTTGAACCATGAAGAAAAGAGGGCAGCAGAAGTCAAGGAGGTCATGGACCGAGAATTACATGAGCCACTGCTGATCAGAGCAGAGCCAGGGGATCCCACTGCGTTGATATCGGCCCACCAACACTTAGCCACCAACCCTCAAACTTTATTGAAATACATGGATCAGCAGGCACAGGCCATAGCACATTTCGAGGATATGGAGCAACTATTAGGGGACAACTGTGTTCATGCTTGCACCCGCCAATGGAACTCATTGTCCCACAGCCTTAAAATCAGGGAATCCCATACTCCAACTCGAATGAGGGAAGCTCTAGCACGGGTGCCCCTATACAAAAAGTCCATACAGAACCTTCAAGCCAGTTGGATTGGCCTCAAGCTAAGCCCACCTCTGCTGTTAGGATTGATGGAAGGCAGCACAGAAAAAGAAGAGAAAAAGCAGTGGGAAGAGGTGGAAAGGAAGGCTGGGTTCCATGACAGTAAGGAAGAAACCACTTCAGAAGCCTGGGATGTGAGGGTGGCAGTGAAAGCAATGAAGGACGAGGAGCTGGATTAGTTGCTCAAGGATGAGCAATCATTTTAGCTGGGGGGTGATGATGAGCCCCAAATTTGGTAACATTTTGGGCTCATTTGGCCTAACTACCCTTGCTCAACCCTTCATTTTTCATAACTTATGCATCATTTTTTAGTATATTTATGTCATTTGTACGAATAAGGGCAGTCACTATTCCTAGGTGGCTAACACGTGCTTATTTCAGGTTTTTTGACACATGATTGGAACAAAACTGAGCAGATAAGGACAGAAGACAGCCAAGATGGGGTTGCGGATTCGTAGGAGGGTTTTCCACAGCATTAAATGACCTTCCTCGGGATCTTCACCCCCAACTCCGAGCTCCAGCAGCCACCACAACCGGATTTAAAGACAGCCAAACAGATTTTGAGGAAGCAGCAGTTCACTCTTAGTTTGGTCAGCCAAGCCCCACTGATTTAGGAGGCCAGCTTGGGGCCTCGTGATGTATAAATGATGAGGCTTTAGCCTTCGAAAAGGACTTTTGAAACCTTGTTGCACACTCTGGACTACGAGCTGCTAGCTCTATTTTGCTCTTTTGTAGCCATTATTGGCATGTTATTAAACTTATGATTATTATCTTTTAATGGAAAGCAGGCGGATTTGAGTTCAGTTTTGAGTTCTTAAAGGAGCCATAGCTCTCGGGGTTGGGCCAAACCGGAGAGCCTAAGGCCTCCTTCCTTTCTATTGTTATCTTTCTTTCAGCATTATGGTTTTTATTTACATGCAATTGAAACACAGTTTGCTGAGATAGATTTCTTGGTGTGGTTAAGTAGGTCATTGGTAGAATATAGAGTTGCTTTAGCTGTTTAGAATAAATTGAAGAGATTGGAGTTGATAAAAGTTCCAGAAAAGGGTTGCTTGCACACTCATTTTCACCTCTTTCTAGGGGCTAGAATTGCAGACAGTGCTACCCACCAAAAACATTGGTTTACGTGTTCATGCAATCTTTGATGCAGTATTTTTGTTTGTAAGTTTCCATGCATTCAGATCTCTTGGAATGTTTCTTTGTTTCAGTACCATTCATGATTCTCCTTAGAAACAACGTTGCTGTTCATTGGTTTTATTAAACAGTTAGAATAGGTTAATAATATTTCGGTTATGTGCAGGATGTGGATGATTTGTTTCGGTTACATTGTGCAGCGCTACTCCCTCACTCTCTTGTCCTTCTAAGCCGTGCCCAAGCCAACTACTCATCTCCCAATTAGACCCCTTGTCTCTCAACTATTCTATTACCCTCGTTATTCTACCTTCTTCGGCCTTCCATTCCCTCTGCCCTCTTTAACAAACTTAGCCTTGCACACCCCCTCTTCATCTCATCTCTCTATCCCTAAGTCATTATAAACCCCTCTCCTACCTCTCTATCCACCCATGCAGCCTCTTCCACACACCCATCACCCAAAAATCCGATTGTAGAACATCCATTAGGAATTACTGAACTTCCTGTAGAAATTCTGAACATCCTGTAGAACCCCTGCAGACTTCCTGTAGGAGCTCATAAACACTGTTGCTTGGCATCCAAACTTTGTGAAACTCTCTGAAAGGATGTTAGGGACTCCTTAGACCCTCTCTGAGCCTTCCTGACCTCTTCTAAGCATTTCCCCCCTTGATCTACCTTGCACAGTAAAGGTCCAGTTAGAAGCACATGCATAAAAATTCCAACAACTTGAACAAAAATACAAAAATATGTTCTCTTCAGATCAAAGGAGTCTAGACACATGCATTTCACCTTCATAGAAGTAATGGCATCACTTTCAGTAGTTTTCATCCCCATCTCTGCATCAGTAAGACTAGCTGGTAGAATTAGGGTTTGCTAGGGTTTGCGTTTCTTGTTGGCTTTCAGTTCCTTTTTGCAAATAGACTAGCTTCTTTTGATATTAGCTTTCGCCCATCAGTTCAAAAGCTTCTTCTAAGAGCTCATAGAAGTTGGCTTGAGCCCCTAGCGGACTTGTGCCAGCTGACCAAGTGACAGTTGCGACAAGAGCTAGTACTTGTGCATACAGCACTGTCGCTTCCAAGTTTGTTACGAACTACCGGGTTGATAAAATTAGAGAAGGAAGCTCTAGGAGTTGTAGCATTATTGCTACAGTACTGGAGCCCACCAATGGTCCGATAGTGTTGACCCCGGATCTCATGCAGAGGTTGCAAGCTTCTGAAGATAAGATCGTGCGCATAGTTGATCACTAGCTTGATCAAGTCATTGGAGGATTTGTTACAGGTTTCATGGTTGATACCTCAATGAGTTATAGCGAAGCAGAGCTACACTTCTTCAAGGTACCATGAGGTAAGTATTTGATATCTTTGAATACTTGGATTAAGATGCTTTTCTATGAAAAAAGGGTCATACCATTACCTTGATGTTTGGATCGACACGAAGTGGACAAATCTTTAGAAATCAGGGAAAAACAGGTCTTGAATATAGTCCATTGATTGGACACCCTTCAAATGATGATGAGAGAGCAGCACAGGCTTCACTATGGAGTATTGTCTAGTTGATAAGACATGTTTTTCCATGGATACCTCTTTCTCCCACACCACCTCCACCTTTTCCTCCACAACATACACCTTTACCCACACCACCACCACCACTGCCACTAGTCAACATGTCGAATACAATGAAGTTGCCAGTTTTCGAAGGCTTAGGAAGTGAGGATCCAGATCAGTTTTGGTTTGTTGTGAAGGTTGTGTGGATAACACAACAACTTACGGAAGAAGGTGGTTGGGTTTGCAAGGCTCCACAAAAGGAGGTTGGCTTTGATCTAGATTGTGCGAAGGAAACATTCATGGAAGCGAAGAAAAGATTCGTTGAGGCCTCCACCTCAAGAAGTCAAGACAAACTATCTGCAGAAGTTGGCCCCTCTATGCTTACCACCTTCTTGGAGACTTGTATCAAACTATCCGTGATATCAAGCTTGTGAAAGGGCTACAAGATTTGATAAAAAAATGTGTCAATAAGTATAATACTTCTGATGGACCCTGTGTAGTCAGAAAGATGGGTAAGCATAAGGCAAGAACAGGGCGTGAGATGAGGCTTACCGCACAAATAGGAGACTATGAGATGGACCAGGTTATTTTGGATTTTGGGTATGACGTGAACGTATTGCCTAAAAAAACCTGGGAGAGAATGGGAAGACCTACGTTGCAGTGGTCTCCAATTCAATTGAGGATGGTGAACTAACAAGTGATTATCCCTATGGGACGATTGCAGGGAGTCATTGTAGATATAAAAGGTGCGAGTGCGCTGGCTGATTTTCAAGTAATAGAGATTGTTGATGATATAAATCCATACCCCACGCTCCGACGAATTGATTAGGCTATCGACATGAATGGGGTCATCAATTTGAAGAAGCAGATGATGTCATTTGAAAGGAAATCACTCTGTGTTGTAGTACCATTGGACCCTGCAGAAGCACCACGTTATACTGAACTAGCCCGCTACTATGAGGAATGTGATGATGATTTGGATCTGATCTCTAAAATAATAATGCAAGACCAAGACTGGGTTAATCTAATAGCTCATGGATGAATTGCATGGGACCAAGAATGTTCCTGTACATTGGATTCAGACAAAGAGTTGGAACATTGGCAAAACAGTCTCCATGAAGTATCCACACTGCGCTGCAACATGATGACCAAATCGTTGTGTTGTGTGTCGTCAGACGTAAGATGTTTACCTTATTACAATGGGTTAACTGACGTAGATAAATTTTTGGATTCTTTTGAAAGATAATTTCCAGAGGGTTACCGCTGTCAAGTGTTGGACTGGGCACTATGCATTATGCCTGCTAAGTGGCAGGGTATGCACAAAGACAACTTTGATGAGTGGTGTGATTACAGAAGGATGATGAGAACGTGATTTGGTCATCCTAAAGTATGGGTAACTGAGAAGTATGATGGGAGGAATGATCCATGCGATCATTTGGCCAAATGGACTAAGGTATATGGAACGGAGCCACAACCAGAATGGGTGCATTTATTCTATCACACTCTGGACCCAATCCCTATGAATTGGTATTTGGAAATGGAGCTCCACCATGACACCACAGAGTGGGATGTCTTAAGATAAGGGTTCATGTGGGCATTCAATTTTGAAGACGGGTTATAAAGCATCGATGAAGCACTATAGGAGGTTAAGGTAGTGATCTTCTAAATCCCACAAGATCCTTTGGAATTGGTTCAACCAGATTGGAGCACCCAGCTACGTCATGCACTGGAATGCTATAATATGATTGCTGAAGCAAAGGATGAGGATCCAAGGAATATCAATATCCCAGAAGCAGAAGGCCACCTCTAGGTTGAAGGTCCACATATAGAGAACCTAGATATCACCACACCGTTGAAGACTAGGAAGGTAAACATTGGTCCTAAAGAAAAGTCTAAATTCACAAATATTGGATATTATTAGGATGATGCCATAGTGGATAAAGTTGTTGAGTTACTCCACGAGTATCAGGATATTTCTCCTAAAAAAATTTCAGACTTGAAAGGTATCATAAGCGATTTTGGAGTGATGAAAATAACTCTGAAACTAGAGGCAAAGCTCGTTAAGAAGAGGCCATATTGCCTTAATCCCAAATACAAGGAAAAGGTCTACTTGGAGTTGGATAAGATGCTTGAGGCGGGTATTATTGAACTAGTGGAGGAATCTCATTGGGTTAGTGTAATAGTTGTTCAAGAAAAGACACAGAAGGGAGAGATTTATGTATATCTAAGAAAGCTTAATAATGCCTGTGTTCATGATCATTTCCTGACACCATTTACCGATGAGGTACTGGAGAATGTGTCAAGAAAGGAAGCCTACTGATTTACTGATGGGTTCTTTGGATACCATTAGATCAAGATCAAACTAGAAGACAAGAGTAAAACAACCTTTGCGATGGAATGGGGGTGCTTTCAATACACAGTATGCCCTTCAGACTCAAGAATGTGCTGGGAATATTCTCTCATGTCGTCATCGCGACATTCAAATAATTTATACACAAATTCTTGGAGGTATATTTTGATGACTGGACAATGTTTGGGCTTGTAATGTGCCATGTAGCCAGTCTGTGCTTGATGTTGGATACATGTCAAATGTATCAGGTCATGCTAAACCTGAAGAAGTGCTCATTCTGTGTCCCCTTTGGGATTTTTCTGGGTCATGTGGTATGCAAGAAAGGGCTCATGGTGGATCCTGCCAAGATCATGGTAATAATCAATTTGGTAGCCCTATGGAGTGTCAAACAGTTGTTCACAATGTTGGTCCATACTAGGTATTATGCAAAGTTCATCAAGGCTTGTGCTCATATTATCATTCCCATGGAGAAGTTGCTAAAGAATTCTGCTACATTCTATTGGGATGAAGAGTGTCAGCACATTCTCGATGTCTTGAAAGAAAAAATGGTCACCACACCGATATTGGTCTTCCCGTATTGAAAGAATGAATTCCATATACACTTTGATGCCTCATGTATTGTGTTGGGAGCAGTACTAACATAGGCTGGTGAAGGGGAGATGGATCATCCTATAGTATTTGTGAGCAGAAATTTGTCAAAGGCTGAAAAGAACTATTCGACAATAGAGTGTGAAGGGTTGACTATGGTGTACACACTCCAAAAATTTAGACCCTATCTGGTGGGCAGGCATTTCAAGATGTACACAAACCATTCTGCATTGGAGTATCTAGTCAATAAGCCTGTGTTAGGGGGGAAATATGTAGATGGCTATTGTTATTTCAAGAATATGATTTTGAGGTAATTGTGACTCTAGGAAGGTTGAATGTAGGCCCTGGTCATCTGTCGCGTAGTGAGACAGGAGATGAGCCTACTAATTTAGAGGAAGACTTTCTCGGCGCGCAACTCTTTGTGGTGTGCTTAGCGGACAACCAATTTATAGATATTATCCATTTTCTGACCACAGGGACAGCTCCAGAAGGATACACCAGCTAGCAAAAAAAGAGTTTGTAGTGTGCGCATGAGATTTCTCTATAATACTGGACATTTGTATAAAATGGTATCAGATGAGATGCTTCGACGACATGTGCCTGATTTCAAACAAAATAGTATCCTCACTAAAGCACATGGAGGAGTTACTGGAGGGCACTATGTAGGACATGCAATAGCACAAAATATTTTGCGTGTTGGGTATGGTGGTCAATGCTTCATAAATATTCTAACGCATATTGTAGGACATGTGATGCATGCTGAAGAATAGGGAGACCATCCTGGAGGCATGAGCTACCTCTGAATTAGCAGGTGTCATTGTAGCCATTTGAGAAATGGAAAGTGATTTTGTATGACCAATTCAACCCCCAAGTAAGAAAATTTTTGTGCAATATATCATCACCGTGACCAAATATTTGACCAGATGGGTGGAGGTAAAATCAAAGGACTATACAGGGGCAATAGAAGCAAAGTTTTTTTTTTAATATGTGTTCACCAGGATTGGTTGCCCAAAGCTATTGATGAGTGAATGTGATACACATTTTCTCAATGAAATGATCAGCGCACTGACAGAAGGGTTCCAGGTTTACCATCATAAAAGTGCACCATATCATCCTCAGGCCAATGAAACAGTTGAGGCTTTCAATAAGATATTGGAAAATGCGGTGTCAAAGGTTGGCAATGTGTAGCTGACTGATTGGCACATGTGCGTACCAGTGATGTAATGGGCATACAGGAGTACTTGTAAAAAGCTAACAGGTCAAACAACTTTCTGATTGGTTTATGGTGTAGAGGTTATAATACTGATGGAATATATCATGCCTAGTCTACACATAGTAGCTTTCACAAGAATGGCGAACCATAGACCCTTAAAAAAATAGCTCACGTAGCTAATGGAGCTTGAGGAAGACAGATTTTTGGCTAGATTCCATCAACAGGTTCAGAAGGAACATGAAAAATCTTTCCATGATCTGCATATCAAATTGTGCACCTTCATGGTAAATGAATTGGTTTTATTACATGATAGCAAGTTTCATAAGTTTCGAGGAAATTTTCAAATGCACTGGCTAGGGCCATATGTCATCAAAGAAACTACAGATGGTGGCATAGTTCAGCTTGCAAATTTGAATGGAGAACCATTTTCGGGAAGGGTAAATGGCAGCTGATTGAAGCCATACACAGGGGATCTGGGTCAGTTACTACATGACGACAGGATATTCTTAGTGCTCCAAGCAACTACAAGGGAGTGCGGGACTATAAAATATACTGCCTAGTTGGTGGAACTATGCAACAGAGAGGTTGTGTAGAAATGGGTGATGTCACAGTATCAGAAGGTGCGCGAAGGGACCTACGCTATGAGGGGAGATACCACGCAGCACAACTAGAAAATGACTGTTACAGTCATTGTTCATGACTTAATAGTCGGGAGACACTTATGAGGAGTGGGGGGGGGTGGCATTTAAGGCTGGAATATTTGAAGATATGCTGCCAAATCAGCATTTATGGGCGTGTTTTAGGGAATGGTCGAATTTGAATTCAAATTCCCCTATAAATTACACGTGGCCATCCAGTAGAGAACACTTTGCATCGTTAGAAATTTTGAGTTGTGTTGTCCATCGTTTATGAATCCTCAGTTTTTCGCAAATTTGGTCGCAAGATCCATGTTTTATAATTTACGTAAGGATACCCAGCAGTTTATTCTTAGGACTATGTCCAAACCAGGTGAGACCGCAAGCACCTGAAGAACTGTTGCCTTCAAAGGAGCGGCTCCAGAAGTTGTCAGCATGGAGGCTCCAACACCTGTGCCTATGGCACTAAGTTCACCTAGGCCGAAGCCAACACCGGTGCATCAAAATCCCAAGCCCAAGAAAGACAAGTAGAAGAGGCCAATGTCGTTGCGCGAGTTGCCAAGGAAGCACTCTGCTACCCAAACCTAGAAGAAACATAAACAAATGGCGAACGATAAGGAGAAAGTTATAGATTTGGAGACCGAAGAGGGCGTGGAGGATATATGTTCCAAGGGCATGGAGCCCATCTCTAGATTGTAGGATTACATCCCTATGTCTAAGGTAAATGTGAAGGTCACTAAGTGTTGGGATTGGTCCCTTAAGGTCAATTTGGGTCAAAAAGCCAAAGTATTGTTGTAAAGAATGTAAAGTCTCCGCAAGTTGTGGTCGCGGAGTGTGTAGATAGTAGTGTGTCATAAAGGGGTTTACCCTTCTTTTATGTAAGTTGTGTCGAATTGTATAGACCTACCCTTGGTCTGTAGACCACGGGATTGTATAAGTAAGAGAGCCTTAGAGAGTCTAAGGCAAGTAAGTCATGAAAAAATATCAAAGTAATGGGTCAGTAGAAGAAAGAGAAAAGAAGTCTTAGAGTAGAAGAGAGGCTCTAAAGCTATGTGCACAAAGGCCTAGAGTAGAGTCTACAGTTGAGTCCGCGGACCCCTGCAATTGAGTGCACAGGGAATTCTTTAGTCTGTAAGCATAACCAAATTATTAATAAAGAGATTATTCCATAAATTCTAACGTTTATCTATTTTCTTCTGTTATGAATGAATAGGCTACTATGTTATGATGAATGATGGGTTTATGAATTAATGTTGTATTGATGTGCGATTTTACATGATTTATATTGTCATATGAAAGCAAGTCATAGTAATTGTTTACACGAAGAATACCTTATTGCATGTTAAAGTTATCAAATGATTAAACCGATTTGGGTAAATATGAGATTAAGGGTAATCAGAGAGGTGTGTAATTGTTTGATTCACTTATTTAGGGTCCACAAAAGATAGTCATGAACGTTCGCGGAGGTATAGAATCTGATTTAGGGAAGCTATATTCATAAGCCCTAAAGGCTTATTGATTTGCGTGGACGTATATTTATTGCATAAATGGAAATTACACTAATCGCTAGGTGTGGAAACTTGATTCCAGCAGCCCCCCATACTGCTTCGGGTGAGACTTCAGTCTGTGCACTGTGAGTTGATGCGAAAAGGGCCAATAATGTAGGGATTTGATTGGCACAACTAACTCTAAACCTGGGTCAGGACCCACTAAGGCAACAAATTTTTCCGTTGTTGGGACCTGGATCTTCATAAAGAGATCTGTGATGTCGCATCACAGGAATGAAACAAAGAAAGAAATTGAGTGGTTGGATAAAAAGATCCACGAATTTGTGGCACAAGAAACTAGAAATATGCACCTGAAAAAGAAACAGTGGTTAGATAGGTATTTGTACACAAAGATACATGAAATTTTCTTATGTTCCTTCCCGATCGACATATATCAGTGGATCACTAAATTGGTAGAAGGCGAGGGAAGTTAGAGCCTTGACAGTCCAATAGTGTGGACCTCAGAGCTAGTGTGGAGATTGGAAGCCTCTAAAGATAAGGTCGTGCATGCTGTCGATCACTGGCTTGATCACGTCATAGGAGGATTCGTGACAGAAGTCGCGGTCGATACCTCAGTCAGCTACAGCAAAGCAGAGTAGCACTTCTTCAAGGGACCACGAGGTGAGTATTTACGATATTTGAATACTTGGATTAAGATGATCTTGTGTGAAAAGTAGGTTTTGCCATTACTTGTATGTTTGGAGCTACGCGAAGTTGAAAGTTATTTATGGATAGAGGGAGAAAAGGTCCTGAATATAGCCAGCTGATTGAGCCTCCTCTGAGTGACAAAAAAGGAGTTACATAGGCTTCATGGTAGATTGCTATCCAATTACTAGGGAAAGGATTTTCATGAATACCTCATCCATCCACACCACCTCCACAGCATACAGCTTCACCCACATCGCCACCACCACTACCACCATTCAATATGTCGAATACTATGAAGTTTCCTATTTTCAAGGGCTTAGGAAATGAGGACCTAGAATAGTTTTGGTTCGTTATGAAGGCCATATTGACATCCCATAATATTACAGATGACCATATGAAGAAAGCGCAATTGGTTACTGCACTACAAGATCGCGCATTGACATGGTACATTAAGTACTGCATTGATAACCCATTGGAATCATTGGCGGACACTCAGAATGTGCTGAATAAGGAATTCAGTAGGCCCAAGTATAAGTCGTAATCAGTTGTCGAATTCAAGGAAATCATGATGAGGCCTAGAGAAAGACCCTGAGAACTAGATCAGATTGAAATGCGAGATCCATGAAGATAACATGAATCTTACGGATGGACAACATCGTGAATGGTTTGTAGCTTTGCTCTTACCCCATATAACGGTTTCTTTATTGCAGCAAAATATTGCGACCTAAGTGGAAGCCTTGGAAATCACCGATTCAATACACTGCTTTGAGAGTTTAGTAGATTCATGTGGAGTTGCAGAATCTTTGCCTAGAGTTTCAAAGCCTGAAGAAGGATAGAGCATCTCGTCCAGAGATGTGCGAAGAAGTTTGGTGTCTGAAATGTAAGAGTCAAGGTCATGATAAGGATCACTACCTTGTCTTCGTGAATTATGTTGCAAGAAGAGGGCCAATGCCTATGAGGCTGGAAAGTAAAGCAGGGCCAAGAACAGGGCCCATGCTGTGGTGTGTTATCTATCACGTAGCTGGAAAACATGTAATATACAATTGTCACTTGCTGCAGAAATTTGTGTAGACACCACAGCATCTCTTCTCCAACTTCTGTAAATCGGTGGGCCATGACGAGCGTAACTACCATAGCTATGAGCTGATGATGGAAAGAACCCCGACGTGTCAAATGCAGACAGAGACTCGACCTACCGATCAAGGTGTTGGGGGAGCGCATGGAGGATATCAGGTGCGCAGACGGGGCCAAGGAGGAGGAGGACCTGTGAGAGGTCAGGGAGAAGTTATTTGTTACAATTGTGGAGTGCCCAGACACTACGAATAGAGTGTACAAGCCACATGCATCTGTCATGTCGATATTGTACTCAGTTTGACCACGCAATAGAAGAATTCCATATATTAATAGCTAAGATGCTGGAGAAGATGGCGCAGCCTCAACAACCTACCCAAAATCTACACATGATGAGGGTCGAACCCTGTGAAGGGGATCGTTATGTGAATATCATGTTGCGAAGTGGAATGACGACTGGAGAAGGTAAAGGAAAGCAACCTAAAGAAGGTGAGTGGGTCTGCAAGGCTCCAGAAAAAGAGGTTGGGTTTGAATTGCAGCGTGTGAAAGAAACGTTCATGGAAACAAAGAAAAAGCTTCACTGAGGCCTATACCTTAGGAATTCGAGATAAGCTGTCTGAAGAAATGGACCTTTCCATGCTTACTACGTTCTTGGAGACCTGTATGAAGCTACTACATGACAGCAACGCCATGAAAGGATTATAGGAGTTGATAAATAAATGTTTCGGTAAAGAAAATTCCCCTGGAAGACCTCATGTAATCAGAAAAAATGGTAAGCATAAGGTAAGAATAGGGCGTGATATGAGGCTCACCTCGCAGATAGGAGAATATGAAATGGACCAAGTTATTCTTGATCTTGGGTCAGATGCGAATGTTTTGCCTAAACAGACATGGGAGAGAATGGTGAGACCTGCACTACAATGGTCTCTAATTCAATTAAGAATGGCAAATCAACAGAATATTATCCCCATGGGAAGATTGCAGGGAGTGACAATAGACATTGAAGGTGCAAGTGTGTTGGCTAATTTTTAAGTGATATAGATCGTGGATGACAACAATCCATACCCCGCGCTCCATGGGATCGATTGGGTTGTTGACAAGAATGGGGTAATCAATTTGAAGAAGCGGAAGATGTCATTCGAAAGGAAATCACTACTCATAGTAGTACCTTTTTACCCTATAGAAGGACTGTGCTATACTGAATCAGTCTGTGATTATGAGGAAAGCAACAATGATCTAAACTAGATCTATAAAATAAGAGTACGAGATCAATATTGGGTTAATTCAACAGATGATGGATGCATTGCATGGGACCGCGAAAGTTCCTATACATCAGATTCAAATGAAGAGCTGGAGCACTAGCAGAATAGGTTGCATGAAGTATCTACATTGCGCTGTAACATGATGACAAAATTGTTGCACTGTGTATCATCGGAGGTACGAAGTTTGCCTTATTCTTAAGGTCTACCTTACGTAGATAAATTTTTGAATGCATTTGAAAGGGAAGTGCCTGAGAAGCATCGCTTCCAAGCACTAGAATTTGCGTTGCGCGCTACGCCCGCAAGGTGGTGGGGTACACATAAAGACAGTTTTGATGGATGGTGCGAATACAGAAAAATGATGAGATTGTGGTTTGGTCACTGTTAGGTCCCTATACTACTAGTGTAACCACTATTATTATTATTGAAACCCTCTTATTATATTGTTGTGCCCATGTAGTCTCCATATTGTTATTATTGTGCCCTATATATGCCCACTATTATTATTGTTATGTCGGATCAGATTATATTATGACCCGTTAGACTCCTATATATAGAAAGGAGGTCTTGCCATTTGTATCATCCAAGAATTTTTCATTTGTGTAATGTAAAGGAGGTTGCCCCCTTGAAGAAGCTGAATTCTAAGGCATTTATATTTCTTTTCTATCTTTTTGTGAGTTGTTTTCATAACATTTGGTATCATAGCTTTGGATTCTAGCATTTCATTGCTCCAAATAGGTCATTGTGGCATTTTCACTATAACTTTTTCACTACAAAACTTCAGAAGCTAAAAAGAAAAAATATTTGAGAAGAAATTAGTCTGATCCTAGGGTCCGAATTTCAGATATTGTCTCGCTATATTTTCGAAGATATGATCTGAGGAAGTTAGGGTTTTTGAAAGCTCCATAATTGCATCTCCAATAGGTCATTGTGACATTTTCACTGTAATTTTTATTCTAAGAAGGGTTAGACTCTAAAATTAAACCCATTTGAGCCGAAATCTTGGTGAATCTCGGGCCGAAATTTCATATCTTTTGTCGCTATATTTTAGGAGATATAATCCGAGGAAGTTAGGGTTTCTTTAGAATCCCAAATTACATTCTAAACAAGTGACCTTGGGAAAATCATCATAACTTTCTCTCTAAGCATCAGATTGAAATTTGGTAGGAAGTTACAGAAAGAAGACAGACTGTAGTTTTCTTTTTGTAATTTATAGATATGAAGGTCAAACACTGACATGTGGCACATCATACAAGTTCACTCTACTGAAACATTATATAATCAGGTCATCTTAGGATATTGGGAATAACTCTTCCTTAGAGAATCCAATTTTAATCAGACTAGTGGCATTGTAAAGAGGACTCAGAGGAATACCATAGGAAGTAATTTCAAATCCTGGAGAGCCGCAATTACATAGATACAACATATTCAATATCAAGCTCTTACAAAGTGAAAAAATAGGAAGAAATTCAACATGATATACCAAAATTACAAGACCAAGTGCAACAAAAATCACTCTCACAAAAAGTAACAGAAGCTAAGATGGATGGTTTAAATAAAGACATGGAAGATAAAATGGATGGTTTAAAGAAAAGCATGGAATCCAAAATTAATGTCGTGGAAGCTAAGATGGATGGTTTGGAAGCTAAGATGGAAGGAAAAAATGGACGATTTGAAGATAAATTTGACAAAGTTTCTACAAGAAATGTTTACGAACGAAGAAAAGGTAGTAAAGGAAACTCATGATGAGAAAAAAATAAATGTTCATCATGATTTCATAGACTCTAATGTTGGATTAAATACCCACCATGTTCTAAAGATTGATATGAGGAAGTTTGATGGCAAGGATCCCAAAACATGGATAATACAGATGGAGCAATTTTTCGATCTCCATAATGTGCAAAACACACCAAAGGTACGTATTGTAACTTTATATTTGGAACCAAATCAGTTTGTATAGTATTGATGCCTTTTCTCTCGTAAACAAATTCTCACTTGGGCAATTTCTATGGAAGAAATGATAGCACATTATGAGGATACAAAAAGCAACACTTTTTTTATCCAATTGATAAATCTTAAACAAAAGGGTTCAATGATGGAGCACATTGAGAACTTCAAAAAATTGAACATAAGGGTAAAATATATTCGAGAGAAGCATAGGATTGATGTGTTCATATGGACTTTGAAGGATAACATCCAACATGAGGTTTGTCTTTGGGAACCTAATTCATTGGAGAAGGCATTCAGGTTGACAAGAAAAATGGAAGGAAAAATTATGGAAACAAGGAAGCCTAACACTCACAACTATGCAAGTGTTGTTGCCCCTAGCCTTCCACAACCTACAAGGTTGACACCACAACAATTGGAAGAAAAAAGAGAAAAATGGATTTGTTATAGTTGTGATAGAAAGTACACTAAAGGTCATAAGTGGGCTGAGAAGAAATTAATTTACATAGGTTGTGAAAAGGAGGAAGAAAATGAACAATAAACGTCAAAAGAAGAGGATATACACCAAGAACAAACCATAGAGAAAAAAGAAATGAATCCAACCATATCTTGTAATGCATTGGCCGTAAATAATACTCTTCAAACTATTAATATAAAAGGGCATATCAAGAATAAAAAGGTAATAGTGTTGATTGATTAGGGCAGTAACCATAATTTTATTCATTGTAAGATAGCCAAGGAATTGAATTGCTTCCTATATTCAACACCAGAGTGTCAAGTGATGGTTGCAAGTTGATCCAGATTTAAACAGGAAAGCAACAAATTACAGAGATAACCATATACACAAAGATGCAGCGGAAATAATACTTCATTTCATTAATGGAAAATACTGAAATATGCTTACCACCAGAAATGGAAATAAACCAGCTAGGGCGATGGTAGCTTATCTCTGAGAAGATATGTGGTGGCTAATTGCCTCTGAACTATGTTACAATGAGGCTCGAAGGCCTATTTATTCTTGAGAAACAATGGAAAACCCTTAACATTCCAAAACCTAACCATGGGAGATGAAACGCCAAACTGTGGGCCCCGTTTGGGTAAATTGGTACATCAACTTCCCGGGGTCGTAACTTTGGCATACGATCTTCGTTTGACGCGTACAATAGCTCATTAGAAAGATCTATCCGAGCACTACCACTTTGGGACCTAGATTTCCCAAAAAACGTCGTTTAGGGCCTCAAAACGGCTCTAGAAGTTCAGGACCCGAAAAACTGCTAAAAATAGTAAGTTGTGCTACAATTAAGGAAACTGAAAATGCTGAGAGAAACAAGGGTGGGGGTCTAGGTGGACTTGGCAGGTGGCCACCAATATCCCCCTGGATCACAAGTAGATGAACCATAATTGCTCTGGAAAGTGCCATAATATCAAGCTATCCATGGGAGAATATGTATTGAATAGCCCAATGCCTTCGATTCCAACGGGTGGTGCTCATGTTGTACTAGGAGTCCAATGCCTACAATCCTTGGGTACAATAGCTTTTAATTTTCAATAACTTTTCATGAAATTTTCTTCAGAAGGAAAGGAAGTTTAATTAAGGGGTATCATAGGGAAACCGAGAAAGATAATTAGCTCTAATGGAATGAAAAAGCTTCTAAAGAAATAAAAAAGAGGCATAATTTCACAATTATGTTCGCTAGAGGTTCCCACATCGAAATCATCTATTTCTCCATATCTCCAAAAATTATTGGACAATCATTCCAAGGTATTTGAGACGCCCAAAGGTCTCCCACCTATTCGTGATCATGACCATGCTATTCATTGATTCCAGGAAGTGTTCCTCCAAAAATCAGGCCTTACAGATATCCATATGCCCAAAGGAGTGAAATGGAATGTATGGTTGTAGAAATGCTAGAGGTTGGTATAATTATCGAACCAAATTCGATAAAAGAACAAAGGGACAAATGGAAGAATGACGAAGCAGGGTGAAAACTCATTCAAAAGTTTCATAAGATCCCAGTTCAAACAATATTTACAAAACTTGACAAGGAAGGAAAAATCATATTGGAACCTGAAGTAGTCACAGAACCGAGAAATCAACAGCTACAAAATCGATCAATTTCAGAGTATCTTATCATGTGGAATAACCTACCCACTAAAGATTCCACATGGATGGATAATAACTTTATACAAAAGAATCCGGAACTACTCAAGCATTGAGGACATCACTTTTTGAAGGAGAGGGGCATGTTAGGTCCCTATACTACTACTGTAACCCCTATTGTTATTAGTGAAACCCCTTTATTATATTCTTGTGCGCATATAGTCTCCATATTTTTATTATTGTGCCTCATAGAAGCCCACAATTTTTATTTTTGTGCCCTTATATTATTATTGTTATGTCGGCTCTAATTATATTATGACCCCTTAGACTCCTGTATATAGAAAGGAGGTCTTGTCATTTGTATCATCCAAGAATTGTTCATTTTTGTAATGTAAAGGAGGTTGAACCCTCAAAGAGGCTGAATTCTAAGGTGTTTATATTTCTTTTCTATATTTTTGTGAGCTAGTTTCATAACAATCGCCCAAATGTTTAGCTAACAGAGAAATATGATGGAAGAAGTGATCCGCTCGATAATTTAGAAAAATGGACTGACATTTATGGAGCGGATCCACAAGTTTAGTGGGTACATTTATTATGTCATACTTTTTATGTAATACCAATGAATTGGTACGTGGAAACAAAGCTCCGTCATGGCACTAAAGAATGGGACGTTTTGAGACAGGGATTTTTTATGACATTCAAATTTGAAGATGGATTTCAATGCATCGATGAAGCATTGCAGGAGGTCAAGGCAGCGATATTTAGAATACAGCGAGATCCCTTGGATTTGATTCAATCATATTGGATGTTATGAAACCATCTCACAAAAAGATAGAAAAGAAAGATCCACGCCTTAGAATTCAGCCTCTTCGAGGGGGCAACCTCCTTTACATTACATAAATGAGAAATTCTTGGATGATTCAAATGACAAAACCTCCTTTCTATATATAGGAGTCTAAGGAGGCACAATATAACCCAGCCAACCTAACAATAATAATATAAAGCGACAAAAATAAAACTAGAGGGATTCTATGGGGCACAGTAATAACAATATGGGGGCAATAGGGGCACAACAATATTAATAAGGTATACATCTACAATATTAATGGGGTAATCACTAGTATTATAGGGACCCAACATGCCCCTCTCCTTCAAAAAAGTGTTGTCCTCAACGCTTCAGTAGTTCTGGATGCTTCTGTATAAAATTATCATCCTCCCATGTGGAATCTTCAGCGGATAAGTTCTTCCACTTGATAAGATACTCCGAAACTGATCGATTTCGTAACTGTCGAGTTCTTGTTTCTGTGACTGCTTCTGGTTCCAATATAATTTTTCCTTCCTCGTCAAGTTCTGGCAATATTGTTTGAACTAGGAGCTTTTCACCTATAACCTTCTTTAAAAATGAAACATGGAAAACTGGGTGCAATTGAGAAGTTGTAGGAAGCTCCAATTTGTATGCCATAGTACCAATCTTTTGCAACACCTTGTATGTACCATAATACTTTGGTGATAATTTATTATCCTTCTTAGCTTGCTTGAGCGACATTTGCTTATATGGTTGTAGCCATAGGAATACCCAATCACCTACATCAAAACTTCTTTCGCTACCATGTTGATCTGCCTGTTGTTTCATTCTATTTTGTGCCAACACAAGGTTATCCTTTAAGAGTTGGAGGACATGTTCTTGATGTTCAATGTGATGTTCCACTACTTGAACCTTAGAATTTTCTCTTAAATATGATGTGATGGATGGTGGTCGATATCCATAAAGTTCCATAAATGGGGTCATTTTTATTATTGTATGGAAGGAAGTGTTATACCACCATTCATCCAGAGGCCACCATTTGACCCATCATATTGAGGATGATAAGATGAGCTATGAGCTAACTAAGTACCAAGACAAGAAAATAATTCTGTCCAAAAATTTTCAGTGAAAATGGGATCTCTGTCAATTACAATAATCTTTGGGTTTCCATGTAGCTTTTTAATTGTTTCCATAAATGCAGTAGAAAATGTACTGGCTTTAAATGGATGTTATCATGCACAAAAGTGTGCATACTTGGTAAGTCTGTCAACTACCATCATGATGACACTCTTTCCCTCAGACTTGAGTAAACCTGTGATATAATCCATTGAAACCTCCTCCCAACATTGGCTTGGAATGGATAAAGGTTCTAATAGACCTGGTGTCTTAATTGTTTCAACTTTATTTTGTTGGAAAACCAAACATTCTGCCACAAACTTTTGAATATCTGATTTAAGGCCCTCCCAAAAAATTTCCTTCTTAACCCTATGGTAAGTTTTTAAAAATCCTTAGTGCCCTCCTAAGCGAGAAGTGTGCAATTCCATAAGAATCTTTTGTTTTAGCTGGGAATTCTTACAGAGGTATAAGCAATCTTTGTACCATAATGAATCATTTTGCCAGCTAACTGTATCAGACGTACTGGAGTCTTGTTGTAACTTTCGAATAAGTGCCCACACTTCTTCGTCATTCTTCCATTCCTCCCTTGCTTCATTTATCCAATCTGGTTGGATAATAGAAATGGCGCACAACAATGCTTCCACATCTTCATCCTTTCTTGAGAGTGCATCTGCCACCACATTTTTTCTTCCCTGTTTTGTAGATGATTTCAAAGTCATAACCCAACATCTTTGTGACCCACTTTTGTTGCTCTTTAGAGGATAATCTTTGTTCTAAAAAGTATTTAAGGCTATCATGATCCATTTTTACCTTGAAGTGTCTTCCCATTAGGTAGGTGTTATAGACATTTTTGGGCCCTACAACCCCAAGCATGAAATGTCCATAAACCAAGGGCTCCTAAGTCCCTAAAAGTGTTGTTCTAACCCCTAAAGGAACAAGGTCAACAGATTACAGCTTCTCCTAGAAGTTCTCCATGAGAAACTGCTCAGAATTGGTCAAAACAGGATCATTGCAGTTGCTCCACTAGCTAAGTGCGTTGCATCTCACCCAAATACACTATGAGGGTGCGTTGCATTTCAAAATTCCCTTCTGTGGGGTGCGATGGGCGAGAAATGACAAATGGCAGTGTCATTCCACGAGGTGGAGAGGTAATGGAAGCTTCCAGAATCTTCTCCTGTGAAACTTGCCTCACTGAATTCGACCAAGGATGAGTAAGAGGCCATCAGTCTCCAAGTGGAAGAAAGAACTATCAGAGAGAAGACAATAATCAAATCACAAGCTAACTCATGCCCCTTACAGATATCTATATATGGATCCCTCATCCCAGAGATCTAGAGGCTGGAATTTTGCATATTGTAAAGAATTGTTGTTGCTTTCCTGAGACAAACATAAGATTGTTGGGTGATCTAAGCTTTGTTTGAGGTGAAGAGGGGCTTCTTTTGCTGGGAGGTTGATGCTAGGTCAGAACAACCGGTTGTAACTCCTCTTGGCTCTTTTCTTGTTTATCAATAACATCTATTTGAGTTTTCCTCCATGCTTTTGTGTCATTAATGCTTGTTACATTTGTATGGTCAATTTACATCTGACCCTAGATTGTTTATGATTATAGATCCATGTCTTTGCATAGTGCCATGCTTCTGTGATCTTACAGGTACTTTGTCAAGCTGGGCGTGCAAGGGAGCAGGTAGTTGAGGACTATCAAAGAAGAGAGGGATCAAATCAGGAGATTGGCGCAAGACAGAGGTTGGTCTTTCTGTTCCTCTCTATCTATAATTCATAAAGGAAAAACAAAAGTAGCTTTTCTCTGTTTGTTTCTAAGGCAGCTGTCACACCTTAGTGGGATAGAGCAGTTCTAAATAGACACTTTTCCCTATAATAGTAGGGTCGCCATTTCTTAAGTGCATGGAGTAATGCCAACATTTCCTTCTCATAAATAGATTTGTGCAAAAACTTCCCCTTGATTGGACGACTTTCGAAAGAAATGGGTCTTTCATCTTGCATTAATACAGCACCAATTCCATTTCCCGAAGCATCACATTCCACAATAAAGGTTTTTGTGAAGTTTGGTGTAGCTAATACCCGTGCTTGGTACATTGCCTCTTTAAGATGATCGAAGGCCTTTGTTTCTTCTGGATTCCATGAAAATGACTCTTTCTTCAATAATGTTGTTAGAGATGCTGCTATTCTCCCATAATTCTTAACAAACTTGCGATAATACCCTGTCAACTCAAGAAATCCTCGCAGATGCTTTATGGATGTGAGGATTTTCCATTACTTAATGGCTTTAATTTTGCTAGGGTCTACCTTAACTCCTTCCTGAGATACAATATGACCCAGATATTCCACCTATTGTACTCCAAATAAACATTTGGATCTTTTTGCATATAATTGTTTCTCATCCAATAGTTGTAGCACCTTCTCAACATGTTCAACATGATCCTTCCAAGACTTGCTGTAGATTAGTATATCATCAAAAAATACTAACACAAATTTTCTAAGGAATGGTTTGAAAATCGAATTCATCAAACCTTGAAATGTTGAAGGTGCATTGGTAAGGCCAAAAGGCATGAACAAAAATTCATAATGACCCTCATGAGTTCTAAATGTTGTTTTCAGAATGTCTTCAGTCTTCATTCTGATTTGATGATATCCTGAACGAAGATCCAACTTGGTGAAGTAAATTGATCCATGGAATTCATCGAGTAATTCATCAATGACAGGAATGGGAAACTTATCTTTAATATTGAGCCTGTTGAGCTCCCTATAATCCGGACACATGCACCATGATCCATCCTTCTTGTGCACCAATACTAATGGAGCAGAGAAAGAACTTTGACTCGGTTGAATTATACCAGCCTCTAGCATTTCTGCAACCATATGTTCAATTTCACTCTTTTTGGCATAGGGATATCTGTATGGCCTGATGTTTGGAGGAACACTTCCTAGAATTAGATGAATAGCATGATCATGATCACAAATAGGTGGGAGACCTTTGCGAATCTCAAATACCTTGGAATGATTGTCCAAGACTTTTTGGAGATCTGGAGAAATAAATGATTCCAATGTGGAAACATCTAGCGAACATAATTGTGTAATTACACCTCTTTGTTCCTCTTTTAGAAGCTTTGTCATACCATTAGAGCTGATTATCTTTCCTGGTTTCCTTGCAATACCCCTTAATTCAACTTCCTTTACTTCCATAGAAAATTTCATGAAAATTTCTTGAAAATTAAAAGCTATTGTACCCAAGGACTGTAGCCATTGGAGTCCTAGTACAACATCAGCACCACCCATTGGAATGGAAAGCATTGGGCTAGTCAATACATATTCTCCCATGGATAGCTTGATATTATGGCACTTTCCAGAGCAATTTATTGTTCCTCCATTTGCAACCATCACATGACACTCTGGTGCTAGATATAAGAAGCAATTCAATTCTTTTGCTACCTTACAATGAATAAAATTGTGGGTACTTCCTGAATCAATCAACACTATTACCCTTTTCTTCTTGATTTGTCCTTCTATCTTGATTGTTTGAGGAGTGGTAATTCCCACCAATGCATTACAAGATATGGTTGGATTCATTTCTTCTTTATCTAGGCTTTTTTCCTGGAGTATATCCTCTTCTTTTGACCTTTCTTACTCCTTTTCTTCTTCCTCTTCACAATCTATGTAGAATAATTTCTTCTCAGCACACTTATGACCTTTAGTGTATTTGCCATCACAACTGTACCAAAGCACTTTTTCTCTTTTTTCTTCCAACTGTTGTGGTGTCAACCTTATAGTTTGTGGAAGACTAGGGGCAACATTACTTCCATCTTTATAGTTGTCAGTGGTATGCTTCCTGGTTGCCATAATTTTGCTTTCCATTTTTCTTGCTAACCTGAATGCCTTCTCTAATGAATCAGGTTACCAAAGGCGAACATCATGTTGGATATTATCCTTTAAATTCCCTATGAACACATCAATCCTATGCTCCTCTAGAATATTTTTTACCCTTATGTTCAATTTTTGAACTCCTCAATGTGCTCCATTATTGAACCCTTTTGTTTGAGACTTATCAATTGGCTAAAAAAAGTGTTGCTTTTTGTATCCTCATAATGTGCTGTCAATTCTTCTGTAAAAATTACCAAAGTGATAATTTGTTTATGAGAGCAAAGCCATTGATACCATACAAACTAATTTGGTTCCAAATATAAAGTTGCAATATGTACCTTTTGTGTGTTTTGCACATTATTGAGATCAAAAAATTGCTCCATCTGTAATATCCATGTTGCGGGATCCTTGCCATCAAACTTCCTCATATCGATTTTTGGAATATGGTGGGTCTTTGATCCAATGTTAGAGTCTATGGAATCATGATTAACATGTCTTTTGTTCTCATCATGAGTTTCCTTTACTACCCTTTCACCATTAGTGACCATTTCTTGTAGCAACTTATTCATATTTATCTTCAATTCTTCCATCTTATCATCAATAACATCAATTTTAGCGTCCATGCCATTCATCTTAGCTTCCATGCCATCTATATTAGCTTCTACGCCTTTCTTTAAACAATCCATCTTAGCTTCTACACCTTTCTTTAAACCATCCATCTTAGCTTCTACATCTTTCCTTAAACCATCCATCTTAGATTCTGTTGCCTTTTGTGCAAGTGACACTTGTTGCACTTGGTCTCATAATTTTGATATATCATGTTGCATTTTATTTCCTCAAGGCATCAATTACCGATTCAAACTAATTTTTCAAACCAAGCTTATGCAAAAATTTTAAAAAAAACTACACACCTTTTTTCACTTTGTAGAAGCTTGATATTGAATCTGATGTATCTCTGCAACTTCAAATCATATAGTTCTAAAATTGCAACCTATAGTAGCCCTCTGTGTCCTCTTTCCAATCCCACCTGTTTGATCCAAGTTGGATTCTCCAAGGAATAGTTATGCACAATCTCCCAAGATGACCTGATTATAGACTAGTTCAGTAGAGCGAACTTGTACGACATGCCACGAGTCATTATTTCGACCCTTTGGATGTATAAATAATAGACAAGAAACTACAGTCTGTCCGCTTTCTTTATCTTCTTACGAAATTTCAATCCGATGCTCAGAGAGAATGTTATGATGATTTTCCCCAGGTCACCTGTTTGGAATGTAATTCAGGAGTCTGCAAAAACACCAACTTCCTCAGATCATATCTCCATAAATATAGCGTGAAAAGATCTGAACTTTGGACGTGTGATTCAGCACAATTTCCTCTCAAATGGGTATTTTTCTTAGCTTCTGAAACATCACAGAAAAAAAAATTATAGCTAAAATGCCACAATGACCTATTTGGAGCAGCGAAACCCTATAATCCAAAGCTCTGATACCAAATGTTATGAAACCATCTCACAAAAAGATAGAAAAGAGAGATCCACGCCTTAGAATTTAGCCTCTTTGAGGGGGAAACCTCCTTTACATTACATAAATGAGAAATTCTTGGATGATTCAAATGACAAAACCTCCTTTCTATATATAGGAGTCTAAGGAGTCACAGTATAACCCATCCGACCTAACAATAATAATATATGTGTGGTTATATCTTCCAGATCCATCACATTTCGTTATTTTATGCATCGACGTTTCGAATGATCCTTTGTGGTTCATCATCGGGATTTAAATAGAGGGATTCTATGGGGCATAGTAATAACAATAGAGGGATTCTATGGGGCACAGTAATAATAATATGGGGACAATATGGGCACAACAATATTAATAAGGGATACAACTACAATAGTAATGGGGTAATCACTAGTATTATAGGGACCCAACATTGGACTACCCAGCTGCGCCATGCGCTGGAGTGCTACAATGTGACTGTTGAAAAAGAAGACAAGGATCCAAGGAACATTAATATTCTAGAGGTAGAAGGTCATCGTGAAGTTGAGGAACCACAAATAGAGAATCGAGATATCACCGTCCCACTAAAGACTAGACATGTGAATATTGGCACAGAAGTAGAGCCAAAGTTCTCGAAGATAGGGGACTACTAGGATGATCCTACGATGGATAAGGTCGCTGAGTTGATTTGCAAATATCAAGATTTATTACCCATAAAATTTTTGAACTTAAAAGGCATCATCGACGATTTTTAAAACTTGATGCGAAGGCTGTTAAGCAAAGACCATATCACCTTAATCCCAAATACAAGTGTTATAGACATTTTTGTGCCTTACAGCATGAAGCATGAAATGTCCATAATCTAAGGGATCCAAAGTCCCTAAACATGTTGTTCCTACCCCTAGAGGAACAAGGTCAGCAAACCACAGCACTAAATAGCAGTTCTCCACTTGAAAACACTCAAAAACAAGGCAATTCTGGATCATGTCAACTGTTCCACTGAGCATTTGCGCTGAATGTCAACTGCTCCACTGTCTACCTGCGCTGAATGTCAACTGCAAAGAAGGCTACCTGCGCTGGGCGAGTTGGGACATGTGGCACAGTCATTCCTCAAGGTGTCAATGCCTAGGAAGCTTCCAAAATGACACTTGGATCAGGGAATTCGACTGGTGATGAGTAAGAGGGTCTAGATCTCCAAGTGGAAGCGATAACCTCCAAGTGGACTCAAGAACTGAAGAATAACTAAAGTGAGAGAGGACACTAGTCAGATTCATGCCAGCCTCAAGCTGACTCATCCTTTCTCCAAAACTCCTATATATAGAGCTCTCTCATGAGGTCTAAAGGGGGCTGGAATCTTGTGAATGTAAGGAAGTGCTGTTGGTTTGAGTTTAGAACTATTGGGTGATTTGCTTTGAAGGAGGTGAAGAGGAGATTTCTTTCTGCTGGGAGGTGATGCTGGATTGGGCCTTTTATGGTTGTATCACTTCCTGAACTTTACTTCTTCCATTAAGAAAGCATTTGAGGTTCTTCTATATGCATGTGTCTCAATGGTGTATTGTTATACTTGTGTATTTGATTTATTCTAATCCTTGAATCAATTATGAATGTATGCTTCTTGTAGTTTCCCTCTCTTGCCATTTTGCAGGATCTTGGTGTAGCTGGGCCAGTGAAAGAGCAAGGAGCTGGGAGCAAGCAGCAAGGAGAGAAGATTGGATCAACCATTAGCGAAAGACATCGGTTAGTGGATCTCTTTCTCCCCTATTTTACTTTCATAAAGAAGAAATCTTAGATAGCTTTGCTTCGATTGTTGCTGAGGTACTATCACCCTTAGAGTGGGATAGGGTCATTCCATATTGGATACTTTTCCCAACAACAACAAGGAAAATGTCGGCTTGGAGATAGATAAGATGTTTGCAGCAGGTATTATTGAACTGGTGGAGGAATCTGATTGGGTGAGCCTAATGGTAGTTAAGGAAAAGGAGCAAAAGGACAAAATTAGAATTTTCATAGATCTCAGGAAGATTAATGATGCGTGCATTCATGATCCTTTCCCAACTCCATTCATAGATGAGGTATTGGACAATGTTGGAGAACAGGAAGCATATTCATTCACAGATGGGTTCTCTCGGTAACATCAGATAAAGGTCATGCCAGAAGACAGGAGTAAGATGACCTTCGTAACTGAGTGGGGATGCTTACAGTATATGGTAATTCCTTTTGGGCTTAAAAATGTGCCATCAATCTTCTCATGCGTAGTCATCACACCATTCAAAGAGTTCATTCACAAGTTTTTGGAGGTATATTTTGATGATTGGACAATGTTTGGATTGGTAAGGTGCCATGTAGCTATTTTGCACTTGATGTTGGACACATGATGAAGGTATCAAATCATGCTAAACTTGAAGAAATGTTTGTTCTACATCCCTTTAGAAATTTTGTTGGGTCATGTGCTATGTAGACAAGGATTAATGGCAGACCCTACTAAGATCACAATTATAATTAATTTGGAGGCACCAAGAACTGTCAAACAATTGTGTGCAACACTAGGTCATACTAGATACTATTAGAAGTTCATCAAGATTTATGCCCACATTACCATGCCAATGGAAAAGCTACTAAAGAAGGATACTACATTCTGTCGAGATGAAGAATGTCAGCGGAGTCTGGATGTATTCAAGGAGAAAACAATCACCACACCAATCTTAGTCTTCAGGGATTGGAAGAAGGAATTTCATGTGCATGTCGACACTTCATGTATTGCGCTAGGAGTAGTGATAACATAGGTCGGTGAAGGGGAATTGGATCGCCCTATAGCATTTGCAAGCAAGAAGTTCTCTAAGGCTAGAAAGAATTATTTTGCGATAGAGCGCGAAGGGTCAGCAATGGTGTACATGCTCCAAAAGTTCAGACATTACCTAGTAGATGGACACTTTAAGATGTATATAGACCATTCTGCATTAAAATATCTAGTCAACAAGCCTGTTTTAGGGGGGGGGAATATGTATATGGCTGCTATTATTTCAAGAGTATGATTTCGTGGTAATTATGATGCCAGGGCAATTGAATGCAGGGCTAGACCATTGAAACAAGAGAGAAGCTTACCAATTTAGAAGAGGGGTTGTCAAACGCGCAACTCTTTGTGGTGCACGTAGCAGATAATCATTTTGTAGACATTATTCACTTCCTGTCTACGAGAATGGCTCTAGAAAGATACACTCATCAACAGAAGAAGGAATTCATGGTGTGCATCACAGACTTTTTTGTTATTACAGGCCACTTGTATAAGATGGGATCAGACGAGATACTGCGATGCTATGTCCCTGATTTTGAACGAAACATTATTATAGCTGAAGCTCATGGAGGGGTTGTAGTAGGCCATTACGCAGGAAAAGCAATAGCGCAGAAGATTTTATGCATTTGGATGTGGTGGCTGATGCTACATAACAATTCCAAAGCATATTGTAGGGCATGTGATGCATGTCAGAGAACCAGAAGGCCATCGCAGAGGGATGATCTTCCTTTGAATCCGTAGGTATCACTGCAGCCATTTGAGAAATGGGAAATTGATTTTGTAGGACTGATTCAACCGTCGGGAAAGAAGATAGGTGCGTGGTATATCATCATCGCAACCGAGTATTTCAGTAGATGGGTGGAGGCATAGCCCATGAAGGACTGCACAGGGGCAACACCAACCAATTTCTTATTTACATACATGTTGACCAGGTTTGGTTGCCCAAAGATTTTGATGAGTGATCACGGTACGCATTTCCTCAATGAAACGATCAACGCACTGACAGAAGAATTCCAAGTTTATCACTGAAAGAGTACACCATATCATCCTTAGGCTAATGGATGGTTGAAGAATTTAATAAGATATTGGAGGGTGCACTGACAAAGGTTTGCAATGTGCAGAGGAATGATTGGGACGTGCACATACCAACAGTATTATGGGCTTATAGAACTACTTGTAAGAAGCTTACTGGTTAGATGCCTTTTAGGCTGGTCTATGGCGTAGAGGTTGTGATGCCTATGGAGTACATTGTGCCTAGTCTACGCATAGCAGCATTCACAGGAATGGAATACTGCGAAGCCTTAGAAAAGTGGCTCGCACATATAGAAGAGCTCAAGGAAGATAGAGTTTTGGTTGGATTCCATCAGCAAGTTTAGAAGGAACACGAAAAGGCATGGCACGATCGACACATCAAACTGTGCACCTTCAAGGTAAATGATTTATTTTTATTATGTGACAGTAAGTTTGAAAAGTTTCCAGGAAAATTTCAGATGGAATGGCTGGGGCCATATGTTGTCAAAGAGATTATTGATGGTGGAGTAGTTCGGCTTGTGAAATTGAATGGAGATCCATTTCTGAAGAAGGTAAATGGAACTCGATTGAAGCCATATAACAGGGATCCGATCCAATGACTACATGACGGTAGTACATTCTTAGCACTCCAGGCATCTACAAGGAGGCACAGGACTATAAAATACACTACCTGATGTATACAGCGGCGTGATAGGGGCTCTACGTGAAATAGGAGGGCGTCACAGTACCAGAAGAAGCACAAAGGGAGATGCGCTATAGAGGGAGAAACCATGCAACGCATCCAGAAAGTGACCATCACCCTCAATGTTCATGATTTGACAGTGAGGAGACAGTTGCGGCAATTAAGGAATTTAAGGCTGAATTTAAGAGTGAAATATGTGGAAAACTGCTGCCAATCTAGCATTTATGGACATATTTCGGGGGGAACAGTCGAATTTGAATTTAAAATTGCCTATAAATTACGCGTCGTCATCCAATGAGAAACACTTCGCATTTATGTCTTGAGTTGTCGAATGTGTATGAATCCTCAGTTTTACATGGATTTGTTTGCTACTTCTGTATTTGAGAAGTTACATGCAGACACCCAACAGTTTATCCACAGCATAATGTCCGCACCAGCAGAGACCACTATTATTGGGGGAGCTGCTCCAGAAGTGATGACTATGGAGGTTCAAGTAGTAGTGCCTACGGTGCAGAGGTCGTCTAGGCCAAAGTCTACGCTGGTGAGAGAGGTCCCCAAGCCAAAGAAGGACAAGCAAAATAAGTTAGTGCCAGTGTGCGAGTCACCGAGGAAACATGCATCTACCCAGGCCCAGAGAAAAGAAAGTTGAGCGCGAAGGAGAAGGGGAAGGTGGTAGATCTGGAGACTGAGGAGGGCATGGAAGATATTGACATTGATGGGGTAGACCCTAATTATAAGCTACCAGAGTATATCCCTCCATGCAAGGGCAAGGTGAAGGTCCCAAAGGACCCATATGTAGGACAATTCCTCCTCAACACACCCCTATTGCTGGAGAACATCACCTTTGAAGGTCTTCGCTTGGCATGGATCCCACACTTAAAGCTCGAATACTAGGATTTGGTGGACCATGAGTGGTTCCCCCACCTGGCTACCGACACCTTCATCTAGAGGGTCTTCTACAAAGAGTCTGGTGTCACCGCATTGGAGCCAGTGGAATGGATTCGCCGAGTCAACAAGTCAAGGTTGCTGAACCTGTTCTGGGTGCCCCACTAGCATCAGTCAAATATAAACCTAATTGTCATTAAGCAATTGTTGTTCTTGGTGAATGGCGGGTGCTTATGATTAAATGCATCGATCCCCATCACCTATATGTTGATCTGTCGGGTCATGCTATTGCTCCATTCATGACTGAATTTAGCCAAGGCGTTTAGCAGAAATATGAGCGAGCACGACCCCACTGAGAAGATGAAGGACAAGTTTAAACTTGTCAAGAAGCCATGCGGATACTCGATTACTTCAATTTCTAACCCCGCGGTCATGATTGCTACATAGGTTTTGGCTGGACAAGTTATGAGAAAGTGTCACACAAACAAGGTGCTGACACCAATGGTTTCATTGCCAGCTTAGTGCGCAAAGAGTGTACAGCTCAACTGGGCATGCTACCTATGTAGTGAGTTCCTCGCAAATAGCAGAGAAGCATAGAATGACAGTAAGACATTCCACTATTCGTGATCATTGATTTCGATAGTGCTCATTGTGTGGGATTTAATGGATGACAACTAGTTTCCTCCAGTGGAGAAATATTTACTAGAAGCCGCCAAGTTTGCATCTCTCTGGGCCAACAAAGACGTTGCACAAGTCATAGAGAGAAAATTATTTTGGGTGTTGATGGAGGCGAGTATTCGCATGGCCATCAACCAGAAGCTACACTTGTCACCAACCATGTTTGAGCAACTTTTGGGGTACGTGGATTTCAAAGAGCACTTCCACCATGTCTATATCCAAGTGCAAAACGACCCTGAGCAGAAATGGTTCAACCTACCATACCTTGCTACGAATGACGCTATTGAAGAGGTCATCAAGCGTTGTCCAACAAAGTGGCATTCTCGTTCTGACCTAGCCGTAGGGACTAGCAAGTCCGCGAAGAAGAATAAAAAGTAAGCTTCCAAGTAGAAGGTTCAGTAGTTTGCTGAGAAGAGGAAGAAAGAGGGTGAGGAAAAGGCCTGAGTTGAAGCGGCTTGTGCCGCAAAGGAATACATAGAGCAGGAAGAGCGCGGCTCTGAATGAAGTAAGAAGTCTCTGTCGCCCCAAATGGAGGAGGAAGAACAGCTAGAATATGGTGGTAGTGATCAGTAGGAAAGAACTCCATTCCAAATAAAGTGGTACAGGGAGCAGGAAAAGGAAGGACCGCGAAAGAAGATGAAAGCCACCAGGTCATCGCTAGATTCAATTACTTTGACAAATGTCGACTTGGATGAAATTGGAGACAAGGTGTGGGATACAATAGAAGAACTACTGCAGTAGTTTGAGCATCAACAGAAGTAGACACTAAGCACCATCTAGACCAGGTTGCATGAGCTATAGATCCAAATGATTAGACTCCAGGCAGGTGCAAGACAGAGCAGTGCAGCATCAACCAATTTGGCATTGGGGACTACTCAAGCAGCAGAGATAGTTTAGTCATTGGATCTCTAGGAAGTCACTACCTGATGGAGATTTGAGCATAGAGGTGGCTGCTAAAAAGGATATTGTTAGCAATTTTAAGAATATTGGCCTGAACCTAGCCATGCTCCCCAGCGAGTTTCTTCACACACTACAAGCAGGTGTGATAGTAGATGTTAAGGCCTGGGAGTAGCGCATGCTAAGCCTGATCAACGAGTACAAAGTCAACAACGAATAGATGTTCATGGAAAAATCAGCAGCGCTGGAGGCCTAGAAGAAAGTTCAGTTGTAGAATGACAACTTGCAGCTGTAGTAGCCGAGGCATGCAAAATAGTCCTTGAATTGCATATCCCAGAGGAAGCATCGTTGGAGGCGAAGATCCAGAAGTTGGCTGTAGGTGTGTGTGATGCAAATATGGAAGTGACCAAGGTTTAGTTTGAACTAAACCTGAAAATCATAGTTAGAGTTGAAGTCACAGCCTTCAACTCCGCCAGAGTTCAGAGAATAGTGCGAAGCGCAATGAAGGATGGAATTGCAGCAATGGATGTCATGGTGGTGGATTGTACCGCACTCTTCGAGAAATCCATGGAGGTAGTCACAGCTCTGTAGGAAGATCCTAACCTGTAGAGGTTAAAGACAAATGCCTGTGAACTGCAGTAGCGGTATGATGAAGCGAGAGCGATGGTGCACACCATCGTTATAACACAACGATTGGCCACACTGCATGAGGCAAAACAATTGCTTGAACAGGTGGAAGCGGTGCAGAGGAAAGAGGCGGTCCTCAAGGCCATATTGGGGCCTTGGTTGGATGAGGCCTACGTTATCTCTACCAACATGGAGGAGAAGTTGGCAACCCTACAGAGAACGTAGCAGAAAATCAAGGAAGACAGCGCGCGACCAGCAACAGAGTAGCTGGTGGAGCAGATCAAATAGGTAGCGGCACAGAGCGCGACCGAGGTAGCAGTGGCAGAAGTAGAGTTGGGAGGTCTCCGCAGTAAGTTTTTTCCACTAGGAGAGTGACTCGAGGGTGAGCCACGATATTTTTGTTGGGGGGCTGTTGGGACAAGGTCCCCTAGGGTCAATTTTGGGGTAAAAGCCCAAGTTTTGGGGCAAAAAACCCAAGTTTTGCTATAAAGAATGTAAAGTCTCTACAAGTTGTGGTCATGTAGCGTGTAGATAGTAAAGTGCCATAAAGTGTTTTATAATTCTTTTATGTAAGTTGTGTCAGCTTGTATGGACCTACCCCTGGTTCGTGGACCATGGGATTGTATAAGTAAGAGAGTCTTAGAGAGTTTAAGGAAAGTAAGTGATGAAAAAGATGAATGTAATGGGTCAGCAGAAGAAAGAGTGAAGAAGTCTTAGAGTAGAAGAAAGGCTTTGTAGCTGTGTGCATAGAGGCCTAAAGTAGAATTCACAACTTGTTGGCATTATGATACAAGTGTTGTCCTTGATGGTAACTCACACAGATGACAGATCATAGTGCTGCAGATCAGTAGCAAAGAATTGATGATCAGACTACAAAGAATGAAGAAAGAAGAGTATATATGCAGGTTCAGAGTATATACGCAGGTTCACTATATACCAAGTAGGGTATACACAGAGGTTATACACAGGTTCACTATGCACCAAGTCGCGTATATATGCAGGTTAACTATATACCAAGTAGGGTATACACGCAGTTTATCTATATACAAAGATGCGTATACACGCGGGATTGCCGATCAAAAGTCGCGTATGCATATGCACGCACTTTCATGCATGGAAAAGCGCGTACATGTGGGAAAGATTATTTTTGGGTCCGTGGTAGTTAGACCTATGGTTTTGGTCCTTGGTATTGTGTCCGTAGTGTTGAACCCAGGTATTGGGTCCCTAGTATTGGTTCTCAATGGTTTTGGACCATGGTATTGAGTAAGGCCTAAGACTATAAAAGGAGAAGAAGATCATTAGGCAAGTGCAATGGAAAAAGTCTTGAATATCTGATGAAGTACGAAATTTAGTATGCAGGCTATGGGTTTATGATGCATTGTTTGATTTGAGTTAAGGAGGAATCTCACCGGTTGATGGAGAACAAGATCTAAAGATAGATCGAGATCAAATGGTTTGAAATGAACTATCTCTATATGGTTGATTATGCTTATTCTAGATCTTTATACTGATGCATGCAATGTTCTGAACTGGGTATAACTTAAGTTTGAAATAGTTGCAAGTCTTGATTGAATATTTATAGATCTCTACGTGGGTTGGCTTTGGTAAAAGCGCGTATGTACGCAGGTTTGGTTCATCGTAGTAGCGTATACATTATGAAGTATGATATTTGAAGTTGCAGTTGGGTCTGATTGTTATTAAAGAGTTATATTGTTTTCTCTGTGTCCTGGTGACTGTGTTGTTGACATGGTTTCAGTGTTTCAGTGATTTAGAGATTGATGATGCTAGTATTGATTTATTTTGTGCTTCAATGATATTGATGGGTCCAGTATGAAAATTGGATGAAACGTGGATTTTCAAATTATAGTGTTGTGCTTCAGGAGTATCCAGTCTGAAAATGTATGAAATGTAGTCCCTGGAGGATGGAAGGAAATTGTAGGCCAGTGCCTACGTACTAGTACATCAGCTAGTACAAGAGCTAAGGGGGTGGTAGCTCCCTTCCAGTAGCAGCTAGGGATTGAGTGAATATTGGAGCATTCAGTAGGCAGGCACCTACGTAATAGTAAATGGATCGGCTGGTACAAAAGCTAAGGAGGTTCTAGCTCCCATCTAAGAGAGTCTAGAAAATGAGAGAGGGTTGTAGCCCTCTGCAGGTAGAAGCCGGCATACTGGTATAAGACTGCACTAGTACAGAACTATTGTAAAATGAAGTTTCTTATTAAAAGAAGATAGAGACGAATTGCAGTAGGTGGTTTTCACCCACATTGGGTTTCCACCTTATATCATGGTTTTCATGTGTGCTTCTTGTGTGTGATGATCTGTTCGGTTTTACTGCACCTGCTTACTGTAGATATGGTTAATGAAGTTCTGATGCACTAACTAAAGATCAACATTTAATGGATTAACTGAATCATAAGTATTCTGGATATATGCTAGTTGCATTAGACACAATTGCGTATACACATGGGTTCCCTTAATTGAAGTAGTGTATATATATCTAAGTATGGAAATGAAAATTTTTTATTGATTTGATAATACTGATTCACCCCCCCCCTCTCAGTATTATTTCCAACACAGCTGAGTGCATGGACGCCTGCAGGTGAGTCCACATGGAAGTCTTGAGTCTGTAAGCAGAACCGATGTATTAATAAAGAGATTATTCCATAAATTCTTGTGTTTATCTATTTTCCTTTATTGCGAATGTATAAGCTATTACGTTACGATGAATGATGGTTTTATTAATTAATACTATATTGATGCGTGATTTTAAATGATTTATATTGTCATGTGAATGTAGGTAATAGTAACTGTTTACGCAAAGAATATCTTGTCACATGTTAAAGTTGTCAAACGATTATACGGATCTGGGTAAATATGGGATTAAGGGTAATCACAGAGGCACGTAAGTGGTTGATTCACCTGTTTAGGGTCCATGAAAGAGAGTCATGAACATTCATGGATTTATATAATATTAGTAAGGGAAGTTATATCGATAAGCCCTACAGGCTTATCAATCTATGTGAAGGCAGGTTTAGAGCATAAAATGACATTACACTAATTTCTCGATGCGGAAAATTGGTTCCAGTATCCCCCAATACTACTTTGGATGAGACTTCAGTCCATGCACTGCACATTGATGCTGAAAGGGCCAGTAGTGTAGGGATTTGTTTGGCAAAACTAACTCTGAACCTGGGTCAGGACGCACTAAGCCAACACTAAGGACCTAGATGCATCAGAATTCCTCATCAATATGCCCCTGCTACCAGAAAGTATCACCTTTGAAGGCCCGTGCCTGGTGCGGATTCCCCATTTAAAAATGGAAGACTTGGATTTGGTGCACCATAACAGGTTCCCCCACCCCGCAATAGAGAACTACATGAAATGGGTGTACTATAAATAATTTGGTGTCACCGCGTTGGAGCTAATCGAGTGGATTCGCAGTGTGAATCAGTCAGGGTTGTTAAACCTACTGTGGGTGCCCCACTATCATCGCTCCAACATCAATATCATCTGTATCACGCAATTGTTGACCTTGGTACATGGTGGGTGTTTTTGGTTGAGCGCAACGAGCCCAATCACAGAGTTGTTGATCCATCGAATCATTCTCCTACCACATGCTGGCTTGAATCCGACCAATTCATTTAGCAGAAAAACTAGTGAGAATGAAATGGAAGAAAAGATGAAGAAGAAGTTTGATATAGTTAAGAAGTGGTGCGGGTACTCCATCACATCTATCACTGACCTCGCAATGAAAATTTCCATGCAGATCCTCGCTGGTAAGGTCGTGAGGAAATGTCGTGCGGACACGGTTTCAGTGCCAGTAATCGCTTAAGCTACACAGTGCACAGAAAGCATGCAGTTTAATTGGTCGCGCTACCTCTGCAGCAAGTTCTTTGTGAATTTTCGTGAGGCTTAGGATAAGAGAAAAACCTTCCACTACGCATGGTTGTTTTTCTCCATTGTGCTAGTAGATTGGGAGCTACTGGAGGACATCCAATTTCCTCCCTTCGAGAAAGGATTGTCGAAGGTGATGAGCCTCATAAATGGGTAATTATATGGGCTCATTTTACCTCCTAACCTAGTCAAATCAATCACTCTCTTAGCTTATTGTATGATTTTATAATTATATTTATGCTTATAGAGTGAGTTGAGTTAGTTATGATGCCATGTGGTCTAATATGTGTTTAATGTAGATTATTGATGAATTTTGTGGTCAAAGTCAAGGATCCATTGGAAAAATGGTAGCAATAACTCAAAGTGGAAAAAGGAGAGGACTTATAGGAGGGAATCCCCCTCATTTATTAGTCCTCACTTTGACTTCCCCTTCATTTAGCTCAGAGTACAAGTAGCCAAGTCATGCACTAGAAGGCAACCAAGCAAGTGAAGGATGATTGATGATTATCTCGAGTTTTAGGAGCCAAGCCTCCCTGATTTTAAGGAAGCTATTGATAGCTTCATTTGTATAAGTAGAAAGCTATAGGGCCTCACTAGGGTCGGATTTTTGTTGGATTTTTGTTGTAGTTTTGCTTATGTAAACTCTCCTCAAGTTCGAGCTTATTATCTTGACAGTTCACGTAATCTTGTTATTGTTTTGGAAATAAAGATGGAATCCTTTTTGAGTTAGCACTGAGTTACCTCAGAGGTATGAAGCTCTTGGGTTAAGGCCCAATCCAAGTAGCCAAGCTCCTATTTACTTGTATTTGTATTCTTTATTTTAGTTGGTAGATCAGGTTGCCGTTAGATGCATTTCCTTTCTGGTTAGGAATAGGTTTCTTTTGATGATATAGTAGTTTGCTTCCATTTGTGCCTTCTATGGCAGGTTAAGAAGTGATAAAGAAAAGATCCAAAAGGCTAGCAATAGTGCCTTAGCCTTTCTTCCTCCCTTTGGGACAATGATTTGAGGCAAAGACCCTCTTGCTACCCCAAAAGCGCAGATTTTCCTCATTCAGAGGACTTTTAGTGTTTGCAGCTTTTTAGTTGGTTAATAGTCTAGTTTTTCTTCGCTTCAGAACTTCTTCATCATGCAGCAGTGATCAGCATTTCCTTTCATTGATCATAGTTTATTTTGATGCAAAAACTCTGTTTTCCTATATGCACTTATTTCACTATTTGCGTAATCTCATTGGTTGACTATCAGTTGCTTATGTATTAGATATCTTCTAGCAGCAGGCTAGCCTATCAGCTATCCCATATTCCATCTGATCCATTCCCTACCAGTCACCCAAGTCTCCCCTCAATTTTGCCTTAGTTTTTGACATTTTCCATAGAACTTCTTCCTCCCTCATTGGGCAAATCCAATCATCTTTCTCTCTCCTAATGATTCTTGGTAGACCCTAGGTGCCGTAACACTTCATTCCAACCTTCATCCACATTTTCCACCCGCTCTCACACCTTCAAAATAGCCAAAACTTCTGTCGGCCTCCTCCTGTAGGCCTCCTGTAGAACGTTGTTTTTCCTCCTATAGATTTCCTGTGTCCTCCTGTAGATTTTCCTATAGGATTTCTTCTGAAGGACGAGTGTGGGAAAAGCCTCCAAGAGGCCACTTGAGACTTCCTAGGACCCAACCACACCACCCTACATCCTCTCAAGTCCCAAAAACACCCTTCAACACCACCTATTCGTTATCACATTCACAAACATTAAATTACATGCATGTCAAATTCACATAAAAATACATAAAAATCCAAAAAGATATTTTTTGCTCATTTACTTCGAGAAATAGCTTAGTTAGATGTTGTTTACTTCTTTGAATAGATAATGGCATTCTTTTCATGGTTTTCATAGTGTTTTCTGCAAAAGTAGGGTTAGTTGGTTAATTAGGATTTACTTGGTTTGCTTTACATTTCAGTCTTTCTCCTTCCTGCAATTAGAATAGAATCTATATTTCTTTCCTTTCATCACATATAGGGCTTCTTTTGGAATCCATAGAAGTTTGCTTGAGCTCCTAGTGATCTTGCACTAGCTGACCAAGTGACAACCTGTAGTAAGAACTAGTACTTGTGCATACAGCATCGTCGCTTCCAAGTTTGTTACGAACAATCAAGTTGATAAGAGTAAAGTAGGTAGCCCAGGAGTTGGAGCATTATTGCTGCAACACTGGTGCTCACCACTTTTTGGCGTCGTTTCCTCGGTAGCGTCAGAGTATTCTATGATTACTTCTTTCTTCTATTTTCTTCTTGCAACATTCTGCTAATAGTTTATTTCAGCAAAATTAGAATAGTCTTTTCCTTTCTTTCAGTTCTGCATTTATTTTACTTTCCTCTTCAATTTTGCAATTTCCATTTCAGCAAAAGTACATTAGTCATTTCCTTCAGTTCTTCATTTCCTTGCTTTCCTCTTCAATTCTACAAATTTCATTTCAGCAAGTTCATTTCAGTTAGTTGCAATTTGTTTTGATCAATCAATTTTAGTTTTGCAGGTACTATCAATGTGGGGAAAAGAAACAAAAAACAACCAAACAAATTTCATTTCATGCCTCATAGGAATAGAGATAATTTAGGAAAATTTTTTCCTAACACCCCAACTGCTTCACACAGCCAACCTTCTCTCTTCTTCAGTGGCTGTGATCAAGAAGAACCCTTAGGTGAACAACCAGACATATTTGAAGAACCTATAGGGAAGAAGAAAAAGAAAACATTCCTTTGGAGCCAATGGCTGAACACAAAAATTCTAGGGGGAATGGAGAAAGAATAGAGGATACCTTTCCCATTCAGGAAACCAATGGGGACACCAAAATGAAGAATATAAGCCCTTCTGCCCTACCTCATTTCCATGGTCTGACTAAAGAAGATCCTGACACCTTTTTGTTTGAGTTTGCTATTATCTGTTGAACCTATGACTATGCAGAAGATGAGAAAAAGTTGAAAATATTCCCTTCCACTCTCAAGGATGCAGCATTGCGCTGGTTCATGGGGTTACCTAGCAATAGCATCACAACTTGGGCTCAGGTGCAACACGCCTTTAACAGCAAGTATCGAGACTATTATAGGTCAAAAGATACTAAAGAAGAAATTTTCTGAATGACTATAGGAAGTGATGAGTCCCTAGAAGATTATTAGGAGTGGATCTAACTCAGTTACAAAAGGGTCGGGTGTACACTTGACCCTAAGTCTCCGAAGCTAGTCATGCTCAGGGGAATTCACGAATATCTTTTAGACACCCTCCATCTATTTCCCGGGGGAGACATCTACCAACTATCCTATGAGGACATAAAGACTATTTTTAGAAACCATTCTAGAGTAGCCAGAAATAAAGGTATGGGGAGTCAACCCATAGCCAGTACCTCTTCGTCTAACTCATCCATTAAAGGATAAATTGGAAATATGTTGGAAGACTTCAAGAGTGAGATGTTGCAGACTCTTGCCATGCAAATGGATACCTTGCATATCAGAAGGAAACAAGAGGAAGCATAGAGGGCTTTGGCCACTTTTTTCCCTAGGTGTTGTTGGGAAAAGTATCTATTCAGAACGCCCCTATCCCACTCTAAGGTGTGACAGTGCCTTAGCAACAAACAAGGAAAACTACTTGAGTATTCTTCTTTATGAAATGTAAACGAAGAGGAAGGATAAACTAACCTGTGTCTTGCGCTAGTTTGTTGATCCAATCGCTCCTCTCTTCAATAGCTCCCAGCTCCCTACTCCCTTACTGGCCCAGCTTCACCGAATTCCTACAAGATCACAGAAGAGAGAAACTACACGAAGATATAGATTTACATTCATAAAAAGCTTAGGATCAGATTAAGCTAAACATGCAAATATAACAAAACATCATGGATACACAGCATGTAGGATAAACTCAAATAGTTTTATTGATATGATAAGAAAGTCCAAGAGGAGATACAACCAAGTGAGTCATGATCCAGCATCTACCTCCCAGCAAAGGAATCCCTTCCTCACCTCCAACAAAGCATAAATCACTCAATGTACTAATCTCAATCTCAAACCAACAGCAATTCTCTGCAAAGTACAAAATTCCAGCCTCTGGATCTCTGGGATGAGGGATCCATATATAGATATAAGCAGAGAGGATGAGTCAGCTTATGTTTTGACTTGTGGCTTCTCTCCATCAGTTCTTGCTTCCACTTGGAGGCTGAGAGCCTCTTACTCATCACTTGGTCGAATTTAGTGAGGCAAGTGTCATTGGAGAAGATTCTGGAAGCTTCCATTGTCTCTCCACCTCGTTGAATGACTCTGCCACTTGTCATTTCCCGCTCAACACACCTGGGTAGTGCATTCAAGTGCGTTGCAATGCACCTAGACAGTGTATTTGGCTGCTTTATAACGCAGGCAGCTAGTGGAGCTTCTGAATTGATCCTGATTTGACTAGTTTTGAGCAGTTTCTGGTGGAGAACTTCTGGGAGAAGCTGTCATTGGTTGACCTTGTTCCTTTAGGGGCAGGAACAAGACTTTTAGGGACTTTGGATCCCTTAGATTATGGACATTTCATGCTTAGAGCTGTAAGGCACAAAAATGTCTATAACAGTTGGCCCCTAAAGTATGAGGCCGTTTATCGGGTGAAATGCTTTATTAGGAGGATCTGAAGTTCTTTCAATGCTGGGAGGAGACCTGTAATAAGATACAATACAATACATTATTTTCATACTGTTTTCATGATCTAGCTGAGGCGGGCATTCCCATGCTCAGCTTTATAAATTCATTTTTATGTACATAGGACAGACAATCGTCTGATGGTAGACTGATGATTCTGATGAAATCATCATCCTTTTGGTAGGATGATTATATGTTCTGCAGTGCTGCACATGTCAATGTCTTTATTTTTCCTGAATATATATCGCAGCCTAGATGGATGAAACTAGATCCGGGGTCATCAATCTCGTCCGATCTTCACTCTAAGTACAAGTCGATCCATGTGAGAAATGTTTTGAAGTCGAACATGGAAAGACATCGCTTGATTACCAGTCAATGATGTAAACTGTTAACAAGCGCGAGAGGAATCATCGATAATTATAATGACCCTCAAGGTACTGCAGTACAATTCATGTGGTGTGAATAAATGACTTGGCGTCGAACACCACGCAAAATCTTTGGGTCGAAGGTCATTGATGTATACCTGTCGCCGGAAGTGAGAAACTTGCCATTGAGGCATGCAAGCTTCAAAGTACTGAAGGGGGTGTTCCTAGATCAACTTCTTGGATAATGAGCTGATGTCGACAAGAAGCGATCCATCAAAGGAGGGCCTTAATGTATCCCACATCAGTGACACGGAACGAAGCAAATGATTTTGATGGAGGTGAAAACGATCTGATGATATATGGTTCAGGGTGGCGGTCATGAAAGAATGAAGTATAATGTATGGTAGTGGATGGGACATGGGTGACTTCTCTTGAACATATCGGCGACACTTATATGATGTATTGGTATCATTTACCCCAAAGGTGGATGGTATGGCGAGACCATGGTGATGTGATCGGTGAATGAAACAACCCAACCCGACTCAGGCACAGAGTGGAAGTGTCATGTTCAAGAGCGACTTGCTACCAATAAAGGTTCTTTGAGTTTCTTCCCAATTTTTCCCCAGTCATTGCTGACCAGTACCTCTTTATTTTTGTCAAGCTTGAGGAGGATAACATATGCTTTTTCTATAATTTGCCCTTCGGGCAAACCCATCGCTATGTTTTAACGAGCCTAGCGATAGTGAAACTCGTTGTCGTCTAAAGACAAGTTTGTCGCTATTAATCTTTTTAACGAGTCTAACGACAAAGATAACTCGGTCCTTTTCATTTTTAGAGAGTCTGAAAAGGTACGTAAAGTTAACTCCGGAATTCCTTTTTTGTCATCTAATCCCTTAAGTCCGGAAAAGTATAAAACAATACAGAAGGGATGAATTTTCGATAGTTTTAATGAGCCGAGCAAAACAAGTGCTCGATCTTTTTGTGCAATAATCCCTCAGGTCCAAAAAGATTAAAATCTAGAGGAGGGATAGCTCTTCCTGTCACTTTAACGAGCTGGAAGGCCAAAACTCGGCAATCTTTTCATATTTTATGAGTCAGATGAAAAGAGCTTAAAGAAGACTCATCCTTTGAGGAACGAGTGATAAAATGGGTAGCAGCTGATTCCAGGTAAGGGTTGGAATTTTCCAAGCATGGCAGTGTCACAAGGATGGCTAGTGAAATCACTCTTCACAGCTGTTCCTCAAAATGGGTAAACAATCATATGGAGGTGAATGATCGGCCAACGGAAAAGTGGAGGTGACGGTGCAAACACGACCAAGGCTTTAATGGCTGATAATGTTACATTCACGGTGGTTATTTACTGGAGGATAGTTCATTTTTTAACGAGCTTAAACGTGGGTTGAAACACTTGCTCGATCTTATGTTTATTTTTTAACGAGCATGAACTATGTGCTAAAACTGCTCGATAATCCAGTCATATGATAAGAACGTCTCATATAAAACGGCAACATTTAGATTTTTGCCCCACATCCTTTCTTTATGCAAGTTAGGAAACGACTAATCCTACGAGTTTAAAGGGTTAGCCTACAGGTTTAAAGGGGGGACCTATAAATTTAAAAAATAAATAGCCGCCCCTTGCTTGCACTCCAAAAGGTTTGCATGCCCCCAGGTATAAAACAGAGTTTCGAGGTCTCCCTCTATTCGAGCTGACAAAACATTCGTTTTATCAGGAAGGGTCACCCTTTATTCGAGCTGACAAAACATTTTTTTTATCAGGAAGGGTACTACCTCTTACAGGTTACCCAAAGATTGTTCTATTTACAGTGTAAACAAAACACTTCTCTAGCGATGTCTACCGAGATAAACAATGGTGAGCGACGATGCCCGCCAACTCACATAACTTTGAAAAAAGAATCTTATTCTAGAATAACCCCTATCTCAATCACGGACGGGGTACAGACTAGTCATATTCTCCTGCGGAAACCTACCCTATACCTGAAGTTTTCCTGCCGAAGCAGACCAGGACGCATGCCCCCTGGGTTCCAGTCATATCCCTCTGAATTAATCGCGCTCATCGGGAGGATGGACTATGGGTTGAGACATTTCTTGCGTGAAGAGACCATTTAGGGATGGTATATGACTATTTGCGATGCATGATCCGGGAAATGAAAGCTGGTCCACGAGCTTGACCACTCTTCCTTCGTGCGGAAAACCCATTACTCTAAAGAGTGAGGAGACGATGGCTCCCATGCAATAAATATAGTCTCGTCCAAGGAGTAGGTTATAATCCAAGGGTCCTTGAACGACCATCACGTTCATTTGAACGGTCTTCCCTTTCATTGTTATGGGCACATTGGGGAGGATCCCTAAAAGTCGACTGGTTCCTTTATCAAAGCCTGTCAGATTTCTCATCTCAGGCAAAAGCGATGGCGAACCAAGCGCTTTCCAAGCAGTAGAGGAAAGGATACTCACAGAAGCCCCCTCATCGATGATGGTACCAGCCATGACCATTCTATATATTTGGACGATAATTCTGAATGGTATGCTTGCTGTTAAACGGGGTCTGCCTAGTTGATTTCAGTCGAAGGAGACAACTAGGTTGCTTGGAGGTGGGACCGACTAGACGGCCGGGTACGGCTCTGACGAACTTCCTTCCTGTGATAAAGGAATGGGTAGGTTGCCCCCGTGTTCATCGGAGTCTGTGTTGATGAAGAGAATTTGGACAGTGTCATCCTTATTCTCCTCAGTGACTGTATCATTCGAAGATAAAACCTCTGAAGGCAAGACCGGGTCAACTGCCACCTCAACCTTTTGACTTTCATCGGGTATGGATTCAGCTGGTTCATCTTCAATGACAGGCACTTTAGCTGACCACTTGAGCGGGCCAGCTGGATTTTCAACTAACGAAGGACTTGGCAAGAGTTTTTTATATCCAGGAGGGAGTCGTAACGGTGAAACCGGACGATCATCCAAAACTCTTTTAGCTTCGTCTAAGAAGGGACAACGGTGGATGGCGTGATCGCCTTCGCACAGTCTACAGGGAGATCTAGCTCTCCCTTTTCGTCCTGGGACTTCACTTTCGCTAGTTGACAGTGTTCTTTCAACATGGCAATCAGAGGTTGATGCCACCAGATTGTGCAAACGGGGAGACCAGTCCCTTAGTATCCGAGGGATGCAAGGACAATCTCTGTGAAAGTGGTCTCCCTTGCAAATGACACATGACGATTTAGGCCTGGTCAGTGTTGTGTGTGGATTTTCATTAGACGACACTTGTTTTACCTTATTTGCCTTTGGCTCCTTCTTCTTTTTCTCTTTCTTCTTCTTTTCCTTCTTCTCCTTAGGAACTTGGTTTTTAGCTTTGCCAGTCCTGTCAAGCGAATAGGAAGGAAGAGAGGAAGAATTAGAGGAAGTAGAAGGTTGGTGGGAAACTCTGGACTGGTCTAATTGCTGATTTGACTGTTCAGGAATAGTGGTGTTCTGAACGACATTGGTTGAGAAGAGCCAGACTGGCAAGCCAATTGTCAGTCCTGGAAGCGACAATGTGGCCATATGGGGCGCACCAACATCTCCCCAAGAGGAGAAGGGACTAGGATTTCCACCAAGGGGAATTCCTTGGTTGGTAGGCTCCATTTTCTCAACGTAAAGATCAACGCGGGAAAAAGGGTATGAATATTCCATTTAAAATAAATTTTAATGACGCTTGGACACAACTTGCTTTTTCAATTTTAAAGAGTCGAGAAAAAGCAAAAGATGACTCTAGTCTCCTTCGATTTTTAATGAGCCTGAAGTGACAAGTGCTCAGATGGACCTTTTCCGTTAAGGAGTCTGAAAAGGAACGAAAGGGACTGCTCTGGAGTTCTAGGTAGAGGGTGTGCCAAACCAATCGCAAAACCGCAGAATACTTTTTAAGGTACGGGCGGTCAATCTTCCCGAATGTTGTGTTCAGTGCATTGCGATCAGTAGGGCGGCCGACACGGCTTCCTATGGATAAAGGTTTTATGCCTATAGGGGTCTCCCAATATATACTCGATGGTACGTGGGAGCACAATCCGTACTGGCACTTATTGTCTCACAGTGGAGGAATCACCCAACCAACAGTGAGGAGAACAGTTACCAGGCTTTACGACGCTGGAACACGTCTCTAGCCTAGACCACTATGTTGTGCATTAAGTTACAAAGCGTTGTTAAGTTCATTCAATTTATTTTAGGTTGATCTTTCTTAGAAGTTTTCCTTTTTGGATCACCACAAGATGTAGATACAATTCCTAAATGCAGTCTAAAGATGATAAGCAAGCTTTTATCTCTTTTCAACAATGAAAATCCTAGCTACAAGGGGAAAAGAAAGACACAATCTTTTCTCAAAGAGCATAGAGCACACTGTAAATGAACTTTTCCTAAATCAAACCATACAAACTGTCAAAATGCAAATGCACTTGTGCATGTATTTGTTTTCACTTTCTTAATATTGATGCCTAAAAAGAAAGTTGTTGTACAAATTTGAATTCGATTTCAAGTGAAAACACAAACAAGTTTCTTTTTGAAATCAAAAAGATGATTACGACACTTTATGATTTTGAAGTAAACACTTGTTTCGACACTAGAAATTCACAAATTCAAACCAAAAGACAAAAGTAAAAGTGCAATCAACTGTCAATAGCAAACAAACTTTCTCCTAAGATCAAAACGACACTTACGACAGGTCTAGATCTAAGGGCGACAGTATGACTAGTTTACTTTTGTAATGGGAAACTGAAAATGATGTAACAAATACACAAAAACAAATACAGTTTTTTTTATACAACTGAGGTGGAATTAAGGAAAAGAAAATGGGTTTTCAGATAGGTACACACACTGATAACAGGCTGCAAAAATCAGAGATAAAACTGAACAAAATGAAGCAAAGAACCACAGCTGCACAGGGCAAAGGCTGATCAGCGCACCTGTTGCACAGAGAAACTGAATTGCAGCGTAGGTAGCCCTCTCGGGACCTATGTTGAAATGCAGAACCTCTTCACAGAGCCTGCGCTGAAGCAGAAACGAGAATTTTCTCTGGGTTCTGGGTCACGGTTTGCAGTTTAATCTATGGTTTTTGGCCGGATAAAAGCTATCAGTAAGGTAAAATTAGAGGGATGATTTAAAGGAGGACTAAGAGATATCACAAAGGGTAGTTAGAACATTTGTGGATCAGTTGTTCAGATCATAAACAAGCTCAGTGAATGGACTAGAGTAGCAGATCTCTACTTTGCATTTGTAAATGGCAAATGCAGTTCGATTCGCCACTCCTAAGTTTATGAGAAGAACAACAATAGAAACACAAATAAACTAACTAGATACGTTCCCTAGTGGAGTCGCCATTTTGTTGTTGGGAAAAGTATCTATTTAGAACACCCCTATCCCACTCTAAGGTGTGATAGTGCCTTAGCAACAAACAAGGAAAACTACTTGAGTATTCTTCTTTACGAAATGTAAACGAAGAGGAAGGATAAACTAACCTGTGTCTTGCGCTAGTTTGTTGATCCAATCGCTCCTCTCTTCAATAGCTCCCAGCTCCCTACTCCCTTACCGGCCCAGCTTCACCAAATTCCTGCAAGATCACAGAAGAGAGAAACTACACGAAGATATAGATTTACATTCACAAAAAGCTTAGGATCAGATTAAGCTAAACATGCAAATATAACAAAACATCATTGATACACAACATGTAGGAGAAACTCAAATAGTTTTATTGATATGATAAGAAAGTCCAAGAGGAGATACAACCAAGTGAGTCCCGATCCAGCATCTACCTCCCAGCAAAGGAATCCCTTCCTCACCTCCAACAAAGCATAAATCACCCAATGTACTAATCTCAATCTCAAACCAACAACAATTCTCTGCAAAGTACAAAATTCCAGCCTCTGGATCTCTGGGATGAGGGATCCATATATAGATGTAAGCAGAGAGGATGAGTTAGCTTATGTTTTGACTTGTGGCTTCTCTCTGTCAGTTCTTGCTTCCACTTGGAGGCTGAGAGCCTCTTACTCATCACTTGGTCGAATTCAGTGAGGCAAGTGTCATTGGAGAAGATTCTGGGAGCTTCCATTGTCTCTCCACCTCGTTGAATGACTCTGCCACTTGTCATTTCCCGCTCAACGCACCTGGGTAGTGCATTCAAGTGCATTGAAATGCACCTAGACAGTGTATTTGGGTGCTTTGCAATGCAGGCAGCTAGTGGAGCTTCTGAATTGATCCTGATTTGACTAGTTTTGAGCAGTTTCTGGTGGAGAACTTCTGGGAGAATCTGTCATTGGTTGACCTTGTTCCTTTAGGGGCAGGAACAAGAATTTTAGGGACTTTGGATCCCTTGGATTATGGACATTTCATGCTTAGAGTTGTAAGGCACAAAAATGTCTATAACACTAGGTGCACCAGGAGGCATCCTAGGAATGAATTCCCATTGAACTCTATAGATGTTTTTTCAGTTTGTGAGAAAAACATTCTACATATAAGTGCCCTTCCTTACCCAGAATTAAATTTGTATATCAAGGGACTGAGGGAGTCACTGAACAACTCTATTACATAAACCAAAGAAGGCTGCATGGACCTAGACCATACCAGCATGGGATGCAAGGGACAACCCAGGCATACTACAACCCCAACCAAGTCACTTCCATACCTTCTTGGGGTCCCACTGCTCATCCTGTTATAGACAATTTTGTGCCTTGCAGCATCAGGCATGAATTGTCAATAATCCAAGGGATCCAAAGTCCCTAAACATGATGTTCCTGCCCCTAGAGGAACAAGGTCAGCAAACCAACAGCTCTCAGATCAGTTCTCCACCTGAAAACACTCAAAAACAAGCAATCCTGAAATCAAAGCAGGTGCTCCACTAGGCTTCTGCGCTGAAACTCAACTCCTCCATGGTGTACCTGCGTTGCAAAGCAGGTAGAACAAAGGCCACCTGCGCTGAGCGAGATGGGACAAGTGGCACACTGAGTCATTGCTCTGGAATCTTCCAAAAATGACACTTGGATCAGGGATTTCGCCTTGTGATGAGTCAGAGGCTCTGTTTCTCCAAGTGGAAGCAAGGTTCTCCAAGTGGACTCAAGAACTGAAGATCAACTGAAGAGAGAGAGGACACAAGGCAACTACACATCAGTCGCAAGCTGACTCATGCTTTCTCAATTCATCTATATATTGAGCTCTCTCCTATGAGCTCAAGAGGCTGGAATTTTGTGCAAAGTAATGATATGCTGTTGGTTTCACTATAGAACTATTGGGTGATTGCTTGAAGGAGGTGAAGAGGAGAAATTCTTTCTGCTGGGAGGTGTTGCTGGATTGGGGCCTTCAATGGTTGTAACCTTCTCAGAACTTTACTTCTTCCATTAATAAAAGCTATTGAGGTTCTTCTATATGCACTTGTTTCAATGATGTATTGTGATGATTGTATATTTGATTTATGCTAATCCTTGAATCAGTTATGATTGCATGCTTCTTGTAGTTTCCTTCTTTGTTATTTTGTAGGATCTCATTGTAGCTGGGCCAGCAAAAGAGCAAGGAGCTGGGAGCAAGCAGCAAAGAGAAGAGTTTGGATTCGACATTAAGCGCAAGGCAAACGGTTAGTGCATTTCTTCATTCTCTCTTGCTTTCATAAAGAAGTAAACCTTAAGTAGTTTTCTTTACAGTTGTTGCTGAGGTACTATCACCCTTAGAGTGGGATAGGGTCATCCGAGTCGGATACTTTTCCCTACAACAAACTGGCGACTCCACTGGGGAACGTATCTGTTTGATTGTTTTTAGTATTTTGCTATTCATTTCCTGAACAAAAGAGTACCAAATCGAAAAGCTTTTGACTATATCAAAAGCGAAGTAGAGGGCAGCTACTCTAGCTCATTTCTGAGCATGTTCATGATTTGAAGAGCTGATCTACAAGGATCCTTGTAAGCTCTTAGTGATAGCTTTTCATATTCCTTGTCATCCCTTGGTGTGTGCTTGACTGATAGCTTCTGATTTGAGCAAAAACTGTGAATTTTTGAGAAAATTGTGACCCGAAAACTGAGAAAACGCAACTTTCGTTTTCCAAAGCAGGTAGTACACAGGCTACCTGCTTTGCAACGCGGGTCCCGAAGGGGCTACCTGCGCTGAGAGCCAGACTGGCTGTGCAGCACCTGCGTTGGCCCAATTTTGCCTTGTGCATTTGGGGTTTCCTCCCTTTTTCTTGCCTGTTTTCACTATAGATTTTGCAGCCAGTTACCAGTCTTATACCTGTTCTGAAACCAGCCTTACTTGCCATCATTCCACCTCTGTTATATAACGAAATTGTACTTGTTCTTTTGTATTTCTTACATCATTTACAATTTCCCATAACGAAAGTGAACTAGTCTTGCTTTGGCCTCTTAGATCTGAACCTGTGTTAGGCATTTTGCTGGTCTAAAGAGTTAGCTTGTTTGCTGTCCATAGCTGATTAGTCTTTTTACTTTCGTCATTATGGTTTGATTTCATGTATTTCCAGTGATTAAACAAGTAAATCTTAAGGTGTCTTTTGATTTTGGACAAGCTTGTTTGTTTTCACTTTAAATCGAAATCAAAGTTATATAACAACTTTCTTTTTGTAATACATCAACATTAAGAAAGGGAAAAGAAAATACATGCATTGTGCATTTTGCATTTGACTGTTTGCATGCTGATTTAGGAAATTTTGCATTAGTGTGTGCTCTATGATCTGTGTGAAAAGATTTTCCTTTCTTCTCCTCAGTAGTTAAGATTTTCAAAGTTGAAAGATTGAAAAGTTTGCTTCTCATCTTAGACAGCATTCAGGAATTTGTTACATACATCTCGTGGTGATCCTTAAAGGCAAACTGCTAAGCAAGATCAACATTAAAATAAATCCAATTTACTTAACAACGCTTTGAAACATAACGCAAACACATAGAGGTCTAGGTAGAGACGTGTTCCGGCGTCGTTAAACGTAGTGACTGTCGATCTCTACGAAGGTGGGTGATTCCTCCTGAGAGTCGGTGGCACTAATACGGACTTGTGCTCCCACGTACCGTTGCGTATATATTGGGAGACCCCTATAGGAACAAAGCCTTTATCCATAGGAAGCCGTGTCGGCCGCCCTACTGATCGCGATGCAGTGAACACAGCATTCACGAAGATCGACCACCCGTACCGTAAAACGTATTTTGTGGTTTCGCGAAAAGTTTGGCACACCCTCTGCCTAGAACTCCAGAGTAGTTTCTTTTGGCCTTTTTCAAACTCTATAACTGAAAAAAGTCCATCCGAGCATTTGTCACTTCGGGCTCATTAAAACATCGAAGGAGACTAGAGTCATCTTTAGCTTTTTCTCGACTCTTAAAACATGAAAAAGCAAAGTTGTGTCTAAAGCGTCGTTAATAAAATTTATTTTAAACGGAACATAATCACCTATTATTCCCGCATTGATCTTTCAGTTGAAAAGTATGGAGCCCACCAACCAAGGAAGTCACCTTGGTGGAAGTCCCAGTCCCTTCTCCTCTTGGGGAGATGTTGGTGCGCCCCATATGGCCACATTGTCACTTCCAGGATTGACAATTGGCCTACCTGTATGGCTCTTTTCAACTAATGTAGTTCAGACCACCACAAATCCTGAGCAGTCGAATCAACAGTCAGACCAGTCTAGAGCTACCCACCAGCCTTCCACTTCTTACAATTCTTCCTCTGATCCTTCATCTTCGCAAGGTAGAGCTGGCAAAAGTCAGCCTCCCATGGAGAAGAAGGAAAAGAAGAAGAGAGAAAAGAAGCAGAAGGGGCCTATGGCGAAGGCGACTGGGGGCAAGCAAAAGACATCTGACAAAAATCCACACACTGCACCGACCGGGCCTAAATCGCCATGTGTCATTTGCAAAGGGACCCACTTCCACCGTGATTTTCCTTGTATTCCCCGGATACTAAGGGACTGGTCCCCCAGGTTGCACAATCCGGTAGCATCAACCTCTGATAGACATGTTGATTGCATTCCGTCAACTAGCGAGAGTGAAAGACAAAGAGGGAGACCAAGATCACCCTGCAGACTGTGTGAAGGCGATCACGCCATCCACCGTTGTCCATTCTTAGATGAGGCGAAGAGAGTTTTGGAAGATCGTCCGGTTTCACCGTTACGACTTCCTCCTGGATACCAAAAACTCTTGCCAAGTCCCTCGATAGTTGAAAATCCAGCTGGCCCGATCAAGTGGTCAGCTGAAGTGTCGGTCATTGAGAATGAACCTACTGAATCCAGACCAGACGAAAGTCTAAAGGTCGAAACGGCAGTTGACCCGGTTCTTCCTTCAGAGGTTTCATCCTCAAATGACACCGTCATTGAAGATTCATCTTCGAATGACACCCTCACTGAAGAGAATAAGGATGACACCATCCAGATTCTTTTCATCAACATAGACTCTGATGAGCATCAGGGCAACGTGCCCATTCCTTTATCACAGGAAGGAACATCGTCAGGGTCGTATCCGGCCGTGTATTCGGTCCCACCACCAAGCAACCTGGTTTTGTCCTTTGATTGGAATCAACTAGGCAGACCCCGGTTACCAGCCAGTATCCCATTCAGAATCATCGTCCAAATCTACAGAATGGTGATGGCTGGAACTATCATTGATGAAGGGGCATCTGTGAGTATCCTTTCCTCTATTGCTTGGAAAGCACTGGGTTCCCCGGTGCTTTTACCTGAGATGAGAAATCTATCAGGTTTTGATAAAGGAACCAGTCGCCCGTTAGGGATTCTCCCCAATGTTCCCGTTACATTGAAGGGGAAGACAGTTCATATGAACGTCATGGTCGTCCAAGGACCCTTGGTGTATAACTTACTCCTTGGACGAGACTATATATATTGCATGGAGGCGATAGTGTCCTCACTCTTCAGAGTTATGTGTTTTCCGCACGAAGGAAGAATGGTCAAGCTCGTAGACCAACTTTCATTTCCAGGATCACGCATCGCAAATAGTCAAATACCATCCCTTAACGGTTTATTCACTCAAGGAATGCCTCCACCCCCGGTTCTACTTCCCGATGAATGCGAGTGATTCAGAAAGATGTAACTGGGACCCAGGGGGCATGCACCCTGGCCTGCCTTGGGCAGAGGAAACCTTGGGTATAAAGTTAATTTCCGCAGAAGAATGGGACTAGTCCGTACCCCGTCCGAAAGAAGGAAGAGAGGGTTGTTCTAGGATAAAGTTCTTTTGTCAAAGTTATGTGAGTGAGATAATCAGCTTCTCGCTCCCTTTGTCTAAAAAGTAGGCTCTCCTGAGGGAGGAGATCCATTTGTGGCGGCAAGTAGCCACCATCTTTGAAGGCAAGCCTCACCCATTAAAACATATGTTTTGAAGGATAAGTAGGGGCAGCCTCCAAAGAAAGAGATGAAATTGCTGCAACAAGTAGTCACCATCCTTAGCAACCTAATGATAGACATCGCCAGGAAAAAGAGTTTAGTTTGCGGCAGCGAACAGAACCATTTTTCGGATAGTAAGAAAGAGGCAGCGCCTTGAAATTATACTTTATACCTGGGGGCATGCGAACCTTTTGGAGTGCAAGCACGGGACGACTATTTATTTTTTAAATTTTTAGGTCCTCCCTTTAAACCTGTAGGTCTAACCCGTTAAACTCGTAGGATTAGCCGTTTCCAGCTTGCATAAAGAAAGGATGTGGGGCAAAAGTCAAAACTTTCCAAATAGGAGCATAGCTTCGTGAGATAAAGCTCCTTAAAAAATAGCTATCTCACCTGAGGCGTTTCTTGTATTATGACTGGTATATTTGGGCAGTTTTAGCACACAGTTCATGCTCGTTAAAAAATAAACGCAAGATCCGAGCAGTTTTCGCACATATTTCATGCTCGTTAAAAAATAAACATAAGTTGTGAGCAATCTTCCCCTAGAGTTCAAGCTCACCCAGAAAAAATGAACCGGTAAATAACCTTGGTAAATGTAACCTTTGACAGCCATATTAAAGCCCTTGGTCGTGTTCTTGCAGTCTCACCTCCATCCGTTCATTTGGCCAATCGTTCATCTCCATATGTTTGTTTACCCATTTTGAGGAACAGCTGCGAAGAGTGATTTCACTTAGCCATCCTTGTGACACTGCCGTGATTGGAATATTCCAACCTGTACCTGGAATCTGCTGCTATCCCTGTTTATCACTCGTTCCTCAAAAGACGAGTCTTCTTTGAGCTCTTTTCTCCTGACTCGTAAAATATGAAAATTTTGCCGAGTTTTGGCCTTCCAGATCGTTAAACGACCGGAAGAGCTATCCCTCCTCTAGATTTTAATCTTTTTGGACCTGAGGGATTATTGCACAAAAAGATCGAGCGCTTGTTTTTTTCGGCTCGTTAAAGCAATCGAAAATTCATCCCTTCTGTATTGTTTTATACTTTTTCGGACTTAAGGGATTAGATGACGAAAAAGGAATTCTGGAGTTGACTTTATGTACCTTTTCAGACTCTCTAAAAATGAAAAGGACCGAGTTATCCTTGTCGTTAGACTTGTTAAATTCATTAAATAGCGACAAACTTGTCTTTAGACGAGAACGAGTTTCCCTATCGCTAGGCTCGTTAAAAAATAGCGATGGGCTTGCCCAAAGGGCAGGTTATAGAACAAGCATATGTTATCCTCCTCAAGCTTGATAAAAATAAAGAGGTACTGGTCAGCAATGACTGGGGAAAAATTGGGAGAACCTCACAGCTTTAATGGTAGCAAGTCGCTCTTGAACATGACACTTTGTCCTCCGTATCACATCGGGTTGGGTTGTTTCATTCACCGGTCTCATCACCATGGTCCTCGCCACACCATCCACATTTGGGGTTATGCTACCAATCCATCACATCAGTGTCGTTATATGTTCAAGAGATGTTGTTCTGCAAAGAGTCAACCGTGTCCCATCCACTGCCATACATTGTCCTTCATCCATTTCATGACCGCCACCCTGAATCATACATCACAGTTTGTTTTTCACCTCATCACAATCACTAGCTCCGTTCCGTGTCACTGATGTGGGATTCATTAAGGCCCTCCTTTGACAGATCGCTCCTTGTCGACATCAGCTCATTATCCAAGGAGTTGATCTAGGAACAACCCCTTCAGTACTTTGAAGCTTGCATGCCTCAATGGCAAGTTTCTCACTTCCGGCGACAGGTATACATCAATGACCTTCGACCAGAAGATTTTGCATGGTGGTCGACGCCAAGTCCTTTATTCCCACCATGTGAATTGTACTGCTGTACCTTGAGGGTCATCATCCTTATCGGTGATTCCTCTCGCGCTTGTTAACGGTTTACATCATTGACCGGTAATCAAGCGATGTCTTTCCATGTTCGACTTCAAGAAATTCTCACATGGATCGACTTGTACATCGAGTCAAGATCGAAAGAGATTGAAGACCCCGGATCTAGTTTCATCCATCCAGGCTGCGATATATATTCAGGATATAAAGACATTTGATATGTACATCATTGCAGCAGATGATCATCCTTCTCAAAGGATGATAATTTCAGCAGAGAATTATCAGTCTATCATCAGACGATCGTCTGTGCTATGTACCAAAATGAATTTATAAAGCTGAGCATGGGAATGCCTGCCTCAGCTAGATCATGAAAAAGAATGAAAAATAATGTATTGTATTGCATCTTATTACAGGACACTTCTCAGCAGATTGAATGAACTTCGGATCCTCCTAATAAAGCATTTCACCCGATAAACGACCTCATACTTTAGGGGGCATCTGTTATAGACAATTTTGTGCCTTGCAGCATCAGGCATGAATTGTCAATAATCCAAGGGATCCAAAGTCCCTAAACATGATGTTCCTGCCCCTAGAGGAACAAGGTCAGCAAACCAACAGCTCTCAGATCAGTTCTCCACCTGAAAACACTCAAAAACAAGCAATCCTGAAATCAAAGCAGGTGCTCCACTAGGCTTCTGCGCTGAAACTCAACTCCTCCATGGTGTACCTGCGTTGCAAAGCAGGTAGAACAAAGGCCACCTACGCTGAGTGAGATGGGACAAGTGGCACACTGAGTCATTGCTCTGGAATCTTCCAAAAATGACACTTGGATCAGGGATTTCGCCTTGTGATGAGTCAGAGGCTCTGTTTCTCCAAGTGGAAGCAAGGTTCTCCAAGTGGACTCAAGAACTGAAGATCAACTGAAGAGAGAGAGGACACAAGGCAGCTACACATCAGTCGCAAGCTGACTCATCCTTTCTCAATTCATCTATATATTGAGCTCTCTCCTATGAGCTCAAGAGGCTGGAATTTTGTGCAAAGTAATGATATGCTGTTGGTTTCACTATAGAACTATTGGGTGATTGCTTGAAGGAGGTGAAGAGGAGAAATTCTTTCTGCTGGGAGGTGTTGCTGGATTGGGGCCTTCAATGGTTGTAACCTTCTCAGAACTTTACTTCTTCCATTAATAAAAGCTATTGAGGTTCTTCTATATGCACTTGTTTCAATGATGTATTGTGATGATTGTATATTTGATTTATGCTAATCCTTGAATCAGTTATGATTGCATGCTTCTTGTAGTTTCCTTCTTTGTTATTTTGCAGGATCTCATTGTAGCTGGGCCAGCAAAAGAGCAAGGAGTTGGGAGCAAGCAGCAAAGAGAAGAGTTTGGATTCGACATTAAGCACAAGGCAAACGGTTAGTGCATTTCTTCATTCTCTCTTGCTTTCATAAAGAAGTAAACCTTAAGTAGTTTTCTTTACAGTTGTTGCTGAGGTACTATCACCCTTAGAGTGGGATAGGGTCATCCGAGTCGGATACTTTTCCCTACAACACATCCTTCCTGGTCCACGCCTCCTCCTTGGTCCTTCACATCTCAATATCATGCCCAACCAACCAACCATTCATTCCAATCCTATGCTCAGCCACCACCTCAGTGAAATGCACCTCATCAAGAGTGGAGGCCCCAATAAAACTCTCCACCTACTCTTTTGCCTCCACCACTTACCCAACCACAACCATTACCTCCTGTTCCACCAAAGCAACCCTAAATGCCTGCCCAGCCAAATCCAAACCCGAACAATAGACAGGCTCAGCAAGTGTATAGTGGGGAATCATCATGCCCAACTTATGCTGTTGAGATTCAGGAAATTAACTTGCAATCTGGGAAAGTTCTCCCAGATAGCCATCCTTCACCTAGGGAGGTTCAGGAAGATAAATAGGAAAGTGAACCTAAAGCAATTCCACCCTTTCCTAAGAGACTATCCGTGACAGACCAGCCTACCCTAAAAGAAACTGAACTCTTGGGGGAATTGAAACACTTATGTGTGAAGATACCACTTCTCCAAGCCATAAAAGATGTGCCTATCTACAACATGTTGATCAAAGAGAAGTGCTTTAGGCATCCAGGGAGGCACAAGAGAGATGCCCCAACCATCAATGTCATAGGGCAACTGTCTGACCTGATGTTGGGGAAAGTAATCTGTCCAAAGTATCTAGACCCTGGAAGCCTAGTAATGGATGTCCACATCAATGGCACCATGATCCCACACACTGTGATTGATCTAAGAGCCTCCATTAATGTGATGACAAAGGACACAATGTTCAAACTCAACCTCCAGGGTTCCTTGAGGAAGACCACAACCATGCTACAATTAGCAGACCGCTCCACCATGACCCCTGAAGGGATTGTGGAAGATGTGATGGTATCCATTGATTCTTGGGAGTACGCTACTGATTTCTTAGTTCTCTAGCCAAAGGAAAAGCTCACTGGGTATCCTCTCATTTTGGGAAGACCCTAATTGGTTACCGCCAATGGCTACATCAGCTGTTGAGCTGGGAAAATGACCATAAAGAACAGGCATATGTCCAAACAGTTAATCCTATATCCTCCTTCCCAACCCTTGTTATAACATGATCTATCTCTCTGGTTGGAGGAGGAAGATGAGGATGAAGTCTATTCTGCACCGCTTTGTGCATTAGAAACTGCCATGGGGGGAAAACAACAAGATGAGGATGAGATGATCAAAAATCTGATTCAGATTCCACCTACCAGTGTATAGCCCTTAGAGTACATAATAATAGAAACCCAAAACAACCCCTCAATTTATCTTTGTGCAGCCGACTCCACTTCTCCCCATGTTAAGAATATAGAGTGTGATCCAAAAAGAACCTTGAAAATCAATCCATCCCTATCCACTTCCTAGGAGAAGGAGCTGTGCAGCTTGCTGAGAAAGCACTTAGATGCCTTTGCTTGGAGTTATAAGGAGATCAAAGGAGTGCACCCTTCAGTATGCACTCATCATATATACCAAGGATGGTTGCAAACTAGTTAGGCAGCCTCAAAGGAGGATGAATCCAGCACTTAAAGATATTGTTAAGGAAGAACTGCAGAAATTGCTTGATGCAGGATTCATCTATCCCATCTCTGACAGTGAATGGGTCTCTCCTTTGGTGCTAGTGCCAAAGAAAAATGGTAAGTGGAGAATCTGTGTCGACTATTGGGAATTCAACAAAGCCACTTAAAAGGACCATTTTCCTTTACCTTTCATAGATCAAGTGTTAGATGGTTTGGTAGGGAAAAAGTTTTTCTCTTTCCTAGATGGGTTTAGCGGGTACAATCAGATTTAGATCAGTCCAGAAGACCAAGATAAGACCACGTTTACTTGTCCTTGGGGTACCTTTGCATACTGGGTCCTTCCTTTTGGTTTGTGTAACGCTCCAGCCACTTTCCAAAGAGTGGTACTGAGTATATTTTCTGAATTAGTTCATGATGCAGTAGAGATATATATCGATGACTTTACTCCTTATGGCTCCGACTTTTAGGAAGCCTTATCTAATCTAGGAAAAGATCTAGACAAATGTATTGAGATGAACCTGTCCCTCGGTGTGGAAAAATGTGAATTTTTGATGGTTGAAGGGACCATGCTAGGTCATGCAATATCTCAACAAGGACTGCAAGTGGACCCCAACAAAATCGCCATCATACAAAGAGTCCCACCTCCTCAAAAAGTGAGAGATGTCAAAGGTTTCCTAGGCTTAGTTGGATATTACCAGATATTCATTAAAGATTTTAGCAAGCTAGCCTCTCCTTTTTTTTTCCTTTTAGGTAAAGATGTTGAGTTTATATGGTTGGAAAACTGTCAAGAAGCCCTAGATACCTTGAAGAGCAAACTCGTGACTGCCCCAATTTCGAGAGGCCCAAACTGGGCCCTATCTTTCCACATTCACATAGATGCCTTGAACAAAGCAATAGGAGTAGCCTTGGGACAAATTGATGAAAATTTGTCTTATGCCCTATACTTTATAAGCAAAAACTTGTCAAAGGTGGAGTTAAACTATACAGTGACTGAGAAGGAGCTCCTAGTTGTTGTGCATTCCTTAAACAAATTCAGACATTATAGCACAGGCTATCAAACCTTTGTACACACTGATCATGCTGCAATTAGATATTTAATGAACAAACCGGATGTAAATGCTCACATTATTAGATGGTTTCTTTTACTGCAGTAGTTTTATTTGACCATTGTTGATAAGCCTGGTAAAGAAAATGTTGTTGCTGACTTTTTGTTTAGAGTAAATTTGCCTGCAGGTGAAGAGGGAATGGTGAATGATCAAATGCTAGATGAACACTTGTTTGTTATCTCAGTACTCTCTCCATGGTTTGCTGATATAGCAAACTACTTGGTTTCAGCACAGTTGCCACCACACTTGTCCTCAAAAGAGAAGAGCAAGATAGTAAGGAAAAGCACCCCTTTCACCTGGATAGGGGGCAATCTCTTCAAACTTGGCGCAGATCAAATCTTGAAAAGATGTGTCAAGGAGGAGGAAGTCTTTGACATCCTCCTGACCTGTCATGATGGGCCTTGTGGAGGTCATTTTGTAACAAAAAGAACTGCCTTGAAGACACTGCAAGCAGGCTACTACTGGCCCACTCTTCATTGGGATGTGAGGAGATATACCATCTAGTGTGATTGGTGTCAAAGGATGGGCAAACCTACTCCAAAGGATGAAATTCCCATGCAACCTAAAGTGACCTTTGAGCCATTTGAGAAGTGGGGCATGGACTTTGTGGGGCCTATCAGCCCTCCTTCAAAGTAGAAGCAATACACTTGTGTGCACCGATTACCTGAAAAAGTTGGCAAAGACAAAAGTAATCAAAGTAGTGATAGAGGAAAAAGTAGCTGAATTTTTGAGAGAGAACATCTTCTACAAGTTCGCGTATCCAAGTGAGTTGGTCACAGATCAAGGCAGCCAGTTCACTTCCAGTTTGATTGAAGACCTGCTCACACATCATAGAATCAAGCACAGGACTTCCACCCCTTACAATCCACAAGCCAATGGGTAGGTGTAGGTCACTAACTGAGCATTGGAAGGGATCCTGACAAAGGTAGTGAGCAGCAATAGGAAAGATTGGGCGGACAGATTAGTTGAGGCCACTTGGGCCTACAATACAACATGGAAGACCACTACAGGGTTCACACCCTATGAGCTGGTCTATGGGAAGAAGGCTTCGCTATCAATAGAATTTGAATTCAATACCCTGAGGATGGTAGCTTAGCTAGACCTAGACCTCAGCCATGCACAAAAAGAAAGATTACTCTAGCTCAATGTATTGGATGAACACGGAATGCAGGCCCTTCTCCACACAGAGGTAGTTCAGCTTCAAAGAAAGATATGGCATGACAAAGACATCAAGGAGAAGCAATTCCAAGAGGGAGATTGGGCACTACTCTATGATTCAAGATACAAATATTTCAAGGGCAATCTAAGGACAAGATCGCTATGACCATACACTTTGGAGAAATGTAATGACAATGGTTCAGTTCTGATCAAAACCATTGATGATGAAGCCATCTCCGTGCTTGTCAATGGAAACCGGTTTAAAGTCTACAAGAAACCCCTATCCAAGTGAGAGTTAATTGAATATTTGAATAAGACAATGATGGTAGTGGAGCATGTCTTAGCCTCCACTTCACCCACTCACTGAAAAAAAAGAAAAAAAAGAATAAAAAAATAAGGACTCAAGTGAAAACCTCCATGAGGCGCTTGAGTCCCATCATTGGGTTGAAAACCTCTTTTGAGGTGGCCCAGTGATGTCAAAAAAAAAAAAAAGATAAAATAAGATCCTTGGGTGAAAACCACCCTCAGAGATGCCCAGGCCAGGCAATTAGGGTGAAAACCTCCCTGAGGCGCCCTCGTTGTTTTCAAAAAAAAATAAAAAAATTCTAGTTGCATTGCAGGTTTGTGAGAGGACTACGGGAAGCAAAAGAAGGTGCCAAGGGAGCCCTAAAACCAATACCAACACCTATTATACCTTCCCACACATTTCTCCATCATTCTTTGCATTCTTTTCACCTCACTGTGCTTCTTTTCAAAAACTGTGTTTTCTACAAGAGGCTCCTATAGGAATTACAGAGAGCCAGAAATGGAGATAAAAGGTAATTTTAGGGAAAGGGAAGCTTCATAAAATATTTATAAATCCTCCTGCAGTATTCAAACCTCCTTGCTACCATTTCCAAGCCTCCATCACATCCCAAGCATCATTCTTCTTCCTACCCAAGAAAAATAAAGAAAAAAATAGTTTTTTAGGAAAAAACAAAAAAAAACAAAAAATAAGAAAGGAAACAACACCATCCACCTCACCTGAAGCCTACCTATTACCTCTCCATGTCTATCTACACCTCTGGCATCATCCTCATAGCTCCAACCACAGAAAGAAGCTGAAGTTTCAAAGGGAGAAGCAGCTATAGGAGCTCCTGTAGGAATTCCTGTAGCAGTTGATCCCATTAAAATCTAGCATCAACAGCAAGAGGGTGAAAATATGAAGGTTGAAGAAGAGACATGAAGATTAGATCTAGCCAGAGATGAACTTGCACAAAGCATAGCCACACATCAGCAAGCAGACAACATGCATCAAAAGAAATAAAGGCATGTTGCAGAGAGAGAGAGCCACAACACCTCACAGCAATTGCTTTCGGATCTCAGGTAAGTAACTAACATGCTCCTCTGTTTGCATTTGTGTAATTACAAGGCATGCAACATCAACGAGATGGTTGAGGTTGAATGAGGGAAAGGTGGCCAAATAACTTGGCCACTTCATCTAGTTGACTCCACTCATCGGAAGATGTCGCCCACTCGTGCACACAGTCAACTCAAGAAAGATGTCAAGGACAGGTAGTGGAGGAAGTGTGAACTCTGATGCAATCATGAGGGATGATTACAAGGAGAGGGACATGATGACAAGGTAGGTGGGGACCAATGTTCCAAATATGGCCAACGTATGCTTGGCCAACTCACCCTCCATCACCGGAAATATCCATAAAAAGCAATAAGTACTCCTCCCCGAGCACTCTCACCACCTTTTCCTTCATTCTTTCCTCGAAACTCTGCTCCTGCAAATCTCCTCGTGCCCCCACAGCCTCATAATCATCATTCTTCATTGATCTCTCCCATATTCCCGCTCTCATCGTTCTCTACAGGAGCACTTACAGGTTCTACAGGAGCACCTACAAGAATTCTACAGGAGGACACAGTAGTCTTCTATAGGAGGGCCAGTGAGTTTTTTTGAAGGGAGAAAACATGGGTTTTAGCACAATTCCTAGGCTAAGGAGGTAGGTTCTATACATACCCCCATTGAATATCAAAATATGCAAGCAGTGGTTTAATTTTCAAGAGGAAATCAAGCCTTTAGGTGGAAGAAATAAAAAATAAAATTTCTACGTATTTCTTTAGAAAAACACAGTCTCTTTGTTTCTCTGTTTTTCTCCAAAAATTGTTTTCTCCTTATCCACATTTGGTTTCCCAAAGAAGCATAAACAAAATGACAGGAGGTTTTATGAGGAAGGAGCCCACCAACTCCTGTAGGCTCCATGCACATCCCCAAGTAGTGGACATATTCACAAGAGCAAATTGGATGAACTTTTTTCAGAAATTCTGAGGGTTTGACGAGGAGATTTCTCAAGAATTTGCCCACGCTTTGGTCCCTCACACTATAACACATGCCACTATCACTTTTAGAAGTCTTTCCATGGAGATAACCCCTAAATTTATCAGTAGAGTCACTACCCTTCCTCTTGGGTTGCCTTGGAGTAAGGATGAAAAGCCAATTTTCCAGGCTGCCAAGAAAAAGTTCTTCCAAAACAATGAAACCCCTGTAGAAGATAAAAATTGCATAAGAAGGGCTAGCATACCATATCCTTGGGATGAGGTTAGCTACCAAATAATAAAGTATATTTCCTATGAGGGGAGGTAGAACATTCTCTATGGTTACCATTTTAGGATCCTTCATGAATTAAGGTATGGTGTGGACGCTCCAACCCCTTAGAAGCTCAGCATCCTCTATTTCCTCCTGTAGTCCCTCATTGACTCCAGTACTAAAGTAAAGCAGGAAATCTAGAGTAGCTAGCTCACCATGGGTTAATCAAAATTTTAGTGGAAGAATCCCTCCATACATTTACACTCCCTATAGCATGGGAAATATTTCGAAACATGACTGTTGAGGATGACATAAAGACCCTGACCTATGATATCAGTCCTACTGGCAGTGAGGAGGAAGAGCAGCAAGGGGGAGAAGGTGAAGCAACTGGTGATTTAGAAGAAGAAGAAGGGAAGAAGGAAGAAACCAAGATATAGGAGGAGAAAGCTGAAGAAACAGAGTAAGAAGAAACATAGCAAACAGAGACAGAGAAAGAGACAGAAGGAGGAGAAAAAGGGGCAGAAAAGATAGAAGTGTTCCCTGAAAGAGAGGCAGCAACTGCTCTCACTACCCTCAACACACCAATTAAGCCAAAACAAAAGAGGAAGAGGAAGACCTCAATGTATTTCAAGGCTGGGAAGAGCACAAGAATCAAAACAGGGAAACCCCAACCTTCTTCAAAAGTGCCAATTATAATTGAAGATTCACCCTCTGCCCAAGGAAATGAATCCCCTTCTAAGGCACCGATCACATATGAAAGGGGGACTTCTAGATCTCCCACATCCAAAGAAAAGGTAGAACTACAAGACCCAAAAACAGTCCTACAAGAGGCACAGACAATTCTACAGGAGACCCTGTCAAAACTATAGGAGACCCAAAAGCTTGAGAAAAGGGTAGAAGGATAGCCACAGGGAAAGGAGGAAGAAACAGAGCTACAAGAAACTGATCCCCATCCTAGTCTTGGCTACTACTACAATCTTCTTGAGCGAGGAAGAATAATTCCACAAAAAATTGTAATTCCACTATTCATTGAATTAGAGAAAGAAAGAATAGGGAACCATAAGTGGATGCAAATAGCCAAATCCAAAGGAGTTGAGGATATTGGCCACATGGAGAAAAAACTTGGAGAAATGGGCAGAGAGTTAAGTGTTGTTGGACACAGAGAAGCAATTGCAAGAAGCCACCTTGAAACTAAAAATGAATTGCTAAGAAGACAGCTGCAAGAGAAAGAGACCCAACTGGCATGCATGGCAAGCTGGTCCATGGAGGCATTGCAATGTAGGACACCAACAAAATCCTATGGCCTATATCTCAAGGACCAATGGTTGCAATTTCAGATAAAGACTTTTTGACAAAGAGGCACAATGCCTTTCCAATATTACAGGCAGTTTATGGACATGTGCAACCAAAGCACATCAGAATATAAGGTGAAGATGGCAGAATTCTACCTGCATAACATGGCCCTCACAAACATGAATGTGTAGGACCCCAATGCTAGGCTAGGAGACCTGCAACTAATGGCCATGGCCTCATGGATGAACCATGAAGAATTAAGGGCAACAAAAATAAGAAGGTTGATGATAAAGGAGCAGAATGAACCATTAATGATTATAGCTGAGCCATCAGACCCCATGGAACTCATCAGCACACATAACGTACTTGCCAATTATCCTCATATTTCCCCTAGATATATAAGTGATCAGGCACAAGCCATAGCATACTTTGAGGATATGGAAAGGTTACTTGGGGATGACTGTGTGCATGCATGTATGACGAGATGGAACACCTTACCACACAGTCTGCAGATTAGGGAATAACATTCCCTAATGAGGATGAAGGAGGCACTAAGGAGAGTGCCCATGTATAAGCGCTCCATGCAGAGGCTGAAGGTCAATTGGATTGGCCTCAAATTGAGTCCCCCACTGCTGCTAGGCATGTTAGAAGGCAGAAGAGAAGAAGAAGAAGAGCCGGAATAGTAGGGAGAAATAGACAAGAAGGCAGGATTCTATGATAGGGAAGAGGAGACCGCATCAAAATCATGGGATGCTAGGGAGGCGACCAGGGCCATAAAAGATGAGGAGATGGATTAAGCTGCTCAAAGGATGAGAAACACTTCCAGTAGGGGGTGATGATGAGCCTCATAAATGGGTGATTATATGGGCTCATTTTACCTCCTAACCTAGTCAAATCAACCATTCTTTTAGCTTATTGTATGATTTTCTGATTATATTTTTGCTTATAGAGTGAGTTGTGTTAGTTATGATGCCATGTGGTCTAATATGTGTTTAATGCAGATTATTGATGAATTTTGTGGTCAAAATCAAGGATCCAGTGAAAAAATGGTAGCAATAACTCAAAGTGGAAAAAGGAGAGGACTTATAGGAGGGAATCCCCCTCATTTATTACTCCTCACTTCGAATTCCCCTTCATTCAGCTTGGAGTACAAGCAGCCAAGTCATGCACTAGAAGGCAGTCGAGCAAGTGAAGGATGACTAATGATTATCTCAAGTTTTGGAAGCCAAGCATCCCTTGTTTTAAGGAAGTTGTTGATAGCTTCATCTGTGTAAGTAGAGAGGCCTAGGGCCTCCCTAATGTTATATTTTTGTTGGATTTTTGTTGTATTTTTGCTTATGTAAACTCTGCTCAACTTCGAGCTTATTATCTTGACAGTTCATGTAATCTTGCTATTGTTTTGGAAATAAATATGGAAACCTCTTTAAGTTAGCATTGAGTTACCTCAGAGGGATGAAGCTCTTGGGTTAAGGCCTAATCCAAGTAGCCTAGCTCTGCTTTACTTGTATTTGTATGCTTTATTTCAGTTGGTAGGTCAGGTTTTTGTTAGATGCATTTCTTTTATGGTTATGAATAGGTTGCTTTTGATGATTCAGTAGTTTGCTTCCATTTGTGCTTTCTATAGCAAGTTAAGCAGTGATAAAGAAAAGATCCAAAAGGCTAGCAATAGTTCCTTGGCCTCTCTTCCTCCCTTTGGGACAATGATTTGAGGCAAAGACCCTCTTTCTGCCCCAAAAACACAAATTTTCCTCATTCATAGGACTTCTAGTGTTTGCAGCTTTTTAGTTGGTTAATAGTCTAGTTTTGTTTTACTTCAGAACTTCTTCATCATGCTCACTTCTTTATTTACAATAGTCCTCTTTCATGCTTTCCTTTCCTGTAGCAATTATCAGCATTTCCTTTCATAGATCATAGTTTATTTTGATGCAAAAACTCTGTTTTCCTAGATGCACTTATTTCATTGTTTGCTTAATCTCATTGGTTGACTGTCAGTTGTTTATGCAGCAGATATCTTCTAGCAGTAGGCAAACCTATCATCCATCCCATCCTCCATCTGATCAATGCCCTACCAGTCACCCAAGTCTCCCCTCAATTCTGCCTTAGTTTTCTACATTTTCCATAGAACTTCTTCCTCCTTCCTTGAGCAAATCCAATCATCTTTCTCTCTCCTAATGATTCTTGGTAGACCATAGGTTCCCTAACACTTCATTCCAACCTTCATCCACCTTTTCCACCCACTCTCACACCTTCAAAAAAGCCAAAACTACTCTCGACCTCCTCATGTAGGCCTCCTGTAGAATGTTGTTTTTCCTCTTGTAGATTTCTTGTGTCCTCCTGTAGATTTTCCTATAGGCTTTTCTCTGAAAGCCGAGTGTGGGAAAAGCCTCCAGAAGGCCACCTAGACATCCTAGGACCCAACCACACCATCCTACTTCCTCTCAAGTCCCAAAATCTCCCTTCAACACCACCTATTTGCTGCCACATTCACAAACAATAAACTACATGCATGTCAAATTCACATAAAAATACATAAAAATCCAAAAAGATGTTTTTTGCTCATTTACTTCCAGAAATAGCTTAGTTAGATGTTGTTTACTTCTTTGAATAGATAATGGCATTATTTTCATGGTTTTCGTAGTGTTTTATGCAAAATTAGGGTTAGTTGGTTAATTAGGGTTTACTTGGTTTGCTTTACATTTCAGTCTTTCTCCTTCCTGAAATTAGAATAGCATCTATCTTTCTTTCCTTTCATCACATATAGAGCTTTTTTTGGGATCCAGAGAAGTTGGCTTGAGCTCATAGTGATCTTGCATCGGTTGGCCAAGTGAAAACCTACAGTAAGAACTAGTATTTGGCCATACAACATTGTCGCTTCCAAGTTTGTTACGAACTACCAGGTTGATAAGTGTAAAGTAGGTAGCCCAGGAGTTGCAGCATTATTGTTGCAATACTATTTCTCACTAGGAGGTTGCACAGTTTGCCTCCCTTTGGGAAACAAAGCACTCCACGAAGGTCATGGAGACAAAAACATTCTGGGTGTTGATGGAGGTGAGCCTTTGCATGGCTATCAACGAGAAGCCATGATTGTCTCCGATTATGTTTGAGCAGTTACTAGAGTATGAAGAGTTTAAGGCATACTTCCACTGTGTGTATACCAAGGCGTGGAAGGATCTGCAGCAGAAGTGGTTTGATCTACCTTATCTTGCCACAAACGATGTCATTTAGGAGGTTATCAAGCACTCACCGACAGATTAGCATTCTCCATCTGATCTGGCCACAGGCACTAGCAAAGGTGCGAGGAGTTCCGCGTAGAAAAAGAAGAATGAGGTAGTAAAGTAGGCAGTCTAGCATTTGGTCAAGAAGCAATGGAAGGAAGCCGAGAAGAAGGCCTGACTAGAAAATGACCACGCTGCACAACAACAGGCTGAACATGAGTAGCATGACTTTGAGCAAAGTGGTAAATCACCTTTGCCCTAGACCGAGGAAGAGGAGCAGTCATAGCAGGGAGGTGGCAGAGATGAAGAACAAAGCACTCCATTCTAGGTGAAGAGGTACAAGGAACAATAGAAGAAGTGACCTCGGAAGAAGTTGAAAGTGACGAAGCCACCGCTAGATCCCATCACACTCACAGAAGGCGATCTCAACAAGATCAGAGATAAAGTGCACGATACCACAGTGGAACTATTGCAGTAGTTCGAACAACAACACTTGCATTCATTGGGCACTATTCAAAAGGATTTGCATGAGCTGTAGATCTAGACCAGTAGGATACAGGTGGGCGCAGGGCAGGTGAGCGCCACACAGACGAGCTTGGCACCAGGGACTAGTGAGGCTACCAAGATGGTGACGTCAGTGGATCTTTGAGCAATTTCTCTACCTGAAGGGTGTTTGAGCACGGAATTGGTCGACGACAAGGTCATCGTGAGTACTCTGAAGAACATTGGCCTCAAGCTCATAGCACTCCCCAATGAGTATCTTCACATGTTGTAGACAAGTGTGACCGTTGAGCTCAGAGTGAGGGAGTGGCATGCTCTCAGCTTAATCAACGAATATCGGGTGAACAATGAGCAAATGTTCACCGAGAAGACAGAGGCCTTGAAGGTGAAGAAAACAATCTAGATGAAGAGCACCTAACTCATGGCCACAATGTAAGAGGCTTGCAGGAGAGTATCGGAGTTGCACATACCTGAGGAGGTGCTGCTTGAGGCCAAGATCAGGAAAATTGCAGCGGGTGTCTATGATGCTAAGACAGAGGTGGCCTAAGTTCAGTTTGAGCTCAACCTAAAAATCATAGAATTGGAGCTTAGGTCATAGTCTTCGACCCCGCTAGAAGTTAGGAAAGAGCGCAAAGCTTCCGTTAAGAATGCAATAGACATTGTGGAAGTTACAGTTGTGGATTGCACAACATTGTTTAAGTAGGCCATGGAAGTAGTGGCAACACTATAAGAAGATCCCAACCCATAGAGATTAAAAACATAGACACCTGAGCTTCAGAAACAGTACGAGGAAGTGCAGGCGACGATGCACATAGTGGCTGCAACACAATGCCTCACCAAGTTACAAGAGGGGAAGCAACTCCTCACACAAGTGGAAGCTGCACAACAAAGAGAGACAATCCTTAAGGTGCAGTTGGATCCTTGGTTGGAAGAATCATACCAAGTCTCCGCCAATATACAAGAAAAGTTGGTGAACCTATAGATTACATAGTAGAAGATCAAGCAAGACTATGAAGGACCAGCCATAGAACAGTTGGTCAAACAAGTGAAGAAGAAAGCCACGCAGCGTGTGGCTGAAGTAGCAGTGGTGCAGGTGGAGTTGGGGCATCTTTACAGTAAGATCTCCATGCCAACTGAGTGAATCGAGGATGAGTCACCATATTTGTGTTGGGGGGATGTTAGGATGGGGTCCCCTAGGTCAGTTTTGGGGAGAAAGGACAAGTTTTGATGTAAAAAGATGTAAATTCTCTGCAAAATGTGGTCATGGAGCACGTAGCCAGTTAAGAGTCAAAAATGCGTTTACCCTTCTTTTATGTAATAGGAGTTAGCTTTTGAAGATCTACCCATGCTCCACAGACCATGGGATTGTGTAAATAGGTGTGTCTTAAAGAGTCTAAAGTAAGTACGAAAAGTTTATGGGTACGAATGAAGAAGTCTAGCGTAGAGATAGAAGTCTTAGAGGAGGGAAAGGATTTTCAGCTGAGTGCGCAGAGGCCTAGAGAAGTGTCTGCAGCTAGGTGTGTGGACCCCTGCAGCTGGGTGCGTGGATCCCCGCAGTTTGGTGCACGGACCCCTACAGTTGAGTGTGCATGAAATTCTTCAGTCTGTAAGCTTAACTGAATATCAATAGAGAAGATTGTTGAAGAAATTCTTGTGTTTTATCTATTAACTTTTGTTATATATGAATGCGCTTTACGCTTTTATGACTAATGGTTTTATGAAATAATGATGTATTGATGCATGAATTTACTTGATCTACATTGTTCTTTGAACACAATTAATCTTGAGTGATTACATGAATATTATAACGCTTTCCGTTAAAGTTATCGAATACTTAAGTAGATCTAAGCAAATAATGGTCTAAGAGTAATCTATTGTGCACATAAGTAGCTAATTGACCAGTCCAAGGTCTGCAAAAGCCAATCATAGACCTTCACAGAGGTCTAGAGGTTGATTGAAGGAAGTAACAGTAATAGTCCAGAGGAACATAGAGATTTACGCAAACAAAAACCAAGGTCACAAAAGGACATCGTACTAATCTCTAGGTGCGGAAATTTGGTTCTAGTATCCCCCCATACTGCTTTGGGTGATACTTTAGTCCATGCATTGCGGATTGATGCCGAAAGGGCCAGTAGTGTAGGGATTTTTTTGGCAAAACTAACTTTGAACCTGGGCCAGGACACCCTAAGCCAACAAATGGTTTCATTGTTGGGACCGGGATCTGCATAAAGATATGTGTGATGTCGCATCACTGGAATCCAACGAAGAAGGAAACTAAGAAGTGGTTGGATAGAAATATCCATGAATTCGCAACGCAAGAAAATAGGAATCTGCACCTGAGAAAAGAAGAGTGACTAGACAGATATTTGTACACAGAAATACACAAAATATTCTTCTACACCTTCCTGATCGAACTATACGAGTGGATCGCTAAATTACAAGACAGCCAAGGAAGGTGGAGGCTTGACAGTCCGATAGTGTGGACCCTGGAGCTTGTGTGGAGGTTGGAAGCTTCTGAAGATAAGATCGTGCATGGAGTTGATCACTAGCTTGATCGAGTCATCGGAGGATTTCTTATAGAGTTCGCAGTTGATATCTCAGTCAGTTACAGAGAAGTGAAGTGACGCTTCTTTAAGGGAACGTGAGGTAAGTATTTGAGATATTTGAATACTTGGATTAATATGTACTTGTGTGAAAAGAGGGTTACACCATTACCTTGATGTTTGGATCTACGCGAAGTGGACAGAGCTTTAGAAGTCTTGGAAAATAGGTCCTGAATATAGTCCATTGATTGGAGCTACTTTAGGTGGTGACGATGGAGAAGCATAGGCTTCACTGCAGAGCATTGTCTAGTTGATAAGATAGGTTTTTCTGTGGGTACCTCATCCTCCCACACAACCTCCACCATTGCCTCCACAACATACACCTTCACCACACCACCACTGCCATTGGTCAACAAGTCGAATACGATGAAGTTTCCAGTTTTCAAAGGCTTAGGAAGTGAGGATCCAGATCAGTTTTGGTTTGTTGCGAAGGCTATGTGGACAACACAACAAATTACAGATGATAATATAAAGAAGGCACAATTAGTCACCGCTCTACAGGACCGCGTGCTGACATGGGATGTTAAGTATTGTATGAATAATCATTGGCATCGTTGACAAATATATAGACCGCTTTGAACAAGGAATTCAATAAGCCTAAATCTTCCTCGCATCTGGTAATTGGATTTAAGGAAATCATGATGAAGCCCAATGAAATGCCATGGGATCTAGATCAAAGACTTAAGTGCAGTATCCATGAAGCTAATATCAATCTCACAGATAGTCAACACCGCAATTGGTTTATAGATGTGTTCCTGCCCCACTTAAGGATTGCTTTATCACAATAAAAGATAGGAACTCAGGCAGAAGCCCTGGAAATCTTGATGAGATTGCATGAGACACCTATCCAGCATGCTTCTTTAGGAGTTCAATAGATTCATGCAGAGTTGCAAAACCTTTTCTTGTAGTTGTAGAGCTTGAAAAAGTACAAAGTGGCTCGGCCAAAGGTGTGTGAAGAATTTTGGTGTCTCAAGTGTAAAAATGAGGGGCATGATAAAGATCAGTGCCCTATCTTCATGAATTGCATCACAGGAGAGGGGCCTTTTCCGCTAAGGGAGGAAGCTTCAGCGAGACCAAGTGGGGGCCTGTGCTATTTGTCAAGTAGCCAGAAAACATATAACAGAAAATTGTCATTTGCTGCAAAAGTTTGTACAGACACCACAGCAATTGTGTTTTGAAAAATTCATTTTTATGAATAACATGTGTTTCCACCTTTTAGCTTCCTATGTCATTCATTCACTTAAAAATGGATTATGGGTTTTAATGTTTAATAGAGTATAACATTAACTCTCTTTTTAAGTAACATGGATTCACATAATGAACTTGAGTGAATGGAGAATTCAATGAGTGAGGAGTTATTAAATATGTTTTATGTAATGATCCGGATTTAAACAGGAATGCAACAAATTACAGAGATAACCATATACACAAAGATGCAGTGGAAATAATACTTCATTTCATTAATGGAAAATACTGAAATATGCTTACAACCAGAAATGGAAATAAACCAGCTAGGGCGATGGTAGCTTATCTCTGAGAAGAGATGTGGTGGCTACATGCCTCTGAAATGTTCCGAACTATCTTTACAATGAGGCTTGAAGGCCTATTTATTATTGAGAAACAATGGAAAACCCTTCACATTCCAAAACCTAACCCTAGAAGATGAAACGCCAAATTGTGGGCCCCGTTTTGGGGTGAGTTGGACAACCAACTTCCTGGGGTCGCGAATTGGTTGTATTATCTATATTTGACGCGCATGATAGCCCGTTGGAAAGATCTCTCCGAGGACTATGACAGAAAAGACGATTTTTCTCGGAAAAATTGATGGCGGTAGATTTCCCAAAAAACGTCGTTTAGGGCCTCAAAACGGCTCCAGAAGTTTAGGAACCGAAAAACTGCTAAAAATAGTAAACTGTGCTATAATTAAGGAAACTAAAAAACTGAAAGAGATAATGGTGGGGGTCCAGGTGGACTTGGTAGGTGGCCACCAATATCCACCTGGATCATTCCTCCCCCCTTAGGAAGCAATGGTCCCCGTTGCGTTGAGTTCCTCCATGAGATGAGGAAACTTTTGCTGAACTTGTTCCCTGGTGAGCCACTTGCCCTGTTGAAGGAGTTGGCCTGCTTTGACAACTCGATACAGTTGGATATTCTATTGTCGAGTGTTCTTGATCTGTGTGTCCATGATCCGATCAGTTGCAGCTTGTTCCATGCAATCTGGATTTAATTCTGTGGGTGTGAGCTGTTCTGCAATGTCGGATGTGTCTAGCAATGGTGGAAAGTATGGCCAAAGGCAGTCCACATTGAACACTGGGTGCAGGCCAAGGAATGGGGGAATGTTGAGCTCAAATGCATTGTCTCCCATAGCCTTAGTAATGGTGTAAGGACCATATCGGAGTGGTCTCAGTTTCTGATAGGCTCCAGTAAGGCGTTCCTTTTGCAAATGCAACCAGACTTTCTCGCCCACCTGAAACTTGTGTGGCACCTGATGTTGATCATGTCGCTACTTGTACTTGGCATTTGATTTCTCCAGAATGTCATGGACCTACTGGAGAATATGTTGGATGCACTCAATGAAGCTGGTGACCTTATCTGTTTCGGACTGGACATGAGCTGAATTTATGTGAGTAGCTGCAAGTGGCATGGCCACATGAATGGGGCATAGTGGCTGGAATCCCAAACCCACCTGAAAAGCGCTATGGCCAGTGGAGCTGTGAAGAGTTCTGAACATAGGGGAGGCTCTTGTCCCATGTACGTGGATGCTTTGAGTTATACATGCGCAGAATGTGCACAATCATCCTATTGACAACCTCTGTCTGGCCATTAGTTTGAGGATGGAAGGCTGTGGACTTCGTGAGTTTGGTGTCCAGCATTGACCAGAGACTGGACCAAAATGTGCTGAGAAACCAACTGTCCCGATCTGAGATGATAGACTGAGGGATCCCAAAGTGCACCCACACTCGTTCAAAGAAGAGTTTAGCAGTGGCTTCTGCTGTGATATTCTTCTTGCAGGCCGCCATAATGGCCATCTTCGAGAACCTGTCAACGAACAAAAAAACACAGTCATTTCCATGCTTAGTGTCAGGAAGGCTTGACATGTAATCCATGGAGATGGATTCCCAAGGTCGACTAGGGGTAGGCAACGCGGTATAGAGGTCGTGCTTCTTAATGGTTGGTTTGGCTATGGCACAGGCAGTACATGATCTGATGTACTTCCCAACATCCTGTCGAAGATTCGGCCAATAGAAGTAATTTTGCAGTACTGCCACTGTTTTCTTGACCCCGAAATGCCCAGTAGCCCGACTGTAGTGTGCTTCCCAAATCATCTTGGCACACTCGCTTGAAGGAACACAAAAGTGACCCAAGTGGCATAGCAGGGCATCCTGGAGGTGAAAATTTGGAACATGTCGACCCTCCAAGAGTGTCTGGTATGTGTGGCCGAATTCTAGGTCGCTTTTGTAGAGAAGAGGCCAATCAGAAGTCTTGTGCCCACAAGAGTTGAGCACGGTGGTTAACGCCATGATCAGTGGTCGACTGAGGAAATCTGCAACATTATTGGTGCTACCCTTCTTATACTTTATATTCAAGTGGAACTGCTGCAGGTATGTAGACCACTTCTGATGGCGATCATTCTACAATTTCCCTTGGGTCTGTATGAACTGCAGGGGTCGGTGGTCTGTGTGGATGACTGTTTCCTTCCCCAAAATGTAATGCTTCCATTGTCGGTAGGCCTGTACAATGGAATACATCTCTTTATCATAAGTGGGGTACTTCCGGACTGTGTCTGAAAGTGTTTCACTGTGATATGCCATTGGATGTCCATGTTGAGTAAGGACTGCCCCAATAGCATAGTCAGAGGCATCTGTCTCGACCTCAAATGGTTGTTGTAAATCTAGTAACGCGAGCACCGGTGTCGTGCAGAGGTGATCCTTCAACTCCATGAATGCCTTCTATTGAGATTCAGACCAAAAGAAATTTTCTTTCGCCCCTCCCTTGGTGACTTGACTCAAGGGCCAAGTAATATGAGAAAACCCCAACATGAACCTGCGGTAGAAGTTGGCAAGACCTAGAAAGTTGTGGAGCTCTGTTAGAGTGGTTGGAGATGGCCAATCCCGAATGACTTGGATCTTGGCTGGATCGACACGCACCCCCTGTTCACAATGATGTATCCCAGATACTAAACCTGGGTCATGCCAAAAGTGCATTTCTCCAAATTGGCACATAGCTTGTGTTGCCGCAATGTTTGGAGAACCTGTCGGATGTGGTGGAGGTGCTCTTCCCAACTCTGGCTGAAGATCAGAATCATCCAAGTATACTACTACAAAGGAGTTTGTGAATGGCCGCAAGATGTCATCCATTAGCCTCATGAAGGTTACAGGAGCATTCGTCAATCCGAAAGGCATAACCAACCATTCGAAAAGGCCCTCCTTGGATTTGAAGGCAGTCTTCCACACATCAGAGGGCTCGATTGGTACCTGGTGATATCCTGACTTCAGATCGATCTTGCTGAAATATTTCACCCCCTTTAGTTGGTCTAGGAGGTCATCAATCTGTGGGATCGGGTACCTATTACGGACAGTGATCTTGTTCAGCGCCCGATAGTCAATACATAGTCTCCACGTCCCATCCTTCTTCTGTGCCAACACGATCGGGCTTCCACAAGGCGATGAACTCGAATGGATGTGACCTTTCTGCAGGAGCTCCTGAATCTACCTCTTGATTTCATTGTTCTCCAGAACGGAGCGTCGATAAATTGGTCCATTGGGTAGCGGCACACCTGGGGTCAGATCGATGGAGTGCTTGACCTGACAGTGCAGAGGAACCCCCGCAGGGGAGGTGAAGTTGTCCTCGTACTCCTCCACAACCTTGTCCATCTGTAGTTGTCGTGCAGAGGAACCCTGTCTGGAGGCAGCGGCCACCGTCTTCTTCTTTCCTTGAGGGCGTATCATCAGGAAAACAAATTTCCTGGTTTTGGAAATGATCTTACTGCATTGTTTTGCAGTAATCAAAGAGATGGCGGTAGGTGGTGCTACCTCTGGTATCCTGTACAACTTATTTCCCAATGTAATAATAACAGCACGGGGCCTTGATTCATACACAACATGTCGCTTCCACAAGTATGGTTGTCCTAATAATACATCAAAAACTTCAAGAGGAGCAATGTCGCACAATACCTCATCCGTGAAGGGCTTGATGTTGTATGGAAGGCGACACTGCTGGCTCACACGAAGATCTCGTCCTTGGTGAAGCCACCCAATGGTGTATGGTTGTGGGTGTGCTGTGGTTGGTAAGCCCAACCGCTTCACGACCTCTGCCGAAATGAGGTTCTTTTGACTCCCGCTATCAACAATGAAATGTATCAGGGAGCCCTTTACCCACATCTGAGAGTGGAAGAGACGCTCCTCCTCCTCTGGATCTTCGGGTTCATTTTTCTGGATCTTGGCGGTAGCAACAGTGGTGTTGGGATCTGCATCAATGATCTGCTTCCCTTTATCATTCCCCTTATCGGGTTCTGACTCAGATTCGGAACATGCATCTAATTCTGAAACCTTTAGCTCAGCCACCAGTGACTTCTTGGCCCGACACTCACTTGTGTTGTGGGTGGAGCTCTTATGGAACTCACACCATTTTCCCATGTCCTTTATCGGCTTCGCGGCGCTGTTCTTTGCTTGTAGCTTTGGCGGGTTGTCTTGGGCTATCTTGCCTTGGCTTTGTCCTTTGTTCTGTGGTTTAGGGGCACCTTTCCCCTTCTTTGGATTCACAGATCCAAAGTCTCGCTTCTTTTGTTTAAACTTCTGCTCGACCTTGACGGTATATCGGTATGCTGCGCCGAGCGAGGAGATGTTCAGGAATTGTATTTCTTCCTGGATGTACTTATGCAGGCAGCCACGGTATTTGAGTATCAAATGTTGCTCTGAATCCTAGATACCCAACTTTGTGCGAAGGGTATGGAAAATATTGGTGAACTCCCGCATGTCTTGGTCCCTTCCCTGCCGCAGCGTGGTCCACTTTATGTATTCATCCTCATAGCTTCCGACAGGGTAGTACTGCTTCTTGATGGCATCCCGGAATGAATTCTAGGTGGGTGTGGCTGAAAATAGTGAGCCAGTACTTTCATCCTTCTGCTCGCAGTAGGTTTCCCACCAGTCCTTGACGTGGGGGACTACTTTGAGAAGAGCGAAAACAATATTTTCCCGACTCGAAAATTCATGAACAGAAAAATAACCCTCTAGCAGATTTAACCATTTATCTACAGCATCTACGTCTATCTGACCCTCGAATATGGGGATTTCAAATTTAACTTGTACCTTAAAGGGTGTGGCGTTTCCAGAGTAGCTACTGGAAGCCGATGCGTCACTTTTGGGTAGCCGCTGAAGGATCTGGGCAAAGCTGTCCATCATCGCGTTCCGTTGTCGCTCGAGGGCTTCTTCGAGCAAGATTTTGATGGGATCTCCTGGCCCCTCATCTTTCTTCTCATCCGCCATGGGAGGCCGTCGAGATTTCCGAGGCTGGTCTTGCAAAGGCTCGACCAGTTCAAGCCCTAACTCCTTATATCCCGACCTTGTTGGGGACATGCAAAGAAAAACAGAGAAAAAGCAAACCGCTCTGATACCATTGATCTGGATTTAAACAGGAACGCAACAAATTACAGAGATAACCATATACACAAAGATGCAGCAGAAATAATACTTCATTTCATTAATGGAAAATACTGAAATATGCTTACAACCAGAAATGGAAATAAACCAGCTAGGGCGATGGTAGCTTATCTCTGAGAAGAGATGTGGTGGCTACATACCTCTGAACTATTCCGAACTGTATTTATAATGAGGCTCGAAGGCCTATTTATTATTGAGAAACAATGGAAAACCCTTCACATTCCAAAACCTAACCCTAGAAGATGAAACGCCAAATTGTGGGCCCCGTTTTGGGGTGAGTTGGACAGCCAACTTCCTAGGGTCGTGAATTGGTCGTATTATCTCTGTTTGACGCGCATGATAGCCCGTTGGAAAGATCTCTTCGAGGACTACAATGGAAGAGATGGTTTTTATCAGAGAAATCGCTGGCGGTAGTTTTCCCAAAAAACGTCGTTTAGGGCCTCAAAATGGCTTTGGAAGTTTAGGAACCGAAAAACTGCTAAAAATAGTAAACTGCGCTATAATTAAGGAAACTGAAAAACTGAAAGAGATAATGGTGGGGGTCCATGTGGACTTGGCAGGTGGCCACCAATATCCACCTGGATCATGTAATGTGATGAGAGATGAGGTAGGTTAAGTAGGTAAGTTTAATTAAAAATTAATATTTTGTTTAATTTATATTTGATTTTTGTTTGCTAATTTTTAATTAGTTATATTTGTTTTGTTTTGTTTTTTAATATTTATTTATTTTAATTATTTTAATAATAATGATTATTATAATGAAAATTATAATTTATAGTTAGAGTATTTTTTATGCAAAAAATAAATTTAAGATTAGAATTTTATTATTTTTATTTAATGCAATAATTTCTATAATCTATAATGATTACTATAAAAACCAACTTAATGTAGGGAAAACGAGAAAATTCAAGGATGCGATTTTTGATCATGAGAAAACGAGAGGAAGTCATAAGGAGAAACTAATAGAAGGAGACAAGATCTAATTGCATTGAAATTGGCGACAACATATGGGAATAGGTTTTATAGGCCAAAATTAATTAGTTCAATCTCAACCATATTTAGCAGTCAAATTTAGACTTCTCTAATGTCACCCACGTATGCGAAAGGAAGATGAGACAAAAGGGGAAATAACTTGATAGAGTGGGCCAATGTGCCTACTTATTATGGAACATGGAATTTGACATGGTAGGTGGGGGCCAACTCATATAACATTCTGAGCCCATCACTTCAACAAATAACTACTTTTTTTAGCCCCCCTAAGTCTAATATTGGATGAAAAGTTTATTTTAAACACCAAGGAGGTTCACTAGTGCTACAGTTGGTTGATATAGCCAAAACATTACATACGCATACTGCTACAGGAAGCTACAGGGTTCTATAGACCAATTCTATAACAAGTTCATAGAGTGTTATAAAAAGCTCATTTTATACAAGAATAGCCATGAAACCTCAAGGAGTAAAGGAAAATCATCAGAAAGAGTGTAAGTGCAATTTATCCTCACAAACATTTAATACAGGGACCTAAGATACCATCTCAATTTTCAGGAAAAGCACTTTGTAATTTTCATTGTTTTGAATTTCAGTAAGGAAAATACTGAATATGATACACATTTACTTCAAAGATATGGTGTGTTGAAAGGATAGTGTGTATTGAAATAATAAATGCATGTTGAATTTTTCTTTCCTTTGGCCTTATAGAATAAACAATCACATTTTCCTATATTTCGACATCTTCCATTACACAGGAAACCTTAGGATCTGATAGTAGCAAAAGGAAAAATCCTTGTTCCACTAAATTAGAAGTTTATTAAAGCCATGGGAGAGGATTTAAAATAACGGAACCTACAGACCCCTCCAAGATCTATCAACACCTATATGTTAGGAGTTTTTTTGCAACCTGTCAATGGATAGGGTTTTTCAAGAGGCTACGAGGCTTTGAGATGAAATTTCCCAAGAGTTGCCTCAAAAATGCAACACCCAGAAGGGAACGAGGCCACCACTTTGGTTAGAGGGCTCACCATTTACCTAAATGAAAAAAATATCAGTAGGGTAACCACAATCCCTAATGGAGTCAAATGGAACAAATAAGAGAGGTCTAAGGAACCTACAACCAAGAATAATATCTTCCTTTCGAATGAGAATCCCATATGATATAAAAATCGAGTGAGGAGAGAGACCATGACATACCCTTGGGATGAGGTGGCTAATTATATCCTCAAATATATTTCATGTGTGGGTATGTTAAGCATTTCATATTCCTATCATTTTAGGTTGCTCCATCACCTCATATTTCAAGAAGATTTTACTCCCCAAAATAGGCTCAACATTCCTCATTTCATGTTTCAGTATATAAAATAAATGAGCCTAAGTGTGAAAGGAGGAAAACAACATTATCTATTTCACCATGGGTTAATACGATTGATAGTCATAGATGCCTTGGAGATCCTACAAAACCCTATTTATTGGATTGATTTCATAGACATGGATAGAGAAGCCATTTTAGAAACCTAAGTTTAACCTCAATTGGAGCTAGAGGAGGCAGAATCGTAGGAGGAAATTGAAGCAGAAGTAGAATGGGAAGTTGAGATTGAAGAAGATAAATCAAACAGAAAATCAAAGGAAGAGATAGAAAATGAATCATAATGAAGGACATAAACAAATGTTGAAATAGAGGAAAAGGTAAAAATGGCTGAGGAAGGGATGGATAAGCTTAATTTGGTAGAATTAGAAGCTCAAAAGACCAAAAGGGTGATTGGGACATCCTCCAAGCCACCAAAGAAAAGAAAAATGGGGGAGAAAGAGAGAAATTCAGAAGGAAAATTAGAATAATACATTGTTTTTCCTTAGCAGCCTTAAGTACCCCAATAAAACCCAAAGTAACAAAACCAAGGGAAACCCCCCTTTACTTCAAGAAAAAGAAGATAAACAAAATAAGGAAAGGAAAACCTCAACCCCTTTATCCAACTACAACCACCATTATGGAGTCAATTATCCATAAGGAGGAAGGATCTTAGGGAGAAGAGTCACAAGAAGTTGAGACGACCTCCATATCAGTTAAAGCAAAAGAGCCACAAGATCAGCAAGAAGGGTGAAGCACTAATGAAGCAATGCTTATAGAACAACCCAAAGAGATATAGGAGAAGATTGTAGAACCACAAAGATAGACTGTAGAATTATAGGAAAAGGTGTGGAACTATAGGAACAAAATCTAAAGTTACAAGAACCAGATCCTCAACTAGACCTCAAATCTTATTATGCTTGGATTTATGCAGGGAAGGTGCTCCCTACTCACTTAACAGTTCATCTATTTTTTGAATTAAAGAAAGAGAGAAGAAGAATGTATACATGGATGAAAATTAGCAAGTCAAAAGGGATTGAATATGTTATCATTATAGAGGAAAAAATGAAGAAAATGGGGGAACAGATGGCCAACATTAGGCTCAAGGAGGAAAACATAAGGGACCATCTAGAAAAGGAAAATAAGGAGTTGAAAGCCCAGTTGTAGGAAACTAAAAGGTTGTTATAAGTAGAAATAAGAACAAATTGCCACAATGGCTAGTATATATGATGGAAGTTATACATTGCAGACACCCATTGAAAATATATTCCCTATTCCTAGAATATCAATGGTGTCAATTTCTAATTATGTAATTGTCCCAACAAGGTTCCCTTACTCTGTAAGATGTCTAGAACTTCATTGATTTTTTTCTCACATGTAGCATTGAGGATAGGACCATAATTTTATATGCATAATCTAGTATTTCCTAACATGAGTATTTGTGACCCAAATTCTCAATTGGTTGATTTTCAATTAATGGATTTAGCTTCATGGTTGAACCATGAGAAAACCAAGGTAGATGTGATCAAGAGAATTCTATCCAAGGAGGTAAAAGAGCCACTTCTAACAACATAATCATAGTAAAAAATCCTAAAATGAAAACTAGCTATAAAGACAAGCAAGAATGGGAATTTATTAATTTTGAAAACACTTCAAATTATTGGGGGGTGAAAGCGTACAAAAATTCCAAAGAAGGTGGCATACCGTGCCACATAGTTTGAGAATAAGAGAATACCATTCACTAGAGAAGTTAAGAAGTTCATTAGCTAGAAGACGTTTATACAAACAATGATCCAAAGGCTCAGACTTCACTAGATTTGACTCAAGCTCAATCCCCCTATACTATTGGGCATATAATAGAATAATAATTAGGTAGAGTAAAACAAGGAATGGACTAGTATTGAGGATACTGTAGGATTTCATCCTAAGGGGTCCACCACATATGAGACGACTTCAGATATTAAGCAAGCCATCAAGGTAATGAATGAGGTGCATCAAGAATACTAGGTTACTCAAAGGATGATCAACAGTTTCATGAGGGGGGTATGATGGGCCTCCCAAATAGGTACATTTTAAGTCCCATCTAACCATACTTAATCATGTTTAACCTTTCTTTCTACACTTGATAATTCCTTTTTGAAATTTAATATATTCCTAGGTGGGTTAGGAGATGATTTCTATATATTGTGTTCCTAACACATTAAATATGTAGGATATTGATGATATCTTGTGAAAATCACACAGGATTATAGCAAGATAATATTATGGGGCTTATTCCCTGCTAAAGGATAGTCACAACTTGGCTGACTCAAGAAAATTTACTACCTCCATGTAGGTGTGAGGACACTAGGGAACCAAATCCACACTTTTAGGGATTTTTGAGGGAAACAATCATCCCTTAAAGGAGGCTTACCCTCAAAGCACTTTTTGTATAAATAAGGGGACTTCGCCGTCCAATAGGGATTTGAAACTCTAGAGGAAGATAGTTAGCATCAGAGAAAGGCCCTTGCCTACCAATTTCGTTTCTCATGTTTCATGTCTTAACACATTTCTAATTTTCTTCTAAGGGACTTCAGTCTCCTTGGGTTAGGGCCTAACCTATGTGCTCAAACTCCCTTCTTGCAAATTTTCTTCCCATGCATTAATTTAGTTATGATTTTTGTAAAATATCATCTCTAGAAATTGTCTTTGCGTGCTTTATGAGTACGCTTTTTTTTAGTTTGTTTATGTACCTTGTCCTAACGAACATAAGAAAAGTTTCTTTCGTGTAGTAAGGGTTCATTTCAAATTCAACTCATCCTTTCCATTATCATTTTATTTCCTATAGTTAGTATTTTGAAAGTTGTTTATGCATCTTTCTTTTATCAGTTATGTTAGATCCTAGATTTGTCTCAGGCTAAAAAGACAAGGTTCTAGGTCCACATCAAACCACGCTCAACCTCGTAGCTAGCCCTACGAGGACAGGAGAGGGCTCTCTCCGGGTCGATCTCGGAAAAAGACAAATGATAGGGCTCAAGATGACTGAAATAAAACCTAATTTTAGGCTAGGTATAAAGTACAAGGGTTTGATTTGAGTTTTTTTTTGGGGGGGGTTCTGTGTTGGAAACAGGGTAAGGAAAATTGGGCTCGGGGATGAGGCACAGTTTCTGCAGAGTTCTGATTGGGGCAAGGAAGGAAATCTTTTTGATGCTTTAAATTGAGTGAATGGATATATCATACCGGTGAGGAGCTAAGGAGAGCAAGAGAGTCTCAAGAATTCTACTTAAACAGATGAAAACATGGAAATTTAAACAAATTCAAAGGTAGAGCATAACAATTAATGGATTTCACCTTAAACACTCATTTGTTCAAATTCAGAAGAGAAGACAGGAAAATGATACACATAACACTAAGGAACTTACAATTACTTAGAGAAGCACCCCATCAAAAACATAAAGCCACATGGATCCCAAACAGTGCTACAAATCCCAAGTGTCCAACCCTGAAAATGACTTAGGCATTACATGATATAGACTAGCCCAACACATTCCCTTCCCTCTAGGGGTCGAGCTCATCATTTTATGAGCTTTTTTAACCAATTCTAAACAAAGCACTAAAATCTAGGCAATCAAAACAACTTGCCTCTATAAGATAGGAAACTGATTCATTCATTAAATTTTCACTTTTTAGTGAATGAATCCTCTAGAACAAGTAAATAAGTGCCAAAATTACATCATTTTTATCCAATTACATCAAGATAGATAAAAAATTACATCACAAAGCAAAACTAGTCAAACTGGCCAAATTTTTGAGCTGGAAGGTGAAAAATTGAGCAAAAATCCTTTATGCGCCGCGCCAAAATCTGTATGCATCGCGCCATTTTGAGGTTGTGTTTGAGGCACTTCCTGAAGTCCAAATTGAGCCCAAGTGTTCTTGTTGGAAATCCCTACCTGCATACTTTCCAACCCAAGTAGAATTTCTGAATTTGGTGCCCATTTGCCCCTCCAAAACATCAATCTCCCAAGACTGCTTCCTGTGTGTCAAAATAGGGGCAGTGAGGTCATTTTTTGAGTGTTTTTGACCTCCTGGGGACTCAAAACTTTCCCAAACTTCTTGGCCATGCACCAGAATTCATGATTTTTCATGTCAAATCCAAAAATATAAACTTTTTACAGTTTGGATCTCCCTAGCAAAAGTGTGCGCCAGGTGGCGCGGCGCACAGGGAGAAAAACCTTGTTTTTTGTACCAAAATTTGCCAAAATGCCAAAAATGACCCAAATTTCTTGAAATTTTGGCTGGAGCTTCTTCATTGAGTGTTATACTGGGCTAAAGAGGCTTTAGCCAATATCTGAAGACAATCAAGCTCCCTTTGCCTCTTTTTCTTCCTTATTGCCTTCCTCGATTTTGCCTTTAAATTCCTGATTTGTGCCTTGCAGACCTCGTTCCGTGCCATGTAGTGGAAAGACATGTGTCTCAGAAATGCATGGTCCTTGTTGGCCTTGTCCAACAGCCTCTCTAAGTGCATGTTAACTCTCTCGAGATTAGCCTCCCAATCCTCATTAATCTCTTGCTCCAATGACGTGAGCTCAATTCTTCTCCTTTGTGCAGCTTGGCGATTCTCACGGATGTTTTGTAACTCCGTGATTGCTTGCTAATCTTCAAGCTATTTGTTCCTCTACTCCAAATATTTCATGGTCCACTTAGCTCTCTCCAAGTGAAGGGATAAGGCTTGGATCTCTGTTTTCTGCTCCTGGATGATCTCCCTAAGTTTGGCACTTTGTGGGCCCGTATCTGTATCATCAACATGAATGAGAATGAAATTGGTCTCTCTTTCACCTGAAGACCGCTCATCCTGCATTGGCCTCTTGCCTTTGTCCTGTACCTATGATACTGATGGAGGAAACAAGGCCCCTTCCACCCCGGGTGGAGATAACACTTGCTTTTCCGTTGCAAACAAATGTCTGGTATCTCTCTGATATGTGATGAATACTGGCACACTAGCGGTCTCATGGAACTCATACTAATGAGAAGGTCCACCTTCATGCTTAATCTCTGATAATCCCTGTGAAGCTCTTAAGAAGTCACGCGAGATGAAATCATCCCATGTGATGTCCTGTAATTCAAGCTGATGAACCACCAAAATCTTAATAAGAGCAAAATGATAGACACTCTTAAGTTGCTACTGAGGGGTTTTATGTTGCACAAGGGTGGTCATCCTCTCTATGTTCCGTTAAATGACATACGGAATGTTCATCATCTGCAGCCTGGTGGAATGCATGAGAAACCTGATGTGATAAGCATAGAGACGAGAGAACCGTCCCTCACAGCTGAAATATTTCATTATCAATTTCATTAGTGGAGCATATTCAACCTTCAGCGGAATAGGAACACTCCCTTGAGCTACCTCAAGAAACCGGTTTTAATGTATGGCTAATAATGCTGCCGGTCAACCTTCTGCTTCTTGTTCCATGGTTCACCAATGTTAGGTATGCCAGTTGCTAATGAGACAGATTCTGGTGTAAGTGTGAAGGTGACACCAGCGAAGATAGCTTGATCTCCATATAAGTGCAGCACAAAAAGACAAGCCAACTCATGATGAAATTGAACACTAGCCACCTTTTGACAAAACTCATAGCATGACTGATGCTGAAAACAAAACATGGCAAGAGGGTAGGCCTGCAATTCCGTAAGGGTGATCGGTTCTTCTCTATCATGTCTGCCACTTTTATGAGGCCTCCAGGGTGCCTGTTCTTCTAAGGGTGAGTCACTTTGGGTTTCCACTTCATAATCCAATGAATTCTCAGATGTCATGACTATTGTTTTGCAAACTACCTTGAATATGAAGATGTTGATGTATGAAAACTGTTTAGACTGCTATTTTAGTAATGTGTGCCAACTCTGCCACCAAAGGGGAAAACCAATGAAACAAGGACTGTTAGGAAAGGGAGATAATATCAAGGGATTAGGAATTATTGGGAGAGATTTATTTGGGAAATATGGGAGGAGGTTTAGTAATTTATGTATGGGAATAGGTTTTAGGGTTTTCCACATTTTAAAGTTTTGGGAAAGGGAATTTTAGGATAGGGGTTTAGTAAATTTTAGGGATAGGGAAGAATGAAATCTAGGAGAAATGGAATAAGGGAGAAGAGAATGAAGGAGAAAAGACTTTGGTAGCAAAACAGTGAATTCTAGAAACCACAACAATTTCCTTTGAGGCACGTTTGAAGTAGGGTTTGGTTTTTTTGTTTCAAACATTAAGATCCATAAAGCATCATCCCTTATCAAAAAAATGGATGAAGCATTAAGATGTCGACCCTACCTGGAAAATCCATGCAAATGAATGGCAATTTGGAGAAATTTGAAACGTTTTCGGGCTTTCAGGTGAATACGTTGCGCCGCATACCCAATGCACCACGCCGTGCCAGTGCGTCAAACCCGTTCAGATTTGCACTGGGAATTTTCTCCCAGTGTGTCGTGCCTCCCTAGTGCGCCGCGCCACCTGCTCTATGCACCGCGCTGGCCAAATTTCCTCTAACTTTCCCCAAATCGCACACCAACTCAACCAATTTGCTTTGAGTGGCTTTCTCCTTGGTCTTGGCATGCAAATAACATTGATCTTCATGAAAATGTCTTTATAAAGGCATGAATTTAATTTTTGACTCTCCAAGACCCATCTTTATAATGTTTTGGCATTGGCACTTTTTCTATTTTAATACAACTCTGTTTTTGAATTTCCTTTTGATTTTTTGACTGAAACAATAAAATTTCTTGGAAAATTTTTGCAGGGATAGCTGACATGGAATTTGCAAAGGAGACCAAGGTTGTGCCTGAAGATTTCAAAAACTGAAAACTTTTAAAAATTATTACAGAGGACAAAATGTTCACTATTCTTCAAAATAGATTTTTGAAGAACAGTCATAATCCATCGACGCGAAATAGAAAACATGTGTAGAACCTCCCTCTGGCCTGCTGGCGTTTGAACACTTTAACGACTCAATTTTTGAAACCCTAGACCTATGATTGACATGACTCATTTCCCATTAAAAGATCAAACATTGACTGTCATGGACTTTAATAAACACCGATTAAAAAACCTAAGCCAGCAGGTATAAGACATGAGGGGAATGAATGACAAAGCCCTTCCGTCAGATTTATGGCATGCTCCTAGCGGAATTTAAGTGATCGAGTAGGATGGGACACCTAAAAATGAAATGCAAAAAGAGTTTTGATCTCTAACAGAGGACTGACAAGACCGAATCTAACATTGGCTCCAATGGAGATGGTAGCTCCTTGGAGGTGCCAAGAATAGTAGACCTCTAGGAGAGCTAGATAGTGCCTTTGTCCATTGGGCTATGGAGTCATTATTTTGACAAACAACACAAGACTCTAACTCAATTTAGGTGACTGAAATTTGACGCAAAATGACTCGATTATGAAACTGAAATGACTAAAAAAAATGACTCGACAAACTGAACTCAACACTAAAATCTTTCTTCAGAATAGCCTTCACTTCGGGCCCCAGACTGAAGAAAAGATCACAGCACACACTTGCAATGAAACTGAAATAAAATGGTATTTACAATGACAATGATAACAACAGAAATAACTTAGAAAAGGTACCGCTTGAGCAGCCGACCATTGACTGGCCCTCCGAGACAATCTTCCCCATTCATCTCCTTCAGAAGAAAGGCATTCTGACCCCAATATGCTACAATCTTAAAAGGACCTTTCCAGAGATTTTTCAAACTTTCCGTGCTTGCCCTTTTCCTCATGGCTTGCATCCCATTTTAACACCACATCATCCAACTGAAATGTGTTCGCCTTTGCTTTTCTGTCATAAATCTTTTTAATTCTCTCCTGCAACTTGAATGTGTTTTGAAAAACATCTTTCCATGTCTGCTGCAAGTGGATCATTTGATTTAGTCTTCTCTGCATTGGGTCATCTTCTCTACCAGCCTCCTGAAGAAGTTTGACTACTGGAGCTGCGAGAGAGGTAGGGAATACTGTATCAACTCCATAAAATACCTCAAAGGGGGACATACCAATGGATTTCATCTGACTCACTCAATCTGCCGAAAGTGCATGGACCAACTTCTTATGCCAACTCTTCTTGTTGATTTCCAGCATCTTCATAATGATATTAACCAAGGATTTGTTGGAAGACTTGGCCAATCCATTGCCTTATGGATGATAGGCGATTGAGTGCCCCAAAGTAATGTGATATTTACTACAAAACTCAACCATCCTTTTTGACTTGAAAGCTGCTACATTATCAGTGATTAACTTACTCGGGAAACCAAAACGAGACAAAATATTATTCTCAAGGAATTAAATTATTACCACATCCGTAGCTTTCCTAGTGGGAATTGCTTCGATCCACTTCATGAAATAATCTATCGTTGTGAGAATCCATCGATGTTGACCTAAAGAAGCAGGATGAATTTCACCAATGAAATCCAACCCCCACTGCTGAAAAGGGGCACTCACCTCAATGGGCTTAAGCGGCAAAGGTTGTAATTTCTACTTTCCTTCAAAAATCTAACAGTTATGACAGCTTTTGACAGTCTTGAATACATTAGCAAACAATGTCAGCCAATAATATCTAGCCCTCAGAATTTTATTTGCCATTGTTTTCCAAAAAAAGGTGACTGCCACAATCTCCTTTATGGAAATCCTCCATGACCTACTTCGCTTCTTCTTCCACCAAACAATTTAACAAAACGCCACTGAGATCTTTCCAATAAAGTGCAGAATTCAAAATACGAAACTTAGCAGCCTTTAACTTAAGAGTTATAGCTTTGTTTCTAGCCATACAAGGCGGTGTGGACAAATTCTGAAGCACATATATGATATCTGAATACCATGGAGAAAGAACAAAGATTTTAGCTACCTGAATTGACGAACTTTCCTCATTCTCATCGGACATAACAGTAATCAGATTTATGTCTAAGACGTGCAGATTTGATTCGGCCATTAACTTTTCCAATCCCTATCCTTTAAAAAGCTTCATGGGCCTTATCTCCACATCATACTCCAGCAAAGTTGCAATCCACTTGCCACGTCTTCCTTCAGGACCTGTCTGGACCAAAACATCTTTAACAGCAGCATTAGGAACATAAGCTAAAATATGGGAATGCAGAATATACACGTGGAAATCTTTTAGTGATTTTACAAGTGCTAGAGCTTGCTTCTCAATAATGTTTTATTTCAAAGCAGCATCTCTTATAGTTCGGTTGAAGAAAGCGATGGGTCTTTCATGCTCATCTTTTTTCTGCATTAATAGAGCTACCATAGTATGCTCCGAAGCAAATGAAAATAATATAAAATCATGAGTATAATCCAGGCTGATTAGAACCGGGGCTGAAGAAACAACCAATTTTACTAAATTGAAATATTTTACAGCCTCTTCTGTCCATGTCACTTCGCTACCCTTCTTAAGCATGTTTGTAATATCCCTTAGATGTTCAGCAAGATTAGGAATAAAGCGGCGCAGAAAATTCATCTTACCATTAAACGATTGAATTTCCTTCTTATTCCAGGGTAGGTCAATTTGCTAAATCACTTCCACACATGCTGTATCAATACGAATGCCATCCTGTGAGATAATGCGCCCAAGTAATTTGCCTTCTTCCATGGAAAACAAGCTCTTCTTAGGATTCAGTGACACACCATATTTTCTGCACTTTTGAAAGATAATTTTTAAATGATACAAGTGTTCTTCATCTGATTTGGAAAACACAGTCAAATCATCAAGGTACATAACCAGGAAGACATCCTTCTCATTTGCGAAAGCCAAGTCCATTACCCGCTGAAAAGTGGCACCCGCATTCTTCAAACCGAAAGGCATTTTGGCGTAATGAAAGGTTCCCCACGGAGTGGTGAACACTGTTTTGTATCGCTCATATTCGTGGACTAAAATTTGGTTATATCCAGAATAACCATCGAGTAGTGACATGCAAGATGTTCCAACTACTCGCTGAAGTATGTGATCCATTTTTGGCAGTGGATAATTATCCTTCAATGAAACTTTGTTGAGATTTCGAAAATCAATGCACAAACGAATCTCACCTGTCTTCTTTCATACGAGCACCAAATTATATATCCAATTTGAAAATCGGATGGGAACAATGATTCCTGATTGGTACAACCGATTGATCTCCTTCTCAATTGATGGCAGCAATTTTGGATTAAGCCTTCTTAACTTCTATCTGAAAGGTTTTTGATTAGGCTTAATAGGAATTGTGTGCTAAATTATATTGGTGTCATATGTCTTCAGATCAGAATAGTCCCAAGCAAACACATTGGCAAAGGATGACAACAAACTGATATATTTGGCCTTTACCTTTGGTGGCAATGTTTTGGACAGCTTTACCACCTTCGGATGTTCGGCTGTTCCAATATTCACCTCTTCGACTCCCTTCTCTGTTGGTTGCAATGTTGGTTTGCGGGCTACGTCATCCTAATCAAAGAGTTCTTCCAAAGGTATCAAGCCTTTAGGAATCACATTATCCTTGATTGATTGATCTGCACGTCATTTTACCATCATCATGTTCCACATCAATTGAGGTATCTTTTAACTTACCTTTGTTTTGTAGAAAATCATCAATCTCCTCATCATCTTGGAAAACTTGCCAATATCTCTGATTATCTCGGACAGTCGGACGATGTTTCACATGAATTTCAAATTTATTACTTGAATTCATAGGAATCTTCAAATTACTTGCTGCCTTAGCAAGTGCATCAGCAATACTATTTTGAATATGAGGCACACACGTCAAGGTGTAATCTGAAAACAACTTCAAAATGTCTAGAACAACATTCTGGTATGCCTGCATTCGAGGATGCTTTGCTTGATATTCACCTTTAAATTGCTTAATCACCAATTCAGAGTCGCCATATACAAAAATCCTCTTAGCATTCAGCTTTCTTAGGATCTTTAGGCCAGCGATCAAAGCCTCATACTCGGCTTCATTATTTGAGCAATCAAAATAAATTTTGTAAGAACATACCCGCACATTATTCGACACTTTATTTGGAGCAGAAAAAGGACTGCGTACCCAAATTCTAATTCCGGCACCATCATTTCCCACTGCTCCATCGAAATCCATAGTCCACAGGCCATCTTCTTCTTCTTCTAAGTGTTGAAACTCTATTTGCTATATTTTTTCTGCTTGCTATCCATTACCCTTTTCTGATCGCTGAATGGTATTGCCCTATTCTTGACTTTCTTTCTTCAAAACTTCTCTGAAATTCTCTGCTATTTCTGGAATATCATCTGCTGCAACTAACTGACTATCAATCTCATTGAAACTATCTGAATACAAAATAAAAGACTCTAAATATGTATGTACATAATTAATCGGATGATTAATTGGTTTCTCCTTGCTTGTAATCATGTATTTCATTTTCTACTCACGATAAAGTTTTCTCATTTGGACAAGCACAGGAATCATTGCATAGGATAAATCAAGCTGCATAGTTCCTTTAATATTTGCTCCCCAAGATCTGGAAAGAAGCATTCCAAATCTAGGCGGTATATCCACTACCACCACATCCATCAAAACGTTTTTTCCGGAATCTGATCCAAACTAACCACCAAGTATTTAATGAGCCCAATACATCTCACCCTGCTGGAATCGAATGAATAAATATCATGGTATTTCCTGGTAATGTCCAAACCCAACTTTTCCATGATAGCCTTCGGCATAATATTGTGGGAGGTGCCAGAATCGAACATAGCATTATGCAACACAAACTCATGCACTCGAAAACTGATATAAAAGGAGGCACATCACTATTTGGAGACTCACCATTCAATGTTGGTCCAAAAATTAGTTTAGGTTGATCATCTTCTACACTCACCATATCAGACATTGGATCAAAATTCAAAATTTTAGAAACCTGACCTCTATAACTGCTATTCCTCGTCAGCTCTATCAAGGGAATGGATACCTTTAATTTAGACATTTCATTTTCTAAACTAAAAGCAGAAGTCTTCTCTACCTCTTTGGCTGGAACCTCTTTCTTTTCAGCTTTATCTTTTGATACAATTGGCTGATTGACTCTTTCATTTGCTGATGGAGATTTTCTAGGAGTTGGATCAACAACTTCTTTTCCTTTATTTGGTGCAACAGGCGGCTCATTCTTAGATGTTGGACATTCCTTTCTCTTCTGGATTGGATTTATGGGGAAATTTCTATTTCTTAATGAATACTGACATAGCTGGGCAGATAAGGCATGCATATACCCTCTCTAATACTCATATGACTCCTCTTCAAGCGCTGTATCATTTGCCAAGATAAAATATACATCATGTTGTACATCTGAACTTTCTACATACTCATCATCGTCAGTGATAAAAGTGGGCATATCATCAGGGGTAAAGAAGTGATTTTCTTCCCCTATTACATGGTCTTCATCATCAGATTTGGGACCAACAAAATTCTGCTGAAGAGGTGTCTTTACTTGATGTTGTTGTGATGTCGGTTCTTGTGCTCGCTGCTCACGCTATTTGATCCTGAATTGAGGTTGCTATTGTGCATGGAAATTAGGATTCCAGATCTGCGGCTCAGGCTTATCAAGTGTTAACCTTTCAATCATATTTTCTACCTTGCAGAGCCCCTGATCTGAGGTAGAAGCTTCTTCCTTTATTGAAACTCTCTTCTCGGTTTTCAATCTAGCTCTCTTGTCATTCAAATTTTCCTCAACACTAACGACGATTTTGTGCATTTCTTCTAAGGTAGCTGGATCTCTCTCTCTTAATTGATGAGCCATGTCCGGATCAAAACCATGCAGGAAATTTAGCAAAGCTGACTTTCTAGTTGGCCTTAAATCATGAGGAATTGCATTATAAACTGCATTAAATCTAGTACAATAGTCTTGCATGAACTTGCCAGCATTCCGCTTGATCTTGGTATATTCAGAAGTGATCTGAAGAGGATGTTTCTTGACGTCCCAGTGATCCAAAAACTGTATTTGAAGCTCTTCTAATGTGGGAATACTTTTGGCTGGCAAAGCTATGAACCATTTTCTCACCTCACCTACGAAAGTCAGCACGAATAATCTCATGGTCACGTTTTCTGCATCAATCTCATGAAACTCAAAGAAATCCGTCATCTTATCCACATGTTGCTGAGTCGTGGTACTTTGAGGAGTGCCATCAAACAAAGGAATTTTACTCTGATAATCTGCGGGCATGTCACCCAAAACTTGAGGCAGCGCGAGAGGTGCAAACCGAGCAGCCATTGCTCTTGGTGGATTTGCAATCGGCCTTGGAGATGTTGGGGGAGAAGGTGTAGCTGATGTGTGAGGTGAATGAAGAGGTGTATGTGGAGGTGAAGCAATTTTGGATGTAGAAGGAGTAGATTGAGGTGAATTTACAACAGACTTTTGATCAGCAATATTAGGCTGCGGGGAAAGGGTGGGAATGAAAGGCGGCTCCTGGGAACCCTTGAGATAGATGGAGTTATGGCAGCCCCAAGAGTTGTAGATGAAGTTTCTAGTAAATCAAGGATATTTGCAGCCTCAATGTCAGTTTGGAGCTGTCTTAGAATGAAATCTTCAATGGACTTATTAGGTTTTTCAATTTCTAGAGCAGCAAGAAAGTCTGGTTTCAAGACGATAGACTCAAGAGTGTTTTCGGATTTGGTTTTAAACAATGACAATTCAAACTTTTCATGAAAATCAAGCTCTTCAAGATACTTGAAAATTGCAGGACAGGAACGGGATTTGAACACGGGAGTGACAGAGCTCTCTTGACGAACAATTCTTGAAATCAGATTGGGATTTTCGTAAAAAGGGGGAGGATTTGGATCTGGATTAGCTCTGGTATATCTCTTTGAAGCCAGCGTGTTAATTTAAAGAAATCAAAGGAACACAAACAACCTGTTCAGCCTTTCAAATTCTAAACTTATCATCCAAAAGCTTAGAATTCTTAAAGGTACCGGGGCAATTTATAGGTCGAGTGTCACGATTACAAGCTAGACCAGAGATTGACTGAAGCAGCATTTATCTACTTGCGCTAATGCAAAGCAAAAGCATTTCGAAGCCTTCCTGGCATAACTTCAGGCTCCATTTGTAGCTTATAAAACCAATGACATCAACAAGCAAACCATTTTTTCCCTAGTACGGTCGCCACTATGTTAGAGCCTAGATTTGTCTCAGGCTAAAAAGACAAGGTTCTAGGTCCACATCAAACCACGCTCAGCCTCGTAGCTAGCCCTACGAGGACAGGAGAGGGCTCTCTCCAGGTTGATCTCAGCAAAAGACAAACAATAGGGCTCGAGATGACTGAAATAAAAGCTAATTTTAGGCTAGGTATAAAGTACAAGGGTTTGATTTGAGTTTTTTTTGGGGGGGGGCTTTTGTGTTGGAAACAGGAAAAGGAAAACTGGGCTCGGGGATGAGGCACAGTTTCTGCAGAGTTCTGATTGGGACAAGGAAGGAAATTGTTTTGATGCTTTAAATTGAGTGAATGGATAGATCAGACTGGTGAGGAGCTAAGGAGAGCAAGAAAGTCTCAAGAATTCTCCTTAAACAAATGAAAACATGGAAATTTAAACATATTCAAAGGCAGAGCATAACAATTAATGGATTCCACCTTAATCACTCATTTGTTCAAATTCAGAAGGAAAGATAGGAAAATGATACACATAACACTAATGAACTTACAATTACTTAGAGAAGCACACCATAAAAAAAATAAAGCCACATGGATCCCAAACAGTGCTGCAAAACCCTGGTATTTCCATAGCCAAAAATGCAGATATTGAATGTACAATGATATGCCAAAGCAATCCCAAGTGTCCAACCCTGAAAGTGACTTAGGAATTACATGATATAGACTAGCCCAACCCATTCCCTTGCCTCTAGGGGTCGAGCTCATCATTCTAGTAGTTGTTTCAACCAATTCTAAACAAATCACTAAAATCTAGGCAATCAAAACAACTTGCCTCTATAAGGTAGGAAACTGATTCATTCATTAAATTTTCACTTTTTAGTGAATGAATCCTCTAGAACAAGTAAATAAGTGCCAAAATTACATCATGTTTATCCAATTACATCAAGATAGATAAAAAATTACATCACACAGCAAAACTAGTCAAACTGGTTGAATTTCTCAACTGGAAGGTGAAAAATTGAGCAAAAATCCTCTATGCGTCGTGCCAAAATCGGTATGCATCGCGCCACTTTGATGCTGACTTTTAGGCACTTTCTAAAGTCCAAATTACACCCAAGTGTACTTGTTGGAAAACACTGTCTGTCTACTTTCCAACCCAAGTGGAATTTCTAAATTTGGTGCCCATTTTCCCCTACAAAACTTCAATCTCCCAAGACTGCTTCCCGTGTGTCAAAATAGGGGCAGTGAGGTCATTTTTTGAGTGTTTTTTACCTCCTGGGGACTCAAAAATTGCCCAAAATTCTTGGCCATGCACCAAAAGTCATGAATTTTCATGCCAAATTCAAAAATATAAACTTTTTGCAGTTTGAAGCTCCCTAGAAAAAGCGTGCGCCAGGTGGTGTGGCGCACAGGGAGAAAAACCCTGTTTTTTGTAACAAAATTTGCCAAAATGCCAAAAATGCGCCAAATTTCTTGAAATTCGGGCTAGATATTTTTCATTAGGTGTTATGCTGGGCTAAAGAGGCTTCAGCCAATATCTGAAGATGATCAAGCTCCCTTTGCCTCTTTTGCTTCCTTATTGCCTTCCTCAATTTTGCCTTTAAATTCCTTATTCGTGCCTTGCAGACCTTCTTCCGTGCCATGTAGTGGAAAGCCATGTGTCTCAGCAATACATGGTCCTTGTTAGCCTTGTCCAACAGCCTCTCTAAGTGCATGTTAACCCTCTCGAGATTAGCCTCCCGATCCTCATTAATCTCTTGCTCCAATGACGTGAGCTCAATTCTTCTCCTTTGTGCAGCTTGGCGATTCTCACGGATGTTTTGTAACTCCGTGATTGCTTGCTAATCTTCAAGCTATTTGTTCCTCTACTCCAAATATTTCATGGTCCACTTAGCTCTCTCCAAGTCAAGGGATAAGGCTTGGATCTCTGTTTTCTTCTCCTGGATGATCTCCCTAAGTTTGGCACTTTGTGGGCCCGTATCTATATCATCATCATGAATGAGAATGAAATCAGTCTCCCTTTCACCAGAAGGCCCTTCATCTTGCATTGGCCTCTTGCCTTTGTCCTATACCTATGATGCTAATGGATGAAACGAGGCCCCTTTCACCTCGGTTGGAGATAACACTCGCTTTTCCGCTGCAAACAAATATCTGGTACCTCTCTGATATGTGATGAATACCGACACACTAGCAGTCTCATGGCGCTCATACTAATGAGAAGGTCCACCTTCATGCTTAACCTTTGATAATCCCTGTGAAGATCTGAAGAAGTCATGAGAGATGAAATCATCCCAAGTGATGTCCTGTAATTCAAGCCGATGAACCACCAAAATCTTAATAAGAGCAAAATGATAGACATTGTTAAGTTGCTGCTAAGGGTTTTTATGCTGTACAAGGTTGGTGATCCTCTCTATGTTCTGGCAAATGAAATATGGAATGTTCATCATCCGTACCCTGGTGAAATGCATGAGCAACTTGATGTGATAAGCATAGAGACGAGAGAACCATCCCTCACAGCTGAAATATTTCATGATCAATTTCATTAGTGGAGCATATTCATCCTTCAGATATCGGAATGGGAACACTCTCTTGAGCTACCTCAAGAAACCAGTTTTAATGTATGGCTCATAATGCTGCCGGTCAACCTTCTACTTCTTGTTCCATGGTTCACCAATGTTCAGTATGCTGATTGCTAATGAGACAGATTCTGGTGTAAGTGTGAAGGTGACACCAGCTAAGAAAGCTTGATCTCCATATAAGTGCAACACAAAAAGATATGCCAACTCATGATGAAATTGAACACTAGCCACCTTTTGACAAAACTCATAGCATGACTGATGCTGAAAACAAAAATGGCAAGAGGGCGGGCCTGCAATTCGGTAAGGGTGGTCGGTTCTTCTCTAACATGTCCGCCACTTTTATGAGGCCTCTGGGGTGCCTATTCTTCCAAGCGTGAGTCACTTTTTGTTTCCACTTCATAGTCCCATGAATGCTCAGATGTCATAACTGTTGTTTTTCAAACTACCTTAAAGATGAAGATGCTGATGTATGAAAACTGTTTAGACTGCTCTTTTAGTAATGTGTGCCAACTCTGCCATCAAAGGGGAAAACTAATGAAACAGGGGCTATTAGGAAAGGGAGATAATATCAAGGAATTAGGAATTACTGGGAGAGATTTATTTGGGAAATATGGGAGGAGGTCTAGTAATTTAGGTATGGGAATAGGTTTTAGGGTTTTTCACATTTGAAAGTTTTGGGAAAGGGAACTTTAGGATAGGGGTTTAGTAACTTTTGGGGATAGGGAAGAATGAAATCTAGGAGAAATGGAATAAGGGAGGAGGGAATGATGGAGAAAAGACTTTGGTGGCAAAACAGTGAATTTTGGAAACCACGGCAATTTCCTTTGAGGCACGTTTGAAGTAGGGTTTGGTTTTTTTCTTTCAAACATTAAGATCCATAAAGCATCATCCCTTATCACAAAAATGGATGAAGCATTGAGATGTCGGCCCTACCTGGCGAATCCACGCAAATGAATGGAAATTTGGGGAAATTTGAAACGTTTTCGGGCTTTCAGGTGTATGCGTCGCACCGCATACCTAACGTGTCGCGCCATGCCAGTGCACCGCCCTCGTTCAGATTTATACTGGAAATTTTCTCCTAGTGCACCGCGCCTCCCCAGTGCGCCACGCCGCCTGCTCTATGCACCGCGTCGGCCAAATTTCCTCTAACTTTCCCCAAATCGCACACCAACTCAACCAATTTGCTTTGAGTGGCTTTCTCCTTGGTCTTGGCATGCAAATAACATTGATCTTCATGAAAATGTCTTTATAAAGGCATGAATTTAATTTTTGACTCTCCAAGACCCATCTTTATAATGTTTTGGCATTGGCACTTTTTCTTTTTTAATACAACTTTGTTTTTGAATTTCCTTTTGATTTTTTGACTGAAACAATGAAATTTCTTGGAAAATTTTTGCAGAGATAACTGATATGGAATTTGGCAAAGGAGACTAGGGCTACACCTGAATATTTCAAAAACTGAACACTTTTGACAATTATTACAAAGGATAAAATGTTGACTATTCTTCAAAACATATTTTTGAAGAATAGTCATAATCCATTGATATAATGATGAAATTCGCGAAATAGAAAACATGTGTAGAACCTCCCTCTGGCCTGCTGGCATTTGAACACTTTAACGACTAAATTTTTGAAACCCTAGACCTACGATTGACATGACTCGTTGCCCATTAAAAGATCAAACATTGACTGTCATGGACTTTAATAAACATCGATAAAAAAACCTAAGCCAACAAGTATAAGACATGAGGGGAATGAATGACAAAGCCCTTCCGTCAGATTTATGGTATGCTCCTAGCAGAATGCAAGTGATCAAGCAGGATGGGACACCTAAAAATGAAATGCAAAAGAGTTTTGATCTCTGACAGAGGACTGACAAGACCGACTCTAAGAAGTTCACCATGCAATTTAATTTCAAATAGATGATAATGTTTCATAGGAAAAGTTAGTGTTATTTTAATGCATCTGGTTCACATACAACATCATCCTTACATCCATTTTCTTAGCTCTCTGCAAACTGCTAGAAAGCTAAATTCTACCTAACAAAGTTGTAGGAAACCCCCAATTTTCTCTTCCTTATATAATTTGATCCATTGGGTGCGATCGTTCTTGAAAAGGACTTTTCCTCCCTTCCATAACCCTCCTCCTCCTTTTCCACTCTTCAAGCCACATCTAGACCTCATAAATTTTCTCTTAGATGTTTCTTGTAGCAAAACATGACCATCCTGTAGTAATATGTAGATTGCCTTAGAACACCTCTAGAATTGCACCAAAATATTTCACATCATTCATCAACACTTCACAACATCCAATAGACCATGGAGATGAATTTTAGAGGATTAAATACCTCCTAATAACTTTACCCTAATTAATATAATTTTGTTTTCAATTAGGGTTTGTTGTTTATGTCTTCTTTTGGTTGAAGAATTGGTTTAACATGCACCATAGTGTAGGATTGGTTTTCCTCCAACATTCTTGAAGTGTTTCCTTTGATTCCTTGTAGTAGAATAGGTTTATTGCATTCACTTCCGTTCCTACAATAGCATATATTTACCTTTTGAAAAATAGAGTAGAATTGGATCTTGTCATTTACCTTCGTGCAATTTGATTAGGGTTTTCTTTCTGTCATTTAATTTCCTGCAATAGAATAGGATCCCTTTAAGTTGTTTTCTTTATTGCAAGCTAGAATTGATCTATTTAATGTTCATTAAATTTCATGAGTATTTCCTATAGCATAGTGGTATTTATGCACTTTTTCTTCTCTCTAGCTACATCAAATCAACCTATGTGGAATATATTTCTCATTTTACATCTATTAATGATACCTCTTAACTTTGTATGAACCTCATGTTGATAATTAAAGTTGATATAGTAAGGAGTTTGAAAATTATTGTTATGATACTAAGGTCCATCCCCCCCCGACCATCAAGTCCCTTAATATTAAACCATGGATGGCCCTCATTTAGAAGATAACCAATCACCTTGAGAGTTGGACCTTTCATTCCCTTAATATTTCTAGTCGGTTTGTGATGCCCGAATAGATGCATCAGTCCCTACCTATCTACCTCTTTTCCTTATTGGAGGCTCACAACTTCATTCTAAACCAAATACAAACTTAAAATTTTCTTTCTAATAGGGGTATCCTCCATAGAAAGAAAGAGGGAACTATTCTCTTGTGTAAAACTCTTCCTACCCAAAGCCAAGGGAGGATTGGGCCTTTATGACCCTATAACTTTAAGCATGGTCTGAGGGGCCAAATTTTGGTGAAGATGAAACCAATGTGGTTTGGAGCTTTGGTGAAAAATATGAAATAAAATAATACAGTGTTGAGGCATCTGCTTAGCAACAAATTTTGATGAAATAATTCCATTTAGGTTCTTTTATGTGGAATCTTACCTACAAAGGTAAGAAACTAATTCAAAACCACTTCTTTTGGGAAGTCTAAATGGGAAGAAAACTCAATTTTGGGATGATTCCTTGAATAAATTCCTTTCCTTGAGTAAAAATTACCTATCCAAGATGTCATCCAAACATTGAAGTCTCATCAACTCTTCTTGGTAGCAAACTATTTGACTGGTTCCTCCCAGGAAATAGATTGGCACCTCTACAAGACCATTTGCTTCTGGAATTTTAGGCCTTCATTTCAAGCCTAGAGAAAACTATAAGAAAACCTACAACAATGAAACATCTCTCTGTTAAAGAACATGAAAAAATTGGGATGTGGGTACATGTCTCATGACATCTTCATAGTTAAAGAATCTTGCATATGGAAGCTAATCATTCTCAGTCTCCTCACCTTCATATCTGGTCTCAAATATGGGATGAAAATATCTAGCCAAAAGTAACCCACTTTATCTAGATCCTTTCACAACAGAAAAACATTACATGAGAAAATATTATGACACATGGCTTTAAATTCCCTTCACTATGTATTTCATTGTTCTGAGGAAGATAGTGAGAAAATGTTTAATCATTTCCAAATTGAAAAAGATATTTTGAAATTAGTAGTGTCCCTTTTTTGGAAAACCAATCGATACCCCTCTTGTATAATCAAAAATATAGTAGACTGGAGATCCTATCCTTTATATATTTTATCCTATATAGAGAATGGACAATGGCACTAGGATTCCTGCTATGGACATTCTAGAAAAAAATAAAAGTCACATCTTTGAATGTTAAATGATTTTAGTGGATTGTCTCTAGCATCTTCTTTTGGTGCATCTTCAAGAAAATGTTACCTTAGCCACATGGGAAGCCTCAATTTCAAAATTTTATACTATTAAAGATCCCATATTTGAGAATTTTAGTTGTTTATATCAGATGGTGAGCCCTCACCTCCCTTAGGTTTACCTTCATCATCTTTTCCCCTCCACTGGTTCTATCATCCATCTAGCTTCATCAAACTTAACTTTCATGGAGCATTGAAGAGGATCCCAAGGAATGCGGAATTTGGGGCTGATTTTAATTAATATTATAGAGCTCTTATTCAAATTTATGTTGGCCACATGGGCATTAAGGGAAAAATTAAACTAAACTATTTTTTCTATAATTTGGTTTGAGGAAATTCGTCCTTTTAAACTTTTCCAAGTTATTTATTGAAGGGGACTTTTAGTTCATGGTATCTATGGTCCATAAACAATGGTGTAACTTGTATCCTCTTCAAATCTTTCATAGTTTCCAACTTGATATTTTTTCATCCATATTATCTTCCCTTCTCTCTCAAATTATGATTCTTATTCCTTCTCATGCCAGGTGTTAGGGAAACAATGTTTTTGACATACTTTTCAACGAAGGTTGTAAATCATCTTCTTCCTTAATTAATAGTCATTGGGTAGTTATTCAAGTATCTTGTATTAAATAATATTGCTGTGAGCTAACTCAATGATTGGATTCCTAAATAGGTATAAATTAAGGCCCATCTGGCCATCCTTTAGCATAAATTTACCTCTCTCTTTGCATTTGATGACACCGTTTTGGACTATAATGTGTTCATTAGGGAGATTAAGGCATATTTATCATATCTTGTAGCCTAACATGATAAATGTGCACAAAAAAAAAGTATTTATTGTGTAGAAGTATGTTGGAGACTAGTTGGAGTAAATTTAGGAGGCTCATTACTTTCATCGACTCACCAACAACTTGACTCGCTATTGGGAAGGTACTAAACTCAGTGTCTATGATGATCTCAGGAGAGTAAATCCATTTTTATAGGGATTTTTGAGGGAATAAAACCTCCTTCCAAGGATCTTTCCGCACACTCATTTTGTAGAAATAAAGAAGCCCAAGAGGTTAGTAGAATCTTACTTGTTTTGAGGAGCATACTGACTACTAGAGCTAGAGCTTCTTACTTATCATTTAAATTTCCATATCATGTACATGAAAACTTTTTGAGATAAATGAAAAGAATTTTGTTTCCTTCAGTCTGAGTGTGTTTTAGAGGGTTGAGTTCCCTTGGGTTAGGTCCCAACCTAAGCACTCCAGTCTCTCTCCATTTTACATTTTTTTTATGCATTTTCTCTTCTGCAATTAGTTTAGCTTCATTTTTGCAATATTTTCTTATGTGAAAAAGTTTCCTTTGCATATTTTTCAATAATTACTCTTGAAAAGTTTGGTTGTAGACATTTTAATGGAAAGCACAAATGTATAGTTTCTATCTTGATTCAGTAGTTAGGTCTCGCTTAAATTCAACTGATCATTTCCTTCACAATTTCATTTTCTACAATTAGTATTTTTCACATTCCTTAGAGTTTGGATTTCTTGCTAGTTGAATAACCTTCTTGTGTGTGGGTGATGCTATTGGATTTTAGGTAAAAGAATCATAATTTCCATTTGTAGCCATACCCATAGCACCCTCCTTTCCATTCTCATCCATTTCTTAAAGCAATTTGCATATAAAAATATCATCATAGATTTGTTAGAGGCCCTTGTTCACATTCTCTCCTTGTGCAAGATGGGCTCCTAAGGAGTACTAAGATTGAAAAGGTATTCCATTCTCAAACCGTATACCATCATCCCTAACATTCAGATCACTTTCTAAGCCCTTGGAATACTCTCAAATTCAGTCCTGTAGAAATACAGGGCAATCCTGTAGCATCTTGTATCAATCTTGTAGCATCTTGTAGCACTCTGCCAAACCCATCAGAACTTAACTAGAATTGATCCTTAATCCTAATTTTTTCTTCTTAAACCTTCACAATGTCTTCAAGCCCTTGTGAAAAATCTTGAGGAGGATCAAATACCTCTTAGAACATTTATTTTCATCACTACAATTTATTTGAACAATTAGGGTTAGTTGTTGTAAGAATGAATTCAATAGCACAAGAATAGCCTACATTGTTATTTCATGGAGTATTTATTGAAACTTGTAACTAGCATATGATTTACTTTGGATGAAATAGTTTAGGTTTGATTTCATGCCATTTACTTTATGTAGCTAGACTACGTTTATTTCTTGGTCGTTTATTTTCTGCAATAGATTCTGGTTTCAATTACAACCATTCCTCTCCTTGAAATTAGATCAAAAATTTATTTTATGAAATAGGACAAGTAATATTATTCCTTTCTTGAAAAACTAGATTCAGTTAGAAAAATGGTCTTTCTACTACACCTTGGTTTGATTCACTACCTCATAACAACTTAAGTAGAACATGGCTTACTGTGCATACAACACTGTCACCTCTTAAGTTTGTATGAATCCTAGATTGATAAATTAAAGTTGTTCTCCCTACGAGCTGCAAATTTATTGTTACAATACCATATCTACAAGGAAGCATACTAGGAAATTGAAAGGATACTACTCACAACTATAAAGACGGAAGTGTTGTTGCCCACCACGCTTCCGCTTTCACTTTGAGTTGCTTTCTCTTTTCATTTCATTTCCTGAAAAATAACAATTCTTTTTCTTTTGCATTAGTTTTCTATCTATCTAGAAAGATATAAAAACAAAAACAAACAACAACAAAAAAAACATTTATTTCATTCCACATAGGGTTAGGGACAACCTAGGTAAATTTCTACCAAAAAACCCCCACTCCTACAAGCAGTCAACCATCACTCTTGTTTGGTGACTGTGGACTTCCTCCTTTGACCATAAAGGATTTGGAGAACCCTTTAGGTGAGAAACTAGAGGTCTTTGAAGAACCTATAGGGGAGGAAGAACCTATATCACCTACGAAAGAGAAGGTTGAAAATAGGCAGCCAAAGCTCTTTCCTATCAAAGAAACCAATGGGGAGGTGAGAATGCAGAAAATACACCCCACTTCACTCCCACACTCCCATGACCTAGCTTTTGAGGACCCTGATACATTCATATTTGAGTTTGTTATGGTTTTTTGAACCTACCATTACACCTCTAATGAGCAAATAGGCAGCCAAAGCTCTTTCCTATCAAAGAAACCAATGGGGAGGCGAGAATACAGAAAATACACCCCACTTCACTCCCACACTCCCATGCCCTAGCTTTTGAGGACCCTGATACATTCATATTTGAGTTTGTTATGGTTTTTTGAACCTATCATTACACCTCTAATGAGCATAAGCTAACATTGTTTCCTTCCACTCTCAAGAATGCATCCCTATGTTGGTTCATGAGTTTGTAAGGAGGAAAAATCACGACTTGGGCTCAAATGAAATAACCCATGACTAGCCCACGTAATTAACCGGGGGGTTGGGGGGGGGGGGGTAGAGCCGCCCCTTCGTTGCGACGATTGCATAGCGGGGGGGCTCATAGGGGGTTTGAGGGATGTAGGTAACCCCACTCTATGGGGTTCAGGGCAGTGCCCCAGAAAATTTTGGTTTTGGAACCTATGTTAGGTTGGGCGGACCCACCTATGGTTTTGTGCATGATTTTCGCACATTTTTTTGGACGCAATGGTTTTTGGTCCATGGTCTTGGATGCAATGGTTTTCGGTACATGGTATTGGATGCTTCAGCATGTATAAATATGTATTATAACATTGAAAGGAACATAATGAAAAATCAAGCTGGTAGTCCCAGTATTGGGATCCAAGGGAAAATCTCTGTGTATATGTGTTAGGCTCTCACATTGTTTATTTTATGTGTTTTAGAATTTGTATGCAGGTAATTTTTTTACGGGGTTAAAACCTACATTTGGTATCAAAGTTGTTTTGGCTTCAAGGGGACACCTTTGTTGCTGAGGGGTTTCGCTCAAGCCTATTGTAGACCCTATTCAGTGGGAGATATGCGAGATCAATTCTAGTGGTGAAAGAAGATGGTGATTAGTGGAAAGATAGAGATCAAGAAATTTAATGGTCAAATTTTGAGTTGTGGAAACTAAAGATGGAGGATCTGTTGGTGGATAAATATCAGTGGATCGTGGTAGATCTGGGTACTAAACCAATGGGAGTGTCCGATGAAGAATCGAAGAAGTCGGATTGGAACACAAAGAGGAAAATACGATTATGTGTCTCAGATTCAGTATTTTTAAATGTATCAGGGGAAGCTACGATGAAGGCTTCGTTGGACAAGTTAGAGACTTTGTACCAATCTAAGTCTATGGTGAATAAACTGTTCTTGTGTAAAAAGCTTTATAACCTAAGGATGAAAGATGGAGACTCCATGACAGAGCATCTGAACACATTTAATACTGTGGTAAGTCAGTTAGCATATGTTGATATTAAAATTTCAGATGAATATAAGTGCATCAGATTGTTGTGTTCTGTACAAAATTCGTGGGATAGTCTGGTTATTGCAATAGGTAGCAATGCAACTGCCTTGCATTTTAATGAAATAGTCTCATCCTTGCTGACAGAGAAGATGAGATAGAAAAATAAGGAGAGCCAGAATGGTGATGCCTTGTCTGTATGAGGACGGTCCCAGAACAGAAAAAAAAAAGAAGTCATCGAGTGGGAGATCTAAATCTAGAGGGAGATTTAAATCTCCAGGAAAACCTGTAAAGGTGGTGTGCTGGAAATGCGGAAAGGAAGGGCACTATAAAAGGGATTGTAAATCTAAAGCTCCTGATAAAGGAAAGGGATCTGATGATGCTCCTTCTGCAGAGGTGAAAATCACCTCAGATGAAGGTGGGGATGTGTACATGGCTTCTTCAAGTACACATGTAGATCATGAGGCATGGTTGATTGACTGAAGTGAATCCTTTCACTTCACTCCCCATAGAGAGTGGTTCTGTGAGTATGAGAAATACGATGGTCCTGATGTCTTCCTAGGGGATGATAGGAAGGCAAGAATCGTTGGTCACAGAAAAGTAAACTTGAAGTTGCAAGGTGGAAGGGTTAGAACACTTTTGGGTGTTCTACATATTCCTGCATTAGCCAGAAATATGATTTCTATAAGCAAGTTGGATGATGCATGTGTAAAAACAATGTTTGAGAAGGATACCTACAAGATGGTTCAGGGAGCACTGATATTTATGTGGGGAGTTCGGATTGGAACTTTGTACAAGCTAGAAGGTAGCACGGTTGTTGATGGGTGCAACAGTTCCGTGGTTCCTCAAAGTGGAGCAGAAAATCTAGTGGTCTCTGGAGAGAAGACCATGTTGTGGCATCAAAGGCTTGGACATATTGGAGAGAAGGGCCTTCAAATACTTCATGGTAAATGTATGGTAGAAGGTATGAGTAATAGTTCTCTGGATTTTGATTTCTATGAAAATTGTGTATATGGGAAGCAGAATCGGGTGAGTTTCCCCTCTGGTGGTAAGAGGGTGAAACATATATTAGAGCTTGTGCATAGTGATGTGTTTAGACCTATGAAGGTTCCATCACTGGGTAAGTCTGTGTACTACGTATCATTTATAGATGAATTCTCATGCAATACATGGATATATTTCCTTAAGAAGAAATCTGAAGTCTTTGACAGGTTTAAAGAATTCAAGGCTCTGGTGGAAAACCAGACAGAGAAGTAGATAAAGGTGTTTAGGACAGATAACGGTGGAGAGTTTTGCAGTAAGGAATTTGAAGAATTATGTAAAAAGTGTGGTATAGCATGGCAGAAGACTACTCCATATACACCTCAACAAAATGGAGTTGCAGAAAGAATGAACAAGACGTTGATGGAAAGGGCAAGAAGCATGCTCAGTGGTGTCAGGTTAGGACAGGATTTCTGGGCAGAGGCGGTGGAGACAGCATGTTACCTGGTCAACAGATCACCTTCATCAGTGTTGGAGGATAAAACTCCACAAGAGGTGGACTTGTAAGAAACCCTCTCTCTCACATATGAGGGTATTTGGATGTGATGCATATGTACATGTTCCAAAGGAGAAATGAACCAAGTTGGATAGTAAATATGAAAAGTGCATCTTTATTGGGTATAAGGATGGTTTAAACGGTTATATGCTTTAGAACCTAGTAACAAGGAAGGTTGTTTACAGTCAAGATGTGGTGTTCAGAGAGGTGAAAGATGTTATTAAACATGAAGTACAACCAAAGGAACCTAAGAAGATAGAGTTTGAGCTAAAGGAGGAAGAATCAGACTCTACAGCAGAGGAGGAATTAGAAGATGAAGAGCCACAAACTCCGGGTGTGAGAAGATCAGTTCAAGAAAGAAGGTAGCCAAAATGGTATAGTCCTTCTAATTTTTGTTCAAATTTTTCTTTATCTACTACTGATGATGATCCCAGAACTATGAAGGAAGTAGTAGATTCAGAGGATGGAAAACTCTAGAAAGAGGCCATGGTTGAATAAATGGCATCTTTGCACAAAAATGAGGCTTGGGATCTGGTGGAGTTGCTGGCTGGAAGGAAACCCGTTGGTAGAAAATGGGTGTTCAAGAAGAAGACAAATACTGAAGGAAAGGTGGATAAATACAAAGCTTGATTGGTAGCAAAAGGTTATTCCCAGGTGCCGAGAATTGATTTTGGTGATATTTTTTCTCTTGTTGCCAAGGTAACTTCTATTAGATTAATTTTATCTGCTGCTCCTGCTTTTGATTTTGAGGTAGAACAGATGGATGTGAAGACAACATTTCTTCATGGGGATCTGGAAGAGGAAATTTACATGAAGCAACCTGAAGGCTTTGTGGTGAAGGGTAAGAAAGAACTAGTATGGAAGTTAAAGAAGTCTTTGTATGGGTTAAAACAATCACCAAGGATGTGGTATCAGAAATTTGTTACATTTATATGGGGACTTGGCTTCACCAGTAGTAAAGCAGATCACTGTGTGTATTTAAATTAATTGGTGACCATGTTATTTATTTGGTCTTGTATGTGGATGACATGTTGCTAGTTGGAAATGACAAATAAATTATCCAAGATTTGAAGACCCAATTGTCCTCCAAATTCGACATGAAAGATATTGGTGCTGCAAACTATATTTTGGACATGGAAATTAAAAGAGATTGGGAAGAGAGGAAGTTTTGGTTAAACCAGAGGAAGAATGTCGAGACAATATTGTAGAGATTTATGATGCAGGATAGTAAACCGGTGAAGGTTGTTATTCCTGTAGGTGTAAAGTTATCTGTTGAACAGTGTCCCAAGACACAAGAAGAGGAAGAGGAAATGTCTCATGTTCCATATGCAAGTGTAGTCAGTAGCCTGATGTATGCAATGGTCTATACTAGACTAGACATTGTACATGCAGTGGGAGTATTGAGTAGGTTTAGGTCAAAACCAAGAAAGGAGAATTGGATAGCAATGAAGCGGGTTTTCAGGTATTTGTGTGGCACTAATGATTATGGTTTGTGTTACCAAGGAAGACTAGGATTGGACAGATTGTTGGATATTCGTGGCTTTGTTGATGCAGACTGGGATGAAGATCTAGATTAGAGAAGATCTACAAGTGGGTATGTGTTTAACCTATTTGAAGGTGCAGTCAGTTGGATGAGTAAGAAACAATTTGTAGTAGCATTATGAACTACAAAGGCAGAATACATGGCGGCCATTCATGCAAGCAAGTAAGCAGTTTGGTTGTAGAGATTGTGTTCAAGTATGGGGTTAGTATAGGGAGCTATAAGGATAGGCTGTGACAACCAAAGTGCAATTTTCTTGGCAAAGAACCCTGCATATCATTCAAAGACAAAGCACCTTGATGTTCAGTATCACTTTGTGAGGGATATGATAGAAGACAAAAAGGTGTTGCTGATAAAGGTGGACACTTTGAAGAATACTAAAGATGCATTGAAAAAATCTGTGAGCTCTGAGAAGTTCCCTTAGTGTAGAGAAACAATGGGCGTTGCAGGGCTAGATAAATCACTAAGCTCTCTTGTGGCCCCTTGTGGAAAGAAAACAACAAGTGGGAGAATGTTGGGTTGTGTTATATTCTTTCCATGACTAGCCCACATAATTGACCGAGGGGTTAGAGGGGGCCGCAGAACCCCCTTCCTTGCGTCTATTGCGTAGTGGGGGGGTTTAAGGGATGAGAAAACCCACATATGGTTTTGTGCATGATTTTCACACATGATTTTGGATGCAATGGCTTTCGGTCCATGGTTTTGGACGTGATGGTTTTCGGTCCATGGTATTGGATGCTTCGGCATGTATAAATATGTATTATAACATTGAGAGGAACATAATGAAAAATCAAGCTGGTAGTCTCGGGGATTTTAAGGGATGGGCAATTAAGGGATGGGCAAACCCACATATGGTTTTGTGCATGATTTTCACACATGCTTTTGGACGCAATGGTTTTTGGTCCATGGTTTTGGACGCGATGGTTTTCGATCCATGGTATTGGATGCTTCGGCATGTATAAATATGTATTATAACATTGAGAGGAACATAATGAAAAATCAAGCTGGTAGTCTCAATTTTGGGATCTAGGGGAAAATCTCTGTGTATATGTGTTTTATGTGTTATGCTCTCGCATTGCTTATTTTATGTGTTTTAGAATTCGTATGCAGGTAATTTTTGTATGGGGTTAAAACCTACATTCTCTCCCACACTACCATGGCCTAGCTTTTGATGACCCTGATACATTCATATTTGAGTTTGTTATGGTTTTTTGAACCTATCATTACATTTCTAATGAGAGTAAGCTAACATTTTTCCTTCCACTCTCAAGGATGGATCCCTATGTTGGTTCATGAGTTTGTGAGGAAAAAACATGACTTGGGCTCAAATGAAATAAGCCTTCAATCAAAAAAACAATGACTATTGTAGATCCAAGGACACAAAAGAGTTAATATTTAGGATTACCTGGGGGGTATATGAGTCTATAGAGGACTATGAAGAAATATTCCAACTCAGCTATAGGATATCCAACTACAACCTTGACCCAAAGTCAGTAAAGTTTGTGTTACTTAGAGGAGTTAGAGATGAGCTAATGGAAACCCTTAACACGTTGTCTGTTGGAGGCATGTACTAGCTGAATTATGATGAAATCAACAAAATATTTAAGAATCACACTAGGGTTGCAAGGAAAATAGATATATCTAGTCAAGGTCTAGGAAATTATTCACCCTCTACCTCAACCATCAAATATGAAATAGGGAATATTTTAGAAGATTTAAACTGTGAAATATTGCATGCTTTTTCTTTACAAAAGGACACCATGCATATTAAGAAGAAACAAGAGGAGACATAAAGGGAACTAGTTATATTCTCTCCTAGATTCACCAAGGGGCACCCTAGAAATGAGTGCCCACTAAATGTAATAGAAATATTCTTAGTTTGTGATGAGAATCATGCAACTAAAAAATTCCCAACTCTTCCAATCTTGAAGGAAGTATATCAAGGGACAAAAAGTGGTTTGGTGCAATTTTTATTCATCAACCAAAGGAGGTGACAAGGCCCTTGAACGTATCAGCAAGGAATGCGTGGTGTACATTATCCTTCTTTAAATCCAAATCAAAACACACCTTTTCAGTCTTGGTATCCTCTAGCCAACTCACCTTGGTCCATACCTTCTCCTTGGTCCTACCCTCATTACTACCTTCCTCAGCCTATCAATCCACCCTTCCAGCCATATCAACCTCCACCTTATCTATTGAGAAATCCTTCACAAGGATGGAGGCCTAAGGTAGCCCAACCACCTACCTTGATTTCTGCTCCTCCTCCTAAACCACAACTACCCCACAATAATCTACCCAAGAAACCTCAAATGCTTTCTCAACCCAATCCAAACCCAAACAACAAGAAGGCACAATAAGTTTATAGTGGGGAAACATCCTACCCTACTTATTTTGTGGAAATTCAAAAAATCAACCTTCAGTCTAGGAAGGTACTTCCATATGCTTAGCCATCCTCTCCATCAGAAGATATTGAAGAAGAGAAGGAAGACAATACCCCTCAAGCCAATATACCTTCCATGAAAGGTTCTCCAACCTAAGTACCACACCCCAGAAGGGGTCGATTTTTTGGGATAAAAAAGGAACATGTGTGTTAAAATACCCCTCCTCTAGGCCATCAAATATGTTCCCATCTATAACAATCTCATGACGTAACAATGTTTCAATAGGCCTGGAAGAAATAAAAGAGATGTAGCGACTATTAATGTTGTTGGGAAACTTCCTGATCTAATGTTTGGGAAGTTCATCTTCCCAAAGTATTTGGATCCTAGTAGCCTAGTAGTGGATGTACATATTAATAGTATTGTAGTCCCCAACACATTGATTGACCTTGGGGCTACAATCAATGTCATGACCAAGGAAACTATGTTTAAGATCAACTTCTAGGGAGCCCTAAGTAAAACCACCATGGTGTTGCAACTGGTAAACAGATCCATAGTCACTCTTGAGGGTGTTATTAAGGATTTGATGGTCTCCACATATTCCTAGGAGTACCCCACTAATTTCCTTGTCCTCCAACCCAAGACCAAGTTCAATGGGTATCCTCTCATGTTAGGGATACCTTGGTTAGCTATTGTTGATGCTTGTATTAGTTGTAGGGTTGGATGCATGAGAACAAAAAATGGAAATCTCACAAAGAAACATTATACCCTCTTTATCAACCCCTTGTTGATCATGATTTTCATATATGGATAGAGGAATAAGAATAAAAATAATTCTATCATTCATCTCCCTATTGGATCAGTATATTAGAAACCACTCTAGGAAGCTGGAAACTTGATGAGGATGATATTATTAACAATTTTTTACAAAGCCAACATCTTCTTGACATGAAAATTGTTGAGCTAATATAGGAATATTTAACGAAACCTAATAATAACCCATGGACATAACTATTCACTATTATTTCTAACTAAATTCGTTCCTAATTTGTGGAAATAATTCCATCTAAATCCTAAAAATCAATCCTTCCCTTTCAACATAAGAATAAGAGCAATTTTTCACTGTGTTGACACAACATGTTGATGCCTTTTCTTGGGACTCTAAAGAGATGAAAGGGATTTATCCCCTAGTTTGTACACATCACATATGAATTAAATGGGGGTTTAATCTTGTGTGCCAAGCCTGGGGAAGAATGAACCCTGCACTTAAAGACATTGTGAAAGAAGAATTGCAGAAGTTATTGGATGTAGGATTCATTTACTCTATATCAAATAGTGTGTGAGTGTCACCTCTTATTATAGTTTCCAAACAGAATGGGAAGCAGAGAATTTTTGTTAATTACAGGGAACTTAATAAGGATACAAATAAATATCATTTTCCCTTACCTTTTATTGATCAAGTTTTGGATGGTCTTGCAAGGAAGAAGTTATTTTCATTCTTGGATGGTTTCAGCGGGTACAATCAAATCTAGATCAGCCCTGAGGATTAGGATAAGACCACCTTCACATGTCCATGGGGGACCTTTTCCTATAGGGTCCTTCCCTTTTGCTTGTGTAATTCCCCTGCTACCTTCCAAAGGGTAGTGTTGAGTATTTTTTTATCTTGTTCATGATATAGTTGAAATTTATATGGATGACTTCACTCCTTATGGGGATGATTTCTAGGAAGCCCTCTCCAACCTGTGTAAAGTTTTAAAGAAGTGCATTGAAATGAATCTCTCACTAAGTCTAGAAAAGTGTGATTTTTTTATGAATGCAAGGATTGTCCTAGCTCACTTCCTCTCTAAGGGATCGAAGTTGACCCCAACAAGATTTTCATTATGAAGAGGATCCCTTTCCCTCAGAAACAAAAGGATGTTTGGAGAGGACTAGATGGATATTATATGAGATTTATTAAGGATTTTAGTAATATTTCCTCACCTTTTTTTGAATGTTAACTAACGATTCAATTTTTTGTTGGATAGGTAAGTGTCAAGAATCACTTGAAGAGATGAAGGATAAATTGACCACTACACCAGTTCTCAGAGTCCTAAATTTGGCCTTGCCTTTTCATATTCACACAGAAGCATCTAATAGAGTTGTAGGGGATGTCTTGGGATAAGTGCAAGGTAATATTCCTTATGCCATCTATTTTATAAATAAGAATTTATCCAAGGTTGAACTCAACTACATAGTTACTAAAAAAGAGATTTTATATGTTGTACAGTCCTTGAAAAAGTTTATCCATTACATCACAAGGTACCAAGTTTTTGTACATATTGATAATTTAGCCATTAAGTGTTTAATGAACAAACCTTATGTCAATTCTGGGATCATTATATAGTTATTTTTGTTACAGTAGTTTGATCTTACAATTGTTGATAAGCTAGGAAATGAAAATGTGGTTGCAGATTTTTTGTTTAGATTAACATTTCCTACATAGAATGAAGAGATGATAGATGATAAACTCCCTAATGAGAATATCTTAATAATTTCATTGATGTTCCCTAGGTTTTCTGACATAGAAAATTTCCTATTTGTCGGGAAATTTCCTCATAATCTCTCCTACAACGAAAAGAGTAGAATTGTCAAAAAATTGACCTTTACACTTGGATTGGGGATAACCCTTTCAGATTGGGACCAGATCATGTTTTTAGGAGGTGTGTAAGGTAATATGAGGTCTTTTACATCCTCTCAGCATTCCATGATGGACCCTAAGGGGGCTATTTTTCTTCCAAGATAAAAACCTTCAAAATTTTCCAAGCAGGATACTATTAGCCCACCCTACACCAAGATGTTAGGAGGTACACCTCTAGATGTGATGAATGTCAAAGGATAGAAAATCCCACACCAAAGTATGAAATTCCACTATAACGTCAGGTGACTCTTGAGCCATTTGAGAAGTAGGGCATGGACTTCATTGGACGAATTGACCCTATGTCCAGGCAAAAGAGGCACATCATTATATGCACTAATTATTTGACGAAGTGGGCTAAGGTGAAGGAATTTAAAGAAGCCATAAAGAAAAAGGTGGAATATTTCTTAAGGGGAAACATCTTCTATAAGTTTTGTTTCCCAAGGGAGCTGGTCACTGACCAAGGGAATCAATTCACTTCTAATTTGATATAGGGAATCACGAAGCAACATCACATCAAACATAGAAAATCCACTCCCTATCATCCTCACGAAAATGGGCAAGTGGAAATGAGAAAAGTGCTTTGGAGCATCTTAACCAAGGTTGTTAGAAATTGCAAAAAGGATTGGGTAGCCAGACTTGTGGATGCCACTTGGACCTAAAATACCACATGGAAAGCCACCACTAGGTTCACTCCCTTTGAGTTAGTTTATATCAAAAAGACACTACTATGCATTGAATTTGATTACATCACCCTAATAATCGTAGAACAATTAGACATATACATCACCAAATCTCAACGCGAGAGGCTGCAATAGCTCAATTCTCTTAATGAACTTATGTTGGAGGCTTGCATTCACACCAAGGTGGTCCAATTCTAGAGGAGGAATTGGCATGACACAAACATCAACGAAAGGACCTTACAGGAGGGTGAATGGCCCTCTTGTATGACTCCAAATTAAAGGACTTCAAGGGAAAGATCATGATAAGATGGCTAGGTCCCTATCTAGCAAAAATTTGTTACGAAAATGGTTTTGTCTAGATCAAAATAATTGATGAGGAGAAAGTTCCATTATTAGTCAATGATTACTACTTGAATCTTTGCAAGAAACCTTTGACAAAAGATGATTTTATCGATTCAATAAGAAGAGAAATGAATGTGGTTTGAATCCTCAAAGTTCCCAATCCATCCAGCCTTTAATCATCATAGAAAAAAAGGATAAAAAACCTGGGTGAACACCTCCATGAGTCACCTGAGGCAAGCTCTTGGACTAAAAAATTCCATAAGGTATTCCAAGAGTATAAAAAAACAAAAAAATATGAGAAGAAATAAAATACCGCCAGGTGAAAACCTCCTTTGGAGCAGTTTGCAAGTCTCAAGGGAAAAGAGAAAAGGAAAAAAAAAAAAAAGAGAAAAGGGGACCCTTACATTATTTTTCTAACAATTATGTAGGGTTCAAGTGACATTCAATGGAGGTCAACATATAAGGAAGTATCTCTAAAAAAAATCATCTCCACAACCTCCAAATTAGCTCTTTGAATGCAGTTCATCCCTCCATTGATTTTCGCCAAGTTTTCCCATCATTTGATGGCCTTCCTCACCTAATTCTGCCACAATCTTGAATTACTACAATATTTTCCCATAACTATTATAGGATACTGACCGTTTTAAGAAGAAGAAGAAATTTGTTTTTTTTTCACTCATGAATGAGGGAGGGGGGCCACAGTAGCCTTATCATCCATTTTCCAAACCCGCTGACCTCTTCTCCACCTTCAATCCCATCTTTTTCCATAAAAAATCTTAGTCTTCCACCCCTTCATTCACCTTCCCTATCACAACAAAGCTCCCTAACACCCATATTTAGCTTTCTTATAAATCATCAAAAAATTATGAAGTGATACTTAGAGAAATTATAGGTCCTAGTAGGATCTTTGTGACTACTATAGGAATACATGCAATCCTATAGTAGTCTAGACATACCCTATAGGACCATATCTAGAACACCAAATCCAAAAGTTAATCACCATGAAGCATTGGAGGACTACAACCCTAATCCTAAGCAACTACATAATCCTTCTTCACCAAATAGCAGCAACATCTAATCCACAATGACACCTACATTTTGAAGGACCTGCATCATGAAGCTAAAATAAACAAAGGACATTTAAATAAATTTCTCAAGCCAAAGCATGGAGAAATGAAGACAAAGAAATGAAATCCCAGAAGGAATTCAAAGAAGCCTCACCCATGTCCACCAATTTCATGCACGCATCAAGTGATCAACACATTAGCAAGCATCATTAGGTAGGCACATGTATGAAAAATTCCTAACTTCTCCCCTTGAGTGCATATTGGTTTTAAATTTTTTGTCAATGCATGACAGACGAGGTTTTGTAGGCTAGAATTAGTTTAGTAGTCTTCACTACCCTCAAATAGTTAACTGGAGTTGTCTTCCTCTCTAGCCATACATGTGGAAAATACAGAATCCAAATGGATGATGACTACGATGGGTGGGCGAATGAGCCTATTTTTGAGTTGTTAACGTAGCAGGTGTGGAACAGCTCACACAGTGCCCTGAGCCCACCACCCAACCACCAATAGCATAGAAGCAAACTTGAGCCTCATTTGGCATAAAATTACATTCTAATAAAGAAAATTAAGCCCACTACCACCATTTCGAGTCAAGATATCTATACCAGGGGTCTCATAGACTACTCCAGAGTTTCTACAAGATAGAGAGATAATTACTACAAGATTGTGAAAATTTTCTATATGATACAAACCGTGTGCTACATGATCGCTCTCAAGTGCTACACAATTTTCTAGATGGGTACAAAAGAGCCCAAACTTGAGAAATTTCATCCACAAAACCCTATATTCACAAAGGGACCTCCAAGGGAAGGGTAAGTGTCTATGTTTCCTCATTACCTATGGATAATAAGCATGTGCAATTGTTCATTGTTTTTCCACAAAAATTCTTGTAGCGAATTTATAAAAACAAAAAGAAATTGAATTATGAATCTTCCTTGTGAATCAAGAACGATAGTAGGGAGATAGAATTTTTTTTTAGTTGGGGATGCAATTTTTCATTTTCCTAACCAACACGAGTGAACTTGCTTTTAAACCCTAGTTTACTCATAATATCTCTAAAATTGATCATTGATAGGAGAATTGCCTTGCAAAACTTTGCAACAACCATAGTGGAATTCATGGGGGTTGGTATTAATCGAAGATAGACCACATACTCATAAAGGATTCACCAAAACCCTCTTGCCATGGATATCTTTGCAAATCACCAATGGTTTGGATCTTTGATAAATTCAAAAGGTTGGATGATGAGATAACTCATGAGTTTGCAGTAGGCCTCCAACCTCAAGGAGAAGATAGTGCTACTACTATTGTAAGGGGGCTCATCATCCATCTAAACAAAGAAATAATTAGAGGAGTGACCACATTGTCTCTAGTAGTAAGATGGAGCAAGGAAGAGAAAACATAAGCTATCAGAGCCAGTAAGAACCTTTTCCTCCATGAGGAGTAGCAAATTGAAATCGAGAATGGGGTTAGGAGGAATAAATAATCTCCCTCAAAGCCAAAGGGAAACAACCCCAAGCGTCATAGAAGAAGCTAAGAAATAGGATATCCAAGACTAAACAAACCCTCAAGTTGTAAGAGGAATCTTCCATACTATAGGAAGGTACGGAAGTTCTAGAGGAAGGTAGAGAAGTGCTACAGGAAGGTAGGGCATTTCTATAGGAATTTGTTGCACAACTACATGAAGGAGGTGAAGGGACACAAGAGTTGCAAGAACCTGATCCCTAACTAGACCTTGGGTCCTTTTATAAGTTTTTTAAAGAATGAAAAATAATACCTACCAAGTTTGTAGTTCAAATCCTCGAGCTAAACAAAGAAAGGGGTAGAAGCCATTGATGGATGCAAATTGCAAGGTCCAAAGGAGTCGAGGATGCAGGTCTGATGGAAGAGAAGATGAAGAATATGGGTGAGGAGATGGATGATTTAAGACTTCAAGAAGAAAATATGAGGGAGAAAATGCAAATAGAAAATAGGAGACTAAAGGACTAGGTGCAGGAGAAACATGAGAAGCTTACTACTATGGCAAGCTTGGATATTGAATCCATTCAATGTACGAACCCATCAAAAATCTATGAAATGTTCCTGAGGGAACATTGGCTTCAATTTAAAATAAAGGCCCTAGCACAATATGGTTCACTTCCTTTCCAAGATTACAAAAATTTTATTGAATTATGTCATAAATGAAGTGTTGAGGACAAAGCTAGAATGGATGAATTTTATATGCATAACTTGATATGGAGTTATATGAACTTTTGGGATCCCAATTATAGAATGGGAGATGTAAAACTAATTTCATTGGCCTCTTGAACTACTCATGAATAAGAAAGGGATAAGGAGACCAAAAGGGTCATGACTACGGAGTCAAATCAACCTTTATGGATCAAAGTAGAATTGAGAACCCCTAGACTTGTCACTAGTTGTAATAGCCCCTAGTTGATTTTCTATGTAAATAAAATATGACCAAGGCCATGGGACACATATTCCAAGCTAAATTTTGGGAAAAACATAGCGATGGGTATCAGTGGTGATTAATTAATGGAAATGGAAATTTGCAAAGGCATTTCCATAGGCAAAGTGGCATTAATTGGAATTTTATTTATGAAATAAAGGAAAACATGAGAAAAGAAAGATGAAGAGACATTGATTTGTATGAGAGGAAAATTGAAGGGAAAATGAAGGAAATTGAAGAAAAAATAGGCCTCAATGATAAAAATATTGTTGAGGACTAGTTCACAACTTTTGTGAGTTGAGTTTTTGTTGGTTAACCTTTTGTCAATTTAGCTTTAGATCTCTTGTTTATTCTATCACTCTTTCATACCCTTGCATGCTTAGAGTATTCTTGGAGCGCTCTGGCATACATTGGATTTGGAGAAACAACGAAAATGAAAGCATCAAAGCACAAGGGAATAGTTGCATTACCAACTATAGCTAAATTGCTTGGCAGGTAATAAGTTACATGTATGATTTCCTTATTGATTTATGGATGCATGGTATATGGATGTGATTTTATGGTTATGTGTTATCATTGGAATAGAGATTTTCCTAGATTGAAAGTCGTTTTAGCCTTGCCTTGTCATTTCCTAGATAGCCATGGTGTTGTGGATTTTTCCTTTTGATTATTTTCTAATTAGTGTTCATAATTCCTTATGGTTGTGGGTTAGAACAAACACTCTAGAAGCCCTGGAAGAACTTTGGTTGAGTTACTAATCTTTAAGCCTAGGTTGGGACAAACGCACTAGAGCCATTGGTGGGTTGATTTTGTTATTCCCTATAGCCAGGTTGGACAAATTCTCCATAGCCCTAGAAGGATGTGGGTTAGCTTACTAGTTCCTAGACCCTTGGACAAATTGGGTAGAGACTAATTTGGTTGGAATTAGTGATGTCCAACAGTGGAGATGGAATCATTGTGGTTGACGGTTGAGGTGTTTTTTCCTTTAGAAGCATCGATTTGGGTTTTCCTTGGTTTACTCCATGTGATCCCACATTCATGATTGGAATATGGCCTAGCGGTGATTGGCTGAAAGAGATTTTTGGTTCAGCCCAGTCTATGGTTGGGCAGTATGTCGAAGTCCCTGACTTGGTTGGTATTTTCATATATTAATAAGAGTTATTCTTCTACTATGATTTATGTATACTTGTAGTGATTATGTTGGTGATATTATGGCTGAGTTGTAATGGCTTCCATGTTGGTTATTTTCAAGTTATATCTTGATTATATGATGAGTATTATTTATGTATCTTGTCATCAGTTGTTAATTTATTGATTGTTTGATGAATGTATGGACTAATAAGTGTTGTTGCAGGTATGCGGAGAGGGAATAGAGACTTCTTGGTGATTCTCAGTGAATCTCATACTATTATGATCATATATGCATTCATGACCTGTCGCTTACATGGTTTCCATGTGTTTAATGAAATGTATAATGTGTTCTAGGAAATGTAGGTCAAGTTCTTGATTCGAGTTTGAATTTTTAGCTTTATTATCATATTGATAATGATTCTCGAATGTCTAAGGCATTTCCTGACATTTGTTGGGAGGCTAGTCTGGAATTGTGGCTCAGATCTTGGGACCGCACCCTCTAAACTAGGAAAGTTAGGTCACAATAACATGGAGGTAGTGTTGTGCATGTAGTTGGAGGCATATAATTGCACCCAAGCCTTGTCATGCAGTTGGGGGTCTTGGTCAGTGAAAAATAGCCCCAACTTAGGGTTGGTCACTTGGGGTGGTTATTTGGCCCCTGAGTGTCTTGTAGCCCTAAGGGATGTTGTAAGTTGTTAGTTTGTTGTTAGTTTGTAGACCCCACTTCCTTAACTAGAACTTGGAGGTCAAGTCATGTCATAGTAATTCTTTGTCTCATTTTTACCCTGGTAGGCCAGTGAAATTAGGTAAATTTCGGAGGGGGCAGTTATAGGATGGTATTAGAGCAAGGTTGTAGCACTAGACCTGTTGTAGATCTGATATGAAATAGCTCTGATACCACTTGTTGTAGATCTAATCCAAAGACATATGAGAATAAAAATAACCCAGAAACAATAAGATAGAAATAGATAGAAATACTTCTTTATTGATCAAACCCTTAAGGTAGGGCAACACCATACATTTACTCCTTAAGGAAGGAGAACACTCCACAAGCCATATGCCTGTTCATACAATAATCCTTCACTCCCTTGACATGGAGTCTCTAGCCACTATATAGGCCTCATACATACAATACCATGGGTCATTACCATGGTTCCATCATACCATCAACTAATACCATGGGCCCATTACATTATTACTAACTACTTGTGGTCCCTTACATGATATGGGTTAACCACCTTATTTATTACTATGGCCGATCCCATTATTACATTATTACCTTGGATACCTCCCTTAGTACCCCATATTATCCCCCCTAGGTATATAACATTCCACCCCCCTAAGCATGTTTTGTCCCCGAAACATGGGAAGAACACAAATAATAAGATCTACTCAAAAGAGTAGTCCACTGATACCATGCACGTGCATCTAGCCATCCAAGAGAAAGGTGAACCCTCAATCTCGCTGGTGCCTCGCTCGCCTGAGATGGAAGTTGACCGTGGCAGCTCTTCTGTGTTGATGTGTAGTGGGTGGATCTTCTCTCCTCGTTATCCGTCATGTGACTACCTGGTTTCCATCTTGATGGTTGTCTTGCGAGGTGATGTGGGTGATGATATGTTGAAGTTTTAACCCAGGATGTCTTTTTCTTTAATTCACCCCTTACTGGAGCCTGACTGTTATCTGGTGCATGTTGTGGTGCCTGATGTGGTGCCTTATCTTCCAATATTACTTCAACCACTGAGCCCTCATCTGATGTGTCAGCACCTGTAACATTTTCTGCTTCAGCCTCTGTTTGTGTTTGATTGTTGACCATCAACTGCTCATCATTTGATGTGTAAGTGTCATTAGAGCTTTGTGCTTCCGCCTCCATAGTCTCTGCTTGGGTCTTAATGGAAATATCATGCACTATAATTTTCTTCTTTTTATACCAGAGCTTCAGGAATTTCTTCTGCACATTAATATTAATAGTACCCACGGATTCCATCCAAGGATATCCCAAAACAACATCCATGTTATCCATATCTGAAGTATAAAAATCACCATGCAACACATACTTATCCATAGAAAGCTTCAAATCCTTATAAACTTGAACATCCTCATCATCAACCTGTGTATTTTCAATGTGTTTTGCTGGCACTTGTAATTTTTTTGCCAAGTTGACATTTATGAGATTTTGCTTGCAACTCGAATTTATAGACACAATAATTTTCTCCTTCTGAATCAATCCATGAACCTGCAATAAAGAGACACTAGTAGAAAATAACCCCTTACATGTCTCATTCTTTTTTCTAGCACGAGACCATTTGTCCATAAGGAGTTTTTCAAATTCTTCATCCGAATATTTGGACAACTGTTGGATGCCAAGTGAGTTCCACCATATGGCAGCCTCTTCTTTCAAATTAAGCCATAAGAAACTTTTCCAATATTTTGGATGGTTTTTCTTAAAATCTTTTATGAATTCTTCAATAGTAGGACCATTATCTTTCCCTGTAAAAAATAGAACCGCCATGAAGAGGGTTTGAAAAAAATTCACTTACTAGGTGAAAATTTGAAATTGTCACAGTTTCGTCAATATTGCTCAGAATCCTTATTATGACCTGTTTTCAGAAATGGAACAATCATTCTGCATCTACCCATGTGATAGAAATCCTGATCCAGGCACTAGAATTCCAGATCTGCGCTGCAACTCTCCCGCCGTCACCAACATTTCTGTAAAAAGAGCTGATTTTAAATCAGCGATATCTCCCTCATCTGGACTCCGATTCGACTGAGTTTTTTTTTGAAATCAGCTATTTTTTCACTTAGAATCCAGATCTACAATTATATTTTGCAGATTTTGCACCAGGACGTCTAGATCTGTGCCACAAACTCGCTGCCCCGAAAAATTGTCTACAACACCACTGATTTTTGGATCAGCGATATCTCCTTCATCCAGACTCCGATTCAACCGATTTTTTTTTTGAAATCGGCTATTTTTCCACAAATAATACATATCTATAATTATATTTTGCAGATCTTTCACCAAAATGTACAGATCTGATCTGCAAACTCGGCACCCAAAAATCCCTACAAAAAATAAAAGAAATTTTCACTTTTGTGCCCAAGAAAGTGCTCTGATACCACTTGTTGTAGATCTGATATGAAATAGCTCGGATACCACTTGTTGTAGATCTGATATGAAATAGCTCCGATACCACTTATTGTAGATCTGATCCAAAGATATATGAGAATAGAAATAACCCAGAAACAATAAGATAGAAATAGATAGAAATGCTTATTTATTGATCAAACCCTTAAGGTAGGGCAACACCATACGTTCACTCCTTAAGGAAGGAGAAGACTCCACAAGCCATATACCTGTTCATACAATAATCCTTCACTCCCTTGACATGGAGTCTCTAGCCTCTATATAGGCCTCATACAAACAATACCATGGGTTATTACCATGGTTCCCTCATACCATCAACTAATACCATGGGCCCATTACATTATTACTAACTACTTGTGGTCCCTTACATGATATGGGTTAACCACCTTATTTATTACTATGGCCCATCCCATTATTACATTATTACCTTGGGTACCTCCCTTGGTACCCCATATTATCCCCCCTAGGTATATAACAAGACCTCGGGGTAGATGTGATTGTTATGCATTGTTGATGTGTTTGTTATGCATGCATTGTGATGGCCATTGTTGCAGTTGTGTCATCATGTATAGGTTGATGATGTTGATGTTGAGATGATTGATATGTTGATTTCATTATATGTACATATGTTGTGCTAATTCAGATTGATTGTGTGTACGAGATAAGCTCCCCTTAACTTCACTGAGGTATGTTGATTATGCTTATATTTGGTTTAAACAATGTAAACTTAGAAATGGGAACTGATACGATTACCCGTTTTGTAGAGGTAGCAAAAAAGTGACCCGATTTTGAAAAGCGTTGATGCAGAATACACTCTTTTTTTCGGAGCATAATTTTAACACTTTAAATTTTCTTATATATATATGTATATATATATATATATATATTAAATGTTAATGATTTTCATGCCGATTTTGAAACGTGTTGATGCAGCATCAACCTTTTTTTTAGAGTGCTTATTTTTTACGCTTTAAATTTTTTAATGTATTAACTGTGGATATTTTTTTAAATGTTACATTTTTTTACACTTTAAAATTTTTTATGTCAAATTTTTTTTGACATAAATATATATATATATATATATATATATATATATATGAGACAAAAAAAGACATAAAAAATGTAAAAAAAAAAAAAAAATCTTGTAAACCATAAAAAAAAATTGCAAAAAAAAAACCTATAAAATTAAGTTACTAAAAATTGAAAAATTTTAAAAAGCATTAACAATAAACTAAAAAAAAAAAAAATTAAAACAAACCAGATTAAAAAAAAATTAGAAAATAAAAAAAATAAAAATAAAAATAAAAAAACTATTAAAATTAAGATTAAAAACATAAAAAAAAAAAAGCCAAAATATACTCAAATTAAAAAAATAAAAAACAATTAAAATTTAAAAAATATATATATATATATATATATATATTTTAAAATAAATAAAAAAAACCGAAAAATATATTACATATATATATATACACGATTCTTTTCTAAAAAACCATTTAAAAATTAAAAAAAAAACATATATATCCGATTTTTTAAAAATAAAAAATATTTAAAACTTTAAAGAATATAAATTTACGATTTAAATAAAAAAAAAAAAAAAAAGTTTAAAAAATTAAAACGTACATTTTTAATAAATAAAAAACATTTAGAATTCAAAACAAAAAAAACATATATTTTTTAGATTTTGAAAAAACATTTCAAATATTTTAAAATCTTAAAGATTTAAAAAATAATACATTTCAAATTTTATATATATATATATATATATATATATAATTTAAAAAAGAAACAATTTACAACTCTTTCGGATTAATCACATTATTATTATTTGGTCAACATTTCGAACCAGCTAATGTGGTTTATCCTCATTAGCTGGTTCGAAACATCGACCAAATAATACTGATGTGATTAATCTGAAAGACATGCTTACTATATTATGGATCAAAAAAGCCTAAGATCTAACAAAAACATTTAACTGTTGAATTTAAGCTTCTGTGATTCATATCAAGTTTTGAGAAGATTTTTCAGCATAAATCACATTCGAATGCATTTGTCAATGCATTTTGAACCAACGAGTAATTCATTGTCCTGATGATGAACCACACGCGTTGGTTCAGAATGCATCAACAAAGACATTCCAATGTGATTTGCTCTGAAAAATCTTCTAAAAAACATTTAACATTAATTTTATTTTTTTAAATACATTTAACGTGTTTTAAAAAAAATATTTTTTATTTAAAAAAAAAAAAAATCGACCATCGCTCTCCCACCTATGGGGTCGCGACCCTGGGTGGCGGAGTTGCACACGAATCTGCCGCCCAAGGCCATGCCCCCACAGGTGGTCGGACGGTGTCCGATAAAAATGTTTTTTTTAAGTAAAAAATATTTTTTTAAAATAGGTTAATTGTATTTCTTTTAATTTAAATTCTAAATGTTTTTTTAATTATATATATATATATATATATAATATGTTTTTTTAAATCAAAAATATATTTAGCTTAATTTAATTTTAAATGCTTTTTTTTTTAAAGAAAAAATATATTGCTTTTTTAGTTTTAAATGTTTTTAATCTTAATTTTAGTAGTTTTTAATTTTTTTTCGGATTTTTTTCTTAACTTTCTATTTTTTTAATGTAGTTTTTTTTTTTGTTAATGCTTTTAAAAAAAAGATTATTTTTACTTAATTTTATAGTTTTTTTAAATTTTGTTTTTTTTTTTTTTTTGCAGTTTTTTTTATGGTTTACATTAAAAGAAAAAATGTTATTTTTTTAAATATGTTTTTCTTATTATTTATTTTTTTAATTTTTTAATTCTTATCTTTTTAGGTTAATTTTGGATTTTTTTTTTTACATTTTTATGATTGATTTTTTTTTATTATTTTTTTTAATGTTTGATTTTTTTTTCTCTTTTTTGTATATTTGATTTTTTTTTATTTTATTTTATGTTCTGCTTTTAATATATATTTTTATTTAGGTTTTTCTATTTTTTTAAACTTTTTTTTGTTTTTTTTTCATTGTTTTAATTTTTGTTTTTATTTTTAATTTTATGTTTTCATTATTCTTTTGAAATTCTAATGTTTTTCGAAGTCATGATAAAATCCTTTACACCATTATTTCTAAATGCTGAAAATTACGCTAGAAAAAAAGAAGTGTTATTCGAGCGTCAACACTTTTTGTTTTGAGGGTATTTTTTTACACAATTTTTGCACAAAAATTTGGTTTTCATTGCCATTTTTAAAACATGTTGAAAATTTACACTAGAAAATAAATAAATAAATAAGTGTTATTGTAACATCAACACTTTTGAAAAAAATGTCTATGACGGCTCACGGGCTCTGCTAGGGTTCTGTGAACACCTGCACACGGCGCCGACAACAGAGTAGAACACTCAGGCTCAGACTCTGAGCAAGCTGCAGCTTTCTGTCCTGAAGCTCATACGAGACAAGAATGGAGCAGCCCCAGGGGGGGGCGACGGAGTCCTCCCCACCGCAGTCAAATTCTGAACACCAAGTAATCTTCGGATCAGTGAACGAAGAAATCCTGAACAGAGGGAAAAACCCTCAATCTGATCTCAACGATGACAATAACCGCAAAGAAAACAATGGCACATCGCAAGAAGAAAACGATATACCTGGAGAACAGCCGCAAATCACCTCTAGTACCTGCCGACCAGCGGCTAAGGTCAGACCCAGAATCGAGCTGCCTGGAGACAAGATCGATGATAGAATACAGTTCATGACGGACCATGCCCTGATTGGCAAGTTCATCGGCTTCTGGCCAACCGAACGGGCCCTAAAGGGATGGATAGCTGCTAAATGGAAACCCAAAGGGGATGTAACGCTACAACTAGGGCCGAAAGGATTCTTCACTGCGATTTTCTATTGTACGGAGGATAAACACAGGATTCTAGTCGGAGGACCCTATTTTTTCAACTCGGCTGGATTATACTTACGCGACTGGATCCCCAAATTCATCCCGGACAAAGAAGACTTATCATGGGCTCCTGTTTGGATCAGATTGTATTCGCTCCCGGACGAATACTGGGGGGAGGAGCTCCTCAAAAGAATCGGCAATGGGATCGGCGAATTTATCAAAGTCGCGGAGGAAACCCTATCTCGTAAGTATACCTCCTATGCTCGGATTTGTGTTTTTATTCGCCTTAATGAGCCTCTCCCTGAGTCTGTTGAGCTTGCTCATCGGGACGAAGAGTGGATCCAGCCCCTCGACTACGAGCATGTCCCGTTCCGATGCAGGAAATGTCATGCCCTAGGTCATCTCTTCAGGGACTGCCCTCTGAACAATCATTCTAACCCTTCTGATCCCTCAGGCTCCTCAGCTCAGGATGGCTTCACTAAAGTCTCCAGCCGGAAACGTGCGCACAAAAAGCCCTCTAATGGTCCCAAACCCCAGCCCCGCAAGCCGCATGGCCCAGTAACCAAGAACAGCTTCGGCATTCTTGGTCAATCCTCTGACGATCCCCCCTCTAGTAAGGAGACCGCTCAAGATCTTCCCTCCTCATCCTCCCCTCCCCTTTCCTCCTTCTCCCCTCCCAAATCCTCCGCCCCCCTATCCAACCCCATCATTCTGCAAAAGGATCAGACCAGCTCGGATGATAAACTCCACAATATGGAGGTGGATGGTAAAAATGACATTTCCCAGAATCTTGACCCAGACAACGAAGACAGCAATCAAGTGCAGATAATGGACGAGGAACCGGAAAGCATAGACTTGCACGGTCTTGATCTCTTAGAAATGGAGGCCGCATGCAGAAGGAAAGCATATGACGCCATCCCCGAGTTTCAACTCGACAAACTCGAACTGGTCATCTCTCGAGCCTATTACCAAAACCAACTAGGAATTCAGCCAGGTAGCCAATGGGACAGTACTCAGCGACACAAAGACTCAAAAAAAAGAGGAAGAAAGACAGATTTGCAAAGGACGATGGAAATTGGGAAAATCTTAGTTGATTCTGGTCGCTACGCCAAATTGACTAAGTATTTCAAGCCCTCTACCAGTAGTTAATCATGAAACTTATATCATGGAATATAAGAGGGCTTAACAGCCCTGGAAAACTCAGGATGTTGAAAAATTTGGTAAAGATGGAAAAGCCCCAAATTTGCTTTATCCAGGAGACTAAATGCAACAGCACTATGTTAGACAGTTTTTTTTTAAAAGCCTGGCCAGGATGCAGAACTGTAGCGGTTGATGCTTGTGGAGCCTCAGGCGGTTTGGCTATAGCCTGGAACCCTCAAGCAGTCGCCCTTACTGACTTTCAAGCGACGCATCATTTGATTCAGGCCACCTTTCACATTTTGGGGACAAACATTCACGGCAACCTGTCAAATGTCTACTTCCCGCAAGACACCAGCAGCAAGATAGAGCTTTTGGACACTATTGAGGTACTCAGCAACAGTAGGAATTTCCCGCTTTGGATAACGGCAGGGGACTTCAACATGATCACAAAAACAGAAGAAAAGATGGGAGGAAGAAGTAGATTGGAGCCTGAGGTTGGTCGATTCAAAGAATTCATAAACTCGGCCTCCCTCATTGACATGCCGTTCTGCAATGGCACCTTCACTTGGAGCAATCGCAGGGCAGGCAAGCATCAAATCGCCTCCAAGCTGGATCGATTCCTCCTTTCGGACAATGCGGTTCACATCGGAGGGGATTTCTCTGCATCAATTCTGGCTCATTCCGGATCAGACCATTGGCCAATAGCTCTTCAATGGCGAAGACCCGGCAACACAACCAAAAAACCTTTCAAGTTTGAGGGATTCTGGCTCACTCATCCCAACTTCAAAGCGTTTGTCAAGAACATCTGGACCTCATTCATCCCCCCAGAAGGAGCTAAAATGTACCAATTTCAGAAGAAATTAACTTTCCTCAAGAGCCATCTGAAACGATGGAATAAAGAAACCTTTGGCAACATCTTCGAGGACAAGAAAAAGCTACTACAGGACCTGGATAACCTTCACCAGCAGATCATCACAGAGGGACACACGGAGGAAACGTTGGAAAAGGAACGCCATATTCACAACCTATTAAACGAAAGAGAAAAGCAGGAAGAAATCTATTGGAGGCAAAAGTCAAGAGTTCGATGGTTGAAGGAAGGGGAGCGTAATACCAAATTCTTTCATAGAACCACAGTACAACGGAGAATGACCAATAACATCCCCTTCATTCAAAATCGCGCAGGAGACAAGGTAGAAACGCATGAAGGGATTGAAGACGAGCTCCTCAATCACTTCCAAGAAGTTCATCAAGAGCAGGGTGAAGATAGGCAACAAGCCATAAATAAAATCACCAGCAATATTCCAAAAACTATCACAGAGGAACAAAATGAACACTTAATGCGCCCCATCAGCTTAGAGGAGGTGGATGATGCCATGAAACAACTCAAAGAGGGCAAAGCTCCCGGTCCCGATGGGTTCACAACGACTTTCTTTCATGCCTTCTGGGATATGCTAAAAGAGGAAGTCTGGCAAATAGTAGAAGAATCCAGAGCAACACGATGGCTTCTCCCATCTCTTAATGCTACCTTCATAGCACTCATTCCCAAGGAGGCAGAATCCATCACTCCAGACAAATTCCGTCCCATTGCACTTTGCAATGTCATTTACAAAGTTATTTCAAAGGTCATAGCTAATCGGCTCAAACCGCTTCTGCCAGCACTAATATCCAAGGAGCAATCAGGCTACGTAGAGGGGAGACACATAATGGACGGTATCCTGCTCTCGCACGAAATTATCCACTCTCTCAAGAACTCTAAGCAAGCAGGTATGCTCCTTAAGCTAGATCTCTCAAAAGCATTTGACAAACTGAACTGGCACTATATTCATCATATGCTAAAAGCCTTTGGTTTTTGTCCTTCGTGGATTCGATGGATCCTGAACATGATTAACTCCACTCATTTCTCCATTTTGATCAACGGCTTTCCTTCCCGCTCGTTCAATCCCTCCAGGGGTATCCGGCAAGGAGACCCCCTTTCTCCCTTTCTTTTCGTCCTAATGGCCGAGGGGCTTGGAAGGCACATCAAGCAAGCTCTTAACCTGAGGAAAATTAAAGGCATCTCTGTGCACAACTCCCCTGCCCTGTCCCATCAGCAATTCGTCGATGACACTATGCTGTTTGGTTACCCCTCGGCTCAAGAAGCTCGTCGACTCAAAGGTCTCCTCCAGGACTTCTCTCTGGCGTCTGGCATGTCTATCAATTGCTCCAAATCGCAAATCTTTTTTTTCCACACCCCCCCGTCTGTCAAGACTGCTGTCTCCCGCATTTTAGGCTTCTCCTCTGCCTCTCTTCCCTCCAAGTATTTAGGAGCCCCACTCACTGCATCTGCTATCAAGAACCCTGCTTGGCGCTCCCTTCTGGACAAAATTGAAAGTCGCCTCAATCTCTGGACTCACAGGTCGCTCAATCTCGCCAGTCGAATGGTGCTCATCAAATCAATTCTGCAAGCCATGCCTCTTTACTTGTTTTCTTCTTTGGCTGCACCAAAATGGGTTTTAAAAAGTCTCAGAAACATGCAGAGAAATTTCTTATGGAGCAGCACGGCCACCAATCGAAAATGGGCCTTGGTCAGATGGACAAAAGTCTGCATGCCCAGGGACAAAGGAGGAATTGGGCTAAGAGACCCTGAACACAGCAATGCCATCATGAATGCCAAAATCTGGTGGCAGTGGCTCACCAACCCAGAAAAACTTTGGGGAACGATTTGGACAGCGAAATATGCAGACAATAGACCCCAAGAGGAACTCATAAGGTTCACTCCCACTGAAAAAGGCTCTTTGATATGGAATGCTGCAAAGCAACACCATCACATTATACAACAGCATAGCTTCTGGGAAATCAGAAATGGTTGCAGTGCAAGATTTTGGACGGATGCCTGGAATCAAATGCCAAAACTCACAAACATTCTACACCCCACACTGACACCGACGAGGCAGGAACAACTTCAGGAAAAGGTCCAATCTTACTGGCAACCAGAGCTTGAAGAAGGTTTCAGGAAATGGAAAACCAGCAGCCAAACCCTTAACAGCGACGAGGATAGAATATGTCAGGAGCTAGACAAGGAACTAGGGAAAAGAAGAATAAGACAGAACAATGGCGAGGACATTCTCCGATGGGGATACCTACCTAAAGGAACTTACACCACTGCTGAAGCCTATAAAACTCTTTGTAACTTCGCCGCTAATCCCGACCCTCTATGGAAAAAAATTTGGGAACTTGGTCCTTGGCCAAAAATCTCCTACTTCCTCTGGCTGATAGGGCACAAAAAGATTCTCACTTGGGAAAATCTCAGAAAGCGCAACTTCCATGGCCCCTCGATCTGCCACAATTGTCTAAAGGATGAGGAAACCCTCCAGCATCTTCTGAACACCTGCCCTTTTGCCAAGCTTCTCTGGAACAGGGTCAGCTTCAGATGTCAACGACAGTGCATAATGGAGGACGATATTATTATTTCCTTAAGGTTATGGCCCAAGCAACCTTATCAAAGCTCTCTTCTCAATCATCTATGGCGTATCATCCCAGGGATAGTTCTTTGGAACATTTGGAAGGAACGAAATCAACGTATCTTCAAGAACAAAAAATCGACGCCAGAAATAATATGGGGCAAAATCCAAGGAAACATTCAAGAAACCATGGCACTCCAAAGCTGGACCAAAGAAGACAGACCAACTGAGGACAGTGAGCAGAACATTCTGAGAAATTGGCAGCTGCAGATACCTCAAGATCCCCAAGATAGCAACCTCCACCATAGCAGCAGCAATAGAAAAGACTGTCACTGGATTGCTCCTCCTGAAAACTCATACAAGCTGAACTTCGATGGAGCCTCCAAAGGTAACCCAGGGGCTGCAGGGTTTGGAGGCATCATTAGAAACCATGAGGGCTCCCCTCTTCAAATCTACCTAGGAAGTATAGGCTGGGATACCAACAATTCAGCAGAGTTGGAGGGGCTCTGGCAGGGCCTTCAAATTGCCTGGAACCTTAATCTCCTACCCTTAATAGTTGAAGGGGACTCCCAAATTCTCATAAACATGGTAACCCGTATTCATAATGGTTCACAAGCTAGGAAAATTGCACCCAGCTGGAGACTTGAGGCAAGATTAAATGATATTGCGCACAGGATTGATAATGCAAGGGCTATCTCCTTCAATCACACCCGACGAGAAGGAAACAAAGTTGCAGACCTCCTGGCCAACATAGGGGTTGAGACCAGCACCCCTCTAATCTCAGGCAACACAAACATCATTTCCAACAGGCAGCAGCTCCACAAGTGTGAAAGCTTAATTCAAGAGGAGGCTGCTGTCCCGGATGCGGGTGCCACCGTGCATGACCTGGTAAGGCCACTTGCCACGGTCGACAGGACACGCGACGGACGGAGAGCATTAAGGCTCCTCGCCGCCACCTCCCATCGACCTGCAATGCAGCATTCGAGCCTTAATGAAGGCGCAGGTTTCACAGCGAAGGCGGATGGCCGCATTCAATGCGGGGACATTCCGACGGAATGCAGAGGTCGTTAAATATGTTGATTTGGAAGCGGACGAAGCCCACAGCGATGGTGTTCTTGCTCTGTGTCCTGAGAGTTCTGGAGTCTTTGTGGAATTGGGGGAGACTGGTCGACTGCTGGTCCTCCCTGGTTCATGCCTACAGTCTTTTGTCTGTCATAGTGAGCCGAATTGGGAGAAAGCTTCGTCTGAGGAAGTGGAATTTGGGAACATGGTGCGTGAAAGAATGCCATGCCGTCGGGGCAGAGGCTCAGGGAGAGCCAGATCCGCTCGCGGGCCTGCAGCTGACCAACACCACCATTGTTGTTGTATTTACTGCCACCGACGAGGAGGAGCACCTCAGGTGCAGGCGAGTCAAGTTGTGGAAGCTGGAGGGTCCAACAATGGCGAGCAAACTCTACCAGCATTCGGCTCTGTCATCTTCTCGCTGCGCAATCCCAGAGAAAATCTGGGCATCAATGCTCATATTTCAGTGTTGTTTACCAGAATACCGGACGAATTTGAAGAAGGCATGCCTCGGCCACCTGCAATGGAGCACCCCGCGGTCACTGAAGAGAGACTCCACCCGGAGCGAGAGGAAAATCTGCCTCAGGCTATGGAGGCAGAGTGTAGGCTCGTGGATAAAGGCAAAAGGCCTGTGGGGGAGGCCTCAAGCTCAAGGGAGGCGGAATTGCGGGAGAGCGAACCTGTGCTGCCGGCTTTCATGGACGGCCTACCAGAAGGACATGGCTGGGCGTGGATTCGGGAAGCTAAACCAGGGGAGGGCGAGCCCGGGGATGACGAGAGAGAGGGCTAAGCCCAGATGGCTCTCATGCATGAAGACTGGACGCGTGTGGGATCGTGGTCGGTTCTCTCTCCTGCTGTCTTTAGTCGTTCTAGTTTGTTTTTTTCTGTTATATGTTGGTCGTTCTCGGTCATATGAATCATCTGCTGTTTCTGGGTCACTCTTCCGTTATGGAATGGAGTTTTGTTTGGCTTGGGCTATCTCCACAAGCCCTGGTTCTATGTGACAATCTCTGCCCCTGCGAGGGCTTTACAGAGATGGTTTTTGTCTTTTTGTTGGAGGTTTTAAGGAGCAATCTAGGTACCTTCAGGTGGGTTTCTCAGAAATGTAATGGGTTGGGGGACTATGCTACAGCTGCCATGGGGCAGCAAGACATACTGCATGTAATTTTCCGCTGTAAATATTAATACAAAGTAGGTAATGTTGCTTAGAAAAAAAAAACATCAACACTTTTCGTTTTGAGGGTGCTTTTTGCACAATTTTCGCACCAAAATTTTGTTTTCAACGCTATTTTTAAAACATGTTGAAAAATTATCCTTGAAAAAAGGTGTTATTCCAACATCAACACTTTTCGTTTTTAGCACTATTTTTCATTTTTTTTGGGCTTTTTTGGCTAAAGTTCTCGCTTTGAGTTTATAATTCCCATTTCAAAATTTACATTGTTTTTATCTGACATTGTATATTTGTAAGAAGTAGAAGATGAGTCCATATGAGGCACTAAATCTGAAATATCTATTGGAAATACATCCTAAAACCACTGCAAAACATGATACATCTTCGAGAGTTCAACATCCATCCCTTTGTCACTAGAAATATGAACTACAAACAATACACACCCTTTCTTCTAACCACACTTTTCCTGTACATTTGTAACCATTATAATCATTGATGTAGGCTTCTTGTTAGGTCCCATTGAGTCCTTGAAGATGAGTCCATTTGAGACACTTTATGGGTGGAGTTGTAATATGCCTATCAGTTGTAGTGATCTAGTGAACAAGGTATTGATTGGAATGGATATGTTGACTGAAATGGAATAAGAAATGCATGTTTTTAAGAGGAATTTGAAGGCAGCACGAGAGATGAAGAAGATTTATGCAGATCAGTACATGGTATTTAAGGAGTTTCACGTTGGGGAACATGTGTACTTGAGCGTCAAGCCCAAGAGAATCTCCTTAAGGATTGGATCATGTGCCAAGGTAGCACCTCAGTATTGTGGGCCTTTAGAGATCGTTCAGAGGATTGGACCAGTAGCCTACTAACTTGCACTTCCTCCAACAGTGAAATTCCATAATGTATTTGATGTTTCATTGCTTAAGAGAATTTTTGCAGGATGTTGATCATGTGATTGATTGGTTTGTATTATAGGTGGAACGAGTGTGAGAATTCCAGCAAAAACTACAATGCATATTGCAGTGGAAATAGGTCATGCTCTGGAACAGAGAAATCGAGCAAGTTAAAGAGTGGTGGAAGCACTTTGGGCCCGATGAAGCTACATGGAAGATGACAGATCATATGTGGGCTATGTATCCTTAATTATTTGCTGGTTCAAGAAAATGAGTTTTTGGTATATGTATATGCATATATGGATGTTGTTGTAAATACCACAATGAGATGTGTTATAAACCTTAAATAAGTGGTAGGGTTGTCATGTTTGTTATGTTGGTCACGGTTTGCAGTAGTTGTTCATTGTAAATACTGCATCAAGTTATGTTATAAATATGCATGGGTAGTATGTATTTGTTTTTTAGTGGTTTTCTGGTCATAAGTGTCACTGAACATTGAGGACGACCTTCCCCCAAGGGGGAGTGGTTTGTAACATCCCCTCGTTGATTTTATACATAAATAAAATAATACCAAGGTCATGGGACAGGTATTCTAAGCTAAATGTTTGGAAAAACATAGTGATGGGTATCAATGGTGATTAATTAATGGCTATGGAAATCGACAGAGGAATTGGCAAAGGCAAAATGGAATTAAATGCCATTTTATTTATGAAATGAAAGAAAATAGGAGAAAAGGAAGATGAAGAGAAACATATTTACATGATGGAAATTGAAGGGAAAATGAAGAAAATAGAGGCCTTAATGATAAAATGTCTTTTGAGGATCAATTCATAGCTTTTGTCAGTTGATTTTTTGTTGGTTAATATTTTGTCACTTTAGTTTTGGAGCTCTCTTTTATTCTCTCACTCTCTCATACTCTTGCACGCTTAGAGTATTCTTGGATCATTCTCGGTGCCCTTTAGCATACATTGGATTTGGAGAAAGAAGGAAAAGGAAATCAAGAAAATTCAAGGGAACAGTTGGATCAACCACTACAATTCGATTTCCTCGCAAGTAATAGGTTGCATGTGTGATTTCTTTGTTGATTTCTGGATGCGTGGTATATGCATGTGATTTTCTGGTTATGTGTTGTCATTGGCATGGATATTTTACTAGATTTATAGTGGTTTTAGCCTTACCTTGTCATTTCCTATATAGCCATGGTGTTGTGGATTTTCCCTCTTGATTATTTTACGATTGGTGCTCATAATTCCTTATGGTTGTGGGCTGGAACAAACACTTTAGAAGCCCTAGAATAGCTTAGGATGAGTTACTAGTCCTAACCCTAGGTTGGGACAAATGCTCTGGAGCCCTTGGTGGGTTGAGTTACTAGTGCTCGAATTCAGGTTGGACAAACACTCTAGATCCCTGGAACACTATGGGTTGAGTTACTAGTTCTTAGAGCCCTAGACAACTTGGGTAGAGACAGATCTGATTGGGGTTAGTGATGCCCGACTGTGGAGGTGGAATCACTATTGAGGGTTAAGGTGGTTTTTCCCCTAGAAGCCCTCATTTGGTTTTGTTTTTGCTTATTCCTTGAGATCCCACATTCATTCTTGGAATATGGTGCGGGGGTGATTGGATGAAAGAGAGTTTTGGTTCATCACAATATATGGTCGTGTAGTACATGGAAGTCCCTAACTTGGTTCGTATTTTCTTATATTAATAAGAGTTATTCTTCTACTATGATATATGTATACTTGTAGTAATTATGTTGGTGATATTATGGTCTGGATTCCATGGTTTCCATGTTGGTTATTTTCTGGTTATATGTTAGTTACATGATGAGTATTATCTATGACTCTTTTCATCAATTATTTAGGTATTGATTGGTTTATGAATGTATGGACTAATAAACATTGTTGCAACTATGTGAAGAGGGCATAGAGCCTTCTTGGCGATTCTCAAATGAATCTCAGACTATTATGAATAGAAATGCATTCATGCCCTGTAGCTTACATGTTTTCCATGTGTTTGATGAAATTTCTAGTGTGTTCTAGTAATTCTAGGTTAATTTCTTGATTCAATTTTGAATGTTTAGCTTTGTTATTATGTTAATAATGATTTTGGAAAGTATCAGACATTTTTGGGTAGTGGTCTCGAGGCTGACCTAAAATTGTGGCACAGATATTTGGACCACACCCTCTAAACTGGGAAAGTTGGGTCACAACTACATGGAGGAAGTGGTGTGCACATATTTGGAGGCATATAACCACACCTGGGCCTTTTCATGCATGTGGTTTGGGGTATGGGTAAGTGAAAAAGAGCCCCAACTCAGTGTTTGGTCACCTGGGGTGGTCCTTTCGCCTGTAGTGTCGTCTGGCTCTAAGGGATCCTGTAAGTTGTTAGTTTGTGGTCAATTTGTAAGCCTCATTTCCTTAACTAGACCTCGGAGGTTGAGTCATGTCATAGTAACTCTTTGTCTCATGCTTACCTTAGGAAGTTGGTGAAATTGAGTAAATGTGGGAGGGGGTGGTTACACCAACAATCATAGACTTATTGATGAAGAACCTAGAATGGCACCATCCTACATATAAAAACAATAAAATGCCATCCTTCACTTTGAATATATTTTCAGGTTACTAGGAACCAAGAGTTCACAGGCTTCTTAAGGGAGATGGCACACTTTACCACATTTCCTATGAATCAAACTGTACCATTCTCTAGAAAGACTAAGAATTCCTTGGAAAGGATACCCTTGTATAAAATAATAGTTCATAGGTTGAAGATTAACTGGATTAGGCTTAAATTCAACCCTCCTTTTCTATTAGGGCTACAGGAAAGAAGAGAGCAGGCATAAGAGAAACAAGAATGGACAGAAATAGAGAAGAATGTGGGTTTCCACCATCAAGAGGGCATTCCATTAGAGGTACCATGGGATGTCAAGGAGGCCACCAAGGCCACGAATGAGATATAATTAAGTGGTCGAGTTTCTAAAAGGGTGAGAAAATATTTTGTATGGGAGTATGATGGGACTCCTAAATACGTATAAGTCAAGGCCCATCTAACCACCCTTCAACATACATTTACCTCTCTCAATGAATTTGAAGACACCTTTTTGGACTATAATGTGTTCATTAGGGAGACTAAGGAATATTTATCATATCCTATAGCCTAACATCTTAAATTTGTAGGAAAAGAGTATTTATTGTGCAAAAGTACATTCGAGACCAGGTAGAGGAAATGTATGAAGCTCATTCCCTTCTTTAACTTACAAAAAACTTAACTAGATATTTGTTAGTTAATACAATTAGTGCTTGTGAGGATCTCAGGAAACTAGATCCACTTTTATAACGATTTTGGAGGGAAGCAACCCTCCTTCCAAGGAGACTGCCCCCTCATTTTGTATAAATATAGGAGCCCAAGAACTCAGTAGGAATTAACTTTTTTCCAGGAGCATAGTGACCGCCAGAGCTAGAACTTGTTACTTATCATTTCAATTTCCATATCATGTACTTGAAAAAATTTTGAGATCAATGAAAAGGATTTTGTTTCCTTCAGTCTGAGTGTGTTTTAAAGGGTCGATTTCCCTTGGGTTAGCACCCAACCCAAGCACTCCAGTCTCTCTCCCTTGCTTTGAAAATTTTTCAATCATTACTCTTGAAGAGTGTGGTTTTATATCTTTTCAATGGGAAGCACAAAAATATAGTTTCTCTCTTGATGCAATAGTTAGATCTTGATTAAAATTCAACTCATCCTATACTTCACAATTTAATTTTCCGCAATTAGTACTTTTGACATTCCTTAGAGTTTGAATGTCTTTCTAGTAGAATAACTTTCTTTTGTGAAGGTGATACTACTAGATTGCTGAGAAAACATCGATCATTATCATTTGTAATCCTACGAATAAAACCCCCCTCTCCACTCTCATCTATTTCTTCAAGCGACCTGCATACAAAAAAAATTGTCATAGATTTGTTAGAGGCCATTGTTTGCATTTTGTCGTTGTGCAAGATAGGCTCTTGATGAGTACTAAGATTGGAAAGGTCTTCCATACCCTTCTCCAACCTTCTACCTTCATCCCTCATCTTTAGATAAATTTCTACCCATTATGCATACTTTTGAGAAGACCCACATTGATAAAAATTGAAGATACATTAAAATGGTGTATTCAACATGTTTTTTAAATGTATCTTCAATTTTTATCAATGTGGGTCTTCTCGAAAGTATGTATAATAGGAACTTGTTGGATGTGGAATTTAATTCCACATCTAACGAGTGTCTAGGCATAAAATTTGAGTAAACCTATAAGGAGATAAGCCAAAAGTACAATTGAAAAAAGTAGTTTTTCTTATTTTCCATCCAAAATATTTACATGTACCTCTTTCTAAATTTAAATGGTTTTTATTGGTTACATATTATGACATGAAAATTTCTTGGGCACTTTTAGGCTAAAATTTCCTCTAATGGTAGTTTAGAGTTGATTTCATGCCATTTACTTTATGCAACTAGACCATGTTTATTTCTCTGTCATTGGCTTTCTGCAATATATAAGGGTTTCATTTCCAAGCATTTATTTCATTGCAATCATATGAGGGATTTTTCTCTTATGCAATTGGACAAGTAATTATTTTCCTTTCTTGAAAAATTATATTCAATTTGAAAAATGGTCTTTGTACACCTTCATTTGATTCACTACCTTAGAGCAAGTTAAGTATAACCTAACTTATTGTCCATATAGCATTTCCACATCTTAAGTTTGTATGAAGCTTGAATTGATAATTTAATCTTGCTTATTATGGGAGTTTCAACATTCTTGTTTCTACACCAGAGCTCATCACTCAACATGGTATATCTCCCCTGATTAAGGTATCAACACAAAGGGATGAGGTGGCTACTAAACAATGGGCCTAGGATACATTCCATGGATTGTAACAACTTCCCCTCATGTCATTAATTAAAGACTTTTCTCCTAATTCTCACTCACCACCCTACATGGAATTTCAAATTACTCGCAAGCATGTGATTGAGGTCTCCAGAACCAACATGGGGGCATGCATAGCTAGGTCCCTTAACAAGCTTGCCATTCTCATTTTGGAAATTGTTCCTTGGTTGTTTCCATATATTACCATGATTTTAGCTTACGATATCTCCATGTTCAATAAAATGGTGGGAATTTTTTCTTAGGCCTTCCTATCATTGTCACCTAGATTGTAACTAAGATAGGAATTCTATGTCATATCTTCTAGTTTAACTAACATGTCACTAATTGGTATAAATTGGTTACTGAGGTTGCTCCTCCTCCAGGACACATTCTTAGGTTGTATTTTCCCTACATGTATTTTTCTTCATCCGACTATGATCACCCTCTAGAGATCTCACTATACACGAGGAAAAATAGGTTGGGGGCATGTTGGTAGGGTTATAATGTGTTACAAGGTTGAGGATTTAGCTCATAGTTACTAGTTTCACATGACATTCAACGTGTAGGATGAGTTTCACAAGGCCAAGGAATAATTTTGGTAGGAATGATATAACATTCTTGACCAAGGAGAAAAAGTAAACTTTCTTCGTAGATCCTGAAGAGAGGAAACACTAGAGGCTACCAAAATCATTACTTACACATGGTTGATTTATATTGGCATATAAAGTTCCTAATAGGAAAAGTCCTCATTGATAGGAAAGAGTCCAAGGACAATGTTCTACAAAAATTGGATGAGATAAAGGAGCTTCTTCTGTCATGGAAGGAAGGTTGTAGCACATTGAACTGGGTTCACCCCCAAGTCCATCAATTCCACCCTCCAACAAAGAATTTAACCATCTTACAGACTTGGACACTTCTGTGGATAACTAATTATTAGGTTTTTATTTGATAGTTTTGTTGTGATGCTTGGTCTTTTAATTCTCATAGTTTTCATTTTCACTATAATTATGGTTAGTTACACTCTATTATGGAACAACCATGCTCATTTTGATATAGAATTTTCAAACTACTCTTAGGACCTTAAACTCTCACCTAGTTTTCCGAATTATTAGACAACTTTTATTTGTCTTTGAGTTTGATTATTTTGGACTCTGATAGGTAGTCAATTATTTTGTCTCTAGTCTAATTTCCTAAGTGGTAGGCCATATACAAATAACCTCTCAAGTAATTTTTACTCTATTTGATTAAGTAATGAGATCTTATCTTACAAAAAAGTAAGTTATAGAAAGAAATGTTGTGGGGTTCATGAATAGATTTAACAATTTGCTAGAAACGGGTTTACTGATTTGTTGGAGAAATAAAGGAAAATTAATTATAGAAAATTATTATTGGGAACCACTACTAAAGGAGAGAAATAATGTGGATCAATTTTCAAATATGAATATAACTTTGCAAGGTCAAAGAGTTGTGGATAAGTTGATTGTTGACTTTTAACTTTTATGGAAAATAAGAAACCTATTTTATTAAAAAAATTAGATTTGGATTTACTTACTCAATTTTCATTATCATGACTAAAAAAACTGTTCAATAGAAGCATACAACAATTAACACTTGGCAATAGTACAACTTATTTCTACATTAATGTAGTTGGTGGCTATTTTTGAAATTCTAGTCCTAGAAAGTTGTTGCTAACAAATAATTTTTGTTAGAGTTTATTTTTCTACAAATTCAAGGATATACTTGATACCAAGAGTTTGAGAATTTTTCATTTGTAAAAGTTTGTGATTGTCGATAATATTATTTTATAAGCCCGAAAGATTTAGTCATTGTTATAGCGATATTCTATTTAGAAGCTTTGTAAAGTCTTTTCCTATCAATGAAAAGAATTTTATTCTTTATACTTGTTCCTCTTTATATGAACAAATTTTAAGTGTGGCCATTGAGTATTACTTCTCCTTTCACATATGTATACATAATGTTATGAAAATGTGATTTTTCATTAAGTTATTGAAGAAAAATTCATATGACCATACTAAGTATATTGTGTGACTACTAAATTCAATTCTTAGTATGTATTCCAACATAGAAGTGTTTTTCTAGTATTAGTTTAATGTTCTAATTATTCTGTTTTTTTTGTCTTGTGTTCCTTGTCTCTTCCATTCTATCTAATTGTTTTCTATTACAATTAAATGGTACATGAAGAACGGTAATTATAATTGTATTGTCATTAAAATTATTGACGAGGTGATATAAATCCAAACTAAATCAATGATGTTAGTGAATTTGTACCTTGGCATAGTTCTCTAGCCAAGAAAACATCAAGGAACAACACATGGGATGACAACCTTCCATTTGTTTAGCTTAGCTAAAACAGATCTCTCCATAGCTCTATTAGCCACAACCCATTTTAGGTGTTCTTGGGGTTCAAACCATTGCCCCCCAATGATATATCCCTTCCTACTATATCTTCACTAATAGAGTCCTCCCACACTTAGATCGAGGCAACTTTATGTTCGTTTAATATATCCAACACCTCTAACAATAGGGCCATGATATCTCATATGAGGCCAATGGTAAGAACAAATAGCAACATGACCAACGTTGGGTTCCACACAAGTTTCAAGTTGGTGATAAGGTGTGGTTGCATTTATAGAAAGGCTACCTCACAGGTCCCCACGAGAATCTTAGAACATTCTAATATGAGCGTTACACCATCATAAAGGCTATGGGTGAAGATGTGTTTGAATTGAGTATTGCTCCTTTCCTTGGCTTGCACCCAATATTTAATGCGGAGCTACATTGATCATATTTCCCACCTCTAATGGACACCTATGAGCTAGTTGAGCAGTTGGCCCCTATAGATATTGATCCCAATTGTATGAAACAGGATATAGTGGATAAGATTATGGAGACAAAGATTAAGGAAACTTGCCAACAAACCATACTAGTCAATCATGTTCTCAAAGTAGCACAAATTCTTTAGAAAGGAAAGTGGCTCACTAAGATTCAAATCCAAAAAAAAATTCCCCATTTACCACATGAACTTGACATAATGAGGATCATTTCTTCCTGAACAAGGAGTATTAATCTAGGTGGATATTGGTGAATAACCATCGTTAATAATTATTTTTTACAATTAGTGGTTTACAAGCCCATGGTTTTCGTAAATCATGACATTCAGCCATGGTATTTGCAAGGTGGAAGAAAAATATATGAAACAAATAATAATGAAGTGGTATATGATCCATTTGAAACATAAGCATAATTATTAAGTAGTTTTTTTTACCATTAAGGGTTTTTGAACCCATTATTTTTTGTAACTCATGGTATTCACCTATGGTATTTGAAAATAAAACTAATAACAACAATACATGACTCCTAACTGAAAGAGTTTTGGTAAGTACTCTCTCTCTGTCTCTGTCTCTGTCTCTCTCTCTCTCTCTCTCACACACGCTTCATCGTGATAAAGAAAGCACAATTCCATGAATGATGTAAAGTATTATTCTAATTAATTGAAAAACAATAGCTATTATAATATTCATATCCTTTCTACTTTATCTTTTTCATTTTTGTGTTATTTTTCATTTCATTTCTCACATACTCTAGATCAACACTCTCTAGTTGTGGGCCAAGAAGCTAGACCACATGATCACATTGTTAGCAAAGAAAATGCCTAACTTGAAGTTCTTAGTTTTCAGTGGACTCTCTTTAAGTTTAGGGTGAGAAGGGTTCTAATTTTTGTTTCCATGTTTCCAAACAACACGATTACTCAATTTTGTAAGCATTTACCTAGAATTAATAGAAGATTTTCAAATTATAACAAGATTTTTTTGGTAATAGTTTGATTTTATGGTTAAAAATATAATATTTTGTGTTTTTTTTTTTTTGCCTATGTTATTAGTCTAATTCTCTATTAACAAATAAATAATAACTTACATATTTAAAGTTATTTTTGTTTAATACAAAATTTCCCTATAACTTTAAAAAAAAAATCTAATAATTAACTTGTTAGTTTGAATTTACAAAATTTACAAAATATGAGTGACTTCGTTATTCTAGTGATCCCTTTTACACATACAATGAATAGTTATTTTCTAGATTCTACTAAAATTATAATAGTCTTTGGACCAATCTGGTTTTCACATTCATGGTTGTACTCCTCTACCTTGTAAAATCTATGAAATCAATACTCAAATCACCAAAACCAACTTTTCGTTGGGTGGAAAAGTTGTATTAGTCATTTCAATGAGGGAGCATTGTTTTAATTATGTCAATCATATAGGGCCTAGGATCCTACAATGCTTAAGTGATAAAATACTAAACTATTAGAGTTCTCTAGATTTCATTGAGTTACTATTTCTCCAAGAGATGGTAGGGAGATGATACAACCACCACCCTATGATGTCTTTGTTGATTGATTGGGAACACAGTATACAAGACCTTACCCATTTCCAACTCCTACACCCAACCCTACCCAACCCCTTTAAATATCTCTTGACTTAGCTTACATCCGTAGTTTCCTACCTGTGTGGTTTTGTCTTGTCGTTGTCGTTATATCTCAACGCCATTTAGCAACCAATATATTCTATGGAAACGTCGTCTTCTGGTGGGGCTCATTACAAATACAAATCAAGGCCATATCTTAGTGGGTTAAATCAATCTGCATGGAAAACATGCCACGTCACACTTTCCATGTGGACTATTGCATTGAACTCCTTTCTTGACGCAGACAGTGATAATATCTAAATCACATTTTGACATCAAAACTTACGTGGCTAGGTTGGTTGACAACTGACAGCTGTAATATTTAAGAAAAGGGAACATAGTCATGCACGAGACAAATGAAGGGGTTGACAAAATCATTGTAATAGTCACTGGTATCAATTTCTACGTATTAAATAAGGCCCTACGATAAGTGACTATCCTTTTCAGTACATATAATATTAATAATAACGTTTAAGGTCAAGTACATATAATATTAATAATAACGTTTAAGGTCAGTGTGTATAATATAATTGTTACTAACATTTAATGTCACGGGATAAGGCTTCGTTTGCAGAGTCAGCTCAACGTCAGCTGCAACTGTTTCGATTCCGGGAATTAATACCATTTACTAAAAACGAACGACGTCCGGTCTCGGAAATGACGATGGACGTGAGATCACAAATGACGTCATTAGTTGACGGAAAATTTTGCAGTCGGATAACACACTTTTGAGATCCCAGTCATTACCCGTCAACGATTGCGATTCGATGACGTCATGATAACGCTGGCGCAAATTTTCTACTCACTGTCATTTCGTAGCGTCGGCATCTTGTGCGAGTGAAACACGTGGTAGACGACAAAGATTTTGGTTCATCTTGACCGTTGAATTTCTACGATATATTTCATAAAAATAATTATGATGATGATCACAATTTTCTCCTAAGAATTGTTTCCTCACCCAAAAGCAAAAAGTCATGCCAAAGGACTCGGGGAACTTCGTTTTGGATGCGTCGGATGAAGAATCTGTTCGGTTGGTTCTTCATTTGAGGTCAATGAAAATTGTCGTGAGCGTAGAACCACGGGCTATGGAGCTACATTCCTCTTGTGTGTGAGTGTAAGAGAAGGGGTCGTGCGAGAGGGCCAGGTAGCCCAAAATTTGGTTATTGTAAACCAAAATTTGGTGTTTTAATAAAAGTTGAGGGTGCAGCCTAGTTTTTGTAGAAGTTTGGTGTTTACTTGGGAATTTTGGGTTTCTTTGGTTTACATGCATGTTTTGTGTTTGTTTTTAATTATGATGATGATCCGGGAATGTGAAAATGCAATGCTATGTTATGAACATTGTTATGATGTTCGATTAAGTAATACACATAAAATTTAATTAACCAGTATTGTTTTGTGAGGTATAGTTTGAGTGAAATAACTCTATTCTAGAACTAGTCGGTTGTGAAAGACGTTGATGTTGTATGTTTTGGGGTTATGGTGCACCAAAAGTACCCTGTAACCACACAGAGCCCCTTGGGTTGTGATAGGTGGTATAAAAGTAGATCAACGATATGGAGATGTGCACGAAAGAAGGTATGTATAACCTTTATTAATTCTTGTTCACATGATGATTCTTGTATAAGGATTGGTGTCTTGGGGAAGGAACATGACAGAGGAACAAGTTATACTTTGTGAACATTGTGGTCAACAAAAGCGTAGTACTAGCAATTGTTGATACAGGTGCATTATGCATCTTCATAAAGGAAGATTGACAGAGTAGCTTAGATTGCAAGTAGCCGCAAGAAAGACAATGGTTAAGGAAGTAAACTCCAAGGCTAGAGTAGTGAATGGATTGATAGTAGGAGTGTTGGTTTAGATTAATGGATGAATGGGTTTGTTGGACTTCAGGGTGATGCCTATGGATGTCTTTGATGTGATATTGGGATTAGGATTTCTTTAGAGGCAACAAGGTGATCCCATTACAATGGATGGCTTAACTTATTGTCTTGGGTGATGACGAGACACAAGTTGTGTGCACAACTGCATGGAAGCAAAACAGAGGTGTGCAGATTGCCTCTCCACTAGTTATGAAGAGGGAAACACGAAGAATGGAAGCTCAATTGTATGTGGTTGTGATCAAGGAAGTACAAGATGATGGAATGGTGACACCGATTTCCACCTAAGATTTTTGATTTGTTGGGGGAATATACAAATAGGATGTTGGATGATTGTTGAAAGTAATCCCACCTATATGACTAGTTGATCGTTGCATTAGCACTCCACCACAAGCATGAGCTCCTTACAAGTTGTTGGCTCCCAAGTTGGATGAGTTGAGGTGTTATTTGACAAAATTCATTCTCACTCTCCTTATGGTTCTCTAGTACTCTTTGAGAATAAGAAGGATATCAATGAGTTCAGGATGTGTCTAGAGTAACAAGAATTGAACTGGTAAAGAACATATACCCACTTCCACTTACATCGAATTACTTCGAAAAGTTAGGTAAGGCCAAAATGTTCACAAAGCTTCGTTTGAGATAGGGATATTATCAGGTTTGGATAACAAAGGCACTTGAAGAAAAGATGGTCATGGTGACAAGGTATGGAAGTTATGAGTTCCTAGTGATGCCTTTCAGTCTATGCAATGCCCCTCCTATGTTTTCAACCTTAATGAATGAGGTACTTCAACCATTCTTAGACAAATTTGTGGTGATATATTTTGATAATTTTGTAGTGTTTAGTGATAACATGGATGAGCATAAGAGACACCTAGCATAGGCCTTTGAAGCACTAAGGAACATTATTTGTACTTAAAGAAGTCGAGGTGTATGTTCATTTAGAGTGAGATACCATATGCAGGCCATTGATTTGGACAAGGATGTATTCACATGGATCTTGAGAATATTATGGCAATAGTAGATTGAGGAATCCCATAGCGTGCATGATGCAAGGGTCTTCATAGGGATGACCAAGTACTACTGAAATTTTTTAAAGGGATATTCCAAGGTGGCCTCATTGTTGGCAAATTTATTGAAGAAGGATAAACCTTGCGAGTGGAAAGAGGAGAACAAAATTTCATTTGAAGAACTCAAGCATAAGACTATGATAACTCCCATATTGAAGTTTCTAAACTATGATTGGTTGCTTGATGTATAGATAAATGCATTTGATTTAGCCATTGGAGGAGTTTTGATGCAAAATGGTCACCCTGTAGCTTTCGAGAGAAAGAAGTTATAATATCAGGAAAGGAGATATCACATGCATGAGAAAGAGATGATGACAATACTACATTGCCCACAAGGATGCATTAGCTATTGGGAAAACCATTTGTGGTAAAAATGGATAACATTGTGATGTGTTACCTTTTGACACAACCAAAGTTGTCACCGAAGTAGGCTTGATGGTAAGACTTCTTGGTTGAGTTTAACGTGACCATTGAGTATAGGCTAGGGAAAATCAATGTGATTGTGGATGCCTTAAGTAGGATGACATTGTTCACATCACTTAAGGAGGAGGAAGACTTTCCTACACTAGGAGAGAGATGGTTTCAATTTATTGAAGAGTTGTAGAGAAATATTTGTGAAGGATTGTGTAATGATACTACAATGAAGAACATTGTGAAGCATGCAAAGGAAGGCAAGAAAAAAAAGTTGTTCGTTGATTTGGATTGGATCATAATATTATTTGTCATCCATCTCAATGTTTTTAGAGTTGAAAAAGATGAGGAATCCATTCATAGGACCATTTTCACTGGTGCGAACTAGTTGGGAAATGTGCGGTCTAAAACATTCTAGGAGTAGTTTGAGATATCAAATGATGTTTTTGATCCATGTGGAAAGTGGTATTCTCCCATGGTATCCACCCATAGTATTCACCCATGGTATCGAATGATGTAACTCAAGGAGGAACTAGAAATACTATAAATAACGAGCCTCACCTTTCAAAAGGACGATGAGTATTCAATGATGTAGAGGTTAAGAAACTTTCCCTCCTATTTAATAAAGAGGTGAGTTTTATCGTATATCTTGTTCTTTCTCCTTTCAATATTTTTGGGGATGTATCTAGTTCATGCATTTTTTTAATCAGTTTTTCCATGCATAGTTCTCTCTTCCACTTTTACCATTCAAGCCTCTTGGATCTTAACCCCCAAGATCCATGTTAGTGGTATCATAACCTTAGTTCCTGGCCAACATATTATTTCCATCATTTCCAAGGTCAGGCTAGTGTTGATCATATGTTGATCATCGTAAGCTAGTCCCAACAGTGCTATATAATAGTAGGCATTCATAACAATGTTCATTAGTAGTTAATAAATATCCAATAGGAATTGAAAGGTGGTGTTAGGTTTTATTTTTTGCTATAGATACTACATTGGAAATTATCAGACAGCCAAATTATACCAACCATGCTTATGGAAAATGTGTGCATGATGATCGAAGCATAGTTTGTAGGCCAGGTGAGAGCACCACAACTCTTCGAATGTTGGAAAAATCCCTCGGGCTCTGCGAAACATGAGCAGTGAGATTCCTAGATGTCCCCACTAAATAGATTCTTGAAGGGGATTGCCTTCTCTCGAGCTTCAACGCCCTTGTTGGCTTGTTGGGGCCTGACCCAGGTTCATAGGTGATTTAGCCAAACAAATCCCAGTATTATTGGCCCTTTCGGTAACAGTCCATGGAGCGTGGACTGAGGGTTCACCCGAAGTAGTATAGGAGGGTGCTAGAACCAGGTTTCTGCACCTGGAGATGTCTAATGAGTTCAAGTGGTCCGCGGTTCGACCCTGCGCACACGTCGCTACGCGCACCTAACCATACCTCGCAGCTTGAGATGCTGCCTTCACGTAGCCCTACTCAGGGGCCGAACGCTGTTATTACCCAAGTCCTTACTAGGATTCCACTGTTAATTGATTAACTTATCCTACTTTTATGCATTAAGTTATACTTAGCAATGTAAATCATTCATACAAGTGCATACAGTAAATAAACAATATGATTGCAATTTATATCAAATAGGTAATAACCCAAGAACAGATACATGAGATTAAAATAAAACTTCTCTTTATTATTATCCTCCTCGGTTACCGACTCAACTCCACCCTACGCACTTAGCTGCAGGGGTTCGCGCGCTCAGCTGCAAACAACTAGGCCTCTGCGCACTCAGCTACAGAGCTGTTTCCTACTCTGTGACCCAAAACACACTTAGACACTTAGACTCTTTCTCTTCACCTCTACTTTTCCATCTATTACTTTGCTACTTTTATGCTTAGAGCCTCACTCTCTTTATACAATCCCATGGCCCGCGAACCATGGGTAGGTTGACATTACATTTATAAGACTAGGGAGGACAACCCTGTGACTCTATCATACATTTCGCACTCCGCGCCTGCAATTTGCGAAGACTTTACAACAATATTGGGTCAAAACTTGGGCTTTGAGCCCCAAAACATGCATCGGGGGGATTCCATGCCCAACAAAAATCTCTCGAGCTCTGCGAAACATGAGCAATCAAATTCCTAGACCTCCCCGCTAAATAGATTCTTGAAGGGGATTGCCTTCTCTCGAGCTTCAACGCCCCTGACTTTTAGGTTCCCTTGCAAGCTTAGTGGGAAGCTAAGCACAAAGTCTTACTAGGTATTGTAATTAAAATAATGTTGGTACAAATAATTATTTCTCTATGGGTTATCCCAAAACCCACTCGATACGTGTGTGATCAAATAAGTGATAATCCCTAGATGCAATGCATAGATACACATAGAATTTTAAATGAAAAGGAAAGAAATGTTCACCTGAAACCCTTGCAGGCTAGTGCAGGAAATATGAAGCTAATGCTGGGGAACATGCTCCTACACAAAGATATTTCTCTACGCTACCTTGATCTAAATTCTTATACACATGCATTGACAACCAACGAAAATATTTCCTTCCACAAACGAAAGATTAATATATATAAAACATATCTGCATCAACTGTAATAGCATAAACACAATGAATACATGGGATGAGAATAATCAACTTTTATTAATAAATAAAAATAAATACATATTATACCTTCAACATGAGGGAATGGAAAGGAAATACCTACCCCTGCATGCTAGGTCAAGAGTTACACACATAGGGTCTAGTGGATGTCACAATAAAAATGCAATCCCATCTTGTAAAAACCATCTAGAAAGACTAGACCCATGGTTAAATCACTTAATGAAAGAAATAAAACACAGATTAGGTAAAAACATGACCATATAGTTTTGAATATTTTGGTTTTATTATTTTTTTTGGATTTGTTGGCATATATGAGGTACCAATCACATCACACAGCAAAATAAATATAATATACATATGTACAAGGTGCAACAAAATCTAGTAGGTCACATCAAGTTATGCCACCATTAGGCTCATGCCAAGCATTCTCATACATTAAATCATGGGCTATTGTGGGTACCATATGGAGCACCATAATGGGTCCATGCAATGCAGAGTTGAATTTCGATATTCCTAAAGGATTATGATGCCAGGGAAATCCTAGAACCATATCATTATTAGGAACAATCCGAGGACATAAAAGGTGAGTAGACTTATGAGGTAATGCAACTCCTTGACAAGGGCTATGAATACATAAAGGAGATACAAACCAATCATTAATGGGAGGATGTGGGTTGGAAAATTCATTGGCATTTTAAGTATCAAAAATACAAGATTTGACTCAGTCAAAAGGTGGCATTTTCATGGATGGCCTATAAAATGCCCTCAGTTGATTCAAGATTTAATTTTCGAAACTCTACCAGTTCCTATTGAGGGTAAATAGATGCATAAAGAGGCATAAGCTCCTTGAGATTATCAATAGGATTCATGATCTCCAAGATGACTTGTTGATAAGGAGACTCGTCATTAACAGAGTAATGTGGAATAGGTGGAGCGATAACCTGTGTGGAGAAGGAATCCTGATCAACCTCCATTTTGGAATGGAGTTTCTATCCAAGGTGAAGAGGTGTTGACATGAATATTAGAGAGGCAATATCTTTTGCTAATGGTGGCATATGCTCACCATACTAATTTATTTCCAAAGGAGAAGGAACCACCCAAGGGTTAGGAGACATATGGGGTCCACAAGTGATGGAAGAGATCATGTGCATAGTAGAAATTGAAGATGAAGGAGCATCGAGTGCGGGTATAGGAAACACATCAATAAGTGATGTGATTTTAAATAGTCCCACACGAACACTCTCATAAGCCATAGGGATATCTCCAACAAATGGCACGTAGTTTCCTGTAGTGGTATGCTTCATTGTTAGTACATAGTATTATAACTAATTAAATGTGACAATATTCCCTTCATGAGGAAAGTGAAGCACACAAAACATCTAAGACATGAAAGAAGTCATGGAATAAAATCAACTATGGCCAATGAGGAGATTATAACCTATGGGATTGTCAAAAACTTCAACATCAAAGGTTATATCTTTTCCCCCTATCTCGATGGAAAACCATGGAAGACACCAGAATGCACAAAGGTATGACCATCAAAGGCCTGAAGAATTGTAGTTGACTTGATAAGTGTTGGAGAACCAAGAGCTTTACATCATGGCACGAGCATAATAAAAGTTGAAGAAACTTCATCAACAAGAGTTCAATGTACAACTCGATGGAATATGTGCACTGAGATATAGAAAGTGATTTGATGAGTGAGTTTAAAATGAGGGGCATCAATGTTAAACATAATCAAACTGGACTCGAAGGGGTAAACCACTCTGATAGAAGTCAACAATTCTTTGCATTTCATAAGAAAACTCTTAAAAAACTTTAGAGCAGACATGGCCTGAGGTGCTTGGGATAAATCATTAATAATATTGTAATGTTGGGTAGACCGTGAATTGGGATTAACTGTCAAATTATGAAGGAAAATGTTAGGTGGGAAATATACTAGTTCCAAAGGATTATCTAGTGTGAGAGGTCTAATGAGCATAGTGTTGGCATTATGGATAAATGTTTTCCTTGATGTCAACCTATTTCACAGGAACATTGTATGATTCACAGGAACAACACAATAGTTACTTTTACTCAATGGGTTAATGAGCTTTGATTTGGTACTCAATTGATTCACGTTGATTGGTTATTACTTAGTTGGTTAATGTTATTTGGTCATTGGCTATAGAAATTAGACGTGATTCTTATGATTGTAGAGATTAAATCTATTGGTCCAATCCAATTACAAACAAAATGTTTCACTTATTGTGGAGTTTGTCGCTAGTGGTTATACTATATTCATTTATGGACCAATTCACTTATGACAGAGAAAATTCCTTTTTAGACCAAATAAATAAAATATTATAGTTGGTCATTAACTGGCTATCTTCCAATAATGATGGTAAGTAATTAAATCAGCAAAAAAATATTCTTTGGTTAATACGATGGTCAAAATGGTCCAATAGTGATGGTCCATGTGAGTTGGTAAAAAATTTAAAATATCCCTAGAATTAGTCACAGTTCTGGTCATTTGGAGTGAAACTATTTGGACTAAATAAATAAAAATACATTAAAGTTGAGGCTATGGTGTTATAATTAAATAGTTTTAACATCGAATTCATGCATCCAAGGGTTTTGAAATAGTATAAGTAATACCATCGATTTTTCCTATGGTAATAACAAGGAGAGAGGCTGTAAAAATGAATCAATCTTCATCATCCTTTGTGCATCTATGAGATTGATCTATTCTCTGGTATTTTTTTTTCTTTATGGATTGGTAAAGGAAGAAGATCTAAAGTGAATATTTAATGAAGGTCAATTTGGGTATGCACAACTCCTGATGGGATGAATTTTGTGATCTATGCATCAATTGAAGCACACTTGTGAGACCAATTTGGTTCATATTGTCTTTGTTTCTTTATGATCTAGCATAGAGAAAAATATCTAAAATATGAAGATCTAGAAAGAACACAATGTAAAATTTGTTGTGCACTCAAGGGAATGAAAATATAATACACAGAGGTTTGTGTACACATGGTACGTTATGTAAAAATTTTGATGATGTGTTTTTAAATATAGACAATAGTTTTTTTCTCTCCTTTGTGCACTTAGTTCTTTGTGGCTCACTGGTTTATATGCAAAGCCTTCTTATTGACTAGACTTTGGCTATGGAGAAAATATTTAATAAGATTTTGCAGGGTTATGCACATCCTTTATCTTGTAATTGTGTGTGATATGGTTAAATCGTAAATTGGACATTGATCTATGCATTCAAATTGTTTTTGAACAGATTTGTCACAATTCACTGAAGAACAATGCACACAGTATTTTTGGTCCCATATATTTTAAAAATCCATTTTATATGTTGATTTTTATGTAGAATTGTGGTTGGAGTTTTTTTCTTTTTTGGTAGGGAACTATGCACACGAGATGGAATAAATTTCAAGATCAATCTCATAAGTTTTAAATGCTTTTATGCCAATGTACGATGTTATATGGTTTGTTTGCATAAGGAATGTGTAGAGATTAGAGATGTATTTCAGAAATTATGCATACATTCATACAAGAATTTTGTTTGATAGCTAAAGATTAGATTCATATATGTAGACATCACTAGTTTGGAAAACCTAAGCTTGATTTCTAATTGGGTAATATTTTTTTAAAAGATCATGTATGGTAGAACCCATCATTTTCAAGATAGAATTAGTGGCTCTCATGCTTATTTCTTTTCCCTAGGTGATGGAAGTGTTTGGTGTAAGGAGACAGATTCTTTTGTTTGTCTTCTGTTTCATGATGGTAATGTGATATGTCTAGATGTTTTGAGTTTGTTGTTATTAGTAGGAATGTTTGACAGTGATGTTGCATATTGAGAATGGTGTGTATGACAAAGGCATAGTATTGACAAGGTTCTTGTTACACTAATGTACTTCCTCTGACAATAGTTGTATTTTTGTGACAATACTATTATTCTTGTGACAGAGTTGTGTAACTTTCTTACGTTGCTTGTATTCATGAATTAATTGATGAATTTGATATTAAAGAAGGCCTTAATAGTGACATTACATATTGCATACATGTTATTTTCTTGGAATTTCTTGTGGTATTTTGTGGATTACCAATTATGTTATGAATCTATGCTACTATAGGTATCACACATGTTATTTGAGATGCATTGAATTATCATTACAGTGAGTTGATAGATGAATCTTGTTCACATTCAGAGATTGTATTTGTTACAGAGTGTGCTGGGAATTATTGAGAGTTTTGGGCTTATGATATGATGATGTATTTTTTGTTTTTGGTATAGTTTCACAATATTATGGCAGGATTTGGCTTGGTATCGCTTGACACTGTTGTGTAGCTTGGTATATTGGTTTGATATGGTTGCAATGGTGTAATTGGTATTCAATGATTGGTCTATTAGTATTCAGTTATTTAGCTTGATCAATGTTTGGAATAGTGGTATTCAATTTGAGCATATGATTAGTGTGGGTGGTGGCCTACAAGTTTTGATCATGGGTTGAGACAGGTGGATCCACTATTAAAATTTTGAATGTGGTCTGCACGACTTCACTTAGTGAACCTTTGACATATCACGTGCGTTCATGGCATATTAAGCAATACACTTAATTTGAATATCTATTGGAAATACCTCTAAAAATCACATTATTTAACCCCTTACCAATATGAACCCAATACACCTTCCCAATTTAAAACCCCCTAATTTCACTAGATATTGTAGGCATCCATTTTTTCATTAACATTTTTTATACCCCTTTATATTTTTCATTAACTTTGAGCTCCATTTGTTATACCTTCCAATATAAAAACCCTTTACCCCCTACATATCCCCCAATATATGTTATTTTTTCCTCAATATATGTCCCCCAATATGAACGCACGTGGTACAGTATTTTTCCTCTAGTGAAGTCGTGGGTCTACAAAGGTGTTATGGGTCATAGCCTTTAGTAAGGGAGTAAGAGCTTCATTTCAGTGGTAGCTGATAAACTTGTTGAGAGAGCATAATATCCCCCAATATAATACGTAATTTTTCTCCTCAATATATGTTCGCCAATATGAACCCACATGGCATGGTATTTCTCCTCTAGTGAGTCCCTCGTGGGTCCACAAAGGTGTTGTGGGTCATAGCCTTTAGTAAGAGAGTAAGAGCTCCCTTCCAGTGGTAGCTGATAAACTTGTTGAGAGAGTATAAACTTCCTTCTAGTAGGAGCCATAAAATTATTAGGGAGTAATGGCTTCCTTCCAATCAGAGCTAGATAATTTGTGTAGGTTGTAGCCTCCTGTAGGTAGAAGCCTACATACTAGTAAGAGTATACGATAGTACAAGATGTAAAATATTTTCTATACAATAAGAAATAAGAAAATATGATAGTAGTGGTGATTTTCTCCCACATTGGGTTTCCACCTAAAATCCAGTATCCATATGTGTTGATGTGTTTTGTATTCTTATGCTTTACATGATTTTATAATTAATGTTGCTCATGGTTTGTTGAATAAGATATAATCTATAACACAATGCTATGATAATGAAATAATTGATCAAGACAGCTTTGAAAATGAATGCATAAACTAAGTAAATTTGAATTTGGAATGAAATATTGATTCACCCCCCATATCAGTATTTCTAACACATAGTAGGGATGCCTAGTTCCTTAGAAGAAAAACTTAAGTCAGGAGCATCAGACAACTTAAGCTCTCATGGACAAGTTAAATTGTTTAGTAAAGACATGTATAAGCATATAGCCTGCGAGAAGATTATGTGGCCCCCCATTTCCCCTTGGAAGAAGTGGAGGAGCTTTCTCAACCATTTGTTGTTGTGGTTGGGTGGGGAATGAGTTATTCAATATGACCAACTGTTGGGTGGCTGCCAATGGTGCAAGAATATGGTGAAATTCATCCATACATGGACACTTGTGAGTCAAATGATCTCCCTAACAAATTTTATAAGGAAATTCAACCTTACAAAATTTCTCATTTGTGCCCCATCCCTAGTTGGGTTGGTTTAGAGTAGGTTTAGAGTTATTCTTTTGTTTAGTTGTTTTCTTTTTCTCGCTAGGTTGTTGAGGATTATTTGGTGTTGTGGAATTCACCATGAGAGCCTTAATCGTCTTCTCAGAACACTGTGCTTGTTGAGAACTAGATGCACTTTCAAAGGCTTGGGATGTAGTAATCAATTTCTTTAGTTGAGCATCTTACTAGCTTACACCATAAGAGGAAATGGAACTGATGAAATTGTTAGAGTGAAATCCCATCTTGGGTTGTTGTGAATCAGTCAAAGGTTGGGGAAACATAGGAATGACATCATATAAAGTGTGTGACTGAGAATAAATCGAATTAAGATGTTGATCACATAGAATGGCCTACTCCTCTGTAGTCACCCCAACCATAGCAACATCCTTGGCTATGGGTGGAAAAAAGCACCGGGTAAAGCAATATTTAAGTACTTCATCATGAAGTTTGGTTATAACTAACATCTTGCATCTCCTCCAATCATATATATAATAAAAAATGTTATTAGAGTTATCTTATTTAAATGTGGACAAGAGGTCAGTATCGATCTCCTGCTATGAAGGTGACTAAAAATGGTTTAAAATGGTACGCGCCAAGGAAGTGTACTCACTATAGGATGCTCTATCGAGTTCAACGTGCCATTTAGCAACATTATCGATTAGGTTTCGTTGGAAAATATGAAATCTCATAGAATTATCCACTAAAGAATTTGAAGAACACCATAAATGGTAGGTGGTTATATGTGTGGATGGGATTTCTCTCAGTTTCTCTTCAAACATAGGAATATCAAAATGTAGTTTGGTAGGCACTCGTGTCCACTAGGACCATGGCATATGGGATCATTTGTGAGTTTATCCAAATATGGAAAAATCATTGGATCCTAGAAGTGGAAGTTGTTGTTAACTAAATGGATCAGGAGGTAAAAATATGTCTCTTGATGGACAATGTGGTCCCCCTTGTTGAACCCTAGAGAAAACTCCTAACTATAGGGAGTTAGTGCCCAGGATATCTCTCAAACTTCATAATTTTTTTTTAAAATTACTCGTTGGAGTTGGGCTTATATAAAATGAAATAAATGAATATAATTCAGAAAATCATCATTTACAAAAATACTGGCAATATTTTTGAGGGTTGCAAACCTTATAATTAAATATGATGAAAAAGACAACGTAAGAGGAAGCAAGGTTTAATAACTTAAGCAATAAAAAATTCAAGTTTTCAACCCTAAGAATGAAATAATGAATAAGACAAGAAAACAAAGAATATGTGAGGTATTTCTAAAAAGGATGGAGAGCCCATTAAGGCACTTAAATCAAATCATATGTACCATTTATAATAGGAAGTCACATAGGAAAATCCATAATCTTGATTCAAGTTTATCTTCTTTCTATAAACACCATTTTCAACAAAAGAAAATTGGAATCAAATTGGAATCAAATTTATTTTTATTGACTTGTCCTTGAGAGATTAATTACATTGCATAGGTATCATAATTCTCTGAACTCCAAACCCCTTCTTAGTTCTTCTCCCGCACTTTTATTTTACTTTAAATCCAACTATCTAATCAATTATAAAACAAATTCTCTCTATTTTTTTAAAATTTATAAAAGAATAATGAGTTTTAACAACTCAATATATCTATATATATATATATATATATATATATATATATATATATATGGATATGATCAATTATAAAACTAATTCTCTCCATATTTTTTTTTTAATTTATAAAAGAATAATGAGTTTCAACAACTCATTATCTCTCTCTCTCTCACTCTCTCTCTCTATCTATCTATCTATCTATCTATCTATCTATATATATATATATATAACCTTTGAAAAGTTTGAATGGACAAGTGGGCCCCATTAAAAATATATAATAATGTTCAAAAGCATATGAGGGCCCAACAAAACCACTTGGTGTTTTGATTACCTAGACACCCTCATAGTTTTGCAAATTCTGTGGGGGAGAGGGTGATCATTTAATCCAGACCATGGATCCTTTCCACAAGTAGTTCCAACATATTGCCCATTGAAAAAATCTTGTTGCGAAATGGCAACATGAAATTCCAATTTAATTTGTCCTTGAATTAAACTAGTAATTAAAATTGAATTCTATTCTCATAGCAACTTGTAAATAGTTAGTTAAGTTTAATTAACTTAATTAGCTTAGGAATTTCAATTTGGAAGTATTTTTGAAGTCATGTATATGTTCTCCCTATATTATAGGGGTCTAAGATGAGTTAATTGTTTGTTGTAATTAGATAACTCAATTTACTAAGTTAATTTCAGTTAAATTGGTTCCAAACTATTTGAGGAACTAATAATGAGTCAACAGTTAATTGGTGCACTAATGCATTAACTAGTATTACTCAAGTTAACTGAAGATTCCCTCATCAGAAACTCATGCATGCCGATTTTGAGAAAGACCCAGTTGAGACTAGAGTGCAGGGATAGTGTACTATCAATTGTATGATTTAATGAGTTTTATAGAGCATGCATGCAATCAGGAACTGAGCCTTGAAGGGATTGCATAGTTTTGGATGCAATGGTTTCCCATTAATATGGGATAATCAACCATAGGAATTGCACAAGGAAATAGGTGCTCAGAGAGCTGGAGAATTGGCTAAGTGTCGGCCAAGAGTTTGCTTGTGAGCTGGAGATTGATTTTAATGAGTGCTCAGATTGTTCTTGTGAGAACAAGCATTGTATTATCATCTTGTACTTCTCATATATGCAATACAGATAGTGGGGTTTTGAGCTGTGGATTTCCCTAGATATTTATTATGTTTTGTGTGTTTGATTATCTTCCTCTTGTCGATTATTGTTTTCATCAATCTATTGGCTTCCACTGAATGAAATTAGAAGTAGATTCATGTTCTATTCTTTAGTACATTGCATAAGCTTGTGAATATATAGGATTTTCTACATGGTATCAAAGCTGAGAACAATATACTAGAGGATATTTCAAAGTTTTGAGTTTTGGGTTACAGGTGAAATTCAAATTTGCAATACATACTTCAAGATTGGCAGATGGCATTCTACGGTTTGCGTCTTGGTATGCGTTGGAAAGAAACCCAAATTTTATAGCCTAGAGGGATAGAATGGAGGCTGTGCTAGAAGTTAATGGCTTGAAGGAATTTATTGGTCAAGAAATCCCTAAGCCAATAACATTGGATGCACAAAGTTTAGCTGAATGGAAGAAGTGTGTGGTGAAGGTGTTGTGGCCAACAACAACCCCCCCCCTTTTTTCATTTAAGTGTTGTCCGAAATACTAAATGAATGGGGACCCTTAGTTAAAACTTTAGGAAAAACAAGAGTTTCCTTTCTTCAAAATAAGGTCACCATCGTAAGCTTAGGAAGATCTTTTGAATACTTTAAAACCTAAGTTTATGATAAGAAAAATCTTTAAAAAGTCGCATCATAAAATGACAAAAAAACTCCTCCATTTGGGTATAATCCTGGTATGTGCAAGATTCTCGTACTAAGCGATATATCGCATCACAATAAAGTAATGCCAATGGGAAAGCCTTCAAGATTTTCTGATTTGCGATAAACCTGATCGCAAGATCGCATATCGCAGGAATGGGCTAACAAAAATATGGCAAGCATAAAACTTTTGCGATCTGCGATGTGTGCGATATTGCGATAACGCGATGGTGCGATAATGCGAGAGCGTGATGGTGTGATAATGCGAGAGTGCGATGGTGCGATAATGCGAGAGCGCGATGGTGCGATAATGCGATGTCACGATCTGCGACGATTGCAAACGAAATCGCAAAATCACCCCATCGCGATACTTTTGGGCGCATTATTCAAGAAAAGCCACTTACCATAATCTGACTTAAGACCATGCGCTTTTAATGATAATAAAGGAATTAGTTGTCATCTATTAAATGTAGATGCGTGCTTTTGCAAAGAATTACTTCAAGTAAGGTGGTATATTTGATATATCTGCTGCATTTAAGACTCTCCCATCACCTTTCTTGATCAATCATTTCCATTTGTGAGCTGTAGAAACGAAGAACGAAAGGCGATACAAAGCCATACGCAGGAAGAAATGGGAAAGAAAAGTAAGGCTCACGGCTCTGAGGTGAAGGAGATGGCACCTTTATATACAGACACAGCTTGTAACAGAGACGCGGGGATATCGACGTGGGAAAGCATGTACAGACTGCTTGAAGAAGAAAACCCCAGAATAATGAAGGTTACCGCTGTCGCAGATTCACAGGGCTCTTTCGAAGCATCCTTAGAAGAACTGGCATGCTCATTCCTTCATCAAATAGCAGCAAGGCCTAAAATTCTCCCATATACAGATATGATCAAGTGGATACTTGACAATGCAGAAATGAACGACAGATAGTTCAAGATTCAAGGACATGGGCTCATCGGGTCATTCGCTGCACAAGACTTAAAGCTCATGTATCATCTTCCTGAACTGCAGGCGACTTACAATGCACAATTCATTAAAAAATTTGTGGCAGAGAACCCGAACCTATCAGAGACCACTAAAGATTGGTCCAGAAAAGGTGAACTACTCAAAAAGGATAAAAATGGTATGTACAGCACTGGTTCCCTCACCTCTCCGTATTGTTTTGCTGCGGCCATGCTTTGTAGATTATTTGGGATGCCAGATATCAATAAGTTTTCGTCTGAATGATTACCATTGATTGATGCTGCCACAAATGCCGTTATTATAGATTGGGCCAAGATCTTTTCTGATAACATGTTCACAGCTATTATCAAATACCGGTCTAAGAGATCCATGTCTCAAAGGATCTATCCTCCTTTTTACCTATCTGCATATGTTATGGATTCTATTTGTTATGTGTCTAAATCTCCCTCTATGGGTTGGAAATGGACAACTCAGGACCCATTATCCATCCATATTTATCATAAGATATTATGGGATTCTTAGTTCATTCTGCATTTCTACCAAATTTGTCATGGGCTTATCTTACCCATGTATAGAATGATGTATGATAAAGAACCCCTGAGGTGCTCACCTGAGGAACAGATAGATATCATCCCCATCGCAAGATGGTTCGGGGAAGAATCGTTCACCTATATTAGAGTATTTGGAAGCACCGTCCCTCCTCATGTCCTACCTTTATATATTCCTGACAAACTGCTGGCTCGAGAAATTGCATATCAAACCTGTTCAGAGGACGGCCTAACCAAAGACCTAAAAGACAAAAAGAAGGCCATATGGCCGCAGTTTCCTATAGCTTGTGGGGCCTTTTCATTGTTTGATGTGGGTCACGCGTTCACCGAAGTGGAGAATATGACGTGTCTACAATTATTTAAACTCCCATCAAGGCCATTTGACCCAAATAAAGTTGCCCAAGATTTCACAACGAACGTCAAGATAAAAATATTCGTTGGAAACAAGGATTTATTTGACGATTTATTTCAGAATAAAAGCTCACTCCAGGAAATTTTGCGGGAAGCTCAATCGCAATTGTCTCCAGATGACCTCCAAAAATTCATGGTATACAGGGAAAGAAGACTAGCCACTGTTCCTCTAGAAAAGCTGCAACTACCTGCCAGAGAACCTACTCCAAGCATTAGCCTTCGTGAGAATTCAAGCGCTGCTGGATCTAGATCTAAGAGTGGACAAGAGATGCCTGAGCATTCTAAGAAATCCGTAAACAACGAAGATAAAGGCGAAGAGTTAGTTAAGGACACCGCTCAGTCAATGGAATTTCCACAACAGCAAGTTATCTTCTCCTCGTCAAGAGATGTTCCCCCTCTCATTGTTGAAGCACCACCCGTCACAACAGAATTAGACAAAGAATGGGAAACCTTCAACAAACTGATCAATCTTGAAGGACAGGCCCCAAAAACACCTGTGAGCAATACACAGGTAACACAAGAAGTGTGCTCAACCATAGTCAGCAATGTCACAGAAACGGAGCATATTCTTGTCGTTCCATCTTTTGAGCTTCTACTCAATGTAGAAGAAATTTCCCCACTGGACATATTTTACAGTCCCCAACATAAAGCAGTTGTAAGAAGGCAAAGAAAAAAGGGAAAGTTAGAAAACATACTTTCTCAGGATGCTGAGCACTTAGACATCCTGTGGAGATCCTGTCAATAATCCAACTGAAAATCTCACCAAACTGTCTCAAATCGCAGGGGCGTAAGCCTCCGCGACAATTGACAAAGCGTCAGAAGTACAACAATTGCTAAAAGAGCAAGAAAATCAGATACAGGTACTGCAACTACAATTGCAACAAGCCAATGCCAATAATGAGGTACGCAAATAGCTTGAAAAGTTGCAGGAAGACTTCCAGCAATGCAAATAAGCTATCAAAGAAGTTTGGATGAAAAGGGAAAACAATTGCAGGATGTACAGGAGATGCACAGAGACGACCTCAAAATTACAGAGTTCATTTCAGAGTCTATTGCCTTGAACCAACAACTACTGCAGCAACAAGAGGAGTTGGGACAGAAGATATCACAGTGGAGTTATTATTGCGAACTGAGTGATAAAATCACCAATCAAGTGGTAGACTTGCGAAGTGACTATGATCAGATTGACAAACGAGTGATGGAGTACTTGGCTTGGTAGGAAGAAGACGAGGGAAAGAGAGCAGGCGCACCATAAATGAAAATCATAAAGACTTGCTCTTCAACAAATGGGACGATCAAATCAGGGAAGCGGAACAAGGAGCAGAAACAGCGGCTACGACAGCGAGCATTCTTGTCGACTGTGTAAATGAAAATTTGCACAGAGAAAACTTGATCGAAGAGACCACCCCAGGGTATTTGCCAAATAAACTGCGACTAGAAGCAGAATGGAAATAGAAGGCACAGGAAAAGGAAAAGGCGGTCCAAGCACTAGACAGGTTAAATTGGGAGTTTTACTGGGCATACTTAGTGAAGCCGCATAGTCAGCAGATGATTGTGAAATGTATCATAAATGCGGCCGAGAAAGTAGTGCCATCTCTCATAGATTCTGTTTCTTAGCCCAGCTCAAAGCAGAAGTCAGCCAGCCGACTCTCCTCAAACCCCTGATGAATGCATGCAGCTTTAAGGATTAGATTTAGAAGTAATTTTATTTAGAATGTTGTTTTTTCTTTAAAATTAGATTAGAAAAAGGACAGTCATTTGAAAACCACATCCTAAATTTTGTAAATTAACTATTATTAGAATTAGGAAGTAGTATTTTAACCCTTCTCATGCATTTGGAGAAGGGTCCAGAAATTTGTCAAAAACTTGTCCTCAAAACATGCACTTCTGCACCCTTAGAGGAGGTTTTGATGAATGGATGGATCGGGGTTTATTAATGTTTGCATTTGATGTCTGCTACTGATGTTGCACTTTTGTACTCTTAGTAGATGTTAGAACAAGTAGAGATAAATCATTTTTGCTTGAAGCTTATGAGTAGGACTAGTCATAAATGGTACTTTTATCTCTTGGCCATTTCTGCTTATATTCTTAAAGTGATATACAGTTTTTAGTTGTTTATATGTTATTGCATGAATGTGTGAGTTACATTTGGCACTTTTGTACAGTGGAGTCATTTATTTATGTTTGATATATGAATAACTTATTATGCGATATGCTGTTCACAACTGTTTTGCCTAACTTTTTATGCAAAGTGGTTCATCTTAATTGATTTCCATTCTTATGATAGCTAAATGATCTTTATCACCAGTTATTGTCTAAAATCTCTTTAGATCGCATAATAGAAGAAATACACCCCGGGTTAGCATAGATTAGATGTGCTGTTTTCATTAGATTACAATAGCATAGAATTAGATTAAAGTATTTTAGATCAGAACTCTTAGATCAGCATAATCCAACTCTACACACACACACCCTTAGATTAGGAAACTGGTCCCATTATCCCCAGTCGGACCCACTATACCAAACGGATAAGGAGCTGCCAACCAAGGTTCGGACCGAGTGGGTATCCCCCTTGTTGTCGACCCGATTTTCGGGGCTTCAACAGAAGGCAAGGAAGATAATCCTTGAGGGAGTTCGAGACCACATTTTCTTGAGTCTCGAGTCTCCATGACAAGGAAAATCTATATGCTATGTGGAAATCATTGACGAAATTGTATAAGAGCAATAGTTACCAAAGGAAATTGGCACTAAAGGACAAGTTTTGAGAAATAAAAATGGAGAAAGGCAAGACTATTTCCAAATACTTGAAGACATTCACTCAATGTCATGATGAAGTTGGAAGTGTTGGAATCACAGTTGCCGAGGAAGATATGGTGAGTTTTTCTCTTCTAGGATTCCCAAAGAGTTGGCATAGTTATCAAGACTTTGTCAATGGTCGGGAGAAGCTGCCAGATTAAGGCGAAGAAGGGGAAAGGGAAAGCTTTCCATTCAAAATCAGATTCTTATCATGGAGGTAAAAAGAAACACATGATGAACGTTAATTTTTTTCATTGTCATGAGATGGGCCATTTTTCTACAAATTTTCCACCCAAGAAGTCCAAGTAGAAGTCCTCAGGAGGAGCGGCGGGTGAGGCTTTGGCCTCTCAATTAAAATTGGAATTTTCCCTCATTGCATGCATGGATTCATCAATGATGGGAAGTGTATGGTACTTAGATAGTGGATCTTCATTCCACATGATTGGCGACAAAGAGTTATTCAGTGACTTGGAGGAGAAAGATCTCCAGATGCATATCAAGATGGGTGACGATGGGAAGTATAGTGTTACTGGATTGGACATGATTACTTTTCAGAGGGGGCATGGGGCTCCACTCACCTTGAAGAATGTTATGTATGTGCTGAGGTTGAAGAAGAACTTGGTATCCATTTCCATGCTTGAGGATAGAGGCTATGATGTGATCTTCTCGAAAGGAAAGGTGTTCCTTCGACACATAGCCATGGGTCAGGTAAAGAAGATAGGGATTCGAGTGAAGAATCTCTATAAGTTGGTGGTAGAGCAGTGTGTTTCTTTGGGCTCAAAAGAAGAAAGCGTGCAGAGTTGAGATGTTGGTAAGTTGTGGCACAAGCGATTGGACCACTTGCATCATGGGGCTTTGAATATATTGCAACATATCTCTACCCATCTTCCCAAAGTTATGCTTGAGCAAGTTGATACATGCAAGGGGTGTACTTTGGGAAAATACACCAAGCCTTCCTTTCATGATAGAGACAGTCGAGTAGAGGCTATTCTAGAGAGATTCCATTCATATGTATGTCAACCATTCTTGAAAACATCCATGGCCAAACATAGGTATTATGTTATATTTTTTGATGACTATTTGCATACATGATAGATATTTTTCATGCAGAAAAAGGATCAAACTTTTACAAAGCTTTGTGAGTTTAAATAATTAGTGAGAAAGAGTCAGATAAGAAGGTTAAATCTCTATGAGTGATAATGGTGGTGACTATGTCTCAAACGATTTTAAGAACTTCTTTGCATCGAAAGTGATTAAACGACAGTTGACGACACTCCATAACCCTCAGTAGAATCGGGTGCCGAGAGGAAGAATAAAAGCATAGTAGGGGCAGCAAGGGAAATGTTGCATGATCAAAGCCTACCACTACACATGTGGGCTGAGGCATGCAACACAATGGTTTATATTTCTAATCCTAGCCCACATCAGACATTTGAAATGAAGACACCAGAGGAGGCTTATTTGTGTAAGATGCTAGATGTTGGTCACTTTAGGATTTCTGGGTCATCGGTATATTTCCATGTGACCAAAGTTGCATAGAAGAAGCTTGAGCTAACAACAGAGTTGGGGATATTTGTGGGGTACACTAATACACCTCACAACGATGAGTACGATGACAGTGGCTCGCAGGGATGTTCGATTCGATGAGGAGAAGGCAATGTTTGTTTCCCTTGAGAGGGAGCTTGAGCTACATGCGGATGAGGAGCTTTTAGTTACTAAGGTTAAGAAGCCTCAGATTGATGTGGAGAAACCACACGTAGAGGATCTGGGAGTGGAGACATCCACTCAGGAAAAGTATTCTAGAGAGGGAAGAAAGCACACCAGAGAGGTCAACAGATTGTTGTATGATGCACGAGAGAATGTGGGAGCACCCACTTGTCAGCGTAGAAATAGGAGGTCACCTAAGAGGTACACTAGAGACAAGGATCTTATGAGCAAATGTGTTCTGAGAGAGCCATCTTCCTTTAAGGAAGAAGTGTAGTAGCCAGTTTGGGTTGATTCCATGCTGGAGGAGTATAACTCCATAGTTTGTAAAAGTGTTTGGGATGTGGTCCCGAGTCTAGAGGATAAGTCAGTGGTGAGATCATGTTGGTTTTACAAGCTAAATCAAGATGCAGATGGTATATTGGAGAAGAATAAGGCTAGATTTGTGGCCCTTGGCTTTTCACAGGTAGAGGGGATTGACTATGATGAGACCTTTGCTCCTATTGCAAGGTACTAATCAATCGTATCTATATTGTCACTATCAACATAGATGGGTTTGAAAATCCATTAGATGGATGTGAAGACAACCTTCCGTAATGGCATGATTGAGGAAGAGGTGTACATAGAGCAAACTAAAGGTTTTGAAACATTTCACCATGAGTTTCATGTATGCCGGCTCAAGAGTGCATCGTATGGGCTGAAGCAAGCACCCTGTTCTTGGTGCACCAGGATAGATAGCCACTTCACTAGGTTGGGCTTCACAAAGATTGAAGTGAATGAGAACTTGTACCACATAGTGGTGTAAGGTAAATTGTTGATCATTGTACTTTGATTGATGATATCATACTGACAGGTGATGATGATTTGATCAAATCTTGTAAGGAGTACCTTGCAAGAGAGTTTGAGATGAAGGAAATTGGGTTCATGCGTGACTTCTTTGGCATGGAGATATGGCAGGGAAATGGGGATTTGTTTGTGTCTCAGGGAAAGTATGCCAATGAGATACTTAGGAGATTCTGCATGGAGAGTAGAAAACCCATGGGGACTCCTCTAGAAGGTAACTAAAGGAAGGAGGATTCTACTTAAGGGGAAGTAGTGGAAGCTACTGTATATAGTCAACTTGTGGGTTCACTCATGTACTTGGTGAACACACGACCAGAGATGTGTTATGCAATTAACCAGCTTAGTCAAGCGATGGTTAGGCCTACCAAGTTGTATTAGAAGGCAGAAAAGCACGTGTTGAGATACCTCAGGGGCACTTCTTAGTATGGATTATGGTACAAACAGATAGAGGGAGTGAAGCTTCAAGGCTTCACCAATGTAGATTGGGTAGGGAGTCCATCTAACAGGAAGAGCACATTAGGAGGGATCTTCATAATTGGGTTAGTGGAGATTTCTTGGTATTGTTATCACTAAATATTTTCCTTAGACGTTATTAGAAGAAGGAAGCAACCGAGGTAACCACAAACCAATCTTTTAGGCTTAGGCTCTAGCCAACCTAAGTCTAGAGAGGGCTCTCTCTTTATGATTTAAATTTGTTTTTATGGGATTTTAGGCTAGTTCTTAATGTTTGTTGGGGTTTTGATTTTGAATTGAACATTGGGTGGTGGAATTCTTGGAGCAGATGGATAGAGATAGGTCTTCAAGCCATTTGGATATGGAGTCAACAAATGGATAGCATAACTAGATCAGATCATTAAAGGGAATGTTCATAGGGCACACTAGCAAAGCAACATGAAAATCTTTAGGCCTAATGGGTGAAGTAATTCTGACCAAGGTGAAAGGGCACTTAAGAATCCTTGGATTGTGATCAGAATGAAGAATAGAGGATGATCATGAACAAAGGGCAACTAAGAATCCTTTGCTATATATTAGAGGAGAAACTATAGAAGTTGAGGAGCAGTTAGGAATTCCATAGCTAAGATAGTTTAGGAGAAAACATTAAGAATGTAAAGTAGTCAAGATAGAGTGCATTCAAGCAATTTCTAAAATATCATTCCTTGCTATACATTTAGATCTTAGAAATTTACAAAAAAGATTATCGAAAATACATAAGGAAAAACAACATTGAGCATAAGATAATACTTATTTGTATTTTGCTTTACACAAGAATCCTGTAAAATATCTTATCTTTATTCCTTGATCCAGCAAGCCAATCCAGTAATTGATACAATAAAATTTTGATTTGAGAGAAAAAGTATATAGAAATGTCTTGGAATCCACCCTACGTACTTCGAAATGTGAAGTATTTATACAAAAATATTTACAAAATATCTCAAAACAGCTTGAGACTTAATCTAGGGAATAAAAATATCTTCTTGCATGAATATAGAGACATATGTTAAACTACTTCATGTTGTCCCTTTTATTGTGGTGTTGTTGGATGTTTCAGTGAAGTTGGAGCCCTTTAATATGACTGATATTTGTAGCATCTCTACGCTGAAATATTCTCTACTTTTATCTTTCAACTGATAATCTTTGACCTTGCTATTCTACTTTTCACTGTTTTCCCTGGCTGCCTTCATTTTCTGTGCAATAACTTTCTAATGTAAATTTATTATAGTAAATCTGTCATGTTTTTCCACCATTCCGCATCAGGTAATTTTACATTCATCATCCTTCTATAGATTTCATCGGCCTCTGTGTACTTTGAAAAATTTGGCTTAGTGAGGAAGAAGTGTTTCACCTCATGCTCTAGGAAAAATAAATTTTCAAAGGTATCATATAACACTTTTCCTTTTGGCAAAGCTTTAGTAGCTAAAGAGTTGGATTGTTCCTTGGCAAACTTCCTGAGTCTATCACTATACTCTAGCTGAGGCATGAGCTTGTCATTTATGACCATAGGACTGGGAAGACCGTTATCACTAAAAATCTGAAACTTAGCCATGAATATATCAATGTCTACCTGCATGTTATGGCACTTCTCTTCTAGGTTAAGCATAAGGTTTCTTTTGGAAAGAACCTTCCTAATCTCTAGAATAGCCTCAGTCCTATCTTTTATGCTCATGGAGCTCATATCTGTTGTTGTTGTTTAAGAAGTGGATGAGTCGATTGGCATCCTCTTGTTTATTCCCCAGTTCTTCCCTTAATTTTTGGATAGCTTCAGTAGCTACCTTCAGAAATTCTGTCTGCTCAAATATGACTTGAATTGATGGGAAAATATCATTGACAGAGTCAATGATATTGGCCCAGAACATTTCTTTGGTTTTTTCCAGTGGTTTCAGTAGTGTTAAATCCTTCTCCAAGATTTTGATTCTTTCTCCCATTCTCAGTGCTTTTTGTGTTTCTTCCTTTTTCTGGAGTTGAGCAAGTTTATAATCAGTTTCCAGACTTGCTACCTTTTCCTTTAGTCTCTTCATCTCTATAGCCTGGATAGACATCTCTTCCATGGCTTTTACTAAATTTGCTGCTTTCTCTCCCTGTGTACTTGTTGCTATAGTAGGTTCTGTTGTTACTGGTAATGCTATGGTAGGTGGAGCTGTGCATGACAATGATGTTGCCAATGTGGATGGAACTACTTTAGATACTGTGTGGATGACAATTCTAGAAGTTGTGGCCAAGTCACTTTGCTTCAATTGAATTAAAGTGTCCAAGTCCTTCTCCGTCTCCTTGAGTTGATCGTTTACCTTCAAGACCAAGTCCATGAGCTCTTTATGTCCTTGTTGTGCTTCTAGGAATTCCTGTGTCTGTGGGTGATGCAGTTGAGGTATCTTTAGCTACTTCTTGAGTGCAGTGATGTCATCATTTTTATTCTTAATTAGCTGCTCTGCAGCTTTTACATTTTTGGGATCATGTCCCAATTCAATCACTAAGTCCTCTAAGGAATTGATTCTACTATCCTTGGCTTGTGAGGAGGCCTTCTCCAACTGAAATTGTGCTGATATATTGTTTAGGGAGTTTTGTAATTGATGGGTAGCAATGGCCTTCCCTGTTAATGTGGAGTATATCATCTCCCCTGTTTTCTTGTGCAGTTCACTCTGGTCAATGGGATGGATATCCCTTGCTAGTACTTCAAAGTCCACCTTTCTGGAATCTGATGCTACTCTTGGCTACTGAGTGGTTGGCTTGATGAAAGTCATCTGCATTTTCCCCTCTTTGACATCAAAGGCTGACATTAGCCTTGTTTGATTGGTGGGGGTCATATTATAATATGGTGCATATATTTGGGCCTTAAGCCTCTCATTCCTAGCCTTGATATCTTTGTATCTCTCCTTAATATCTTGGTCCTTATCTGCAGGCATTCTGAAGGAAGATACCTCAATACTTTGTTGCCTTTCCAACATCTGAGTTTGTGATGTGGAAGGCTCTAGCATGCCTCCAGATGGAGTGGCAGGCTTGCTCCTATTTCATTTTGCACTAGTGACCTCTGTTGTTTCCTCTGTGTATTCCTGTGCAAATACAAGATTCCTTTGTCTTTTAGCTTGGCTTGTTTCTGCATAAGCTTGTGAAGTTGCTCTTATTGAAGTGGTGGCCCCTTCCCTATTTCTCTTTAGGTTTTTCTCCTCATTTAGAGGATTTTGTACAACTAGGGGGGTGCTCATTGTTGTCTCTGGTCTATTTGGTATGTCTGATTGCTCTGGCACCTATGATTTCCCTGGTATCTCTGATTGGTCTGCCACCTGCATGAAAGAATCCTCATCAAGTTGTTTTTGTAGATCTATTAGTGTGTTTTCCATAGCAACTTCAGTATTATCCCTATCCTCTAAAGTGTTTTCCACCCATTGCAATTGGTTGGCATACTTTTCTATCTTAGGGATGCGGTGATGGATATAGGGAGCCATCTTGTTTTTTTTGCCTTCTTTTGCAGATGAAATACAAGGGATCATATCTCCATATGAAGCTTTGTTTTAGTTTAAGCCTTTGAAGGATCAGGTCTACCTCCTTTCCAGCTTCTCTATTATTACAAATAAAAGGACCCAATTTGTCTTTGATCGTGAGCTGGGCTTTCTTTTTGGATTTAACAAATTTTACCTCATATGAATTTATTATCCGCTTTTAGTACTTTACGGCAAATAACCTCATTAGGAGATATTTAGGTAGTTTTTATGGGGCCAATTCGCAGCCATAAATCCTAATCTCAGCTTGGTTTTGGTACAAGTACCAATCTCCCACCTAATGATTGATGTTTAGGTGAAGGACTCTCCTAATCTTAGGACTGATTCTTGGTGGAAGGGTTCCACTGAGCATGGTCATCACAGGGTGGACAAAGGAATATATGAATTCATTATATGAATAGGGGGAGGAATGTTGATGAATTAATGGGGTCTAGAAGATGACTGGTCTTGGTTGGCCCTTGGTGTCCAACTTTTGCAAGGTAAGTGGAAATTTTTCTGACTGGTAATATAGGAAAAGGTGATACAAGACCGACGAGTATTTGAAGACTCTCTCATTACTCATTCCGAGGAACTGTTCATGCATCCTGTCAGCTATGAACTGAGCATAGTCATATATGATAGCAGGAGGTTGTCCTGGAGTGTATATGGACATGAAGGCTAAAATAATCTCATCAATATATTCACTGGTGGTATAACCCAGGACACTAGATATCATATCCACAATACTTTTGCCCCAAGGAGAAAATAAAGCTGCTACATATGGAGGGGGGTCTTTGGGGGTATACTTCTCTTCTACGATGAAGGTTTGGATTACTTGGGCCAATCTTGTAGGGTTGAGTTTGGGATATAAGTCCAACAGGTCTCCAATGGAGAGGGGAGTCAAGTTTTGGCTAGGCTAGAGTTGTAGCATCTCATTTATAGATTCAACAATGATAGTGAAAATTATGGCCTGGTTGGGGGACATGATTGCTCTTTGACATGGGACATAGTTGGCATGGCAATAATGTACAATTTCTGGGAAAATGTGGACTCTGGGGAACTGGTACTTAGGCAAATTGGACTCCCATAGACCAATTTCATCAGTCTGGTTCAAGTATCTATCCCTGATTTGGCAGTATACTTTGAGTGGGGATTCATGGATAGAGGTGTCTTTTATCTGGAAATCCCTATCAGCTAGGGGGAGGTAATTTAGGTCTAAGTAGGGTGTAGAGATGGGTCTCACATCCATGGTGATTGGGGTAGCCATTCTCAGTTCTTGTGGATTTAAAAATGGGGGAGGTAATTTGTAGTGTTTTTAGGGCAATGGTGGTTTAGCACAGAGTAGGATTGGGTTCTTTGAGTTTCTTTAATTAATTTTTATCTTAACTAAGAACACTTAGTGACTGGTTTTGAAATTAGCAGGATTTTTTTGTGAATTGTGGCTTAAATACCTGGAATTGAGGTAAAATGGCTCTTAACAATGCAGTTGGTAACTGCAAATGGTCTAAAGGGCTCTGTGTAGGCTAGAAAGCTAACTGGGTGCTCTGCAGCATCTCTGGAGTGCAATTAGAAGTGAGTTGATGACTTCCAATGTTTGCAGATGACGTGCATGTGTGAAGAGGTTTACCGTTGAAATTCCAGAGAAAATAAATGATTTGGGGCTTTCTTGGCTTTATGCACAAAAGTCAAATTTTGCGAGTACGGGGTGAACAATGCTTGTTTTGTCATGTAGTGGGTGGGCAGTAAGTGGTTTCTATTGCACCACTTACAGGTGCTCAGTGGTATTGGGGAGAGGCCACCTGATTCCACTTATTGTATGACACATAGTATCTGGGGCGGGGTGGAAAACCACCTTTTCAAGTGGGTATTGTTTGGATGTTGGGTTGGCCCAATATGGATAAGGGCCATCGGATGTGGAGGGAAGCGATCGCATGGTGATCGGGCGAGGAAATTGCACGGAGGGTAGTGGGGGGTCCGATGGGCACTTAAGTGCAGAGGTATCGGGGTTAATGATGGGTTAAGGTGGGATTAATGACTATGGGCAGGATTTTAATATTTTTGAGGGATAAAGGGTAATACTATAGTTTATAACTAAGCTAATGGGTGGGATTTTTTTTATATAGAGGAGTTAAATATCTACAGGATAGTGGGATTTCGGGAATTAATATATAAAGTTAATAATTAATATGAATGGGTGGAAAATGGACACAACTCACTAAGAAAATGCTTTTTCACGATTTAAACGTTTTTCACATATTAACATTAACACTTAGGGTAATGTGTTTTGGTGGGTTTTTGATATGAAAATGCTTTATGTGGGGGGAAAATGCTTTTCCTAGGCCAATAGTGTTTTAACCTTAGGAAAAGGGGTTTTAATAGGGAAATGAATTAACTGAAGGGGGGCATGAACTTTTATGAGGGGAATTTAGTACTTGATATCCATAAATCATTGAGTTGAGTGTCTGGTCCCTCTAAAAGTCATACAAATGCTCTGAGCCTCTTTGACTTAAAGGTTTAAGTATTTTGAACTTTATTTATGGGAAATTAGTAAAGTAAATGGTGAAATGAATGGAGGAATTTAATTAATTGACTTTGTAAATAATTTGCATGCTTGACTGTTCACTCATATCCGGAACTTTTATGATGAGAATGATAAATATGCTTTTCGTCTAATCAATCATCATACTTCTGCAACCTTCCTTCTATTTACCCATCTACTCATCCTACCATTTTTACTTCTCTTTATTAGGGTGCATTCGAGCTAGAAAACCCTTATGAAATACTTTTTCTTTTCCTTTACAATAGTAAACTAACTAAATCTAACATTATTACATCCAAGGGCTCAGATTAAATAGTTGAGCTCCTTTTAATTACTCTAGCTATCTAATTTTCTACTAAGGTTACATTGTTTGGCCAAATTTTTATTCTCTATCTATAGACATGAAATTTAAAATATGAAATAGTTAAGTTTAAGCATTTTGACTGTCATGGATTGTGGCAAGAATTAAAAACTGCACACAATCATTTATTATGCACAAAATAAATAGTAGTGGCATTTTGGCTTGCTCACTTTCATGGTCTTTTAGTTTTCTTGGGGTTCATATTTTTTCATCTTTTTTGACCTTTTTATTCTTTTTGTCATTTTATTATTCTTTTAGGACATACCCTCTTTACATTTTTTACTTTTTCAATATGGAAGACATTTGCAAAAAGCAAAGGTATGTACATATTACAAAGTTTAATCTCAGTCATTCAAAAATTATGACTCCTATTGGTATAGGAACCTTTCCCTTTTGTGCTTCTGCATTATTACTATTTATGACAGTAAAATTTTTAAAGCTTAGGGCCTTCTATTTGGGCTTCAACTTCAAAGATCACCATCCAATCAACTCTAGACTTTTGAAAGTAAAGTATGTACAAATGATAAGTGAAATTAGTAACTAGGATCAATATAGTGTTTGAGCATTCAACCATTCACTGGTCCTCCTCCTTCAGTATCATCTGGTCCTTTAAGGAAGAAAGCATTGTTCCCTATGTAAGCATAGATGATATAGGGGCCCTTCCATAGAAAATAAAATTTCCCATGTTTACCTTTATCTTCTCTTCTTGAATCCCATTTTAGAAGTTTTTCCCCTAGGTAAAAATATTCAGCCTTAGTCCTTTTATCAAAAGTCTTCTTGATCCTTTCCTGCACAACCTGAGATCTGATGTACACTTCTTCCCTGGTTTGCTGCAAGTGAATTGTTTGATTGATTGTTCTTTGAATGTCATTTGGTTCAACCTACAATTCTTGGAGTAGCTTCATTACTGGTGTTCCCAAGGAAGATGGGAAAACAGATTCCATTCCATAAACTAATTGATAGGGATAAGTAACAATTGATTTCTTTGTGGTTAGCCTGTCTGCCCACAAGGCATTTAATAGCTTTTTGTTCCATGTTCTCTTGTTATCCGCTAACAATTTTTTGATGATGTTTACCATAATTTTGTTTGAGGATTCTGCTAGTCCATTTCCTTGGGGTTAATAAGCTGTGGAATGGCCCAAGGTTATATGATACTTACTACAAAAATCTATCATTTTCCTAGATTTGAAAGCTGCTGCATTATCAATGATGATCTTGGTGGGGCATCCAAATCTAGATAGGATGTTGGCCTCAACGAAGGTTATTATAATAGTGTCAGTGGCTTGCCTTGAAGGTATGGTTTCTATCCATTTCGTAAAATAGTATGTGGCAGTAAGGATCCATTTGTGTTTGGCTGAGGAAGGAGGGTGGATTTCACCAATGAAGTCTAGACCCCATTGTTGAAAAGGTGCTTCAGCAGAGATTGGTTTTAGGGGCATCGGTAAAAGCTTTTTATTTCCTTAAAAAATTTGACATTTATGACAGGTGGTTACATATTTCTTTACATCAGAAAACAAAGTTGGCCAATAAAAACCGGCTCTAAGAATTTTGTCAGCAGTGGTTTTCCAATAAAGATGTCCTCCACAGTCACCCGCATGAAACTCTTGTAACACTTTGTTAGATTCTTCTTTCAATAAACAGTTGAGAAGAATACCTTCATGATTCCTTCAAAACAAAGCATTATCTACTATGCAAAATTTTAGGGATTTCATTTTTAAAAACCTGCTTTTGGTCCTAGATAATTCAGGAGGAGCTTGTAGATTTAGTAAAACATATATGCTGTCAACATACCGTGGTGATTCAATAAAGTCCTAGCTTATTGGTGGAGTCGCCATCTCCTCTCCATTATCCATTTCTCCAATAAAATCTATATCTAAGGCTTGACAATTCGATTTAGCCATGAGCTTGGCTAAATCTTGGCCTTTGATTAACTTTGTTGGTTTTATTTCTAGGTCATATTCTAATATAGTAGCGATCCATTTCCCTCTCTTTCCATTTGGACCATCCCGAGTTAGGATACCCTTGACTACTAAATTAGGGACATAGGCTATTATATAAGAATATAAAATGTAAACTCTGAAATATTTGATAGCTTTGACCAAAGCAAAGGATTTCTTTTCCATTATGTTGTATTTTAAGGGAGAATCCCTCAAGGCTTTTCTAAAAAAGGCAATAGGTTGTTCATAACCCTGATAATTTTTCTGTAGTAGAACTGTAGCAATTGTATGTTCTGAAGTGAAGGAAAATAAAATGAAATCTCTGTAAAATTTTGGACTAATCAAAATTGGTGTTTTACTTAAGGCTAGCTTAATGTATTCAAAGGATTTCATAGCCTCAATGGTCCACTTTATGGTCGAATCTTTTTTCAAAATATTGTTCAATGACCTAATTAATTTTGCTAAGTTAGAAATAAACCTCCTATGAAAGTTAATTTTCCCCAAAAAGGCTTGTAATTCTCTAATGCTCCTAGGGTGTTGTATCTGTAAGATGGCCCCTATTCTTATAAGATCTATTTGGATACCATATTTTGAGATTATATGCCCTAATAACTTCCCCTCTTCTAACCCAAATAAAGATTTCTTGGAATTTAAATAAATTCCATACTTCCTGCATTTGATGAAAACACACCTTAGATGATCTAAGTGTTGATTATCAAATTTTGAGAATACAGTGATGTCATCTAAGTATATTACTAGGAATTCATGATTTTCCTTAGCAAAAGCTATGTCCATGGCTCTTTGCAAAGTGGCCCCTGCATTCATCAATCCAAAAGGCATCTTCACATACATGAATGTGCCCCAAGGAGTAGTAAACGCAATTTTGGATTGGTCATTTGGGTGAACTGAAATCTGATTATAACTAGAAAACCCATCCAATAATGAGATTCTGGTTGACCCAACTACCCTTTGTAAGATATGATCCATTTTAGGGAGAGGGTAATTGTCTTTGAGTGAAACTTTATTAAGATTTCTGAGATCAACACAAAGTTTGATCTCACCAGTTTTCTCCCTTGTTGGCACTAAATTTGAAACCCAATCAGAGAATTTGATTGGTTCTATTATCTTGGCCTCATACATCCTTCGGATTTTCTTTTCAATATAAGGTAATAGGATGGGATTAATCCTCGTAATATTTTGTCTGAAACATTTCTGGTTTTCTCTTATTGAGATGGTGTGTTGTATGATGCTTGTGTCATAGGACTTGAGGTCCTCATAACTCCAAGAAAAGACATCTTGGAACTCCTTTAATAGTTCAAGGTATTTCACTTTTTTTTTAGGAGGTAATGACTTCGAAAGTTTGATTAATTTTGGATTTTCCTTAGTGCCTATATTACACTTCTCTATATCAGATTTTAAGGGACATCATTCGAATCAAACACGTCTTCCAAAGGGGCTTATCCCTTCGGCAAAAACTTGTCTTTTAGATTAATGACTTCAGAGTCTTCCTCAATTGTTTCATCAATCTCAACTTGCTTTAGGTTTTCTACATCTAATTTTGCAAATCTAGTGGGGTGAAATCTATCTATCTTTTCATCTTCTATTTCATTAATTTCTATTTCATCTTTAAAATTAGGATCTAATGTTATGTTAGTATCTATATTACTATTTACAAATTCTTCTTTTAAGGTTAAAAAATTGTTTGTCTATTTGTCATTAGCAAATACTTGCCAGTTTTTCAAGTTATCTTGGATAGCAGGTCTATTCCTGACCTCAGCAGTTTACTAATGGTTAGGTTGAAAAGGTAACTTACAAGTGTTGGAAACCATTGCTAAACTATGAGCCTACATATTGTGTTTCCTTGGGATGATTGCAAGTTTAGTTTCTAGGAAAGTATTCATTATTTCTACAATTGTCCCTCTATAAAAACTTAATCTAGGATCTCTGGTCATATATACAACATTAATTTGTTTTATAACTAACTCAAAGTCACCCATAACAGAAACTCTTTTGGCTCCTAAATTCCTAACTAGTTTGAGACCTAAAATGAGGGCTTCATACTCAGCCATATTGTTAGTGCATTTAAAATTCACTCTATAAGCATGGCTTTCTGAGTGATCATTCTCCAGATTGTATATCCATACTCCTGCTCCTACTCCTAACTTATTAACTGATCGATCAAATTCAAGGTGCCATAATATCTCATGTTCATAATTTTCACTATCAAGGGGAACAAAATTTTCATTGTCTGTTGCATTTTGATTATCTTGTTTATTGGAAATCTCTTGAGTTTGGATAGTTTCATTTTTAGCTGTAACTACAATATCTTTTGGTTCTAAAATAATATTGTTTGAAGTAGTTTGTTGTGTTTGTTAAGCATTATACAAAATAAAAGAATCAATGTCTAAATGCATGGAGTAGATAGGAAATTTTTGGGGCCTATCCTGGCTACTCACCACATATTTCATTAGCGTTTCTCTGTACAACTTTTTGGGTTGTTCAAAAATAGATATTCTGGCATATGACATGTCAAGTTGTAAAGATCCTTGGAGTTTAGTCCCCCATGATCTAGACAATAGCATACCATATTTAGGTGGGATGTTAGTGACTACTATATCTGTTACAGGGAAAAGTGTCTACTCAAAACTGCTTATCCCACTAAGGTGTGATAGCTACCTTAGAAACAAACAAAGTAAAGCTAATTTCATTTTTCCTTTATAAAATATAGATAGAGAGGAACAAAGAAGACCAACCTCTGTCTTGCACTAATCTCCTGGTTTGGTTCCTCTCTTCCTTGATAGCCTTTCGCTACTTGTTCCCTTGCACGCCCAGCTTCACAGAGTACCTGTAAGATCACAGTAGCATAGCACTATACAAAGACATGGATCTATAATCATAAACAATCTAGGATCAGATGTAAATTGACCATACAAATGCAGCAAACATAAATGACACAAGAGTATGGAGGAAAACTTGAATAGCTTTTATTGATAAACAAGAAAAAGCCAAGAGGAGTTACAACCCGTTGTTCTGACCCAGCATCAACCTCTCAGCAAGGAAGCCCCTCTTCACCTCATACAAATCTTAGATCACCCAACAATCTGATGTTTGTCTCAAGAAACCAACAACAATTCCTTACAATATGCAAAATTCCAGCCTCCGGATCTCTGGGATGAGGGATCCATATATAGATATCTGTAAGGGAGATGAGTCAGCTTATGATTTGATTAGTGTCTTCCCTCTAATAGTTCTTGCTTCCACTTGGAGATTGATGATCTCTTACTCATCCTTGGTCGAATTCAGAGAGGCAAGTGTCACAGGAGAAGTTTCTGGAAGCTTCCATTGCCTCTCCACCTCACGGAATGACACTACCATTTGTCATTTCTCGCCCATTGCACCCAATAGAAGGGCTTTTTGAAATGCAATGCACCCACACAGTGTACTTAGGTGAGATGCAACGCACTTAGCCTGTGGAGCAGCTGAAATGATGCTGTTTTGACCAATTCTGAGCAGTTTTTCATGGAGAACTTCTGGGAGAAGCTGTAATCAGTTGACCTTGTTCCTTTAGGGGTTAGAACAACACTTTTAGGGACTTAGGAGCCCTTGGTTTACGGACATTTCATGCTTGGAGCTGTAGTGCCCAAAAATGTCTATAACAGTTGCCCCCTAAAGCATGAGGTCGTTAATCTTTTGATGTCGGGTGAAACTCTTTATTATGAGGATCCGAAGTTCTTTCAAGCTGGGAGGAGACCTGTAATAAGATACAATAAAATACATTATCTTCATAATATTTTCATGATCTAGCTGAGGCGGGCATTCCCATGCTCAGCTTTATAAATTCATTTTCATGTACATAAGACAGACAATCGTCTGAGTGTAGACTGATGATTCTGATAGAGCCATCATCCCTTTGATTGGATGATTATCTGTGCAGCAATGATGTACATTTGATGTCTTTATTTTCCTGAATATATATCACAGCCCGGATGGATGAAACTAGATCCGGGGTCTTCAATCTCGTTCGATCTTCACTCGAAGTACAAGTCTATCCATGTGAGAGATGTTCTGGAGTCGAACATGGAAAGACATCGCTTGATTACCAACCAATGATATAAGCTGTTAACAAGCGCGAGAGGAATCACCGATAATGATAATGACCCTCAAGATACAGCAGTACAATTCACGTGGTGCGAATAAAGGACTTGGCGTCGAACACCACGCAAAATATTTCAGTCGAAGGTCATTGATGCAAACCTGTCGCTGGAAGTGAGAAACTTGCCATTGAGGCATGCAAGCTTCAAAGTACTGAATGGGGTGTTCCTAGATCAACTTCTTGGATAATGAGCTGATGTCGACAAGAAGTGATCCGTCACAGGAGGGCCTTAATGAATCCCATATCAATGACATGGAAAGGAGCAAATGATTTTAATGGAGGTGAAAACGATCTGGTGATATAAGGTTAAGGGTGGCGGTCATGAAAGAATGGAGTATAAATGTATTGTAGTGGGCGAGACACAGGTGAATTCTCTGAATGACTTCTCTTGAACATATCGGCGACACTGACGTGATGGATTGGTAGCATTAACCCCGAATGTGGATGGTATGATGGGACCATGGTGATGTGATCGGTGAATGAAACAACCCAATCCGATTTGGATGCGGAGTGAAAGTGTCATGTTCAAGAGCAACTTGCTACCAACAAAGTTTCTTCAAGTTTTCTTCCCAATTTTTCCCCAGTCATTGCTGACTAGTACCTCTTTATTTTTATCAAGCTTGAGGAGGATAAAATATGCTTGTTCTATAATTTTCCCTTCGGGCAAACCCATCGCTATGTTTTAACGAGCCTAGCGATAGTGAAACTCGTTTTTGTCTATAGACAAGTTTGTCGCTATTAAAATTTTAATGAGTTTAACGACAAAGATAACTCGGTCCTTTTCAATTTTAGATAGTCTGAAAAGGAACGTAAAGGAAACTCCAAAATTCCTTTTTCGTCATCTAATCCCTTAAGTCCGAAAAAGTATAAAACAATACAGAAGGGATGAATTTTCGATACTTTTAACGAGCCGAACAAAACAAGTGCTCGATCCTTTTGTGTAATAATCCCTCAGGTCCAAAAAGATTAAAATTTAGAGGAAGGATAGCACTTCCGGTCCCTTTAACGAGATGGAGAGGCCAATGGCTCGACAATCTTTTCATATTTTACGAGTCAATTGAAAAGAGCTTAAAGGAGACTCGTCTTTTGAGGAACGAGTGATAAAATGGGTAGAAACTGATTCCAGGTAAGGTTTGGAATTTTCCAATAACGGCAGTGTTACAAGGATGGCTAGTGAGATCACTCTTCGCAGCTGTTCCTCAAAATGGGTAAACAATCAAATGGAGGTGAATGATCGGCCAATGCAAAAGTGGAGGTGACAGTGCAAACACGACTAAGGCTTTAAAGGCTGAAGTGTTACACTCATGATGGTTATTTACCGGAAATTGGTTCATTTTTTAATGAGCTTAAACTCTAGAGGAACATGTGCTCATTGCTTATGTTTATTTTTTAATGAACATGAAGTCCGTGCTAAAACTGCTTGATTAATCCAGTCATGTGATAAGAATGTCTCATATATAAAAATGGCAACATTTAGAGTTTTTCCCCATATCCTTTCTTTATGAAAGTTAGGAAACGACCAATCCTACGAGTTTAAAGGGTTAGAGGACCTACAAATTTAAAAAATAAATAGTCGCACTTCACTTGCATGCCAAAAGGTTTGCATGCCCCCAGGTATAAAACAGAGTTTCAAGGTTACCCCTTCTTCCTTCCGTTAAAACATTTGTTTTATCGGGAGAGGTCTACCTCTTATTGGTTACCAAAGATTGTTCTATTTACAGCGTAAACAAAACACTTCTTCAGCGATGTTTATCGAAATAAACAAAGGTGAGTGGCGATTCTTGCAAACCCACATAACTTTGACAAGAGAATATTACTCCAGAATAACCCCCTCTTCCAATCACGGATGGGAGTACAAACTAGTCATATTTTCTCGTGGAAACCTACCCTATACCTGAAGTTTTCCTGCCGAAGCAAGCCAGGGTACATGCCCCCTGGGTTTTAGTCATGTCCCCCGAATCACTCACGGTCATCAGGCGGACGGACTAGAGGTTGAGACATTTCTTGCGTGAAAAGACCATTCAGGGATGGTATATGACTATTTGCTCTGTGTGATCCGGGAAATGAAAGCTGGTCTACGAGCTTGACCTCTCAATGTTATGGGTACATTGGGAAGGATCCCTAACGGTCGACTGGTTCCTTTATCAAAGCCTGTTAGATTTCTCATATCAGGAAAAAGCGATGGCGAACCAAGCACTTTCCAAGCAGTCGAGGAAAGGATACTCACAGAAGCCCCTTCATCTATGATGGTACCAGCCATAACCATTCTATATATTTGAACAATGATTCGGAATGGTACACTAGCTGGTAAACGGGGTCTGCCTAGTTGATTCCAATCAATGGAGACAACTAGGTTGCTTGGAGGTGGGACCGAATAGACGGCCGGGTATGACTCTGACAAACTTCCTTCCTGTGGTAAAGGAACGGGTAAATTGCCCCCATGTTCATTGGAGTCTGTGCTTATGAAAAGAATTTGGACGGTGTCATCCTTGTTCTCTTCGATGACTGTATCATCTGGAGATGGAACCTCTAAAGGCAAGACCGGGTCAACTGCCGCCTCGACCTTTTGACTTTCGTCTGGTATGGTTTCAAATGGTTTGTCTTCAATGATAGATGCTTCAGCCGACCACCTGAGCGGGCCAGCCGGATTTTCAACTAGTGACGAACTCAGCAAGAGTTTTTTATATCCAGGAGGAAGTCGTAATGGTGAAACCGGACGATCGTCCAAAACTCTTTTAGCCTCGTCTAAGAAGGGACAATGGTGGATAGCATGATCGCCTTCGCACAATTTACAAGGAAATCTATATTTTCCTTTTTGTCCTGGGGCTTCACTTTCACTAGTCGACGGTGTGTTTTCAACATGATCATCAGAGGTTGATGACACTGGGTTGTGCAAACGAGGAGACCAGTCCCTTAAGATCCGAGGGATGCAAGGACAATCTCTATGATAGTGGTCTCCTTTGCAAATGACACATGGCGATTTAGGCCTGGTCGGTACAGTGTGTGGATTTTCGCTAGACGACACTCGTTTGCCCCCATTCGCTTTTGGCTCCTTCTTCTTCTTCTCTTTCTTCTTCTTTTCCTTCTTCTTCTCAGGTACTTGACTTTTGGTTTTACCCGCCCCATCAAGCGAAGAGGAAGGAGGAGAGGAAGAATTGGAGGAAGTAGAAGGTTGGTGGGTAGCTCTGGAATCGTCTAGTTACTGACTTGATTGTTCAGGAATTGCGGTGTCTTGAATGACAGAGGTTGAGAAGAGCCATACAGGCAAGCCAATTGTCAGTCCTGGAAGTGACAATGTGGCCATATGGGGTGCACCAACATCTCCCCAAGAGGAGAAGGTACTAGGATTTCCTCCAAGGGGAATTCCTTGGTTGGTGGTGTTAACACCCAGGTTGTTCCCTATGACTCCCAAGGGAATACAGCAGGGGTAACCACTAACCAATCTTTGGATCACAGTTTCTAGCCAAACTGTAATCAGAGAGGGCTCTCTCTTTATGATTTGTCTCTGTTATGATGGTGTTTTAGGCTAGCTATTATGCTCAGGTTTTGGTTTATGTTTTGGTTGAAGGATTTGTTTCAGGTCTTATGATATAGTGTTTAGATAGTGAAATACCATTGGGCAATGGATTCTGGAGTGTGAAATGATTTGATATGCAGGATTGGTGGTGTTCAAACTGCAGGGCCTATTGTGTATCTTAGACAAACAAAATTAGCTTAAATGGTGATGTATGTCAACCAATAGAAAGCAATTAAGAATTTTCTATTAAGTTTGTGAGGTGAAGGTGAACACACTACACAGGAGCATAGCTTGAATTCCTGTGACAAAGGCCACTGTGAAAGGTGTATTCTGAAAGTGCAGCAATTAAGAATTACACTTACCTAGATTACAGCTGAAGAAAACATTCATAAACAACACAGATTGAACTCAGGGTACTCAGTGAATAAATCCTTAAAGTTATTCTTTTTCCTTGTTGCTTAGTATTGAAAATCAGATAACATATATGGATTTTAACAAAACAACTAATTAACAGAGAGAGTTACAGAGACTTATTGTATGGTGAAATACACAGGAATCCAGCAGTTATCAACAGACACCAGAACGCATTCAACACTTCAAAAATCCGAGAAATTCCATCACTTTCTTTATTAGACTTCTGAAAGGATTTACAGCATAAGAATTTCTTTTGGAGAAATCAACAACAACCCTTGCAAGCTCATGCGAAGGGGACTTTATAGGAATGTTTATACAAAATATCTCAGGCATTGAGTCATCTCAGAGAGAAAATATCTTCATAACTTCGTACAGAAAGTAGAAAAGAAGTTATTACAACTTTGAATGCAGCATAAATGCTCTTTATGTCTGTCAGAGGATAATTTGACCTTTGGAGGTCAGTGAGTCGGTTGAGCCACTTTGCTTTAATGCTGGAGAACACGTCTTTATGCTTGTTGCGCTGTATTTTCTCGGGTTTGCCACCTGTGATTGTGATTGCTGCTGTGGTGACCGAATAGCCATGCTGAGTTGGCTCAGCCTTTATCTTTCCTTTGTATGCTTATCTACCAAAATTCTGCCTGTGTATGACTACTTATAAACTGGACAAAAATTAACATTTACAGGTTCTGGCTTGATAATATTATCTGTGTCAAATTTTTCCAGACTTCCTGTGTGGGCAATTGGTGCTTCACAATTGCCTCTATGGTTTCATCTGCTTCTGTATACTTAAAGAAATTTGGAGGCACATCAAACAGATGATTGATCTCATTCATAATAAAAAATAGGTTGTCCACCCTATTGTATAAAGTTTGCCCTGATGCTGGCCCTGATTCTGCTGAAGTGCTGGGCTGTCTTGCAATTTGTCCTGCAGCATGGGCATCAACCCTTTTGATGTAGTTTTCAAGGGTAAGCAGTCTTCCTACACTGCTTAATATGCTGGGGAGGCCTCTGTTCTGTAATGCCTGAAATCTGTCCATGAACTTGTTGATTTCAGTCTGCATATCCTGGGTTCTTCTTTCCAGTGTTCCAACCAGGTTTCGTAGTGTCAGGACCCTTTTAACCATTGAGATTGTCACAGTCCTGTGAGCAATTCCCATGGTGGCCAGTTGAGAGCTTGTCCTGTTATTTAAAATATTTATCATTCTGGTGGCAGCATCAGGCATGTTGCCAAGGCTTGCTCTAGCTCTGTGTATTTCCCTGTTGGCCTTTGTAATGAGTACTGTTTGTTCATCTTAGTCTCAATGTACTGCTATATTGCCCAAAGGACTGTAGCTCTGCTGTTAATTTCTCGAGCTGCATTCTGTTTGTTTGATTCTTTGGCTGAATTGAGCTCCAACATTTGAGCTTCCAGGACTTGAATTTCATTTTGGAGCTTCTGCATATGTATGAGTCTGTTCTGTTGCTGGTGCAGTTGTTGATGTAGTTGGTGCTGTAGGCCCTGTTTGCTGAGGAGGAGGGGCAGTTGTTGGAGCAGCTTCTTCAAGATTGATTATTTCAGGAGGAGGCTGGGAGGTTTGACCCTCTTCTTTTTGTTTTAATGCTGCCTGTAGTGCTGCCTTTGCAGCCTCTGATTCTCCTAGTTTGTCTTGAGTCCGGATTAGCTCCTTGTATAGAGATATCAACAGGGTTGTGGCCTCTTGATCATGCCTTTCCTGGGCCACATCATCTGTTTGAGGGTGGATTGTGGCAGGGAGTTTCATCTTTCTCCTCAATGCTGCCATGTCAGCATCCCTCAACTTCAATATCTCTTGGATCCCTTTGATATCTTTGGGATCATGTCCAATCTCAATGATTATTTCTTCCAAGGACCTTATTCTGTTGTCCTTTGCCTGGGATGATGCCCTCTCTAACTCCAGTTGAGAGGCTGTATTGTTAAGGCTATTTTGTAGCCTATAGTTATCCAAGGTCTGGTCTGCCAGAGAAGCATAGACCATCTCACCCGTTTGCTTGTGCAGTTCTATTTTGTCCATTGGGTGGATATCCTTGGCAAGGACTTCCAAGTTAGTCCTCAAATAATCAGAGGCAGTTTGGGGCTGTACTGCTGTTGGCATGAAATGACTCATGATCATTTTGCCTCCCTGCACATCATATGCAGACATGAGTCTTTGCTGATTGGTGGGAGCCAAGTTTAGCAGATGGTTGTACAGCTGTCTTTTGATGGGCTCATTTCTCATCTTAATATCGATGAACTGTTGTTTAATACTAGGCCCACCTTCCCTTTGCTGCCTGGAGGAACTTACTTCTCCTCCCATTGCCCTATCCTGTTCCTGTTGAAAGGAACTTGCTGATGTTTCCCTGCTGGGTGGGACCATACCCAGCGGCTGCCCTATTGGCATCTCTTCCTCTGAAAGAGGATTGATTCTCTGCCTCTTCTCCCCATGAGTTGCTGACGTTGTAAGGGGAGTTTCTCTGTCCCTTTTCCTGCTTGTGTCCTCCTTTTGTGGAGTCTGGAGTGTAGATGCCTCAGATGAAGTCTCTTGCCTTGGAGGCTCAGTTTGTTCAGTGGATTTAGGGACTTCCACTGTTTGCTTTTGCTGGGCAGGCTGTTCCTGCCTTTGTTCTTTTTGTTGTTGCTGCTCCTCTTGCTGCTGCCCTTCACCCTGCTGCTCCATCTCTTCTTGTTGCTGCACTAGGGTTTCCATTTCCTCTTCGGTCATAGGAGGTGGCTGTTCCACCTGCTTTTCTTTGCCCTTGTTGACTGTCTGTGGAGGATTCATGGCAGCTTGATGATGCTTTGTTGAGGACGAGGCAGCTGCTCCAACTTGTTTTTTGTATGAGAGCGGAACCTGTCCACAAGTTTCTAAGTCAGCTTCCTTTTGAATATTTCTAGCCTCTCTCTCTAGCAGCTCCTCACTAGTAATTTCCTCTTCTAGGGTACCTTCTTCCCAGCTTAATGTATTGGCATACTGCTCAATCTCAGGCTGCCTCACGTGTGAATAGCTGCCCAATTTGTATTTTATCCTCCTGAGGGAGACAAAGTGATTGGGGTCATAGGGTATCCATTCAAAGCTAGTTTGCAGTTTGAGGGCCTCTAGGATACTGTTTGCCTCTTTCCACCCCTCCTCTTTTCTGTTGTATAGGAAAGGGCCCAGCTGGCTCCTTACCTTTAACTGTGACTTCTTGTTCTTGCTTTGAAAGTGGAGGTAGTCGGCATTCCCAAACTGCCTGAAATATTCTAAGGCAAAAAGCCTCATGGGGACATACCTTGGCAACCTAAAAGGCTTCAACTCACAGCCATATATTCTGATGACTGTGTGGTCTTGGTAGAGGTACCAATTACCAATGCTGTAGGTTTTGTTCAGGTGGAGAATTCTCCTCATGTCATCAGTTAACCTTGGAGGAGGAACACCATACAATACTGTCATGGCTGGATGAATGAATAAGTCAATGAACTCAGAGTATGTGTATGGTGATACAGAGGCACAATGAAAGACAGAGGTCCAAAACACAACTGACCTTGGATTTCCCTGGGCATTGACTTGCTTCAAGGGAATAGAGAAGCTGGCTGGCTTATAAAACAAGAATAGGTGGTATATGTATGAAGTATACCTGAACAGTCTTTCCCTCTTCAAATTCATAAGCTGGTCATGGATCTTATCTGCAATGTATGTAGCATAATCACAATGTACAGCTGGGGGCTTACCAGGAGAGAATATAGACAGCATTGCGATTATGATTTCATCCACATCCTCCAGTCCCTTGAACCATAGGACATAGCTGATGAAATCCACTAACATCCTGCCCAATTCATTCAAGTACTTATATCCAATAGGAGGAGTTCTGATTGCTTCAGAGCCTGGTTGTACAAACAGCTGGTTGATTTTGATGAGTTGGTCATTTGACAACTTGTTCCCCTTCTTTATCAAGTTCTGCATGTGGAGGGGGGTCAATGGCTTTGCAGTATGGAAGTGCAGCATATCATTTATACTCTCTGGGGTGATATGGAACAGGACTGAGCCTGTAGGGCTGAGGACAGCTCTTTGGCCTGGGTCATAGCACTCCTGGCATCTGTAGATCAACTCTGGCATAGGATTTACCTGGGGGAGGTTGTAGATGGGCAAGTTTGAGTCCCAAATCCCTAAGATGTCTGCTCAAGGTGCTGGGCTTTCAACTCATTCAGCATCTGAATATTATATTTGGAGCCCAATGGAAACCAGTCTAGCATTTGATAATCCATATCTCCCAGGGATTTCCATTCTAATTCCTGGTGAGGGGCATTGAGAGGCTTGATGTTCAGTGCAATTGGAGTCTCCATGGTCTATTCAGTTTCTGTCTTGCAGGTGAATTAGTTTCAAGTGAGCAGTACAGCACAGAGGTGAGTTTTTGCAATGCAACTGTGAATTATGGGGAGCCGAGGGTGGAGTGGACACGCAGCAATTGAAATACTGCTCGAATTATAAATAAGACCAATGCCTGGTCTCCCTCTGTCTTCTATGGCATGTTTTAAGTGACTTGAACAACTGTCTCACGTTTGCGCGAGCAGTTTACAGTTTTTGACCCAAAACTCGGGAAATGAAGGCTCTGCTGGTGGTTTCAAGGTTGCAATTGTAATTAAAAGTGCTTGCAGAGGAAAGCTATCGGTGAAATAGTGAGTTTCAGTGTTCCTTAAGCGTTCTGAGCAATTTACAGTGAATTTCAGGCGTATGGAGGATGAACTATGAGAAATACCTGGCTAACCGCGAACAGAGGTTGTAGCTGTGGGTGGAATTGGTGCTCTGGAGGTCTTCCGGATGTTTCCCGCAGGTGGCGTAGTTCAGGACGTAAAAATAGCATGCAGAGGAAACAGTAGCAAATGAGTGAAAAGTACAAAAAAACTCGTTTTTTGGCTAAATATGGACTTTTTTGCAATTTGGCGCTTTTTCTGTGATGACGTCAGCATGACGTCATAGGGTGGGGTTAGCCTTGGATGACATCAGCATGACATCATCGGATGAGGTGGCGGGTTGCCATTGGTCCACGGGGTAATGAGGTGGCGGGCACGCTGGCACAGATGCGGACAAAAGTGTGATGCGGTGGCAGGCAGGGTGATGACGTGGAGATTACGCTGGATCATCAAACCGGGCGGTGAGTGACCTAACGGTTACGGTTTAGCCCTAGCCGCCACGGTTTCTCGGGGCGGTTATGATACGGCCCCTCAATTGTCAGATATTGCTCCGAGAGCCCTCAATGGGCGACGCGTGGCCGCGCCCTGACGTAGCGCAACGTCACTTTCTCGGGCGCTAAACCTCTGTCGCGGGGGCCGCTCCGATATTAATACGGACCGTCGGATCTCTTGGATCTGATCCGACGGTGGACGGGATGATGACATGATCGGGGGATATGAATGCGGGCGGATACCTTTTTTATTATTTATTTTTGGGAACAGCGCCCGGCGGAGACCTTAGGATATGGGTTTTCATAATGTTCTCAATGTATTTCAAAAAATAAACCAAATGCATGCGCCAACTTTGGTTTAGGCGGTCAAAAGTGGGTTTTTTGGGTCTTTTCGTGATTTGAAAGGGGTTATGGATAAAAAGGGGCTTGTATAGGGTTTTTCTTATGCACAATAAGACAGCCCCAATACTTTGGATAAGAGAATGAAATAGGTATTTAGGAGTTATTTTGTAAATGAAGTGGGTATAGGCAAAACCAGGTCATTTGTGAGAGTTTTTAGCAAATGAAGTTTTTCAAGGGGCCAACTGAATTCAGAGGAGGGGGTTAGGGTTAGGTTCATCAAAGTGACCAGATGCCATTTGATCCCTGACAGAGAACTTATTGGCTATAATGCCAAAAGGAGGGATATTTATACAAATTTTGGGGTTTATACACCATGGTGTTAATACTAGTAGGGGAAAGGTGATATAGGGATTTACATAGTAAAGTTAGAGTTAATATGGATGGGGTAAATGAAAGGGGAAAATACTGAATTTGTTTGCAAAACACTTGGTTTAAAGAGTAGATCAAAATGAAAAGATTTTTACACAAGAAATGTGGCTTTTGAATGAACAAGAACCACCATGAAACCATGATCTTCTTCCATGAATCTCAGCTGATAAGGGGATGTTAGTAATGAAAAGAAAGGGGGAAGGGGGGAGGTTAGTCATGCTCCTTGCTGTAACTTGATGAAGATGAACACCTTGTCAATTGACAGACTTTGCCTTGGTAAGCACAGTTAACATATCTGCAATGGTAAAGATAACCTTTCTGCAACCCCAACTACTTACCCAGCTACTTGCCTAGCATTTTTTTATTTCTTCTTAGAGGGCGCACTTGGACTTGCAGACCCTTACTTGCCTTTTCTTTTCTTTGGCTTTTCCTTTGTTTTTTCTATCTACTTCTACCCTTATCTCTTCCAAGGTCCCAGATTAAGCTGTTGGGAGCCTTTTCTTCTCTACCTGAACTACTTGTCTGCCAAGATTAAACAGTTTGGACAGACTCCTTTCTCTATTCTACAACTGCAAATTTAAACCATGGAATGATCCAGATTAGACTTTTGGACCATCCATCAAAACTTTGAGTCCATACCAAGCTATAAGCACAGATCAGATTCTCTAGGAAATATGTGATTTTTGAGTCATCAAAGCAGAGCATATTTGGACCTTCCATAGCCAATCATGAAATATGAAACCTATTGGTATAGGTATCTAACAGTGGCTCCACATGGGGATGGTTTTTCATTTGAAATACCAAGAACAGCAGGTCAGAATGCCTTGGCCTTTTACTGCTTTTATGAACTTGAAGTTTTGCTGCTCTGAATTGCCCAAATTGTGTGCTTTTCTTCTTGGTAGACCTCTAATTCTATTTATCTTTCGCTGGCAGTCAATAAACTTGAAAAAAACTGCATTATTACAATCTAAACAGAAAATCATCTATACAGTTGGGTATGTACAATGGAAGCTCATGCTGTACTTATGGGTGGTATTCAAAATAGTGCTTCAGCATCCTGCCATTCACAGGACCTTCATCCAAGTCAGTTTCACTAAGACTCTTTAGGAAGTAAGTGTTGTTACCTTGTACTGCTTGGACAGCAAATGGTCCTCTCCATAAGGAATCAAATTTTCCATGTTTTCCTTTCTCTTCTCTTCTTGCATCCCACTTGAGGACTTTATCACCAACATTAAAATCTTCTGCTTTGGTTCTTCTGTCAAAGGCTTTCTTTAGTTTTTCTTGTAATACCTGAACTCTGCTGAAAACTTGATCTCTGGTTTGATGCAGACATATGATTTGATTTATCCTTCTTTGCATATCATTTGGTTCAGCTTGGCTTTCTTGAAGAAGCTTCATAACAGGCACTCCTAGTGAAGAGGGGAATTTGGCCTCTAATCCATAAACCAACTCATATGGGCTGGTCCCAATTGATCTTTTTGTTGTTAGTCTATCTGCCCATAAGGCATTGACTAGTTTCTTGTGCCAGTTCTTTTTGTTCTCTTCCAGCACCTTCTTTATGATATTTACCAGGCTTTTATTTGATGATTCAGCAAGGCCATTTCCTTGGGGATAGTATGCAGTAGAATGGCCCAAAGTAATATGAAATTTGTGGCAGAAATTCACCATTTTCTTGGATCTGAAAGCAACAGCATTGTCTGTTATTATTTTGTCAGGACAGCCAAATCTAGCCAGTATGTTGTTCTCCAGGAACTGAATGATTATTGAATCATTTGCTTGTCTGCATGGGGTAGCTTCAATCCACTTAGTAAAGTAGTCTGTGGCTGTTAAGATCCATCTATGTTGTCCTGAAGATGAAGGATGAATTTCCCCAATGAAGTCCAATCCCCATTGTTGAAAAGGTCTCTCTGTTGCAATAGGCCTTAAAGGAAGTGGCAGCAGTTGTCTCTTTCCCTCAAACACTTGGCATTTATGACATGATGTGATGAATTTCTTGACATCAGAGAACATGGTGGGCCAGTAGTATCCAGCCCTTAGTATTTTATCCACAGTGGACTTCCAGTACAAGTGTCCACCACAGTCTCCTGCATGAAACTCTTGCATGATATTGTTAATCTCATTTTCAATTAAACAGTGCAGCAATATACCTTCATGGTTTTTCAAAAGCAAATTGCCATCCATCACACAAAATCTTGATGTTTTCATTTTTAAGAACCTACACTTAGTTTTGGACAGTCCTGGGGGAGCACACAGGTTTTGTAACACATAACAGATATCAGAGTACCAGGGGGATTGTTCAAAGGCTACATTGATCTTTGGAGTCGCCAGCTCTATTTCACTGTCCAGCTGATTGATGTCTAAGGCTTGAAAATTTGTTTCTGTCATTAATTTGGCCAAGCCTTGCCCTTTTATTAGTTTTGTAGGTTTTATCTCAATGTCAAATTCCAAGATGCTGGCAATCCATTTTCCTCTTCTGCCTTCTAAATTCTCTTGGGTGAGAATGTCTTTGACAATAGGACTTGGCACATATGCTTTGACATGGGAATAAAGGATGTAAATCCTAAAGTCTTTAATTGCTTTGACTAAAGCGTAGGCTTGTTTTTCCATGATTTGATACTTCAAAGGTGCATCTCTAAGAGCCTTGCTAAAGAAAGCAATTGGCTTTTCATTTCCTTGGTCATCTTTTTGCAACAGAACAGCAGCAATAGTATGTTGGGAAGCAAAAGAGAAAATGATAAATTCTCTGTCAAACTGAGGATTGGTCAAGACTGGGGTCTGGGTAAGGGCCAATTTTATACTTTCAAATGATTGATTGGCTTCAACAGTCCACTTCACTTTTGAATCCTTTTTCAGCATGTTATTTAATAATCTGGTTAGCTCTGCTAGGTTTGGGATAAACCTTCTCAAGAAATTGATTTTTCCCAAGAATCCTTGTAATTCTTTGACATTCCTAGGGTGAGGCATTTGCAGGATAGCTTGTATCCTATCTGGGTCAATTCTGATGCCATCTTTTGAGATGATGTGTCCTAAGAGCTTGCCTTCTTCTAAACCAAAGAGGGACTTCTTAGGATTCAAGGAGATTCCATATTTTCTGCATTTTAGGAAGATCTGTCTCAAATGTTTTATATGTTCTTGGTCTGATTTTGAGAAAGGTGTTAGATCATCTAAGTAAATGACTAAGAAGTCATGAATCTCTTTGGAAAAAGCAATGTCCATTGCTCTTTGAAATGTTGCCCCGACATTCTTCAACCCAAAAGGCATTTTTACATATTTGAACGTTCCCCATGGGGTTGTAAATGCTGTTTTGTCCTGATCATCAGGGTGAACTAAGATCTGGTTGAAACCGGAAAATCCATCCAGTAATGAGATCCTTGAGGCCCCCACCACCCTTTGAAGAATGTGATCCATATTGGGTAAGGGGTAGTTGTCTTTTAAGGATACTTGGTTTAGATTCCTTAAGTCCACACACAGCCTAATCTCACCAGTCTTCTTTCTTGTAGGGACTAGGTTGGAGATCCATTCAGAGAATCTGATTGGTGCTATGATGCCTGCTTTGAACATTTTTTGTACCTCTTGTTCCATTGCTGGAAGAAGCATAGGATTGATTCTCCTCAGTTTTTGTTTAAAGGGCTTTTGATCAGGTTTGAGAGGGATAGTGTGTTGGATTACAGAGGTGTCATAGGACTTTAGGTCCTCATAGCTCCATGCAAAAACATCCTGGAACTCTTTGAAGAGGTCAATGTATTTCGGCTTTTGGTCAGGAGGTAAGGAAGCAGATAATTTAATTATCTTGGGTTTGTCAATTGTACCTATGTTGCACTCTTCAATGGCTGCATTTAGGGGCTGCATTTTTGGTTTTCTGGGAATATCATTTGAATCAAAGATGTCTTCTAGTGGGGTTAGGCCTGTTGGTAGAAAATTGTCCTTTAGCTCAATGATTTCAGTTTCAGCATTGGACACTCCCTCTTCCCAGTCAACTTGTTGGATTTGCTGGATGCTTTCTATATTGAAAATAGTTGGATTCAGCATTTGTTTTGCAGTTCTAGGTGATATTGGCTGAGCAGTCTGTTGAAACTGTATTTGTGATGGACTTGCTCCATCAAGTATTTGTGATTGACTTGCTGACTCAAGTATTTGTGATTGACTTGCTGACTCATTGTCTATATTTAGTCCTGCAAATTCTTGCTGCAGAGTTAAAAAATGATTTATTTGCTTGTCATCCTCAAATACTTGCCAATCATTGATGTTGTTTGGAATGGATGGTCTGTGTTTTACCTCAGCTGTGAAACAATGGTGGGGCTCAAAGGGCAACTTGCAGGTACTTGCAAAGGTGGCTAAACTATGAGCATGTAGATTTTGGGTTCTGGGAATTTTAGTAATTTGGAATTCAGAGAAAAAGTTTAGTATCTCAGCAACAACAGACCTATAAGTCCTTAGTCTTTTGTCGTTGGTGACAAAGTTCCCTTTCACTTGTTGGATAACTAAATCTGAATCTCCCATGATTGAAACCCTGGCAGCTTGTAAGAACTTTGCCAACTTGAGTCCTAGTAAAAGGGCTTCGTATTCTGCCATGTTATTAGTACATCTGAAATTCAATCTATAGGCTCTGCCTTCTGCATGACTATTTTCTTTATTGTGTACCCAAACTCCAGCTCCTGCCCCTAATTTGTTGACTGAGCCATCAAATTCAAGGAACCATAGAATATCTTGTTGGGAAGGAGATTTTATGATCTGTTCATGGGCTGGTAATGTAAGTAGCAGTTGTGGTTTTTTCTCTAGCTTGTCTTCTAGGGCAGTCTCATCATTTAATTGAATGTTCTTGACAACTAAGGCAGCAGCACTGTCTAATGTTTGATTGACTGTTGTTTTATGAGTGATACTACTCTCATTTGCATCTTCCTCTTGTATGAACATCTTGGTTTCAACTTCACCTTTAGAGGGAGTAGTTGTATTATTGAAGAGAATGTATGAGTCTATGTCTGAATGGACAGCATATATAGGAAAATTTTGAGGTTTTTCTTCACTGCTGACCATGTACTTCATTAGTGTTTCTTTGTACAGTCTTTTTGGTTGCCCAAACACAGAGATGGTAGCATATGACATGTCTAATTGTAGGGAACCTTGGAGTTTGGCTCCCCATGATCTTGATAACAACATTCCATACTTAGGTGGGATATCAGCAACTACCACATCCATTAGGATTGTCTTGTTTGGGTATTGAACCAGGGACACACATAAGTCTTTTATGAGACCTAGACACTTGACTTGGCTGGAGTCAAAAGAAAACAGGTCTTTGTATGGTCTTGTTATGTCCAAATTCAATCTTTCCATGACTGCTTTTGGCATGAGGTTGTGAGAAGCACCTGAGTCAAACATTGCATTGTGTTGTATTTTGTCATGAATATGTAAGCTAACATAGAAAGGTAGTACCCCTATGACTATTGTCTTTCCATCCACTTCTGGGCCAAACAATAATTCTGGAGTGTCATCCAACACATTGACATCATGTTTGCTGTTAGTGAGTTGAAGGGACTTCTTGATCTGTAGCTTATAGATGTCATGCTTGGCTAGTTCTAAGAGAGGAACAACTATCTTTAATTTACCCATTTCAGTCTCTAGGTCAAAGGATTTTTCAGATTGGGTCTTGGGGTTATAGGTAACTGTCCTTTCCTTGTTCATTAAATCTTCTTCTTGATTTTTGTCTTGACTTTGGGACTTATCCTTTTTACTCATCTCTTGAAGAGAAATTGTTGGATAAGGGTGAGAGGGGGGGGTGACCATATGCTGCTGTTTTGAGGAGGGTGGTTCAGTGATCTCCTCAACAATTATTTCTTCTGCAGGTAACTTTGTTTTGTCATTAGGTGCTGTGACTATAACTTTTTCAGGCTGCTGATTATCCTTTTTCTTTTCAGGCTGGTTAACATTCACAGTTCTGCTCCTTAGCTTGTATTGTTTATGGACTTCATAAACAGCAGTGTCATAGCCTTGCTTAAAGTCAAAGGATTCACCTGATTTAGTTTGGAACAATTTAATTTCATCATCCTCATGATCTTCTTGTGTTAAGAACACTTGACTCTCACCATCTAGACCCATCAAGTTAATCTCAGGATCCTCATTGGGTTCTGCTGATGTGGAAGTTTCTGCATAATTTTCTTGGAAAGGGGGTCTTATGTCCTGATCAGCACTGGTCTTGCCCATGCCTGGGTTTTGAGTTCTCCTAAAATTTGGATTCCTAGGAGGGTTGTTTTGTGGTGGTTCCCATGATGATTTTCTTTCAACTGATTCCACTCTATCACCTAATCTTTTCATGCCATTGAGTATTGCGTCAAGCTTCTGATCAAAGGCTGTAGGTTCTTCTTTGTATATGCTTCTCTTTTCTAACCTTGCCCTGTTTCTTTTAGCAATCAGGTTTGCTTCTACTGTGACAGCAGCCTTCTAGGCGTCTTCAAGGGTTTCAAGTTCTCTTTCCTTCAACTGATATGCCATGTCAGAATCAAATCCATCAGGGAACTTGTACAAGGCCAAGTCAGGAGGAGGTCTTAGGTTTTGTGGTATTGCATTGTACACATTGTTGAATCTAGCACAATACTCCAGAACAGTCTCTTGAGGACCTCTCTTGATTGTTTCATATTCACCAAGTATGTGCAGGGGATCTTTCTTCTTCTCCCATCTGGTAGTAAAGGCCTGATAAAGCTCATCAGGGGTCGTGATAGTATTTGCAGCAATCGACCTGAACCAGGTTCTAACATCACCTGTCAGGCTTTGGACAAAAATTCTCATCCTCACACTGTCATCATCTATTTCATAGTTTTCAAAGTGATCTTGCATCCTCTTAGCATGTTGAATAGCAGAGTAAGGGCCAGTGGAGTCAAAATATGAAATTTTGGTTTGGTAATCCTGGGGTAGAGCTGCAGGATTAGCAGGTAGTTGCAAGGGTGCATATCTATTTGCCATATTTGGAGGGTTGGGTGTATTAATAGGGGCTGTTGGGATAATAGGAACAGTGGGTACCACATGGGTTACAGGTGAAGCTGAACCTAAAGTGTGGTTCAAGGGGGTATGTGCAGTGGATGAAGATGGGGGAGGAGAGCTTTGAGATGTAGATGGTGAACTAGGGGAACTTGGAACAGACCGAAAGAGGACTTTAAGTGGAGTAGAAAGGTTAGGAAAATCTGTAACTGAGGTCAAAATAGCAGGCTGATCTTGCCTTTGTTGCTTCCTGATGTTTCTAGGGATGGTATTTGGATTATCAACAATGATGGGTGGATTTGGGTCAGGATTAGCCCTAGTATGCCGAGGATTTTTCTTAGGAGCCAGTTTCTAACTGTTTTTTAGGATTTTGTGGGAAATTTTTATATCTGAAGGGACTGGATGAAGATTTTGGAATGGTTATATATTCTCAGAGCTAAGATGAAGATTCCCAAAACAAGCTCCTCCTTAAAACTGTTAATGTAATACAGAAACAACTTAAAGGCCTCTTGACTTATTTCAGGCTTGATAGCAGCTTAAGGAAGATATATAGTAAAAAAATCTCAAGCACTCCCCAGTGGAGTCGCCAATTATGTTAACACCCAGGTTGTCCCCTATGACTCCCAAGGGAATACGGCCGGGGTAACCACTAACCAATCTTTGGATCACAGTTTCTAGCCAAACTGTAATCAGAGAGGGCTCTCTCTTTATGATTTGTCTCTGTTATGATGGTGTTTTAGGCTAGCTATTATGCTCAAGTTTTGGTTTATGTTTTGGTTGAAGGATTTCTTTCAGGTCTTATGATATAGTGTTTAGATAGTGAAATACCATTGGGCAATGGAGTCTGGAGTGTGAAATGATTTGATATGCAGGATTGGTGGTGTTCAAACTGCAGGGCCTATTGTGTATCTTAGACAAACAAAATTAGCTTAAATGGTGATGTATGTCAACCAATAGAAAGCAATTAAGAATTTTCTATTAAGTTTGTGAGGTGAAGGTGAACACACTACATAGGAGCATAACTTGAATTCCTGTGACAAAGGCCACTGTGAAAGGTGTATTCTGAAAGTGCAGCAATTAAGAATTACACTTACCTAGATTACAGCTGAAGAAAACATTCATAAACAACACAGATTGAACTCAGGGTACTCAGTGAATAAATCCTTAAAGTTATTCTTTTTCCTTGTTGCTTAGTATTGAAAATCAGATAACATATATGGATTTTAACAAAACAACTAATTAACAGAGAGAGTTACAGAGACTTATTGTATGGTGAAATACACAGGAATCCAGCAGTTATCAACAGACACCAGAACGCATTCAACACTTCAAAATCCGAGAAATTCCATCACTTTCTTTATTAGACTTCTGAAAGGATTTACAGCATAAGAATTTCTTTTGGAGAAATCAACAACAACCCTTGCAAGCTCATGCGAAGGGGACTTTATAGGAATGTTTATACAAAATATCTCAGGCATTGAGTCATCTCAGAGAGAAAATATCTTCATAACTTCGTACAGAAAGTAGAAAAGAAGTTATTACAACTTTGAATGCAGCATAAATGCTCTTTATGTCTGTCAGAGGATAATTTGACCTTTGGAGGTCAGTGAGTCGGTTGAGCCACTTTGCTTTAATGCTGGAGAACACGTCTTTATGCTTGCTGCGCTGTATTTTCTCGGGTTTGCCACCTGTGATTGTGATTGCTGCTGTGGTGACCGAATAGCCCTGCTAAGTTGGCTCAGCCTTTATCTTTCCTTTGTATGCTTATCTACCAAAATTCTGCCTGTGTATGACTACTTATAAACTGGACAAAAATTAACATTTACAGGTTCTGGCTTGATAATATTATCTGTGTCAAATTTTTCCAGACTTCCTGTGTGGGCAATTGGTGCTTCACAATTGCCTCTATGGTTTCATCTGCTTCTGTATACTTAAAGAAATTTGGAGGCACATCAAACAGATGATTGATCTCATTCATAATAAAAAATAGGTTGTCCACCCTATTGTATAAAGTTTGCCCTGATGCTGGCCCTGATTCTGCTGAAGTGCTGGGCTGTCTTGCAATTTGTCCTGCAGCATGGGCATCAACCCTTTTGATGTAGTTTTCAAGGGTAAGCAGTCTTCCTACACTGCTTAATATGCTGGGGAGGCCTCTGTTCTGTAATGCCTGAAATCTGTCCATGAACTTGTTGATTTCAGTCTGCATATCCTGGGTTCTTCTTTCCAGTGTTCCAACCAGGTTTCGTAGTGTCAGGACCCTTTTAACCATTGAGATTGTCTCAGTCCTGTGAGCAATTCCCATGGTGGCCAGTTGAGAGCTTGTCCTCTTATTTAAAATATTTATCATTCTGGTGGCAGCATCAGGCATGTTGCCAAGGCTTGCTCTAGCTCTGTGTATTTCCCTGTTGGCCTTTGTAATGAGTACTGTTTGTTCATCTATAGTCTTAATGTACTGCCACTGATTGGTGATAGACCGGCCAATATTGCCCCAAAGGACTGCTTTTAGCTCTGCTGTTACCTTTTCTAGTGTGAGCTCCTTCTCAAGCTCAGTTATCCTCTTCTTTAGAGCTTTTATTTCTCGATCTTTTTCAGCTGCATTCTGTTTTCTCTTATCATATCTCTCATTTATTTTAGCCAAAGATTCTTTGGCTGAATTGAGCTCCAACATTTGAGCTTCCAGGACTTGAATTTCATTTTGGAGCTTCTGCATATCCAGACTATGAGTCTGTTCTGTTGCTGGTGCAGTTGTTGATGTAGTTGGTGCTGTAGGCCCTGTTTGCTGAGGAGGAGGGGCAGTTGTTGGAGCAGCTTCTTCAAGATTGATTATTTCAGGAGGAGGCTGGGAGGTTTGACCCTCTTCTTTTTGTTTTAATGCTGCCTGTAGTGCTGCCTTTGCAGCCTCTGATTCTCCTAGTTTGTCTTGAGTCCGGATTAGCTCCTTGTATAGAGATATCAATAGGGTTGTGGCCTCTTGATCATGCCTTTCCTGGGCCACATCATCTGTTTGAGGGTGGATTGTGGCAGGGAGTTTCATCTTTCTCCTCAATGCTTCCATGTCAGCATCCCTCAACTTCAATATCTCTTGGATCCCTTTGATATCTTTGGGATCATGTCCAATCTCAATGATTATTTCTTCCAAGGACCTTATTTTGTTGTCCTTTGCCTGGGATGATGCCCTCTCTAACTCCAGTTGAGAGGCTGTATTGTTAAGGCTATTTTGTAGCCTATAGTTATCCAAGGTCTGGTCTGCCAGAGAAGCATAGACCATCTCACCCGTTTGCTTGTGCAGTTCTATTTTGTCCATTGGGTGGATATCCTTGGCAAGGACTTCCAAGTTAGTCCTCAAATAATCAGAGGCAGTTTGGGGCTGTACTGCTGTTGGCATGAAATGACTCATGATCATTTTGCCTCCCTGCACATCATATGCAGACATGAGTCTTTGCTGATTGGTGGGAGCCAAGTTTAGCAGATGGTTGTACAGCTGTCTTTTGATGGGCTCATTTCTCATCTTAATATCGATGAACTGTTGTTTAATACTAGGCCCACCTTCCCTTTGCTGCCTGGAGGAACTTACTTCTCCTCCCATTGCCCTATCCTGTTCCTGTTGAAAGGAACTTGCTGATGTTTCCCTGCTGGGTGGGACCATACCCAGCGGCTGCCCTATTGGCATCTCTTCCTCTGAAAGAGGATTGATTCTCTGCCTCTTCTCCCCATGAGTTGCTGACGTTGTAAGGGGAGTTTCTCTGTCCCTTTTCCTGCTTGTGTCCTCCTTTTGTGGAGTCTGGAGTGTAGATGCCTCAGCTGAAGTCTCTTGCCTTGGAGGCTCAGTTTGTTCAGTGGATTTAGGGACTTCCACTGTTTGCTTTTGCTGGGCAGGTTGTTCCTGCCTTTGTTCTTTTTGTTGTTGCTGCTCCTCTTGCTGCTGCCCTTCACCCTGCTGCTCCATCTCTTCTTGTTGCTGCACTAGGGTTTCCATTTCCTCTTCGGTCATAGGAGGTGGCTGTTCCACCTGCTTTTCTTTGCCCTTGTTGACTGTCTGTGGAGGATTCATGGCAGCTTGATGATGCTTTGTTGAGGACGAGGCAGCTGCTCCAACTTGTTTTTTGTATGAGAGGGGAACCTGTCCACAAGTTTCTAAGTCAGCTTCCTTTTGAATATTTCTAGCCTCTCTCTCTAGCAGCTCCTCACTAGTAATTTCCTCTTCTAGGGTACCTTCTTCCCAGCTTAATGTATTGGCATACTGCTCAATCTCAGGCTGCCTCACGTGTGAATAGCTACCCAATTTGTATTTTATCCTCCTGAGGGAGACAAAGTGATTGGGGTCATAGGGTATCCATTCAAAGCTAGTTTGCAGTTTGAGGGCCTCTAGGATACTGTTTGCCTCTTTCCACCCCTCCTCTTTTCTGTTGTATAGGAAAGGGCCCAGCTGGCTCCTTACCTTTAACTGTGACTTCTTGTTCTTGCTTTGAAAGTGGAGGTAGTCGGCATTCCCAAACTGCCTGAAATATTCTAAGGCAAAAAGCCTCATGGGGACATACCTTGGCAACCTAAAAGGCTTCAACTCACAGCCATATATTCTGATGACTGTGTGGTCTTGGTAGAGGTACCAATTACCAATGCTGTAGGTTTTGTTCAGGTGGAGAATTCTCCTCATGTCATCAGTTAACCTTGGAGGAGGAACACCATACAATACTGTCATGGCTGGATGAATGAAAAAGTCAATGAACTCAGAGTATGTGTATGGTGATACAGAGGCACAATGAAAGACAGAGGTCCAAAACACAACTGACCTTGGATTTCCCTGGGCATTGACTTGCTTCAAGGGAATAGAGAAGCTGGCTGGCTGATAAAACAAGAATAGGTGGTATATGTATGAAGTATACCTGAACAGTCTTTCCCTCTTCAAATTCATAAGCTGGTCATGGATCTTATTTGCAATGTATGTAGCATAATCATAATGTACAGCTGGGGGCTTACCAGGAGAGAATATAGACAGCATTGCGATTATGATTTCATCCACATCCTCCAGTCCCTTGAACCCTAGGACATAGCTGATGAAATCCACTAACATCCTGCCCAATTCATTCAAGTACTGATATCCAATAGGAGGAGTTCTGATTGCTTCAGAGCCTGGTTGTACAAACAGCTGGTTGATTTTGATGAGTTGGTCATTTGACAACTTGTTCCCCTTCTTTATCAAGTTCTGCATGTGGAGGGGGGTCAATGGCTTTGCAGTATGGAAGTGCAGCATCTCATTTATACTCTCTGGGGTGATATGGAACAGGACTGAGCCTGTAGGGCTGAGGACAGCTCTTTGGCCTGGGTCATAGCACTCCTGGCATCTGTAGATCAACTCTGGCATAGGATTTACCTGGGGGAGGTTGTAGATGGGCAAGTTTGAGTCCCAAATCCCTAAGATGTCTGCTCCACTAAGGTGCTGGGCTTTCAACTCATTCAGCATCTGAATATTATATTTGGAGCCCAATGGAAACCAGTCTAGCATTTGATAATCCATATCTCCCAGGGCTTTCCATTCTAATTCCTGGTGAGGGGCATTGAGAGGCTTGATGTTCAGTGCAATTGGAGTCTCCATGGTCTATTCAGTTTCTGTCTTGCAGGTGAATTAGTTTCAAGTGAGCAGTACAGCACAGAGGTGAGTTTTTGCAATGCAACTGTGAATTATGGGGAGCCGAGGGTGGAGTGGACACGCAGCAATTGAAATACTGCTCGAATTATAAATAAGACCAATGCCTGGTCTCCCTCTGTCTTCTATGGCAGGTTTTAAGTGACTTGACCAACTGTCTCACGTTTGCGCGAGCAGTTTATAGTTTTTGACCCAAAACTCGGGAAATGAAGGCTCTGCTGGTGGTTTCAAGGTTGCAATTGTAATTAAAAGTGCTTGCAGAGGAAAGCTATCGGTGAAATAGTGAGTTTCAATGTTCCTTAAGCGTTCTGAGCAATTTACAGTGAATTTCAGGCGTATGGAGGATGAACTATGAGAAATACCTGGCTAACCGCGAACAGAGGTTGTAGCTGTGGGTGGAATTGGTGCTCTGGAGGTCTTCCGGACATTTCCCGCAGGTGGCGCAGTTCAGGACGTAAAAATAGCATGCAGAGGAAACAGTAGCAAATGAGTGAAAAGTACAAAAAAACGCGTTTTTTGGCTAAATATGGACTTTTTGCAATTTGGCGCTTTTTCTGTGATGACGTCAGCATGACGTCAGAGGGTGGGGTTAGCCTTGGATGACGTCAGCATGACGTCATCGGATGAGGTGGTGGGTTGCCATTGGTCCACGGGGTAATGAGGTGGCGGGCACGCTGGCACAGATGCGGACAAAAGTGTGATGCGGTGGCAGGCAGGGTGATGACGTGGAGATTACGCTGGACCATCAAACCGGGCGGTGAGTGACCTAACGGTTATGGTTTAGCCCTAGCCGCCACAGTTTCTCGGGGCGGTTATGATACGGCCCCTCAATTGTCAGATATTGCTCCGAGAGCCCTCAATGGGCGACGCGTGGCCGCGCCCTGACGTAGCGCAACGTCACTTTCTCGGGCGCTAAACCTCTATCGCGGGGGCCGCTCCGATATTAATACGGACCGTCGGATCTCTTGGATCTGATCCGACGGTGGACGGGATGATGACATGATCGGGGGATATGAATGCGGGCGGATACCTTTTTTATTATTTATTTTTGGGAACAGCGCCCGGCGGAGACCTTAGGATATGGGTTTTCATAATGTTCTCAATGTATTTCAAAAATAAACCAAATGCATGCGCCAACTTTGGTTTAGGCGGTCAAAAGTGGGTTTTTTGGGTCTTTTCGTGATTTGAAAGGGGTTATGGATAAAAAGGGGCTTGTATAGGGTTTTTCTTATGCACAATAAGGCAGCCCCAATACTTTGGATAAGAGAATGAAATAGGTATTTAGGAGTTATTTTGTAAATGAAGTGGGTATAGGCAAAACCAGGTCATTTGTGAGAGTTTTTAGCAAATGAAGTTTTTCAAGGGGCCAACTGAATTCAGAGGAGGGGGTTAGGGTTAGGTTCATCAAAGTGAACAGATGCCATTTGATCCCTGACAGAGAACTTATTGGCTATAATGCCAAAAGGAGGGATATTTATACAAATTTTGGGGTTTATACACCATGGTGTTAATACTAGTAGGGGAAAGGTGATATAGGGATTTACATAGTAAAGTTAGAGTTAATATGGATGGGGTAAATGAAAGGGGAAAATACTGAATTTGTTTGCAAAACACTTGGTTTAAAGAGTAGATCAAAATGAAAAGATTTTTACACAAGAAATGTGGCTTTTGAATGAACAAGAACCACCATGAAACCATGATCTTCTTCCATGAATCTCAGCTGATAAGGGGATGTTAGTAATGAAAAGAAAGTGGGAAGGGGGGAGGTTAGTCATGCTCCTTGCTGTAACTTGATGAAGATGAACACCTTGTCAATTGACAGACTTTGCCTTGGTAAGCACAGTTAACATATCTGCAATGGTAAAGATAACCTTTCTGCAACCCCAACTACTTACCCAGCTACTTGCCTAGCATTTTTTATTTCTTCTTAGAGGGCGCACTTGGACTTGCAGACCCTTACTTGCCTTTTCTTTTCTTTGGCTTTTCCTTTGTTTTTTCTATCTACTTCTACCCTTATCTCTTCCAAGGTCCCAGATTAAGCTGTTGGGAGCCTTTTCTTCTCTACCTGAACTACTTGTCTGCCAAGATTAAACAGTTTGGACAGACTCCTTTCTCTATTCTACAACTGCAAATTTAAACCATGGAATGATCCAGATTAGACTTTTGGACCATCCATCAAAACTTTGAGTCCATACCAAGCTATAAGCACAGATCAGATTCTCTAGGAAATATGTGATTTTTGAGTCATCAAAGCAGAGCATATTTGGACCTTCCATAGCCAATCATGAAATATGAAACCTATTGGTATAGGTATCTAACAGGTGGATTCCATTTTCTCAACCCAAGATCAATGTAGGAAAGGGTAGTGAATATTCCATTTAAAATAAATTTTAGACGCTTTGACACAACTTGTTTTTTCAATTTTTAAGAGTCGAGAAAAAACAAAAGATGACTCTAGTCTCCTTCGATTTTTAATGAGCCTGAAGTGACAAGTGCTTAGATGGACCTTTTCTATTAAAGAGTATGAAAAGGAACGAAAGGGATTGCTCTGGAAATCTAGGTAGAGGGATTACCAAACCAATCGCAAAACTACAGAATACTTTTTACGGTACGGCAGTCAATCTTCCTGAATGCTATGTTTAGTGCATTACGATCAATAGGGCGGCAGACATGGCTTCCTATGGATAAAGGATTAAGCCTATTGTGGTCTCCCAAAATATACTCGACAGTACGTGGGAGCACAAGTCCGTACTGGCACTTATCATCTCAAAGAGGAGGAATCACCCAACCATCAATGAGAACAACAGTTACTAGGCTTTATGACGCCGGAATACGTTTCTAGCCTAGACTTCCAAATGTTGTGCGTTAGGTTCCAAAGCGTTGTTAGATTCATTGAATTTATTTTATAGTTGATCTTGTTTATGAAGTTTTCCTTTCAGGTTCACCGCGAGATGTAGATGTAATTCCTAAAATGCAGTCTAAGATGATAAACAATCTTTTTATCTTCTTTGTGCAATGAAAATCCTAGCTACTAAGGAAAGAAAGACAAAATTCTTTCACAAAGAGCAAAGAGCACACTCTAAATGCACTTTCCTAAATCAAACCAATCAGACTGTCTAAATGCAAATGCACATGCATGTATTTGTTTTCGACTTTCTTAGTATATGAATGATAAGAAGAAAGTTGATGCACAAATCTGAATTTCTTTTCAAGCGACAAATATCAACAAGTTTCTTTTCGAAATAAAAAATGGAGACGATCACAACACCTTACGATTTTGAAATGAATACTTGTTTTTGACACTAAAAAAATTACAAATTCAGACCAAAAAAAATAGTAACAGGATAATCGACTATCAACAGCAATCAAACTCTTTCCTATGATTGAAATCGACACTTGCGACACTTTCAAATCAAAGGACGATAGTACGATTACGCTACTTTTGCAAAGGAGAATTGAAAATGACTCAACAAACACACAAAAACATTTACAGTTCTTTTGTACAAAGGAGGTGGAATAATAGCAAGGAAAAGGGGTTTCAAACAGAGATATACTGATCACAGGCAGCAAAATTTATGAATAGAACTAGAAAGAATGAATCATAGAAACCAAAACTGCACAAAGCCTAGCCTGATCAGCGCACCTGTAACACAGGGAATTTGAAATGCAGCGCACCTTCTACACTCAGGAAGTGCACTGAATTTCAGATTCTCAGAACAGTACTTGCGCTGGGCCAGAAACGAGACTTGTCTTGGGTTCCGGGTCACAGTTTGCAGTTCGGTTCATGGGTTTTGGCCGAGCAAAAGGTAATCAGTAATTCAACAATCAGGGGTAGATCTAAGGAGGATCTAAGAGCTATCACAAGGGCAATCAGAGAGTTTGTGAATCAGTTGTTTAAATCATAAACAGATCCCGGAGATGGATTGAAGTGGCATTTATCTACATTGCATTTGCTATGGCAAACGCAGTTCGAATGCTACCTGGCACGACTTCAGACTCCGTCTGTAAGTTTATGAAATAGAAAACAAGGAAGATAAACAAACAAACTAATTCTTCCCCAGTGGAGTCGCCATTTTGTTATAGGGAAAAGTGTCTACTCAGAACTGCTTATCCCACTAAGGTGTGATAGCTACCTTAGAAACAAACAAAGTAAAGTTACTTTCATTTTTCCTTTATAAAATATAGATAGAGAGGAACAAAGAAGACCAACCTCTATCTTGCGCTAATATCCTGGTTTGGTTCCTCTCTTCCTTGATAGTCTTTTGCTACTTGTTCCCTTGCACGCCCAGCTTCATAGAGTACCTGTAAGATCACAGTAGCATAGCACTATACAAAGACATGGATCTATACTCATAAACAATCTAGGATCAGATGTAAATTGACCATACAAATGCAGCAAACATAAATGACACAAGAGTATGGAGGAAAACTTGAATAACTTTTATTGATAAACAAGAAAAAGCCAAGAGGAGTTACAACCAGTTGTTCTAACCTAGCATCAACCTCTCAGCAAGGAAGCCCCTCTAAACTTGAATAGCTTTTATTGATAAACAAGAAAAAGCCAAGAGGAGTTACAACTAGTTGTTCTAACCCAGCATCAACCTCTCAGCAAGGAAGCCCCTCTTCACCTCATACAAAGCTTAGATCACCCAACAATCTGATGTTTGTCTCAAGAAACCAACAACAATTCGTTACAATATGCAAAATTCCAGCCTCCAGATCTCTAGGATGAGGGATCCACATATAGATATCTGTAAGGGAGATGATTCAGCTTATGATTTGATTAGTGTCTTCCCTCTGATAGTTCTTGCTTCCACTTGGAGATTGATGATCTCTTACTCATCCTTGGTTGAATTCAGAGAGGCATGTGTCACAGGAGAAGCTTCTGGAAGCTTCCATTGCCTCTCCACCTCGCGGAATGACACTGCCATTTGTCATTTCTCGCCCATCGCACCCCATAGAAGGGCTTTTTGAAATGCAACGCACCCACACAGTGTACTTAGGTGTGATGCAATGCACTTGGCCTGTGGAGCAGCTGAAATGATCCCATTTTGACTAATTCTGAGCAGTTTTTCATGGAGAACTTGTGCAAGAAGTTGTAATCAGTTGACCTTGTTCCTTTAGGGGTTAGAACAACACTTTTAGGGACTTAGGAGCCCTTGGTTTACAGACATTTCATGCTTGGAGCTGCAGTGCCCAAAAATGTCTATAACAATATCCATGAGAATGCTTTTAGCAAGATATTGTACTAAGGTAACACATAGTTCTTTGATTAACCCTAAACACTTTACTTGACTTGAGTCAAATGAAAATAAGTCCTTGTAAGGTCTTGTAATGTCTAAGTTTAATTTTTCCATAACTGATTTGGGCATTAAATTGTGTGAGGCCCCAGAATCTAACATTGCATTGTGTAAGATTTTATCATGAATGTGAAGGCTAATATAAAAGGGTGGTATCCCTCCTTCTAGTGGTTTTACATTAACATCAGGACCAAATATAAGTTCTGGCTGATCATCATACAAGTTGACATAATATTCATTCTCAACAATGTTTAAGGTTTGGTTTATTTGAGACTTATATGTTTCACTTTTAATTAGCTCTGTTAAGGAAACTGAAATTTCTCATTTAGCTACCTCTGCTCCCAAATTGAAAGGAAAAGGGGCTTTTTCTATTTAAGGCCTTGGAATTTTCATAGTAGGAATTGGAGTAGGTTGCTCTTCTCTTTTTGTATTTGGGGTCTTTTTATGTGGATTTTCTAATATGGTGTTTGGAGATTTCTCCGTTGTTTCCTTGGAGGGGACTAAAGTGGATGGTTGATCATTAGGGGGTTGATTAGGGGTTGTATCTACAATGGTGGGACTAGGAGGGTTCTAGTTTGATATATGGAGTGTTTGGAGAGTTTTAGTAACTGGAGCTACTTTGATTTTCTTGGGTTGATTTGGCATTGTTTTCTTGTTTTTTTCAGGAGTATCGGTATTCTTTTTACTCCTCAATTTATATTGTTTGTGTACTTCAAAGATGGCAGAATCATATCCTTGTTTATAATCAAATGACTCTCCGGATTGCGTCTGCAATTGCTGTAGCATATGCAGCTCCTGCTCATCTTGGGTCAAGAAGACAGTTTCCTCATCATCCAATCTCATCAAGTTAATGTGTGTGTCTTGTTCAGGGTCATCTCAATGGGATGTTTCAACAATTTTCTTGAAAGGGAGGCCTAATATTCTTATCAGGCCCATTCTTTCCAGTATTTTGATTCTGATTCTTTATAAAGTTTGGATTTCTCACTGGAGGTGCCTGTTGATTATCCCACTGAGGCTTCCTCTCCATATTTTCTATCCTATCCATAAGATTTCCATACTTTTGGCTAGGACATCTATTTTAAGGTTAGAGGGTGAGGCTTCATCTTTCGCAGATCCTCTCCTTTCATTCCTAACCCTAGCTTTTTTTTGCTAGCAAATTGGCTTCTACACTATCTACTACACTCTACATGTCTTCTAAAGTTGGGGGATTTCTCTCTCTGAGTTGGAATGCCATATCAGTATCAAACCCATCAGAAAATTTTATTAATGCTAAGTCAGGTGGGGTTCTAATATTAACTGCTATTGCATTGTATATATTGTTAAATCTAGTGCAATAATCCTGGACTGTTTCATTGGGTCCTCTTTTAATATTTTTCATACTATGAAAGGATCTGCGAAGGGTTCTTTTTCTTTTCCCATCTATTTAAAAATTGTTGATAAAATATATCTAGACTATCGATGCTAATAGCAAGTAAGGCTCTAAACCATTTCCTAACATCACTGGCTAGAGTCTGAGCAAAAAGTCTCTTTGAACATCTCCAATATCAATTTCATGTAATTCAAAGTACTCTGTCATTTTTTTTACATGATGTTGTGATGTATAAGGTCCTATGCCATCAAATTGGACAATTTTGTTTTGGTAGTCTTGCGGCATGGCACCAAGTGGGGCAAGTAACATAAGAGGAGCATATATATTTGCCATGGCTCTAAGTTGGGCGGGGCTAAGAAGTGGGGTTGAGGTACTAGGAGATGATACAATAGTTGATGGAGAACTGGGAGTAATAGGTGATTGATGGGTAATGCTAGGTTGGTAGGGAAGTGAAGGTATAAATGGAGGTTGGGAATGAACTTCAGAGGCTGAAAGGAATAATGGTGAACTAAAGGTAGTGGACACTGGTTCAGAAAGCTCGGAGATCTTAGTAGTAGTAAGGGATGACTCAAGGGACCTCAGAATATATTCATCAATTGAATGGTTTGCCTTTTGGACTTCGAGGTCTGCAATAAACTCTGGATCTAGAACTATGTCATCAAGTGCACTTTCAGACCTAGTTCTAAATAAGGAAAGGTAAAATGACACATTAAAGGGAAGGTCTTCTAGAAACAACCACTCAACAGGGCATGAATATGCTTTGATTAAAGGTGTTGGACTGACTGAACTTTCTTTCTTTTTGGATCTTCTCAAAATTATGTTGGGATTATCCACTACTGGGGCAGGGTTTGGATCTAGATTAGCCCTAGTATAGCGAGTTCTCCTTGAAGCTAGAGTTTCAAGCTTTTCTAATTACTTTCTTTTTTTGTGAAATTTTGTAAACAACTTCTAATAAACCCTTCAAGAGGCTTGAAATAAAGATTTTAAATTTTCTCAAAGGTTTATTAAGACTGAGTATTTGATTCCCCAGTATGGTCACCACTATGTTATCACTCAGTATTTTCCTTAGAAGTTATCAGAAGAAGGAAGCAACCGAGGTAATCAAAAACCAATATTTTAGGCTTAGGCTCTAGCCAACCTAAGTTCAGAGAGGGCTCTTTCTTTATGATTTAACTTTGTTTTTATGGGATTTTAGGCTAGTTCTTAATGTTCATTGGGGTTTTCATTTTGAATTGAAGGTTGGGTGGTGGAATTCTTGGAGCAGATGGATAGAGCTAGGTATTCAAGCCATTGGGCCATGGAGTTAACAAATGGATAACATAACTGGATTGGATCATTAAAGGGAATGTTCACAGGGCAAGCTAGCAAAGAAACATGCAAATCTTAAGGCCTAATGGGTGAAGTAATTCTAACCAGGGTGAAAGGATGCTTAAGAATCCTTGGACCGGGATTGGAATGAAGAACAGAGGATGATCATGAACAAAGGGAAATTAAGAATCCTTTGCTATAGATAAGAGGAGAAACTACAAAAGCTGAGGAGTAGTTAAGAATTCCCTAGCTAAGATAGTTTAGGAGAAAACATTAAGAATGTAAAGCAGTCAAGACAAAGTGCATTCAAGAAATTTCTGAAATACCATTCCTTGCTATACATTTAGATCTTAGAAATTTACACAAAACATTATGGAAAAAACATAAGGAAAAACAACATTGAACACATGAGAATACTTATTTTTATTTCGCTTTACACAAGAATCCTATAAAATATCTAATCTTTATTCCTTGATCCAGCAAGCCAATCCAGTCATTGATACAATAGAATTTTGATTTGAGAGAAAATGTCTATAGAAATGTCTTGGAATCCACCCTACATACTTCAAAATGTGAAGTATTTATACAAAAATATTTACAAAATATCTCAAAACAACTTGAGACTTAATCTAGGGAATAAAAATATCTTCTTGCATGAAGATAGAGACAGATGTTAAATTGCTTCATGCTGTCCCTTTTATTGTGGTGTTGCTGGCTATTTCAGTTAAGTTGGAGCCCTTTAAGATGGCTGATATTTGTAGCATTTCTACGCTGGAATCTTCTTTACTTTTATCTTTCAATTGATACTCTTTGACCTTGCTACTTTTTGACCCTGTTGTTCTGATTTTACCTATTTTACCTAGCTGCCTTCATTTACTTTTTAATAACTTTATGATGTAAATTTATTATAATAAATCTGTCATGTTTTGCCATCATTCAACATCAAGTAATTTTACATTCATCATCCTTCTATAGATTTCATCAGCCTCTGTGTACTTTGCAAAATTTGGCTTAGTGAGGAACAAGTGTTTCACCTCATGCTCTAGGAAAAACAAATTTTCAAATGTATCATATAACACTTTGCCTATTGGCAAAGCTTTAATAGCTGAAGAGTTGGCTTGTTCCTTGGCCAACTTCCTGAGTCTATCACTATAGTCTAGCTGAGGCACGAGCTTTTCATTTATGATCATAGGACTAGGAAGACCCTTCTGCCTCAAAATCTGAAACTTAGCCATGAATCTATCAATGGCTACCTGCATGTTATGGAACTTCTCTTCTTGGTTAAGCATAAGGTTTCTTTTGGAAATAATCTTCCTAATCTCTAGACTAGCCTCATTCCTATCTTCCATGTTAAGCTCATGGAGATCATATCTGTTCTTGTTGTTTAAGAAGTGGATGAGTCGATTGGCATCCTTTGGTTTATTCCCCAGTTTTTCCCTTACTTTTTGGATAGCTTCCGTAGCTACCTTCACTAATTATGTCTCCTTAAATATAACTTGAATTGATGGCCAAACATCATTGAAAGAGTTAATGGTATTGGCCCAGAGAATTTCTTTGGTTTGTCCTAGTGGTTTTTGTAGTGTTAAATCCTTCTCCAGGATTTTGATTCTCTCTCCCATTCTCAGTGCTTTTTGTGTTTCTTCCTTTTGCTAGAGTTAAGAAAGTTTACAATCAGTTTCCAAAATTGCTATCTCTTCCTTTAGTCTCTTCATCTCTATAGCCTGGATAGACATCTCTTCCATGGCTTTTACTAACTCTACTACTTTCTCTCCCTGTGTACCTATTGTTGTAGTAGGTTCTGCTGTTACTAGAAATGCTATGGCGGGTGGAGCTGTGGGTGCCAGTGATGCTTCTAGTGTGGATGGAACAATTGTAGATACTACGGGGATAACAGTTCTAGAAGTTTTGGCCAAGTCACCTTGCTTCGACTAAATTAAAGTGTCCAACTCCTTCTCTGTCTCCTTGAGTTGATCGTTTAGCTTTAGGACCAAGTCCATAAGCTCTTCATGTCCTTGCTGTGCTTCTAGGACCTCCTATGTCTGTCGGTGATGTAGCCGGGGTATCTTTAGCTGCTACTTGAGGGTAGCGATGTCATCATTTTTCTTCTTAATCAGCTGCTCTACAACATTTACATCTTTGGGATCGTGTCCCAATTCAATCACTATGTCCTCTAACGACTTGATTCTATTATCCTTGGCCTGTGAGGACGCCTTCTCTAACTGAAATTGTACTGATATATTGTTTAGGGAGTTCTGTAATTGGTGGGCAGCAATGGCCTTCCCTGTTAATGTGGAGCATATCATCTCCCCTATTTTCTTGTGCAGTTCAATTTGGTCAATGGGATGAATATCCCTTGCCAATAGTTCCAAGTCCACGTTTCTGAAATCCGATGCTGCTCTTGGCTGCTGAGTGGTTGGCTTGATGAAAGTCATTTTCATTATCCCCTCTTTCACATCAAAGGCTAACATTAGCCTTATTTGATTGGTGGGGGTCATCTTCAAATATTGTGCATATGTTTGGGACTTAAGCCTCTCATTCCTAGCCTTAATCTCTTTGTATCTCTCCTTAATATCTTGGTCCTTATCTGCAGGTGTTCTGAAGGAAGATACCTCAATACTTTGCTTCCTTTCCAACATATGAGTTTGTGATGTGGAAGGCTCAGGCATGCCTCTAGATGGAGTGGCAGGCTTGCTCCTATTTCCTTCTACATTAGTGACCACTGTTATTTCCTCTGTGTATTCCTGTTCAGAGATAGGATTCACTCTCTGTCTTTTAGCTTGGCTTGTTTCTACATAAGCTTGTGAAGTTGCTCTTGTTGAAGTGGCGGCCCCTTCCCTATTTCTCTTGAGGTTTTTCTCCTCATTTAGAGGATCCTGTACAACTCGAGGGGTGCTCATGGTTGTCTCTAGTCTGTCTGGTATGTCTGATTGCTTTGGTATGTCTGATTAGTCTGGTAGCTTTGATTTCCTTGGTATCTCTGATTGGTCTAGCACCTGAAGGAAAGAATCCTCATCAAGGTTTTTTTTCAGATCTATTAGTGAGTTTTCCACAACAAATTCAATATTATCCTTGTCCTCTAAAGTGTTTTCCACCCATTGCAATTGGTTGGCATACTTTTCTATCTCAAGGATGTGGTGATGGATATAGGGAGCCATATTGTTTTTCTGCCTTCTTTTGTAGATGAAATGCAAGGGATCATTGTTGGGCATTAGAGAAGGTATGTAATTACCACTTATTTTGTTATCTTTTCCTTTAATTCATAACTTCTTTACATTATGAAATGGGCATATGGTGAAAGATCATGATAAAGTTTAGAAGATTTATGAGCAACATAAAATGACTAATAATTACCTTTTCCCATGCAGAAAAAGAAGAAAACGGAAGATTGCCATTCCAAAGGAAAAGACAAGACAAAATTAACTGTTGTACCTTTGACAGGGAACCGCATCCAAACAAGGCAATCCAGATTGGAGCATATAAGCCAGGAAAAGGAAGAGGAGCTACCAAATCGGTGTTGGAAATAATACTGAGAGGGGGGGGGGGGTGAATCAGTATTATCAGATCAGTAAAACCTTTCCAATTTCATACTCAGAAACATATACGCTACTTCAATTAAGTGAACCCACGTGTACACGCTACTGTGTCTAATGCAACCAGCGTATATCTAGAGATCTTATAATTCAGTTATCTCAATCTTCAGTAAATGCATCAGAACATTATTAAGCATATTAACAGTAAACAGGTGTAGTATAACAGAACAGAACATCACACAAGGGCCACACACATGAACACCATGATATAAGGTGGAAACCCAATGTGGGTGAAAACCACCTGCTGCAATTCGTCTCTTTCTTCTTTAATAAGAAACTTCTTTTACAATGTACTGGTGTAGTCCTTTACCAGTACGCAGGCTACAACCTGCAGAGGGCTACAACCCTCTCTCGTTTTCCAACTACTTTTGGAAGGGAGCTACAACCCCCTCAGCTCTTGTACTAGCCAATCCATTTACTAGTACGTAGGTGCTGACCCTACAACCTTCTTTCCTTCAGGGACCACGTTTCATCAATTTTCAGACTGGATCCAAGAGTACAAAACAAACATTACTGCAATACAATCATCAACTTATACTTGCATCATAACTCATTAAACAACCCAATACTGAATCACTGAAACCCTGTCATCAAGAACACAGAACCCAAACCAGAGCCCAGAACTCTGCAACAACCACCAGAATCAACAGCAACCTGAAATATCAAATCTTATTATGCATACGCTACTTCATTGTACCAAAACCGCGTGTATACGCACTTTCTCCAAAGGCAACCCGCGTGCAGATCTAGAAATAATTACTTATGCCTTCGCTGTCAGATCCGACCCTTGCCAAGCATCCCGAACAGATAAACAGTGATACCAGATATTCTCCCTTCGTCAGACACACAATGCTTACACACACTTGCCTAATGATCTTCTCCTTATATAGCCTTAGGCCCTTTACAATACCACGGTCCAACACCATAGTAACCCAATACCATCAGCTTCAAAACTAGGGATCAACATGTTCGTCGAGACATCAAGGTCCAAAACCATAGGCACAACTTCCAAGGAATAACCGCCGTGGACCAAAGATAAGTTTTCCACATACACGCGCTTTTACTGAAGCCAACCAGCGTGTACACACGACTTGATATATAGAGAACCTGCATATACGCGACTTGGTATATAGTGAACCTACTTGTATACGCGACTTGGGCTTAACGAACCTGTGTGTATGAACTTTCTTGGCATGCTGTACTAAGATCTGTCCTCTGATTAAGTTGCCATCACCTGTACCAACCTCTGAGCACCTGTACCAACCTCTGAGTGAGTTGCCATCAAGGACAACACTTGAATCATAATGCCAACAATCTCCCCATTTGGACTTGATGGCAACCACCATACCAAGTCACTCTCCCCCTTTGACATCAAGGGCAAAGGGCGGACCAAGATATTCTCTTCTTTGGTATACCTTTTACTATCCATACTGCTGTCCATACTCCCGCTGAGTACATGCTGAAGTTTCTGATTTGGCTCCCCCTTTGTATATGCCAAGTTGTATCAATCCATCCATGCTCCCCCTGAGCAGATGCAGGTTCTAAGACCAGCCATTCAGATCTGTACCATAAGCATCAACCTGCAATACTATTCCTTTGATCAACCAACAAGATGTATCATTTAGTTTCATCAGCAACTTCTAACCATAATGCCAACAATGAATGATTTGAAGTATATGCTCCCCCTGAGTGTGAGCCAACCATGACTGAACCATTTCCTGAGTCTGTTCTGCTCCCCCTGAGCCTGAGCCAACCATGACTGAACCTGGGTCTGTTCTGCTACCCTTTCTTCATATACGCGACTTTGCAGCCTGTAACTCGCGTATATACGTGACTTGTCTTCATTATATCAGCGTATGCAGGATGGAATACTGAATTTCATCACTTTCAGATTCCCCTGTGTCTGTTATGTCAACTGTCTGAATTATGCCACACCTTTCTGTCTCTGTCTTCTTCAGTTCCTGGAACTGTGATGATGTATGGTCCTCTTGTTTTGAATTTTGAAATCTACTCCTGCATTCCCTTGCTTTATGCCCATAGTTGTTGCATGTATAACACCTTACATTTTTCATGTTCCTTCTATCACAATCAATTGCTTTGTGTCCATATGCATTGCAGGCAAAGCAATATCCTCTGAAATACCTGGGATGCGATGATCTTTCTTGAACCATTCTACTTCTACATCTGGCTGCAACATGTCCAAGATTATGACATACATAACATTCAACATTATTCAGTGGAGGAAATAATCGTCTATCACGTCCATAGTTAGGAGTAAAGGATCTTCCTTGAGGAATTTATTTCCTTGGTTGTTCCTTGTTGAGCATTTCAGATTTCTCATTAGAGTTTCTTGCCTCACCTTGTGAACTAGATTCACCTTCAACGTATTCATGAAAACCAAGACCAGTTTTGATAGCAGGAGACCTTTGGCTATTAAGAATATCATCCAAGACTTTAGTACTATCTTGAAATCGTAAAAGCTTATCCTTTTCTTCTAGTTTACCTTTCAAGATATTTACCTCAACTTGATGTTGTTCTTCCTTTATCAGATACTGATTCCTTAGGTCTTCTTCAGCTTTTCTTCCTTCTTCCACTTGTCGCTTTAGTTTGATCACTTCATGTTCTTGATCTTCAAGAGCTTCTTTGTTCTGTTCTCTTGATTTTTTAAGATCTTCTTTTAGAGAGAGGATCTTTGATTCAAGACTTTGAATAGTTATGCTCTGATCCTTTACTACATCCTGCAATTTCTCCCTTACCCTGGTTACTGTCTCCAATTGTTCATTTAATTTGGTAACTTCTTCAGTTTCTGCATTATTCTTTTCATGTGCCATGAGACTTTTAATATCTTTGCTATTATTGGATGAAGCATTCTTCTTTTTATGTGCCATGAGACTTCTAATATCTTCACTATCATTGAATGGACTTGTAATATGGGTATAATAGCTTCTACCATCTTCTTCAGATATCTTTCCTTTGTTATGGGGGCATCTAGCAGCATAGTGACCAACTCTACCACATAGAAAACATTTGAAAGGTAGCTTACCTTTGAACCGTCCAGTTCCCCGTTCAAGATTCTTGACAAAATTTACCTCATCTTCTTCCTCTGACACTTCGAATGCGGCTTCTGGTGGTACCTCTTGTCGCATTTCAAAAGCAGTTAAGATCCCGTGAAGCTGTGACATGGTGATTTTCTGCACATTCTCCTTTTCTTCTATGGCAGATACTTTAGAATCAAATTTAGCAGACAGAGATCTCAAAACCTTTTCAACTAAGACAACTTCCTCAAATTCTTCACCCAGATCCCTCATACAATTCACAATCTCATTAATACGCAGGAAATAATTAGCTATGCTTTCATTACTATGCATCTTAAGAGTTTCATACCGGATTCTGAGAGTTTGAAGCTTTGCTCTTTTTACCTGATCATCTCCTTCGTAGCTTGTGACGATTTTGTCCCATATTTCCTTAGCTGATTTGAAATGCACGATCTTCATAAATTCTGATTGTGTTAAACTACTCAATAGGACAATAATAGCTTTGGCATTGAGCTCATATTTCTTTTTCTCTGCTGGATCTGTAGGAGTTGCTGATGGGAATTTGTATCCTCCTTCTACGATTCCCCAAATTTATGCTCCAAGTGATTGTAGATATGCAGTGGTTCTTATCTTCCAGTGAGTAAAATTGTTCCCGTCAAAGACTGGTGGCCTGATGTGTGCCTCTCTTTCTGGATTAGCCATTCTGATGGATCTTTTCCTTCAAGAAATCAAGCTTCCTCTGAAGGACCTGCTCCGATACCAATTGTTGGAAATAATACTGAGAGGGGGGGGGGGGGGGGTGAATCAGTATTATTAGATCAGTAAAACCTTTCAAACAATTTCATACTCAGAAACATATACGCTACTTCAATTAAGTGAACCCGCGTGTACACGCTTCTGTGTCTAATGCAACTAGCGTATATCCAGAGATCTTATGATTCAGTTAGCTTAATCTTCAGTAAATGCATCAGAACATTATTAAGCATATTTAACAGTAAACAGGTGCAGTATAATAGAACAGAACATCACACAAGAGCCACACACATGAACACCATGATATAAGGTGGAAACCCAATGTGGGTGAAAACCACCTGCTGCAAATCGTCTCTTTCTTCTTTAATAAGAAACTTTCTTTTACAATGTACTGGTGCAGTCCTTTACCAATACGCAGGCTACAACCTGCAGAGGGCTACAACCCTCTCTCGTTTTCCAACTACTTCTGGAAGGGAGCTACAACCCCCTCAGCTCTTGTACTAGCCGATCCATTTACTAGTACGTAGGTGTTGACCCTACAACCTTCTTTCTTTCAGGGACCACGTTTCATCAATTTTCAGACTGGATCCAAGAGTACAAGACAAACATTACTGCAATACAATCATCAACTTATACTTGCATCATAATTCATTAAACAACCCAATACTGAATCACTAAAACCCTGTCATCAAGAACACAGAACCCAAACCAGAGCCCAGAACTCTGCAACAACCACCAGAATCAACAGCAACCTGAAATATCAAATCTTATTATGCATACGCTACTTCACTGTACCAAGATCTATCCTCTGATTAAGTTGCCATCACCTGTACCAACCCTGAGCACCTGTACCAACCTCTGAGTGAGTTTCCATCAAGGACAACACTTGAATCATAATGCCAACAATCGGTACAAGAGAACGAAGAGATAATTGAGAAATAATGATCTGGAAAATCCCTCAGGATCCTTTGATCTTGAGGGATCGCTACCTTAAAGATTATTTGTATGTTTGATATTTCCGCTTCGCTGCTATAAGAAGGGACAGTGTTGCTAGCCCAAGAGATGGATTATTATTACTTTTATGAAATTCAATGTTGTAACTTAAACTTTGATCATCGACTCTCTTTAAAGAGTGATTACTATAACCCTGTTTTGATGATTAATACATAAATTTTGTTGCCATTCTGTCTTTGATTCTGGGTTAATCATAGCAATGCATCCCTGGAGGCTAAGGGCCCAGCCTTGGTGGATCACTTGCTTCCCGTACCATTATTTCTCAATTCCAAGTCGTGTGCGGTTTGATTTCTTGTATCTGCTTTGTTCAGTAATCTATTGTTCCTTATTATTTCATATATTGGTGCTATTATATTTCATTCATATTTGAATAGTAAGGTTACCCTCGGCAACTGGAATGTTATGTTGTTCACTCTAAATTTTTATCGTATTGCCGTTCCTTTACATATTGATATTATTGTATAACATTTTGTTCCTTCCAGGCTTACATTGTTGTTCGGTTATAGATCAACAGCGCTGTGTATTCATAGATCGGTGCTATTGTCTATTTACCTACAGTTTACCTCTGAGCATGATTGTTGCTCATTGGGATTGTTGTTCCATGATGACTGCAATTGCTGTTTCTTCATAACTGAGATTAATAATTGTTGTACCGAAACTCAAATTATTGTTTCCTTCAATATAGACGTGATGTATGTAATATTCGATTTAGTTACTGTGCATTTACATTTTATTTAGGTTGTTTTTCAATACTTCATAGTTCACTTAAGTTTGCTATTCCATTTTGTTACTGTTTAAATCATTTTTGAGGTAATATTGTTGCTTAATTCCTGTAGATTACACTTATTGCTTCGTTCATTTCTGTAAGTTAAAGCTTTGCTGTTCAATCTTGTTAAATAGATTAGTTACTATTCTTTTTCCTATTATTTGAATTATCATTGCTTTGGTGTGAACAGAATGATCTGAAACTATAGTGAACATTGACTGTTGTTCTCTAGTTCCCAGAATGATGATATTTTCCTTGATTTCTTTTCAATTACATCAGTTTACAAAGGGAAGAGTTATTATTACTGTACTCTTGACTGATGAAGTGTTGTAGTTCCTCAAATGAATGGCTTAGTTACAAGCATTCCAACTTCTTGTCATTACATTTAGAGTTTGTTTCCAGCATTTAGTTATTTTTGCAAAAGCACTATACTACTAGCATTACTCTGACAAATGACTGCCTCAAACTGAATACACTCTTTGAGATAACAAATCGTACCTAGATTTATAATTAATAGAGGGTAAATAGAGGTGAAAAAGACCCTTTTTACTGCTTGACATTTTGGCATCGTTGCCAGGGAAGAGTGTAGCCATTTGTTTCTTTTCAGAGTAGTATAAGTACCTACAAGGAGAGAATTGGGTTTTAAAAACAGAACGTCAGAAATTGCGTATGGAGCGTGTAACAGCCTTGCTCCTGTGCCCGCTTTCCTGTAGATTTGTTGTTGTTTTGGGTAGAAATCAGCATTTGATTTGTGTGCATGACGAAGCAGAAAAAGCCTGAAATGAATCCTAAACCACTACCCAATCCTGATAAAGCTAAGGGGCCAGTGACCCTTGGCTGATCGACCTTTATAGAAGAAATACTTAAAAGAGCAGAATCTTAGCCTTTAATAGGACCTAGAAATGTCACTTCTATACAAACTACTAGTTCCCTTCAGGCCACAAGATCACCATTTGTAGCCTTTGCTGAGGTGCACAACCAAACTGAAGAGCAAGATTTTCAAGAAATTGAGAATTCTAGCCCAAAATCACTGCAAGAAGGGAACCTTAGTAACCTCTGCGAAGGAAGAGGAGAAATAGGGGAAACTGAAGAACTAGGATCTCCTCTTGGAGTAATTCAGTGATTAAGCAACCCAGATAAGGTAAGTGCTGCAAAAATCATTCATAATGAAGTTGATTGAACCTCAAGAGCTAAAATCCCCCTAGACATTAGGAACTCTCATCATCCCAGAAAAAGGAAGTGCTGTTAAGGCCATTCCCATTAAGGCCATCCCTGCCCCGTCTAACCAACCTAAGAATACCCTCCTAGAAATCTCGGAAGGTTATTGGCAAATATTTGACCAAATGGCCCAGAACCAGCCAAACACCCAAACCTGCACACTGCAATATCCCATTGTAGATGATGTAGTCAATGCGCCTATGAAGGCAATTCCTCTCCAGCATATCCCTACATTTCATGGCCTAACATCAGAAGACCTAGATGCATTCTTTTTTGAATTCGATGTGTTGTGCCTAGGATATGACTATACCACCGACCCTCAAAAGATGAAACTATTTCCCTCTACATTAAAAGGAGCTGCTTTACGATGGTTTCTAGGGTTGGGTGGAGGTGTTATAAATGAATGGGATCAGATGAAAGGTTCTTTCCTGAATAAATATCAGGATTATTGTAGATCCAAAGAGTTAAAAGATGAAATATTTCATATGGTAGCTAGACCTAATGAAACACTAAAAGAATATGCTGAACGGTTTCAGTATAATCTTCAAAGATCTCCTTATGTATCATTACCCTTACTTGATAATGTATTAAAAACAATATTAATTAAAGGTATGAAGGAACAATGGATTGAAACACTGAATATTATGGGGAAAGGAGAAATCTATCAAGAAAATTTTGCTAACATCATTCATTTATATATCAAGAGCTCACGAGGAAGTACAAGGCTGAGACCAACGAAACATGACACGTTTACAAGGGACAACAAGATCTCTGGAGAAGGAGTAACTCGCGCGGAAATTGGAAATTTATTAGAAAATTTCAAAATTGATATATTGGGAGCTTTGACAACGCAGCTCGATATTATGCGAGCCAAATAGGAGCAAGCATAGGCAAAGCAAAATCTGGCAATCTTCTGTCCCAGATGTAGAAAAAAACACAGCCACAAAGAGTGCCCATTAGATGCAGTTCAAGTTTGTGCCATTTTTACAAAAGACCACTCTACAGAAATCTATCCCTCACTTCCTAGTTTGAAAGAAGTATAAAAAGAAGCGGAAGAAGAACAAGAACCGGTGTAGCTACTTAATCAGCACCGTCAATGGCAGCCGTGGCAATCAGGTATGTTTCTCGATCCGGCTTCTTCTTTCCAGCCTCCACAATATCATGCTCAGCAATATAATACAATGTGGAAAAATCAACCTCCCTTCTCAAATTGGTCACAACAACCATTTCCTTCATCATCACAATGTCCAAATCGAGCAAGCCAATCTAATTGGCCAAATTTTCGCTACACCCCACCATATTGGTAAAACAATGTGTATCCAGAACAATAGCCCCTTCCCACTTCACAGAATCAAGCATGGTAGACACACTAACAAAGACCAATGAATCAACCAGTAGGAACCATTCCACTCCCTCAACCTACACTGCCAAACTACAACAAAATCTCCAGTCCAATTTAAGACCGCAACAACCAACCCAACCCAACCTAAACCCAAATAACAGACCAGTACAATCTATTCAAATAATTGAAACACCAGACCTAGAAACCAATCTAAGCGAGTGCAACGATCTTCAATTAAGGTATGGGCGCATTATAGAGACCGAGGGAGATAAAAATGTTCAAGTTGAAAATCGGTTACCTGCAGAACAACCACTACAAGAAGAAGATGTGGTCAGAAAATAGACCCATCACCAAGCAACCACATCTTCTCCCCCATTCCCAGAACGATAAATTATACCGCGCCCTATAGAACATCCTGACTTTGATATTCTAGGAGAACTTAAGAATTTGTACATAAAAATCCCACTCCTCCAACCCATCCAAGATATCCCAATATATGCAAAAACCATCAAAGAGCTATGTATAAAAAAACCAAGGAGGAGAATAACGAATAACCCAACAGTTCAAGTAGTTGGCACCTTATCTAACCTGTTATCAGGAAGAGAAGCACCTGTCAAATATGAAGACCCAGGAAGTCCAATAGTGACAGTACAAATCAATGGACAAACCTTTCCAAATTCCTTAGTTGATTTAGGGGTTGCAATTAATATCTTAACAACCACCACTTGTAAAAAACTAGGCATTACATCAGTAGAACCAACTTCCACTTTATTAAAACTAGCTGACCAATCAGTGGTCAGGCTGGAAGGCATACTGCGTGATGTCATGGTATCTCTTGATTCCTGGGAATACCCTGCTGACTTTTTGATAATAAGCCCCAAAAACCGACTTGATGGACATCCGTTAATTTTAGGCAGACATTGGCTTGCAACCGTTGATGCTTACATTGGCTACCAACAAGGCAGTATGACCATAACTAGAGGGAGTAATATCAAGAATATATCCCTATATCCTCCAGCCCAGCCAAGTGTAACAATAATAAAAACTAACAAACATCATGTATCATACCTTACCGAAAATATTAGATCCCCATTAACTATAGAAGATGCCCTCGATTTCAAAGATCAAATAGAGGATGATGTTATTAACAACTTTATTAACCAAGTTGAACCTAGATCCCACGTACAATGTCACATGATAGAGGCATCATTTGATAATGAATTACAAGAAGATCCTCTCAAAGACACTCATGATCAAACAATACCTACTACCTTTGTTTCAAATAGCAAAACTATAGAGATTGAGATAGGAAAAACTTTAAACATTAATAATAACCTGACTCCTAAACAAGAAGAGAAGCTGATCCAACTACTGAGAAAATACAAGGAAGCATTTGCATGGGATTATCTGGACAGGAAGGGAATCGATCCCTAGTTATGTACAGACCACATTTTTACAAAAAATGATGCAAGACCTATTTGCCAACCCCAAAGAAGACTTAACCCTCATCTAAAAGACATTGTGAAAGCTAAACTTCAAAAACTTTTAGATGTAAACTTTATTTATCCTATCTCCAATAGCAAATGGGTCTCTCCACTTGTAGTGGTGCAAAAGAAGAATGGAAAGTGAAGGATTTGTGTAGATTACATACAATTAAATAAATCAACCCAGAAAGACCACTTTCCCCTTCCATTCATTGACCATGTATTAGATACATTAGTAGGAAAGAAATTCTTTTCTTTCTTGGATGCCTTCAGTCGATACAATCAGATTCAGATTGCCCCTAAAGACCAAGACAAAAAGACTTTTACCTGTCCTTGGGGAACATTTGCCTACAGAGTTTTACCCTTTGGCCTACGCAACGCCCCTGCCACATTTCAAAGGGCTATCCTCAGCATCTTCTTAGATTTAATAAATGAAGGGCTCGAAGTATACATGGATGATTTCACACCGTACGAAGATGATTTCGACCCAGCACTAGACACATTGGAAAAGGTGCTGCAATGATATATCGCTACCAGGCTCTGCCTGACCCATGAAAAATGTTGTATGATGATGACTGAAGGACTCATCCTAGGTCATTATATCTCAATAGCTGGAATACAGGTAGATCCGGCCAAAATTCAAATAATTTTGTTAATAACTACTCCTACCATAGAGACAGATGTATGTAGTTTTCTTGGATTTTCTGTTTATTATAGGAGATTTATAGAACATTTTTCTCAAATAGTTGCACCTCTATATGCACTAACAACCCCAGTACTCAGAGGTCCAAATTGGGACCCGCCATTTCAAATTTCATTAGATTCTTCAGACATAATTATTGGAGTAGTCCTTGGGGAGGAAGAAGACAAAAAACCATATGCAATCTATTATATTAGCAAGAATTTGTCTCCTGCTGAGTTGAACTATACTGTTACTGAAATTTTTTTGTTGTTGTAATACATGCTGTAAATAAATTTAGGCATTACATCACTGGATATCCTGTTGTTTTATATACAGATCACTCTACCATAAAATATCTAGAAAATAAACCGATTACAAATGGTAGAGTAACAAGATGGCTAATTTTATTGCAGGAATTCAACATCACAATAAAAGACCGACCTGGGAAAGAAAATCTTGTAGCTGACTTTCTCTCACGAATGCCAAAGCCAGTGGATGCAACAACAGTCGAAGATCAATTTCTAGATGAACATTTGTTTGTCATTACTGTCAAAACACCCTGGTATGCTAATGTTGCGAATTATTTAGCAGTAGGCAAATTACCAAAATATCTGACTCCCAATGAACGAAAGCAGATTGTCCATCGTAGTACCCAATTTTCTTGGATTGGGGGCTACCTATTTCATACATGAGTAGATATGCACATTAGAAGATGTGTCCGTGAAGATGAAATTTTTGACATTTTGAAAGCTTGTCACAATGGACCATGTGGAAGACATTTCACAGATCAAAGAATTGGTCACAAAGTTCTACAAACATGGTATTATTGGCCCACAATCTTCAAAGATGCAAAGAAATTTTTTCAAGCTTGTGACAGTTGCCAAAAAGAAGGATGCCCTGGATAGTCTGACGAAATGCATTTGAACCCACAGCTAGTCATTGAACCATTTGAGTGTTGGGCGCATGATTTTGTTGGTCTGATCAACCAATCATCAAACTAGAAAACATATATTTTGGTAGCAACAGAATATGTGATCAAATGGGTTGAAGTAGAGGCATTGCCAAGAGCTACAGAGGATTTCGTCATTCATTTCCTGTTCCAGATATTTGTGCGATATGGCCTCCCAAGAGATATAATCACAGATGGAGGACCACAGTTCGCTGGTAATAAAATTGCTGCAACTCTAAAAAGCTATCATATTCAGCATAAAACTACTACTCCATACCATCCACAGTGAAATGGCCAAGTAGAGAGCATGAATAAAGGAATAGAAGCAATACTGACAAAAACCATTGCATCACACAGACTCGATTGGGCTACAAGATTACCAGAAGCCTTGTGGGCATACAGAACAACATCGAGAAGCACTACTGGTTATTCACCATATCAACTAGTATTTGGAAAGGAACCCATCTTTCCGATAGAATTTGAAATAAAAACCTTGAGAATAGCACAAGAAGTTGGTCTAGATTTAAACGAGGCCCAGATTAATAGACTACAGCAAATAAACGAGCTGGGTGAAATCAGGCTCTCTACTCTTCAACATACCACCTTAACCCAACAATAGAGAGCCAAATGGCACGATGCCCTCATCAAAAAGAAAGTCTTCCATGAAGGAGATTGGGTGCTCCTATACGATTCTAGGTTTCAGGATTTTCTGGGGAAACTTCAGACTCGCTGGCTAGGACCATATGAAATCCAGAAGGTTCATGATAATGGCACCATTACTTTAACCACCATTGATGGATCTGGACATATATTTAATTCAAACAGCCACCGAGTTCAATTGTACAGCAAACCACTTACTCGGGAATCCTTCTACCAACAACTTCGGGAAGACTCCGACGTGCAGATTCTGGTTGAGGAAGAGAAATCTTCCTCACCTTTGGTTCATTAAGTGATTTGATTACTTTTAAATTTTGTAGATAATTCTTTTGTTTTGTTTGTGTAAATTACTTTCTGTACAGATTTCTCCATTTCTGCGACTTTTGCATTTTACTGTTCCTTTCGGATGGAACAATATTTTCACCGTTCTGTTGTTCCTTTTCGAAGGAACAATACTTCTGCATTTTGTTGTTCCTTTTCGAAGGAATAGTAGTTCCACCATTTTTCTGTTTCTTTTCGAAGGAACAACACTTTTGCATTCTGTTGTTCCTTCCCGAAGGAACAACATTTTCGCGATTTGCTATTTCTTTCAGAAGGAACAACATTTTTACATTCTGTTGTTCCTTTCCGACGGAATAACATTTCCGCCATTTTGCTGTTCCTTTCTAAAGGAATAGAACTTTCACGTTTTTTTGTTCCTTTTCGAAGGAACAACATTTCTGCATTTTTGTTGTTCCTTTTTGAAGGAACAACACTTCCACCTTTCTGTTGTTCCTTTTCGGAGGAACAACACTTTTACGTTTTGTTGTTCCTTTCTGAAGGAATAACACTTCTACATTTTTTTTGTTCCTTTCTGAGGGAACAACACTTTCATTTTTTTCTATTCCTTTACGAAGGAACAACACTTTCATTTTTCTGTTGTTCCTTTCCGAAGGAACAACACTTTCATTTTTTTTCTGTTCCTTTTCGAAGGAACAACACTTTCATTTTTCTATTGTTCCTTTCCAAAGGAACAACACTTTCATTTCCTGTTGTTCCTTTCCGAAGGAACATCACTTTCATTTCTTGTTGTTCCTTTCCGAAGGAACAACACTTTCATTTTTTGTTGTTCCTTTCCGAAGGAACATCACTTTCATTTTCTGTTGTTCCTTTTCGAAGGAACAACACTTTTGTTTTCTGTTGTTCCTTTCTAAAGGAACAACATTTTCACATTGTTTGTTTGTGATTTCTTTCTTTGTTGTTCCAATTAAGGAACAACTGTTGTTCCTCTGAAGGAATAGCAGTTTCGAGCATGTTTCTTTTCTCTTTCTTACGGTTTTTGTGTGAAAATATTCTTTTCTTGTCCCTCTAAAGAAACAGTAGTTGTTCCATCTTGAGAACAACATTTTTGGAGTGCATTTTTTTCTTTTTGTGTGTTTTACCATTTAGATCATGGTCATTTAAGGCACAACCATGAATTTATGCAACAATACAAAAAATGGAGGATACTCATATCAATAAATTACATAAAAATCATTATCTTTAGAAGAAATTGTTTTGAATTGATAAGAGGAAAGAGGAAAGGACACAACTATTGATCGCCTTGCTGTCATTATTTTACGAATACCAATATGATTGATTATTTTTATCATGATGGTTCTTCCTAAATTCCTGTAATTCTCTTTGATCATTATTATTGAATAGTAATAAGGGTATATTTTTCTCTATTGAGATGTTCAGACTTCTTCCACCATCCCTACTCTTAAGGAGTGTTGAACCACCCTCTGTATATAAATGGGAAAAGTGTTATATAAAAGAAAAAGAAGAAAAAGAAAAATGTTTACTAACATGATTTTTCAAATGAAGGATAGGGGGTCTCATCAAGAGCCAGCCTACCATGATCATAAGGAAGAAAGTGAAGTGGCATTCCCACTATGGCCACCATGCCAGGGATATGATCCAAGAGGCACATCAGAAAAATAAAAATTCCTTGGAACAAGAGGTCTCATCATGAGCCAGCCTGCCCGCCTTTCACTCCTTCCTGGTGAATGGCATTGTGATTTAGCTAGTTACCAAGCCAGCACAATGGCCTCCATTCTGACATTGCACACCACTTTCCTAGGCATAACAAAGGATTATGGTTCCAAGGGTGAAATAAACAACTCTATCAAGGTAATGGACACCTGTGGGCAACAGATCTCTATTGATGGTATTAAAGTCATATTTCTTATACACCAATAGTAATTATAAAACCCTTCTTCTTATATCTTTATAAATGGTTCAAATGAGATTATGTATATAACCCTTTCGAACCTTTGATACATGAAAATCATTTACAAATCAATTATGATGGTAAAAGTCGATAATGATCGCATAAGACCTTTTATTCATGTCAACTGTCCTATCCTCCAATTCTCGCATCATATCACGACATTTCCTTATTTATTAGTGATTCTATTATACACCTCGATTTTGGCAATCCACTCATTTTTGTAAACATGGCATATCTTTATACGTTGTTCCTTTATGACTTTGTACTATGGCAGTTCAGCATGCTGCTCCTTTATTTGATGGCTGAGGACGGCCTATCACATTACAGGGGGGTGTGGGTGATCCCCATAATTTGTTGGCATACATGTCAACTCGTCATTCGGAAGAATTATGACTCGAGAATAGCAAAGCTTAACATTATTTTGTTTCCCAATATGCATGGCTTGCTGTTCCAAAGCTATTTCCATGTTTTGCCCTACAAAAATTAGTAGTAAGTTAGAAATTTGAACAGCTTGCTATACCATAATCTTCTCTGTGTTTTCCTAACAACGAGCTAAAAATTTGAACAACTTGCTATTCCATTATTGCCTCTGTGTTTTTTTACAGTGTGCTAAGCATGAAATAAGATGGGAGGAAGATCAATTCGTAGTGAGCCACAGGTGTTGATGGTCTTTGATGCTGCACAAGAAATTATAGCAAGGGCATGAGGGATAATTTACCTTAACCATCTGCAGCAATCCAATGAGACAATGGCAATTAAGTTTCTGCAAAACTTGCAAGAACATCATTCCATGGTGAGAGGGAGACAGATAACAGTTACTGATGACACAATTGTAGAAGTTTCGAGACTGCCAACCACTGGACCTGTATGGACTCTAAAAAAGGTGAGACTGCAAGACACCATGAAAATCTTCCAGGACGAAGGGCAGAACCTGACTGTAAAAGGGAAGGGAGTTCTATCGGCAACCTTTGGAGAGCTGTGGGTAGAATTGGCGAGAATCATCCAGAGGTACATCACTTCTGATGGTAGGAAAGACGTGGTAAGACCACGCCATCTTAAACTTTTAGCCGTATTAAAACAAAAATGTGTTGTGAATTTACTTGCATTTTTAAATTCTTTATTACATGATGTTACTCGAAGCATGAATAAATCTCGCCATGTAGAGTCAGTAGTAAGCCACCATGGGTTAATATGACTGATAGTCAGCTATAGTCTTGCCCAATAGCAGAGTAGTTGGAAAGAATTTATTTTCATGATAGACGAGGGACTAGCTTTGCCAGCCCCAAAATGAAAACATGTTTCCAGTACATCGAGCAGACCACTGAAATGAAGAAAATCTATTAGGTTGGCAAGGATCTGAGGAATGTTGGGAAATTCCCAGGGAAACATTAGTCAACCTATGGAGATACATGATTCAGGAGACGAACAACCCCCACAATCAGAAGGAGGGGAGAACAAAAAACTATTGGAGGAAAATGATGAAGGAGAACTGGAGGAGGAGTCTGAGCAATTCGGTCAGGAAGAAGAGGAAGCATAGCAATGCAGTGAAATTCGACTGCAAAACTCACTACAAGAAGATGAATTGGCCCAGATTCTAGCCAATATGTGTTAATATGTCCAACCTCATAGCCCACTTAACCCTCACACCGAAGAAGGACCGCATGAGCACTCTGCTCATCATAAAAGTGCATCCGAGGAACTGTGTGATGAGGAAGAAGGACCAAAGGAGTACTCTGCTCATGATAAAAGAGCATCCGAGGAACTATGTGATGAGGAAGAAGGATTGCAGGAGCACTCTGCTCATGATAAAAGTGCATCCGAGGAACTATGTGATGAGTGACGAGAATGAAGAGGACGAACAATCTGTTCCTAGTTAGAATACACCTGAAGAATTCCACGATGAAGAGGAGGTAGAAGAAGAAACTACCCAAGAGACAGTAGGACTAACTAGGGTTTCTAACCCTGAACAACCTGATTAGCATAACACTGAAGAAGCACCCCAAGAAGAAAACAAGGAAATTGGCCAAGATGAAGGTACAATACTTGAGGTACAAAGCCCAGGCCTGAGTAAACGAACGACTGCTCCTTCCAAGAAAATAGAGGAAATTAAAAGATTGTGAAAGGAACATCATATATTGCTTAACGTGATTAAGCAACTTTGACAACAGATAAGGGCTTTGAAAATGGGGAAGAAATCGAAAGGAACCACTGTGGTAAAGAATGCAACCACTCAAGAAAACCCCCTTAAGAAAAAGATCAAGAGGACTCAAGTCCAACCTGCAATTCAAAATCGAAAGGAACAACATCTGGCTGTTGCACATGTCAAAGTAAAAATAGATAATGGATCAGCTTGTGATAAGAAGATCAAAGTAGATCTCCAGTCTACAACTATCATGTTGAATAAAGACCTGAGGATAGTAACTCTGTAGAATGATTTGGCACAAGCCCAACAAATAATAGAGAAACTTTCAGAGCACACTGTCCCTCAAGAAAAATACAAGAAATTACAAAAGCAGTTGAAGAGCATTAATGCATTAGAAAACCAGGCCTTTGAAGGATGACAAAAAGCAGAAGAAAGAGTCAAAAAGGTAACCCATAGACTAGACATAGTCATCAAACAAATGGATACCCTATGTTCTCTGTATACTGACGTTCTAGTGTGTAGGGCACCTACTAGGAACTATTATTTGTTTTTAATGGAAAGATATTTACAATTTAAAATTAAAGCTATCAAAGCAGGAGTACCTATAGAGATAAAAACCATTGATGACTTCATAAATTGTTGCAAGCATTACGGGGTGAAAGTTCAGTGATTGTTATGTGAATTTTATTTGCACAATCTTGTATTAGATGGAGAAACAAAACAGAACCCTAGCCCTTTTGTGGGTGATGTTCAATTGCAGGCATTTATTTCTTTTGGTGTTAATCAAATAAAGTGGCTTAAATCCTACAATATCTTTCAAAGATAGGAAAATGGATTATATCTATGGGTGAGGGGTGAACCTAGAGACCCACTACAATTATGGAATAAACATAGGAGCCTAATGAGAACACATGGAGTGATCAAATCATTGGGACCTATTCACACAACAGTCATTCAGTAGGGGATAGAATACTTCTTTACCATCAAAGACCTTGCCATAACAGTAGCCAAATTCCGATACCAGACTTCTAATCAGAACATCTAAAACAGAGAACCATTCAATTATGAGAACTTAGTTGCTGACCGCTTAGGTATCTATGGTGACCTCGTTTTGAGAGAAGGCCTATCCTCGTTAGGCTGTAGGTTCCAAAGTCCAGTCATTTGGCACCCTGCACTAGGATATCAAGCCTTATATGAAATGCCTGAAGGTCAGACAGGATATCTTTTTGAATTCTTAGCCAGGCATCATGGTTGTAGACCACCTAATGAGATCCCTTCTCTAGCTTATTCCCTAACTTCCTTGCATGTCAATTACAATGTTTTCATGAGGGCATGGAAAAGGGTAAGCAGGGGGTGTGTTGAGAATTAGACAAGGTATGTAATTACCACTTATTTTGTTATCTTTTCCTTTAATTCATAACTTCTTTACATTATGAAATGGGAATATGGTGAAAGATCATGATAAAGTTTAGAATATTTATGAGCAATGTAAAATGACTAATAATTACCTTTTCCCATGCAGAAAAAGAAGAAAATGGGAGATCGCCATTCCAAAGGAAAAGACAACACGAAATTAACTATTGTCCCTTTGACAAGGAACCAAATCCAAATGAGGCAATCCAGATTGGAGCGTATAAGCTAGGAAATGGAAGAGGAGATACCAAATCGGCGCAAGAGAATGAAGAGATAACTGAGAAATAACAATCTGGCAAATCCCTCAGGATGCTTTGATCCTGAGGGATTGCTACCTTAAAGATTATCTGTATCTTTGATATTTCTGCTTGGCTGCTATAAGAAGGGACAATATTTCTTTTGGTGTTAATCAAATAAAGTGGCTTAAAGCCTACAATATCTTTCAAAGACAGGAAAATGGATTAGATCTATGGGTGAGGGGTGAACCTAGAGACCCACTGCAATTATGGAATAAACATAGGAGCCTAATGAGAACTCATGGAGTGATCAAATCATTGGGACCTATTCACACAACAGTCATTCAATAGGGGATAGAATACTTCTTTACCATCAAAGACCTTGCCATAGCAGTAGCCAAATTCCGATACCAGAATTCTAATTGGAACATCCAAAATAGAGAACCATTTAATTATGAGAACTTAGTTGCTAACCACTTAGGTATCTATGGTGATCTCATTTTGAGAGAAGGCCTATCTTGGTTAGGCTGTAGGTTCCAAAGTCCAGTCATTTGGCACCCTACACTAGGATATCAAGCCTTATATGAAATGCCTGAAGGTCAGACAGGATATCTTTTTGAATTCTTAGCCAGGCATCATGGTTGTAGACCACCTAATGAGATCCCTTCTCTAGCCTATTCCCTAACTTCCTTGCATGTCAATTACAATGTTTTCATGAGGGCATGGAAAAGGGTAAGCAGGGGGTGCGTTGAGCATTAGATAAGGTATGTAATTACCACTTATTTTGTTATCTTTTCCTTTAATTCATAACTTCTTTACATTATGAAATGGGCATATGGTGAAAGATCATGATAAAGTTTAGAATATTTATGAGCAATGTAAAATGACTAATAATTACCTTTTCCCATGCAGAAAAAGAAGAAAATGAAATATCACCATTCCAAAGGAAAAGACAACATGAAATTAACTATTGTCCCTTTGACAAGGAACCACATCCAAATGAGGCAATCCAGATTGGAGCGTATAAGCCAGGAAATGGAAGAGGAGATACCAAATCGGCGCAAGAGAATGAAGAGATAACTGAGAAATAACAATTTGGAAAATCCCTCAAGATGCTTTGATCCTGAGGGATTGCTACCTTAAATATTATCTGTATCTTTGATATTTCTGCTTGGCTGCTATAAGAAATGACAATGTTGCTAGCCCAAGAGAGGGATTATTGTTGGTTTTATGAAATTCAATGTTGTAACTTAAACTTTGATCATTGACTCTCTCTAAAGAGCGATTACTGTAACCCTGTTTTGATGATTAATACATAAATTTTGTTGCTGTTTCGTCTTTGATTCTAGAGTAATCATAGCAGTGCGTCCCTGGAGGCTAAGGGCCTGGCCCTGGTTGACCACTTGCTTCCTATACCATTATTTCTCGATTCCAAGTTGTGTGTGGTTTGATTTCTTGTATTTGCTTTGTTCAGTAATATGTTGTTCCTTACTATTTCATATGTTGGTGCTATTATATTTCATTCATATTTGAATAGAAAGGTTACCCTCAGCAACTAGAATGTTATGCTATTCACTCTGAATTTGTATCGTATTGCCGTTCCTTTATATATTGATATTATTGTATAACATTGTTGTTCCTTCCAAATTGCCATTGTTGTTCGGTTACAGATTAATAGTGCTATGTATTCATAAATTGGTGTTATTGTCTATTTACTTACAATTTACCTCCAAGCGTAATTGCTGTTCATTAGGATTGTTGTTCCATGATGACCGCAATTGTTGTTTCTTCATAATTGAGATTAATAGTTGTTGTACTAAAACTCAGATTACTGTTTCCTTGAATATAGATGTGTTGTGTGTAATATTCGATTTAGTTGCTTTGCATTTACATTTGATTTAGGTTGCTATTCAATACTTCATACTTCACTTTAGTTTGCTGTTCCATTTCCGTTTATTGTTTAAACCATTTCTGAGGTAAAGATTGTTGCTTAATTCCTGTAGATTACACTTACTGCTTCATTCATTTTTGTAGGTTAATCTTTGCTATTCAATCTTGTTAAATAGATTAGTCATTGTTCCTTTTCCTGTTATTTGAATTATCATTGCTTTGGTGTGAACAAAACGATCTGAAACTGTAGTGAAAATTGACTGTGTTGTCTAGTTCCCAGATTGATGATCTTTTCCTTGATTTCTTTTCAATTACATCATTTTACAAAGGGAAGAGTTATTATTACCATACCCTTGACTGATGAAGTGCTTTAATTCCTCAAATGAATGATTTACTTACAAGCATTCCAACTTCTTGTCATTACATTTAGAGTTTGTTTCCAGCATTTAGTTATTTTCGCAAAAGCACTATACTACTAGCATTACTCTGACAAATGACTGCCTCAAACTGAGTACGCTCTTTGAGATAACAAATCGTACCTAGATTGATAATTAATGTAGGGTAAATAAAGGTGAAAAGGACCCTTTTTATTGCTCGACAATCATATCTCCATATGAAGCTTTGTTTTAATTTAAGTCTCTGAAGGATTAGGACTGCCTCCTTTCCAACTTCTATACTATTACAAATAAAAGGACCCAATTGGTCTTTGATATTGAGCTGGGCTTTCTTTTTGGCTTTAACAAAGTTTACCTCATCTGAATTGATTATCTACCTGTAGTACTCCAGGGCAAATAACCTCATTGGGAGGTATTTAGGTAGTTTGTATGGAGCCAATTCACAGCCATAAATCCTGATCTCAGTGTGGTTTTGGTACAAGTACCAATCTCCGACCTGATGATTGATGTTTAAGTGAAGGACTCTCCTAATCTCAGGAATGATTCTTGGTGGAGGGGTTCCACTCAGGATGGTCATCACAGGGTGGACAAAGGAATCTATGAATTCATTATATGAATAGGGGGAGGGATGTTGATGAAACAATGGGGTCCAGAAGATGAATGATCTTCGTTGGCCCTTGGTGTCCAACTTTTGCAAGGTAAGTGGAAATTTGTCTTGACTGGTAATATAGGAAAATGTGATACAAGACTGAGTAGTATTTGAAGACTCCTTCATTACTCATTTTGAGGAACTATTCATCCATCCTGTCAGCTATGAACTGAGCATAGTCATATATGATAGCAGGAGGTTGTCCTGGAGTGTATATGGACATGAAGGCTAAAATAATCTCATCAATATATTCACTGGTGGTATAACCCATGGCACTAGATATCATATGCACAATACTTCTGCCCCAAGGAGAAAATAAAGCTTCTACATATGGAGGGGAGTATTTGGGGGTATACTTCTCTTCTACGATGAAGGTTTGGATTACTTGGGCCAATCTTGCAGGGTTGAGTTTGGGATACAAGTCCAACAGGTCTCCAATGGAGAGGGGAGTCAAGTTTTGGCTAGGCTAGAGTTGTAGCATCTCATCTATAGATTCAACAATGATAGTGAAAAGTATGGCCTTGTTGGGGGACATGATTTCTCTTTGACTAGGGACATAGTTGGCATGGCAATAATGTACAATTTCTGGGAAAATGTGAACTCTGGGGAACTGGTACTTAGGCAAATTGGACTCCCACAGATCAATTTCCTTAGCCTAGTTCAAGTATCTATCCCTACTTTGGTAGTATACTGTGAGCAGGGATTCTTGGACAGAGGTGTCCTTTATTTGGAAATCCCTATCAGCCAGTGGGAGGTGGTCCAGGTCTAAGTGGGGTGTAGAGATGGGGCTGACATCCATGGCGATTGGGATAGCAATTCTCAGTTATTATGGATTTGAGAATGGGGGAGGTAAATTGTAGTGTTTTTAGGGCAATGGTGGTTTAACACAGAGTAGGCTTGGGTTCATTAAGTTTCTTTAATTAATTTTTATCTTAACTAAGAACACTTAGTGACTGGTTTTGAAATTGACAGGGTTTTTTGGTGAATTGCGGCTTAAATACCTGGAATTGAGGTAAAATGGCTTTGAACAGGGTGGCTGGTAACTGCAAATGGTTGAAATGGCTATGTGTACGCTTGAAAGCTAACTGGGTGCTCTGCAACATCTCTGGAGTGAAATTGGATGTGAGTTGACAGCTTCAAATGTTTGCAGACAATGTGGATGCGTGTAGAGGTTTACCATTGAAATTCCAGAGAAAACAAATGATTTGGGGCTTTTTTGGCTTTATGCACAAAAGTCAATTTTGGCAGGTACGGGATAAACAGTGATTGTTTTGTCATGTAGCAGGTAGGCAGTTAGTAGTTTCTATTGCATCGCTTATGGGTGCTCGGTGGTATTGGGGAGAGGCCGCCTGATTCCACTTATTGAATGGCATGTAGCATCAGGGGCTGGGCAGAAAGCCACCTTTTCATGTGGGTATCATTTGGACGTTAGGTTGGCCCGATATGGATAAGGGCTGTCGGATGTGGAGGGAAGCGATCGCACGGTGATTGGGCGGGAAAACTGCACGGAGGGTAGTGGGGGGCTTGGCAGGTGCTTAAGTGTGGAGGTATCGAGGTTAATGATGGATTAAGGCAGGATTAATGACTAAGGGCAGGATTTTAATATTTTTGAAGGATAAGGGGTAATACTATAGTTTATAACTAAACTAATGGGTGGGGTTCTTTTATATAGAGGAGTTAAATATCTATGAGATAGTGGGTTTTCGGGAATTAATATATAAAGTTAATAATTAATATGAATGGGTGGAAAATGGACACAACACACTAAGCAAATGCGTTTTTGCGATTTAAATGTTTTTCACATATTGACATTAATACTTAGAGTAATGTGTTTTGGTGGGTTTTTGATATGAAAATGCTTTATGTGTGGGGGAAAATGCTTTTCCTAGGCCAATAGTGTTTTAACCTTAGGAAAAGGGGTTTTAATAGGGAAATGAATGAACTGAAGGGGGGGTTAACTTTTATGATGGGAATTTAGTACTTGATATCCATAAATCATTGAGTCGAGGGTCCAGTCCCTCCAAAAGTCATAGAAATGCTCTGAGCCTCTTTGACTTAAAGGTTTAAGTACTTTGAACTTTATTTATGGGAAATTAGTAAAGTAAAGGGTGAAATGAATGGAGGAAATTAATTGATTGACTTTGTAAATAATTTGCATGCTTGACTGTTCACTGATATCTGGAACTTTTATGATGAGAATGATAAATATGCGTTTTGTCTAATCAACCATCATACTTATGCAACCTTTCTTCTACTTACCCATCTACTCATCCTATCATTTTTAATTCTCCTTATTAGGGTGCATTTGAGCTAGCAAACCCTTATGAAATAATTTTTCTTTTCCTTTACAAGAGTAAACTAACTAAATCTAACCTTATTACATCCAAGGGCTCAGATTAAACAGTTGAGTTCCTTTTATTTACTCTACCTATATAATTTTTTGCCAATGTTACAGTGTTTGGCCAAATTTTCATTCTCTATCTATAGACATGAAATTTAAAATATGAAATAGTCAAGTTTAAACATTTTGACTATCATGGATTGTGGCGAGAATTACAAACTGCACACAATCATTTATTATGCACAAAATAAATAGTAGAAGCATTTTGGCTTGCTCACTTTCATGGTATTTTACTTTTCTTGGGGTTCATATTTTTTCATCTTGTTTGACCTTTTTATTCTTTTTGTCCTTTGATTATTATTTTAGGACATACCCTATTTACATCTAATTTTTCAATATGGAAAAATTTGTAGAAAGCAAAGGTATGTACATATTACAAGGTTTAATCTCAGTCATTCAAAAATTATGACTCCTATTGGTATAGGAACCTAACAGGTACCACAGGAAATATAGATCGGTTCCACTCTATTCGGCAGAGGTAGAGTACATGGCTACGAGTCAATCATCATGTGAGGCCATCTGGATGAGGAAAAACTTGGTTGGTTTGTTTGGTAAGTAGATGGATCCAATTATGATTTACTGCAATAACCAAAGTTTTATCAAACTCTATGAAAATCCAGTTTTTCATGATCGGTCCAAGGATATTGATATCCGATATCATCATCTCATATATTTTTTATTGAGACAGATTATGTTGTTAGAGTACATTAACACGGAGGATCAAGATGCTGGCATTTTGAAAAAGGCATTGTCAAGATGTAAATTTGGGTTTCACAGAGATAGGATCGGGGTATCTGATAATCCCTTTCTTGTTGAGAGGGAGTGTTGAGAGATGTAAACAAGAAATTTCAGTTTCATTTATCCTTGATTTAAAATGAGAATTAAAATCGAATTCTATTCTCATAGCAACTTGTAAATAGTTAATTAAGTTTAACTAACTTAATTAGCTTAGGAATTTCAAGCTGGAAGTCTTTTTGAAGTCATGAATATGTTATCCCTATATTATAGGGGTCCGGGATGACTTAATTGTGCGATGTAATTAGATAACTCAGTTTACTGAGTTATGTTGTGTTAAATTAGTTCCAAACTGTTTGAGGAACTAATAGTCAATTAACAGTCAGTTGGCGCATTAATGCATTAACTAGTGCTACTTTAGTTAACTGAATATTCCCTCATGAGAAACTCATGCATGTAGATTTTGAGAAAGACCTAGTTGAGACTAGAGTGCAGGTACAGTGTACTATCAATTGTATGATTTACTGAGTTGTATAGATCGTGCATGCAATCAAGAATTAGACCTTGAAGGGAGTGCATAGTTTTGGATGCACTGGTTTCCCATTAATATGGGCTAATAAGCCATAGGAATTGCATAAGGAAGTAGGGGCTTGGAGAGATGAAAAATTGGCTAAGTGTTGGCCAAGCATTTTGTTGTGAGCTCGAGATTGATTTTACTAAGTGCTAGGATTGTTCTTGTGAGAAAAAGAATTGTGTTACCATCTTGGATTTCTGATATATGAAATAAAGATAGTGGGTTTTTGAGCTATGCCTTACCATGGATATTTATTTTGTTCTATTTATTTGATTATTTTCCTCTTGTCGATTATTGTTTTCATCAATTTATTTCCTTCTGTTGAATGAAAGTAGAAGTAGATTCTTGTCCTGTGTTTTAGTACATTGTATGATCTTGTGAATCTACAGGATTTTCTACATGGTATTAAAGTTGATAACAATATACTAGAGTAGATTTCGAAGTTATGGGTTTTGGGTTACAGGTGAAATTCGAATTTGCAATACATACTTCAAGATCGGTAGATGGTGTTCGACAGTTTGCGGCTCAAGTATGCCTTGGAAGGCAGCTCAAATTTTATAGCCTGGAGGGATAGAATGGAGGCTTTGCTAGAATATAATGGCTTGAAGGAGTTCATTGATCAAGAAATCCCTAAGGCAGTAGCATCATATGCATATAAGTTGGCCAAATGGAAGAAGTGTGTAGCGAAGGCAAGGTAGATAATCCTTAAGGGAGTTCGAGACCACATTGTCTTGAGTCTCCATGGAAAGGAAACTCCATATGCTATGTGGAAAACATTGATAGACCTATATCAGAATAATAGGGACCAAAGGAAATTGACATTGAAGGACAAAATTCTAAAATTCAAATTGGAGAAGGGTGAGACTACTTCGAAATACTTGACCAAGTTTACTTAATGTCATGATGAACTTGGAAGTGTTGGAATCATGGTCACCGAGGAAGATATGATGAGTCTTTCACTTCTATGATTCCCAAAGAGTTGGCATAGTTATCAAGACATTGCCAACGGTTGAGAAAAGCTACCATATTGGGAATGACTGTGGTCAGATTTGATGCAGGAGGAGATAAGGAGGAACACCAGGGATGGCTCTTCATCAAAACTGATGATGCAGAGAATTGTGCCTTAGAGATTAAGGCGAAGAAGGGAAAAGGGAAAGCTTCCCATTCCAAATTAGATTCTTATCATGGAGGTAAGAAGAAAGACATGATGAAAGTTAAGTGGTTTCATTGCCATGAGGTCAACCATTTTGCTACAAATTTTCCACTCAAGAACTCCAAGAATAAGTCCTTAGGAGGAGCAATAGGTGAAGCTTGGCCTCTGAATTCAAATTATTCTTTTCCCTCATTGCATTCATGGTGTCATCAATGATTGGAAGTCTATGGTACTTAGACAGTCATTCCTAATGACTGGAGACAGAGATTTATTCAGTGACCGGGAGGAGAAATATCTCTAGATGCATATCAAGATAGATGATGACGGGAAGTATAGTGTTATTGGATTGGGAATGCTTACTTTTCAAAGAGAGAATTCGACTGCACTCACCTTGAAGAATGTTATGTATGTGCTCAAGTTGAGGAAGAACTTGGTATCCATTTCCATGCTTGAGCATAGAGGCTATAATGTGATCTTCTCAAAAGGAAAGGTGTTCCTTCGACACATAGCCATGGGTCAGGTAAAGAAGATAGTGATTCGAGTGAAGAATATCTATAAGTTGAAGATAGATCTATGTGTGGTTTGAACTCAAAAGAAGAAAGGGTGTAGAGCCAAGATGATGTCAAATTTTGGCACAAGTGATTGGGCCACTTGCATCATGGGGCTTTGAAGATATTGCAATAGATCTCTACTGGTATTGCAAAAGGTACGCATGAGCAAGTTGATACATGAAAGGGGCGTACTTTGGGAAAATACACCAAGTCTTCCTTTCACGACAGAGACAATCGAGAAGAAGCTATTCTAAAGAGAGTCCATTCTGATGTGTGTGGACCATTCTCGACATCATCCACAACCAAACATAGGTATTAAGTTATATTTGTTGATGACTATTCTCATAAATGATGGATATTTTTCATGTAGAAAAAGGATAAAACTTTCACAAAGTTTTGTGAGTTTAAAACATTGGTGGAGAAAGAGTCGGGCAAGAAGGTTAAAGCTCTATGAGTGTGAGTATGTCTCAAACAAGTTTAAGAAATTTTGTGCAGCGGAAGAGATTAAACAAAAGTTTATGACACCCCATAGTCGTCAACAAAATGGGGTGGCCGAGAGGAAGAATAAAAGCATAGTATGGGCAGCGAGGGAAATGTTGCATGATCAGGGCCTACCACTACACTTGTGGGTTGACGCATGCAACACAATGGTTTATGTTAAGAACTATAGCCCACATCGGACACTTGAGATGAAGACACCATAGGAGGCTTATTCTAGTATGAGGCCAGATGTTGGTCACTTCAGGGTTTTTGGGTCATCGGTATATTTCCATGTGACCAAAGATGCATGAAAGAATCTTGAGCTGACAATAGAGTTGGGGATATCTGTGGGGTACACTCATACACCTCAAAACTATCGTGTGTACTTTCCAACCAGTAGGATGATATTGGTTCACAAGGATGTTAGATTCGATGAGGAGAAGGCCATGAGAGTTTCCTTTGAGAGGGAGCTTGAGCTACATGCAGATGAGGATATTTTATCTCCTAAGGTTGAGGAGACTCAGATTGATGTGGAGCAGCCACATGAAGAGGATTCGGGAGTGGAGACATCCACTTAGGTAGAGTCTTCCAGAGAGGGAAGAAAGCACACCAGAGAGGCTGATAGATTGTTGGATGATGCATGGGAGAATGTGGGAGCAACCACTTCTTAGCGTAGACAGAGGAGGTCACTTGAGAGGTACACTAGATACATGGATCTTATGAGCAAATGTGTTGCGACATAGCTATATTCCTTTAAGGAAGCAGTGCAGCAGCTGGTTTTGGTTGATGCCATGGTGGAGGAGTATGACTCCATAGTTCGTAATAGTGTTTGGTATGTAGTCTTGAGACTGGAGGAGAAGTTAATGGTGAGATCCCATTGGCTTTAGAAGGTAAAGCAAGCTACATATGGTAGTTTGGAGAAGCATAAGGCTATATTTGTGGCCCGTGGCCTTTCACAAGTATAGTGGATTGACTATGATGAGACCTTTGCTCCTGTTGTAAGCTACTTGTCAATCAGATTTGTATTGGCACTATCTACATAGATGGGTTGGAAGATCCCTCAGATTGATGTAAAGACAACCTTCCTTAATGGCTTGATTGAGGAATAGGTGTACATAGAGTAGCCTGAAGGTTTTGAAACCTTTAACCATGAGTCACAGGTGTGCTAGCTCAAGAGAGAATTATATGGGCTGGAAAGAGCACCCCATGCTTGGTGCACTAGAATATATAGATACTTCACCGGGTTGGGATTCACAAAGAGTGCAGCAGATGCAAACCTGTAGCACATAGTGGTGGAAGGTAAACTATTGATCATTGTACATTATGTTGATGATCTCATATTGACAAGTGATGATGAGCTGATCAAATCTTGCAAGGAGGACCTTGCAAGAGAGTTTGAGATGAAGGACATGGGGTTCATGCATTACTATTTTGGCATGGAGGTATGGCAAGGAGATGGGGATTTGTTTGTGTCTTAGGGAAAGTATACCAATGAGATACTCAAGAGATTCTCCATGGAGAGAAGCAAACCCATGGAGACTCCTCTAGTAGGTAATTGGAGGAAGGAGGATGCTACTTTAGGGGAAGTAGTGGAAGCTATTGTTTATAGGCAGCTTATGGGTTCACTCATGTACTTGGTGAACACATGACCGGATATGTGCTATGCGGTTAACCAACTTCGTCAAGCGATGGTTAGGCCAACCAAGCTGTATTGGAAGGTGACAAAATATGTGTTGAGATACCTAAGGGGAACTTATCAGTATGGAATATGGTACAAACAATCAAAGGGAGTGAAGCTTCAAGGCTTCACCAATGTAGATTGGGCCAGGGGTTCCATCTAACAGGAAGAGCACATCAGGAGGGATCTTCAGTATTGGGTTAACGACAGTTTCTTGGTACAACAAGAAACAGACATCAGTTGCCCTCCATTCGATAGAGGCAGAGTACATTGCTGCAAGTGACACATCATATGAGGCCATTTGGATGAGGAAGATCCTAGTTGGTTTGCTTGGTCAGCAGATGGATTCAACTATGATTTACTATGATAATCAAATTTGTATCAAAGTCTCTGAAAATCTAGTTTTTCATGATTGGTCTAAGAATATTGATATTCGATATCATCATCTCAGAGATTATGTATTGAGGCAGATTATGTTGTTAGAGTACATTCCCACAGAGGAGCAAGATGTTGACATTTTGAAAAAGGCATTGTCAAGATGTAAATTTGAGTTTTTGAGAGACAGGATCAGGGTAGATGATAATCCCTTTCTTGTTGAAAGGGAGTGTTGAGAAATGGCAATAAGAAATTCCAATTTAATTTGTCCTTCAAATAAACTGAGAATTAAAATCAAATTCTATTCTCATAGCAACTTGTAAATAGTTATTAAGTTTAACTAACTTAATTAGCTCAGGAATTTCGAGTTGGAAGTCTTTCTGAAGTCATGTATATGTTCTCCCTATATTATAGGGGTCCAAGATGAGTTAATTGTGACTTGTAATTAGATAACTCTATTTACTAAGTTAAGTTCAGTTAAATTAGTTCCAAACTATTTGAGGAACTTATAGTGAGTTTACAATCAGTTGGTGCACTAATGCATTAACTAGTGCTACTCAAGTTAACTGAAGATTCCCTCATCAGAAACTCATTCATGTCGATTTTGAGACAAAGCCAATTGAGACTAGAGTGCAGGGACAGTGTACTATTAGTTGTATGATTTACTGAGTTGTATAGATCATGTATGCACAATTTTGGATGCAATGGTTTCCCATTAATATGGGCTAATCAACCATAGGAATTGCACAAGGAAATATGGGCTTGGAGAGCTAGATAATTGGCTAAGTGTTGGAAAAGAGTTTTTCTTGTGAACTAGAGATTGATTTTTTTGACTACTGGAATTGTTTTTGTGAGAACAAGCATTGTAGTATCATCTTGGATTTCTGATATATGCAATATAGATAGTGGGGTTTCGAGCTATGGCTTTCCCCAAATATTTATTGTGTTCTGTGTATTTGATTATCTTCCTCTTGTCGATTATTGTTTTCATCGATCTATTGGCTTCCACTGAATGAAAGTATAATTAGATTCTTCTCCTGTGCTTTAGTACATTGTATGAGCTTGTGAACCTACATGATTTTCTACAAGCCCCCCTTATTGTTAATATTTGATGAGGGTAAATGTTTTTGATTTTTCTATATATGGGCATGAAATTTGTGTGATGTTGATCTCACTGCCTCATGAACTCAAGATAATGTATGGAAACTATTTGCAAAATTTGGGTGTATACCATTTATAAGAACTGACAAAATATCCCAAATTATTCATAATTTTTGTAATCTTCATAGAGGAAACTTAATTAGGGCCATTTTGAAAAAAAAAATATGTTAGAGATTTTTTAAATTCACCTTCAATTGTCAAGAAAATCTAGTTTTTATTTGTCTATAGTCCCTATGAAAATTGACTAGAGGTTGACCAACATCTAAGCTTCCCAATGATGTTTTCAACTACTAGATTGATGATAAATCCAACAAGTACAAATAGAAGGTCAAATAAAAATTATAGAGTCTCGTAATTCTTCATAATGCATATTCAAGAAAATAGACAAAATGTTGATTACCCATTCTGGTGATTGAGTTGCGCTCAGAAAAGTAGCTACATTCTTGAATTGTTGTGAAAGCATATTTTCATATATTTTGTAGCTAAATTGGCATTAGTCCAATTAACAGTTTCTTCCTTTGGAATAATCACTTCTAAGTCACATTTGTGAGGCATGTAAGGAAAAAATATATTATCATTATGAAAGATGTGTTGAAGTGTTCTTCCAACTCTTTCCTTCTCAATTTTTTTTCACTTTTTGTTTTGCAATGCTAGCTATCAATCATGTTGCTAGACTTGAATAAAATAGAGATTTTTCCCTTTGTATATCAATCATAAAACTATTATTTAAAATATGTTCATATCTCATATTTATTCCATTGCCAACAAATATAATGAGACTTCGACAAATAATGTAGGAGAATTATTCAAGGGCCTCCATTACAACATCCTGTACCCAAGAACCCACATCACCTCTATTGTCAACTACATAGTTTTCAAGAACTTTAAACAAACAATCCACAACAACACTAACACATATTTCAACGTATCAATCATCAGGTCTTTCCAAGACATGGAAAGCGACAAAGAATGAATTTAAATATGATCCTCTAATTTGAATTTGTGCATTCGGATGGCTCAAGTTATCATTCAAACTATCTTGTAAAATATTCTATGTATTTGGGGACAATGGTATGTGTGAAATTAAGGTACATTTGATGAGTCTTCATTAAATGATCACATAATTTCTCCAAATTTCCCATGATATAAATGATCTTTCTCAATTATCGTTAGTTTGTCGACAATAAATTTCTATTTATCTTGTGATGTAATAGGGTGAGAATATTAGGAAAGGGCATATGGGTGCATTTGGCATTGATATAGACACATAAGTTCATTCTTTCAATACTATTGTAGCTTGGTAGACCTTTAATTTCATTTCCTTTTTGGAATATCCTTGCAAATATCTAATGTATTTTGGCTTTGTAAAAAATTTCTACAACATCGAATCCAATTGGGGAAGTGTCTTGCTTGTGGGACATTGAGAAATGTAAACTAGGTGCCTTGCTTCTAGGCTAATGGAGTCAAACCAATAAAATAAAATCATCCCTAAGAGTTTTGGAATTTCAAATCTCCCTTAAGACTTTATTCTCTAGACCTCTGTTCCTTACTCATAAACTAAAAAAGTGAAATAGAAACTTATGCAAACTGTAAACTAAATGCTCACCTACCAAGCTTACTTATGTACAACATATCCTTCTAGAAATAAGTTATTTAATCTTAGTAAAGTGAAATTAGACTTCCAATGACACTAAGACAACATATGGGTGCTTAATTTTATACTAACTCCTTCTTGAGCTTCTAAAAGAGGAAATGAAATGTATAGGAGGAACTCATCAATATTAGTTGGTACATAGCCACAAAAAGATATTAACTATTAAAAATACATCATCTCCAAACTGCTCAAAGACTCCATATATGTTGCTTCAGGATCATCAAAAAAATGAGAGAAGATACTATGTTGATTAGAAAGTAGAAATTGTTGTATAAAAACCAAATTTTGTATCAATAATATATCCTAATCCACTTCAACATTTTCTTTAATAATTGGCTTGTCAAATAGCCTTGCTTCTAGTTCAACATGACTGCATCTAAGAATAATTGATTCTTTATCATAATTTGATAAACAAATTTCTTAGAGATATGCCAACATAGTTCTCTGTTTAGTTTTTCACATAAATATTTTAGGGGGAAATTAATTTGGTGAGAAAAAAATGGAGAATTGTTTACATGCTCCTCCTCAAAAAATTGATCATGCAACGATGTTTTATCAATAATTAAAATATTTTCACTTATGTCAACAAAAAAAATTATACACTATTAGCATGTACAATTAACTTCAGCAAAATCATCTTCAAGAAAACTCATATTAAAATCATCCATATTTTGATAAATGGACAAATCATCTATTGTACATATGGCATCAACTTGCTGATAAAAAAATTCTACATCTTTCATAGTTGAAAAATATTATTTACAAGTTGTAAATTCTAGAGAAAAAGAAAAATTCAAAGATAATATATCTTCATTCCAAATCACATGAAAACCTAAATATGATAATTTCTTTTAGATTCTTCATCCTGCTACTCTATGTCCAAATATCCATGAAAAATTTGATTTGGAAGTTTCCCACAACCCCAAAGGTTATTTTAAATTTCTTTGGCATCACTGAACATTTGCTCCAAGGTTGTAAGTCTCCTCTCCCTGAGATGAAAAGCCAAACTAGGATGACGGGATGCTAAATAATATATCGTGGTAGAAAATTTATAAGGCTGAATTTCCTTTGGAATATTAATATAGAAGCTTTGAAATATTATATTAAACCTAGTAATGATTTCATGATTTTTCCTCCCTATTGCAAATAACTCAAAAAGATATTGATTATAAGACTTGTGTTTACCCCAATATCTCATGAAATTATTATGACAATCCAACCAAGAATTGATTGAATTTTCCTTTGGATATTTATACCATTGTAGGCCTCTCAATTTAAAGAATAATAAAGGTCCTGATAACCACATTTTCATGAATAATTCCAAATCTATCTACAAAACATTCAAAGGCCAAAATGTGTTGCTTTGTTGTAACATTGTTTTCTTCATTCAATTTAGGGAGATATTTGAAATATTTTGGAGGGTAATCATGAAGAACAAATGACAACTTTAGAGGTCTAAAAATTCCCTAATTTTCGATAGAACTTTAGTGGGTTGTTTACAAAGTGCATGAGTGTCTATTGAAGATGGTAAATCAACCCTTTTATTAACAGATTGACATGTTTGGTTGTATCTAGGAGGATTTGTAATACAAACATAATTTTTCTCATTTGATTTAGAGGAAGGATTCAGGCCAAGATCAATAATGAAAGAAGAGGAAAAATATTTTTCTTTCAATGAAAAGTGTATAACTAAGGATTTACACTTGTCTGGGTATACAAAGTAGAAGATAATATTTTCTGATAAATAGATAAAAATAGTGAAGGAGTTGATAAACAAGAATATAAATTCCTAGAAAAAACTTATAATCTAATACCTAGCCTTTCCATATTGCTTCTTCATTTTTCTATCAGCAAGATTCATTTTCTAGTGAAATATTTAATTATGGAGTCGCCAGATGAACGATAAATAGCCAATATTTACTATTTAAATCTTATTTTCTGTTAAGAAATAGAACTTAATACATAGGGAAAATTTTTATTTCAATTTTGTTTCCTAGAAATAGCACAATTCCATGTTGTAACCATAGAGACAACTCCTAGCTATAGGGAGTGAGTGCCCAAGACATCACTCAAACTTCATAAAAAAATTTTAATTACTGGTTTGAGTTGGGCTTATATAAAATGAAATGAATGACTCTAATTCAAAAACTCATCATTCAAAACCAAACTGGCCAACGTTTTGAGGCTTGTAGACCTCATAATTAAATATTATCAAAATTAAAAAAATAAGAGGAATGAGGGTTTAATAAATTATGCAATAAATAATTCGAGTTGTCAACCCTAAGAATGAAATAATGAATAATATAAGAAAATAAAGAATATGTGAGATATTTATGAAATATACAGAGCACCCATTAAGGAATTTAAATGAAATCATATGTACCATTTATAACAGACAATCACATAGGAAAATCCATAATCTTCATTCAATTTGATCTCATTGCTACAGACACATTTTTTAGCAGAAGAATATATGAGATGACACAACAAAACAGAAGAAAAGATACATACTGCAACTTTTCTTAGAAATTGGAATCAAACTATTTTTTATTGATTGGTCCCTGAGAGGTTAATTACATTGCATAACTATCAGAATTATCTTAACTTTGAACCCCTTCTCAATCCTTCTCCCTCACTATTATTTTTCCCCAAAGCTAACTGTCTAATTAGTTATAAAACTAATTCCCTTTTTATTATGTTTATAAAACAATACCGAGCTTTGACAACTCATTATTAATACACTGCTTTAACAATTTTACTATAATCTCTCTCTCTCTCTCTCTCTCTATATATATATATATATATATATATATATATATATATATATATATATATATATATATATATAGATAGATAGATAGATAGATAGATAGATAGTACTTAACTCCCCACTTTTCATAAATTATGTGACAATATAATTTGTGGTTTTTTGTTTGACCCATTATATATATATATATATATATATATATATATATATATACAAAAGATTTGAAAAAATTAAATGAAGGACAAGTGGGCCCAATATATATGTGTGTGTGTGTGTTTGAAAGGACATGAGGGCCCGACAAAACCACTTGGTGCTTTGAGCACCCCCCTTCATGATTTTGAAAATTTGGTGTGGGTGAGGGTTCTCATTTCATCCACACCATCGATCCTTTCCACAGGTGGTTCCAACATACCACCCATGCAGTGACCCCCCCATTATTAAACTCCATTGGGGGTAGAGTTTGATCATGCATTTAGATATGGGAATGAAATTTGTGGACTATTGATATGGCTAGCTCAAGAACTCAAGATAACATATGGCGGTTGTTTGCAAAAATTAGGCATATGTCCTTTAGAAGAACCATGAAATCTCCCAAAACATTCACAAATTTTCTAATATTCCAATGTGAAACTTAATTTATGTCATTTTGTGAAAAACCCAAGTTGCATAATTTTAACATTTTCCTTCAATTGTCTTGAAAATACAGTTGAAATTTTCTATCTGCAGCCCCTGCAGAAACTAATGAGAGGTTGACCGACTTCTGCAATTCCCAATAATGTTTTCAATTGCTAGATTGGTGGTGAAGCCAACAATTCCAATTAGAAGGCTAATTAAAATTTCCAAAGTTATGTAATTCTTAAAAATGCATATTCAAACAAAGAGACAAAATTCTCGTTACCCATTCAGGTGATTGTGTTGTGCTCACATAAGTACCAAATTTCTTGAATTGTCATGAAGACATATTTTCATATATTCTACAACTAAATTGGTGTTGTCCCAATCAATAGTTGCATCCTTTGGCACAATCACTTCTAATTCATATATCTGAAACATGTAGGAAACAAATATATTTTCATTGTGAAGGATGTGTTGAAGCATTCTTCTAGTTATGTCTCTCACCTAGCCAATTTTTCTCACTGCTTCCTTTGCAATTCTAGTTATCAATTGTGCAGCTAGATTTGATGTAAATAGAGAGTTTTCCCTTTGTGTATCGCTCATAAAACTCTCATTTAAAGTATATGCCTATCTCATATTTATTCCATTGCCAATAAATACAATGAGACTTTGGTAAATAACATAGATGCAATTTTCAAAGGTCTCCATTACAACTTATTGTACCCAAAAACCCACATTGACTCTGTTTTCAATTGAAGAGACTTCAAGAACCTTAAACAAATAATCCACAACAACATCAATATGTGTTTCAACATATGAATCATTAGGATTTTCTGAGACATGGAAAACATCAAACAATGTCTCGAATATGATCCTCCAATCCAAGTTTGTGCATTAGGATGCCTCAAGTTATCATTCAAAGTACCCAATAAAATACTGCATGTCTTTGAGGACAATCATATGTCTTACATTCAGGTACATTTTATGAGTCTTGAATAAATGAACACATCATTTCTCCACCTTTCCCATGATATAAATGAAATTTATCAATTTCTCATACTATGCTGACATAGCTTTCTATTTATCTTGTGATGGAGTAGGGTGAGATTAGTAGAAAAGGGCATATTGGTGCATCTAGCATTGATACAAAGGCATAAAGTTATGCTTTCAATACTATTGTAGCTTGCTATACCTTTAATTTCATTTCCTCACTAGAACTTTATGGAGAATATCTTCTGTATTATGGTTTTGTAAAATTTTCTTATAACATCCCCTAGCATAGTTAATGGAGGTTGAGCATGGACCAAGGTTGCAGTCATCCCAATAAATTTAGTTCCCAAGCCAACATATATGGTGAAAGGATATTGTCCTCTAGGGGAAATACCCCTAGGGAACAAGGTACTTTGTTGTAATAGCTATAACAACCCCAAATTTTTGACACATACCAAAATTTGGAGACCCCCCTCTTTTGTTTTTAAAATTATAAACATTTGTATGATTGGGATTATTGAACCCCCTTCTTATATCATGAGTCAACAAGGTGGAAATAGCTACACTTGTGCACTTCTGAAAGATACTTAGCGCGTCACACTTACACAACTTAGCACATTGCACTTACACAACTTAGTACATAACACTTACATAATGTAGCACATTACACTTACACATCATAGTGCAATGCAGTGCTCCCACATAGCACAGAGCTTCTGCATAGTGCAATGCTACTCGCCAATATGGTGTGGTGCAAGAAAATAGCTTAGCACACCACCTCATTAGATCACAATTTTTTCTTGCAAGATAACATTTAATACACCTTTAAAGTATTCACACGTTCAAAAAAATATATATATGTCAGCCCCTCCAAGCAATTTTCATTGTGCATATTTGTCGTAAGAGCTCCCTCTTTTTCATTGGCACATTCCATATTACTAGTCTAGCTCTTGATCTACTAAGAGATGTGCCACTTTTGAGGACATAATGACCACAATACCTGTTAGGAATGCCTCTATGACCATGATTTGTTTGTTTCCATTTACGTTTCATTTTATGCATTCCCTTTTAGTTCATAAACCTATTTCTTTCCCAAACACCTATATATATCCATGGGAACACACATTTAAACCCTTTCTTCACTTAATCTTCTCATTCATTTTTCTAGAATTATCACGCTTCCTTGCATTTCCAAAATTCTCATTGCTCTTACACTTAGCCTATTTCTCATTCCTAGTTCCCTTTTGAGACAATTCAAGTTGCCCTTAAATATCCTTCACTCAAGTGCAACAATGTTGTAGGCTTCAACTAAACCCTATGCTATAAAGTAATCCAATTATAAATATTTCCTTTCTCTCTACACGGTGCAACAATATTCATCTCTAACTTATGATTTCCTCTAGAGCAATGGTGCAAGATTTGTTCTTTCACTATTGGAATCCATGGTGCTTCCATAGTGCACTCATTTCCCTTTGTACTATGGCGCAAGATTCTTGTTTAGGTTATCACATATTGTAGTGAAATAGTGCAACCCTTATTCATTGTGCTACTCTCATTATTTGTGTCGCAACACATTCTTCACAATATCTCAATCATAGTGGCGCATCCCTTGTGGTCTACAACCTCTTCTTGTACAATGGTGTACTATCTTATCATAGAAAGGAACACTTCTTTGCACCGTGCACTTAATTTTCTTTTGTTTTTCTACCATCTTTTATCATGATGAATATATTTCAAATGTCAGGTATAGTATCTTTGGAGTGTCTCAATATTTCATGATCAATAGAAGAGATGGCTCCACCTAAGAGGATACTAGGCAAGGAAATTGTTGAAGATGTTGAAGAATGGTTAGAAGAAAGTTCCATAATCTTAGCCCCAACATAGACATATACAACATGATTCATTGATAAATCCATTTCAATAACTTGGTTTAATACATATAATCTATTTTCTTGCAAAGAGATCCTTAAGGATGAGGAATATGGTGAAGTGTTAAAAAATGTGAAGAGATCATGGTTGCATAAGGTGGCATTGTATTCCTTAGTTTTATCCATTGTGGAGACAATTGAATGGATCATAAAATGTATTTATATTAAGGATATGTCTATTTGAGATAGTAATGGTATATTAACAACATATATATACCCTCACGTTACAAAATACTACAATTGTTTCTAATTATCCGGTAGCACTCACAACAAAGTGGTATGAAAGTTTTTTCCTATCCAAAAAGGATATAATGAAGACCTGGTGGCAATACCCTAGCATATTCTAGACTAGAACTAATGGGGTCTACAAGGCCAAGATATTAAGGAAAGCATACTGGCTAGTAGTGGCCATGTGTTGTTGATTGTACAACAAACCCAATGTGGAGACTTTTGAAGAAACTTGGGTACCATTAATATATACCTGCGCCGAAGAAGGAAGCATGCTCAATTGGGTAGAAATCCTAGTTCCTTCCATTAATATAAGAGTAAAATAAGTTCTAACCCCACTTCTAGGGATAAAACCTCAATTCTACATGGCATCATCTCTTCTAGATGGTCTATGCTCAAGGTTTCAGCTTGACATACACGGATGAAGATGAACATTCTCTCTAGACATACCACCAATGCACGTTTATTGCATGAACTTATGGGAAACTACTTACATGTAACTTTACCATAAAATAACTAAAGGTTTCACATCTCACTTATAGCACATTACCTTTAACATTGAGTCACCATGCATGTATGACTAAGCTAGGGTAGAACTGCATGATATAATTGATTAGTTTACACCAGTAGATGGTACATACATTGGAGTATTGATATCCTTCATGCTAACCTGATGTTATAGGAATAATTTTGGTTGTTTTTATGCTCATTTGATATGTGGAAGAGCTTGAATAAAAAGGTGTGAGGCATACCCCAAGCTGGCTACACCAACTAACTGTTGGATCTACATTTGATAGGTGTGGCCATTCATACTCCTCTTGCTCTTAAATTAGGGTTTTCATGATATAGAGGTTGTCTTGGAATCATGTTGTACGCTTATCACACACATATTGTAAATGTTTGTCTGTTGATCCTTGGGTAAGGATTATGGAGAAACAAATCATTCTTGGGAAATTCTAACTACAACAAAACTAAAAACTCCACTAGGGAGTAAAACATGGTTTTGTTTGAATCTCTCCTCCTCTTTTTTATTTTTGTTTTGTTTTGTTTCCTTTGTGTTCGTTGTTTCTATACAACCTTATCTAGGTCTACGTTTTTATTCTTTTCCATGGATCTGGTTATATCTCATCATATTTTCATTTCAAAGTCATATTTTTGCATCTATGTAGGCTCTGAACTTGATATAGGGCATAGAAACACATTTACACATGCTACATAGTACAGATCTATGTAAATTACTCTTGTTTTTTTCTGGTTAACCCATGTAGATCTCTATAAATTGAATTTTTAAGGGGTTGCAGAATGCGAAAAAAATAATTTATTCATGATTTCTTTTGAGTTTCTCCTTATGAACAATAATGAGTCTATTTTTTGAAGAGATATGATTAGGAACCTCCTTTTTGATGATTTATTTCATAGTATAAAGAGGAAAAATAAAAACTAGTTTTTGTAAAGGTCCCTATTTAAGGCCCATTTGAGTGTGATCTAATTTGTGTCTTTTTCCTGGAGCTTGGATCTATTATATTCTAATTTTATAGGTTCATATGTACTTCAAATATGATTTGGAACTCTTGTTTTGAATTAGATCTCCTTAAATATTCAAATTTAGGGTTTCTTTTGAAGCTATTTTTTCTTCGTGTTGGGGCTCTTGTCTTCAATATATTTCTATCACCTTTTGAATCTATGTTCTTACTACTAGTTACAATATATATTTTTTTTAGGTTTGATTTAAAACCTTCTTTTGAATTGGCTCTGTTTCTTTCCCATTTTAGGGATTTTCCTAAGGTTGTTTTGGTTTGATTTTGAGGCACTTGTCTCAAGATATTGCTTTGATTTCTTAGATATGTATTCATATTTTTAGCTGCATTTTATATCTATCTCATATCTTAATTAGGTCTCTTGCCTCTTTTATCTAATCATTTTCTCATTTTTGGGTGTTTCCATTGAAGTTGTGTGCTTGTATTTTCTTTCTTTCAGTGGTATTTTTTCTTCTAATCTGTCGTGCTTGTGAAAATTTGGACCTAAGAGGTCTAATTGAGAGTTTTAAGTATAATCATATTATATTCTTCAACACATTATCTTTGATTTCCATTCCTTTCTCTTCTTTTCCTTGAATTAGGGTCAGGGTTTTTCTGGACAATTGTAGATAATTGCTTATGATTTCTTGTGCTACTTATTGAGCCACAAACCTAATACTTACTTTGCACTTCATTTTGCAGTTTATAAGCCTTATTTTGATTTCTTTTTGTGATAGTTTGATTGCAAATACCAATTTAGAACTTTTGTGTGCTTGGTTTTCTCTTTTTATCTCTTTTTGAGTGATTTAATTGGATTTTTGTTGGGTCTATTTTCTTATAAGATTAGTAATTAAAAAAAATCATTATTGAGAGTGTGTGAGGATTCTATTTTCACTTAAAAAGGAAAAGACCCTCTTCCATTCTTTAGCTAGAGTTCATTGAACATAAAAGATTTTTTTTGGATTTTCATATAGTGTGCATTAGGGATTAGTTCTTGAGTCTATTCACACCATCTTGGTTGCACATCACTATCCTTTTGAGTAAACAATATCCCTTCAAATATTTATGAGTGCTTTGACATGTATATAGACGTATTTTAACAATGAAATGATAATAATGAGAAATTAAACTGCTAGTCTCAGTTTTGGGATCCAGGGGAAAATATCTATGTATATTTGTTGCATTTAATTATGAAAGGATCTATTTTGCTGCAATCCATTGTCCAAAAGGATTAGAAGACAACAAAACTAATACGTCTAGTGGACCGATAAAAAAGTCCCAATGCAATGCTCACACATGCAGCATACAAACATATCTAGATTTTATGAGGAGAAGGAGTGCACTTGGCCTCATCGCAAATCCGTGAAGGGTTTTGAGCTCGATGTAGAATCCTTACGCTCTACTCAAATAATCTATGTTCTCCACACCTGATATCAATACTAGCACATAGTCACAAAGATGCAAAGACAACAAGTGATCTTCCTTGGAAGATCATTAGCTCAAAACATCATAGACAAAATAAAAAATATTACCGCAAATATGTAGATATAAAGAAGCAACATGAATTTATATTAACTTGGAAGTCAAGTACAAATATACCTTTGCTCTAGGCTTCCTCTAAAAAAAATGGCAGGGTCTCCCCACTACAAAAGGAAAAAAATGGAATCTAACATCATAACCCTCATAAGCTTTGTCTCTCCAAGCAAGAACCTAAATATAAAGTGTAAAAGTAGTATACCCAAGACTCAAGATCTCTGTGTCTAGCCTGAACCTCTCAAGTGGTCTAGTATAAATAGGATGAACATAGCTCCTAAGATGATGAATGTGGACACTGAAGACAATGAGTGTTTGGCATGGAATCCCCCCAAGGCATGTTTTGGGGCTCAAAGACCAAGTTTTCACTTGATCTTGTTGTAAGGAATCCACGAATTGCAGGCGTGGAGTGTGAAATGTATGATAGAGTCACAGGGTTGTCTGCCCTAGTCTTGTAGTGTAACATCGGCCTACCCATGGTCTGCGGACCATGGGATTGTATAATAGAGCAAGGCTCTAAGTGTAAAAAGAAGTGAAGTATGAGATAACGAAGAAAGGAAGAAGAAGAGAAGAGTCTAAGTGTCTACGTGTGTCTTGGGTCTTAGGGTAGGAGAAGGCTCTATAGCTGAGTGTGCAAAGGCCTATTTGTCTGCAGCTGAGTGCGTGGACCCCTACAACTGAGTGCGCAGGGTGGAGTCAAGTTTGTAACCAAGGAAGATAATAATAAAGAGAAGTTTTATCTTAATTCCGTGTATCTATTCTCGGGTTATTACTTGTTTGATATAAATTGAAATTATATTGTTTATTTAATGCGTGCACTTGTATGAATAATTTATATTGCTAAGTATAACTTAACGCTTACAAGTAAGCTAAGTTAATCAAATAACAGTGGAATACTAGTAAGGACTTGGGTAATAACAGTGTTTGTCCCCAAGTAGTGTTGCGCGAAGGCATCATTTCAGGCTGTGAGGTATGGGTAAGTGCGCATAGCAACGTGCACACAAGGTCAAACTGCGGACCACTCAAACTCATCAGACATCTCTAGGGTGCAGAAACCTTGTTCTGGCAGCCTCCCATACTACTTTTGGTGAGAGCTCAGTCTGTACTCCACAGACTGTTACCGAAAGAGCCAGTAGTACTGGGATTTTATTGGCTAAATCACCTCCGAACCTCGGTCAGACCCCAACAAGGAAAAAAATGGTTCCATTGCCATGATCGGGATCTGCATAAGAGATGTATGATGTCGTGTCATTGGAATCTGATAAAGAAAGAAATTGAAGAGTGTCTGGACAGAAAGATTCACAAGTTTGTGGTGCAGGAAAACAGGAATCCGCAAGTATCGAAGGAACAATGGTTAAAGCGCTACTTATATACGGAAATCCACAAAATTTTCTTTGCATCCTTCCCCTCTGAGTTGTACGAATGGATTACAAAGCTAGTAGACAGTCAAGGAGGGTGTAGGCTCGACAAACTGATTGTGTGGACTCCAGCGTTGGTGCGCAAACTAGAAGCCTCGGAAGATATGATCGCGCGTTGTGGTCCATTGGCTCGATCGAATCATAGGAGGGTTTATCATCGAGTTCGTTGTAGATAATTTAGTTAGCTACAGTGAGGTAGAATGATGCTTCCTCAAAGGACCACGAGGTAAGTACGTCAAATCTTTGAACACCTGGATTAAAATGCTACTGTGTGAAAAGCGGGTTATGCGAATAAGTTGATGTTTGGGGCTACGCGAAGTGGGAGGATCTATAGAAATGAAGGTAGCGTAGAAATAGAAATGAGCCCCTTGATTTTGCTTCAGCGAGAAAGGGAGGTAGATCTCGCAAATTTTCACCAAGAAGTGTGATCAGTCTGATAAGGCAAGGAATTCTGCACATACCAACCCCACCACACCACCACTAGTTTCACCATCTTCATCCCCATCTCCACCAACACCACCTCCACCACTGCCATAATTCAATATGGCGAGTGTAATAAAATTGTCGATGTTAAAAGGGGTAGGGAACGAAGATCTAGACCAATTTTGGTTCATGGTAAAGGTTGTATGGGAAGCGCAAGGAGTCATGGATGAAAACATAAAGAAGTCAACGTTAGTAAGTGTGTTGCAAGATCATGCACTGACATAGTACATTAAGCATTCTAATGAAAATCCAAACGCAGGGATCACGGATATCCAAGCTATGCTAAATAGGGAATTTAGTAGGCAAAAATCGTAGACACAGTCAATTATCAGGTTTAAGGAAATCGTGATGCTTCTAGGCGAGACCCCTTGAGAGTTGGATCAAAGACTGAAGGGTATGATTCACAAAGCCAACATGACCTTGACGGATGGGAAGCACCGTGCATGGTTTGTAGCATCACTGACGCCACATCTAAGGACCATGCTGTCACAGCAAAGGCTATCCACTCAGGTTGAAGCTTTGGATATTGCAATGAGACTGCACAAGACCCCAATACAAGATACTAGTTTGGGAGTCCAACAGATCCATGTGCAGTTGAAAAACCTATGTCTAGAGATGTAGAGTTTGAAACAGGACAAGACAATTCGCCCAGAGGTGCGCGAGGAGGTATGGTACATAAAGTACAAAGGCTAGTGGCATGACAAGGACCATTGTCCAGTTTTCGTGAACTACCTGGCGGGAGGAGGGCCAATGCCATTGAGACCAGAGGCACAAGTAGGACCGAGCATGACACCTACATTATGGTGTGCAATTTTTTAGATAGGAGGAAAGTATGCTACAAATAACTTCCATTTGTTACAGAAGTATACGCAGATGTCCCAACAATTGTTTTGTAATTTCTGTAGATCAGTAGGTCATGATGAGCACACCTGTAGATGTTATGAAATAATGATGGATCAGACTCCTACCTACAAAGTTCAGACAGAAACGCAAGCCCTTGATCAAAATCCAGGGATGGCGCTTACTTGGTTTCAGGGCTACAAACGAGGTCGAGGTGGAATGGGACCAGGAAGGGGTCATGGACCACTAATTTTTTACAATTGTGGAGGGCCAGGGCATTATGCCTGTGATTGTACAAATACGATGAGAGCATCATGTTTATATTTTACCTCGTTTGATCATGAGATGGAGGACTGCCCTACACTAATAGAAATGTTGCGCGATAAAGGAATACTCCAACCTCCACCAACTAAGAACCTACAAATGATGAGGTCTGAGCCACGCGAAGAGGACCCAAATGTAAACATCATGCTCCGAAGCGGTATCATGACAAGAGATGACAAGGGCAAGCAACCCAAAGAGAGTGCTTGGGTTCGCAAGGATCCAACAAAGGAACCCGAGTTTGATTTGGAGCACACGAAGGAGAAATTGATGGAAGCTAAGAAGAGTTTCACGGAAGCCTCCACTTCAGGTAGTAAAGACAAACTAGAACCGGAGATGGACCCATCAATACTTACTACCTTTTTGGAGACATGCATGAAGTTGTTGTGTGACAGCAAGGCTGTGAAGACACTACAAGAACTCAACACTAGATGCGTTGGATCAGGGGAACTGTGCGTAGTCCGGAAGCTCGGGAAGCACACAACGCGAACAAAAGGGAAATGAGATTGACTGCGCAAATCGGGGAATATGAAATGGATTAAGTGATTTTGGATTTAGGATCGAATGCGAAAGTACTACCAAAGCAGACATGTGAGTGCATGGGTAGGCCCACGTTGCAATGGTCTCCTATTCAATTGAGAATGGCGAATCAGTAAAAGATCCTACCGATGGGAAGATTGTAGGGAATAATAGTAGATATCGAAGGTGAGAGCACGCTTGCAGATTTCAAAGTCATGGAGATTGTTGATGACAACAATCCCTATCCCACACTACTAGGAATAGATTGGGCCACTAATATCAACGGAGTGATAAATCTAAAGAAACGCAAAATGATTTTTAAGAAAAAGTCCCTACTCGTAGTGGTACCTTTAGACCCGATGGAAGGATTGCACTACACATAGCTAGTGCGTGATGATGAGAGCAGTGACAATCTAGAATGTATCTACAAGATAACTACTTGGAAATAGGATTGGGTGAATCCTACAGTGGATGGCAGGATTTCGTGGGAATGCGAAAGCTCCTGCACCTCACATTCGGACGAGGAAATAGAATGATGGCAGAACCGGTTACACGAGGTAACCACACTCAATTGCAACATGATGGTAAGGTCACTACGCTACGTGACAACAGAGGTAAGAGATCTACCTATGTATGACAGGTTGAGCGGAGTAGATGATTTCCTGACCAAATTTGAAAGAGAGGTGGCGGAACAGCAGCGGTTCGATGCTATGAAATGGGTACTGTGCGCTACACCCACAAGGTGGTGGGGTACATGCCGGCATCATTTTGAGGACTGACGTGAATGTAGAAGGGTGATTCTTATATGGTTTGGAAAGCCTCAGCTATGGATGGAAGCCGCGTATGACGGATGAAACAGCCTGCGCGCCCACCTCTCCAGACGGGTATAGGCATATGGTACACAACCTACACAAACACGCACCATCCTCACAATAGAAAATAGGAACAACAAGTAGGAGCGAGCAAGATGAGGGTACAAATGATAAAGTATGATAATACCAAGCGTTCCAAAGATTATCTGCGGGGAAGACTTTGACAAAGTGTGTGAAGTGCTGAACATGGTCCACCATATGAAATGCACTAACTGGGACCTATGCGTACCAGAGGTTCTATGGGCTTATAGGACCATGTGTAAAACCCTGACTGCGAAAGCACTTGCGAAGTTGAAGTATGAAGCAGCCCGGTTATAATCCCTAGGGAGCATGCGAAGCCTAGTCCACACGTAGCGGCACCCATAGATAAGATATTCCACGAAGCTTGGAACAAAGGAATCACACAACCACGAGAATCAAAACACATAAGACTTGAGGAAGAAATCTGATGCGGAAACTTTAGACTCCGTGAACTTGAAAAAGAAAGGGTACAATTAAGGAAGAAAGGCACTATGATGGATGCAGAGGACAAAAAGCTAGAGGACAAGATAAATGACATGTTTTTCATCGAAGAACCTAGGATGGTAAGGAAAGGTCCGTATGATCATACTGAAAAGTTTAAGCACTATTGCCGTGAATTGGTTAGTCTGTTGCCTTGGCTTGGACCTCATATTGCCAAATGTAGTGACCAGGGTAGCGCATTGCAAGTACTAAAGTGCACGATGCCGACCACAACTATGGAAGGTGAGGATTCTCTGAGAACCATGGTGGAGGAAGGGATGGAGCCCCACATGGGTGGTGCGACCACCTTACTAGCTGCACAAAGGACAATCTTAGCGCTCCAAGAAGTTGAAAGGAAGCTTGGGACTATAAAATATTCTTCCTAGGAGCTGCGCGGTATTAGGGATGCGTGCAGAAGTAGAGTGTCACAGGGTCTGCGACCACACATGGAGGGCTGTGCTGCCACATGGGCTGGCTGGAAAGTGACCATTGAAGTCACTATTCACAATGGGATGTGTTAGCGCTTGAAATTTCACCTCAGGCTGAGAAAGGTAAACCTCAAGGCAACATCAAACCACTTAGCCTCGTAGCTAGCCCTACGGGGCTGGAGAGGGCTCTCTCCAGTCTATCTCGATAAAGATCTTCAATGGGTGAGATAACCAATAGGGTAACACTGATTTTAGGCTAGTAAACTGATCAAAAGGGTTGGTATGGGATTTTTAGGGTTTTTGGTGGCAAATTGAGGGTGGCAATTTTGGGTGCAGGGATAGGACACAGTTTCTGCAGGGGGTTCTTTGGGGCGAGATAGGATACAGTATTTATGCCTTGGATTGAGGTGAATGGATGAGAAAGACAGGTGAGGAGCTAAGGAGAGCAAACAATAACTTTGAATTCTCCTTAAACAGTAAAAAACATTGAAATTAAACAAACTTAAAAGCAGAGCATGACAGTCATGAATTCTACTTTAACACTTCATTTGTTTAATGTGCAGAACGAAAAGAAAGGAAATGATTCACATAACACACTTACAAGTACATAGAGAAACACACCATCAATACATGTAACCACAAGAATCCCAAAAAGGACTGCAAAACCCTGGTCTTCCTTAGCCAAAAATTGCAGAGATACAGTGAATAATACAATGATAGCTTTTCCCTCAAGAGTCCAACCTTCCAACCTCTGAAAATGACTAAGAAAATACATAATATAGGCAAGCTAACACCTTTCCTTGCCTCTAGGGGTCGAGCTAATCCTTCTAGGTGCTGTTTCAACCAATTCTAAACTAAGCACTAAAAACTAGGCAGTCAAAACAACTTGCCTCTATAAGCTAGGAAACCAATTCATTCATTAAATACAAGCTATTTCATGAATGAATCTTCTAGAATAGGTAAATAAGTGTCACATCAACATGAATATACATAAATTACATCAAAGAGGGTGAAAAACCCCATCAAAAGTCAAAACTAGTAATAGCTGGGCGAATCCATGAGCTGTAAGTGAAAAATTATGAAATTTGCCTAATGGATCGCGCGCCAAATCCTGACGGGTCGCGCGCCTTTGAGAGCACTTTTGGGGCACTTCCAGGTGTCCAAATGAGGCAAGAATAGGCTTGTTGGAAAGGTCTGTGAGTCTACTTTCCAACCCAACTAGAGTTTCTAAATGTGGTTGTCGTTTGCCCCTCCAAAACTGCAATCTCCCAAGACTTCTTTCTGTGTGTCAAAAATGTGGCAGAAAGTCATTTTTTGCTTGTTTTTTGACTTTCTGGAGGCCCAAAACTTCATAAAATATCTTGTCCATGGATGAGCATATGTAACTTCTCATGAAAAATCTGGAAATGCTGAGTTTTTGCAAAATGGAGTTGCCAGGATGAAGGGTCGCGCGGGGGTTGAGACCCGTTAATGGAGAAAACCTGTAAATTGCCTGAAAAAACCAAAATTTACCCAAAATGCTCAAAATTTCTTGGGATTTGTCCTGTGGCTAGGCTATTTAGTGCCTTGGTCCTTCAGTGAAGTCTCGGCCAAGATATGGAGGGGATCGGGCCTTTTTCTCCGTTTTTGTGCTTTGGCCAACCTCCTTGGATCTGGCGATTGCAATTTTGACATTTCTATAAAACCATGATGCCTGTGAAAAAAGTGAAGGAGGTTTTTCTTCTTTGGCATGTTATGGACAAAAACCTCTCTCATTTTTCCAAAATTCATCTTTTATTTCTCTGGAACATCATTTGAGTGCGACTTGTCCCGATGTGTGAAACAAGGAATTTTGTAGAAATGGAGCGAAATGAAGGGGATAGCGGGCTTCTAAATTCTTGGGGAAATTTTTGGAGTGGGGAAGGATGTTAGGAAGCAGGGGAAAGTGGAATATCAGAGATTGAGCGAGGGGAAGGGGTCCAAAAGGGAAAAACACAGGCCAAACCTAGAAAATTGCCAGGTTGTAGCTAGAAACTAGGGTTTGTGTGAAAATGAGGAATTTGGGGAATCTCAGTGATGGGAAGCATTTGGTAAGGTACTTTAAGGATAGGGGAAGGTGTATGAACATCAGGAAACAAGTTTTTCCGATGATTTGACCGTCCAAGAGAAATTGGCTTCAAAACCCTAGGAGAGGGAAATGACCTTACCTAGGCGCAACTAAAGCATGAACAAGGTGTAAAATGACTCATTAGACACTGAGATGATAATGAAAACCCTATGAATGATGATAGAATCAACTGAATAGTGACATAGATGGGCATTTGGGCAACTTCGAAAAGAGTGAGAGCAAACCCTAGACCTAATGCCTAGTGACCAAATTTTGCTTGAAGACTCACTGAAATGACAAAATTTGGCCTTGACACTTGAGACCACTTTGTAAGAGCATATTTGATCACTGGAGGAAGGCTGGAAAGACTAACACTAACATTGGCTCCAATGGGGATGGTAGCTCCTTGGAGGTGCCAAGAACCGTAGACCTCTGGGAGAGCAGACCAGTGTTTTCAACCATTGGGCAATGGAGTCAAAAACTCAAGCTGAAATGCATGACTGAAAACTGATGACTTGACAACACAAATTGACTCTCACTCAACTAAAAACTGACTCAACACTGAAACACAACCGACAAACTGAAAATGATGCTCAAAGGGGAGCTTATTCATCACAACCTACTCTAAGAGTTTCATTCATCACCTGATCAAGTGAAATGAAACAACCAATGCAACCAAGTAAGTGTTCCATCTGCTGGTTGAATTCTCCACAAGTTCTCACTTATGAATAACAAGAAAGAACTACAGAAAGGCAACTCCCGAGACAACTTAGAAACAGATCCGTTGAAAGATATGAATTCTCTATCCACCTCCAAAAACACTGCATAAGGATCTTGAAATTCAAGCACACTGGAACTTAGCTCATCCAATGGATTACTTCTCGTTTCCTCATACCATGAATGCAAATTGTGATCTGAGCCTTGTGACGAGACCTCTGCTGAAAATAAGAAAGAAACTGGCTGCCGGATCAAATTCATATCAGCACATGTTTCAAGCTCACATCTGGTCAATGGAGAAAGACTTTGACTGCAAACCTCATCCAAAACATAAGCTATTGGATCATGAAAAGCCTGAAAAGACTGCTGCAATCCCATTTCTATTGGTTCCATTGTGATTACGTGATTGCCTACATGCTGCTCATTCTTCACTGAAGATGGACTATGCAAATTTCCCTTCAAATACTGAAATGATTCAAAACAGAATGGTAGGGAACCTTCTTGTATCATTTGATCAACTATGTCAGCTTCCATGCCTTCATCTGCAACTTGACAACCAATGGCATTTGGGGGCTGCAAATCTAAATATGAGAAGTCTGGAACAAGGTTTTTATTGCCTTCAAGATGGTCTAGATCAAGACTTGTTGATAGCTGATTTCTAAGTTCATGGAAGTTGTCTCTAATGAACTGACATGAATAAAAAAAAAAAGGTAAAGATCCTTCACTTACTTCAAACTTTGCTGCACTTTCCTCATCACTGTCATAGCTGATATGTGATGGCTGAACATTGTTTTAAAACTGCTGAAAATGAAATTCCTCCTCCCAAAAACTAGCTGCTGATTTGTCTGTAAGATTAGCTTTTGTTTGGAGAACATAATCATCATCATACTGAGGCAAATCATCGATATAAAACATATCATCAAGCATGTAGGTCATATCAACAAATCTCTCTTCTCCCAGGTGATCTACAAAACAATCATTATCAGATCTATGACAACTACGGTAAGAAACAAAATGTTTTGGATCAGCAACTTGTTCTTCTTCAATCAACGAGGCATGAGCTTGAACATCATAATCATTCCTTGCGTTGATCTTGTCCATCATCTTTTCTACTGCACTTACCAAAATGTCAAGCTTCACCTCTAGAGATGTTGATTTTTCTGGATCTACATTTTTCATCTCTTCTTCCTTCAACCTTGCCCTTCGGATCAGCAGATGAGCCTCTACATTTACTGCACTGTTTTGCATCTCATGGAGTGTTGCAATATCCCTTTCTCTCAGCTGAAACTCCATCTCCGGATCAAAGGCACCCAGATAGTGCAAGAGAGCAGATCTAGGAGAAGGTCTTATATCAACTGGCATCGAATAATAAACTTGGTTAAATCTGGCTGAAAACTGTTGTACTGTCTCCCCTGGCATTCTTTTCAGCTGGTTATATTCTTCTATAATCAAGAAAAGGTTCTGCCCGATCATCCACCTGTCGATAAAAACTTTGACAAACTGCTGGAAATCTGAAATGCTTGCATCAGGTAGGGCTTTGAACCAACTCTTCACTTTGGCTTGCAAAGAAAGAGAAAAAAGCCTTACACTGACATCTTCTTCATCAACTTCAAAAAGGTCAAGAAAAGGCTCAAAATTATGCACATGTTGCTCGGCATTGACATTCTTACATTCACCATCAAACCTGGGCAAGTATAGATCATAGTTTTTGGGGAAAGCATGGAGAACAAAAGGTAAAACAAGAGGTTTATACCGATCTAGAATTTTACAAGGTGTAGGGGTATGTACAGCAGGTATAGAATCAGTCTTGGTCTCTTGAGATTCATTAATTAGAAGATGGTCATCACAAAATTTAGAAGAAAGGTCTTGATCAAGCTCAAAGGTACGCAAATCTTTGGTATTCACAATCTTCAAAGGGAAAGAATCAACTGCAGGCCGAGGATCTCTTCTCAAATACAATATACTTTGCAAAGCCTTCTTGACATTCTTGGGAAAAGAGAAGAAATAATTTATGACAAAGAACAAAATGTCTTGGATGAAATTCCAACTTGAATACCTGGTATGTCCATATTGTCCTTTCATGTTTTTGCTGGTCGGGATCATCCTCCAGTGGAGTCTTTGGATCTGATCTCGAAACTGATTTAGAGTTGCCAAGTGAATGATTTCAGCCTTTCAAGTGTCTGATCGTTGTCCACCATCAACCATCAGATCTGAACTTGATACATGTACTGGGGTAAAATGCAAATGAAGTGGTCGTATTCACAAGCTCACGGAGATTGACTGAAGCAGCATTTATCTACTTCCGCTAATGCAAAGCGAAAACGTTTTGAAGGCTACCTGGCATAACTTTAGGCTCCATCTAAGACTTATGAAACAAACACATCAACCCACAAACAAGTTTGTTCTCCCCAGTATGGTCGCCAATATGTTAGCGCTTGAAATTTCACCTCAGGCTGAGAAAGGTAAACGTCAAGGCAACATCAAACCACTTAGCCTCGTAGCTAGCCCTAAGGGGCTGGAGAGGGCTCTCTTCAGCCTATCTCAATAAATATCTTCAATGGGCAAGATAACCAATAGGGTAACACTGATTTTAGGCTACTAAACTGATCAAAAGGGTTGGTTTGGGATTTATAGGGTTTTTGGTGGCAAATTAAGGGTGGCAATTTTGGGTGCGGGGATAGGACACAGTTTCTGCAGGGGGTTCTTTGGGGCGAGATACGATACAGTATTGATGCCTTGGATTGAGGTGAATGGATGAGAAAGACAGGTGAGGAGCTAAGGAGAGAAAACAATAACTTTGAATTCTCCTTAAACAGTAGAAAACATTGAAATTAAACAAACTTAAAAGCAGAGCATGACAGTCATGAATTCTACTTTAACACTTCATTTGTTTAATGTGAAGAAGGAAAAGAAAGGAAATGATTCACATAACACACTTACAAGTACATAGAGAAACACACCATCAATACATGTAACCACAAGAATCCCAAAAAGGACTGCAAAACCCTGGTCTTCCTTAGGCAAAAATTGCAAAGATACAGTGAATAATACAATGATAGCTTTTCCCTCAAGAGTCCAACCTTCCAACCTCTGAAAATGACTAAGAAAATACATAATATAGGCAAGCTAACACCTTTCCTTGCCTCTAGGGGTCGAGCTCATCCTTCTAGGAGTTGTTTCAACCAATTCTAAACTAAGCACTAAAAACTAGGCAGTCAAAACAACTTGCCTCTATAAGCTAGGAAACCAATTCATTCATTAAATACAAGCTATTTCATGAATGAATCTTCTAGAATAGGTAAATAAGTGTCACATCAACATGAAAATACATAAATTACATCAAAGAGGGTCAAAAACCCCATCAAAAGTCAAAACTAGTCATAGTTGGGCGAATCCATGAGCTGTAAGTGAAAAATTATGAAATTTGCCTGATGGGTCGCGCGCCAAATCCTGACGGGTCGCGCGCCTTTGAGAGCACTTTTGGGGCACTTCCAGGTGTCCAAATGAGGCAATAGTAGGCTTGTTGGAAAGGTATATGAGTTTACTTTCCAACCGAACTGAAATTTCTGAATTTGGTTGTCATTTGCCCCTCCAAAATTGCAATCTCCCAAGACTGCTTTCTGTGTGTCAAAAATGTGGCAGAAAGTCATTTTTTGCTTGTTTTTTGACTTTCTGGAGGCCCAAAACTTCATAAAATCTCTTGTCCATGGATGAGCATATGTAACTTCTCATGAAAAATCTGGAAATGATTAGTTTTTGCAAAATGGAGTTGCCAGGATGAAGGGTCGCGCGGGGGGTGAGACCCGTTAATGGAGAAAACCTGTAAATTGCCTGAAAAAACCAAAATTTACCCAAAATGCTCAAAATTTCTTGGGATTTGTGCTGTGGCTAGGCTATTTAGTGCCTTGGTCCTTCAGTGAAGCCTCGGCCAAGATATGGAGGGGATCGGGCCTTTTTCTACGTTTTTGTGCTTTGGCCAACCTCCTTGGATCTTGCGATTGCAATTTTGACATTTCTCTAAAACCGTGACACCTGTGAAAAACGTGAAGGAGGTTTTTCTTCTTTGGCATGTTATGGACAAAAACCTCTCTCCGTTTTCCAAAATTCATCTTTTATTGCTCTGGAACATCATTTGAGTGCGACTTGTCCCGATGTGTGAAACAAGGAATTTTGTCGAAATGGAGCGAAATGAAAGGGATAGGGGGCTTCTAAATTCTTGGGGAAATTTTTGGTAGTGGGGAGGGATGTTAGGAAGCAGGGAAAAGTGGAATCTCAGAGATTGAGCGAGGGGAAGGGGTCCAAAAGGGCAAAACACAGGCCAAACCTAGAAAATTGCCAGGTTGTAGCTAGAAACTAGGGTTTGTGTGAACATGAGGAATTTGGGGAATCTCAGTGATGGGAAGCATTTGGTAAGGTACTTTAAGGATAGTGAAGGTGTATGAACATCAGGAAACAAGTTTTGCCGATGATTTTACCGTCCAAGAGAAATTGGCTTCAAAACCCTAGGAGAGGGAAATGACCTTACCTAGGCGCAACTGAAGCTTGAACAAGGTGTAAAATGACTCATTAGACACTGAGATGATAATGAAAACCCTATGAATGATGATAGAATCAACTGAATAGTGACATAGATGGGCATTTGGGCAACTTTGAAAAGAGTGAGAGCAAACCCTAGACCTAATGCCTAGTGACCAAATTTTGCTTGAAGACTCACTGAAATGACAAAATTTGGCCTTGACACTCTGAGACCACTTTGTAAGAGCATATTTGATCACTGGAGGAAGGCTAGAAAGACTGACACTAACATTGGCTCCAATGGGGATGGTAGCTCCTTGGAGGTGCCAAGAACCGTAGACCTCTGGGAGAGCAGACCAGTGTTTTCAACCATTGGGCAATGGATTCAAAAACTCAAGCTGAAATGCATGACTGAAAACTGATGACTTGACAACACAAATTGACTCTCACTCAACTAAAAACTGACTCAACACTGAAACACAACCGACAAACTGAAAATGATGCTCAAAGAGGAGCTTATTCATCACAGCCTACTCTAACAGTTTCATTCATCACCTGATCAAGTGAAATGAAACAACCAATGCAACCAAGTAAGTATTCCATCTACTGGTTGAATTCTCCACAAGTTCTCGCTTATGAATAACAAGAAAGAACTACTGAAAGGCAACTCCCATGACAACTTAGAAACAGATCCGTTGAAAGATATGAATTCTCTATCCACCTCCAAAAACACTGCATAAGGATCTTGAAATTCAAGCACACTGGAACTTAGCTCATCCAATGGATTACTTCTTGTTTCCTCATACCATGAATGCAAATTGTGATCTGAGCCTTGTGACGAGACCTCTGCTGAAAATAAGAAGGAAACTGGTTGCCGGATCAAATTCATATCAGCACATGTTTCAAGCTCACATGTGGTCAATGGAGAAAGACTTTGACTGCAAACCTCATCGAAAACATCAGCTATTGGATCATGAAAAGCCTGAAAATACTGCTGCAATCCCATTTCTATTGGTTCCATTGTGATTACATGATTGCCTACATGCTGCTCATTCTTCACTGAAGATGGACTATGCAAATTTCCCTTCAAATACTGAAATGATTCAAAACAGAATGCTAGGGAACCTTCTTGTATCATTTGATCAACTATGTCAGCTTCCATGCCTTCATCTGCAACTTGACAACCAATGGCATTTGGGGGCTGCAAATATGAATATGAGAAGTCTAGAACAAGGTTTTTATTGCCTTCAAGATGGTCTAGATCAAGACTTGTTGACAGCTGATTTCTAACTTCATGGAAGTTGTCTCTAATGAACTGACATGAATCAAAACAAAAAGGTAAAGATCCTTCACTTACTTCAAACTTTGCTGCACTTTCCCCATCACTGTCATAGCTGATATGTGATGGCTGAACATTGTTTTCAAACTGCTGAAAATGAACTTCCTCCTCCCACAAACTAGCTGCTGTTGATTTGTCTGTAAGATTAGCTTTTGTTTGGAGAACATAATCATCATCATACTGATCATACTGAGGCAAATCATCGGTATAAAACATATCATCAAGCATGCAGGTCATATCAACAAATCTCTCTTCTCCCAGGTGATCTACAAAACAATCATTATCAGATCTATGACAACTAGGGTAAGAAACAAAATGTTTTGGATCAACAACTTGTTCTTCTTCAATCAACGAGCCATGAGCTTGAACATCATAATCATTCCTTGCGTTGATCTTGTCCATCATCTTTTCTACTGCACTTACCAAAATGTCAAGATTCACCTTTAGAGATGTTGATTTTTCCGGATCTATGTTTTTCATCTCTTCTTCCTTCAACCTTGCCCTTCAGATCAGCAGATGAGCCTCTACATTTACTGCACTGTTTTGCATCTCATGGAGTGTTGCAATATCCCTTTCTCTCAGCTGAAACTCCATCTCCGGATCAAAGGCACCCGGATAGTGCAAGAGAGCAGATCTAGGAGAAGGTCTTATATCAACTGGCATCGAATAATAAACTTGGTTAAATCTGGCTGAAAACTGTTGTACTGTCTCCCCTGGCATTCTTTTCAGCTGGTTATATTCTTCTATAATCAAGAAAAGGTTCTGCCCGATCATCCACCTGTCGAGAAAAACTTTGACAAACTGCTGGAAATCTGAAATGCTTGCATCAGGTAGGGCTTTGAACCAACTCTTCACTTTGGCTTGCAAAGAAAGAGCAAAAAGCCTTACACTGACATCTTCTTCATCAACTTCAAAAAGGTCAAGAAAAGACTCAAAATTCTGCACATGTTGCTCGGCATTGACATTCTTACATTCACCATCAAACCTCGGCAAGTATAGATCATAGTTTTTGGGGAAAGCATGGAGAACAGAAGGTAAAACAAGAGGTTTATACCGATCTGGAATTTTACAAGGTGTAGGGGTATGTACAGCAGGTATAGAATCAGTCTTGGTCTCTTGAGATTCATCAATTAGAAGATGGTCATCACAAAATTTAGAAGAAAGGTCTTGATCAAGCTCAAAGGTATGCAAATCTTTGGTATTCACAATCTTCAAAGGGAAAGAATCAACTGCAGGCCGAGGATCTCTTCTCAAATACAATATACTTTGCAAAGCCTTCTTAACATTCTTGGGAAAAGAGAAGAAATAATTTATGACAAAGAACAAAATGTCTTGGATGAAATTCCAACTTGAATACCTGGTATGTCCATATTGTCCTTTCATGTTTTTGCTGGTCGGGATCATCCTCCCGTGGAGTCTTTGGATCTGATCTCGAAACTGATTTAGAGTTGCCAAGTGAATGATTTCAGCCTTTCAAGTGTCTGATCGTTGTCCACAATCAACCATCAGATCTGAACTTGATACATGTACTAGGGTAAAATGCAACTGAAGTGGTCGTATTCACAAGCTCACGGAGATTGACTGAAGCAGCGTTTATGTACTTCCGCTAATGCAAAGCAAAAGCATTTCGAAGGCTACCTGGCATAGCTTCAGGCTCCGTCTAAGACTTATGAAACAAACACATCAACCCACAAACAAGTTTGTTCTCCCCAGTATGGTCGCCAATATGTTAGCGCTTGAAATTTCACCTCAGGCTGAGAAAGGTAAACCTCAAGGCAACATCAAACCACTTAGCCTCGTAGCTAGCCCTACGGGGCTGGAGAGGGCTCTCTCCGGTCTATCTCGATAAAGATCTTCAATGGGCGAGATAACCAATAGGGTAACACTGATTTTAGGCTAGTAAACTGATCAAAAGGGTTGGTTTGGGATTTTTAGGGTTTTTGGTGGCAAATTGAGGGTGGCAATTTTGGGTGCGGGGATAGGACACAGTTTCTGCAGGGGGTTCTTTGGGGCGAGATAGGATACAGTATTGATGCCTTGGATTGAGGTGAATGGATGAGAAAGACAGGCGAGGAGCTAAGTAGAGCAAACAATAACTTTGAATTCTCCTTAAACAGTAGAAAACATTGAAATTAAACAAACTTAAAAGCAGAGCATGACAGTCATGAATTCTACTTTAACACTTCATTTGTTTAATGTGCGGAAGGAAAAGAAAGGAAATGATTCACATAACACACTTACAAGTACATAGAGAAACACACCATCAATACATGTAACCACAAGAATCCCAAAAAGGACTGCAAAACCCTAGTCTTCCTTAGCCAAAAATTGCAGAGATACAGTGAATAATACAATGATAGCTTTTCCCTCAAGAGTCCAACCTTCCAACCTCTGAAAATGACTAAGAAAATATATAATATAGGCAAGCTAACACCTTTCCTTGCCTCTAGGGGTCCAGCTTATCCTTCTAGGATCTGTTTCAACCAATTCTAAACTAAGCACTAAAAACTAGGCAGTCAAAACAACTTGCCTCTATAAGCTAGGAAACCAATTCATTCATTAAATACAAGCTATTTCATGAATGAATCTTCTAGAATAGGTAAATAAGTGTCACATCAACATGAAAATACATAAATTACATCAAAGAGGGTGAAAAACCCCATCAAAAGTCAAAACTAGTAATAGCTGGGCGAATCCATGAGCTGTAAGTGAAAAATTATGAAATTTGCCTGATTGGTCGTGCGCCAAATCCTGACGGGTCGTGCGCTTTTGAGAGCACTTTTGGGGCACTTCCAGGTGTCCAAATGAGGCAAGAGTAGGCTTGTTGGAAGGGTCTGTGAGTCTACTTTCCAACCCAACTAGAATTTTGGAATTTGGTTGTCATTTGCCCCTCCAAAATTAAAATCTCCCAAGACTACTTTCTGTGTGTCAAAAATGTGGCAGAAAGTCATTTTTTTGCTTGTTTTTTGACTTTCTAGAGGCCCAAAACTTCATAAAATCTCTTTTCCATGGATGAGCATATGTAATGTCTCATGAAAAATCTGGAAATGTTGAGTTTTTGCAAAATGGAGTTTCCAGGATGAAGGGTCGCGTGGGGGGTGAGACCTGTTAATGGAGAAAACCTGTAAATTGCCTGAAAAAACCAAAATTTACCCAAAATGCTCAAAATTTCTTGGGATTTGTGCTGTGGCTAGGCTATTTAGTGCCTTGGTCCTTCAGTGAAGCCTCGGCCAATATATGGAGGGGATTGGGCCTTTTTCTCCGTTTTTGTGCTTTGGCCAACCTCCTTGGATCTAGCATTTGCAATTTTGACATTTCTCTAAAACCATGACACCTGCGCAAAAAGTGAAGGATGGTTTTCTTCTTTGGCATGTTATGGACAAAAACCTCTCTCGGTTTTCCAAAATTCATCTTTTATTGCTCTGGAACATCATTTGAGTGCGACTTGTCCCGATGTGTGAAACAAGGAATTTATTCGAAATGGAGCAAAATGAAGGGGATAGGGGGCTTCTAAATTCTTGGGGAAATTTTTGGGAGTGGGGAGGGATGTTAGGAAGCAGGGGAAAGTGGAATCTTAGAGATTGAGTGAGGGGAAGGGGTCCAAAAGGGAAAAAGACAGGCCAAACCTAGAAAATTGCCAGGTTGTAGCTAGAAACTAGGGTTTGTGTGAAAATGAGGAATTTGGGGAATCTCAGTGATGGGAAGCATTTGGTAAGGTACTTTAAGGATAGGGGAAGGTGTATGAACATCAGGAAACAAGTTTTGCTGATGATTTGACCTTCCAAGAGAAATTGGCTTCAAAACCCTAGGAGAGGGAAATGACCTTACCTAGGCGCAACTGAAGCATGAACAAGGTGTAAAATGACTCATTAGACACTGAGATGATAATGAAAATGCTATGAATGATGATAGACTCAACTGAATAGTGACATAGATGGGCATTTGGGCAACTTTGAAAAGAGTGAGAGCAAACCCTAGACCTAATGCCTAGTGACCAAATTTTGCTTGAAGACTAACTGAAATGACAAAATTTGGCCTTGACACTCTGAGACCACTTTGTAAGAGCATATTTGATCACTGGAGGAAGGTTGGAAAGACTAAAACTAACAGGATGCTTGAGTTGAGACCAAATGGAGTGGGCGACAGGCATTTAAGATGTGATTTACGGGAAAGATTTGGGAAAATCTACCACTAAGAAAGCATTAATGGATCGGAATTGGGAGGAACGGTCGAATTTGAATTCAAAAAGGTGATATAAAACACAAAGGGAAAGCCAGCAAACAACACTTGGTCATTTGAGAATTGAGCGATTGAGTAGAGCACTGAGCATTAAGAGCCAAGCGATAATTGAGCCCCTGAGTTCGCGAGTGACATAATACGGCCTAGTTATGATGATCGCAACTAAGGATAGTTTGGGAATTGAAGAGGTAACCGCCGGCGAGGCCGTGCAAACCCCAATGGTGGAAGATTCTCTAGAATGTGCCAGGGTTGTGGCAGAGATCCCCAAATCACCGCATACACCAAGACCAAAGAAGGATAAATAGGTAATGGCTTGAGTACACATGTCCCTGATGAACCCACTGCGTAGCAAACTATTGATGGAAAAAAAGGGGAAAGTTGTCACGATAGAAACAGATGAGGAAGAAGAAGATTTACAAGCCCTAATCATCACAGATGAGGAAGACGAAGGCATGGAGGAGGATATTCAACATACACACTCTGTAAAAAAACTACTCACATATGTCCCTCTCCTTAAAGGAAATATCAAATTACCAAAGGACCTAAACGAAACTAAGAGTTCACTCCAGACCCCACTCCTCCCAGATGACATTGTGTTTGAAGGCATGCACCTGGGCCATGTGCTAACCATGAAGTTTGAATATCAAGACCTCACTGACTACAAGAAGTTCCCTCACCTTGAGACTGGGAACCTCATGAAGCAAAACACTGCTAGGGTGGTGACAATGTTAGAACTATGGAAGTGGTCGCGTAGTGTGGAAAAGGCTCGGCTGCTGAACTTATTATGGGTGTCACATTTCCACCGGGTGCCCATAACCATTTTCATCATCAGGCAACTTCTTTGCCTGGTGCATGATGGGTATCTATGGTTGGAGGAGCCCATACCGATCACGGAAAACGTCATTCATTGCATTTCTCGGCTCCCCTACAAAGGAAAGGACCCTATGACCATAGCTGAAGTAAAGGGCAGTGATTTGGCCCTCACAAAAGCCATGAAGATGAAATAGAAGCTAGAGAAGAAGAAGAGGGGCTATGCCATCTCCAACATCAAGGACAAAGGGGTACATGTAGCAACCCAAATCCTGGCCTGCAAAGTTATGAGGAAGTGTCGTGCTGATGAGGTACCGGTGCCGGTGGTCACACTGGTTGAGTAGTGCACGGAGGCGGTCCAGTTCAACTGGTCCAAATTCCTCTGTGAGGAATTTTGAAAAATTGTCATGTAGCCTAGGAGCAGGGCAAAACCTTCCACTATTTGTGGTTTTTCTTATCCATAATGCTCGCAGTGGGGGAAGTATTGAAGGACATTAAATTCCCTAGCATTGATAGAGAATTACCAGAGGCCTTGAAGTATGCTCGCTCTGTGCCACAAAGGATGGAAAACGGATACACGACACCAAAATCTTTTGGGTGCTCATGAAGAGAGCATCCGGATGTGGATCAATCGAAGGCCGTGCATGTTGCCCACGGTGTATAATAGTCTGCAAATTTTTGCAAACTTTAAAGCTCATATGCATAAAAATTTTATCAGGGCGCGTAAGGATCTAGTGCAGCAGTGGATGAAGCTACCTTTTTTATCCACTAACGACGCCATTTTTACTGTCTTGGAGGCATGGCCTCCGAAATAGTGCACCCCAGATCTTGTAGAACTTGAGAAGGCGGCAGCAGAGAAGAAGAAGGATGATGCCAAGTTGCGCATCACACAATTGGCCGAGAAAAGGCAGAAGGAAATAGGAGCAGCTGAGGTAAGGGAAGCGCATGAAGCAACACAGAAACCAGTCAAGAAAAATAAGGCTGCAGAAGTAGCAGCAGTAGCACAGACAGTAGAGGCAGCAATCACGAAGGAAGACGAGGGTCAAGAAACACCCTCGCAGGGGTAGTGTCATAGACATTTTTGGGAACTACAACCCAAAGCATAAAATGTCCATAAACCAAGGGCTCCTAAGTCCCTAAAAGTGTTATTCCAACCCCTAAAGGAACAAGGTCAACTGATTACAGCTTCTCCCAGAAGTTCTCCATGAAAAACTACTCAGAACTGGTCAAAATAGGATCATTTCACCTACTCCATAGGCAAAGTGCGTTGCATCTCACCTAAGTACACTCAGTGGGTGCATTTCATTTCAAAAATCACTTCTATGGGGTGCGATGGGCGAGAAGAGACAAATGGCAGTATCAATCCACGAGGTGGAGAAGCATGGAATATTCCAGAAACTTCTCCTGTGACACTTGCCTCGCTGAATTCGACCAAGGATGAGTAAGAGATCATCAACCTCCAAGTGGAAGCAAGAACTATCAGAGGGAAGACACTAATCAAATCACAAGCTGACTCATCTCCCTTATAGACATCTATATATGGATCCCTCATCCCAGAGATCCAGAGGCTGGAATTTTGCATCTTGTAAGGATTTGTTGTTGGTTTCTTGAGGCAACATCATAGTGTTGGGTGATCTAAGCTTTGCATGAGGTGAAGAATGGCTTACTTGCTGAGAGGATTATGCTGGGTCAGAACAACTAGTTGTAACTCTCTTGGCTCTTTCTTGATTATCAATAAAGCTATTCAAGTTTTCCTCCATACTCTTGTGTCATTTATGTTTTATGCATTTGTATGGTCAATTTACATCTGATCCTAGATTGTTTATGATAGTAGATCCATGTTCTTGTATAGTGTTATGCTGCTTTGATTCTACAGGTACTATGTGAAGCTGGGTATACAAGAAAGCAAGTAGCAAAGGACTATTAGAAGAGAGAGGAATCGAGCAAGGAGCCAAGTGCAAGACAGAGGTTGGTATCCTTTATTCTTCTCTCATCTATCTTTCATAAAGAAAAACAAAAGTAGTTTTACTTTGTTTGTTTCTAAGGTAGCTACCACGCCTTAGTGGGATTAGCAGTTCTGCATAGACACTTTTCCCTATAACAAAATGGTGACTCCGCTGGGGAGCGAGTAGGTTGTTTGTCTATCTACATTTGTTTACTTTATAAACTTACAGACAGAGCCTAAAGTTGAGCAAGGTAGCTTTCGAACTACATTTGCTATGCAAATGCAAAGTAGATAAATGTCGCTTCAGTCAATCTCTGGGTTTTGTTTATGAATTAAACAACTGATTTACAAACTCTCTAATTGCCCTTGTGGTGGCTCTAGTAACTTCCTTAGATCTACCCCTATTGTTGATTTACTGATTACCACTTGCTCGACCAAAATCCCTGAACTGAACTACAAACTATGATTCGGAACCCAATAAAAGTCTCGTTTCTGGTCCAGGGCACTGTCTGTTCTGTGAATCTCAAATTCAGCGCACTTCCCGAGTGTAGTAGGTGCGTTGCATTTCAAATTCACTGTGTTACAGGTGCGCTGATCAGACTAGGCATTGTTCCTGAATTTTGGTTTCTGTTCACTCTTTTCAGATCTATTCAAGAATTTTGCTACCTATAGTCAGTACACCTCTGTTTGAAACCCCTTTCCTTACTGTTATTCCACCTCCATTGTGCAAAGAACTGTAAATGTTTTTGTGTATTTGTTGAGTCATTTTCAGTTCTCCTTTGCAAAAAAGTAACGTAATTGTATTATCGTTTCTTGATTTGAAAGTGTCGCAAGTGTCATTTTCAGTCATAGAAGAGAATCTGATTGTTCTTGATAGTCAATTACCCTGTTACTATTGTATTTGATCTGAATTACTAGTTTTTCTAGTGTCAAAAGCAAGTTTTCATTTCCAAATCGCAAAGTGTTGTCATTGTCTTCATTTTGATTTTGAAAAGAAACTTGTTAGTAATTGTCGCTTTGAAGATAATTCAGATTTGCGCATTAGCTTTCTTTTATCATTCACATATTAAGAAGGCTGAAAACAAATACATGCATGTGCATTTGCATTTAGACTGTTTGATTGGTCTGATGTAGGACAGTGCATATAGTGTGTGCTCTATGCTCTTTGTTGAAAGAATACTGTCTCTCTTTCCTTAGTAGCTAGGATTTTCATTGCACAAAGAAGATAAAACGACTGTTTATCATCTTAGATTGCATTTTAGGAATTATACATCTACATCACCCGGTGAACCTGAAAGGCAAATTTCTTAAGCAAGATCAACTATAAAATAAATTTAATGAATCTAACAATGCTTTGGAACCTAACGCACAACATCTAGAAGTCTAGGCTAGAGACATATTCTGGCGTCGTAAAACCTGGTAACTGTTGTTTTCACTGTTGGTTGGGTGATTCCTCCACTTTGAGACGATAAGTGCTAGTACGGACTTGTGCTCCCACATACCATCGAGTATATTTTGGGAGACCACAATAGGCTTAATCCTTTATCCATAGGAAGCCGTGCCTGCCGCCCTATCGATCGTAATGCACTAGACACAACATTAGGGAAGATTGACTACCGTACCGTAAAAAGTATTCTGCAGTTTTGCGATTGCTTTGGTAATCCCTCTGCCTAGATTTCTAGAGCAGTCGCTTTCATTCCTTTTCATACTCCTTAATGGAAAAGGTCCATCTGAGCACTTGTCACTTCAGGCTCATTAAAAATTGAAGGCGACTAGAGTCATCTTTTGTTTTTTCTCGACTCTTAAAAATTGAAAAAACAAGTTGTGTCAAAGCGTCTAAAATTTATTTTAAACGGAATAATCACCACCTTTCCTACGTTGGTCTTAGGTTGAGAGAATGGAGTCCACCAACCAAGGAGTTCCCCTTGGAGGAAATCCTAGTCCCCTCTCCTCTTTGGGAGATGTTGGTGCACCCCACATGGCCACATTGTCACTTCCAGGATTGACGATTAGTTTTCCCGTATGGCTTTTCTCAACCTCCGTCGTTCAGAACACCGCAATTCTTGAACAATCGAGTCAACAACTATACAATTCTAGAGTTACCCCCCAACCCTCTACTTCGTCCAATTCTTCCTCTCCTCCTTCCTCTTCACTTGATGAGGCTAGTAAAGCCAAAAATCAAGTACCTGAGAAGAAGCAGGAAAAGAAGAAGAAAGAGAAGAAGAAGAAGGAGCCAAAGGTGAAAAGTGGCAACCAAGCGTTGTCTAGCGAAAATCCACACACTGCACCGACCAGGCCTAAATCGCCATGTCATTTGCAAAGGAGACCACTATCATAGAGATTGTCCCTGCATCCCTTGGATCTTAAGGGACTGGTCCCCTCGTTCGCACAACCAGGTGGCGTCAACCTCTGATGATGATGTTGAAAGCACACCATCGAGTTGTGAAAGTGAAGCCCTTGGACAAAAAGGAAAGTGCAAATTTCCTTATAAACTGTGTGAAGGCGATCACGCCATCCACCATTGTCCCTTCTTAGACGAGGCTAAAAGAGTTTTGGATTATCGTCCGGTTTCACCGTTACGACTTCCTCCTGGATATAAGAAACTCTTGCCGAATGTCACTAGTTGAAAATCCGGCTGACCTGCCCAGGTGGTCAGCCAAAGCGTCTATCATTGAAGATAAACCATCTGAACCCATAATAGACGAAAGTCAAAAGGTCGAGGCGGCAGTTGACCCGGTCTTGCCTTCAAAAGTTCCATCTTCAGATGATACAGTCATCGAAGAGAACAAAGATGACACCGTCCAAATTCTTTTCGTAAACACAGACTCTGATGAACATGGGGGCAATTTACCCATTCCTTTACCGTAGGAAGGAAGTTCGTCAAAGTCGTACCCGACCATCTATTCGGTCCCACCTCCAAGCAACCTAGTTGTTTCCTTCGACTGGAATCAGCTAAGCAGACCCTGTTTACTGGCTAGTGTACCATTCCGAATCATTGCTCAAGTATATAGAATGGTTATGGCCGGTACCATCATAGATGAAGGGTCTTCTATGAGTATCCTTTCCTCGACTGCTTGGAAAGCGCTTGGTTCGCCATCGATTTTTGCCTGAGATGAGAAACCTAACAGGCTTTGACAAAGGAACCAGTCGACCGTTAAGGATCCTTCCCAATGTGCCCATAACATTGAGAGGGAAAACCATTCATATGAACGTAATGGTAGTCCAAGGAGCCCTGGATTATAATCTACTCCTTGGACGAGACTATATTTATTACATGGGAGCCATTCTCTCAACACTCTTTAGAGTAATGTGTTTTTCGCACGAAGGAAGAGTGGTCAAGCTCGTAGATCAGCTTTCATTCCCCGGTTCACGCATAGCAAATAGTCATATACCATCCCTGAATGGTCTTTTCACGCAAGGAATGTTTCATCAATCCCCAGTTTGTCCACCTAATGAGCGAGAGTAATTCAGGGGGCATGCACCCTGGTCTGCCTCGGCAGGAAAACTTCAAGTATTGCATAGGTTTCTGCGAGAGGTATATGACTAGTCTGACACTCCCGTCTGAAATTGGAAAAGGGGGTTGGACTGGAACAAGATTCCCTTGTCAAGGTTATGTGAGTGGAGGCGTCTGCGCCATTTACCTTTGTCTATTTCGGTAGACATCGCAGAGGAAGTGTTTTGTTTTTGGTACAAATAGAGCAGTCTTTGGTAACCTGAAAGAGGTACGCCTTTTTGGCAAAACAAATGTTTTGTTTGCGAAATTGCGGGGTAACCTTGAAACTCTATGTCTCTATACCTGGGGGCATGCAAACCTTTTGGCATGTAAGCGAAGAGCAACCATTTTTTTTTTTTTAAATTTGTAGGTCCTCTAACCCTTTCAACTCATAGGATTGGTCGTTTCCTAACTTTCATAAAGAAAGGATGTGGGGAAAAGCTTTGAAATAATGTCGTTTTTATATATGAGACATTCTTATTATACGACTGGATTTATCGAGCAGTTTTAACGTGGACTTCATGCTCGTTAAAAAATAAACATAAGCAATGAGCAAATGTTTCCCCCAGCGTTTAAGCTCAATAAAAAATGAACCAATTTCTGGTAAATAACCATCGTGAATGTAGTACTTCAGCCTTTAAAGCCTTGGTCGTGTTCTCATCATCACCTCCACTCTGTATTGGCCGATCATTCACCTCCATTTGATTGTTTACCCCTTTTGAGGAATAGCTACGAAGAGTGATCTTGTTAGCCATCCTTGTAACACTGCCGTGATTGGGAAATTCCAAACCTTACCTGGAATCAGCTGCTACCCAAATTTATCACTCGTTCCTCAAAGACGAGTCTCCTTTAAGCTCTTTTCAACTGACTCGTAAAATATGAAAAAATTGCCTAGCTATTGGCCTCTCCAGCTCGTTAAAGGGACCGGAAGTGCTATCCCTCCTTTAGATTTTAATCTTTTTGGACCTGAGGGATTATTACACAAAAAGATCGAGCACTTGTTTTATTCGGCTCGTTAAAAGTATCGAAAATTCATCCCTTTTGTATTGTTTTATACTTTTTCGGACTTAAGGGATTAGATGACGAAAAAGGATTTTTGGAGTCTCCTTTACGTCCCTTTTTAGACTCTCTAAAATTGAAAAGGACCGAGTTATCTTTGTCATTAAACTCATTAAAACCTAATAGCAATAAACTTGTCCATAGCAGACAAGAACGAGTTTCACTATCACTAGGCTCGTTTAAACATAGCGATGGATTTGCCCGAAGGGAAAATTATAGAACAAGCATATGTTATCCTCCTCAAGCTTGACAAAAGTAAAGAGGTACTGGTCAGCAATGACTGGGGAAAAATTGGGAAGAAAACTTGAAGAAACATTGTTGGTAGCAAGTCGCTCTTGAACATGACACTTTCACTCCGCATCCAAGTCAGGTTGGGTTGTTTCATTCACCGATCACATCACCATGGTCACATCACACCATCCACATTTGGGGTTAATGCTACCGATCCATCATGTCAGTGTCGCTAGTGTGTTCAAGAGAAGTCACTCAGAGAATTCACCTGTGTATCACCCATTGCAATACATTTACACTCCATTCTTTCATGACCGCCACCCTGAACCTTATATCAATAGACCGTTTTCATCTCCATTAAAATCATTTGCTCCGTTCCGTGTCATTGATATGGGATTCATTAAGGCCCTCCTATGACGGATCACTTCTTGTCGACATCAGCTCATTATCCAAGAAGTCGATCTAGGGACACCCCTTTCAGTACTTTGAAGCTTGCATGCCTCAATGCCAAGCTTCTCACTTCGGTGACAGGTTTACATCAATGACCTTCGACCGAAATATTTTGCGTGGTGTTCAACGCCAAGTCCTTTCTTCACACCACGTGAATTGTACTGTAGTACCTTGAGGGTCATTATCATTATCGGTGATTCCTCTCATGCCTGTTAACAGCTTACATCATTGCCTGGTAATCAGGCGATGTCTTTCCATGTTCGACTCCAGAACATCTCTCACATGGATCGATTTGTACTTTGAGTGAAGATCGAACGAGACTGAAGACCCCAGATCTAGTTTCATCCATCTGGGCTACGATATATATTCAGGAAAATAAAGACATCAAATGTACATCATTTCTGCACAGATAATCATCCAATCAAAGGGATGATGGCTCTACCAGAATCATCAGTCTACACTCAGACGATTGTCTGTCCTATGTACATGAAAATGAATTTATAAAGCTGAGCATGGGAATGCCCGCCTCAGCTAGATCATGAAAATATTATGAAGATAATGTATTGTATTGTATCTTATTACAGGTCTCCTTCTAGCTTGAAAGAACTTCGGATCCTCATGATAAAGCATTTCACCCGACATCAAAAAGATTAACGACCTCATGCTTTAGGGGGCAATTGTTATAGACATTTTTGGGCACTACAACCCCAAGCATAAAATGTCCATAAACCAAGGGCTCCTAAGTCCCTAAAAGTGTTGTTCCAACCCCTAAAGGAACAAGGTCAACGGAATACAGCTTCTCCCAGAAGTTCTCCATGAAAAACTACTCAGAACTGGTCAAAACAGGATCATTTCACCTGCTCCATAGGCAAAGTGCATTGCATCTCACCTAAGTACACTCAGTGGGTGCGTTGCATTTCAAAAAGCCATTCTATGGGGTGCGATGGGTGAGAAGAGACAAATGGCAGTATCAATCCGCGAGGTGGAGAAGCATGGAATCTTCCAGAAACTTCTCCTGTGACACTTGCCTCTCTGAATTCGACCAAGGATGAGTAAGAGATCATCAATCTCCAAGTGGAAGCAAGAACTATCAGAGGGAAGACACTAATCAAATCACAAGCTGACTCATCTCCCTTACAGACATCTATATATGGATCCCTCATCCCAGAGATCCAGAGGCTGAATTTTGCATCTTGTAAGGAATTCCTGTTGGTTTCTTGAGGCAACATCATAGTGTTGGGTGATCTAAGCTTTGCATGAGGTGAAGAAGGGCTTACTTGCTGAGAGGATGATGTTGGGTCAGAACAACTGGTTGTAACTCTCTTGGCTCTTTCTTGATTATCAATAAAGCTATTCAAGTTTTCCTCCATACTCTTGTGTCATTTATGTTTTATGCATTTGTATGGTCAATTTACATCTGATCCTAGATTGTTTATGATAGTAGATCCATGTTCTTGTATAGTGTTATGCTGCTTTGATTCTACAGGTACTCTGTGAAGCTGGGTATACAAGAAAGCAAGTAGCAAAGGACTATCAGAAGAGAGAGGAATCGAGCAAGGAGCCAAGTGCAAGACAGAGGTTGGTCTCCTTTATTCTTCTCTCATCTATCTTTCATAAAGGAAAACGAAAGTAGTTTTACTTTGTTTGTTTCTAAGGTAGCTACCACGCCTTAGTGGGATTAGCAGTTCTTCATAGACACATTTCCCTGTAACAGGTAGGAGGAAGAGGAAGTAGAAATAGCAGAAGGAATCACCGACCCAGGGACTGTGTCCACATAGATGAAGCACCCACACATGGCAGAGCACGTAGGACTGAGAAAGAAGGTCAAGGCCTCAAAATTGGACATTGACCCGATCACCTTAACCAAAGGTGATCTGCATGACATCGGCAAGATGGTTCGCGATGTCACTAATGAGGCCCTTTAGGATTTTATGTAGGAGCACCAAACTATGTTGGGGGCCCTTAGGGCATGGCTAGAGAAGTTGTAGGTGCGGCCCCCTCAGGTGGGTACCCTTTTGACCCGCCTCACAAGGGTACCCAATAGATGTTGCGCGCACGAATGGAAAACACAATAGTGTTACTCGAAGGGGCCCTAGTAGCAGCAAACGAGACCAATAGATTTGCAGTTAACATGATAAAAGGTCTTAGCCTTAATTTGGCTGCCCTTCCACATGAGACACTGTATCTACTATAGGATGGGATAATGGCAGAGCTGCGCGATCCAAGTTCTCAGTGAGAAAAAGATAAACATAGAATAGATCAACTTGCAGCACGATGAATTGGTGTCGTAGAATCAATAGTTTGTGTAGGTGGTAGATGACGCTTGCTGATGCATCATGGAGCTGTGCATCCCAGCAGATCTACCGACATCAACACAGTTCGAGGACAGTTGGAGGAACTCCATGCCAAGATCACTGTGTCGACAGAGTGACTCGAGGGTTAGTCACGATGTTTGTGTTGGGGGCCTATTGGGCATGGAACCCCCCCAAGTCATGTTTTGGGGCTCAAAGCCCAACTTTTGACTTAATATTGTTGTAAAGACTCCGCAAATTGCGGGCGCGGAGTGTGAAATGTATGATAGAGTCACAAGGTTATCTTCCCTAGTCTTGTAATGTAATGTCAGCCTACCCATGGTCCATGAACCATGCGATTGTATAAATAGAGCGAGGCTCTAAGTGTAAAAAGAAGTGAAGTATGAGATAATGAAGAAAGGAAGAAGAAGCAAAGAGTCTAAGTGTCTAAGTGTGTCTTGGGTCGTAGGGTAGGAGAAGGCTCTACAACTGAGTGTGCAGAGGCCTAGTTGTCCACAGCTAAGTGTGCGGACCCCTACAACTGAGTGCGTAGGGTGGAGTCGAGTCTGTAACTAAGGAAGATAATAATAAAGAGAAGTTTTATCTTAATTCCATGTATCCGTTCTTGGGTTATTACTTGTTTGATATAAATTGCAATTATACTATTTATTTACTTCGCGCACTTGTATGAATGATTTATATTGCTAAGTATAACTTAACACTTACAAGTAGGCTAAGTTAATCAACTAACAGTGGAATACTAGTAAGGACTTGGCTAATAACAGTGTTCGACCCCGAGTAGGGCTTCGCGAAGGCAGCATTTCAAGCTGCGAGGTAGAGGTAAGTGCACGTAGCGACGTGCGCACAAGGTCAAACCATGGACCACTCAAACTTATTAGACATATCCAGAGTGTGGAAACCTCGTTCTAGCACCGTCCCATACTACCTCGAGTGAGACCTTAGTCCACACTCCACTAACTATTGCCGAAAGGGCCAGTAGTACCGGGATTTGTTTGGCTAAATCACCTCTAGACCTGGGTCAGGCCCCAACAAGCCAACAATGAGAATGTATGGAAACTTCTTCACGATAATCCCTATCCAACTTGAATAAGTGATGAGTCAAATTGATCTCCTAGGAACAATGAAACTCTAGAAGGAGTCCACAGTCACAGGCACAAAACATAAGGGAAAAGACTACAGCCACTCCCATAATGTGGTCTTGTGAGTGACTGAAAGGGTATCACTGCTCTCACAAAGTTGTCATCCATGCAAGTGGGTGTAATGACTGGAAAAAGAAGGTCTGAGGCCTAAGTAAAAATTCAATCAACATAATGTCTAAAAGTTAGAAACCCTAGGGAGTAAAATAGGTTGATAATAGATGCCCCCTAATGTATGAGGTCAGAATAGAAGTTGATGGCTGAAATACATTATGAGAAAACTCAATTGTGAAAGGAGTGAGGAAACAAAGCCAAGAATTCAAATTGGAAGACACTGGAGTTGAAGTCTCATTTGTTCTGATAACATCCTCAAGGCGAGCATACCCATGCCCGGTCTAAAGAATATACTAAACATGGCCGCCATAAAATACAGTGCGGATCCATGACATGAAATGCTAGAACATGGATACGAAATACATACATAGTGAGTCCATGTGACTCAACAAATATAGCATAGCCACCAGTAAATATAATGTGGATATATGTCACAATATACATTAATAGGACTATCGACACATGATAGATAGAGAGGTGTCTCAAGATAGTCCTCAAAGTACATGAATGATAAATAACTCCAACAAAACCTGGGAAGGATGCCATATAAGAGTGATATGTCCCTAACTAGGGTCTTCAACATAACCCTGATGATATGAGCCTACACCATGTGAATAGATGAGTTTATTCTGAGCATAGTAGAAATCGCTTGATTACCAGCGAATGAGGTAAACCAGTAATAGACTTGAAGGAGTCCACCAATGACGAAAATGGACCCCAAGGTACCTACTATAGTCCACTAAGTGTCAATATATGAGATTATGTTAAACACGAGTGAAATCGACTAATAAGGAGCCAATGATGTAAACCCACTACTGATAGTGAGAAATCCTGACGTTGAGTTCTGGAAGCTCCAAGGTACTAGTGGTTTCTAGATCAAGCTCTTGGATAATGAGTTGATGTCGAAAAAATAAGATCCGTTGAAGGAGGGCCTTGATGTATCCCCCATCAATTGACATGGAACAGACCAGGATGATGTTAATTGACATGGAATAGACGAGGATGATGTTATGTATGGCTGAAGTCATGAAGTGATGAAGTACAACTGACATAGGGATGACCAAATCAAAAAGGTCTATAGGCTACTATAGATGGTGGACATAGGCTAAGACTTCCCTTGAGCATGTAGTGGAATGACACAAAAGTGACTTGGAAACATGACTAATGAGCACCATGTGATATCATGCAATGATGCAGGAGGCTTCAAATAATAATCAATATGGCTGGAAGAGTAACAAGCAAAACGAGTAAAGAGACTCATATGGATGGTATGACTCCTAGGCAAGCTAAAGCCGAACTATCAGATAATGATGCAGAAAGGTGCCATGTTCAAGGGTGACACAACTGACACTAGCATTTGGATGACTAATGGAAATAAATCTTCCCTCCTCTTTTTAGAAGTTCATTTTTGGTAAATTTCCCCCAAACCTAAAAAATAGATGAAATTATACAAGGGAGAACCTCCTAGCATATTCCTAGTCCAAAAAAAGGTTAAACTTATACTGGGTAGATGAACCTGTTAGATACCTATACCAATAGGTTTCATTTTTCATGATTGGCTGGGGTAGTGCAAATATGCTCTACTTTGATGATGCAAAGATCTCATATTTTTGTGGAAAACAACTATCTACAGTTGTGTGATGCTGTCCTACTTCTGAATGGGTGATCCAACAGTCTAAGCTGGGTCATGCCATATTTCAATTTTTGTTGTAGATTAGAGAAAGAAATCTGTCCAAACTGTTCAATCTTGGCAGATGACTAGTTAGGTAGAGAATGAAGGTTCCCAACTGCTTAATCTGGGGCCTTGGAAATAATAAGGCTAGCCTTAGATAGAAAGTCAAAAGAAAATGCAAAAAGAAAAGAAAAAGAGCAATTGAGGGTTTGCTAGTCTAAGTGCACCCTCCTTGAAGTAATAAAAAATGCTAGGCAATAGAATGGGTAGGTAGATGGGGTTGCAGAAGCATGATTTCCTTCATATCACTGGCCTAAGCAAAGGAAACACATGGTGGCCAGTGTAAATTTTCCTATTCACCAGTTTTATAGCAACAAAGTGAAGCATGTCTAACTTCCCAATCATTCCCCATCAAACTCCTTGCTAACAGCCCACTATCACCTTGGTTCATGAGAGAAATCAAACTCATTTGTTGATCCTTGTTGTATAGAAGAGCCACATTTCTTGTGTAAAAATCTTTTCATTTTGATCTACTCTCCTAACTAAGTTTGTTCCCTAAAAACTTAGTGTTTGCCTCCTCTCTTCCATATCTCCCATCCAATACTAACTACTAACTCTATCTGTACTTAACTCCCTATGTTCCCCTTTTCCCCATTATTGTATCACTATTGTACATAAAAAACCCCAAAAAGTGTATATATATCCCTTACCCTAGGCAATATAGCCTTATAGTTCTAAAAGTTCGGAGTGCAAAGAATTAAAGCGCTAAAGGCAGAAAAGCGCTAACATTATGCCTCGAGATTAAATCAAGATCCGCTTGATTTAACAGCCCTAACCCATTTTTGAAAAAATGTCAAAAAACCCATTTTCGCCCACAAAACATTGAAAAACCCAAAAAACCCGCCGAAGGCTAAAGTCCCGCCCTGGCGCGCATTTCCAAAAATATAATTGTTTATTGTCCACTCCCCGCCGTATTGTTCGATCACCTCTGCAGCTCGTCGACCGTCGGATCCGGGCCCTCCCATCCGACGGCCCACATCAATATCGGACCGCCCCCGATGCCTGTACATTAGCACCCGAAATCCATCAGAGGGTGACGTCAGGGCTCGGACACACGTCAATCCTGGGTTGTGTCGGGCGACCTCCTGCCAATACCGCACCTGTACCTTAAGCAGTCTGATATTACCGCTTACTGCCTTCCACTTACCGCCCACCTAGTCGGCCCTACGTCAGCTCCACACCATTGCCGAGTCAGCACCACATCAGCACCCGACCCACCATCGCCCCGAGCTGTTTGCCACGTCCCCCCGTCCACGTGGACCACTCATAGACCGCCATGTCATCGCTCCGTACTGACCCCACCCATGACGTCATGCTGACGTCATCCGACAAAACGCGCCAAAAGCCAAATTTTCACTATTTTGCCCAAAAAGCCCATTTTTTCGCGTTATTTGCAATATTCATGCACTGTGCTTTTGCATGAGTTAGAACGTCGTTTACCTGCCAACTTCGAAGACTGCTCCTGTGCTGCCAGCGCCCCGAATTAACCTGCTCTTCCACCATTGCCCAAGTATACCAGGTATTTATCAAAATTTCCCCTCCGCGCCTGGTTTTTCACATAATTTACTGAACAAGCTAAGAAAAGAAGAACACAGTAAGTTTAAGAAATTCTCATGAACCAGTGATCCTCTTCCACTCTGTAAGCCCAATTTCCCTCACAGAAGTCCCCATTGTGCCGAAATTCCACAAATTCGCAGTCTGTTGGCGCATTCGCAAATCCAAACCTCTGCTAGATAAATTCATCGAGAAAGCAAGGCCCAAATCCCGGCATTTGCTCTCTGAATCTATCTTAGGAGTAATTTGACTTATTTTCACCCCAGTTTGCCTCTTCCCCTCTGCAAATTGCCCTGCTCCTGCAAAATTCATTGCTCTGTGTTGCTGTGCCCAGAAAAACAAGTTCAAATACAATTCAAAGTACCAATTGACCATGGAAACTCCAGTGGCATTGAACATTGCACCCTTAAATGCCCCACAAAGAGAGCTAGAATGGTTGGCCCTGGCTGACAGAGACTACCAGATGGCAGAAGTAATTCCACTGTACAGCAAGTATCATATTCATGTACTCAATGAGCTGAAAGCCAAACATCTCAATGGAACTGATATTCTAGGGATTTGGGACTCCAATTTGCCCATTTTCAATCTTCCTCAAGTCAATGTCCTCCCAGATTTAATTCATCGATGCAGTGCCAACTATATCCATGTCAAAGAGCTGTCCTCAGTCCCTCAAGTTCAGTATTGTTCCATGTCACCCCTGAGGCTATAAATCAAATGCTTCACTTTCACACTACAAAGCCATTGACTCCTCTCTCCATGATACACTTAATAGACCAAGGAGGCAAGCTGTCCAGTGCCCAAATCATAAAGATTAATCAGCTATTCATTGAACCAGGCTCTCAAACTGTGAGGACCCCTCCTATAGGAAATGTATATTTCAATGAGTTGGGCAGGTTGCTTGTGGATATGATCAGTTATGTCTTGGGTTACAGGTCAACTGAGGATGCTGATGAAACCATTCTGGCAATGATGTCTATCTTCTCCCCTGGAAAGCCTCCTTCTGTTCACTATGATTATGCTGCATCCATTGCCAATAAAATTCATGAGAAATTGATGAATTTAGAGAGGGAAAGGATATTTAGATACACTTCTTACATCTATCACTTGTTCCTATTTTATTAGCCTGATAGCTTCCCTATTACTCTCAAGAAGTTTGATGCTCAGGGAAACCAAAGGTCTATGGTATTTTGGTCTTCAATCTTTCATCACACATCTTATTCACCATACAGCTATTGTGAATTCATAGACCTTTTTATCCATCCAGCCATGTCCTTGCTGTTGAGTTCCCCTCCTCCAAGATTGACAGCTGAGATGCAAAGAATCCTCCAGCTCTCAAAGGCCTACAGCATTGGGGATTGGTACTTTTACCAACACCATACAGTGATCAGAATATATGGTTGTGAGTTAGCCCCATATAGGCTACCAAGATATGTCCCTATGAGACTTTTTGCTTTAGAATATTTCAAACAATTTGGAAATGCAGACATGGTCCATTTCCACAGCAAAAATAAGAAGGTACAACTCAAAGTCAGAAACCAGCTAGGCCTATTTATTTATAATAAAAGAGAAGAGGCATGGCAAGAAGCAGATAAGATCCTAAAGTGCGTCAAGTTGCAAACCAGTTTCCTCTGGATACCCTATGATCCCAATCATTTCATTAGTCTTAGAAGGGTCAAATATAAGTTGGCTAGCTATGATCATGTCAGGTTGCCTCATATTGAAAAATATGCAAATCTGTTAGGATGGAAAGAGGGCACTCTAGAAGAGGCAAGTACTAAAGAGGAAATAGCACAAAAAGAAGCAAAGAAACTTGAGAAGGAAGCTGACTTGGAATATTGTGGACAGGTTTCTTCTTCTTATCATACTCAACTTGGAGCAGCTACCTCATCTTCTACAGCTCCCCAGCAAGCAGCTCAAACTACTCCTGAAGCAGCTAGCACAGATAAGGAAAAAGAAATGGAGCAGGAGCAGACACTCCCAACAACAGAACAACAGAAAGAACAGATAGAACAACAAGAGGAAATGGCTAAGGCCCCTGTATCTACACAGCAACAGGCTCAAGAAAGTGTGCCTCCAAGGCAGGAAACAACAATGGATACCTCAGTACTTCAAATCCCAATGAAAGAAGAAAGAACTAGGAAGAGGGACAGACAGCAAGAAACTCCCCTCACTACATCAGAAAATCAACAAGGGGAGAAAAGGCAAAGATTAAACCCTTTTTCTGAAGAAGAGATGCCTATTGGGCCATCCATAGGTATGGGCCCCCCTAGCATGGAAGCATCAGCCAGTTCCTTCCAACAGGAACAAGAAAGACCACTTGGAGGAGAGGTAAGCTCCTCAAGCCAGCAATGAAGGGCAGAATCCAACATTAAGCAGCAATTTATTAATATTAAGAAAAGGAATGAGCCAGTCAGACTCCAGCTTTACAATCATTTTCTCAAGATGGCTCCCACAAACCAACAGAGGCTCACGTCAGCATATGACATTACAGAAGGGAAGATGACTATGAGCCATTTCATGCCTACCATGCTGCAGCCACAGTCAGCTGCAGATTACATCAGGACCAACCTAGAAGTGTTTGCAAAGGACATCCACCCAATGGAAAAAATAGAGATACATAAGCAAACGGGTGAGATGGTCTACTCTACTCTTGCAGATAAAACATTTCTAGCCCACAAACTGCAGAATTCTCTCCATAATACTACTGCCCAACTGGAATTGGAGAAAGCTTCTTCTCAAGCCAAAGACAATAGGATTAGGTCTTTGGAAGATATCATTATAGAGCTTGGGCATGACCCAAGTGATCCCAAAGCTGTGTAGGCACTACTAAAGAAAAAAGAGGAAGATATAGCAGCTTTGAGGAAGATGGTCAAAATTCCAGCAACCCTTCACCCTCAAACAGAAGATGTTGCTCAGCAGAGAAAGGATCAAGATGTAGCAGCCATGCTGCTGACATTACACAAGAAATTAGTAGAAACAGAAGGACAATTGGTAGCAACAGAGGGTGCATTACAGGCATCCCTGAAACAGAAAGAAGGAGGGTAGACATCTCAGCCCCCTCCGCCAGTAATTAACCTTGAGGAAACTCCTCAAATTATAAGTCCTCCCACAGAACAAACACCAGAGGCAGGCCCTTCAGCACCAGCAACAACATCAGGACAGACACCCAGCCTTGATATGCAAAATATGAAGAAAGAACTTCAAGCTCTGGAGGCCCAGATGGCAGAACTAAATGAGGCCAAGGAAAAACTAGCTACACTTAATGAAAAATATGATAAATCAAAGCAAAGTGTAGCTGAAAAAACAAGAGAGGTAAGGGCTCTTGAGAAGAAAATAAAAGAACTGGAGAAAGAGCTCTCTCTTGATAAAGTTGTGGCTGAAATTAAGAAAGTCCTGTGGGCCAATATTGGTCAGTCTATAACAGATCAATGGCAATATATTGAAACCATCCATGAGCATATAGATCTCAAAGGCAGGGCCCAAAAAGAAAGTCAAAGAGCAAGGGCATCTCTAGGCAATATGCTTGAGATAGCCAATAGGATGATCAATGTCCTTAACAACCGCACAGGCCCTCAGCTAGCAGCCATGGGTATCTCTAACAGAACTGATACCATTTTACTAGTAAAAAGGGTGCTCACTTTGAGAAATCATGTGCAAACATTGGATAGAAGGTGCCAGGAAATGCACACAGAGGTGAACAAATTCATAGAGAAATTTACAACATTGCATAACAGAGGCCTTCCCAGCTTACTAAACAGTGCAGGAAGGTTATTATCTCATGAAAACTATGCCAAGAGGGTAAATACATTTGCTACAAATTAGATCACTGCAGCATCAAGTGCCCTAGAGGAAACAAGGCCTGCATCTAGGTAGAGTCTCTATGACAGAATAGAGAATTTGTTTTTTATCATGAATGAGATTAGACATCTGTTTGAAGTGCCTCCAAATTACTACAAATATACTGAGGCAGATGAAACCTTAGGCATAATTTTGAGACATCAATTGCCTACTCAGGAATGGTGGACAAGCATGATACAGACATTGCTGTGAAGAAACAGATTTTTCACCAAATTTTTGTACATCAATTATAAGTCATCATGTTCAGAAAATTGATATATTCATTATCATTGGAGAGGAGTGGACAGAGCCAACTCAGCAAACAAATTTGGACACTAAAGCAACACCGACAGATGCAGATGACAGGGCTGAGATAGCTGCAGCACGACAAAGCAATAAAGGGTGTATTATTCAGAATCAATGCAAAGTACCCTGCGGAGCCAGTTGCCCTCAAAAGTCAAGAACTTCTGACAAACAGCAAGCAGCTGTTGTATATTCATTAAAGTAGCTTTTAATTTTGTAAGAAATATCTTTGAGAGTTGGTAAGAGTAGTTATTGTGCAATAACGCAATATTGAGATATTTCTATGATATTTTGTATATATGCACCCCCGCACAGTTTATTGGGGGTTGTTGTTACTCATTTGTTCAAGAGAACTCGGCTGTAGAACCTCTGAAAGATATAATACAAAGGAGCTGTTGGTTTCCAAAGGAATGAGTTTGGCTTGGAGCTTATGTGATGAAATTATTGACTGCTGCAGGATTCTTGCGTTATGGTGTGATACAATAAGTGTTCTCTAACTGTATTTGTGTTTCATTTCTTGTATAATCTGTCTGTGGTGTATGGTGATTAATCTTGGTAGAAAGGTAAAATACTAGTTCAGGATTTGTCCATTAAAGACACCGTAAACTCAATCCTTACTACTAAATATGTTTTCTTCAGGGTTAGCTGCAACTATGGAATTCTTAAATGCTCCTATTTGCTCTAATCACATGATAAGTCTTTATTCAGTAATTCTCTTTTGCTGCTGAGTAGGATTTGTTCTTCATTTCGTGTTGCACTGTGAAAGAACTCTTGATTGCCTTTCCTGGTGTAATTTATACTGTTTATTGTCTACAAATCAAAGTTTGTATCATGAATACCCATCTAGCCTTGCAGTGAACCTCTCTTTATCACATATATCAAACACTTTCATTCCTGGACTCCACATGCCCAATGGATTGAAATCTCTTTGATATTTGCATGCCCTTCCTTGAACAATAGCCTGCAACCAAAATTTAAACAAAAATCCCATCTCATAACTAGCCTAAAATCTTCAAAAAAAAACAAAGCTACAACTAAAAGAGAGAGCCCTCGCTGATTACAGGTAGGCTAGAACCTGTAATCCAAAGCTTGGTTAGTGGTTACCCTGGCCGTATTCCCTCAGGAGTCAAAGGGAACAACATGGGTGTTAACATAAATGGCGACTCCACTGGGGACCTGAATGAAATTCATAAACCCCTGTCTGATTCTTAATACTGTAGATAAAGCCTGAGTGACAGCCAGACAGCCATAGAAACTACCTCTGCTTTGCATTTGCAGGAGTATATAAAAGCTTCCTTAGTCAATCTTTATTCAGTCTTAAGTTCCATACAGTTGTGCTATACCTGATCAGTCCTTGTGAAATATCAACACTTCTTAGAAAATTCTCCTAAAGAAAATCACAGAAACTGGCTCCTAAGAAGAAAACTCGTTATACAAGATCTAACCTGGATCCAGATCCATCACCTGAATTCCAAAACCCAAACTTGATTCCAAGAATCCTTAAGAAACACAAATCAGAAGGGACTTTATCAGATTCAAGTTCTGAAGCAGGATTTAAAACTAATATTCCAACCCCTGCTAAGGTTTCTCTACACCCTCATACCACCGTTCCACAATCTCCTAGTTCTTCATCCACTTCACAAGGTGTCCTTTCAACCCCTCCATCAACTACACATACCCTTCTTATCCCCTTTCCTCCCCTTGTCCCATTCGTTCCTGTTATCCCTATTGTCCCACCAAACATGGCTAATAGATATGCTCCACTGCAGTTACCTGCCAATCCAGGGCCTATGCCTCAAGATTACCAAAGCAAGATTTCATATTTTGATGGTACTGGCTCTTATCCAGCCCTTCAACATACTAAGAAAATGCAGGACTATTTTGAAAATTATGAGATAGATGATGATGGGGTTAGAATGAAAATTTTTGTGCAAAGCCTAATAGGAGATGTAAGATCATGGTTTAGGTCACTCCCAGCAAACTCCATAGCTGACCCTGAAGCCCTGTATCAAACCTTTATCAACAGATGGGAGAAGAAAAAGGATCCACTTCAATTTTATCTGAATACAATACTATCAAAAGAGGTCCCCAAGAAACTGTCTTGGACTATTATGCTCGGTTCAACAATGTCTACAATGCTATTCCCCAAAATCTCAGACCCCCACCTGATCTAGCTCTATACACCTTTCCTGATGGGTTTGATTCAGATATGGCATACCAATTGAGAGAAAGAGCTCCCCGAACTTTAGCTGAGATGCAAGATATAGCAGTTAGTGTAGAAGCCAACCTGATAGCTAAGAGAAATAGGACCAGAACTGAAAGAAAGACTACCTTCAAAGAAGAGCCTTCAGGCTGGGATCAGAAATTAGATGCAATAATCACTGGTATGCACAGATTAGGTGACAGAGTAGAATCAGTTGAGAGGAAATCATCATGGGAGGCACCACAGAATAATCCTATCAGGAATCCCAATTTTAGAAGAAATCAAAATCCTAATGTTGGCAAGGCCAGCCCTGAACCAGAGATTAGACCTCCGTTCCAAGAAAACTATGCTGAAGCATCCACTTCGAATGAACAGATAGATGATACCCACATTAACTTGATGGGCCTGAATGATGATCAGCAAGTTTTTCTGAGTCAAGAAGATCATAAGGATGATGACATCAAGCAGTTCCAAACTAAATTAGGTGAGTCATTTGATTTCAAACAAGGCTATGACACAACTGTTTTTGAAGTTCATAAACAATATAAATTGAGAAGAAGAACTATAAATGTGACACAGCCTGAGAAAACAAAGGACACTCCACTGCCTAAGAAGGCTATTGTCACTGAGCCAATTGACAAAACTGATTCAATTAAAAATGAAGTAACAGTTGAAGAGGTAACCGAAGCATTTCCCTCAAATCAACAACCATTGGCTACACCGCCTTTACAGCACAATCCAAGCAACACTTTCCAAAAGATGAGTAAAAAGGAAAAACCTCAAGATCAGATTGAAAGTCAAGAAGAAGCCTCCAAAAACTCAATTGAGAAAGAAAAAGTGGTTAACCAGAACACCAAGATCCAATCTGAAAAACCTTTTGACTTAGAAGCTGAAATTGGTAAATTAAAGATAGCCATTCCTCTCTCAGAGCTAGCTAAACATAACATCTACAAACAACAAATCAAGAAGTCCCTTCAACTGACCCATAATAAAGATGATGTCAATGTGTTGGATGATACCCCAGAATTACTTTTCGGTCCAGAGGTTGATGGAAAGACAGGAGCTACTGGAATCTTACCTTTTTATGTCAGCTTGCATATTCATGATAAGATATTACACAATGCAATGTTTGATTCAGGCGCCTCTCATAACCTTATGCCTAAGTCAGTAATGGAGAGATTGAATCTAGACATCACAAGACCATATAAGGACCTATTTTCATTTGACTCCAGCCAAGTTAAGTGTTTAGGCTTGATAAAATATTTATGTGTTTCCCTTGTCCAGTACCCAAATAAAACAATCTTAATGGATGTTGTAGTTGCTGATATCCCACCTAAATATGGAATGTTGTTATCAAGATCATGGGGAGCTAAACTCCAAGGTTCCCTACAATTGGACATGTCATATGCCACCATCTCTGTCTTTGGGCAACCAAAGAGGCTATACAGAGAGTCACTCATGAAATACATGGTGAGCAGTGCAGAAAAACCTCAAAATTTCCCTATTTATTCAGTCCATTCAGACATGGATTCCTTCATTCTGTTCAATGACAATATAAGTCCAATATGTGATGACAAATCTGTCTTACTTGAATAAGATCTGCATATGAGTGAGCGATCAAGTTCCCAAGAAATCAAGGTTGAGCAATCAATTGATGAGACCATTCTAGAAGGAAAACCAGATGAAAAACAAGAACTCCAACTTATAATTCCAAGTCATAAAGAGGCAGTTAAGCCTCCCCTAAATCAAGAAACCCTTTGGTTTCTTGAGTTTGATGGATCAGTCAACAAATTAGGGGCAGGAGCTGGAGTGTGGATTCATAACAAACAAAGCAATCATGTAGAAGGTCGAGCTTATAGGCTTAATTTCAGATGTACTAACAATATGGCAGAGTATGAGGCTCTTTTGCTAGGCCTCAAACTGGTAAAATCCTTACAGGCCACGAAAGTTTCAATCATGGGAGATTCATACCTCATTATTCAACAAGTGAAAGGCAATTTTGTCACCAATGACAAAAGACTAAGATCATACAGGTCTGCTGCTATTGAAATGCTCAAGGATTTCACTGAATTTCAAATAACCAAAATATCTAGGACCCACAACCTTCATGCACATAGTTTAGCCACATTTGCCAGTACATGAAAATTGCCTTTTGAACCCAACCATTGTTTTACCGCTGAGATAAAACACAGACCTTCTATCCCAAACAATGTTAAAGATTGGCAAGTATTTGAGGATGACACACAGATAAATAGTTTCTTGACCTTGCAGCATGAATTTTCAGGTTTGAACATTGATGTTGATTCTGTAAAAGACACAACACCACTAAGTGAACAGGACCAAACAACTATATCGCCCAAAACAGCAAATCAAATACTTTGTCCAACAACCTTTGACAAGAAAAATATACAAGAACTCAAACAATTACATCTTGATGAAATAGTTGGTGCAGAGGCTGAGGTCATACAGCTAAAAGACAATTTTCTACCAACAGGCCTAACTCCATTGGAGGACATTTTTGACTCAAATGATGTTCCTAGAAAACCAAAAATGCAACCCCTTAATGCTGCCATTGAAGAATGCAACATTGGAACTATTGAAAAACCCAAGATAATAAAATTGTCTGCATCTTTGCCTCCTGACCAAAAACCCAAATACATTGACCTCTTTAAGGAGTTCCAAGATGTGTTTGCATGGAGTTATGAGGATTTGAAGTCCTATGACACCTCTGTTATTCAACACACCATTCCTCTCAAGCCTGATCAAAAGCCATTCAAGCAAAAATTAAGAAGAATCAATCCTATGCTTCTCCCTTCAATTGAGAAAGAGGTACAAAAAATGTTTAAAGCCGGTATCATAGCACCAATCAGGTTTTCAGACTGGATTTCAAATTTGGTCCCCACAAGAAAGAAAACTGGTGAGATTAGGCTTTGTGTTGATCTAAGGAATTTGAATCAAGTATCCCTCAAAGACAATTATCCCTTACCTAAAATGGATCACATTCTCCAAAGAGTGGTGGGGGCTTCAAGAATCTCATTGCTTGATGGATTTTCAGGCTTTAATCAGATCCTAGTCCACCCTGATGATCAGGATAAAATAGCATTCACAACCCCATGGGGAACTTTCAAGTATGTCAAAATGCCTTTTGGGTTGAAAAATGCAGGAGCTACATTTCAGAGAGCAATGGATATTGCTTTTGCTAAAGAGATTCATGACTTCCTTGTTATTTACTTAGATGACCTCACACCTTTCTCAAAGTTTGACCAAGAACATCTGAAACACTTGAGACAAATATTCATAACATGTAGGAAATATGGGATTTCCTTAAGTCCTAAGAAGTCTCTATTTGGTTTGGAAGAAGGTAAGCTATTGGGTCATATCATTTCAAAGGATGGCATTAGAATTGACCCAGACAGAATACAGGCCATCTTGCAAATGCCCCATCCAAGAAATATTAAAGAATTACAAGCCTTCTTGGGAAAGATCAACTTTTTAAGGAGATTTATCCCAAACTTAGTAGAATTGATCAGATTACTAAACAACATGCTAAAAAAGGATTCAAAAGTGAAGTGGACAGTAGAAGCAAATCAAGCTTTTGAAGGTATTAAATTGGCCCTTACCCAAACCCCAGTCTTAACAAATCCTCAATTTGACAGAGAATTTATCATTTTCTCTTTTGCCTCCCAGCATACCATTGCTGCTGTCTTATTGCAGAAAGATGATCAAGGGAATGAAAAACCTATTGCTTTCTTTAGTAGAGCCCTTAGAGATGCACCTCTGAAATATCAGATCATGGAAAAGCAAGCTTATGCTTTGGTCAAGGCCATCAAAGACTTTAGGATCTACATCCTATACTCCCATGTTATTGCTTATGTACCAAATCCCATTGTGAAAGACATACTGACTCAAGAAAGTTTAGAGGGCAGAAGAGGAAAATGGATTGCTAACATTTTAGAATTTGACATTGAAATAAGACCTACAAAACTGATAAAAGGGCAAGGTTTGGCTAAATTGATGTCAGAAGCAAACTTCCAAGCCTTGGATATTAACCAACTGGACAATGAACCGGAGCTGGCGACTCCAAAGATCAATGCAGCCTTTGAACAATCCCTGTGGTATTCTGATATCTGTTATATATTGCAAAACCTGTGTGCTCCCCCAGGATTGTCCAGAACCAAATCTAGATTTCTAAAAATGAAAGCTTCAAGATTTTGTGTTATAGATGGTAATTTACTATGGAAAAATCATGAAGGTATACTGCTGAATTGCTTGAATATGGATGAGACTAACAATGTTATGAAAGAATTCCATGCAGGTGATTGTGGTGGACATTTGTACTGGAAGTCCACTGTGGATAAGATATTAAGGGCAGGTTACTATTGGCCCACTCTGTTCTCTGATGTTAAAAATTTCACCACTACATGTCACAAGTGTCAAGTGTTTGAGGGAAAAAGAAAGTTACTACCACTTCCCTTAAAGCCTATTGCAACAGAAAGGCCTTTTCAGCAATGGGGCTTGGATTTCATTGGGGAAATTCATCCTTCATCTTCAGGCCAACATAAATGGATCCTAACAGCCACAGATTACTTTACTAAATGGGTTGAGGCTGTTCCATGCAGACAAGAAAATGATTCTACTATCATTCAGTTCCTTGAAACTAATATTCTCTCTAGATTTGGTTGTCCTGACAAGATTATAACAGACAATGCTGCTGCTTTCAGATCCAAGAAGATGGTGAACTTTTGTCACAAATTCCATATCACTTTGGGCCATTCTACTGCATACTACCCTCAAGGCAACGGTTTAGCTGAATCATCTAACAAAAGCCTTATCAACATCATTAAGAAGATATTGGAAGAGAATAAGAAAAATTGGCATAAGAAGCTTGTAAATGCCTTATGGGCAGACATGTTAACAACTAAAAGATCTATTGGGGCCAGCCCATATGAGTTGGTTTATGGAATGGAAGCCAAATTCCCTTCATCATTAGGAATCCCTGTCATGAGGCTACTTCAAGAAAGTCAGGCTGAACCAAATAACATGCAAAGAAGAATCAACCAGATAATTTGTTTACAGCAAACCAGAGATCAAGTGTACAGCAGAGTTCAAGTCCTACAAGAGAAACTGAAAAAAGCCTTTGACAGAAGAACCAAGGCTGAAGATTTCTTTATTGGTGATAAAGTGCTTAAATGGGATTCAAGAAGAGAAGACAAGGGAAAGCATGGCAAATTTGACTCCCTTTGGAGGGGACCCTTTGTAATTCAAGCAGTGCAAGGAAATAACACTTATTTCTTGAAGAATTTGGATGGCACTGAAGCTCAAGAGGGCCCTGTGAATGGCCGGATTTTAAAGAATTATTTTGACTACTTTCCATGTATATAGCATGGCCTTGCCCTGTACATTATCAGTTGTATATAGTATTTTCTTTCAGCATATAGATACTACAGCTCCACAAGTTTTGTAAGTAAGCAGGAAAAGGCTTTTACTTCAAAAGTTCCACAATGTTGGAAAATTCCAGTTTTGAAATTCAAGGAGAAAACCTTCAAGTTCTGATGAGAAGTCAAGAGCCAAGGCATTCTGACCTACTGTTCTTGGTCTTTCAAGTAGAAAAACCATCCCCAAGTGGAGCCACTGTTAGATACCTATACCAATAGGTTTCATTTTTCATGATTGGCTGGGGTAGTGCAAATATGCTCTACTTTGATGATGCAAAGATCTCATATTTTTGTGGAAAACAACTATCTACAGTTGTGTGATGTTGTCCTACTTCTGAATGGGTGATCCAACAGTCTAAGCTGGGTCATGCCATATTTCAATTTTTGTTGTAGACTAGAGAAAGAAATCTGTCCAAACTGTTCAATCTTGGCAGATGACTAGTTAGGTAGAGAATGAAGGTTCCCAACTGCTTAATCTGGGGCCTTGGAAGTAATAAGGCTAGCCTTAGATAGAAAGTGAAAAGAAAATGCAAAAAGAAAAGAAAAAGAGAAATTGAGGGTTTGCTAGTCTAAGTGCACCCTCCTTGAAGTAATAAAAAATGCTAGGCAATAGAATGGGTAGGTAGATGGGGTTGCAGAAGCATGATTTCCTTCATATCACTGGCCTAAGAAAAGGAAACACATGGTGGCCAGTCTAAATTTTCCTATTCACCAGTTTTATAGCAACAAAGTGAAGCATGTCTAACTTCCCAATCATTCCCCATCAAACTCCTTGCTAACATCCCACTATCACCTTGGTTCATGAGAGAAATCAAACTTATTTGTTGATCCTTGTTGTATAGAAGAGCCACATTTCTTGTGTAAAAATCTTTTCATTTTGATCTACTCTCCTAACTAAGTTTGTTCCCTAAAAACTTAGTGTTTGCCTCCTCTCTTCCATATCTCCCATCCAATACTAACTACTAACTCTATCTATACTTAACTCCCTATGTTCCCCTTTTCCCATTATTGTATCACTATTGTACATAAAAAACCCCAAAAAGTGTATATATATCCCTTACCCTAGGCAATATAGCCTTATAGTTCTAAAAGGTCGGAGTGCAAAGAATTAAAGCGCTAAAGGCAGAAAAGCGCTAACATTATGGCTCGGGATTAAATCAAGATCTGCTTGATTTAACAGCCCTAACCCATTTTTGCAAAAATGTCAAAAAACCCATTTTTGCCCACAAAACATTGAAAAACCCAAAAAACCCGCCGAAGGCTAAAGTCCCGCCCTGGCGCGCATTTCCAGAAATATAATTGTTTATTGTCCGCTCCCTGCCATATTGTCCAATCACCTCCGCAGCCCGTCGACCGTCGGATCCGAGCCCTCCCATCCGATGGCCCACATCAATATCGGACCGCCCCCGATGCCTGTACGTTAGCGACCGAAATCCGTCAGAGGGTGACGTCAGGGCTCAAACACGCATCACTCCTGGGTTGTATCGGGCGGCCTCCTACCAATACCGCGCCCGTACCTTAAGCGGTCCGATATTACCACTTACCGCCCGCCCAGTCGGCCCTACGTCAGCTCCACGCCATTGCCGAGTCAGCACCACATCAGCACCCGACCCGCCATCGCCCCGAGCTATCTACCACGTCCCCCGTCCACGTGGACCACTCATAGACTGCCACGTCATCACTCCGTACTGACCCCACCCATGACGTCATGCTGATGTCATCCGACAAAACGCGCCAAAAGCCAAATTTTCACTATTTTGCCCAAAAAGCCCGTTTTTCGCGTTATTTGCAATATTCATGCACTGTGCTTTTGCATGAGTTAGAACGTCGTTTACCTGCCAACTTCAAAGATTGCTCCCGTGCTGCCAGCGCCCCGAATTCACCTGCTCTTCCACCATTGCCCGAGTATACCAGGTATTTATCAAAATTTCCCCTCCGCGCCTGGTTTTTCACATAATTTACTGAACAAGCTAAGAAAAGAAGAACACAGTAAGTTTAAGAAATTCTCATGAACCAGTGATCCTCTTCCACTCTGTAAGCCCAATTTCCCTCACAGAAGTCCCCATTGTGCCGAAATTCCACAAATTCGCAGTCTGTTGGCGCATTCGCAAATCCAAACCTCTGCTAGATAAATTCACCGGGAAAGCAAGTCCCAAATCCCGGCATTTTCTCTCTGAATCTATCTTAGGAGCAATTTGACTTATTTTCACCCCAGTTTGCCTCTTCCCCTCTGCAAATTGCCATGCTCCTGTAAAATTCATTGCTCTGTGTTGCTGTGCCCATAAAAACAAGTTCAAATAGAATTCAAAGTACCAATTGACCATGGAAACTCCAGTGGCATTGAACATTGTACCCTTAAATGCCCCACAAAGAGAGCTAGAATGGTTGGCCCTGGCTGACAGAGACTACCAGATGGCAGAAGTAATTCCACTGTACAGCAAGTATCATATTCATGTACTCAATGAGCTGAAAGCCAAACATCTCAATGGAACTGATATTCTAGGGATTTGGGACTCCAATTTGCCCATTTTCAATCTTCCTCAAGTCAATGTCCTCCCAGATTTAATTCATCGATGCAGTGCCAACTATGATCCATGTCAAAGAGCTGTCCTCAGTCCCTCAGGTTTAGTATTGTTCCATGTCACCCCTGAAGCTATAAATCAAATGCTGCACTTTCACACTACAAAGCCATTGACTCCTCTGTCCATGATGCACTTAATAGACCAAGGAGGCAAGCTGTCTAGTGCCCAAATCATAAAGATTAATCAGCTATTCATTGAACCAGGCTCTCAAACTGTGAGGACCCCTCCTATAGGAAATGTATATTTCAATGAGTTGGGCAGGTTGCTTGTGGATATGATCAGTTATGTCTTGGGTTACAGGTCAACTGAGGATGCTGATGAAACCATTCTGGCAATGATGTCTATCTTCTCCCCTGGAAAGCCTCCTTCTGTTCACTATGATTATGCTGCATACATTGCCAATAAAATTCATGAGCAATTGATGAATTTAGAGAGGGAAAGGATATTTAGATACACTTCTTACATCTATCACTTGTTCCTATTTTATCAGCCTGATAGCTTCCCTATTACTCTCAAGAAGTTTGATGCTCAGGGAAACCAAAGGTCTGTGGTATTTTGGTCTTCAATCTTTCATCACACATCTTATTCACCATACAGCTACTGTGAATTCATAGACCTTTTTATCCATCCAGCCATGTCCTTGCTGTTGAGTTCCCCTCCTCCAAGATTGACAGATGAGATGCAAAGAATCCTCCAGCTCTCAAAGGCCTACAACATTGGGGATTGGTACTTTTACCAACACCATACAGTGATCAGAATATATGGTTGTGAGTTAGCCCCATATAGGCTACCAAGATATGTCCCTATGAGACTTTTTGCTTTAGAATATTTCAGACAATTTGGAAATGCAGACATGGTCCATTTCCACAGCAAAAATAAGAAGGTACAACTCAAAGTCAGAAACCAGCTAGGCCCATTTATTTATAATAAAAGAGAAGAGGCATGGCAAGAAGCAGATAAGATCCTAAAGTGCCTCGAGTTGCAAACCAGTTTCCTCTGGATACCCTATGATCCCAATCATTTCATTAGTCTTAGAAGGGTCAAATATAAGTTGGCTAGCTATGATCATGTCAGGTTGCCTCATATTGAAAAATATGCAAATCTGTTAAGATGGAAAGAGGGCACTCTAGAAGAGGCAAGTACTAAAGAGGAAATAGCACAAAAAGAAGCAAAGAAACTTGAGAAAGAAGCTGACTTGGAATATTATGGATAGGTTTCTTCTTCTTATCATACTCAACTTGGAGCAGCTGCCTCATCTTCTACAGCTCCCCAGCAAGCAACTCAAACTACTCCTCAAGCAGCTAGCGCAGATAAGGAAAAAGAAATGGAGCAGGAGCAGACACTCCCAACAACAGAACAACAGAAAGAACAGACAGAACAGCAAGAGGAAATGGCTGAGGCCCCTGTATCTACAGAGCAACAGGCTCAAGAAAGTGTGCCTCCAAGGCAGGAAACAACAATGGATACCTCAGTACTTCAAACCCCAATGAATGAAGAAAGAACTTGGAAGAGGGACAGACAACAAGAAACTCCCCTCACTACATAAGCAAATCAACAAGGGGAGAAAAGGAAAAGATTAAACCATTTTTCTGAAGAAGAGATGCCTATTGGGCCATCCATAGGTATGGGCCCCCCTAGCATGGAAGCATCAGCCAGTTCCTTCCAACAGGAACAAGAAATACCACTTGGAGGAGAGGTAAGCTCCTCAAGCCAGCAAAGAAGGGTAGAATCCAGCATTAAGCAACAATTTATTGATATTAAGAAAAGGAATGAGCCAGTCAGACTCCAGCTTTATAATCATTTGCTCAAGATGGCTCCCACAAACCAACAGAGGCTCATGTCAGCATATGACATTACAGAAGGGAAGATGACTATGAGCCATTTCATGCCTACCATGCTGCAGCCACAGTCAGCTGCAGATTACATCAGGACCAACCTAGAAGTGTTTGCAAAGGACATCCACCCAATGGACCAAATAGAGCTACATAAGCAAACGGGTGAGATGGTCTACTCTACTCTTGCAGATAAAACATTTCTAGCCCACAAACTGCAGAATTCTCTCCATAATACTACTGCCCAACTGGAATTGGAGAAAGCTTCTTCTCAAGCCAAAGACAACAGGATTAGGTCTTTGGAAGATATCATTATAGAGCTTGGGCATGACCCAAGTGATCCCAAAGCTGTGCAGGCACTACTAAAGAAAAAAGAGGAAGATATAGCAGCTTTGAGGAAGATGGTCAAAATTCCAGCAACCCTTCACCCTCAAACAGAAGATGTTGCTCAGCAGAGAAAGGATCAAGATGTAGCAGCCATGCTGCTGACATTACACAAGCAATTAGTAGAAACAGAAGGACGATTGGTAGCAACAGAGGGTGCATTACAGGCAGCCCTGAAACAGAAAGAAGGAGGGCAGACATCTCAGCCCCCTCAGCCAGTAATTAACCTTGAGGAAACTCCTCAAATTATAAGTCCTCCCACAGAACAAACACCAGAGGCAGGCCCTTCAGCAACAGCAACAACATCAGGACAGACACCCAGCCTTGATATGCAAAATATGAAGAAAGAACTTCAAGCTCTGGAGGCCCAGATGGCAGAACTAAATGAGGCCAAGGAAAAACTGGCTACACTTAATGAAAAATATGATAAATCAAAGCAAAGTGTAGCTGAAAAAACAAGAGAGGTAAGGGCTCTTGAGAAGAAAATAAAAGAACTGGAGAAAGAGCTCTCTGTTGATAAAGTTGTGGCTGAAATCAAGAAAGTCTTGTGGGCCAATATTGGTCAGTCTATAACAGATCAATGGCAATATATTGAAACCATCCATGAGCATATAGATCTCATAGGCAGGGCCCAAAAAGAAAGTCAAAGAGAAAGGGCATCTCTAGGAAATATGCCTGAGATAGCCAATAGGATGATTAATGTCCTTAACAACCGCACAGGCCCTCAGCTGGCAGCCATGGGTATTTCTAACAGAACTGATACCATTTTACTAGTAAAAAGGGTGCTCACTTTGAGAAATCATGTGCAAACATTGGTTAGAAGGTGCCAGGAAATGCAGACAGAGGTGAACAAATTCATAGAGAAATTTACATCATTGCATAACAGAGGCCTTCCCAGCTTACTAAACAGTGCAGGAAGGTTATTATCTCATGAAAACTATGCCAAGAGGATAAATACATTTGCTACAAATCAGATCACTGCAGCATCAAGTGCCCCAGAGGAAACAGGGCCTGCATCTGGGCAGAGTCTCTATGACAGAATAGAGAATTTGTTTTTTATCATGAATGAGATTAGACATCTGTTTGAAGTGCCTCCAAATTACTACAAATATACTGAGGCAGATGAAACCTTAGGCATAATTTTGAGACATCAGTTGCCTACTTAGGAATGGTGGACAAGCATGATACAGACATTGCTGTGAAGAAACAGATTTTTCACCAAATTTTTGTACATCAATTATAAGTCATCATGTTCAGAAAATTGATATATTCATTATGACTGGAGAGGAGTGGACAAAGCCAACTCAGCAAACAAATTTGGACACTAAAGCAACACCGATAGATGCAGATGACAGGGCTAAGATAGCTGCAGCACGACAAAGCAATAAAGGGCGTATTATTCAGAATCAATGCAAAGCACCTTGCGGAGCCAGTTGCCCTCAAAAGTCAAGAACTTCTGACAAACAGCAAGCAACTGTTGTATATTCATTAAAGTAGCTTTTAATTTTGTAAGAAATACCTTTGAGAGTTGGTAAGAGTAGTTATTATGCAATAACGCACTATTGAGATATTTCTATGATATTTTGTATATCTGCACCCCCGCACAGTTTATTGGGGGTTGTTGTTACTTATTTGTTCAAGAGAACTCGGCTGTAGAACCTCTATAAGATATAATACAAAGGAGCTGTTGGTTTCCAAAGGAATGAGTTTGGCTTGGAGCTGATGTGATGAAATTATTGACTGCTGCAGGATTCTTGCGTTATGGTGTGATACAATAAGTGTTCTCTAACTGTATTTGTGTTCCATTTCTTGTATAATCTGTCTGTGGTGTATGGTGATTAATCTTGGTAGAAAGGTAAAAGACTAGTTCAGGATTTGTCCATTAAAGACACCCTAAACTCAATCCTTACTACTAAATATGTTTTCTTTAGGGTTAGCTGCAACTATGGAATTCTTAAATGCTCCTATTTGCTCTAATCACATGATAAGTCTTTATTCAGTAATTCTCTTTTGCTGCTGAGTAGGATTTGTTCTTCATTTCGTGTTGCACTGTGAAAGAACTCTTGATTGCCTTTCCTGGTGTAATTTATACTGTTTATTGTCTACAAATCAAAATTTGTATCATGAATACCCATCTAGCCTTGCAGTGAACCTCTCTTTATCACATATATCAAACACTTTCATTCCTGTACTCCACATGACCAATGTATTGAAATCTCTTTGATATTTGCATGCCCTTCCTTGAACAATAGCCTGCAACCAAAATTTAAACAAAAATCCCATCTCATAACTAGCCTAAAATCTTCAAAAAAAAACAAAGCTACAACTAAAAGAGAGAGCCCTCTCTGGTTACAGGTAGGCTAGAACCTGTAATCCAAAGCTTGGTTAGTGGTTACCCCGGCCGTATTCCCTCAGGAGTCAAAGGGAACAACCTGGGTGTTAACAGAACCTTCAAGTACTTTAATGAGCGTGAAGGAGACAAGTTCACTCGGCAATCTTTTCTAAATTAAGGAGTCTAAAAAGAGCTTAAAGGAAACTCCTCTTGGAGGAATGAGTGGTATAGAGGATAGAAAATGGTGGAACTACTCATGACAGAAATAATCTACACCATATGAATAGATGAGTTTATTTTGAGCATGGTAGAAACCGCCTGATTACCAGCCAATGAGGTAAACTAGTAACAGACTTGAGGGAGTCCACCAATGACGAAAATGGACCCCAAGGTACCTACTATAGTCCATTAAGTGTGAGTATATGAGAGTACGTTAAACACCTGTGAAATTGACCAATCAGGAACCAGTGATGTAAACACACTGCTGATAGCGAGAAAGCATGATGGTGAGTTGTACAAGCTCCAAGGTAATAGTGGTTTCTAGATCAAGCTCCTGGATAATGAGTTGAAGTCGACAAAATAAGATCCATTGAAGGAGGCCCTTGATGTATCCCCCATCAATCGACATGGAACATACCAAGATGATGTTATGTATGGCTAAAGTCATGAAGAAATCAAGTACAACTGACATAGGGATGACTGAATCAAAAATTTCAACAGACTATTGGAGATGGCTAACAAAGGCTAAGACTTCACTTGAGCATGTAGTGGTATGACCAAACGTGACTTGGAAACATGACTAATGAGCAGCATGTGATATCATGCAATGATGAAAGTGGCTTCAAAACACAATCCATATGGTTGGAAGAGTAATGAGCTGAAGGAGTAAAGAGACTCATATGGATGGTATGACTCCTAGGGAAGCTAAACCCAAACTATGAGATAATGATGCAGAAATGTGCCATGTTCAAGGTTGACACAATTGATGCTACCAGTTGCATGACTAATGGAAATAAATCTTCCCTCCCTTCTCTTTTTATAAGTTCATTTTTCATAAATTTGTCCCCTAATCCTAAAAAGAGATGAAATTATACAAGGGAGAACCTCCTAGCATATTAGACTAGGGTATGCCTTTTTCATAACTAGTATATCCTAGTTCAAAAAAGGGTTAAACTTATACTAGGTAGATGAACCTTCAAGTACTTTAATGAGTGTGAAGGAGACAAGTTCACTCGGCAATATTTTCTAAATTAAGGAGTCTAAAAAGAGCTTAAAGGAAACCCCTCTTGGAGGAATGAGTGGTATAAAGGATAGAAATGGTGGAACTACTCACAACAAAAATAATTTATACCATATGAATAGATGAGTTTATTTTGAGCATGGTAGAAACTGCCTGATTACCAGCCAATGAAGTAAACCAATAACAAACTTGAGGGAGTCCACCAATGATGAAAATGGACCCCAACGTACCTACTATAGTCCATTAAGTGTGAGTATATGACCGAACATTAAATACTAGTGAAATTTACCAATCAGGAACCAGTGATGTAAACACACTGCTAATAGCGAGAAAGCCTGACACTGAGTTCTACAATCTCTAAGGTAAGTTTCTAGATCAAGCTCTTGGAAAATGAGTTGAAGTTGACAGAAGAAGATCCATTGGAGGAGGCCCTTGATGTATCCCCCATCAATTGACATGGAATAGACCAAGATGATGTTATGTATGGCTGAAGTCATGAAGTGATCAAGTACAATTGACATAGGGATGACCGAATCAAAACGGTCAACAAGCTACTGTTGATGGCTGACATAGGCTAATACTTCACTTGAGCATGTAGTGGCACGACACAAAAGTTACTTGGAGACATGACTAATGAGAACCATGTGATATCATGCAACAATGAAGGAGGCTTTGAAGCATAGTCCATATGGATGGAAGAGTAACAAGTCGAAGGAGTAAAGAGACTCATATGGATGGTACGACTCTTAGGCAAGATATACCCAAACTATGAGATAATGATGAACAAAGGTGCCATGTTCAAGGGTGACACGACTGACACTACTATTTGGATGACTAATGAAAATAAATGTTCCCTCCATTCTCTTTTTATAAGTTCCTTTTTCGTAAAATTTCCCTCCAAGCCTAAAAAAGAGATGAAATTATACAAGGGAGAACCTCCTAGCATAGTAGATTACGGTATACATTTTTCAAAACTAGTCTATCCTAGTCTGAAAAAGGGTTAAAGTTATACTAGGTAGATGAACCTTCAAGTACTTTAACAAGTGTGAAGCAGACAAGTTCAGTTGGCAATCTTTTCTAAATTAAGGAGTCTGATAAGAGCTTAAAGGAATCTCCTCTTGGAGGAATGAGTGGTATAAAGGATAGCAAATGGTTTCGAAAATGGTGGAACTTCTCATGACAGAAAGAAGATAATAGGTTGGCTAATAGAACCAGTCATTGCAGTGGTTCCTGCAAGAAAGGGTAAAACACCAAGTGAAAGAGGATGGTGGGAAATGGGATGATGACGATGCATGAAAGAAAACAAGGTTCATTATGCAAAAATAGGATGATAAAAGGTGGCATCACAAGGGATAAAATTTGGAATTTGCTTGGGATATGGCCAAAAATGTGATGAAGAAGAGGAAATGAGGCTCAGATTCTAGGTCATGGTAGGTCAAAAGCAGGGATTCCAAAAGAGAGTAAAATTGATTGCATGGACACCAATAATACAAAAAGGTGCTGGACTAGGGCATCCACGTATAGGTAAGCTCTATTTCTAAGATATGACATGCATAAAAGAGAGTGGCTAAAGTCGTAACTTGATGGGATCACACCTAAGCCATTAAAAATGGCTCTGACGGTCAAAATGCATCGGTGACGGTGATACATGACCTACCCCTATATGCCAGTAAGAGGAAACATACCTTAGGACCAATGGATGTTGCAATAAAAATGCCACCCTATCCTGTAGAAAATATCTAGAAAGACTAGACCCATGGTTAAATCACATATTAGTGAAATAAATAAACATGGATGAGGTAAAAATAAGATCATGTATTTTTTGATTTTTTGAGTTTTATAATTTTTTTTTTTTGGCATAAATAAGGCATGACAAGTACTCACATCAGATACCATACCAGAAAAGAGATAAAACATCACCCTCCTATCTACAATATGTACAAGAGAAACATAATCCAATGGGTCACCTAAATTGTGCCCACTATTAGGATCAGGTCAAGGATTTCCATACATGAAGTCATGGAGGAGTGGAGGTACCATATTGCTCACCAATGTGGGGCCATTCCAAAGGAAGTTAAACTGCCCAATTTGAAATGGTTGACCATGCTAGGGAAATTGTAACATAGTCATGTTTTCAAAATTAACCTGAGGACATAAGGGAGGACCAAGACATAAAGGGCATATAAGATGCTCATCAATAGGTGGAGAGGCTTTGGAAAATTCGTTGGCAAGTTCAGTAGTAGAATCCGAAGACTTGACTCAGTCCATGGGTGGCATTTCCAAGGAAGGCCAAGGATGTGTCACTTGGGTCAATTCAAGATTTAATTTTTCGAGCTCTACATGTTCCAAATCAAGGAGACTAGAGGTAGTAAGAGGCATAATCTCCCTATGATTATCAATGGATAGATCCATGACGTCTATGTTGACTAGCCAAGGGGGATTGTCATCGAGAGAGTCATGTGCAACAGGCAGAGTGACGGCTTATGTAGGCAAAGGAACTTGGTCATATTCTGTAGTGGGATGAATTTTTTGACCAACATCAGTAGGTACTGACGATACTATCATAGAGGTAATCTCTTCTACAACAGGTGGCAAAGGGTGCTTACTATCTTGATCAAATTCCATAGAATTGGGCAGCACCACCCATAGATCAAGAGGTCTATGGGGTCCACAGGTGTTAGAAGAGATTATATGAATAGGAGCTTTCAAAGAGGATGATGAAGTAATGTCAGGTGGTGATAATTGAGGAAATATCACAATAAGAGATGAGCTTTTAAACAAGCCCGCGTCAATACTTTGAAACTGACTAGGGTTATCTCCCACAAGTGGGATTGAGTTCCCCATAGTGGAAAGTTGGGCTGATGGCATGCAATAGTCAAGCTGGTCAATGGTAACAATCTTGCCTTCATGGGGAAAGAAAAGTGAAAAAAGTGCAAATGAAACAATGACGGTCATGGCCTAGTACCAACTATGGCCAAGGAGTAGGTTGTAATCTAGAGAGGCATCGATGTCTTCAACATCGAGATAAATTATTTCCCCCCCTAACTCAATGTAAAACTTGGTAAGAACCCCTTTAGGTACAAATTTGTGTCCATCAAAGGCTTGAAGAGTAGTGTTGGACATAGTGAGCATAGGAGAGCCAACAACCTTCCAACATGATGCAAACATGACACAAGTGGAAGAGCATTCATCCACCAAAGTGCAATTAATATTCTATGGAAAATAAGCATGATAATCTGAAAACAAAATTGGTGGGAAAGTCAAGGAGAAGCCTTGTTAGCATTGAATGCAATTATATTTGAGTCCGATGGATATTCTCCACCAATGGTAGACAACAGGGCTTTACACTGTTCAGGACAACTCTGAAAAACCTCTAGGGAAGACATGGCACAAGGAGCCTAGGAAATATATTCAACAATATTGTAATGTTGAGCGGCCTAGGAAGAGGGATTGTGTGTTTCCTTATGGACGTCACGCTTGTGGGGGTGATAAACTGGTTCCATAGTCTTATCTAATTTGAGAGGTTTAGTGGAGGGAGGTGGAGTCGGTGAGTCCTTAGAACAAGAACTCAACCTAGGAACATCATATGACTTAGCTCGTGTGGTCACATGGAAATATTATTTGCACATAAAGATCATTGAACTATGGGTAGGATAGGAAAATGACCCCTTTTTGTTGTGGCTATGCAAGAAATGGATGAGTTAAAATGACAAGCTATTTGGGAGACTATGGTGGTGAAAGGATCTTATGAACTTCATGAATTCAAGGTCATTCATGAGTAATATGTTCACCTTGACAAATTTTACAAGGGAATTTATCTTTCGATGACACTCGTTGGTTCCCCCTCCCTGATTCTAGGGATCTGATTGAGATTCATGAGCATTTTTATTCTTTTCTTTATTCTTCTTGCTAATCCTTTCACCACCAGGTTGTTGGTTGTTCTTAGGTGTTGTGGACTTCACTGTCAGAACATTGGTGCACTCCTGAGAAGAACGTTCTTTAGTATATCCATAGACACTTGCTAGGGCTTGAGATCTAATGATTAAGTGCCCAAGTTGGGCAGCAAATTGCCTAATGGAATCAGAAATAGACCCAATCACAACATCATCGTGTGGGCCCAAAGTAGGTTTTGGTGGGTTAATGGAAGGCCTAGGAGAATTAGGATGAACTTCATAAAGCGTGCCTAAATGTGAATAAATTAAATCGAGTTGTTCAACAAATAAAATACCTCTCTCCTTCTTAACGGCTCGAAAAATTGACACATCCTCAGGAATTTGAGGTCTTAGAGATTGAATGAACCATTTACGCTAGATATCATTAGGAAGGTTGGTTCTAACCATCCTCTTGCAATGAAACCACTCATGAATATGGTCATTAGTCAGTGTGGCATCGTCTTGTTTGAAGTTAGAGAAGAGGTCATAATCGATATCATACTCTGTGGGAAACTGGAAGTGTGTCAAAAATGTTTAAGCTATAGAAGAAAAGTCATTGTAGGATGTTGTGTCCAATTCAATGTACCATTTTGTAGCATCCCTGGTTAACATACGTTGGAACAAGAAAAATTGAATTGTCCAAGAGAGAGTTGGATGAATACCACATATCATACATAGTCATATGAGTGGACATACTCTCTCCAAGGTTTCCTTTGAATTTGGGAATATCAGAAGGCAACTTGGTGCTCATAGGCGGCCACCAAGGATCATGTCTAATGGGGTTGTTAGTCAATTTAGCCAAATCCAGTAGATCGAGAGAAGATAAAAATGAATTGTGAAGTAGGATAAATGGATCATGGAAGGAAAAGCCCCTTACCAGCCTTGTGGTCCCCGTATGTAGGGATTATGATGCATGGATTGTTGGTGAAGGTACGGGTTCACCTAGGCATATCACTGTTGTAGGCCAAAGCAATTGGTGAAAGGATTCCTGCCCCCCCGAGGGTGTGTTCCCCTAGAGAGAAAAGGACCCCCAAGAGCATGACTGCTCATAGGGTTCTCACTAGGAGGAAAGGATGGATCAGCTTGAGAGGTAGCACTGACATAAGGAGGATGACTCATATAGGCGAAGGTACTAAAAAGAGGCTTCCTATAGGTAAAGTAGCCTCTTGAGGAAAAGTACTGATAGGTTGTGTCCCTCTAAACAATGAACTATACCAGACTTGTAACATGTTAAAAGAAAAATTTTCCCTAGGTTGACTAGGAACAACTGATGATCCCCACCACATATTTCCAGAAGTTACTAGACTTGCTGAGGAACAAGAATTGTGGGTTGAGAAAAGCTAGGTGAAAAAACTCTTGACCCTACCAGTTGTTTAGGAGGAATAACCATGGTCGATGTAGAATATGGAGTAGACATGGAAACATTCAACAAATTTGTAGGAGCTATAGAGAAAACTAGTGGGATGCCCCAAGAATATGTGAGAGTTGTAAATAGACGAGTAGGTGTGGCTACGCTAAGTGGAGGAAATGATGACATGGAAATTGATATTACCGATGTAGATAAGATGTCTTTGACTCCACCATATGACAGAAAACTGACAATGGTAAAAAGGTATAAGAAGGTCTGGAACCATCAGGGTTCAACTGCAACAACCTAGGCCCCAGTGTATTGGTCAAGGGAGGATTGGTAGGAGTATTAGAATCATCTACCAAAGTTTCGATAGAAATGAAGTCACTACCAGAAGGACTAGGTATAGAATCCAAAACTATGTTTTGATCCAAGTCTTGAGCAGTAATAGGCACTATCCATGTAGGAGTGACAAGTCCACCTCATTCAGGGGGAAAACCATGAAGACGCTGTGACTGACAATGAATAAATTCAGCTAGGGTGAAAAATTATAAATCAACATAATTATGTTAGTGCAAACACCCTAAGGCCAAAAATACTAACTCAAAGCAAACATCACACACTAGGAATGTCCTAAAAGATAGTCACACATAATCCAAAATACAAAGAAGCTGGTGGTGGAACAATTATACTAACAACTTGATTCCCAGTTGTTTTAATTATAACTCGATTCAAATTCCCTCACTAGCTATGGAACACCCTCTGAGAGAAATGAGAGATTATAACTAATATTTGTCGCATATACAGAGAAGACCCCGACCTTGCACCTATGTATGAGCCCTAAATGATATGCCACTATGGTCACCACCGACAATAACACGTCTTGGGTGGATAGTCACAGAAAAAATACAAACAGAAGGGAGGGAAACTTAGCTCAAAGATAAAAGACTGAAACCCCCTTGATATTTTCCTCCCAAGTGGTCCCTAAGTGCTACAACAAAACACTAATAACACCATTTGTATGCTTGTAAATTCCACTATATTGTGCCACCCAAAATTGAGTGAAATGGATGATGTCACCTCGCCTAGCCCAAGTGTGACCTCATGGTCAACCCTATTGTTAGAAGGGCTTCCTATAAGGCACCACTGCAAGTGGATATATCTCCATACGGCAAGATCCTAGGTTTGTTTTCTTGTCTTGGAGCTCTAAGACCCTAGACTAAGCTAGTGTTGGTGTATTACTAGTAAAATAAAAAGACAAGTCTAATTCCTTTTATTATCACATTAATTTTAAGTGGTTGTTGTTTACACAATTGGGATGAAACGTGAAACTTATATGGTGTGAATGAATCTTGTTAGTAACCTTAATGTAGCTATATGCAATTTTTTCCTTATAACTTCGATGACTACTAACTACAGGAGGGTAATGGTTTTCACAACACACCAATGGCTATTATAATGCAACTGTCACTAAATTCTTAAATGAAAATACCCTAAATTTATAAAATTGTTGACCCAAGAATCAAACCAAAAAGGAAGACATAACAGAAAAGAGGCCAAAGAAAAGTCTCCAAGCTAGAATGCCAAGCACTTTGAAAGCGGCAAAGCTAGAAAAACAATGCCAAAGAAGAAAGCACACTCAAGCAATAAAGAAGAAATCCAAATTTCCAAAAGGAAGGAAACGTCAATAAGATAGGGTTGTAGCACAATGCATCAACAAAGACCAATGTTTTACAAAGGTCGAAACCAGACCTAGAGGTAGGAAGGCCTAAACAAGATCAAATGAGAGTGATAAAAAGAAATGGAAACACACTCACAAGTACTTTTATAGATGACAATTGCACAACCAATCACAACACCACCAATTGTGACAAAATAAAACTGGAGAAAAAATATATCACTTGAAAACGACTGACAAAGTCACACAAAGGCCAAATGAATCTAGAAGTGAAATATGAAAAATGTTTAAAGAGTCACTGGAAGAAGCCAAACATATCTGAAAATTAGATGTAGGGGAAAAATCCAAGCCTCAATCCAAGGCACCCAAAAAATCTTAAGGAACAACTTGAACTAGAAGAGTGATGGAATACCCTAGATAAAGTGATTAAAGATGGATCAAATAAGAGATAAACAATATCTAATCGACAAGAAAAAAACATATATCTAACACTTCTCTAATCGAACAGAAATAGGTCAAGGAATCAATGCTCGAAACAAGACAAAAACTTGTTTCAAACAAAGGAAATCCAAGGCAATAAAATGAGACACCAAAAAATAGATTTGTGTCAAAACTAGTAAGTACACAGAAATCCAACTCAAATCCATAGTGAAGAAAACAATTCAGAGGGTAAATCTCAAATTTTTAGGGCTAGAAGGTGTTGGGTAGGGTTCCGCTAGGTCCAAGTTTTGTTTAATTCATGTAAAGTCTCCACATTTTGAGGAGCCGAGCATGATTTTTGTAGATTTCTAGGAGTCAAAGGGGCTTTTGGGTGGGTCAAAACGCCTTATTTTTTAAAGGGATGGGATAAATTCAACTATTTTGAGCTCCACCCATGGTTCACAGACCATGGTATTGTAAGTAAAAAAAGATATATAAAGGGATGTCTTAGTAAGTTAAAGGCATGTTATGTTACAATTTTGAGTCTGTAATTGATATATCTTTCTGTACTCGGGTGAAGAGGGAGGCTCCTACTGCTACATGCGCATGGTCAGAAAGATTGTATTTCTGAAGATTTGAGGCAATAAAGAAGAATTTGGAATGGATCCATGTATTTTTATATGTTCACGTAGTTTCTGTATTTCTGAATAATTAGGGTTCACTTTTGTATATTTCTTCTGCAATTTCGTCGTGAAGATCCAAATAATGTTTTATATGATGAATAATTCATCTTAGTCTAGTTAGGTGCAACACACAATTATGTTAAGTAGGAAAACACTCTACGACTGTAACAATAAGGTTAAAGGTTCATGAATGTCAAATTAATCCCTAAACTAAAAGAAACCCTACAACTACACTCCATAGCCCCTCTAGATGTAGAAACCTGGTTCTAGCATCCCCCAATATTGTCTCGGGTGAGACTACAGTCTACGCTACATGGATCGTTGCTAAAATGGCCAGTAGTATAGCTTTTTGTTTGTTAGTATAGACTAACTATATAATTGGGTCTAATCCCCTGAAGCCAACAAATGTTTCCGTTGCCAAGACTGGGATCTATCTAAGGGATGTGTGATGTGGCGACCGACTAGAAAAGAGATCGAAGATTGGGTAAATTTGATGTTGCATGAATTTGCAGCACATGAAAATAAAAATCCACACCAATCAATAGAAAGGTGGTTGCAGATATATATCTATACAGAATAGAACAAGATATTTTTCACATCGTTCGCCAATGAGCTACACAAGTGGATTTCAAAACTAGCCACGAACGAGCCCTGTTGGAAACATGACAATCCTACTGTTTGGACCCAAGAGATGATTAAGAAACATAAGGAGACTGAAATTAAGGTCACAAGAGCTATTGACTACTGGATTGATAGTATTCTCACAGTCTTTACTACTGAATTCATGGTTGACATATTAGTACCATAGAGTGAAGTTGGGCACCACTTTTTCAAAGTTTCACTAGGTAAGTATCTGAATTCTTTAAAGCTCTGGATTAAGATGTTGTTATGTGAAAAGGGTGTACTACCTATGAATTGATGTTTAAAATAAGCCAGACTGGATCTACATGAAGCTGAAAAAGGTTCAAAATGGACCGTGATAAATTCGTTGAGGGTGAGTACAATCCATTATTGGGTGAATCAGAAAATGAAGAATAAAGGAGTAACCCTAACACACCTAGAGGTGTGTTGCGGTCATAAAATCAAGGCACTTATAGGTTTCCAAATCCACCCACTCCACCTCTACCTCTACCTACACCTCATACACCTACACCTACACCTCCACCTCCACCTCCACCTCCACCTCAACCTCCATAATTTAACATGGATAACGTAATGAAGATGCCTATTTTTAAGGGTCAGGGATCAGAGGATCCTGATCAATTTTGGTTTGTTGCAGAATTTGTGTGGAATGAAAAATATATCAATGAAAAAGATATGACAAAGGTGAAGCTTGTCACAATGCTGCAGGACAAAGCACTGTCATGGGATATCAAGTACAATACAACTTACCTAGCTACTTCATTAGCTCAGAAAAAGAACACATTGAATGCACAATTCAAGAAGCCCAAGTCGTAGTCACAATGCATTACAGAAATAGAAGGAATTAATAAATAAGTCAATGAGACTACTTGGGATGTAGATCAGAGGTTAAAATGCTTATTGGGACAAGTCAACTTCCAGATCTCCAATGAACAACACAAAGAGTGGTATATAATTGCGATATTACCACAACTCATATTAATGTTATCACAACAAAAGATTGGGATGTAGGCAGAAGAATTAGAAATCGTGATGAAGTTAGAAGCTTCACCGATATACGATACTCACATAGGGGTTCAATAGATATAGTCCTAGCTACCAAGTTTGCATATGGAGCTGAAATATTTGAAGGAAGGAAAGGAAGCTTGGTCAGAGATGCACTCAAAATTTTGGTGAACAAAGTGTAAAGTTGAGGGTCACTATAAGGACTAGTGTCCCATTTTATCGTGATTATGTGGCTGCCAAAGGTCCGAATCCTTTGAAGCCAGAGCCTAGTGCTGGAACAAGTATCAGACCAAGTGCCTGGTGTAGTATTTTCTGAGTTGTAGGATAGCACCTAAATAATCACTATTATTTGTTATCGAAATATGTGTCATTGCTAAATAAATTATTTTGTAACTTCTGTCGATCAGTAGGACATGACAAGAAGGATTGTTGTAGCTATGATTTCATGATAGAGTGAACTGTAGCATATAGGATGCAAGTTGAAGGTCGCACAAAGGAATATCATGGTTCACCTGCGATCCGTGAACAATTTCAAGGTTAAGGATTTGGTCTAGGAGGGGGCGTTAGATGTGGTTCGGGTTAGATCATATGCTATTACTATGGTGAAGCTAGACATTTTGTGCGAGATTGACAGAACCCCACTCACCCTTCTTGTCAGTATTATAGACAGTTTGACCATGTGATAGAAGATTTCCTTGTTTTAATGGCTAAGATGTAGGAAAAGAAGAATCAAATCAACAATTTTTTGGACACCGAAAGAGCCCATGACTTGTGTACAACCTGACTGGGATGCACAGTTGCAACATGCTCTAGAATGCTATAATATTCTACACTTTGGGCACAACAATATCAACACAATTTTTGTGCACCATCTATTGGCATTGGTGCATGATGGATGTTTGTAGCTCAGGACAAATATCCCCATTGATGATATGCTAATTAGAAGTATCAATGCACTATCATACCAAGGAGCAAACCCCACCGACGCATTTGTTAGGAAGCCTTAGGAGAAACAGTTGACTGATCATATGAGGAACGACTTCAGTTTTGTTAAGAAATCCTAGGGATATGCCATTATCTCTATTAGTGATCTAGTAGTGTGTTTTTCCATGCACATTTTGCCTAGTAAGATAATGAGAAAGTGCCAATTTGATGAAGTTTCATCCACAGTTGTAGCTTTTGATGTGGAATACAGCAAGGGGGTCCAGTTTAACTGGGCATGGTATTTATATTAGGAATTTTTGGATGACTATCGAGAAGCACATGAATATGGGAAGAAATTCCACTATGTGTGGTTATTTCTCTTGATCACACTTAGATCATGGAGAATGTCGAAAGAGTCAAAGTTCCCCATTGTGGACCCTAATGTGTGTGAGGCTACGAAGAATGCCTCGCTGTGAGCATCTAAGAACTCAACCTAGGTTATAGAAAACAAACTATTCTAGGTCTTGTTTGAGATGGATCTACGCACAGTGATCAACCAGAAGCCAGGCTATCACCAATTTTGTTTCAAGAATATCATAGCATTTTTGAATTTAAAGAACCTTTTCAACATGTATATATCTGCGTGAGGAAAGATTTGGAGGAGGTATGATATGAGATGCCATACTTAGTTACTGAGGAGGACATCTTGCTAATAATAAGCAAGTGGTCTTGTAATTGGCTCACTTGAACTGAAGAATAACCAGAGAAGGAAGGCACAAGTAAGATAAAGCAAGCCACTGAAGGTGCGCATAACAAAAAACCAGTGGCAACGATGATTAAAATAAGGTTCCTCAAAAGGTGACAATTGACCTTGAGAAGAACATTACGCAGGAAACAAAGTACAAAGCTGAACAGGAGGAACAAGCCACTAAAGAGGGTTATCAGGGTGGTGATGACACTTTTGTGAACATAGAGGACTTTGATTCCCCATTTCTAGTGAAAAGGTGGAAGAAGAAAAGTGTTGGAGGCACATGGAAGAAGAAGAATTTGAACAAATATGCCAGTGCTGAGTTGATGGTCCTCACTGAGGGTGAATTTGATGAAATTGAAGACACCGTCAGAGATATGACAATAGATATCTGGGGAAAACTTGAAGATCAATACAAGGAAATATTTCCAAAGGTCTAGTAGGGCCTCAAAAAGTTGTAGGTTCAAGAGAGCATGTATCAAGGGAGCATGTTCCAAGTGAGTGTGGTTCAGTCGAGCATGAGTCAAGCAAGAAGGGTACCTTCAACTTCAGTGATTGTGCTAATGGTAATCATAATAGAGCTCTTTGTTCTGCACTTACCTTATGGATCCCTACATTTTGAGACTGTAGAAGAGTGGGAGAATGCACAAAACTTAAAGAATCCATGTCTCAATATTGTGGCGCTCCCCCTTAAGGCATTGCATGAAGTAAAACATGGCCTTACAGATGAACTCAAGGTGTGGGAGTAACGTTCTTTTTTGGTCATAAAAGAAGTGAAAAGAAATAACCAACAGATTTTCGATGAGAAGAATAAAGCAATACAGGACCTCAATGAGGTTGCTACGTGTAGACAATAGCTGGAAGAGGCTATTACTAAATCTTGTAGTAAGCTTCGAGAGCTCCAGATCCAGACAGAGGTAGCCTTAGAAGAGAATATTTACAAGCTTGCAATAGTGGTCAAGGAATCAAAGGAAGAGGTAGACAAGTCATATTTGAGTTGCATATGTAGATTACAAAATTCTAGATGAAGTTGTAGCCTACCACACCACCTGAAGTTCGAGAGCAGCACGATGCTGGAATAAAATCGGACATGGAAAAAATAACCATTGAGTTAAGGAGTGTGGTTATATTTTTGAGGTATAATGGAGATATGGGCCTCACTATAGGAGGGCCCACATGTTTAGAATATCGAGGCAAAAATCTGAGACAAAGAACTACAGTTCGATGAGCTCAAAGCAACAATGCAAACCTTAGTGTCTATGCAATGATTTTCATGTCTTTAGGGGGGGAACACTTCTGCAAGGATAAATTGATGAGCTATGGTGGAAGACATAGATAATACTTGCATGGAAGAAACCTTAGGAAGTTGAGGCTAGCAAACTCTGACAAATAGTGGAGAGAAAATTGAAGAGTATGTAGTAGACACAAAGCACAATCGATCTAGCGACATAAGGGTCGATTATGGAGAAGCCCTGAGAGGAAGTTCAACAGGCTGCAGTACAGTGTACAGAGGCATTTAATCCATTGATGTCTACATATAGCGGCCTGAAATCAAGGGTTTAAGACATATCAGCTGAATAACTTGAGGACGAGTCACATCTTTGTGTTGGGGGTCCTGTTGGGTAGGGGTCCCCTAGGTCCATGTTTTGTAGAAGTCATGTAAAGTATCTGCATTTTGAGGAGTGAAGCACGATTCACGTAGATTTCTACAAGTCAAAGGGGATTTAGGGAAGGTCAAAGAACCTTATTCTGTAAAGGGGTGGGATAAATTTGACTATTTTAAGCTCCACCCATGGTTTGAGGACCATGGTATTGTAAGTGAAAAAATATATATAAAGGGATGTCTTAGTAAGTCAAATGCATGTTATGTTATTTTTTTGAGTCTGAAATTGATATATCTTTCTGTATTTGGGTGAAGGGGAAGGCTCTTACAGCTATGTGTGCAGAGACCTTGGTAAGTCTGTAGCTATGTGAACAGGCCCTTCAGTTGCATGCGCATGGTAAGAAATATTGTATATGTGAAGATTTGAGACAATAAAGAAGAATTTGGAACGTATATGTGTATTTTTATATGCTTGTGTAGTTCGTGTATTTCTGCATAATTAGGGTTTTATTTTGTACATTTCTTCTATAATTACATCGTGAAGATCGAAATATTGTTTTATGATGAATAATGCATGTTAGACTAGTTAGGCACAACGCGAAAGTCCATTAAGTAGGAAGACACTCTACGATTGTAAAAATAAGGTTAACTGTTCAAGAAGTTCATATTAAGCCGTAAACTAGAATACACCCTACAAGCACACTGCATAGCCCCTCTGGATGCAGAAACCTAGTTCTATCATCCCCCAATATTTCCTCAGGTGAGAATATGGTCTACTCTACGTGGATCATTTCCGAAAGGGCTAGTAAGATAGGGCTTTGTTGGTTAGCACTGACTAACTATAAACCTAGGTCTAAGCCCCTAAAGCCAACAGAAGGCCAATCACTCAAATGTAAGGGCAGGGAAGCGACCGGTCACTCAGAGTTAAGGGAAAGAGAGAAATTGGAAATCTAAAGTCACTAGAATGTAGTGCTCTGAATGAAACTAAGGGAAAAACTAAGAATTCTGAAAAAAATCATGCTCAAGCAAAGAAAAATAATGAATATTTGGGAAATTAAGCCGTGAAAAAACCACTGAGTCAGAAAAATTTAGAGAAGCTCAGAAAATAAAAATATGAGAGAAATCATCAAAAGCACAAGGCAAAGCAGAAAATAACAAGAATGCTCTCATTTAAAGCACCAATTCTATTGCATTTAATTATGCAAGGAGTTATCACTCCATAATTCTCTGTTTGAAAGGATTACTAGACAAAAATAGGAAGATGTCTAGTGGATCGATAGAAAAGTCCCAACCCAATGCTTACACATGCAACATATAAATAGATGTAGATGTTATGAGGAAAAAGGGTGCACCTGGTCTGCTTGTAGATTAGTGAAGGGTTTTTATCTCGATGCAAAACCCCAATGCTCTACTCGAATGATTTACTTTTCCACACCTGATATCACTACCTGCACGCAATCACAAACATGCAAAGACAAGAAGTGATCTTCCTTGGAAGATCATTAGCTCAAGACATCATAGATATAGAAGAAATATTACTGCAAAGATGTAGATACAGAGGAGGAACATGAATTTCTATTAATCGAAAAGAAAATTAAAAGTATACCTTCTTTCTAGGCCTCCTCTCTGTTATAACCCTATTTTCCACTCCATTATAGTGAGAGAAACCCAATATCAACTTGTTATAGACATTTTTGTGCCCTACAACCCAAAGCATGAAATGTCCATAAACAAAGGGCTCCTAAGTCCCTAAAAGTGTTGTTCTAACCCCTAAAGGAACAAGGTCAACAGATTACAACTTCTCCCAGAAGTTCTCCATGAAAAACTACTCAAAATTGGTCAAAACAGGATCATTGCAGCTGCTCCATTGGCTAGGTGCGTTGCATCTCACCCAAATGCACTGTGGGGGTGTGTTGCATTTCAAAAGTCCCTTCTGTGGGGTGCGATGGGCGAGAAATGACAAATGGCAGTGTCATTCCGCGAGGTGGAGAGGCAATGGAAGCTTCCAGAATCTTCTCCTGTGACACTTGCCTCATTGAATTCAACCAAGGATGAGTAAGAGGCCCTCAGTCTCCAAGTGGAAGCAAGAACTATCAGAGAGAAGACACTAATCAAATCACAAGCTGACTCATCCCCCTTACAGATATCTATATATGGATCCCTCATCCCAGAGATCCAGAGGATGGAATTTTGCATATTGTAAGGAATTGCTGTTGGTTTCTAGAGACAAACATCAGATTGTTGGGTGATCTAAGCTTTGTTTGAGGTGAAGAGGGGCTTCTTTGATGGGAGGTTGATGCTGGGTCGGAACAAATGGTTGTAACTCCTCTTGGATCTTTTCTTGTTTATCAATAAAAGCTATTTGAGTTTTCCTCCATGCTTTTGTATCATTGATGCTTGTTACATTTGTATGGTCAATTTACATCTGATCCTAGATTGTTTATGAATATAGATCCATGTCTTTGTATAGTGATATGCTTCTGTGATCTTACAGGTACTTTGTGAAGCTGGGCGTGCAAGGGAGCAGGTAGCTGGGGACTATCAAAGAAGAGAGGGATCAAATCAAAGGATTAGCGCAAGACAGAGGTTGGTCTTTCTATTCCTCTCTATCTATGATTCATAAAGGAAAAACATAAGTAGCTTTTCTCTATTTGTTCCTAAGGCAGCTGTCACACCTTAGTGGGATAGAGCAGTTCTAAATAGACACCTTTCCCTGTAACAAAATGGCGACTCCACTGGGGAGCTAATTAGTTTGTTTGTGTATCATTCTTTGTTGTTTGTTTCGTAAAATTACAAGTAGAATTCGAACTGCATTTGCCATAACAAATGCAAAGTAGATAATTGCTGCTTCAATCTGTCCACTGGATTTGTTTATGATTTAAACAACTGATTCACAAACTATCTGATTGCCCTTGTGATAGCTCTTAGATCCTCCTCAGATCTACCCCTGATTGTTGAATTACTGATTTCTTTTTACTCGGCCAAAACCCAAGAACTGAACTGCAAACTGTGACCCAGAACCCGAACAGAGTCTCATTTCTGGCCCAGCGCAGGTACTGTTCAGAGATTCTGAATTTCAGCGCACTTCCCGAGTGGACAACCTGCGCTGCATTTCAGATTCTCTGTGTTACAGGTGTGCTGATCAGACTAGCTCTGTGCAGTTGTGGCTTCTGTGGATCATCCTTTCCAGTTCTATTCCTAAATTTTGTTGCCTGTGATCAGTATATGTCTGTTTGAAACCCCTTTTCCTTGCTGTTATTCCACCTCCTTTGTACAAAATAACTGTAGATGTTTTTGTGTGTTTGTTGAGTCATTTACAGTTCTCCTTTGCAAAAGTAGCATAGTCGTACTATCGTCCTTTGATTTGAATCTGTCACAAGTGTCGATTTCAATCGTAGGAGAAAGTTTCATTACTTTTGATGGTCGATTATCCTGTTACTATTGCTTTTGGTTTGAATTTGTAATTTTCTAGTGTCAAAAACAAGTATTCATTTCAAAATCGTAAGGTGTCGTAATCATCTCTATTTTTTATTTCGAAAAGAAGCTTGTTTATATTTGTCGCTTGAAAAGAAATTCAGATTTGTACATCAACTTTATTTTTAGCATCCATATACTAAGAAAGTCAAAAACAAATACATGCATGTGCATTTGCATATAGACAGTCTGTTTGGCTTGATTTAGGAAAGTGCATTCACAGTGTGCTCTTTGCTCTTTGTGAAAAGGTTCTGTCTTTCTTTTCCCTAGTAGCTAGGATTTTCATTGCACAAAAGAGATAAAAAGTTTGTTTATCATCTTTAGATTGCGTTTTAGGAATTACATCTACATCTCGTGGTGAACTCGAAAGGCAAACTTCATAAACAAAATCAACTTAAAATTAATTCAATGAATCTAACAACGCTTTGGAACTTAACGCACAAGATTTAGAGGTCTAGGCTAGAGACATATTCTGGCGTCGTAAAGCCTGGTAACTGTTGTTCTCACTGATGGTTGGGTGATTCCTCCACTTTGAGACGATAAGTGCCAGTACGGACTTGTGCTCCCACGTATCGTTGAGTATATTTTGGGAGACCCCTATAGGCTTAAATCCTTTATCCATAGGAAGCCGTGTCTGCCGCCCTATCAATCGCAATGAACTGAACACAACATTCGGGAAGATTGACTGTCGTACCGTAAAAAGTATTCTGCAGTTTTGCGATTGGTTTAGTACTCCCTCTACCTAGATTTCCAGAGCAGTCCCTTTCGTTCCTTTTCAGACTCCTTAACGGAAAAGGTCCATCTGAGCACTTGTCACTTCAGGCTCATTAAAAATCGAAGGAGACTAGAGTCATCTTTTGTTTCTTCTCGACTCTTAAAAAATGAAAAAACAAGTTGTGTCAAAAGCATCTAAAATTTATTTTAAACGGAATATTCATTACCCCTTTCCTACGTTTATCTTGGGTTGAGAAAATGGAGTCCACCAACCACGGAATTCCCCTTGGAGGAAATCCTAGTCCCTTCTCCTCTTGGGGAGATGTTGGTGCACCCCATATGGCCACATTGTCGCTTCTAGGACTGACAATTGGTTTGCCTGTATGGCTCTTCTCAACCTCTGTCGTTCAGAACACCACAATTCCTGAACAATCGAATCAGCAATTAGACGAGTCCAGAGTTACCCACCAACCTTCTACTTCCTCTAATTCTTCCTCTCCTCCTTCCTCTTCGCTTGATGGGGCTGGTAAAGCCAAAAGTCAAGTACCTAAGGAGAAGAAGGAAAAGAAGAAGAAAGAGAAGAAAAAGAAGGAGCCAAAAGCAAATGGGGGCAAACGAGTGTCGTCTAACGAAAATCCACACACTGCACTGACCAGGCCTAAATCGCCATGTGTCATTTGCAAGGGAGACCACTATCACAGAGATTGTCCTTGCATCCCTTGGATCTTAAGGGACTGGTCTCCTTGTTTGCACAACCCGGTGTCGTCAACCTCTGATGATCATGTTGAAAACACACTGTCAACTAGTGAAAGTGAAGCCCCAGGACAAAAAGGAAAATATAGATTTCGTTGTGAACTGTGCGAAGGCGATGATGCCATCCACCATTGTCCCATCTTAGACGAAGCTAAAAGAGTTTTGGATGATCGTCCGGTTTCACCGTTACGACTTCCTCCTGGATATAAAAAACTCTTGCCAAGTCCGTCGCTAGTTGAAAATCTGGCTGGCCCGTCCAGGTGGTCGACCGAAGCACCTATCATTGAGGATAAACCATCTGAATCCATACCAGAAGAAAGTAAAAAGGTCGAGGTGGCAGTTGACCCGGTCTTGCCTTCAGAGGTTCCATCTTCAGATGATACAGTCACTGAAGAGAACAAGGATGACACCATCCAAATTCTTTTCATAAGCATAGACTCCAACGAACATGGGGGAAATTTACCCATTCCTTTACCGCAGGAAGGAAGTTTTTCAGAGCCATACTCGGTTGTCTATTCAGTCCCACCTCCAAGCAACCTAGTTGTTTCCTTCGACTGGAATCAACTAGGCAGACCCTGTTTACCAGCTAGTATACCATTCTGAATTATTGTTCAAATATATAGAATGGTTATGGCTGGTACCATCATAGATGAGGGGGCTTCTGTGAGTATCCTTTCCTCAATTGCTTGGAAAGCGCTTGGTTCACCATCACTTTTGCCTGAGATGAGAAATCTGACAGGCTTTGATAAAGGAACCAGTCGACCATTAGGGATCCTTCCCAATGTGCCCATAACATTGAGAGGGAAAACTGTTCACATGAACGTAATGGTAGTTCAAGGACCCCTGGATTACAATCTACTCCTTGGACAAGACTATGTTTATTGCATGAGAGCCATTGTCTCATCACTCTTTAGAGTGATGTGTTTTTTCCACGAAGGAAGAGTGGTCAAGCTCGTAGACCAGCTTTCATTTCCCGGATCATGCATAGCAAATAGTCATATACCATCTCTAAATGGTCTTTTCACGCAAGAAATGTCTCAATCTCCAGTCTGTCCACCCGATGAGCGCGAGTGATTCGAGAGGACATGATTGAAACCCAGGGGGCACGCACCCTGGTCTGCTTCGGCAGGAAAACTTTGGATATAGGGTAGGTTTCTGCGAGAGAATATGACCTCCGTACTCCCGTCCGTGATTGGAAGAGGGAGTTGGACTGGAACAAGATTCTCTTGTAAAAGTTATGTGAGTTAGCGGGCATCGCCGCTCACCTTTGTTTATCTCGGTAGACATCGCCGGAGAAGTGTTTTGTTTGTGCTGTGAATAGAACAATCTTTGGGTAACCTGTAAGAGGTAGGCCTCTCTCTGTAAAACAAATGTTTTAACGGACTAAAGAAGGGGTAACCTTGAAACTCTGTTTTATACCTGGGGGCATGCAAACTTTTTGGAGTGCAAGCAAAGAGCGATCATTTATCTGTTTTTTGGATTGGTCGTTTCCTAACTTGTATAAAGAAAGGATGTGGGGCAAAACTCTAAAAATTTCCGTTTTATATGAGACATTCTTATCACATGACTGGATTAATCGAGCAGTTTTAGCACATAGTTCAAGCTCGTTAAAAAATAAACATAAGACATGAGCAAATGTTTCCACCCGCGTTTAAGCTCGTTAAAAAATGAACTATTCCCCGGTAAATAACCATAGTGAATGTAGTACTTCAGCCATTAAAGCCTTGGTCGTGTTTGCACTGTCACCTCCACTTTTTCATTGGCCGATCATTCACCTCCATTTGATTGTTTACCCATTTTGAGGAACAGCTACGAAGAGTGATTTCACTAGCCATCCTTGTGACACTGCCGTGATTGGAAAATTCCAAACCTTATCTGGAATCAGTTGCTACCCGTTTTATCACTCGTTCCTCAAAAGACGAGTCTCCTTTAAGCTCTTTTTGACTGACTCGTAAAATATGAAAAGATTGTCGAGGCATTGGCCTCTCCAGCTCGTTAAAGGGACAAGAAGTGCTATCCCTCCTCTAGATTTTAATCTTTTTGGACTTGAGGGATTATTACACAAAAAGATTGAGTGCTTGTTTTGTTCGGCTCATTAAAAGTATCGAAAATTCATCCCTTCTGTATTGTTTTATACTTTTTCGAACTTAAGGGATTAGATGACGAAAAAGGAATTTTGGAGTTACCTTTACGTTCCTTTTCCGACTCTCTAAAATTGAAAAGGACTGAGTTATCTTTGTCGTTAAACTCGTTAAAAAGATTAATAGCGACAAACTTGTCTTTAGACGAGAACGAGTTTCACTATCGCTAGGCTCGTTAAAACATAGCGATAGGTTTTCCCGAAGGGCAAATTATAGAACAAGCATATGTTATCCTCCTTAAGCTTGACAAAAATAAAGAGGTACTAGTCAGCAATGACTGGGGAAAAATTGGGAAGAAAACTCAAAGAAACTTTGTTGGTAGCAAGTCGCTCTTGAACATGACACTTCCACTCCATGTCCGAGTCGGGTTGGGTTGTTTCATTCACCGGTCACATCACCATGGTCACGCCATACCATCCACATTTGGGGTTAATTCTACCAATCCATCACATCAGTGTCGCCGATATGTTCAAGAGAAGTCATTCAGAGAATTCACCTGTGTCTCACCCACTATCATACATTATACTCCATTCTTTCATGACCGCCACCCTGAACCTTATATCACCAGATCGTTTTCACCTCCATCAAAATCATTTGCTCTGTTCCGTGTCATTGATGTCGGATTCATTAAGGCCCTCTTGTGACGGATCACTTCTTGTCGACATCAGCTCATTATCCAAGAAGTTGATCTAGGAACACCCCATTCAGTACTTTGAACCTTGCATGCCTCAATGGCAAGTTTCTCACTTCCGACGACAGGTTTACATCAATGGCCTTCGACCGAAAGATTTTGCGTGGTGTTTGATGCCAAGTCCTTTATTCACACCACGTGAATTGTACTGCAGCACCTTGAGGGTCATTATCATTATCGGTGATTCCTCTCGCACTTGTTAACAGTTTACATCATTGACTGGTAATCAAGCAATGTCTTTCCATGTTCGACTTCAGAACATTTCTCACATGGATCAAATTGTACTTCGAGTGAAGATCGGACGAGATTGAAGAACTCGGATCTAGTTTCATCCATCTGGGCTGCGATATATATTCAGGGAAATAAAGACATTAAATGTACATCATTGCAGCACAGATAATCATCCTATCAAAAGGATGATGGCTCTATGAGAATCATCAGTCTACACTCAGACGGTTGTCGGTCCTATGTACATGAAAATGAATTTATAAAGCTGAGCATGGGGATGCCCACCTCAGCAAGATCATGAAAATATTATGAAGATAATGTACTGTATTGTATCTTATTATAGGTCTCCTCCCAGCATTGAAAGAACTTCGGATCCTCATAATAAAGCATTTCACCCGACACCAAAAGGTTAACGACGTCATACTTTAGGGGGCAATTGTTATAGACATTTTTGTGCCCTACAACCCCAAGCATGAAATGTCCATAAACCAAGGGCTCCTAAGTCCCTAAAAGTGTTGTTCTAACCCCTAAAGGAACAAGGTCAACAGATTACAGCTTCTCCCAGAAGTTATCCATGAAAAACTACTCAAAATTGGTCAAAACAGGATCATTGCAGCTGCTCCACTAGCTAGGTGCGTTGCATCTCACCCAAATGCACTGTGGGGGTGCATTGCATTTCAAAAGTCCCTTCTGTGGGGTGCGATGGGCGAGAAATGACAAATGGCAGTGTCATTCTGCGAGGTGGAGAGGCAATGGAAGCTTCCAGAATCTTCTCTTGTGACACTTGCCTCACTGAATTCAACCAAGGATGAGTAAGAGGCCCTCAGTCTCCAAGTGGAAGCAAGAACTGTCAGAGAGAAGACACTAATCAAATCACAAGCTGACTCATCCCCCTTATAGATATCTATATATGGATCCCTCATCCCAGAGATCCAGAGGCTGGAATTTTGCATATTGTAAGGAATTGCTGTTGGTTTCTAGAGACAAACATCAGATTGTTGGGTGATCTAAGCTTTGTTTGAGGTGAAGAGGGGCTTCTTTGCTGGGAGGTTGATGCTGGGTCAGAACAACTGGTTGTAACTCCTGGATCTTTTCTTGTTTATCAATAAAAGCTATTTGAGTTTTCCTCCATGCTTTTTTATCATTGATGCTTGTTACATTTTTATGGTCAATTTACATCTGATCCTAGATTGTTTATGAATATAGATCCATGTCTTTGTATAGTGCTATGCTTCTATGATCTTACAGGTACTTTGTGAAGCTGGGCGTGCAAGGGAGCAGGTAGCTGGGGACTATCAAAGAAGAGAGGGATCGAATCAAAGGATTAGCGCAAGACAGAGGTTGGTCTTTCTATTCCTCTCTATCTATAATTCATAAAGGAAAAACATAAGTAGCTTTTCTCTGTTTGTTTCTAAGGCATCTGTCACACCTTAGTGGGATAGAGCAATTCTAAATAGACACTTTTCCCTGTAAGACAACTTACCTCAGGTTTTTGGCTAAAATTAATCCCTTTTCACCTATTCTTTTACTTATGTGAGGTTTATCTCATGATAAAAGTGTGGAATTACATGATTGAGTTAGAATTATTTTTCCAAAATATTATAATTATGAGATAATAATTATGTTATAATTGAGATAATTGAGAAAAATCTCATAATTGTGAAAAAGGTTTCTAGAGTTTGTCATTCCCAAGGAGATCAACTTGACCCACTTGTGTATGAGTTGGCTAGAGGTCCATTACTGTAGAATTTTTCTAACTTCTCAAGTCCCTAGGTGTCTAGATACATTCTCCTAGAGGATAGAATGAGCTTATATAATCTCACCAAGAGAAAAGAAAGGGAGGGGAGGATCCAACTATAGGGTGAGAGGAACTTATTTGTTGAAGGTATATTGATTTACTTTCACTTATATGATTAATAGAGACATATGCTCTTTTCGTGTATCCATTTGTATTCAACATGATTTATAGTTATTTCTATGATATTTTGATCTAATGATCTTCCAAGGAAGGTCACTTGTTGTCTCTATTTGTTTGTGGTTGTGTGTAGGGATTGAGATCACGTGTGGATGAGGTAGATCACTTGAATGAAGCGCAAGAATCTACATTAGACCCAAAATCCTTCCCCAACTTGCGAGGAGGCCAATTACACACATATTTTCTTGTAGTATATAGAACCAATTTCCTAATTCATTTTGATCATTTGGGTTGGGAAACTATTATATCTCTAGTGGTCTTTAATTTTTTGGTCTTGTGATCTCAATCAAGCTTGAGATCGGGGAGCAATAGTTCCTTGCATAATTAAATGCAACATAATTGGTGCTTTCAATGAGAGAATTCTTCTTTTTTCTCTCTTTCTATTTAGATCTCTTCTCTTTTGCTTTGAATTTAGTTATTTTTAAGTCTCCCATTGAGTTATTTATTGATTTATGGATTATTATTTTCCCCATTAGTTTTATTTACTTCTGATATGAGTGGATCTTAGATTTGAATTTTTGTTTTTTGTTTTTTATACAAGAGAATAACAAATCGTGCATTTAAAATAAAATTATGGAATTTTTTGCATATAATTTAAATGAATTGACCATAAATCTAGATTCCTCTTGAAATTTCCTCTAAGAAAAAATCACTGAAAACAGACTCTGTATGAGAATTGTATGGTCGATTGAAGTCAGCTAGTCGATTTTTTTTCCTCATACACTCCCACAAGGAGCCATCCGTGCATTAGGGAGATCCTGGTCACACCCTTGAAATTAGCGAGAAAGCGTCCAATGGATTTGTTCTCTCTATTGTGATAGCATTTGGGCTTTTAGCCCTGAAATAATAAATTTTACTTATTGAAGTTTATACTTCTATTTTTACTTGGTCTAAGCCTTCTACTTACTATATTGATCTGGTCCAAATCAATTTCTATCTACTTGATTTCCTTAGATTGGTAATTCTTTATTGAGAGGATTTTTTTTCTTCGAATGGGAATTGATCTTCTTATCTTTCACTGATCTATTGGAGATTTGTTTGATCTATGGATTGTTGTTGCTGATCAGTTGTTGTGTGTGTCTGATTTGATCCATTTTGATCAGTTTATCCAAGGTCTTCCATTACCCTTTATCTTTCAAGGTGATCTTAAAGTTTTGTTGGATGCTTTGGGTTGAGGCTTGATTTTTTCCTCTAGATCTCATTTTCTGATCTGATTGGTTATTTTCAATGATTGTTTAGACCTAGTCTACATTTTACTTTTAGACTTTTGTGGCTTTTTCTCACCTTTGTCGCTTCTTGTTGGGTGTTCTCTTTCCTATTTTGGTCATTTTAGTCACAATTGGTGGTGTTGTGATTGGTTATGCAGTTTTCATCTAGAAAATTTATTTTGAGTGTGTTTCCATTTCTTTGTATCATCCTCATTTGATCTTGTTTAGGCCTTCCTACCTCTAGGGACTAGTTTTGACCTTTGTAGAACATTGGCCTTAGTTGAGCCATTATGCTACAACCATAGCTTATTTGCATTTCCTTCCTTCTTCCACTTTTGGCTTTTGGTTTGATTTATTTGAGTTTGTTCTTTTATTGGGCTTTGTTTTCCGAGTTGTGATTCTTTTGGAGTGTTTTGCATTCTTGCTTGGGAAATTTTCTTTGGCCTTTTCTCAATTTTTTTTCTTTCGGTGTTTTTTCAGGTAATTAATTCACAAAATTTAGGATACTTTGCATTTAAGAAAATGTAGTGAGAGGTGAATCACAATAGGCATTAGTGTGTTATGAAAACTCTTACTCTCTTGTAGTTAGCATTCATTGAAGTGAAAATGAAAATTGCATATAGCTGCATTAGGGTGACTAAAAAAGAGTCATTTAGACCATCTCATTCTCATGCTGCATCCCATTTGTGTAAATAAAAACCACTTCAAACAAACATGATAATAAAATTAACTAGATTCATATTTTATTTTTACTAGTAGTACACCAATACTATCTTAGGCTAGGGTCTTGGAGATAGGAGTGTGATTAACTGCTCCAAGACTACAAAATCAACTTATCATCTTGTGGTATGGAGTTAAATCCATTTGCGGTAGTGTGGTCTAGGAAGCCCTCCTCACAAAAGGCTCAAGCATGGGGTCACACTTGGGCTAGGCAAGGTGACACAACCCATTTGTCTTAGTTTTAGGTGGCGTAATATAGTGGAATTTGCACACATACAAAAAATGTTATTATCACTTCCAATAGCACTTTGGGACCACTTGGGAAGAAACTCTCAAGGGGGTTTTAGTCTTATCTCTTTGAGTTAAGTATCCTACCATTGCGTGTGGATTTTTCATACAACTGTCCCCCTAGGTCATGTTATTGTTGGTGGTAACCATAGTGGCCTATCTCTTAGGGCTCATGCATGGATGTAGGGTCTGGTTCATCTTCTCTAGACCTGGGAAAAATACAAGTCATACTCTATTAGTCCTTTCAGAGGGTGCTCCATGGCTAATATGGGAACTTGCATCGAGTTCACAGCTAAAAGGGCTAGGAAGCATGTCGCTAGTATACATTTTCCACCTCCAGCTTCTTTGTACTTTGGTCCATGTGTGATATATTTTAGGACAATTCTAGTGTGTGTTAGTTGAATTTGTTCGTTGACAGTGACATCATCTTCATGGTTTGGCTCCTGAAAAGGGTAGATGTATTACTCCTAGATGGAGAGTTCCTACCAGTGCTCAAGACTTATACCCACACATAGTCTTGGAGTCTATACTTGGTCCTTTTGGTAGTGACATGTGTAGAATTCTTGTAGAAACTCTGATAGATCTAGAATTCTAGTTAAATGAAACACAAGTAATTTGCTGATATTCAAGAGAGGAGAGAAAGAATTTTCTCCATAAAATTAATGTATTAACTTAATGAACAATAGTAATAAATGAGCAACCAATCCTCTAATCCCAAAGGGAGGTGGTTATATAGAAATTTCCAAATCTAGAAAACTAGGAAAGAAACTAGTAAAAAACTAGAAAAGGCTAAGAAAAGCTAAAGGGGGGCCTAAAATAGCAACAATGGCTCAAGAAAACCTATTCCAACTATCAACCACGAGGAAGGCATGAGGAGGGGTGCATTTCCCAAGGAAGGGAACTCTAAAACATGCTAAAATGGTCCGGGAGACCAAATCCCTTGATTTAAGGGGGAATCTTCATGTGGGGCACCAATCCCGAAATAACTCAAGTGGATGAGGTGTGGTTAGGTGTGAACATGAACTTAGATTTCTAAATGGTTTAGGAAATTGTTTCAATATTTCCATAATATTAAGCCTTTATAGGCAAAAAACAAGGGAAAGTTGGTCCACCGAACTAGTTTACAAAAACCAAGTGCGAACATGATTTTTAGTGCATGTGGCTAGGTCAAGGATACTTAGGCTAAAAAATAAATGTAGATGTTAGGATCATATTCCAACACCCCCCCTTCATCCTAACTCACTTATCTAAACTGAGCCTGCGCCAGGATGCCATGTTAGGTACTCAGGTACAATAAATAAAAGATCCTCATAAAATGAAGAAAGAGGGAAAACCTCGTGGGAAAAGCCCCCCCTCCTAAAAGAGGAAAGAAAGGGCTAAGTGGCCAGAAGGGTCTATTTAGTTGTCTCCACCACTCCAAGCATAGCTCTCTGTTGTGAAAATTTATTTTTAGTGAAAGACTTGGTGAAGATGTCTGCAACCTGATGCTCAGTGGGGCAGTACTACAATGATATGACTCGGTCACGGATCAACTCGCAGATGTAATGCATGTGAATATCGATGTGCTTGGTCCTCTACCTTTGAAATGGATCAATAGATATCTAAATGGACCCTTGATTGTCACAAATTATGACAGTTGGAAGTGGATACTAAATACAAAACTTGGAGAGAAGCCCCTGCAACCAATCAACTTGTGTAGTTGCATTCACTGCACCTCTATACTGTTCGTCGGTTGTAGATAAAAAAATCGTGCATTTCTTCTTGCTAGACCAGAAAAAAGGCCCTGAACCAAAGATGAAAATGTAACCAGAGGTGGACTTGTGGTCTATACGATCACCAACCTAATCAGAATATGTGTACCCAATTAGTGAATGTGGGTAATCTACAACATAATAGATACCAAAATTGGAAGTACCTTTCACATATCTAAGGGTTCTGTTTGTAGCTTTCTAGTGAAGCTCATGGGGCTCGAATATATCTGGAACAAACTCCTACTACAAAATATATATCAGGTCGGGTGTGAGTAAGATACAACAAACTCCCAACCAACTGTCGATACAGTGTACTGTCCACAAAAGGTGTAGTACCTGCATCCTCAAATCTGATCCCCGAAAGAAAGGGAGATGCTGCTGGCTTGCATTCTATCATCTAAAAGCCAAAAATTATATTCGATGAATACTTAGACTGTGCCATCTTGATCCCTGAGGTAGACTGAGAAACTTCAAGACCAAGAAAGTAGTGCAACAGTCCCAAATCTGTCATGGAAAATCGATCATGAAATGCTGCTTTTGTCGAATCAATAGATGAGGTAGGGTTCCCCGTCATTAGTAAATAATCTACATAAAGTACAATCAACAAAATGGAATCATCATGTTGTAGCAAATAAACATTCGGATCATATTTTCATCAAATGAATCCAATGGAACGCAGGAAAGAATCCATCTTTGCATACCAGGCTCTAGGAGCCTGTTTTAGGCCATACAAAGATTTCTTTAATCTACAAATGAGGGAAGAGTTCTGAATGTATCCCTATGGATGCTCCATATATATCTCCTCCTTGATATCTCCATGAAGAAATGAACTCTTCACATCCATGTGATGAACTTCCCATATACGAGAAGCAGGAATGGCTAAAAACAGTCGAGTGGAGTCCATTTTTGCAATAGGTGCAAATGTCTCTATGTAGTCTATGCCATGTACCTGTGAGTATCCTTTCGCAACAAGTCAAGCTTTGTACTTTTTTGTCTCACGATCTACAACAATATTTGTTCAATAGATCCATCGGCATCGAACCAACTTTCTTCCTTTCGTAAGTGGAATGAAGTACCATGTGTTGTTTTCCAAGAGAGAAGAGTACTCTTCATCCATGGCAGCCTCCCAAAGCAGGTTTCCAGGAGCCTCAGAATGTGACTGTGGATCTGAACCAAGTCTCATATGGCAATGTATGGGAAGCAATGTTTTTGCAGTAGCTAGGGCTTGAGGAGCCCCAAAAAACTGTGATCTAGTCCTTCTCACATCCGTAGGATCACTGACTAGTTCACCTGCATCTTGCAGGGTTTTCTCTACCCAAGTTGGCAGCTGAGTTGTAGTATCCATGACCTGCACCTTATACTCTAAATTATACCCAAGAGGATTTCCTTATGGCTTCTCTTAAGTTCTTGAAGAATTTTCGGAATCCTCCTCATTAGTGGCAACAAGTGGTTCCTCGGCAGGGTCTGTTGAAAAATAATGCAGTGACTCTACTTCAAACTTCACACTTCGAGCTACAAGGAACTTTTCAGTGTGAGAGTCCAGAAATCTATATCCTTTGACACTGTTAGGATATCCAACAAAGATACATTCAACACTTTCAAGCTCCAAAGCCTTCCTCTTATCTGTCAGAATGTGAGCCCATCCTCGTGAACCAAAAATGGGAAAGTGTGACACTTTCGATTTTTTACTGGTCCAACATTCAAATGGAGTGGTGCCTTTGAGTGCTTTGTGAGGAATGTTGTTCTAAATGTATGCTGCACCATTAATAGCTTTAGCCCATAGCTTAGGAGCTAATGATTTGGACTGCAGCATACAATTGGCCATCTCTTTTAACTACCAGTTTTTCCTCTCTGCGACACCATTCTACTGTGGTGTATATGGCACTGTGTGTTGTAGCTATATACCTGCATCAATACAAAGTTGTTGCACATCTTTGTTGACATAATCCCACCCATTATCAGTATGGAGGATATTAATCTTACACCTAGACCCATTCTCAGTAAGTGCTTTAAATTCTATAAGTCATTCAAATACTTTCGATTTTAATTTCAGAAAAAAATACCCAAGTAAAGTGAGAGAAATCATCTGTGAAGGTGAGTACATATCGAGCCTTACTGATTGAAGGCTGCAGGAATGGGCTTGTGATGTCACTGTGAGTCAGCCCAAGAGGTGGAGAAGCTCTTTTTGCCCTCCCTTTGTCAAACTTTTTCTCTGGACGCTTGCCAAGAATGCATCCTTGACATACACCGCATGTGAATTTAATAGCGTGCAATCCTTCTACCATGTTTTCCTTGCTGAGTTGATGCAAGTACTTATAGTTTAGATGGCCAAATATTTCATGCCATAACCTATTGATATCATTAGATTGTGATAGAAATATAGTGCCAATAGATTTAGGAACAAAGTGGGAGAAGAAATACAAATGAGAACTGTGATATGAAATTCCATGTGCAAGCTGTGAGCCTGTGGAAATGTCGGTAATCACTACGGAGTCCGGAGTGAACTCCACCTTCCTTCCATAGCTGGAATGAGTGATCTGATATGTCGAGAGAACATTTTTGAACAACTAGGGAACATGAAGCACATTTGTGAAGCATCCCCCTTCAAGGTCTACAATTCCTTCTCTGCACACCTTTGCAGGTGTGGCATCTCCCAAGTAAATTGGGGATCTGGTGCTTTCTTCGATGGAGGAAAATTCATCTTTTGATGCAGCCATATGGTTCAATGCACCCGAATCAAGGATCCAAGCTGATGGAGTGGATGTGACAGCCATTAAAGCATGACCATCTCGTGCTCTCCCTCTCCCATCTCCCATTATGTTATCATCCTTCTTCTTTGGATTCTTGGGCATGGTTAGATTGTGTTGCTGCAATTGCTTAGCCATCTCATCGATTGGTTTCCTCATGCAATTTTATTTGGGATAAAAACCTTTGAAACAATAGCTATAAAGTGTTCTTTACTTCTTCTTCTTACGCTGAGGCAAAGAAGAGCTCTCTTGAACACTTGATGGCACCCATTTCAACTAACTTAGCTTGCTCTTAAGTAAATTCTACAATGAAGTCATTCAATGGAGGAATTTTCCATTTTTCCTGAGTCAATTTAGATGTTGGAAAAGATGATACAAATATGGAATATTCAGGGCCTAATTTCGAGAGAATTGAAAGCATGAGTTGATCTTCCTCTTTCTTGACTCCACATGAATCAAGTTCAATGAGGATGGATATAAATTGGTGAAGAATTATTGTAGGTTTCTGAAATGAGTTGGACTGAGGGACATGAGTTCATTCTCCAGTTGATGCACTCTCATTTCATCCTTCTTGCCGAATAGTCCTTCCAATGTCATCCAAACCGCGTTGGAGTAGTGGCTCCGCTGACATGAAAGAGGAGTTCTCTGGAAATCGATAGGCATATCAGCCAAATTTCTTCATCTAATTTATTGAAATACTTTATCTTCTCCACTGTAGAAGTCAGTTCAGTCTCCATTCCCATTGTTACCCTGTAAAGCCCTTTGCTTCGGAGGAGCAGAGTAATCTCCATCTTCCATTCGAAGTAATTGAAATGATTTAGAAAAAGTTTTGTGGGCTGAGAGAGATGATCCATTTCTACTTGCCTGAACTCCTTATGATCTATACCTACAAATAAAACCGTGTACAATCCACTAGATTCGAACTAGCTGTGATACCATGTAGAATTCCTGCAGAAACTCCGATAGATCTAGAATTCTAGTTAAATTAAACACAAGTAATTTGCTGATATTCAAGAGAGGAGAGAAAGAATTTGCTCCATAAAATTAATGTATTAAATTAATTAACAATAGTAATACATGATAAACGAAACCTCTAATCCCAAAGGGTGGTGGTTATATAGAAATTTCTGAATCTAGAAAACTAGGAAAAAAACTAGTAAAAAACTAGAAAAGGCTAAGAAAAGCTAAAGGGAGGCCTAAAATAGCAACAATGACTCAATGCAACCTATGCCAACTATCAACCATGAGGAAAGAATGAGGAGGGGTGCATTTCTAAAGGAAGGCAACTTTAAAACATGCTAAAATGGTCTGGGGGACCAAATCCCTTTATTTAAGGGGGAATCTTCATGTGGGGTGCCAATCCTAAAATAACTCAAGTGGATGATGGTTAGGTGTGAACATGCACTTAGATGTCTAAATGTTTTAGGAAAGTGGTTGGACCAATATTTCCATAACATTAAGACTTTAAAGGAAAAAAACAAGGAAAAGTTGGTCCACCGAGCTAGTTTAGCAAAAACCAAGTGTGAACATGATTTTTAGTGCATGTGGCTAGGTTAAGGATACTTAGGCTAAAAAATAAATGTAGATGTTAGGATTATATTCCAAGACCCACCCTTCATCCGAACTCACTTATCTAAACTGAGTCCCGGCCAAGATTCCATGTTAGGTACTAAAGTACAAAAAATAAAAGATCCTCATAAAATGAAGAAAGAGGGAAAACCTCGTGGGAAACCCACCCGCCCCCCCCTAAAAGAGGAAAAAAAGGGCTAAGTGGCCAGAAGGGCCTACTTAGCTGTCTCCACCACTCCAAGAATAGCTCTCAATTCTAAAAATTTCTTTTTAGTGAAAGAATTGGTGAAGATGTCTGCAACCTACTGGTCAATGGGGTAGTACTATAGTGATATGACTCGGTCACGGATCAGCTCGTGGATGTAATGCATGTGAATATCGACGTGATTGATCCTATGCCTCTGAATTGGATCAATCAATATCTAACTGGACCCTTGATTGTCACAAAATATGACAGTCGGAATTGGATACTGAATACCAAACTCGGAGAGAAGCCCCTGCAACCAAACAGCATGTGTAGTTGCATACACTGCACCTCTATACTCTTGCTCGGCTGTAGATAAAGCAGTCGTGGATTGTGTCTTGGTAGATCAGAAAAAAGGCTCTGAACCAAAGATGAAAACATAACCAAAGGTGGACTTGTGGTCTATACCATTGCTAGCCCAATCAAAATCTTTGTACCCAATCAGTGAAAGTGGGTAATCTGCAACATAAAATATATCAAAATTGGAAGTACTTTTTGTTATGTTCCTATACTAATAGGTGTCATATATCATGATTGACTTGGTTTAGCTCTGAAATATGTACATACCTTTGCTTGTTGCAAATGCTTTCCATATTTGTAAAAAAATAAAAAAATTAAAAAATGTAAAGAGGGTATGCCCTAAAAGGAAAATCAAATGGCAAAAAGAATAAAGAAAAGGTCAAAAAAATTGAAAGAATATGAACCCCAAGGAAAATAAAAAGACCATGAAAGTGTGCAAGTCCAAATGCCACTGCCATTTTACTTTTTGTATAATAAAGATTGTGTGCAACTTGTTACTTATGCCACAATCCATGGTAACCAAATAGTTTAATTTTGTTTATTCCATGTTTTGAATTTCATGTTTATAGATATAGAGAATAAAATATGACTAAATTGTTTAATCTTCAGAGATAAGTAGATAGGTAGAGTGAATAAAAGGATGCTCAACAGTCTAATCTAAGCCCTTGGATGTAATAATATTAGACTTAGATTTCCATTGTAAAAGAAAAAGAAAAGTCTGATAAGGGTTTGCCAGTTTAAGTGCACCCTAATAAAAGAAGTGAAAATGGTAGGATGTGTAGGTGGTTAAGTAGATGATTGGTTGCAGAACTATGTATGATGAATGGTTAAGTTAAAAGCTCAAATCTTTTTCTTTCATCACTTTGAAAAAGTATGGATGATAATGAAGACATTTACATCAGAGACAAAAGTCAAACTAATTAACCTCCTCACTCATTTTTCCCTAAATTTTACTAATTTTCCATAAATACTAAAAGCACCAACAACCTGAAAGTTAAAGGGGATTAGAGCATTTCTCTGACTTTTGGAGGGACCAGACCATTGGCCCAATAACTTGTAAGGCCTAAGTGCTAAAATCCCTTCGTAATTCATTCATTCCCTTCAAATGCTTTTCCTAAGTAAAATCAATATTTTACTTAGGAAAATAAAGGCTCTTCATAAATACCTCCCAAACACATTTTAGCCTAAGTCATAATGTCAGATGATGAAATGTATTTTCGGAAACATTTACTTAGCGCTTTTTCTTTTCCATATTCATATTAATTTTTATATTTTATTATTATTTAACTCCCAAAAACAATAACCCTTTCCCGTATTGATTAATTAAAATCCCTAAATAAGTAAATATCCCCTCTCGATGGTTTGAAAAATAAACCATAATAACATTAACTCAATTGGATTAATTAATGAAATCACGATTAATTAATAACCAAACCCCCGATGCATTAAAAAGGGATTAATTAATCACCTGGATTAATTGATAACCTCTCCACCAATCATATCACCCCCGATGTAATTAAAGTCACTTTAATTATTATTGGGCCCCTCCATTAACTCCCTGCCACTTCCCGCTGTCAACTACCGTTTGATCAACCTCCCCACATCCAATGGCTCTCACCCATATCGTATAGACCTTTGGGCCGAATGTTAACTATGTGATACGTGCGGTTTTGACTTTTCGCAGGTGCTATGTGTCACTCAATCTATGGCATCGCGTGACCCTCTGCCAAAACCACTAACCTCCCAAAGGCAGTGCAATGAATACCATTACTGCTCTCGTTTACCGGCTCCACTAAACAACAGAGTGTCCCATCAATCAGTTGCTGCCAACTGTCATTTTCATTCACCCACCCAAAAATCATTGACTTTGTGCATAAAAACAAAAATGTTCATTGTTTTCCCTTTTTTCCCAAGAAAATGACTTCTGCCTTCCATGCATGCACATAATACATTGAGTCCATCAACTAACTTCCAACCATTAACCTCCATCAGTTGCTGAACTCTAGACCACTACAGACCACTGTGCGCATCCTAAAAAGCCTTCACTATAACCATTTGTCCAGATGGTTGACGAAAAACAGGTATTTACCGCATTTCCATCTCAGAAACCTTGTTTTTGTGCTAAACTTCCACTAAATTGATTTAAACCCAAATTATTCAGTACAATTAAGCTATTTTCTTAGACCCCAGCTTCCCCAAGCACCTGTTTTTCCTGAAATTCCTTGAAAACCCCCAACTTTCTACCTTGAAAACACAAGAACCAAGGATGGAAGCTATTGTTGCCCTAAACATTACTCCAATCACCACTCCCCACAGAGATTTGAACTACCTCCCCTTGGCTAATAAAGATATTCAATTCAAAGATCTTACTTTTGATGATAGCTCCTTGAAATTCTACTGCAGGTACCAAGACAATTACCTAAACCACTCTGATAACATAGATCTTTGGGAATCAAATCTACCAAAGTACCAATTCCCTTCCATTCACATTTTCCCAGATATTGTCCACCAATGCCATGCAAATTACAACCCCAATCTAAGAGCTGTCATGTCCCAGGACCAAAGAATCCTTTCCACCATTATAGCCGAATCTATTAATGAGATGTTGCAATTATAGCCTAACCAGAAACTCACTCCCCTTTCCATGGCATAATTACTTGAGAAATCTACCAGGATGTCTAGTTCTGAAATTAGCAGAGTTTGTTAGACTTTCATTGAGAAGAAGCACATGCCAAAAGACTCCCCTCCCTACATGTCATGCTTTTTCACTAATTTGGGCAAAGATATTGTTACCATGATTGCCTAGATTATGGGTTGTACCACCATTTAGTATGTAGATGGATTGACCTTAGCCTTCATGACTATTTTTACCCCTGGTCAAGCTCCTGTAGCTAAATTTGACTATGCCACATCCATTGCAGACAAGATACATGACCAATTCATGAGATTATAGAATGAGAGAGTCTTTAAATATTCCAGAGTCTTGTATCATCTTTTTCTTTACTACCAGTCTGATAAATTCCCTTTCTCTATCCAGAAACTTCATAACAAAGGGAATCCTGGGTCTGTTCTCTTCTGGACTTCAATTTTCCACTATTCAGCTTCTTCCCCTTATTCTTATATAGATTTTATTGATCAATTTTTCCATCCTATAACTACCATGTTAATAGGAAGTCACCCTCCTAGAATCAATGATGATATCAATAGAATCCTTCAATTATCCAAGTAGTACAGGGTTGGTCACTGGTAGTTATACCAGAACCAGACTGAGATTAGAGTTTATGGGTGTGAATTGCCTCCCTACAAATTGCCCAAATATGTCCCCATGAGATTGTTTTCCATGGGGTTCTACAGGCAAATGATAAACTCTAATGAAATCCACTTTATGAAAGCTAAGAAGAAAGCTTAGTTAAGGATAAAGGATCACTTAGGACCACTTGTCTGTAACAACAGAAAAGCATTGAAAGAGGTAGACGAAATCCTTGAGAGAATGAAATTGAAAAAGAGTTTCATCTGGCCTTATGATCCTCATAGCTTCATCTGTGACAGAAGGCAAAAGCATAATATATCCCCCTACTTCCATCATAGAATTCTAGAGGTAAAATAGTATGTAAATCAAAATGAATGGGTGGAGGGAACACTTATAGAACCTGATAGCACACAAGTTGAAGTAGAGAATTTTATGAAGGATTTAGAAAAAAGACTTGATCTGGATTCTTTTGGACAGGTGTTATCGGGAAATCTAGTTTCTCTGCAGAGCTGCTAGTCCCACTAAGGCTGGTAGCTACCTTAGAAACAAACAAACTAAAACTACCTTCATTTTCCTTTATGAGAAATAGATAAGAGGGGAATAAAGAGACCAACCTCTGTCTTGTGCTTGGTTCGTCGCTCGATTCCTCTCCCTTCTGATCGATCTTTGCCACTCACTTCCTCGTCTACCCAGCTTCAAAGAACACCTGTAGAATCAAAGCAGCATAACACTATCCAAGAACATAGATCTATTATCATAAACAATATAGGACCAAATATATATTGACCGCACAAATGCATATAACATCAATCATACAAAAAGGTGGAGGAAAACTTGAATAGATTTATTGATAATCAAGAAAGAGCAAAGAGGATTACAACCAACTGTTCTGACCCAGCATCATCCTCTCAGCAAGAAAGCCCTTCTTCACCTCATGAAAAGCTTAGATCACCCAACACTATGATATTGCACCAAGAAACTAGCAGCACTTCCTTACAAGATACAAAATTCCAACCTCTAGATCTCTGGGATGAGGGATCCATATATAGATGTTTGCAAGGGGGGTGAGTCAGCTTTTGAGTGTTGATTAGTGTCCTCTTTCTGATAGTTCTTGATTCCACTTGGAGATTGATGATCTCTTACTCATCCGTGGGCAAATGCAGAGAGGCAAGTGTCACAGGAGAAGTTTCTAGAAGATTCCATGATCCTCCACCTTGCAGATTGACCCTGCCATTTGTCCATTCTCGCCCATCACACCCCATAGAAGGGCTTTTCAAGATGCATCGCACCTCCTGTGTATATTTAGGTGGGATGCAACGCACTTTGACCATGGAGCAGGTGAGATGGTCCAGTTTTGATCAGTTCTGAGTAACTTGTCCTGACGATGAACCACACTAGTTGGTTCGAAACACGTCGACAAATGAGATTCCATGTGATTTTCGCCGAAATCTTTCTCTAACTTGATATGGATCACAGAAGCCTAAACTCAATTATTTCTGAGCAATATTTCTTGGAGAACTTCTAGGAGAAGATGTAATCAGGTTACCTTGTCCTTTTAGAGGTTGGAACAACACATTTAGGGACTTAAGAGCCCTTGGTTTATGGACATTTATGATTGGGGTTGTAGTGCCCAAAAATGTCTATAACAGTTTCCCCCTAAAGCATGAGGTCGTTAATCTGTTGATGTCGGGTGAAATGCTTTATCATGAGGATCTGAAGTTATTTCAAGCTGGAAGGCGACCTATAATAAGATACAATACAATACATTATCTTCATAATATTTTCATGATCTAGCTGAGGTGAGAATTCCCATGCTCAGCTTTATAAATTCATTTTCATGTACATAAGATAGACAACCGTCTGAGTGTAGATTGATGATTCTGGTAGAGCCATCATCCCTTAGGTTGGATGATTATCTATGCAGTAATGATGTACATTTGATGCCTTTATTTTCCTGAATATATATCGTAGCCCGAATGGATGAAACTACATCCGGGGTCTTCAATATCGTTTGATCTTCACTCAAAGTACAAGTCGATCCATGTGAGAGATGTTCGGGAGTCGAACATGGAAAGACATTGCCTGATTACCAGCCAATGATGTAAGCTGTTAACAGGCGCGAGAGGAATCACCGATAATGATGATGACCTTCAAGGTACTACAGTACAATTCATGTGGTATGAATAAGGGACTTGGCGTCGAAAACCATGCAAAATCTCTCAGTCGAAGGCCATTGATGTAAACCTATCGTCGGAAGTGAAAAACTTGCCATTGAGGCATCCAAGCTTCAAAGTACTGAAAGGGGTGTTCCTAGATCGACTTCTGGGATAATGAGCTGATGTCGACAAGAAGTGATCCGTCATAGGAGGGCCTTAGTGAATCCCACATCAATGACACGGAATGGAGCAAACGATTTTAATGGAGGTGAAAATGATCTGGTGATATAATGTTCATGGTGGCGGTCATGAAAGAATGGAGCGTAAATGTATTGCAGTGGGTGAGACACAGGCGAATTATCTGAGCGAATTCTCTTGAACATATCGGCGACACTGACGTGATGGATCGGTAGCATTAACCCAAAATATAGATGGTGTGACGGAACCATGGTGATGTGACCAGTGAATGGAACAACCCAACCCGACTCAGATGCAGAGTGAAAGTGTCATGTTCTAGAGCGACTTGCTACCGATAAAGTTTCTTCAAGTTTTCTTCCCAATTTTTCCCCAGTCATTGCTGACCAGTACCTCTTTATTTTTGTCAAGCTTGAGGAGGATAACATATGCTTGTTCTATAATTTGCCCTTTGGGCAAACCCATTGTTATGTTTTAATGAGCCTAGCGATAGTGAAACTTGTTCTTGTCTGTATGGACAAGTTTGTCGCTATTTTGGTTTTAACGAGTTTAACGACAAGGATAACTCGGTCCTTTTCAATTTTAGAGAGTCTGAAAAAGGGACATAAAGAAAACTCCAAAAATATTTTTTCGTCATATAATCCCTTGAGCCCGAAAAAGTATAAAACAATACGAAATGGATGAATTTTCGGTACTTTTAACGAGCTGAATAAGACAAGCGCTCGATCTTTTTGTGTAATAATCCCTCAAGTCCAAAAAGATTAAAATCTAAAGGAGGGATAGCACTTCCGGTCCCTTTAATGAGCTGGGGAGGCCAATGGCTCAGCAATCTTTTCATATTTTACGAGTCAGTTGAAAAGAGCTTAAAGGAGACTCGTTTTTTGAGGAACGAGTGATAAATTCGGGTAGCAGCTGATTCCAGGTAAGGTTTGGAATTTTCCAATCACGGCAGTGTCACAAGGAAGGCTAATAGGATCACTCTTTGTAGCTGTTCCTCAAAAAGGGTAAACAATCAAATGGAGGTGAACGATCGGCCAATACAGGGTGGACGTGATGATGAGAACACGACCAAGGCTTCAAATGTTGATGGTAATACATTCACAATGGTTGTTTACCGGAAAATGGTTCATTTTTTAATGAGCTTAAACTCTGGGGTAACATTTGCTCATTGCTTATGTTTATTTTTTAACGAGCTTGAATTCCACGTTAAAACTACTTGATCCAGTCATATAATAAGGATGTCTCATATAAAACGACATTTTTTCAAAGCTTTGCCCCACATCCTTTCTTTATGCAAGTTAGGAAACGACCAATCCTACTAGTTTAAAGGGTTAGAGGACCTATAATTTTAAAAAATAAATGGTCGCTCTTCGGTTGCATGCCAAAAGGTTTGCATGCCCCCAGGTATAGCGAAGTAGAGTTTCCAGGTTACCCCTCAATTTGCAGACAAAACACTTGTTTTATCGGGAAAGGCCTACCTTTTCCAGGTTACCCCTCAATTTGCAGACAAAACATTTGTTCTATCAGGAAAGGCCTACCTTAATAGAAGTATCTTATTCCGGTCTAATCCCATTTTCCAAAATGGATGGGTGTGTTAGCCAGTCATATATCCTTTGCAGAAACCTACCTTATACCCAAGGTTCTCCTGTCGAAACAGGCCAGGGTGCATGCCCCCTGGGTTTCAGTCATATCCTCCGAATCACTTGTGCTCATCAGGAGGACAGACTGGGGATTGATGAGATATTCCTTGCGTGAAAAGACCATTCAGGGTTGGTATATGACTATTTTCTATGTTTGACCTGGGGAATGAAAGTTGGTCAACAAGCTTGACCACTCTTCCTTCATGCGGAAAACACATTACTCTAAAGAGTGAGGAGACAATGGCTCCCATGCAATAAATATAGTCTTGTCCAAGGAGTAGATTATAATCCAGGGGTCCTTGGACTACCATTACGTTGATGTGAATGGTTTTCCTTCTCAATGTTATTGGCACATTGGGAAGGATCCCTAACGGTCGACTACTTCCTTTGTCAAAGCCTGTTAGATTTCTCATCTCAGGCAAAAGCGATGGCAAACAAAGCGCTTTCCAAGCAGTTGAGGAAAAGATACTCACAGAAGCCCCTTCATCTATGATGGTACTGGCCATGACCATTCTGTATATTTGAGCAATGATCCGAAATGGTACACTAGCCGGTAAATTGGATCTACCTAATAGATTCCAATCAAAGGAAACAACCAGGTTGCTTGGAGGTTTGACCGAATAGACGGCCGGGTATGACTTTGACGAGCTTCCTTCCTGCGGTAAAGGAATGGGTAGACTGCCCCCATGTTCATCAGAGTCTTTGCTTACGAAGAGAATTTGAATGGTGTCGTTCTTGTTTTCTTCAGTGACTGTATCATCTGAAGATGGCTCCTCTGAAGGCAAGACCAGGTCAACTGCTGCCTCGACCTTTTGACTTTCATCTGGTGTGGATTCAGATGGTTTATCTTCAATGATAGATGCTTCGGCCGACCACAAGGGTGTGTCAGTCGGATTTTCAACTAGTGACGGACTCGGCAAGAGCTTCTTATATCCAGGAGGAAGTCGCAACGGTGAAACCGGACGGTCGTCCAAAACTCTTTTAGCCTCGTCTAAGAAGGGACAATGGTGGACGGTGTGATTGCCTTCACATAATTTACAAGGAAATTTACATCTTCCTTTTTTTTCAGGGGCTTCACATTCACTAGTTGAGAGGTTGATGACACCGGATTGTGCAAACGAGGAGACCAGTCCCTTAAGATCCGAGGGATGCAAGGACAATCTCGATGATAGTGGTCTCCTTTGCAAATGACACATGGCGATTTAGGCCTGGATGGTGCAGTGTGTGGATTTTCGCTAGATGATGCCTGGTCGCCCCTTTTCGCCTTTGGCTCCTTCTTCTTCTTCTCTTTCTTCTTCTTCTCCTTCTTCTTCTCCGTTACTTGATTTTTGGCTTTACCAGCTTCATTAAGCGAAGAGGAAGGAGGAGAGGAAGAATTGAATGAAGTAGAAGTTTGGGGGGTAACTCTGGTATCGTTTATTTGCTAACTTGATTGTTCAGGAATCACGGTGTTCTGAATGACAGAGGTTGAGAAGAGCCATATGGGCAAGCCGATTGTCAATCCTGGAAGCGACAATGTGGCCATATGGGGCGCACCACCATCTCCCCAAGAAGGGAAGGGACTAGGATTTTCCCCAAGGGGAATTCCTTGGTTGGTGGGCTCCATTTTTCTCAACCTAAGACCAACGTAGGAAAGGTGATATTTATTCCGATTAAAATAAATTTTAGACGCTTCAACACAACTTGTTTTTTCAATATTTAAGAGTCGAGAAAAAACAAAAGATGACTCTAGTCACCTTCAATTTTTAATGAGCCTGAAGTGACAAGTGCTCAGATGGACCTTTTCCTTTAAGGAGTCTGAAAAGGAACGAAAGGGACTTCTCTGGAATTCTAGATAGAGGGATTACCAAACCAATCGCAAAACTGCATAATACTTTTTACGGTACGGCAGCCAATCTTCCCGAATGCTGTGTTCAGTGCATTGCGATCGATAGGGTGGCAGACACGGCTTCCTATGGATAAAGGATAAAGCCTATTGTGGTCTCCCAATATTTACTCGATGGTACATGAGAGCACAAGTCCGTACTGGCACTTATCATCTCAAAGTGGAGGAATCACCCAACCAACAATGAAAACAACAGTTTCCAGGCTTTACGACGCCAGAATACGTCTCTAGCCTAGACTTCTAGATGTTGTGCGTTAGGTTCCAAAGCGTTTTGAGATTCATTAAATTTATTTTACAGTTGATCTTGCTTAAGAAATTTTCCTTTCAGGTTCACCACGTGATGTAGATGTACAATTCTTAAAATGCAATCTAAGATGATAAACAGTCGTTTAATCTTCTTTTTGCAATGAAAATCCTAGCTACTAAGGAAAGAGAGATGACATTCTTTCAACATAGAGTAGAGAGCACACACTATATGCATTGTCCTAAATCAACCCAACAAACAGTCTAAATGCAAATGCACGTGCTTGTATTTGTTTTCAGCCTTCTTAATGTGTGAATGGTAAAAAGAAAGCTAAGCACAAATCTGAATTATTTTTCAAAGCAACATTACTAGCAAGTTTCTTTTGAAGACAAAATGAGGACAATGATGACACTTTGCGATTTGGAATTGAAAACTTGCTTTCGACACTTGAAAAACTACTAATTCAAATCAAATACAAGAGTAACAGTGTAATCAACTATCAAGAACAATCAGATTCTCTTCTATGACTGAAAACGACACTTGCGACACTTTCAAATCAAGAAACAACAGTACAATTACGCTACTTCTTTGTAAAAGAGAACTGAAAATGGCTCAAAATACATAAAAACATTCATAGTTCTTTGCACAATGGAGGTGGAATAATGGCAAGGAAGGGGGTTTCAATAGAGGTGTACTGACTACAGGCAACAAAACTCTTGAATAGAGCTGAAAAGAGTGAACACAGAAACCAAAATCTAGGAGCAGGAAAGGCCTTATCTGATCAGCGCACCTGTAACACAGTGAAAAAGAGATGCAACGCACCTACTACACTCGGGAAGTGTGATGCATCCAGAATTCACAGAAGAGATAGTGCGCTAGACTAGGGACGAGACTTTAACTGGGTTCCAGGTCACAGTTTGCAACTCAGTTCAGGGATTTAGGCCAAGCAAGTGGTAATCAGTAAATCAATCACAGGGGTAGATCTAAAGAGGTTACTAGAGCCACCAAAAGGGAAATTATAGTGCTTGTAAATCAATTTTTTAGTTCATAAACAAAAATAGGAGATAGACTGAAGCAGCATTGATCTACTTTGCACTTGCATAGCAAATGCAGTTCGAAGGCTAGTTGGCTTAACTTCAGGCTCCATCTGTAATTTTATAAAGCAAACAAATGTAGATAAACAAACAATCTATTCGCTCCCTAGCGGAGTCGCCATTTTGTTATCGAGAAATCTAGTGTCTATGCAGAGCTGCTAGTCCCACTAAGGCTGGTAGCTACCTTAGAAACAAACAAACTAAAACTACTTTCGTTTTCCTTTATGAGAAATAGATAAGAGGGGAATAAAGAGACCAACCTCTGTCTTGCACTTGGTTCCTCACTCGATTCCTCTCCCTTCTGATAGATCTTTTCCACTCGCTTCCTCATCTACCCAGCTTCAAAGAGCACCTGTAGAGTCAAAGCAACATAACACTATCCAAGAACGTAGATCTATTATCATAAACAATATAGGACCAGATATATATTGACCACACAATTGCATATAACATCAATCATACAAAAATGTGGAGGAAAACTTGAATAGCTTTATTGATAATCAAGAAAGAGCAAAGAGGATTACAACTAATTGTTCTGACCCAGCATCATCCTCTCAGCAAGAAAGCCCTTCTTCACCTCATGAAAAGCTTAGATCACTCAACACTATGATATTGCACTAAGAAACTAGCAGCACTTCCTTACAAGATACAAAATTCTAGCCTCTAGATCTCTGGGATGAGGGATCCATATATAGATGTTTGCAAGGGGGGTGAGTCAGCTTTTGAGAGTTGATTAGTGTCCTCTCTCTGATAGTTGTTGATTCCACTTGGATATTGATGATCTCTTACTCATCCCTGGGTGAATGCAGAGAGGCAAGTGTCATAGGAGAAGTTTCTAGAAGATTCCATGATCCTCCACCTTGCAGATTGACCCTGACATTTGTCCATTCTCGCCCATCGTACCCCATAGAAGGGCTTTTCAAGATGCATCGCACCTCCTGTGTGTATTTAGGTGGGATGCAGTGCACTTTGATCATGGAGCCGGTGAGATGGTCCAGTTTGGCCAGTTCTAAGCAGTATTTCATGGAGAACTTCTGGGAGAAGATGTAATCAGTTGACCTTGTTCTTTTAGAGGTTGGAACTACATGTTTAGGGACTTAAGAGCCCTTGGTTTATGGAAATTTATGATTGGGGTTGCAGTTCCCAAAAATGTCTATAGCAACAGGTGCCTACAGAATATTCACAGATACCAACACAGGAGCCAAGTGCACAGTCATCAGGGCAACCAGAAACTTCAAAACTGAGGAAAGATTCAGAGTCACAGAGCATTTCTAAGGAATTGACCCCAACTGAGACAAACATGGGCAATCCTCTAGTATTGTAGACTCCTCTCAATGAGGAAAGGAATCAAAAAGGAAGCAGTAGTGAGGGTAGTCCCTAAACAATGCCACTAGACAAGGTATATGTTAAAAGGACAAGATTGAATCCTCTGCCTGAGCAAGAGTAGGAAGAAAGTAGAAGTGACGCAGTACAAATCATAGTAGTAGGAGAGATACTATCTACTTATCAAACTCAGATAATAAGTAGGCAACCAAGTGTGGAAGTGTCATCATTCAAAGTAGAATAAGAGCAAAGCCAGGATTTGAAGGAAAGATACAAATAAATCAAGACTAGGAATGAGTAGCTGAAAGCTCAAACCTATGGCAAATATATGAAAATGGCTCCCACAAATCAAACGAGGTTGATGTCAGCTTTTGACATCAAGGAGATTAAAATGTAGATGAGATTCTTGAAGCCAATGGTACAATAGCCACAATACATGGCTAATTACTTGAAGACCAATTTTGAAATTCTTGCTAAAGACATCCACCCAATTGATCAAATTGAGATCCACAAGCAAACAGGTGAGATGGTCTACTCCACTCTAACCAGTAAAGCCAGCATTTCACATCAGTTGCAAAATTCTTTGAGCAATACTACAACATAATTACAGTTAGAAAAAGCCTCTTCTTAGGCTAAGGACACAAGAATAAAGTCATTGGAAGACCTAGTGATTGAGTTGGGTCATAATCCCTAAGATGTTAAGGACGCTGAGAGTTTGATAAAAAAGAAGAATGAAGATATTTCTGCACTCAGAAAACAACTCAAGCTCCCTCCCCTCATACATACACAACCTACAGAAGTCATTGAGAAACAAAATGAGGAGGAACTTATGGACTTGGTCCTTAAGTTAAACGAACAGCTGAAAGAAACAGAAGGAGAGTTGGAAAATTCTTTGTAGTCTAAACAAGGTGAGTCAACCACCATGCCTCAGACTACAGTACCCATGGTTTCTACAATAGTGCCATCTACTATTGCAATAGCTTTGGCACCCAACATTCCCTTAACAACAACTCTTCCAGTAACAGAAACAACAAGTAATTCTGAAACAACATCAACTTCAACACAGCAAACAGAGGACTTAATCAAGTCCACGAAAGAAATTAAAGTCCAGGAAATTGAGATATAGAAATTGAAAGAAAAGGTTGCTAGCTTGGAGCATAATTATGAGATATCACAAATTAACTAAATTGAAGAGGAGAGAAAGACTAGAAGGATGACTGATAGAATAAAAACATTAGAGAAGGACTTAACATTTGAAAGGCCCTTGAGAGATATTAGAGAGATTTTATGGATCAGTATCATTAATTCCATTAATGATATTTGGTCTTCTATTCAGATTATCTTTTAACAAATTTATTTAATGAAGCTAGCTACAGAGGCTATACAAAAGACCAGAGAAGAATTGGGGGAGAAACCTGAAGAGGCAATCCAATTAATAAATTTCTTAAATAGCTAGAGCAGGGAAGAACTGGAGCAAAAGGATATAGAAGGCCGGACTGGTACCATCCCTGAAATCAAGAGATTTTTGACCAAAAACAACTTGATGTTTAACCTAGAAAGAAGATGTCAAAGTATCCAAGAAGACATTGATGAGTTTATGATGAAATATAACATTCTGAGAGAGAAATGACTTCCAAATTTATTTGTCATAAATGACGAGCTGATGAAGCATGAAGAATACATTGACATACTACACTAACAGGCCAGAAATCAAGCCAACTCTTCAACAATAAAAGCACTACCCACAGGAAAAGTGCTATATGATGGCTTAGAAAACCTTTTCTATATTGAGCATGAAGTGAAACACTTGTTCACATCTCAACCCAATTTTGCAAAGGACACTGAGGCTGATGAAATATATAGAAAATTGATCAGGATGAAGATACCCAATGAAGACCGGTGGGCTGATATGCTTGTACTCTTGTAAGTTACTATGGTAACTCTGAGGTAAAAGAAAATATTCACTGAGGTAAAGTCTAGTAAACAGGTAAAGAGTATCAGCAGGGAAAAGTAAACAAGAATCCAGCACACAATTACCAAAGCAATAGAAAGAGGCAAATTTGAGTTTCAACCTCCAGCTCTTCCATGAATAAAGGGATAACAGCAATTAGTTTTACATCTGCCTCTATAATTTTGTAAAAGATATTTTGTATTCCCTAGAATGAATCTCATGTAGTTATGAGATATTTTGATGTAATTTTTGTATAAATACTTCTCCATTCAAAGTATTGAGAGTGGATTCTATAACATCTTTGTAAGTCTATGCTGTAAAGTTAAGAAAGCTGTTGTAATGAAGTATGGATTTTTGTTCGAAAAGGAATGAAAATTGAGGACATTTCATCAGATTCTCATTGAGTCTAATTGCAAATAAGTATTCTATCCTTGTGATTTTATGTGTTTTTTGTATCTTACAATGCTTCATGGATCTAAAATCTAAATGGTAAAATAGTCGAAGTATATCAGAATTAGCTTTATTGCTCTCTGCTATCAACAGTTTACCATTTACATGTTTTATTCTAAACTATTTTGATAAAGGAATTCTTAATTTCTCCTCTATCTCTGTAGTTTTTTCTAATAAGTTTCTGGTATAGGATTCTTAATTGCCTTATGTTGGTTGACCTATATTCCTTTCCTCCTAATCCTAACTTTTGGATTGTTGATTGCCCTCTTGAGCAGAAAAATCATCGATTCAAGCCCCAAAATTTGTTTTTACTCTGTTATCCTGCCTATTGAAATCCTACCTCAGCAATTTGACTTATTCCAGTGAACTATCCCTGTTTGACTCCATAGCCCAATGGCCTAAAAGCCTAGTTTTCCCATTTGTTTCAGAACTCCACCATTCCCAAACAAAACAACCTCCTTGAACATTTATAACTAACCTAAAATCTTTTCAAACAAAGCTAAATAATAAAGAGAGAGCCCTCTCTGAGTACAGATTGGTTAGATTATGTACTTAAAAGATTGGTTTGTGGTTACCACAGATCCTTTCCTCCTTCAAATAACTTCTAAGGAAAATCTGAGTGATAACATAGTGGCGACCATACTGGGGAGACCAAATCCTCAGTTGAAATAAACCTTTAAGAAAATCGAAAGTTTGATTTAAAGCATCTTAAAGGATTTCTAGAAGTTATTTTGAACATTCATATAAGAAAGCAAATAAAAATTTGAAATCTTGCTTCATAAAGGACTCATTACACTAGGGCTAATCCTGATCCTAATACACCACCTGTGTTTGAAAATCCTAACGTGATTCCTAGAATCATCAGAAGACAAGAAAGTTCATTGAGCCCCAGACCTTTGTGCAGATCACATTCATGTCCTGTTAAGCAGATTTTCCTAGAAGATCTTTAGACCCACTTTCAAATCTCTATATTTAGATCCACATCTGACAGTGAATTATTGTACCTAGTCCAAGATCCAGAATTCCTCAAAGAACTTGAAATTCAACAAGCCAGTTTGTCAATTGATTGATATCTGCAAAATTCCACTCAGTCATTTCTTACCACCGATAGAACATCTAAACTTTCTGAAACTACTTCTCTTTCTGCTAGTTAATCATTATTCCCTCACTCTTCTGAAATCCATTTCACTCCCTTCATCCCTTCTCTTCCCCTTCAATCAATCATCACTCAACACCCTACAACTACCTCTAGTTCTTCTTCCATAACCCAGACACCTCCTGGTACCCCAACACCCATTCATACTACTACCCAACCTACAATCATGGGCAATATATATGCTCCTCTTGTGTTGCCTGCTGCCTGTTGATGCCTCGAAAATCGTTGCATCAACATTGGGGATAACCACCCGGTCCGGACCTTAAAGGCAGCTCATTTTCCATTTGGTATGGTGGCTCCGACTGGATATAATGGGACCAGTTTCCCAGTGATTGGTAAATGGGATGGATAAATAATTGGTTTTCAAATATCTAATGATAATGGATGAATGATCTAATCTAAAAGTAAAATATAAACAACTATTCTATCCCGGGAAATTGCTACTGTTAGTGTAACTTTGTATGGTCTTCATTCACAAATAGGCATATAGATGACTCTTGTTGGTAAGAAAAGATGTTTATTCATATGATAATTACTAAGCCCAAATAGTTGAACAAAGCAATCAAGCAAACATTATTATACTATTTCTCATTTATATCATAGACACAGATATGAGTGAAAGAATAACAGTCCTCGGACATCCAATAGTGAAAAGTATAAGGCTTGTTGTTAACACACACACACACACACACACACACACACACACACACACACATATATATATATTCAATGATAGCAAAATTTAAACGAATGCAGATTCACATAAAAATGACAGAAGAGCATAGATAATAGTACCATATGTTTATTCGAGTCACTCCCAATATCAATCGCATTCACATTCCTTTCTCCAACTTAGAAAAACTTCCATAAAAGGCAATAGTGCACAGATCATCAAAGCTTTCTTTGTCAAAATTCAGAATACTGGCCCAGTCTTTATAAAAAATAGATCAGAAGCACAATAGTGTGACTTCCTAATTTGAGTTTATACAAAAACTGAAGACCATTTCCAAATCCATGAAAGGGCCTATAAATACTAATTAAGCTAACTAATTACAAAATAAAAGTGCTAATAAATTGGTACAACTATGCTATGAATATCTCCTCAAAATTGGCTTGTCTTCAGATGGCAGCATGATTCATTGCTTCGAATGATCTCCCTTCGGCTTGAGCTGGCAGATATCTAACATCAGTTGCAACTTTGCGGGGTGGCTTAGGCGAGAATTCAGTTGAGCTGAATATGTGGCATCTTGGATCTCGGGTGTCATGCAACTGACAGCATCAGTTAAACATTTGAGCGCGACCCTCTGACTGTATGGCTTGATTAAGAAAAACCAAAAGGTATCCCAAGTTAAACTTTGGATGCCAGCGATTAATATTCCTTTCTTTTCCAGCTCCTGATTGTATGTTTGTTCCAAGGCTTTGGCCGATGTTAATTTTCCTGGATTACACTATGAAATCATATTAGACAGATAAAGAGTGTCATTGACAAATTCAATTAAATTGCTAGTAGATAACCGACATCTTGAGGTTTCTCATTTTGCCTTCATTAATTGGGTCTGCCACTCTAGGAACATGATGTCTTTGTGTGCTTCAATAATTTTGGGCAGATCCGAAGCCTTTCCTTCAAGGGAGTCTTGCCAAGCGAGAAAATTGGTTAAGGTCTCATCGGCCTGTTCTAATTCCTGTCTAGCTTCAACTGATTTATCAACTATAGATGTAGTAATTTCACAACGTGTTTCAGCCAAAGAAATTTTATGACATAGTAGTTTCAGCTGTGTAATCAATGCCTTATTGATTTGTAGAGCTTCTGTTCTGAATTCTGCTATTTGAGGAAGGCTCCTGAACATTTCCACTTCTTGTGACAGTTGAGCGATTTTCTCATCCTTAGTCTTGCTCATTCATTCGTTCATCACCTTTAATTTGGCTACTGCTTCAGACAGTTCCTTCTGTTTCTGCACTGCACTCGAATCTATCCTCTGTTTCTCTTTGTGTAATTGCTCAGTTAATTAGCTGTTTGTCTGCCACTGTGTTGATAGTTGTTTTTCCAATTGTTCTATTTTCCACTGTGCTTCGGACACCTAAGACTGCAATGAATCAATCATTCGATCTTTTTCCTTGAGGAGACTACTCACTTCCGAAGCCTTATCCATAGTGGCTGTCGAATATGCTCCGACATACTGGGAGAGTTTCGTAAGGTCATCGGAAGGGTTCAGTTCCTCCTTCCACACAACATTAGCCATCTCCGTTTGATCTGGCAAAAGGGAATATTGATCAAGTCTCCTCCTTTTCCTCTGTCTTTTAACCACAACCCTGTGTTTAGGACTGTAAAAGATGTCTAGTGGTGGAATGTCTTCTACTTGTAAAACAATCTGATTGGATGGATCTTTGGGGATTATTTCTACATTTTTACTACTGGGTAGGTCGCTGGTTCCTTCCATCGAAACCGTAGCTGTGGTTGTTTCTTGACTGACTGTCACTTGGGGTATGCTGAATCCTAGTGGAGTCTCGAGATTGTTTATAATAGAGTCAAATTGCTGCCACTCTTGGAGGAGTTTGGGATCAATTTGAGTCTCCAAATCAATAACTTCACTGTCATGCTTCTTCCCTTTTTCCTACTCCTTTCCTTTCTCCTGCTCTGCTTCTTTTTCGGGAATTTCCTTTGTAGCGGGAGACTCGTTAGTACTATTTGCCCAGGCTCGCTTGACTTAGTTGTTGGTGTAGTGGCCAACAAGTCCAGACGTAGAGTTTGCAACCTCTGTTCTCTGAGCCTATTGAATTCCACCAGTCCTTCATTATTATATTTCATTCTGGACAATGTTTTAACTGAGACAAAGATTCTGTTGAAGAAAATAAATCATCAAATTGATCCTTTTCATGGTCAAACTTGGTGAGTTTGGCCTGTTCAAGCACATTGTAGGCAACCTTCCAGGGATCGAATTGCCTGCTAGGGATGGTCGCAAGGTTGAGCATATTAATTTTGTCTGCCTCCTTCTCAGCATGTTTCCAATCAAGTATGGTGTAAACACCACATCTTAAAGGGAATATGGGCGATAGCTACTTTTTGGAAGTCCTAAGAGTTTTGGACATTCCAGCGGTTGTGATTTGGTAGGCTAATTCACGTGCCAACAGTTTATCAGGCACATATAATGGGAGGACATGGGGTTTTGTGGCACTACCAAACACCCGTATATACATGAATTTATCTTCCCTGAACCAATTCCCCATAGCAGTCAAGTCAATTTCGGCCTCCTCGGAAATCCTTGGGGCAGGCCTATCAAAGATAGCATAATAGATGGGCAACATGAAACCATTACAGATTTGATACAAGTGGTCTTTATAATGTGCCTTCCATAACATCTGATGGTAGATGTGAATTGGCTTAGGGTCCTGTGGCGTCCACCTCCACCCGAGTATCGGGTATTCAGAATTAATACAAAGAATATCCATAACATAAGCACTGTAATAGAAGGGAGGGATAGTCCGGGTGGTTTTGCGTGAATTGAATCTAAAATCAAGAATTGCAAAGGCTAACTTATCAAACAATATATTGGCCCAATCCATGATATAACTACTTGTTGCCGCTTCCATTAAAGGAACCATTTCGATATCAAATTTTGGAGAATCATGCATTCCCCATATCCTACACATCATTACCCCAGCGTAACAATAAGGAGATGCTAAGGAATCCACAGAGTACTTACCCGATGACTCATGTTTGTGCTTTGCTGGATTATGTCTCCACTGTCTAATCAGGGCTGATTCCGTCTCATTCTCATCTGCGAATTTCTTTAGAAAAGCTTTGTTGTATTTCTTCTCCGGCTCGGGAAAATGGTACATTTTTCTCAAGTCGTCAGGTTGAAATGAACCAAAAACTCTTCCATCAACTGTGCAAAAGGTCCTATTAGAAACAGGAATTTGTTCGACCACCGATCTGACCACATCAGTGTAAGGGAGAATTTTCTCCCGGGCTACTATCTTGTGTAAAAACGAGTCGGCCAAATCCTTTAGCGAGGCTTCTAATTTGCTGGTTGAGTCTGCAGTAGCTTCTTCTTCTGTTTCCTATGGTTCTTCTGCCTCAATCAGACTATAAATGCTTTACCAGCTGGTATTTCCCAGGCCGAGACATGTAGTGTCTGAAATTAATCCCTTCTTGCTTGGTCCTGGGTACTGGTGAGCTGGATAGTACCTGTAGGGGCTGCTGCCGTAGCGGACCTCTTAGATTTCTTTCCCATTTGCTTAAAACTTGAAACTTCGATGGAATTCTGCACAAGGAAGGAAAACCAGTGTGATATAGAGAAACAGATAGCAAGAGCCAATTTGAAAGAGGTATGAATAATAAAAGATCATGATAAAATTGCCACAGATAGAATCTAAGTGGAAAATCTTGGCATAACTCCTTCATTAATTGGCTGCTTCATCCGTTAGTCATGATAAGGAGGCTTTTAGATAATCCATCATAATGTATATTGATTCAAGCGTGGTTTATATTTTTGGCAGTTAATCGCATTTGATGATTGGCATCGTGAAAGGGAGGGTTTACATGATAACCCAAAATATCGTTCAATCACCAAAGGTGATACAATGCATGCCAATATTTAATATGTTTAGAAACACATGCCCTGATTTAATGCATCACAATCGGGGCAGGGATTGGGTCACTTTATTTATGTAATTGCGAAATCGCCGATCGCTGATGGCGATATGCCTTATCGCATCGGGGGATTTGAAGGTGTTACAATTAACACATTGATTACCACAGCCGATTGCCGATAGCGATGCCTTTATCACATCAAAGGAATGGGGGATGCTTTATAAATGATGTGCTTTGTCTTTCCCCGATCTCCGATAGCGATTTCCCTTTTCGGATCGGAGTTATTCAATGTGCCTTTACTTATGTTCCTTTTATTATTGCGATATGCGATCTTGCGATCGCTTTATCGTAATAATAAAAGCTTTATGATTTGTTTTAAAAAGGCCTTTTTCTCATTGTTTTAAAAAGGGAAATCATATTTCAATTGGACTTTTTGATGAGGGTTTTTCTAATAATAAGTAAATACCAATTTATTCACATATCTATGTTTAAAAAGGGACCCATTTCATATTATGATTTCAAAGAAAAATTTTATGAAATGGGGGGTTGTTGTACAGCACAACAATTGGCGATTCACTAGGAGAAACAGTTATCTCTGGGAAAAGTTAAAATACTTAAACTTTTTTAATTTGAAAATCTTATCTGAGTGAAAGATTCTAATATAACTAGGCAAACATAAATTCTGAATGTAATGATAACTATTTCTGCTATCCTCTTCTCATGTTATAATTAAATACATTCTATGTTTCAAACTAGCCTTGCTTGGTTGCTAATGATAAAACAAAAACTTCTCCAACTTAGCTTTATAATGACTCCTTTGCCATAGGTAGAGCCTCTGCTGCTAGCAAACATCTATAGTTTCGACAGGGATACCTTTTAACCATTTGATCGTTCATTATCCCATCCATTTCAGAGTATAATTAAAAATAATGAATCTAGAAATACGTTTTTATATTTTTGTATCATTTTACTTTTTCTTTATTTTGTAAGATAAAAAGCCATTGTACTGGTTCGGTAGCCAGCTGTTTGACAATGCCATTCACTAGTGATAATTTAACTGAACAAGCTAGCTCATGATGAGACCCCTTGTCTTATAATTATAAGCCATTACCCTGTTTTGGTATGCAGTATTGGTAATGTCAGTTGAACTATTTCCCTATGATTATGGTAAGTAGGCTTGTGATAATACCTCTTATCTTTTACCTCAAGTATATTTTAGAATTACACTCTGAGTAATTATTACCCTTGATGAATGGGATGAACAATTTTCTCCTTAAGAGAGGATGGATGACAGGATAAGAGTTGAAGATGCTAAGATTGAATCAATATCTGTTTTGTATTGATAACCGTTTTCAGGCTGCTTAAAAACATTAAAATGACTTATATTATTTCTAATCTTTGAGAAGAGTTTATAGAAATAAAATGGGTTTCAGAATCTAAATAGACCCAACTTCTTAGAAATCTTCCTTTCATTTAAGGTTTCCATTTTAAAAGCAAATATCATAACCATTTCTTTTGAGAAAATTTTCAATATAGTAAAGACCAATGGAAGGCTAACTTTATTCTTCTAATATCCTAAAATCTAAGCTATGTACAAAAATTTAGCTGGAAAATTGAATATTTACAAAGGCAGAAGGGGTTAGCTTCTAAATTGAAGAATTTTTCCAAGATAAGGCCGTTAAAAGGAAGAGAATCTCTCTTTCCTGATAGATCTTGCATAATGAAAGTAGAAGGGCCTATCTTCTCATTGATTTGAAATGGTCCAAGCCACATTTTCTGGAACTTTGTGTGTTTTCCTTTATCCTCATGGGCTTTGTCCCATTTCAAAACTAAATCGCCAACTTGTAATTGTTTTGAACTGGTTGAAGTTGTATCAAAAGTTGACTTGATAATTTGCTGATGTTTTGCATGTATAATTCTGGCTTTTTCCCTTTCTTCTTCTAGTTTCAAAATTTGATCGTGTCTTAGTTGAATAGAAGATGAGGGACTTTCTTCGATAAACTGCACTAAAGCTAAAGATGGAAGCACTAAGTTAGCTGGTATGACAGCTTCCTTTCCATACACTAGATTGAATGGAGAAGTGCCTATAGAGGTTTTCTGAGTTATTCTGTCAGCCCAAAGTGCAAATATCAAATATTTATGCAAGTTTTTATGATTCTGTTCAATAGTTCGCTTAATAATTCTAAAAAGGTTTTTATTGGTGGATTCTGCCAAATCATTACCCTGAGGGTAGTAATTTGTAGAATACCTCAATTTAAATCCCCTTTTTATAGCAAACTCAAACATAGAATTTCCAGAGAAATAAGATGCATTATAAAAAACAAGAGCATTTGGGACACCAAACCTGGTAATAATGAATTGATCTACGAATTCCATAATTGCCTCAGAATTTGTTGTCTTTAAAGGAATCGCTTCAACCCACTTAGTAAAGTAATCAGTGGCAGTAAGGATATACTTATGTTGTTTGGATGAGTGTGGAGTGATTTCTCCAACGATGTCCAATCCCCATTGCTCAAATGGTTGCTCAATGTTGACTGGTTGCAAATGGAAAGCTGGTTTTCTTTGTCTTCCACTGGAGCTTTGACAGCTTTGAAATTTCCTTACATATTCATGAGTATCCCTGAACAAGGTGGGCCAATAGTACCTAGCATGAATGATTTTGTGAGTTGTGGTTTCAGCTCCAAAATGTCCTCCTACTGGTCGAGCATGAAGTTCCTGCAAAACCTTTTGTGCTTCAGGTTTTTCTAAGCATCTTAATAAAATTGAATCATAATTTTTCCTGAACAATACACCATCTATAATTGTAAAGTTTTTTGCTTTCAATCTAATGGCACGTTTGTTTTTATAGGAGAGATTGGAAGGAGCGTATCCATTTTTTAAATAGAAAATCAAATATGTATATTGTGATTAAGAACCTGTGGTACTTATCTGATTGATTTCTTCAGTATCTTCTATATTTTCAGGTTATTGAATGTTGGATGCTCATGCTAACAACCTGCAAAAACCTTGGCCTTTGACAATCTTTGCTGGCTTGATTTCCAAGTCATATTCTTGTAATGCGGTGACCCAATGTGCTCTCTTTTCTCCTAATTCCCTTTGAAATGGTAATTGTCTTACTGCTAAAAAAGGAACTATAACTTTTATGTGAGCTTTTAAGAGGAAGGGCCTATAGTGTTTTATTTCTTTGTACACAACATAGGCTTCTTTTTCAACTTTCGAATAATTTAGTTCAGCACCTTGAAGATTTGAGTTGTAAAACGAAATTGGTGCTTCCAAGTTTTGATTATTGATTTGAGTCAATACTGCTGCATATGATGAAGCGGATGCGAGGGTATATAGTATGAAATGATTAGAAAAATTGGGAGTGCTTAAAGCAGGGGCATTAATTATTGATTGTTTGATGGAATCAAATGCCTCCTTTTTTGCAGATCCCCATTTAAACACCGAATTTTTCTTAATCATCATTTGCAATGGTAAAATAATCTGGGAAAAATCTGGAACAAAACGTTTAACAAAGTTAATCTGACCCAAAAATGACTGCATGGATTTTTTATTATGGGGAAATGGAATTTCAGAAATCTCTTTAATTCTGTCTGGATCAATATAGATACCATCTTTTGAAACAATGAAGCCTAAAAGTTTTCCTTGATTAAGGGCAAAAAAGGACTTCTTTGGATTAAGAGAGATACCATATTTTCTACATCGTTCAAAGATTTCTTTTAAATGATGTACGTGATTAGACATTTTCTTGGAAAATACAGTAATATCATCTAAATAGAAAACTACTAATTTATTAAGCAATCCTTTGAATGCTATGTCCATGGCTCTCTGAAATGTAGCTCTTGCATTGATGAGTCCAAAAGGCATCTTTTGGTAGGCATAATTTCCCCACTTAGTTCTGAAGGTCGTTTTAAGCCTATCATCGGGATGAACCAGAATTTGGTTATATCCTGAAAAACCATCTAAAAAGGACATTAGTTCTGAACCAGCTATTGAATGTAATGTTTTCTCCATAGTAGGTAAAGGTAAGTTATCCTTTTGACTTTCCTTATTAAGATTTCTGAAATCAATGCAAATCCTGATATCGCCATTTTTCTTCCGAACAGGCACCATGTTGGAAACCTAGTTTGAATGTCTCACAAGAAAAATTATCTTAGCCTTCAAGAGTTTATTTAATTCAGCCTTTATTTGACTCTCTAGGTTAGGATGAATGTTTCCTAACTTCTGTTGAACTGGTTTTTGTTCAGAAAGCATTGGAATAGTATGTTGAATAATTGATGCATCATATGTTTTCAAATCATCATATTTCCAAGCGAAGAAATACTTTTTTTGTTAATAGCCTAATGAATGCTGTTCTTTCTTCTATAGAAAGTCCTAGTCCTAAATTGATGTTTTGAGGGTTCTCATTAGTACCTAGGTTTATCAATTCAAATCTTAAAGTAGAACTCTGGATTTTTGAATTGGTCACCTGTTTAAACCTGTATTTAATATCATAAAGATCTTCAAGCTTGACCACTGGTTTTGATATTGAGTTTCCCTCTTGCTTTTCCTTCATCTGAAGGTCATGATCGCTTTCATCAATGATTTGGCTATCATAGGACTTGTCGGAAGTCAAGAAGTTTAAAATGTCTTCATCATGATTGAACACTCTCCAATTGGTGACATTATCGGGAATCGATGGTCTAAAAATTAACTCTACGAAAAATCTATCTGGGTTGTAATCTTCGGATGATAGGAGTCTGGAAGCAACATTAGCTAGCAGGTCTGCTACTGCATTCTGGGACCTAGGGATGGGAGAAATATTGAATGCTAAAAATTGAGAGGTGAGTTCCTATACCATAGACTGATAGTGTTTGAGATGACCAGAAAGGCAATGAATTGTATTTCTATGTTTAATAACAATCTCTGAATCACCAAACACTTTCAAATATTGAACCTTGAGGCCAATCGCTTTGTAGAGTCCTTGGACTAGGGCCTTATATTCAGCTGTATTGTTTGTGCATTCGAATTCCAATCTGCATGATAACATATTTTTTCTCCCTGAGGGCTAACCAAAATACATCCTTCTCTTGAGCCTTCACTAGACTTAGACCCGTCAAAATATAGTGATCAAAATAAAGAATTATCAACAATTTTATTTACAGTTTCCTTAGTAACATTAAAACATCTTGACCTATCTGTTTGTGAAAATGTTTCGATCTGATATGTGAAATTATTAACTGGGAAAGGAGATGGTTGGGCAGGAAGTTGCCAAAGAATGATTCAGATGAATAATTCCCCAAAATATTGTTATTAAATGCTATTGGTTGGTTTTCTTGTTCATACTCGGTAACTGTATGGGTCATGTGTTTCTCCCGATCAATCTTGATCTGATTTGGTTTTCCTTTATAAGGCAACCACATATGAGACCAATCGGTGGAAATATAACCGTGGAGTTTTTCGAACCAATCTCTACTTAAAATCAACCCATAGAATTCAGGTATATCAGCGATAAAAATATCAATTCTTTGAACTACTCTAGGATCAGCTGATAACCTGATAGTTACTAAGTTGATTTCCCCTAAAACCTAGACCTTAGTTCTATCCAACTGTACAATATGAATTTCAGACTTTTGGGGTTCAATGATTAGTTTGGAACAAACTGAAACTGGCATTATATTAGAGCAAGCCCCTGAGTCAATCAAACAGTTGTGTAGATTTCTATTATAGATCTCATAGGTTAAGAGGAAGGGAGGAGTATGAGAATTTGATCTATCCCCAATTAAGACTGTGTTAGTAGCTTCCACTCTACCAGAAGGTGGTTGGCCTGAATCATTAGCAGATTTGGACAATACAGCAATGGGAAGAGGTGAAGATCTAACGACATTTAACTCCTTAAGAAGTAACTTCTGCTGATGTTTGAGTTTGCTAAGTTCAAACATAGTAATATTCACCTTAGTCTTCTTCATATCTTCGATAATATTGTAGTCCATAGAATCTGATACTACCAATGTCTTAGATGTTGAAGGTAGATTTGAAGATGATGGTTGATTTTGGGATGGTGTTGCTGAAGCTTTCTTTGTAGGAATCTTTTCTTTGGTAGTAGAGGAACCTGCATTCCTTTTCTTCAAAGTTGTCTAGACAGGTTCAGGAGTACCTTTACTCTTGGTAGTCACGGGGAAAGCTTCTTGTTCATTTTTCGTATCGGAAGTGGGTAAAATAAAATCCCACATCCCATGGCATTCGACAATCTCTTCTTCTTTGAGTTCCTCGGATGTCAAGACTGTTTCATATTCTTCTTCTTCTTCAGGATCTGAATCGGCGTTGGATATAACATTCGGTGGTTTTGATTTAGGTTTCTTGAAATTCCTAAATGGCCTTTTTGTTGAGGTTTCTGCTACTTGCTTTTTGATTTCTACCATTTCATTTGACGTAGTCTTGAGGACTTTTTGTAAACCTTCCATATCATATGGATCTTTAGGGGTTTTCTTCTTTGAATCATCTTTGAAAGAAATTTTTTTGGATTTTCTATCTTCAAGAGCAACTTTCTTTTCTAAAGCATTAATATGTTTCTCCACAGCAAGTGCTTCTTTCATGTTTTTAGCTAAAGTTGGTTTTGCAGCCCTGTCTAGGAAAATAGCTATATTTGAGGGTAGGGCAGTTATATACCATTCGCTTCTAATTTTCTCACTTGGTTTGGAGGTAGTTGGAATCTTATTCAAGAGTTTATTGAATCGTGAGTTGAATTCTTTAATCGGTTCCTTATGCTCTATCCTAAGATTGGAGAGATCATTAATTAATGTGGCTAAAGATATATCATCGCCATACTTAGTAAGAAACTGTTCTTGGCAAATGTTCCAACTAGTAATGGATCCAGAGGGTAGGGAAAAATACCAAGATCCCCCTAATCCTTGCAAAGTATAAGGGAAAAGCCTCACAACAACATCTTCCTCTGTCACTCCTTTCAAATTAACTGATAACATGAAGTTATTAATATGTTCTTCGGCTTGTGTTCCAGCATCTGGATTAAACTTGGGTAACCATTTTTCAGGAGAATTAGGCAATGCATGTAATGGTGCAAGCATATTGACCGCACCGGGACTATTCCATGGATCTGCCATTGAAACACCAGTAGTGGATGATATTGATGATGAAATTCCAGATGTTTGGGAAGGAGTTGATATTGAGGATTGAGCAGGTTGGGATGTTGAAGTTCCTGATCCCTGATGAACAACAATATGTAATGAAGGAGTGGATGGCTGACTTCGTGCTGGGGAAGATGAGATGGAAGATGTCGATGAGAATGTTTCACTGTCAGATCCTTCAGTATTCTTTTTTGCCCTTTTCCTTTTAGGTAAGGGCAACTCAGTAGGTTCGATACCGAGCTTTCCGCTCTGACGTCTGGTGGGAGGGTGAGGTAGATTGAATTGTGAAGTCTCACTGCCTTGAGATACCTCAGATTTCTGTGGTGATATTGAAAAGCCTTGAAGTTTATGGATGAGTAACTAAACTTCAGGGGACTCAAGACTTAATCACTCTGAAGTATGGTGAGTATGAGCAGTGGTAGTTGATTCCTCTCTTTCTCTCCTGGATGCTGGAGATCCAGCATGCAATTGGGAAGTACGAGGTGATGTGGAGGGAGATTTACTCTCAGAATGGATTGTAGGTTTGGGTTTGCTCGCCATTCACAGTTTAGGCCCTCCTTCTAGCGCTAAAAATGTTGATGCCTCAAAAATCGCTGCATCAACATCGGGGATAACCACCCGGTCCGGACCTTAAAGGCAGCTCCTTTTCCATTTGGTATGGTGGCTCCGACTAGATATAATGGGACCAGTTTCCCAGTGATTGGTAAATGGGATGGATAAATAATTGGTTTTCAAATATCTAATGATAATGGATGAATGATCTAATCTAAAAGTAAAATATAAACAACTATTCTATCCCGGGAAATTGCTACTGTTAGTGTAACTTTGGATGGTCTTCATTCACAAACAGGGATATAGATGACTCTTGTTGGTAAGAAAAGATGTTTATTCATATGATAATTACTAAGCCCAAATAGTTGAACAAAGCAATCAAGAAAACATTATTACACTATTTCTCATTTATATCATAGACATAGATATGAGTGAAAGAATAACAGTGCTCGGACATCCAATAGTGAAAAGTACAAGGCTTGCTATTAAAGCACATATATATATTCAGTGATAGAAAAATTTAAACGAATGCAGATTCACATAAAAATGACAGAAGAGCATAGATAATAGTACCATATGTTTATTCGAGTCACTCCCAATATCAATCACATTCACATTCCTTTTTCCAACTTAGAAACACTTCCACAAAAGGCAATAGTGCACAGATCATCAAAGCTTTCTTTGTCAAAATTCAGAATACTGGCCCAGTCTTTATAAAAAATAGATTAGAAGCACAATAGTGTGACTTCCTGATTTGATTTTATACAAAAACTGAAGACCCTTTCCAAATGCATGAAAGGGCCTATAAATACTAATTAAGCTAACTAATTACAAAATAAAAGTGCTAATAAATTGCTACAACTATGCTATGAATATCTCCTCAAAATCGGCTTGTCTTCAGTTGGTAGCATGATTCATTTCTTCGAATGATCTCCCTTCGGCTTGAGCTGGCAGATATCTAACATCGGTTGCAACTCTGGGGGGCGGCTTAGGCGAGAATTCAGTTGAGCTGAATATGTGGCATCTTGGATCTCTGGTATCATGCAACTGACAGCATCAGTTAAACATTTGAGCGTGGCCCTCTGACTGTATGGCTTGATTAAGAAAAACCAAACGGTATCCCAAGTTAAACTTTGGATGCCAGCGATTAATCTTCCTTTCTTTTCCAGCTCCTGATTGCATGTTTGTTCCAAGGCTTTGGCCGATGTTAATTTTCCTGGATTACACTGTGAAATCATATTAGACAGATAAAGAGTGTCATTGACAAATTCAATTAAATTTCTAGTAGATAACCGACATCTTGAGGTTTCTCTTTCTGCCTTCATTAATTGGGTCTGCCACTCTAGGAACAGGATGTCTTTGTGTGCTTCAATAATTTTGGGCAGATCCGAAGCCTGTCCTTCAAGGGAGTCTTGCCAAGCGAGAAAATTGGTTAAGGTCTCATCAGCCAGTTCTAATTCTGTCTAGCTTCAACTGATTTATCAACTATAGATGTAGTAATTTCACAAAGAGGTTCAGCCAAAGAAATGCTATGACATAGTAGTTTCAGCTGTGTAATGAATGCCTTATTGATGTGCAGAGCTTCTGTTCTGAATTCTGCTATTTGAGGAAGGCTCCTAAACATTTCCACTTCCTGTGGTAGTTGAGCAATTTTCTCATCCTTAGTCTTGCTCGTTTGTTCGTTCATCACCTTTAATTTGGCTACTGCTTCAGACAGTTCCTTCTGTTTCTGCACTGCACTCAAATCTATCCTCTATTTCTCTTTGTGTAATTGCTCAGTTAATTAGCTGTTTGTCTGCTGCTGTGTTGATAGTTGTTGTTCCAATTGTTCTATTTTCCATTGTGCTTCAGACACCTACGACTGAAATGAATCAATCATTTGATCTTTTTCCTTGAGGAGACTACTCACCTCCGAAGCCTTATCCATAGTGGTTGCCGAATATGCTCTTGCATACTGGGAGAGTTTCATAAGGTCATCGGACGGGTTCAGTTCCTCCTTCCACACCACATTAACCATCTCTGTTTGATCTGGAAAAAGGGAAGATTGATCAAGTCTCCTCCTTTTCCTCTGTCTTTTCACCACAGCCCTGTGTTTAGGACTGTAAAAGACGTCTAGTGGTGGAATGTCTTCTACTTGTAAAACAATCTGATCAGATGGATCTTTGGGGATTATTTCTGCATCTTTACTATTGGGTAGGCCACTGGTTCCTTCCATCAGAACTGTAGTTGTGGTTGTTTCTTGACTGACTGTCACTTGGGGTATGTCGAATCCTAGTCGAGTCTTGGGATTGTTTATAATAGAGTCAAATTGCTGCCACTCTTGGAGGAGTTTGGGATCAATTTGAGTCTCCAAATTAATAACTTCACTGTCATGCTTCTTCCCTTTTTCCTGCTCTTTTTCCTGCTCCTTTCCTTTCTCCTGCTCTGTTTCTTTTTCGGGAATTTCCTCTGTAGCGAGAGACTCGTCAGTACTCTTCTGCCCAGGCTCGCTTGACTTAGTTGTTGGTGTAGTGGCCAACAAGTCCAGAGGCACAGTTTGCAACCTCTGTTCTCTAAGCCTATTGAATTCCACTAGTCCTTCATCATTATATTTCATTCTAGCCAATGTTTTAACTTGAGACAAAGATTCTGCTGAAGAAAATAAATCATCAAATTGATCTTTTTCATGGTCAAACTTGGTGAGTTTGGCCTGTTCAAGCACATTGTAGGCAACCTTTCGGGGATCAAATTGCCTACTAGGGATGGTCGCAAGGTTGAGCATATTAATTTTTCTTGCCTCCTTCTCAATATGTTTCCAATCAAGTATGGTGTAAACACCACATCTTAAAGGGAATATGGGCCATAGCTGCTTTTGGAAGTCCTAAGAGTTTTGGACGTTCCAGCGGTTGTGATTTGGTAGGCTAATTCACGTGCCAATAGTTTATTGGGAACATATAATGGGAGGACATGGGGTTTTGTGGCACTACCAAACACCCATATATACGTGAATTGATCTTCCCTGAACCATTTCCCCACAACAGTCAAGTCAATTTCGGCCTCCTCGGAAATCCTTGGGGCAGGCCTATCAAAGATAGCATAATAGATGGGAAACATGAAACCGTTACAGATTTGATACAAGTGGTCTTTATAATGTGCCATCCATAACGTCTGATGGTAGATGTGAATTCGCTTAGGGTCCTGTGGCGTACATCTCCACCCGAGTATCGGGTATTCAGAATTAAAACAAAGCATATCCATAACATAAGCACTGTAATAGAAGGGAGGGATAGTCCGGGTGGTTTTGCGTGAATTTAATCTAAAATGAATAATTCCAGAGGATAACTTATCAGACAATACATTGGCCCAATCCATGATATAACTACTAGTTGCTGCTTCCATTAAAGGAACCATTTGCAGAATCATGCATTCCCCATATCCTACACATCATTGCGCCAGCGTAACAGTAAGGAGATTCTAAGGAATCCACGGAGTACTTACCCGATGACTCATGTTTGTGCTTTGCTGGATTCTGTCTCCACTGTCTAATCGGGGCTAATTCTGTCTCATTCTCATCTGTGAATTTCTTTAGAAAAGCTTTGTTGCATTTCGTCTCCGGCTCGGGAAAATGGTACATTTTTCTCAAGTGATCGGGTTGAAATGAACCAAAAACTCTTCCATCAACTGTGCAAAAGGTCCTATTAGAAACAGGAATTTGTTCGACCACCCATCTGATCACATCAGTGTAAGGGAGAATTTTTTCCCGAGCTGCTATCGTGTGTAAAAACGAGTCGGCCAAATCCTTTAGCGAGGCTTCTGATTTGCTGGTTGAGTCTGCAGTAGCTTCTTCTTCTGTTTCCTCTGGTTCTTCCGCCTCAATCAAATTATAAATGCTTTGCCAGCTGGTATTTCCCAGGCTGAGACATGTAGTGTCTGAAATTAATCCCTTCTTGCTTGGTCTTGGGTCACTGGTGGGCTAGATAGTAACTGCAGGGGCTGCTGCCGCAGCGGACCTCTTAGATTTCTTTCCCATTTTCTTAAAACTTGAAACTTCAACAGAATTCTACACAAGGAAGGAAAACCAGCATGATACAGAGAAACATATAGCAAAAGCCAATATGAAAGAGGTATGAATAATAAAAGATCGTGATAAAAATTGCCGTAGATAGAATCTAAGTGGAAAATCTCGGCATAACTCCTTCATTAATTGGCTGCTTCATCTGTCAGTCACGATAAGGAGGCTTTTAAATAATCCATCATAACATATATTGATTCAAGCGTGGCTTATATTTTTACGGTTAATCACATTTGATGATTGGCGCCGTGAAAGGGAGGGTTTACATAATAATCCAAAATATCGTTCAATCACCAAAGGTGATACAATGCATGCCAATCTTTAATATGTTTAGAAACACATGCCCTGATTTAATGCATCACAATCGGGGTAGGGCTCGGGTCACTTTATTTATGCCATTGCAAAATCGCCAATCGCCGATGGAGATACACCTTATGGCATCGGGGGATTTGAAGGTGTGACAATTAACGCATTGATTACCACAGCCGATTGCCGATAGCGATGCCTTTATCGCATCGGAGGAGTGGGGGATGCTTTATAAATGATGTGCTTTGTCTTTCCCCGATATCCGATAGCAATTTCCCTTTTCAAATCGGAGTTCTTCAATGTGCCTTTATTTATGTTCCTTTTATTATTGCAATATGCGATCTTGTGATCGCTTTATCGTAATAATAAAAGCTTTATGATTTGGTTTTAAAAAGGCCTTTTTCTCGTTGTTTTAAAAAGGGAAATCATATTTCAATTGGACTTTTTGATGAGGGTTTTTCTAATAATAAGTAAATACCAATTTATTCACATATCTATGTTTAAAAAAGGGACCCGTTTCATATGATGATTTCAAAGAAAACTTTTATGAAATGGGGGGTTTTTGTACAACACAACACTACCCCAGGTGCTATGCCACAGGATTATCAGAGTAAAATTACAACTTTTGATGGCACTGGGACCTACACAGCTCAATAGCATACTAGGAAAATGACAGACTACTTTGAACTTCATGAGATTGACACGACAAATGTCTAAATGAGAATTTTCGTTAAAAGCCTAGCTGGAGAAGTTAGAATCTGGTTTAGATCTTTAGCTCCCCAAAGCATAGATAGTTTAAGAATCCTTTACTAACAATTCCTGAATAGGTGGGAGAAAAGGAAGGACCCACTTTAGATTTTATCTGAATATGAAAAACTTAAAAGAGGGCCTCATGAAACCTTTCAAGACTATTGCACTAGGTTCAATAGTGTTTATAGTGCCATTCTAGTTGACCTTAGTCCCCCACCTAGTTTAGCCCTGATCAAATTTCCTGATGGATTTGATTCAAATATGGCTTTCTAGTTAAGAGAAAGGAACCCTCCCTCTTTGGAAGAAATGCAAAGCATAACTATAAGTGTTGAGGCTAACATACTTTCTAAAAGAGCTAAAGCTAGGAATGAAAGAAGAATACCTACAAAAGATGAAAGTTCACCATTTGAACAAAAGCTTGATGCTATTGTTAAAGGAATGGACAAATTATTTAACAGAGCTGTCATAATTGAAAGGAAATCTGCTTGGGATGGGCAGAAGGCTAATTCAGGGAGAAATCCTAATTTTAGAAAAAATCAGAATCAAAACACTAGTAAGAATATTCCTGACCAGAATATCGGACCACCTTTCCAGGAAAACTATGCAAAAGCCTCTCAATCAGAAGACCCTGAGTAAGACACTCAGATAAATTTAATGGGTCTAGATGGTGAGGAGGAAGATGTATTCCTAACTCAGTATGGCCGAGAGTCCCATGTGTTGCAACAATTTAAAACCAAACAAGAGAGTCATTTGATTTCAGACAACGATATGACTCTGCCATTTTTGAAGTACATAAGAAGTATAATTTAAGAAGTAGGAAAAGTACTGATAACCCTGAAACAAACCATAAAACAGCTCCTAATCAACCTAAAAAGGGTAAAACAGTTTCAATAAAAAGAACACTTCAGATCCTTTCAAGAACAAATCAACATCCCTCTAGCCCCACCATAGAGGATGTGTTTGATAACCAATCCAGCAATGAAAAACCTTCCACTTCACTTCCCTCCAAGGAAATAGTGGAAGAGCCTCAAAAGATCGCATCAGAAAAATTAGCAAAGGATGTTCCAAATCCTGAAATAGAAGAAAATGTAGAAAACTTTTCTGCCAGAAACCCAAAGATTCAAACTAACAAAACAACCCTGCCATTTAATCTAGGAGCAGAGGTAGCCAAGCTTAAAATTTGGTTCCTTTGATATAACTGGTGAAACATGATGTTTATAGGTCTCAAATAAGCAAATCATTAAATATCATTGAAAATGTAGAATCTATAAATCTCTTTGATGACCAACCCTAGTTGATTTTTGGCCTTGAAGTAAATGGGAAACCACTGGAAGGAGGAATACCACCTTTCTATCTCAGTCTCAATATCCATGATAAGATTTTGCATAATTCCATGTTTGACTCTGGAGCTTCTCACAACCTCATGCCCAAGTCTGTTATGGAGAAACTCAACCTAGACATCACTAGGCCCTATAAGGATTTATTTTCCTTTGATTCCAGTCAAGTGAGGTGTTTAGGTCTTATAAAGGACTTATGTGTTTCATTGGTTCAATACCCTGCTAAAACTATACTTGTGGACATAGTGGTAGCAGACATTCCACCCAAGTATGGCATGTTGTTGTCCAGATCCTGGGGTGCCAAAATTCAGGGGTCTCTAAATTATACATGTCATATGCTACCATATCTGGTTTTGGACAACCAAAGAAGTTATATACAGAAATTTTAATGAACTATGTAGTGGGTAGTCAGGAGAAGCGTCAAAAATTTCCCATTTACTCAGTACATTTTGATATGGATTCCTTTATTCTCTATAATGCAGAAACTGATCTAGATGATATTCCAAATGGTATAGCAGTAGAACCAAAAGAAATTGAAAAAGAGAGGTCAACTGTTCAAATTCAAGAGATATCAGATGATAAAGAAAAACCAGATAATAAAGAAAATCCAGATACCCTAGTTAAGAAAGACTACACTACCCTAGATACAAATTATGAACATGAAATTTTATGGCATTTAGAATTTGATGGTTCAGTAAACAAATTAGGTTCAGGGGCAGGTGTATGGGTCTATAACTTAGAGAATGATCATGCAGAAGGACATGCCTATAGGTTGAATTTTAAATGTACAAACAATATGGCAGAATATGAAGCACTCTTGCTAGGCCTCAAGTTAGTCAAAAGATTAGGAGCCATAAGGGTATCAATCATGGGAGATTCTGAACTGATAGTTAAATAGATAAAAGGAGTTTACATAACTAGAGATCCTAGATTAGGATGTTACAGAGGTATAGTCATAGAAATCCTTAATACTTTCTTAGAAACCCAGCTTGCAACTATTCCTAGAAAACACAACATGCAAGCTCATAGCCTGGCTATGTTTGCCAGCACCTGCAAATTTCCTTTCTAGCCCAATCACTAGTATACCGCTGAGATTAGGAACAGGCCAGCCATACCATATAATCTCAAAAACTAGCAAGTTTTTGAAAATGATAAGCAGAGTAATCACTTTCTAACATTAGATGAAGAATTTGCTAGCATTAATATAGATGTAGACATAGTTTCAGATTTTGATCACACTAATGAGTTAGACATTAACAAATTGGAAGAAAACTCAATAAACATGCTTCACCCCACTAAATTCATGAAAACAGATATTCAAGACTTAAAGCAAATGGATATTGATGAAATAATTGATGATGAAACTGAAGTCATAAATCTCAAAGATAATCAATTACCCAAGGGATTGACTCCTTTGTAGGACTTATTTGACTCCAATGACATTCCTAAAAAGCCTAAGATGGAGCCCCTGAAAGCAGACATCAAAGAATGCAACATAGGAACTCAAGAGAATCCCACGTTGATAAAATTGTCTAAATCATTACCCCTTGAGGAAAAACTGAAATATATTGAGTTAATGAAAGAATTCTAGGATGTCTTTTCCTGGAGTTACGAAGACTTAAAATCCTATGATACCAATATTATACAACACACTATCTCTTTAAAACAAGATCATAAACCTTCTAGGAAAAAGTTAAGAAGGATTAATCCTGTTTTATTACCTTCCATTGAAAAAGAGATCAAATGAATGTATGAAGTAGGAATCATTGCCCCCATTAGGTTTTCAAATTGGGTATCCAATCTTGTCCCTACAAGAAAGAAAACAGGAGAAATCAGGCTATGTGTTGACCTTATAAATTTGAACAAAGTCTCACACAAAGACAACTATCACATACTGCAAAGGGTAGTAGGTTCTACAAGGATTTCACTTTTAGATGGATTCTCAGGTTACAACCAAATTTTAGTCCATCTTGATGATTAAGCAATAACTGCATTCACAACACCATGGGGCACCTTCATGTATGTCAAAATGCCCTTTGGATTGAAAAATGCAGGGGCCACCTTTCAAAGTGAAATGGATATTGCCTTTTCAAAGGAAATCCATGATTTCCTGGTTATATGCCTTGACGATATAACAGTCTTTTCAAAGTCAAATCAACAACACCTGGATCATCTTAGGCAAGTTTTTCTTAAATGCAGAAAATTTGGCATTTCTCTAAACCAAAAGAAATCATTATTTGGTTTGGACGAAGGAAAACTATTAGGCCACATCATCTCTAAAGATGGAATCCAGATTGACCCAACTAGGATTGAAGCTATTTTGCAAATACCTCACCCAAGAAACATCAAAGAGCTTCACGCATTTTTAGGAAAAATAATTTTTTTAAGAAGGTTCGTCACTAACTTAGCTGAACTATTTATATTATTGAATAACATGTTGAAAAAATATTCGACTATTAAGTGGACAGTAGAGGATAAAAAATCATTCAAAGAAAGAAAATTAGCCTTAACTCAAACACTAGTCCTCACGAGCCCAAAATTTTACAGAGACTTCATTATCTTTTCCTTTGCATCAGAACACACCATAATTGTAGTTTTAGTACAAAAGGATGATCAAGGATGTGAAAAACCAATAGGATTTTTTATTAAAACTCTTAGAGATGCCTCATTAAAGTATAAAATAATGGAGAAACAAGATTTTGTTTTGGTAAAGGCTATTAAAGATTTCGGAGTATATATTTTTTATTCCCATGTAGTAGCTTATGTTCCAAATGTTGTAGTCAAAGATATCCTCACAGAAGATGGAGTTGATGGCAAGAAGGGAAAATGGATAACTACTATTTTAGAATATGATATAGAGATAAAACCTACCAAGTTAATTAAAAGTCATGGGTTGGCCAAACTCATGGCAGAAACAAATTTCCAAGCCCTAGACATAATCTGATTGTAGAACTAGATAATGAAAAGGAGATGGTGACTCCACAGACCAGCCAGCCTTTTCTAGATTTCCCATGGTATGTTGATATTGTATATGTTTTACAAAACCTACAGGCTCCTCCAGGGTTATCTAGAACTAAGAGTAGGTTTTTGAAAATGAAAGCTTCGAAATTTTGCATCATGGATAATACTTTATTTTGGAAAAATCATGAAGGCATTTTGTTAAACTGTTTATTAAAAGAAGAATCTAACAAAGTACTCCAAGAATTTCATGCAGGGGATTGTGGTGGGCATCTCTACTGGAAGTCAACTACTGAAAAAATTCTAAGAGCTGGATTTTACTAGTATACCTTGTTTTCAAATGTTAAAAAATTTGTAACTTCCCGCCACAAGTGTCAGATCTTTAAAGGAAAAAGAAAAATTTTACCCTTGCCTTTGAAACCTATTTCCATAGAAAAACCTTTTCAACAATGGGGTCTTGACTTCATTGGAGAAATCCATCCACCTTCTTCTACTCAGCATAAATGGATACTCACTGCAACTGATTACTTTACCAAATGGATAAAAGCTATTCCCTCTAGACAGGCCACTGATACTGTAATAATAGGTTTTCTAGAGTCTAATATTCTGTTTAGGTTTGGTTGCCCTGACAAAATTATCACAGGTAATGCTGCAGCCTTTAAATCAAAGAAAATGATTGATTTCTGTCACAATTATAATATAACACTTGGTAATTCCACATCTTACTATCCTCAAGGGAATGGACTTGTAGAATCTTCCAATAAAAGTCTAAGAAATATTATCAAAAAACTATTGGAAGATAATAAGAAAACATGGAACAAGAAACTAACCATTTCTTTGTGGACAGATATGCTTACTACTAAGAAGTCCATTGGAACTAGTCCCTATGAGCTAGTGTATGGAATGGAGGCCGTTTTCCCCTCATCTTTAGGAGTTCCAGTCATGAAGTTACTTCAGGAAGCCCAAGTGGAACCAAATGATACACAAAGGAGAATTAATGAGACTATCGATTTGCAGCAGACCATGGAGGAAGTGTACAACAGAGCCCAAGTACTACAAGAAAAACTTAAGAAAATCTTTGAAAAAAGGACCAAAGCAGAAGACTTTTATCTGGGAGACAAAGTGTGGAATTGTGATTCAAGAAGAAAGGACAAAGGGAAACATGGGAAGTTTGACTTCCTATGGAAAGGGCCATACATTATATATGCCTTCAGAGGAAATAATTCATATTTCCTTAAAGAATTGAATGGTGAAGAGATCAAAGGAGGAGCAGTCAATGGTCAAATGTTAAAGCACTACATTGACCCAATTTACTAATTTTATAAGTTCAGTTGTACATACTATATCCTTCATAATGTTCAGTGTTGATTGGATGGTAAAAGTTTTGAAGTTGAAGCCCAAAGAGAAGGCCCTAAGCTTCAGAAACATTACCATCATACATACCAATAAAGCAGCAAGGAAAAGGAAATTACAGAGTAAAATCACAGTATTTTAGAAGGCCATTGATCTACTATTTTTCACTTTCCACCAGGGAAAGCCATCCCCAAGTGGAGCCACTGTTATGTTCCTATACCAATAGGTGTCATATATCATGATTGACTTGGTTTAGCTCTGAAATATGTACATACCTTTGCTTGTTGCAAATGTTTTCCATATTTGTAAAAAAATCAAAAAGTTAAAAAATGTAAAGAGGGTATGCCCTAAAATAAAAATCAAAGGGAAAAAAGAATAAAGAAAAGGTAAAAAAAAATGAAAGAAAATGAACCCCAAGAAAAAGAAAAAGCCCATGAAAGTGTGCAAATCCAAATGCCACTGCCATTTTACTTTTTGTATAATAAAGATTGTGTGCAACTTGTTACTTATGCCACAATCCATGGTAACCAAATAGTTTAATCTTGGTTACTCCATGTTTTGAATTTCATGTTTATAGATATAGAGAATAAAATCTAACCAAACTGTTTAATCTTCCCAGATAAGTAGATAGGTAGAGTGAATAAAAGGATGCTCAACAGTTTAATCTGAGCCCTTGGATGTAATAAGGTTAGACTTAGATAGATTTCCATTGTAAAAGAAAAAGAAAAGTTTGATAAGGGTTTGCCAGTTTAAGTGCACCCTAATAAAAGAAGTAAAAATGGTAGGATGTGTAGGTGGGTAAGTAGATGATTCATTATAGAATTATATATGATGAATGGTTGACTTAAAAGCTCAAATCTTTTGCTTTCATCACTTTGAAAAAGTATGGATGACAATGAAGACATTTACATCAGAGACAAAAGTCAAACTAATTAACCTCCTCACTCATTTTTCCCTAAATTTTACTAATTTCCCATAAATACTAAAAGCACCAACAACCTGAAAGTTAAAGGGGCTTAGAGCATTTCTCTAACTTCTGGAGGGACTAGACCCTCAACCCAATAACTTGTAAGGCCTAAGTGCTAAAATCCCTCCATAATTCATTCATTCCATTCCAATGCTTTTCCTAAGTAAAATCACCATTTTACTTAGGAAAATAAAGGTTCTTCATGAATATCTCCCAAACACATTTTAGCCTAAGTCATAATGTTGGATGATGAACTGTATTTTTGGAAACATTTACTTAGCACTTTTTCCTTTCCATATTCATATTATTTTTTTATTTTTATTATTATTTAACTCCCAAAATCAATAACCCTTTCCCGTATTGATTAATTAAAATCCCAAAATAAGTAAATATCCCCTCCCGATGGTTTGAAAAATAAACCATAACAACGTTAACTCAGTTGGATTAATTAATTAAATCGCAATTAATTAATAAGAAAACCCCCGACGCATTAAAAAGGGATTAATTAAACACTTGGATTAATTGATAACTTCTCCATGAACCATATCACCGCCGATGTAATTAAAGTCACTTTAATTATAATCAGACTCCCCGCCACTTCCTCTCGCTGACTACCATCTGATCAACCTCCCCACATCCAACGGTTCTCGCCCATATCACATAGACCTTTGGGCTGAACATTAACCGTGTGATACGAGCAGTTTTGAATTTTCACGGGTGCTAAGTGTCGCTCAATCTATGACATCGCTCTACCCTCCGCCAAAACCACTAACCTCCCAATACCATTACCGCTCCCATTTACCGCCTCCACTAAATGACAAAGTGTTCCATTAATCAGTTGCTGCCAACTGTCAGTTTCATTCACCCACCCAAAAATCATTGACTTTGTGCATAAAAACAAAAATGTTCATTGTTTTCCCTTTTTTCCTGAGAAAATGACTTCTGCCTTCCATGCATGCACAAAGTACATCCAACCCAGCAACTGACTTCCAACTGTCAACCACCACGAGTTGCTGAACTCCAGACCACTACAGACTACTGTGCACACCTTGAAAAGCCTTCACTGTAACCATTTGTCCAGACAGTCAACCAAAAACAGGTATTTATCGCATTTCCCTCTCAAAAACCCTATTTTTGTACTGAACTTCCACTAAATTGATTTAAACCCAAATTATTCAATACAATTAAGCTATTTTCTTAGTCCCCAGCTTCCATAAGCACCTGTTTTTCCTAAAATTCCTTGAAAATCCCCAAATTTCTTCCTTGAAAACAAAACCAATGATTGAAGCTCCCGTTTCCCTAAACGTTGCTCCAATCACCACTCCCCATAGGGATTTGGACTACCTACCCTTGGCCAATAAAGATTTTCAAATCAAAGATCTTACTTTTGATGATAGCCCCTTGAAATTCTACTGCAGGTACCGAGACAATTACCTAAACCACTCTGATAACATAGGTCTTTGGGAATCAAATCTACCAAAGTACCAATTCCCTTCTATTCACATTTTCCCAAATATTGTCCACCAATTCCATGTAAATTACAACCCCAATCTATGAGTTGTCATGTCCCCAGACAAAAGAATTTTTTCACCATTACAGCCAAATCTATTAATGAGAAGTTGCAATTACAGCCTGACCAGAACCTCACTCCCCTTTCCATTGCAGAATTACTTGAGAAATCTACCAAGATATCTAGTTCTAAAATTAGTAGAGTTTGTCAAACTTGCCAAAAGACCCCCCTCCCTAGATGTCATGCTTTTTTACTGAATTGGGCAATGATATTGTTACCATGATTGCCTGCATTATGGGTTTTACCACCAGTGAGTATGTAGATGAATTGACCTTAGCCTTCATGACTATTTTTACCACTGGTCAACCTCCTATAGCTAAATTTGACTATGCCACATTCATTGCAGACAAGATACATGACCAATTCATGAGATTATAGAATGAGAGAGTCTTTAAATATTCCACAGTCTTGTATCATCTTTTTATTTACTACCATTCTGATAAATTCCCTTTCTCTATCCAAAAACTTGATAGCAGAGGGAATACCAAGTCTGTTGTCTTCTGGACTTCAATTTTCCACTATTTAGCTTCTTCCCCTTATTCTTATATAGATTTTATTGATCATCATGTCCATCTTGTAACTACCATGTTGATCGGAAGTCCCCCTCTTAGAATCAGTGATGATATCAAAAGAATCCTTCAGTTATCCAAGTAGTACAGGGTTGGTGACTAGTACTTATACCAAAACCATACTAAGGTTCAAGTTTATGGGTGTGAATTGCCTCCCTACAAATTGCCCAAATATGTCCCCATGAGATTGTTTGCCCTGGAGTACTACAAGCAAATGATAAACTCTGATGAAATCCACTTTATGAAAGCTAAGAAGAAAGCTCAGTTAAGGATAAAGGATCACTTGGGATCATTTGTTTATAACAATAGAAAACCAGGGAAAGAGGTAGAAGAAATCCTTGAGAAAATGAAATTGAAAAAAAAATTCATCCGGCCTTATGATCCTCATAGCTTCACCTGTGACAGAAGGAAAAAGCATAAGCTATTACCCTACTTCCATCATAGAATTATAGAGATAGAACAATATGAAAATCAAAATGAATGGTTGGAGGGAGCACTTATAGAACCAGATAGCACACAAGTTGAAGTAGAGAATGTTATGAAGGATTTAGAAAAAAGACTTGATTTGGATTCTTTTGGACAGGTGCCCGCAGAATCTTCACAAAGACCAACACAAGAGCCAAGTGCACAGTCATCAAGGCAACCAAAAACTTGAAAATTGACGAAAGATTCAAAGTCACAGAGCATTTCTGAGGAATTGACCCAAACTGAGACAAACATGGGCAATCCTCCAGTATTTCAGACTCCTCTCAATTAGGAATGAAATAAAAAAAGAAGGAGGAATGAGGCTAGTCCCTCAATAGTACCACTAGACCACGTATATGTTAAAAGGACAAGATTGAATCCTCTATCTGAGGAGGAGTATGAGGAAACCAAAAGTGACACAGTATAGACCACAGTAGCAGGAGAGACACCATCTACTTCTCTAACTCAGATACTAAGCAGGCAACCAAGTGTGGAAATGTCATCATTCAGAGTAGCATCAGAGCAAAGCCAGGATTTGAAGGAAAGATACAAAGAAATCAAGACTAGGAATGAGAAGCTCAAAGCTAAAACCTATGCCAAATATATGAGAATGGCTCCCACAAATCAGACGAGGTTGATGTCAACTTTTGACATCAAAGAGGGAAAAATGCAGATGAGCTTCTTGAAGCCAATAGTACAACAACCACAGTCCATGGTTGATTACTTGAAGACCAATTTTGAAGTTCTTGCTAAAGACATCCACCCAATTGATCAAATTGAGCTCCACAAGCAAACGGGTGAGATGGTCTACTCCACTCTAACTAGTAAAGCCATCATTGCACATTAGTTGCAAAATTCTTTGGGCAATACTACAACACAATTACAATTAGAAGAAGCCTCTTCTCAGGCTAAGGACACAAGAATAAAGTCATTGGAAGACCTAGTGATTGAGCTGGGTCATAATCCCAAAGATGTTAAGGCAGCTGAGAGTTTGATAAAAAAGAAGAATGAAGATATTTCTACATTCAGAAAACAACTCAAGCTTCCTCCCCTCATACATCCACAAACTGCAGAAGTCATTGAGAAACAAAATGAGGAGGAACTTATGGACTCGGTCCTTAAGTTAAACGAACAACTGAAAGAAACAGAATGAGAGTTGGAAAAATCTTTGCAGTCTAAAGAAGGTGAGTCGACCACCATGCCTTAGACTGTAGTACCCATGGTTTCTACAGTAGTTCCATATACTATTGCAGTAGCTTTGGCACCCAATGTTCCCTTAACAACAGCTCTTTCAGTAACAGAAACAATAGGCACTTCTGAAACAACAACAACTTCAACACAGAAAACAGAGGACTTAATCAAGTCCATGAAGAAATGAAAATCCAAGCAATTGAGATACATAAATTGAAAGAAAAGGTTGCTAGCTTGGAGCATAATTATGAGATATCATAGATTAACTACACTGAAGAGGAGAGAAAGAATAGAAGGATGACTGATAGAATAAAAACATTAGAGAAGGACTTAACATTTGAAAGGCCTTTGAGAGATATCAGAGAGATTTTATGGACCAATATCATTAATTCCATTAATGATATTTGGTCTTCTATTCAGATTATCTTTGAACAAATTGATTTAATGAAGCTAGCTACAGAGGCTATACAAAAGACCAGAGAAGAATTGGGGGAGAAACCTAAAGAGGCAATACAATTAATCAATTTCTTAAATAGCCAGAGTAGGGAAGAACTGGAACAAAAGGATATAGAAGACCGAACTGGTACCATCATTGAAATCAAGAGAGTTCTGACCAAAAAGAACTTGATGCTTAACCTATAAAGAAGATGTCAAAGTATCCAAGAATACATTAATGAGTTTATGACAAAATATAACATTCTTAGAGGGAAAGGACTTCCAAATTTATTGGTTAGAAATGATAAGCTAATGAAGCATGAAGACTACATTGACATACTGCACCAACAGGCCAGAAACCAAGCCAGCTCTTCAACAGTAAAAGCACTACCCATAGGAAAAGTGTTATATGATGGCTTAGAAAACCTTTTCTATATTGAGCATGAAGTGAAACACTTGTTCATAGCTCAACACAATTTTGCAAAGCACACTGAGGCTGATGAAATATACAGAAAATTGATCAGGATGAAGATACCCAATGAAGACTGGTGGGCTGATATGCTCGTAATCCTGTAAGTTACTATGGTAACTCTGAGGTAAAATAAAATATTCACTAAGGTAAAGTCTGGTAAACAGGTAAAGAGTATCAGTAGGGAAAAGTAAACAAGAATCCAACACACAATTACCAAGGAAACAACAAGAGGAAAATTCGAGTTTCAACCTCCATCTCTTCCATGAATAAAGGGACAGAAGAAATCAGTTTTACATCTGTCTCTATAATTTTGTAAAAGATATTTTGTATTCCCTAGAATAAATCTCATGTAGTTATGAGATATTTTGATGTAATTTATGTATAAATACTTCTCCATTCAAAGTATTGATGGTGGATTCTATAACATCTCTGTAAGTCCATGTTGTAAAGTTAAGAAAGTTGTTGTAATCAAATCTGGATTTTTGCTGGAAAAGGAATGAAAGTTGAGGACATTTCATCAGATTCTTGTGAAGTCTAATTGAAAATAAGTATTATATCCTTGTGATTTTATGTGTTTTCTGTATGTTTCAATGATTCATGCATCTAAAATCTAAATTATAAAATAGTCAAAGTATATCACAATTAGCTTTATTGCTCTCTACTATCAACAATCTACCATTTACATGTTTTCTTCTAAACTATTTTGATAAAGGAATTCTTAATTGCTCCTCTATCACTGTTGTTTTTTCTAATAAGTCCCTGGTATAGGATTCTTAATTTCCTTATGCTCGTTGACCTATCTTCATTTCCTCTTTCTAATCCTAACTTGAGGATTCTTAATTTCCCTCTTGTTTCGAGTAGAAAAATCATCCATTCAAGCCCCAAAGTTTGTTTTTACTCTGTTATCCTACCTGTTGAAATCGTACCTCAGCAATTTGACTTATTCCAGTGAACTATCCCTACTTGACTCCATAGCCTAATGGCCTAAAAGCCTAGTTTTCCCATTTGTTTCAGAACTCCACCATTCCCAAACAAAACAACCTCCTTGAATATTTATAACTAGCCTAAAATATTTTCAAACAAAGCTAAATCATAAAGAGAGAGCCCTCTCTGAGTACAGATTGGCTAACTTATGTACTTAAAAGATTGGTTTGTGGTTACCTCGGATCCTTTCCTCCTTCAAATAACTTCTAAGGAAAATCTGAGTGATAACACCTTTCACATATCTAAGGGTTCTCTTAGAAACTTTCCAATGAATCTCATGTGGCTCTTGCATATATCTGGAACAAAATGCTACTACAAAAGATGTATCAGGTCGGGTGTGAGTAAGATACAACAAACTCCCAACCAACTGTCGATACAGTGTACTATCCACCAAATGTGTAGTACCACATCCTCAAATACAATCCTCGAAAGAAAGGGAGATGCTGTTGGATTGCATTCTATCATCTAAAAGAGGAAAAGTAGATCTGATGCATACTTAGACTATGCCATCTTGATCCTTGAAGTAGATTGAGAAACGTCAAGACCAAGAAAGTAGTGCAACAGTCCCAAATCTGTCATGGAAAATCGATCGTGCAATGTTGCTTTTGCTGAATCAACAACTAAGGTAAGGTTCCCTGTCATCAGTAAATGATCTACATAAAGTACTATCATCAAAAAAAAATCATCATGTTTGAGAAAATAAAGATTCGGATCATATTTCCATCGAATGCATCCAATGGAAAGCAGGAAAGAATCCATATTTGAATATAAGGCCCCGGGAGCCTGTTTTAGGCCATACAAAGATTTATTTAATCTGAAAACAAGGGAAGAGTTCTGAACGTATCCCTATGGATGCTCCATTTATATCTCCACCTTGGGATCGCCATGAATAAATTCACTCTTCACATCCGTGTCATGAACCTCCCATCTGCTAGAAGCAGCGATGGCTAAAACTAGTCGAATGGAGTCCATTTTTGTAACATGTGCAAATGTCTCTGTGTAGTCTATTCCATGTACTTGTGAGTATCCTTTTGCAACAAGTTGAGATTTGTACTTGCTGATCTCACCATCTGTAGCAATATTTGTTCAATATATCCATCGGCATCAAACAATCTTTCTTCTTTTCAGAAGTGGAACCAAGTCCCATGTGTCTTTTTCCATGAGAGCAGAGTACTCTTCATCCATGGTAGCCTCCCAAAGTGGGTTTTCAGTAGCCTCAGAGTGTAACTGTGGATCTGAACCAAGTGTCATATAGCAATGGTTCGGTGGTAGCTAGGTCTTGAAGAGCCCTAAAAAATTGTGATCTAGTCCTTCTCGCATCCGCAGGATCACCGACTAGTTCACCTGCATCTTGCAGGGTTTTCTCTGCCCAAGTTGGCAGCTGAGTTGTAGCAGTTGGCAATTGAGTTGTAGCAGCCATGACCTACTCCTCATCCTCTGAATCAAACCCAAGAGGATTTTCTGATGGTTGCTCTGAAGTGCTCGAAGAAGTTTCAGACTCCTCCTCATCAGTGGCAACAAGTGGTTCCTTTTCAGGGTCCGCTGAAAAATCATGCAGTGGTTCTTCTTCAAAATTCACACTTCGAGAAATAAGGAAATTTTTAGTGTGAGAGTCCAGAAATCTATATCATTTGAAACAGTTAGGATATCCAAAAAAGATACATTCAACACTTTGAGGCTCCAAAGCCTTCCTCTTATCTGTCAGAATGTGAGCCAATGCTCATGAACCAAAAATACGAAAGTGCAACACTTTCAGTTTCTTACTGGTCCAAAATTAAAATGGAGTGGTGCCTTTGAGTGCTTTATGAGGAATGTGGTTCTGAATGTATGCTACACAATTAATAGCTTCATTCTATACTTTGTCCTTCTTGTAGTGACATGTGTATAATTCCTGTGGAAACTCCGATAGATCTAGAATTCTAGTTAAATTAAACACAAGTAATTTGCTGATATTCACGAGAGGAGAGAAAGAATTTCCTCCATAAAATCAATGTATTAAATTCATGAACAATAGTAAAACATGACCAACCAAACCTCTAATCCCAATTCTAGGTGGTTATGTAGAAATTACCAAATCTAGAAAACTAGGAAAATAGCTAGTAAAAAACTAGAAAAGGCTAAGAAAAGCTAAAGGGAGGCCTAAAATAGAAACAATGACTCAAGACAACCTATGCCAACTATCAGCCACGAGGAAATCATGGGAGGGGTACATTTCCCAATGAAGGAAACTTTAAAACATGTTAAAATGGTCCGAGGGACCAAATCCCTTGATTTAAGGGGGAAACTTCATGTGGGGCGCCAATCCTCAAATAACTCAAGTGGATGAGGTGTGGTTAGGTGTGAACATGCACTTAGATGTCTAAATGGTTTATGAAAGTGGTTGGACCAATATTTTCATAATATTAAGCCTTTAAAGGCAAAAAACAAGGGAAAGTTGGTCCACCAAGCTAGTTTACCAAAAACCAAGTTTGAATATGATTTTTAGTGCATGTGGCTAAGTCAAGGATACTTAGGCTAAAAAAATAAATGTAGATGTTAGGATTATATTCCAACAACATGATATCTATTGAGAGTTTGGTAGATGATTTTGTTGCTCCTACCAATCCACCCTTGCCTAATCCATTACGACCCATGTTGTTGCGGCTAAACCCGTATTGTTCTACACTTGCCTACACTTACGTACCTTTCAGTTATCTTTCCTATGGCGGAGTCTGAGACCTTCTTTTCCTCTGCATAGGAAGTGTCAGCTTCCATGTCAGCAATGTTCCCTCTTAGTGTGGCCATACCTACTCCTCCATCTACACCTCTCACTTCTTCTTAGGGAATTCCGCCAGTCTCATCTATAGCTCCTGCAAATTTTTTGAATGTTTCCATGCCCACACCATCTGCTATGCTGACCATGATACCTCAGCCTAGTCAGCCCATAGGATTAGGATTCTTTTCAGCTAACTTTGTTCAACCAACAGTTTGTGTTCCTCACTTAGGAATGGTTACTTCTGGAAATATGTGGGCGAGGGGGTGGGGTCGTTAGTTGTTCTTGGTTAGCTTGGGGGCACAGTTTCTTCTAGTATGTCACAAGTTTGGTACAGTTCAGTCTTTGGAGGGGTACTACCTATGAGTACTTTTCCTAGAGGAGCTATTTTACCTAGGTCCAACCCCACTGCTAGTACCATATCCCACATAGGTTATCCTCCTTATGTCATTCCTACTGTGCACAATGGTCCTTCTTTTACTCCTAGGTACAACCCCATGAGAAGCCATGTTCTTGGGTGTCCTTTTCTCTCTTACGGTACATACCTCAGGGGCAACATCTATTTACCAATTATTTTGGCCCGCAGTAATCTTATGTCGAGGTGAACCATTTCCTTCACCCATAAGTGCATCATTATACTCCTTATATGGGGGGACTGCAAGGTTGGTCAGGAGCTTCTCCTACGTATGATGAATTTATCCAACTCCATAATCCATTCTTAGTTTCTCTTGATTTACTGAATTTTACAAAGTTAACTAATGAGCCCATCCATCTTGATGCTTAGTGGCCACCCATGCCTGCTAAATTACCATATGATATTACCAAGTTTGAAGGGAAGTCTGGCAAGAATCTATCCACCCACATTACCACCTATTACTTATGGTGTTATTTGGATGATTCTATTAAACTTCGCTTGTTCCCACATACATTAGCTCGGGATGCCAGAAAGTGGTATATCGAGTTAGATACTCTATCCTACTTGACTTTACCTCCCTATCTAAAATCTTATTGACAAACTTCTAGTTTCCTACTCGATATGATATCGACTTCGACCTCTTGTCCAACTTCAAACAAGATGATGCCATGCGAATTTATGATCACATTCAGGAGTCGCGTCATTGCAAGAGGTTAGTGAGAACCAAGTTACATGATGAAATATAATGTAAATATTTCATTCATTCTCTCCAGCCCCTAATTGCCAAAGATGTGTCCATGTTTCGAGTTGTTACCAAGGAACAAGCTAGTTTAGCTTCATGACAGTTGGATCTTATGTATTCATAGTCGAGTATGCTCTATGACATGTTGCCTAATGCCCCTAGGCCTTCTATTGACCCTCCCAAACTTGTTCCTGGCCCACATGTTGACGGCATGATCAAGTCTGTTTTGTATTCCATGAGCCAACTCTTTCCCATCTTGGGCAATTTATTGTAACATCTCAAGCTCCAACAAGTGTGTCTCACTCTGATAAAGCATGCTCTCTTGAGAAATCCACCGATGTTCTAATGGTGAAGTCCTCTCAACCGAAGAACAACCAAAAATTTGGTGGTAAAAAAAATAACAAGAAAAATAAACAAAAGAACCAAAATTCTAAGGAATCCAAAACCAACTATCAGAATCAAGGGGGGGAGCACCAGTGAACATTGTTGTAAAATCAAATTCCCTTGTAAAAATTTTCAAGGCAACCAACTCACTCATGAGTGCCCTTGGATGGATGAAGTCCATAGGCTCCTTTCACCACCATCTACCCAAGAGCCTATTGTTTTGACTCATCCATTCCCTGCACAACCTGAACAACAGATGGTTGCTCAACCTCCTCTACCTTTGCATGGTGCAATGAGGGGTCATATTCTCACCCCTTATAGTAGTTCATCCACATTTATGTGCAAGCAAGATGTAAATGTGACTGCGCGAGCTAAATCTTATGATGTTCCTAATTCGAGTTCTCTCTCTAAGGACTCAACAACTCCACCTACCTCTACTAGAACTCTCACTTTGGATAGTTTTGCGGAAGTTATCTATCGCCCCCAAGGGTGTTCTTCGTAAGATGAAACACAATTATTCTACTAGGGCCACTCAACATTACAGTATTGTTGAACATCTTGACCAAGCTCCTTGTAGCATGTCTACCTTGGAGGTCTTGCAAATCTATCCTTCGCATCCCAAGGCCTTCTTTTCTACCATTGGTGGAGTCAATATCTTTGAATCAAGTCTCGTTCCGTTTAATGTTGACAAGGATACTCCTTTCCTTTCCCATCAGATTTATTTTCAGATTATCATGTGTGTCTTCCATAGGAATATTCATTTCACTTTGGTGGATGAAGGCTCTTCCATGTGTGTCATGTCATCATCATCTTAGAAGGCTCTTGCATCTCCACCATGCGCTACGTTGAACACAACTCTTCAATTCTTTGATGGACACAACTTTGTACCTAAGGGGATTCTTCACAAGTTCACCTTCAAGTTAGAGGGGAAAATTGTCTATGTCAATGTTGAAGTCGTCGATGCTCCTTTGGATTCTAACCTGCTCCTTGGATGTAGCTAGTTTTAGGCCATGACATCAATTGTCTCATCTATGTTCCATGTACTTTTCTTTCCTCATAAAGGAAATATTGTGACCATTGACCAAATGGACTATTGTGTGCCATCAAACCAACTTATCACTACAGGGAACTCAGTCCCAACTGTCAGAAATCACCCTACTCAGTATGAGAGTGTGGGCATGGGCTTGTTTGAAAGCTCATCTCTTATTAGGGTATTTGCTCAATTACCCCTACCCAACACTCCTTCTACATATTCAAAAGCTCATATGCATATGATCTCTTCTGGCACCTATGGATCACATAGACCTCCTAATGCTTAGGTGGTCTCGCTTGATTCTATAGAAGTTGGTCAAGCTAGTGAGCACCCTCCACCACCTATTGTGGAACATATTGAATCTTTGGCAATCCTGTCAGTACCTCCTGATGTTGGTCATAAACTCCATCATAATATGGAATATGACCAAGATCCTTTGCCCACACTGACCGCCCCTCCATTTATTCCATGTGACTCATTTTATGACGATTCTTCTTCTCAAAAATTGATCTTGGAGGTTGTTGGAAATAATACTGAGAGGGGGGGGGGGGGGTGAACTAGTATTATCGACTCGATTATTTTTCAATTCAACCACAGATTTGTATACGCTACTTTAGTTAGAGAAACCAGCGTATATACGCAACTTCAGTTAAGGAAAACAACGTATAACTCACAGACTTGAAATTTAATTATTCTTCAGGTGTTAATCTTAAATCAGTGTGTGAGAACCATATAGACATCAACCGAGAACAGAGAAATAGTGCAGATAGTCACACACAAGAACACAAGATATAAGGTGGAAACCCAATGTGGGTGAAAACCACCTGCTGCAATATGTCTCTATCTTCTTTCAATTAGAAACTTCCTTTTACAATGATTCTATATTGGTGCAGTGCTTTACCAGTACATAGGCTACAACCTGCAGAGGGCTACAACCGTCTCTCATTCTCTAGTTACTCCTGGAAGGGAGCTACAACCCCCTTTAGCTCTTGTACTAGCAGTGGTACTAGTACGTAGGCTGCTACCTACAAAAGGCTTCAACCTTCTCTTTCTTCCAGGGACCATGTTTCATCAATTTTCAAACTGGATCCATGAGTAACATCAATCAAACATCAATTATATCTACAACAATCAATCTCCTTTGTACAACCCAATATATAATCAATCAAACACTTCTTAGAATGTTGTAACCAGAAAACAATAACAGTAACCAGACACCAATTCTGAACCCAGAACACTGCAGCAATAAACAAAAGTAGCTAAAGCATATTTCATGAAACATACGCTACTTTCCTATGCTGAAACCTGCGTACATATGCATCTGTATCACTGCCAACTACAATATACGCTTATGTGACTTACTGAACCTATGTATATACGCTCCTTTGCTTCCCCGAACCTACGTATAGATCTATGAAAGACAGATTTCCCTTTTCAAGTATTCAAGCATTAATTATACCCAAATTTTCAAATTCATAGATCAATTCATGTGTCAAATAAAATAGATCACAATCACACAAAGATAATACTATTCAAGCTTTGAGATTTGACCCTTCAATAGAACTTATCCATCTTGCAGTGTTCAGGTTCCTCCTTGATTCAGATCCAACAATGCACCATAACCAATCACCAGTGTTCCAGATCCTCCTCTTCTTAAGATATTCAATTCTAAATCGATGCCTTTGCCAAATGATCTCCTTGCCATTTTATAGACTAGGCCCTACTGAAACCATGGTCCAAAACCAATAAGAATGAATACCATGGATCCAAAACCTGGGTTCAACACCTTGGATGCAATACCACGGACCAAAACCATAGGTTCAAATATGTCGGACTAAATACCATGGACCAAACATACCTTTTTCCACATGTACACGCTTTTCTTTGCATGAAAGTGCGTGCATATGCATACATGCCTTTGGATTGGTGATACCGCATGTATACACGACTTTGCTGAGGGGAACCTGCATATACTTTATTTTCTTCCATTCTGATTGCCTGAACTGTGATTTTCCACTTGAAAACATTGCCATCAAGGACAACACCTGTGCCATAGTGCCAAGCTTGTGTCATAATGCCAACAGAGGTCACAGATCCACCCATTGATAATATTATAGAGGTTAAGCCTCTTCCTACCTTTAGTATCCTAAATTTGGAATATGTAGAGCTTAGAATACAAAATCTTGAATTGACTGAGGGGCCATCTCCTTAGCCTTCCTTGGAAGTACCACCCACGAACCGAGTCAAGTCTTGGGATTCTAATACCAAACTTGCCAATGAATTGGCCACTTCATTTCCACCTATTGATGAGGATCTTGTACCCCCTTGATGTCTTGATCCTCCCTTATTTCCTTAGTTTAATTTGTAGAGCGTCACTATGTTAGAGTGTCCCTGGCATGGCTAACCTTTCTAGATTGGGCAATTTATTTCCTTTGGCATGGCCCCACATTGGTGATCCATATGGTTCATTTTCCTTCCATGAGTTCATGTATATAAACCCTTGGCCTACGACCGGCTATGGGAACCATTTAGTGTGACCTACCAGACTGTGTTTCACTTGCAAATATTATACATAAGAGTGTGATGCTTTATCTCTTTTTTGGTTTGGTGTGTGATACGAGTATTTGTCATGCCTTATTTATGCCAATTTTTTTTTTTTTATATATATATTTTATAGATATATATATATATATATATATATATATTCTCTTCTTTTTTCCTCATCCATGTTTATTTCTTTCATTAACTGATTTAACCATGGGTCTAGTCTTTTTCGATGGTTGTTACAGGATAGGGTTGTGTTTCTATTGTGGAATCCATTGGACCTTAAGTGTGTTTCTCTTGAACTTTGAATATAGGGGTATGTCATCTATCACTATCACCAATGCACTATTGATTGTCAATGCCATTTTTATGCCTTAGGTATGACCTCATCAAGTTGGAACTTTAACACCCTTTCTTTAAGCATGTCGTCACTTGGCAATAGAGATAACCTACTCACGTATACCCTAGTTAGCACCTCTTTTCCGTATTGGTTTCCATGAAGTTGATTTTATTCCCCTTTTCAAAATCCTTCCTTCTGGCTCACTGTGAATTAGAATCTAAGCCTCATTTCCTCTTCTTCATCTCTTTTCTAGCCATACTCTAGGAGGATTCCACACTTTATCCCTTGTGATTGCCACTTTTATCAAGCTACTTGTGCATGATGAGCCTTGGTTTATCTCTTCCGTCGTCATCATCTGATTAGCCTACCATTGTTATAGCTCCAAATATCACCCTTGTTCCTTTTTAGAAGCTTTGTCATACCGTTAGAGCTAATTATCTTTCTCGGTTTCCCTGCCATACCCATTAATTCAACATCCTTTCATTCCACATAAAAGTTTATGAAAAGTTCTTGAAAATTAAAAGCTATTGTACCAAAGGCTTGTAGCCATTGGACTCCTAGTACAACATTAGCACCTCCCATTGGAATGGAAAGCATTGGGCTAGTCAATACATATTCTCCCATCGATAGCTTGATATTATGGCATTTTCCTGAGAAATTTATTGTCCCTCCATTTGCAACCATCACTTGACACTCTAGTGCTGGATATAAGAAGCAATTCAATTCTTTTGCTACCTTACAATGAACAAAATTGTGGGTACTTCCTGAATCAATCAAGACTATTACCTTTTTCTTCTTGATTTGTCCTTCTATCGTGATGGTTTGAGGAGTCGTAATTCCTGCCAACGCATTACAAGATATGGTTGGATTCATTTCTTCTTTATCTAGGCTTTGTTCCTGGAGTATATCCTCTTCTTTTTACCTTTCTTGCTCCTTTTCTTCTTCCTCTTCACAATCTATGTAGAATAATTTCTTCTCAGCACACTTATGACCTTTACTGTATTTTCTATCACAACTGTGACAAAGCCCTTTCGCTCTTTTTCCTTCCAATTGTTGTGGTGTCAACCTTATAGGTTGTGGAAGACTAGGGGCAAAAACACTTCCATCTTTATAGTTTTCAATGGTATGCTTCCTGGTTGCCGTAATTTTGCTTTCCATTTTTCTTGCTAACCTGAATGCCTTCTCTAATGAATCAGGTTCCTAAAGGAAAAAATCATGTTGGATATTATCCTTTAAAGTCCCTATGAACACATCAATCCTATGCTCCTATGGAATATTTTTTACCCTTATGTTCAATTTTTGGAACTCCTCAATGTGCTCCATTATTGAACCCTTTTGTTTGAGACTTATCAATTGGCTAAAAAAAGTGTTGCTTTCTGTATCCTCATAATGTGCTGTCAATTCTTCCGTAAAAATTGCCCAGGTGATAATTTGTTTACGAGAGAAAAGCCATTGATACCATACATACTGATTTGGTTCCAAATATAAAGTTGCAATACGTACCTTTTGTGTGTATTGCACATTATTGAGATCGAAAAATTGCTCCATCTGTAATATCCATGTTGCAAGATCCTTGCCATCAAACTTCCTCATATAAATTTTTGGAATATTGTGGGGCTTCAATCCCACATTAGAGTCTATGAAATCATGATTAAAATTTCTTTTTTTAGCATCATGAGTTTCCTTTACTACCTTTTCACCATTAGTAAGTATTTCTTGTAGAAAATTTATCAAATCTGTCTTCAAATCTACCATGTCTCTCTTCCAATCTATCTTCAAATCTGTCTTCAAATCATCAATCTTAGCTTCCACGCCCTTTATCTTAGATTTCACGCCATTTATCTTAGCTTCTGTTAGCTTTTGTGAGAGTGAAATTTGTTGCACTTGGTCTTGTAATTTTGATATGTCATGTAGCATTTCTTCGTCTTCTTCATGAGTCATGCGAGGGCTTTCAAGTTGCTTACTAGGTGTTTGCATTTTCTTTCCTCGGGGCATCAGTTACCGACAACAATGCTCTACTATGCCCTTTGAATTCCTTCAAAATAATTTTTCAAACCAAGCTGAAGCAAAAATTTAAAAAAATCTACACACCTTTTTTCACTTTGTAGGAGCTCGATATTGCCTCTGATGTCTCTCTGTAATTTCGGATCATCTAGTTTCAAAATTGAATCCTTTAGTAGCCCTCCATCTCCTCTTTCCAATGCCACTAGTTTGATCCCAATTGGATTCTCCAAGGAAGAGTTGTGTCAAATCTCCCACAGTGACCTGATTATAGACTAGTTCAGTAGAGCGAACTTGTACGACATGCCACGTGTCCATGTTTCAACCTTTGGCTCTAAAAATGATGTACAAGAAACTAAAGTCCGTCCTCTTTCTATACCTTCTTATGAAATTTCAATCCGATACACAGAGAGAAGGTTATGATTATTTTCCCCAGGTCACCTGTTTGGAATGTAATTCAGGAGTCTGCAAAAAGACCAACTTCCTCATATCATATCTCCACAAATATAGCGAAAAAAGATTTGAAATCTAGACCCAAGATTTAGCGCGATGTCTTCTCAAACGGGTTTTTCTTTTAACTTCTGAAACATCGCAGAAAAAAAGTTATAGCAAAAATTCCACGACGACCTGTTTGGAGCAGCGAAACCCTAGAATCCAAAGTTCTGATACCAAATGTTATGAACTAGCTCAAGAAAAAGATAGAAAGATAGATCCACGCCTTAGAATTCAGCCTCTTCGAGGGGGCAACCTCCTTTACATTACATAAATGAACAATTCTTCGATGATTCAAATGACAAAACCTCCTTTCTATATATAGGAGTCTAAGGATTCACAATATAACCCAACCGACCTAACAATAATAATATAAAGCCACAAAAATAAAAATAGAGGGATTCTATGGGTCACAGTAATAACAATATGGGGGAAATATGGGCACAAAAATATTAATAAGGGATACAACTACAATAGTAATGGGGTAATCACTAGTATTATAGGGCCCCAACAGTCTAGTCTTTTTCAATGGTTGTTACAGGATAGGGTTGTGTCTCTATTGTGGAATCCATTGGACCTTAAGTGTGTTTCTCTTGAACTTTGAATATAGGGGTATGTCATCTATCACTATCGCTAATGCACTATTGATTGTCAATGCCATTTTTATGGCTTAGGTATGACCTCGTCAAGTTGGAACTTTAACACCCTTTCTTTATGCATGTCGTCACTTGGCGATAGAGATAACCTACTCATGTATACCCTAGTTAGCACCTGTTTTCTGTATTGGTTTCCATGAAGTTGATTTTATTCCCCTTTTCAAAATCCTTCCTTCTGACTCATTGTGAATTAGAATCTAAGCCTCATTTCCCCTTCTTCATCTACTTTCTGGCCATACCCTGGGAGGATTCCACACTTTATCCCTTGTGATTGCCACTTTTATCAGGCTACTTTTGCATGATGAGCCTTGGTTTCTCTCTTCCATCGTCATCATCTTATTAGCTTACCATTTTTATAGCTCCAAATATCACCCTCCATATTTGTGATGGCCTAGGGCAACCCCTCCTTCCAGAATTGGTCCAAATATTTTAAAAACAGTGTTTTACTCCCTGTACACTACTTTGCCCTGTGATAAAAGTGTGTACACGTGGGTTAGTCAATACCTGACCCGCGTATATGTGTTAAAACACTTAAAAAAAATAAATTTCCTTAACTATGGGTAGAGTTCACAGGTTTTACCTATTGATTACCTCCTAGTGCCCATGGCCCAACTATTTCCAAATTGTTTCCCAACTAAAAAACTAATTGGGAGAAGTATAAATAGAATTCTATGGGAGGGCCTTAAGGAAGAGAGAAGAGATAGAATTACTATGCTGAGATTATCCCCTGACCAAGTCTGAAGTATCCCTGTGCTTCAAGAACTTCCCCAAGTTCAGGAAACCCTTGTTTCCCTGAGTGTTGATATTCTCCCACTTGCTTGAGATATCATGGTATTGGTTATGGAAGGAGGTTGTTGAAGACTGGGACTAGATGGACCTAGAGGATGGTTCTGCTTGGAGCTGGAAGAAGAAGACTCAGGTGAACTCTTTCCATGTTTATTATAGTTTTCTACAATAAAAATAAATGTTATATTGTTCCTGAGATTGACCTTGTTTATGCATCAGATGTTGTAACTCATGTATGAATGTCATTTGGATGTATAACTAATCATCTTACTTATAAGATATAAAGTTGATTTCATTAAAATTATTTATCTATATGCTGCTATGTATGTTTGGATTGGTTGATTTGTAGATTTGAAGATCATTAGGAGTTGCAGAGGGTCTGAACCATACTCGAACTACCCAAATGAAGGACATCTGAGTATGTCCATTCATACATAGTTTGTTTTTTCAAGTATGTTTCCTGAGTTGTATGCGTGTTTCTTGTTATAGATTACTCTTGCTCTGTTGGGGTTCTGACCCAAAGCCCTAGGGTACTTATTCCTGTAACAGAATTGGCAACTCCACTGGGGAATAATCTTGTTATTCCTAGTTTGGGTTATTCAGTGTCAATGAGGGCTCAGTTCTTGGTTTGCTTGTTGTGACAATATTGCCTTCTCCTATAGGAACTCAGACCTCAAGTATGATCTTTTTGATCAGGCCTTGTTTTTTATTTTTCTTGCAAAACTTAATATACACACCTTTGTCTGTTTAAAGTAGCATACACACTCTTTTTTCTGTCAAGTGAACCCACATATATGCTTGTTACCTTTGTCAGACGTGAGTGTACATGCTACTGTGCCTGAACACAGTTGCATATACCATTTTTTGCATGCTTTTTTCAAATCTTTCTTCCCAAAAAGATTTTTTTCTTGGTCTGTTTGGTTTTTGAGTGGTCAGTGTCTATCTTTAGAATTCATTATTCAATGAGCTTACTATTTTGTATTCTCTTCTGCTTTGAAATGTTTTGATCTGGGTTTGTTTTTGATTGAGTTTTATGATTTGTGTTTGAAAATACAAGACTTCTTATAGAGGTTCTTGATTGTTCTAGTCTTATGGAACAACAGATTGTTTTCAATCTTTGTGTCAAAATTGATTATTGGTCTATTCGCTTTGCTTTCCGTCATTTCGTGGCCTTACACCTTTTCTTGTTTTTTGAAAGTTTCTTTTTTATTAATTTGAAAGTGTTTCTTTCCTAACTTCTTGGTTAGTTTCTCAAATCTCTTTCGCTGCTTTTGGATCATTTAGTGCAAGTTGAAGCCTTTTTTTGTTCATGTTTTCATTTGTGTTGAACTGGTAACTTACAAATTTTCCTTGTGCTTTGCTTTCGGTCTTTGAGTGTTTGGTGGCATTTAGAGTGCTTTCAAAAAGTTCTTTTGATTGTTTCTTGAAAAAGAAAAAGTCTTAAAAAACATTTTTTTCTTTTCTTTGGCCAAGTTTTTGGTTCCTTTTTCATTTTTTGAAAGTGAATTGAGATCTTTTGCGATCTATCCTTCTTGTTTGGAGAGAATTCTTGCATTCAAAATTTATATTATCTTCAATACTTAAGTTGGCTTATTAATGGTTATCAACAATTACTTTTGTTTTTAGAGTGATTTAGGATCTTGCATCTTCATTACACCTTGCATGAGGATAGTTTGCATTGTTAAAGCATTAGTAATCTTTTTAGTTTTTGCGTGTGTGAAGTTTGTTGCAAGAAAAGAAAAGAAAAGAAAAAGTTTTCTACTTTCTAGAAGTTTTGTAGAACCCACGTAGAGGTCTCTTTTCATCGAAGGAAAAATGATTGCATTCATGTAGTTACTTTTTAATTGATTTTGGTTGAGTCATACACACATCATTGGTTTCACTTCCATATTGTCCCTTTGACTTAAAAGAACAACCACTTAAAATCAAGTGCTTAATAAATAAACTAGAAATTTTTATATTGCCATCAGAATACACCAACAAGTTTTAGGTTTATTTAGGGCCTTGGATTAGGCGAGAGGAGAGTAAACTCTCCAAGGCCGCTCTAAATTGTAAAACATAGAATTTTGATTAAAGAGCGAAATCCAATAGCGTTAGGGAGATCGGGAAAGCTCCATGACTGGTAGTAAAGCACGAGGGTTAGTGAAGATAAGGACAAGAGATACCCCCTCTCTTGCTTGTCGGACCCTACCTGACGACTGTTCTTCCCGGCTTCTGATATGAGTTGGTGTCCATAGTTGACTATCCTAGGAATCTACACAGGTGGTTGTATAGAGGAATCCCATGGCACCTGAGGTTGATGTTGCATCATGTTCAGCAGTACTTCTAGAGGTGTTTCTGGGAAAACTAGTGTCTTTTCGATCTACTAGTCCCACTAAGACTGGTAGCTATCTTAGAAAAAAACAATCAAGATAAATTTCGATTTCCTTCATGTATGATAGATAAGAGAGAAGTAAAGGGGACCAACTTGGATCTTTCGCTTGGCTCCTTGCTTGTTTCCTCTCTCCCTTGATAGAGCTTACTACTCCTCTCCTACTTGTCCTACTTTAGTGAATACTTGTAGAGGCAAAGCAAAAAAACACCATCAAAGCATCTCGATCTACAGTACTATAAACAATACAGAATCAGAAATACATTGACCATACAATTGCATTCACAAATAACAAGATTCACAAATACATGATTGTATGGAGGAAAACTCAAATGAATTTATTAATAGTGCAAGAGAGGATTACAACCCAGCTGTCTGATCCAGCATCAAATCCCTCTTCACCTTATGAAAAGCAAGATCACCCAATAATACAATGTCTCTTCTCAAGGAGAAACCAATAACACTTCCTTACAAATTACAAAATTCGAGCCTCTAGATCTCTCAGATGAGGGATCTATATATAGATGTCTTACAAGGGTGTGAGTCAGCTCTGGGTTTCTGATTAGTGTCATTCCACTGATAGTTCTTGGTTCCGCTTGGAGATTTCTTTGATCTCTTACTCATCCCTGGGTGAATTCAGAGAGGCAAATGTCATATGAGAAGCTTCTAGAAGATTCCCTGGGTTTCCACTTAGCAAACTGTCTCTGCCATTTTTCTATTCTCACTCATCGCACCTCATAGAAGGCTCTTTTAGTATGCATCGCACTTGGCTAGTGTAGCAGCCAATATGCATCGCACCTTGACCATGGAGTAGTTAGTATGGTCCAGTTTTGGCCAGTTCTGAGTGGCTTTTGAAGTGGAACTTTTGGGAAATGATCTAATCAGTTGACCATGATCCTTTAGGGTATGAAACAACACTTTTAGGGGTTAAAGATCCCTTGGTTTAGTGACATATGTGATTGGGTTGAAGTCCCCAAATATGTCTATAACGGTTTCCCCATAAAGCATGAGGTCGTAAATCTTTTGATGTTAGGTGAAATGCTTTATCATGAGGATTAGAGGTATTCGAGTTGAAAGGTGACCTGTATAAGATACAATACAATACATCATCATTATATTATTTCTGTGATCTAGCTGAGGTGGGAATTCCCATGCTCAGCTTTATAAATTCATTTTCATGTACATAGGACATATAATCGTCTTCTGTTGCAGACTAGTGACTCTTTATATGTAGAGTCATCATCCCTTAGCTTGGATGATCCTCTGTGCAGCTTATGTGTACATTTGATATCTTTATTTTCCTAAATATATCGTAGCCTAGATGGATGAAACTAGATCCGGGGTCTTTGAACTCGTTCAATCTTCGCCCGATGTGCAAGTCGATCCATGTGAAAATATGTTCTGGAGTCGAACATGGAAAGACATCGCCTGATTACCAGCCAATGATGTAAGCCATTAACAGGCGCAAGAGGAATCACCGATAATGATAACGACCCTCAAGGTACTACAGTACAATTTACGTGGTGTGAATATATGAGTCGATGTCAAACACCATGCAAAATCTTTCGGTCGAAGGCCATTGATGTAAACCTATCGCCGGAAGTGAGAAACTTGCCATTGAGGCATGCAAGCTTCAAAGTACTGAAAGGGTTGTTTCTAAGTCAACTTCTTGGATAACGAGCTGATGTCAACAAGAACCGACCCATCGTAGGAGGACCTTGATGTATCCCACATCTATGACACAAAACAAAGCAAATTATTTTCTGAAGGTGAAAACGATTTGATGATACAAGGTTCAGGAATGGCGGTCATGAAAAATGGAGGGTGAAGGTATTGCAGTGGATGAGGTGTTAGATAGGTGGTGAATTCTCTGAATGACTTCTCTTGAACATGTCGGTGACAATAATATGGATTGGTAGCATTAACCCCAAAATATGGATGGTACGAAAGACCAATGGTGATATGACCGGTGAACGGAATAACCTAACCCAACTCAATCATGGTGGAGTGAAAGTGTCATGTTCAAGAGTGACCTGCTATCAATGAAGTTCTTCAAGTTTTCTTTCCTTTTTCCCCAATCATTGCTGACCAATACCTCTTTATTTTTGTCAAGATTGAGGAGGATAACATATGCTTGTTCTATAATTTTCCCTTTGGGCAAACCTGTCGCTATGTTTTAGCGAGCCTAGCAATAGTGAAACTCGTTCTTGCCTGGATGAACAAGTTTGTCGCTATTGTTTTAATGAGTTTAACGACAAGGATAGCTCGGTCCTTTTCATGTTTAGAGAGTTTGAAAAGGGATGAAAAGAAAACTCCAGTGGTCCTTTTTTGTAGCATAATCCCTTAAGTCTGAAAAAGTATAAAATAATACGAGAGGGATGACTTTTCGATCGCTTTAGCGAGCCGAAAAAGACAAGCGCTCGATCTTTTGTTTGATAATCCCTCAAGTTCCAAAAGACTAAAATGTATAGGAGGGATGGAACTTCCCCTTAATTTAAAGAGCTAGAAAGGCCAATAGCTCGGAAATATTTTCATATTTAGCGAGTCTAAAAAGAGCTTAAAAGGGACTTGTTTTTTAGGAACAAGTGGTGTTTTCGGGTAGCAACTAGTTCCAGGTAAGTTTGGAACTTCTCAAAACATGGTAGTGTGAGGAGGGTGGATAACAGAACCACTCGTTGTAGCTGTTCCTCAAAAGGGTAAATAATCAAGTGGAATTGTAGGATCAACCAAATGAATGGAGGTGACGGAAAAACACAACCAAGGTTCAAAAGGCTGATAGCGTGGCAATCATAGAGGTTGTTTACTAAAGGTGGATTCATTTTTTAATGAGCTTGAATCAAAGAAACTATGCTCAGTGGTAGGTTTATTTTCTAACAAGCTTGACTTTGCAGAAACATTTCTCAAGCTAGTCATTTTAAAAGATGTCTCTCATTAGTAGGTTTATTTTTTAGTGAACTTGCACCATGTGAAACTTTGCTCATTGCCTTTTTATGTAGGCTAGAAGTGACCAAGCTATAGAGCTAACTACACTACAAGCTAAGGAACTACTGAGGTTAGGTAGGATGGTTTTTATTGGTAGACAAAACACTTCCTTTGCTTCATCTGCACACTGCAGACAAAGGTGAATGGTAGTTTGCCAATCACCTAACCTAAGAAGTTGAAACTAAAAAGCTAAAAAGCTAAAAATGCTAAAAAGCTAAAAATGAAATTGGTCATTTTTTACTTGCATAAAAAGGGTTGCTTGCCCCTAGGTATTGAAAAAACGAGAGTTTCCAGGTCACCGTATGGAAGTCCCTACATTTAAGCAGGATTGTTTCGTCCACGGAGCAGAAAAACACTTCCTTGGCTCTGTCCATCGAAATAGACAAAGGTGAATTGTGTGAGCTTCCAATTACATAACCTACGAGGAAATCCTATTTCAGACCAATCCCATAACGTACAAGGAAATCTATTTTTTTCAGTTGGGTTTGCCTACAGAAGCAGACCAGGGTGCATGCCCCCTAAGCTTCCTTACATTCACTGAACTACTCGCGGTAATTAGGTGGATACAATGAAGGTTGAAGAGACATTCTTGACACAAAGAGACCATTCAGGGATGATGTTTGACTCATCGCTATCTTTGAACTGGGAAATGAAAGCTGGTTGATAAGCTATACCATTCTACCTTCATGCGGGAAACACATCACTCAAAAGAGTGTGGAAACAATTCCTTCCATGCTATAAACGTAGTCACACCCAAGGAGTAGATTCTAATCTAGTGACCCTTGGACTACCATCACGTTCAAGTGAACGGTTTTCCTTTTCAAAGCTATTCGCAACTTCGTAAGGATCCCTAATGGTCGACTGGTTCCTTTGTTGAAGCCTAACAAATTTTGATTCTCAGGCAGAAGTGATGGCAAACCAAGCACTTTCCAAGTAGTTGACGAAAGGATACTCACTGAAGCCCCTTCATCTATGATAGTGCCAGACATGATCATTTTGTACACTTGTACTATGATCTAGAATGGTATACTAGATGGAAGGTGTGGTCTTGCTAGTTGATTCCAATCGAAGGAAATGACTAGACTGCTTGGAGGAGGTACCGGATAAATGGCTGGATGAACCCCTTGAACTAGGGAACTTTCCTCCTATTGTAAAGGAACGGGCGGATTGCCCCCAAGTTCATCTGACTCTGTATTAACAAAAAGAATTTGAACATTGTCATTCTCATTCTCTTTGGAAATTGTATCATCTGAAGGTGGACCTTCTGAAGGCAAGACTGGTTCAACTGCCATTTCGACTAGTTGACTTTGGTCTGGAATGGACTCAGAAGGTTTACTTTCAATGATAGGCGTTTCGACCAATGATTTAGTTACATCAGTCAGGTTTTCAACTAGTGATGGATTTGGTAAGAGTTTCTTGTATCCAGGTGGGAGTCCCTTGGGCGAAGCAGGATGGTTATCCAAGACACTCTTGGCCTCATCCATAAAAGGATGATGGTGAAGGGCATGATCCCCTTCACGTAACCTACATGGAAATATGACCTTTCCTTTCTGTCTATTGACTTCATTTTCACTAGTTGATGGTGTGTTGTCAACATGATCGCCAGAGGTTGATGACACTGGATGGATCCGCGGAATGCAAGGACAATCTTGATGAAGGTGGTCTCCCTTGCAAATTATGCATGAAGATCTATGTTTGGAAATTTTGGTGTGTGTATTTTTGCCAGATGATTCATGGTTTCCTCCTTGTTTAGCAGACTTCTTCTTCTTCTTCTCCTTCCCTTTCTTCTTCTTCTTAGCTGCTTGGTTTTTAGTATGGCTAGCTTCACCAAGCAAAGAGGAAGAAGGGGAGGGAGAAACGAGTGAAGTAGAAGGTGAAGGGACAACTTCAGTATCATCTAGTTGTTGATTTTATTGCTAAGGAATCACGGTGTTTTGAACGAAAGAGGTTGAGAAAAGCCATACTGGCCGGACGATTGTGATTCCCGGAAGGGACAATGTAGCCATATATGGAGCACCATTATCTCCCCAAGAAGAGAAAGGACTAGGATTCCCTCCAATAGGGATTCCTTGATCGGTGGACTCCATTATCTCAACCTAAGATCAATGAAGGAACAAGGATGTTATTCCGTACTAAAATAAATTTTATGACACTTTGACACAACTTTTCTTTTTCAATTTTTAAGAGTCGAGAAAAAGCTAAAGATGACTCTAGTCGACTTGAATTTTTAATGAGCCTGAAGCGACAAGTGCTCAGATGGACCTTTTATTTTAAGGAGTCGAAAAGGAGTGAAAGTGACTACTCTGGAAATCTAGACAGAGGGATTACCAAACAAAACGCAAAACTGCAATATACACCTTGGTGTTAAATTAAAGAGAAATTACCAAGGACTTTACGTATGGCAATCAATCTTCCCAATGCTATGTTCAGTGCATTGCGATCGATAGGGCGGGAAACACGGCTTCCTAAGGATAAAGGATATCAGCCTATTGTGGTCTCCCAATATATACTCGATGGTATAGGGAGCACAAGTCCATACTGGCACATGTCGTATCAAAGACAAGAAATCAACCAACCTTCGATGAAAACAATAGTTACTAGGTTTTATGATGCCGGAACACGTCTCTAGCCTAGACTCTAGATGTGTTGCGTTAAGTTCCAAAGAATTTTATGTTCATTGAGATTTATTTGTTTTTTTTGGACAACTAAGTACAAATCTGAACTATTTTCTTCAAAGTGACATTTCAACAATTTCTTTTCAAAATGAAAGGAAGACTAAAACGACACTTTTTATTTCAAATGGAAAACTGTTTTCAACACTTCAAATATTGACAATTCAAATCAAATACAATGAAAAAAGTACAATCGACTATCTAGAGGAGGAAGACTTTATGAAGCTCTTCTTCTTGACTCAAAATGACAGTTACGAAACTTTTGCATCAAAAGACGACAATTCGATTGAGCTACCTTCGACAAAGAAGGACTGTAAATGATAAAAAATACATGAAAAACATTTACAAATTATAATCAATGGACGCTGAATAATTTAAAGGAAGGAGGCTTCAGCAATGATATACTGATCATGGGCAGCAAAACTACTGAATAGAGCTAAAAACAAGGACGAAAAAACCAAATTTCAAAGAGAGAAATAGTATCATTCAGTCATCGCACCTGTCCTTAAGGGAAACATGGATGCACCTCACTTGCAACACACGAGAGGTGTGATGCATATAGGCTGCCAGTTACAGACAGTGTGATGGACTAGGGAATGAAACTGAGTTTGGTTTTTGCTCAAAATTTCCAGCTAAGTTTAGTGATTTAGGCTCAGCTATGATAGATAATAAAAACAAAGTATAGGGGTATGATCTTAGGAGGTTACTGAGCTACCACAAGGACATTTAGGATGCTTGTAAGTCAGATGTTCACTTCATAAACCAACCCAGAGATTGACTAAAGCAACATTCATCTACTTTGCAGTTGCATAGAAAAAGCAGTTCAAAGGCTGCTGGCTAACTTCAGGCTCTATCTGTAGTTTATAAAGCAAGCAACAATAACAAACAAACAAACTAATCACTCCCCAGTGGAGTCGCCATTTTATTTCTTAGAAAACTAGTGTCTTTTCAATCTGCTACTCCCACTAAGACGGGTAGCTATCTTAGAAACAAACAATCAAAGTAAATTGCAATTTCCTTTATATATGATAGATAAGAGAGAAGCAAAGGGGACCAACCTAGATCTTTCGCTCGGCTCCTTACTTGTTTCCTCTCTCCCTTGATAGAGCTTGCTACTCCTCTCCTACTTGTCCTGATTTAGAGAATACATGTAGAGGAAAAGCAACAAAACACCATCAAAGCATCTCGATCTACAATACTATAAACAATGTAGAATCAGAAATACACTGACCATAGAATTGCATCCACAAATAACAAGATTCACAAATACATGATTGTATGGAGGAAATCTCAAACAAATTTATTAATAGTAGAAGAGAGGATTACAACCCAGTTGTCTGACCCATCATCATCCTCCCAGCATCAAATCCCTATTCACCTCATGAAAAGCAAGATCACCCAACAATACAATGTCTCTTCTCAAAGAGAAACCAACAACACTTCCTTACAAATTACAAAATTCCATCCTCTAGATCTCTCAGATGAGGGATCCATATATAGATGTCTTGAAAGGGTGTGAATCAGCTCTGGGTTTTTTATTAGTGTAATTCCATTGATAGTTCTTGGTTCCACTTGGAGATTTCTTTGATCTCTTACTCATCCCTGGGCGAATTCAGAGAGGCAAGTGTCATATGAAAAGTTTCTAGAAGATTCCCTGGGTTTCCACTTAGCAAACTGTCTCTACCATTTGTCTCTTCTCAGTCATCGCACCCCACAGAGGGCTCTTTTAGTATGCATCACACCTGGCTAGTGTAGCAGCCAGTCTGCATCGCACCTTGACCATGGAGCAGTTAGTGTGGTCCAGTTTTGGCTAGTTCTGAGTGGTCTTTCAAGTAGAATTTCTGGGAAATGATGTAATCAATTGACCATGATCCTTTAGGGTATGAAACAACACTTTTAGGGGTTAAAGAGACCTTGGTTTATTGACATACGCGATATGGGTTGAGGTTCCCAAATATGTCTATAATAGGAGGGAACCCTTGCGAAGCTTGGGTGCTTGCACCGACAAAGGCTGTTGTCTAGAGATCAACGTAACTACCTCTGATACCTTCATTGGTAGGCTTGGGCCGTCATTATCCCAGACTATTTTCGAAAGTTCCCTTACTTCAATTTCTTGTATTTTGGTGTCCGGTCCTCATCACCTGGAGTGGAAATACTTGGAAGTTGCTTGATTAGTTGTATCTTTAGGGACTTTATAGTCGAGTGCTCTTTGCTCCTTGTATATTGTTGGCTTTAGGTATTTTTGTCTAGTCACTTTTGGAATTTAGATTCTGAGTGACTGACTTACCACTCCACTAATCTTGAAAGTATTTTGATCTTTCTTTCGAAAGTTGTGGAGTTGCCTCCTCAAAGGCAAAGGTTTTGACTGTGCATTTATCTTCCTTGGAAAGCCATTTGTACATTCCTATAAGGGAAGGGTCTGCGAATCAGTTAGATATGGCCAATATTCCTATGTAAACCAACCGAGGTACCCTCCCAAAAGGGGATCCTTGTGCTTTTCCTTTCATTGGAAACATTGGTACTCCCTTGATGGCCACTTTGAATATTCCTGGATTGAATGTTGGACTACCCGTTTGGCTGTGGTCCACTCCGAATATTCCAAATGCTCCTGAAGCTACTTAGTTGAATGCTTTATTTTAGGGGCATCACATGGATGTTAATTGTTCATCTTCTTTCAAAGAGAAATATAGGATTCCTCTTTCTCCTCCTTCTTGTAATAAGAAATCTAAAAAGAGGAGAAAGAGGAATACGAAGAAGAAGAATAATTCTGCCCATTCATCATCAACCTCTGCAAGTCATGTTGGACAAGAGCCTTCATCCACTACAAGTCATGCTGGGGGCACGAGTCTAGTCACTGCAAGTCATACTAGCAATTCATTATCAACCTCTGTTAGTCATGTTGAAGATGAGCCTTCAGCCACTGCAAGTTATGTTGCAGGCACGAGTCAAGTCACTACAAGTCATAATAGAAATTCATCATCAACCTCTGTTAGTCATGTTGAAGATGAGCCTTCAACAACTGCAAGTTATGATGGGGGCACAAGTCTAGTCACTGCAAGTCATACTAGCATTTCATCATCAACCTCTACTAGTCATGTTGAAGATGAGCCTTCAGCCACTGCAAGTCATGTTGGGGGCATAAGTCTAGTCACTGCAAGTCATACTAGAAATTCATCATCAACCTCTGCTAGTCATGTTGAAGATGAGCCTTCAGCCACTGCAAGTCATGCTGGGGGAATAAGTCTAGTCACTGTGAGTCATACTAGCAATTCATCATCAACCTCTACTAGTCATGTTGGAGATGAACCTTCAGTCGCTGCAAGTCATGCTGGGGGCATAAGTCTAGTCACTATAAGTCATACTAGCAAAAAGTCACTTACCTCTACGAGTCACGTTCAAGACTCTACAAACCATTGCTAGTCATGTTAGTGGAATGGATGTTGATAAGAAACCTGGGCGTAGAAGTTTTAAACCTAAGTTCCCTTGTAAGACATGCAAGAGAGACCATTTTACTCATTTGTGCCCTGGTATTCCAGAGGCACAAAGGATATGGTCTGAGCTTGAAAGTTTTTCTGGATCTGATATGGTTTCTCATCAGTCTCATCAACCATTGGTTGATAATGTGGTTGAGCCAGTGCAATCTCTGGCTAATTACACTCCTCTTTTGGGGGGTGAAGTGCCTAACAAAAGAGTCTGTTTGATTTCTAGTACAGAGTCTTCTAGTATAGGGGGCATTCCGGTTTCTTTTAATGTTCCCCCTCCAAGTTCTAATAGTGTCTCCTTTGATTGGGATAGTCTTGTCGAGCCTCGTCTTCCTTCCACTGCACCTTTTTAAATAAAGGTCAGAGTTAATTTCACAAACGTGTATCGATGTATGGTGGACGAAGGATCCTCTGCAAGTATTATATCCTCTTTGACTTGGAAAGCTTTGGGTTCCCCAAAGTTATTGATAGCTCAGAGTTAGTTGTTAGCCTATGACAGAAGACCTGGTAAATCTATGGGTGTTCTTCCTCAATTACCAATTACTTTAGGTGGGAAGATTGTCTTAATTGATATGATGGTGGTTGATAGCCCTTTAGAATTTAATATGTTACTTGGGCATGATTATGTCTATGCTATGAATGTGGTGGTGTCTTCACTCTTTCGAGTGATGTGTTTTCTCATAAAGGGAATATTGTCACTATTGATCAGCTTGCATCTGATAATCACCACCCTAACTCGAATTTACTGTAGAGTACCCCTTGGTTTGTTCCAAGTGTTCAAGTAGACTCTACCCCATCACGGGTGAATTATGTGGCATTGAATCCTCAATGTTCAATCACTTCTGAGAAGGATTCTTTGACCTATTATTCTCCTTTTTGGGACTTGGTCCCGGTAGTTGACCAAGAGATTCTTCCTATAGGGAAATCAGACCCCTTAATTCCCTCTTTTGATGCTTGTAGTTCTCATGAATTCTCAGAACTTGATTTTCCTTCATAGGAGGAACTCTTTGAAGCCATGAGTTCTGACTACCAAAGGATTCCTTGGCTTGAGCCCTGCAAGGGGTTTGTCGAAGAACTATAACAAAAATATTTTATCTGAATTTTATATGTGGATGTAGTAACTTCTTTTCTAGTGTTCCTATCTATGTTTAGAGAACTTGGAAGATTTCTCCTTTGGAAATTTTTATGGTTGATCCATTCTGATAGGTATTGGTTCTCGAAACTGGCATATAGGCTAGGTTTTTTCACCTGCATTGTGCACTTATCAGTTTCCTTTCACATTTTCACCCTAGGATCGACCCCACCAAGTTACAGTGTAGAACCTTCTCATTGCTTAGAAGTATCATGACTTGTGTGGTAGAGCCTACCTTATCATGGGTGCCCTAGATAGTACCTTGTTGTCACTTGGCACCCATGCTGATTGTTTGTTCTTAGGCTCAGGAATCCTCTTTAGTCCCACCATGACTTGGGCACTGAAGACTCATTTCTCTTTGCTTCTTCTCTTTGTTCTGGCCTTATACCCTAGAGGCTCCTTTGCATTGGGTTGTACTGATGCATTGCATTTTGACTATTTTCACCTTTTGGCCTTGAGCCAGCTTCACTTGGACTCATGTTTAAGCCACTTATTTGACCATGTCTTCTGAAAACTCAAAACTACAATCACTTAGCTTCTGCAACTTGACACACCCTTTGAATCGTGGAAGGAACATCCCTTTGAGTGTCCTTGACTAGTTTTGCCTCCCTGCATTGAGCATAGGATTGTTCCCATCCCAGGAACTAGATCATCTATTTCACTGACACTCATTCTTTCCACTGTACTATAGCATTCTTTTATTCTTTTTCCAGCTTAAAGAAAAAGACAAAACAAAAATATATTCCAAAAAAGAGTGGGAACAGGACAACATTTCCATATATTGTTGGCAGCTAGAGTCAATTGTGTCACCCTTGAACAAAGCACTCAAGAGAAAGTCTCCCCTTCATTTTGCATGGGATTTAGTTTGACTTAGGTATGCCTTAACCTTGTTATTGAGTCAGTTCTCCTCCGATTCGTTATCTCTTCCAATCATATGGAGAGTTCATTCGTGCCTCCTGCATGACGAACTTATACAAAGTTATCATATGCTACCACATAGTCATCATTGAGTCGTGCTTTTGTTCAAGGGAAGTAAGCCTGAGTCGGCCTCTCTACGGTGTCTCTCCACCTATTTTTCAATCGGCCATCCCTGGTTGTTAGTGTCTTGTTTGTCATCACATCAGTTATATTGGTCCTCTGCTCGTGCCAGTTTGAGAAGGTCTACATTGACTTCTTGCTGGCGGGTCTTGTCCTTATCGATGACGACATATTGCTCTGAGGGCAGGCTTAGAGCCGCACCCTGGCCCTATTTTCATTATTGTTAGGTCACCTTATGCTTAGCATTAATCAGTATCATGGGTCTTTGACTGAGTGGTTTCTCTTGTGTTCGACTTCATCTTTAATTATCACACGTTGGGATTTGTGCAGTGCCTTGATTTACATTTGACCCTATTAGTGGATTCCTCACCTCTGTGTCAACTTTCATTATTGGTTGGTTCAGAGGGTTTCTATCGTGCACTAGCTACATCTTGTGTACTCCAAAAACGTGCTTCAGTTGGGTTACTACATCTTTTTTTGTCTGATTCCTTTCACATTATTGGCCTACAGGTTACACTCACGCTAGAGAGATGAAGGATGCCTTAATGCCTTCCTTCTAGCGATCTTTTCCTATCAACTATGACTCATTGCTCTGGGGTAAAGATCTAGAGTCCATTTGACTATACCTTGGGGTTTGCAGTCATCAATGGCAGATCCTTCATTGTTGATGGTGGGAAACCATCATTGTCCCCTGATTGGTAGATTCTTCCAGGTGTTCGACCTCAACTCATTCATTCGTACTCGCTAAATTGTATTGGGTACCTTGACTATCATTATCATTATCATGAGTAGTCTCACATTTGTTAACGATATACATCAATGACTGGTAATCAAACGATCTCTCACATGGTTGACTTCATATCATGTATCCCCATTGTGTAGAAATGTACCACGGCGATCAATGAAGACCTGGGGTTGAATCAGCATTCTTTGGTTCACTTGTCAGTTGCTCCTGTTGCTGCTAGTTGACACCATCCACATTATATGTTGTAGTCCTTCACAGCGACATCTTATATGTTGGCATCCTAGTTGCGGTGTAGTATCATCTTATTCCATCATGTTCATTTGGTACTATTGGGATCCGTTTTTGATATCAGTGATCAGCTTAATCCTTCAGCTTCATTGATCATCTTCTTATGTATGTGATGTTCAGACATATACTTGTTCGATCACGATCAGATGATCCATTGTGTACTTTTAGTCTTTTATACTTGTATACATAGTGGATCCGCTTGTACTTGATATGCGAACATGCTTTACCTTCTCTGAGAATGGCCTGCCTCAGACAACTGTTTCTTTCTGACTTCTCTTTGATGGCTTGGCAGGCTAAAATCTGGTGAAGTCCCTCTCAGTTTTCAATAGGTTTCCTTTCCATATACTTAATAAATTTTGGCCATCGTACCCCTTCTGACCTCATATATTAGGGGGCATCTGTTATAGCTCCAAATATCACCCTTGGTATTTTTGATGGCCTAGGACAACCCCTTGTTGTTGGGAAAAGTATCCAATACAGAATGACCCTATCCCACTCTAAGGGTGATAGTTCCTTAGCAACAATCAAAGCAAAGCTATCTAAGATTACTTCTTTATGAGATGTAAAAGAGGGGAGAAAGAGATCCACTAACCGATGTCTTTCGATAATGGTTGATCCAATCTTCTCTCCCTGCTGCTTGCCCCCAACTCCTTGCTCTTTCACTGGCCCAGCTACACCAAGATCCTGCAAAATGGCAAGAGAGGGAAACTACAAGAAGCATACATTCATAATTGATTCAAGGATTAGAATAAATCAAATAAACAAGTATAACAATACATCATTGAGACACATGTATATAGAAGAACCTCAAATGCTTTATTAATGGAAGAAGTAAGGTTCAGGAAGTGATACAACCATAAGAGGCCCAATCCAACATCACCTTCCCAGCAGAAAGAAATCTCCTCTTCACCTCCTTCAAAGCAAATCACCCAATAGTTCTAAACTCAAACCAACAGCAATTCTTTACATTCACTAGATTCCAGCCTCTGGATCTCATGGGAGAGAGATCCATATATAGGAGTTTGGAGAGAGGATGAGTCAACTTGAGATGTGACTAGTGTCCTCTCCTACTCCAGTTCTTCTTCAGTTCTTGAGTCCACTTGGAGGTTCTTGCTTCCACTTGGAGATCTAGAACCTCTTACTCATCACCAGTCGAATTCCTTGATCCAAGTGTCATTTTGGAAGCTTCCTGGGCATTGACTCATTGAGGAATGAGACTTCCACATGTCAAAACTCGCTCAGCGCAGGTAGCCTTTGTTGGAGTTGACATTCAATGCAGGTGGTCCATGGAGCAGTTGACATTCAGCGTAGATGCTCAGTGGAGCAGTTGACATGATCCAGAATTGCCTTGTTTTTGAGTAATTTTTAGTGGAGAACTTGTTTGGATTGCTGTGGTTTGCTGACCTTGTTCCCCTAGGGGTAGGAACAACATGTTTAGGGACTTTGGATCCCTTAGATTATGGACATTTCATGCTTCATGCTGTAAGGCACAAAAATGTCTATAACAGTTGCCCCCTAAAGTATGAGGTCGTTTATCGGGTGAAATTCTTTATCAGGAGGATCCGAAGTTCATTCAATCGCTGAGAGGTGACCTGTAATAAGATACAATACAATACATTATTTTTCATACTGCTTTCATGATCTAGCTGAGGTGGGCATTCCCATGCTCAGCTTTACATTTTTCTGTACATAGAACAGACAATCGTCTGATGGTAGACTGATAATTCTCTGCTGAAATTATCATCCTTTGAGTAGGATGATCATCTGCTGCACATGTCAATGTTTTTATTTCCTGAATATATATCGCAGCCCGAATGGATGAAACTAGATCCGGGGTCTTCAAACTCGTCCGATCTTCACTCTAAGTACAAGTCGATCCATGTGAGAATTTCTTGGAGTCGAACATGGAAAGACATCGCTTGATTACAAGTCAATGATGTAAACTGTTAACAAGCGCGAGAGGAATCACCGATAATGATGATGACCCTCAAGGTACGGCAGTACAATCTACGTGGTGTGAATAAAGGACCTGGCATCGAACACCACGCAAAATCTTTCGGTCGAAGGTCATTGATGTATACCTGTCGCCGGAAGTGAGAAACTTGCCATTGAGGCATGCAAGCTTCAAAGTACTGAGGGGGTTGTTCCTAGATCAACTTCTTGGATAATGAGCTGAAGTCGACAAGAAGCGATCCATCAAAGGAGGGCCTTAATGAATCCCACATCAATGACACGGAACGGAGCTAATGATTGTGATGAAGGTGAAAACGATCTGTGAAATATGATTCAGGGTGGCAGTCATGAAAGGATGAAAGATGATGTATGGTAGTGGATGGGACACGGTTGACTCTTTTTGAACAACATCTCTTGAACATATAACGACACTGATGCGATGGATCGGTAGCATTACCCCAAATGTGGATGGTTTGGCGAGACCATGGTGATGAGACCGGTGAATGAAACAACCCAACCCGATGTGGTACGCAGGAAAAGTGTCATGTTCAAGAGCGACTTGCTACCATTAAAGCTTTGAGGTTCTCCCAATTTTTTCCCAGTCATTTCTGACCAGTACCTCTTTATTTTTGTCAAGCTTGAGGAGGATAACATATGCTTGTTCTATAACCTGCCCTTCGGGCAAGCCCATCGCTATGTTTTAACGAGCCTAGCGATAGGGAAACTCGTTCTCGTCTAAAGACAAGTTTGTCGCTATTTAATGCATTTTAACGAGTCTAGCGACAAAGACAACTCGGTCCTTTTCATTTTTAGAGAGTCTGAAAAGGTACGTAAAGTTAACTCCAAAGGTCCTTTTTCATCATCTAATCCCTTAAGTCCGAAAAAGTATAAAACAATACAGAAGGGATGAATGTTCGATAGTTTTATCGAGCCGAACCAGACAAGCGCTCGATCTTTTTGTGCAATAATCCCTCAGGTCCAAAAAGATTAAAATCTAGAGGAGGGATAGCTCTTCTGGTCATTTTAACGAGCTGGAAGGCCAAAACTCGGCAAACTTTTCATATTTTACGAGTCATAAGAAAAAGCTCAAAGAAGACTCGTATTTTGAGGAACGAGTGATAAACAGGGATAGCAGCAGATTCCAGGTACAGGTTGGAATTTTCCAATCACGGCAGTGTCACAAGGATGGCTAGGTGAAATCACTCTTCGCAGCTGTTCCTCAAAATAGGTAAACAATCAAGTGGGGGTGAATGATCGGCCAAATGAAAAGTGGAGGTGACGGTGCAAACACGACCAAGGCTTCTATGGTTGATGAATTTACGGTCTCAAATGGTTATTTACCAGTACTGGGTTCATTTTTTAAAGAGCTTGAATGCACCAAAACACTGCTCAATCTTATGTTTATTTTTTAACGAGCATGAACTATGTGCTAAAACTGCTCGGATCTTCGCTTTTCTATTTTTTAACGAGCATAAATTCCGCGGTAAAACTGCTCGAAATACCAGTCATATGATAAGAGTGTCTCATTGGAGATCGCTATTTTTTATGGAGCTTCATCTCACCACGCTTTGCTCCGCTCCTTTCTTTATGCAAGTTCGGAAACGGCTAATCCAAAAAAACAGATAAATAACTGCTCTTTGCTTGCACTCCAAAAGGGTTGCATGCCCCTAGGTATAAAATACAATTTCAAGGATGCCCCTCCTCCTTCTCACCTCTGTTTTTCTTTGGGTGTTCACAGCTACTTGTCGTCTTGCTAGTCCAGTTTTAACGATACTTGTCTTCTCGTTAATTTTAACGGGTCTATACAGTACTTGTCTTCTCGTTAGCCCAACTTTTAATAGATTTTTCGCAAGATCGCAAGAGAACAACTACTTGCAACAAGAGAGCAGCTACTTGCGACAAGAGAAGAACACTACTCAAAGACAAAACATTTGTGTTACGGAGGGAGGCTTACCTCTTTCTAGTTACCCAAAGATTGTCTTGTTCGCGGCTACGAATAAAACATTTCTTCGGCGATGTTTACCGAAATATACAACGGTGAATGACCCTGTTCCGTCAAACACATAACTTTGACAAAAGAATCCTATTCTAGAACAACCCCTCTTCCTAGACGGATGGGGTACGGACTAGTCATATTCTCCCGCGGAAACCTACCTTATACCCAAGGTTTTCTCTGCCCAAAGCAGACCAGGATGCATGCCCCCTGGGTTCCAGTCCTATTTTTCCGAATCACTCGCACTCATCGGGAAGAAGGACTGGGGGTGGAGACATTTCTTGATTGAATAGAAAATTCAGGGTTGGTATGTGACTATTTGCGATGTGTGATCCCGGAAATGAAAGTTGGTCTACGAGCTTGACCATTCTTCCTTCGTGTGGAAAACACATTACTCTGAAGAGTGAGGAGACTATAGCTCCCATGCAATATATATAGTCTCGTCCAAGGAGTAGGTTATAATCCAAGGGTCTTTGAACGACCATCATGTTCATTTGAACGGCCTTCCCTTTCAATGTAATGGGCACATTGGGGAGGATCCCTAATGGTCGACTGGTTCCTTTATCGAAACCCGAGAGATTTCTTATCTCAGGCAAAAGCGCCGGGGAACCCAGTGCTTTCCAAGCAACAGAGGAAAGGATACTCACAGATGCCCCTTCATCAATGATAGTACCAGCCATTACCATTCTGTATATTTGGACTATGATTCTGAATGGTATACTGGCTGGCAACCGGGGTCTGCCTAGTTGGTTCCAGTCAAAGGACACAACCAGGTTGCTTGGTGGTGGGACCGAATACACGGCCGGATATGACCCTGACGATGTTCCTTCCTGCGATAAAGGAATGGGCGCATTGCCCTGACGCTCGTCAGAGTCTGTGTTGATGAAAAGAATCTGGATGGTGTCATCCTTATTCTCTTCAGTGAGGGTGTCATTTGAAGATGAAACTTCTGAAGGGAGAACCGGGTCAACTGCCGTTTCGACCTTTGGACTTTCGTCTGGTCTGGATTCAGTAGGTTCATTTTCAGTGACTGACACTTCAGCTGACCACTTGAGCGGGCCAGCTGTATTCTCAACCAACGAAGGACTTGGCACGAGTTTTTTGTATCCAGGAGGAAGTCCCAACGGTGAAACCGGACGATCTTCCAAAACTCTCTTCGCTTCGTCTAATAAGGGACAAAGGTGGATGGCGTGATCACCTTCACATAGTCTGCAGGGGGATCTTGCTCCCCCTCTTTGTCTTGAACCTTCACTTTCGCTGGTTGACGGTAAGCATTCAACATGGCTATCAGAGGTTGATGCTCCCGAACTGTGCAAACGAGGGGACCAGTCCCTTAGTATCCGGGGAATACAGGGACAATCTCTATGGAAGTGGTCTCCTCTACATATGACACATGGCGATTTAGGCCCTGTCTGTGCTGTGTGTGGATTTTTGTCAGATGTCTTTTGCTTGCCCCCAGTCGCCTTAGGCTCCTTCTTCTTCTTCTCCCTCTTCTTCTTCTCCTTCTTCTCCATGGGAGCTTGGCTTTTGCCGGCTCTACCTTGCGAAGATGAAGGATTGGAGGAAGAGTTATAGGAAGTAGAAGGCTGGTGGGTAGCTCTAGACTGATCTAACTGTTGACTCGACTGTTTAGGAACCATGGTGTTCTGAACTACATTGGTTGAGAATAGCCAGATTGGCAGGCCAATTGTCAGTCCTGGAAGCGACAATGTGGCCATGTGGGGCACACCGAATTCTCCCCAAGAGGAGAAAGGACTAGGATTCCCATCATGGGGAATTCATTGGTTGGTGTGTTCCATGTTCTCAACCTACAGATCAACGCAGGAATAGGAGGTGATTATGTTCCGTTTTAAAATAAATTTTAACGACGCTTTAGACACAACTTGCTTTTTCACTTTTTAAGAGTCGAGAAAAAGCTAAAGATGACTCTAGTCTCCTTCGATGTTTTAACGAGCCCGAAGTGACAAATGCTCGGATGGACTTTTTCAGTTATAGAGTTTGAAAAAGGCCAAAAGAAACTACTCTGGAGTTCTAGGCAGAGGGTGTGCCAAACTTTTCGCAAAACCACAGAATACGTTTTACGGTACGGGTGGTCGATCTTCGTGAATGCTGTGTTCACTGCATTGCGATCAGTAGGGCGGCCAACACGGCTTCCTATGGATAAAGGCTTTGTTCCTATAGGGGTCTCCCAATATATACGCGACGGTACGTGGGAGCACAAGTCCGTATTGATACTTATCGCTTCACCGTGGAGGAATCACCCAACCACTCAACGCTAAGATATCACGTTTAACGACGCCGGAACACGTCTCTAGCTTAGACCTCTATGTGTTTGCGTTATGTTTCAAAGCGTTGTTATGTAAATTCAATTTATTTTAGGTTGATCTTGTTTAGCAGTTGGCCTTTATGGATCACCACGAGATGTATGGTACAACTCCTAAATGCAGTTTAAAGATGAGAAGCAAGCTTTTTCAATCTTTTCAACTTATGAAAATCTTAACTACTGAGGGAAAAGAAAGACATCATCTTTTCACACAGATCATAGAGCACACACTAATGCACTTTTTCCTAAATCAACATGCAAGCTGTCAAAATGCACATGCACAATGCAGGTATTTCTTTTCTCTTTCTTAATGTTGATGTATTACAAAAAGAAAGCTGTTGTATAACTTTGAATTCAATTTCAAGTGAAAGCAAACAAGCTTTTGTCCAAAATAAAAAGACACCTTAAGATTTACTTGTTTCAACACTAGAAATACATAAATTCAAACCATATGACGAAAGCAAAAGCTCAATCAGCTATGAACAGCAAAGAAACTAACTCTTAAGATCAGAACGACACTTATCACAGGTCTAGATCTAAGAGGCCACAGCAAGACTAGTTCACTTTTGTTATGGGAAACTGCAAATGATGTAAGAAATACACAAAGAACAAATACAGTTTCTTTATACAACTGAGTTGGAATAGTGGCAAAGAAAGGTGGTTTCAGATAGGTACATTGACTGATAACAGGCTGCAAAAACAGGGATGAAAACAGGGCAACAGAAAGCAGAGAACCCCAGTTGCACAAGGCCACACTAGTTCAGCGCAGGTAGAACACTGTCAGTTTGACATTCAGCACAGGTAGCCCCTTCGGGACCTACGTTGAAATGCAGACTGCCTTCACAGTGCCTGCAATGAAGAGAGAAACTCTCGTTTCTCTTGGTTTCCAGGTCACAGATTGCTCAAAAATCAACAGTTTTTGGCCAAATCAAAGCTACCAATCAAGTACACACTAAAAGATGATTCAAAGGAGGATGAAAAGCTATCACTAAGAGCTGTTCAGAGTCCTTGTGGATCAGCTCTTCAAATCATAAACATGCCCAGAAACTGAGCTAGAGTAGCTGCCCTCTACTTTGCATTTGAAAGATCCAAATGCAGTTCGATTCGGTACTCCCTGTGTTTAGGAAACGAATAGCAAAAACACAAACAACCAACAAGATATGTTCCCCAGCGGAGTCGCCAATTTGTTGTTGGGAAAAGTATCCAATACGGAATGACCCTATCCCACTCTAAGGGTGATAGTTCCTTAGCAACAATCAAAGCAAAGCTATCTAAGATTACTTCTTTATGAGATGTAAAAGAGGGGAGAAAGAGATCCACTAACCGATGTCTTTCGCTAATGGTTGATCCAATCTTCTCTCCCTACTGCTTGCCCCCAGCTCCTTGCTCTTTCACTAGCCCAGCTACACCAAGATCCTGCAAAATGGCAAGAGAGGGAAACTACAAGAAGCATACATTCATAATTGATTCAAGGATTAGAATAAATCAAATACACAAGTATAACAATACATCATTGAGACACATGTATATAGAAGAACCTCAAATGCTTTATTAATGGAAGAAGTAAGGTTCAGGAAGTGATACAACCATAAGAGGCCCAATCCAGCATCACCTTCCCAGCAGAAAGAAATCGCCTCTTCACCTCCTTCAAAGCAAATCACCCAATAGTTCTAAACTCAAACCAACAACAATTCTTTACATTCACCAGATTCCAGCCTCTGGATCTCATGGGAGAGAGATCCATATATATGAGTTTGGAGAGAGGATGAGTCAGCCTGAGATGTGACTAGTGTCCTCTCCTACTCCAGTTCTTCTTCAGTTCTTGAGTCCACTTGGAGGTTCTTGCTTCCACTTGGAGATCTAGAACCTCTTACTCATCACCAGTCGAATTCCTTGATCCAAGTGTCATTTTGGAAGCTTCCTAGGCATTGACTCATTGAGGAATGAGACTTCCACATGTCAAAACTCGCTCAGCGCAGGTAGCCTTTGTTGGAGTTGACATTCAACGCAGGTGGTCCATGGAGCAGTTGACATTCAGCGTAGATGCTCAGTGGAGCAGTTGACATGATCCAGAATTGCCTTGTTTTTGAGTAATTTTTAGTGGAGAACTTGTTTGGATATCTGTGGTTTGCTGACCTTGTTCCCCTAGGGGTAGGAACAACATGTTTAGGGACTTTGGATCCCTTAGATTATGGACATTTCATGCTTCATGCTGTAAGGCACAAAAATGTCTATAACACCCCTCCTTCCATACTTGGTCCAAATATTTTAAAAATAGTGTTTTACTCCCTATATGCTACTTTGCCCTGTGATAAAAGCATGTACATGCGGGTTAGTCAATACCCAACCTACATATATGTGTTAAAACACTTAAAAATAAATAAATTTCCTTAACTATGGGTAGAGTTCACGTGTTTTACTTGTTGATTACCTCCTAGTGCCCATGGCCCAACTGTTTCCCAACTAAAAAACTAATTGGGAGAAGTATAAACAAACTTCTATGGGAAGGCCTTAAGGAAGAGAGAAGAGATAGAATTACTATACTGAGATTATCCCCTGACCAAGTCTGAAGTATCCTTGTGCTTCAAGCACTTCCCCAAGTTCAGGAAACCCTTGTTTCCTTGAGTGTTGATATTCTCCCACATGCTTGAGATATCATGGTACTGGTTATGGAGGGAGGCTATTGAAGACTAGGATTGGATGGACGTGGAGGACGATTCCACTTGGAGCCAGAAGAAGAAGACTCATGTGAACTATTTCCATGTTTATTATAGTTTTCTATAATAAAAAAAAACACCATCTTATTCCTGAGATTGACCTTGTTTATGCATCAGATGTTGTTGTAACACATATATGAATGTCATTTGGATGTATAACTAATCGTCTTACTTATATAATATAAAGTTGATTTCATTAAAATGCTTTATCTATATGCTGCTATCTATGTTCGGATTGGTTGATTTGTAGATTCGAAGATCATCAGGAGTTGCAGAGGATCTGAACCCTGCTGGACTACCCAAATGAAGGACATCCGAGTATGTTCATCCATACATAGTTTGTTTATTTAAGCACGTTGCCTGAGTTGTATGCATGTTCCTTGCTGTAGATTACTCTTGCTCTGTTGGGGTTCTGACCCAAATCCCTAGGATACTTATTTCCATAACAACCATCCACTTTCACTTGGTGTTTTACCCAACCACTATGATCAGTGGTCCTATTAGCCAGCCTCTTGTCCTCATTTTATCATGCATAGTTCCACCATGAGTAGAACTAGTTTCTATCGTCTATGCCACTCATTCCTCCAACAAGAGTTTCCTTTAAGCTCTTTTTAGACTCCTTAATTTACAAAGTATTACTAAGTGAACTTGTCTACTTCACTCTCATTAAAGTACCTGATGTGTCATCTACTGAGTATAAGTTTAACCCTTTTTCGGACTAGGATAGACTAGTTCAAAAAAGGAGTACCCTAATCTACTGTGGCTAGGAGGTTCCCCCTTGTATACATTTACCCCTTTTCGGGCTTGGGGGGAAACTTTATGAAAAAGGAAATTATAAAAAGAGAAGGGAGGGACATGTATTTCCATTAGTCATTAAATGGAAGCATTAGTCACATCACCATTGAACATGACACCGGTCTATTCCATTATCTCATAGTTGGGTTTTATCTTGCCTAGGAGACATACCCTACATATGAGTCTCTTTACTCATCTGATTGGCTACTATTCAAGTTATATGGAGCGTTATTTGATGTCTACTTCGTAGTTGTATGATATTACATGATGCTCACTAGTCATGCTACCAAGTCAATCTTTTGTCATGCTGCTATGTGTTCAAGGTAAGTCTCAACCTGTGTATGCCATTTGTAGTAGCTTGTTGACCTTTTTGAGTTGGCCATGCCTATGTAAGTGGTATTTCATCTCATGACTTCATCCATACATCACATCATCCTGTTGTGTTCTGTGTTGATTGATAGGGTGTACATCAAGGCCCTCCTTTAACATATCTTCTCTTGTCAACTCCATCTGATTATCTAGGATCTTGATCTAGGAACTAGTAGTACCTTGGATCTTGCAGACCTTAGTGGAAGAATTCCTCACGATCAATAGTGAGTTTACATAATTGGATCATGATTGATCGATTTCACTACTCTTTGACGTTAGCTCATTTATTCACAATTGGTGAACTATACTAGTTACCTTGGGTCCATTTTCCTCATTGGTAGATTCGCTCACATCTGTTACTAGTTTAGCTCATTGGCTGGTAATCAAACGGTTTCTACCATGCTCGACATCAACTCATCTATTTTTATGATGTATATTCATACCATCAGGGTTATGTTGAAGACCCTGGGCAAAGGACATTTCACTCTTATATGGAATCCTTCCTAGGCTACGTGGGAGTTATGTATCATTTATATACTTTGAGGACTATTCTAGGACACTTCTCTATCTGTTATGTGTCCATAGTCCTATTGATGTATACTATGACATAGATCCACGTTGTATTTTTTGTGGCTATGATCTATCTGTTGAGTCACATGGGTCTTCATGGCCATGTTCTATCATTTCATGTCATGGATCTGCAATGTATTTTATGGCAGCCATTTTTAGTATCTTCTTATGACTGAGCATGAGTATGCCTGTCTTGGGAATCTTATTAGCAGAATTGAGAATTCAACACTTGATTTCCTCCAATCTAGCTTCATGGTATTGACTCCTTCCTCCCATTTTGAGCATTAGGTATTATTGTAATGCATTTCGACCATCAATTTCTCTATTTTCCTCATGCATTAGGGGGCATCTGTTATAACCCTATTTTCCACTCCATTATAGTGAGAGGAATCCAATATCAACTTACCTCATTTTTTTGGCTAAAATGCATCCCTTTTCACCTTTTCTTTTACTTATGTGAGATTTATCCCATCATACAAGTGTCAAATTACATGATTGAGTTATAATTAATTTCCCAAAAAATTATAATTATGAGATAATAATTATTTTATAATTGAGATAATTAGAAAAACCTCATAATTGTGAAAAAGGCTTCTAGAGTTTGTCATTCCCAAGGAGATCAACATGACCCAATTGTGTATGAGTTGGATAGGGATCCTTTATTGTAGAATTTTCCTAACTTCTCAATCCTCTAGGTGTCTAGATACATTCTCCTGGAGGATCAAATATAGATTATATAATCTCACCATGAGAAAAGAAAGGGACGGGAGGATGTAAACTATAGCGCGAGAGCTTTGTTGTATTGGGAGAGAAGACCATACTACAAGTTGCAAGAGAGTATCCTATTGTTTGAAGGTGTATTGATGTACTTTCACTTATATGATTAATATAAACATATGTTCTTTCCATGTATCTATTTGTATTCAACATGATTTATAGTTGTTTCAATGATATTTTTATTTAACGATCTTTTGAGGAAAGTCACTTGTTGGCTCTGTTTGTTTGCGGTTGTGTGTAGGGATCAAGATCAGGTGTGTACAATGTAGATCGATCAAGTGAAGTGCGATAATCTACATCAGACCCAAAATCCTTCCCAAACCCACGAGGAGGTCAGGTGCACACATATTTCCTTGTAGTATATAGAACTGGTTCCCTGATGCATGTTTGAGCATTTGGGTTGGGACATTATTATTTCTCTATTGGTATTTGTTTTTGTGGTTTGGTGATCTGAATCAGACATGAGATCGTGGAGAAATATCTCCTTGCATAATTAAACGAAACACTCTCCAAAAACCGGCAGGGTCTCCCCACTACAAAAGGAAAAAAATGGACTCTAGTAGCATAACCATCATAATCTTTGTCTCTCTCAGTAAGAATATAAATCTAAAGCATAAAATTAGTATACCCAAGACTCAAAATATTTGTGTCTAGCCCAACCCTCTCAAGTGGTCCAGTATAAATAGGATGAAGAGAGCTCCTAAGAGGAATAATGTGGATGCTCAGGACTGATGGGCCTCCCGATTAGACACAAATTAAGGCCCATCGAACCTTTCCTAGGAACATAAAGGATATATTAAATCTATCCTGCTACACTTAATAATGTTTTTTAAATTGAATATTTTCATTAGGAAGGTTTAGGGATAATTGCATATTTGTGCCTACTATTATTTATTATTGTAGAATATTGTGAGAATATTGGGTAGATTATGAAGATTTAGAGGAGGACATAACCTAGAGACTTGTTGCCTACTACAGGAAGATTAATATTGGATAATAAATGAAAAAAATATCTTGAAATCATTGACAAATTCAGAGCTCCATTGATTGATAAAATATAGGAATGTTTCCCTGTCATTTAACGCAGATTCCTAGCGTTGGGACCCAGATCCATTATTTGAGGGATTTTGGAGGGGAAATATTCCTCCTTTCAAGGATAATTCTTCATCATCAATTTTTATAATCATAAGTTCAAATTTTCCTCTATGGGAATGTATTTCTTAGTATTCTTGTGAAGAAAACTTGTATTTTTGCAGCTCCACTTTCATTTCTAGTAGGGATATACTTGGATTGATTCAAATAATGAAGTTTAGTGCCATTTTTAGCTTCTAAAGCTTGGTATCCTTCATAGAACTTTGAGTATCCTTGGTCTCAGCCATCCCAAGAGTCTCAAATCCTTTTTTTATGATTTTACTTTCTTCTTTTCACTTCTTAATCACATGCATATCTTATTCTTGTTTTTGCTATTTCTGTATTTAGTATTGATGATTATTTTGCTGTAGGATTGGCTTAAATGATGGAAGTAAGTTATTTTTCAGGTTATTTACAGATTTGGAAGTATGATTCATCATTATAACAACTTTTAAAAGTCATCTTCATCATTGAGATACTTGGATTAGGTTACTAGTTCACAAATCTAGAATTTCTAAAAGTCCATTGTAGCAAAATAGTAGTAATTTTATGCTATTTTTAGAATGTTTTAATGAGCTTCATTTGAGTTTATTGCACTTGGAATAGGTCATCAAAAAATTAGATTTAATAAAAAAAATTACCCTATTTAATTTTCACTTGATTAGTTTAGGCATTTGATAGTTCAACTAGCTCACTAGTTCTTGAATTTTGAATTTTTAGAGTAGTAATTTTCTGCTATCTTTTAGCACATATTAACAGGGGAATTTTGGATTGATTCCAATTGTAATGGAGACCTAAGACATCCTAATTAATAAATAAAAAATCCCATCCCATTTTCATCTGATTTACTTGGTCATTCAGTGAATTATCTCCTCCTCTAACAATTCTATTTTCCTTGTAACAATTATGTTTCGCCTGTAGCAAGTTTGTTTTGCCTATAGAAACCTCCTGTAGAATTCCTGTAGCACATTTAAACTTGACTAAATTTTCTCAAAAACCTTGGTTTTTGTCTCTTAGGCTTTAATCAAGACTCCTAGGCTCTAAATCCATGATTGAGGAAGAATAAAGACCAATTAGGACATGCCTTTTTACAAAGTAGATTAGGTCTATTTATTTGAATTCATGCTCTTAGGATTTGAATTACAAATTACTTTTCTTCCTTAGGATTAATTTATTTTCAAAGTGAAATTTCCATTTCTACAATTAGTTTAATATTTTATTTCACAACATTCACTCCATTACATCAGATCAACGAAATAAGGACACATTGTATGATGCACATATAGTGTCGACACCTCTTAAGTTTGTAGGAACCCCAAGTTGAAAATTTAAGTTGGTAGCATTGGGAGTTGTAACATTTTTGGTGCCATTTCCAGGGTGTCAAAGAATTCATTTTTTTCTTCCTAGTTGAATAATTTATTTTACTTTCTATAAAAGCAAAAAAATTGCATTAGGTATCTTTCATTTCAAGAAGAGAAAATTCCATTCTATTAGCATTCTCATTCAAATTTCATTTTTATAAAAAAAAAAATACTTCTCCAACACCAAACCCCCCCCCATTTGATCACTTGGTGTAGAAATAGCCACATCATGATTCAATTTTGTAGGTAGAAGAAGAAGAGGTGGTAGAGAAGGTAGAAGAAATGGATGGAGATGATGACAATGAAGAAGAATCTATTGGATTTCCCATTCAAGATATTGATATCAATGTGCATATGAAGAACATCCCTCCATCTTTCCTTCCCAACTTCCACGATATGAGGTCAAAGGATCTGAAAACCTTTCTCTTTGAATTTGAAATCCTTTTAAGATCTTATGGTTACTTACAAAAAATTCAAAAGTTGAGATTGTTTCTGGCAATATTAAAGGATAGAGCTCTTAAATGGTTCATAAATTTAGAGACTAATTAAATAAGATCATGGAATGATATGCAAAATATATTTCTAGAAAAATATAAATACCATTATCTTAAGGAAGAAATATTCAGAATGACTCAAACAGAAGATGAGAGTCTTGAGCATCTAATAGAGAGGTTCATGTATAATGTTAAAAAGGAAAAATTACATCGTTTAAGATTTGACACACTAAAAATCATCTTACTTAGAACAATTAGGGAAGAGTGGATTGATTTCCTTGATTTCGTGAGTAGAGGTGATGTATACCATTTATCATTTGAAGAAATTTTTGAAACATGAAAAAACATATCAAGAGGAAATGAAAGAGTAAGTAAATCAACATCAAGATCAGTAAGTCAAGTTAAGCTTGGAAATTTGTTTGATGACTTTAAAATAGAAATTCTTATCAATCGAAGTGAACAAGTATAAATGTTAAGAATGCAAGATGAAGAAAAAGAAGATGTTGATATTTGTGTTTTCCATGCAAAGTAGCATGCTATTAAATATTGCCCATCATTACTAACGTTGAAGGAAGTTTACCAAGATGACAATGGAGCAAGTCAATCACTAAAGCAGCTATGTTATGTAGCTCCAAGAGGACCAGGGAAACCTAGTGAACTTAGTATTATGAAAGAACCTAATTCAGAATTTCAAGGTTATACACATCCATATCAAATTAATTGGAACATACCATTTCCTTGGCAACCTTTGCCATCTCAACCCAAAAACCAATCTTGGCAACAAGGTTGGAAAGGACCTTATGGGAGAAATCCACAACATCCTCAATATTTTCCTCAATATCCTCCATACCTAACTCCATGTTATCACTACCATACACCTTCACCACAACCACAACCCCAGCTAAATCCATCTCAAAGATCCACTCCCACTTAACTACATGTACCACCACTTCCAAACCCACACAAGGAAGTAGCTCAACCCACTTACAATGCGAAGGTACAACACTTACAAACATATTCTCTTTATCTCAATGGTATTCATCTTAGCTCAGGAAGAGTATTGAAAAAAAGATATTTTATTGATGTCGTTCAAGGGCAACATTCATAAAAAGAAGATTCAAATGGGAAAACCAAAGAATCATTGGCTACACTTGATGAAGAGTAGACATCAGAATTATAGATTGAGAAAGTTCCCTCGTGTTTACTGTCAAATCCTCCATGTTCTCAAGAGAAAAATTAACAAAAGGAGGAATATTTTAATGTCCTGATAAAAGAGGACAAAAAAAGAGATCCAAATGTGCAAATCGACCAGAGGCATCACAACTATATTGAAATATGGTTCTCAACAATCATTAAGTTGCATCAACACACTCTTCTTCAACAATCCTTGATCTCATTGTAGGTTTTAACCCCGTACATAAATTACCTGCATATAAATTCTAAAACACAGAAATAAACAATGCGAGGTTATAACACATAAAACACATATACACAGAGATTTTCCCTTGGATCCCAAAACAGGGACTACCAGCTTGATTTTTCATTACGTTCCTTTCAATATTACAATAAATATTTATACATGCTGAAGCATCCAATACCATCGATTGAAAACCATCGCATCCAAAACCATGGACCGAAAACCATCGCATTCAAAACCATGTGCAAGGATCATGCACAAAACCATATGTAGGTCTGCCAAACCTAATATAGGGTCCAAAAACAAAATTTTCCTAGGTGCTTCCCTAGACCCCATAGAGTGGGGTTACCTACACCACTCAAACCCCTTGTGACTCCCCCCCCCCCCACTACGCAATCAATGCAATGAAAGGGGGGCTCTGCCCCCCCTTCTAACCCCCGAGTTAACTATGTGGGCTAATCGTGGAAAGAATATAACACAACCCAACACTCATCTCAATCAAAGTAGTTGGTCTCTCATATTCAGGTATATTTCAAAGCATATATTCTGAGCCTACACATGATTTTATCTGTCATATTGATGTGCACATGGCTCCATTGGAAGTATTCCTATACTTGAAAGTGATTTTTTTCAAGTAGAGTAGGATAGAAAAAGGAAATAAAAAAATGAAAAAGTAAGAGGAAAAATAAAATCTCAGGTGAAAATGTCCTTTGAGGCACCTGAGATTGGCTCATTGATTGAAAACCTCCATGAGGAGGTCAATGGGTTGGAAAAAGAGAAAAAAAGAGGGGAAAATAAAAGATCCTAGGTGAAAACCTCCTTTAAGGCACCTAGCCAGAGCTACTAGTTGAAAATCTCATTGAGGCAGCTAATAGTCCTAAAAGAAAACAAAAATGAAAAAAATGAAAAAAACTCTTTGCTCCATGTATCTCTCTCTGATGAATGCAAGTGCTCTCCAACCTCTGCAAGCAACAAAAATAGGTTATCTACCAAAAGAAAATTTGATCAAAAGCCTAGTAAAAGAAAGTTAAACTTGGGCTTTGTCCTCCTTTTCTCAAGTGCTCCAACAGGACCAAGACCATGTCAATCCATCACTCTCATCCATTTTTATGAACACCAGTATTGCAACAAGGATGCTGCAACTCCTAGGGATACCAACTTTACTTCATCAACACGGAGTTCATACAAACATGGAGGTGACAGTGTTGTATACATAAATAGATGTAATGGGTCCACTCTTTGTCACTACTGAGCTAGGGTGATAGACCACTAGGGTTTCTAAAATCATCCTTCTATTGATTTAAAATAATTTTGATTACCAATTAAGAAAGGAGAATTTTCCCCTAATTGATAGAATTCAAATGCTAGCTACTGTAGTAATGAAAGACTGAAATAGATGCCTAAAACACATAACTCATCTAGTTATTTGTTAATGTACATTGATTTTAAAAGAACTCTAATTTAACACATGTGAAATATTAACTACCCTAAGCATGGAATCTGATCTAAACAAGCACTTAATTGATGTGTGCATGAATAAACATAACAACCTTTTTCTTTTTATCTTTTTGTAAAAATATGAATGCTAATCCTTCTTGGTTGCATGGCAGGTGAGATAGGTGTGGAGGGAGATGAGTGCAATGGGTCATATGGCTTGGGAGGTAATAAGTGGTATTCTCCTAGATTTCGTGATGTTTTTTTCACAAATCAAGCTCAAAACATGCCACTACAGGTTTTCTTGCAGGATGTCTACATGATGTCCTAGTTCACCTACAGGATCATTTGTTTTCTTACAGGAACAGACCGAAAGCATAAAGAGTGATTCAAAAAGTTGTATGGAGCTTATGGAATGTGAGGAATGGAATAAATAAGGAAAGGGAGTGGTTGGAACTCACTCAGAACTCAAACCAAAGCTTTATGATGGTTGGATTTGCTCAATAAGCATGGCAAGTTGTCTTTGTAAAACGATACTTCAAATTGAGAACTTAGTGGCCCTTGGCAATCATGGGTGGATATGATTTGGCTAAGGTTGATGACATAAGGTATTCTTTCAATGTAGAAACTCCTGCAACATATACAACATTGATGGCATTTATCCATAAATCATCTCAAAACAAGAAGGATTTATAAAATTATAAAAAAAAACAGAATTTGCATCATTTATTTGCCAAGTTCATGCATGGAAATGCTTGAAACCTATTATGAAAGAAACATGAAATATAATACAAAACTTAAGATATCATAAATGACAACTGCAACCTATCTTTTGAAACTGAAAGAGGATGACCTAATTAGCAGAAGAACCCTAATTTTCATAAGAAACCAGAATTCTATTTTTTTGGGTTGAATGGGAGTTGTTCCTCCAGCCATGGTCTTTGAAGGGAGAAATGAGGTAAGAGCCACCTATTATCAGCCTTTTTTGAATATTTTCTTATCTCTATAATGTTACCATTAGATCTATGCACAAATGGAATCAAATTAATCAAATCTACCAATACTTTCAATTTAACAACACCAAAGTCAATTTGACAAATAATCTATGAGATACTCAGCATACAAGTACAGTAAGAGGAACCTCTACTGCTAGGGTTTATACCTAACCCAAGAGGCTTAGCCCTTTGAGTCAACTCATTTCTGGATCAAGGGAATGTTTCTCATTTTCATTAACATATCAAAAAATACATAACGGTGTTTGGTCACAACCCTTCAACTCGAAAACTGGTTAGCTATCTTGCCTAAAAAATATGAATCCTGATGAGGCTCTAGGCCTATTTATTTATACATCTGAAGTTGCCAAAACATTCCTTAAATATAAGGAGGCTTGGCTCCCAATCTTGAGATTAACTGGTTCTTAACTATCACTCACTTGGCTTCCAATAATCCTCATGACTCGGCTGCTTGCAACTCTGAGCTGGTGTGATTTGATTGAGAGATCTTTGAGTGAGTAAAGATTTAATGAGGGAGATCCATCTCCTATAATATCTCTTTCTTGTCTCATTTGAGTTCCTGCACCCTAATTAGCCATAGTTTTCTCCCAAAATCCTACAATCAATGCACATTATACCACTAGACATGACATCTTACTTTTACTGAACTCATTAAGAAAAATATAATTAAAACATGTAAAGAATTATGAGAAGAGTTGATTTTAGTAAACTTGGAGGTGTATTAAGGTCCATATATTTTACCCAATGATGACCCTCATCATCGCCCCTTACTGAAAGTGTTTCTCATCCTCTGAGCAACTCAATCTATGTCCATGTGCTTCATTTCTTTGGTGGTTTCCCTGACATCCCATGTTTCTGTTGTAGCCTCTTCCTCTTGTGAATAAAACCCGTCATTCTTCTTTATCTCCTCCCATTGCTTTCTTTCTTCTTTTCTTTTATTCCTTCCAACAGTCCTAAAAGGAATGGTGGAATGAGCCTCAATACAATCCAATTGAGTTTGAGTCTTTGTAATGCTTGCTTATACATTGGGGTTCTATTTAGTGCCTCCCTGATTCTTTCAGGAGAATGATATTCTATGATTTTTAGGCTATAAGGTAATGTGTTCCATCTCCTTTGACAGGCTTGCTAACTGTCATCTCCTAGCAATCTTAGCATGTCTTCAGAGTGTGTGACTACTTTTTCTTGTACAAGAAGGTACCCTAGTGCAAGCTTGGGGTCATTTGCAATGAGGTTGTGAGTGCTAATGACATACATTGGGTTAGACTGTTCTGATTTGATCATAAGGGGTGCTACCTCTTCTTTTTCCAATACCCTTTTCATCTTTGTAGCTCTTGCGTCCACATGATTCATCCAAGATACCAAGGCCATTTATTGCAAGTCCCCTAGCTTTGGATTTGGGTCCCACACACTTAAATCTATCAAGGCTAAATTTTGTAGGTAGAACTCAGATATTGTTTCTCTATCCTCCAAGGTTCTTTGATCACAGAGGTAAATGAATTTTATGTTGTCTTGGAAAGGCATAGCTCCTCTTTTTGCTAAAGTTTTTATCTGGAATTGTAGCCATTATTCCTTGAGGTATAAGGCATATTAATTTGCTGGCATCTTGCACTAGATTTCCTCCATGGATAAATTGGCCATAGTTTCCAGTTGGCTTTCCCTTTCTTGTAGTTTCTTCCTTAGCCATGTGTTTTCAAACTCTAACTAAGATTTCATTATTGTTTCTTTGTCTCCTATGCTGCTCAATTCTCTGCCAATCTCCTGAAATTTCTCCTCCATGTGACCTACATCTTCTACCCCGTTTCATTTAGCAATTTTCATCCACCTGTGTGTCCTTACCCTCTCTTTTTCAAGTTCAAAGAACAGAAGAATGGAAAACTTCTATGGTATCACCCTACCTACTTCAATGAACCTGTAGTAGGAGCTGAGGTTTGGCTGTGGGCTAGGTTATTTTAGTTCTTGGGCCTATTCCTTTGTTTCTTGTTAAGTAATTCCTTCCTGGTCTCTTTCCTATGTTTCTTGTAGGATTGTCTCTGTTTCCTGTAGGTCTGGCTGTGTCTCCTGTAGGAGAAATTTCCTTTTGATGAGGCTAACACTATGATAGGCCTCTTAACATAGGTGATTGGAGACTTGGGAGAAGCTTGTTTTGATGTTCCTTCTCCTTCATTTTCCTTTAGAGGGACTACCTTCTCTTGTTGTTTTGGTGAGTCCTCTATGAAAATTGGAGTTTTGGTAGGGGTTTGAGGTCTCCCTTGTCTAATCTTGGTGCTTTTTCTTGTCCTAAAGTAAAGTGGGGTTTGTCTTTGTCTCTTTCCCTTTGATTTGACAGGTGTACATAGGGCAGTTAGAGCAGTTGTTGACTCTTTCTATGTTGGTTATAGAGACACCCTTGGTGATTCTTCTTCTTCTCTACCTTGAGTTGCAGACTTCTGTTCACCTTTTCTTGGTAATTCTTGAGGTTTGTGTGGATACAGTTCAAGACTTCTGATAGGTAAGGAAGTTTTGGAATTTAAATTTTAGTGACATGCAATACAATATTTATATCCTGAGGTGCACTGCAAATTCCTAACTGAATTGAGGATTTATTCTTTTTAAATGGAAAATATGGAAGGTATGGCACCTACCTCACTTTTCTATGTTCTGGTGATGATAACCCTTGATTTCATATCCCTTAGTGTCCAACGATAGCTCTATAGGCCAATATCTTTGTATCCTGTAGGTTTCTTACTTGTTGTAGATTTTCACTGCTTCCTATAGGTGTTATTTTAGGAATGCCGAGAGTAACCTCTTCGTTCGATGAATCCTGAAAGTTGCCTTTTCTTTCTTCATATGGAAATCAATGTTTTATTTCTATTTATGGATGATCGTGTGGGGTGGTGTGCTCACTAGCCAAGTATGAGAACCTTCTTTTGGACCATTGTTCTCACTACCAATCCATCGTTTGACCTTACCTCATAATCATCTCCCACTCTTATCCTCCATAACTTAACCATTTTTGGATTCGTTCCCTTTTTCCTTTTATTTAGCGTTTGCCACATGTGTAGTGGTCTTAGCCTTTTCTTCTCATTATCTGACTGAGGATGGCCAAGTTAAATATCTGAGGGTGGCCAAGTTAACTGAACACCTTCACTTATAAGATCAACTCTCACATTATTCCTACAGTTTTGATCATATCATACTTATAAGAGAGCATTAGTAAGATGACATATCTATGGGTCTTTTACTTCAATGATGATGCATGTTGGAGAGTGGTGCCACTTTTCTATGCTTTTCAATCTACATATTTTCACTGTTTATTTCCTCTTTTGATGCTTTGTTCCTTTTTGATGATGTGCAGGTGTTGGAACTTATTGCTGGTGATCTTCCTACTGGTGTTGAGCTCTGAAGGAGCTTACTCAACCTTGTAGTCCCTATGCTAAAGATGGATGCAGTCTCTGTGGTTTCTTTTGTGGGATAGGCTGCTACAATATATCCTAAATTTCCACAACATAAGCAGGGTAGGATGTCTCTCCATTGTAGACCTGTTGTGCCTATTTGTTTTTCGGGTTCAGGTTTGGTTGGGTAGACATCCGAGGCTGTTTAGGTGGAGCAGGGTGTAAAAGCCATGGTTGAGATGGAGGTGAAGGAAAGAAATATAGAGTGTTGTTTTATGGGGGGCCTCACCCCTAGGGTTGTGAATTGCACTGAGGTTGTGGAGGAGTATATGGTTGAAATGGCTGGTTGGTCGACTGGGAATGGTATTGAGGTGAAAATGACCAGGGAGAAGGTGTAGACCAGGAGGGATGAGTAGGGGGAGGGCAAGAGGGAATGGATATGTTTTGATTAGGGTTGTAATATGCATAGGATGACCCTTGCATGCCCTGCTGGTATGGTTGAGGCCCATGAGGCCTCATTTGATTTATGTAGCAGAGCTGTTCAGTCACCCCTTCAGTTCCCTGATACATAGCTTTTAGTCTAGGTAGAGAAGGGCACTTGTCTGTGGAGTGGTTTTCTTCATAGACCGAGCATATTTCTATAAGTTTTAATGGAAATTCATTCCTAGGGTGCCTCCTTGTGCATCTAGGGAAGAAGATGGCTAATTCTCTCTCTGCTTCCTCTTGCTTCCTCTTGATTTTCATAGTGTCCATATGCAGGGAAATGGTTTGCAACATTTCACTCTTAAAATCTTCCAACATGTTTCCAATTCCATTTTTTATATATGTGTTGGAAGAGGATGAGTCGGCCACTGTTCGATTGACCCTACCCCTTTTTCTTGCTCCCATAGAATGATTCTTAAAAATAGTCTTGATATCCTCATAGGTTAGCTGGTATATTTCCCCTCCTAACACCAGGTTTAGGGTTTATAAGAGATATTCCCTGATCCCCCTAAGAAGGACTAACTTAAGTGACTCATGATCAATTGTGCACCTGCCCCTTTTATAGCTGAGCTAGAATATTTCCTCATAATCCTTTAAGGACTCATCCTATCCCAAGGTCATTCGAAGAATTTCCTCTTTGGTATCTTTGGACCTGCAGCAGTCCCTATACTTGTTGTTGAAAGCTTGCTACATATGAGCCCAGGTGGTGATACTATCCCTCGGTAAACCCATGAACCAACATAGAGTTACATCATTGGGAGTCGATGGTAATAATTTCAACTTATGATCATCAGAGGTGTAATCATCAATTTTGCATATGATAGAAAATTCAAACAAAAAAGTATCTGGATGTTCTGAGGTCACGCCATGGAAGTGAGGAAGAGCAGAGGGTCTTATTTTTTTCATCTTGGCATCCCCATTGGTTTCTCTGATGGGAAAAGCACCCTCAATTCTTTCTCTATCTTCCCTATCATTTCTATTTTCAACAATTATGTCAGTTGGAATGGGTTCTTCTTCTTCCCATATAGGCTCTTCAAAAATCTCTCGTTGTGTTAGAAAATTAGATATTACAGAGAAATAGAACACATAAAATATTGCAGAAATATAAACATACAAAAACACATAAAAGAAACAGAGACACAGATGTATGTGGTTCACCTAATTTGTACTACGTCCACAGAGAAACAACCAGTCCTTCCTTTCATAACATGTAGCAAAATGAAGAGACACAGCCTAGAACAGATTCGATGTAATTCCCTCTTCGCTCTCAATATCCTCTCTCTCTTTGCTTAGAATACACATCTAGATAGCTACAATACAATTCCCTCATATGTAGCGAGGGGTTGCCTTCTAGGGAAAAAAACCATAAATTAAACATAACTTCTACCATTAGATTTTCGCCTGATGAATGGCCGACATTGACAACGAAATTACAACATTTTGCAAGGCAATTTTATATCTATTTTTAGCTTCAGGGGCACTTCCCCCGATCCCCTACCACGGGGGGGCTCCAAATAATCATCGTTGCCCCACATGGACGACCCTGGAGGTGCACATTTACCGGCGGCATTGTCACCCCATTATGACTTAGGATCCAATGTGGCAATACCTGTGAGTAAAGAAGATAAGTAGGCTCCACACCCAACATGTTATTCGCCTAAGGGGTTCTCTAATTCACAGCCACCGAAGAAGAGGGAAGGTTGGTTGTCTGAGGTGGTGGGGGTATTTTGTAGAAATTTTCCTAAGTTATCCCTATTCCTACGAGGCATGAAAGGAGTGTTTTTTTTTTCAAGCTTTAAGACTAATTGTAGAATTAAAAAGACAAACTGAGTTGAAACTAACTGCTGAATAAAATCAATTATAGAATGGAAAGGAAAGTAAAGAAACTTAAAATTACTTTGCAAAAATGAAACTAATAGCAGAATGAAAGAGATAAGAAATGGAAGAAAGAAAGCAGAAATCACATCTACTTAGATGCCTCCCTTACAACGATGCCAAAAATGGATGAGGACCAGTATTGAAGCAAGGATGCTGCAACTCCTCAGGATACCAACTTTACTTCATCAACCTGGGGTTCATACAGACATGGAGAAGACAATGTTGTATACAGGAATAGATGTAATGGGTCCACTCATTGTCACTACTGAGCTAGGGCAATAGACCGCTAGGGTTTCTCAAACTGGCCTTTTATTGATTTAGAAGAAGTTTGATTACCAATTGAGAAACGAGAATTTTGCCCTAATTGAGAGAACTGAAATGCTACCTACTGCAGTAATGAAAGACTGAAATAGATGCCTAAAACACAACTCATCTAGTTATTTGTTAATGTACCTTGGTTTCAAAAGAATTCTAATTTAACACATGTGAAACCTTAACTACCCTAAGCATGGAATCTAATCTAAACAAGCACTTAACTGTTGTTGATGAGCCTCATCATTGGGTAACTATATGGACCTTAATACACCTCCAAGATTATTTAAATAAACTCTTCTCATAATTCCTTAAATATTTTAATCATATTTTTCTTAATGAGATGAGTAAAAGTAAAATGTTATGTCTAGTGGACTAATGTGCATTGATTGTGGGTTTTTGAGAGAAAATGATGGCAATTTTGGCTAATTAAGGGAAAAAAATTGAATGAGACAAGGAGGAGAGATTGTAGGAGATAGATCCTCCTCATTTAATCCTCACTCACTCGAATATTCCTCCATCAAGTCACACTAGCTCAGAGTTGCAAGAAACCCAGTCATGAAGATCAAAAGGTAGTCGAGCCAGTGACAGTCAAAGAGCTAGTTCATCTTGAGTTTGGGAGCCAAGCCTCCCTATATTTAAGGAATTCATTGGAGACTTCAGTTGTATAAATAAGAAGGCCTAGAGCCTCTTTAAGATTTAGATCTTTTATGTAAGATCACTAAGAATTTTGGAGTTCAAGACTCGTGGAAGACATTGTTATGTAATTTTTCTGATATTTTAATGAGAATGAGAATTTTCTTGATCTAGCACTGAGTTGACTCAGAGGGCTGAAGCTCTTGGGTTAGGGACCAACCCTAGCATCAAAGGCTCCTATTCATGTATTTGTATTCTTAGTTGATTTAATAGATTAATGGTTGAACTACTTTTAGCATGATTTCATTGCGTAGTTGTGAATTTGGATTAATTTGCTTCCATTTGTTCCTTTATAAGTAGCTTAGAAAGATAAAGAAATACCAAAAAATTGTTACCAGGTGGATTTGGCCTCACTCCTCCATTCAAGGACCATGGTTTGTGGAAAGAACTCCTATGCATCCCAAAAAGACAGAATTCTAATTTCTCATGGAATTTAGAGTTTTTTCTATTTAGGCCAACATCTTTTCAGTTTCCAAGGATGGGATTCAATTGTCATTTTTGATGCCTTCAGCCTTGTATTCATAGTGTTTCACATTATTATGCAAGTATTTCCATGCATAAACTAGGCAACTAGATAGTGAAATTTTGTTTCCTTTAGTTGATTGAAAATCTCCCTTATTTAAAATTATTCATGGATAAATGCTAGTGATTGATGAAGTGCAGGAGTTCCAATAGTGTAGGGAGATATCATGACCAAAAACTCCATCCTAACCTCATCCACTCATGATCATCACTTTTTCCACTACATCCCTCAAACAATTCATCCTTACATAAGAACAACTTTCTAGATTTGTTGAGCAAATCCAACAATATTACAAACTCTGTTTTGAGCTCTGAAGAAGTCTTATTCACCCCCTTTCCTTATTTCTCCCACCATTCACTGTCCCTAATCCCTACACCACCTTCCAAATCAATCCATTTTCTCTCGGTCAGATATTGTAGGAATATAGGGGATCCTGTAGGAGCATTAGGACATCCTGTAGGAAGCATTAGGATATCCTATAGCACGACATGTAGTGGCTTGTTTTGAAGTAGAATTGTGAAGAAAACATCTAAGAAGATAGGAGAAGAGCACTACTTGCATCCTAATCCACCTGCCACATCACTAGGAGTTATTGTGTTCATTTACATGCACAACAATATAATGTTTGGTTATTTTAGATTGCATGCCTAGGACAATAGGATTACACACATGTTAACTTATCATTCTTTGGAAGTAAAGAATATTAGCAGTTAGTTAGATGAATGGTGTGTTTAAGAATTTTATTTCAATCTTTCCTTACTACAGTAGACAAGATTTCAGTTAGTGAAAATTTCCCCTTTCCTCATTGGTAATCAAGCTTCTTCTGAATCAATAGAAGGTTGGTTTGAGAAACCATAGTTGTCTATCACCAGCTTAACAGTGACAAAGAGTGAACCCATCACATCTTCTTGTGTATACGACACTGTTACCTCCATGTTTTTACAAACCTCAGGTTGATAAAGTAAAGGATGTAGCCCTAGGAGTTGCAGCATTCTTGCTGCAGCACTGGTGCTTATCACTTTTTGGCACCGTTTTTGGGGAGGTGTCTAAATAAGATGTGATTTCTGCTTTGTTTCTTCCATTTCTTATCTCTAACATTATGCTATTAGATTCATTTATGCAAAATTAATCGTAAGTTAGTTTGCTTTCTTTTCCATTCTGCAAGTGAGATTTCATTTATCAGTTAGTTTCCATTCAGTTTGTTATTTGAATTGTGCAATTAGTTTCAAAGCTTGAAAAAATTGCGAAAAAAATCAAAAACACTTCTTTCATGCCTCATAGGAATAGGGATAACTTAGGAAAATTTCTACCAAATACCCCCACCACTTCAAACAGCCAAAATTCACTCTTCTTTGGTGGCTATGAATTGGAGGATCCATTAGGTGAACAACTAGAAATTTTTTAAGAGCCTACAGGGGGAGAAGAAGAAGGAGAACCCATTCCAACTAATCTAATGGCTGAAAATAGAAATGATAGAGGAGATAGAGAAAGAGTTGAGGGTGCCTTTCCCATCAGAGAAACTAATGGGGATACCAAGATGAAAAACATAAGCCGCTCTACTCATCCTCATTTCCATGGCTTAACCTAAGAAGATCCAGATACTTTCTTGTTTCAGTTCACTGTCATATGTAGAACTTATGATTACACCACTAATGAGAAGAAGTTGAAATTATTTCCATCTACTCTCAAGGATGCATTTTTGAGTTAGTTCATGGGTTTAAGTGGGGATAACATCACAACTTGGGATCGGATGCAGCAAGCCTTCAAAAACAAGTACCAAGACTACTGCATGTCTAAAGACACTAAAGAGGAAATTTTTAGGATGACCTTGGGGCATGATGAATCCCTAGAGGATTAGAAAGAAATATTCCAGCTTAGCTGCAAAAGCGCCAGGTGCACACTTGATCGTGAGTCACTAAAGCTAGTCCTACTTTGGGGGTGTGATACAGGCAAGTTCCCTTTGTGGACAGAGGCAACCAATCTAGCCCTAGAGTGGGTCTAGTCACAACAAGTACAATATCAAAGCAAATTCCCTTAGGTAGTTAATGTCATGAAGGCATACCTTCAAATCCTCATGTGATGAAGTTCCTGTTGTGTTACTCTAGCTCTTGTTCTAATCACTTTTGTAGCTGAAACAAGATGCAAAGAATAGCAACAAACATAATAGAATACAACAAAAATGAGCTACTTAAAGGGTCAAGGAACTTCAAGCTATCAATATGCAATTTTGACATAAGATATAGGAAATAAACCATTGATTTGTATTAACATGAACTGAAGTAATACTTACAACCACGCCTTGACACTGTAGGTCTCCTTGAAGGGTCCTGTGAGCATGTCTCCGCAAGCATTCACTCATGAGTTGTCTCCCAAGAGGATGAATAACTCTCTCCTACCCAAAAGGAAAAATTATGATGCTAGAACACTTATACAATCAAGCAAAATCCACACAAAACTATCCCAAGCTAAGTTAGATAAGTGGCTACTTGAAAACTCTAAAAGCTGCTCTCTCTAACTTCAACTTCAACTACTAATTTCCACCAGTAGATCTCAGTCATTAAGGAGAAATTTATAGGAGGAGGAGCCTCCATAAGGGATGGGAGAAAGAGCTTATCCCTTTGGTAGGTTGGACAAAAGGTGGAACAACCATCCCAAAGGAGAGAACAGAGCTCAGCTAATCCAACAACCAACCCTAGGACTGCCCTGTCTAGTCAATTTAATGTCTTAAGTTTCTCTACATAAATTATCAATCCGAGTATTGTAAACTGCTGAAGTGTGGTGCACCATATGTTCTTAGTTAACCTTTTTCTTACTTCTTTTTTTTATAGTTTATGTTGTTTATGGGGTTTTGTTATTGTTGGTTTCCTAAAGTGTTTAACGCAAATGGAAATCCTATTCTAAGGTCTTAAGAATACTTTTAAAGGTCAAGTATGGATGTAGATTTCAAGATAAAGTTTATGTCCCTTACGGTAACTTCCAAAACTTAGCACTTCAAAAGATCTCAAAACATGCTATTAATACTTGAACAGGAATGTAAATATGCATCTACTTAAATCAAACAAAAGATGAAATACTGATCATGAAATCACTATCTCTGTTGCCCATCTAATTATAGAAATAAAATATAAACTATTGCACTCAAACAAACCAAAAATTGCAGACTAACGAAAGCAAGATCAATTTACTTCAGTTATGATCCAATAGCTCGCCAAGTAGCTTTTCTGGGTTAAGCCATGGCTCTGGAGATAACGTCAATAACATGAAGAATTGATATCTAAATTACCTACTTGAAAATGAAAGTAAAATCAAGTCACTTCACTTATAATTCGATAGCTTGCCAAGTAGCTTTTCGGGGTTAAGCCATGGCTCTGGAGATAACGTAAATAACATGAAGAACCTGATATCTAAATTACCTACTTGCAAATGAAAGTAAAATCATGTCACTTCACTTATAATCCGATAGCTTGCCAAGTAGCTTTTCGGGGTTAAGCCATGGCTCTGGATATAACTTCAAATGACATGAAGAATTTGATATCTAAACTAACTAACAACAACAAATAAATAAGACTGAAATCAAAACATAACTGAAATTGAAAAGCTTAAGAAAAAGTTTAGCAGAGAGGCAAATCTCATGTCACTGTTTGATGCAGAAACATGTAAAGAAAAACTAATCCACAACCAACCGGTTGAACACACTTGCATGAATTAAAATTGCATGAATGGAAAATCTAATCTTTCAAACTTGAAAGCAGTCAAATGACATAATGAAATCAAAGCAAAATTACAAAATAAAATATACTCTACCTTACATTCTAATGTGCTCTATGACATCTGCTTCACATCTCCTTCCATGTTGAGAACATCAAAGCTTTATTCAAATTCTTCAAAATTACAAAGTACAGCAAAGCTCTCCAAAGCGTTTGTTGGGCAATTTATTGGACTTAAATTGCTGCATAAATTATCGACCAGGGAAACTCGTAAGCTTGTGATGGTGCCAGCACAATATATGCAGGAGTAGGCAACTAACTCTATGCCTAACTAAATTATTTAAGATTCAATACAATATGCAAGGGAAGAGGCTCCTAACTAAGGAGGTCCTGGTTGTCCTTCCCTACAGTATCATAGAGAAATCATTAATTACATAAAACTAAAACCTTGAAATGAAAACAAGAGAATGAACTTAGTTATTGTTTAGATTCAAGTAGAGAGAGAGACTAACTTAGTCTCTTGATTGTCCTCTCATGTACTAATCCAAACTAAACTAGGATTCATTCATAAGCATAAGAAATGAAATAACTTTGAAACATAAACACAAAAGAATGAATTTCAATTACCATATAAATCATTGGAGAGAGAGCCTAACTTAGACTCTTGGTATCTCCTCATATGATACTTGAAACATAAAAGCAAAAGAATGAATTCCAATTATCATACAAATCAAATAGAGAGAGAGAGCCTAACTTAGACCCTTAGTTGTCCTCTCATATGTTGATTACATTCTAATTTAAAACTCATTCATCAATCACAAACAAATCCTCAAACATCTAGACAAATAAATGAAATAAGATCTAATATGAAATAACATGTTTCTCTCATCCTTTTAGAGTGAGCTCAATTATCTTAAGAACAAGACAAATTATTCCATATACTACATTAAGGAAAATTAAATCTAAAACTACATAATGGAAATATATGTAAAACTTATATCTATAACTACATAATAGAAATATATGCAAAATGAAGCTTTATTCTATTCCATCATCAATTGGATACAATGCTCTAAGAGTCCTCCCTTTTGGAATGGAGGAGGTACTCCTATTTATACAAAAACTATGATAACAACCTCATAAATGTAGACCCACTATTCTCTCCTTTGACCCACATATTTCTCAACCAATGATGACACATAACCCTATCCTCCATGATCTCCTCCATGAAGCTTATCTTTTCAAATTCGAATTTGATCATTCATGGCCACATAAAGATGCCTTGGAAGCTTCCTTGGAACCTACACATGTCACAAAAACAACCCACTTTCCATATATAAAGTAAAACATATTATTTTCTAATATTTAATCAATAATTTCTCTCAAAAATGCTTAAAAATAAACAATATTTGGAAAATATAAATGAGACCCATTAACGGTGAATAGTAGGGAAAATGGAGTGACAAGGTGATGAATAGTGAGCGAAATAATGGAAGCATAAGTGAAAAATGTATGGTAATGAGTGCCATTTTTTGAGCCCAACATACTCCCCAACTGGAGTTCTTGCATGTCCTCATGCAAGCTACTACAATGACTTATTTGATTTGATTCTTAAATGAGCTTCCTTTTACAAGATGTTTGGTTCTTGTGTAACAAACATCTTTCAATCATGGACTTCCTTTTAACTTTGCACATCTTTGGATAACTTTTATTTGTTTGCAAAGCATTGACATATTTTAATGATTGGTTCTTGTGTTACAATCATTATTTACTTTGATCCCCTCTTAATGATTGGTTCTTGTGTTACAATCATTATTTACTTCGATCTCTTTTTAATGATTGGTTCTTGTGTTTACAATCATTATTTACTTTGTTGAGATCTCTTTTTAATGATTGGTTTTTGTGTTTACAATCATTATTTACTTTGTTGAGATCAATCATATGCTCATCATTTTGTAGTAGTTTTTATTGTGGGAAGACTATGTGGGTTAAGATGTAATATGAATGAGGAAAAAGAATGAAGTGTGAAATTCCCCCCTCCCCAACTGATGGTTTTTGGCAATTTTAAATGAGAAAGGAAATAGTGAAATAGTGGAATATTTTCCAAATATCATCATTTTAGCATCTAAAAAGAATTTCAAGATTAAAGGTTAGAAAACATCATACCTTACTTACCTAAGGAAGTGGATGAATCATGCATGTTCAGCTGCCACAATTCTGATCTGAAGCTTCTTCTTCAAGTTGTGGATGAAAGATGGATTTGTATTGTCGTATCGACTGTTGGATCATCTGCTACTAGATGATGAATCTGAGGAGTCTGTTGAACATGGATGAAAGTCGTATCTGCTGGTGGATCTCTGCTACTGGATGATGAATCTGATGAGTCTGCTGAATATGGCTGAAAATCTATAAGGCTTGGAAGGTATACAAAATATATAAGTTACATTTTCCTCCCAGCCTTATTTATTGATTTGTCCTCAAGTGAAATACAATGTATACAATGAATGGAAATACAATGAATGGAAATTGGCTTCATCTGCTACAAAATATGGGTCTTCAAGTCTTCAACGCTCGATGGCACAAATCTTACTATGTGATTAAATGTGTCGATGTCGCACATAGCAAGAATTTGTTGACTTAGTGGCCGTTAATGAATGCCCCTAGCCAACACAAGAGCTCCCACCATTGATTCCAATGGGAGTCAGGATGCCTAACACATCTTTGTAGGTATGAATAAATTTGTCATGGTCGAGTCACCTACAAGATCCAACGAACAAGGGATATTAATGTACTCCCATTGTTCATTGGCAAGAGTACTTGCCATTAAGGCATGCAAGCCTCTAGGTGTTCTTTCAATGATACTTAGACTCTAGGACTTTGACTCAAGTAGGGTTTTATTGGCGGAAATGAAGGGGATGATAATGACAAGGAAAATGGATGGATGTAAGGAAATGCATGATGTATGTATAAGAACTCTTGCTGTGAAAAATGGATATGGATGTGTCACACTTTATGGATGCATGAGTGGTGTTATTCAAAATCTTTTTCAGAAAGGGAGATGGAAGGTAGTGGTTGTCGAGATGGATTTGTCTTCAGAATTTTTCATGAATTTAGTCTTTGGAAGACTAATGGACGTCACAATGTAATCTCCTGAATGATCACTTTGTTATCCTGTAACCTGTGAAAAAAACTTGGCAGAAAGAAAACATAAGTTTGTTCAAGAAGAATTGCGCAGGTCCTTCATGATTCTTACGCAAAAATTTCATACCAAATAAAACAGATTTAGGAAAAATCAAAGTGTTGAAAGTAACTCAATTCATGATATCAATTTCAATCCAATCTTAAAAACAACCGTGAAAAATAATACTCCCTGTCAGATAACTTCTGAAATGTGTTTGGCGAAAAGATGGTCATTTGAATGATCTGTTGTGTCCTGCATATTAGTGCATTGTAAAGCATACAACAGAAAGATGTGATGCCAAATTAAAGTTATCGTCGTAAAAATCCTCCAATCGATTTTCGAAATGTGTTTCCAAGTATCCCTTTTTTTTATTTTCAAATCTGTGTGAATTTTGTGATTTTTTATTATTATTATTATTATTTTTTTATTTAAAAAAAAAAAACAAATGTAAAAAGAAAATAGTAAATTTTTTTATTTTTTATGTTGATTTTATTTAGATTTTTTCTTTAAACAATAAATTAAAAACATAAAATTTTTAATTTATTATTTAAGCTGAAAAATCAACCAAATTTTATTTATGAAAACCTAAAAAAAAACTATCACTAAAATGAAGTTATGTTTTTTTTTTTTTTTTTAAATAAAAATAAGGAAAACTTTTTTATTTTAAATAAAAAAAAATTATTTGGTGTGGCTTTGATTTTTTATTATCCAAAATAGTACACAAAATATTTCTTTATTTTTATTTAAATAAGAAACCAACACTACAAAATATTTATTTTTTTTAATTTTTATTCAAATATCAAAGTAAAAACGACACACAAATTTTTTATTTTTTTTTAAATAACAAATTCAAAAAAAATGTTTTTAATTTATTATTTATTTTGATATATATATATTTTGTTTAGTTGTAAATAAAATAAAAAATAAAAACTAATAAAAAAACAAACCGTGGGCAATTCGAAGGAATCCCTCAGCTCGAAGTTATTGTCGCAGGGCACAGTCATCTGCGTTGATGAAAACTGATTATAGGGCGCATATCCAACAGTTGGGAGGATATTCTGGTCAATGCCAGACATCTGCTGCATACCAGGTGCTTGCATTACCCTTTCAACTGGTCCAAACTTGCCATCACGCTTGTCCAGTTCAACTTTGTGTTGTGTATGAAGCCAATGATGCATTTGTCACATTTAGTTGTCTGGATATTGAATTCATTTTGCAAAAGGAAGCGAGTAGAAGCAACAGAATTTCCAAAGCAGCAGAAGACCTCTGTGCACAGACAAAACTCAGGACACCGACTTTCCCACAACTACCACTGCAGGGCATGTAACCAGCACAACAAACATATCTTGACATGTCATTGTATAGTGCTCGCTTCCGCAGTAAATAAGAGGTGAATGGTCCACAAAATAATGAAAAGCAGCAGTAGGGTGTATCTGTTGTGATTGTGCTCAAGAGCTCTGTGTGCCAGAGGTTTGCAAACACCGCTTTCGGCTGTCTCATAAAAATTCTCGGCCCAAAACAAACACAGCATATTCAAACAATTTTGATATACACTCCCTTCATCAGAATGGCGTTAAGAATTCATCATAACAATCCTCTGTTTTGATTTGAATCAGTGCGCAGCAAGGGATGCATGTTGTGTTTGACTGGTGGTTTTAAATCGGCGCACAACCATATGGCAACACAAATGTATAGTGCTTCTATATGTTAATACAACGCACAACTATATGGCATTCTACAGCGCTCCTATTAACATTCACCGCCATTCAACATTCATGAAGACTGCACTGTATATTTCCTTAGTTTATGGGCTATGTTTGACACGGCGCAGTCATACAATTCCATATTTATTGCCAAAATCTACGTGTTAACCATGTAAACCCGTCACATTTAAATGAAACCTGATTCATTAAGGATTCATACCAATTTTTATGCAGCAAATCACGGAGCTCCTAAACCACCGACAGTAAGGATGGACCTAATTGTCTTCATTTGTGCCCTGAATCCAGGAGGATCCCCACATAGCCAAGATCGATTTCCAAAACGGATTTGGAAGTTTCTTCTTCCATAAAAATTTGTGGCAGATTTGGAGGGATAATCCCAATCAATCGGCAGACTCCTTGAGAATTTTCCCATCATTATCTTTTTGATCTTCTGCTGAGATTTTGCCGTCTCCGTTGGCATTTTTCCCTTCTGGTGAAAATTCGAATTTGATGCGATTTTTGTGTTTAGATCGGCTTCATCGTGAGCCCTTCGACGGCGCGATAGCCGAGAGCACCCTTCTCTCCTCCACTTTGTTTCATCTACATGTGTTTGGTGACGCAATCAATGGCTGCATGTCAACAGGATCACATTTTAATCCAAAAAAAATTGACACCCGGTGCTCCTGAGGATGATGTACGCCATGCAGGTGACATGGGAAACATAGTTGCAGGTTCTGATATTTCTCGTCCCTTCGGAATTCTGCCATTATGCGCACCACGGAAATGACAAACTGTTGGTTTCCTGTCTTGCGACGACTCCTTTATCTGTGTCCACATGCTGAACGAGCCAATACTCTTGGTGCTGGGGTGGTAGTGTTCGAAAATTTCCAGTCATTTCCACATATACACATAATATATATACCAAGCAGCCACACGCAGGGAACATGAACCATATCAGAGCACTCTATTGATTTGTGTTTTTCAATTATTCATCTACATATTCATTGGAATAATCATTGGAATAATCAAGCAACAAATATGGAAGGTGAAATTCGGCATGAGCAGATACTGGATAGGTCCGAACCAACAAAAATGGTTGGTTCAAATGAATCCCGATACGGGTTTCGGTCTGGCATAGCGCTACTCATGTGGCTGGGTGTCCCAGCATTGAAAAGTGTAGAAGAAGCATGGGTGAACCAACGTTGTGACATTAAATGGTAAGTTTTGATAGCTGAATCAATATCATTCTTATGGATCCCTACAACAACTCTCATTATCATATGTTGAGGCCTCTCGATGACAACTCCATTGTCTTTTAAAAGATATGATCTCTCCAATGTCTTAAAACCAAAGTAGTCATACTCAAAATCCCTATCATAGATTATTTCACTGCATTCTTCATGATGATCAAGGGATCCTTCAAACCAGATCGTTTATTGACATGAGCATACATTTGCCTTATTGTTTCGGAGAATGACTTCTTTGTATTTTTGTGAAGCTGTGATTTTGGTAGCCAACTGTGCATAGTCAGGATGGTTTGCAGTCATAGCAGCAGCAGTTTCAGCAGCCAACTCATCCAGCTGACTGGTAGTGACACCCTTGTAAACGTCGGCGCAAACCTTTTGTGCAACCAACACAGGATCACAATGCTCCATATTAAGCCCGTAGCTTAGCTTCTTCAACCGCGCAGTGATCTTGTCAAAGTGCACAGCCTCCTGCCTGCCATCTCTTTTGATCACATACATTTTCGCTCACTCCGACGCAGAAGACTCACAGTCACCCAATCTTAGCCCTCGACAACAACAATGCCATGGGAAGATTTCCGATCCCAGATGTTTCAAAGGCCCCCAGCTATGGAAGACTTCAGAGGTTTGCCATTGCCAAATGCTTTGCCAATGGAAGGGTTTCCCACCTAGGGCCATTCCGATGGTAACGACAACCAAAAAAAAAAAAAAATGGTTAATAATTTAAAAAAAAAAAAAAAGTCAAAAAAAACAAAAACATGGAATTAATCCTATTTTTTGAAAAACAAAAATGGTAATCTTATCAAAAAAATGGTTAGTTGTTAAAATGAATTTTTTTAAGATGATGTTTTTTTTAATTATTATAATTATTATTTTTGAATGTTGTTTTTTTTTTATTTAATTTTTTTGCATTAAATATCTAAAAAACATAAAAAAAAATGGTTAGTGTTTTCTAAATATCTTAACAAAAAAAAACATGGTTATTTTTTAAAAACAAACAGAAAATGGTTAAATTTTTTTTTAATATCTAAAAATAACAAAAAACAAAATGGTTAGTTTTTTTTTAATAATAATAATATATGTTATGATACATATAGTATTATTATTTTGTGAATTTTTTTTTTTTTTTTTTTAAATCTAAAATTAAAAACTAAAATTTTTTATTTTTAAAATCTAAAACAAAAAAAAACTAAATGTTTATTTTTTATTTTTTAAATCTAAAATTAAAAACTAAATTTCATCTAAAAATTTAAAGGTGTTTTTTTTTCATTCACAAAATTCTCTATTATCATGTTGCACATTAGTTTTCCAGCAAGAGTAGTTTTATTCAAACGAAATCAATAGATTTTCTGATCTTCTTGATCGCACGAAGCGCAGGAAGAGAGCATACTCATCGCTTGATTCGTTTTTATTCATGCAGGGGGGGTGTTTTTTTTTTAAAGACAAAATTTAAAACCAGCTAAACACTAAAACATAAGAAAACTCAAACTTAAACTTCTTTGTGAAGATCCTGCTGTCACTAGGTCTCACAAGTTATTTTGTCTAAAGAAAAATGCTAGTACTAAATTAAATTTCTAATGCCTAATCCCTTAGCACCATCCCCGGCAACGGCGCCAAAATGTTGGGCAATTTATTGGACTTAAATTGCTGCATAAATTATCGACCAGGGAAACTCGTAAGCTTGTGATGGTGCCAGCACAATATATGCAGGAGTAGGCAACTAACTCTATGCCTAACTAAATTATTTAAGATTCAATACAATATGCAAGGGAAGAGGCTCCTAACTAAGGAGGTCCTGGTTGTCCTTCCCTACAGTATCATAGAGAAATCATTAATTACATAAAACTAAAACCTTGAAATGAAAACAAGAGAATGAACTTAGTTATTGTTTAGATTCAAGTAGAGAGAGAGACTAACTTAGTCTCTTGATTGTCCTCTCATGTACTAATCCAAACTAAACTAGGATTCATTCATAAGCATAAGAAATGAAATAACTTTGAAACATAAACACAAAAGAATGAATTTCAATTACCATATAAATCATTGGAGAGAGAGCCTAACTTAGACTCTTGGTATCTCCTCATATGATACTTGAAACATAAAAGCAAAAGAATGAATTCCAATTATCATACAAATCAAATAGAGAGAGAGAGCCTAACTTAGACCCTTAGTTGTCCTCTCATATGTTGATTACATTCTAATTTAAAGCTCATTCATCAATCATAAACAAATCCTCAAACATCTAGACAAATAAATGAAATAAGATCTAATATGAAATAACATGTTTCTCTCATCCTTTTAGAGTGAGCTCAATTCTCTTAAGAACAAGACAAATTATTCCATATACTACATTAAGGAAAATTAAATCTAAAACTACATAATGGAAATATATGTAAAACTTATATCTATAACTACATAATAGAAATATATGCAAAATGAAGCTTTATTCTATTCCATCATCAATTGGATACAATGCTCTAAGAGTCCTCCCTTTTGGAATGGAGGAGGTACTCCTATTTATACAAAAACTATGATAACAACCTCATAAATGTAGACCCACTATTCTCTCCTTTGACCCACATATTTCTCAACCAATGATGACACATAACCCTATCCTCCATGATCTCCTCCATGAAGCTTATCTTTTCAAATTCGAATTTGATCATTCATGGCCACATAAAGATGCCTTGGAAGCTTCCTTGGAACCTACACATGTCACCAAAACAACCCACTTTCCATATATAAAGTAAAACATATTATTTTCTAATATTTAATCAAGAATTTCTCTCAAAAATGCTTAAAAATAAACAATATTTGGAAAATATAAATGAGACCCATTAACGGTGAATAGTAGGGAAAATGGAGTGACAAGGTGATGAATAGTGAGCGAAATAATGGAAGCATAAGTGAAAAATGTATGGTAATGAGTGCCATTTTTGGAGCCCAACAGCATTCTAAATCCATCAAGGAAGAACTATAAACTCAAAGCTAAGCTAAGAATAACAAGCTAACAAGCTAAGCTCCAAAACTAACAAATGAAGGAGAGAGATCTCCTATTTATACAAAAGGATGAGAAGCCATCTCATTAATAAGAGTCCATGGATCTCTCCCTCTACCTCTAGAGTCCTAATCAAAATAGGAACTGATAACACACATGTCTTCTTAGAGTTTCAATACAATTAGGAGATGTGACACATATCCTCATTATCTGATGATTCTTTCCACTCAAATTCGAATTTGGCCTTAGAGTGCCACATAAGGGTCTTCTAGAAGCCTCCTTTTAACCTACACATGTCAACAATCTCAACCCACTTGTTAGGTATAAGCATGTGCACATTATTTTCTAATTTTTAACCACAAATTCCCCTAAAAATGATTAGAATTAATAAGTTTGGAAAAACATAAATGTGGCCCAATGATAATGAAAGTGGGATGAATGTGGTGACATAGTAGTGAAATTGAGGTGATATAATGGACATAATAGTGAAAGTGTAATGGAAATGAGTGACATTTTCAAGACCCAACACGCCCATTGACAATTTATTAAAACAAACTCACCGAAAGTAGCTCGTCACAAGTGAAACACGGGGATAGAGTGACGACGTCACTAGACCTAGTTCAATCTTAGCCATCTATGCGGGTGGAATAACTGATGACCCACGACGACCAAAAAAAAAAGGTTAAAAAGGGTCTACTCTAGGAGTAATGAATTGAGGTATTCTTCCTGATATGACAAGAAAGTCAATGACACATATTTTGTAGCATTACACAAAGCAGATGTCAATAACATGGACTGGCAGTGTCCAAGATCAGGAAATGAGGGGTCAGTGACAAAATACTATGTAACAAATGCCCCCTAAGGCATGGAGGCCAAAAGAGTAGGAGGGGTGAAATGCTTTACGAATCCATAACGGAAACAAAACACCATCACGGAGAACCTACAAATGCAAGTACAACTGACATCTCTGATACATAAGTATATAGTGAAAGGAAATACGTGTGCATAAGAAATGGGCACAATGATCCAGAAGATAAACATAAATGATCTGTGGTATGGATGCAACCATCCAATCAAAAGGACCATATAAAAGATTCAGGCATGGTCGCAGCCATCCAATCAAAAGAGTCATGTATACAATCACGAACCAATCCGCGGAACCTGGAATTGTGTAATTTGAGCCTAGGGTCTTGAACCCCAACGCGATCAAGGTACAAATTCTAATATGCGAATGGATGTGCTGAAGTTGAGCATACTAGAATATCGCTTGATTACTCGTCAATAATGTAAATTGTTAACAAGCGTGAGAGAGACCACCAATAATGTCAATGGTTCTCAAGGTACTACTAGTACAATCCATAAAGTGTGAAGAATGATCCAAAATCAAACACCAGTGAAATCACCCGATCAAAGACCAATAATGAAAGCATGTTGTTAAATGTGAAGAACTTGTCGTTAAGGCACGCAAGCTCCAAGGTACCAAAAAGGAGTCTCTAGATCAACTTCCCAGATAATGAGCTAAATTTGACAGGAAGTGATCGGTTGAAGGAGGGCCTTAATGTTTCTCACATCATTGATGCAAGACAAAGGAACAATATGAATGTGGATGAGACAGAGAATTTGCGAAAGGTGTGTAAGGATGCAAACAACAGAAGGATTAAGCTCTTGAACATATCATTGACACGACTCTGAATTGTGCAAGCATTTTGGTACCAAGGGATCAAAGTTCATGATGATGCAGCAAGGATCAGATGGAATGAGGAAGAATGGATAACCCAAAACACTGAAGGCCAACGATAAAGTGAAGATATCCCAACCTGACACAAAGTAGAAAGAGTGTCGATGTTCAAGAGCAACAAGCTATTGTAATAATTAATACAACTGAAGGAATACTTCCAAATTTCCCCCCATTTATTTTTGAAACACAAGCTTAAAGGGGATGGCATATGCTTGTAATATAAGTTTGTATTTCAGACAAATCTAACCTAGTAAATTTTAACGAGCCCTAGGAAGGAGAAGCTCAGTCTCATCATGATGAAAAGTTCAATGTGTTAGGGTTTAACGAGTCTGACATAGGTAAAACTTGGAGTCCTTTTCATATTTAAAGAGTTTGAAAAGGACACGGAAAAGAAAACTCCAAAACTCCCTTTTCATAAATTTGTCCCTTGAATTCAAAAAGGCAGAAAATAATACCCAAAGGAACCTATTGACCATGATAGATCAATGTGTACCTTTTTTGTAAGTAATCTATCCCAGTCCGTAAAAGGGGTAAACTTATACAGGGTAGATGATGCTTTGCAGCCTTTAACGAGTTCAAAGTGATAAGAGCTCAACAATTTTTTCATGTTTTGAGAGTCAAAAAAGAGATTAAAGATGACTCCAATAGTGACTTTTTCATGTTTTTACCGAGTCTGAAAAAGTATAAAATACAACTCGTAAATCAGCATCACCAGAGTGTTTGCAACCTATCTCCACACAAAAAAGCAAGAGTAAGATCTGTTTTTGACATAAATATGCATAAAATATTAAAAGATAGACCTAAAACCCTAATTTTTCCACAAAGGGCTTATAAAAGGGCCAACTGGTAAAAAACAATTCACTTTTCACTTTTACCCCGGAGTGAAGAGATTTCACCTTTGTGTAGTTATGACTTTTTGGTGATCGATTGGAGGAGATTCAGAAGCTCATTTGCAAATCCGTCTGTTCCAGGTAGATACCACATTTGTTTTCCTGCATTTTAGATAGAATGTATCTAGTTTTTAATGATTTTAGCAGTGATTTAGGAGAATTTTTGGATGGAAATGTCTACGTCGCCCGTCACAGGTTCCCAGCTTCGGACCGTGAAGAGCCGGAATTTCCAACGGTGGGAAAATAAGCTTGTTGCGACTGTACACCAAACGATCGTGAAGAGCTCAAATTGTCCAAATAGCGGATTCTAGCTCATCACACCTGTTTTAGAAATAGGCGCGATGAGCTCTGAGAACAAAAATGCTCCATAGTTTAAGCGATTTCAAGAGGTTTTATGCTAAATCATGGCACTTACAATGAAATGACTGTGTTCTTGCAGGGATAAATAATGGTAATTGAATGGAAAGAGCGAGAACACAACAATGATGATGAGTTAGACTTGGGAGACCCAAATTGCTCAGATGTGTTAAGGAATTTCGGGCTCCTAAAGATCTTTATGGTGTCATGCCTAAGAGCACAACCTGATCTACTCCAATACCTCATTGGAGCATGGGATCCAAATGAAGGGAGATTCAATATCCATGGACAGGAACTAGAGATCGATGCCACTGATATCTACTTCCTGATAGGACTATCATGGAGAGGAGAAATACCTCAAACGATAGGGACTAGCATCACAGAAGAGACCATGGACATGCTACTTGGAAGAATGTGTCCTGAGGCTCCAAAATTAGACAAAGGAGGTAAGCTAAATATTGCAACAATAGCTGACCTATCACTACGAGTCATCCTATCCACCATTACCAGGGCAACTAGTTCGCAGGCCCCACATGAGGCCACCAAGAGCCAACTTCGGCTGGTAACAGATTGCTTAAACCCCACCATATTCAACTGGGAAGAGGCGATATCAAGCAACCTCAAAAGGCAACTGACAAAATGCAGATGAGGTGATACCAAACAATTCAGATATGGTTTGATCCTCATACCATTCATCCTAGAATGGATCCCTATTTTTAAGAGACAAGAAGTGGTCGTGGCTAGGCCACTACCATGGGAGCCACGAATTACCCTGTGGGCTATGCTAATGGCTCGAGGAGGCAGCGGTCAACACATGTTGTGAAGCCTGGAGTTCTTCGAGTGGTTAGATCGCCAACTCATTGTGGTGGAGGATTGGCCATATGCCAGGACTAATTTCAGAGGTGATCCAGACTTATTACTCCCTCCTGAGGAACACTGGGATGACAGAGGTAATAAAATCATTTGTGATTTTTAAAGAGTTTTTGAAAATTTTTTGTTTTATATATATGTCCTGATCATTAGTTTCAATCTTGCAGATGTTGGACCTGAAAGACATGCAAGCATGTCTCGCATCGCTCGGAGAGTCGAGAGGGAGTTCGAGATGCCCCCTCCTGGCGGAGGCGTGGAGGATGAGATCACCCGTGACTTGGAGGGCTTGACAAAGGGGATTCTAGATTATGTGGGATTCAAGGATGTCCCTCGGCAGTACCAGTGACACACAGCAAGGGTGTCGAATAGGATCCACTGACTGCTAAGACATGTTGTCCAACTAGTGGTGTGCTATAGAGAGCATCACACAGAATAGACCCCTAGGTTTATTTTCTGCAATTTTGAGAGACATGTTGTCTCATGATGTAATTTGAATACATATTTTCTGGGCACTACGATTTGCAACACATGATATATACACATACCTATGTTCTACTTTATCAACTTATTATGTCTCAATGTTTACTTTTACAAATTTCGCAAATGTCTATCGAACACATGATTTTCCAATGCCTCTGTTAATGTATTCAGTCATCTAGGAATATGTTGATATGTAATGTAATTAAAATTCCTTTCCAGTAAACAAACACATAAATACAACCTTAAGATCTGAGGGTTTCTAATGGAATAACACCCGTTGAGCTGAAGAACAACAAGCTGTGAATCTAGATTCACGATTAAGTTGAAAATATTGAGGGCAATAGCCTCAATCAATAGCTCAATAATTGCACCATATTCAGTGACATTGTTCATAGTACATCCTAGACAAACACCTTGAAGATATACAAACTCACTGTGAGGATCATAGATAACCCATGTCGCAGAGGAAAGATTCCAAGTACTGTGACAAGCACCATTAGTGAAATCGACATAAGGTACGACAGACATCTGCATAAGATGAAAAAGGACAAAATAAGCAAAAAACTCTTACACCAAGCCAAACATGTACAAAAATGAAAACACACTTATGTACATAGAAATGCATGAAAGACTCATGCATAATACTTCTTGAGATAAAGCCCATTTCAGGGCTTATCTAAAGGATTGCCTTCATAATCAATCAGCTCATAGGAATTTTTTTGCAAAACACATTTTATAATGTAGGGCCCATGCCACAAAGTTTCGAATTTTCCTGCCCCCAACTTATCATGAGCTTGATCATACAACAGGACTGAATCCCCCTCAATAAAGGAACGTGGGTTGACCGTCTGATTAAAGTGCGCTTTCACTCACTCTTTCTGTGCCTCAATGACCAATGAAGTAAGTCAACAAGTCTCATCAAGTCGTTCTAAATAAAGGAGATGCTCCTCCACTCGAGTGGTATTCGACAGTAATTTGATAGCTAACTTAAGAGAAGGAATTTCACATTCAATTGGAAGTGTAGCTTCTAGACCATAAACAAGCTGAAATGGTGTAAATCCGGTAGCATCTTTAACCGAGGCTCGGTAGGCCCATAGAGCTGAAAATAACATCAAATGCCAATTGGACTTATGCATTCCAATAGTACGCTAAAGCATGGTAACCAACAATTTGTTCACTGCTTCAACTTGGCCATTGGACTGGGTTAATATGGCGTCAAACTATCATGATGCAAGCCCAACTAGTTGCCAACTTAGCCATATTGTAATTACGAAAATGAGAGCCATGATCTGTGATGATGGCTTGAGGGACTCTAAACCTAGCAATCACATGATTGAATAGAAATTGAGCAGTTGTCTTACCATTTTTATTCAATATAGGCATCGCTTTAGCCCACTTCGTAAAGTAATCAACGACGACGATGATATACCCATGCCCCCTGGCCAAGAGAGGTTTATAGGTCATAAAACAATGTCCCACTTTGCAAAAAGGTCAATGGTAATGACATGATGTAAGAGAGAAGGCGGCACACACAACTTGCACTAGTAAATTTGACACGCATGAAATGAATGGATGGCAAGAATGAAATACTTGAAAATGGATGGCCAAAAATAATTAGCACGAAGAATTTTCTGAGCAGTGGCATAACCAGACATATGAAATCCACAGGCGCCGGAGTGACAGTCGTTTAAGACTTTCTCGACTTCCTTGAGGGTTAAATAGTGGCAAAGAATCGAATCAACTCTGACACAGTATAATGTGTCTCCAATAATATAATATGGCTGAGAATAATGGCAGATGCATCACTGAGCATCCTTAGACAAGTCAGAGAGAAATGAAGACATCTGGAGGTAAACAATGATGTCACCCTACCAGGGACCGAGGGTAGTAATCAAGAAGAGCATATCATCTAGACTACAGTTCTCTGTCTAAGAGGGAGTGGAAGTAGATGGTAAGGAGCAAATCAACTCAGCGAAAACCAGTGACTTCTTAGATTTGGCAGTAGTGAACTCCAAATCAAACTCCTAGAGGATAATGATCCACTTGGAGTATTTGTCCCCCAGCAATTGATGTGATAGAATATATGTCATCGGGTTGCAATTAGAAATCACTATTGTGGTATGCAACAAAATGTAAAGACGAAAATGTTGAACAACCTAAACTGCTGCCAAGGATAAATTCTTGACATAAGCATAGCGAGTCCTGGTGTTGGAAATAATACTGAGAGGGGGAGTGAATCAGTATTATCGAATTCTTTTCAATATATCTTCTAGATTTATACTTTAAGTTATTATTCAAATATTGGTCATTAGTTTGTATGTCAGTACCATATAATAATGAGCAAGAA